>CM025968.1:0-2400000 GCA_014839755.1 Sylvia borin
AGACTTTACCTGATAACTAACACCTTGCAATAGGGCTGTCGAAGGGAAAATGCGGAGATACCCAATCCGAGGATCTCGAAGACAGGCTAGGCCGACATGGCACTACCAGATGATGTGACATAGAATAAAACTGTTCTACCCTGCCCACCTGTAGCTGCCATCAGAAGTAGAGACATTCCCTTCAGCTGCCTTTAAGAAGCCCCTTAAAGGGACATCCCTTTCCCATTTTGCTACCTGTTAAACATATCCCATGAATTTCCAACCCCCTATCATCCTATCTGCATTCCATGGGCCCCTGACTTATCTTTAGGATGACCGTCAAGGTGAATCCTCATTGGAACTAGAATGAGTCTGCCTCAGAAGGCCCTGGTGATTGTCGATTAGGGCTTTTGCTACAAAAAAGAAAACCAAAATCAATGTACAAGTTCAGCAGCATGTGAGCGGCTCCCAAATGAGTCAGCTTCTCACCCTCTCCAAAGTGTACCTGGGACATCGAGTCTGTGGCTTCATCACACATCTAAGACTAGGGCTGTTACCAACTGTTTCGGATACCTGAGTTAGCAGGGGGCAAAGCTGCACAGCAGTTCCATGAGCAGACGCACATACTCACATTTATGTGTCTTACATGCACTTGTGCTGTAAGAAACATAAATATATCTGCTATTACTTGTGAAAAAGCCTTGGGGGAGGCTCTCAAGTGGACACCCTTTCTCACTTTGCTGCCTTCAATACCCCTGAACAATAACTCCTAACAGGGTACCCTGCTCACAGTCCTTGACATACCTCTCAGAAACCTTGATTTCAGACATTGCCTTTGACATGTGGTGAATCCCTTTTGCAGCAGGCGATCGGCTGAAAGAATCTAGAGCGTCACGCTCGACACAACCTAGAATTGCAAGAGTTATGCTTCTCCTGAAAAGAAAATCAAGAAGAAATCCAGAAAAATAAAAATAAAAAAAAAAAAAAAAAAAAAAAAAAAAAAAAAAAACAAAAAAACACCTTACCACCCCGGAGTGCACAAACCAAAACCCTAGACTTCAATACTCACTATATTCAATGATGTCTTCTTCATGGTGTTTTCAAAATCCCAGTTACTTGTAGATACCCAAACACACCTACTGCAAACAAGCTGAAAGAGCCTCTTCACTGAAATGAGAGGAGAGCTCTTATCCTGGCTGATCCCCAGAAGGGAATGAAGCCCCTTAGCCAGGGCTGGGGTTAATATACCCCTGATTGGGCCCACCTCCCATTCCCATGATGCCCGGGAAAAGGGAGGAGGCAACTCCCACAAGGTATAAAAGCTTTGTAAGGACCTGCAGCTGTTTGGCTCCTCTGACTTCAAGGTGAGTAAAGGGCTTGACAGAGACAAATACTCCTTGGGGAAATAACACAGTTTTCCTTTTTTGCTATAATTACTTCAGACTAGAGAGCAAAAATAAAACAGTATTTTGGCAGCATAGCTGGGTAGTTTGGGTAATTTGTTGTTGACTCAGGTAGTTGTTCCTTAATGGCTACTATATAGTAGTCCACGTGTGACTAAGTAGGGTGACAAAAAATAGTAACGTTATGAATGGTGTAAGTCTCGTTAGCACCTCTAAGTAGGGATATCTACATTGTAATTAAAAATAAGAAAAAGATTAGACTCCTGGGCAGGGGTAAGGTTATGTATATCTCTGGCTTGCTGCCATCTGAGATAGCTGGTACTGGGACACTGGTACAAGTGCAACTGAACGTGCAGTCTTAAACACTTAAAATGCTGAAACCAGTAAAGATTCCTTCAACTTGGAATGAGGATATGGGATGGTTACTTCCACTGAAACCACAACATGGCAAATAAACGGTGTGTGCCATTTAGACTTCTGCCACCAAGAATTCTGAAGAGATCAAGATTTTTCCCATATCCAAGCTGCCACAAGTGGGAACCCTGGGTGTCCTTGGACCACCAAACACCTCCTAAAAACTGACACCAGGAACCTGGGGGCTGAGTTTAGTTTCCCACAGAAAGGGCCACCATTCGTGCACTGAGCTCTGTGCCAGAAGTGGGCTTCTGCTACCTAGAATTCTGAAGAAACCAGGATTCCTCCCACATCCAGGCTGCCACAAGTTGGAACCCTGGGTGCGCTTTGAGTGCCAAACGCCTCCTGTAAACTGACATCAGGTACCTGGGAGCTGAGTTTAATTTCCCACACAATGGGCCATGGTTTGTGCACAGATCTCTGTACCCTGCCGTGGGCTTCTTCCTGCTACAATTCTGAACAGTGCAGCATTCCTCCCAGATCCGAGCTGCCAGAAGCTAGAAACTTGGCTCTCCTTGGAGAGAGAAATGCCTCCTGCAACTGGCATTCAGGAACCTGGAGGCTGAGTTTAATTTCCCAAGGAAAAGAGCCACCGTTCCTATCTAAGACCCTTTTCCCAGAAGTGGACTTCTGCCAGCCAGAATTCTGAAGAGATTAAGATTTCTCCCATACCAAGCTGCCACAAGTGGGAACCCTGGGTGTCCTTGGAGCACCAAGCACCTCCTGCGAACTGATATCAGGAACCTTGGGGCTGAGTTTAGTTTCCCAAAGAAAATGGCCACTGTTGAAGTCTAAGACCCTGTGCCTGGAACTGGACTTCTGCCACCTAGAATTCTGAAGGGATCAGGATTTTCTCCCATACCAAGCTGCCAAAAGTGGAACCCTCAGGAGTCTTTGGAGTGACCAAACACCTCCTGGAAACTGATATCAGGAACCTGGGGGCTCAGTTTAGTTTCCCCACAGAAATGGGCCACCATTTGTGCAAAGATCTCTGTGGACAGAAGTGGGCTTCTGCCAGCTGCAGTTCTGAACGGTGGAGGATTCCTCCTACATGCAAGCTGCCAAAAGCTTGGAACTTGGCTCTCCTTGCAGTGCCAAAGGTCTCCTACAAATAGACATCAGGAACCTGGGGGTTGAGGTTAGTTTCCCGAGGAAAAGAGCCACCGTTCGTATCTAAGACCCTTGTGCCTGGAAGTGGACTTCTGCCAGCCAGAATTCTGAGAGATCAGGATTTCTCCCACATCGATGCTGCCACAAGTAGGAACGCCGGGTGTCCTGGGAGCACCAAACACCTCCTAAAACTGACATCAGGAACCTGGGGTCTGAGTTTAGTTTCCACAGAAAATGGGCCACCTTTCCTGCAAAGATCTCTGTGCCAGTAGTGGGCTTCTGCCAGCTAGAATTCCTGAACAGTGCACCATTTCTTCTTGCTTTATTATTTGGGTTTTTACTTACGCATCACTTTCAGATTCTCACCCACCACTCAGTGATACAAACCTCTGAGCAAAAGCTTCCAGGTATGCTTGTCTCTTTTAAGATATCATTAAAGAATACCATTTTTTCAAAGCCTGACACGTGTTTTGCAACTAAGTTCATCTTGAAGTTCTTTCCCCTTTTAAAACTGTGTTTCCTCAAAGCTTCCAAAGTGTGTTAATGTTAAAATCACACAAGGAAGACCTGGAAAATGTCTTGCCATTCCCCTTTTCTCTCCCTCAAGCTACATCAGTGTCACGAAGGTATTCGTACCTTTTCCAGAGAAGTTTGCCTCACTTTTGCTGTTGTCTGTAACAGCT
This sequence comes from Sylvia borin, assembly GCA_014839755.1. Taxonomy (NCBI): domain Eukaryota; kingdom Metazoa; phylum Chordata; class Aves; order Passeriformes; family Sylviidae; genus Sylvia; species Sylvia borin. Next base: position 3,590 of record CM025968.1, read on the forward strand.
GCAACAAAATATGCCTTCCTTGAAGTAGTTAGCACTTACTGATCAGTTCTTTTTTTTGGCAATTCTGAGCCAGGGCCTGCGGGTCCTCCTGCAGCTGCAGGTCTTCGCTGACAAGGCTCCACTTGTGCAACAGCAGCAGCTCCCTGCTGGAGATGATGCTGTTGTTCACCTCATCTCCCTAAAAGCCACAACAGCAGGGTATTCTAGCACGGAGCATAAGAACTCAGCCTGGCCAGAGCTACATTATTCTTTCAAAAGAAAACAAAACTGCCTGTGTATTTTCCTGCATACTAATTTATAAGTACTGTTTTGGATCCTTACTGTCGGTATAGCCAGGAATTAGGGACATAGGACTTGACACTAGCTATGCATTGCATTTTATTTTATTCCCCAGGTATTCAAACCCCTAAATCCTCCTGTCAGAGCACTCTCATCCCAACTCAGTACTCAATACACGAAACTGAAGTGAAAAAAGCCATTCATCTAACCAGCATTAAAGAAATCCTCCAGGCCTGAATAAAGTTCAAACTGGACAGAGGATGAACTGCAAACCAACTAAAACAAAAAAACAAGAGACCTCCTCTGCACAGGCTTCCTCCCTCCCCAGGCAAGGAACTGCATCCACTCGGGGAACACCGACTTAGTCCCTAGGCTGGCAACAGGAGAGGCACAAGGAATACTGTGAAGTCATTCCAATCTCAGTGCTGTCCAGACCTGGGAGAAGGCACTTCCTACACGGCTCTTGGAATTTTCTTGTCTGTCTCTTCCAACTCCAGCCCTGCATTTTTCCTGCCGATTTTCCCTCAAGCTTTGGAAGATCGGGCGGCTGCTCTGCCCCCGAGCTCACGGCCAGGGGGCTGCAATGCGCATCGGCGACGGGCACGGTGGAGAGCTGCAGTACTGCTCTCTGTCCACACGGTGGCAGCACTGCCTTAAGCCCAGCCCGGCGCTGCCACGGGCTAGAGCTGCAGTACCGCTCTTTGGTCCACACGGTGGCAGCACTGCCTTAAGCCCAGGCCCGGGGCTGCCACGGGCTAGAGCTGCAGTACCGCTCTCTGTCCACACGGTGGCAGCACTGCCTTAAGCCCAGCCCGGGGCTGCCACGGGCTAGAGCTGCAGTACCGCTCTCTGTCCACACGGCGGCAGCACTGCCTTAAGCCCAGCACGGGGCTGCCACGGGCTAGAGCTGCAGTACCGCTCTCTGGTCCACACGGTGGCAGCACTGCCGCACAGCTCGGCCCCGCGCAGTGGCCCAGAGCGAAGGTAAAAAAGAACGTGGCCAAAAATGCCATCCCAAACCTCCTCTAAAATAAATGGCACAAAAGACCCCCAACCACAATTGCAAGAATTCTACCTCTAATCAAATTCAAACCAGATAAGCCTTTACTTTAAGCTCTGTTCCAATATTTTTGTATTCATTATATTTATTTTTCATCACCATTTATCTTTTCTATTCATATCTATGTCTACTATATATGTATATCATAATATACTTCACACGGTAATAATACGTATTGTATTTACTTACATTATTGATATTATTTTGTATTTATATTTCTATTTTTGTTACTTATATCTTTCTATTCCTGCATGTAATTTTTTAATTTGTTTTTAATATAAACAAATAAATGGTATTATTTTAAACTATATGAACTCATTAACCTAACACACCAGAACCACAATTAATTAGAATTAAATTAGCCTGGTTTTCTAAGGGGTAAAGATTTAATTTTTATTTGAATAGTATGGGCATATTTTCTCTTTCTGTTTTTTTTTTTCTTGGTGGGGGGTGTTTGTTTTTTTGGTTTTTTGTTTGCTTTGTTTTGGATTTCTTCGTTAATAAACAAGGAGGTTCAGAGAGTTACAAAATAAAATGTCTACTTTGTTTTATTGCTGCCTCTGAAATACACCCCGACATCAGGCTGCTGCTGGCAAATCTGTGCACGGGTAAGACAAGACCTGTTCGGGGGCTGAAAGGAAAAAACATGGCCCCAGGCTGTTCACGGCTTTCTCCGTTCAGGTTTTTTAACTTGGCAGAAAACACGCAGGTTTTGCTAACTGCACTCCCGATTCTATCCCGACGTCCAGCGGCCATGGAGGTAATTTTTCTTCTTTCTTGCCAACAGCCAAACTTCCACATACTCGAGGAAAGAAAGAGTCTGGGAAAAAAAAGAACTAAGAAAACATGAAAAAATAAAATAACCAAAACTATATAAAATACAAAATAAAACTAAAAATATTAAAAGAAAATAAAATTCTAAAGTAATAAAAATAAAATGAAAAATAAAAATAATGAAATTGAATAAAAATTAAAATAAAAAATCTAAAAATAATCAAAACTAAAGTAAAAAATAATTAAAGAAAAATAAAAAATAAAGGTAGAAGAAAGAAATTAAAAAACACAAAATAACAAAAAATAACATGAAAAAACCACAAACAAATAAGAGAACATAAAAATTACAAAAATTAAAAGGAAAAATTAAAAAAAAAAAATACAAAATTTTATAAATGCAGCTCTCGCCTCATGCCACTGCCTAACAGCTCCAGGAGTTCCCTTGATTGTGCAGCAATATGGAAAACACACCCAGTGCCTCCCACAAAATAAGGTTTTCCAGACGATTCTCAGTTTTGCTTGGAAAAAAATTCTATCTTAGTGGGAAACTCATTTTGTATGAACATCCATGTGTGCCAAGGCAGGAAAAAACCACCTCACTGTGTCCAAGGAAGAGCAGCTAGGCCAGCACTGAAGTTTTTAATGGGATTCGTGTAATTACAAATACAGCAAATCGAACTTTATGAAGAGATGAATCATGACAATTAAACACTTAGCAAGTGTTTCCTGGGAATTCACAGAATTCTGTGGGTATGGTGCTGAACAATGCCTGATTTAACCAACATTAATTGGGTAAATTTCCTTGGAAATGTGCTCTAAAATGTAAAAAAAAATTCTAATTAGGATGGAAAAGTGGAAAAAATAAATATTTCCTTACTAAAATCAGAGGAGAAAAATATCAAATAAAAGGAAAGAAGAATATCTAAATCCCAGCTTGCCCGGAAAACAAGCTCAGGAATTTCTAACATTGAAAATGTTTGAAACATTTGTTTTTTGGAACAGTCATCAAGTCGGTGGAAGTTCATGGAATGATGATTTAAAATATGCTTCCTCTGCTCTGACTTTAAAGGGAAGTGGGAATTCAAAAGGTCTAGTTTACTCCTGTTCAAGTGTTATCTGGATTTTGTGGGAGTAACAATCCAAAGAAATGCCACTGTTACTTGTATTTGACATCTGAAACTCTGCAGAGCTGGCAAGTTTCAATGGAACGAGAGCCACAACTGCTGGAATAACAAGAGTCAGGAATTCTATTTACAAATCCATGGAATAGGAGGATGACACCAGGAACACACTGCAGCTGAAAGCAACCATTTATGGAAAAGGCAGGAAATCAACCTGACAGTCTCTGTCCAGTTATGGCCAGGTAATTATCCAGGAGTCAGAGAGAAAAGGTGGGAACCTTGGACTGGGATAAGTGGGATAAGGCCTTCCAGTGGCTTCACTTCCTACTCGCTCTCTCCTTTTTTTGCCTGCAACTACCTGCAAAAGGAAAAACAACAGGAATAAAGTTCCAAACAGGATGCCCTTGGTTCAGGCAGACTCAAGTGCAGCTCCCAGGCAGAGAGGCCCACGCGTCGGGCAGCTCCGGGAATCCGGGATTGCCCGTGGGACCCAAGGCCTGGAAAAGTGCACCCAGCTGCCGGATTCGGTGCTGGGACACAGCGAGGCCTCGGCTCAGGGGCAGAAGTTGGAGCAGGGACTGCAGGAGAGCACCCCAAAGCCCCGTTAAACATCCAGCACTGCACGCAGCACGCTCCAGCAGAAACTCAGGTGGGACGAGGCTCCCGGACACTCTGTGTTCCTTGCCCTCGGCAGCTTTGCCAGGGCCTCCCTCAGAACACTGACCTCACCGTGCAGCTCCTACAAAAGAGGGCAACTCACGGAAATCACCCAGCAATCCACGGCTCTCCAGTTACTAAGAAGCAAAGCTGCAGCAAAATGTGTCCAAACTCCACTGCAAACCGGCAGGTCTGAGAAGACGCAGGAATTTACTCCAGAGGGGTCATAAGTGTCCCTCATCCAGCCAGGATTTCTCTCAGGCTCTGCCCACTGCTCTCTGAGGACACAAACGGCAGTTTTTCCCTGGAGCTCCCCTTTCCGCCGATGCCAAGACTTCTGCTCTCCTCCAGCTCCAGGGTCAGGAAGGAAAACAGGAATACTATCATTGCACAGACTGTCCAGGAGAGTGTGCCTGAGGCAGGAGCACCAGCTCCCAATCCACTGCTGCTTCTGGATTTCTAAACAGTTCCTTCCATCCTATCCTTCCCAGCACCATTCCCTGGCTGCCATGTCCACAGACACCTTTCTCCATGCAGCTTAAAACCCACAGAAACCAGAAGAAAGAAGATCAAAAAATCAATTCACGTATTTCTAGTCTGGAGAGAATGAGGGAGGTCTAACATCTATTTATTTTAGAGCACTAGAGCAATATTTCATGACCTTGAGTATCAGTGAAGGGCAGCAAAAGCTGAGAAACACCTTTATTAACTTATCAGCAGAAAAAAAAACAAAGTTTTATGTTTAGTAAAGATCAAGTTTTGCTGCTAAAACTAAGGAGGTGGCAGGTTATTATTGAGGCAGCTAACTTTAAAATTAGATTTACAAAAAAATTGGCCAAAAAAAGAGTTTAATATCAAGATACATGCCACACAGTTACTTAAAAAAAAAGTTGTCTTTGGTGTGCATAACTTGACAGCTCCTCATGATTTCAGTCTTTACCATTTACTTTACCAAGTTGATGATAAAAACTGCATAGAAAGCTCAAAATAAAATCCAGGACAAAGCCAGGCATTTCCCCAAGCACCCTCAGTGGTGGAGCAGTGTCAGCCCCAAGGGTTTGCTCCCTCAGCCCAGCCCGGAGCAGGCTCCAGCTGCTGCCCAGGGGGGTTTAGCAAGCGACTCACTCGTTTGAAGTTGTAAATGCAGGTGGCCTGCACTGGAGTGCCAATAAATGTGAAATACGTGACTCTCGTCTTGAGCAATGACTGATCTTCCAAGGGGAGCCCCCTCACCCAGCATGGGGTACTCTACCACCGGCTTCATACCTCTGCCTCCGAAAGAAAGGTAGGACAAAAGTCGAAGTGCTGCAGGGTAACTTGACAGCTACAGACATCTTGCGGCAACCTATGAATACCTTCTACAGGCCAACTACACCCTACGTGACAAATTTCAAGTCCCCGGGACTTGTCCTATGACCCCTACACCCAGACTAAGCAGCAAGGCAGAGCAGCTCCGGGCCAAACACACACCTACACCCGTGACACAGGAGATGACAAATGAGGGGACACAACAGGCACAGAAATCTCTTGGCAAGAACAACGACCCTGAGGACGGAGAGAACTCGGAATGAGATGACCGAGGTAAGACTGAAGGTAAGCTGATCGAGCTCAGAGAGCCCTACAGGAAGAGGATGCCAATAGGATGACTTATCTCAAGAAACGCAGAGATGGATGCCTGAGAACCCTACGATCAGAATCCTCTACCTATCTTTACGTTCCCGTAAGACCTAATTTGCCAGAATGGATCATGGCAGTGCACAGCTGTCGACACAGCTCAGAACAAGACCTGAAAAGGCATCAGACGGGATCCTTATGAAGAAAGATGGATTCCAATGCGTGTCCAAGCACCTGAGACACAAGCACCTGGCCGAAGAATGCAGAGATCAGGAATGCTAAGACCGATGCCAGGGGTTTCTGATAGGCCCTTCGAACGGCGAAGGCAAAACACTTGAAAACGCAAGATGCCCAAAAGACACAGAGTGCACAACAGACAAGACACACAACATGCCCTAGGACTGCTCTGCCCTGCACACCTCAGAATGAGATCCAAAATGAAACTGTCCCTTGATGTTCCCTAAGGGGGCACATCTTGGACACCCCCATCTCCAAACCTGACTCAAAAAACCCTCCCGGTGACCCCTGCCCCGGACACCTCACTTTCATCCCCTCTGTGAGCCGTAGCCCTCCACTTATCTCTCACATGTGTGGAGATGAGGACCCACATCAGGTGCCAAAGAAGGCCGCCTCTCCATCAGAGAAATTCCTGCTGTCTCCGGGCTGTTGTCTCTTTGTCACCTATGATAAATAAAACCAAATGTGACCTTGGGATCTTAGCAGCACATCAGCCACAAACCAGCAATTCTCCTACTCACCCTCCCCCAGGAATGCCCGGGTCCTCAGGCTCCACGCTTCAGCTGCACTCAGAGGCCAACACCACTGTTGTGGGGTATGCCTGGGTTGAGAGCACACAAGATCATGGGGCATTGCTGAAACTTGAGAGTGCTCTCACTCCTCCTCCCTAACCGCCCCAAATCCTAACCCCAACTGCTCAGCCGTTATCCAAGCCTACCTGGATGGTGCCTCCAAAGAGAGAATATCAAGGCTTCATCACAGAGTCCTGTAATGCTCCCGGAGGGCTGGCGAGTGAGGCAACCTGGATCCGACAGCCAGTTGGCGAGGGGAGCTCGGCGCCATCCCAGTGCACCCCCTAAAACACACAATAACAGAGGCTTAGAGTTTCAGCAGCGAGTGAGGCTTGAGCAATAGCAACTGCTTCTGCCCACCCATTACCACCCACCTTGCCCACTTCACCTCAACTGACACAGCTGGTATCCAGCCTTCCCTCCTAAAAATAAAGACAAAGAACAGTGCTGTAAAACACAACCACCATTTACACTTCCCCTGCAAACACAAACGGTGACTGACCTTCTCGGGGGAGCCCCCTCACCCGGGATGGGGCGCTCTGCCACGGATTTTATCCCTCTGCATCTGAAAGAAAGTTAGGACAAACGTCAAAGCGCTGCAGGATAACTTGGCAGCTCCAGACATCTTCTGGCAACCTACGAATACTCTCTACAGTCCAACTACACCCTACATGACAAATTTCAAGTCCCCAGGACTTGCCCTATTACCCCTACACCTAAGCAGCAAGGCAGAGCAGCTCTGGGCCAAATAAACACCGACACCCATGTCACAGGACACAACAGAGACAGAAATCTCTTGGCAAGTAGAACGACCCTGAGGACTGAGAGGACTTGGAATGAGATGACCGAGGTAAGACTGAAAGTGAGCTGACCAGGCTCAGAGAACCCTGAGAGAAGAAGATGCCAACGGGATGACTTATTATCCCAAGAACTGCAAAAATGGGTGCCTGAGAATCCTACAGTCAGAATCTTCTACCTATCTTGGCATTCCTAAAAGACTTTATCTGCTGGAACAGACCGTGGTGGAGCATAGCTGTCAATACAGCTCAGAACAAGACCTGAAAAGGCATCAGACTGGATACTTGTGAAGAAAGATGGATTCCGATGCGTATTCAAGCACCTGAGACGATGGCACCTGGCCGAGGAATGCCGAGATCAGAAATGCTAACACTGATATCAGGGGTTTTTAATAGGCCCCTCAAAAGGTTAAGACAAAAGACTTCAAGCATAAGATGCCCAAAAGACACAGAGTGCACAACGGACACGACAGGCCCTGGGACTGCTCTGCCCTGCACACCTTGGCATTATGATAAAAAATGAGACTTTCCCTTGATGTTGCCTAAGGGGTCACATCTTAGACATCCCCACCTCCAAACCAGACTCAAAAAATCCTCCCCGGTGTCTCCTGACCCGGTACCCCACTTTCATCCCCGCTGTAGCTCACAGCCCTCTGCTTATCTCTCAGATGTCTCGGGATGAGAATCCGCATCGGGTGCCAAAGAAGGCCACCACCGCTTCTGGGAATTCCCGGCTTTCACCAATCTGTTGTCTCTTTGTCAGCTACAATAAAGAAAACCAAATATCAACGCATAATCTTAGCAGCACATCAGCCAAAACCTGCCAATTCTGCTAGTCACTGTCTCCTAAGCATGCCTGGGTCTTCGGGCAGCACGCTTTGCCTGTGCTCAGAGGCTGATTCTGTCTTAGCTGCATTATCGGCACTGAGCCCACCCACCACAGCCTCCATTAGGGGTGTGAGCATCCCCAGCCAGAGCAGGAAAGGAATGCAGGGTGGGCATCCCCAGTGAACTGAACCCTGAGGGCTCTGCCCTGCACTGTCGCTTCCTACCTAGTCCAGCCTTACCGCCTGCACCTCTCAGGGCTTCTGGCATTGTCCTGCATTAGGGTTGCTGCTTGCACCTGCTCTCAGAGAAAGTGTTGGTAGCACTGCCATGAGGGCTGGTACACCTGTACTCTGACTTCTACCCTGGTCTGGACCCCCAATTTTCACTTTGTACTCTCTAGCCCTTGAGCGCTTTACCTCCCAAGCCCTCCCTCAGCCTCTGTGTGTCACTGTCACATGCTCCTGCTGAACCCTACTACCCTACACTTTGCAATCAGCGATGTTCCTGGGACAGGGATCCCAGGGCCTGGAATCCCCCACTGCACCCTAACCCTGTGGACTCTAAAAAAAGGCCAACCATGTGAATCTGCCTAGAATGCAAAGACAGCTCTGAACTGCCCAGCCCAGCATAGGCTCTGGTGCTGCTGAGGAGAAACCCTTTCCCCCTTTACTGCTGAGGGGTCCATCACACTAGGGCCCTCCCCTCTAAGGTAACTTTTAATTGTCTCCTGGGACTGAAAACGTTTTTCCCCTTCTCCCACTCGCCAGCTTCAACACTTAGCTTTTGGAAGACAATCGGACAAAATCCATCCTTGACAGAAATGAACGTGTCCGCACCGTGGACATCGAGACATTCTCTGCATCCGCTTAGGCGCTGCCATATCCAGACTTGACCTCCGCACCTCCTCACGCTACCTAGGGTCACAAACCAGAAAATGTGACTATCCCCCCTCCAAAAGATTAATCCCTGGGGCCCTTCCACACCACCTGTCCTGCCTCCCCCCTCAGATCTTCATTCCACTCCAGAGGCTGCCCGGAGGGTACCTGCAAAAGGAAAAGGTACACACCTAGCACACTGCTGCACGCCGCTCACCTTATGGGTCACCCTGCCTGAACGCTGACTCACCCCGCTCCCTCTATTCCTCGGCATGCCTAGGGCAGCAGCAGAGCCTGCAGAGAAATAAAAAAGCAAAACAGCATGCTGAGTTACTGTGAAACAGCAACCTCCCCGGTCTGACTGAAGCACGCCACAAGTACACCTTAAAGTGGCACCCATCCGGCCTCTGGCATCCTGGGCCTGGACATCTGGCAAAAGGACCACCTAAAATTAAAAAAAAAAAAAAAAAAAAAAATTAAAAAAATAGCAAATGCTTAAAGTTTCACCAGAAATTGTGACCACAGCAACAGCAACTGCTTCTGTCCACCCATCACTGCTCACCTTGCCCACTTTAACTTGACTGCTGAGATCCGGCTTCACCTTCTAAAAATAAAAAAAAAAGAACAGTGCTGTAACATAACCACCATTTACACTTCCCCTGCAAACACAAACGGTGACTGACCTTCTCGGGGGAGCTCCCTCTCCTGGGATGGGGCACTCTGTCACAGATTTTATCCCTCTGCATCTGAAAGTAAGTTAGGACAAACGTCAAAGTGCTGCAGGATAACCTGACAGCTCCAGACCTTTTGTGTCCACCTAGAGATACCCCCTACATGACAAATTTCAAGTCCCCGGGCCTCGTTCCATTACCCCTACACTGAGACTAAGCAGCAAGGCAGAGCAGCTCTGGGCCAAATACACACAGACACTCATGACACAGGACACAACAAACAAGGAGACACAACAGGGACAGAAATCTCTCGGCAAGAAGAATGACGCTGAGGACCAAGAGAACTCAGGATGAGATGACTGAGATAAGACCCACGGTAAGCTGACCGAGCTCAGAAAACCCTGCAGGAAGTAGATGCCAAAGGGATGACTTATCCCAAGGAACGCCTGAGAATGCTACAGGCAGAATCCTCTACCTATCTTGGCATTCCTGCAAGACCTAATCGCCAGAATGGATCATGGCGGTGCACAGCCGTCAATACAGCTCAGAACAAGACCTGAAAAGGCATCGGCCTGGATGCTTGTGAACAGAGATGGATTCCAATGTGCCCCTGAGCTCCTGAGTCAAAGGTTCAATGGCATCAGCACATGGCCAAGGAAGAGGGAGATGTTAAGAATGATGCCTGGCATCTCCAACAGGCCCCTCAGAGGGCTAAGGCAAAAGACACACCATATGAGACACCCAAAAGACACAGACAGCACAACAGACAAGTGACACAACATGCCCTGGGACTGCTCTGCCCAGTGCACTTTAGCACTTGAGACTTTCCCTTGATGTAGCCTAAGGGGTCACATCTTGGACATCCCCATGTCCAAATCTGACTCAAAAATCCCTCCTGGTGACTCCCAGCCCAGCACCACATTTGTATCCCCTTTGTGGCTCGTAGCCCTCCACTTATCTCTCGGATGTCTGGGGATGAGAATCCACGTCAGGCGCCAAAGAAGGCCACCTCGCCCTCAGGGAATTTCCTGCTGTCTACAGGCTGCTGTCTCTCAGTCAGGTACCATATAGAAAATCAAGCATTGATGCATGGTCTCAGCAGATCTGTTGGCCGGTCAGTGAGGGGGTCCCTGTGTAATACAATGGACCACCTGAAACACAGAAACAATACTGGATGCTCAGAGCTGCACCAGAAACACCACTACCCCAACCACACAAACACATGAATTTCAAAAACTCAAAAAAATCCACAAGAAAAGGCCAACTCTTACCACCCATTATCGAACTACCAAATATACTAAAAATAACGCCATGTCCATTCCCCTCAAAACACCTCCAAAATATATATCCAGGCCCCCCCCAACTTGAAGACCTGCCTCTAACAAAATAAGAGGCAGAGAACCCATGTCTTTTGAACTACATAAATTCATCAACCTAACACATCAAAACCACAGACTTTTAAACCCTTAGTCAAGACTAGTACACCATGTACACCAATCCAGTCACTACATACAAAATGAACACCTGTTTTCTATTACTAACATAACAAAAAGTCACAACTTTTAACTGCAATAAAGCCTAAAAACACCTAATTAAAAATAAAATAATCCCAGTATAACTAACGCTAAACTCCAAGCAAACTTCCCCCAAAACAAATATTTTAAGTGCCAAAAGCTCTCAAATGTTTAAAATAACTACTTCAAAAATGCCTTCTGTACCTCTCAGACTGATCTTGAGAGCAAAGCAAGGGAAGACAAAGCGTGCAGTTTGTGTTAAGAAAACAGTACTCACCACTGTGTATTCCTTCCCCAGTATACTCAGCTCAAGCACAGACAGACTGCAGCACAGAGAGCTGCTTGGCTCCTAGTCAGTTTTGGCTAGCTAAGGCAGAGAAGTTCCCCACACTGTTTTTTTTGGGAGTTTTTTCCTTTTCCTTAGGACTTTTAAAACCTGCTGCAGACTAAAAAACCCAGAGGAGCACCAAGTGGTAGGTGTCCACCCACAGGGCCTGGACTCAACAATTTTATCAACACCAGAAGAGCTGACAAAAAACCAAAGAAGCTGAGCTACAACCCACAGCAAGGACTTTCTAATTTTACCACCTTACTTAAAAATAACAAGAAGTTTTATTATTTCATGCTATTCGTCCTTTAGGCTTGTGAGCACTTGGTTTGTTCAATAAATAGCTTTGTCCACTTTTCTCCAAAGAAGTTCTTTCCCAAACCAATTTAAAAGAGAGATACCATTTGGGTTTACTTTCCAAAAAAGCTCAGTTCAAAAGCTTCCTCCCATATTTGCCCCTAAACCATGACAACAACAAACAAATCAAACTGCAAAAATAACAAGAGCACAAATACACTTAAATTAACAACACCAAAACAAATCATTCCTAACTCAATAAACCCATAATGCCTCAAAAACATCAAAACAAAAACACCGCCTATAAACACACAGAAAGTCAAAAGATTCATTTGACTATAAACAGTATCTCCCAAATTATCCATAACTATAAAAACACACTCTATAGCCAAACCAGCTAAATAAATAAACCCCTATAAGACAGTAAACAATAATGCAATTATAAACATTAGGAAACCCTAAGAAACTAGCTACATCACATTACCTCAAACCCACCAGAACAAACACTACACACTCACCATCATAAAAGCCACCACTAAATAAATAAAAACCTCCCCTATACCTCATCCGACAGCCATCGGAAACTTTAGGAAACATACCCTTGGAAAATACAAGACCTCACAAAAAAAAAAAAAAAAAAAATTCAGCAACAAAACTCAGTTCAAAATCAATGTGATCAACATGGAAACTAAAAAACCTAACATAAAATAAATACACCATATCCCTCATCATACACCATCTACTAGCAAAATAAAGCTACACAATAAGTTATTAAAAACCACTCAACAGGGTTTAAAAGCTTTAAAAAAAGGGAAAAGCTTTAAAAAAATTTAAAACTGCAAATAACAAAACACCCAAACTCTGACCAGCCAGGCTTGCCTCACCCAATCAGAATCCCTACATACAATAAACAAAACCCCAATAACGCATATCAGAAGTCTATCCAAAAAAAGCTACTGAAATTAATTCTACCTCAAATACAAACAAGCCCATCCGTAAAGTTATTTTCACTCAAAAACCAAATTATACACAATAAATAATACCAAAAAAAAATCAAACAAACAACTATATACCACAAAGAACATAATATTGAATAAAAACCCACATGTAAGTACCACTACTTATTAGAATCCCAGGTGAAGAAGGACTCTCCCCAAGTTAAACACAGACAATAACAGAAGAGGAGTTTCTTCCCTCAGTTTCAACTCCTTTCGTCCTCATCATCTCCTTTTTCTTCTGGGAGCACTTGGGGAAGAATTGGCAAGATGAAACTGAAAAGGGAAAGGAGAAAATTCCCCCCTACAAACCCACACTGGCTCACCTGCTGCTTGGCACAAAGGTTTGTCCCTTAGCACCTCCTGAAGCAACGTTCCAAGGGCTCCCCCAAAGCCTGTGAGAGGTTCTCACCGGTGCTCCAAGGAACCCAGAGTGAGACCTCCTCCCGCAGCTCCATGCCAAAAGGAGCGGAGGCTCCTCTCTTCAGCAGCCCTGGCAGGAACTGCCCCCTCATTCTCCTTCACAGCTCACACCTGGGGCTGCTCTGTCCCCTCATCATTGTAACAGCTCTCACCTGAGGCTGCTCTGTCCCCTCACCATCCTGTGGCAACTCTCACCTGCAGCTGCTGCCACTCCGAGTGTGAGGGCGGGGGCAGAGGGGACTTGCTGCTCATTCCCTGGACAGTTCACTGTCTGCACCTGACCCGCTGGGGTTCCGGGCTTTCCTTGCTATGGATAAGGACCTCTCTTCTCCTGCAGGTGCCCAAGGCTGAAATTTGGATTCCATCTGCAAAATTCCATATGTCTGGGCTTAATAATGTTTTTAAAATTAATTTACAGCAGTTTATATAATCTATTTGAACTCTTTACCAAAGGTCCCCAGCCCCTCTAATGAGAGACATGGAAGCTTGATTGTATTAGTTTGCTGATAGAAGTCAACGTGGGGAAGTGAGACGGCAGGAAGCATCTCACAGCAGCACACATCCCGCCCGCACGCCCGCCCCCCACGCTCGGATACCTTTCGGTGAAAACAACCCACGGCACTGCGCCCGTCACCCGCGGCCAGGGCCTGCCCCTCGTTGGGGAGGGGCTGCCGCCGCGGTAGCAGCGTGCGAGCAGCGCCGGCCGGACCAAGAGCCGGCGGCCGCCCGGGGCAGGCGCTCCGCCTGTCGGCCACGACCCTGCTCCAGCCCCACGGCTCCCCAGCGAGCGCAGGCACGGCCACGAGGCGGGCGAGCGGCCGGGGCAGAGCCACGGCGGGAAACGGGGTACGGACCGGCCCCTGCCGGACGCGGTGCCAGGCCCCTCCTCTGCCCCGGGGAGGACGCGGCCACGGCGAGTAGGAAACATCCCGAGGTCCGCGGCTACCCGCGCGGATGCGCTTACTTGGTCGGGGTCCAAGCAGTGCTGCCGGCAGCCGGGAGAGAAGCGGCAGGGCGGACGCGGACACGGCTCGGACGGCAGCGCCGGGACGCACGGACGAGGCCCGCTGCCCGTCCCGTCCCGCCCTCACGGCTGGGCCGCGCTCGTGTCCTCCCGTCCCCGCGGCGCCGTCCCCGCGGCGCTCGGCACGGAGCAAGGCTCGGAGGCTTCGCTCTCCGATGAGGCGGCCGCATGCGTCCGCTGATCGGCACGGCGCAGGGTTGGGGTGGCCAAAAAGTGTTACCGCTGGACACGGGGACATAAAAGGATGCTCGGTTCTCTGTTCCCGGCTTCCCTCGCTGCTGCTCCTGATCTCCAGCAAGGAGAGCGCCAGATACCGAGAAAAAAAATCCCCTAGATTTGAGAGCCCCGAACAAAACAGGAAAAGGAAGACGTTTAGTCCAAGCCAAGATTCCAGCTGTAAAAAATAATCACTTTACAGGTTTCGGTTTTGATGAGTTCCTTGTGTTTGTCTGAGAGTAAAAAAAAAAAAAAAAAAAAAAAAAAAAAAAAAAAAAAAAAAAAAAGACCACCAACCAACGACAAACCACCAACCAAAAAACACCCACAACAAACCCCCTCCCTAACATTCAAACACATTTTAAAATGCCAACTAATCACTGCAAGTGTTACGGCAACAGAGGGAAAAAAAGAAACCTAGACAGCCTGTATTTTTATAGGCTCCTTTGTCACACATGCACCTAAAGTAAATCACCCAAATAATGATTTTAATTCCACATTAATGCATACAGCAGTTTATTGAGTTTATGGCTTATGGTTAGGCTTTATTAACACTTAGTATTTCAGTGCTACAAGGAAGGAAGTGTTGAGCACAGATGTTTGCAAACAACGATAATAGGATAATAAATTACTGCAAAGACAAACTCTCAATGCCACTCTTATTTATGCAGAAAAAATATCTGAATGCATTCAGTAATAAGTTGTCAGGAATTCCTGGCTAGTGCTGCAGTGGGCAGGGATACAGTGGGCTATGCCTGAACACTAAGGGAATGTTCTGGCATTGTTTGAGTCAGCCTAGTGGAGGTATTTCTCATATCTAATACTTTTAGTTTTCCTTAGTTGACAGCTGCAGCTGAAGTATGATGATAAAGAAGTACATTTTGGAGATGGCAGAGGCTGGAGGGTGATAAAATAGTTGTGTCCTTTCTTGCAGGGCGAGGCAAAGCCATTTTCCTCATCACCACAACTCACAGGAATTGAAAGCCAGGGAATAAGAAGAGGGTTTTAAAAGAAGTGCTCCAGTAGGATCTGAGCCCCTTAAGATTAGATCACAAAAATAATATTACTGTAGGTCTGTGCCTAATTCCTGCTTCTTTCTCTTTTTACTACCTGTTTCCAGTGTATGCTTGGTCTAGGGTATCAAAACTAGACAATCTGTTTCTGAGATAGATCTGAATTTCACAGCACACGCTCGTCCTAACTAATGTCATGCTGCCTGCAGGCTTTCCACATTCTCCTTGCCAGGAAAATATCACACCTATTTTTAAGAGTCAAGAACAGTTGTTGATCCTTTGTTCACATCCAGGTGTAATTTTGGAGATTCAGTATGGACCTGCTGGGACAAGCAGGGGCACCAAGCAGCCTCTCTGATATGCAGCAGGCCACTTCTCGCAGTCACCCGCCTGCATATTAGCTATTTCCTACCAGGTAAGAGGAGGTGTGCAAATTCCTCTGGCATCAGCTATTTTATGGCACATGCCACCTGGGCGCATTCCTCAGAATGCCTCTGGCAGCTGCCAGCTCTCAACACTGCCTAAATAGCTCTCTGCCCCATAGGAATTTTCTGATTTTCTGGTTTCTTCCCAGAAGACTGTAAGTGAACCTGATGGAGCAGAAGGTGAAGAGATCATGTTTTCGTGGGCACTGGTTTGGAGCACAAAATTTAACTTCGGCTCGAGACCCTTTTACAAAGATCTTCAAATACTGCCAAACTACAGCAGAGGCTGTGAGTGAAAAAGCTAACCAAACCCCTTTGCCATTTAAAAGACAGAAAGTCCCTAGAAGAGAATTATATTTAGCAATCATGAGAAAAAAATACATTAGGAGCAGTCAACACAGAAGAAGTCCTTTTTATGCTGAGTTCTCTACTTTCCTGTACCTTATTTAAAATTGTTTCTCTACATCTGAGACAAAATATGAAAATCAAAGCAGTTTTCCTGTGTCCTTCCTCATAGACAGGAGACGGTGATGTGTTTTAACACTGCTCTAGTGTACAAAAACCCTCCTCACATAAGCACAGGGATATCATGTGTGTCTCACCTTCCTGCCATAAGTTACTTTGAAGCCCCTCTGGATGGAAACACAAAGACAAATGCAATCCCGTGCATTGTGCTGCTCTGACCCTCTCTCCTCACAGAGACATTTCCCTCCCATGAGCAAAATGATATGGGGAGCCACTATAAGGTCACAAAAAACTGAACACAATGAAGGAGGAGGAGGCTTTGTAGGCAATGCATTCCCGGTATTGTCTGCTCCTTCAATAGCTCTTAAGTGCAAGAAAAGTAGCTGTGACTCTTTTGACATGAAGTGACCACCAGTGGTACTGTGGTGTTGCTGGATTTGGGTTCCAGAACTCGCAATATTACTGAGAAGGAGTAGGAATGTTATGTGTTTGCTGCTGAAAGCTTCTTTCTCTCCAAACAGGGACTACTCCTCTGAGAGAGTCACAGGCATCTCATATGGTTGTTTTTATTTAGTGCCTTCCTGTTACTGGCAGAGGTTTTCCTTTGACTGACCTACTTGTGTCAAGGAGCAGAGGAGGTGCACATATGAAGGCTCCTTGCTTAGATCTTTTTAGAACAGTTGAAAAGGCAGAGGTAGTAAGTGAAAGATCTATTATGGCGTTGGAAAGGCTTTTGTTGCAGTTTTATGCTGTACCTTCTATGGCACTGGAGAGGCTGAAAGGGCTGTTTCCAAGTGAAAATATGTCCATATCTCATGTCTGCTATGTCATCTCATTTTACCACATTAAATGGTTGAACCCACACTTCAGTTCAAGCTTATTGATAATTGGTAAAGAAGGAGAACACCAGCAACTACAAGCGGAAAATAACATCGTGCTTACTCTTCGTCATATGCGCATGCTGTGCTGTGCTGAACCTGGAGGTATTGACTGAAAAGAGACTTGTTTATCCAAAATAGGCATAGTCCATTGCATGGTTTAGCCGTATGATTGCTCTGTGGTCACTAACCCTGGTTTCAGAATTTAGTCTTCACATTAGGCAACCCACACAGTTATTGGGGACCCATTCTGACAATTTTTGACTGACTAGCAAAGTTGAATGAGGATCCATGTGGGGCAGGAAAAACCTAAGCAAAGCAAAGGGGAAATTTCTAGCTCTACAGTCAGCTTCATGCCAAGTAGACAGCAGGAAATAATGAATAGTCACTGTTGCCTGTTTTAACTGATGTGATATTTCTCGTGCTCAGGAGAGAGACTGATAGTAGGCATCGCAGAGCCACTCTTGTCACATCCTTCATTTTAAAAGAAGTTTCTTTTGTAGAAAAGGCACAAATTAATAATTTCTATCATTTTGCACTCCTTCCTCAAAGCCTTTCAGACAAACTGGCCTTTTCCTACAGAAATTCTTTTTAAGCAAGGTGTCCTAAGTAGCTGCTCTTGTAAATAGAGAACTGAGATATCAGGCCACAGTAACAACATAGTCTCGTTACAATCTATTAAAATCTTGAATGGAGCTTGATATCCATCTCAGGCAGCAATATGCGGGGGCTCAAACAGTAGCATTATCCCCCTTTTTAAATGACTAAGCTCTGGAATGGAGGCAACCAGGGAGAGGGCTTTTTTCAGAATTTCTTATCAGCATCTTGTTTACATGAGCAACTAAATAAGGGTCTTACCAGTCCCTTTCCAGGGATAAGATAATTCATATATGGGTAATTATTTTCTGTTCATCTTGTAAATACATTGAGAGGAGCCTAAATTTTCTTTTTAGTTGATACTGCTGTTAAAGAGAATTGATTCAGAAAGAAAAGTTAGAAAATGTCTCAATTTCTACAATTTAATTTATTTTTCCTCCTTTACCCTGAGAAGTTTTAGAGCCAAATGCCTGATTATAGTTTTTCAATTGGGAATGTAATACAGCTTTGGAGGACTCACTGCCAGTCACAGCTATCAACACAGCCTGAATATCTCATACTGGGTACTCAGAGATAAGTCTTAACCCAGAGAGTATTTGGCTTAATATTTGCAAAAAATTGCTGGTCAATTTGCCATCTGCCTAAAGCACTGCTCCAGTTTATCTCTTCTTTTCATTATTAATTGGTATATAATGCTTTAAGGCAGATGGCACATTTGTGTAAAGCAGAATGTGCCATCACATTCAATGTCTCAAAACAAGAAATCAAATGCAGTCCTCTTGGCACTTTGTTTTCCTACTAAACCCTTATGACAGTTCTTCTTCTGATACATGTCTCATTATTTAGCTTACAAATTCATTATTTCCACTGTAATCTTGCTGGGTTTTGGCACAGATATAGAAAAGGCTTGTGCTGAAGCCAAGCAGTAAATAACTGAACTACGAATCTTGAGAACTGATGTCAATAATTCCATGGCCATTTCAAAGCTCTTTGTGTTGCATCTAAATGTGATTTCTCCATTCTTTTATTAGCTCTCTTGAGAGAGACATGATTGTTAATATTCATCTTCCTCTGATATGAAGAGACTCCATGGGAACCAGCCAGATTAGAATAATATAATCATAGTAAATTGCTTGTGGCAAAAATTGTATATAAGGCCCCTCTAATACATACATTCGCTCTCTGGACAGCAACAAAAACATGATAACTGAATTACGCTTTTAACAAGATTTTAACAATTGATGAAGCAAATACAACCTTTAAAACAAAAAATTCCCTCCCCCTCTCCTTATCATGTCTGAGCTGTCAACGGAGAAATCTGGTCCACCTCCTTCATGAATTAGTCTCTCTATTTATGTGTTGCCCTCCTCAGTGTTCCCATTTGCTATGAAGCTAGCCAACCCAGTTAATTTTGTTCCAGCGTTATTGAAATTACTCTTACCATTGCAAATGTTTCCAAGGGAGATAATATTAATAACAGTCTCTCCCATCAGATCCTGTCAGTTGCTGGGGTGATTAATATTCCTGTCTGCAAGAAGCATTATATTGTTTAGAGAGGGCATATTGCTTGACTCATAGGCTATTACTCTTCATGGTCTGTGATGAGTGCATTGTGATCTGTTATTATTGCTTTACTGTTTACACATAAAGCAGTTAGGAATACAATAAAATTCAGATGGATTCAGATATAAGAAATGAGACAACCTTACAGGAAGACCTTCAGTTGTTTTGTTCTCTTCATTCACCATGTCACATCCCCACTGACTGTTGCTGTCATCCTTTTCCTACCTAGGATGCAGATGGCAGCTGCATTTCTCTGTGTATGGCCAGTGAATGTCTTTGCAAGGATGATTGCAGGCAGTCTGCTGGCTGCAAAGCACCATGGGCTCCTAACAATTTTTTTCTGCATAAATACCACAATGTGTCTGTGGAGAGCTGCTACGCTATTTTGAGACAAGTCATTTCAGCTCCTGGGCAAGAACTGTCTAGGAATAATCAAGAGCAGTTCTTATTTTCATGGAAATAAACGTAATCTGGATTTTCCCAGGAATCCTTGTGATTGACTCTCACTTGCAAAATACAGACTTGAGTGGAGCGATCTTTATTTTGTACACAGGCCGTTAACAGAGTCTGCTCCTGAATGCTCAATGAAAGGTACGCTTTAATCTATGCAGATTATATATAGCACATGGGTTCAACAGCAAGTTGCCAAGGCAAACCCAAGGGCAAATCTTGCTTCCGCAAAATCTGATCTGTGCCATAAACAATGACTGATTTGATTTTCCAGTCTGGTCTAATGCAAATGTCCAGGAAGATTTGTCTTCTCAACATCAAAGCCAACTTTATGGCTTTGAAGCATAGGTTGCAGATTATTTTCATCACCTGCTTCTCAAGTGTTTCCGCTCAAAAATCTTTATGGAAGCAGTCAAACCTTCCCGTCATTATGCGGTCAAAGCTGCACAGGAAATTAATCAGGGAATCAGGAGTGGCAGGTGGATTGCCATTCAGTGACAGGCTGGACGCTGATATTGAACTCCTTAGGTATGGAAAAGAAAGTTCACGGCCTTGCAGCACAAGATACAAGAGAGGAGCAGCAGAAATTACTTCTTTAAGACTAAAAGACTCACTAACACCTCTCTTGGATATTTGCCCCTATAGACAAGTGTAGAAATGCCAGTGAAACACCTTCTCCTCTAACCCTGCAGCGGAATGCAAGCTGCGACCTGCGGGTCACGTATCCAGCAATGGGGAGGTGGCACGATGCAGTGTCAGAGACCAGTCATGATAGAGGACAGGGCTGGGGGCTGTTGAACGACTCCATGCTTAGGATAGGCTGGCTGTACGAGATACTCTCTAAGCTACAAAACACAGCAAATCCACTTCAAACATGAATGTAAGAGAGGAATTCAAACAATTGAGGGAGTTGTTATTAATTCTAGATGCCTTTCCCAACAACTGCACCTGAATGGTTATCTTTATTTAATTTTTTTGAAGATAATAAATTAGGCAAAAAGTGAAACTTAATGGAAACTACTAGATTACTCAGGTCTGACAAATTAGTTTAAAGATAAATCTAAGAGGAAGACCTCTCTGAAAAACATGGCAAAACCCCCCAAAACCTTCAATGCCTTTCAAAAAAAACCTAAAAAACCCAAAAATGTTTCACTCAGTGTTCCCACAGACACACGTTTTCAACTCCTCATTTTGAAGGAGACTTTTCCTTTTAAAATCTGTCCTGAGGGTGGAACTAAAGGCTTTGGAATAAATATTGACAGACATAAAATTGCATAAAATAAAATAAAAAAAAAATACTAGGCTTTCCATTCAAGTTTAAAAAAAAGCAGTTTGGATGGATTTCGAGATGATCTTTTCTGAGCTGGACTTCAGTTCTTGCTCAAAATAGTCAGTGTTAGTTTAGCTTGGGTGAAACCAATCTTCCACATATCCTCTTCACAGGTTTTTAGACAAAACACTAAACTGAAAAATAAGTTTGGCCAACTGTACCAATGATCTTACAAAGTAGCAAAGCTCTCAAATGCATTAATGGTATGAACTTATTTAGCACACTCTCACCAAGATCGATATTTCACCAAAACCAGTGTGGAAAAAATGAGAAATACATTCTTCATTTATTGAAGACAGCCAAAGTGACTGCTTGCACATTACAACTTTCTGCTACTGTACTAGAAGCACGTGGTCGAATTTCCCATCTGGAACACATTTTTATAGTTTGATTGTAAACTAGGGTTTATGATACACATACTGACAAGCCCTGAATATTCAGTGAATAAAATTCAGCATCAAACACAAGACCAATTAAAATCAGGAGACACATGTCCAGTAGAGATGGTCTGGTCACAGGTACAAGGAATGATTTTTGTGTACTGCAAAGAAGACCCTAAGCAAAGCACTGTATGTAACAGAGGCAACAGAGAAATTGGGTAGCTGGGCTGCACTTGTAGGCTCTCCAGAACATGAAGGGTTAGCTTGGTGAGGGATGCAAAAGCTGGAAGACACATCATCCACTTCCATGTGACTTACAGGATATATGGGCTAAAACTGTTCCTAGGACAAAGCTGTTCAGTGTTTTCTATTGCTGTACAGCTTATTCCATAGGTAGACGTAGAGACAATTTTCCATTAAAGAGACTACAGCTAGCCCTGGACACTGAAATGCAGAGCCAGCAGGGTTGACACTCCCTTGAATCATTTATGGGGGAGCCACCTAAATAAAATCATTGTATTTAGTGTAATCTTTTTAGAGAAAGTATGCTTAAGGATTGAGTTGTTTTGTTTGTGGTTTTGGTTGGTTGGTTGGCTGGGTTGGGAGTTTTTTTGTCATGGATAAATTTTTTACAGGAATTGTTTGAATATTTCCCCAGTAAGTCATCTTAATTGCACTCCTCAGGTCAGCATGCCTGATCAGGTCACAACCTGAATGCCTGAGTCACATCCATGCTGACAGGTCCTTCTGAACCTGCACAAACCTGCAGGAATCACTAATAATGTCTCTCTCTTCAGTCCCACAAAGACCCTCACTCACAGGGATGCTCATTACCTGCTTCCTCAGGCTCTTAAAACAATGCATGGTGCTGGATTTTGGTGGCCTTACCTGGTGGAATTCTATGCTTTTCAACCTGCCTCATCATCTACTCCAGGCAAAACAAGGGGATACCAAAAGGTTCCTATTTAATCCCCACACCACGTTTTTCCTTTGCAGAGGTACACAGACATTTGGATATCCGTTGGTGTCACACTGAATGTGAGGTGCTCCTTGGAAAGCTAAATCAGCTAAACTAACTTAGCTGAGAAATCTAACATGAATCATATGTGAATTGCTCTGCTACAGGAGAACTGTCCTTAACAGAGTTGAAGTGAGCTAAATCCAGACATTAAAATTGAAACAAAGGGTTCCTGCATGCTGTTCTTGGTCTTGAGGTAAGAAGGAGTTCGGAGGCTCTGTACAGCCACGGTACCTAGGCTCGTCTGTCTTGTGATGGAGGCTGGCTATACTCCTTCTTCAGGCTCAACTAGCTATATGTCTAAGGTGCAGATATTTGCATCGTGCCCTATTTCCTCATCTGAGACTAAACCCAAGCCTTCAGTCTCAATATCTACACATATGGAAGCACTATACTTTTTTTTCCTATATCGAAAGTAGCCAAAAAAAAAAAAAAAAAAAAAAAAAAAAAAAAAAAAAAAAAAAAAAAAAGTAGAAACATGATGCTATTGACTTAACAAATCTTCACAAGTCATTAACCTACTATATTCAGCCAGTGTGTTTCATTATGTTTCATATGAGCCTGTCATGACTATAAATTAAAAATCGTGCAGCTTTGTTTACACAGAAATCTGTATCTCTGTCAGCACACTCCGCAGTAGTGTATCACTTGTCATGCCAGAGGCATGAGAGATATATAAAATGCATCTCCCTGAAGATGACCACAAGCAAACCACGCTCATTCATGTGGGCAGAAACAAATCGTGATGTGGAAGCAGCAATATCTCAGTATGCTATTATGTCAAGGTGACTTTTAAGTTTCCATTCAGATTTTAAACCCACTAGTCATCACTACCACCTCCAGACTCTGCAGAAAGGTGTTCCCTTTCATCCTTGAAGAAAAAGCAACGGCAAATATGTCCACTTTACATTGGAGGCACACGTCTTTTCTGAGGCAAACAATATGATGAACTAGTGCCTATAGAAGGTACTTTTAGAATTTCATTCACAACTCCTTATGTATACTTGGGAGAAGTGGGACAAAGATTTTGCTTTTAGTAAAAAGGGTATTAACACTTTCAGCTTTGTCATGGGGCTTATAGTATCTCTGAGGCTCGCACTGGAGTTTTCCTCCACTGTGAGACATTCGGAGCTGCCAGTAGTAAATATCAGGCACTTAACAGTGCACATTTTAGTGCTGTAAGATGATACTATTCAGCAATATTAGAGAAGGGAGCTCTAAATTTCTGTTCTGGCTCCCAGTGCAGCATGGGAAGAGCAACAGAGCATCACTGACTTCAGAGAACTGCTGACGATTATATTTAGAGACATTTCTCTCCACTAGTACATAAATTACCTGTTTGAAATGGATAGGCTCTAGTCATGAGCTATATCCCTAATCTTCCAACTAACATGTACATTCCCAATCGGAAAAATGTCATCAGGCATTTGGCTTTCAAACTCTCTGGCAAAAGGGGGAAAAAATAAATTAAACTGTAGAAATTGAGACGTGCTTTTTTAAAATTGTGTTCCACAAAAACATGAGTCACATTCATACATAATATGCCCCCCAAAAAATTAAAACACAGAAAATTTGTTCCAGGAAAATAATTATTTCCCTTTTCATTGTCAGAGTTTCTTTAGGACAGCATATGCATTTTATTTTCTTTAATTCTTCTAAAAAAATAATTACCACTGAGTGCATACTCATATAAGCATATCTATGTATGTATTTATGCACACAATAATCTGTGTGTGTTGAAATGCATAAAAGTGCGTATGAGTCAGGGGAGGTTTACAATGGATGTCAGGAAAATATTTTTCACTCAGGGAGTGGTGGAACACCGGAACAGGTGGCCCAGGGCAGTGGTCACGGCCTCAAGCCTGAGTTCAAGAAGGGTTGGCACAAGTCTCTGTACTCCAGCATGGGGTTGTTAGGGGTTTCCTGTGCAGGGCCAGACGCTGGACTCAGTGAACCTGGTGGCTTTCTTCCAGCTCAGGACATTCTATGATTCTATGCTTCTGCATGTAAATATCTATACACAGTAAGCAGATTATAATTTATATGCCTAACAGTTCAGTTGAACCTTATGAAAAGCTCATTGTCTTCAAAACTAGGCTGTCAACTAACAGAACACAGGAACTGTAAGGTTGCCTGATGGCCAGGACATACCAATATGGTAGGATGCATTATCTGTCAGCTACCATGATCAGTCGCTTAAGCTGACTTGACCTATCAGGAGTTTAACTGAGGTTGATTACGTAATAAAAAATAATGCAATTATGGGAGCCCAGTCCTTGGAGATGGCTGGAAGACAAATACAAGACCAAATTCTCTTACAGTGCAATCCTGGTGAAGCCAATGGAAACCTGTTGAATGGAAACCTGTGTCCTATTAGGACACAAGAGCTGTGTACTTACTCAGTGGCTGTCATTCATCCCTCTGGAGAGCACCTCTTGATCATTCCAGGAGGTTTAGGGAAGAATTTCTGTGAATTTCTGTATTCAGAGCAGATGGTACCCAATTTGTCTATTGAAGCTCAATCCATTGTCCTTTTGGGCAGATACCATGCTTTCATTACTGTGCTAGCAAACCTTGCAGGACTACACTCCACTTGCTACAGACAGAACAGTTCTGTCTCTGTCCCTGGATTATCCTGTAAAGGACAACTTGAGTAGCCAGGCTGTTAAAAGAAAAAGCTGTGTAATTCTTTCCAGGAAGTGTCTTTTTTGTCATTCTGCATTCTAGGCACAGAGTCCTAGGCACTCTAGGATCTACTGCACTGTGTCATTTTACAGTTGTTCTGCTTAGAGGATGCTTAAAACTGAGCTAATGGCAACAGAAGTAAAACAAACGAGCAAAAACCAAAGAACAAACTAGCAGGGTGGGGAGGATGATGAGGGGAAGTGAGAGGCAGTCACGATGAACTGAGGGATGGGATACCCACCAGTATTTATCTGCTTTTGCAGTCTGTTTCACTTTTGTTCAAGATGCCCACTCTTTGGGCAGGAAAAATATATTTTTCCTTGACATGCTTAATAATAACAGCAAATAATAACAGCAAGTTTGCAAGGAGGTTGTCAGGACACACTGCACGTTTTACACATGTTCATACGTTGTTCTCCTAGACATCCTAGTTGTGGGTTTAAAATGATAGAAATAAATTAGTGTCTTGATAATTAAATCCACATAGGAACCTGTGCTGTACAGATTACATTTCAATTGGTTATTTTATCACTTGCTGCACTGTATCTGAAAAGCAGGTTTCATGCTAGATTTGTTTGATTGAACAGAGTAGTGATTGAACAGAGTAGTGTCTAGATATGTGTGGCCAGTGTATGTGATAAAAGGATGTGGATGGATAAATTTTCACATATTTATCCCTTGAATTGGAATTTTTGCAATTCACTTTCCTAAATTCCCCTTGCTGTCCATCAAAGAAAACTATTAATTTACCGATCTATATCTGGCCTACAAGGAAACTAGAGGTTGGTGAAAACATTTCAAGAGTTTACCCCCGCTATAAATAAAAGATGGAGTACACAAATTGCCAAGAAAGTCAGCTGAGCGAGGGAGTTTTATAGGTAGATCATGTAAATACAGTGACTTGCAAGTAGGAGAAAACCATGCAGTGAAAAATAGTCCGAGAATAGAGACAGAAATAGGAGTGCTGAATCAATGATGTGAAGCAGAAGATAATGAATGAATTTGAGGAAAATAGGAGATAAGCAAGACTACTTTCAAGACTACTTTTTAGTTTCATGCAGGTCACAATGAGAAAACATGATTATTACTAAATCTGAAAATTAAGAGGGTACAATAGCCAACAGAGAGGGTCTGGGAGACTTTTCTGTCTTGAAAAAAACAAAAAAGAGAGAGAGAGAGTGTTAAATAAAAATCCTAGACATGAAAATTATTCTGGAAAACCAAGTTACAATACCCTCGTAGCATTCAGAAATAGTCTAAATCTTGTTTAAAGTTGTGATTTCTATTTGATGGAGTTAATGCCAAAGAGATTAGCAAATCCTTTCAGTTCAGAGACATTTAAATTTAGCAGCAGGAAAAAGAAGTTTGTTGAGTGCGGAATCCACCCCTGCTACTCCAAAACAATCAGAAACAGGAAAAAGTAATCAAAAGGGAGTTTTAATGAGTTATAGAGCTATTGTTTACTGGAGAGGGCTGAAAGCCTGAAGCCCAAGGCTGGAGGACCTCGGTGACCCTGCACTGCCTCTCGGTGGCAAAATATTTGCTTGAAATTACGTCAAAACAACACAATGTGTGTGTCTGAAGGCCAAGGGAGTGGGGGGAGCGCTGAGAAAAATAGTGGAAATTCCCTGAGTCTCTGAACGTACTGAAGGCTTTCCCTGAAAAACAAGGCAATAAAAAGCAGCTGTATTCGTACATTCGAGCTGACACGGGCAGTGTCTCTTTCGGCTCTACCGAACCGAAGGCTCGCCCTGCTAGACAGCCCCAGAAAGCCTTTGCTCCACAGCGGCCGAGCAGGGGCGGGCTGTGGGGCTGATCGGCCCAGGCATAAACCTGAAGGGCCAAGTGCCCGCGGGGCGTGAAGCGCCAGGGTGTGTGTGCGAGGCCAAGGGCCCTCTGCGGCAGCCAGGGCAAAGCAATAGTGCCGTGGTCTCCTGAGCCTGCCAAAGTCAAAGCTTCACAGTTGGATCTGGAAGCTCTTCTGGAGAGGGGCTGGAAATGGGAAGCTAATTTTTCCCAGGAAATAATTATAACAGAAGTGCTGGAGTTTTGAGGGAGGAAACTTCTGTTGCTTTCTCAGAACTCTCCTCTAGGTAAAAAAGAACTACTGCAGCAAGGCAACAGTTAACAGTTACTGTAGTGCTCACTAGCAGTTACTTATTCAGCGAGCGGTATGTGTCTGAAAGTAGTGCCTGCGTGGTCAGGGAAAGACAGTGTTCCTCTCTGCTTGTCCTATTGACGTCTTGGGTGGAAAAAGCTCTGCCAAAATGTTCGTGTCTTGGATTTAATGAAAGTCACGCACCAGGGAATTGGTATAGATCCCTCCAGCCCTCCCAAAAGCATCCAAGTAAGAGGAAGACAAATAGAATGAATATAAGCAAAAAGATGCAAGGTTTCCCATGGAAAATGGACGCATTAAAATGGACAGCAGACCATCTCCTCAAGAAATAGCAATGAGCTCTGTGAACTCCGCTCAGACAGCAGTCAGTGATAACAGAAGAGCAACATGTAGACTTGTGTTATGTAAAATAACAGATGACCTGCTCAGCCACATACTG
The DNA here is from genome assembly GCA_014839755.1 of Sylvia borin. Classification (NCBI taxonomy): domain Eukaryota; kingdom Metazoa; phylum Chordata; class Aves; order Passeriformes; family Sylviidae; genus Sylvia; species Sylvia borin. The sequence continues at coordinate 31,234 of CM025968.1, forward strand.
AGTAGTCCAAAGAATCTGTCTACCTGTCCATCACAGTAATACTTGAGACAGAACAGACTGAGCGGGGTATAAGCTAGATCCTTGGCAAAAGTACAATATCTATGATGGTCATGAGCTAGCTGGCCTGTCTAGGCATTCCTCTGCCATATTTTACAAACTGCCTTCATTCCATTCAGTGGCACCATGCAGTTACATGGCATCCCAAGAGATTCCCCTGGCAGCTGGAAGAAACACATTTTGCCATGTGGAGCTAGACAGGAAGCAACTCACAGCAACTTCCAGGTTAACAGTCCCCATGAAAATTTGGTTCTTCCAATACCTAATTAAAAAAAGGCTTTCCCTTTGTATAGCACATGCTGGCCAGCATGATGTCGCTTACAACATTCCAATTTTGTCATTTTTGGCACAAAAAAATCACCTGAAGATGACAGATGACAGTTACTTCCTCTGCAGGTAACAGGGAATGATACTTAACACAGTACTCAATGTTTAATACAAGTTGAAAGCACTGTTGACAAACTGTCAAGCCAGACCAAGCATTTTTATTTCACCAACACCTACTACACTGTCAACAGGTTTGTTAAGCCTCCAGATTTTATTTCACTTTCACCTTTGTTAAAATTCAAAATAGCCATGATTTAGCTGCACAAGATCATGTGGCTTTCCAGGGAAATGTAAGGCAATAGATTTGTCTAGAGTCATGTAGTTTTCTATTCGCTCATATCACTCCACCAAGAAGCCGAAGTATTTTAATTAGAAATAATATGTGAATTCAAGTAAGAATTTAAAAGCAGAAGACATCCATAATGAAATTTTCAAAGTAGCCTCCAAAATGTAGATTCTTCTTTTTTTTTTTTTTTTTTTTTGCAAGGCAAATTAAAGATTTTTAGCCCATTAACATCCACAGCACCTACAGCTGCCACTACAGCTATAAGACAGCATTTCTGCAGCTCAGGGTGGAACAAATTTGAAGCATTTAAGCCCACCAATTGCATCTGAAAATTTTGTACATACTCCATAATATATGCTTGTACATTTACATCCTGGTTTTTCTAGAATGCGTGGTCATAAGCAGTAGTTAAGACCCAATCAGGTCTTACACTGCTATAATTAGCATCTCTAATTATAGTTGCATTTGGTATATCTATGTCATATATATTAAGAAGAAGTTCACCTTGATGTTTTACATGTTTAATAAGAACCAAGGTGTTTGTTACATGACACTCTGTTACAGTTATAATCTACAATAACTGCAATGTAAGTGAGCTGATACTACACAGTTTTCCAGCTTTTACCATGCTGAAAACTGTAGGTCTATTTTTAAATTCAGAATCAGATTATGGATTTGCATAGACCTACCAGTACGTGTAAGAACATTGTGTTTCCATATGTACAACAGACACCCAGTTACAATCATTCTGAATATTTTTTGTCACTTATTCTTCAAACTCACAAGCCCTCCCAAGCACTTGTTCAGCTGTCAATCTGAAAAATACCAGCAGATCTCAAAATGTTACTTACAAATTAAATACAAGACATCAATTTGACTTTTTGAGGGGGATAGATGACAGATAGATAGAATTTTTTTTTTTTTTAAGTCAGCAGCAAAATAAAATTTGCTTTCCTGATGAAGAAAAACATGTTTTGCCATGTTTTATATCTGTAAACAAAACTGGATGTGGGAAAAAAAAGGACATATAGTAATAGGCACAACTACCCCCACCTTCCTCACTGACCACTCTCTCCTGCAATTGTGTAAAGCAAGGAAGTAAAAAGCTGGTAGAGACAGAAAAACATGTTTTTCTTTGAAAGTCCATCTGCAGAAATATTTATCAGCTGTTGGAAAAACACATAGAAAATAATATTCTCTTTTTGAAAGCCAGGAACAAATAGGTCCTTTTTTCACTGAAAAATGGAGGACATTGAAGTCCCTGCTCTTGGAATATGAAAAACATGTTTTGCATTTGCTGATTTTGTGAGTTTTTTTACTGCTCCCTAAAACTTGATTAGGTCTTTTGCCACTCAAATCTGCAGTATTATCTAGTGTATTTTTGCCTCTTGGTCAGTCAAAGTCTTCCTTTTTCATGAGTGGATGTCACCAAAGCTAACCATAGAGGAGATAATTAAAAAACCCACTCATTTAACCAGGTGCTATAAATAATGGCTAGATAATCAACCAAGAATGGATGCAGAGGCAGAGGCAGGGCTGTGTGCACACCATTCACAGTGGCTGGAGCAATAGGAGCCCTGGCAGACTCAGAAAGGTCCCGGTTTTGGAGGGTGAAGGATTCACAGTGGGGGAAGTCTCTGTAGAATACACCAGATGCACAGTCCAGTCAAAGCCAATCTTTCTTTCCCTCGTTTAATGTAAGCAGTCTGGCAGGTCTCAGGGTCCAGAATGATCCTGTGAACTAGGAGCAAAACCCCTTTCACAGTTCACACTGACCTCTATGAACAGACCTCTTTCTTCCAAGCCTCTCTGTCTCCCTTCTCTTTTCAGCTTAGAGCAGAGAAAGTTCCTCCCAAAGGAAACACTTGTTTTCAGAGTCCTTTCACACCAGTGCTCAACAGGATCTGCAAAAATGGATTTAAACTCTTCTCCCACTAAGAGGTGCCCAAGGAAGGAAGGAAAAAAAAAAGCTGGAACAGATTATTTTTCCTAATTTCCCCACATCGTTTTCTCAGTGCCCACTATGCTGCAACCACAGAACTTCACAAGACTTGGAAGAATCCTTCATTATGACAGGAAGGACATTTAGAAAATATGTAGAGCTGCAAAAAATGCCCTAGAACGAGCATGACTTGAATTCTAATATAATGAAAAGGTATGCAGAGCAAAATAAGAAATTTAAAGATGCCCCTGTATCTCTGCTTTAATGATAGGAAATAATCAGCTATAATCACCCCAGTACAAAATGGTTTTATCATTGTTGTCTTAACTAAGGAATACAAAAATGATGGAAAGTGTATGGTTCTGCCACGGCTAAGCAAAAAGAGAGATGTTATGGACTGATGGAAACTCAGGTAAAATGTTTTCTAGCTTCCTGGGGAAAAAAAACCCCAAAACAACAACATGCTAATTTTAGCATAAAAGCAAAGTGCATTTATCCACATTGAGAGTATATAAGCTAGTGCCTCCATAGCTCTGAGCAAACAATCTGAAAAATAGTGCAGGCTAAGAACCTGTGGAGGTCTCCTGGTTACATGTACTGAGAAAGGATAGAGACATTGATGACATTATCTTCCTTATTAGAATCAATTACATTAATGAATCTATGACAAAAGGGAGAGGCAAACTGCTTCAAAAGGCAGAGGAATAATGAGGTACTATTGTGTCTTTTCTGTCCTCATGAATCAAAACACTTAAGAAAATTAAATAGCTTTAAAAATTGTCACCTGATTAAATTTTGTCCCTTTTTTTCTCTGCTTGGATCAGAAGTAGACTCTAGGAGCTCAGACCCAGCTTTAAAGGTTGATAAATGCTACCATCCAGTGTATACAATTGTTGTGTGTCTTGTCACTGCAGTCCTCCACATTAAAATTCCCTCAGCTGAACTTTGTTACTCTCCTTTTGATACTCTTCACTGAAGATCAAAGTCTGGGACTGGCATGTAGACAAGAAAGGAGGTATCAGTACAGGAGAAACTGCAGTGTGAGTCCACTCTTAATTGGATGCGAGGGAATTCAGAAAGTTTTTTATTTACAGCCCAGCTACAGGCAAGACCTTTAAATCAGACTTCACACTATGTTCCACTTGAAAGGCGACCATGAATGACACAAATTTTTGAGAAATCGAATTTCATTCATGCCAGGGCTCAACGCTTCTGAAAGAAAGTACTGCCACAAAATGGGCAGAACATATTCTTGCTCTGCTTTGAGATTGGTTGTACAAAGACTTTTTTGTGGCTGTGTACACATTCTTCTACTGGTGATGTGTAAAAATGTTCAAAATATGTAACTGGGGATTGATTAATTCAGGAACAATATTTATTTGGCAGCTCTGCCTAGAGGACATCAAAGAAGTGCTCCAAAGTAGGCTGCTCAGATACCTTCCACAGAGATATTTCAGTGAAATGAAACCTAATGTCAAAATTAGGGATGAAAGGGACCTTTACACACTTAAGCAGCTGTAATTACTTAGAAATGCTTGCTAGAGTCAAAGCCATGCCAGGCAGAAGAGAGAGATTTCAGTTTTGATGCTCCACATGAGAGGCATTCCTGAGTGCATTGGTTCCATAAGGCTTTCATGCATCCTGTGTTGCGTATTCACCAAATTACAATCAGTATTAGTGGAGCTTCTCACCATCCACACCAGTGCTCAAGAGCAAGCTCAAAAAGTTAATTGCCTTGCTCGGTGAGAAGTTAGTCAGAACTGCAGGAATACCTCACATCCTTCCTCATCTGTACTTCCACCTGAAGTGTGTTGACTTGCACTGCAGCCAGGACATGGAATAACACCTCAGAACTACTTGGCCTCCTCTAGACATGTAAGAATAGGAAAGAAATGGTCTTGGTTGCCTATGAGAGAGACTGAAGAAACAAGGAAATTTTGTGCATTTTGCAACTTTTTCATCCCAAATAAGGATCCCAGCATAACTGGCCCCAGGGGATAGATATACTACAAGCAGTTTATCCCACAATCCAGGCCACTGTGAAAAACGTTTCTATACTCTGATCACACCACTTTTGTATTACCTCTCCTTATGCAGCAAACCATCACCTTTTAAGAGCTAGATTTAAGTTTTTTCCTCCAAAGAACAATTGATAGAAACACCAATTAACTGGGAAGACCATAGCAGCAAGTTTGTGTCTCATTACGTTCTTCTCACATTTATGACTAGGCTAATAGAAAAAAAGTTACAAACAGCTTGTATTTAGCCTAGAACATACTGGTTTCTTCCCTAATTTGGTGAGAGGACTGAAGGTGAGTTTGTCTGCCTTATGACCCACATCAGGCAACTTATCCAGATAAATTTCTTCTCTTGGCAAACTTTGTTTCTCCCGTTAAAAATCACTTGCAGTGACAGGACAGGCTTCTGAGTGTATGAAAATCATGGGAAACAATGAGAAAGGAATCTCTATTCATTACTGGCAATTCACGTGGCCTGGGTTACAGCAGGCACGAGTCGCAAGTACATAACAGCTTCTCCCGTTACCTGCTGATTACCAGAGGTACAGTCATAGGCAAAATAATTAGTCTAGATTTTGAAGGCAGCCACTCGAGGATCAATAGCATAGCTTGCTGGCAGGAAATCAGACAGTCTGAGGGGATTCTCCATTGCCGCACTCTACTGTCAGGAAGTATTTGGTGAGAAAGTAGCTGAATGCAAAGGGAAGGGCAACTTCTAAATGTTGCTATATCCTACTGCTCTATTTCCTTAAGCCTAACACCAGAAAAACTACGCAGACATCCAAATTGCTCACTTTTATGGGTGGAGCTGACAGGGGCTTTGCATTTGCTGTGAAAAGATGATCATGTAGGTAGAATTTATGTCCAAGCCCAATAACAAAAACAAAGATTTCTCACTGTTTATCATTTTCATCTGCTGCAATTGTTTTTATGCTCTGAAGTGCACTTTAACCCCCTATCAGACACAGCTGACCTGCAGGCTCTTTTAAAAGTAGCCACCATATCAGAATTTAAGGGTAAAATTTTTTTACACTCTCTATGAATGCAGAATTAGAGAAGTTTATATTAATTTCAGCTACGCTTCAATGGCTCTGCTAGTAACAGGCCTTTCAGTGATGCAAACTGCAAACTATAAGCATGCATGTAGTTTTCTCCAGGACTACAATGGACTGCATTCAAACTGCAAGTGATTTGCTGAAAGCTCCACTTGTGACCACGAAAGGAGACTTGGTCATAAGTGGGAAACTATGAGCAAAGCATAAGATAATCCATCTTTTTTAGTCAAATGATACTTGTACTGTCATTAAAAAAATCTTAAAGAGAGAGTGGCAATATTGCCATGTTCAGTCACCTCTCCAATGCAAAGTCAGAGGGCCAATATTACAGATTTATGTTCCAGAGATTGGTGACACAAGATCAATATTTAATCATGAAGATGAAAAGCATTTACAAATGTTTCCAATGAATAGGATTATCATCTGCTAATTAACATCCAGACTGCTTAATGAGGCAGCAGTGTAGGCACAGAGAGGTGGGAGCAGCGGTGCATCAAGAGGCACTTTCCAAACTTTCAGCATAGGTTATGGCTTGAATTATGAACTCCCACTACATCTGTTATGGCACCTCACTAGTTAATATGAGTCTTTGTCTGTGGGTTGCTTCGGAGACGGTTCCTGTATCTCAGGAAGCAGGGAGAAGAAAAGTTTCCTGTTTTGAAGAAGGTTTAAGAACTACTTTCCTCCAATCAGGCAGCAGATGCTTGGGCAGGAAATGGAGAATGCAGCTGCCAGCCCCACTCTGGGTCAGTGGCTATGCTAATCAATGCAGCCAAGGTTTACCACAGCCAAACAGGCCCTAGTGATAAGTAGGCTGCACAGTTAAAGGGAGGATTTGTGGTGGAAGGTGCCTAGATTGAGCCTTTAACTGGCATGAGACCAAAACAAATCCAAATACTGAGAGGAAATGGGCGTTTGTCTTCCTCCCTATATGTGGCTCTCATACAACAGATTGCACCCAGTACATAGCCATAATAAAATGAGGTCTGTAATTAATTGTTGTGGTTCAAAACAATGCTCAGACTAACCATCACTGCTGTAACCTTTTCTCTTGCTGATGACCCACTGCCATTGCATTTATTTGGGGTATCAAATGCGTGTCCCATCACCACAGGAAACCAGTCAAAATTTCTCCAGCTGGTTGAGGGGTTTTTTTCTCCCTTTTTCTAAGGAAATTCAGCAAGAGTGTTTACTGACCCCGGTACTGATGAGTTTAAGCCAAGTCTCAGCCTTTTTGACAAGATGACCAATTTTTATTTCACTGACATCAGTTTTATAACTGCATAACTTTTGACTCTCAATGGTATTGCTCCTCACTTACACTTGGTTATTTTGAGTGATGTCTGAAGCACCTGTCTGCCATCCTTCAGCTCCCAGCTCACCATTTGATTCTTTGTGATGCTATTTCCTCTCATGCTTTACATAACGGACAGCATCTGCGAGGGTGTGAAAGTCTGGAGAGAAACAAGTAACTACAGTAGGCCAATCCACAAACGTGTACTTTCAGCTACTTCTCTGTTTGTTGCCGGTAGAGCTGTATTGACATTTTCCAAATACAGGCACCAAGCGCTCTGGAGTGCAGAACTATCACGTGCCATTGAGTAAAGAAAGACGTGTTTCCGGACACACCCTTCCCCAAGCTAAGTTGCATTAAATGAAGCCATACCTGAGTAAGACATTTGTAAAAACTGAGTCAGGACATGAGAATTAGGTATCTGGGCAGTTGAGTAGCAAAGAAAATTTCCACGGCAGTCAGCAATGAGTAGACCTAAATGTGGGGTTTCTCACATATGACTGCAATTGACTACAAATATTCTTTTCTCACAATTATACTAAGCAGTAAAAAGCTCATAAACTTGATGCATCAGAGGAACGTTGATGGCACTGTGAGCCTAAATGGAAACACGTAAATCTCCATCCTGAGAGGACTGGTGCTCTTGCTAGGGGCCCTTTACTGAAAATGATGAGTGAAGCAATCAGATGTTCATTTGATCAAGTGAGAGTCAAAGATATATTTGGAGTATTTCACAACTGTATTCCTTTGTAAGGAATAAAAACACAGACTAGTTTCCCAGGTACTGATGCCACTATCCTTGTAGCCTCCCTCTCCTACAGCATGCTGGGGTCTATACATATCAACCATCTTTCAAAATGTAGTATCTCCTGTAGTCTGAAATGAGCTCTCTAAACTAGGTAATGGATATGACATTTGCTGTGTTAGTCATTAATGCCTGGCAACTGTAATCCCTTCTCTTTTATTGCAAAATAGTGCTGTGAAAAAAATGCATGCTGCAAAGTAACAAACAGCTTGTATGGGACAGAATACTCATCATGTCGCTATAACTTTCCCATTCTTCTTTCCATCTCCACTCCCTTTGTGCTTGTTTTCATTTGGCTTCTCTTGCCTTTAATGAAGATGTAAAACCAGGGGCCAAGGCTATGACATATATTCAACACATCCTTTGCAATCAGTTTTGATGTAAAAAAAACCATAAATGTAGGGCAGCAAGAAAATGGTTTGTCATAAAAGGTACACTGGCGCTCCAAAATAGGAAAAAAATTACCATTATATGCCAGGAAGTATTGTACTGAATTGTGCTGAGAGGAGCTGATAATGCTGTCAGATTTTGACATGAACAAGCTTCGCTTTCAGACACTTCTATTATAGCCAGGCAATGGGGTCCTGCCAATCCAGGGTGAAGGATTTCATCTCAGTCTCCAATGGACATGACCCCATTTGTTTTCATTTCTGAGTTTCAAAGAAATATTCACCAGTAATCTTTGAGATCTCATCTGAATGATTGTCCTTCAACTAACTTCCTTCTGTACCAAGAACTCCCAAGAGAGTATTAACTTCGCACTGAAGAAACTTGGAGTGCTACAGAACCCCAAATTTAGGACACATCCTGCCGATGCAACTCCAATTCCAATGCAGCACATCTCTTGTGGCTCCCTGTGCCACTGGGGACTACTGACTGGTCAGGACTCTTACTACAGCACTCCCTACAATTCCGTCTCTGAGCCTGACTTGGTGTCAGACAGGCTTCTGAGCAGAGAGGAAAAAGAAATGAAGAAAGTCAGAGAGATGACACGCCAGTCACTGAAGGACATAAAGTTCCTTAGACACAGAAATTTGCTACCAGGTAGCAATGACATCAGCCTCCAGAGCTACTACATCACAGCACAGAGAAATAACTGGAAAATATTTACCTACCAGTATTTACCATATTTGCCTATTACAGTAATCAGCTCATCACAGCTGCCCATATTTTACATTTAAATTTATCTGACATACCAAGGAATGCTTGCAATTATTAGGATATCTAGAAATTTTTTATCCCGCTTTAGTAAATTGTTTCACTCCTCGTGACATGCATCATCACTTTACTGCAATAATTGAAATTATTTTGTAGAATAATGTTAAAGTAGGCCTTATCGGCATTATTCCTTGCCAATATAACAAATTTCCCCTACACATTCAGCCTTTCAGATGTCCCAAGCAGACTCACAAAGAGAAACACGAGGTATTAGCTACCCTATGTATCCTGTGCTATAGATCTGCACTCTTGGGTTTGCCAGGTCACCAAGAGAGATGTGCTGTTGAACCACTTCTCTCTGTCTTGTGGTTTCTTGGCTGGCATACTACCAGCTGGAATGCACCAGGTAATATCAAAATAACACAAAAATAGGTGATTTTTCAGGCAACTAAAACCAGATCCATATAAAGACTTATAGAGCAATGTTGGTTTCCAAAGTTCTACCTGTCTGACCTCAAAATGACACTGGGTTGTCATTTGAAGGTCAAACACACCCTCCCCCTTGCCCAGTATTTTTAGTTCAGTGCCAGAAAATTTCTTTCAGTAAGGCCACGGACACCAAAATAGTTCATGAAAAATGCCCTGAAAGACTGCTTATAAAGAATCAAACCTCATCTTAGCTAACACCTCTATGGAATAACATAAAGAGACTAAAAAATAACATTTAGGATGCATAGGTTATGTATTATGATAGACAGACTCTATAGAGCTCCATTAAAATGGCAAAAAGAGTTCTAGCTTATGATACAATTATTTAAAAAGAAGACTCCAGCATGCTAGATAGCTCTGATCTAACAGGGCACTTAAGTATATGGAGTTACCCTACGTAAAACAGATGATATGCACTTGCTTAGGTTTAAATATGTGCTTAAAACATCTGCTGGATGGGGACCTATAAACTTAGAATGTTCATCTGAGTTTTAAATTCATAAAGTTTAGGAAATGGATAGTTGGGTTATGTTAATCCCTATTATGTTACGTAATCCTTTGTTAAAAGAGATCTAATTATAAAAAACTAGTAAAAATAATTTTTAAAATATATGCTTCACTTGTTGCAATAGATGACTTAAGAAATTAGATGTGTCGATTTCACATCTCGTCAATTAAGTCAAGGGTTCTCCCTGGGGAAAAAGATTTTTCTGTTCTGAACTGTGCTTGCTTCAAGGAATGTGTTATGTGGTGTGGACTCCACCCTTTAAAACCTTAATTGCAGGATATGCTTGCAAAAGCAGAGATTCCTCTTCTGGCTGTAAAAATTTGATTTGACTCTTAAGCATCTCCTGAACATGTTTGCATACCTTCTCCTTCCCATTCTTCCACTTGTAATACAAATCATTCCACATTTCCATTCAAGAGGATTACAGAGTAAACAGACATATTTCAAGTAGTTCTTTTATGCTTCTTATTTGCCTTTAGCTACAAAATTCTCACAGTTTTTCATCATTTCAGTACAGGAAATTACACTCCAGATTGCCTTTTAGGCTAATAATAAAAAAAATGTACAGCTTCTGTTTGCTAAGTATTCTTTAGTTGCACAGATTTTTGTGGGTTTATCCTGTTGAACCCAAATTGTAGTCTAATTGCCCATGCAGCAGTTCTCCTTGCCCAAAATTTGTCTGAACTGCTCAAGAATACACTCCTTAGTGAAGAGTGTATTATCTTGTAGCAGTGCATTGGTTACATTTTTATCTGCCACAAACCATTTCAAAGTTCAAACCAATCAGATCTGATGAAAAGAAAGGAGTCAGCAGCTCCAGGTGGTAGCCTGGCACCCTGCCCTTCAAAGGAGGAAGCAGCTTTGAGCATAGGCTGTCAGAAATTTGTGAAAAGCACTCAGCCTCTACAGAACCAGGTCCTAAAATTTATCTCGGGCAATGCCTGCCTCTTATCCAGAATTGGAGCTAATGGCATGAGGTTAGGAGCAGGAGTTGTCTCCTTATAGTTAAGTATAGGGTTCCGCTGGCGCATTCAGCTACTTCCACTGAAAAAGTGCAATTTTTCACAAATGAATTGTTTGGCTCAAAACCTATGAAGTATCACGGTTCTTTGTCCTACAGCAGACAAAAAAAGATTTTGTGCAAAGGGCACTATAGAAATAGTGCATTTATTACAAGACCATCTAGTCTGTTCGCAAAAATCTCTTTTACAATGTTTTTGTTTAGATAGTAATATATTTAATCATTCTCCTATTATGTATCTAGGTATGAGAAAACTTTGCAATTTAGACTATGTTTTTCAGTTTATTAGGGAATTCCCCCAAATTCTGCAGCCAACATTCTCAATTCTTCTATGAAAACATGTTTCTTGCCTTCCTGCTGCCCCTTTCCCTACTGCTCAGTTTTCTACAGCCGTTTAACCAAAAAGTTATTCTCCTGGAAAACATATTTAAGGAATATTTTTCCAAATCATTTGTACTGTGCTTGATTTTTTAAAATTGTGCATTCTTTTTTATTGTGTCCCATAAACTTTTCCCCACCTTTTGCCAGATCTTAAATCTGTATTCTTGAAGCTATTTCATATCCTGCTTTCTATTGACATGTTATTTATGTTGCTTGACACAGACATCAAGGCTGCAGGTGGCAAGAATAAAATCAGGGGCCAATACATGATGATGGGAGAAGGCTGCATGAGAGCTGGTCATAGGTGGACTAGGGAAACCCAATTCATTCCCTGCTCCAGGGCACAGACCAGACACATTATGCTTTGAGGGAATACATAGGCCTTTATGTCAGTCAGAGTAATAATGAAAGAGCTGTTACTGTGAATTTATCCATCTGCAAAACCATACAGGATTGCAAATGCATGCTTAGAGCCATAGTGATACAACCAAGGTCCTCTAGAGAACCACAACTCAGCATTCCAGGATACCAGCCTCAGTGGGAGACACTCAAGTCCATAGAAAGAAGGGTTTAATTCCCATTTCCCTCACTGCTTGTTTTCTCTCTTGAGAGGTCTCTGCACTACAGTGCAAGGCATCCCGCACCCCATCAGTCACAATGAGACTGAATTGAAAGGTCAAGAAAGAGAGCTCTGCCTATACTATAGAGCACCTGCCAGAAGGCTGATGTTAGCTATTAGGCCCTTTGCAAGAACAGAAGGGCAGGTAAAATTAAGTTTCTCTGGATGGTGTTAGCAATTGTCACGGTTCCTGGGGGATTTAAAATGTCAAAGCAAGAACTGACTGCTTCACACCCCCACCGGGACACTGAGCAGATACAATGTGCTGCTTCTCCCCATACCCAGCTTGCTGGCCTGCAGGACTCTGGGCTTGTGGCAAACAGCCATCCCGCTCTAGGAAGGAAGGGTCCTTCTCCGACTAGGGAAGCGAATCTTGAGGTCAGCTCAGCCCTCCTGAGACCTCTTTGCCAGGGGAGGGAAATCTGCCAAGTTGTGCTTACTTGCGTGAGAAATACCAGCCCCATTGGGAAACGTAGCAAGGCTATATTATGCCTCCGTTGAGAGGAAGGGGGCGATCCAATTTTGTTTGGGTGTTAGTGCTGCTACCAGCCCGAAAACTAGGTGCCTGCATTAACCTCGTTGAGCCAGATTATGGATTATGGGAGAGGGCTGCAAACAGCAGCCTGCGGTTGCCTGAAACTGCTCTGAGCAAGCGTGGTTTGTATGCGAGGGGCCGTGCCTGGCTCTTCTGCACTCAGATCCCGCTTCCAGCAGCAGGTGCTGTCGGCTCTGCAGGGATGCTCGCGGTTAGGGAAAAGACGCCCGGGGAGGGGCGGAGGCCTCCCCGAGCCTCGTTCCCTGGATGGGTCCTAGGCTGGGGTGGTCATGTTCCTCGCGGGAATGAAGTGTGTGTGTGAATGAACAGATTGAGGATGGATGGAAGGGGAAAATTATGGAGAGAAGGGAAGAATGGGCAGGAGGAAAAGGCTGAAGAGAGGGAAAAGGATGGAAGGGGGGGGGGGGGGGAGAGAGAATGGAGGCGCTACGGAGGGACGCGAGAAGGCGGGAGAGGGAGGGGATGGAGAAGAGGGTGAAAAGGACCGAGTAGACTGCAAAGAGGGACCGAGGGCGATGGAAAGGGAGTGGGGACACGAAGAAGGGGGGGGGGGGGGGGGTGGCACGTGAAAAGGAGGCAAAAGGACCCCGCCGCGCCTTTAAATATTGGCGCGCTTGGGCATCCGTGCCGCATCCATGCCCTCCACTCCCCGCGGGGACCCCCGGACTCGCCCCGCGGCGGGCGCTGCCCGCACGCAGTCGGTCCTGCCCCGCCCGGCCCGGCCCCGCGCGCCGCCGGCCGTGCGGGGCCCCGGCGCCGCCACCGCCCCCCGACGGGCCGCGCGCGGGGCAGGGCGGAGGCGCGCGGCGCTGACCGCCCCCGGCCGGCACCGGCACCCGCCCAGCCCGCCGTCCGCGTCCGGCCGTCCCGCTGCGCTCCCGTGCCCCCGCAGGGGCTGTAGGGCCGGGCGCGGCCTCGAGGGCCGACGGCGGCGGGGGCCCCGGGGCCATGCGCTGAGCGCCAGGAGCAGCCGGCGAGCGAAGTTGGGGTGGAAGATGAACCACGCCGGTAAGTGCGCGGGCCCGCCGGGAAGGGTCTCTGCTTCTGGACATCTTTTCTCCGGGGTCGGCAAACGCCGGGCGGGCTTCCTTCCTCCGGCACCCTCCTTCCCTCGGGCCGGCACATCCCATCGCCAGGATAGCACCCCCTACCCGGGCACCGCTCCTCCGGGGCTCGCATCCCGCTTCTTCCCGGCATCCCTCCTTCGGGGCCGGCAGGTTTTGGTCCGTGCCGCTGGCGCTTGCGCCTCTCCCCCGGGCACCCTCCGTCCAGGGCCGGACCTCCTTTTCCCCGCGATCCAGCAGGTGCTCAGTGGCTCCCCGAGGCTGTGAGTGCCCCATGGCTTGCCCAGCCGGTAAGGCATCAAGAGCGGGGGAGGTTAGGTGTTCCGGAGACCACCAGGCTGGCAGACCGGCAAGGTTGCGCTTGCTAAGGGACACGGCTGTGCGCCGACTACTCCCTCGGATACACTCAACCGTTCACGAAGTTCCTAGGGAATTTGCTGTGACTTTCTTTCCAAGAGTATATTTTTGGAGGAAGGTAATTGGTTTTGCACAATTTGCTCTCTAAGGCAAACCCAAACCCTTCCTCCCGCTTTCTGGTAACTTTTCAGAATTTTTCCTTGATGGAAACTGAGAAGGTGAAAGTGACAGAATACGGGCACAAGGCATTCAACAGTTAAAACAAAAAGAAGCCGCTGGAAAACTGGCGTAAACTTTAAGCTCACCAAGACTTTGTTCACCAAGACTTTCTGATTTTTAGGGGTGAGGCATGTGTGTGAAAACCATAACAATACAGGAGACAATTATTGCTAACTGGAGTTATTTAGAAAAATTTAAAGCTGCTTCTAGAATTAAAGATGAAGAGCAGCAGCTCGTTTTTTGTTAGCCCTGAAATTTTCCCTTGTATTTCCTTGTTCCAGGTGAATATTGCTGGGCACCTCACTTGCAATGTATGGGTGTATCTTGAAGCCCAGATATTTTACCGCTAGATACCTTGCCCTACCACTGTTTGCCAAAGCACAGGAACATAGGATTGGGAAAACTCTTTTAGGTCAAGCCCAGCACTCCACTGTTGTATCAGTGTGTTATACCACTCCTCTGAGTTTAAAGCAAAAAGGTTCTCTTTCCCCTTGGAGTAGGGAGTGAGAGTCCTAAAATTTGGTGATATTTCCATTCTATTTTCTGATCCTGGTGTGAACTGGATTCTGTCCATCGCAGGAGACAAACTCTTTCGAAAATGAAGCCAGCCAAAAATAACTTTAGCAATGATGCTCCTACTTCTCTTTCTTCATATTTCCATTATTTAAAACAGACCAGCTCTAATCTACTCCTGTTGTCAGCGGAAGTGCAGGGTAAGGAATATCAGATGTGTCCATTTGTAAAGACTTAAATTCTATTAGCAGTTTCTATTTTTTAGGAATGTAGGGCTGAATGGGGCTGCCTTCATTATCAAAAGCGGCACCCGTTGTTACTACTGCTTTTATTAATTCCTTCAATTATGTCCTAAACAAAAACTTTTCAGGTAGCTCTCCTGCTACTCCTGGTTTCCAGACCAGATTCAGCAGCATTTATTCTTGTGATTACATTGTCCTTTTGCTTAAAAATAGTTCTTTTCCTCTTCTGGTGTTTACCTCCAGATTGTATTTATAGAGTGCTCATATCCCTTCTCAGCCTTTGTTTTGTATGTTTGCACAATGCAAGGAATGTCTTCCCCCGTCAGTGCAAAGCAGAACTTCCTACTGAATCTGAAGGAGAGGGATATTTATTAACTGGTACAACTTGGGCACCAGCATTAGCTATCTTTGTATTATAGAAAGTAAAGCATAGGACCAGTAACTAGAGTCATGTGTGCAGGCATGTATGGAAGCCTTGATCCCACAGAAGTTAAAATAATGACAGAGAACAGGAAGGGAGATATGGACTATCCTCAGAGATGGAGAATTGATGTGAAAAGAAAGATGAAGCAATCCACCCAAGCCCACAGGAAATCTGTGGTAAGAGACAAGAGACCAGACCAGCCTCATATATAGGACCTTCCAGCCTCTAGTAATTTTTTTGCCAGGTGCTGAAATGGTGCTGCCACGGGAAAAATGTGCAGACATTAGACTCCAGATTGTTCAGAGATACAAGCAGACGGTATACTCTTTCAGCTGCTACTGAAAGTGATATAGGAAAAGATGGTATATGGACCTATCAGAGAATTTTAACCATATTCTTTACCTCTTAGGAAGCAGTATATGAAACAACAGGTTGTCTTCCTCAGTGTTAAGTTACTGTTGTGAAAACAGAGCCAAACTGGTAACATTGCAAACGCTTACAATTACACTAAAAAGAAATACATGGTGGTATTTTAGAACCATGATTGTCATGTACATGTGGTTTTTCATAGCTGAGCCTACCAGGAAGACTTACATGTACAGTCTGCTAGAGACAGTGAAAGCATAGGAGAATTTTTAGGATCAAGATATTTTAGGTGTTGAAACATAGCCCTTCCTGATTTTATTGCCTTTTGAATTTTTCCCCTTCTTCAACAGTGTTTCACTGTGGGATATTATGCTGTTGCATTATATTTACAGATGACTGCAGTAAAGCTATATAGTAGCAGAAATTTTTAAAGTATTGATCTGATACCCCAGAGTCATAATGCATTGATCTAATTATAGAGGATGTATTCCTGTAACTGTACATAGCAGCATTTTAGTTCTGCAGAGTGGGATGTGCTTTGACAAGCCAGCTGTTAATATTGCAGGTATGACTTTTAAGATAATAAAATTCCCTTGGGAATTATTGTGACAGTTACTACTGACTGTAGGTCTGTCTTCACACTGTGGAGCCCTCTTGCTATATACAGAGTGCCTTTGATCACAAGAACATATACTGGTAAGAGAGGATAGATGTTTCTCAGACTTGCAGAGAACATGAAGTACCATTTTCATGAATATCTCAGGCATTTAGGGCCTATTGATTTTGACCAAGACCTCGTATTTCCAGTTCCTGAAGTCCAAATTCTCAAAAGCCATGTAAGTATCTAATACCTGTTCAAGCCAAACTGGTACCTGAATCTGGACTGAAATCCTAATTACAGGAAGACTTGCACTCCTACATTGTTCGAAAATCCTGGTCTGAATACCTTTTCCATTTCAACTGACTCCCATGCAACTGTTTTCACTTCTTATGTAATTTTTGTAATCTTAGACTTTTCTCCAGTAGGGTGAAATAAGTGATGCATGTATATGCTGTAAAACAAAGAGAATTATTTCTGCATCAAATATTGCACAATTAATGATATGGAAGAAACAACAATAAATGGAATGTCTCAATGGAAGAAACATAAATAAATGCTGGAGATACAAGCTGGAGATAGAAGCAAGGCAGCACTAGCTGGAAACAAGGGCTTCATTTTTTAAATGAACAAATAATTACAGGATTAAAATGCAGTGATACTAAGGTGTATAGTTCATTTCTTGCTGACTTTAGACCAAAACCTTCTAGAAAATCAGTTTTAACTTCATTCTGATACAACTATGTGAAATTATAAAGCTCCTGATCAGAGCTGAACGAGACTTTCTGATGTCCTTGTCTGGATATTCTCCCTCTGAGAATATCTGGAAGCTCCTGTTTCTCAGACACTTTCCATCTGTGGATTTCAATCCCTTCTTCCTGGCAGAAGCAGTGGTAGACAAGACTTGGTTTCTACCGGGATTCTGGGTTTGGTGCAGTCCCATCCCGCTGTTGCAATATTGTCCCTTCACCTGCCCTTGTGGCTTGCACCCAAAAGCTTTGCAAAACCATGAACAATGCATTTCTGCCCTCTGTCCTCAGTGCCTTTCCCATTTTAACATATGTCTGAGTTGAATTAATGCCAAAAGCATGAAGGAAACCCAGGTCCACTAAAGTTCATTTGTCAGAAAAAGCTACTTGCAGCATCTTAAAAGAAGCCGGAACCAGATTGCAGCACCAGTCAAGGCTAGAACCAGTATCTGCACTGTGGAGCTATGTACTTTCTTGAACCACTAGCAAAGACCATGGCCCTGGGACATGTCTACATATATCCAGGCAAATGTGCAACCTCAGTGTTTAGTTCTCGGTGGTAGTGTTTTGTAGATATGGTCCCTTATAAGCCTGAATGGAATTCTAGGCTAAATTTAAAATCTTAAACTTGAAAACATTTGAAAATGGGTAGTTGCAGCATTTCTGGTAATACTGCACTACAAAATGTATACTATTTCAAAGAAACACTTGAACAGTGAAGGCTGCATGGGTTGATTGCTATTCCAGAAGAGCTATTCCAGGTGAGTTGCTAGACTACTGTTGACTGCTTAGAAACTTGGATGGGAGGAGACTAATGTAATGTAATTTCATATGGATCATGGCAGGAATAGAACTATGCAGAGTTGCCTGAAGGAAGGTGGGTAAGGAGAGGAAGCGGTCCTTGTCAGTACAAGGAAGCACTGAACAATAAGGGGAGGAGCAGGCTAAAGGAATTTGTATTCCCCAAGAGTTTCCTTTTAAGCACAAGGTAGGTGTGTCTCCCTCCAAAATAAAATACATCCTAAAATAAACATGCCCAATTATTTGTGAACATACAGATTACTTATGGTGCAATGTTGCATTGTGTCCATTTAGAAGTTACAGCCAGAACTTTCAAGTGGGTTCAGACAGCAAAGGAAGCAGAAATTGAAGCCGAATGAAATTGTTGTGATAAAAGGCAAGAAGCTGTGCTTTCTTTTGTTTGGGTTATTTTTTTAAACAAACACTTGCACTCCTCCCGCTGCTTCTTCCTCACACCCCCACCAAAGAAAAAGGAAAATTGTTTAAGGAGCCTCGTGAAAGGCAAGATCAATGGACAGAGCAGTTAGGAAAAATAAACCGTGTAAGGAAACAGTAGTCACCAGTAGCTGGCACAAGTGGGTCAGAGAAGGACATGACAATTCCTATTACCAGACTGTGAACAGGGTCCATTACCATAAGTTCTCTTCCAACAGCAGTGTTACTGAAGGTAGCAGAAGGAAAATCTCAAGATTATTTGATCTTTTTTGCTGCGGAAAATTATCACTGGAGGGAAAGTGGGTAATTGTTTAAACTGTATTTCTTTCAAGTGGATGTCTCCATGTTATTCTACTTAAAGGAAATGAGTTCATGTCATTATTTTATTTCATTTCAAATCTGTTTATAAGACAAAGCTTGGAAGGCCCTGGCATTCTCTAAAGTCCAGTATTTTCTTCATTATTCACTGTTTCAGTACAGATGCTCTCTGACAAGAACAAGGATGAGAATGTAGAAACATCAAGTTTTGTCACATTCCAAGAACACACTAGTGTATCCTACTCTTGTATATATGTTCTTAGGAAAGGCCAGACACTGCAGAAAGTGGTGTAGTACCTCCAGAGTGGTAGGGTTTTTTCTTGAAGTTAGTGCTAAAAATGCGTTATTGTAGTGATAAAGGTGTAAAAACTCAGTTTTAGCTAATAAAAAAATTCCTTCATTTTGCTACCAGAAAGTTAGTTTAGGATGTTCAGTGATTTTAATAACTGAATTAGGAGTGGAAAAGATAGATCTTCCTGGGGCACCAGGCTTACAAGATACTAAACCCCCTTTTATTGCCTTCCTGTTTTTTACTGGTGAGAGTCTCAGGTACTCTGCAGCCTTCAACTGCTGCCTGCAAAAGGTGAAATGTTACTTCAGCGAAGGTGGAGTGTTTGGCACATAAAGTTTCTGACTTAATGGGGAGGGAAAGATGAGTTACCCATTCTGTGATTAGACAGACACCCAGCAGCATAAAGCAGCAGTGGATACTGTAAAACACCATAGTAACTGCAGACTGGTGAATGCACAGTTCTCTCTCCCTCCTTTTTCCTAAGTTAAGTCTCCCACGTGCAGCTGGATTGGCTAAAATTCCAGATACAGAATAATTCCTAAGCAGTATATGCCACAAGGTGTCTGCTTTAGAACAGAGTTTTCATTCCTTCTGGGCTGAGATCACTGATTCAGTTTTTAACTTAGATGAAATCTCTCTGGTGTCTCATAACTCTAGAAAGACTGTTTTCTGACTACATCAGAATACCAAATTGTCAGCTTCTTTCTGAGTGTCAGAAGAAATTTCAGGAAGGGTAAGAAGAACAGAAGAAACAGCCTTTTATGTCTCTTGGAGTCTAACCAAACAAATAGACCAGTATTACTTCAGTACAAACTACAAACTATTACTAGGATAACAATAAGAAGAGTGCCATGCTACCAAATATCAGGGCAATCAGAGAATCTTTTTCAAGCAGTTTGCAATCAGTATTTCTTTAGTCTCAGTACAGTGCACAGCTCAGTTCTAACTGTCTGCACTTCTACATATTTAAAATCTGCATTTCAAAATACTGTAAATACAACAGCACAGTAGCTACACTTTTTGAAACTTATACCATGATTTTGGATTTTGGATACCATAGGATTTCACATAGGAACAGTGTCCCAACTTTTGTCTTTTGAGATGCTGTTATTTCCTGTGAGTAGGGCATGAAGATTATGCACAAAGAGTTGTTTCTGTCTCTGTCACGATAAAATAGTTTGTCGTGTGCTTTTCCTTACGATGGAGAGTTCTCCTTTTTCCACCACAATGTGTAAATTAGAGATTTCTGATCGCTTAATTATGTAATTATCTATCGATGGCTAGGAGACAGCAATAGGAGGAAACCACTTCTCCCTACTTCTTACCATCTGTAACTATTTGTTATACTGGCTTCTTCACAATACATATTTCATCTCACAAAAAATCTCACAAGGGAGGATCCCTATTGCTGCCTATTTATGCAGTCTTTCAGCATTTCATTTAGTTTTTGAAGAATATTAATTTCAGGATCAAGACAGCTGGAAATAGCTGTGGCAGGCAAACTACTGTGAGTAAAATTGTGATATAGATATGATTTAATTAACATAGCTTCAATCTAGTTTATTGCCGATCTGCTTGATTTCCCCTACATATGTGTCAGCACTACCACTAGAAATACAAGGCTGGCCTTATGTTGCAAGATTAATTAACTTTTTAGAATACATTTTGATGTTTAGAGAAGCTTGTACCTGCAAGGGATCCTGGCATTTACAGGAGGAATGGAGGACCTTTTGACTAAAGGGCTCAAGAAACTGTACACTGAAAACAGATCTTGAGTTTAAACCAGTAGGTCTCTTCATGTTTTGGGCTGGGGTATGATACACCCTTGGCTCTGCAGCTGTACATCTTTCCCCAAGTGTGTTAGGGCTCCATCTAGTTCAGTTCAGTTTTGACATTAAACTATGTTCACTGGAATAGTTACAGTGCCACATGGAAGGACAGTTCATATGATTTGCTACTTCAGCTCTCTTTTCAGAGCTCAGCCTTTTATTGGCTGGACTACTTCTGCATTACAAGTCACTGATAAAGTGTATTGCAGGATACACTCTGCTGGTTTTAATAAGAAACCAAGATGACTAACATGACTTTTGTCTCTTTTCTCCAGAAATCTCAAAACCACCGTTAGCACCGAAACCAAAGATTATTGGTCATCTTTCTCCAGCACCTGTGTCCAAATTTTCTCCTTCGTTGCCCAGAGCTGATATTCTTCATAACGCAAACTCTGTGTCTAGGGGTCCTAAACCACCTATTGCTCCCAAGCCAAAATTCTCAGCTGACACTGAGGGCAAATCCAGTGTTTCTACTAACAATAGTTTAAATAAATGTGCAAATGGGAAACTGGTGTGTCTTGATGGAGAGCTGTGTGAAGGAAATGAATGCAATGCTAATTGCCTAGAATCTGAGGCAGATAATGAATACATTGTAGTTCCTGAAGCTCAGCTGCCCAGCAAAGACTGTAATGATTTGGAACATGAACATGATCAAAACCTAGATTCCACTGTGGAAAATGAAGTCTCAGAAACTCCAGAAAAGGTAGAGAAGGAAGAGGATAACATTGCTAGTGATGAGAATACCAGTAACCAAGAAGTCATCGAAGATGAGCACTGTAACTCTTCCAATACTGCTGAACCAAGGGAACCAGACTCTGAGGAGTCATCCGGAGACTGTGACCAGTACAAAGCATTTTGTGAGGAGTCCTTAGATGCCCCAGATGGGGATAATGATGCTACTAAGAATGTAGATGAAGATGAGGATGTTGTAGGTGATTTTATTGAAACTAAAAACAGGCCAGAAACTTCTTACAACCTGGAACTGGTAAAGAACAGTAGTAATTGTGAGACTGACAGTGATAACCTTTTGAATAGAGATGAGGAACTAATGGGTAATACCTATAGAGATATCATTGCAATGCCATTGCCTGCAGATGAATCAATCCCAGCTTGTGAGAAGGCAAGGCAAGAGGAGGAGGAGGAGCTGCCTAAGATTTTAGAAATGGCAGATGGGTGCCTAGCACATAATGATGACCACAGTGTGCATACAGAGCTTGATTTGAGCATGGAAGAGGACTCAGAAAATGATGACTGCGCAAGCCCTGACATGCTGCCTGAGGAGGCCAGTGAAGAAACAGGCTCTGGCTTAGAACTGTGTGGAGATGAATCCAGTGCCAAAAATGGTTTAGCAGAGTTCATCCATCAAGTAGCAGCTGAAGAGGAAGTAGACCCAAATGAGCACAATAATACAAATGCAGGAAATACCAGTGATGGCTGCCAGATCACTGAGAGGAGAGGTGAGAAGACATCAGAGGTAGCCTGTGAGGCAAGCAAAGACTCTGGGAAAGGGGAAGAAGAAATTCTGAATGCAGAGAATATGGATGATGGCTGTGAGATTGCACCTTGTGAGAATGAATGTGGTGAGGAAATACCTGTGGAACATTCAGATGAGAATCTTCCAACAGAAGGGGCCTCTCTGCACGAAGATAGTATGATTTCTGATAGTCTACCTCGTGGTCTAGGGATGGAGCCAGAGCTGGAAGATGTGACTGTTGAAGCACATAGTGAAAATACTGTGGAAGCCTGTAAGTCAGATGAGTTGCAACTCAAAGACAATGAGGTGGAAGCAAACAGCCTCAGCAAAAGTGTCCCAAGTTCACCTCAAGAGGTCCCACTTGAGGAAGACTTACAAATCTGTAAGCATGGCAAAATTAATGTAGAATGTGGGACCAAACATGTTTTGCATGAAAAGCTAGCAGTCCCTAAATTGGTCATTGTGACTGATGAATCAGAGGAAAGAAAAGCTAGCAGTGATTCTCTAGATGATCCTTATGTGCTTCCAGAAGAAAATGAAATTGTCCATGATGTGCAGACTGATTTAGGAGCTGATCACAGTGAAAGAGGTGAATTAGGCATGGATGGTGAAAACAGCTTGCTGCCCATTGATTGTAAAAGTATTGTCACTAGAACACGATCTCTGTCTGGGAGAATGCCAGGCTATGTCCCAGAAACTGTTCCAGAGGAAACTGGACCTGAAACTGATTTAACCTCTTCCCAGAACGGGTCTGGGACAGAAGACTTAAGCAATAAATCCTTTCCATTAGAAGGAAAACCAGTGGAAGCCAACAAAGCTTTACCTACCAAGTCAAGACGCTTTATTTTATATCCTCGATCTTATTCTGTTGAAGGGAGAGAGATACCTATCTCTGTTTACAGAGAAAGTGATGTCTGTGTACTAGATGGTGTTAGAATAAAAAGGACAGAAGACAACTTATCTTTGCCTTGTGTCAATGGTTCTTCAGGTAGTTTTTCCCAGCAAAATCATCTCTCATCATGTGGCATATCTACTCCATCCTCAGTTGTTGATATACCACCCCCATTTGAACTTGCCTACATCACCAAAAAGCCAATCACTAAAAGTTCACCTTCACTTTTGATAGAGAACGACTCACCTGCTAAGTATTCCAAGAAAAAGAAATCTTCTTTTAAGAAGTTTCTTACTCTAAAGTTCAAGAAGAAAAGTGAAAATAAAGTCCATGTAGATGTTAATGTTTCTTCTTCAAGGTCCTCATCAGAGTCCAGCTATCATGGGCCTCCCAGGCTGATGGAACTGGAAGGAAGGAGCCTAAGTAGCTCACCTCAACTAAAATCACATGTGGGGAAGTTCCGTGCATCTGAGTCTCCCTCGGCTGTTCTTTTCTATAAGGATGGTAAAAGAAAAGGAACGCCCAAGTCCTTCAACAGGAGTGTGTCAAGGGTGGAGTCCTTTGAAGACCGGTCCAGACCTCCTTTCATGCCACTCCCATTAACGAAACCTAGGTCTATTTCTTTTCCCAATGCCGACACATCTGACTATGAGAACATTCCTGCTATGAGCTCTGATTATGAAAACATACAAATTCCTCCTCGAAGATCCACCAGAGCAGGAACTTTTACGGAGTTTTTTGAAGATCCTAGCAGAGCATTATCTGCTGCTAATGAGAACGATGGCTATGTGGATATGAGCAGCTTCACTGGCTTTGAGAGCAAGCAGCAAACCAGCGACCAGGAAACAGAAAGGTACTGTAATAAATTATTATGTAAGACCTGCTAGCCTTGGCCAAACAGGCAAGGCCTTCTCTGCTAGGTATCATAGGCAGACTCTCCATGTTGGCTGACTTATACCCCTCCCAGGAATTGCTTACAAGAAAGATTGGAAGAATACAAGATAAGCCTTTATCAGTGAAAAAAAAGTGACATCAAATTAACTCCTTACTTTGTAAATGAATACTGGATCCAGATCCTATGATTTGCAGGCAGAAATCAAAGAATATTCAAAAATATTTGGTTTGTCCAGTGGATCTAATTTTTGTGGCTGGCAGGGGAAATGGGGAGAGCTTGCTTTGTTTTTCGGTAAAAAAGGTTCCTGACTTCTTGACTGAATGAAAAGAGAACCTACTTGCTGGAAGGGGTCCTGCTTCTTTTTGTAATTCCTGTCAGTTTCTCAAAACAATAATATATACATAATTTACGTTTCAAAGTACATCAGTTAAGTACATACCAGAAAATCCCAAATCATCCCAAATCCCTAATCAGACTAGACAGTGAATTTTAGAAGTTGCTTTAAGTGCTGTTATGGCCCTTGGACAGAGCTGCTAACTTAAAAATGAATTAAGTAGCTCTGAAATAATATGCACTGCTAACATTAATAACAATCTTTCATCTCATTCCATTAGGTTATTTGCAAACAAGAAAATGTCTTTTTCATAGGAACATAGGAGCAATGCACTCAACACCTTGGAATTTGAACCTGTTGTCAAATTATAGCATACAATCAGTGGAATGCAGAGATGTAAATAGGAAGAGTGTTTTCCATTAAGTTCATGTTTAGCAGGTAATGAAAAAACAAGGTGCAAGGCAAATGAATGAAAAGGAATGTCTTTAATGCAGTTGCATTTTGTTAGAGCTGTGTGAAAAAGGTAAAAAATCTCTAAGTAAGGTTTTCATGCCCATTTGCATCCATCATTCTCCAAAAGATTTAATACTTGTGCTTCTTTGCAACATTTATTTTTTCTGGTTGTCTCTCTTGTCATTGTGGAGGGAACAAACCATAGGCATTTCACAAATCCCTCTTTTGGGGTATTTTAGACTCAGGGAGTAAAATAACTTTTCATTAACGCCTTTGAATGAGTCTTGCAAACCATTTTTAAGACATAAATGATGTGGGGCAGTGAGTAGAAAAGAAAAGAGATTGCATCAAGGCTTAAGCAGTGGATCTAAATGAAGCTGAGGGATGTGGAACATGGGCTTGTGGTTTAGCTCTTTGGAGAAGATGGCTGCCTGCAGCATTGGGAGCTCCAGTGATGCTGGCCCGGGGACATGGTGGAGCAAAGTGCAGCTTCACAACACACCACCACAGCCCCAGAGCAGCAAAAGCTACATTACTCGCTTGCAATGGTTTGCAGTTTACCCAGCACACTGACATTTGCTTTTGAAAAGGCTGACCAGTCCTTTGTGTCTGTGAAACACCACCCATTTTAGGTAGTTCTTGAAGAACCAAGTTAAAAATATTAGGACTACGTCAATTGCTGTGACTTGGGCCCATTTATGAACTTCCTGTGGAAGCCTGTAGTTTCAAACGGAGAGCCAATCCAAACTGGTTCAGGAAGTCTCGAGGTCAAGGCATGAACATAATTCTTCAGCCTCCTGCTTGTTGTGCATGCAGTTTTACTATTGGGGGTGAAGTGGAGGCTAGGCTCCTGTACAGCCCCTTTATCAAGATAACCAGGGTGGAGGGGAAGAGCACCAAGCAGACTTAATTACTGCTGAGATAGCTATTATTTGCTGTATTTGTCAGCATGTTTTGGACAAAGACATGCCTGAAAAGCTTTGATGAAATGTAAATGCACATCCTGTGTACATACCCATCCAGTGGCATAACAAACTTGAAGAAACAGCGTATAATCTAATTGTAAAGCAAAGCAAATTGTACAAGCAGGTGCACCTATTTACATGTGCATACATGATATATGGACATGGATGTTTTATTTGCTGCTAAAGTAGTTTGGCCTAAAATGCCTTACCATGGATTTAAGATTTCCAGTAAGAACACCTATCAAACATACCTCTATCGCACAGGAATAAAAATTTCTTTGAACTGCAGCTTGCTCATGTCCAGAGGCTTTTTTTAACTGTGTGAGAGTACAAGTGTGTTGGATTAAACCCATGAAATATATGGTATTTGAGCTCATGAAGAACTTTTTTGTGCATTCACCTGTAGAGCATTTGTGTTTAGCGTCTGGTGATACCTTATGGAATTGCTACATTGTTGATGAATAGCCAAGTACAAAGAACTCTTCTGTCACACTTCAGAGGACAGAATGTGAATGTTATAAAAGATTATTATAAACCAGGAACCTTCCCTACAGTGTATGACTGCAGAACAGCAGGGTGGGAGGGGACTTCACAGAAACTCTGATGAGAAGATTCACCATTTAATTTTCTCGCTTAAAAGGACAGATAGTTGAAGTGTGCTGCTATGCAGCTGGCAGGAGAATCCTAACAGCAATACCAGGATTTTAATCAGCTGTGAGAAATACAGCTGTGGTATTGCATCAGATGGGCACAGAGAATGGCCACTAGAAACTCCTGAAGCCTGTCACTACTTGGATAGAAAATGCAGTTGAAGCAATAGGTACAGCTAAAGCACCTGATTGTTTTTTATACAGGTGCAACCTCCCCTTCCTATGACAATTAGTTCAGGTGAACTGTGGCCCAAAGAATGTTTCTGTGGCCCAGATGTTTCTGACATTTTCTAGAAGGTAGGGTCAGGCAAAAGACACATAGTTTGTTAGCTGGTTTTTACCCATACAGCATTTGCCCATATGCTGACTGTATCAAGACTTCTCATCCCAGTAAGCAGTCCAATTACCATACTTTCCTGTTTATGGTAAAACTCAAAGAGAATTTTGTCAAGAAGATAAAATCAGCTCATGCTCTGTTTTTCTGCTTGTCCTAGCTAGAGCTGCTCAGTACAGGCATGGTTGCCAGAGGATATCTAAAAAAGATGCACACATTCAACACAGTTCAAGCTGTCTTCTGACTAACTGCTATGTATGATAATAGCAAGGTTGCTGACATTACTCTGCATTTGTAATTAAAGCAAGCTATATCTGTACTGGAGGCAAATCCAGGCAAAGCAGGCTTTGAGAGTCAGCATAGATTTTACATAACTGTTTTGGGAAAGATTTTTCCATCCTTTCCTTTTCTTGCTTTCACAGGAAAACAAATTCTAGCTGTTGATTCCACTCAGTTCCTAGTTCTCTCCTTCTTAAATCCCTGTTCTGTGACTACACTAAGCTACCAATGCACCCATAGCATTGATGAGAGGCTTTATAAGAGACAGCATTTTGGTTTTGTAAGTCTAGCATTTCCCAGGGCCGGTGATATGTTAATGTTTCCTATGGAGGTAGCACAGAAGCGGTCTACAGTGGGGCTTAGCTCCTTTAAAGACCTGTATGGATCAATTATGTGGAATTTTGCTGACAGTCATTAGGCCGAAGAGAACCAAAGTGATGACCATTGTGAGAGGTTTTTTAAAGAAATATAATTTTTTTTAAAATCACTTATAAAACTCTCTATGTAGTTCTTCTTCATGTCAGTGTGAAATGTACTGTGCTCTAGATCTTGTAAAAGGGAGAAAGTCCCATTAAAATGCTGTCACAGAGGGAAGGAGGATCAGGGACTGAGCCTAGAGACAAGAGAAAGAGATGTTTTCTCTTGTGATGTGGTGACCATGATGGAAAATAAGATCTCATGAGCTTTCACCCGTTCTTGAATTTTGCCGCATAAACCTGAAAAAAAGCTTTGTAAGTTCATTGCCGAATAAGGAATGCCGGTACTATACTTGACTTCAGGCCATGCACAACCTATTGAAAATCTTGACAGCAGTCACAGCCAGCTCTGACACAAGTCGTGCTTTTATTTCTGTTTCTGAGTATTGTCTGAATTGCAGCAGGGACTTAGAAGGTGATAGCGGTTAATGTACTTCAAGCATAATGGACTTCAAGCTGTCATAGACAGGGCGCAGTCTGCGGGAGATGACCTGCTGCTGCTGGGAGCTGGGCACAAGGCATGCTTCACTTTGCATTGTCAGGATTTAGAGACAGAAAAACAATATATTAAGTACTCTTGGATGGGAGAGTTTTTTAAGAACCACCTCTGAGAAGTGTCCCTAGACAGTATCAGTAATGTCATATATTAATACCAAAGAATGAAAGATTTTAATACATTGCCCACATGCAGGTATCAATTTTCCAACTGCTCCATGACTGCTCTCCTGTTTCCTCATATCCATGGAGCTGTTTGACTTAGTTCATGCTGGGGATGCAGATGTGTGGGGAATGAGGAAGCTAGTGTGCTCCCCCAACACAGCTTTGCATTGCACATCACCATCCTGCACACATAACACAGCCTCAGAGGGCTGCTGCTGCTCAGACACAACGTGCTGGATCTCACCCTGGCTTTGTTTATGAGAAAGCACAGTCTCATATACCTCTTAGGAAAAGGTCCAAAGACCTCAGCAGATGTTGGCTTTATTAGCAGATGGACTCCATTGTGATGGCTATTTTAATGATCAAATTACAGTGCAGAAAAGAAGGAATGTGTACACATCACCCTCTTCATGTCCTGAGGACTTTTATGCCGGGGTCAACTTCTCAGTCTTCATTGTTTTTATTAAATGAACCAGAAGTACATTTCAGTGAGGTTACACAAGAGGAGAGAGTCTGGTGTGTACTGCAGAATTGTCCTGGATGATACTTATGGAGCACAGAAGTGATATTGGTGTGATTTAAGCATTCCTAGCACCATGGAGAAAGAAAGCACGTGCTGCAGACGGGGGTGATGAAATGTTTGTAATGGTCAGACCTTGTACTGTCATTAACATAATACGTTACTGCATGCCTTGTTCTGTGCATGCCTTTCTCCTCTCCCACCCCCACCAGGAGCCTTACTGAGACAATTTATTGGAGGAGAAATTGCACATTAGAATGCTGTAGTCTTTCCAGAATCCACTGCTTCCTCACATGGGGTATATCTCTAGATTAGACTTTTAACAAAAGCAGAAGAATGCTATTGCATTTTAAATGCAAATCCAGTCTAGTAGCTTATGGTTTGTTGTGCCACCCAGGAAAGTTATTTATAGTGTACAACACATTTTTAATTATCCTACAAGAATTCTTCTTTTACAGGACCCAAAGAGGGGTTATGTAAAAACTCCCTCCAAAAATTTGGTGTTCGGTGGCATACAACAATTAATTTTACTTTAATCAACCAGTTAGAGTTAATGGATGGAAGAATGTATTTAAGAGGCACGATTTGTTTTGCCAAGTATCCTCTTAAAGAGCTTATAAAAGGATCACTTTCACTTCAGTAATTGCCTGGTTTAATTATAATCCATCAAAGGCCTAGAGCAAACAGACTTAGACCTATCATTTGTAAGCACCTTTTGGTGCTCTGATGACTCATGCTACACCAGCTTTATCAGTATCACAGGGATGCTCAAACTTCTTTTTCTCAAAAGAAGAACAGCTAGGTTCAGATGAACTGAGACAAGAGATAGTTGCATGTCTGCTCCATAGTCTCCGTTCGACTATTCTCAGCTGTCCCAAATAAAATATCTCTTCAGTCTGTTGTCAATTTGTCCTTACGCCTTTAATACATTTACAAAACTTGGATATTAACCCACTGCATTTCCCCTGATAAGCCCTCTGGGCAGGTGGACCTCATCAAAGATAGCTAGTTTGGTGTTTCTGATGAAAGTTTCTTATCCTCTTACATTTCAGGTATCAGTCTGCATTCTTAGTTCTGAGAATTGGCTAGAAGAACTCAGAAAAGACTCTTCCTTAGCACACATGCCTACAGAAGTAATGGACTGCATACAGTACAACACATCTTTGAAGTCAAATCTTCAGGTCCTTAAATAGAAAAGGGCTGTATGTGAGGTAAAACTGGGCACCTCAAATTCTTTCCTTCACACTTTCTACTTTCACATTGCTAGCTTTAAAAGATCCAGACAGTGGCAGTGAGATAAAACTACATCACAGTGAATACATCCAGGGTAAAGAGCCACTGTGAGAGTGACATATATTAAGTTGTCTGGACAAGTGATTTATCTTGCCATTTGATTGTACTTTTAAGAAAAAACATTGCTTCAAGTGGCTACAAGAGAGATAAAATATGCATGCCTAATTGAAAAGCCTGAGGGGAAAAAAACCCAACAAAATAAAAGAATTCTGTGGTTCATGACATTTTTTCTGATTCGCAAGTAAAAAAAAAATACAAAAGTGAATTCTGAACTAATCCATATTTTTGAGTTGCAGAATTAAGATGGTTTTAATTTTCCACAGTAATTTGGGAGAGGGGCCAGAATTATTTAATAGATCCATCCCACCCAAATATTACAGATCTATGTGTTTTTTAATCATTCCAAATGTGATTTTCCAACTTAAAAAAACCTCAGCCAAACAAAAGTACAGCCAACTCTAATTTTAATCTGGGAAATGAACCTGACCTCTTAGAAGACAGAAGAGAGCACTTTCCTTCAGCCCTGCATATTTGCAGTTAAGCTCTGTTTCTCTCCTTCTGGAAGTACTTTGTTTTAACAACTGGATGAATCTCTGAAATGCAAGAAAACTAAGTTCACTTGATCCTAATTTCCCCCAGATTTGGCTGCATGATGTTGATAAAGCAATTGATCCTGCTATTGATCCTGTACCAAGTTTTAGTGACTAAATTACATTGCCAAAAAATAAACAAATAATATTCAGGACATATCCCTAATCTCCAATCTATGATATGTACCATATTAACAGACAGTTTCATTTTGTGAACTGTATCCTCTTTTTTAAGAGGATCCAGGACTCAGAAGAACATTAGTAAATGTGTCGTAGTTGGAAAAGTTACTATATAAGTGGAATCTGGATGAGAAATGATACTATGCCAGACACTCATTTAGGGTATGAGCAGCAGTTTGTGTTTTGACTGCCGTGATGATTTACACTAGAATCTGAAATTAGAATGAGCTGAAATATTTTCCAAAAGGAAAACATTCACAAAAGAATTGTATATGAACCATACATCTATTTTGAGAGAGTTTAAAGGAACTGCTATATGCTGTAGCCTAAGATATAGAAAACCTAGTCTCTGCTTCTCACACGTCTGGTTTACCAGATCACTTTGAGTGATGACTTTGAATCAGTCAGTGCTGGTAATTAGATACTGAGATTCTCACAACCCCAGTGCCTAAAACATCAGCCACAGGGAGAAGAAAAGACCCACAGGCTTTGGTCTCAAAACCTAAAAATGGACGCGGTCCTGTTTGATTTCTAGAACATCAGAAATAATTTCTTTTCAGTTGTCTGAGGTTCAAAAATAAATTCCTACACCTCAGATGTTCCAGCAAAGAAAAACAGTGGTCTCCTGGTCAAGTCCTGTACAAACTGAGCTAACGCTTCAGACTTTGCAGTAATCAGAGTTTTCCATTCTACATTCTGCACTCTTGGGCACTCTTCTACTGCTGGATCTGACAGACTGATGTTGTCACTGCACTGAAGGAGATCTCTTAAAGCCATACACTACGAGTGTCAGTTCCATTTTGGAAATGGCAATTACAAACCAAGGGTGTCCTACCATTCCTAATACCACTTTTGAAATTTCATGTTCTGCCGTTATTCCGCTATGTGTGTAACCAACTCTTATTCTGCTTATGCATTAATGAAATTGAATTCAGTAATACCGTAACAATGCTTAGAGACACTTGTTGTATTAGGACTCATTACTGTGCAAGATGTTTGTAACTTCATTTCTAAGCAAGGTACTCTTTGCAAGAAATTAGTATTTTGTCTATCATAGCAGATTCAGACTTTGTGAAGTACTGGTGTTGTGTGTTACTGCTACTTTTCCTACTTTTAGGAAAAAAATATGATTTCTTTGAAAAAAAAAACCAAAACACCCAAACCCTGAAAACTGTCATTACCTGCATTGGAAGTGTCATTTTCTCTGTAATCTAAAAGGCTCTAGGAATACTTATGTTAAGTCTTTTCCCAATACAACTCTAAACAGCTTTAAAAAAAGGCAGTCTTCTGTAACACAGAAACCAACACCTCTGTCTTCCACCAGTTCTGATGTCTTTTGGAATAAGGTGCCAAGAATTCAGATTTCTATTAATAAGCAGATCACTAAAAAATCTGTCTGCAGCAAATGATGACTGATTCAGGTTCAGTTTTGTGTTTGTGTTTTACTGACATATTTTCCAAGCTGGCATCCTCCTTGTAGTTTTCACTACAATTATCACTTACAATTATGTTAAACTGGATATTCTGAAAGGATTATCAGGAGTTGCATGCGTTTGCTGCTATGATGATCACATTTGCCTAACTGACACCTAATCACATCTCATCCAGGCTAGATTCCAGAATCAGCAGTGTAATTCTGGCCATACTCTGAGTTTCAGAACTATGTGCAAAAGTACAGAACAACTGCTGTAGTGTACAAACCTAGACACACTAAGGAAGAGGACTTGTAAAGATATTCTAGTTCTCGTGGTAGTCAATAAGCTCCTTGTGCAGCTATGAAACGTATCTGGACCAAATTCTTGCCTATATAAAATTTTAAACTTGTTTATTATGCTTGTAAGATAGCAGAACCAAACACTAACACGAAACGTCTCTAGGGGAGCCCTGTGTGTGACAAACATGCTTGGTTCCATTTGCGAAACTCCCACATGATGATTAATGCACACCTTTTTCTGAAGTGTCTATCTGCAATGTCTTTCACCAATTCTAATTCTTTGGACAAGTAATACTGCTTAAATCTTTCATTATTGGTGTTCTTCTCCAGTGTGTTCCTTTGTGCAGAAATCACCAACTTAGCTGCCTGAAAGCCACTGACAGCCTGAAACTCAAGAACCCTCACCGCCAACAGAAAACAGCAATACTAGCGAGCATGAATGTTAAATAGTTCCAGGTAGATTTCTGTATCTCAGCTTGGCCATAAGAATGAAAGCATTACTCTGTGCCTTAAGCATGGGCATAATCCTGGGGTACCCATCCCTCTGTCTTAAGGACAAAGTGAAGTCCCTTTTTATTTGCAGTAAAGAGGAAGAATAGAAGTAAAACTGTGCCTCAAGGGAGATGGACAAATCAGTTCTGGTTTAGATCCTGGTAGGGATCCACAGCGTTCTAAGCCTTCAGTCCAACCTGTACTCTAAACGTGACATTGCTCTGGGATTACCCACCTTACACAACTGACTGCCAAAGTGTAAAGTTAAAAAAACACGGCAAAGATCAAAACAAAGAATTTGTAGTAGAGGAGCAGTTTCAGCTTAGCTTCCCAGACAGTGGTCTCCCAAAAGAGGTGTAGTTCTCATGTTCTGAGATGACCATCAGGTGACCAGCTGAAAGTCACTACTTACAGCTTTTCTTTCTCTTTATTAATGAAGTTCTAGGTGGTTAGCTTATTCTGTCACTGATTTATAGAGAGAAATAAGTCTTACAGAGGGTTCAGAGTGAGATCAGAGGGTCTTATGCTGCTCAACGCTGAAGTCAGGGCGAATCCTCCCCAGTTTTACATCATTGTATCCAAAGTCACACTGTCACTGAGATTAGTAATTTTATGGAGGAGAATAGGGGCAAAAATGTTGGGAGGTTTCACAGTCAGAGGCCATACATGGTGTGACTAGGGGTTACTCAGCAAATCATTTGATACCCATCCTGATAATTAGTGGATGTGTTCCTTGTTATCTTCTGTCCCTTCACAGAAATGCAGAATAGAGTTTCAACATAATGTAGATATATGGTGTGCATGGTCTGGGAAGGAAGAAGAACTTCACAGCACAATACTGCTGCCACTGCCAAGCACTCAGGTCTTCATTATGTCTATCTCCTTTGCATTGTAAAGATTCAACATAGCAAAAGGTTACCACAGATGGGGAATAATAGGGTGATGGAGACCAACAGGGCTGTGATTTAGCAAGGGAAAGAAGGAAAAGAGAAGCATAAAAAGAATCTTAAGGAAAACCTCTGCTGGGGCTGTTGGATATAAAAGCTCTGGGGTGCCTGTGAAGCTAATGATTTATTGAAAGCAAAGGCACTGTGGCGGCTGACATATGATGTAAATAATATTTTCAAAGGAGTCTCCAAAGGGTAGAGCTGCCTTTAGTAATATATTATGTATTATCGGCTGCCCCATTGTACCTTCTGGCACAGCGAGGCGCTGGGTGTGGTGCAGCTGGGCGTCAGCCCTTGCTAGTTCATTGCCAGGTCATCTCTGGGGAGGAACTGTTCTCTGTTTACAGGAAATGCAGCACAAGGGCCGGAGGGCCAAGCTGAGCACGAGCTGAGGCCACCACAGCTCACTGCCTCTCCCGCATGCCTGGGAGAGCAGGAAGGGGGTATGCCACTTGTCCGAGGCCCAAGGACGCTGTGTTTTGTTTTCAGGCATGTCCAGCTTTACTGCTGCTTTGTTTCACCTAGTGTTTTAAGCTACAGAGCCGGGGAGAGGAGTGGTGGTGCTCACAGACAGCAGCGCACCCCAGGGTACATCACTGAGCCTGAAGTGTGGATAGGCTACACAGGTGGCTCAAAGCAGAAGCCTCAAAGCCATCCATCCTAGCACATCTGGGACATGGCTAGTGAAACCTCACTCTCAGGCTTTCCCCTATCCTTTCTCTACTGACAGTGCCCCAGGCTGGGCCAGATGACATTGCCTAAGATGGTGCCCAAACACCTTTGTGCTTCTCACTTCCTGCATTCCCTTCCAAAACTAAACCTGCACCAGCACTGTGGTTCTGTGAGCATCTCCAGGAGCAGCAGTTGAAGCTGGGAGAGTTCTGTCTCTAAAGTTGTCTGGAAAATAGCAAAAGCCTAGCAAAAACCTGATCAAAAGTCCTCTTCCCCTCTCTTGTATTCTCCACGACAACAATGCAAGAAAGAGCAAAGTCAAATTGAAATGCTTGTGGAATTCAGAAGAGCCCTTTTCTGGCCTTGGCAGGCAAACAGCTCAGAGTGTGAAATGTGATTATCCCTGTGTTACCTTGCCTTGACAAGCTGTGTATGTTATTAGCAGACATCATGTCTTTCTTGCCCTTTTCAGACTTCAGATACAATATTTGCCTTGATGATCTGCCATGGGGAACTGACTAGCTAAACGCATGCTGCACTAATAGGCATTTCCTTTTATTGGCTTTCAGTGCGTTTGGACTTTAATTTCCTTTAGTAATGAATCTTCTTTTTGCAGAATGAATTGAAATAGTCATTTACAAATGCATACAGGGAAATAAATAATCAGTTTTAATAAAACAGAGTACTTCAGCACCCCATTGCATCTCCCAAATTACTATCACTGCATTCAGTTCATATAATTTTAATTTTTTGCAATAAGAATGTCACTGTCTGAGAGTTTGAACTAGTAATTACTGGGCTTGGGACTTGAGATAGGGATAGGGATACTGCATGCAGAAAAAGGCTGGTATCAATCCTCTTGGCCCAGCAGTGGAGGGTTGGGGTCTTTGCATGTGTTGATTATTTTTCCTTACCACTTGACAGGGTGAATTTTATATATGTGGGTTTTGCATAACCCAGCTGTGTCCAGGTGAGATTCTGGTCTTGCATCCAATACACTATAATTAGTTATGAGCTAAGATTCCTGTGACAGAGGAGTTGGGCACAGGGTGGGGTCTGTTGATGGGAAGGTTATGGCAGCAATTTAGTAGTCATTTGTAAATTCAGCATATACAATCTCAGTTGATGTGTCAAGCTCATCACCACTCAGCTGGCTTCAGGGAAGATTGTAGAGGATGTACTCCACAGAGATAGAATAACTGTTTGTACCTTCCCTGGTAGGTCTTGTAAGCTTGCTTTGCTGACTCAGGTCAAATATTTGCCAATGCAATCACCAATACACACAGGGTCATAACTGTCATTCATTTCAGTGCTTCGATGGATCTCTGTGTAAATTAACTCAACACCACTGTTTCTCTTTAGCAAATATTTGAAAGGATTGTCTTTTAGCAGTCCAGAAACATGGTTTCATTAATGAATGGATGAAACATCCTAGACAAAAAGACATTCTGTTACCCTGCAACAGGCAGAACAGAAGTCAGTGCTCACCTCAGAAACACAGGCAGTTTGCTTTCTTCCTATTGCCACTGTGTGTAAACACTGAATATGGTAAGCCCTGTGTTGATAGTTACTGACCTTTAATATACTGGTTCCACTGTAGGAATGGGACCAAGGATGTGATTTCTAGCCTCTTCTACTGCTTTCCTTATCTTGTGGCAAAATTTTTGGCCAAATACTGTTGTGATCTTTACTTGCAGGCACTTTTGAAACAGTAAGAAATTTTCAGAAAATATATCAGGGGCTCTTTGGCCTTCAAGTATATTGGTAGTAATTAATTTGCATCATCCAATTTTCAGTTTGCAACATATGCAAAGAAAATATCTATTCTCTCTTTCTCTGTCCTGACACTGACTGGGGAGATAGAATGAAAGACCACAGGGAGGTAATCCAGGTAGCCTGGGTGTCTGAATGCTGAACAGCTACCTATTAACCAAATGATGTCACAACAGTTGAAACATCACACCCTGGACAGTTTCTGGAACTCATTAAGCAAGGTATTGTTTGCTGATGTCCTGACTTTTATTGGTCGCAATCTTCCTTTATGCAGTATATATCTTATTGAGACAAATTATTAGTTCATTTTAGATAGGAACACAGCAGAGGTTCCTTAAGAGCTGCACTCATTCATACCCTTTCTTTAGACTGTAATACATTGAAACTTACTTCCAAAAGAAACCAATTTAGTCCAGGGAAACTAATTCAGGTTAACTGGTGCTGATGATTAATGATAAGCCACCCAGTCTTCTCCAGAAATTGCATTTTGTAATATGGAAATCCAATTATAGAAGTCCCCAGTCCCAGGACAGACAAGAATGATGGACATACTCAGGAGCTGTGATGGGGTAATCTGTGATGTCCTCACTGGTCACATCACACTTGTTTTGATCTAAGATGGGTACAGTCAGAGGAATCTCATGCTGACCTGCTCCCTCCCATATGATTAACATGGAGGGAATCTCCCCCTCTACTCTGTCCTCCTGAGACTCTAGCTGGAGTACAGCATACAGGTCTGGAGTTTTCAGCAAAAGGACAAAGACCTGTTAAAGTGGGTCCAGAGGAGGGGAAAAATGCTCAGAGGGCTGGGGTATGTCTGTTATGGAGGCAGACTCAGAGAGCTGGGGGTTTGGCCTGGAGAGGAGCAGGTTTTGAGGCAATCTCATTGTGGCCTTCCAATACTTAAAGGGGGCTATAAAAAAAGAGTGAGGATGTCTTTCTACATGGGCAGATAGTGATAGGACAAGGGGAATGGTTAATGATTTTAAACTAAAAGGTGATTTAGATTAGACATTAGGAAGAAATTCTTTACCTAGAGAATGGTGGGTTGCCCAGGAAGTCTGTGAATGTCCCATCCTTGGAAGTGCTCAAAGCCAGGTTGGATGAGGCCCTGGGCAACCCAGTCTAGTGGAAGATGTTCCTGCCTGTGACCAGGGGATACATCTCAGATGCAATGAGGTGGTCTTTAGGGTTCCTTCCAATCCAAACTTCCCTATAACTCTGTTCTATGATTCTGTGATCACTGTGCCACTAAAACTGCATGACATCTGAACCTCACAAAATTCTTACTGCTTCAAGGGAATGCTGTATTGCTCTTGACTAACTGACAAATTTCTGGCTCACTTCCACTGCCAGCTGCAGAATCGGTAGCAAGGTAGAAATATGCTATAACTGTCCCAACACACATGATGATACCTTTTAGGCACTAGGGTGGATGTACTGCACTAGCATTTGAAGGGACATTCCCAGCATATTTCAACAGCCTAACCAGCTGCACTTCAGATGTGCGAGGAGCCACTTGGTGGAAAGAATGGATAGTCCACAGGTATCATGAAGCATAGCTGAGTGGTAGCCTGCGGGAAAGAGGACTCCCCTTCTCCCCTCACGATTGCTGCTTGGGCATAGACCATGGAAGCAGAAGGCAAGTGAGATTTATGAGCCTTTCTTTAGGATGCGTGACTTAAGTCATTGAAAGCAAACTGCAAGCCATCTGATCGTTACTGGTACAGAGGACTTACATCACCCCAGTGGAAGTCACAGGCCTCAAGTTTAGATTTTCACCAGCTCAGATTTTTTGTTTTGTTTTGTTTTCTTTGTTTGTCTGTTTTTTTTCATTTCTTTCACTCTAAAGAAGGAAACCAGACATCACTTGGGAGTGTGCCTAAGAGATGAACATACAGCCAAGTGTATTTGTATTGTTTTGCAAACAAGAATACATGGTCTTCGGAGAGCTTTATTATAATAACCTTGGCTGGGTGCTTTTGCAACTGTTAAATCACCCACTTAAATCCTTATATCTCACTAATGCTGACTGAATAACTTCTAAAAATCTTAAAAAATTAATGTGATTATTTCTAAGGAATGGGTTAGAATTTGCAAGGTCATTTGAAGGACAAATGTGAAATTAAAAGGAGGGTACGTCTCTCTTTTAGAATTGCACATTCAAGCAAGAGAAAATACAGTATTTGTCAATTTGTGAGTAATTTTCTGTGAGCTCTCACACCTGTTGTGTATCTCAACACTGTTGTCTCATATACGCACTATCTGTGCTCAAACTTCCCAGCCTGTGTTCTGCAAGGTTCACAGGCAGTAGAGACTCGTGTCTGGACTTTATTTGCAAAGTGCTAATACAGTGATTAGTTCGGCTTCCCTCTCTGTGATGGCTTCGCCTTCCTTTCAGTCACTGAGGTCACTTGAGGTCAAATGTAAGCATACTACAGGGGCAGGATAACCAGAGTCTGTAGTTCTCCCTACTCTGTACCTATCATTAACTCTGCTAATTATAATGTAACTGGTGCTAACTAAAAAGGCTTTCGCTGCACCACATCCTCCTGCATTTATTCAGTCAATTAAATGTCAGACTGTCCCAGAAGGCCCATTGCTCCCTTTGTTGTGATGGCTCACTCTTGGAATGTGTTAGAATGAATAGACAATTGCTGAAGGAGCAGCAGATAATGTGCCAGCAATCTGTTCTCATCCAGCCAAATCATTGCTACAAGGATGATAATTAATTGGGGATTACTGTGTCTACTGAGATACTGCCAGCTCTCTGACTATTCTTCCCTCATTCTTCACACCCAGGCTTTTATTTGCATCTTCCATTGCGTTTAAGTTCTTTGCTTCCAATAAGCTCAGTTAGCAGTGCTTTTAATGAACTAAAGAAAAATATCACTTAGTCATTCCTGGGCACAATTCAAGCCTTCAGAAGTTAGAAGTTAGGCGTACTGGGAGATCACAGACGCATAGACATAAAAGATGGATGATGACATGTGAGTTCATTGGATTAAGTGCATCCAGGCTATCAGGAAAGGTGCACTGCCCAGGAGCTTCTGTGACAATGCAGAACAATCTCAGAAGTAAAGACCTGAGTGCTATTGGAGTCGTCAGAGAAGAGGACAATGGAGATGGTGGCACAAATATACATGTGCCTATCCCATGTCCAAATGGTATCCATAACATTTTGAGACTTCTCTTTAAACTCAAGTTGGTGCCACTGGGATGCAGGTCTCCTGCAAACAAAGCCCATGCAATAGTTTAGCAATATTGCAAGTTCTGCTACTTGTATGAACCTTTAGTAATGCCATTAATAATGATTACAAGACTAATATATTGAGGCATTCTTCCCAAATTATAATATGCTCTTATATTGACATAATACAGTAATTTATCAGAGAGAGAGAGAGAGAGAAAAGGAAGGAATACGTTAATTTCGTGTCTTCTAGGACAAACAATTACAAACTGCAGAAGGGCTGTGTGAGTAAGGACTGAGACTGGCTAAATTATTAATAAGTTTCCTGAGCTGTTCCTTTATTTTACTAGTTCTTGTGCTATAGTCCCTTTGCTGTTGAAGCTGGACAGGTTTTCAAAAGTGTGGTGATGCCACCCACACTGAAAAACTGCAGCTACTACTAATAAGCCAGAGTTGACAATGGTGAGGAACAGTGTTACTGCTTGACCCTTTGCCCACCCGTTACAAATGCACTCAGTGGCCTGTGAGAACTCCTGGACTCCATACATGAGAAAAAAAGATGGAGGTATAACAGAAAGGCTGACAGCCACACTTGCATGGGAGACACATAGCCCTTTTTGCAGCTTAGAAGTAAATGCAGATATGTAGAGAGTTTTCCTTCTGAAAGGAAATAAGAATCTGGTCAGTGATCTTGGGAGTCTCATCATTGTCCTCTCACTTACATTAACCCATCTTTGCCCAGCCTTCTGTTACTCTAGTATTGGCTTTGAAGCCTTGGGTTTGTTCACATCTGGGATCTCCAAGTGGAATATTAAAGAAAAATAAAGAGATGAAGCAGAGCTGTGAAAAGAAGTTAATATTTCAGAGGAAATGAGAAGTATAGAAATAATAGAAACTGAGTTCTCCAGGCCCACATTACAGACTGACCTGGCTGGCCAACATGTCTGCTGGAAAACATGGAGATGTCAAATTTTGTTTCTCAAGACAAAAGACTCACTCTGTTGGCTGAACACTGAAATCTTGCCCTGGAAATGTAAAAGGCTGGGGGGGCAATGCAGTGCATAAGCTGCATATAAACTCCCAGAATGACACTGTGGTCAAAACCCCAAATCTGGTCCTTGAATGTGAAAACTCAGTAAAGTCAGGTAGGATTAGATGAGTGTTAGAGCTGATAAATACAGTTTGGTATACATCTTTTGACAGTGTCGGAATAATGAGTTATGTGTTGCAGTACCAAGAGCAATATCAAAACTGGATGGCAGCAAAAGCTGATGCTAAAATGGTAAATTGAATAATACTAATAGATAATTGGATGAAATTCAGAGATGTTAGAATTATAAAATCATAGGTGGCATGACATAGTAAGGCACCAAAATCTTCATCTATTTCATATAAAAGTCAAAATGAAGGGACAACTTGAATACAGCTTGTGAGTACATAGTAACAAAACCTGGAAGACTGCCACCAGGTTTAACAAGATCCAACAACTGGAATTTTGAGCTAGGCATATACAGATCAGCTTTAGTCATGCTTTGTGGAGATTTTGAGTTCACTGGTAATTTTAATTGAAAATCAAAAATTTTTAAAAAGTAAAAGGCTGTGAAGCCACAGGCCTGTATTGCATTGGTCTATGTTTCCCACCAGGTCCAGTACTCTTATTGCACAGCTTTCTCCGGGTTTCCGGACCTGAATTCATATTCCCTTGAAACAACCCGAGGATTTTGAAGCCCAAGTATCTTGTAGTTTAATTGATAGCACTGGTATTATCATTATACTTTTCTCATATTTTTGATGTTTTCCCAGAAAACTCACTGTCACAATATCTAACTTCCGTTTTAAAGTGTTAGTGTGATTTCACTGTATCTGTTTTGAGGGAGAAACAAAGCAGTTCTGGTTGCAACTAAGCATGAAGTTTTTACTCCAGACTGGGCCAGAACATTGATCTTTTGGGGAAGCTTAAACAAGTTCAGTTAACTTCCTGTTGGTCCTTTCAGTGTCTTCTGTTTGCCTAAATGACCTAACCTTTGAACCTAGCAGCCAAAAAAATCTCTGCTTGATAAATCTTGCTTTCCAAGCCCTGCAGTTCTGCAGGGATTCTATATGTCTGAGCAACAGCGAGTGTGGGAATAACACCATTGAGCTAGTCTGTTCTGTCTTTCTGCAGTGCCTACACTGAGCCCTACAAGGTGTGCCCAGTCTCTGTGACACCAGTGGAAGTTGTCACATCAGATGAGGAACAAAAGAGTTCAGAAGATGATGAGAGCAGCCTTGGTGATCCCAGTCTCACCAACAAGGTAAAAAAAACCTAAAAATGGTTGATGCATGAAACGTGGAGAAGGAAAAGCAATTTGCAGAAGAACCTGGATTCTCAGCTCTCTCTGCTTTTCGTCTGGTGCTCATTTAGAAATAGCAGAGCCATCAGTTCTATACCCCCTCACTGCACTAGGAATAATTTACCTCTACAGCACATGGCAAAGGCAAAGAACATAGTCTGAGGATGGACAGTGGAGGCAACATAAACAGCAAGAAATGCCTGACCTGAATGTCAGGAAACATGTCACACTCTGAAGCATTTAGTTGCAATCTTGAGAATTTAAAATTACATTGAGTCAAAAAAGACAGATGGAGAAGACCTGCACTGCACACAAACAGAGAACAGTAATCAGTCTCAAACGTCTCAAAAAAAGCAGGGCAGCTACTGACTCAACAGCAGCAGTATGTAATAATGTCTTTGCTGCTCCTTACACATTTCCACTGGGTGGGCTTGGTTTCTAGACTCTAGTAATCATTCTGTTTTGCAAACCTTTAACATATCAAAATATGCACTCATGTGCACAGACAAAACTGAAATGTGCTGGAGTTGGAAATTACAAATTTGTGTGCCTTGAGGAAGCACCTAATTCAGATGCCTTTCAGACTGCTCTTGATTAATATAATTATGCAGATCCTCCAGGACAGCTGCAATCTACTCTTCAAGGATGGGATCTGGAAGACAGATGCTTTTCCTTGTCTCTCGCTGATTCACAGAGTTAACCTGAAATACTGAATTGTTCTTGTAATGCCTCAATTTACTTACCATTGATACTACTGTGAACTGCTACATACTGCATAATTACAAAAGGGGCATTATGAAGTCACTCAAAGACTGAAGCTTATAAATTTGCAATGAGCTCTGATTGTGACAGTAGCACACTTGTCTGAGTACCATCAAGCTACAATACACCGACGCTGAGCCATCTCTGAAGTACAACACACACGTAGTAAAATGCAGGAGGAGATACAATTTGTCCGTGTTAGTGTGGCAAGTTAATGGCACACGCAGCAGTGGAGTTTCTGCTTCCCATGTTTTCACCAGTTCCCCTGCTTTGAAATGCAGAGGGTACTCCAAAAGAGTACTCCAGAGAAGTGACTTGCACAATACTAATGC
This sequence comes from Sylvia borin, assembly GCA_014839755.1. Taxonomy (NCBI): domain Eukaryota; kingdom Metazoa; phylum Chordata; class Aves; order Passeriformes; family Sylviidae; genus Sylvia; species Sylvia borin. Next base: position 74,167 of record CM025968.1, read on the forward strand.
TTCTGGTTTAGAAAATTGTTCTATGATCTACTTGTGCTGCCTCATTCTAGCCCCATGGAGGCAGCTTTTCACTCATCCTCACAATTTTTTAAGCTGGATCATTTTTGTTCAGTTTTTTAACGAGACCAGTCTGTTTCTGATCAAGGTCATGCAAACAGCTGGGTCAGCACAACTGAGAGCTGGCACTATGCTCAGAGGGGACTGACTGGCACTGTCACCAAAGTGCCATCAGTCTTTATGATTAATATGTCTTAGCCAAAATTCAGGGATCTCAGTGTCATATAGCCTGTCTAAAGCAAGTCTGAGAATGTCTCTATGCATTGTCTGTCTTCTGTTATTTAGTTGCTGTTTGTTTAACCAGGAAATGAACTCTGAGATACAGAACAGTGTCTGTAGACTGATTTCTGGGAACAGGGGCTAGAGGGGGTGCAGGTCCCTCAGCTATCCACTTTCTGGAGCAATGTCCAAGTGATTATTATAAGACTGCAAAGCTGCCAGCATTTTAGAAATCTTTACTCCCTGCAGCCAGTCATGTGCCTAGTCCTGTGGTACAGATCTCTCCCAGTTCCCTCTTCAGAAGCTGTCCTCCAGGCCTCACTCCAAGCCTTTGCTTAGCAGATGGAGGACATGGCAGCCATGTAGAGACCCTTGACTTTCTGCTTCGCTGAGTCTTCTTACCAGCATACTTGGTCTGGCAAGCAATGAAACGAAGACTTGATACTGCACTCATTTCCCCTAAGTCCACTTGAGGTCACTGAGGGCTGCATTTCTTTACAACTTCTAGACCACTGCTCCCTACTTCATCACTGCTGAAAAAGTCAAACTTTTCCCAACGCATTCTTTTCAGTAGCTATTACTATGCTTTGGCCATCTCTTACCATAAGGATGAGTCATGAAGTAGGAGCAAAATACTATTAGCCACTTGCACCTCAGAGCTATACAGTTGGTGGCTTCTTTCACAGTTATCTGTGTCTTCCAAGATGCCTACCGGTTAACTAGATGCCTCTGAGATTTCAAATAATCTTCTCTGGTGAAGTACTGAACTAATTCTGGAGATATGTATGGCCATTTAGTTTAGACACTTTGTTTAGGACACAATAAAGAAGTACTTACTAAACAAAGTGTCTATACTTCGCCCTACTTGCTTCCACAGCTCTCACTGACAGCAGTCAGAGCAGTTTGGCATATGATCATTTTGATAAAAAACTCCCTTTTCCAAGTGGTATATCCTCAACAGCTGCGAAGCTAGCCTGTTCAAAGTTAAGCACTGTCTGCTTCTTTGACAAATTTTGGACCTATAAAAATCCACAGAAAATCTCACTCCTTCAATAACAAAACATTTTTCAAAATTGCCCTCTGTATTAGCAGCCATTATATTGTACTATATTACTAGTATTTCAGCTGGGGAAATGGCCTGTCGTGGAAAGTCCGGGATGCCAGATACAGAACAACAAAGAATTAAAGTCTGGTTGCTATTTTTACTATAGAAATATCTCAGTTCAAAGTGCTCTCTAACACTGCTTTACTTTGTAGAATAAGAAATTTCTTAATTGCTTCTGACTTCTGTTGACAGAAAGAAGGCCAGTCCAGAGCTTACCTCATTGCCCAGGAGCTAATGTCTTCAGAAAAAGTGTGAGTTTGTTTTTACAGCCTACTGTTGGCTCTTCTAAAATTGAAGCTATGCAGTCCACCGTTCAGTATTCATTCAATGGCAGTTAATAAAAGTTTGTTTCTCTCCCCAGATATGTGGAAATGATCCAGTTGTTAAGTATGGTAAGTAAATAATTTTAATCACTGAAACCTAGATACCCTTTTATTTAGCTACTATTTAAAAGACATAAAAGCACCAAAGGGATTTAAGTGAATTTGAGGAGGAATGGCTTACTATGAACCAACCATTCAAATTTATGATTTGTCGTCTAGAGGGAAAAGTGTTGGCCAACAATTGGGGCTTGTTGGGGCTGAGACTGGTGTAAAATGCAGAATAAGCCTAGTGCAGAGAAGGAGATGGTGATAAACAGGGGTGAACACTCTCCCATCAGAGTGGGACAGATTGGAATAGAGCTACGAAGCATGGGGATTTGGTTTCAATGGATTCACTCTGCTTCTGTTTAAGCTTCTTGTTTTCTGATAATGCAGATTGGTAATAGCCAGTGTGCTCTGGGTATCCACACTGTCACGATGTTTTGGTTTAAGACAATTTAAGAGGTGGATACTTTAAAAACAAAGATAAACTACAAAGAGCAGAGTAAGCCCTCTCCCAAGATGGCGCCCTCCACTGACAACTGTGTGTGGAGAGACAAAGATGACAGCAGCCCTCCCCCCTCTCATCTCTCCAGTGGCAGCAGCTCCATTGACAAGGGTGGCCGGCACCCTCTGGCGTCTGGAATTTGGGAACTGAAGAACTCGGTGGATCTGCAGTGCCAGCCTCTCTGCCTGTTCCTTAGGCTGGCGGCATTCAACCAGCACCAGCACTGCAGCCCTCCAAGCCACTGGTGCTGTGCTGCTCTCTTGGGCCCCTCTTCCAACTGGGGTTTGGGAGAAAACGGACACTCAGGCACACAAAGAACAGTGGCCCAACCCCAACGGGTGCCAGCCTTGCGCTGCAGGCAGATGTTGCAAAATTCACTCTGAAAGTTTTTGATTTTGAAATGCAGCTTCTCAGGGGGCTACTGTTGCCACCCAGAAGCAACTCCCTCCTAAGGCCAGAGAGAAACAAAAGCAAACCGAAGTGTAGCTTCTACCTGTGCTGCCTCAGCTGTCTTGCCCTGCGAGAACAGAAGGGGAAAGAGCAAGAGCCAAGAGGCAAGAGAGCTCTGTTTGGATCACCTTAACTTGAAAGAGACAGGCACCCTCTTTTTCTGTTTCTGGCTGTTACATGGGGTATTAATGAGACAGCAATAATTTTGATCTCAGATAGGTATGGAATACCAAAACATTTTGGGTTACCAAGGACACACCATGGGGAAAATACAGATTCTGGTGTCAGAAACACATGAGAGAACACCCAGATTAATAGCTTTTAATGCTTGATAGAGAATTCCTGCACGGCATAAATGGACCGGTGGCTTTGTCCTGGAATAACTTTGTGTCCCTTTAACAGGTCTGCCTCTGCTTCCCTGGAGACTGGTACACAGCTTAGGTGGCCTTGCTGTCCGTATCTTTCTTGGCTGTTAGTTGAAAGGTAGTAAGGAATAATAGCCACCACACAAAGCATACCCACTGCTGCTTGGAAAGACATTTCCTGAGAAGGCAAGACATAGCCCCAGGCTGTCCTTGAAGGACACCCCAAACACTAGCAGTGGAACAGGAACTCTGATGGGGACAAAAGTAATGAGGTCAGAACTCAAAAGATGCTAAGTCACTGAATTAGGAGGAGCTGTCGATTCCCTCAAGGGCAGAAAGGCCTTGCAGAGAGACCAGACAAATATGGGCCATCATCAATCATTTGAAGTTTAACAAGGACAAGTACCAGATTCTCTGCCTGGTACAGGGCAACCCTGGCTGCATGTATAGACTGGAGAATGAGAAGCTGGAGAGCAGCGCTGTGGAAAGGGATCTGGACGTCCTGCTCGATGGTCAATTGGGTCTGTGTTAGCTGTGCCCTGGCAGTCAGGAGGGCCAGCTGTGTCCCAGGGGGCATGAGGCACAGAAGGACCATCAGGAGATTGTCCTGCTCTGCGCTCTGCACCAGTATGGTCTTGTCTTGTGTCCTGGGGGCAGTTTTGGGCACCATCATTAAGCTATTAGAGAGTGTCTAAAGGAGGCCACGAGGATGGGAACATATTTGGAGTAGCTGAGGACACTTGGTTCATTCAGCCTTAGAGAAGGAGAGAGTGAAGTCTGAAGTCAGACCTCATTGAGATCTTCATTATCCTCTTGAGGGGCAGCAGAGGGGAAGGTCCAATCTCTCCATTCTCATGTCTTGAGAGAATGGCTGGAGCAGAATCAGCAGAGGTTTAGATCGGGTATAAGAAAAAGGGTTTTTACCCAAAAGGTGGTTGAGTACTGAAACAAGCTCCCTGGGGAAGTGGTCACAGCACCAAGCGTGTCTGAATCCAAAAAGCATTTGGACAATGCTCTGGGGCACAGTTGTTGGAGTGTCCTATAAGGGGCCAGGAGTTGGACTTGACAGTCCTGATTGGTCCCTTGTGACTCAGCATATTCTATGATTCTATTATATTGCTGCCTGCTCGTTGTGGCTCTCAAGCAATCTACCAAAGTCATAGGACCAGACACCTTAAGGGCCTTAGATGCTTAGCTAATAATTTGCCAATACTTTGATAAATTGGTGATAACGTGACTAGCCGTTTTCTTCTTCTGTCCTGGCTTTCCTCTGATTTCTGATTAATGTGCCACCAAACACATTATTTGACACCAGTGAGACATAGCTGTAGTTATCTGCTGTTCCCTGAGGAAGCCAGGGTGGTTTCTTCACCTGTGGCGTACAGGGCTTCTGACCACTGAGAAAACTTAAAGAACTTGTTACTAAAATTAATATTTTCAAAAGTCTCACCAAGAAAAAGAAAAGGCTCTGCCAGCTTCAAAGAAGAGAGATACCTATACAGGAAATTACCTTGCACAGAAAGAACTTGCCACTCTGCACCTTCATTAAAATATTCTTCATCTTTTTCCATTTCCAAATGCTACTGACACAAGTTCCACTGGCAGATTTTAGAAGCAACCACAAGTGACCACAGTTGCCAAATTGCTCTCAAGGTACAACACACCATTCATGGCCAGTTAGGACCAAAGGCTTCCTTGACAACACTCCTCAACCCAGGCATACATTTCTGTTTCCCATCACTGGCTTTCTCAAGAAAATTCTTTCTAAATGCTTATCATCAGGTCTCAAGTTTCTTATTCTCATGTAAACCCACATACTGGTAATAAAGGGAAAGAACTAAACCACACCCTAGCTGCTTTCAGAGAGGAAAAAAAAAAAGGCTTTTCTTAAGCCTGCAGCAAGAGCAATATCCCATCTCATTTCCAGGCTTGGCTAGTGCTGCTGTTCATTCAGCATAACAGAATTTGTTTGGCCTTTCAGCGGAGATTTTAATAAACTGATTGATTGCCAAAATGATGACATTTCCATACACCCACTCTGCTATTGAACTGAAAGACTGGAAACATTGTGTTAGCTCACAAACTTGGTATCAGTTGGTGTGGTAGTAGTGATAATAATCTAAAAGGTTAGCTGTTACTTGCCCTACTCAAAAGTAGTGCAGTTCTCTGCAACAGTGAGTTAAAAACTCATTCTGGTCTGAGCAGATGGAACTGGCAGGGCCTTTTAGTTCAAGTTCATGACCTCTTGGTACTCACAGTTTTTCCAAAGTTGATTAGTCTTTGAATTTCCGTCAGGATTGTTTAACCTTCAAGTTTTGTTATTTTGTCTCCTATTGTGCTCCCCCAGCAATGCAGGCTGCACTTGACATGTTTTTCTTAGTACTTGCTCCTGAACAAAATGCTGCAGGTGACTTTCTCAGCCTAAAATTTTACACATCACCAAGATGGTTTATTTGCTTCCCCATAGCTGGTCTGTTTCGAACGGCTTTACAAGATGTAGACAAATCAAATTAGTGTGACTCAGACTGCTTCAGGATCCAAGTCTGTGTGGGACCAAGCATTTGCTTGATAGTGTGTCATGTTTATGTCTATTTTGCCTTTCATTTTTGATAGTGGACCATGTTCATGTTTATTTCACCTTTGGCTTTTATACATAAAATCATCTTCTTTGTGTGTGCATAAGCCCCTTTAAAGTAGTTATTACTTCCCTCCAAGATATTTACTGAATTAAGGACAGCTCTGCACTGAAAAGACATCAGCCTCAACACCTCCTTTTAAAAAGAAAATTGATCCTGTTTCCTGGTTTGCATTTTCCACATAACAATGGACCACAATTGTTAGAAACAAAGAGTCCCAGATTTATGCTTCCTAAGCATTTGGAAATATAGATATTAATAGATATGTGGTGGTTCTCCAGCCTTCAGAGCAGTTTAGAATTCAACCCTGCACTAGACATCTCAATGTTCATGACTGCAAAATAGATCTTAGGAAGTAAAAGAGAACAAAATAATCCTAGTGCTCAAGCCTTTCACTTGAGATTAAACCAAATTGATTAAACTGTACTTTCAGAATTCTTTTGGGTGGCACATTCTCAAGAACAAAAAATAACTGCCTAATTTAGGAACCACTGCTACATGTTAGACAAAACAGAATTCCATCTTTCTAATTATTTACACTTCCAGTGAATCATTTGCTGAGCCTTTTTTATTACTGTGAATTTCTTGGATGATGTTCAAAGTTCTGCTGGACCAATCACATCACTGCTTTCCTAATTAAATGTTTTAGTGAATGCTACATGCTGGCTAAACAAAGAGCTAGCTTGCTGTTAGGCCTTCTGAAGCTCCTATAGAAGCCTAAGGATGGACTGTTACAAAAGAATAGCCTGCCCTCATTTACACTAGGCTGAATTTTTTTTTCATTTATTTATTAATTGTTGTGTTCATTGGCACTGGGAAAATAACTATGTATTAGCCGAGGAGCTTCAACAGTGGGAATGTTGAGCTAAAATAGCTTTCAGATAATCTGTATGTTTCTTAAAAGTAGAAGGAAGCTGCATCAGCACATCTGGATCAGGACAATTCCCTGATAAAAAGCTGCACTGATACAGTATTCTCAGTGCATACTGTACAGTCTGCTGGTTCTGAAATTTCATTTGCAGTGTTTTGGATGAATGTGTCTATTTGGTTGCATGTGCGTGTGTGTTGAGGTCAAGGTCCCTGACCTAGATTGTACCCTGTATGGCAGGACAAGAGACTAATTGCAGCTGCTGCGATAGCATTTTCTGCTGTTCATTTGGCATTGTTTCTGCTGAGTCCAGTGGTGAGAAATGTGAGATCACTGCTCCATACAGATTAGGGGTCATTCAGTCTACTGTAGGAGAAGTGTCACTTTTTAATTCGGGAGTACCACTTTCGTCATTAGGAGAGGGGCTGCTGACTGTGATGCAGATACCTCCAAGAACCACCATTAGTCAGACTTGGTTCATAGGATACTGTACTTGGATAGGATGTACAGCACCTGATGTCTGCACTTGGCTTTAGCATGGAGGCTCTCTTCTCCCCCTTTGAACCTTTCATCCTCCCCTCAGGTATAACACCTAGATGTCCAAAAGAGCTTTGGATTTTGCAATATGCAGAATCTATTGAATCCGCCTTCATTCTAGAAGTGAGAGCGGTTGTAAAATCCTGCACCATTTTATACAACTACTGTAGACTTGACTTACATAATCTGGGCTGCAACAAGATTTCCTATTTATGGATGCCCAAACTGTAATGAAAAGGTTTATGTTTCAGAAATGTATTGTTATAGCTGAGTTGCTAACCTTCTATGTCACCTAGGCAGCTTGGGTTATGCTTTCCCATGCACATGCAGGTACAGGCGTAAGACTGGTGTGAGATCTGTAGGCTCATCCACCCCTGGATGTAGCTATCTCTCCAGAACCTTGAACTGAGAAACTTCAATTCATGAAGATGTTTTAAGGAAGTTTTGATTCACCAGGGAATTATATGGACTCAGTGTTTAGTACTTCCTGTACTCAGACATTGGGCTTTTGTGACAGACTTAGAGACCTTGAGGTGCCATGGTTGATTACAGTAGTGAGACTGGAAAAGCACTTTGCATTTGATTAACAGCTTCACAGGCACTCAGCATTTTCAACAGTGACATAATTATTTTTTAATGGATGTTTATAGTGATTACTATTATGCTGCAGGGGTTTTGTTAATCATTAGAAAGCCGGCTATCCAGGCAACTGGAATTTAATTATTTGTCTGAAAATTCATTATAATCAAGGGGACAAACAATTAATAACTAATTAAATCCATTGAGATGTGGGAAAGGAGCATTAATCCTGTTGCTCAGTTGTGGTGGAAAGTGGACGGATATAGAACTGTTTGATGTTAATTTGGAAAAGATGACATCTTTGTAACATAATAGATTACTTAAGCACGTCAGTAGTAAACTAAAAGCTATTCACTTGTCCAGGCACTATAAGCTGAGAGAACGCTTTAGATTCTTTCCCTAACCCTTTCCCTGGTCTGGATTAATTATGATGACTGAGGACTTTGAAAGGTTGCAGATTCCTTGGAGTTAGTAAAAGTATCCAGAATACAGATTGATTGGCTTAGTTGGTTGAAAAACTTCTGAATTATATACCGGCTGAAACATAAAATTAGATAGGCTAACTCACATCAGGAAAAAATGGAAATCTAATAGCACAACATTGGGATTATTTATGGTACTCAGGCAGGACATGTTGCAGAAATCAGACCCAGATAATTAGGAAACATAGTAATACTTTTTCAGAAATCCTTATGATATTGTTTTATCCAGGATATAGTTAATAAAAAAATTGTCATCATGATCTTTTTTTACCTAGTTCTAATAGCTTTTCAGAAAACAAATGTTTCAGCTGTTATAGTTGCTAAAAAAACCCCAACATTGTGCATGTGTGACTCTTGGCTAGTATCCATTAGATAATCCAGTCATCCCAGTTCATAGAGACCCAGTGTGGACATTGCAGTTGACAGTAACAACAGAAAAGCCAGGAATGAATCTGGGGAGACTAAAACCTGATCTTGCCTGGAGTCAGTTCCTATAGATGAGAGAGAAATCTTGAAGTTCTTTGACTATAGTCTCTCCTGTTCTGTAAGAACAGAATCTTTTAGCAGGATCACAATCCTACCAACCAGATGCCACCATGCTGGAATCCATACAGCAACCTTGATTTAATTAGTTCAAAGTGGCAATCCAATGTCAAGTGGAGATACACTGTGAAGCATACTCTGATGAGTGGCTCATAACTGGACATTAGCAAGTTTTATGGAAGTCAGTTCTTTTTAGACTCCTCCTTAATAACCTTATCCACTTAAAAAAATTTAACTAGACAGAAGCCAGAATCATGAGAAATGCCATGGTGAATCCCTGTATGGCCCAGGGAAGTTCATAAGATTGTCCACTAAAAGTTTGGGGAACAGAATTTTATTTCTTAGCGACTCAAACCTGGGAAAGCATTTTGCGATGCACTCTGAAATAGGTCCCCTGTTATGTACCAGAGCTGGCTATATTTTAATACAGAGGAAATTTCCCCTATGCCTACGTAATTTATAAACCACTTCATGATGAAAACCATTTCTAAAATGAAGAAGAAAAGACTTGGGTTTCATTGGGAAAATTATTTGTTCCATAGCTTAAATTTAGGTTCAGAGGTGTAGCTAGTGCAAATTCTAGCACAAGGCATGTAGTTCATGTTTTTCACGTCAAGCTGTTGGATCCAATGAGGTGAGAATCTCATCCTTCATTTTTAGAAATTATGTTTCTGGTTAAGAAACACTGTAAAAATGAGACAAACCACACCCAGAAAAGCAGGGGGGAAAGGCAAGGTAATTAAAAGGACACCAAATCATCCTATGCATAAGGATCTCATGAAATGTTCCAATTTAGGTTGATAGCATTGTAGAATTCAGCTGAAACTGTGTATGAACTAATGGATGAAAGAAAACATATTCTATGATCTCCTTGCCGTACTGAACACTATTGCTGTTGATTGCATCTTTTAATTCTTAGAAAGCATAGTTGAGGAGTCAAGAAAACGTAATAATAATTTCAGAAAAGATATTTTAAGTCTGTTTTCCTCATTTCAATGCTGTTGTTCACAGGATTTCTATGAAGGTATCTTGAAAGTGCTTGGAGATGGTGACGAAAGTGAACAAGAAGTTAAACTCAAGCAGGGTTTAAGTGAACTCCCTGAAATTTATGAATTACACCAAGACATCCTGAAAGAACTGGAAGAAAGAGTCCTTAAATGGCAAGTACAGAATGGCATAGTTTGATGGCCTTAACATACCCTCCACAGCATGTGGGTGAACTCATTGTGTTCCCTTGAACATCCCAGCAGAAGTGAAAAGAGTAGAACCTGAACTACTTTGGCAGATTTTGCGTACAGATAGGAAGGAAGTGAATGTAGTGGCTGTCAGGCTAAGAAATCAAATACAGAAATATGTGTGCAGTGAACAGCCCATGACTCTGAAATGACCCCGTCAGTCAGTGTGAGAACAGCCAGCTTCATATGCATTATCCCCTGCTAGTTCTCAGTCATCACCAAGTGGCTTCTTGGCCTGAAGGTCACAGACTTGTGCTGTGGGAAGCAGGAACGACTTACATCAGAATTCATCCTAAAGAAGATCTGCTTCCAGAAGTTTACTTAGCAGCTTAGCTCTCATTAAGGGAGAGCCCCTTGCTTCCAGCACCGAGGCAGGGATCTGCTACCCCGGGCTTCCAAGCCAAATGGACACTGGCAGCCTGTTAATGGGACTCCGTTAAACGTCTTTACAGGGCAGAGTCTTTCCATGAGAGGATAAGACCATGACTAGGACAGACAATGCTCCAAAATTCATTTGGCTAAGGAGACTCCTGACTTAAGCCAGGCTGCCAGGTTCTATTGAATGATGGACCATGAAACCCCACACCTCCAACCTGCTAAATTCCAGGAGGCAGTGGTCACTGAGAATGGATGATCCTATTTCTACACAGTCACTGAGCAGTTAAGTCAGTTAAATTAGGAGAATTTTTCAGTAACAATCCTAAGTATAGGGCACAGGTCTCCTTGCAGCCCTGCGCTTCCCAGTGGAAGCACACAACAAGGAAAGGAGAGGCTAAAGGGAATTGTGTTTCGGTTTGTACCCACCAAGGGACTGTTGGCAGAAGGACTTCAGAAGTGTCACCAATGATTTATGATGTATACACTTTGAACACAAACCGACATAGTGTTTACAGCTGAGATCTAAAATGTCTTGGGTGCTAAAGAAGCCACAACCCTACTCTAACAGCATGCTGCCACTTCCCTAAGACAAAAGGAATGCAAGAATAAATGCCCTAAGAGTCCAGAACTACTCTGTGGCACTGAGGATAAAAGAGGACTGTATTGCAAATACTGCAAATACAACAGATATACATATGTTATAGACCTGCACTCACACAGGCTCCCAGGTCATAACCACACCTGAAGCTTACAGTAAGCCCTTCCCTGTGCCTGCACTTCCCCAGACACTCTGTTGCCCTGGACCTCCCCAAGAACTCACGTTCCTCTGCTAAGTATGATTCCTCTTTCGTGAACTCAGATTTTGTTCTGCTTTCTCCTTGCTTTACAAATATTTCAATACTGTGCATCTGAATACTGAGACAGATAACAGTGAGGCTGTGCTGAGAAACAGGCAGTGAAGGAGAGCTGGGGATCTGATATTACAACAAATGTTATATTCTCCCCTACAAACAGTGCTCAAAGTGCTGCAGCAGTTAGAAAGTCAATTTACAGAAGTGGAAGCTGTGTCCTGAAAGGAGCCTCACAGTGCTGCTATGGCAGAGGCACAGCCGAACGACCAGCCCCCATGGTGCCCATGCTACAGCAGCCTGTGGTTCTGTAGCCTGATCCAAAGCGCTCCTCTTTCCTGCCATTCAGCCTAGGCTTTAGGTGCACAGTGTACAGAGCCACTGTGGGTCTAATACAATAAGCAAAAAGTATGGCTCTACTTCTTTACTTTTATTTACTTATTTGTTTATTTGCTGCTTCTTTTCTTTCTGTGGCCTCAGGGATGAACAGCAGAAAGTTGCTGATGTTTTTCTCTCCAGAAAATCAAGGTTGAACCATCACACAGCGTACGTTATGCAGTTTGACAGGAATTTGGCTTTGCTAGATGAAATGTGCCTTAAATATTCCCAACTGGCTACCATGATTCAGGAGTTTGAGGTAAGGCTCACATGGTTTTTTTACGTGCACTAATGCATGGTTTTACCATGGGGATTACTCAAGGATTCTTTTTTCTGGAACTCCACCAGTGTTCACAAATAGGGTAGAATGGAAGAATAGTCTTCTTTCACAGCCCAGGTGCAAAAACTGAAGTAAGAAGTTCACTTGTGCATGGTGTGTTTGTTTGTATCGCTGTTGCCCATACACTCCTGCATATGCATACAGATCCGTGAGTATATTTTGCTGAAACACAGTGAGGTGGTTTCTCAGTCACTTTTTAACTTACCAAGTTCCTTGAGGATGTGTTGGAGTTAATAACTAGGATTGTAACTAAGGTGACAATTTGCTGCTGAGCTCGCGTTCCCCTGATCTTTGTGTTTCTTCTCTTCCACTGAGGACAGCAGAGTTCCAGTGACAGCCTTTACAGTGTGAAACACCAGCTTCTGAAAGTGGTACACCGTGTCTTCCAGTATCGTGTGATGCTCACAGGTCAGTAAAATCACTCTCAAAAGTACCCAAATAGAAACACTCCCCTGATGTTCTGTGCCTCCACTGTGCTATGTATTGATGCCAGAAGAGTTAAAATAGGGCTAAAGCAGTATGAGATTTCCTGGGAAATTCAATATGCCTAGTTCAGGATTCAGGAAGTCAGCCTGGGAAGAGGCAGGCACTTCTATGGGACAGCCATGTTGAAAGGTCAAAAAAAAGCATAGTCAGATGCTTTTAGCCATTCCTTCTTGGCTCTTTCCTTCCGTGAATCAGGAGAGGCAGAGTTCAGCCTCACTGCCAACAAACAGGTTTGATTTTTTTTTTTATTATGTCAAGGGTAGTTATCAGAGACAGTAGAAGACAAGTTACCTCTCAAGGAGACTCTGCACTGCATCCTGTATGACAGTGGCAAGCACTGTCTTCTTATCAACAAAGCGGTTCTACCCAGTACTGCACCATAAGTCCTATGCACAGTACACCTAAAGCTAGTGATTAGTCAAAAACCCAGTCCAATTTTGCTGCATTATAGGTGGCAGAGATATAAATTTACATTAACAGTACACTTACAGATTTTACATTTACAGTTATACCTTCCCTGTACATTCAGGACCATATATATAACTACTACCTGAGTTTTTCCAAGGGGGGTTATGTTCCTTTGCTGCAAGCCACCCCAAATCTAGCAAGTCTGAACCTGTGAGGAGAGCAGGCTTTCTGAAGCCTGACTGTACAGAACTAGTGTCTCCTTCCTGTGCCTATAAAAAGCATATGATTCATTTACTATAACTGTAAATATAGCCAACAGCATTCATTCAGCTGGGAAAACAGAATTAATTAGAAAAACAATTATTTGTAAAGTGGTACTACTCAGCAATTCTCTTGACTGAGAAACATTTTTGACATCATTTATTTATTTATACTTGGCAGTTATATCAAATCTGTATCAATGCTCTTGCATGGATTCTCAAAGTAAAATACCATCAAAGATGAGTTTTGCTTTGGAAGGAGGCTATATATACACTTAATTATTTGGGAATAAATTGCTGTGGATGCCCCATTCTGGGAAGTGTTCAAAGCTCAGGTTGGATGGGGCTTTGGGCAGCCTGGTCTGCTGCAAGGTGTTCCTGCCCATGGCAGAGGGATTGGAACAAGATGATACTTAGTTTCCCTTCCAACCCCAACCTGTCTCTGATTTTGTGATTAGGATTAGATGTTTTAGCTAACAACACTACAAATTATGTTGATCTGTATTCTGATTGTTGAATTTCTGTGTTTATTTGATCATTTACTACAGATTACTTGAATAATCTTTGTCCTGATTCTGCAGAGTATGAAGCCACACAAGGTAAAATGAAATTGGTAGAAAAAAACTTCTGTTTTGATAACATTGCTTCTAAAGAGATGCGAGATTTCTATACTGGTAGTATATAGAGGATGATTATTTTCAAGATTTTTGTGTTAATGGATTAGATGTAAAATCTATAAGAACTGCTTATTATTTTAGACAAATTATGTAGGACAAGAATCCTATCTTTTTTTCTTTTTTTAATCGAAACATGTGGATTTCCCATAGTTTTGATGTGATGGAACTTGTGGAAGAAGAAAACATCTATACAGACGTAGCGCAGACACTAGTTTTTCCCCAGCCATCAAGGAAATCCTAGTCCTCTTTGGCTTTGTAGATATTTGGCCTGGTCATTGTAAAGTCAATTTGGATGGCTCCTCCTGCCTGATTGTGTACCGTTATCTATGGTATGCCTACTGTGCTCTGTGAACCTGGGAGAAACCCAGGAGGTTTGAATTGTGTATCTGTATTCTGGATTCCTTAAGGTTACATGAAGTTGAAAGACATTGCATAAAAAACAGTTCTGCAAAATCGGGAACAAATCCACTGCTAACGCAATCCTTTCCAATACTTGAGATAGACAAAGCAGAAGTCTTACTCCCACTGAAATCAAAGCAAGGTTTAGTTGTGGTGTCTGTGGGAGTAGTTTGGAGGCTGGAGTAAGCAGTAGTAACATTGTATTGATGAAATCAATTCACTCCTCCTACACTGATTATAAATCCAAACGAACTCATTGCAATAAAGTCAGTGGTTGAGTGGTAAAAGCCAGTTTGTTCTGCCCAAGAGCAGAGACTCATGCAAGATTTAGGACCCTAGTCACTGACAGTATAACTACAGCTATACCAGTAATTTTAACAATAGCAGGGCAGACACTTAAGCCTTCTGACCCCAATTGCCTATCTCATTTGTGGTTAGGAGATGCTTGTGCCATTCCTAGCCAGCATGCTGCCAAGTTATGGCCAGAAATTGATAGAAAGCCCTGTGCCACATGGGAAGGGATGTGAAATAGGGACCTGAGCCAGGTTATGCCACTGCTCCCAGTGCCAGCAAACATGTCCTAGCCCAGGTTATTTGCCAGTGGAGAATCCAGGAGTTAATTCATGTCACCACTTCATACACATTTCTGTCAAAGATATGACATGTCCCCTCCCTCAGCAGTAAGAGCTACAGCTTAGACTGCCATGCTATTTGGTGGCTAAAGTTGGGTTACATTCATCTGTCAATGTCACAAGACATTGACAAAAACATCTGCAACTAGAAAACATTACCAAAAAGACTTAGTGCCATCCTAGGTGTTTAAAAGGTTCCTCATAAACTCTCTCAGTCAGCATAAGCATTTCACCGAAGAAAATGATGAAGGGAAGAAGGGGAGACAGCACTGTGTGCCATGTCAGAGTTGCTAGACCGTTCCATTACGAAAGTGACAAAGAAGCCAAAGGATCCTCTTGCAAACAGGAGGGATTTGACCTATTTTTCTACTCCTGTGTGATATATAGTGTTCATTTTCCTTCATCCCTCAGCTGCTTTATTCATAGTTTCTGAAATCACGGACCAAGCCAATGACAGCATGCTCCAAGCGGTGAGTCCTACCATGACACATGCTCTCTTGATCAATAGTGTGTTTTGTGCACATCTGTTCAAGTGAATACATATGTCTGTTAAATTCTGAAGCCTCCTCCAAGGTGACACTCAAGGGTTTATACAGATCTGGTTTACAGTGCTGCAGGTATGGAGTTGGTCTATGCCATTTAGTGCAGCTGTGCAAGATGCAAGACTATAGCCAATAGCACAAAGGATTTTTTCTCCTGTTGGAGTTCAACTCACTTCTTTAATATTTCATTTCCTGAGCAGTGAGAAGGTTGTTAATAATCGTTCAGGCATCAAAACATGAAATACAAGTGATAAAGCATCACATGTAGCATCATCACATTAAGATGATGCTGAGGAAGGAAAGGAGTGAAATATCAATATTCTTAATAAGGGCTTGTTTTCAGGTAGGCTTTTAAGGCTGAAGAAATGAATGCACATGAATTGCTAGGGAAGAACACACTAATCGGTTATGATGATGAAAGAACACCTGTAGGTTGAAGGGATGATGTCTAACAAGCCTAGAGTTTTATCATAAAAAGGAATTTAATCTGACCCCTCTATAAACTAAACTCTGAAACAGACTTACTAAGCAAAGTTTTCAACTGGTTTGATTCTGATTTTCCTTCTCCTCGGGCAAAGAATTTATACTCATGTTTTTCCATTATTAAAGCAGTCTTCATACCAAAATAAATATTTCATCAAAAGCCTGAGCTCTCATGAAAACCTTCCAGAAAAATGTGGAGAGCTTTAGGGATATCAGAACTTAAGGGATATTTGTGTTAGAGGTTGAGAACTCTAGGAGCTCGGTTCCTAACAGATCAAGGTCACTATCTTTTCATGGCACCTCTGCTTCCTTAGATTTCACTTAGATATATGGGATATTTATATGAATACTTCTTTGAAGTTAGAAATATACGTAAGTGGCTAAAATCAAATTTGCTGCATTGCATTGCCATGAAATCATTTTGTCTCTTCTAAGCCATGCTTTAATTTGAAGAATGTAATTGTATCATCTGAGTCTTACATGTCACAGACTGTATAATAATTGCTATTAATAACAGTAGCAATAATAATCCAAACAGCAACTGTTTTGTTATAATTTCATCACAAATTCCAGATAGATTTTTACATTTAATTTTTATCATATCATCAGAGCACATCTACTCCTTCTCAATAAGACTCCAGCAGTTATTCCTGGGAACTATTAACCCAGGATTTTCAAGCAAATTATGACCATACCTATCTCCACAGCATTTTTACCATGTAGGAAAGTATTACTTTCAATTTACAGATGTACAAACAGAAATACAAGGCACATCATCACCGCACAGTATTATGTCTATCTGCAATTCCAGGAGATGAACTAAGCAGGGTTTGTATTGCTCTCTGAAAGTCTCCAATCTGTTAGAGGCCCTGAGACGCTAAGAACTATAAATCACTGTTGCTATTAACAGCTGGTGAATTCCTTGGGGAGGCTTTCCTGTGGCACAGACATCATGATAAAATTATGGAAGCTGCAGTTCACTGCTAAAGTGGCCACAGCAATATTTCTGACACCCACTTCTGCAGTACTGTCTGGGTGGAGCTTTTATTCCTTAATTGTAGGTTATTGTGAAGAATCTTTGAAAGAAGAATGATGATACTTTTAAGACCAATGAAGAAAGCCATATAAACTGGGAATTTTGGGAAACTATGCCCCCCGCCCCCAGCTGTCCACATTCCCAGATAAACTGCTATCCTTCACATGTGATGGCTGTTTGACTTCCTTCAGGAAATTAGTTCAATACTTCTGTGTCCATTTCCTGGTGAACATGTGTCTGTATTGCAAACATCAGCATTTCAACAGGCGTGTCTGCCAGCAGTCCTGAGAAAAGCAGGGCTGTTGCAATTTCTCCTCTCACTCTGGTAAAAAACCAGATGAGTAGTAGTAGCACTGGCATGAGTGTTCTCACGGGAGAACACTGCTTTTTCTGCAGTTGAAAAACAGGTTGCCATTGTGGAAGCTGTCAATTGGACAAGTTTTGGAAGGCTTAAATACCCTTCAGTGACAGGAGAGTCCTTTTGCAAATACCTTTTGCAAAAGTCAGCTGTCCCATCATCCCTGATATTTCTTGTGCTATTGCTTTATATATTGTTTCCATTTTATTTGCCTATAGTATTTTAGAAGTGACCTGAAAAAATCCATTTGTTACTTCCTGCATTGCTAAGAGATACCTGACACCTCAAATTCTTGAAAATGTGTCAACAGTCAATTGCATTGCATGAGCACAGTGCAGCCCTGTGCTGGTCAAGCCTTCTAGGTATTTCCATGTATTTGACATCCAGTTACTGATTAAGAACTAAACTTAGTATCATGCTAAACAAGTGCAGTGTTTCACTAAGGCAGTAAGATAGGGAAGTATTTCAGGCTTATATCAAAAAGCAAGCCTAGATATGTATGTGAACTGTGTTAGCTGAAATCCAGGCCTTGACATACCCTTATGTTGACATACCCTCATGTTGGATATGCTCCTTCTGGTATCTTTGATAACTTTCTTAATCAGGTGATTCTGTAGACACCACTGATTTATATTAGGCAGAGACAGTGTATGATCTAATCAAGTCTCACTAATCCCAGGCGTATATTAATGCCAGTGGAGCAAAGGGAAAACAGACCATTGCATGTTGTAGCAGAAAACTGTACTCAAAGGCTGTCAGGTCACAAAGCTATATCAAGTATGGTCCTTAGTCTGCAGTTTATCCAGGTGTATAACTGAAGATACAGGATGCAGTGGTTAACTTAGACAGGAGACTCCTAATTTTTAGGCATATTCCAGTGATGATTCACTGCTGCTGGGCAGCCCATTCTACTGTTCCAATCAGATAAAAATCACAGCTGAATCCTATGCACAAGCCTCTATTTTATTAGCTCACCTGATAAATGAGAGGATATTTGAAAAGACTAGCAATATTGCAAAGGTACAGACATCCTTTCTTCCGTCTTATATTCTGATGTTTTTTTTTATGGGAGCCCAGACTTATCTAGGCTAATCTTACTTACCATCTTCATAGGTAAGTTCATGCCTGGTGCCAGTGCCCACTGACTGACTGTGCTTTAAGGCCAGGCAGATAGTTAATAGTATCAGAATCATAACCTTCCTGATTTCTGCAAAGCATCCAAACAGAAATGCAGCTTAATTGCCTGGTTCCTAGTATACCTTCTAAATCCCTTGTTGGAAAGGCATGAATCCATTATCACAAAATACAAATCTTCAGATAACCCTAGCAACACTCTTAAAGTATCAAAGTGTGCTTTGGATTATTCGTATCATGGCACTTTTGCACAGGCCTTTGGAGCAGATACTGTACTTTGTGCCTGTCCCTATTCTATTAGTTCACAGATCCAGGAAGTCAGCAAAGCAGCCAATGTATAAATACCGCATGAAGTTAGCAGTTCCTTTGGAAGGTGAACTGGGGAATTACAGGTAAAAGAACTGTAGAAGGTCACAGCAAGTGTGAATGCAGGTGATGAGGTTTTGAAAAATCTGTAAGGCAGGAAGAAGACTTACTGAGTGTAAATCCTTGGTCTCAGTTCTCTCTGAAACCTGATTGTGTAATATCGGTTCTAAAGAAATAAAATGGCGAGGAGGGGTGAGGGAGATTTTGCCTGCTTGTATAAAAACAGTCTTCATGCAGCCTTCTAAATGCTGTTTTTCTCTCCCAGGAAAACTTGCAGAAGCTAGTACACATTGAGCACAGTGTGAGAGGGCAGAGCGGCCTCCTCCAGCCAGGAAGGGTGAGTGCTGCAGGCAGACCTATGCTGGTAAGGGCATTGTTTCTGGTCAGAAACACATCTGCATAGATGTAGATGGCCACGTTTCAGATGTCTACAGATGTTGTTTACTGAGCAATTGTGACGTGAGTTGGAGCACTGGTTTGTGTAAAAAACGTCACTCTGGCAGTGGACAAAAAGAAGATCATACTGGGAAAAGCATGAATTGTCTCTGCTTTTACATAGACCAGGCTTTTCACTTCAGCTGTCCTCAGACACCCCAAGTGCAGCGTATTTTGATGGAGCTACTGCTTTCCTCCTTATATATTCCTGTCAAAAGGCTGCAACTCTAGCAGGAATTGCTTGCAGCCTGAAAAGGCTCTGTACTTTATATTGCTGGCTAAGAACCTTAAATTAGGGCAATTAATTCGTTTTCAAATTTATATTTTCACCCTTCTCCCATGGTGCTTTTAATACAAGATGCTGTTTTTAAGAAACCCATCAACAGAAATGTGAGAGAGTGTACAGCTCTGTCTTGCTATCCACATCAAATGCAAATTTCTTCTTACTTTAAACCAGTCCAGTTTCCTTAGCTCTAACCTGCTTCTATGCTTCAAAAGATTTCTTTCTTGAGCTCTGCAACTCTGAATTTTCTTTCAGTCCACTAATATCTTTAACAAAATTCATAAAGCAATTTTCAAGGCATGCATACTCATAGCATAAGAATGCTAATCAACCAAATATTGTGGTCAACCTTTGTTTTTCTCTCTAACATCAATATTCTCACTTACCCTTACCAAGTAATGCTTTAATAAATGCTGCAAAGCCCAGCATCCAGAATTTGAAGGATTTGTATCTTTGATTATAAAGTGTTCTAGAGTGGAAAAGTACACTAGAATCTGTTCTCCATCTGAAAAGAGCAGATGACTGTTAATCCACTGATGTTATGGCAGACTTTCCCCAACATGACTGCAATGAAGTTCTAGTGTGCTGGTTTAGCTGCTTACATGCACAGTTCTACCTATGTACATAGTAACAAGATGGACTGAAAAAGTGTTGTGCTTGCAAAATTGTACAAATTATATATGCAGTTATAGTTAAGTTTGTGTAGCATACTAAAACTCAAAGATTCAGCTTTTCTCTTTGGTCAATTTTAGAGAATTTTTAAAGGTAAGAGTTCTTTTCTAAGGCCCATTGTATATTAGCTTTCAATCTGTGACATCTCTGAGCACAGTCCACAGTGCAGAAAGCGTGTTCTGAGAACAAGTGGGTTTCCAACCCATTTTGTACTGAAACAAATGCAAAGCCATGAAGGGCAGCAGAGCTAACCTGGGAAAAGACTAAGCCAGATCATGAGGAGAAAGGTTAGAAACAAGTATTGAGGTTCTCTATCTCTTCTTGTGCTGATGAAGGGCGTTGGAGTAGTACCTTCCCCAGGAGAAATACTCTCTTTTCGCTGTAAGATTCAGAATGAAATCTCAGGATTACAATCTGCTGTTTTCTCCTTCAGATCTTTGTTAAAGAGGGAACACTGATGAAAGTCTCTGGTAAAAACAGGCATCCTCGACATTTATTCTTGGTAAGATTTTTTTATATTTTTACTGTCTCTCTCATATATTTCCATGCATTTGTGCAACCCTGAAGCCTGGCAGATTTTAGGCTGCAAGTCATTTAACCATCAACAGTGATGTGGTGAGTTAGTTCCTGTTGCTGTAGGATGTGTGAAAGGGCTGTAGTCCTTTCACATATCCCATTGGCCCCACATACAGGGATCAGGGCTGTGCAACCCTCTGTTTGTGCCACAGTTACATAGAGCCTTCACCAGGGCATAATTCTGCAAAGAAGTGCAAGTTTTCAAGGGGATCAAGAAAATTAAAACTCCTGAATACCTTCAGAAATTAAGCTGCACACACTTGAAAGTCTTATGACCTTAGAAGATTTAATCAGAAGCGAGAGAGAATACCCTACTGCTAAAGCAGTTGAAAACTTCCTTTGGTCACACTTGGGAGGGATTTATATCTTTGAAACTGAAGGACTGGGTTTTAGCTCCTGCTGTCCACATATATGTAAATTACCTGATAGTTCTGTGCATTGCCTCAGTGTGGTTCCTCTAAACACACACCTCCAGCTTAGTGTGGATTAGAACAGTTTTCAGTGACAGTTTGCAACAGTCTTCCATAATTAGGAAAAATGGACCTTTTGTCACCTGTCTGGAATATGATTTACAAGGGTGCACAACCCTACTGCAAGTATTTGCAAATCAAAGCAAATGAAACCCCATTGTTTTGCAAATATCCTATGAACACTTATGCTTTCTGTTTTGCATTACACACTCCACTGAACAGTTAAAGAGTATCTGTGACTCCAGGCTCCTGAGCTCTGTTCTCAACTTTTCAGGTAGCTTATTGTGTAACCACATGTATTTTTGTGTACTTGTCAATATGAAGGGGAATATGATACTTGGCCGTGTCTTAGAACTTTGTTACCTTACTTATCTGTTAAAGTTTGAAAAATTCTTTAGAGCTCCCTCCCATAAAAAAAAAGCCATAAAGAACTGATCATTACTGCTGCTATTAGTATTAAAATATTGCAAATATTTGCAGAATTGCAGATATATTGCTAATATTGCTAGTAATTGCAGAATTTATTTTAAAATAAATTAATTATATGCCTGGAATCTGTATTTTCTGTCTTCCTTAAGTGCTGACAGCTTTTCACCGTGGGATCGTTGTAAGAAGGAAAGATGGCTTATTACAGAAGCCATATATTTTGCAATATTCCTTCTTATTTCTCCCTCTTACTTTTAACTCCTATTTGTGCATGAGTGTATGCACAATCTTCTTTCCCTCCTCAATCACATATTGCAGTCATAATCAAAGATCAGCTGGGATGGGACATAGTGCTGGTGCCGCACTTTTTTAATGGTTTCAGTGGTTTCTGTGAAAATTCAGACTTTCATGTACTGAAAATTATGGTTTTCACGCAAATCTTCAAATATGAGATAGCTGCAATTCTATTTCACGGAGTCAGCAGCAATGGACTGTAACAAGTGCAAAAAATGTCAAAATCATGACTTTCTGTGACTGTCACAGGAAAAAGGCTATGCCAGAAACTCCAGGAGCTGGTCTTAGGAAACAGTGCTCTCAGCAGCAGTAACTCTGAAGTCTACTGATGACCATTTAATACCAGATGACAATTGCATCTCGACTGATCTCTCTTCTGAAACACTTGCCTTTGCTGGTATTCAAAATTATTTTGGAATTGTGGCTAAAGCTGGGACAAAATTCCAAGGCATTGCTACCCTTTTGTCTTCCAGTGTGTGTAAACACTGAAGTGCTACAAATTAGCTATTGTAACTGATAGCGAATTTAAGGGAATATCAGAAATCAGGTTGATAATAAACATTGAGAGGAAAGTAATTTAAACATGGGACAAACTTACATAAATTTCAAGTCATCCAAAATGGTTATATCAACTTGAAGGTCACAAGTCACAAGAGGCTAAAAGTATTACTGGAACAAAGCAAGCATAGAAAATTCTTTCTGGCACTCTCTGGTTTAAGAATTATTTCCTGGGGAAAGTTTAGATGGTCAAAGTCAGATGTTAACTGCAGAGAGAGAAGTGTCTCTTCACAGCTGGAGACATTACAGTAGCCAAATGTCTTGTTAATAGATGCTTTCAGTATTCAGCAAAAATGCTTTTTTTCTTCCTTTCAGTCAGCATGGCAAATTGTGACCAAATGTGCTGTCATGAAAAGGATGGGGTGGAGCTAGTCATAATGGTCACTTTCAAAAACCAAGAGACACATAAATCTGGCTTTCCTGGTCTAGCACACTGAAGTTGCAATAACTTCAAGCTTCCTGTATTGTATTTCCAGCAGGGCCAGGGGGAGGGTGATTGGATACTTGAAACTTACTGGCAAATATCTACCTTTGGGTTCAGTGATTTTTTTTTTAACCTACTCTCCTCCATATGAATGCTCCTCAGGTTGCAAAGCAATTCCATGTATGATGAAATTGCAGGAAAGTTGTTGTGGAATATGGTAATTCTGGCATTAACACCTGAATGGTCTTGCTTTATCTGCTTGTCACTACTATTGCTATGTATTCTCGGTGGTAGTGCCACTGCACATGCCGCTACCACTCCTGCATTGCTTAAAGGACTATTTAGCCTGTGGATACAGCAAGATGACTACAACATAGCTATGTCAGCATATTTCTGTCTTGGCATACAGCATGGTTATTGCATCTTAATGGTCTTAAGCATAGGTGTTAAGGCCCTACTGACCATCACTGCCAACATCTTTCACTAACAGGCCATGCCTACATGAAAATATCCTTCTCTCTTGTGAGTGCTGTCCTGATTCTGATGTCTGGGGACACTGTGGAAGAAAAACCCATGCCAAAACTCCAAGATTAGAATAATTTCCTAAACACTGTCTCTTAAAATTGACATACATTTAAAGCCTTTATCGTCTAAGGACTATATTATAATCCTTTTGAAGCTACTTGCAAAACTCAGGTTTGTGTACTATTAGAAACGCAAACCTTTCAGAACTTCATTTTAGTGCTTCACATGTCATCAGTGACTCAAAAATACCACCAGAAGCTAGCATGTATAGATGCAGTTTGGCTTAGCTTTGATGGAATATGTGTATTTACCTTCACTATCCCAAAGAGATTTTTACATGAATAGCGTTTTCTGAAGTTCTTAGTAGCAAACTTACTCTGACTGAAGCTAAATTAGGACCAGGACCTGGAGAGAATTTCAGAGTAAGAGTACACACTGAAGGATAACCCTGAGAATCTAATCCCTACACATCCCAGGAGGTGAGCCCATCAAACTGAAGTTGTAGTTAGAATATGCTGTAAAACTTGGGTGTCTGCTAGACTCCTACTTGGGCTGTGCTATCAAGGTATGCTTTAGTGGTGTGCTGTGAATATATATCTGCCCGTAAGGAGCACTGTATGTCTGTGCACAGCCCATATAGGCATGACAGTGTAAAGACAAATTTCAAATGTTTATGATGTTGTGTGTATCATAATGTTACTTGAGCTGGCTGTTCTGTGCAAGCTGATGGTATTGTTGAATCTGGTGTTTCCTGGCAGGATGTTTTGGTGAGTTTTGCTGTATGTCTGTTTCCTGAGCCCAGTCTCTGTTTACAAGGATGTTGGTGGCCTCTGTGCAGCACAGTATGGCCTGCAGAAACTGGCAGATCCCCTAACTGCCCCCCAACCACAAGACTTTGCAACTCAGAGCCTGTCTCTTATCTCACCCTTCTAAGAATTTCTCTACAAAGGCCACTTGTTTTGAAAATGGGTTGCAGGAAGCTGCTATCAAATGGGAGGCTGTTTAATGCTCCAGCTGGCAGGGTTGGAGTATAGTATAGGAGATTTTTGGAGTCACAGCTTGGAAAACACAGCTCGGCACACATTCAGACTGCTCCACTGACACTCAGGGCATGTTTAACTCAGACTTAAATAGAAGAAGACAGAATTCATAATTAACTAGCCTTTAAAAAAATCAGAAAAACCAAACATGTGGTAGAAGCTGTTAGACAGAGAGGATATCACATATGGATGCCAGCAGTTAAGCAGGGTATAAACTTGTTTGGATCAATCAATTTGAACACTGTAGGTTAGAAAACTTGCACTGACTCTGATATTCCTGGATACCTGTCACAACAGGGAGAACTTTAAAAAGAAGATGGAGGGAAAGGAAAGCAGTAACAGAAAAAGGGGAATTAAAGATGAGACATATCCTTCTTTCTCTGTGTTGGCAACTGTTGTTTTGGGGAACACGTGTGTTCATGGAGCAATGCAGAATAAGGGTACGTGCTCCAATATGAAATTCTGAGCAGTCTGGGAATCCTAATTATTCAAAAGTGTTCTGGCAAACAAGAAATGTGTCTGAAACCCAGGGACTTGTGGGAACTTCCCATAGGGTTCTAGGAGTCCATCTCCTCTGCTGCAGATTTCTGAGAGGTTGCAAGATCAGATTTCATCATCAGCCGGTCCTCACTGCTTCAGGGAACACAGAACAGTTGAAGCAGGAGGATGCATGATACCACTGGTACTGATGCTAGTGCTGTCCATACCATTCAAATGGCCATCACTAAGGTCTTTACTGTGCATGTGGCAAAGGAGACAGCAGTGAATGAAAACCCTTTATTTCTTCATGAATATGTGTGTCTTGCTTCACAAGATTTGAAATATTTGTCATAATTTCACTGAGTCAAGCTGTGGCTAGTGGGACCTCCAAGTCACAGCCTACTGCTAAATAGGGAGAAAAAAGGAGGAGGAGAGAAAATTCCAATGAGCAACTATAAAGTAAAGTAATGTGTAGTAAAATCTTAGTATAATTATCAGGGTTGTCATGATAGTGACACCATGGTGTCATCCTTTATCAACAGTAATAAAAGAATAAGCAGGTTTTTTAAGAGATATATAACTTTTAAAATACATAAAATAAATTGAATTTGCTATTCAAGAAGCCTCATAGCAGATGATGTCAGGATCCTGAAAGTCTCTCTCAAGAGTTCATTTGCTTGGGCTTAGTGCTCAGGTGCTGCAGGGCTCATTTTAGAGCCAGTGCTCTTTAATATCTTCATGAGCAACAGGGATGCAGGACTTGGAGGGATACTAAGTTTGCCAATCGTGCTAAACTGGGAGGAGCTGTCAACTCCCTCGAGGGCAGAGAGGCCTTGCAGAGAAACCTCGACGAATTTGAGAGGTGAGCAATCACCAACCATATGAAGTTTAAGGGCTCATGCTGGGAAGGGGCAACCCTGTACTGTAGATTGGACAATGAGGCACTGGAGAGCAGCACTGTGAAAAGGGACCTGGAGGTCCTGGTCAGCAAAAGTTGAATATGAGTCAGTTGTGCCCTGGCAGCCAAGACGGCCAGCTGTGTCCGGGGGCATCAGGGTCAGCATCACCGGCTGGGCAAGGGAGGCAATTGTCCTGTCCTGCTCTGCACTGGGGCAGCCTCACCTTGAGCACTGTGAGCAGTTTTGGGCAGCACACTATAAGGAGCTAAAGCAACATGTTAGAGAGCATCCAAAGGAGGAACACAGAGATGGGGAAGAATCTGGAGGAGAAGCCACACAAGGAGTGGCAGAGGCCACTTGAATGGTTCAGCCTGGAGGAGACTGAGCTCAGACCTGATTGTGGCCAGCAGCTCCCTCAGGAGGGGCAGTAGAGGAGCAGCACCAGTTTTTGCTCTCTGTGACGGGATCCAAGACGTTAGGCTGGATATTAGGAAAGGGTTAGGGTTAGGTAACAGCCCCAGCAGTTCATCAAGTTACAGCTTGTTCTGGGTATCGTGCCCAGGAGAATGAGCAGGCAGGCCTGCAAACTGTATTGCAAATTGTTGATTTTGTCTTTCTTTTCATATAGATGAATGATGTTCTGCTGTACACATATCCCCAGAAGGATGGCAAGTACCGACTGAAAAACACCTTGACTGTGTCAGGCATGAAGGTAATGCTTCATCTGTATTAAAATCTTGAATTAAAGTTCTGTAGTGAGCTGCTGGTGCTTTGCTGGTTTATGTCTCTTATCCAGTAAGGGGGAAGAGAGGACAGACCTGTTGTCAGGGCAGTCCTTTGTCTCTTACAGGAGACAGAAGGAAAAACGGTAAAAATCAAACATAAAAATATTATCTCTAAGTCTGTGACTTAGTATGACAGCCTTATTCAGACTGTATAAATAATACAAGCCAAAATCAATTACCCTCTGATCATGAAACAGGAAACAGAAAATATTTATTATCCCATTTTGTCTCCAGCCAATGCATTACTGTTCCCTTCAATGTATTCACTAGAGCTTAGTCTGCCTGGTCTTAAACTCCTGCTATTGAAAACTTACACATGGCTACTTTTGATGTACCTTTTAACTGTTTTCATCAAAAGCATTAATGGTTCAAAAAGCAATCAGCCAACTTTATGGGGAAAAGTTGTATTGGGAGCAATTTCATGCAGTGATACGAAACCACTTTCTTCTTCAATAAACTTATAAATTGCAAACACAGTTAAGATGTCCTTACACTCTTTTCCAAAGTACTTATTGGCACCAGAACCTATGCAACAGGAGACATTGGACCAAAAAAGTCTATTATACCTTCATAACTGTTCTATAGCTTATATTCCGAGTTGCATTTTTATGAAAGAAGATTTGAAGTGACAATTCTGATGATCTAGAAAACACACGAGATGAGAATTACTAATCATTAATTTCAGTGGAATGACACAGGAAATTTAAGGTGGTGTGAAATGGTGATGGGGGCTGATCATCCGAGGGACACAAGAGTTAAAAACTAACTCAGGGATCCAAGCAATTCCTAAGAACTGCCAAAATATTCTACTGTTAAGTGAAAAGGAGCTGTGGAGCAAGTACTTACTGAGGTAGATTTGAAACACTGAGTCACTAACATTATGATGCTTGTTAATAAAAATGCATGAAATCATGAAGCTATGTTTCTCCTCAGCTGTTGCTATTAGCAGGCTACTAATATACTCCATGCTAGGGAAAAGATTTTAGCTGAGCTGTAGCTTTTAAGTTGTCTTTTTTTTTTGCTGTTAAAGAGCCTTGCTGCAGACAGGCATTCACTGAACTGAAGTGCTTCACTCTATAATGCCTGTATGTCAGAAAAAAAGTGATTTCTATTCATTACAAGCATAGACCAAAATGCTCTGACACTTGACACACTAAACATTTCCTAAGTTTGTCAGCATTAAAACTGAACCCTCATAGATACTTCATCCTTACAGGCTGGATTAAGCAATTTTTTTCCTTCAGCACACCATGATATTGAAATAGAGATCATTCTTTATTACAACAGCAATACAAAAATCCCTAAGACCCATCTTTTTGCATTGAAATATGAGGCAGATGGTTGGGATATTACACGTCATATGCATTGAGACTTGTCTGGTGTACTGGTTATAGACAGTTTAACTCATGTCTACATTCATGTTCATGGCATTTTTTCCTAGGTCAGTCGCCCAGTGATAGAGAAAGCCCAAAACATCCTGAAGATTGAGTATGATGAACATTGCCTGACCCTGTCAGCAAGGTACTGTTTTCAAATGTCCATGGCAGAGGGTATTACATTCTAGAGCTGTATCACTGGATTAGTCCAACCAATACCCAAGACTGAAATGGTGTCTCTTTCTTTATTAACTAGCATTTTTCAGTCTGCTATTGGTGACAGACGATGGCTGAGTACTCAATTATGCAATCAACATTCACTACAAATGTGAGGCTTATAAACTGTAACTAATTCAAATAATGTACTCCCTAAAGACTAGAAGTTGGCTCTTGATAACATCTTGAAGAGAAAAGAAAGAAGCCTGGGTACTTTCCATTCTCTCTCACACTCTTTCCCTGTGACAAGAGGAGTAGGTTATATCTCTTTTATGAGTTCCCTTGTTACCTTTTACCTCTAGGGCCATAAAACTCCTGGAGAAAATAGCAATTAGGTAATACCATGCAGCAGATACAAAAGTATTTAATAGTGCTTAAGTGTCAAAGTCAAAATTAAACCTTACTGGCAACCTCATGGGTATTTCTAATAAAAGGAATTTCACTGATGAGCTTGTGTACTGCTAGTATTGATTGCAAATGCGAGTCAAGATCTCTGTCCTAGGATCCCAAGCCAGTGCCAAAAAGAGATTGTAGATCAGTTTATGATCGGAAGATAGCAGTCTACTGTATTTTTTTCATGGTTCTAGCTCAAAATTATCCTGCTAATTTATCTACAGCTATAGCAGAAATGTAACTGGTTTGTTTTCCACGTGTAATTTATTACAAAAGATATAGCACACTAGCAGTGGTGTTAAAATTAATTCTTCCAAATAACAAGTTTTTCAGTGCTTTCAAATACTGACTTTCACACCATAAGTCTGCAACTACAGCACACAACAGAATGCCTAGAAACACAGCAGACTTCCTAAATTACACAGCACAAGAGAAAGACAGGGATGGCACTTTCTTATTCAGAATCAGAATTTGGAGCTCTCATCTTTCCCAGAGCACTTAACATCTGTGGGGAGTGCTCAGCTACCTGTCAAAGCCTTTTGGTCCATTTCCTTTTATAACCATAACCATATCTGAGATTTCCTTAGACCTCCACACTCTTCAGAATCCTCAAAATATACTCACAGTAATTTATAATTACCTGCCAGTTATAAAAGCAAGATATGTACAGTCCTTCTGTATTGTGAAAGGAAAATTGTGTTGCATGTCCCCTATACCCAGAGCAAGTGAAGTTGTCATCCACAGTGAGCACCTTCGGATGTACTGCTTGCATTATTAAGATGTTTCTTTGCCTTTTGTACTCGTATCAAGTCCATGGTTAATTAGCATAAACAAAGTCTGTGAGGCAACTGTGAGCTGTGTTTGTTTGGTAGTAGATTGAACCAGGACCTGAGACTAAGGTTACCCTTCTAATAACAGACACACAGAGGCTGGGATAGAGCCTCTTTCCTCTCTTTGTGCTGGTCATTCTGTGACCAATCTGCCATAAGTCCCCCAAGAGCAGTTATTACTCCTCCTTTTTGCACTGGCTGGCAGAGCTAATGAGATACCAGTGAGCCAGCAGCCAGCATGCTCTCCTAACTCCATTGCACAGCTTCCTTGGCCTGTTACACTCACCAAAAGAAGCACCAAAGACAGAAAAGTACAGAAGGCTTCCAGTATCCCTAAAGACTGTATATTTTACTGCTCATATTGAGGGGCTGCAGGCTGCACTAAAGGCCAGTGGTTAACAACCAAAATGCAAACCTCAAAGTCTTTGTATTTGTATGAGACGAGGTGAGTGAACTGAAGAAATATAGCATGGGTGTCATGGACTGAAGACAGTAGACTTAGGATGACCAAAGCTCAGAAGTCAGCATAGCTATATGAGCAGGCAGTACTGTAAAGTTTTTCCATTTCCTACTGAAAATGGCTCATTCACTTGAAGAGCCATGTTATTGGCTCAGGGAAGGAGATGCTAACAGATTTGAGCACAGCACCTTTACAGAGAAGGCTAATATGCTCTTCTATCTTTCTTTGCATTTCAAAAATATTAGTCTTGGACTCAGGGATAACCCTGTGGTGCTTATATAAAATACCAGAGATAATAATAGGAAACACAGTCAATATTGCCTCCTGAAAGGCTAATTTAGAGTGATAGTGGCAGCGCTGTGACAAAATCCCATCCTGGTCCAATTTCTGTGTTCTGTGGATGTCCCCTGCTGTCTAGTGAAATGCAGTGACGACTTGACCCCCTCCTTCTATTTGCTTAATGATGAATATATGAGCCAACATGGCAAACTGACAGGTCAGCACAGAAGACACATCAAAAATATCCCACAAGGACCAAACGTGGCAATGGTGGAGCAAGGGCTGAGCTTCTCTGAGTGTCAGAGGTTCAGCAAAAGTTCCTCTGAGTTTTCATGCAACCAGAGAAATAGCTAATTAAGAACAAGCCTATGCAAATTGACATAATTGATCTTACTTATCAGCAGATGGGTGTTACTCCCACATTTAGTCAGTAAAAACCTGCAATCACTTCCTAGATGTTTTTAATTGAGTGGAGAAGAGGCTAAAGGAACCAGTTAAATATCAGACTTTTCATAGCATGTTGTCCTTCTTACCTGTCTTTCCTAAAGTGGCTTTGATTTCCATTGCTATATGAGCCATGATTTCCTTTGTGGGTTTTTGGGATTTCTTAAACCATATTTCAATTTTCAAGTGAAGAGAATTTCCATGAAAGAATTATCATGACAAATGTTTAAATCAGAAAAGTCAGGACTTCTTTTAGTGTTTTCTAGGCAGTGGATATGATTTGTCTGGAAGATACAGATGTCTTCAGATTTCTTAGAAAGTGTAATTTTCCAAATGGTAACTTTGGTAGTATTAAGGAGTGACTAGGCTAAATAAAGCTCTGAGCAACCTAGTCTAGTGAAAGGTGTCCCTGCCCATGGCAGGGAGTTGGAACAAGATGATCTTTAAGGTCTCTTCCAACCCAAACCATTCTGGGATTCCATGACTAGGTGTCATGGAATCACTTACAGGTGATCTCCTGTAAGATCCTGTAGAGATCCTTGGCTTCCAGAGGTTAGCCAATTTGTAGCACATACACTAACTCAGAGTTTCTGCTCCAAGCTGGTTGAATTTTGCACAAGCTGTTGTTTTTCAAATGAGGACTTACACTCGTAGTGCAGAGGGATGCCAAGTCAAAGATCATCATGAAAATCTGGCATTTCCTCTCTTTTTGTGCGCTTTTTTTTTTTTTTTAAAGACTACAAAACACTAATTGTTCTCAGATGTCTTGTTGACAAGACTTCATGAGGACAGTGTGAGGAAATCACAGCTGAACAGCAGCTGGCAACAATGCCACTGCTAGCTTCTACAAAAAAGTCTAGTGGGTAGCTCTAACGTGAGTGGCTGGTATGATTTGGAGAGGGGAGACCATACTGAGTTGCACTCCCTCCTGTGACTGAGGCTAGAAACCGCTAGAGCTGTGCAGAGTTTCAGATGAACAGGAAGTGCACAGTTTGAAGTCAGCAGAAAAAACAGCTAAAACAGGCAGGATACCTCACAGCTGTAACAGAGCAAATGCATCTGTGAAATAAGAGGCACCCTGCTGCTTTTGGGGAATAGCTGGACTAGCAGGGAAACGCTACATGCTCGCTGGTTTGCCTTGTGCACATGGGGCATCTAGGGGCCAGTCTGGAGAATTACTAGCCTCCACATGTAACTGCAACTCCAGGGAACACCCAGCTTCCTTCACACTAATGGCTGTCCTGGCTTCTTCTGTTCCAGGAGACTGGAGGTTATCTGTGAAGAAGCTAAAGGAAAACTGAATCATTCACATTTCTACCATGGGCGATACACTTCTGCATTTCCCAAATGCAATTCATCTAAGCAGCCCACTGTAGAGATCAGCATAAATACACCTGCTTTGAGCAACCCATATATGCCAACACTCTATGCACTAGAGTGCCTAAAAGATAGGGCAGACAGGACAAAAAAAGACACTTCATATTGTCCTGCGTGATCTAGGATTGAGCAGCTTACAGCAAAGCCAGAGACTACTTTGAAAAATTTTCTGGGCATTTAGTTCCTTCTCAGTCACAGTCCTAAGCATGGAGCTACACTAATCATCACTCTGAATATGCCCCAAAGTCAATTTTGTTCCTGATCAGAAAATTATCAGTTCAGTGCAGTAGTGGGGAAAAGTAAACATTTTGTGAAGTGAAACGTTTCTGCTCTGATCAGCTTGTTTTAGTCCCTGCTGTGCACGACATTCACTGCTCTGCTGTATTTCATTCCCCAGCTCTTGCTCAGAAAGGGATGACTGGTACAGCTGCATCAGCAAACATATCCCAGATGACTGCAAAGCTCACAAGACTTCAACGTTCCACAGCAGCGTGGAGGTAAAAGGAGGCCAAATATTTCAATGCTTGACAAGAGAAGAGAGAGAAAGAGAGAGAGAAAAGGCGGAGGGTTATACAATGCAGAGTTAGTTCCTAGTAGCCGGACATTCTATTTTCATTTAAACAAGTAAGCCAAGCTTGAACAATGAAACTCATCACAGCTCATGGGCCACCTCTGAAACATTAATCACACTCCATACTCTGTGGCCTTTGCTTTGCTCTTCTGGAGGAAGATTGCTTTGTCCTAAAGGACAAACAAGTAGTTATTTTGGATTAATTAAAAATAGCTATGAGCTTCATAGATTAAAAAAAAAAGCCCAAGCTACCCATTAATTACACTACTATTATATGTACAATAAAGTCACTACCAGTGCAAACCTCACCAGCGATTTTGAAATTGTCCCAATGCAATTATGCATATTATCATCCCATTATTTTCAGTTGTTCTACTCCCAGTTAAGGAGGCAAAACCTGCATCTGACGAAAAAGTAAAAATGCTATTTTAGGTTATGTAGAACCCCAGTTTTACTAAATAAGAAACAGTGTTGGTGAGGCCACATCTGGAGTGCTATGTCCAATGCTGGGCTCCTCAGTATGACACATGGAAACCTTGGAAACAGTCCAAGAAAGGGCAGCAAAGCTAATAAGGGACTGGAGCACCTCTGATAGGAGAAAAGCCTTAGAAAGCTGGGCCGCTTCAGCCAGGAAAAGAGAAGGCTCAGGGAGAATCTACTGTATGAATACCTGGAACGTACAAAGAAGAAGGAGCTAGGCTCTTTTCAGTGGTGTCCAGAGACAGGACTAGAGGCAGTGGCCACAAACTGAAACACATGAGATTCCTTCAAACAGTTCCTTCAAAGCAGCAAGCACTTTTTCACCCTGAGGGGGACCGAGTACTGGCACCCGGGGTTGTCTGAGGAGGTTGTGGTGTCTCCATCCTTAGAGATGTTCAGAAGACACCTGCACACAGTTCTTGCCAACTGCCTGAGCAGAGTGGTTGAACCAGGTGACCTTCAGTGTTCCTTTCCAAACTCATCCATTCTGTAAATTAATTTTTGAAGACCTCAGAAAGTAAAAAAATTATTCAAAAACATAGCAGGCCTTTTTTTCTGGCCTGTATCTAATCTGCTTTCAAATATTTAACAGAAAAAATTGGAAATTAGTCAGTTTAGTAATCTAAACCAAATCCTGTTTCAACAAATGAATAAATAATTTCTTTTGCGTCTCTGCCTCTGGTGTAAACTTGAATGTGCCCATGGAGAAACTTGGAGAAATTTGATTTGTCTGTGTTTAGATCCTGTGTGTCTGCAGAAGTCAAATTTCCACATATCAAGCAATCCTTCAAAAACACAGAAGTTTGTCCTACTTGTGCCAAATGCTGAGCTGTTGTGAGCTGACAGTGGGGTACCCATAATATTTTGGTGCTGAACCTGAAGTAGTGCAGCTCAGAACAGCTTATTAGATTGTGTTTGGTTCCACACTGATTGTGGCTCCCTAGGCTTAGAGTAAAGGCACCTGAACATCACTGCCATGTGGTGCATTTCAAGAACTAGGAACAGCAAATACATTTCCTAAAGCTACTTACACATACTGAGATCAACCAGAAAGCATGGATCAGATTTGGAGTGGGGTAAACTCATCTTTGGTTCTACTGTTTTCTTTATTCTCTCTTCCTTTATCACGCAGCCATCCAAGGTGTGATGGCAAAGAGCTCAGGTGCTTTTTTGATTGAAGGTTGTAGGGCTTTTTATGGATATTATTTCAAAAGCTGCTAACAAAAAGATGCTTTTAACTCATGTTCCTACCTGCAATTTTCATATGCAATTAGTCAGATACTTGTCTGATGTGGAAGAGTATCAGGGCCTGACCAAAAAGAGATTTATGTGGATTTTTACTTTTTGTGACTCTGGCTTTAACAGCAGCATGTACTAATCTTACAGTGCTAAAGCAGCTGTATGTCACTTATATAAGTGCATTACGAATGAGAAAATTTGGGGATCTTAGCAGGTGACAGTAGACTGAAATGAGAATTGTATGTAATGCAACAGGCCTGATGAAGTGGACTTAGGAAGTGTGGATGCTTCTTCATTTATTCTTCTTTGACTTTAAGTTAAGGGAAAGGCTTGGAATATCCTTGGGTGAGAGGCCTCCTACACTGGTGCCTGTGTCCCATGTCATGATGTGCATGAACTGTGGCTGTGACTTTACCCTCACTTTGAGGAGACATCATTGCCATGCCTGTGGAAAGGTAAGAGCTGTGCAAGCTTTTCGCAGGGGTTTATTCACACCTCTAGGACCGTGGCTGCCACTGCTGTAACCTGAAACTTTGTAGCCACATCAAGACCAGAATTGGACTTCTCAGGGAACCAGTGAGCACTTTGCTAAATTAGCGAGCTAGGTTTCTAATATTGCTAGAAGGAATAACAGTACCCTTGCCTCAAGGTCAAATTACCTCCCAAAGGCTAGTAGTTAAAGGTTGACAGCGTAATCGTTCATTAGTGCAGCCCTTGCATCTGACACACAGCTAGCTCTAGAGACAATGAAGCAATATACTAAAAAGACAGGCTCTGTTCTGGACCAGAGCAGTAGCACAACTACTCCATGTCCTGTCCCTAAAAAGAGGTGGTGAAATGATCTTCCAAGGAAAGTGAAGAAACTCAGCAGTAGAGCACGGTTTGATCAGTATATAATGGGAAAGTTTCCTCTGTGCGCCAAAGACCTGTTGACTTTTGACCTAAAGCTCAGGGGATCTATAAACTTTCTTGGTTTTGTCCCTTAACCTCTGACTACAGAGATTTGTCTGTATACATAAATCTGCAATCCTATTTTAAACCATGGCTGTCTTTTAACCTGATTTTAAAATTTATTTTAATAAAACTACCAGCAATTTTTGACAGGATAAAAAAGCATTTAACTTAATCTTTTTTCTAATTCCACAGAAAAAAATCAGTTTGTACATGCGCAGGGTTTGGAGGACCATGCAAGCTTGATTAGGAAAACAACTTTACTTAACAAAGCTACAAAAACAGTGGTAGCATCAAAGTGATGTTTCTGTGATTCAGTGGTAGGGAAGGTGTGAATTCCTGGGAAGAAGCACACAGCAATGGTGCACAACCAAATAGAGTGAACCAATTCTGGTTGGCTTACAACAGTGTAAAGCTATGGCAATCACATTTCAATCAGCAGACCTTTCCTGACTGCCAGAGACTTAGGAGAGAGTCATGTCTGGTCCACTTCCTCTCCCAGCCAGCTCAGGAGATTTGTTTTGTATATGCATATTTATAAATTTATACTATGTTTAAGTGCCTCTCCTCTTGCTGAAATAGATTGTATGTCGAAATTGTTCAAGAAACAAGTACCCCATGAAGTATCTCAAAGATCAAGCAGCCAAAGTCTGTGATAGCTGCTATGTGGAACTTAAGAAAAGAGGTAAGATTCCTTAATTCTTGGCAAAATTGACAAATCAATTTCCTGCTAATATAATGGGGAGGATTTAGAACCTTCCTTCTATATTGCATTTTATTAAATAGTACTCCTCATTTCAAGTTTGAGGCATTGAGGTGTATTGAGGTTCTGGGAGAGCCAGGCTGTATGGCAGCTAAAACTTTTTAGCAAGCAATAAAATCAAGTTAACAAACTGTTTTTTCAAACTGGAACAGGGGAAGCTTAAGTTAGATATACAGAAGAAATTCTTTGCTCAGAGGGTGATGAGGCCCTGGCACAGGTTTCTCGGAGAAGCTGCAGCTGCCCTATCCCTGGAAGTGTTCCAGGCCAGGCTGGACAGAGCTTGGAGCCACCTGGTCTAGTGAAAAGTGTCCCTGCCCATGGGAGGCGGTGGAATAAGATGAGGTTTAAGGTCTCTTCCAGCTCAAACCATTCAGGGATTCTATGATTATAAGCCAGGTTCTCTAAGAGCTCCCCTGGCCTTTGGATAAACCAGAATAATGATAAAAGCAATGTCCTACAAGGAGCAGCTTAGGACTGAGCTTGTCTCCTGTCAAGATAAGGAGACTGAAAGGTGGCCTCAATGCTCTCTGCAGCTTCCTGAGGAGGAAGCATGGAAACAGTGCTGCTGATCTCTTCTCCATCTGATTCAGGCACAAGACACATGAGAGAGGTTCAGCACTTCAGCAGGAAAGGTTCTGACTTGACATGAGGAAACCTTTCTTTTCCCAGAGGGTGGCCAAACATTGAAACAGGCTTTCTAGAGAGGTGGTCTATACTCCATGCCTCTCAGTGTTTAAGGGACATTTAAACAGTGCTCTTAATAACATGTTTCAATGTTTGGGAAACCCTTAACTGGTCAAGCAGCTGGACTTGGTTGTTGTAGGTTCTTTCTAACTGAACTATTTTATTCTGTGATGTAATTATAGGTGATAACCATTCCCTGTCATTTCTAATTAATTAAAAAAAATTAATGTCTTTATGGTTCTTCACTGTCATCATCCATGTTGTAGTTTTTACAAAAAGAAATCCTGAGGCTAAGTGCAGAGCCACTAAGAGCTGTTCTACAGGGTGAGTTTATGTAGTTACAGATGAAAGTGTGAATTCAAAGCACAATTGCTACTGCCCATCTAGAATTTTGTATTATTATCCTACTATATAAGTCTCTTTTCTGATTTAAGTACACATCCAAATAAAAGACAAAAAGGGGTGAGGGTTTACAAATATATGAACAGAGAGTGAACAGGAAATAATTTTCTTGCACAACTACTCATGTGGACAGTCTCTAAAAGTAAACTTACTACATTGCCAAGAAAGAAAGTTGTGCACAGATGAAGCTTCATTTTACCATCCTGATTAAAGAAATTCACACTAGCCAAGAAAGCACATAAACAGATGCTGTCACAACAGCCAAAAATGCATCCCCAAGCCACTGTGTGTCCAGAAACAGTAACTCACTTTTGCACTAAACTAATGGTGTGCTTTACTAAGAGCCTTCAAATAATTGAAAGTTGCCAGAAGTGAAATCATGAAGATATGAACTCAGACATGTGGGCCTAAGCCATTTGCTTAATAGTCATTTTAAATAAGAACACAACAAGCTGTGTTTTGTGTTTGACAGCTTTCTTGCAGACCTTTTCAAGAAACTTTAGGTTAGTACCATGAACTGAGGGTGCCATGGAACCCACTCATCAGACATAAAAAGGTGATTTGAAAGAAAGGCTAAAATAAAAACTGTGTATAGAGGAGGCATTGCATTTTCCTTAGTCATTTGTATTAGTGTATTGTGTGTCTCCCCTAGCCTGATATATACCAACTTATCTATTTCACCCTTCCAATTCTGAATTTTCTTAATCTTGCAGAGCGGCCACTAAGTGTGAGCTTCCCTCCAACTTCATCCAGGTGTTCAAGCAGTGCCTTCTCCTCTGTCTTCCACAATATTCATTACTCATCTTTTAAGAAACAGAAGAGAATCCCTTCAGCTCTCATGGAGGTAGGACCAAGCTGCCTGAGAAAGGCAAGGAACTGTAGAAAACTGCGTGCTCGTTTTTAGCAGCTACATTTTAATTTATACTGTGTGTGGTGGGCTTCAGCACGTGTCTTGGTTTAGTTTCATCATGCAAATTTTCTTTCTCTTTTTACAGTAGTTTTTAAAATATAAAAATACTCTGAGCTCTAAAGATACCACAGAAGTGTCTTGAGCCCCATGAGAAACCCAGTTAAGAGTATCGTACTTTAATTTGCTCATCAGCCTATGAAGTCTTGAAAAAACTAAAATGCTTTCAATGCTTGTACTAGGTAGAGCAAGAGGGAAGATCAACAGAGCATCATATACTGTTCTTCAGTTACCTTCCTTGACGAGACCCTTACTTCTGAAACTTTTCTTTGATTTCAAGAGGAATAAAATAACAATTTCTTAGGAAATAGACTTACTTAATTAATAGTCCTTGGCAGTCAATTCAAGAGCATACATGTTTCACCAGGCACTTTCCCTCAAGCAAAACTAATTCAAATCAAATGGGTAAATCTTGATTTCACCAGTGTAAACAAAATTCCCACCAATTTCAATGGGGCCATGGTTTCTCCAATTGTATTAGTTTTCTTTCCAGGAACAAGGTGCCAGTCATGTTGGTGATTGATTCTAGGTAGCTAAACTGCCCACTGAACTTGAGTACAGTAAGGTACTCCCATTTCCTGCAGGCATTTATCATTGTATTAAAGAGACTAGCGTGCTAAACTCATTGTACAGTTGAGACACTGGAATTTCTTGAGGTTTGTTCATGAAACTCTGCCAAAGATACATGCATGTAATACAAACACACAAATTGAGTACTCAAAGGGCTAGCAAGCAGAATTTTGACCCTGTGAGGAAAAAAGCATCACCTTTCTATCCACAGGGAAGCAGCACATCTTTATCTCACCATAGCAGTACTCCAAATCCTGGAACATTTCTGTTCTGCTGCAAAACACTGCTATATTAATTCATTGTCATCTCTTCTATCAGTGTTACAAAAGCTGGTTTTGAATCTCTGCCCTTTGTTTCCAAATCCAATACTACTGCAATTTACTGCTGTAACTAATGTGTACACTGCATTCTATGTGTGCATGTATATAGTTCCATCTACTCAAAACCTGGATTTTTGAGAACATTAAGCACTTATACCTCAAATTATTTCCATGAGAGGAGCAAGTCTTCTCAGAAATATTATTTCAAAAATGAAACCAAGGCATTACCAAAGTGATTAACATTAAATTAATATAAAAGCACAGCAAGGTCCTAAATATACCCACGTCTCAAAAGTGTTCAGCCACAAGACTGTAATTCACTTCTGGAAGCATGTACTTTTAAAATACTAAAAGCACCAAAAACCACCAGATGTGGGAAAAGGGACAAGCTTGGTATTTCAGAACTGTAAACTTACTGACCTCAGTAATAACGCAACTGTGTATTTTCCATTAGAGTTACTGAGAATTAAGTTTAACTATAAACCTTCAAACAGTTAAAAGGAACTATAATACCATGCTTATATTTTTTCTGTATCAATACTTCCATGTTTTCACTTACTGGTTGGTGTGATGCAAACATGCTTAATCAGGAGGGGGAAAGCCTTTACTGTTACAAATCCTGATTTCTCCTACCCTGCTCCAGGTGGCAGCCTCAGGAGAGGGAGCTACCATCAGTGGTTACCTCAGCAGATGTAAGGGAGGCAAAAGACACTGGAAGAAACGCTGGTTTGTTATCAAAGGCAAAGTCCTCTACACCTACATAGCGAATGAGGTATTGTGCAATTTGACTTGAAGTAGTTTTCTATCTGAGACTCCTTCTTTATTCCCTACAGGCAGAAGACCAGTAAATGGGAAAAGCATAACTTGTAGTTCATACAACTACCTGCTTCTGAGACCTAGTCCTAACAGACTGGCTCAGCCACAGTCCTAGCTTGGCAGCCCTCACATGCTGCCCTTCATTATTTGATTTCTTACTATTCATACTACTATAAATTGTCAACTACTTGGAACCGTAGCATACATATTTACACCTAAAGACTTCAAGATCCTTTGGTGTTCTCCAGTGAGTTTAGTAACTGCCACATATTTTTGTAGATAGAGAGTATTATGAATCATTTCTGGTGGGGAGGAGATTATAGTAGTTTGGCAAGTATAAATGGGGCACACTTGTCCGGCTAGCACCAACAGGGAAAGAGAGGAGGCAGTCTGCAGAAGTGAGAGCAATGGCTGCTGTGTTGGCCTGTAAGGTCTTCCTTACAATCAAGGAGGCTGAGTATCAACTAGATCATTTTAATGTATTTTATCCATTATTTTAGAATAGCTGTAATACAGATAAATTTGATGTGTGATATAAAGTTTGGTTATAATGGATAGATTTTATAAACAAAATATAAAAATTTATTTTGCTCAAATAAAGGATATAGAATGCAAAAACCTGTCAAAGCAATGCTTAGTACTTCAAGTCTTTAGAATATTTTGCAAATATCAGATATTTAAACTTGCATCACTATGATCCTGTGATGGTCACATCAAGCGATGTTATCCCCTTTAAAATGGTGAGAAGATTGAGTCACAAAAGGATTCACGGTTTGGCCAGCAGTTCAGATCATTAGCATCAAATTTTGTATCAACACAATTACCCTATCTCTTCTAATCTTATAAGTGATTGTTTTTGGTTCAGCAATAGGGAAAAAGCAACAATGGTTTACTTTACATCCTTAGTCTGCAATTTACCTTCTAAAAGCAGAGGCAAAGACAATATACATATATAATCTACCTAAATACACTGACCAAA
This sequence comes from Sylvia borin, assembly GCA_014839755.1. NCBI lineage: Eukaryota > Metazoa > Chordata > Aves > Passeriformes > Sylviidae > Sylvia > Sylvia borin. The sequence continues at coordinate 114,822 of CM025968.1, forward strand.
ACTGCGGCTATCAGTAACAGTTAAACTGCAATTTCACTAAGGCTAATGGTTTTCTTTAGCTTGTACAAAGCTGTGTCTGCCAAGTGAAATTCATGGAAGCTTCTTGGGAGTAAATTATTGATTAATTGCATTACTAACTAGGAAATTTCCAAACAGTCTTTTGGAAAGCATGTGTGCTGCTTGAGAAAGCAGATTTCTAAAGAGTCACTAGTACTCTGAAAAGAAATTACAAGGTACCAAAAGGACTACTATTTGCAGCCAGCAAATAAAAGTGATTGAAAGGAACATAACTGGAAGTGAGTCTCAGGCTTTCAGAACTGCTGCTGTACTCTCAGTAATCTCAAGTTTGCCTCCTGGACCATAATGTCAAAGACAACTATTGAAGTAACAGCTAATTTGACCTTCATGGCCATGTGGATGATCATGAAGAACTGGACTTTGAGAGCTAGTGTTCAAGACTAGATAAAACATGTGCAGTACACAGACAGTGCTCCTGTTTGAGTTAAAAGCCATGCATCCAGCAGAACATTCACACTACGGCTTTTGCAGAATTGTCACAGAGGGGTTGTATCATTTGATTTTCAGAAAAAGCCCTCAAACTGTTACAAGCCTTCTCTCTAAATTTTGGTTCAATCCTTCACTTTCAGGACAAAGTTGCTACAGAAAGTTTACCGTTGTTGGGTTTCACCATTGCCCCAGAAAAGGAGGAAGGAAGCATGGATACAGTTTTTCATCTCTACCACAAGCAGACACTCTTTTATAGCTTCCGAGCAGAGGATAGCAGTTCAGCACACAGGTATGGGGATAGAGTTCCACATTAGCCAGTGAGCTTATGAAGAGTTTTTCCCCTCCTTCACTTCAGAATGCCTTTGTAACAGATAAAACAAACACCTTTCAGAATTTTGATTAAGCCAGGTTGCATGTGACTAGCCTGACTGACATTAAAAATCCACCAGGTGTTTTTCAGTTCCTTCAAGAAGGAGAATTTTCTCCCTTCTGTAGGCAAAGAATAAAACGAGCCTCAAGGGTCATAGCTAGAAGTCCGTAAGAAGTGATTACTGTAGAAAAACTTCTAATTTATATGTTCAATTTAGCCACTTCTTAGTTTTCTCATCAACAAATAATTGCTTGGATTTCCCATTATAATGTTCCTGCTTTCACATAATAAGATAGTCACAAAATTGGTAATAAAAATCCAGCACCCTAAGACTCGCAGAAAAAGAAATGAGTGTTTATAGGAGGTTTTTCTTTAAATCATACTTCACCAGATTCACCTTTCCTATTCTAAGAAAGCACTTGTACTGTCTTTCAAATTTTACGATAAATTACTGGTCAAGATTGTACTATAAAGCAAGAGTCTCAGTACTCAACTCTCTGCTTTAATCACAGACCTATTGTTCCTCATTAGAGCTGAGATGAAAAATACAGTCTTCTTCAGGCATTATGTTCTTAAAATACTTATTTTTCATAAAATGAAAAAAAAAAAAAAAAAAAGTACCATTTTTCTTTCTTCTACTTTTTAGGTGGATTGCAGCCATGGAAGAAGCATCCATATTATAGCAGCTTTCATTCAATGAACTTGGAATACTTTCTCAGATTTCTATACATTTCCAGCAACCCTCTTCTGACTTACAAAACTGAACAGTGTATTTCAGGCCCACTGGCTACACATGCTGGATCTGAACTGTTCCCAACTTGCTCTTTTTCTTCCTTCTTCTTACATGCACATTGTTGCAAATGAAAATTTCAAGATAAGAGATTATTTATGGTCATCTTTATGTCTGTGCAAGTTCAGCCTGTACTATAAGCTACTCTTCTGATCCCACAGTAAACTAAGTCTAACATCAAGACCAGAAAATACATGGAAATATTGACTACAGTAAATAACAGACTCAGTTTTACTTACTCCAGAGCACTATCATATTTCACTGGGTTGATTTTGATGTCTACTATGATGTGAGAAACAATGCAGTAAACAAAAATTTATCATTTAAAGCACTTTATCATTTTTATTGAACTACAGCTTCATTTTCTTCATGTTTCTAAGGAGTTCTGTGGCCTGATTTATTACTCGTCCAGTAACAGGTGTCAGCATGATATTATGCCCTGTGGATGCTAAATTGCTTCCACAGAAAATGAAAGAACGACACTTTCAATTTACCTGGTCTACCAACACTTCACTGACTATGATCCAACATAGTTACTTACTATCAGTTTATAATTTTACACAAATCACTGTATAATTTATGTTAAAGGTTTAGTTTCATATCACTGCTGTACTTTGAAATGCACTCCAGTAGCTCTACAGATCCAGATGCTAAATTATCACTTCTCAGTAAATACTTCAGACTCAAACTCAAAGGTTATTTTTAATTTATTATAAACCTACAGACAGTTTTTATTTAACACATCTACCTAGTAGTGTTAAGATTTTTATCATCTATTTAAATACTGTATCTTTATTTTCAAAATTCCTGTTGTTTCTGCTGTTCTTGTTATGAAAAATGTCATCAGAAGTTTAATGCACATAACCAGCACAGCATTTGAAATATGCTGGGTGGGCTGAAATGCACTTGTCTGAACCTGCTCTGCTGGAGTCATTTGGAGCTCCTGTGGCCACACCTGTCCTATGTCAGACTGCTGCCATGCACTACATCTCCAGGGCTGGATTCTCAGCAGCCAGCTGTGTCTGTGAGACTTCAAAGATGCTGTGGTGCTTTAGACCAGCTGAGGATATAGATCTCTGGAGTTTGGGGGGTGGGGGGTTTTGTTTCGTTTGGGTTTGTTGGGTTATTTTAAATTTTTTTGAGGGTGGGGTTGTTTTGTGAGATTTTTTTTCTTTTTTTGTTTTTTTTGGGGGCTGGGTTTTTTTAGTGTTTTGTTTGGGCGGTTTTATAAAGAAGACTGAGAAGTAATGTTCTAATCATTGCAATACAGTGGTTTTGTCCTCAGTCGTAATATTTTTCCTCAGTTGTAATATTTAACTGAGGAACAGAACGCTAATCTAGGATTAAAATATATCTTTGTATAAAAATAACATGCTCAAGAATTTACCTACATTAAATTGTATTGGTGGGAATTTTTGTTACTTTCATTTTTCCCTTTCTTCAAAAAACTTAATGGATATCTGAATTTTTGACCCTAACAAATTTTTTGGAATTGTCCATATTTTTAAAGGTTTATAATGGTAAGGTAGGTCAGTTTATCACCTGAATAAACAAGCTTAAAGAAACAAATACCCATCTATCACTAAATGAAAATGTCCTTTGGGGGGGGGGGGGGGGGTGGTTTTATACATCTGAATCTGACCATTCCCTTAAGCATATATATCATGCGCAAACAGAAACCAAAAATGAGAAAAATAAAACTTTTGTATTCTTTAGTTAATGGATGAACAGCAAGCTTAACTCTTTGTTTCATGTAAGAGCCATGGCCTTGCTACCAATGTACTGCAAATGTTTATCCTCCCTTGAAAATATTTTGCACTGACAAGAAAAATAAGACAACACTGAATACAGGGCAAGATCTCTAACCATGGTCTGAAACAAAACAAAACTGCACTACAGAATGACAGTACTATGAAGATTTAGGTGCTGACATTTATTGACTGTTGTATTAAGCTTTCAGTTAGAAGCAGGAAATGAACATGAAAATATTTTGTTGTAAAAAATAAGATACAGTGCTATTAAACATTGGTTTAATTAATGTAGAAAAATAAAAAAGCAAAACATAAATGCAGTTCTACAGGCTTTTCCTTTACACCATTATTACCTTATTAGATTCCAGCTTTGCAGTTCCAGGTACTGTTAACAGACACTTGCCTGTTAAACAGTTCTCTGACAAACTAAGAAAGAGCATCAAATCAGAAGATGGTACTGGAGCCTTCTGGTAGAAACAGGATTTAGACCTAATTGGTATGATGATGTGTTTCAGTCACACTGATTCTGTAAAGCCCACCTACTTTACTTCATCTTGACTTCAGTTACAGATACATATGGTCTCAATGCAGCATAAAAAGAGAAGAAAACGTTCTCACAATTTCAGTCCTACTGGTAGCTGGATTTGAGCAAAGCAAAGCACCAGAGACAGAAATTTTCATTTCAGAGTTAACCAAGTAATTGTCTTTTAGAAAATGCTAACATCTTAAAATGGAGGCATATACTCAGTTTGCTACCTGACATTTACTTTCACAGCTTTTTCTTACTAATTTATAGCTAAGCAATACCACTTCAAAACAAAAACTTTGTTCCATATCTTCACAAATACTATAAAAAAATCTAGTAGTAAGTCACAATGTTCAAGCTGCTCAGCCAACGCTTGGGATTCAAGCTTCTCCCATCTGTTGTTTCAGAGTTTTTCTGTTTATTAACTGATTTATTAAAAAGCATTAAGGTTATTAGTTCTTGTTTACAAATAATATTTAGACCTATTTTATGGCATATTCCTACTTAATTTCTGTTTTTTAAATAGTTATTAATTTTTTCTCCCAAATCAAAGTACAAGTCACTTGGAGATGGAGAATACCAACATGACAAGATCCTATACCACTAACACAAGCACTGCAGGTAAAGACCTTGGTGTGCTACCCTTCCTGAGCTGATTCTCGACTGCTTTTACCTCACAGTTGTGAATACCAACCAGGCTTTCCTGTTTGCATGCCACTTTGATACAAAAACTATGTTAAAAAACATTAAAAACTATGTTGGCTGTAACGTTTAGTGAATATCACTGCTTGTGAAGGCGAAAAAAAGAGACAATATCCTTCCAAATTATTATAATTTTGCAATTAGGCAATTTCAGGCAAAGATATGGGAATAGGAATAACAGTTCATTACTAGTATGTATAACAAAGCAAAACAAACAACTACTGCATTAACAACAAAACAGAACCAGTAACCTCAAGGGGCTTTGCTTCACAAAAAACCTGGGGCAATTGGATGTCGGTGCCACTGCAGCACTCTGAGAGCGCCAGGCTGGAACGGTGGATAGTTCGGGGCTGGCAGCTGGAAGGGGCTGGGTGTCCCGGCAGGGCAGAGTGGTGCAGGGCCTAACCACAGCAAAAAGAGCATTGCCAAAGGAGCAGCGACGGCGGGACAGGGTCGGCCCAGCTCCAGCAGGGCAGGCGCAGGAGCTCAGAATTCCTGGGCACGCGAGCAGATGGTACATTTCCCAGGACCCGACTTGGTGGTGACAATGAGCTCCTCCCGCAGCCAGCAAACAGCCTGACCGTCCCTCCTCCGATGCCAAAAGCAAGAGAGTAGGTGCCTCTCGCCCCTCTACCTGTCCCAAAACCTCACGTAATCTTCCCCCTCCCGACTTTTGGCCACTTTTCGTTTTAGTCAAGCACTCATAAATACCCAGTAGTTAGTCGCCTAGCAACTTATAGGAAAAAATTCTATAAGTGAAAGAGACAAATCTAACCTCCAACAGTAACATACAAACTTCTGTGCATTAAAAGCAGTGTGATTTTTCAGCCTGAGTAACTCGTATTTGTTGATTTCTGCCATACTAGGTATTGGCTCTACTCTGACAATTTACCTTGAAATTTCCCAGAAAAATTTAAGCAACTGAAATGAGAACTTAAAAAAAACCCAAAGAACCGAGTTCCACAATACTATCTATCCCAAACATTCAAAATATATGAATAACCTCAAATCCTATTTGTATTTTATACTACTTGGCAATCATCATATTTTGACAGCTCTCAGTTCATTACATACTTCTACTGCCACCACCACGGCCAGAGAGAGCACTTTGGCCTCTTGCAGCCTACACGTTAATTGCAGAGGTTCTCTCCTTCCACACCTAGGCCCTCCTTCCATCCCCGAAAGCACGCACATTCTTACCTCTTTCCCGTAGGGAATTCAATCTGTTTTCCTGGGCAGGGAGTAATTTCCACAGGGTCTCTTCCCTTGCGCATGGCAACTTCGTAGCACGTTTCTTCTTCTGAGGCAACTATCCCACTTAACAGGAGGAGCTGATGTGTACTTGTTATCAGCAGGTGCGTTTGAAAGTGACCACCACGAAAATCCTTTCTCAGCTGAGGCTGGGAGCAGTTCACTCTTTCCAGGCAGGAACTGCGGCCCGGGGAGAAGCGCCCTCGGGCCAACCCGTGCTCCGTGAGGGGAGCAGCCCTGAGGAGAGCAGCTCCTGGTCCTGGGAAGAGAGCAGCCCTGAGGGGAGCAGCCCATTGTCCCGTGAGGGGAGCAGCCCTGAGGGGAGCAGCTCCTGGTGCCAGGAGGAGAGCAGCCCATTGTCCCGGGAGGAGAGCAGCCTGAGGAGAGCAGCCCATCGTCCCGTGAGGGGAGCAGCTCCTGGTCCCAGGAGGAGAGCAGCCCATTGTCCCGGGAGGACGGCAGCCCTCGGTGCAGCTCGCGCTCCCGGCAGGACCTGCGGAATGAGGACAGGAGCCGCCTGTGAGGAGCAGAAGGGCAAGCGGGAGCTGGTGTGTACGGGCCAGAATCCCCCACCCCCCGAGGGCCGGAGGGGAGAGAGAGCGAAACTATACTTGGCAGAAAGTGGTGGCTAGAGAAGGTGGTATTTTTTTTTTTTGTTTTCTCACTATCCACATCCATTTTAACTGGCAGTTAAATAAACTTTCCTCAAGTCCATTTTGCCCACGACGGTAATTTTTAAGTGATCTCTCTGACTTTATCTTGACCTATGAGCTTTTTCACATCATTTTCTCTGTATCCTAGTATGGAGGAGGAGGGGAAAGTGAGTGACTGGGTTATCATGTGGCTGCAATTCATGGTCAGCTCACCACAGTGTGGTAGATAGATATAATTATTTTCTTTGCTGCCAGTCTAGTTATTAACCTTTACTTGTAATCTCAGTTCTCTTTGATGTTTTTCACCTCTAGAATCTTCTATTCGTTACTCTCCAGTCATAGCTAAGGCCAAAACCCAGTTTTTACTAATGCTCCTTTATATGTCTGTGTATATAATTTATCAAATTTCAGCATTATCTAATACAATCCTGCTTGTTAAATAAGTTCAGGGCATACATTGTAGTTCTATGCTTTATTGAAATTGTTGCAAAAAAACACAGTGAAATTTGTCACAATGTTAATGTGGCTTTCCTCAACCTTAGCATGCATGGTGGCGCTGTACAGCAAGCATGATTGCTCTCCACCAAAGCTTTGCAGCAGTTTCACTGTGAGCTTTCTCCTCTTGGCAGAAACAAGGAAGGAGGAGACAAACCCTCCTACCTTCTAAACCTTTCCTCAACTTACCCGTCAGGAAACACTGAAGGGGCGAAAGCAGCTATTCATATTTGCCTTTAGCATTTTCCATTTTCCTTTCATTTGGTCACACTTTTATAGCATATTTTATGAAGTTAAAAGAAAAATCTGTGTCTACAGGTATGCAGATGTCCATATTTTGAGAATTTGAAGATTCCTCATGTATTTAACATTACAGCAGTGAACACCCAAGACATTTTTGAAACGTTTTCCTTTATTGATGTATTGCAAAAACATCTGCATATCACATGCTTTACTAATTCCTGTTCTGTGAAAGTAAGGCTGTAATTCATAGGTCTAGTACACTTCTCATACCCTAACCCCAAAGAGCCAGTTCTAAGAAGAAAACTACAAACAACCCTCCAAAAACAATTCCAAATCAGTATACTGACCATGTAACTATTCAGTCAACAGCACCTCTTGTTTATGTGATTGTTGCATTCAACTGCTATTTCTTCCATACGTTTTCTTTGAGGTGTTACCACCTCTTTCAGTTTTACTTTTCATCTAACTGATCCTTCTGTAAAAAATACTAGATTCAAGGGAAACCTACTAGAATCATTAAGAACATTTCAATAAGAGTATATTAAGAAATAGCTAGTTTTGACAGGGGGTGGACATCTGATATCCTGTGAGAAGACAAGCGCTGAAAAAGGTGGTGAGCTACCTCAGCTGCACACAAACCTATTTAGTGCCTACCATACTGTGTTTGGAGGCACAACATGTCTCACAGCTAGCTTTGCCATAAGAGCCCTAATGAGTAACATCGACTTTACAAAATTAAATAAAAACTCGACAGTCTGGCGCTGGTGTTTGTGAGAACCTGCTGAAGTGTAAGCGCACCTTTGAATGCATCTTCAAGGAGAAGCAAGGTACACCTGGAACATCAATACCACCGGTGCACTGGATAGGCAGTGCCAATCCACTACCTCGGGCTCCCGGCTCCTGAGGAGCCTTCCGAGCGAGAGGGACAAAGGCGGTGAACGCACCTTCCCGTCTGTGCCCCAGAGGCCAGGCTCCTCCCGGCACTCCTCCGGGCCGGCCGGAGCGGCGCGGGGCCCGGGAGGCCCAGGTAGCCCGGTAGCCCCTCCCCGCCGCCGGCCCCGCCCCGCGGGGGATGGAGGGGCCGCGGCCGGGCGGGCGCTGGAAGAGGAAGCGGGGACGCGCTCCCGGGCGGCGGCGGTGGGGTCACGAACTCTGACCTGTCACAGGGCACGGCACACACAACAAAACACCCCCGACCCCAACACAGCCCCGGCCCCCTCCCCTCCGCGGGCCCCACAGCCCCTTGCAGCCCCCGCGGGGGGAGGGAGGGCCGCTGCTGGGCACCGGCCTGCCCGGGCCCGGTCCGGTCACCGTCACCGCACCTTTGGCGCCCATTCCTGAGGTAAAAAACATTTTTTAAAATTGAAGCGGCCTGGTGGGTTTGTTTCGTGGGGGCCAGGACGAGGGAGGGGGCGCGGGGAGGCGGCAGCGGGTCTTACTCTGGACACCCCCGCGAGGGGAGGGGTGGGGTGACGGTGGGTTTAGGGGAGGGGGATTGCATGGCTCCGCTATTTGGCTGGTAAGCGAGCACCGGCCGTGGTCTGGCCTGGTCTACAGCTCCTGGAGAGAAAGGAAACGACCATTGTGGCGTGCCGGGTCGATCGGCGGGGCAGTCCTGTGCCGGAGCCGCTGGTTGCAGCCTGGGCCGGCTGAGGTCGGAGCTGGTCCGGTCGCGGTGAGCAAAGTCTGCTGGCCAAGGGGTGTAGGGCGATCGATGGTCGCGGCGATGACAAGCGCGGGACACACAGAGAGACAGAAGATGGAGTCTGAGCGGGCGGAGGCGGCGGCTTGAACTCGACCCTTTTACCTTTGCCACCGGGAGGGCGGAGGGGAGGGGGCGGCGGGTACTTTGCATACGGGGCTGAGACCGCCGCCATCTTACCGTCCGCTTCCTCACTGCCATGCCTGGGCCTCCTCTAGGCGGACACAAGCGTATACCGGAGGGGAGGGGAAGGGGCCTAATGGCGGCGGCAGCAGCCCCGCCTGGGCCCTGGCGGACGGCCAGCGCCGCCATCTTGTGCTCTACGAATCCCCGGGGGGCTCTACCTCTGCTGGAGGGGCGGCACCGCCACCATTACAAGCGGGTGGTTCGGCCAATGGGCGCTCTGCGGGGGACCGCTGCGCCTCTCATGAGGTCATTGGTCGCGCCTGGGGGCGGCTCGGGGGCGTGGCTCGGGGGCGCGCGGGGCGGGAGCTGCCGGAGAACCTTCAGTGGCGTGGCGCAGCCAATGAGGGCGGGCGGCGCGGGCGGCCCAGCCAATGGGGGCGCGGCCTGTCCGGGATGGGAGCGCCGCCGACGCCGCCCGCGGTGCCCGGCTGTGGGCCGGCTTCCTGCCGCCGGAACAATGTACCGGAGACTGTCGGCAGGGCCGGGCCCGCTCCCCGCTCCCCGCTCCCCGCTCGTCCCGCCGGTGGAAGCCTGCTGGAGGCCGCTCGGTGTAGCCGAGTCGAGCTCACAGCGTAAAGAACCTCCTTTCATTAAGACAAAAGAACAAAATTTAATAAGTGTGAATTCGGCCTTTTGTCATGTCTTATCAGTAGGACCATACTTTCAGAACCTCCCAAGTGGAATTTATGACTTGCTTCTGAGGTTTCACTGCAGCTTAGGGAAAGATTAATGATTTCACACTATGTTTTGGTCAGCATATACTGAGCTGGCTGCCACCCTGTTACACTGAAAATAATTTCCAGGTGCTCAAGGTGCCTCTTCCTAGTTTTTAAGTTTCACCTCTTGTGTGTGTTTGTTTGGGGGGTTTTGTTGAGGTTGCCTTACAAACCGTTGCTCAGAAGTGTTGCCTTACAAACTCTTGCTAGGAAGCTGATTTTGCCTTCTGGGAGCTGACACCATTAAGAAGCATGGCATGGCTGTGTATGGTCTCAGTGCTTCAGCTGGATTTGATCAGATAGCCTCAGCTTAAGGTTCTTTTGTGAAAGCTAAAAGTACAAAAAGCCTTGTTGATAACACCAACAACAGCAAAGCTGTCAGAGTGATTTTACAGCAAACAGTTGTTTTTTGCATCTCGGAAAGGTACTGTTATGAACAGCGTATCTCATCTGCAGGGCTTCTGTCATCATAAAGTGCTGAGAAAACAGCATGTTATGAGCATATGGTTATGCTTCTCGTGCTTCTTGCTGAATATGAAAAAAATTAAAAGGAAACACTGAAAAGGAGGCACCGAACAACTGAGAAATCATCTATAAGCTGGGTTTGGTGCAAATGGTCCATAGTCTTAATCAAGTGCAATACTTCAATAAAATAATGACAAGCTGTAGGAGAAACTAGCATAAATACAATTTCCACAGGGATGTCTTAACTTTGATTATGCATTGTTACAATTAATCTTTACTTGACATATACAAAATTACTTTCACATTTGTTACAATGTAAGGGAATCTTTTTTACCGTAGTGAATTTTGACATATTTAACGTTAGCTTTGTACAAGCCACATTTGAATGGGTGCTAGAGACATGCATATATTTTTATTTTAAGTGCGTTGCTATTGTTTGCTGTTTTTTTAAATTTTATATTAAATTACTGCTTTGCAATTACAAGCAGAGGTTTCCAATGAAACATCAAACGAGCCAGCATTCAGGCATGCCTTTTTATTACCTACACCTGTATTAGAATCTGCAGTCCAGCCCTGTAATTAGCAAGTCACAATTAAAAACTGAATGCATTAATTGGAAAAATTAATTAAATTTACCTTGGAAGAAACACTGCCCTAATAATGGCAATTAAAAATACTTTGGAAGTGTTTTTTTCCTTGTTTCTTTGTCTTTGATTTCTTTGTCTATTTTTTAACCCCTAAAGTTGGAGTTACTTGGAGTAGGATAAAATGATTCTCCAATATTTTTTTCTCAGTGTGATGATAGTATCACATGAAAATAATGAAACAGTTTAAATAATGGAAGATACATTTTAGATGTAATTGTTTGTTTCCCTTTTTGTGTAAGATTACTCTTAAGAATATGGATGAACAAGGTGCTTTGATGGAATGATTTGATAAAATGTGCCAAACAGCATTCTTAGTTTGCTGCTCCCTGGTTCAGCATGTGGTGTAGAAGCAGTTTAACTGCAAGGTTTCTTTTGCCTGAGCTGAGGAAAGCATCTTTGACATCTGTGAATTCCACAAACTACATTAGTAATTGACTTTGAAGTTAGTCTTTTTCTCATTTAAGAAATTAACATTTCTTCTTAATAACTTAATAGCTTAATATATTTAATAGTTTAAATAACAGAGTGGAAATAGTATATTAGAGGCTTAATAAAGTAAAAGAGTAACTGTACCTCAGCAGTTTGAGCAGCATGGTTCCAGTATGCATGTCCCATATACGTATATATGTGTGTGTGCACACACCCCCCAACATCTTATTTGCCGGATATATCAAGCAGAATTGTAAATTTTCAAAAAGTCACAGCAGAGCTTTCTTTAATACTAAGAAAAAACCCCAAACTTTTGTGCCTGATGGAAGTTGCTGGCATCTTTCCGAACAGGTTCTCTAATGGTCTTGTTTCACCATGGCAACCAATATGGAGGTGCTGGCTCAGCAGGTGGCTGAGGTGAGTGACAGATGATACATCGCAACAGTTGGTATATGAGATTTTGAAATTAAAAGCATTTTAGGGAGTCCCTGCTGTTTACAATTAAGCATAAACAGAACAGAACATCTTTATAGAAAAGTGTGCTTTATGCTTGGAGACAAGTGCAATTGGGACATGTTTTGTTCACACTACTTTGTTTTGGTGGATCCCATATTAAGAATACAAGTAGGAAGTTCAACATGAGCTATAGAGAAACTTGGCTGTATTGTTAATTGTTTTAAAAATTAATACAAAAAAATTTTCTTGTAATTTGATAATTGAATTGACTATTTGGGACATGGAAAGCTTCTGCAGCTAATTTGAATTGTAATCTAGATCCACCAGTGTTTGAAGTTATCTGTTTTACTTATGTACTATACTGAATTTACAGTAAGGTGGTTAACTTAGATCAGTTTTTATATTTTGTGTCTACCCTTAAAAGAAGAAAAGCACAAAAACTACTTAAAGTGATATTAAGTGATGTCTTGATGCATATTCACTAAAGCTTGGATGCTCAACAGCTGAAAAGTTTAAATCAACTCATAAACACAAACTGCAAGTGTTCGTGGCCACAGAAAATAATTTATCTCTTTCGCTGTGCAAACTTAAGTCAAAAATAAAGTAGATCTTTTCTCTGATTAAAGCTACTTGATTTAATATCCTTCAGGTTTACTGTGATTTTTGATATGGTTACATAATTAAGAATTTACTAAATAAGAAAAGGCAAATGGGCTGAGAGACCTCTGTAGATAAGGCCACTTTTCAGACATTAGTTTGGAGTTTTCTTTCACTTCTTAAGCTAAGATTACACCTGTATATTAAAAAATATTTTTAGTTCAAGGAGGAGCCCTATATAAGAAAAAAAGTATGACTAATTCTGTTTTTAGAAGTGGATTTGAGATTCCCTACTTAGAAGTACATTTTAAAAAAAGAAAATTCATTCTTTTTAGCATGGAAAATAGCCTGGTGAGTGTCCTGGAAGTAACATCTATGGAAGAGTTTCAAAAAACATCCTAAGTTTCACAGTGAAAACCAGCAAGAGATTTTTCACTCTAGTTTTCTGTACCAGGTATGAATTTGGCAAACTGCATTTTTTAAAAACACTTCCAAATATACTTGGAAAGAGAAACTTGTAATGGAAATAGTGCCAAACTTTATACTGTTTTGGTAGGAGTTAGGTGCTGTAATAACCTCTAAAGCACATAAAATATGTGACATTTGTAATTCCTCGTGCAGGAAATGCACCGTGGTAACATAGTGTGATGGTTGTATCACTGGAGAGATCGCTCCATCTCAAGAGTGTATGAAGCTCTGTGATTTCTTCCTGGCCTGGTGGGTAAATGGAGGGCTTCATCTCTTTATAGTATTCAGCTGCTGCTTAAATGATATGCCTGTCCACTGTGTAACACCATGAAAACTTAGTTCATGGAAAAACAGTTGTAAGCAGCATTATCTTGTTAGGAATTCATTAATACTATGACCATGTTAATATTGAATCATTTATTTATGAATGGCTGGTTGCCTGCTATATGTGTCTTCTGTCAGATAGTTTTTAATACAGGTAAATACATAACCAGTTTTCTTTAAATATGCTAAAATTCTGTATTTGTACTCACCATATCTTAGAGAAAATGTAGACTCAAACTTGGCACTGGCTTAAAAAAATGAGCGATTTTTCAGAATATCATATTTTTATTGATGAAAATTAAATGGAAAAAGAGGATCACAAGTTGCAACTGGATAGCCTAATGCAAATATTAGCAGCTTTACCTATATCAGCATCACCCTTTCAATGTAATTGCCACATATGTAGTGCAATTGCCACATATGTAGTGCATGGGTTTACTGAGAACTGTGATGCCAAGCACCAAATCAGACTGTCATGCAACTGTCATGCAACTGTCATGCAACATTTCCTTTCAACTTCACTAATTTGAAATTAATTATCTCAAGTGAGATCACATGGCACACACAGGGCCAAGGGATCAGGCCTAGCCAACATGGGTTTAGCAAAGGCAGGTCCTGCCTGACCAACCTGATCTCATTTTATGATGAGGTTACCCACCTAGTGGATGAAGGAAAGGCTGTGGATGTGCCTACCTGTATTCCAGCAAAGCCTTTGACACTGTCTTCCAGCACTGTCCCAGAGAGGCTGCAGCCCATGACTTGGACAGGTGCATCTTGGTTGGGTTAAGAACTGGCTGGGTGACTGGGGCCAGAGAGTGGTGGGGAGTGGTGCCACATCCACTATTCAGTCACTAGTGCGGTTCCTCAGGGCTCAGTCTTGGGCCCAGTTCGGTTTATTATCTTTATGGATGGCCTGGATGAGGGGATTGAGGCCAAGGCCAACAGTGTGAGGTTCAACAAGGCCACGAGTCCTGCTGTTGAGTCAGCACAACCCCATACAGTACTTCAGGCTTTGGGCAGGGTGGCTGGAAAGCCCCTCAACAGGAAAGGGACTGCAGGTGCTGGTCGACAGTGGCTGAATTTAAGCTGGGTGTGCCCAGGGCACACAAGAAGGCCAGTGGCATTCTGGCTTGGATCAAGAACAGCATGGCTGGCCAGCAGGACCAGGGTAGTGACTGTCACTCAGAACTAGCCACTGGTGATGCCGTACCTCAAATCTTGGGGTCTGTTCTGGGCCCTGCACTGCAAGAAAGACATCGAGGGGCTGAAGCGTGCCCAGAAATGGGCAAAGGAGATGGAAAAGGGTCTGGAGAGTCAGTCATTGAAGAGTGGCTGAGGGAGCTGGATTTGTTTGGCCTGGAGAAAAGAAGGCTCAGGGGGACCTTCTCAATCTTTGCACCTGGTGGAACCAGGTGGGGGCCAAAAGGAAATGGCCTCAAATTGTGCCACAGGGGGTTCAGGTTGAACATACTTTGCAAACCCAGAAAAAGACATGGCTGTTTAGTTCCGAAATGTTTAAAGAATTTCCATGCAGGCCCCTTATAGCTGTCTGTCTTTCTCCTTGAACAATGTGGAAGAATAGACTATTCTTTATTTCCAAGCTGCCTGCAGTACATTGTGGTGTAAGGTTTGAAGATGCACCAATGAAAGGCTAAGGATTCTACAACTAAGAAACTGTAAAACAGTTTTAAGAGCAAGACCTTCTTGCTCTAATCTAGACCTTTTAAAGGATGCATAGATTCATTAAAAATCTGGCATGGAAGACAAGAAGATCATCAATTAAATGTGTCCTCTAAGAGTCTGGATTTTTGGGACTCTTTTTTCTCACCTAGGTATCTCATTTTCTGCAACTGAAAACTTTGAATCGTCTAATAATTAGAAGACACCTCTTATTTCTACATCTCTCCTGTCTATTTTCCTCATTTAACATGGAACTTTTTTTGACCTGTGTATTAAAGACAATTGGAGATTGTATGTATAGATTACACTTTTACAGTATGTGGGACTACTTAAGCTACAGGCAATGGGGGACTAGAATGGCATGGTTTCATTAAGTCTTGTGTATTATAGTACCTCTGCTTCCCCAAAGAGACTAAAGTCCATGTGCCTTGCTATCCAAACTGTTTTTTATTTCTTTATGTCATAAATGAACTTTTCTGTATATTAAACAAAGATTTTCAAAGCAAGCTAAAAATTGAAACTGCCCTGTTGTCCAGCTGTACAAATTTTGATATAATTCCAAGATTGTTCAAAAGAGGATTTGATAAAAACAACTTGTGACCATCCTGGTTTTGGACACGTTACTGCAGATAACGGGTTCATAGAATGGTTTGGGTTGGATGAGACCTTCCAGATTGTCTAATCCAATTCCCTGCCACAGGCAAGGACAGTTTCCACTATCCCAGGCTGCTTCAAGCCCTGTCCAGCCTGGCCTTGGACACTTCCAGGGATCCAGGGGCAGCCACAGCTTCTCAGAACACCCTGTGCCAGGGCACCACCACCCTCCCAGGGAAAAAATTCTTCCCAATATGCAATCTAAGTGTAATCTTGTGTGTTTAATTCAACATTTAACATTTTTGCTCTGAAAACAGCTTTGCAAGGGGTGTTTTTCTGGCTAAGGATTCCAAACTAAATTTACATTATAGTTTGGTAGTCTAGAAAGGTATGGAACAGGACAAGAAACAACAGTATTCAGAAGTAGTGCCAAAGTTAATCTCTGTCATTCAGAAATACTTCGAAATTATTAAAAGGGCAGCTACTTATAATTTTACATTATTTATATATGATGTATTTTATTTTTATAGAAGCGAAAAATGAGACAAGTGTATAATTGAAAGTTGAAAAAAGTATTTCTGCATTTCAGTAAGCTAAGGGATCATACAAAGCTTACCCATTGAGCTGAGTGGTGGTGGTAGCAGTGGTTTGGTTTTGTCAGGTTCACTCCATTTCCAGGAAAAGAAAATATTCTGATAATTCATTGAAAGCCAATCCAAGTTGGTCAAATGACTGTAACCTTTCCAGTAAATTTAGATTCTAAACTATAGGGCTAGCTGATTTTCTAATAAATATAGGTATTTTTTAAAGTGTTCAATACCTTAGCAGTGAATTAATATTCTGTATGTTATTCACAGGGCCCGACTGTTCAGACTTCGCTATCTGAATCTCCAGTGATGACCAGCCCTTCCCAGCGTATCCAGATAATTTCGACAGACTCCTCTGTAGCTTCACCACAACGCATTCAGGTAAAAATCCATTAATTAACCAACTGTCACATCTTTTCTTTTTGTCTCCTCCTCCCACTTAGCTTTATACAAAAGCATGCTAAAGACTATGGAATACTTCCTTTAAGTCTTGTGAAAACAGACAATTTTTAGTGAAAACTGAAATTTCTTTCTCCCTCAGTATTTATTGGTGTTGGCCAGATGGCTGTATATAATAGTTAGCCAGTGTGGAGTATTTACACAGGTTAAACCTTGCCTACATAAGCAAATCTCCTGAGGTCTGGCCACAGCAAAGTGTGAGATATTGTCAACAAAATCTGAGATCATCTCCAAGTGCATTCCTCTTCCCACTTATTTAGGAGCCAGTATGAGATTAATCTGTTTAGCACAAAGTTGGCCTTTGGGAATGCTGCACAGTGGGTCTTTGTTACTGGTAGATAACAAAAAGATGTCATTAAGTATCAGAATGTATTCAATGGCAAATTATATAGGACTTACTAAATTTTCATGAAATACTAGTGCATACTGATATGGTTACCAGGCAAAATAGAGATCATGCTACCAGAGAACTCTATCAGAAACCTGCCATTATAAGAGAATCATGAGAATTGGCTTGTGAGACAGTAAGGCTGCCTGATTCCATCTTTTGTTGTTAACTTTAGGGAGTAACATCTTGCATAAAATATGTAGATAAAAAATGCGTATGTAAATGTTAACTGGAGAACGTCTCCTTGGTGCCATTTATAAAGAAAAACTGGAGAGAGCTTCTTTGTAATTTTTCACTGATATAATTCTGAGATGGAGTAAAAGGTTTTAAAACACAAAATTTACTGTGATCATGAATTTCTTCAATGTTTTACAGATTGTGACAGATCAGCAAACAGGTCAGAAAATTCAAATAGTGACAGCAGTGGACTCAGCTGTATCTCCAAAGCAACAGTTCATTTTAGCTAGTCCAGATGGAACTGGTGCAGGAAAGGTGATTTTGGCAGCACCTGAGACATCTAATGCCAAGCAGCTTATCTTTACCACCACAGACAACATTGTACCAGGCAGAATTCAGGTAAATACAGTAAATTAGACAAACCATGGAATTTTCGTTTTCATTTTTTTCGTTTCTGAATTAAGCCTAAATTGCTTTAAGACCAATTGCAGTAGTTTTCTCATGACATGGATCAGACATACTAATTTTAGGCTTCATTGTTCAATCATAAATCCTTCAGTCTTCACCTACCTCATGTATTCCATTACACTCATCATCCCTTGTCACATGCTCTCATTCACGTTCCAAAGACATAAGTGAATACTTAAGACAGTGATTGTGAGAAGTGCCAGGATTTCTCAGTCTGCTCAAGATTCACAGCATAGATACACAGCAATACAACTCGCCTGAGCAAATTTACATGAGTTCGTACTTTACATTCAGTATCAAGACATTGCAATAAAGCTCTGTTATGTTTTTTTGTGGGTCTTGAGCATAATCTACATGAACAGGAGCTTTGCAAAGCCAATGACATCAACAATAATCTACCTCATGAAATTTCAGATTTCTTCCTAGCAGTCCTAAAGAATAAAACAAAAGAAAATGTGCCTGGTCCTTCTTGTTACTGTTACAATAGAGAATATTCTACAGGAGGAAGAGTGATTTTTACATAAATATTTAAAAAATTGTATTAACAGTCTTCTAAAATTCATTTTTCCATACTAAATAGGATATCTGAAATTACAAAGGAGTTGAGTTTTTAAATTTTTCTTGGTTAAATGCAATGTTCAGAACAAAAGTTTTAAATCCAAGGCCTTTGGAAACAAAACTGTTTCTATGGTCGATCTGAGCTCCAGGCTATTCCTTCTGAACTATACATCCCTAATACCAGAGAAGAGATAGATGGGAACAGTGTCTGAAAGGCAACTGTCTTTAGCTAAAATACAGCAGCTGCTTGAGAGTATTTGCAAGAAGGGAAAAATACTGGGAGGAAAAAAGTTGATTGCACAAATGAGGAAACATTTGTACTAAGCAAAGCTAGCAGTTTTATTTGTAATTTGTTTTGATATGACTGTTTCAAAAGTCTCACTATTGTCAGTAAGAACTCTCATTAAATTGCATTTGATACTACTAATTTCATTCCATATGTCATACTTATTCATAAATTCAGTTCCCTCTTCTTTGCTGATACACAAATCTTGTTCTATAGGCAAAGCTCCTTACCTTGCTATCTGACTAATTATTTTTTTTGTTCTGGAATTTTGCTTTAGATAGTGACAGACTCTGCTTCAGTGGAACGACTGCTAGGAAAAACTGATGTTCAGCGGCCCCAGGTAGTAGAATATTGTGTAGTCTGTGGTGATAAAGCATCAGGTAAGGAAGCCTATGAAGTGGTATTGAGGAAATTTGCTTGAAAGGATGACTGGGATGAAGAGATGATTTTTCATGTGCTTTAACTGATTTTAGTAACTAAAACTAACTTTTGCTCATGGCAAAAGCAATTGAGTTTTTAAATGGAAAAATATAACATACTCTGTATCTATACACAAAAAATAGCTGAACTCTGCTTGGAAGAATATTAGTTTTTTTCCTTGAACTGAAGCATATGATAAATTGGCTGAAAGATAAAATAATGATTAAATGGCTCTTGGGAATTGAAAAAGACTACTTGAAGCATCTAGTCAAGTTCCCCACAGTGCTGCACAACCATGAAATAAACATGCCACCTAAAAATGCCTAACTACTCCAAGAAAATGCTTCTTAGTGCTATGTAACAAACTTAACACTTCCTGGTAGGTTTTGTTCTTCTACTGTCACAAAACAAGTCAAGCAGAGATTGTGTGAATCCTCAGTGTTTCAGACCCATGCAGTAACAAGGAGTCTTAAAATAAAATTTTTATATTAGTCAAGAGTGTGTTCTGTGCTTTCATCCTAGAGAGAAGACACCCTTCTGTCTCTTTTTCTCACTTTCTTTTATTTCTTTAAGTGTTTATGTAATTAAAACAATATGAGAATTAATATGGACAGGAAATTTAAATGAAGATTGCATTTTAAATTTCTGAAATTACTTGAGCTCTTAGCCAGTATGTTCTCCAAATATATTCTATAGTCTGTAACAGCAGATAGAATTGTATCTGTATTTATGAAGAATGGGAACTACACTTTCATCAACTGCACATTCAGAAATAGGCTGAGCCTTCCTTTCTTCTCTCCACTATGTCACCAAAACACCTGACAATAGGTAAACCAGAAATATCATGAGACTAGTAATGCTTTCATGGTCCAAAATGTTGGCACAAATACAAAACAAATATAAAGGATGACTTACAGTGTTTTATTTGCTTAAAATGAATATTTCTATACTAAAATATAAGTAATTTCCAACTGATAACAATACATATGTTTCCTAGGTCGTCACTATGGTGCTGTCAGTTGTGAGGGATGCAAAGGTTTCTTTAAAAGGAGCGTAAGGAAGAATTTGACCTACAGTTGTCGTAGCAACCAGGACTGTATCATCAATAAACACCATCGGAATCGATGCCAGTTTTGTAGGCTTAAGAAATGTCTAGAGATGGGCATGAAAATGGAATGTGAGTGTTAAGTGCTCAATGTGATATTGTGCCTACCAAATAACAATTATGTGGAGTACCACTTGTTAGTGTGTTCTCTCTGTTTTGGTGTATGTTGCTTGAAGGAAACAACTTTTGGCAGCATCTAGTGCACCTTTTTCATCACCATTTTATGTCTGAGGTGCAGCGGTAGTTTGTTTTGAACTATGTCTCCAAGTACTGTTGTCTTTGAGGAGCCCAGTTACTGCCTCACTTAGAATGCACGTTCCAAACACAGTGTATGTTTATAATAGAAAATATTTTTACATGAATTGACATGAATCTGAGTCTGATATTCTGTTTTGAGAATCTACTCTCCTTCCAGTTTATTTTTGTGGCTTTTTCAACCAGTGATAGAAAGTGTTTTTCCCCTCTTTTTAAATTTTATGTTAATTTGATTATCAGTGTTTATGAGAATTGTATAAACTGTCATATGTTTTAAAATATGCTTTCATGTTTGTGTGCAGTACTTCATACATTTCCAGTGCTAGCAGCCAAAGACTTGCTTCAATATATTTTTGTTTTCAGTTTATATCACTTGTTCTTCAATTTAGCACTATGTTGCTTAAGATCACAAAACAACACAAAAGGTTGTTTCATGATCTAAGCAGGGTAAGTTCCAACCACTGAGTTCAAGGGTGGCAGAACCTTAAGCTGTAAATAGAGACATAACTGTTGTATTTCAACTCTGAAGCTCCAGACCTGTTGTGATGATTTTGGTGCTTTGCACACAACGTGCTGGATATAAGATGAGAAGTTAGTACAAGAAAACTGCTGCAATTCCAGAAAGTAAACCTTACTTAACTGGAAATGATTAGGGTATGATTAGGGTATATATTACTGACTTCACTGGCTTTGGCTTCTGGTTAATTAATATGTATTCACCAAGCCAATAAATTTGATATGACAACTTTTAAGCCCCTAAGTTTTGCTAATAGTAACAATATTAACAAAAATAAAATCAGGAACTAAGTAACACTTGCTGGTTATAAGGATAACTTTCTGTAATATGTTTAATAATAATATTTTCATATAATAAAGATGCACTTTTATCTTTAAAAGTCACAAAGTAACTGTTTCTTAATATTTTTTATTAAAAATTTGCTACACTTGTTAGGCACTTCAGAGACTGAACTTAAGTTTGTTTCAATTCTGCAGGATATATATTTAGATTATGAAAGGGTTAGTTTCGAAAAACTCTTCCCTAACTGGGTGTAATCAATGTCTGTGAGTGAAGTATATATCATGCAGAGAGTATTCTCTCAAGGAATTAACCTGCATCTCTCAAGTAACTTGCCTCTTGACTTTTTCAGAGTTCCTTCTGGGTTTGCATTGTTTTGTGTCATCCAGAATAGGAATGTGCCTAAGATTTAGATATAGCTGTGCCTGTAAAAAAAAAAAAATATATATATAAACAAATTGAAAACATAATCTGTAGAATCTTCCAATTTATCAAATGCCAAGAAAAAAAGAGCAATGTTTTATTCCAGATGAGCAAAACTTAAAGCAAAAGATCAATCTGTGACTTTCTTAGTTAAAAGTACATATAAAAATATACTCACAGATATAGTAACATTTGAGCCTGCATTTCTTCACTCTTGGTATGAAATTTCCAGTTTTGTGCTGAGCTGGTACACTATCATAACTGCAGGAATTTTACTTACTTTTTGTATTTTTAGTTTAAATTATTTCCTTTCAAATCTGTATGTTTCTATCTTTATGTAGCAGTTCAAAGTGAAAGAAAGCCTTTTGATGTACAGCGTGAAAAACCAACCAACTGTGCAGCTTCTACTGAAAAAATCTATATAAGAAAAGACCTTCGAAGCCCTCTAATAGCAACTCCAACATTTGTGGCAGATAAAGATGGGACACGGTGAGCACCTCAGTTTCACATATCTTTGTTCCCGTTCTTTGTGCATGTTACTTTGCAGTCACACCTGTATTCTTTCTGCCCTCTGATCTCAGAGGGAACAGGAAAGAACTCTAATGCACACATTGTCTGTTTCCATTACCAAGGCCAGTGTAGGTTCTGCTTCTCATGAAAGTTTTTATGTCTGCATACAGGTATGTGGTTTTCAGTTCAGAGCTGGCTCTTGTCCAGCCAGGTCAGAGCAATGCAGAGCAAGTGAATGATACTCAGGCAGAAAGCATGTAGATTAATGGGGGGATGCATTTGGGTTAGCACTTCTCTGAAATCAGGTCTGCAAATGGCAGACTCAGGCTTCCTTCTCCTAAAGACAGTAGTATGGGGACTCAGTGACTGCTGATTCAGATCCCAAGAGACTGGTTTCAACAACAGCAAACCAGCAGCTTCCTTTTACTATATGGAAGATACTCTAAGGTAGTTCCTGCACTCTCAGGTGTGTCCTTAGGCAGTGAGTGTGAAAATGCACATCATTACAAACAAAGCCAAGATTTCCTTTTTGTGAACAGAATAAAAAGGTCTAGGTTAAATACGATATTTTTTAAACTGTTGTTTATGAATGGTTGAGAACCATGTAAAAATTGGATTTTTATTATTATGGGGGGAAGTGTATACGTTTAATTTTTTATATACATATTCCTTGTTGAACGAATGACACTGCAGTTAGGATGTTTGTGCTGCAGGTTTCTTAGAGAATTGTTTTTCAGTGTTCTTGTTTGAAAGAAGTCTTCACAGATTTGCTGCCTAGAAATTTCCTTGAGCTACAGATCTATTACAGACCTATAAACAATACTATAGTCCTTAAGAACCACTCTGTTATGTATGCAGTATTCAGATTTGCATAACGCGTGATCATTTGCTGCTTGTGCTTGTTCACAATGATAACTGTTAGTATCAGACCCCTTGTACTATGCCAGCCTGCAGCCTGCACCTGTGTTGTGTGCATTGGTATGTTATGGACACTTGGAGCATCACATAAGTAGCAAATAAACTTTCTGACTGCAAAGACTTTCCACTGTCTCCCTAAATTAGATACAGCAGAGGGGAAGGATATTTGGTCGAAAAGCAGCAGAAGTAAAGGCAGCAGAGATTTTATGCAGGCTTTGATTACATGACCATTTCTTGACTATATTTTGGAATGTAAAAAATATTTTTATGACATTTTATGACTTTTTATTCAGTGCTGGCCATTGTCTTGCTTGGAATACAGAGTTATGCCTTCCTCCAAAGTCTAATATAAAACTACTAGCTACTAGGTGACTTCTTGAGAGCATGAGAAGACAACAACTTTCCTTAAAGCAGACTAAACCAGAACAGAAAGCAAATGAGAAGATATGCATTTGGGAAGTTGTCATTGTTTTGCACTGGAAATTAAAAGATATTTCAGTCTCTCTGTCTTCCAAGCTACTTTTTGGGAACTGTTTCGGAAAGACTTAAATCCTGATAAACTCTAAGCCTCACTAAAATGTTTATTTAAAAATTGGTAATTCTTTTTATGCTGTCATAAGTTGTTACACATTCTTCTGATTAATGGAAAATACTGTTGACCATCAAATGCCTTATGCTTTTAAACAGGTCAGCTGGTCTTCTTGATCCAGGAATGCTCGTGAATATTCAGCAGCCTTTGATCAGGGATGATGGTACAGTCCTCCTAGCTGCTGATTCCAAGGTATTACTGGCTCACTTCAGTTCTGAGCATATCTATTAATTTATTCAGATTACTTTATCTATTGTACATATAGATGTATATAGATGTACATATACATGTCTCAAATAGTTGTTGCTGTTGAGAAGGTAAGGTTGTGATAAGTGTGAAGAAACTATGAATGGATGTAATAAATTGATCAATAGGATTGTGTTTTCTTTTGGCAAGCATATTTCTGCAAAAGGTCAGCCACAGGTAGTTCTCCATATGAGTCCCTATCTGGGACTAGGATTGATTATTAGAATAGGATTTAGAGATAATTGAGAGCCATTGTTCTTCCTGGCATTCAGGAGGAAGGAAAAGGTGCACAGGGAAGAAAGAATAAAAATATTAAAAGGAGGGGCAGAATTATATATGATATATTAATTATAATTTTGGTTTATTAATTTAGTGTTTCCTTTTTAGGCTGAAACAAGCCAGGGTGCCTTAGGAACACTAGCAAATGTTGTAACATCTCTTGCTAATCTCAGTGAGTCACTAAATAATGGAGATACTTCTGAAGTTCAACAAGAAGAGCAATCTGCAAGTGAGATTACACGGTATGCATTTATATTTACACCTTATTTATCAATTTGTGTTCTATGTGGTGTATCCTTACACTCGTTCATTAAAGGAATTCAGCATTGTTACGCCAGACACAGTACAGATTGTCCCTACTTGGAAACACAAAACCAGTTCTTTAGAAATCAGTTTTGGTTCTTGCCCTCTTGTAAAGAACTGTTTCCTCTGTTACAAATGTAGTGTTCTGAAGCTAGACCAGATTTGGTTCTCAGAAAAATAGTAAATGACTAGTTTGTGACCTTGAAAGACTTTGAGAATAGCAACACTTCAGTGCTGTTTTATTTCACAGATATGTTTTATGCAAGCTTCTCCTGTGCAATGCTTGTGCCCTTAGCCCTGCTCTTTAGGGGTCTGCATTACTGCAGATTTATTTTTGAGAGTATGCTGCCATAAAATCCCCTGGTAATGTAGATCCAGAAAGAGTTTGAGGTCTTTCTTTCCTTTATTAATGAAAAATATATGAAAAAGGAGAATGGAATATTAAAATTTCAAGCACAGCTTGAGATTTGCAAGGCTGGGATTTTTTTTTGGGTTGGATTTTTTGGGGTTTTTTTTGTGGGGGGAGGCAGGTTGGTTGAATTTAGCAGTACAGGTTAATAAGATAAAATACTTGGACTCAAAACTGTCCACTGTTTCTCAAAAAGTTGATTTTTAGGAGGAGCTTAACTGTCGTGGTTTAGGAATGGTATTCCTCAGTTTAATGTTCACACTTAAACTATGCTGCCACTTGCTCCCCCTCTGTCTCCAGTCAGAGGCACAAAAGGTAGAGATCACAGGATGAAATAGGAACAATTTACTGGAAACAGCAATGAGACTAGCAAACAAACACTAACAGCAAAATGGAACAGTAAGAGCAACAATATTAATAACAAAAGCTATAAGAAAATAAACGATTTACAGAGAAAAGCCTCTGACAATAAACAAATACTAGACCAGTCTGCCCACTACACCAACTGGAGGACACCTGTGGGTGAGAGAGTGCGTGAGAGAGAAGGACATTAATTAAGGCTTTTAAGTCTTTCATTTGAACTCTTCAAATGAAAAGAATTAATATTTTGAAATACTTGACACTGCAATGTCAGCTTATGTTAACATCTTACTGTTTCTTTAAAGCAGAAAAAAGATTATAAAAATCTCTCTCCCAAAAAAACATCTGGACAAAAAAAGTGGCAAAGGAGCACTATACCATAATACTGTCCACTGGTAGGAAATTGTAACACAAAATTCTTCTTTACATCTAAGCTCTCTTAATCCTAAGAGAATTTACTGTGATTTTATTTGGGCAATGATCCAGCAACAGCTTGAACATAAAGGAGACCAGGGACCAGCCTCTCCTGTGTTACTGTCTTAAGGCTTTTAAGGCTCTGTCTATACTGGGAGATAAGGAATGCCTGGCCATATTTCATCTTAAGAGAAAGGAAATTCAGGCATATTGTCTAGAAGAAAGGCACACTGTTCTCCACTGTTCCAAAAAGCTGGAGATCAAGGATGGGGACAAGAACAGGGACTTTGTTCTTCGGAGTACATCTGGTCTGTAATCCTCACCAAATCTGAGAAGGGAGAACAGTGAATGGTAAGTGCAAGAGGACTGTTGTGGTTTAAACCCAGCAGGCAACTAAGCCTTGCACAGCTGCTCCCTCACTCCCCCACCAGTGGGACTGGCAATAGAATCAGAAGGGTAAAAGTGAGAAAACTTGTGGGTTGAGATAAAGACAGTTTAATAGGTGAAGCAAAAGCCACACACACAAGCAAAGTAAAGGAATTCATTCACTACCTTCCACAGGCAGTCAGGTGTTCAGCCACCTCCAGGGCAGCAGGGCTCCAGCACGTGTAACAGTTAATTCTGAAGACCAGCGCCATTACTCCAAACGTCTTCCCATTTCCTCTTTCTTCCCCTTCTTCATGTACTGAGTGTGACATCACAAGTACAGAATAACCCTTGTATCAGTTGGGGTCAGCTGTCCTGGATGCAAACTTCTTGTGCACGGCCAGCTTCCTCACTACAGGGAGGACAAGGGGCAGAAAAGGCATTTACACTGTGCAAGCACTGCACTGCATAACAAAAATATCTCTATATTATCAGCATTGTTTTCAGTACAAATCCAAAACACAGCCCCATACTAGCTACAGCAAAGAACATTAACTCTATCCCAGCACAACCAGCACAGCACAAGGCCCCATTACTAGCACAAATACTAGGATAAAACTATCAGAGCAGGATTTACAGTTCAAAATCATTCCCTTACAGCAGAGATATTTTACCAGCAATATGTGGGCACATCTATTTGTTTTATTAATGCCTAAAGAATACAGAGGTACCTAACTGTAATGAAAAGTCTGACCTTGTGTCAGCCTAAAGAGTTCTTTTGTATGTTGCCTCTAAGTGGAAATGTTTTATAGCATTTAATTTGAGCACTGTGAGTTTTTTAAGATCTAAGGAAGCACTCCTTCATTGTTGACTTATTTATTATTTTTTAGGGCATTTGATACTTTGGCTAAAGCACTTAATACCACAGATGGTACAACACCTCATAACTTGGCAGATGGGATGGATCCTACAGGAGGAGGAAATATTCACGTAATCAGCAGAGATCAGTCAACACCAATTATTGAAGTGGAAGGACCCCTACTTACAGATACACATGTCACATTTAAGGTATGTGCTTCTTTAAATGTCTTACTAAACAAACTAATGCTTAAGATGTATGAGATTCTGCATAATTCCTTGTTTTGTATTTCCAATTTGCGTTCCTTGCCAGCAGTAATAAGTTATTTTAGTGCAGTTTTCCTTTAACAACTTCTTGTCACACTGTTGATTGTGATGGACTTTGAGAGTACTTTGAATGTTTCTACTGGTTATTTCATCGACGATAACAACTGGTTTATGTCTGAACTATATGTATTGTACTGTACTTTTATTTTTTGCAGCTGACAATGCCCAGTCCGATGCCAGAGTACCTTAATGTACACTACATCTGTGAGTCAGCATCACGGCTCCTTTTCCTCTCTATGCACTGGGCTAGGTCCATACCTGCATTTCAAGCTCTTGGGTAAATGGACATACTCTGTTTGAATGGTTTGCTTTGAATGAATTTAAGCACTGATCTGAACATTTCTCAGATATTTTGAACTTTTTAGTAATGATATTGTTTAATTTTTAATGAATACTTCAAAACATGTGAAGACTATGCAATATTCTGTTTTGAAGAATAAAACAGAAGATGGCAGGGGGGAGGGTAACTACAATATCTGATGTTACTGTGGCTACAGAAACTAAAGCCAAATCAAAAACAAGTGTGAATTTGTCGAAATTAAATGCTTGCTTTTGATACCTTACTAAAGAATTAATGAGCACCATTTCACAGATAACCCAAAATGGTTTCCCATAGTCTATAATTTCTTTTTGCTTCTTGAAATACTTGTAATATGCTAATATATGCCTGTTACCAAAATGTTTTGCAATATATTAATCCTTATTATGAACTATTATACACTGGGCAATACCAAGCTGATATGCAAACTACCCAGTGTTTGATTTTCTGCTGTTCATAGGCAGGACTGTAATACGAGCCTTGTGCGTGCCTGCTGGAACGAGCTGTTCACCTTGGGCCTGGCACAGTGTGCACAGGTGATGAGTCTGTCCACTATCCTAGGAGCAATTGTGAACCACCTCCAGAACAGCATACAAGAAGGTATGTTACCAGTGCTGCTAACAATATGGGGACCTTTGGATAACACTGCACACAAGGTGTTTCCCATCAGTGGCAGAATTACACCAGGAACCAGGGGAAGGTGAAGCTTTCTCTTGCATAATTATCTTTCCCCTGGTGATCTACAACTTTGACCTCACAGAGATATCTGTGGGATAGAAGCGTCCATAGGGGCAAGGGGGGTCTTCTGTGCCTGATTGACATTACAGAGAAAGACAGTACATCCTAAAACACTCCTTGGATGTGCTCAGAGAGTTGTTTTTCTATCCAGATGTAGGTTTTTCCTCTTAGAATAATGATACCCTCTTCCAAACGATACCAGACTTTCTCCTTCAGAACTTTCCTTTTCCTCTTTGCAGTGTAAACACAGTGTTTACAATTATCATGACAAGCATATTCTTGCAAGTATAATGGTTTTGGATACTACTGTAATGCAATAATGATTAATGTATTTTGAAGTGCCCTTGAAGCATTAAGCAACATAATTTCTTGACATTGTTAACAAGATGTATGTAATTATATTTTTTAATTCAATGTTGGTCTGTTGATAATGATGATTTTATCTAGAATGGATATAAAATCTGTTATATTTGCTTTTTTTCATTCTTTAAAGATGCTTCCAATCAATAGGATTGATTAGCATGAAATAATATCCATTTTGAAAAGGAGGAAGAAAACAATACTAGCACCTTTAAACTCTGCAACCACAGCGTAACACATGAAAACTACTTTAAATTTAAATGCACATTAAAAGCAGTTATGGACTACTATTTGGTACCATTTTCTTATAATTTTAATGGTGTCATTATTGTGCACACAGCAAAAATTAGAAAATAGGTTTTTACTGAGGAGAGTCAAACAGATGTATTTTTCTAGAGCTGAAGGTTATTAAATATTTTTCCAGCTATCTGCTTTGTACATTCTATAGTTCTACAATGAAGTTATAATCTACTTTATTAGCTTCATCATGATAAAGTAAATTAGACCAAATTTTGATTCTTAAATGGATAGTATGCTTTAATTGCTTTCATAATGAATATAGGGCTTTTTATTGTTTTGGTTTTGGGTTTTTGTTTGTTGGTTGTTTTTTTTTGTTTGTTTGGTTTGGTTTGTTGTTTTCTCATTTAAGAGAGTCTGGACAGTCCCAAAATACAACAGGGTGCTGCTCCTTTCCTGCACAGAGAGGCAAATTTGAAAAGATCAGAAGGGAAACCTGCACTTTGGATGTTCTACGCAGAGTTAGGCTTTTACTTTATATCTGTTTCAGAATACACAGAGCTGTCTATTCCACCTCCATTCCAGGCAGTAACTTTGGGAAGGAGTAAGTGGTAGGGCTATTACAGCTGGTTCCGCTTCTGTTCTCATGCATCAAAATTGTAAAAAATCTTTTTTTTCTAAAACCTGTACTTGCAGCCATACTGCGTTAGCTGAGACCAGCCAAGAAAAGAGGATGATTAGTGTCACTTAGCTATTCTGGAAAGTTATTATGTTATATTGTGTGTTTTACCTTCAAAATGCAAAACAAAGTGAAGAAATTTCAGAACATTATATAGGAACATATTAGTGATGAGGGTTCACTTAGAAATTCTGGAATTCAAGTTTGCTTTTCCTGAGTTTTTCTGGGTCATATTTTCCCACTTAATATAGGAAAAAAACATTACATTGTGTCTATTTTCATCCATCTTGAGTAACTAAAAATTTGTATCACAATTAATAATTTAAGAAATGTAAATTATGCATTCATTCTTATTTCAAGACTGCAAAAAATGGTTCTTCCATTCATTCAATCTTCTCATTGCAATTTCAGAAAATAGATCAAATAGTAATAAACTATGTCAGAGATTCAGTTTAAGGCACATGAGGTCTAAGCAATCCGATGCACTGTTAGCTGTATACAGAAAAATAAAATATCCAAATTAAAATTATATAAAATACTAGCATTGGAGGTTATAACTGGAATAAAATTACTCCAATGTGTTTTTCAAGGAAAGGTTTTATTCCCTGTGAACTGACTTACTTCTGAAGTTTGATAATAGTAATTATTATCTTAATGTATTCTCTAATGTTTTTATTCCTTGACTAGTTTGTAGATACAAAGTCCAATGCAAGGATTTCTACTTACCAAAATAGAAATTTCTCCCTTCCTAGTTTAGCAGCTAATACCACTCACTCGTAACATAT
This sequence comes from Sylvia borin, assembly GCA_014839755.1. Lineage (NCBI taxonomy): Eukaryota > Metazoa > Chordata > Aves > Passeriformes > Sylviidae > Sylvia > Sylvia borin. The sequence goes on from CM025968.1 coordinate 144,993, forward strand.
CTATAAACAAAATACATTTTTTAAATTGAAAATATTAAGATAGATTATGAACCCAATAGAAGCAATGTGATCTTTCAAATGATAGAAGAATCTGTGTACCTGTATTTCAGTGAATTTACCCCATCAGATGGGAAAAAGACTATCGCTAATGACCATAGCTAATGAAATGTCCACCCCTGAAAGTACAGATAGAGGAGAAAGTAGCACTGTTTTTGCATTCACTTTTGGAAAAGCTAATTCAATAATGTTTGAATTGAAAATCAGGGTTGCATGTTAGCATTTGTTTCGTGCTTCTGTTCATTCCCAGAATCACTCTAGCCATTTGTAGAGTAATGCACCATAATTTGAGAGTCTCTGCTCAGAACAGTACATCACTGGAAAAAGTTTGGTGTGGCAGATTATGCTGTCCTTGCAAAATTACACAAAAGAGTTAACATTCTGTTTGCTAGCCATGGGTCTGACTCAACTTTATAAATTCACTTCACCTTCATGATAATTCAGGCCATCCTTACATGTTAAGTGGTTTTAAGACAGCAAAAGACTTGCAAATATCACTTGACTTGGTTTATAAAGCTGCATTTGTTAATATATTAGAAATGCTTGAGCTCAGATGAAATAGTAAGCAATATCTTTTTGTAGATAAACTTTCTGGAGACAGAATAAAGCAAGTCATGGAACACATCTGGAAACTTCAGGAGTTCTGTAACAGCATGGCCAAGCTTGATATTGATGGATATGAATATGCATACCTTAAAGCTATAGTCCTTTTTAGCCCTGGTAAGGAATTTAGTAACCATATCTTTTTAAATAATAAGCCTTAATATGTCAATTCTTTAGCATTTTTTAAGTGAGACTAATGTCTTGAGATGAGACTTACCTGTTAAGGTGTAGATAAAATGATTGTTTCATAATGATGATCACAGTGTGTGTTTTAAAATAACTTCAGAGCAACATACTCATGTTGTTTACAGTTCAAATCTATCATGTGTTTCCTGTACATCCACCCTAGAAGATTAGATTCTCAAGCTGCCTTCAGCTGAGAACCTATAAGTAATAAATTACTTGGAATGCGTACTAGCAATATTAGTGAGGTAAATGGTGATGAGGATTAGAAGAAATGCATTCTCTGAGTGACAAAAGGAAATTTGCTTCCATTTTAATATTTTTAATATATTCGTAAGAGGAATAGCTGAAATATGAGCAGAAAACCTATTTTATATGAAACTTCCAAAAAATCTCAAAAACTGAATGTAAACAGACTGTCTTCCATTTGTTACCAAAAAAATGACAGCAGACAACTAAAGCATAGTCAAGTGTTTCTGAAATATGAGAATTTACTCAAAGAAGACACTTGAGATTTTCTGGAATGATTAGGTAAGGACATTAAAGAAATTGGAAGTGGCAGTCTTTTCTGCAAATGTTTGTAGGGCACACAAAGGTTAATCTAAAACTGCTGACAGGCTGAGTAAAAGGAAAAGTTTTGCTCAGAAATGCATTTACCACTTTGTATTTAACAGAATACAAAGTAAAAGGATATATTGTTACTGATGTGTTTGCACTGATAACTATTTTTCTCTCTGTTAATAAAACTTAGAAGATACTGGTGTCCTGAAATGTTCTTTTGAGTATTTTTGGGGAGATTGTCCCATTAGAGTTAGGTTTATTAGGAGTATTTTTCAAGTTGGATAAGCAAGAAATGCTATCCAAACTCAAGGCAGCTCTGTCATAGTTGAAGGGACAAGCAGTTTCGACACAAGAGTGTGTCCAAACTTACTACTTTGGCATAGTAAAATAGGTGATATTTTGTAGGTTTGCCTTTTTTTTTTTTTTTTTTTTTTTCTCTGATCTGGCTGTCTGCAGAGCTGAGCCAGCTGGAATTAAAACATGAGACAGACTTGGGAAGATTAGGACATTGATCTGTCAAGAAAATAACCCTAGATACTGCTTAGCCAGCCTAATTAGAACAAACCACAGGCAAACATATTTACATTTAAACAAGTGAAGTTAAAAACAAATTCTGTCTCATTGCCTGGTACACACACACAGGCTTAATCTTTGTCCACTTTCTTATGGATATACACAGCTCTAGAGAGAAAAGTGAACAAGCTGATTCCAAAGCCAGGAAGTAAATGTTCACCTGAGTGGTTTCCTTTATACAGCTAGCATGTTAAACATCACAGTACCATAGAAATATTTCATTGAAATTAAATGTGAGAGTCTTATAAATACATTTATTTCACAATGTAGAGGGAAACAATCGACATACAGAAATGTTTTGTTTCTTTAGATCACCCTGGTCTGACCAGTTCAACCCAAATAGAAAAATTCCAGGAGAAGGCACAGATGGAATTGCAGGACTATGTACAAAAAACCTATCCAGAAGATACTTATAGGTATTTATTGTCTAAAGTACCCAAAATAATGTTGTGGGCTGTAGCTAACAAAAGTACAAAATAATATTATTGATGGTTTTGACATCTGGGGTTTGGGTTTTTTTCTGACTGTTAATGAGAAAGAACTAAAACTTAATTCAAAAAAGCAAACAGGTTTGTTTAAAGATGCATAGAAACAAGAACAGCTGTCTAGCTTCCTCCATGTAAATTAAATTTATTAGTACTATCTGGGTTTTTGAGGGTTTTTTGAGACTCTCATAGTCATATTTAGAAAAGTAAACAGACTTTTTTAGAAGTTTGAGGGATAACTGCTTCAACTGACTAATTCACACTGCTTCTTTTTTCAAGTTATTATCCTAAAGTCTCTAACAACTAAAAGGTGATTATCATCCTTGAACTGTTTTTCAAGTTGTATATGCAGAAAAATGTTAAAACTGTCAGCTACAGCCCTTGGAAAAACATGGATTACATATAAAAGGGAACAATAACCATCTCACTTCTGTTTATGATAAATTCCCACATCTTTATTTTCTCCTTTGGCTTTTTTTTTTTTTTTTTTAATTTCCAAGGACTTCTCTGAAATGATCTAGCTTGTTTTTTTCCACATCTCAACTATTCTGTTTGTTATGTGCTAGAAACAATTACCCTATTTTCTAACAAACTCCAGCAAAACTGAAGATTCATCAACACAATGATTCTCTGCACTATGAGGGAAATTCTCACCTCTGTCTAGCAGGTATTATTATGAAAGGTATCCTCATGTAGAGAAGGAATCCCATACACTTAAGCACTGTCTGAGGATGGAGTAAATAAAAAGAAGAAAAAATCCTGTCTGAAAAAGAGAGCTTCTACCATCTCTGTTGTCTGTACTGATCTTACTGAATTAACACTGTGGTGCAATGAAAACAGGATTCTCTGCCTCAAAAATATCCTCAAATCCCACATTCTTCCATGTACAATTGAGTCCTTTTGGTTTGATTAGTGAGAGCTGAATATCTACCATAAAGTTAAATATAAAATTTCTTCCATATACTTATTTCTCATAATAGCATCTCAGGGAAGAAAATCAGAATTACATTCCCCAAGCAGTGTCCTGTATTTTAACTAATAGTGTCTGTTTCTCCATTCTAACCCATAGACAAGTTTAGAGAGCAAATCTGATTATTTCTGAGCAACTGAGTGCTGGTACAAATTGAGATAAGAGACAAGTGTTAAAATTTCCACAAAAACAACAGCATAGTTGGAATCTTTTTGCACTTAAGTTTACAAGATATGGTATATTTGCAGAATGGACCTTAGATATTTTCTCTGTAAATATTCAAGCATTTTCCAGAGCACTTGTGGTCAGTGCTACCTGAGGTTTGCTTTTACATGGTTCTGGTTCAGAAAATCTATTTGGTTTGGCATTTGTGTGTGATGCACTTTGTCATATGAATGACAGCAAAATGCTTTTATCACTGTCTTAAATTTCATATGCATGGGAAGTCTAGCATTTCAATACAATCACTTCATTATATTAGATATCTGTTACCATCCTGGTAAATAAAACACCAGGGCAATTTGGCAATATTTATGCTTAACAGTACATTCCCCCAAATTCCTTCTCTCATTAGAAGCAGATTCTCTTTTTTCTGTTTATATACATCCAGCCCCCTTCCTACTATCTTATTTGGCATGAAATTGCTAGGCAACTGAGGACTATGTGGCTGAAATTTTAATTAAGCATTATACTCTTAAAATGGTGCAAATGTTCACGCTAATCAGTATGAATATTATTAGTCTCAGTATTGTTCATCAAAAGCTGGGAATTCAAAAGCAAGCCAAGAAAATTGTGTTGTACATACATGTTCTGTCTGCAAAAGGCATTAATGTGTCCCTTTCGTTGGAAAAGTACAAAGCTACTTGGCTTTCAGTTTGCTTGAAAGATAGATTTCTTTTCATGGTAGCCAGTTAGCTTTAATTGCCTCTTTACACATATTCATGCTTTATGGTAATAATAAAGACAGATCCAGCTCTTTACCATAGAGTATCTTAAACTGGTCTTACATGTATTTATAATCCACTGAACTTCTTTTTCAGGCTAGCCCGGATCCTAGTTCGCCTGCCAGCGCTTAGGCTGATGAGCTCTAGCATCACTGAAGAACTGTTTTTCACGGGTCTCATTGGAAATGTTCCCATTGACAGCATAATCCCCTACATTCTCAAAATGGAAACAGCAGAATACAATGGTCAAATAACTGGCACGTCTGCATAGAGGAAGCAACGTAAATTGAGGGATTGAAGTAATTTTCACAAAACCCATATAATTAAGAAGTTAAAAGAGTAATGTTTTGGTATGTGCAGATAATTCCAGCTTGTTACCAGTTTCCTGACAGATTTCTCCTTGTCTTTTTCTGATGTTGACAAAATTGAAAGCAGCTATTAAAAGACCTGCTATAGGACCTTTCCTACCACAAGGAATATTTTTGATGCCTTTCATTTAAAAGGCCATAGATTACTGAACATACTTTCCACATGCTTTGTATTTAGAAACTATCAGTGGTTAAAAAGAGTTTTATAATATCAGAATAGTAATAAAATTACTTTAAAAGTAAAAAAGAACAGTATGTATATATTTAAAAATATCCTTGGAATGAATGTCTAGCAAATGCCAGGGTATAAATACTAGCACTTTGTAATAATTTCTTGTCAGAGCAACAGCATCATCAACATTCTGCTTATAACTATGGAAAACAAAAAAAAATGCATATGTCCTTAGTCAAAATGCTAGTGATTTTTGTAAAAATGTAGAATGCTAAAGGAGACAATCATTTAATCTACAAAACGTCACTTGCTGTTATGTTATGCATGAAATATAATGTGGATTCTTAAATCAGATATTCACGTTATATGAAACTGTATCTGTTAAATTAGTGTAGTTGTAATACACAGTACAGTGCAGTCATAGTGACTATTATGTGCTACAGCAATTCCCCTCACTAAAGAAAAAAAGTGTTTGTAACAATTACGATTAAATATGCAGGTTCCTTAAAGTGTCTATTCAGACAAACACAATCACGAGAAATGTTATTCTAAGAAGAAGCCTTTTGACTTTGGGGAAAATCAGTCATTAACTGGAAGAGCAGTAATTTTCAAATAGAGCCGTGTTATGCTCTTTGAGTGTGCACTTTGCATGCTCCATATTTACTCCTCTCTATGCTCTGAACACCCTTACGATGTAGCCACAGGGTACAGTTTGAGACCTGAAATGTATAGAACCTCTGCTTGTCAGCAAGAGTTTATTACAAAGCTCTCTCACTTTATTTCTCCCTCTCTCCCTCCCTCCCTGAGCACTCCCAGTTTTGCAGGGTTCTCAACTTTCCTGTCACTCAGTTTAAAACCAGAATATAGCTAGGATTTACTCTCATTCGTGCAATTGCAGTTGATGACTGATACACCATGGAGATATAAAATTAACTACTTCTTAATTGTCTCAAGTGATGAGCCATCAACATGTTTGCTAGTAGTACTGGCCATTAGCTGCTAGCATAGGTTCCATTTTAGTATAATTGATTATTATGGCTGTTTAGTATTTTAAAATCAAGGATTTTTTAAAAAGTCATAGCAATTAATACCTTCATCTGATCCTGGCTCATTAGATGCATTAACGATTTTAATCATTTGTGTGTTAGAAGCATTCTTACTTTCATAGTTTTATGTGACAAAACTTATCTAATAAGTTCAGCACTTTGGTTTTTCTTCTGTTACTGATTTTTATTTAGAAACATCAACTAGGTTGGTGTTTGTGACTTCTCAGAGTCTGAATTGTAGCCAAAAGACCTTTTGCAACTTTAGAAGAGGCTTCTAAAATAACATAAGACCTTGTATACTTCATGATTGTTAGGAGGCTGATATTTGTAGCACTTACTGCGACACAAAAGACTATTTAAGTTTAGCTTCTGGATGCATTAAAGTCTTCTACAGTTACTATTTTTAGCACATTCAGAATCTTCTTTTCTCAGAAGGGTCTTACAGAGTTCAGTATCCATGCAGAGATTTGTAATACTGCACTTTTAATTCTCTCAGCTTTTGCTATAGGAAATGAAATTCTCATATTGGTCACGTGATGAAAAGTCTGCTCTCTACATGTGAAGTCAGATAGACTTCCACTTTTAGTACCAACCATTTGATTGTAGTGTAACTGCTGCACAGTCCTTGTGTTAAGGGTATACAACTTAAAAATTCATAGAGATATTAACATCAGGAACAGTAGCTACCTTGGAAGGAGTAGTAGCTGCTTTTGTTAAAATTTAAAATTTTACTAGGTTATGTCATTGTTCTACAAGCAGAATGCATTTAACTATTGTGATCTTTTTTTTTTTCTTTTTTTTTAGCCAAAAGGATTACAGGACTTAACTTGCCTTCAGTATTTCATAAAAATCACTTAGGCAGAAAAGAAAGCATTTTAATGGTAAATGAAATATTCCTTAGCACAAAAACTAGCCATTGGAATATTTGGTTTTAAATCTCAATATGCACCTATCTTTTTCTTGAAAAACATAATTTCAACTTACTCTGCAAATAGTTATTTAAGGGCTTATTAGGGAAAAAATAATAATTTGTGCAAATTGAGTAACAACCATGCAATCCATAGTTTTGCATGCATTTAATAGATGAAATGAAGCCATTCCATCCTTAAGATTTGGTTATTACCACCTAAAAGCTATAAAGTCCCTCTCTGTGTAGCATTATTAGCATGATTTGCTGGTTTTCAGAGCTCAGAACCAAGCTACCTAGTTCTGATGCCATTAACAAAAATTACTCTTAACTATACATTATTTTGATTCCAAGACTAACTTTTTGGATTGTACAGATTTGAACACATATGGGTGCCTGGGCTATTTCCTCCCCAGGGAGAGGACTTTATGCTTCCCCTCCTTGAACTTCCTGCGGTTCCTTTTGGCCCGTTTCTCCAGCCTGTGGCGCTCCCTCTCGGTGGCAGTAGAGCCCTGTGATGCACACAGTGCAGATGCACAATCAGGCAAGCTTTGCGCCATCTCGGCAGAAAATAGTGCAACATTGACATGGTTCTTAGAATTTCTGAGGTTTGTTCCATCCCACCTGCAGTGACTGGAAGATGGTAACAGGCTAATTTTAGTAGCTTTACTGTTCAATTAGTTTTGGTTTTTTTCTCCTTTAAAAGTGCAAACTTTTCCTTGCAATTATGGGACAGGAGAGTTTTTATTATTGTAACAATTACTGAAGAACTATTTCTTGAGTATTAAATATTGAAATAGCTTGTTTTCATAAAGGTGAAATTTAAATACCAAACTTGTTTTCACAGAACTTGGAGTCAAAGTATCACAGTCACAAAGTGATTCTAAGAAAAGTTCATCTCGCTGAAGCTCTGCTGAGTGCCAAAATTTATTCTCTTCAGAATTTTTGAGGTTCTATTTCTACTGCTCTTGAAATGAAAATATTTTAACTTGGCAGAAATACAGTAATCAATTATCTGATTAGATTTATCTTAACCTGAGCAAATGTGTACACTAGACACAATTCATTCAGACAAATGGTAGAATTCTGTGCTGACTGAGACTGTGGCATGATAATGAGGCAATGCAGGGAATGATAATGAGGCAGTAATGTCCACTGTGCTTCATTTGTTTTCCAACTCTTTTGCAAAGGAACTGGATTTGAATCTTGTAGATAAAAAGCATTTGGGACTAGCTTTGTCATAATGATTTTAATTGCATTTCTGACAAATGTAGGAAGGTATACTCTTTTCTTCCCTTTATTTACTTGCATTGGACTACAGAGTCAGAACTAAGACCACGTGCAAAAGTAATCTTTCTCTGCCTATTTACATTGCTTATAAATTAGCTGCAATGCTTTTGGTGTCTGTGGAGTTACTCTTGCATGAAACTGGTAAAGAGGAAAAAATTATCTTCAAGGAGAGTTTTTCCTAAGCAGTCTTACAAGGCTTTCTTTTAGCTGCCTTAAAATGTTACATTATTAAAAAGGCTTAGTTTTCAGAGCACTCTGGGGCAAGAAACTATTGTTGCTCTCCACTGATTAATTTGCCAAGTCTCCTTTCACCATCTCCTGCAGCCGTTGTCCCCCAGACAGCTGGGATGCCTCTGGCAAGGAGCTTTGGCTCCAGGTCTGTGTGCAGGATCCAGCGGCTCTGCACGGCCATTCCAGTTCCCTTTGGCAAAGGGCACATTCTGAGGCTGCTGTAGAGAAACCAAGTCAGGGCTGAGGCTCCCAGGTGCAATCAGTTTCTGACTCTTCTTTCTCCTTTTACAGTCTCTGCCAAACACTTATGTGGTTTTTTATTGTTCTGTATAGTACACACATTCCTGAATTATTTCATTCAGGATACTGCAGCTGTCAGTAGATTTTCCTGCCCAATAAAGTTCAGACAGTAGTTAGGATTCTTTTCTGATTACCTGCTATTTAATTAGTAAAAGGCAATTTTAAAAAACAGCACCAAATAGCTTAACTAACAAGGGGTTTCAGGAATATGGTTTAACCAGGAAGACAGAACTGGAACTGAATGGGCTGAGGGTCCTGCCCAAGCAGTGACAAAGCAGCTTCCTGCACTAACAGCACCAGTTAGTGCATCCTGTCTGAACCAGGAGTGAGCAGTACAACTGGCAGGTCACTCAGACACACAGATGCACCACCACGTATCTACTGGATTATACCATCCTGAAAAGAACAAAAATGTTGATTTTCTGTTTGAGATCCCGCTCTTCCTCTCCAGTTACTCTTAATAGTGCAAAAGCAGAGGAGGTTGGGGTTTTTTTTCACTTACTCTCGTCCCTAAGGGGAAAAGGAGAAATGCCAGCAAACACAGGCATATTCCTACCTGTTCCCAGGGTTTGCCACACTGGCCATACAGCAAGAGAAAGCCTTTGCAGTAGTTGGTTCTGGTGATAAGCATGGCCAGCTGTGACAGCAGCACATAACAGCTGCAGTCCTAACACCTCCAAACATCCAGGAGGGATCAGGCAAATAAGGGCATGGTCACCCTGGAGAGGAGAGTGAGGGGCAGAAGAAGGACAAATTACCAGCATCTGCTGGATCTTGAATAACAGAAAATTAGTTTAAAAACAGCTTTATATGAAAAATTATGAAGAGGGGATAGCAAAAGAGAGACAATGAAAACATTTACTTTTTGCACCTTTTAATTATGAAGTTGCCGAGTTATTTTAAGAGTAAATGCTCCTGAATTAAGTTCAGGCTTATTGTTTGATGCCATTAACCCTTCTTGTTAGCTAATGCTACAACCCTGCTTCTGCTACAATCAGTGTTATCAACATATGGGAAATTATTTCTGCAAAAAAAATTAGAACTTTATTTATACTGTAGTTACAAGTTAAATTCTTTGTAAAGTTTAGATGCTCCAAGTTTAAGCATCTAAAGTTTGGATGTTTTTTACTGTGAAGTCATGCTAAGTTCATCACAGGCTAATACTGTTGTAATGTTCCATAATTCCCACAACCTGTTCAATCCTCTGAGTCACATGAATGCTTTGAAAATTACTTATTATTGTTAAATTCCTGCCTTCTTTCTTTTTAAAGGGTTTGATAGAGTTGTACACGTTTATTTTGTGCCTCCCACCATTGTGCATTTCTGCATGTTCAGTTCTAGAACTCACTCGAGCAGCTGATGCATATGTACATAGCTGTATGTATGTGTGTATGAATGTATATGTTTATACCTCTCTGTCTAAATATATTCTGTACAGTGTATAGAAAATGTGTAGTGTATGTATATATGTACAGATATAGAGCCGTTATTCGTCCATTCTATGTGCTAAAGTTTTTTATTCATTTGCTAATCCAGAGCTTCCTAAATTGGTCAGTCCTCACAATTTTAAGAGCTCTGCACCTTCTTTCTAAACCAGTCTGAATTCACTATTTGCTGTTCAGAACTGACAAATATATTCCATGAATTCTCTGGCTTTTACATTATTCTCTTTACCTTTTCTCATTTGACCTATAGAGGTCTGCCAGTCAATAGTTAATTGAGCATATAATGCCTGTTAAAAATAATGAATAACTATAGTCATAGAAAATACTTCCCTGCTCATTAATACTAATTCTCTTCCAGCCTCCTGAGATACTTTTGTAATGTTGAAATTTTATGAAGCTTGATAAGACACTGATTTTTTGTTTTTAACTCTTCATCTGTGGCAAACTGAAAGTAAACCAAGTTGCCCTTTATCACTGAACTGCAGCATGCAGAACAGGAGGTAATAGATGCTATTTAGTAAATCAATATTCATATTGCCATAGTGATCACATGAAATCAACCTGTGAGTTAGAGACTGTGCTCTGTTCAGTGAAACAGCAGCTCTGGTACAACAGTAATTAAATAGTAGAGACATTGCAGGTAGTTTATTTCTTAGCAAACATCGAGACATCTCCAGGATTTTCACAATGCATTTCAGTTGTATATTCACTTTCCAAAGTTTTCATCTTCCAACCTAGACTCAACACAACTAGTTGATTTAGCTGTTAGACTAGTGTCCCTTTCCACATTCTTTCCTTTCCTGGGTCTGGAATGTGTGCAGCTTCTGCACTGCCTGTGACAGTCTCACTTGTCCATGTGGGACCTGGGCACAGAGTTGGGAAATGAGATGTGGAATAAGACAATGTCTTATTCATTTACATTATGAAAGTATAAACAGGTCTTATTCTTTTTCCCTTTTGATGAAGTTAAAAAGGAAGCATTCCATAAATTAAATCTGTTAACTGGGTTTTTTTAAAAAAGCATTTCACAGACCATGCAAGGCAGTAGTTCAGCAAGTCTTATTTCTGTCATTAAAAAGGCAAAGTAAAATTTTCTGGGCATTTATTTCCACTTTTTGTGCTCACTGTGGCAAAACTTCTGTATATTTAATCAGATAACAAGACACCAAATAAAATAATATGAACTTTGTGCATGCTTAAAGTGAACCAGAAATCTGCTAGGAAAGTTTGCTACGGAAAATGCTGAGAATGTTCTCTTTCTTGGTATATTGGTTAGTGAGCATTTGTAAGCTTTTACTTCAGACACAGGAATAAACCTATAGCATTTCAAAACCTTATTTCTGTGATTTTTCAGCAGTAAAAATATTTAAATTAATGTCAGGAATTTTGTGATAGGTGGTCCTTCATTGGTGTCTGGACAATGGGTGCTGTTTGAATGCTTGCTTTCCTCTCTAAAGGTGAACAGATAATTTGAAAGTCTGTTAAAGTCATTGTACTGGGGGAACAATTTTAAAGTTTAGGAAGCCAGCTGGGGCATTAATCAAGACTGAATCTGTTTAAAAATTCAACTGTGAATTCAGGAAAAAAAGGCAAAGTTCAGTGAAACTGAATGTGTCTTACCCACATTTGAATTTTTTGTCTGAAGGACAAAATATGCTCAAATTTAGTGGCAATAAAGGCTCTGCAATAATACAACACAGGTCCATTTTATGGTATTTTCATGATTGTGAGTTAAAATAGGACTGAATAAATTTCAAAGAAAAGGCACAGTCTTTAAGAAGAAAACATTTTACTTACAGACTGTATATGTTAAATTTCTCCTGTATGGAATCAAGATCAAATGTTGGGGCATTTTTAATAATTAATCTATACTCTGAAATACACTGGAAGCCAGTGTTCATAATTTCTTAACTGAAAACTGCACACTGTTGTATCTGCAATGACATGCTAGGGAGTGCTGAGCTCCTATAAAACCAGCGAATTTTTATATAAGGAAGCATCTACTTTCAATTCCTTGGGATATATTCTGGAAGTCTGTGTTCCTTATAATTTAGAAAACTATTGTTTATGTTTATTTTTAAAACTTTGCAGAAGTTTTTAATTTCTCACAGCTTCTTTTGTGAAATCAGTATTGTGTGTGGTAACATTTAAAAATAATAGCATGTTCTTTTTTTAAACTAAATTTTATATCCAAACAATGTCTTCAGTCACAAAGGACTTTGAATTGTTGTGTCTGTATATAGAGTATTGCAGTGCATGGTTTAGCTTATGCATTTTATTAAATGCCGTTGTGTCATTATATTGTTGTGGTTAATACTAGTAGCTAAATGAGGTTTCTACCATTAAAGTGAATTACAAATATAAGTGCGTTCATGAGTTTTGAAGTTCATTTAATTTCCTCTTGAACAGGAGCTGTCTAAGCCGAATACATAATTTACAGTCTTACATGGAGAAAAAACATTTTGCCTTCACCACAGTGATTATCTTACGAGAGATTTAACCGGGTCTGCTATAGAAAAGAAATCACATTACCTTACTGACTCCAAGGAGCTTCTCCAGGAGGAGAGAGGGCTTTTCCTAAGGTTTTAATTCATCTTGAACAGACAAGCTTTGAGTAGCCCCAAAGCTGTCGCTGCTGTCCGCAGGGCGCCTCACACCCTCACAGCCCCTCACGGCCCCTCACCGCCCCTCGCGGCCCTCAGGCCCCTCACCGCCCCTCACAGCCCCTCGCGGCCCTCAGGCCCCTCACGCCCTCACGCCGCCGGGCCCGGGCACAGCGCGCGCACTGAGCGGGAACTGCCGGGGCCGGGCTCGGCGGGGCGGCGGAGCCTCCGCCAGGGGGCGCGCGGGAGCGCTGCCTCCTCTTCCGGCCGCGCCGCCGCGATGCCGATGAAGGGCCGGTTCCCGGTGCGCCGGACCCTGCAGTACCTCAGCCAGGGCGACGTCGTGTTCAAGAGCTCGGTGAAAGTGATGACCGTGAACTACAACACGGCGGGAGAGCTGAGCGAAGGCGCGAGGTGAGCGCGGGGCGCGACGGGAGCGCGGACTGCCTCTGCAAAGATACCAGGGCATGCGCGGGCCGCGCCCTCCGCAGAGACAAACCTTGTGTGCTTTTCTCTTTTTTTCCCAGAAAGTTCGTGTTTTTCAACATCCCCCAGATCCAGTACAAGAACCCCTGGGTGCAGATCATGCTGTTCAGGAACATGACTCCCTCGCCCTTCCTCCGGTTCTACCTGGGTAGGTCCCGCCGGCCGCGGGGGCCGCGGAGCAGCGGCTGGGTCGTTACCGCCGCGTTTGTGTCGCTGTCGCTCGGCCCTGCCTCGGCTGCAGCGGGGAAAGAAGCTGCTTGATCGGAAAAGAGCTTTAGCCCTTAGCAGCTCCCCTAGACTCACCCGCACGGAGATTTTGCTTTTCCACCTAAAACATTGCATTGCACATTAACTGCAGAAGCAAAGCAGATCCTTCATTCGTGTGCGGTTAAAGCTTCTCTAAACGGCATGCAGGGGGAAGTGGTATCATTTGATACACTATTACAATTTTTTCTTGACAGACAATGGAGAACAAGTTTTGGTTGATGTGGAGGATAAAACCAACAAAGAGATAATGGAGCACGTTAAAAAAATCCTGGGGAAAAGCAAGTAAGTAGCACACAGTAAGCTTAATGTATATGTAGCATACATAATACAAACTTTTATGGAATGCAGAAGGAAATACTACTTGTCTTTTAGACAAAACTGACACGGGCAAGGTGAAGTCCACAAGGCAGGAACTGTAAATCCATCTTTCTGATAACCTGGGTCCAGGGAAGGGAGAGGAAGTATTGCAATTAAGACTTCTGATAGTAACAAACAGGTCTCTTTTCTAGAGAAATGCTTGAAAAAGAAGAAAGAGAAAGGAAAAAACTATCACATCCAGCAACCTTTGGGCCCAGGAAGTATCATCTGCGAGAATGCATGTGTGAGATTGAAGGCCAAGTTCCCTGCCCTGCTTTTGTATCACTGCCCAAAGAGATGAGGGGAAAATACAAACCTGCTATGAAAAATGAGGCATGAGCCTGACATTTCAAGATCTCAAGTCATGCAGCTGTTTTTCCTCAGGGCTGGACAATGAAGGTGCTTCAGTGAGAGACAAGAGCCAACAGTTCCTGGGAACAGGAACAAACAAGATCATTCAATACAGACAACTCTGCCTCATAAACCTTCTTACAGCTACAACTAGAATAATTAAGTGCAAACTAAATAAAAGTTAAAACTGGCACAAAAAAAGCTGTGGTTCTACAAAGTATTGCAGTCAACACTGGAAAACAAAATTACGAGTCTTATTTCTTATTCATGCCTGCAGGTAACCAGTTATGGCAAAAGCAAGATCATGTTTTCTTTGGGATAGAGAGGCTAGACTAAAAATTTAAATCTTAGAAGCAGCACAGAATTATGTAATTTGTAGAAAGTGGTGCCGAAGTCCATATTGTACTAACCGATGACAGACAAATGATAATATAACTCCAGTCTCAACTGATTTTTCCTAATTTATGTAGTTACAAATCAGAAATAGTTCAGAGTCTCATTTTCATCAAGAAACAACTTTTGCAGTTGATACTGCAGCTCTGAGAAGCACTGATCAAGTCAGGAACATCAGCAGGAAAGAATGGGCAAATTGGTATATGAAAAGTAAGTTTTACAATTATCAGAAAAGCTCCTTCTAAGTCATCACAGCTTCTGCCTCACCAAACAATTACACCATACCTGTAACAGGTATAAACATGATGGTACTCTGCTGTACAGAACTGTACTCCAGCATTTCTGAACTCATGGTTGAATACAAAATTTTACACTGATTCAAGCATCCTGTACAAATTGCCAAGGACAAACACAACACAAAATAAACATGTTGTTTTATTTAATCTCTTTTTACAAAGTTTTCATACAGTATAGTGCATGCAGTTGTAACAAAAGTCAATGCTAAATAGTTATTGAGCTTTACGCTTAAGACATCTTCATTCCTTTGTGCCTTGCAAGCCTCACAGCAGTCTGTATACCAGCAAAGGTCTTCACTTTGGAGAAGATTTTAGTATTAGCTGTCTAGTCTATCACATCTAACACTGACAAAGATCATGAGGTATACTAGTCTGTTACCTGCTTGTAAAAATAATGTATTACATATACAATAAGAATACTTCAGTTATTAGTGTATTACCAGAAAATATAAGCAAGGCAGGATAGTTGCAAGAAGGAAAAAAACAACTTTTTAATGTGAAAACTGAAGCCACTGAAACATTTTCTCATGTTGATACCTAAAAAAGCATTAGGTTACAGTGCAGGAAGCAATCCTCCTGACTGTCAGCCAATTCTGTCCTACGTAACTGCCTTATGTTATCTCTCTTAAGTAACTCCAGGGATTCTGTTTAGCTATCAACAGTTTTGCTGCCTTCATGAATCTGGTGCTAAGCACCTGTGTTCTGTCAAGACCTTTTAGAATCCTGTTCTCTTCTACTTGGTGCAAAATAACACTTGGGGACTCAATCAGCTCTAATAAACATCAGTATAAGAACTTCATGGTCTTAAGCCAACCTCTTCTGCACGCCTTTCAAATCCAGTTTCAGGCTACACCAGACAAACCATCAGGTACCCTTGACTTGAAAAAGTCAAGCTGGTCTGAGTTACTTCAGTCCATTAATAGTGGTATGAAGTGAGGGTATAGGTGGTTTAGTATTTTTAAACAACAGTTCTGCAAGTCCCTACCTCCACTTACTCACAGCTAGGAACAAGAATTCCTGCTCTTTAGGTAAGAGTTATTTGTTTCTAAAATCTTAAGCAGTGCTGGGGTTACAGCTATACCAATATCAGAGACATAATTAAACGATACGTCCCATTCCACAGAATCTCACACTTCTGAGTAAGCCCACTACTGTTAGTGCTATACAGTGTGATCTGCATGATTTTCCTCTATTTCAGCTTTAAATAAAGAAACCCTTTCAGATTACCTCACCACCACCAGTGCTGCAAACAGTCATTCCTGCTGATGGATGGGCCTGTGCCTCTCAAAGATAAAAATCAAAGCAGTTCAGATTTAATCTCTCTCAAAAACCCTGCCATTTGCCCAGCTGTAGGCCCTCCTGCATCACAGGTATTGGCTGTCTCCTGGTCATCCCCCAGCCACAGGATCACAAGAGGTCTTCAATCTGAAGTTCCTTATTTAAAACAAGTACGCCTGATTCTCATAAAAACTGAGGGGAATCTAACAGGAGAGACAATTGCCATTTGGCACTATTACAGGCACAGACTTGGTCTTCTAGCTTTCACAAAATTCCAGTGGCATCTCAGCTTTCCATTATAAACAAAATTTTTTGTTGCTTAGGTGCTACAAAAAAGTGTTCCAGTCTCTCATGATCATTCTGTCACCCAGAGGATTTAAAGGAATGTGTAGATTCCATAATGTAATTAGCAATTGGAGGTTCACCCTTTATATTACAGTTAGAAGTGGTGCTGGCCTGATGCTCCTTTCCCTGGAAAATAGCAAATACTTGCTCCCTCATGAGCAGGTCTAAAGCCAGCATGATGCTATGACACCACTGCTAGTGCTCAGTGCAAATGGGAAACCAGAAGTGATGAAAAGAAGCATCCAAGTTTACCTGGGAAGCTTTATACAGACACTCAAACGTTACTCAAACAAAGATCAGTTAGAAAGTTCTCAGTCTTAAGATCCCTTTTATGTATTTATCAGTATTGCACAAACTTGATCTGCGAGCCTGTACATCCAGCACCCTGGAGAATCCCAGCAGCTCTTTAACAGCATGTTGCCAGAACATCATTACCAGTTCCACTGCCCTGGGTCAGGAGGGGATGAAGAAGTTTTAGAAGTTTTCATCTGTTTTTAGTCGAAGCCACACTTGAAAGGCCAAGACTACAACAGAAAATGGGAAAGAGGGCAAACCAACATTCCAACCACTTCCACATCATAGTTCCCTATTAGCACTTAACCCCTGGACCAAAATAAGCATTCAGTAAGACCAGTTAGCATTAAAAGTGCTGTAAACAGTTATTTTAAAATTTCTTACTCCAAGCTTTTGAGACCAGCAGCATTCCTCAGTAATTTTTTCGTCAAGATTCCGTAGTAGTGGCAATGTCTAAATGAAAGTGCTTTAAAGTCAGGATTCTCCCAGTTCCTTCTTGTGATGATCAGTACTCCTGTCTGCAAGTATCTGCCTTACCTTCCCATACTTAACAGCAGATTGAATTATTACACAGCCTTATTGCTGCTTCAGCAGTTAGATTTCTCCTTCTGCTTTGCTAATGTCTGCTTCAGTTCCTTCAAGTTCTCTGTCAGTACCTCCACCTCATCCAGTCGTCCACTGTGTTTGGCATCAAATATATAAGCTTTAATATTATCTATCTGTTGGAGAAGCAGCTCTTCCTCTATAGCCTCCTCTCCAGAGATCTCACTGCCATCCTCCACTTCAAAGGGATTGATAGAGGATCCCTCTTCAAATGGATTCCCTGAATTCCAGCTGCCACCAGGCTTTTCAAATGGATTTTCATCCTCTTCAAAGGGGTTTGAAGTACTGCCAGGTGCTCCATTACTTTGTTCATCCTCTTCCTCACTTTCAAATGGATTATATTCTTTTTTATCACTTTGCTGAGCTGTGTCAGAGAAAGAAACCACTGGAGAGGTGTCTTTGGCAAATGGGTTAGTGGGATCTTCCTCTACCTGTGGGGTATCTGCTTCATCCTCAAAGGGGTTTAGACAGGCTGGTTGATCCTGGTCTTTGTCACACTGTGGGGCATTCTGGGGTCTGAGTGTGAAGGTCATGTGCTCTTTAGCTTGCAGCTGCTCAACAGCAGGAGTTTCAAAACTTGTGTCCCCTCTTGTGTCCCCTCTGATCAAAGTAACATCCAAATGTTGTTTGATTTCTCTGAAGTCTAAGGAACGTGTCCTTGAATGCTGAGACATGAATTTATGGTGCTCTCTTTTCCACTCTTTTTCACGGAGGACCTGAAGTTCCTCCCTCTGTATCTCCTCCTCTTCTGCCTGTTTTTTAGAAAGCTCAATAGCTTTCAGAGTTTGTTGTTGATCATATTCCTCCTGAAGCTGCATCAGGTTCTCTTGCAATGTGTGGACCTCATCTATCCTATTAGCTGCCTTTGCTTGCTTAATAAAGGATGTGATATTGTCAATCTGCTGAAGAAGTGGGTCTGCTCTCTCACTCTCCCTCGATATGCTAGATGTGGGTAACCAGCCTTCAGATTTTCTGACTGTTCCTTTTTTTATGTGAGTTTCATCACCATTAACTGCAGATGCAGATATGGAGATAAACTCCTTCTGCTTTTCCTCTTGTTTTCCCTGTGTTTCAAGAGTGACCTAAACCAAAAAACACGTAGTAAGAAAACACCATGAGCTTTAAAATTTTCATTTTAAGTATCCATACATACAAGTTCACTGATCTTAACGCATTGCTGGCTGATGCTAAAAGGGATCAGCTGCCATTTTGGTTATTTGCAGAAGATTCTTATTTTCATACCTTTCCTTACACCCTTCCCATGAGTTTGTGATGATACTGATGAAAAATCCACGACATCTGCCTCTACAAACTTAAGGAAAAATAGGAACAACAATTCTCTTTATAGAGGAAAAAAATGCCTAATGCAGCTATGCAAGGAGTGGCCTAGATTGATTTGGACGTTAATTGTATCACATATGATTACAGCAGACAGCTGTAACAGAACATCAGTGTTTAAGGTCACTGATATCACTGGTGTTTGGAGTGGGATGATTCTTATTTCTCAACGTATATCTCAAGATGAAGTTGGCTTTAGTTTATAATTAATGATGTCCTCCCTCCTAAAGGACAAAAAGCCTTTCTCCCTGCAGAAGCATCCTTATTCTAGTATGTCCTTTCCCTGCTGCTTTCTAGAAGTGTCAAGCTCTGTGCCCACCTACTTCTGGTATGGGCAGAACAAAGCAGCAGCTAGGCAAAACCCTGGAAAAGGGGATGGAATGATATGGACGAAAAAATAACAAACTGAAATCCAGCGTTGAAGGCAACTACTCAGACCCACAGAGCTCCCAGGCTTCCATCTATGTGAAGGTCTGATACAAGACATAACAGATCCCAACCTGTCTTACCATATGCAGTCTTTTCTTCTTCAGTTCTTCATACTGATCCTTGGTTGGCAGGGACATTAGGCCAAGCAGTTTTTCCTGGCAAAAATCGAAACATTTACAGTATTGCCTGCAGGTATTCAGCCCATTTTTCAAGTCATCAAGAAAAGATATACGACCGGCAGAAACCAAAGATGTTTCAACACCGCAGTGCCTGCTGCAGGTCTGCACACACCTTTGCTGCCACAGCTGCACTGCTGGGTGGGCTCACACCTCAGCAAGAGGAAGAGCCATGGCTCACACACCTCTTGGGTTCCCCTGGCCCAATGCTGCTCTGAGTGCAAGATCTGTGTTCAAGACAGCTTATTTAAGGCTATCATAAGTCATTAGGGGAACTACAGAAAATGCAGAAAACATATAGAACCAAGGTTCCAGTCAAAATAGTTTCAAACCACGGGGATGCCTGGCAAAGAAGAGAACACTATCTAAAATGTACATTCATCTCACAGCATATGCTCTATTTACCTGAACAAAAAGTGTAGCTGAGTATCTTATCATTCGTTGAAGTTGTAGTATTTTAGGATGAGGTTGAGGATCTTCATGCAAGCCTAGACTCAAAATCTTCTTACTGAATCAAGGAACACACACAGCCTCATCAGCTCAAAAACAAAATCGGGAAAAATGCCGCAAAAGCAGAGAGACAATATTGGATCAAAAACTTCTGATGTCCTTTTAGATAAACAGTTTTGGATATTACAGTTTATAATGCTTTCCACTCCCAGACTTAGAAAAACAAAGAAACCCCAAACAAACAACTCCTTTCCCCTAAATGGTGCTGCTACTTGTCTCCTCTATGTTTAGTTATTCTTGCTGCAGAGGAATGCATGAATTTTAAGGCTGGAGAAGCAAGTAGAAATTGGAAGTGTACAGGAACAGCATCTACCTTTTCAAATGCTCTTGACAACTAAGCAGACAAACTGATCATCCATATAATCAGTAAAGTTGTAACAGAGATACATGCATGCGGGGGGGAAAGGGAGAGAGACAATCTTTTACCTTAAGGCATCTATAAATTCATACATTTTTTGAATCTCCACCCTCAAGTCATTAGCACGATCAAGGTTGTAGGCTGTCTCCCCAGCACTAAGGAATAAACAGAACTTTACTGTAAGTCATGTATCCAGTTAACAACACACAACACTACTAGTTATCCCAAGATGACCAAGATTCAACAATGGTAAGAACAGCTAACATTAAAGGGCTGAATGATTTTATTTCAAGCTCATGTTTAAAAACCCTTTTTTTTGTGACAGAAATGGAATATTAAAATCATTTTGTGAACATGAACACTTCATAGAAGATAACTGTATTTATTATTAAATACAATTATTTAACCACATATATATTATGATTATTACTTATATATTTATATATTATTATTTATTACTCTAGGAGAAATTGTATTCTAACACAAAAATGCCACTCTGTTTTGAAGAGGCTCATTTACACAAGAACTGTAGCCTTGTTCTCCCTTTTTTTGCAAAGATGATGCATCAAAACATGACAGTAGTTCCTCACTGCGAAGCGGCTTTAAAAAAATTAACAAATCAAACAACTTCTCTGTATGCTAGCATTAATAATTAATTCAATACTACTTTGTTTGAAGAGCATCCAGAAAATAGCAAATAATGAAACATTGATTTTTCTTTTCATTTACACACTCTTGTAGCCTTAGTATGCAACTTCCTTACTACTTCCCACACATTTAGAGGAAAAACACATGTATTCATAAACATAACCAGCAATGGGACTTACTTTAGCGATTCTGCCATCCTTATGTATTCTGGTGCCTTCTGGTCAACTTTCTCCATGCAGAGTCGGAGTTTCTTGTTACAATATTAGAACAAAATTTATAAAAAAAAGAACAGACATTAAAACACTAATGCGAGAACATGCTGACATGAATCTTTTCATGCTGGTTGTGCAGATTTAAAGTTAACCATGATGAAAGGCAGTTTTAACTACTCAAGAATTACAAGACCTTCCAGTTATCTCCAGAACAGTATGGCACTGTCAGGAGCAGAGAAAGACTCACTGTACCCTTGCAAGGTGGACTTTGAATGGAGAAGCTGTTTAAATGGATGACTTGGACAACTTCTAGCCCTACATCTCTTCACCAACAAGAGCACCAACAAAAACCCCCATTAATACCAACACAGGGAGTTTGTGGACTCTCCTGAGAAGGTATCTGGTGATCATCAGTACCTGCTGTGAAGCACATTTGAATGTAATGTTGATAGAGATGGTTCAAAAAACGCATTTGCCATCAGTGTAAGGACAAACAGTGGTGACATCGAGTCCCATGGTTCCAGTGCAACCCACCAATCAAATGCACAGCATATCACTCACTGGTTTAAACAAGTTCACAATTTTGAGAGGCAAGTCTGAACTACTAGTTCCAGATGATGAGAATGAAGATGCATTTTAAAAATATGTATATGAAGTTAATGTGGGCCATAAATACTATATTGCAACTGATTTCAACGTTTCAGATATGTCTTTGTTACATGGCATAAACACCCAACAGTGTCTACTAGCACAAGTCAACATTAAGTCACAAAGTAAGAGTTTAGGCATGAGGTAACAAGCCAAAAGCCAAGTAGTGACCACTGCAGACATCGACTGTAGCACAGAGCTTGACTTACCTCATAGAGTTTCACAATCTCTGGTGTGTATTCTTTCTCATCAATCTGTTGCTCTCTTTTCAACAAGGTGTCTTTGCAGTGCTGACAACAACGGATTCGTTCATCATCCTTCTCATCCAGAACAGAGCTCACGCTGCTGATGCTGCTAATGCTGCCCCGGCGGGAGCCGTGGACGCTGCTGGGTGAGGAGTTTGGGCTCGTGTGAGAGCCCAAGGCCTCTTTGCTGGCACTAGTGAGTTTGCCTAAAAATTATACACAGGTAATTTTACAGTTACTGGAGAAGCCAACAGATTTTACCAACACAAAAAAAACTGCCCTTTAGCAGAAACTTTACATTCAGGTGGTACTAGAAAACCAGGTTGAAAGAGTCTGCTGAAAGACATGCAAGGATTGCATGACAACCACGAGTGCAAGTCAGAATTTGGGTCTTCACTGCAAATCTTGCTGTATTTAAAACTAGCCAGAAAGCAGACTGCTAAGCATCACCTATTTTGCTTATGCCTAGAAGCATTCTCATGTTTGAGCCTGCACAGTCACAAAACTATGTGTAGAACAGGGATGATAATGACATCCAGGCATTGTGCTTGAACACTCTGAAAGGCACAGTTAATGTCATTTACGTTCACAGAAAATAGTCTCCTCTCCAGTGCACCAGATGAGAAAAATAAAAGTTTAAAGTGGTTCTTAAAGCCCTATACACGAATTTCCCTAAGTTGTAGTCTCAAGGTCCAACATTAGGACAACGCAGACAAAAGTGGAAATATCCACAGTATTCCTAAATGTCAAGAACCTTGGCAGTTGCTAAAGTTAATAGCTCCATAGTTATAGTACTCAGTAGAATAAATAATAGCTATATTTACCAAGAGTTACTACTTCTTTAACTACTTACTATTTATTTATTTAATATTTATTATTACGACTATTACTTCTAGTAAATTTTTCAGTGTTATGCAACACTTCCAAATCTAAAGAAGAAATAGAGACAAAGAACGGAGAAATCGTTCCTTGTATTCTGTTTCACAGACAAGTGTCTACATGAAACTGAATGGAAGTTTTCAGCAGAACCAGACTATTACCAGCACATATTTTTTCTAATGGCAAAAAGGCAGGATGCACCCAAAGTGAGCTAAGAAAATGAAGAATTAACTCTACAGTACTTACTTGCCAATGGAAGACTAACAAATTCCATGCACTTCTTGCACATAATGGACCCGCAAAGGCGGCAGTGGTGACGTCGGTTTCGGATACTGAACTTGGTGCCACAGTCTGGGCAAAATGGAACATCCTGATCACTGACCCAAGGCACAACAGACTTCTCTATAGCTGTGAGCAGGAATACACACCATGTAGGTATTCAATTAATTCCCTAGCTGGTTAAACTATAGGGGAAAATAGTCTCAGGTAAGCTCACACTAACCTCTTATTTTAGCTGACTCAGTGTTTGCTCTGTCAAATGATGTAAGCTGGTAGAAGACAAACAATATACTTAAGAAAATTATACTTTTGCAAGGAAAAAACCCAACAAAACTCAGCCCAACCCAACAAGTAAAAGAGACCTGGCATTTTTAAGAGAGAGAAGTTTCAGCTGGTTTTACACCAGACTCATGCAATTTTCTTTTTTTCTAATTCCATATTAATACCAGCACTAAACAATGACTTGTCAAAACTTTACAAATCAACACATTTTGCACATAATCCTTATTGCAGCCAACATTACTCCATCTGAGCCAAAATGCAGGTGTACCATTGACAGATTTTGAATAATGAGAAGCTGGAAGAATCATGACAAAAATATTGCAGAGCAATTTAGTAAAGTAAAAGATGGAGAAAATAAAGCATGAGAACAGATGGTTCCTGAAGCATGTGGAAGTAGCATCTTCAGCTTGAAAATGGTGCACAGAACCAGAAATCATATCCACAGCACAGGGTCAAACCATGCACAGTATTCAAGGTAATGTGTAAAGAGAGTCATAGTTCAGTATCCTTTATAAAGTGTATTCCTAGAAAAATGGACACATTTCATACTGAAATAGAATTTTTTCAATCTAGGAAACATTTAGAAGGCTGGAATATTAAAAAGCATGAAATTTACCTTTTCTAACCTGATTATTAACTTATTGACTTCAACAACGTAGTGATCAATTCTGGCTGCTCGGTGTTTCTTGAATTCAGAAAGATGGCTTCTCATAGCACCTGCAGGGATAACAAAAAGCTGTCCTGGTCACCCAAGTACTCTGTATGGATTTAAATGCCACTTGAAAGACAGATATCTCTTCTTTTCACCATTCATTTCTCATGTTCAAATTCAACTTTAAAGATACATTGGAATCCTACATTTTCAAAGTGTTGGTGTAAATAAAACATGCAGGTTTAAAGACTAATCTTCAGGCTAGCAATAAACAGTGTTTTACTGCAGAAAACAAGTAACATTATGTTAGAACAGCTGCAACAATTTTCTTTCTCCATCTTCATTTGTCAGTTACATTTGGTAAGCTGTTGCCTACTAGTGGTGTTCTAAAAACCAACTCCCTTTAGTTTCCTGGCTACATATTGAACAAAGGGAAGAGACAAGCCCAAGGACTACTGGAGATCTATGCAGCAGCAATTTTGTTTCAGATTTCTGATCATCTCGACACCTTTAGGGGTCTGAATCAAATACTTGATGACAGTTTTAGATTTCTAGAAAACTGATCACCAAATATTGAAAAGAACAATACAGCATCTCTTTAAGACATGTACAATTCATAGTCAATAATGCTGGTTTAAGATTACTCCTTTTCCAAATAAGGTGGGTGAGGTATTAAAAATCAAAGTTAAAGACAAAAAACTAAAGACCCCAAAGTAACCAACCAAATCTTCCAGCTGACAGAACTCAAAATCAGATCTTGCTTTTTGATGCTACCTATGTAAATGTAAGAATCTCACTTCCTCACACTAATGAACAAAAAAAAATCTCCAAAGATGCATTCATAGTAGTGAAAGAGTCCCTCTAGGTAACTGATTTAAGCCACAGCTTTGGAGACAATCCCTTTAACTGATCCATTAAATCCCATGCCAAAATCCCTAAGGTTCATCTTCTCAACTCTCATCAAAAAGCAGTTCTCACCTCTCTAATGTTCATAAACCTTCTCCCTAAATTAATGCTTAGCTAATATTTACAGTATGATTGTTGCTCAAATAGTTACAAAGTCAAAAGTAAAGTAATACACAGCACTTACACCCTGCAGACCCAAAGGAACCAGTCCTAGTCTGTCAGCATCATAGTGGAAACTTTCCCAGGATCCACAAGAGATGGTGCTACTTTCTTCACCAAAAATAACCACAGTATTTCAGGTATAGTACAGGCAATTGCCAGTAGCACTATTTATAATTATAGGCTCAGTCAGCTTATCCTTGAAATTCTAGAAATGCAGATTTATATTCAGAGGAGTGAGGTCTGTTTGGGTTTTTTTAGTTTGTTTTTTTAAAGTAAGTCCCCTTTTAATAAGAAGTGATCACCTCAAATCCAAGGAAGAAGCTGAAAGTTTAAATCAATGGATAATCTTTTTGTCAAATATGCAAAGTAACAGCTACTTTAAGCGTAGCCCAAAACTGGGGATTTTATATACTAATAACTTATCTATTAATTAGTGGATTATCTGTTTTGTAAAGTCACAAGATGAAGCTAGTTGCACAGAGGTAAACACAGAATTAAGAGATCTCAGCAGCATAGGCACAATGACATGACAAACAGCAACCTGAAGGGTAGTTTGGGTACTGATTCTATACATGTCTTTTTTTCACCTCACTAACTGTGTTTCCCCCACACTCCACCTCATGCAGACGGGCTGCTCAAAGTCAATGTGCAAACCATGACTGCTGGCTAGTGAATCCACTGCAGCACAGACACAATTCCAAACCACTTCAGCAATACTGCAGCACTTTCCCAATTCAGATCATAAGTTCTCCCCACTCTGTATTGCTTTCTAGCTCTCCTACCAACTTCCTGGGGCTCCCACATGTATGGATCTACTCCACCATAGCTGAATGACTCATATTGCTCCTGAGATCCAGAACCAGTTCTGTCATCATCTTCTCGTTTCAGCAATTTCTTCTTTGCTCTTTTGGCCTTTTGGACTAGATCTGAAAAAGATAAACTCAAGTAATCTAACATATCAGGTAGTCACCAAATATTCACCATGTAAAGACAGTACAGAATATTACTCTTCATTTAGTGGGAATCTTTTTACTGGCTAACTATCCTCAAAACATTCTTAGAACCAAAATGCAGTTCAAAGCACCACATAGGACACAAAACGCATTCCTTATCTTACTGCACAAACTTCAGTGTGCTTGTACACATAAATAATTTTTAAAGTACTAAACAGCCCACTGCTAGGGTTAGGGTTTCACCAAGAAAATTGATTAATACTTCAAAAGTCTATCTCAAGAGAAAAAAAAAATCAAGACTGCCAGGCCACTATTTCTAGCATACTAAAACAAAACAAAACCATTTTTGCAGGAAACACACAGAATTATCACCAGATTTTAAACATTTTTCTCTCAATATAAAACACCATTGCGTACACAAGGGGGTAAAAAAGGGAAATATCTTAGTAAAACAAAATTCAAAGAGACTTTCCAAACACTACTGAAATGTAGAAATCCATAACAGACATGGAACACTCCCAGCATCTCCTGCCAGCTCCACCACCCACATGCTTTTCCATGCTTTCCCAACAACAACCTTTCTTAACTTCACACTTTAACTGCAACCACAGTTTTATCTACTCTCAAAACAAGAAATTAATGAACTGGAGCCTGGCAAGTACCAGTGATTCCCCATATCCTCCACAGTCTTCAAGTAATTCTTGGGGATTCACTGCATTACAGTATAATTCTGAGTTTTCAGAGAAAAACAAAGAGAAAACCTAAAGAAGTCAATAGTAAAAATCGTGCATAATATCAGACATTTGAAGAGCAATGTCCTTCAGCACCTACTTTAGAATCAATTTATAGAAAGTATCGGGAGAAGATAAATACTGTACTTGGCCCGAGGAGATTTACGAAAGAATGGAACTGCATGCCTCGCCTGTAAGTCCCTTCAATTAATATTTTATTCCTGTCAGAAATTTGGGAGCACTGGAAGTATGAGCAGGGATTTCCCACGGCCAAGCCGAACGCGTTTACCGCGGCCGCCCTTACTTCGGAGCTGCGCCCTGACGTCCCGGTCTTCGCCCGAGTGCTGCTCCTCGTAGTGCGCCTGGAGCTGCCGGAATGCCTGGAGATCCTTCAGGCACAGCGGGCACAGGAAGCCCTCGCGCACTTCGGTCGGGTCCCCGAAGGCCGCGGGGCAGCCCGACGCCATCGCGGCCGCGCGTGCTGCCCTCACCGGCTGCCAGGATGCGGGGACCGCATCGTCCTTAGGCACTGCCTGAAACGAATCAGGCCATCGCCGTGCCACCGGCAGCGCAAGATGGGGGCGGGAAGGGCCCGGACTGGATGCGAGCTCCTTCCGGAGTCCCCGCCCGGGTTCCCCGTCCGGACTCCGGTCCCGGTCCCGATCCGGTCCCGGTCCCGGTCCTGATCCGTCGCGCGCCCCCGCGAGGCCCCGCCCAGGGCAGGAGAGGGGCCGCGCGCCAGCACGGAGAGGGGCGGGGTATACGGCGCACCGGCCGCCGGGGGGAAGCAACTGAAGGCTGCCCCGCCCGCCTGAGGGGCCGTGGCCCAGCAACAGCCCAGGGACGGCCCGGGAAAAGCCCTGGGCCGTGCCCGCCTCACCTCAGCGCCTGGGCAGCCAGTGGCTGTCTCCAAAGCAGGGCGACCGCGGCCCGTTCCGGCTGCCGGCAGCGGCAGAACCCGGCAGAGGGAGGGGCGAGCGCTGAGCCATCGATGAGAGGAAAGGGCGGGAACAAGGAGGGCTCGTCCGATCTCGGGGAAGAGGCTGCCGAGCGCAGAGCTATCGATGGATGTTGGGAGCGGAAGCGGAGGCGTGGGAGCACGGTCGTTGTCTCTTCTGAGGCCAGGACTGCTCGCTGTGTCCGGCCGCCCGGCTGTGTCCGGCCGACGGGCCCGCAGAAGTGCGGTGACAGAGTCCTTTCCAGGACGGGACGGTGCTGTCATGTGAGACACCACGCGTCCCGCGGCCGCCGGTTCCCGCCCCGCTGCCCTGGGACCTTTCCCATAGCACTGGTGGGTCTGTGCTTTGTATCTTAACCGCTGTGCATGACCCGTTGCCAGTATCAACACGCTTAACGTTCCCTTTCCCAGCCTACCGAGTCGTCCTAAAGGAAGTGTCCCAAACCTGCGAACTAGAGCAGCCGGTGAGGTACTTAGCCACAGACGGAGCCCAGGAATAGCACGACTTGCCTCCTGACAAAGCTATCTAAATCAACGGCAGGGCCTTTTCGGTATCGCCTTCCTGATTCACCTTCCTGCCAGCTTTTGTTTAGTCTCAGCTGGCAGCAGTTACTTCTGTCGCACAGTCCCAATCAAACAGAAACAATAGCAGTGTGTAATCACACTTCGGTTTCCTATGTTAGGATTAAAAGCTCTTGGAAGCAGAGATTTTCTTAGTAGCAATGCTATTTTACACTTGAGTCTTGTCCATTAAAGGTGGACTTTCACTCATCAAGCCCTGCTCTTTTACCCTCCAGCTTAAATCCTCTAAAACCTTTTTAGATCGTATCGTGATCGGATGGGGAGGAAGAGAACGGAGCCTGAGGCTCAGTGTCTTAGAGAATACACCTGCTGTGGTGTCACCCTCCCGGATTTGCTAGAGCCGGGCAGTTTCCTGGCGGTGAGCCATACCTGTGCCACCAGCTGGCACCAGCTACCTTTGTTGTTCCTTGCCCCTTTTGTCCTCTTTGTAACTCACTGAACGGTCAAAACGCTACAGCGATACACGCGTCTCTAGAAGAGCTGCAAGATCCATGAAGGAGCAGAGCTCTTGGGGAGGTTTCTGTTGGTATTTCAGTTTTCAGGTTCCTGTTTCATGTGCGTGATTTGTCACAAGTGTGCAGGGAACGGGCAGGAAAAGGGGTGGGTGAAGGATGGGAGACGGGGCAGTCACTAGGTGGCACAGCAAGCACGTCTGAGAGCTGTCGAGGGCCTGTGGGGGCCTCGGCCGTGCATTTCGCAGGAAGTTGCTGTAAAGGTTTTTCTCCTGCCTGTGAGCTGTGAGCCCTGTGGATCGGGGCAGTCCATCCTCCTTCGCCGTTCCTAGGTAGCGAGAATCAGGTGTGTAAGTGTTATAAGTAAATAAATGTTTCTAGGGGCTAAAGGTTAAGTGTTGTAAGCAAGTCATGTTTCTGAAGGTTATGTGTTAAAAGTTGTAAGATAGTTATAAGGGAGTTAATGACTCTGTGAACACTGGGGGCGAAAACCTGGTAAATGCTGAAAAGATGACATCACGTAAGCAGTGTCAGCGCTCCTATCCTGGATTGGTGGAGGCAGTGGACCAATCATTCGACGCCCTGGCAAAATGATTGGTACAGGATGATCCTCGCTAAAAGCCAATCAGACCGCAGACAACGAGCCAATCGGAGAGAGGATCCTGAGCGCCCCAATCAAGAGAGAGCAGGAGAGGATAAAAGGGACTTTGGGAGGCTGTTGGGCGTTTTCTCTTGGAGTTTTTCTGTTGTTGTCGTGTCTGCTGCTTTTACGCCGTTACTTTGTATTTTTCTCTGTTTGTTGGGTGGTGCCTGGGCTTATCTCGGGCTCCTGTCCTTGGTGGTTGCAAAAATAAACGAGATGTTTTTTGGTGGGTGGGGCTTTTTTGTTTGGTTTTTGTTTTGTTTGTTTGTTTGGGTTTTTTTTCCCCCGTCTGAGTCTCTGCCTCGTTTACTACATAAGGAAAAGCGAGACTGTACAGAACAGTAAGCTCTTTCCTCAACCCTGTCTCGCTACAGCCTCTGTACAATTCTACAGATGCTCTTGGGGGCTGCATTTGTATTGGTAATGGCTCACAGGGAATGAATGCAAACAAGCGGTAGCACAGAAGGACTTGATACAGCAGGAAAGTCAGACCTGTACTGCCCCATCCTGCCACTGGGGTATAAAAGTTGACAAAACCCCGCGTCTGCTAGGTACTTCCTTCTCTTCCACAATCCAAGTCCTTTGCAAACAGTAAGAAAATAAGTGGTAAAATATGTTTGTGAGTTGTAATAACTCTTAACTGTGAATTTTAGAACCTGGTCTGTTGCTAAGTTGGTCATTGCTACTGATGTCCGAGAGGAGAAATTTCAGTGGGAATACGGCTGAGAAGGGGGGCACAGTTGGCCCCATAGCCATGGCACAGCTCAATCAGAAATACGTTCCAGTTAGGGTCACCTGTGTTCTTTGACTTCTTATAATACCTTCGGTGCCATTCGGAATGTTTAATAATGGAATCTGACCTCAGGACAATAGAGGTAAATGCAAATGATGCCTGTCTACTTCTCAGGGTAGTTAAGTGAAATGTATTTCACAAACATACTGAAAAAAGTATCTGAAATTGAACAGCATTGAGTTCAATATAGACTCTGTAAACAGAGTGTAAGCAGAGTGAAAAATCAGGCTGTTCTTGGGAAAATCAGAATGTTCTTTGTAAATATTCCCTAAACAAAATGGTCACTTAATTTAACTTAATGCTGTTTTTAAATTTTGCCTAAATACAATTTTATAATTACCCCATTGAAGTGGGTAGCACAAAACTCATCTTACAGCATCAATGATCTTCGATTTTAATTTAGCAGAGATGATGTTTTGTTTGTTCGTTCGGTGGATCTTACCCAAAATTTCCTGTATTTTCATTTTGTTCAGAGAACTAAAATATTTTCATGTTGCTGATCATTTTACCAAAGCTCATGTACTCAATGCACTCAAGTTGCTTATACTAAACATTTTTGATACATAACAAATCTGTTTAATTAGTCTGTGTAGACAGGATAGAAGCTACATTTCCATGCCAAGCCCATGATTTTTACTGTGTTTGCAGTCTCGTCAATCCAAACTGACAGCCTCATGGCTGGTTTGTAAGAGCGACAGCTGACTACTTGTTGAGCCTCTTTTATGTGATTTGTTGGTTAACTGCTTTGGTACCTGCAAGCTAGTCATCATCTCAAGTTTGTTTGGTCCCTTGACACTGCTGAATAATCTGTCATATTGGTTGTGAGTGCTAGGCAGCACTTATATAAACTAGGTGAATTATAAAGAGGAGAGATGGGAAGATTCAGAATTCTTTTGCGTTTACATTTAATTTAAAGGTTTAACTGTGAGAGCTGTACACCACAATGCCTGGATTCATTTCAAATGCCAAGTACACCATATTTGGGTGCTCTCTTCTAGCCTCTCATCTTTTCTTTTGTCTACAGACTTGAGCAGCCATCAGTCCCCTTCTTGAAGACAGCAGTAGAATACCCCCACCAGTTTGTATTTGACAGGGAAAGATTTATGATTTGTTTTGTGGGGTTGTTATTGCTCTCTTTTTCAACACCACTTGCTTGTTCAAAGAGATTGTTTTTTGTTTTTTTGTCATGACTGTTTTGGCTCAGAATTTTTTACCTTTCATAAATTCTTACTATATTTTTTATTTGTCTTGACTTTTCTCCTTTTTTCACAAAGCTTCTTCAGATACCCCACACAGTATCAGCTTCAAAATCATGAGGGAATTTATGGTGGAAACATATGTTTCTCTGTGAAAATTACTTTAAATCAGCAATCATGTTTCAGGCTGACTCTTCAGATCACTTTCCCTGGTTTTCTGAGTCATAATCTAACATTTTCCCCATACCAATCAGCTATTAAATTGTCTATGCTACATCATATTTATTGCATCCATTATAGAAAGAAGATGGCAATGAGCTAAGTGTGGCGTGTTGGGTCCTTGTTTACCCACATTCCATTTTGTAGGAGTATTTGTGCAATTTATTAAGTCCAGATCTCCCCTCTTTCCAATGTATGTGAACAGGAAGAAGGTGAGGACATGATAGCTGTTAGTGTTCCTTCAGTCAATGCTTCTGTGCTATCTTGTCTGGATCACTGGCTGTCAGTTCAAACCACAGTGGCTGAAATAAATTCAAGAGCTGGTCTCACCTTTTGGCTGGGATCATTCTATTGTATTGGTGTCTGACATGCCTCATCCCTGTGAGAAATGGGTATCCTGCTCTAGCATACCGATACAATTTATGATCTAGTAACACTCCTTCAGCCAATATGCCTTCCATCTTGTGGAAGCAGACAAGGTGAATTGTCTGGTGCCTGACAAATATCCTTTCCTTGGTTTCCTTCTTAGTACTTTCAAGCTGTATTGGTTTCATCAGGGAAACAAAGCACGAATGTCTTCACATAGGTCTAAAAAAAATCTTAAAGCAGGTACATAAACTAATTTTTCTGAAGGAGTTTCCCTTCTGGTTGTATTGAAGGTCTCTGTGTCCAACCTTTCCTCATTACCCTGCAGGAGTGAGTAGTTTATGCTCTTCTTATTGGAAAGGGAAGAGAGGCTTCTGCACTCTAATGCTGATAGTCCACATACCCATTTCCTAGAACCAAAAGGATTTCCCTGTCTTCATTTTTTGTATCACGTCTCTGTACAATCTAGACCTCACACAGCCTCATCCCTCTTGCATTCTCCACTTGACTTCTTTCAGTCGTATTTTTTCATGCATAGCAATGTCCTGATCTGGCTGATGCTTTAAAGTTGCAGCTGATCCTTTAATGTTAACTGAGTTACTAGGGAAGTGCTGACTACTGCAGCTGTGGTGATGATGTTGTTTTCAAACTTTCTTCAACTAATGAGTGGTTATAAGTAGTAATAAAGGTGTTTGTTTGGGTCACATGTCCCTTGGAAACACTCAGCCCATGTTAATTACAGTGGGTCAGCAAAGAGGTCAAGGCTTATAAGTGTGTGGGAGGGGGCATAGAATAGTACTGGTTAGAGGTGTTGAAAATAGTTGCAGGAAATGTTAATTATACAGTTGGTTCACATGAACTTCCTCCTCTCATTAAAAACAAAGCTCATTTTGAAGACACTTGTAAAATCTGTGCTTTAGGAATCAAGCTCCCTTATGTCTCAGTAACTGGTCATACTCAGTTATATGAAAAACTGCAATGGAATCAACAAAGAACTCATCTGTGCAAAGTTGTTTTAGCCTCAGTTAAGGCTGGAAATAAGATTTGGCATGACTCTGCTGCCACATTAATTGCACAACTTTGCTCTGTGGATTTAATTCAGATTCTGCAGAGGAGATTTTTCTACTGACTTCCATGACCTTTGGACCAAGTCTGCTGCTGGTTTGTTCTCATTCCTGAAGAGCCCCATCCTGTCTGTCAGACAGATAGTGCACTTCCTCAGAGAACTGTGCAACTGCAAGGCATGGTTCTGCACTTCTCATAGTGTGAATGACAGAGCAAAGCTAGTCACTTTGGATGGATGTTTACTTGGCTATTAAATTCTCTTAAGTTCTAATAAAATGTGACAGTGAGAGAAAGGTATACAATAAAAATAAGATGATGAGAGAGATACGCAATTACCTAATTCTTGCCTTATAACTAAACCATATATATATCTGTGTTGTTCATATTGCTAAGAGATTGCACTGTATTTACTATTCAAAGAAACATAGCATTAAAGGATAAAAGCTGGGTATTTTCTGCTTAGTTCCTTAGCCAAACTCCAGACCCAAAAGGCTTTTAAGGTGTAGATAAATCTGACAAATACTTTGAACTTGTGCTTGTGTGTGTGCTTCATAGTCATGGAAGTGTGAAATCCCAAGTGGCAGTCAATGCTCTGAGAATGATGTCTGTAGGAGAAAGAGTGTACTTTGCCTGTTAGTATGTCTGCAACACTGCAGATAACAGGAAGAAATTAATAAATAGAGATGAAACTTTCATGCAGCTACTGGGAGAAAATGTCCATTTGATTCAAACAAGAATCTGGACAATTTGAAATACTGGAGCAAGTTAGAAAAAAGAACTTTTATAATGTCTAAACCTTGCTGTCACCCATGTTTACCCAGTTGATAATTTTTCTTTTGTGTTTTTCACTTACTTTGAAGATTTCACAGTAAGCAGTGTGCCCCAAGGTTTACGAAGCATTCATTCACTGCCAAAAATGGTATTCTTCCGAGAAATCAGTTTTTCCCCGATAAAGTGCAGATGAAACATTTTAAAAAGCATCATATATAGTAAGTGTGCTGAAAGAAGTTGAAGTATATGAAATGTCCCCACCTATCTTCTCTCAGGATTTCTTCAGGACTTGTTTATTAGAAACCCCCTGTCAATAGAAGATGTCTGTCCATTTTCACATACTGAACAGCATTTTACCTCCAAAGTTAGAAATTGTTTGACAGACCATGTTAAGTGTTGATCAGCCTGTGGGCATCTAACTTCAGTGAAAATTGTGAGATGATTAATGATTTTTCTTTAGGGTAGCTAGACTGACTTCTGCAAAGCTGACTTCTATAGCTGAGGAGGAGTTCCAAGACAGGTAATGTGTCTCAATGGTATTGAGGATGAATGTTAATGGAAAATGTACTAATTTGTTTATAAAAATAGCATTCTAGAAAAATATTGATGTGCTGCAACCTCTTTGAATGTAGAAGAAGTGATATGAGTGCTCAGTAACTGCGTATCAATTGCAAAAATCAGTAAATCTATTGTTTAGGCCCATAAACAGGAAATCAGTTTCTCGTCAAGTTCCCTGTGAAGTGGGTGGCATGAGAGATGTGAGTTTAGCTCAGATGCATAATTCTGTGGGTCATACAGGTGGAAGATTTTAAAAGGGAGTCTATCATCCTTCCACTTCAGTAGTTAAGCAGTTTTAAGTACGAGCATGTGCTGATCACCAGTATGCAAGGAGATTGTACATAGAAAAATACCCTTTGATGTTACTTCATTTAGCTTGAGTTGGTTGTATGTTTTTCAAGCTATTGCAGTGTGTTTGCACAACCAGTAAGGTAAGGACAACAGAGTTGACTATTCATGTTTATTGAATTATTCAAATCAAGTAAACACTTTTGGAAGTCTGACCACAGAAAGTAAAAGCATTCCTTTGAGAGGAGAGAAATCAGAAATCCTCACTGGAAGGAAAGGATCTCTTCTTGCTTTATTATTAAATGTCTGAGGAGAAGGCATGATTTCAAGTGGCATGATTGAAGTGTGGACACACCAGGGTGGGAGTTCTAGTGTGGGCTGTACACAGTCAGGGAGGTCACAACGTGTGCTTGAGACATTCAGGGATGCATTAACCGTTTGTACTCTGTAGCCTCCTCGGTGAAAAGGGTTTTCCTGTGCCAGTTCCAAGTCAAACTATGAAGTCACTCTTTTATTTTGTTCCAGTTGAAACTGTTCCTGTCTCTCTATAATGCTTACTGTCTGGACGGATTGTATGGTACAAGGACTCAGGTGTCCAGAATGTTATCATTTAGAATGGAAAACCTGCTGTATTTAATTTTGAAGCAATTGGCATATATTTTTTTTCTCCTTCACTGTTTACTGATTTCACTGATGTGAGAGGAAACATAATTATTCTACTTCAGTAGTGTCAGAACACAAATTTAAGAGCCTGTTTTAGTCATTTGGGAGCACATAGTTGGATTATTCTGGGGTCTGGGCTCCTAAGAAAATAAGTTTTCTTCCTAAAGTGGGGGAATTGAAGATTCTCAGTACTTGCCTGTTCCATTCAGATGAGTCCTTTAATTCCTTTGCTTTAAGTGTGTGACAAGGCCATTAACTTGGATGGGAACATTAACACATTGAAAGGTAGGTGCAGAGGTCAGCAACAGGAAGCCAAAAAGAAGGGAATGTTCTGGTGATCTGGCAGTTCACTTCATCAAATTCAAGTGCTACACAATTATTTCCTCATTCCTCTGCTTCATTCTCCCATGCTGATCTCTTTCCTGGGTGCTGACGCTTTTCTTCTACCCTGTCTCTGCTAATATCTGCTAAATCAAGCAACAACCTGCCTTTGTGACAGGTGAATGACTCCTGAATGTTGCAGGGGCCTGTGTCATCTGAGCTGTCAGAATTCCAGTGTCTTTTTCCAGGATGCTGGCGTTTCTTACCGTATAGCTCTACCTCGTAATTCCAGCCTCTTTTGCTAGGACGGTGGTGCTTGTACATCAGATGTTCTCTTTTGGATAACTCATTCATGTAGGTTGGCTGTGCCCTAGGGCTATTAACAAACTGATCCAACAGTGACTTTCGGCCGGGAGGCTGTTGCCTTTTCAGTTCCAGATAGACGTCAAGGTCATCTTCCATCTCTCTTTTTCCTGGGTGCTGCCTCTTCTGAATGTCTCCGTAAGATGTTTTTTCCTCAACATCTCTTTTTCCAGGATGCTGTCTCTTCTCTGGGTTACTTAGGTACTTTTTCCCAGGGTGTTGTCTTTTGGAAAGCCATTGTAGCAGAGGGGCATTTGATTCTGACCAAGGAAAAGAATAACATTAATAAGACCCATAATCCTCCCTAAGG
Source organism: Sylvia borin (assembly GCA_014839755.1). Lineage (NCBI taxonomy): Eukaryota > Metazoa > Chordata > Aves > Passeriformes > Sylviidae > Sylvia > Sylvia borin. The sequence goes on from CM025968.1 coordinate 181,357, forward strand.
AAGTTGTAATGGGAATTTGTGGAGCAGGATCATAATCATAATCCTGCTCTTTGAAAGACAACTCAGTATTTCCAGCTACCAGTCATAACATTATCAGTATCTCTTATACATTCTTAAGCTCTTTTTAATATTTCAGGTCTTGGATCAACATAACCAATTCTCAGCATTGATGTGAAGAGGGAGGATGGCTTTTTCTGTGGGCACCTGGGGCCAGCTCGTCTTCCGCTCTGGAAGGGCCCTGTGTTCCTGTTTGCTGGCAGGCACCTCTGTGCTGTTTCTTGCAGTCCCTGAGTCTGATCTTCCACTGCTGTGACTACTGGTAGCAGAGCATCTACAAGGTGGGAGGTGCAGACACTGGAGCAGGCTCTGACATTCACAGCCATGGAAACAGCCTGCTTCTGTTGGGGGGTAGGAACCAGTGGATTAAGGCAGTAGGAGAATGCCAGCATCCCCCCTCTAATTTACAGTAGGTACAGGGCCCACAGCTGCAGAATGTCCTCCATGGGTCGCCTTAGAGCTTCCCTAGGGAAGTACCTGCCAGACAAGCAGGTTTTCTGTGACAGGCTTCTACCTTTTTATTGCACAGCAGATGCTTAATGATACAGCTTTTCCTGAGCAAAGAGATCTTAAGAGAAGAAAGCATCTATGAAGAATTGTCTGTCAGTGTATTGCAGCAGCCCTCTTAACCTTCCCCTCCCTTTAGTTCCAGTTCTAAGTGTGAACATTATGATCTGGAAATCATACCTTGGATCTAATGATCTTAGCCAAGTGCCATCCCATCACCACATGGGTGTCCCCAGTGAGAGATATACCTTTATTAATCTCTCCTTCCTTTTCAGCTTTCTTGAAGGCAGACTGAACAATGAGGCTTTCAGATCTCCGAAGGATGTCATTCAGGGGACTTTTTCCCATGTTCTCACTCTCCTCTGGAAGGACATGTCCTCCGTTGAAGCAAACACCACATGAGGTCAAACAGAGGAGTAGCAGTGGCAGCTGGATAGATGCCATTGTGGGACAGGGGTTCCTGCAGCTTCCACTGAACAGAGAACAACAGGGGAGGAGGATGGAGCAAGCAAACCTAGCAATAACAGCAGTATTTCCAGACACTGAAAAAACAAATATGGCACTGCTGCAGAGATTGAAATTTTTAGGGTCTTCCCTCATTTCTGTTACTAACTTGTCCGTTTGTTTTTTATCCTCCAAAGTATCTAAATTCTACATAATTAAAACCAGGTAGTTGTTAATTTTCCTGACAGAATAAATAAGATACGAACTTCCTGAGGCACAGGTGATTCTGAAAAACAGTGATTTTACTCTGCCTTCTGCCAAGAGGCAAACATAATTTCCCCCTTGAACTCTGTACACACAAGGTACAGGCATCTATACTTGCTATCTCCACCAGGCAATTCCCTTTCCTAAGGGTTCATTTTAAAATGATACTGAGATTAGCAGGACTTCCATTCTACCTTTAGTTAAAGCCACATTTAAATAATTTTTCTATACATTTAAAGGGGCCATGTGCCTGGATATTTGTCAGGCAGAGAAGACAGCTATGTTCTGTGGGGCAGGGAGATTTCTTGCATGGAAAGAAATGAGGGAAGTACCTTATAATTTTTTTCAGACACATAATTATAATTGTATCCTCTATTACCTCTTGCCCAGATACCAAGTATTTTTCTGTTTTTTCTAGCTAGCACTGAATTCCTAACACATTTAAGGGATTTATTTTACAGTAAACAGAGTTCCTTCAGTAGAATGGAATACATCTTTAATACTACTATAGCAGTCATTTAGCTTAATTATCTCATCAGAACATAAAAGAAATGCACAATTTTATGAAGTCCCACAGATTTCCCAAGTAGAAAGTGGGTTCATTAACTTTGTTATTGGCAGGTTTTTATCAGTTCTGACAAAATCCTTGAGTAATAGCCCTAAGAACATCACACAGGCAATTTGACTCAGAGCAGTCTTTAGACAGAAAGGTAGAATCTGCTAAAAAGGAAATTATTTGATAAATTACCTGATTTGTAGTTTCAGATTTTTGCTTGATGCATCTGCCAAGTCCTTTAAAGCTGTTTGTGCACCTGAGCTTGAGAGTTGCCCTTTTGCTGCTGCAGGCACACAGAGTGTCCAAGAGAAGCGTTGCCGTGTGCTCTCTGCACAGCTCACAACTCTGTACTTATACTGTACTGCCTCTGCACCCCTTATGCAAACAGCCCTGAGGTAATTTAGGGGAGATGATGTATTCTTTTTTTTTTTACTGCTCTCAGAGAACTGCATTTTAAATGCATTTTAAGATTCACAGTTATCTGCTGGCCTCCATATATCCATGCTTGACTCCCAGAAATTGTTATTTTTCTATTCTCCAAATAGATTATGTTGAATTTAATGTAACTCAGCATAAAGAAAAAGAGGTTTTCTTTGCTTAACAAAACTAATCTTGTTTGTCTTCTACTAAGAAAGTATTTTAGAATGAAAGCAGAGAGGTAGGTAATTAAGTAGGTTAGGGAAGAAAGACAGTGGCAAAAATGTAATGCATTATATTTAAATAGGTGTATATTATGGATTCTTATTCTGAATGACACTATACTGTTTCTGACTCACATTTCCATATTTTTTGGCATAGGCTTCCACAAAAAGTATTTTAGAATATGGGGTGCATAGCATTAAATATTAAAACATGTTTAAATTGCTGGTATGTGCCTCAAAAAGCATTGTATTATTCTAACTGGAAATAAGACTCCCTGTCTTTAACCCATCTGTCTACTTAAGATACTGTGCTCCACACAGTACTGCTCAAACAGAGTGCACAACTTTTTGGCATTTCCTAGGCATAGAAAATTCTTAAGGTCTCTCAGGTATAACACCTGAGTTTAAAAAATTACTGTATTGCCTTATAAATGAAAGTGGGCATTAATGAAATGGGAAACTGCTTGGTTTCATTCTCATTAAAATCTGCTTCTTGACACTTTTGAACTTACCTCTAGGGAACATGGGTGAAGTCCTGTGTTACAATTACATCCCCATGCAAAGCTCCTCAGGTGCAAAATTATATTCACAGTGCAATGCCCAAGACTTTAGTCTGGCCAGCTTTGCCTCTTTGCTCAGACTTATTTTATCTTATTTTGGACTCATTTAGTAGAGTTTTAATGCTTTGTTTAAAGGAAGAAAGTTAAAATTAAACACCTCAAAGAGTTGTGGTTTTTCATGAAGAATGTCCTTTTTCTATTTCACAGCTGGAAACTGTCTGGTTTTAATATGATATCCTTCCTTTAAAAGTTCTGTTTTGTTTTTTTCCAGCTACATTTTTTCATTTTCATTTTACCCACAAGTGATTTTTCTATCTATAAGATTTCTGGAGGTTTATTTTATAAGGGTAAGTGTTCTTTCCTTCCCCTCACCGCATAATTACTCATGTCACTGAGATGAACTCATGGGTAGGAGGGAGAGTTTGTTTTCTTGTCACAAATGCACTGACAACCCAGACTTGCCTAGAGCTTGTGTCAGCACAGGGTTTGTCTCCTAGTCCACATCTAAGTCTGTGGTAGGTTCTAGAATTGCACAAAGATGTTGAACTACCACATTTCACACCTAGATACAGCATTTCAGCACCACTGTGATCCTCAACCCCTTTGCCCAATGCTGTATTTTATTACAGGTGCATCAAGTCCCTCGATCTTTTGGATCAGCTCAGTTGAGGAAGTTCCTGATTTTTCTTTTAAAATAAAAGCTTCTCAAGGGGCTTCTGAATGAAGAAACTGGGAGGCAGACAAGTCCTCCAAAAGCAGAGTCAGACCCGTACATGTGATCTGTGAGGACTAAGGCTGTGTTGTTACCCACTCCAGCTTGCATGTTGCTTGTGTTGCTAACTGCAGTCACTAACTTGTGCACTTGTCCAGCTGAGTGGTGATGTTCGTAGCAATGGGGCGGTAGCACTGGGGCTAGTTAGAGCCAGGTGAAGGAATTGGCCTGGAGAATATGGTGAAATTATTAGAAGCTCTGCTGGCTGATGCTGAATGGCACTTGAAGCATGCCCTGAACATGGTAAGGACGTGTAAAGGATCCCTCTTGAAAGCTGTGTAACTTTCAATTGACACTTCCTTCTCAAAAATTCCAGAAATGGTAAAATGTTCTGCTCTGACTGTAATCCCCAGAGTTTCATAGTTTTGCAAACATACAAGTGTTGAAGCTTAATTTTCTTGAATTCATTGAAACTAATAGAAAACCCTTTGAGGAAACTTAATATATGGAGAGATTAGGCCTTCTGTTTTAAATAATGAGTAGGATGAGTATTGAAGGAGATTGAGAACATTTATTTCTTTGTGAGGAAGCCCTTAATAGAATTACTGAGTAAATTCCACATAGAACACATACACAACTCCTCTCATCAATTTCAATCCAAAAAGGGAACTATTATATTAGAAGGAAAGGGCAATATCCCACATAGCACTAAAACTGTTGCCAAAAGGTGTATAAATAGCATGTTGCTTGTCTCGGCTAAATAGTTTTATTGTTCCATGAGGAAGCAAACCCAAAGCATTATGACACTAATGCCACATACTGGTTTACTGACAGATTTTTCAATATTAAACAGCATGTTATGGAGCCAAAACTTGACAGGCTTAATTGTATAGTTAAGAGTCAGACAAACTCACAGTTTGTTCCTTCTGGGATGGTGGCAGTTTGAAATTAAGAATCTCAATAGATTCATTGTAGTGGTTCTTTATTTTGTAATTATCTCCGCAATGTTTATGCAGGGTCATTTCTATAGTTTTCTAGTCAAGAGAACCCTGTGATTTGGGAGGAAACTGGCCATCATCCGAAAAAATATTTCTGTTCCCTGTTTCTTGTTTCAGGCACTGTCCAGGATCTTTCAAAACAAATAATGTCACTTAATGAACTATGCCTCCAAGCACAAAAAAACCTCCATCTGCCCAGCCTGTTTTTTTTTTTTTTTTTTTTTTTTTTTCCCACAGCTGCTAATGACAGGACTCAAGATCTTGTTCACTTCCAACAGGGTCATCAGTCATCAGATGAAGCAAATTTACAGCTCAGCTCACCTTGCCACTATTTTTGGAGTGGGGCAAGTTTCATCATGTAGCAAGAATAGATTTGGGGAAGTTTGATTTGGGATAATAGAAAACATTCAGCTTACTTTTCAGAAGCTAGGTAAATTAATGTCCAAGCCAGGTAAGGAAACCTGGTGTGACTGTGTGAGAGTGGGGGTAGCAGCTGCAAAGGGGTCTTGGTCCCAGCTCAGGTGGTGCAAGTGTGAATGCCAGAGTGGCTCCTGGATGGTCAGACAGGAAAGTTTCCTTAACACTGCTCAGAGGCATGTACCTGCAGGTGCTGCTGTGCTGTTCAGAGCCCAGTGAACCAAAGGGGAGCTATAGCTATCCTATTATCTTTAACTGCCATAAAGTAATATTGTCCTTGTGTTATTGAATTTTCAGCATCCAAATGATGATGGAAATTTTCCAACCAGATGTGCTTTCTCCAGGGTCCTTGCAGATGTTTCTAATTAACGTGACTGTGCCTGAACAACTTTGTCTCAATTTCATGGCAATTCTCCTGGTGCTCAAGAGTGTAACAGCTTAGGCTTGACTCGTTCAAACTTGTATTTTTCTTATTCCAGTAATGTTAACACAAACTCTGTAGTCTGTCTAGCAATGGGAACAGAGCACAAATGAAAAACAGTTTGTTTTTTAAAGAGACTTACATATCCAACTAAGGAAAAACAATCAATGACCGTTTAGGTGCTTCTGACTGAACAAAATGTCTTTAAATTAAGTCTCACATCTCATATGAGACTCGAAAACAAGAACACTCTGACTTCCTAATTTAGCCACTGAAGAGCAAAGAAAGAAGTTTGAGTTGTTGGCCAGGTGACATGTAAGCTTCCATCAGGGGTCTTCAGCAGGGGAGGATTTTTCCTTTGAGCATCTGTCACAAGGAACAAACTGCCTTTAGGGGAGCAGAAAAACTGGAGACAAAACTAAAATACTCAACTGGTGACCCTGAAATTAAGCAGCAGTTGGTGATGATTTTCTGATATTTTTCTTCATTTAAAGAACTCTCTGGTTTTAGAACGAATTGGTGGTACAAGGGTTGGAGCACAGTCACACAGCTGGAGGTACTGAGAGTAGAATTCGGGCTGCTGGTGTTAAAACTGCTTTATCTGTGTCATTGTTAACCATAACCAGATCTAATTGCCCATAATCACTGAAAAGACACTCTCATTCCCCTTTCTTCCTATCCACACTGCTCCAAATTCTTGCTTGTATAAATTGTAGGGACTGCTCAGCCCCAGTTGATTTAATTTAGCATATTGATGGATCAAGAAGGGTCAGAATGTGGCACATTCCCATGACAAAGACTGAAGATACTCTGCTTTCATCCGGATATAATAAGACCTGCTTCTCAGTGCAAGTAATTCTGGGATGGCAACAAATTGTGTTGTTCATCTTTGCTTATTTTTTCAAGGGTGGGGATGGTGTTATCTGCCTTTTTAGAAAGACCTGAATAAACTATATGTATTAGTATTAGGAATTAAAAGTCTCTTGGACCTGCTACTTATCTGAGCCACAAAAGTGGAGCTGCCAAGTTGCTCTTATAATTATGAAAAAGTTAGATCTTGTATGGAAATAAGAGCCAAAGTGATTAAGAATTCATTTGCAAAGCAAGCAAAGATTACAAACTTGTTTGTTTTCTCACATCTGCTCTTCACATCAGCAGTACAATAAAGCAAGGCACAGCTGATGCACTTTTCCCCAAAATTGATACTGCACTCAAGGGAATGTGATCAACTGAGGCTTTGGAGATCACATCACCATTTGCTCAATTATACCTAATGACAACACAGTCCCAGTCCGGTCTCAGCTCGGTCCCAGCCTATTCCCAGCTCGATCCCAGCTCCGGTCCCAACCCGATCCAAGCCCGTTCCCATCTCGGTCCCAGCCCGTTCCCAGCTCGGTCCCAGCCCGTTCCCAGCTCGGTCCAAGCCCGATCCCAGCTCGGTCCTATCCCGATCTCAGCCCTTTCCTAGCCCGTTCCCAGCCCGATCCCAGCTCGGTCCCAGCTCCGATCCCAGCTCTGTCCCAGCCCGTTCCCAGCCCGATCCTATCCCGGTCCCAGCCCGTTCCCAGCTCGGTCCCAGCCCGATCCCAGCCCATTCCCAACTCGGTCCTAGCCCGATCCCAGCCCGATCCTAGCCCGCTCCCAGCCCAATCCTATCCCGATCCCAGCCCGGGGCACTGCTGCCCCCTGCCGGACGGATCTGTCCCCGGGGCCGTGGGTGCGGGGTCCGCCCGGTTGTTCTCCGTGTCCTCCCTGCGCTGTGTTCAGCCGGTGCGAGCGCAGCCCACGCGCGTGTGACACTTTTGCCCCCGGGTGTGACCGCTGGGCACCTCCTGGGGCTACGCGGTGCCAGGTGTGGGTGCACGTACGCAGCGTTGTGTTCCACCCCCTGCTGCGGGCGCCCGTCGGCAGTTGTGGGGTGCACGGGCCGCTGAAGTGGGGCCCAGTGAGCCCAGGTGTTGTTAGGTGCTGATAGTGCTGGGGAGAAGAAGGAGATTGCATACAGTCGGTTAACGCTCAGGCTCCGAGCAGCTGCTATGCCTTACGAAGGGGAAAAGCTGTCCAGGGTTTCATTCCAGTGCTCTGCACAGCCCTGGGAATCCACGGCAATCCAGTCACAGAACAAGGACACGTGCTGGTGTACACAGAGAAGTTGAGTAGATTAGCCGTGGGCCCAGGTGTTCCTTGCTGACGTTGAGCGTTATGCTGGGCTGGACCTGGACACTTGAGAAAGGTGTTTTTAATATAGCACTTCCATCCCATCAGTGGGAGTTGATCATACTTACCTAGCTCAAGAGCAATGATGTGAGGTTGACTTTATTTGAAATGCCACATGAAAAAGACTAAATTTTTATTACTATTTGCTTTAATTGCTTTTCTTTTATTAACTTCTTTGGCTGCATTGGAGCAATTACAAGAGAGCATCTTGCAAATGGAAGTGAATTTTTCATTATATTATTGCATTATACCATCATCTAGAGAGTGAAGTGAATCCTTCAAATTATAATGAGCTGTAATTTCATTGAAGGCTCCGTAGGATTTCTGGACCATGAGAGCAAAACAACAGCAATTTAGTCACAGGAGCCAGAAAATAAAATGACAGCACCTTTAACACTCAGCTGGGAAAATGCTATTGCTCCGAAATACCTCAGGCTGGATCATCTGCTGTGGTGGAAATTCATGGGTTTTACCTTTTGCGGACATTTCAAGCCATAGGAATTATTCAGAGCCAACCCTGGCATGACTGTCCGTTCCTGCTCCTTTGACATAGAGGTCAGAGCCAAGGGATTTTGGCAGTGGAAGGTGGGTTTTCCCTGCTCTTTGGAAGGCTGTGCTTTAGACAGGGCTGAGAGCGCCTGGGGTCCCAAAGCGAGGAGCCACAAAAGGGAGCTGACTCGTGGCTGCCCCCGAAGGGGCCGAGCCCAGCGGGAAGAGGAGATGGAATAGGTGAGTATAGAGAAACACCGTGTCTGGAGGTGCGAGCAGACCCCCACCACCGCAGCACAGGGGCCGAGACCAGAACTACCAGAACCGCACGGGCCCGGGAGCGCGCGCGGCCCCGCCCCGCGCGCGAGTGACCGCCCGCGGCCCCGCGCCGCGGCCCCGCCCCCGCGCCGCGGCCCCTCCCCGCGCCGCGGCCCCGCCCCGCGGCCCCGCCCCGCGCCGCGGCCCCGCCCCGCGCCGCGGCACCGCCCCGCCCCGCGGCCCCGCCCCGCCCCGCGGCCCCGCCCCGCCCCGCGGCCCCGCCCCACCCGCACGTGACCGCGGCAGCGTTCTTGGGGCGGGGCTTCGGCGAGCAGATGCCGTGAGAGGGCGTGGCCTCTCGCAGGGCCAGCCTCCTCCGGTGACGCCACCGCGCGCGCCCGGCCGTACGCCTCGCGCGACGTCACGCGACGGGCCGGGCGGTGGCGGCGCGCAGGGATGGAGGGGCCGCCGCTCGGCCGGTGGGTGACCGACGGACCGCGAGGTCGGGAACGGAGAGGGGACGGGGTCGGGAAAGGGGCGGGAGAACACTCGGAACCGCGGGACGGGGCCGCGGGACCCCGCCGGCCCGGCCCTGGGTGCGCCTATCGCGAGCGCCTCACCGCCCCCAGACCCACGGCTCGGCCCCGCTCTCTCTCGCCGCCCCCGCTCCTGCGGCCCGTTTAGTACCCTGTGGCCTAGTTGCGGCCCCGCTGGTCGCGTTCCGGGCCGTCGTGCGGGGCGCAGGGCCCAGGCTGCGCGGGGCGATGTCCGGCCCGGCAGTGGCGAGCGGCCCCCGCCGCGGCCCCCGGGATCGCCGCTGTCCCCGCAGCCCCCCGGCCCCTTCCGGGGGCGGCCCACGCGCGTGTGGCCGGTGATGGGCATTGGCGAGGCACCGCCGCGGGCCTCGCGCCGGTTTAGGGGTGGCTGAGGCGTGTGTTCGCTTCAACGATTCTATGGCTGTCTTTGACGAGATCGTCAAGACGCGAATTATTTCATAGCGAGCTCAAAATTTGCCAGCTTAAAAGCAGATTTTCAGTGACAGGCATTTAATGTAAAAACTTAAGGTGTAAAGCAGCAGTTTCGAAGCTTTACTAGTGACAGAATTTACGAGACTTGGAGCTGACCCTGTGTTTGTGACTTAGATGTAGCTGCTGTCACTGGCAACGCAGAAATACCTGGTGTGCATTAGTGACAAATGTGGTGGCCAGCAAAACTCCCGTGGTGGGTGGAGGCATCGCTTTCACTAAAAAACTCTATCAATAGGGAAACTTAGTGAAGCTTTCTTGGTGGGTAGGTCGTGTAAAGGTCTGAACTGAAGGTACAAAGATTTGAATGGAAGGCTATGGGAGGAGGAGAAATGTAACTCCCACTGCATCAGTAAACAGTGTCCATCCTCCACAAACCTTAAAATCAGGTGTTTCTGCCTCCTGGAAGCCCTTAGTAACAGTCCAGGCTACCGATGTGGTGACTGAAGTAGTGATGCCTTGACCTGAGCAAGTGCCACTGGGTTCTCCTTAGCTTGGGGAGTGAGTGCTACTGTCTTACTGGCTCTGTCTTAGTCAAGATTAACATGTGGCAGCTGATGACTCCATGTTTGATCACGATCCTTCTCTTAGGGTAAATTATGGATAAAAAAATTGTCCATCTGGAGGTGTCTAGAGGCAAGGAAAGCCCAGTGAGTAGGTGTACTTGCTGGAAGGGCTGTTTGTGTCTTGGTGCCAGGGGGACTCTTCTTTCTGTTGTCTGGAGACAATGGGGCTCCCCAGCTTGCAGGACTTGCACTGCTCAGCAACTCTGCAGCCACACAGGGTTCTGGCACCAAATGAACAAGTTTGTTGGAGCTTTATATCCACTTGTCCAGTTCTGCTGCCTGATAAAGCCACCTAGCTGGTCTGCAAGCCATCCAAAATATGGAAAAAACCTGAAGACAGAGAGAGATTTACTTAATGTGGAATTTGCTTTAGAAAGAAATTGGAACTTCAGCTTCCATAAAGTTTTGATTTTCCCTCCTCCATTTGCCACACAAAAGTTGCTGAGTTTGGTTTTCTAAGTAGTTTTGTGTCATGGTTTGAGCTGTCTTGCATCTTATTTAATCATAGCTGAAGTTCCTGTAATTAAAACCTATGTTTAAATCAGATACAGAATAGAAATCATTGGAAGTCTACAGGTTTTCATTTCTGTGTGCTTAGAGTGTGCATTCTGCAGGAAATGGGCTGTATCTAGCAAGTGAGTTCCTCCAGTGCTTGGGTGAATGGCCTGTGCCTGGCTGTGAGCTGGCAACTGTGGCTGCACTGGAGTCAGGCAAACCTTGTGTTGGTGTTTCCTCTGCTCTTTCTGAGAATTGTTTTTGAACCATTCAAAAACACTTGGTGTGATAATATCTTGGCCTTGATTTCTAGGAATATTTGTTTAGGGCTCTGGGGGAGGAGTCTTCCCTCTCTGCTGACGTTTCCTGGTGTGGCATGTTCTCAGGTGGTTCTGTAGCTGTCTGCCAGTGAGAGCTGGGCTTTGGCACCTGGATTCACCAAGTGCAAGGTGTTTCTCAGGTGAGCTGGCTGGTCAGCTGCTTCTTGATAGACCTGGAGTCTCCTCGCCCCTGAAATACAGGGAGTGTCTTCGCTGTGCCTGTCCCCTAAGGTGTGGCGAAGGCTGGTTGCTGTGGCACACTTGATGCTGCTTGGCACAGAGGTCCTGTGCTCTCCATGAGGACTGGAGTTCACAGGGGCTTGTGTTACCTCTCTGGGGCCAGAGTGGGGGTCTCAATAGCGAGACTTGTTAAAGGTGGTTTGTAGGCAATGAGTCCTGGGTGGCCCAGGTGACATCCAGAGGTCCCTCCCAAGGTCAGCAAATCTGTGAACTTGGCACAGTGTTTTCTAGAGGATAAACTGGCCTCTCTGGGAAGAGTGAAGATGGCTGAATGAAATGGAACGTGAAGGTGGCAGGCTAGACGTGCGTTGTCTGCACTTCTAGAAACTCAGTGTTCTGTTGTGATTAAATACTTAAGATACTTAACTTCCCTAGGCAGTTGAGACCCTGGATATTGTCACAGCACAATGAGCTGATTCTTTGGGTTTGAGTTTAAGCTCCAAATTCTCAAAATTGTTTTTCCAGCCAAGCATGTTAAGGAAAAAGGAAAGAAGGAAGCAAGCAATTGTGTGGAGTTAAGTGTGTTTTTGCAAAATGTAATGTCCTTATACTTTCAGATGCATTTTTTGGTAATGGAGATCTAGTTGACCATTTTTAATTATAGAGAAGAATCCTACTCATGTACCAAAAATACAAAACACTTCTATCAAAGTAAAATTGAAAACTTTGATTTGGAAGCTAGATCTGACATACCATGTGAAATGCAAATACAGAACAGAATGTCTCTGCCCCAAAGAAGTTCATGCTTTATTATCCAAATAATTTTATTTATAAATCCTAACCTGAGAAGTTCAGAAGTTTGTCAGCATTCCTGAACATTTTTGCTGTGCAAAATGCAAGTGTGTACTTTATGTGCCTACTGTGTTGGGCTGCCTTCACACACAGTGTTGGTTCTCATTTTGGACAGTTGCTTAATTATTTAGTCTGATACTGGTCACACGAGCGCTCCTGTGGGAAAATACCAAGTGAACATCAAGGCATTTGGTGAGCTGGGAAGGTTTGTCTGAATCAGGGCAATCTGTGATGTGGTATAGTGTTGCATGCTCTGATGTGATTGAACATTGTTTGAATGCTTAGAGGATTTCCCTTCTTGAGATAATTTATTAGGTTAAAGTAGTCAGAATATGAGGTAACTTCAGAGGCTGCTTCTGATTTTAATTATGTCAAAGCTACCAGAAATGCAGTATTTCAAATGAGTTAATTCTTTTCTCTGAAGGGGAGTCTGAATATGTGTGCTGCTTTATTGTTTATCAGGTATTAATGGTGTTTCTTATTATGGTTGTTAATTTTGGCAGGTCTTTCTCCTCTACAAAGAAGCTTTGCTGCCAAGATTTACTCTGAAAATGACCTACAATATTGACTGCAAATGTAGAAGCTGATAAATCATATCTTCTTCCCTCTCCTGACTTTCCTGTTTCCTGTGGAATTTATACTTCTAAATTTTTTTCAAGTTAGATGTCTGTTGATGACATTTGGATTACAACTGTGAGTGTATCTATGCAAAGAGGCGTGCTACCCTGAGCACTTCTGAGGTATGTATGCCTGCTATGACTTAGAGCATATGGAAAAGAAAGGCTATCTGATAAGGGCAAAGAGAGCTCTAGATGTACATATTCTAGGTTTAGGCTGATGTGCACCATTTTAGCAGTAGAATATATATACATGCAATGAGGCTGTAGGAGCACCAGAATACCCAGCTGGCATTGTATGGAGGGTGACCTTGTTTGAACCTGCTGTTGGAGTACTCAAAAGACTGTCTTGAGAAAAGCTGTACTCACTGCTCGCCCATTCAGTTCCTAGATACCACCATGGTCTGCAGAAATTGTCCTCGAAATATGTGACAGACATGTAGCAGTGATTGAAATGTGTCTGGGAGGCCATGGTGGTTGCTCTATTTTCTTAGATAAAGCACTCACATGAAGTTACAGAGTACTTGCCTTAAATTGGGAGGCATCTGGAATGAAGGTTAGGAAAGAAAGATTTTTTTCTTGCCTTCCCGTGCACAGGTGCTGGCACAATGTGTCTGCCCCCAGAAAGGAGCAGTCTCATTAGACAAATGTCTGTGATGTACAAGAGTAGCAGAGCTGGGTGGAATTTGCCTTGTTGCTGTGCAGGTTTGTTCCACCCAGGTAACAAGAGATGGACAACCTTGGCTGTTTCTGCAGTATAGAATAGTCACCAGCATGCACAGTTCTATTTTCCTGGAGGCTTCTAGCTGTACATAGTCTATACATATTCTAAACCTGGAACGAGGAAGCTGGCTAACTGCCTCTCCATGGCCTTAGAGGAAGCCAGTGTGCACTGATAACATCTGTTCCTTCTGTAAACTACTTGGACATGGTTTTCCCTTCTGTGATGCAGATGCCAACGTTCCAGGGCAGTGGTGGTCTTGTCAGTTAATGGTGAGTTACAGTGAAAGGCAGCCAAACATACAACTCTCTGGCTTCCAGAAGTGACATTCATTAGTGAGTTTTGTTTAAAAAGGAAATCTAATTGTGCGAAAAGTAGTTACCTGGCTGAATCATTCATCAGGCCACATTGCTGTACAGGATGTATTTAGCAGACAGCACATGCCCTTCTGTTGATAAGCTCCAGCGATTCAGGTTGAGATGATGCTGGAGAGACACAGATCTGACCTACCTCCTTGTCTGACTTAAAGCCGTCTGGTGGTGTTCCTGTAACAGGAGGGCAGAGTGGGCCGTGTTGCAGTGCTGATGTGAACTGTGATGTAAGCAAAGTGCTGAGGTTGGGAGGAGGACCCCTTATATACACTGAAGGAATTCCTCCATCAGTTGCCTGCAAGCAGAGCTGGGGCCAGAGATTGGCATCTTGGTGAGATTCTCTGTGACGAGCGGGCAGAAGTTGGTGCAGCACACTTTAAATTTGTTTCTCAGTCTGCCTAGACAGTGTTGCTTGGCTGTGGCAGTGTGCAGAAGTACCATTGGGCAGAAAGGAGGAGCACTGTTTCCTGTAAGCTGCTTTCATGGAAACACCAGGAGTGAAATGGTTTGCTGAGCTGGCCATTGCCATCTTAGTGGTCCTTTCTGCAGTGTACCAGGGATGTGGATTCTGTAACCCAGCTTGATGCTTTTTTTTTGTTATATGTAAATAAGTTGTGATCGCTGTAATTCTATTATTTAATGGTGCACATTTCCCAAAAAAGCTGCCATTCTGTGAAAGTAGAACAATTCCTGCAGTATCTCTGAGTACCTGTAAGAATACATAGATTGCATGTCTCCTTTAGTGTATATTCCTAAAACAGAGTATTAGTCTTTATTTCCTTAACTGTAAGATGATCTTAACCTACCTTTGTAGAACATTCAGTTTCATGAAAAATGTAAATATTGCAGTTTAATTATTCAAACTCATATAACTAAAAGTGAATACTAATGTGTAGAGTGACAAGGAGGTTGCGTATAAGATAAAGTTTTCTTTTGATGTAAAGAAGTGGTCCGAAAGGTGAAATTGTGTACATTAGAGAATGTTGCATTAAACTGTTATACAGGGTCTGAAAAGTTCAAAGAACATTAAAAGGCCCTGCAGTCTTGAGATGAATGGTCCTGCCATTGATTCAGCTGGTGGGATGGGTTATGACAGGAAGTTTGCAGATACCTACCTAATGTTTCTTCTGGCATAAATTTCGCAAATTTCAGTATGTTTTGGATCTGTGTGAGCTGATGGTGTCCTTAACAAATCCCATAGTGGCCTTTGTACTAAAGCTGTTGACTATTATTTTCCTGGAAGCCAGTTGCCATGGTGATTATCCTGAGGGCAAATAAATGTGTTTTTCATGATTCCCGGTTATCCTAGTTTTAGCAAAAGGACTGTGGCCTTTTCTGGGATCACTGAAACTGCTGCACCCATAGCACTCCATGTTTGTAAATCACTGCCTGCTGAACGAGCATCTCATGCTTTAGTGGGTCACGGTGATAAGGGGTAGCACTTGTCTGTGAGGAACAGTGAGTGTTCTTGCTGTGATCCTGAGGCTGAATAGCAGTTAAAATGGGAGAGATGAGCAAAGAGCGACTTTGGGTCAGAATCTGTTAAGAGTGAACTTAGCCCATTCAGGGCAGTGACAGCTGACTGACGAGTAAAGCAAAGGCTCTGTTGGTGAAAGCCAGTCTCTCCAAGGTGCATGGGGCTGTGGTACTCTCTGTGCTGGCTTTCAGCTGGGGTAGCCTCTAGCTCTGGTTGCTATTGATTTATATTAAATGCTATGTGGAGGAAGATACTATGTATATGTGAACCTTTGCATAACAGAAGAACTTGGTTAGTTCACACTGGGTACCTGTGAGACATTTGACTGCTTGGGCTGCAGAGCATCCTGTGGTTAGAGGAGCAGAGAGGGAGGCTGTATCAGTGGTTGCTTGCTGCTTTGCAGAGCATTTCTTGTGCTGGTCATGCTTTTGCTGCAAGAGTTAGTTCTCGTTCTCAGCTGGTTTGTTGTGCTGAAATTTTTGATTCTGGTTTACTGAAGTCCTTTAAATGCTTCAGGCTCAATTCCAGTCTGTGGGAGAAGTACTGGGTCCAGTACTGTACGATTGCTTTATTGATAACATATGAATAGGACCAGGTGAAGAATTTTATAGGTGATGCAAGATGGGAAGCTGATAGACCTGATGATTGTGTTGCCATTCAGAGGCGCCTGGATAGGCTTGAGGAACAGGCAGGCAGGAATCTCGTGAGGTTCAACAAAGGGAAACAGGAAGTTCTGCAGCTAGGGAGGACCCATGTTGTAGCTGGTTTTCTATAACCACCCATCTGCCTATACTGGGGGCTGCACCAGCTGCAAAGGTGCTCTGCAGCAAGCAGACAGGTGTTCTGGTGGAAAACCAAGTTGCACAATGGCTCTGCAAAGAGCCATTAACTTGGATCTTGTTTTGGCTCCGATTACTTCACCTGCACCTTCTCAGTGGTAGCTGAAATTCAGCCTTATTTCAAATAAGACTGCTCCCTTTTTGTGCTGCTTTGGGTAAAGATTTGTGGATTTTTTTTAACGTGGACTCTGCCATGAATGTGGGAGGAAACATTCTGATTTTGGCTGAGGTTTTAAATGCATGACTACTTGATTCCCATTGGCAGCAAAGTAGTCAAGCCAAATTTCTTTATACCAAATTACTGTCTCTGTGCAGCTGGATGTGGAGGTGGATATTGAAGAGCAACATATTTGAGAGTGGTTGCTTTGCTGTGCTGTGTTTGTGCAGTTTGTGTGTATGTCTCTAAAATGCATTAAAAGATCTAATAGAAGAAAAGGAAAGGAGATGTGCATCAGTATTTTTATTGCAGAAGTGGAAAAAGTGAGCAAAGTGGGCGGGGAATTCACAAGTCCATGTAGTAGCAGTTGGTGGATGGCTAACATGGGTCCTGTTCCAAATGGTGCTGCTCTGAGGGGATAGGGAGTTGTGGCTGTGCTGGGCTGGTTTCTTGGCCCCTGAAAAGAGGCCTGGCTGCAGGTCTGTGTGCTGCGGGGCAAGTGCCCATGGCTCTGCTCACATGGTGTCTGTGAGATACACTGGCCAGGCTGATGCTGTTCCTACCCGTTAGGGTACACAGAATGCAGTTTTATTGTTCCTTGTCTCAAGCTCTGCTGGAGCCTACCTGGGACTGGGAGAAGTGGCTGTAATGAGTTGTCAAAAACCCCTTATGCATTCCATTGGCAGCTGATAGCAGGTGTTTTACACTGAGAGCAGGTAAGGTGTGGATGGGGGTAGTCTTTTACTCATGGGCCTCTCAGCCTCCTGCAAGTGCTGATTGCAGGACTTCAAGCAGTGATTGATGAGCAACCTGAACATCTTGTTTGTAGTCCTGCAGGGAGGAATGTGCTAATGCTTGGTTAGAAAAGGCCATGTAAACAAACCAGGCCCAGATTAAGGTGACTGTTCTTATACTAATGCAACTTTTTAAGAGTTGCACTTAAGTAAAAGCTCCCTAGACTAGCAGTCTTGACAAAGGGTCAGGAGGAACAGTTTTCTTCTGAAGAGCAAGATGAAGCTCTCAGTGGTTGAGCAGCATAAATGGTCAGAGCACTAGCGATTCTGGTTGGAATTTCTGTCTTGCCAGATTTGTGTCACATTTTAAACAATACTGGTAGAAAGAGCTGGTTTTGAGTCATCAGAGGGAGTATTCTACCATTCTGTGTGAGGATAGTTCTACTTTCTTCTTTCGCGAGTCATTGTAAATATGATACTTTCCAAAATTCAGGGCTAAAAGCACATGTTAAAATCACACGTAGTGTGGGGTGTGGGTTGGTGGTAGATGATATCTTTCTTTACAAGCCTCCTAATTTAACTTGTTTTAACGTCCTTACAACTGCAAGCCTGGAATAAACCTTTCTTTTAGAACCAGAGTTGATAAATTCTTCCAGCTTCTCTGCTGGCATTATCACAGATAATTCTGCTAGGAGTTAAAATGAGAGGCCATCTCTTCTTTTTTTTTGTATTACTAGCATGCTTAGAAGACTGTCTTTAATGCCAGAAATAGCTGTAGTATAACCTTTTGTCTTACCTTGGTAGTGGCATGAAAATACCTGTATTTCCACTTTGTGGTTCTCTTGTTCCTGACGTTTGAGTCAGTTTTGACACACAGAAAGTGGCAGTGTCTCTTGGCAGACAGGCAGTGAGGAAATAAAGAGCAGCTTTGATCTCTCCCCTCCGCCCCTTCCTCTCCTGAAAAGATCCTGCCAAAATTCTTGCCATGGCCTAGTCTCTTTCCAAAGACTAAAGAATCAGATCCAGATAATGTGAATGTTAATAGGAAAAGTCAATAGTGGGAGTGCAACTGACCACAAAAATATTTGAGATGCTTCAAGGAATTAAATCCATTCTTTTCTTTGTGGAATTTCTTTCATTGTTTTGAATGTTTGCTTAACACTTCTTCAGTCTTTTACTTTAGGGGAGGTAGTTTCACTGTTTGCAAAGTGCAGTCTTTGAACCGTGGAAGTGAAATCACTTGTATTCTGATGAATCCTTGCTGAAGCTCACTGAGTTCCTGTTTCTACAGCTGTTGTGGCCGTAGCATCAGACAGGAGGTTTTTGATAACACCATTTTGGTGTAATTGTGTACCCTTTCTGTCTACTTCCTCCCATTAACCTCATCCCAAAGTGTTACACCAGTAACAAAGTAATGCCTGCCTGTCAGTGCCCACCTGTGGGCACTCTGGGACACAGACTCTGAACTGTAGCAGCTGTGAAACAATTTGAGCCAAAAACAGCTGCTGATCTGTAGGTCCTGTAGTGCTGTAGGTCATCCTTCACATCTCTGAAGACTTTGCTGACAAAAGCTCTTACATTTACTATAAATAAAAATAACATTAAAACATTAAAAAAAAAACCCTGGAATTTCTGTTAGTGACACCTCGTGTGACCAGTACTTCACACATTATGCTTAGTTCTCCACTCATGCTAGTGTAGAAATGGAATATCTTCTACATGAAGATCTTTTTGAAAAAGTCTTAATTCATTTTTTCTGAGTTCCTAATATTTGCTGTCATCGTTTTCTTCGTATTCTAGCATTCTGCTTCAATGGATCTGAGTAACCCTTTCTTCCTCTCTTGCTGTCTTGGAGGTGGGCATCTGATGTGGAAGGAAACAGTCAAAGTACCCCAGTTTCACAGAATTCTTGTAGTGTTCCTCTGAAGTATAGTGTACTCCCTGTTTTCAAGAACTGGTTGAATTAATTATCGTCTTTGAAGAATCTCAGTGATCTGGCTGTCAGGTGATGTGGCTGTGTTTCAGAATAGTCTGTGAGGCTGGCTAGAGAAACGTGGTCTCCATGTCTGCTCTCAGCTGTCCAGCAGGCGCCTGGCCTTTGGCTTTGGGCACACACTTTGCAGAGGTGTACATCGCAGCAGCTCCCCACTGCAATGGGCTGTTGCAGGTGCAGGTGTGTCTGAGTGCTCACAGCTTTTAACTGGTAAGGTGAACGCCAGGTAAACAAGAGCCAGCTGTTTGGCCTGTGCTGGGAGTGTTGAATGGCTAAAAAGAGAAGAAAATAAAGTCTGTGTGGTGCAGACCGACCTTGCTGGCTGGAGCCCTGGCATCTTCCTCTGCTTTCAGCTTGTAGTGGTGGCTATGAACTCCAAGAGAAAATCCTCCTTCACAGGAACTTCTTGATTAACTCTATAAGATTCAGTTTTAACTTCAGTCATATTTGTATCCCTTCAGTTATTTGAAAGAGTTTAAAATAGGACAGCTTCTAGGGGCACTTGCATTTCAGTGGAAAAAAATTACTAACAAAAACCCCAATTTAAAAGTTGGAACCATGCTCTCACTGTTGTTTATATATATATATATATATCTTTCCTCCCATTTCTAGAACCGTATCTCATACCCAATTTCTTTTGCAGTTTTGTTCAGTGGAGGGACTGCTGCACGTCAGCCATGCTAAAGGGCAAATGATGGAGGCAAGTACAAGTTTATCCTTTCACTGTTATCTGATGTTGGTTTTGCCAGTTTTTCCTTTTGAGCTGTTTTGTTTCCGAGGGCTCCTGGGAAATAATTGCACAAATGAAGGACTGTATTAGAATGTTCTGGGATGTAATAATAATATCTGCTCAGATGGCTGTATATGGAATTGTGAATTTTGTTCATGATGTAGTATATTCTTGTACAAATAAGAAATGTATGTTTTTGAAATTTATGCTATGAAGTATTGTTTCTTCCCACTAACAGAATATAAAGGTGGTTGTTAGTAGAGAAAACAAAAGCTAGCACATGAGTTGGATCTTAATGCAAATAAGTGTGCTAATTAATTGTGAAGATTCACAGTTCTTCACATGAGTATTTTTTTTCCCAAAAAATAGATACTAGAACGAGTAAGTAGTTGTAAGTATCTTCATACCAGATGTGTAATTTGCAAAGCTCATTTCATGCTCACAGCAGACTCATCCTATGGAAATAGAAGCAGGAGATTTCTACCAAGCTCGCATTAGGAGCCTCTCAGAGGCCATGTAAGTTCAGAAATCTGTCCCAGAATACACAGGGTGGCCATGCCTTGTTTGTGAGCTCACTGTGGGCTGGTTTGTTTCAGGTTGGTTTGTAAATTGCCATAGGCTTAATTTAAGGAGGATAATTTTTTCTAGCAGATAATGCATGGAACTCGAGTTACACTCAAGTGGTGTTCTTTAAGATCAACAGCATTGCCAGTGATAGTGTGGATAGAGAGTATGCAGGAGATCAAAGAGATCCTGGCTGGAGAGTATACTGGTCATCTTAAATAAGAACTGCAGTTCTCATCTGACTTTCCTGACTGAAAAATAAATGTTGAGTGAATTAGCTAAAATGAAAAAGGCAGTTATAGGTCAGCTGTCAGGTTTGTACTTTATACGCCAAATAGTTTTGGGACTCTTGATTTTTTAGATGATGAGTTTTGTTCACTGAACCATTTGATCTGTTGGTTAAAAATGAGCATCTAGTTTTGCAATTTTTTGTCCCAAAGCATAAATTGAGTGGAGACCTGTAGTCTAACTTTCTGCAAAACCTGTTACCTGAGGAGAAAAAAAACCTATTTAGAAAAGCAAGGTCAAAAGTGAAAGCATACCATTACACATAAAGGCACTTGAATTCATTTAAGAAAGTGTTAAGTATATGAGTATGTCATTGGTGCATCTTATTTTCTTCTGCCACACAATTGCTGCATGAATGTGGGTAAATATATTTTTCTTGGATGTAATTTATTCCTTTGCATTTAATGTGTTACTGATTAAACTGGCCAGTATATTTAGACATAATGCTTATAGCATCTTCAAAGTACTGAGATAAAGTCCTGCATGATTTCTTCTTGCCTCCAACTGACAGCAGTGACACTTGAAAAAAAGAGAGAGAGAGGCAGCTCTTCTGATATTTTTGGATGGCAGTTTGGAGAGCATTTTGGAATATCGGTTTAACCCATTGTGTTAGGCTTCAAATGCACAAGATTGAGAGCACTCCAATTGTAAGCTCAATGCATTATGTTTCTGCAGCTGTTTTAGCATAGAAGTGAACACTCTCAAATCCCAAAAATGCTGAGTTTCAAATAATTATTTTCTAAAGCACAAAGTGCTTTCTGCCAAGATTGAGGTAGACCTCTGTGAGCTGGTTTCTGTATTTATAGAAGCCTAAGCAAAGTTTTCTCTTGCAAAAAACAGTGGTCAGCTTCTAAGCATGTGATCTCATGGTGCTGATGTAAAACACTTTCAGTTACTGTGTCCTTCCTTCCGTCCTCCCTTCCTTCCCCATATCTTTGCTGACCTTTTCCCATAGCTGTTGCTATACAAGTGCTGAGCTGCACTGTTGTATAATCCAGTCCTGCCTGAGCCCAGGGAATGACTCGGGTTGAGCTCTCCAAGAACAGCTGTGCAGTTTGTGTGCCAGAGGCTGAACTGCACATACCTGATACTGGTCTCTTGCAGATTGGTTGCTTAATCTACTTTTCAAAAGGCATTCTTGTTTGCTCTGAGAGCCATGGACAAGATTATGCCAATTGAAAGCATTTCACTTGCCTGTTCTTGCTTGAAGACACGTTTTCATGTCTAGTTTCCAGTGCCATCAGTGGATGCTGGCTGTAATAAGCGGTTTCTCACTATTTGGAAATGGATTGGGTGAACATTTGGAAATGTTCTGGGTTTTTGTACATATTAGGTACCGTTAAGTTAGGGTCTTAGTATCGAATCTTTGTCAAAGAGCAAAATTAATTCTGCCAAAGTGACTAACATGCTCTTCAGAAGTTTAACCTCGTGTTCTGTTCGATGTTACTATGGGCTTGTTCTGAATAAACAAAACCCCACTGGTTTCTTCTTGCTTTTCCCCCTTTTGAACAGCTTTTTTACCTTTCTTGCTTTCCTGCTCCCCCTGTGCTGGGCTTCTCTCCCCAGGCAATGAGTGACTTGTCTCACACAAGCTTCAGCTTCTGCATACAGCCTAAATGCGACTAATGCCATGTGGAGGGATGCTCCAAGGACTGATACGTTTTATTTTGTTAACAGCATGTTTTGCACATTGGATTTTTAACCCACACCTGCTGCATGGATGTATAATAATGACTACTTTTTTGTTTAACATTAGATAAGCATGAGATCACCGAGGCACAGCTGCATGTGTAGTCACTCTTGAAGCAATTACACACCTAATTGGCTGGCAATCTTGGCATTTTCAAAATAAACACAAGCCTTTTAAAGAAAGGGGACATATTTATGTATGAATAGTCAAATAAACTTGTTGGGTGTCATCAATGGAGCCGTCTGGCACTGAACAGTTGTCTGATGACCCTGATCCTGGAGGCAAATCCCAAGATCAAGAGACAAAAAAACAACATGAATCAGAGCAAAAATTATCCAAAATAACGCATAATGCTTTGGAGAACATTAATGTCATTGGTCAAGGCTTGAAGCACCTGTTCCAGCATCAGCGCAGGAGGTCGTCTGTTTCTCCACATGATGTCCAGCAAGCTCAGGCTGAGCTGGAGCCTGACCTGGATTTGGAAAGCCAAAGCGTCTGTGCTGAAATTGATGGTGTCTCCACCCACCCCACAGCTCTGAACCGGGTGCTTCAGCAGATCAGAGTGCCACCCAAAATGAAGAGAGGGACCAGCCTGCACAGCAGGTGGGGCAAGGGAGATGCCCCAAAAGGAAGCCCGCAGATCAACAGAAGGTCTGCTCAGGATATTCAGTCGGGTCGGCCCAGATCGTCATCCACTACAGATGCTCCCACAAACTTGTCTGTGATGGAGATTGCTTCTTCCATCTATGTAGGTGGAGAGGAGGCCGCAGCAGCAGCAGTAAGTTACTCAGATTTACCTTTGATCTTTATCATCTCCTTGTATGTTTTTTAAAGTACTTGGAAATCTTGTTTTGAGAAGCAGGTTTCTTTCAGCAAATTCAAATGGTGCAGTGTTCAAAAGCTTCTTCGGTGTGAAGCAAAGAGCTTAAAAGATGCAAGCGTTAGTCATTTTCTCACATGGCAGGTGGCTGATTTTGTATGTATTTGATCAGTGGAAATGAGAGCTACTTTTGAAATACATGAGGTTGTTTTTGATGGCACACCACAGTCAAACAAGGAGTGATGGGCCGAGCAGCAGCCAGAGTAGCCCTGCTTAGCAACTGTTAGCTAGTTCCTGCAACAAAACCTTCCATTTACCTAGATTTTTTTTTAAATTCCTCTCTCATTTTCTTCTGTATTTTATATAAGCAAAGAATTCCAGTTTAGGTGGATGGTGCTGTTGGTCTTTTAGGCTGTGAAGACTCTAGGAACATGGGCTGCAGCCTGTGCAGCTGTCCAGCCTCTCAGTGCTGGGTTGTCTGTATGTGATTTAGATCAGCCTGGCTGCTCTGCTGATGAAGGATCGCTGCTGTCTCCTTCAGTTTGTCCTGCCTGTGTGGGGAAAAACATTCAGTGAAATGACAGGCTTCGTTCTGTGACATGATCTTGCAAAGTTGTGCATATCAGCTTATTCATTATTACCAAGAAGCAGCATTTGTCTTACCATTTCTCCCCTTTCTTAGATTAATTTAGTTGAAGCATTCTTGGAATTTGATGGGGAGTTTTTTGTTTGCATTTTGAAAGACTGATTTTCTGATTAGCTAATTTTAGCTTGTTCAGAACACTGGTTCAGAGAGTCCCCTGAAAAACAGCCCTTAATAACAAAGGTGTCTATGGAGGTTGGATATACTTTAAGAAGTTTTCCTCTTCCAAGAAACGTTGAAGGAGTCTGGCTGGAGGAGTATTTGAAACTTTTGCTTCTTGCCAACTGTTGAAACAACAGAGACAGTAATAAAGTAGTTGTGAAAAGCATGCACTCTCCTCAGCTGGTTAACTTCGCAGTTAGTAAAGCCATTGAGAATCCTCAGAAAGAGACCTCATAATAGCTTCAGGTGCATTTGTGTACTGCCTCTCTCCTAATTGTGAGTGAACTCACAATCTTTGTTTCAGGAGAATTTTAGGGGAACCTGTTAGTTTTCTTGAGTTTGTACCCAAATCCAGCAACAGAAGTTTATAAAGCAAGGTCTGATTTGTTGATTTGAAACAGTAGTCCCTTTACTTTATGTATGAGGAGGGAGATTGAACAGGCCTACGCATATTAGGTAAATTATGTAGGAATTTGGGGAAAGGCCTGGAGTGAGATGTCTTTTCTCCCAGCTATGCAGCTTGTCTGATGAAATGGTTTCCTGGATTGGTGGTTTCCAGAGTGGAGTGTGAGTAGGACAGTCCACTGGAGTGTAGGAAGGAAATACTTTTTGGTTTGTTTTATCTTTCTTTTCCTTTATAGCCTGTGTTTCTGTGTATGTTTTAAAATAAGCATATTCTATTACTTGAGTAGTACATATACATAGTTTATAAATAAGCACACATCTATTGGGAGTCCATGCTCAAAAATTTTGTACTGATTCAGTGTGCAAAGTTTGGAAACCACTGGGATCACTTGTCAGGAGTGACAGGAAAAATGAGGACTGTTAATCTGATAGCATTCTGCTACAGCATCTTGCAGCTGTGAGAACAAATTTAGGAGTCAGTTTTTGGCATCTAAGGGCCTGTGATTGATTGGGTGAAGCAGCCGCTCTCACCCTGCAGCTGCCGTTCCTCTGGAGCAGCGCCTGGGCATAGGGGTCCCTGGCCTCACCAGGCAGTCACCCCACTGGGGACCATCCTCGGGGCTGCTGGCTGTGCCCTCAGTGGCCTGAAGGAGAGGAGCTGCACGGCCTTTCTCCCCTCCGTGCTGGAGAGGAGGACTGGAGTCTGAAAGAAGAAAACAAAATGAGGGAGGAAAGGCCACCTTTGGAGACTAAACCGTCAGAGACTTCTGTGACCAGTTGAGCCTTGTTAGAGCTTAGTAAATTCCCAGCTGCTTTT
Organism: Sylvia borin; assembly: GCA_014839755.1. Lineage (NCBI taxonomy): Eukaryota > Metazoa > Chordata > Aves > Passeriformes > Sylviidae > Sylvia > Sylvia borin. Next base: position 206,364 of record CM025968.1, read on the forward strand.
CGATATTTGCACCATCTTGTGACAAACAATAGCAATGTATACTGTAGTCTAAAGTGACTTGGCCAAGGAAATACTCCTATGGAGAAGGAGACCTAAAATGAGAGAGATGTGAGTCTCAATCCCTTATACAGAAATCACATTTCGTGTGCCCGTTTTCTGTTACTAGCTTTTGTCTTTTAGTGGGTAGTCTGTAGCAGAGGGAAGAAAGACGGACGGAAGAGTTGGATTCTTTCTTTTCCTGTAGAATTTTTGGCAGGTCTGTGTGGTGTACCGCATTTTCTCTCCCAAGAGCAGGTAACAGCACTACCTCACAGTGTGGCACAAGGATTGCAAGAGTTATTCAGTAGTTTAATGCCACCTTCCAGAAATGGGGATTTCTATCCCCTTATGCCTCCGAGTGCCAGAAAGGTTAAGACTGCTGCAATATTACTATGCAATCTGCATAATGTTAGGAGCTGTAAAATCATGTGAACTACCCTTGACTTAATTTGGACAGGAAACATAAAGTAAAAACTGGAAAATACAAATATTGGGTTTTTTTCACAGAGCCACAGAATGTTGTCTGATATTCCATGAAAAGCACTGTGTGTCTTTGCCATAGTAGCTTAATATCTTGCTGTTATTTCAGTCTGAGATGTACTGTCTTGGCCATGGCATGTGTCTGTGCATACTAGGATTAGATTATGTTGATGCCACTCAGAGTTACAAATTAATGGGAGACAACTTGCAGGTTAAATGCAGATGATTGTACAGCTTTATATAATATATAGCAGCTTTTACTGAATTTTCAGTACAGAGATGTAATGCATTTGTAAATCATCTCCATGTAAATTTTAAATCACTGATATTATTGCTAGCAGAGCTTCTTGGTTTGTGATTTGGTGAAGTTGATAAAGCTTAATGGAGTCATTTGGTAAATCACCCTTGTAACAGATGTCAGTGTTGTTTCCATTGGAGAAGCCAGCTTAGCATTCAGGCTGCCACACTGCTGGAATTTATGGCTATAAATTAATGAGTTTTTAAGTTGCTCTTCATTCAACAATTTGTATTGGAAAATTAATTACAACACGCTTCAAATGAAAATCAATAAAGAGCCAGGGAAAATCTGAAATCATTAGAGCAAACTTAAAGTTTGATGTAAATTCAGACTTTAAACACTGTCTTTAAGTTATGAGGTATCTGAAGCTGTTTCACACAGTGTTACTTTAACCCTAAATTCTCCTATTTTATTTAATCTCACTGAGACTAAGTTGCATAATGAGGCTTAAGAAATAGAAATCTTTTTTAAAGTGTCTGGCAGATAACACTCAGCCATCAGGGTTGAGAGTCGTCTGGACCCCTGGTTCTACCAAGCCTATATGGATTGTCTCTACATCTAACTTTCACTTAAGTTTTTGTTGTTGTTGTTTTGTGCTTACTTTCTCATCACTTTGCCTATTTGTTTCCTTCAGCTTTTTGTGATACTATCTTTTAAATTTTTTTTGACCTTTTCCTTTTAATAAAACCACACCAGTTTCACTTCCTTGGTTTTGGTGTTTGCTGTTGACAGTGAAGCTACACTGACTCACCTTCCCTCAGCAGGGAGTATTCTTCGAAATTATTTAAGAATTTCATAAATCCATCTATAATTAGAAAAATGTCACTGAGCTACAGCATTGATCCATCTGTTGTGAACATATGGGCTATACAAGTTACAGGAACAGAGAAACAACACATAGAATGGAAAAGTTGTGATTTAATAATGATAAGAACTACATAACAGGATTTGTAGTCAAACAATATAACTGTTTTCTGATTTCTGTCTTCCTTCACTGTTTGCTTTGCTGGTACTTCCCCCTGCTGTGACTGACACAGCTTGTTCCTCTTGGTGTTGGATGTGTGCCAGTGGTTCTGAGGCTCCTCTGCCCTCTCAGGTAACAGGGGTTGAACTGCACAGGGCTGTGCCCATGCCTTGATGTCACCTGTGTCACTGTGTTGGCACTGCTCTCAAGGCAGAAATTCCTGCTCTGCTTTCCTGTCTTTTTTTCTGAATTTATGATTTATGACACTTAGGAAGAGTAATGAGCATTTTGTTTGCTTCGTGTGCTCTGTACCTGCTCACTAGGACGTTGAAGTGGGAGGTGATGGGCTCAGTCAGGGAGCTGCAGGCACTGCGCACCCTTGTGTGCCATGTACTCTCACTGCTTGTAAGGTTTGACTGTGACTGCAGAAGGTTTTGCTGTGAGTAGATGTAGGAAGTCAGCAGACTTGGATTGCTGAGAAATTAGCCTTCAGTTATGTTTTATCAAAGGCTTATTTTATCAGATGATTATTCTATATGCTTTTGTGGGCTGCTGTGAAATTGTCAGTGCTTCTTTTTGGAATGGCAGGAGCATTACCTGTTGCAGAACTGTTTTGTCAGGCATGGATGAGCAGGAGCCCACATGCTTCAGTCTAGCTTACTACTGAAGCTTGAGACCTTTAAACATATCCAGACTATTTCCGTATCTTCCATGTTTCGTGGAGTCAAGCCCTGAGCTTCATCCTTCTGTTCGGGGCTGCACAGTGATTGGAGTTTATGCTTGATGCTGCCTACATAAATGCTGTGTTGAGCTTGGCTAAAGCTTGTGATTTATTTACTTGTTGGATTAGTCCTGCTCAATGCTGTTACGTTTTCTTTTTATCAGTAGTTGCTGTGTCTGAACAGTTTGGAAAAGGAAAAAAAAAACCTTATCAGCCTGGCCTATCCACGAGGTAAATTGCAAAAGCACAAAAGGAAATTCTGTAATTCAATTCCCTGGTATATTAAGAAACTCACCCCCCACCCCCATAGGGCTGCTGTGGAAGGGCAGGGCTCAGAGCAGGGAAGTTCTAGGAGCTGGGTTCTCCAGCCTGCTGCTCAGAGTCCCCTTCGACCTGTGTCACATGCAGAGTGCTGTGTGCAAGGAAAAGTTGCTAAATAGATATGGTATTGGTATTAGTTTGTCTTGCCTCTGTTCTGTATTGATCTGTTTAAACTTCTGAAAGCTCCTATCCCATCACCGTTTTTTACCCTTTTTTTCCTGATGTCTTTGTTCCAGCCATATGAACTAGATGGAAGTCATCTTTCTTCACGTACTGGGCACTGTTTTGTCATTTATGTTGCATTTTTAAAAATAGCTGTAGCCAATGTATTTCTTTCACTCCTGATCTGGAGTTTCTGGCATGTCAGATGTCTTCTTAAGCCTCAGTCTTCCTATTTCAGGAGCTTCCTCTTTCCCCAGCCAGCTTATTTCATATGGCAGGGGCAGTTTCCAGCTGTCTCCTGATCAGATACACCTCTCCTTTCCTTTTCATGTCTATAACCCCTTTACACACAGACACAGCCTCCCCCACTAAACACAGTGCCAGAAAGCTTAGGAAGGTGATCTTCTCAAAGTGGTGTATTGTTAACTGAAGTGAGGGATTGTTTGGTTAGGTGTTGGTATTTTTTTTCCCCTGTCCGTGTTTTATGTGTGGGTGCTGCAAAGTTTTGGAGACAGGAGTCTTTATTTCTTGTTTGCTCTGCAAAACCCTTGGGCCAAGGTTGGACCCTGGGTGCTGGGGCCATGTTGGAGTGCTACTGCATTGGCACTGGGGCCCACAGAGACAACAGAGCTGCCTGCTCAGGCTGTGCAGAGAGTTTAGAGGTTCTCTTACCATGCAACAAAAGCATAATACAGACTCTGCTTTGAGCACTGGTTTATGTGAAGAACAGGGTTAAGCCTGGAGCAGCTGTCAGAATTTAGCAAAGGCTGTGATAGTCTCTTTCAGGTAAAGGTGGAAAACTCTGGTGCTGTTTTAACTTTGTCTGTAAATAGGTTGACCTTGTGTTACTCATATTTGTATGGTTCTGCAGAATAATGAGTTTTGGATGAGCCTGATTCTGTGGTGCTGAGGTCCTTCACTCTCGGTGGGAATGAAGGACATTGAGTACTTTGTGGCATAAAGGAGAATAAATTCTTAATAATCCTCTGCACACAAAATGTTTTTTCTCACAGTATTGTTCCATTCTCTGTTTTCTCAATTTGTTGTTGAAATAGGAGGGCAAAAAGTTATCCCAAAAGAACAGATTGGATTTTTCTGAATACCTCATTTACATATATTTGCATGTGTCATAGTCCTGCCACGTATTGTTAGGCTTTGTATAGAAGCTAAAAAATGAGATTGTCATAGCACTGAAAGTGTAATTAAAATCTTACTGAGATACTTCAGTTGCGCTTTTATTTCAAGCAGTCTCAATATTTTTGCATAGATCTTTTCTTGTAGAGGCAACCCAGTGAGTTGAGAAAATCAGGATTATGGTTGTTTGAAAATGATTGAGCCTACGTGGATCTCATTTGGGTCTCATGTACTTACAGAGCTTTTTGTGGAGTAATTAATTATGTGTCAAGACCAGAACAATATTGATGTTTGAGAGAGAGGAAATTACTGGTACTTTGCTGAGCAGTTGTGTCCACATGAACTTTTATCGATGCCTGTGACCCACATGCAGGACCCAGCACCTGGCCTTGTGAACCTCATTCGTTGTGATTTTTGCTGCTGAGGTCCCTGTAGAGTTTGCTGTCAGCTGGGCATGACACCAGTGTTGGTGTTGGAGCATGGCTGTAGTGAGGTCAGGGTTTTCAGTCCAGGTTCTGGACAGGGAATTGGTTTGGAGTGTTTGGTGGAAGCCCTTGGCTGACACCTTCTGGCATCACTCAGAAGATAGACCAACTTGTATTAATTTAATATGAAGTCATTTGATGGATTTGGAGCTTTTTGCCTCCGTAGGCCCAGACATTTTCAGGTTGCCATTTGCTTGTCTTAGGGCTACAGGAATGATGAGAGAAAGGATTTACTGTCCTGTGGTGGGATTCTCATAGAGCAGCTTCTCAAGGCTCCACTCACTTCAGTCCTGTAGTGTCCTGACAGAACTTCACGTCCTCATCCACTTGTCAGTTTTGACAGTAAGTTTTCATAAATATTTCAGATAACCAAAATCCAAAGATATCAACTTAAATCTGTATTCTGTTGATGTCCGCATTTTAGAAGATGACTACATATACTTTTGGCATAAATTTAGTCTTCAGCTTGTGGCTGCATCAATATTTTCCAGATGATGTCGATCCCATGGGCATCAAAAACCTACCAGCAATAAGCTTGCTTTTCTTAATTACTTACGGTGACGACTTCTAAGTGCTCACATTGGTCTGCACACTCATGATAACATAAACAAGATAGTAAGGTACCATCCTTTCAGTATATATAGCACAGTTGTGAAAGAATGAACAGTTTCCCTCCAACTGTAAATTGCCTTAGTGGTAACTTATTTGCCAGAAACTTTTTGAAAATTGTCCTATCCTAAACACCATGCAATACTCCTGCGACAACCACCTGTGAAAGGGCAAAGGGCAGTTTTTTATAGCATTAAAACCATGTAGAAAGTCTACTATGGGTATGAACAGTATGTCCTGGATCTCTAAAAGATGACTTTGGCTTTAACCCATTTCCCCAAAGAACAAGCAATCTTAGCACCATACTTTAATGCTGACTCTCCTGTTCAGCGTACATTGGTGGAGAGCATTTGGTAATTTTTTTTTTTTGTAACTGATTGAAGTAAAATATTTTGCAGTTTTGGCTGTAAGGGACTGGAAATGCTAAAAATCATTTCACTTTCAGCATCTGCAGCTGAATAATGTTCAACCATCACCAGCTTGCACAGTTCCTAGGCAGGGAGAACTTGTCCTCATTTGGGAGGGTGAAGCAGGAACTACCCTGACAGCCAGATGTACAAGAACCTTGATGGACAATGCACAAAGAGCATTTCAGGACAGCAGGAATTTTTCTCTTTCTTAAAAGTAGTGCTGTACTGGAGCTGCAGATCTAGGCTCCCAGCATATCCAGATGGGGTTGTGTCGCTATGGCCAGGGCAGCCCTGTCTCCCGTGCCCCTGTGCCACTCTGCTCCCAGTGGAGAAGTCAGCCCAGCATTCGTGCTGTGCAGGGTCATAGGGTTGTGCTGTTCGTGTCTTGCAGCAATAGGAGATACTGGCAGATCACTGGCTTGGCCTAATTGTGAGTTGAGGTCGGTCAGGGGTAAGCTGAGGGTTATTTCACAAGCTCAGAAATTAGTCTGCAGTTACTTAATTGCCCCTGAAGCCCATTCTGCACCTGACACTGTTTTCCCTCTCTGGGAGCAGTGACCTTTGTGCAGCAGAGAGGGGCATTAGGCTCAAAGTCTTGTTTGTGGGCAAAGGATACACCAACACATTCTATATGAGGAGAGCCAAGAATTTAATTGTAGTATAACTGAAATCTGAAGGGTGTCATCATTATTAGTCCAGATCTAATTTTTTAAAGAAGGAAAAGTATTATTGGTGTTAAAATGTTATACACACGCTTCTTATTTTGTAATCCCTTCCCTCAGGTTTATACACTCACCCTTCCAGTATTCCTCAAGTCCTGCAGTTGGTGATGTTGTTCTGGGCAGGGTGGAGGTGTTACCACCTCAAGTTGTCAACAACTGGAGCCCTTCACTGGGAGGTTACTTGTTTGCTCAATTATAGGGCTAAAAATGTAACCTTCTGTAGGCACTGCTATTAAAACTCCATGCTACATCTTCTGCTGACCTGGTTCAACTGTGATAGAGCAAGCTCTGGAGATAGGTGTGTGCTGCAGCAGGTAGCAGAGCTGCTGCAGATGCGTCACCAATGTTTTTGACTGGTCTGCATCTTTCACAGTAGAATACCATCCAAGATTATTGCCAAATCTCTCTTAGGACTGGGGTCAATTTCAATAAAATCTTAATTTTGAGCCATTGGGAAAGGGGCTGAACCATCTTTATCCCCATTGTCTTTAACTGTGAGGATGTTGCCAAAGTTAAAGATAATGCTTTGTTTGCCTTTGTTCTCTGTACCAGCACTGTCTATGATATTTACTGTCCTAATATCAAATCCCATGACAACTCAAAAATGTTTTAAGTAATTTCTAATTGTAGATTTGACTGTGATATATATCTTATTTGTCATCCTTTTTGCAGAGTTGTCATGAGTGCTTTCTGAAACAGTTATGTGGAAATTCTAAGTGTAATTTAGTTGGAAATTAATGTTAAAATAGTAAACTTGGGCTTTTCTTTTGCAGTAGCCTATATAGGAGGTGGGTAGCAGAGAGGAGAGACATTGAGTGTACCGTGAAACTCTGCCAGGGTGCTAGGATCAGGCAGGGTTGTGGCACCGCTGGGTTTATCTGTCTTGTGCAGTTTGCATGTGGAAGTCCTGAATAAAAGAGCTTATCTAATCTCCCAGTTCCAAATAGTGTGCAGGAAGGAAGGATATTTTACTGGGGCATGTTCAAATATTTTACAACTATGGGAATGCTTTGACTTTCCTGATGAGGAGTGGAAATCTGCTGTACTCAAGCAGCAAACCGGTGCTGGGCCAGGAACAGAAATACAGTCCCTGAAAAAACTGAAGTAATTTTTATTCTAAGCAGTGCTATGCCCGTGTCCCAGTTTCTGCTAACACTGAATGTGGGCAGGCAGGACAGGTGAGTCTTTCCCAAAATAAGACTGTCTGAACTAAAGCAGACATGGAGGCCTGGGTTTGCAGTGTTTGGGACTGAGAGAGGCAAAGTTGTGCTGATGGTGGCTGCAGCCCCTGTCAGCAGCCAACGTGCTGCAGTAGGGGACCGTAGGCTTCTCTTTTCCTCTCAATCGATTTAATTTGTGAACTTGAGGAGGACTTTTTTAAGAAGACATGGCATCTTTGAAATATGTGAGTTTCTGGTGATCCTTAAATGCGAAGGACTTTGATATACCCCAGACCTGGAAGAGTTCACGGTCAGGTTGAAAGAGGCTTGGAGCAACGTGGCCCAGTGGAAGGTGTCCCTGCTCACCGCAGCGGGGTGGAATGACACGGTCTGTGCAATGCCACCCCAGTCAGTGACAGGAGCGCCTGCTGGGGCCTTCTGGCGGAGGTGCCGGTAGCGGAGCGTTCGGCGCGGCTGCGGCGGGTTCTGCCCGTGCCCGGCAGCTCCCGGCCGCTCGGGCCGCACCGCGCCGCTCCGGCCCGCAGAGGGCGCCGCGGGGCCGCGCGTGGGGAGCGCCCGGGACGCGCCTGGGCCCGGGGGACAGTCCGGTAACCGGGGGGACAGTCCAGTAACCGGGGGGGACAGTCCAGTAACCGGGGGGGGGGGGGGGGAGTCCGATAACCGGGGGGGGGGGAGTCCGATAGCTAGGGGGGCAGTCCGATAACCGGGGGACAGTCCGGTAACCGGGGAGGGGGGAGTCCGATAACCGGGGGGGGGGATTCCGATAACCGGGGGGGGATTCCGATAACCGGGGGGGGATTCCGATAGCTAGGGGGGCAGTCCGATAACCGGGGTGGATTCCGATAGCTAGGGGGGCAGTCCGGTAACCGGGGGGTGGACTCCGATAGCCAAGGGAGATTCCGATAGCTAGGGGGGGAGTCCGGTGACCGGGGGGAGGATTCCAATAACTGGGGGGAAGAGAACTCAGAGAGAACTCCAGCTCTGTCCTACAGCAGCCCATACCCTGCTGGATGCAGAGATCTGGGGCTCACTGTAATGAATCCACAATACTGAGGCGTCTTTAAGTGTTTTATTTTGAAATATATATAAAATAAGCTGATAGGGTTGATCCTGAGAACGTGTAGGTTTCAAGACATGAAATTTCAATCTTCCAAACCTTCTGCAATAAGAAAATGTCTCTCCTGTTGGTTATCTCAAAAGGTCCGTCTGTAAGAGGTTATCAGGAAGGTGCCTTCCTGTTCATTTACATGTGTCAAGCATTGATGTAATATTAATACATACATATTTCTTCTAGCTTTACATGGTGCTAAAAGATATTTTTTAAAAAAACTGCCGAAAGCTGTGTATTTGATTTATAAGTAAAAAGCTGTAGAAGATCTCCATGAGAGGGATATTAAAACAAATAATTCTATTCTTACTGAGCATTTTTAAAAACAAAATTCGTTACAAGGTATTTTGTACCAAAGATTAACTCTAGTTGTGTTTTGTGTTCTCATGAAAGTAAATCAGGCAGAGGCACTAGTTCATTATGTCAAGTTCATTTTAAATTTGAAAATAAAATTTGATGCCTTTTACTGAAATCTTGATTTTCTCTATCATGTTCCTGAATAAAAGCAGAATAATTCACCAATTAAGCTATTATGCAGGAATGAATTGCTGTAGGAAGGTAATATTAGGGGGAAAAAAGTGACAATAGCCCAGAGACAGGGGACGAAGGCAAAGAGCTGCATATGTTCAGAATAGGAGCCATTAATTAACTGTAGAGATTATAAGCAGCAGTTTGGAAATGCTGAATGTGGTGCCTTGGCTCCAGAGACAGAGGAGTATGTTGCTATCATCAATTTTGCTAATCTGGCAGTCCCATCTCAGTCTGATGTGGATTATATCCCAGCCAAGCTGGCTCCATTCCTTATCTGTATCTCTCTGACCCAGACTCTGAGCCACAGAAACATGATGGAGGAGAGCTGAGTGTCTGGAGAAAATGAGGCACCCTGTGTCCCAGGTGCAGGACAGTGGCTGTACCAGGTAGTGCTCAGGACCTTAGGCACCAAGCCCAGCAAGTGAGAGGCTGATTACCCAGAGCCACTGGTATCTGCTGTCAGGCAGCATGGAAGCTGGGAGGTTTGGGTGCAGCAGATAAGGTGGCAGGGCCAAGTGGCTGTCCTGGCTGCCCAGGCTCCAGCATTGTACTCCAGGGCTGTGGTGGACTCCCACACTGCATCACTGACTGACTGCATGTGTGCACAGACTCACACACTCATGCTCTCTCGCAGTCTCACACACTCTTACACTCACACTGTCACAGCACACTTGCCCTGTTGGTCTCTGCAGCAGTAGGCACCTGAGCTTTCCTAGCACGCAGGCTGTTCAAGGTGGTGGCATGAATTTTCTGCAGTAGGAGTTAAACAGTGTGTATGAGGCTTCTGAATATAGCCAAACTGCAGAACAAGAAGTACTGACCCAGTTCAGGGAGGAGGAGGATGCAGCTGCTAGATGCAGAATCCCCATAGCATCTGGTGTCTCCTCTGTCAGTACAAGGAGGTGTTTCTAGTGCCCCAGTCCCTTCAGTTTTCTATGCTGTCAGCTCTCTGTGGTCATCACAAAACTGGGTATTGTGCTTTCTATATATTTCAAAAACTGGGAGCATTTTGAAAAGGGTTGCTTCCCCTGTACAGAACTTGTCTGCGTTCAGTATCCCTGAGTTACTCCTGACTGGGCTGAATGCTACTGAATCCTGCTCTCATTTCATAGCTGGGATTTTGGTGCTGAAGTATGCATCTATGATGTTACTTTTGGATGACAGTTACAAAATAAACATCTCTGTTCAGTCTTCCTGTGACACTCCCTTCAAGGTCTGTTTAAAGAACCACACTTACCCTTCTCATAACCTTCCATGGCCCAACTGCGAATGTCTCCTCTATCTCTAGTGTCCACATCACCTGATGACTTTAAAAATAGGCTAGAAACTTATTTTCCTTAACAAGGCAAATATTCTGGCCTAAGGCACCTTTCTTTTTCTACATGCATGGCAGTAACCTGTACTTAACCTAGTACTTGCCATTGGGAGGGATTTTGCATGGGGTCAATGCACAGCTGACTCCTAAAAGCCAGGCACACACCGTAACCAGACACCATGCTCTCTGGGGCCCAGATTTGTCATAGCTGGAGCATGCAATGGGAGCCCTTTTAGCCACTGTGCCAGTACTTGCTACCCAGTGAGGCTAAGGCCTGAGCAGAGTGCTAGTGAGCAGCATGATCCTGGATAGTCCAGCACTGATACTGCGTCAAGACTCATCAGGGACCTGCTTGGCATGGGAGCTGTTCCTTATCAGTAGCTTTGCTAATAGTTACTGAAAAACTATTTTCCTGTTTAGGTAAGGCCATGTACTGGAGTGATCAATGCCACGGCCATTTCAGCGTAGTGCAAAAAGGAAGGCCTTCCTATTGCATGCAGGAGGCAATTACAAAATGAGTTGGAAAAAAAAATCTAAGAAGTCCAAAATGCTGAGAACTACCTCAGAAACAGACTTTCTGTCAGAGATTTTGAGCTCCTCGTTGTGTTTGGGGTTTTGGGTTTACCTCCTCCGTGTATGAACATCCTGGCAGCTGCCCGAGTCCAGCGCGTTGAGAGCCGGCCCCGTCTGCACAGCACAGGCTGGCGCTGTGTCTGTCCTGGTGCTGGGCTCCTGCAGCCCCTCGGAGCATTGCTGCCGAGTGAGGTTAGAGCCCTGCGAGATTGTACTGTGTACCTCTCTCACCAGTGCTGTGAGCGGAGGAAGAGCACTTTCAGGGTCTGAAAGCCACTCTTGTCGTGGCATTTGAAGACCTGCAAGTGTACCTGTTTTACCGCACATCTTTATTGCGTATTTATGGCAGGGAGAGAGAAATACTTTCTTGAATTATTTTCTAGTGATTGCAACAGGGTCTTCCGTGCCGATTCCCGGGGCAGAGTTGACACTCCCGTGCCACAGTGTGCGAAGGCAGCGGGAGCTGCGCGGGGCCGCGTCCAGTGGGGCTCGGCGGGAGCGCTGGGACGGAGTCGCCCTCCGCGGGGGTGCCGGGGCGGTGCCGGGGCGGTGCCGGGGCGGTGCCGGGGCGGTGCCGGGGCGGTGCCGGGGCGGTGCCGGGGCGGTGCCGGGGCGGTGCCGGGGCGGTGCCGGGGCGGTGCCGGGTGTGCCTGTACCCTCCCCCGGCAGCGGCAGGCGGGAGCGCCGCACCCCGCCCTGCCTTGCATTGCTTTGCCCTACCCTACCCTGGCCTGTCCTGTCTTATCCTTTCCTGCATTGCCCGGCCCGGCCCGGCCCGGCCTAGCGCCGGGCTCCTCGGAGCAGCGCTGGGCCAGCACACGGTGCCGGCCCCGGCGCCCGAGGATGCGCGGCCCCCGCTGAGCGCCGCCGGCTGCCGGCCCTCGCCCGCCGCTGCCCGCGCTGCCCGGCCCCGCATGGACCATGGTGCAGCGCTTCAGTCTGCGCAGGCAGCTCTCCAAGGTGGGTGCGAGCCGCGGGTCCCGGCAGAGCCGCCCCCGGGCGGGGAGCTCCTCCGCCTTTGTTCGCGCAGGCACGGACACAAAGGCTCGGCCGGGCTGCGACTGCGATCCGCCCGGGGCCGCTGATACCGCAGCGGTGCCGCTTGTGGCCGTCAGCGCAGCCTCAGCGCTGGGCCGGGGGTGCCCGAGGGGTGTCTGTGAGAGCGCTCACACATGTGCTTTGTCCTGGGCACAAGGTCCTTAGCGGTGTGAGCCGTCCCAGCCATAAACGGCTGCAGGGATGGGGGAGCCTCTGCCCTGTGCAGGCTCAATAGCCCTCGCTGGCAGCACGGGGCTTCAGAACAAAGGAGTTGCCGTATACAGGTTTTGCTGTTTAATAATTGAAAGTGTTCGAATTTGTTTCAGGAAGATGCTTTACGAGAGAAAATAGTTAATCCATGTAGCCTTGCAGTTTGTTACTGAATCAATCCGATGTATGTATTTGGAAAAATCCATTCATGAATAAAACTGAGTCTGTGTAGGACACTGCAGGTATGAAGAGTTCTGGAGCTGCCAGCACAGCCCTGTTTGTACATCTTTTGTACACCATTCCCAGTGAGCAGACTTGGCTCTGGATGTACGGGTTACAGTATTGGGCTCTTAAAAGGCAACCTGAATTTTCACTTTACATTTAAGCTCTTCTTCTCTGTCCCTCCCACCCCTGTGTGTGTATTTGTAAAGGTTTTAAAACGCAGTCGTCAGAATTCTAAAATGCTGTCATCAGCATTTAAAATAGGTCAGAATTCACATCCTGCAAACTGTCTTGGGAGAAGCTACAGCTTTGCGATATTGTGGTATCTTTCTAATTCATTTGTAATTTTTTTTTTTTTTTTTTGGTATCATTCTCATCTGATATCTCATATCAGCTGATGTGGCCATTTCAGGGAAAAGTAAACTTGCACCTTTGGAGGGTTTGTCTTGTTAAGTGTCAAGCTGTGACTGCTGTGTCTGCAAGCAGTAGAAGTCTCCACAGATACTCCGGAGTTTAATCTTCCCCTCAAAAGAGACTTGATCTAGTTAGTAATGAACTTTGTATCTAAGCTTTATTTATGTAGGGCAGCCAAAATAGTTTAAAATGAACTCATTTGGATAATTCCATTTTAATCCTTGTTTATCTAGGTGGGCAGGATGATTTGGAAAACTGTTTGCACTGATTTTTTACTATAGGAGAACTGTTTTCAATTTGTTTTTCTTGCTCTCTCCATTTCTTGTGTTGTCTGACACAATTGTGTCTTGCACTGCATTAGCTCTGATTGTGTCAAACCTACTTAAAACAATTGTCTGGCCCTGACATATTCTTAACTTCTATGTTTTAATTGTAAAAGTTGCACAGCTCTTATAATATGGTGAATTGAAGGAGAAAATGCAAGCATGGTCTGTGTTTACCAAAATAGAAAGCATAGTTTTGTGAACAATTGGAAAGGGATTATGTTTATCTCAGTTTGGATGTGGGATGAGAACTGCATCTCGCTGTTGCCTTGCCGTGCTTTAGATGGGACTGGCAAGTTCTGTGTGTTGGGAGTCCTTGGCAGAAGAGATGCAAATGGTGGTACAAAGCACCTTTCATCTGCTGGAAAGCACAGAAGATATGTATAATTTTGCTGATACCTTTATCAGCTGAAATGCAATGACACCAGATTGTATAAAAAAACCCCTTTATTTTTATAGAACTTTATAGAACTTTATTAGTATTTCTTGTGTGAAAACCTTGGTTCTTTTATGGATGCTGACTTACACTTACAGAGTTGGCAAATCCTTTTTTAGGACCTGGAGCACCTGCTCCCAGGGTGTGTTCACTTCTTGTGTGAAATAGGACATTATTATGTGGTGTGCCTGTGTTACGCAGCTGCAAGGTCAAAATTGCAATTTCTGACCATAATTAATGGTGGAGACTTCAAATAGAATGGGACCATGCCAATTTGAGAACTACAAACTGAAAAATATAAGCCACCGGTGCTTATAAAACTTGAGCAAAAAAAAGGTAGGACTTCATGCAGGAAGGAGAAATATGGCCTCATGATCCAGGCTTTAATCTCCAAGAGCTGGTTTTCCATGGGGCTATTTGTACTGCATGGCTTCCATCAAAACATTTCAGCTTTCCCAGTCTCCATCTTCCTTGGATGGATGAAGTTAATGCCTTTCTCTTATTTACATAATGGCTATCCAGTTTTAAAATAGTATTCTGGAGAGGGCTGTATAAGCACTTAACTGTGTCTTAATTAATGAAGTGTTTGCATTTGGTAACCAGTTTGTATCAGGAATTGCAGAAAATTTTACACAGACCTACCTTCAAGTATGACTTAGTTCACATATACCAAATCACTGTTTATTATTTGTGGGTTACTGCTTAAGTTCTGTGTTAGTTTCACAGCTTAAATGTCTGCAACTCTTAAAAAAAATTGAGTCATCATTTATTGAGCCTTTACTATTAAGACTTAAAGGCAAAATACTTGATGGGGTTTTTGAGTGGTTCGACAAATGTCTTCTCTGGCCAGATTTGGTTTGTTCACTTTGTCATCCTCTGGTTTTGTGGGAGGTCTCCATGTCTTTTTTTTTTCCTCCTGAAGTATCCAAAGTGTTTTCAAAGTATTTTGGTTCAAACTTGTACTGTTTGGAAGTCCTTGGAGGCCCTGCAGTTACTGTTGCCCAAGATCTCAAGAAGTGCTGTTGCTGATGTGTTGCATTTGGGGAAATCCCTCGCTGTTGGGGTGATAGTACAAAACTGTATCCAGCTGTTATGCAACTTGAATTTGTTCAGATGTTTTAGCTGGGTTTACTAGAGAAGAATAATGGATACAAATTGAACTGTATTTGAGGACATTTTTGTAGGTTATCATGTGTCCCCGTTTTAAAAATTTACTGCGTTCGTGGGAAAGATTGCAGTGACCCTAGCAGTTAAGTTCAATTTAAAGAAAGAAAAAGCCAAAAAAATTTTTTTTGTGTGAACTGTGATTGATACTCCATTCATTTATCCAGCACATTAAAATGGTAATAATTTTAGGCCAAACTCTGGTGTTCTCAAGTACAATCTGGATTTATCAGGATCTGAGCTGTCACTGTGTTGCCACTGGTGTGTGTGGAGCTTATTTATGGGGGAGGAACTTCAGTGTGTTATGTCAAAATACTCTGGGAGTAGCTGAGCTAGAAGGAGCTTGCCTGTGTGAAGGTGATGGGGTGACTGTGTTTGACAGCACAGGCTGCATTTCTCCTTGTCACTGACATAGGTGAAAAAAACTCTTCCTGCAGTGTGGCCCCAGCTTCCTCAGGTCTCTTGGCTCTTGAGTTTGGTGTCTTGTACCTTGGGCAGATACAATGGGATAGAATGTATCTGTTCACTACCAAAAATAGCTCTGGCATAGTTCTGGTAAAACTGTCCTGAGAGCAGATACCTCGTGTGGCTTGGCTACACTTAATGGTGGGGGAAAGTTAGAAGAGGAAAATTTGGAGATTTGATGGAATTTAACCTGATTCTCATGTTTAACAGAGCAGCAGGCACACAGTTTCCCTGTGGCTCCTCATATTTGCCCTTCTTGGGGAACTGAAGTGATAATATTGTACCCACGGCTGAACAAGGCCAGTGGGGTAGTTGGAGGTAATGGGACCTTCTGAGCTACAAGGACATATTTGTTACCACATTGGTAGCTCAGTGGATTACCTTTAAATTAACCTTTTTCTCTTGATAGATGTGATGCAGCTTATTGCTAGGGGCATCTGATAGGAGGTTGCTCACTTTCACTGCATTCTTTGTAGTGTGCTGCAATTCTGTCCCAGGCACACCTCACCATAACTCAGGTGTATGCCCTCCCTTGGGTCATACAGGGGATTAACCTCTGAACAGTAAGTGCAAGGGCAGTTATTCAGAAATTTTCTGTTGCTTCTAAGGAAAAGGTTGCATTAAGTTTGTTCATGTTCACCGTTGGAGTGCCCTGTTACAGACAAACCAACAGGAGCATTGCAGTGTATTGCTGCTCACCTTACTTAGGTTTGAATCTATTCCTGCAGATATTTTGCACGGTGTACAGGGCAAAAGACTTGTCTACACAAAGCTGAGAGGTGCAAACAGGCCTCTAAGCATTGCTGGTGTGGAATGAGTGACTAGAAATGCTGTGAACTTTTCTAGGCATAGTGGGCTCTCAAGAAGCTTCCACTGCATCATCTTGCTCAGAGAAAGGTGGGAAGATGTTACAGAGATACTACATTCATCTTACGAAAGGAAAGATAGGCTTCTGGCGCTCTGATTGAACAAGCTGGAATATCAGGTTTCCTGAGGAGTTTGTTCTGTGTCAGTGTAACAGCTCCATGAATGCTGTGACAGTGAGGAAGTAAAATAGACTTGGGGCGTCTTTCACATTGATAATTAACAGGGTCTGTAAAACTATACCTGCAGAGGTGTTAGAGGTAGGATTTGGGAACTTCTCTTTGTGGAGAAAGCATTACTAATAATCCAGACAGTCAGCACTATCCACGCCAGCTGGGGATCTGGCAAATTGCATGCAATGGCTCATTGCCAAATAGACTTACGATGTAAAAGGTTGTAAACACCGACTATAGGGGATTGCAGCTTCCATAAATGCATCTTTCCTTATAATAATGAAATTCTACAACTTATGGCAGCTTACAGAAGATCATCATACTTTATAATAGGTGCTTACACGTGACTGGATGGCAATAACAATTGGAATTTCCTCCCATCAGAGATCAAAAGAAGCATTACAAGTGTTGGCTTCTTTACTCTGGATTGCTTACCTTTAGGGGTCCTTTGTAGAGATTTTGGCTTGTATAGAATTTGCCACTTTCCCCTCAGATCCCTGTGACAAACCAACTGGCTTTTTCCTCAGCCAGTATTTCTTCAAGGGCAGAGAAGAGTGCTCTCATTTTGGAAGTCTTTCTGTTCTGCATGTGACAGTCATCCCTAAAGATGTGCACATGAACTTGATTCTTTCTAGAAGGGACAGAAAAGCCCTTATGCTGGAGGAGGGCCTTGGAATTTTAGGGGAAATGAAATAGTGGGCACAGGAGGAGTTAGTTCTCAACATTTACATGATATCCAGTTTGGGAGTCTCTCTTGTGACAAAGAATGTGACAATGGCCTTCAAAATAATTCTTATGAGAGATTATTTGTAAACAGTTGTGTTTGAGCAGAGAAGAGGTTGAGGTTTCATTCACAGGGTTTTGGTTGTTCAAAGATGAGATTCTCCTGTTGTTTCAGTCATATTTACTCAGTGTTCCCGAAGTGGAGGGAGCTGACTTGCTCACTTTACAATAACTATTCCTATAGACAGGAAAAATAAAGGAGAAAGATGGTTTTTTGGTTTTGGTTAGTTGGTTTTGTTGATGGTGGGTTTGTTTGTTTGTTTTGATTTTTTCCTAACTTGAGACATGGTTTGGATCACCCTGAAATCAGCTGGTATTTAAATAGGGAGTTCAGCATTGAAAACATTCCTTTCTTAAGTTCTCAGCTTTGAGATTTAAAATAGATAGGAAGAATTGTGAAGGAAGCAAGGTTCTTGTCCTTCAGAGATTTGCTGTGAAGGTTTTAGTATGCATGAAATAGAAAATTGTATTTGAATTTGAAATAGGAGTAATGAAACATTTCAGCAGCATATTATATGTGCAATTGTTAGAGCTATGTGATAGGGCATTCAAAGAGCACACACTTAGCAAAAATGGAATCCAAGATCATCAGAATGCAAACTGAAATTCTGCTACAAGAGAGGTTCTGTTGAGTTTTTTTCCTGGAGTCCCTTGGTAAACGTTCAACTGCAGAAAAATATTTTCTCTACATTATCTGCACATTTTGTGGTCTCATTTAACTCTTGGAAGCCTGTGAACACTGAAGTCATGTTTGGAAAGTCTTTAACTAGTAAAAGTCTTCATTTTAGAATAACTAACTTCTCCCAAAGAAAAGGAAATTCGAAGGAGTGCTTAATTAGCACAGGGTGGCCTTTGTGCAGGCACAGCTTGTGCTTGTTCAGGCACATCTGCACTGAGACCCACTGCCTACACTGTGGTGTGAGAGTTCCCAGGGTCCTGTTGATAGTGAACAAAAACTTACAGGGGGAAGAAATATTACTATCATCAGAAATAAATTATTTCAGCCTGCTGACACTGGCCACAGGAGCAGAGGAAATGAAGAGTTTCAGGTTGATGGGAAGGTGGTGTTTCACTGGAACCTGAACTTCAAAGCACGTGCAATATTGGTGCAGAACTGGTGCCCAAAGGTGATTGGTGTGTGAAACTACTGTATTGGAGTGGCACTAAAATTTCTTTTCTGCCCACCAAAAATAATACAGGATTTTACTAGTTTGTGTGAAAAGTGAAGAGGAAGAAAATACTGCTTTTCATATGCCGGCAGAGAGCAAAAAAGCTAAAGATTGCAAAGAAGGCATTGTGCTGTTGTAGATTTAAATAATTGGGTTGCAAACTGCTGGGCAAGGAGTTTTCCTTGGCCACTGCAGTTCAGTCACAGTGCACGTAGTGTGGCTGGATCTCCTGTTTTTCCAGACCCAGATGAGGGGTCTGTGGATAAGTGTTCCTCTACAACACCGCATAGAATACTGGCAGGACTTGGCACCACTAGAGCTCTGTGGCCTCATACTACAGGTTTCTCCACACAAATGCCTGTAGTGGCTGGTTAGCAAAACCAGAAAGCTAGCTGCTGCAGGTTTTTGGTTTCAGAACTCATCAGCTGTCGTTCAGCTGTTTTTCACACTGAACAAATTATTAACATCTGCTTTAAAAGAAAATCCTTCCCATGTAGAGAGTGTGGTTGTTGTTGATGTCTGGTTTGGAGTGGCACACGTTTTTCCCTTACAAGCATTCTCAAAACCATTGAGAAATGTTGATATTTTTTAGTTCTTCACTAACTACTTAATTTCTACATAGTCTTTGAGAGTTTTCTAATGTAAAATACCATGAGAATACCTTCATTCACTGTGTGGGAAAAACTGTGGATAACTGTGAGGGACAGTAGGTCAGCTTTAGCCTTTCACTGACAGCCTGTGCTAGTGGGTTTATTTTCCCTCTGTATTGATGGAGGGAGGACAACTGTGAAGATTCAAAAAGTATCCTTTTACATGAGCCTAGACTTAATTATTTTGTTAGATATTTGAAAGACAGGACTGTGCTAGGTTTCATGTTATCTTAATATTGATAAAATTTGGGAAATATGGAACTTGTTGCTACTGCTCAGAAATGCAGAGTGTGGACCTTGCTGCAGGTGTCACTGGAGAGCTGCTGGAGTTTAGTCAGCCAAATGTTTATTGTTTAACCATTGGTGAATATTGAAATTGTATCCTTTCAGAATCCGGGTTAAATGTCTATATTGGTGGAAACAGGGTAATGGAAGGGGTAAACTTTAATGCTGTTGTGCTTTTAGCTACGGAAGTGCCTGCACTAGGTACTGTGCAATCTGTGTGTGCTGTTTTGCTGCTGTTGCCCTGTGTCTGTGTGGGGTTTTGGGGTGCCCATGACCTGGCTGTGCTGCAGAAGTGCTCATAGGGCCGTGGTCAGGTTCGTGCTGACAGCTGGATGGGGTTGGCTTACCAGGGACTGCATGCTCCAGCAGAGGCCAAGGAACTTGGCCCTCCCTGCCACAGCCAGGCTCATTCCCATGGGCCCTGACTGCTTGGATTTGGGAAGATGATGTGTCTCTCCTGGTGGTGGGGCTGGGCAGTGAGCCTGGGGGAGGCTGGGGAGAAGAGAGACCCGAGTGCCAGCTCAGCTGCTTGTCTGCTGTTCTGTGCAGAACCGGAGAAGTTCTGGCTGATGTGGCATGGAATGAGCACTTGGTGAAGTTTGTGCAGCTTTTCAGTGCTGGGGCTTTATAGTGTTAGCAAACACACATGTGCTGCAGTGCACTCAGGCTGTTCTGTAGTTTCTAGATGCCATGCCTGAATTCTTGTCACAGTTCATCTCATGGAAAACTTTTAGTATGCTTGGACATGGCTCAATGATTGTCCTCCTCTTACCTGCTCATGTCCTGGCCCAGCATAGTCAGGTTTCCATTTACAGTGTTTGTTACACAATGTTTTTGTTAATTCATCCATCTGGAATATGACCTTGTATTTTTTTTAAACTTACAGAATTAACAGTTTTATCAAGGTAAAGGGAAATTTTACATTATTTAACTTCCAAATTTAGAGAGAAAAAGTGTTTAAGGTTCTTAAAATTTGTTGAAGGGCAGCCATCCAGTGCCTAAAGGGGTTTCAAGAGAGCTGGAGAGGGGCTTTGGATAAGGGCATGAAGTGACAGGGCAAGGGGGAATGACTGCACACTGACAGAGGACAGGGTTGGGTGGGAGATGGGGAACAAATTCTTGACTGTGAGGGTGGTGAGGACCTGGCACACGTTGCCCAAAGAAACTGCCCCAGGGAGCAGGGGGCCGGGACTAGATGGTCTTTAAGATCCAATTCAACCCAAACCATTCTGTGATTCTATGAAATGCTAAGAAGAGTTGAAAAGAAAAACTTGATTCTGTGAAATACAAGCAGTTTGGGCAATAAAACAACATTTGTATTATCACGAAGACTGCATTTTACATGTAGCTGTTCAAAAACCATCCATATACTACTTATACTCACTGTGCATCAGCTGCCCTCTGTCCCTCTAATTCTGTCTTTCTGGTCACTGAGGATCCCCAGTCTAGAGTTCTTTCTGCTTTCTCCTGAGTAAACCTGATTTGTAGATTAAATGACTTTTCTGTTGCAGGAGGTACTAACCTGAGAGGTTAAATTCTCTGTATGTAGAGAATGGTGTTGATGACTTAGCAGCATTTCAGCCAGCGGCTTGCTGCTCAGTGCTGTCAACCTTACTGTTGTTCATTTCTTTGCTGAAAAATTATCAAACAGTATTTCTATCCCATTTTTAGAAAGGGCAGTAAATTGCTTTAGCTACTTTGTTATGCCATGGAGAAGGAACACTTAATTATTCAAGTGGCTCAGTGGGTATTTTGACTGATACTCCATCTGCCAGTGCAGAAATTGGTTCTATTTTTAATAACTTGAGACACACTTCAGCAATTATTCGGCTGAGTTGCTTATGAGGATGTATTTTCATGCACTGCTCTGGACTGTATTCTGGGCGAGGTTTATGTGTTTTCCTCTGTGGGTACTTTTTGTTGTTACAACAGCTGTTTTCAACTAACCAATGACAGTTGTCATTAAAAATGTGTGGGAATACTCCAGTCAGGAAGCAGAAAACAACTAGGTACTTTTGGATAAGGTTTTTTGCCTACTTTGAGGCCAGGTTTTGGGACGGGGAGAGTTGTGAGGCAGGCAGGACAGAGAAGGCAGGACAGTGGGTGCTGCTTGTCAGTACATCCCTGCTGTGTTTGTGCATGATTCCCTCTGTGAGAACAATGCCAAGGATTGCACAGCTGGAAAAGAGAGGTGGTGCTTTTGGTGGGATTTGCTATGTAACTCCAACTGTTTGCTGTGCTTGCTCCAGGCATGTAACACAAGCCTCATCTACAAGTGTTTTCCCTGGATCTTGCTCGGTATCTGTTCAGCGCCTTGTGCTTTGTGGCTCTGCATGTGGTTTCCTCCTGCTCCCTGTGAGAGCCTTGTGTCTGTCTTGCTGCAGGGATGGAGCAGGTGCAGTGTGTTTTTAGTCGTTTCCAGTCTGACAGCTCCTCCTGTTTTTCTCTGGTTCGTGACTGGTCCAAGGCACCTACTGCCAGATACCAGCCAGGTGACAGGTGACATCTATTGCACATGGGACTGTATGCACAAGATGTCTGTGCCACCTTCAGCAGGGCAGGGATTGGATTTGTCTGCAGTTGACTCCTTAGCCTGTAACAGGACCCTCAACAGTCTCTTCTGGCAGGTTGCAGAGAAAAAGATCTTGAGGTTGCACCTTGGCCCAACGCTCTAGAAGAGGTGTAAAGCATGTCCTTCAACTCCGCAGTATTCCCCTTGAAGTAAAACGTGAGGTGTTTTCCTGTTCAGGAGTATGTTGAGGTTCTGCTTGTTTTTTTAAATAAACTTCCGAGACGGTTGCCAGCAGAACTGTTTTGCTTTTTGGTTTTATTATGCTTCAGAAAACTAGACTCTAACTTGAGATGTGTTCCTGACAGGGTCAGGGATGAAGTATTTTTAGCAGCCTCGGTGGCTCTGTTTGCAGCACATTCATGCCTCACTTGTTCAGGGTTGCAGTTGCTTTTTCAAACACGCATTTGAGGCTCCTGCCAAGACACCCAGGGCACTACAGCACCGTGTTACAGGGTCCTGCTTTGTGCAGCTCTGCCCGGCAGGGCCGGGTCTGGTCTCTGCCAGCACAGTGCTGTGGGTACAGCGTGTTTGGCCAGGGAAGGGGTGCTGGGGTCACACTGCGTCCTGCCCTCGCCACACACTCAGCATGGAGAACTCTCTGCCTGCCTCTGGAACCGTACGTCCTGGGGCTTTCTCCTTTCTTGGACGTCAGCTGTACTGGGGTTGTGGATGTGCTTCGTTTGCTGGGCAGAGCTGTGGGTCACCACTGAACACCAGGGCTCTGCATGTCTGTTTGCTGTTGCTGATGCTGCTGGAGTTTGCTTTTAAAAAATCACTCAGCAAGCTGCTGTGTGTTGTGACACCAAGGGAATGAAATCAAGTGTCTCCTGTCCATCCTCTCTTCAGAGTAATTTAGGTTTTTTCTGCTGCTGTTGCTCCACAGCAAGCAATGTTTGTGGCCCAGTTTGTGCTCAACATTAAAATAAGGAAACTTACTTGCATAGCTGAGAGGCTGGTTTTGTTTTAAATGCTTGATCTGTTCTGGATGTGGCAGTAAAAATTGCGTACTGGGAGACTCCCCATGAGTGCAAAAAATCCGTGGTTTGAATCGTTTAGTGATTAGAAAAGGTTTGTGATACCAGAAGTCCATGTATTTCAGGAGTAGGGTTAACACATCTCCAGTTATGGTGATTTCTTCCAGGGAGCTTTAAGGCCTGGCTTCTTCATGGGAGTCCTCTGCAAAGTCTTCTGGAATTTGTCCCAAGCAGCACAGAATGTGGAGAATTTATCAGAAAGTGCCATGAACAGATTCAGTGAACAACAGGAAATATGAACAGCAGAAGAAATATGGCTAAGTTTTAGTAGCGTTTAAGACCTCTTAGCATTTAAAGGCTGCATTTTATCAGGACAGTAAGACAGTTCTAGGAAATTCTCTGTTCTTCAGGAGAAACTCCCTGTTCTTCAGGAGTGCTGGTCTTTAAAAGTCTACGTAGATATTTCAATGGAAATATTTTGGTCAAGTAAAATTGGATGTTTCATGAAAAAAAACAGTGGTGGACCCTTCAGGAGGTCCCTCTCCTTGGTGCAGAGGAAATCCAGCCCCTGGTGATTTGAGCTCCCTGCTTTCCCTCTGCTGTCACCTGTGCCTATGGCTCTGTTAGGGGCAGGTTGTGCCTCCTGTGAGTGTCTGGCAGTGCTGGGATGGTCCTGTCCAGGCTGCAGCAGGGTGTGGCTGTGGGTGTCTGCAGAGCCGGGGCAGTGCTGTGCATCAGGGCCACTCCATGGGGACGGGATGGGGAAAATAACACTCTGTGTTTGGCCTGAGCACACTCCTTCCCAGAGGACAGAGCTGCATTGTTGGGACAAAGAAATGTGAAAATACTAAAAGCATTCAAACTATTTTCTTCGTATTTGGGAGCCTTTTGTGCTCTTCTGGTAGCTCTGCTAAGCAGCCAGCCCAGTGTGTAGAGCTACTGGCAGAATTCAAAGGTGAGCTGGGAGTAGAAGGAAAACCATAAGCTTTTTGGATTTTTTGCTGCTTACGAGGAAGGGTTCTTATATTTTTATAAGGGGACATTATCAGTGTCAGGCTAAGATGCCTGGATGTGTGTTGACAGATCTATTTAAAAGGAAAAAACATTTTTAAGTCAATCTGGTTTCAGGTGATTTGTGGTACATACTCTATTTCAATGGCCAATACTTTGGTTTTAAAAATCCAGCTTTCTTGTGTTGTCATCTTAGCTGCGAGTATCTGGATCTTCAATACCTCTCCAACAAAGCCAGAAAGGATCAGATTTTCTGCTCGTTGTATTCCAGCAGTTGAAGGAAATACAGGTTAAAGGGAAGAGGTTTCACATTTATCCTGGGAGGGGAGCTGTCAAATTCAGTGTATCCAAGTCACATTAGTGAGTGTAAGGCCTCAGGTATACTACTGAATTTAACAATCCTGTGTCAGCTAAACTGCAGTAATACTTCCTGTCCTGTGCTTGCTGCACACTTTGGGCTCATTGCAAGGTAGAAACAAAACCTTAAATCTTAGATCCTGCCTCACACATGCGGTGCTCAGGGCAACTCACGTTTGCAGGTACAGTGATTGATGCACAGCCAGCTCCGTGTGTCAGTGTGGGTTTGTGTTGACACTTCAAATGAAGTTTAGTCACTGAATGGCAAAACTCAACCACCAAGACAGCTGCTGAGGAGTGAGAAGATGTTTTTTGTGGGTTTGAACTTCAGTTGGTTTTTTGCAATTTTTTTTTCTAATATTTTAATAACATGAAAGTGTGAGAAGGTAAATTTGGTAGCTCAGAAAACTTTACATGATAACCAGAAGTAATCAATTTGATTTACAGATGTGTAGCAAAACTGAAAGTTAAATTCTGTTTGAAGAAAATTAAAGCAATTTCAACCACAGCTGTGACCTTCCCAAGTTGTCATTGGAGAAAACAGAGCATTAAGAGTAAAAGAAATGTGGTTTTGGGGGAATGTGTGTATTGTGTATCAAACACTGTGGTAATGTTCATGCCAGCAATATGGGGAAATGACAAACCAAGTCTTCTTGGAAATGTTCCATTTCATCACTCTGCAGTTTTTAGGTTGCTTTATTGATAAACTTAATCCTTTATGCCTTTTGAGAAGGTGTATGCGATTATCTTGGACTTGTCAGTTTTTTCTGTACCTGGAGAAATGGAAAGGAGACAGGACCAGAATTTAGTGCAGTTTTGCATGTCCTTTGGATGTAATTCTTTAAAGTTCCATTCTGTGTTTGGAAGTGGAGCTTGATCAGTACTAACAGATTGAAGTGAGGCTTTGGATCATCACATGAGTACCTGGAATAGACAAACTGTTAAGTCTCTCCTAGGGAGAGACTAGGTTATAAATACTGAGAAATCTGTTTCTAATTAGATATCATTTAACCATATATGCAAATCTGGTCTAGTAGCAATCTGGCAGGCAGCAGCTGGATTTCTTTCATAATTAGTGTGGGCAAGTTGACTTGATGCAGCAGTGATCACAAGAATGCCCTTGGAAAATGTCCTTGGTGTTGATACCTCCTGAAGGGTGACCTGCCCACCCATGCAGCCATTCCCTCTCTAACATGGTCCCTGGGCACATCTGCTGAGTGATTGCTGCTCTGGCTGTGATCTGCCCTTGTTGGTACCCCAGTCCTTGGCTGCATCGTCTCAGCTGGCCATGGTCATTCCTTCAGGCTCACAGTGGTGGTTTTGTGCTGAACTGGTTATAACAAGTCCCATCAGTATGGCCACACTTCGTATCAGTGCTGTGAGATACGAGATTTATGGATTAATCTTTCTCTCACTTCCACACCTCCCCCTGTCTCTCTTAAGTGCTAGTGGAAACATTTTGAGTACTTCCGGAAATAGGTGCAGAGAAAGGGAAAGCTAGTTTTTCTTCTGGTGATTAAAACTGGGGCAAGGATCTGTGACTAGTAAAAAGAAAGCAAGTCCTGTGTGGAGCATCCTCTGAGGGAAATCTGCAAAAGACAAATAAAGTCAAAACTGGCTTTATTCCAGTGGATGTGTACAGAGGAGGGAAACTCCAGCTCTGTGCAGTGACTTTGAAGTCTAGGATCTTAAATTAGAAGATAAATGTTAAATAATGTATTAGCTTAAAGTGCTTCTGGCCCAAATGGTACCTCATATGATTAGGCTATTCCAGCATTTATAATCACACACAGGTTCATAATTACTATATGCCAGCAGAACGTTCAGGTGGCTTCAGCCCTTGTCCTGGGGAGTAAGTGTGGGATTACTCTGTTGGTGCATTTCACTTTGGGGATTAGTATGGATCAAGACCTGGGATCTGTGATTTGGGTCTTGCAACTGTGCGGGAACTTAATAATCACCACAGAATTAAGCAGGAAGCCTTGTGCAAGAGGCCACATGTCACTGAGGTTATTGATTCAGGAGTGCCATTGGGATATTCAATCTTTGCTGTCTCTACTATGTTCTAGTCAATAAAGGCAACCTGAAACTTGAATTTTCTGCTAGCTTCTCACTCTCTCACTTAAAGTTTTGCATTACTTAATATTTGGCAGCATTCAAATTTTTCCTTGTAAATGGATTTAGCCCCTACTATATTTTTTCCCAAAACCTTTTGGTTTTAAGGGGTCCTTGAAAGAGTTCTCATCATGTTACAGGGGTCATATGAGCATCTGATCTCCGTAAGTTTTTAAGCTCCATCAAAGCTCATTTGCCCCCACCTCTGCAATTAGTCTTCTTTCCAGTTTTACTGAGTAGCTTCAGGAAAGCAATATTTTAGAATGTAAACGAGCTACAGTCTGCCGCTGGCTGCATCTCCATACTGAGGACACTTGTAGCAGGGAAGGGTGCTTTGTTCCCCATCCCTTCCGTGCCCTTTTCAGCACTGGCTCACGTTGGGAGACCTGGTTCTTGGCTGAGGCACCTGGAATGTCTGTGCTCCCCCATGGAGCTGAGGCTCGGTGCCATCATCTGGCTCCAGCTGCAGTGGCCATTGTCTCCTGCTGTGTCAGGCTATCACAGAAGGGAGGTGAGGGTGGCAGTGCTGCTGGAGTTCCTGCAGCAGTGAGACCTGCTCAGACTTGCTCGCGGACTGCAATGGCCCAGAGCTCTTTGAGTTTTGTTTGCATGGAAGAGTGTCTGTGGAGGCTCTTTTTACGCTGTTTTTATTTCTTTATGAGTATAGAAGTCTCCTTTTATTTTTTTGTGGGTATAGAGCATGGGACACCAGTGCACTATTGTCATATGAACTCACTGAGGAAAGCATAGGTGATTACTTTTGGATGAGTGAGACAGAGTCCTCTTAATGGTGATGAAATTCAGCCTGGTACATTTGGTTTGGTTTTATTTCTCTGTAGCAATAAAACTTGTGAAGGCTCTCTGATTATATTAAGTAGACTAATGAGCATATTTTCATGGATTTGTTTATTGCTTTATATGGTAAAATGATGTGTCTGAATAGTGATAAAGTTCATGTGAATCAGACTGGGTTGGACCCAACATGAACTGCTTCCTAAATAAGTCTAATGGCATTCTTCCTGCACAAGCAATTTCACCATCCTTCACTCTCACCTCTAGTAAGTCAGATCTGCTGTTATTAACAGAAAAAATGTCTTGGGCATCTAGAGGTTTCTCAGTATAAATACTGCTCTCTCAGAGGGAAATCTGCCATATGAATTTGAAACAGCTCGTTGAACAAGAGACAGACTCCTTTTTTTCTCACTAAATTTCTTGCTGTTGTGTTAGACTGTGATTCCAAATCCAGTGTGTGCTCTGAACATGTACAAGAATAGAAATTATTCAGTTCCTGCATTTAGCCTGGACAGTGGTTTTTTCGGTAGAGATTTCTCACTAGACTCTTGCAACAGGGTGGATGCCTCTTGGCCTGGTTCTCTCTCGCCGCTGCTCTGGGGCACAGCGGATGAAGTCAGGTGCTCTCTGCAATGTTGTGCAGTGCGGTCAGTGGATTTGTGCTGACACTCTGCTGCACGGCCTGGACAAGGGGGTGACAGCAGAGATGGGGCAGATGTGAGCTGGGATCCTCCTTTGGTACAGGTCAGCCACTAATACCAGTGTTTCTGTTCAAGAGCCTTTGTTATAGCTTGAATGTGTTTTTTAATGCAGCCATAGTCAGAGAATATCAATATCTAATACTGCCCTAAGTTGATATATTTTTAGAGACCTTTTACCGTTTAACCCTGAAAATAGCCACGGAGAAATAGTAATGCAAATGTCAGTTGAATTAGATTTCCTCTAGTTTCTGAAGTTTGCAGTCATTTTCACAGCAGTATGTTGCAGCTTGGAATCCATGACACTATGATCAGTTGGGGTAGTTTGATTTTCATTAGTGTCCTTTGCACATCTTGGCCTTGGTTACTGCAGTGCTGCTTCCTGGGCTCTTCCCAAGGCACAGAGCCACCAACAGGAGCAGCTCTGAGGCAGCTGGTGCTGTGCAGAGCACAGTGGGAGAGCATTTCTGTCAGAGGGGCTGGTCCCTGCTCCCGCAGTTCCCCAGTGCAGGGTGCAGGGACACCTGTCAGCAGTGGGGGCATGGGGACTGTACGTGAGCCACTCACAGAATTGCACCAGTCTCTTCTGAGATCCACCTGCCTCTGGCCTTTTCCCTCATCCATTGTCCTTCCTGTCCTGTTCTCTGACATCACAGAAATGACCACAAAAATGCTTTTAGGGCTGTATCATTTAACATCTTCACCCTGACATGGCTTGTCTCCTTCATGAATCAGATGTTACTTCTGCTCTGTGGAATGTTTTCATTCTCAGTTTTTGTTTGTTCTAAATGGCCTGTACAATGCACTTGCCATTTCATCGTAATGCTTTTTCAAAAATGCCATCTGACATACCAATATAATTTGAGACAATGGATTGTCAGCTGTTCTTCCTTTAATTTTGGTTCTTACAGAACACATTTTTGAGTTGTAATTCCTCTTCTCTTTTTTCCTAATGAAAAATTATTTTTGCAGATATATATTATAGAATTATATATTATATAATAATATTATATATGATAATGTATTATAATATCTATCATACAGATTATATATTGTAACTGAATTATATAGGAATATTTTCTTCCACATTATCTGTGATTTGAGTCAGTCAGGACTTCCTCCTCTTTTACATATTAAAGTTTATGTTTTATGAATTAACATTTCGGTGCAGAATTTCTTTACATTATCTAGGCATTACTACAAATGAAGAAAATTATTGAAGAAAAATACAAACCTACCAAGCCCTAGCACTGTGATGTCTGTCAGAGTGTCAAAGAGTCATTGCCTCAGAGGGACAGACATAAATTAAAATGGGAAAGTTCAGTCCTTTTATTGATGCTGGTGGCAGATGTGCTGCAGGATTCATGCAGTGGGGAACTCCTAAAAGGCCACTCCATTTCCGTCAGGTTTGTCAGCTCCTGGTGTTTCAGTCTTGGGAGCACCTTGCGTACTCTAAATTATAGTGGTTCTGAAGATCTCAAACTTATATTATCTATGGCTTGTCTTTTGATCATCTTGTCTCTGTCCTGGATGGGTGATAATATTTGCTGCAAACAGAGTATCAGTGAGACAAAGAAGAGCAAGCGGAGAAGTAGCCATGGGGATGAGGGTGGCTTTTTCCAAGCAAATCAGAATGAGGGAGGCTGGGTGGCGTAAGGTGCTGTGTGTCACAGCTGTCACACAGGATGATGAGCTGTTGCTTTGCCTCTTCAAAATATGATAGTAAAACACTAAGAAGTTGAGGGTAGGTGGATAAGAGGTTTCTTCTTGCCCCAGAGTTGGTTCTGGTAACGTGCTGTGCTGGCTCTGTAGTGTACAGGGGTCCTTCTGTGACAATTACTTCCTAATTAGACCTTCAGCCTTCCAGGAGATCACATTAATATTCTGAAAATTTTGTTTAGTGAAAATTAAATAGGAGTGTTTCAGCACTGCTGTAATTAGAGCTTACAGTTCATAAGTGGATTTACGTCCAGTTGTGAATCTTTGAATCTCCAGTGTCAATTCTGCTTGGCCTTTGCTCTCAGGTCTGTTATGTTGTGTTGTTGAGGAACAACGGTGTCACTGTACTGTATTGATCTGCTCCCGATTTCGTTGTCTGTTGTCCCGAACTATTTTTTCTGGCTCACAGGTATAGCTGTACAAATCGTGTCAGGCAGTGCCCGGCGCCGGGAAGGGCTGTAGCTTTAAATGCCGTGTCGCTGTGCCGCCGGGAGCGCGGAGCTCGGAGCGGCCCGGCCCGGCCCGGCACTCAGCCATGCCGGGCTGGCGGCAGCGCTCGGGCCGCGCTCCGTGTGCCCCATGGCCGCGGCTCTGCCCGGCCACTGCCCAGCGCCGGGGCTGCCCATGGCTGCTCCGTCATGTTCATGTGGTGCTGCTGTACCTGCGTGTGCTGTGACCGGGACTTGTGCGAGCCCGCAAAGGTGAGATTGTGCGGGAGCAGTCGGAGCTGTTGTGTCGGGCTGTTTTATTTAAATCTCTAATAGAACTTGACCTCATTTTGCGCATCAGCCTTGGAAGCGCTGCATTTTCCCTCTGGGCGCTGCTGTTGAATTTTGGTGGTTGTTTTTTTAATGTAGCTTTTCTTTGCTTTTGAAGCTGGGAAGTGCAAAAAGGCTCCTGTCTGAGTCAGTGTTGGAATCTATAAACAAGATCAAATATGGTGCTGCTTTTTGGGATTTTCTGGTTTTGTTGTTTTGGAGTTTGGTTTGTATGATACAGTGAGTGATGAACGAGGTGGGAGATGCAGATGCTGCAGATGCAGCCCAGTGTCAGAGAGAAGTATTTGCACTGGTAGCTTTTTTAAGGTGACTTCTTGTTTTGCTGTTTTTAGCTGTGCAAAATGTATTTCCAGGAAGTAGTAAAGAAACTGCAGAACCATATTCTTCTCCAGCTAAAAAAAGAGTAAGTGTGCTGCCTCCCATAGGCCCAGTGACCTTCAGAAATGATTAAGTATTTTTCTTTGGTTTCATTGAGCTGTGTAGCTCAGCATTACCCTTTTTCAGTCTGAGTTAGCAGTAAACTGTATCTTCCCATCCTCCCCCATTTATTAAATACTGAAGAGAGACAGTAAGGTCTTTGATGCTCTGATCTGCAACGCAAAACAGAAGCTATTTCTCTTTGAATTGTTGCAGTTAGCTCTCCCGTGCTCTGTGGTCCAGTGTTTGAGGAAAAAAAAAGAAATCTGGGATCCAAACTGTGTTTTTTCCAATAGCTGATGGTTTACCTGGGGTCTGTTACAGTCCGCAGAAGACGTGGTTGATAGGTTGAATAGTATTCCTGTTGTGTTTGAAGCACATATGTCTAATGCATTTATTTCATTAACTCACAGATTTTCCCAAAGGAAAATAATAGCCTCTGTATGTGTACTTTGTCTCACTGCATTCATTAGTCTTCATAATAAAAGTGACACGCAGGTGGCTCTCAGGAAAATGCCCGTTGCTGATGTGCAGAGGTACAGACTGTGGTGGTACAGGGCAGCAGGGAAGCTAAGGTGGTTACAGGTGTTCCACATCCCAGGTTGATAGACCTGTGTGATTTGCATCTTAGCACACCTAACATCTGGCTACTGCATCACCTCTTGAGAGCTGAAGAGAGGAGTAGTGAGCACAGGATACCATGTTCTGTTCTAGGCCAGATCAGGGTAACCTGAACAGCTTTCCTCTGTGTGTGGAAGAGATACTATACTCTAAATGGAGTTCTCAATGAGGATTCTTAGCTTTTGCAAGAATATTGAAAGCAGCATAGTGATTTGAGTATTTACCTAATTCAGTGTTCCCTGTGGATTTCTGGACAGGTGCCCTGTTCCTCACGCTGGTGGTTGCTCGTTATCCCTTGAATGTGTCTTCCTCTCTGATGCCTCATTGCTTGCTGTTCTCTTCCAGGTTTCCAAAGGCTTCTGTGCCGCATGCCAGGGGCCCTGAGGAGGGCGTGTTCATGGGCTGAAGGGACAGCCCATGCTTACAGTGTCTTGTCCTTGATGTACTGGGTTTGCCACTTGGAGTGGTCTTAAAGATTGAGCTGGTACTAATGCAGGAGCTCCTCCACTTGGAGCAAACAGGCTGCTTTTAAAGGAAGCAGGAGTCTGAAACAGCTGTACTGCATAGCTGTGACAAGTATGATCTTAGCTGATACTGTGTGTATATTGTACTACAAAGGCTTTAAATAAGGAAACAATATTTCAATAAATGCTCTGTGGAAATTGGAAAGCAGTATATTCACAGGAGGCATGAATCCTGTTGCTTTGGAATACTTAATACTGTATGAACTCTTGATTCTATAAACTTCAGGAAGAGTTTTGGTTATGGCCACACTCTGTGTTGTACCTGCAGAAAATACTACAGTTGAAAATAAAGAAATGAAGGAAGTGTAGAAGTACAGTTGCTAGAGCCCTTTAGGTTAAACACTTGGAGGGAATGCGCATGTTAAACCTCAGCAGAGACGCATCCCCCAGAAAAGAGAGAATCTTTTCTCTTGTGCAGGCCTATTCCGTGCAGAAGGATCATGCAGAGGCATTTGTCCTTCCACACTTCAGACCCAGTTTGCGCCAATACTTTGCAAGTTGAAGTTTACTTGCAACCATAATATTAAACTCTGTCCTTTACAAATTATTATATAACATACAATAATAATCTCTATTCATCAGATAGCAACTTGAAGCATGAAAAATCAAAGCCAAAACTGCTTTACTCTCTGGGAAGTGTTAACAAAAATTTTGTCTCTCAGGTAATGAGATGTGACTCAGACACTGGGAAAAATGGGATGAGATTTAAAAAAAGTCAGAACTAAACAAAAAAACACACATCATTTTACATAATCACTTTCTCATAAAAGCTTGTATCAACTTGTTTCTTAATCCACCCTCTCCTGCTCATTCCTCTACTTAACTTTTGTTCAGCTTTACCTCATTTCCTATCCTTATTGTTTTAACTTGTGGCCTGATTGGCACTCCTCCCTTGATTAAAAGTCAAGAGCTGCTAAAATAAACGTTCATGGATGTTATTTTGGCTGCGTATCTTTTGCTGTATCATCCCTTATCATCTCCTACGAGGTCTTGTGTATAATTCCATTCTTTCCTATTTTTCTAATCAGACTGTTATATCCATTCCCTTGGACTTCCCTCACCCTCGATGTTGCCCTGTTTATTCAGTCAACACTGATGCTTTTCTGCTTGACTAGTCTAGCTTTAGGAAACTGTTCCTGAATTGGGCCATCAAGCCTTACTTCTTTTGTGCTCAAAAATATTTTCTATCAAGATTTCAGAAATTTGAGGTCAAGAAGGTGATGTCTTTGGCAGCAGTGCTGTTTTTAAAAGGAATTAAAGGGGCCATAGACAAGCTCTTGCGGGAGATGTTACACTGCATTGTGTCTGTCCCTTCTGCCTCTAGGATGTCAGTAAGTAGTTGTGGGCCAAGCTGGTGCCTGGTCCCACATGTTACTGTCCTGCTTGAAGCAACAGCTTGTGCAGTGTTCCTTGCCTCAGCCCACCACACTGGGCTGGTAGGTGTCAGGGGTGCATGTGCCTGAACCACAGCTGGGAGAGGTGGAGGTCAGCTTTGTAGCTTCAGCTACCTCTTAACTGGTTAGTAAGTGAAACGTTTGCTTCCCGAGAGGCAGGTGGAGTCAAGCAGGGGGAACATGTGGAGCCCACTGAACTCTCCTGTGCTGACAGCAAGGTGCTGTGGAGGAGGCATCTGTGACCAGCAATTGCCCGCACTGACAAGGCTTTGCTGGAGCTCCCCTGTGGAATGTATAGTGTTAGTAGTGACAGAAGCTGCCTCTGGTACAGTGAGTATGATGCCGTGTGACAGCAGCATCTTTCATCATTGCTCCCAACACCAGTGGGGGCTGCAGCTGAATACTGGTCTGCTTTGGGAAGAATTTTTGCTCCTGACAGCTGTGAGGAAAAGAGAGCTGGCTGCTTGACAGCTAAACTATTTCTGGCACTTGATGTGGCACATGAAGTCACATCTCCATTTCATATTGAATTAGGTACAAGGCCACAGGCAAGTCACCCTGCAGCTGGCTTTACCAAACCCCAGGTTGTGTTTGAGGGTTTGTTTGTGTGCCTCGGGCCATTGCTTGGGGGATGCTGCCCTTAGCACCAGTGCCAAGTGAAGCAGTCCCAGGTCACCTTTCCCTCCAGTAGTGTTTCTGCTGTCTGTCTTGGGCCTGATGGTGAACCCCATTTGGGAAGGTAGTAAGAACATCCCCAGGCACCTTATCACTTGGTTCCCAGTGAGCTGGCACCTTGGCTCTAGAGGGAGCTGCTGTCCTGTCTGTCCCCGGGCTGTGCCAGTAATGGTTAGGCAGGGAGCTGCTGGGCTTGGACACCCCTAAAGGAAGGGAATGCCCAATTGGATGCACGGTGCTCCAGCATGTGTGAAATGTTGCCCCTTTGTGGGCAACACAGCCCTTCTGTCTGGGGCGAGGACCTGCCCTCTCCCCTCTCTGCAAATCGAGGTCTGTGGGGCTCTGGGTTGGCAGATGTACCATTAGCGCATTCCTGTTGCAGCGATCATCACTCATGACTATTTAAGTACTGTGAGTAAGGTGTAAAGCTATTTCCTTTTGGTGTTACAGTGTTGGTTCCCTGCTCAAGCTGTTGTCTGAGGCAGGAAAAGGCATTGTACAGGAATTTTCCCCTGGATATTCTTCAGAGTAATTTTTAATTTTTTGTTTTCTCACAGTTTTTTCTTCTACCCATAACCATGGTCATCTTCCCACCATTTTGAGAGTTAATTGCCCATAGGCAAAGGCTGTACAACTTTCAGAACCCCCCATTTTATAATCTAAACAATGAGCTGTGCTGTGAAAAACACACAGCAAGACTTCCTTGAACTGTCCATCTGTTTGTGTGCTTTCCTTAGCCAGGTTTAATTTTTATTTGGATGTAGGAGTGTGCTAGAGACAGCTCAGAACAGTTCCTGTCAAGGATGACCATAGGTTTCTGTGGATGAGTAGCTGTAGCTGTTAAAAGGCAAAGCTGCTGCAGGTTCTGAAGATTGAATTGATCAATATCGTTTTGCAGGATAACTGCAGTGTATCACAAGGAATCGCACTTGGACCTCTTCTTTGTTTTTCCTTTTTCTTGACAGTAAAGCCAAGAGATGTTTTGTAGAGTGGAAGCATGTATGCACCCTGAGCACTTGCTGAGGGAAGGTGGATTTGTAAATGAATCTGCCAAGTGAGCAGTTGTCTCTAGGGATGGTTCAGTGCAGCAGTATTTAGATCTTCTGTCTGTATTCACCCGAGGGATGAATGAACAGAAATATTCTCCCTTACTGTTGCACAGGATTTGCAATCATAGAAATAGGCAACTAGAAATAGTGACCCATGGAGTTCGTCATATCAGATGTGTGGCAATGCTGCAGCAGACAGAGAGATCCAACTTTCTGTTACAGACAGAACCACAAATGTAGGATATGGAAGTAGTATCCAGGAGATACTCAAAAGCTTTCTGGACCTGGTCCTGGGCAACAGGCTCCTGGTGGCCCTGCCTGAGCAGTGGATTGGACCAGGTGAACTCCAGAGGTCCCTTCCAGCCCCAGCTGATCTGTGATTGAGTAACAACCTTCAAAGAGCAAAGCATTAGAAAAACAGACTCTTAGTTCGCAATCAGCTGTAGGTAATAAAGAGCTTATTGCATCACTCCCAGTGGGAGTTTGTGACACTTCTGTTTCCTTTGGGATCTGTGGTAAGTTGTGCCATATACAGTGACTGCATTGGGTCCAGAGGAACAGGGCATTGACTGCTCATGAGACAGTGGGGCTGGTGCCACCTTGACCAATGTGTTTCAAGAGTCATGTGCTGCAGGTGTCATGCAGAGAGGTGACTTCTGGCTGTTGATAGCGTTTAATCTAATATGTTAAGGGTATGTCATAGTAATTTGTGACGTTTAAGTATCTCTTCATTGTACCTGCTGGGGATTCTCCGTGTGTCTATTCAAATGTACACTCAGGGGTTTTAATGCAGATCCAATGAAGTCAGGCCTGGGGGGTATGTTACTCTTCAGATGTGGTCAGGCACAGCGAATGGTGGGGGTTTTCCCCCCTGTGATTTTTGTTTCCTATAGGGCGTTAATTAGGGATCTTATTAACAAACCAGGTCTCTTGCAACTGTCCTCAGAGATTTTGTGTCTCTGCTCCTGTGCCTGCCTGAGGCTGGAGACCATCTGTCCACCTAGTGTGGAGGGATTGGCCAAGTCCCTCTGCCCATCCCTGCACCTGCCATGTGCTAATGGTGCTGTTGAGTGGTGTTTCCTAACAGGAAGCTTAAAACCTATGACTTTCTATGAGTCTCACAGATTTTCTACCCGTATGACTGTATTGCCTTCAGCACAGTGGGAAAAGGAAGCAAAACAACTTCTGAATGTTTTCATGGTTAGTTTTAGCTGCCAGTCAGGTGTGCAGTCACTGGGAAGGTGATTAACTCAGGCACCTCAGGTGCTGTTAGGTCCTTTCCAGGACTGCAGTCTCACTAGGAGCTCCCCTTTCTCACTTTGCCCTGTATGTGTTTATTGTAAGTAGCACCACAGTATTTTTTCAGTAATTTTCGGTTACACTTGTGAAGCCCCAGGCTTCACAAGGGGGAGGAAGGAGGAAGCAGGAGTATCCCCCTTGCAGCAGGCTTGCTCTGAAAGCTGCTGTTTGCTTAGGCCAGCTGCCCTGAGTGTTTAAAAGGAACAGTCCATCTTCTTGGTGAATGACCAGTATGTGCTTTTACTGGAGGAGTTTTAGGAGAATGAAGTACCTTTAAAGGAACTGCTGTATTTAATCTTCAGCAGCACCAAAACACAGAATCATGAGGTGGTTTTTTGGGCTGTGTGCTGCAGAATAGAGCACAGAGAGAATGGGAAAGCTTGTACAGGAGGGAAAGCCTGAGAGCTTTGATAGTTGAGAATATGGTAAGATCTTGAGAGGGAGAAAGCATAAGGCCCTCACATGATTTCATCTAGTTCTCAGTGTACCTCCTGGTGTGAGGTCACACAGCTCCTCTTAACTGGACTGTCAATATAATGGAAAATTCTATTGCAAGAAAGATTGACTATTGGATTGTAACCTCTATTCTTATATAAGCATTGATCATTATAGTATTTAATTTACCAGCATCTTTTCTGCTCAGATTGGCCATCATCTCAAATTCAGTAATATGTCATCAGCATTTCCCAGGGACCCAGTTTGTGCTGAGTCTTCCCTTTACAAAGGCTTGTCGATATTGACAAAGTACTTAAATTATCTCTGTTCTGTTCCAGAACTGCACTTTGCACAGCCTTTTCCTTTTCAATTGAAAAGAACCCTTTTTGTTATTTCAGAATAATATCCACACAGCTGGTAATTATAAAGCAATTATCCCAACATGGTTTATTCTATTACTGCTGTTCTAGTTCATTTTCTACCACAGGTGTAGAGAGATAACCTGGGCAGATTTGCTGAAGTCAACTGACTTTAAAAGTGGGGGAAGAGAAGGTTTCTCCCAAATTTTTCTCACAAAACTTGCGTCATGAGAGGAAGAGTGTACTGTTAGTGTAATTTATGGTAACTATCCAAACACATACACTAATTAGACCAAACCTGGAGTAAATTAAGCTGATGGAAACTCTTTGCTGCAAAGTAATGTTGAAGCCCCAGTAGTTCTATGGCACTGATCAGTGCAGATTTCATCTCAGAGTCTCTGGACTGCAAAAGAAGTGGTGATGAGCAGTTGTTTGGCTCTGGCATACCTGGTCAGTCCCACTCTCACTCACCCTTATCGCTGCCCAGAAAACAAAACAAATACGGGGGAAAAAAAATTAATTTGTGGAACTTTTGCATCAAAACTGTGGATCTTTTGGTTTTCTTCATCTGCCAATAAATACTAAAATGTTGTTTCTCTGGAGGTAGAGATTGTTATGAATTGATTGAGAAGCCCTTGGTTCATAGGCAGTTAACAGTAATAAGATTGTCTTGGTGTGCTTCACAGACACTCTGTGCTGTGCTGCTCTTGGAGTGGCAGCTGGTTGGCAGAGCTGCTCTGTGGGTGAGGCACGGCCCAGCTGTGCCATGGGTGCTGGGTGATGTTCCCAGGCCAGGCATGCCCTGCACAGGCAGGGTCTTTGTGTTCGTCTAGGCCACAGGGAGAAATCTGATCACTTACAGCCCTGGAAAAATATTAATGAAATTTAAAATTCCAAGAAGAGGTATCTTTACAATTGTGTATTACTTCCAGATGCATGTCCCTACATCTCAGAGACAGCATGTTCTCTGTGCAGTACTGATATCATGCATAGTGTTGGTCCTGCTGGTTAATACTAATTCTTAGCACCGATTTTCCATTGACCTATCTGGAGCTCCAGGGTGTCTACGGCTAAACCCTCTTAAACGAGCAGCTGACATTTTAGGAGTCACAACAGACTGAGAAATTATATTCTGTAGTTTCCAGCGGCTGAACTCCTCTAGATAATGAATCAATTGCTTTTCCAGGTGTCTGGTTTTCCTGTTGATGGGACAGCTAACAGAGAACCTCAGGGTTATGGGAAGGAGCCCGGCTGACCTCCGGCACCAGCCAGTGTTGCAGCCTGCAGGGTTTTTGACATTACATATGGAGTGATGAATCGAGAGGGAGGGTACAGTTAACTGTAACAGCATTTTTTTGTTTCGTGAAGCGCATATTCACGGACAGGGTTCTGCGTCTGGGCAGTAGCTGTGGGTCACTGGCAGCCGTTCCAGTGGAACGACCCGGGGAACTGCCAGGGGTCCCCGGAGAGCCGCAGGAGCGGAGCGTGCGGGCAGCAGTCACGGCTGCTCAGCAGCTGCGCGCCGGGACAGCGGCCACGGGATGCAAAGGACGTGTTCGGTGTAAAACCCCTTCACGGAGATCGCCCGCGGGCGGCTCCGCGGCGCCCCGGCCCGGCGAGGCCTCCGCGCCGCGAGGGGGCGGGCGGGGCCGGGCGGGGCCGCGCTGCCGAGCACGGGCGGCGGGCCGGAGCCATGCACGGGCGGCCGGAGCCATGCACGGCGAGCGGGCGCTGCTGCCCCGCCGGGACAAGGTACGGCGGGGGGCTCCGCGGCCCTTCCTCTGCCGGAGGACCCACCGTGGCCCCGGCCTGGGGCTGGGCGGGTTCGGGGCGCGGTCGGCTCCAGGGAGGACTGCCTGGG
Source organism: Sylvia borin (assembly GCA_014839755.1). NCBI lineage: Eukaryota > Metazoa > Chordata > Aves > Passeriformes > Sylviidae > Sylvia > Sylvia borin. Next base: position 245,264 of record CM025968.1, read on the forward strand.
TCAGGGGCGGCCGCACCTACCTGCCCGGTCTTTCCCGGGTTCGCGACGGGTACTTGGCGGGTTGGTTTGCGCTGAAACAGCGTTTAAATTCCTTTTTTTTTTTTTTTATTTTGGCCATAAGTGGGGCTTGTCCTTTGAAGCTCGCTATTTTTCTCCCATTCAGAAACATCTGCTCGCAGGGTTTGCTGCGGTGAGGCGTGCATTCAAGTGCCTCTCAGGCTCCATTTTTCTGTTACAAGCACTGACCGTAGTAGATCAGTTGTAGGTTTCACTGTTGCTGTTCAAACGGGTGAAGCACTAGGAATGACTCGGGTGTGCTGTACTGTACAGGTAAACCGTGTAGCTTCGGCTCTCAGTTACCTTCTCCATCTCTTCACTCTTCAGCTAGTTGAGCCCTTGCCCTTGTACTGGTATCTTGGAGTGCTGGGTGTACCAAGCTAGGGTGCCCTGTTGCACATTTGTGCTTGAATTTTGAATTGTTTCAGGCAATTAGGTAGAGTCAGGAGGTTGGGGTTTTTTTTCAACTTTTGCTGGATGTCTGTGAAATATGTGAAGCTCTCTTGATTGGTACTGTCCTCTGGGCAGCTGAAAAAAGGTACATTTTTTCAGAATTGCCAAGTTGCCAAGTTGATTGGCATAAAGAAGGAAAGCCTTTTTGTTGGTGAGGCTGCTGATTAGCACTCATGTTTCTCTCTCTCTCTGTGCCTAGATTGAGCGATTGGAAGTCAGCAGCTTGGCGCAGACATCCAGTGCTGTGGCCTCCAGCACTGATGGCAGCATCAACGCAGACTCTGTAGATGGGACCCCAGATCCACAGCGGACCAAAGTGGCCATCACACACCTGCAGCAGAAGATACTGAAGCTGACAGAGCAGATAAAAATTGAGCAAACAGCCCGTGATGACAATGTGGCAGAGTACCTGAAATTGGCCAACAACGCAGACAAGCAGCAGAGTGCCCGCATTAAGCAAGTGTTTGAGAAGAAAAATCAGAAGTCAGCCCAGACCATCTTGCAGCTGCAGAAGAAACTGGAACATTACCACCGAAAACTGCGAGAGATTGAACAGAATGGGATCCCTCGGCAGCCAAAGGATGTCTTCAGGGATATGCATCAGGGTTTGAAAGATGTTGGAGCAAAAGTCACTGGCTTCAGTGAGGGAGTGGTAGACAGTGTAAAAGGTGGGCTTTCCAGTTTCTCCCAGGCCACGCATTCAGCAGCAGGAGCTGTGGTTTCCAAACCTCGTGAGATTGCCTCCCTCATAAGGAACAAGTTTGGGAGTGCAGACAACATTGCTAATCTGAAAGACTCCTTAGAAGAAGGCCAGGAAGATGGGACAGGAGGCAAGGCTCTAGGTGTTATTCAGAACTTTCAGTCAAGCCCAAAATATGGCAGTGAAGAGGATTGCTCCAGTGCCACGTCAGGCTCAGTGGGAGCCAACAGCACAACAGGGGGCCCTGTGGGAGCTTCTAGCTCCAAAACAAACACTCTGGATATGCAGAGCTCAGGGTTTGATGCAATACTGCATGAGATTCAAGAAATTCGAGAGACACAGGCAAGACTGGAAGAATCATTTGAGGACCTTAAGGTTCGCTACCAGAGGGATTACACATTAATAATGCAGACCCTGCAGGAGGAGCGGTACAGGTATGTGCTGTGGTATTTGGTTTGACAAACCAATGCTGTGATTGCAAAGTGCCAGAGTTGGCGATGGTAGTGCTCAGCAGGCTGTTCTCAGCAGCCTGATTCAAATGGATAGTTCTGTGGTCTTCTCAGGACTTTTCCCTCTCAGACTTTTCTGCCTTTTACAAATATTGCTATCTTGCTGCTCACCTCTCTCTCTCTGTACAAGAAAGAGATCGTAAGGGAAAAGATTATTTCAAATTGTTTTCAAGATAAAAAGTGAAGCTGAAGAGGTCTAATAAGGTGTCCCAAACCCAGGAGTACACTGATGCAATTACTGTTGTCAGACAGTGCTGTGCCCTGCAAAAAATCCTGAAAATGTTTGGATCAAAGCAAATGACAGGGAACTAATGTGGACATGACTTGACCCTGCCTTCTCCAACACTCAGCTCCGTATCTACCAGAGAAAGAAACATTCTAGTTTTCATTAGGCTCCCTAAAAAGACATGATCTTGCCCATGTGCCAAAACTAAGATATCCCTTCCCTTCTTTGCTCAGCCCATGGTGGCAGCACTCAGGGAAATTAAGTTGAATTAAATGTCAGATACTGACAGTGCTCTTGCCGTGATTATAGGGCCCTGGAAGCAGGTAACCCATGTTTCCATCAGCCTTCCCCTCGCTGGAAGAAATGGAAAGGTGGAGCAGTTGCTGCAGTACTGCTGATCCTTGATGAAGTCACAGGGGAGAGGTGACAGTGGCTTCAGGAACGCAGCCTGGCTGGCTTCCCCCACCTCCCTGCTAAGGAAAACTGCCCATGGACAGGTGCTGAGGGAATACTTCCCTTTCCTTGCAGTGTGGGTGAGGCTCTCTGCAGACTGCCCTGTGCTGTCTGGCAGAACACCTGACATCCTCCCCCTCCGTATGCTGAGAGTAAGGGCTTGACTCCAGGCTCTGAAGGGAAGAGTTACTAGCTGCCTTTCTGCAGGCATCCAAGACAGGTTTCTTAAACTTTAAATAGCAAGTGCAAGACCCAAGCCCTCGTTCTGGTGAAGGACAGCAGGCTGTTGTCATGAGGTTCTTTATGGCCTTCATGACTTTGCCAGTATGTGAAACACAACCTGAAAGGCATAGCAGAGCTGCTGGGGGTGTGTACAGGCTTGCTGAAGTGCCCTGTGCCACTTGCTGCACTGGTTTGTGCAGTGTAACACGGAGTTGCCCTACAGCTCTTTAGACATGCTGATGCCAAATCATTGGAAAAGCTCTGGGAAAGGCTAGCCCACTAGGATCTGGTAGAGACAGCAGGCTCTCAGTGTGTTTTGCAGAGCTTGGCCAAACAAAACCAGACCAACACCACTTTCTAATCCCGCATTGTAACAATCAGCAGTTTGACTGGAACCAGCGCAGCAGCTTCGGTTCCTGGTGCCTCAGTGTCATCAAGTCATCCCAAAGTGACATGGAGCTGGATCTTCTGCTCTACAGCAGAGAGGTGCCGTTGTCTGTTGTTGTGTAGGTTGTTGTTTCACGCATACAGCAGCAGCCATTCATGGTGGAGTGCTAAATGCAAGCATGGCACAGCTGAAGGGGTGGCCTGAAAGTACAATAGCAGACCTTGGGGACTGATGTATGCTGTTAGCTAAACGAGCTGGTTACTGCCCAACACCTCTGAGCAAGGTTCCTGTAGCTCCCGTACTAGCACTCCGCTGAGGTCAGCCCAGACCCCAAGCACTAACCAAGGCAGCCTGGAGGGAAAAGCAGGGAGAACCTGCATTTGGCTTATAAAAGCTTAAGATAATAATTTAGACCTGTCATTTGGAATGTTGATGCAAATTAATTAAAGGTGTGACCTTTAAAGAGGACCAGTTAAACCACACTCAGTGCCCTTGTCTGTGTGGGTAACTGCATGATCAGCAAGAGCTTGTGGGTTAATCACGGTTAGATGACTACGTGACTGTACAAATGTAGATTCTTATTTTTATAGCTTCTGTATTTTGAACCAACAATGATAAAAGCCAGCATCACCGGAAGTGGAAGGTGACGTGAAATGTCCAAGGGCAGAGGGTGCCATGGCAGGGAGTGGTGGCACCTGTTCCTCCAAGTGGAACTCCTCTTGCTCCTTAGCTCTCTTCGGAATAAAACTACAATAATGGAAAGGAGATTGTGGTTTGATGCTGGCAGGCTAGGGATTCAGATTAATCGTAACTGGCTTTAAAAGTTGTAAATACCTCCTAACTCTGCACTTTTTATAGGAAGCTTTCAAAAACAAACGCAGAGTTGAGTTGGCACTTTAAAAAAAAGCTTTTGGAGAAGCCTTTGTCAGGTGACACTGAGTGTTTGCATTGTACCTGGAAGCTGGAACAAAGAACATGCCATGACATTTTCTCACCTGGTCTTTGTCCATTTCCTCTTTCTTAGATCGTTTACTGTTTTGCGGGTTCTGATCTTTTTTTCCCCCTTTGTATTTGTGCAGTTTCTGTTTATCAGCCATGGCTTGTCTCACAGGTTTTCCATTACCTCCTTCATCTCCTCCCTCCCCTATCCCTGCTTCCAAATCTTGTCTATCACTCCATGTGGCTGCTGGTTTGCTAATCTTGGTCTCTGAGGCAGGGACTCACCTGTCCAGTTGGTCCAGTTCTCCCGCCCTGGTGCAGGCCTGGCAGTAGCATGGCAAGGCCAGGGTGGGCTGTGCTGGCCCTGGAGCACTGCTCTGCTCTGCCGGGGCTGAGCCACTGAGGGAGGAGGGTCTGACGGCACTTTGCAGTCATCGTTTTCCTCTGCACTGGCAGCAGGCACTGAAATCGCTTCTTACTTATCTCATTATTGGAAGGTGGCAGTTGTTTACTGATACGAGCAGGGACTTTCTGTGCTAATGAGACTGAAATAAAGTTCCTGCTGAGTCTTTTCATCTTACTTGTCCCTTTAGGAACCTGTTGGTACATGGCAAAATCATAAACTCACATATTTGGAGTGTGGCCAGTCTAAGGTTTTGGGTTTCTTCCCAAGCCTGACAGTCTTGGAAAGGGCATTTAGGTCTCTCATGCTCCTGTCAGATGAAATCCTTCAGCCAAAAGGCTAGTCACTGGTGCTTCCATTTGTCTGAGTTTTGATGTAGTCTGATTGCCACACTTCAGTCTGTCCTCATGATGTGTTTTAAAATAGATCAAAGGAGCTAAACCTCTGAGGTCTGGGAAGGTTGGCAAGCCTGTTCTGGAGTGTGGCCGGGCAGTGGAGGTAGCGTGTTGGGCCAAGCTGTTGCTCACCCAGCCAGGACAGCACCAAAACATCCCTGCAAAGCTATCTGTCCTCCTTCCAGGGAGGCTCAGAGCTGGAAGTGCAGGGATGTGTGCGGGTGTCATGAGCAGCTCGTGCTCCCTGTCAGGAGCAAGCTCTGTCCTTTGTGTATCCTCTTGGTAGAAGAATTGGAGCCTACTACAAATAACTACTGGTTTTAGCTGTTTACTCCACTATTGGAAGCAGTGTGTTCAGTAGCATAAAGATGTATTTAGTGACAAATAAAGATTACAAATAAACAAATAAAGTGAAGGTTTGTATGACGTAGCTGTAAAAAGGTCCATCTTGAGAGACATCTGAAGGCATGTGCTAAAGTTCATTTGCAGTTGACTGCAGACATCTTTGTAGCATTAGTTTGATCAGAGTTTCTTTACTCACCATTGTGCATACACCATATGAGTGCAGGATCGATGTCTTTTTTTATCACATCCCTCCCTTCCATATGCTGTGTTAGCTGTGTATTTTCCAGCTATTACTTTAAAATGCCTTAAAGATTTTTTTAAAAACTGAGGCAGTCATAAGTGTGTTTCTGAACCTTTTTCAGACCACTTTCCTGATTCCCATGCAGTGAGCCTCAGAAAACGTGTGGAAATCCAACTCGGCTATTTGAAATGAAATGTTCCCATATCCCACACTTGAGCCAAGCACCCCAGCTATTTACTTTGTCCGTGGGAACAGCTCTAATGATCTGTGTGATACTTGTGACAGGCAGCATTGATCTGCTGCACAGAGAAGTCTCTGGGCTGGAGCTTGTTTTTTAAAAGAGAAATTTCTCATTTTTACTAGTACCAAAATAGTTCTTGAACTCCCAAGAGGCATTTTCCATACATGAAGTGGGATTTGATTATTCAGGGCACTGCTATATTCACAGGCAAGTTTAGTTTGTTCAGTAGACCCTGGCACTCATGAGTTAGAGGGATGTATTTCAACCTAACCCTCTTGATAGGTAGCCTATCCCTTTTATTTCTGTAATACTCTCACTTAAATGCAAACTGGCTTTCAACAGGAAAACCCTTGTTCTGGGTCCTGTAAGTCATATAAACCTCTCCTTGCTTTTAAAATATAAACACCAATAAAAAGCAGCTGGAAAAAATTAATTTTCTAAATTGTAGATACTGGGACAAGAATTGAAAAGAAGCTGAAGGGAGCATGTGTCGTTTCAAAAACAGATCAGGGTAGGTTAGTCAGGGCAGAGGTATGTTTTTTTTTAAATAACCCAGTTCTAGCAGTTGTCTGACACAGTGAATTCTGGAAGTGCAGGTGATTCTTGGATGCAAACTACAGCAGTTCTGGGGTTGAGCAGGAAGTGAAGTGTGGGTTGGGAATGAGCTGGTTGTTCTGCAGTCTTCAGGGCAGGAAGACTGGAGCCAATGCTTCTGCTAATCATGTTCTGTTTAATCTCTTAACCATACAGATTAGCAGGGTTTCCTTATGTTTCCTGTAGATTGAGGTAGTTTTGAAGTTATTAAAATTCAATTGTTTCTTGTTAGAGAACAGGATTTAGGCTGCTTGGCAACAGCTGCTTTATGAAAGGCATTTATGTGAGAGGAGGTTGAAAAACACAATCATGCTATTTTCAGAAATGCTTAAGTTTCTTTTTGTGTAATAAACACACTGGTGAATTTTGTAATATAGTAACAAACTGAATATATTTCAAGTAATTGATGGTGCCTTTGGGGCTTGGAGGGGGCTTAGTTGTGATTTTTTGGCTGTTGGCAAGTTGTCCTTGGTTTTAAGTTGTGTGGGGACAAAGGGCAGTATTAATTATCTGGGCTCCTTCTTCATTAGCCATGGCCATTCCCTTGTCAGTCTTGAGAAACCAGTTCTCTGGTGTGCCCTGGCACAATTGCACAGCTCTTCTGGCACCTTTCTGGGCTAGCCAAGTCAGCTGGCAGTTTTCTTGGTCTCACTACTGGTTGAGCACGTTGTTGTCATGCTGTGTCTGACTCCTCCTTAGTTTAAAGTAATATTGCATTGGGAACATAAATTCTTTTCATACTTGTCTATTAAAAACAAAACTCCAAGACTGTTTTTAAAGGCTAGCTTTTGACTGCAGATTCTGAAACACCAAAAAAAAAATTGAAAAAAATGAGAAGCAGGATTTGTGTCTTAGTTTCAGAACTTGCAATTAAATTCTTCATTTCAGATAAATATTTCTTATTCATCTTGTGGGGTTTTTTTGTAGGAATTAAATTCAGGTGGAGTCAGAAGAAAACCAGAATTTAAGAAGGAATTTATCTCTGTGGTTCATTCCTTAGAAATGTTTTGGTTATTAGTATTGAGATTCAGATGATAAGGGCTGTGTGGTAAGCTTTTTCCATCTGTTACAATGAATAGACAGTGGAAAGCAGTGTGGAAAAAGCCCAATGGCCACCACAGCTGTGCCCATACCTTTGTTACCATCAGAGCTACCATTTCCGTTAATTTAAAACTCTCTTAGGGAGAAGGAAAACTATCTCAGAACTGTTGTATCTCAGGTTTTTTGAGCAACCCTCTTCCTCAGGATTGCTCCTGGTCCATTCACCAGGAGCAAACTGAAAAATAAGCCTGCAGGTTAGTGATTCATTTGTCCTTCTTACAAATAATACAATGGTATTTGCTTGTTAAGTTGCATCATTCATGGGAGATAAAAGAAAAACAAATCAAAGATACATGTGACCTCATGCAGAGATCAGACAGTAACAGCATGTTCTCTGAGGCATCAGTCACATGTCATTTTCATGTCATTTTTATGCCCGTTACTGTTCCAAGTGTAGATAAAAATGCTTAAGAGTTTATGGTATTAAAAAGGAACTGTTTAGTTTACGCAGAAGTTTGGTGAATACCTCATTCTGTCCTTTATTTCTTCCGTCACTCAACAGTTACCTTGTAATTGTGTGTTTTCTCCAGGTTAGGAACAGTATCACAGGTTTACCTGGTAGAAAGAACTAATTCCCAGCAAGAGGGCATTAGTGCTGGAGTGTGCTGTGTGCTGACTGAGGCAGCCGTGCTGGTTTCAGTACACAGGCCATGGTGTTCATTGCTTGGTTGTCACTGGTATCATTTTGCCATCTTCTTCTCATCAAAGCCATTGTACCATGTGTTGTCATTTCTAGATGTGAAAGACTTGAAGAGCAGTTAAATGACCTGACTGAGCTCCACCAGAACGAGATCCTCAATTTAAAACAGGAGCTGGCCAGCATGGAGGAAAAGATTGCCTATCAGTCTTACGAGCGAGCCCGGGACATCCAGGTGGGTGACAGAAGCAAGGACCCAAGTCCTGCCCTCTGCCTGCTCTTTCAGGAGCTCATTCACTTTTGAAGTACACCTGCACTTCAATATATGATTTTAATCCTTGTAGCTTTATTGCTAAACTGCTGCATTCCAAAAGGTCCTTATTCCGTCTCTGACCTGTGAGTATCTCTCCAGGTAATCTCTGTAAAGCAGGGCTGTGCTCCATACGGAGGGAACCTGCTGCTCAGCTGGAGTGGAGCAAGAGCCAGAGGCCACTCTTTGTGCAGGCCTTTGTATTAGACACTCAATGGGCTATGACCCAAACACTTCTTTTACAGTAGTGTTCCCAGTACACGGGCCCTGAGGTGTGGTTCTGTGTCACTAATTTTACAGCAATGGTCAGATACATCTAAGGAAAAATGGTTTTGTGTATGCACTGCATTGAGTCAGGGAACATTCTTTGTGTTGGCTTTGAAGAAATAAGGAGGTGTTTCTAAAAGAAAAGCTTTTTTTAGTATGTAAAAAAGGCTATGAAACAGAGGTCTTGAAGTTGGAGGGCCTTCTACAAAGCAAAGCAACTTCTGACCCTTACAGAGAAAGGCCTATTCAGAAACAAGTCTCTTGACCATTTTAAGTACTTGCTTTGATAGTTTTAACAGATATCTCATTTCTGATTGCTGATAGGAGATATTTATAGTGTGAGCAGAGAGTTGTAGGTTAAGAGTTCTCCCTTTTTCCTGCTGAGGTACTTCAGCCAGGTGATTTCCTCTGGAGACCAAGCAGGCTGTGCTGTTCACACACCCAGCTGCACCTCCTGTTGTCAAACATTCTTCCTGGTCATTGCTGTTTGGGGCAGCATAGGAATTCTGCCCTGTGCTTTCAGGGGTCTTGACCAAGGAGAAGCCCTCATGTTTCATTGACCCCCACAGACATGATGAAATGAGAAATGTAACAGGTGACAATGACCTTTAAGTTAAATTTAATCAGTGTGTGTGGATGGTGGTACAGTGGCCCTTGGCAGTGTAAACAGGACACTCTCCCTTGGGGGGGTGTGTTACAACAGTCAGGTTTTGTTCTCCTCACTAAATTCAGATGGCAGGAAGATCTAATTGAAGTAGGGATTTCTCAACAGCTTTTTTAAATCTTCATTTTATGATTCAGTGCTTTTAGTGTAAACTTAAAAGTTGGGACAGCCTATTTCTCAGCACTGCTGGGAAAAAGGGACATGTTAAGTTTTGTTGTATGAAAAACTATTTAGGAGCATGGGCTGATGTTGCAGAAGAACAGTCCTGGTTCGTTTTCTGGTAATCAGTCTAGGAAGGACTGCTGCAGACTTGTATATCGTATTTGCGGTTAGCCTATGTGTCTGGAAAAAGGTGACTCTGAGGGACAGATTAGTGGAAGTAGTGTAACTTGGTATCTTCAAGAGCAGAAGTCTCTCTTGGTGTTAATTGCCTGAAAACCTCTTTCCTATTCCCTAGCCCCCTGCATTGGATGTCACAGTGTTTTAGTGTAGGTTGGGTTGGTTCAGTTGGGGTTTAGCCCGGTGAAAAGATTTGACAAATCCCTCCTGAGTCAGTGGGGCTTTAGAGAGGTGGATTTGTGCAGGGTAGTCTTCTCTTTCCACCTCCTTTCGTTTTGCTTCTTCCTGTAAGCAGTTCCATAAATCTCATCCTTCTTACCCTTCTAGATGTCTTTCTCCAGCCCTCACAGTCAGCTGGAGCTGTGCCAGTGCCACAGCTTGCTGTAGTCTGGAGAAGATCTTCTTCCTGCAACGGCAGCTGTGCAGTCCCAGCCCTAGTGCCCCTCAGACCTTTCCCTGAGCTCACAGCTCACTAAGCAAGCAGAACACAGCTGAGCCTTTGGTAGTTATCTTTGTTGACAGAGTTTTCTGCGAGGTTGCCTAGTTTTCTGTGAAGGGGTCAGATAAGCACAGGTGACTGCAAGGAAGGTGATGGAAGTTGAGGTTCAGAGAATGCACACTCAGAGGAGGATGAAGATTTCTGGCTAGGCACAGTACCCTTGTCCTCTGAGTGGCCTCTTGGAACCAAAGCTGAAGTGAACAGGCAGCTGGGTAGCCCCCTCTTCTGGGCAGGAGCAGTGGGGTTTCCCAGCCTGGCATCTCTGTGTCGAGCCTTCTGGCTGCGGATGAGGTGCCATGGTGTATTGCAGGCTGCAATACCCAGTCAGCAAGAGGCTTCTCACCTTGGATATGGGAGATGGCATTGGTTCCTCTGTTCCCACTGCAGGACAGTGCATGAGCAGTGTGAGGTGTGGGGATGGTGGTCCTGGCTTGGCCTGGCTGGTGAGAAAAGAGCTGTGAGCTGAAGTGACCCAGTATGTGCTCTTGCCCACAGGAGGCACTGGAAGCATGCCAGACGCGCATCTCCAAGATGGAGCTGCAGCAGCAGCAGCAGCAAGTTGTGCAGTTGGAGGGGCTGGAGAATGCCACGGCCAGGAACCTACTGGGGAAGTTCATCAACATCTTGCTGGCTGTCATGGCTGTCCTCCTTGTCTTCGTCTCCACTGTGGCCAACTGCGTCGTGCCCCTGATGAAGACTCGCAATAGGACGTTCAGCACTTTATTTATAGTGGTTTTCATTGCCTTTCTGTGGAAGCACTGGGATGCCATCACCGGCTACTTGGAACGATTCTTGTCTCCCCCCAGATGATGGTGGCAGGAATGGGCTGCGCCGCTCCCTCTGGCGCTCTTGGTGAGCAAGTGTGGCAAAGATTAGTCAGCAACTACTCCGCTGAAGTTTTAAAGTGTCCGAGTGAATTTGTTTACATTTAGAATAACGTTTTTTCTCTGCAAGATGCATTGCAATAGTATTTTTTAGATTTTATTCAAGAACTCTTTTGGCGAGAATCCTGGATAATTTTTATGTAGCATGGTTCTCTTTGGATGCAAATCTTAAGATTCTTTAAAGTGTACAAAAGAAATGAATAAAATACAGAAATTCGGAGCATACCAATGGGCAATTTAAATTGTGGCTTGAACTACTGTACTAAACCTGTCAGGAAGAAGAGAACGTGGTTAGCTCAAGATGAGCAAAGCTCAATCTAGTGCACAGCCTTGAATGATGGTACCACAGCAAACCTGTAACACTAAACTTTTACTGTGAAGTCTGCTCACATTCCATGTCCAAGTGTATGCATTGAGTGGTTTCTTTCCTTAACAAGAGAAAAACAACTACGTGTGGATCCCTCTCCCAGCTCAGCATCTGGGTTCGCCCTTTGTGCTAACCTGACTTCAGTAACTTTCTGTAAGGCTGGCTAACTTGGCTGAGTGTATGGAGTGGAAGCCTCATGCCATACACAGTAACTGCACAGTCGTGCTACAGTATTTTGAAGTAGTCGTTGAAATACTTATCTTTAAGCAGAAGCCCTTGGTCGCACTTTTAAGGTTTTTTTTAATATATGTATATTCACAGATTTAAAAAAAATCCAAACAGCATACTTGAAGAGTGTAATACTCAAACTCTCAGTGCTTCCTTATTGTTTCTAATAGGATTTTTTATTATTATTATAATTATTATTATTATTGGGGGTTTTTTTGGAAGGGTTTGGGAGGGTCATTACTTTTTTTTCTTTCAAATAAAGAAGTGATGTTTTTAAATGAAGAAATGCGTGAATAATTGTGAGCCGTCTTGTCCTGAAGCAGTTCTGAGGAGGGCAGAGAGCAGTTTCTAGTGTCAGCCTGTCGAATGCAGCACTGTCCATATGCCATTTGTCTGTCCTCCTGAGCATAAAAATGCAGCATCATGGAAAACATTCATCTTCTTCACACCTTTTTGTCATGCAGGGCTTTTTGTACTTTTTCCACATGTGAAGGATAGTATGTTTTTATTTTTTGTTTGCATGTCATCTTTCATTCCTGGCCTCGGGATAAGAGCAAGGAATTTCTGTTCATCTCTTCCTAGAGAAAAGATAGGACATTTCTTTTGAGGAAAGAAATACTGACTCAACAGTCCACTTAACAGAATTATTATCTCAGAAATAGTTCTAATTTAAAAAAAAAAAAAAACAACCCTGAATAGTGAAACCAAAGCTTTCCTCCTGTCAGGCTCTGGTAAGATTATTTGTGTGTCTGTGTCTGTGGTGTGCCGTCCTCTTTTTCAGCCACAGGGGCCAGCACTTGGTATAGACACCTTTGCAAATCTCTAAAGGAAATGTCAGCTTCAAATGTAACCCCAAGTCCTCACAATGTGCCATTGCTGGTGACCTGTTGGTACAGGCAGGCAGCCCTCAAGTCCAAGGAATCTACATTTATTCTGTGCTGGCTTTTAACTGCTGTCCCTTTCACCATAACAGTGCCAAGATTCATCTTTTGTCTTCATGAAACCTAAAAAAAACCCTCCAGGATTCTGTCAAAACTATTTATGGTGTTTAGTTAAGTCTTACTGTTTTCCTTCCTTCCAGGATCAACTTCCCTCTAGGAATCAGATGTTGCCCGAGTGCCCAAGTTGACCTAAACCAGTTAAAATCATCCACAGGCATGTATGAGACATGTACAATGTATATATACACGCATACATGGGCATTGTGCTTTGATGGAGATTCCGGGTTCTGAGAAATTCCTTCAAATAAGGTTAATACCTTGAGTGTTTTCTGACTGCCAGCAAAGGCAAGGCCTCCACTGTCCAAACATCTTTCTTCCTCCAAGGGTTCTTTTCTTCTGTAGTCACAGGAAACTCAGGTGCCCTTCCTCCAGGGATCCCAGTACACCTCTCTCACCATGTGCACTAATCTGCTCCTGTCCTGATTAAAACAGATTGCCATTTGCAGCTGACTCTAGCCAAAACGGCTTGTGCTTTCTTGCAGTGCCACAGCCAGGGCAGAGGTGCATGGCCATTCCCTCCCTTGCTCCTGGCTCCAGTGAGGCTCTTCTCTAATGACTCACGTTCCTCGGTTAACTATCAGTTTCCCATTATGCAGGTTTTGTCAGAAACAAATGTGTGAATAACAGTAAGAACTGATTTGGCACATAACTGAAATGCTTTGTTGCCTTTTTTTCTGAAACCTGGCCTTTGAACCTCTTCTTCTCAGTCTTGTTCACATTAGAATTGCTTAAGGTAGGTTTTTGTGTGGTCAAATCAGGAAGGAGTTATAAGCCAGTGGCTCTGGACACTCAGTGTCTGTAGTATTTAAGGAAATATTTGTCCCTCTTCTTTATATCCTAATTTCATCTATTGTCTCAACTCTGTCACATTCAGTAAGTACCATTTGCTAGCTTGCCAGAAGGTGCAGGCTTAATAGAAACTGACATCTCAGAACTCTTTGGTGAAGGCTGTAATACATATGGGTCTGGACAAAGTGTCTGTTGCTTTCTCTCTCAACAGTTTCTTCCATTCCAGAAAGGTGTCTGCAGTTATGTCATGTATGATGCTGCATCCACTTCTCATATCCATAACACAACTGCCATGTGTTTTGCCTTTTGCACTAGCAGGACGTTTTGGGGTTTTCCTCCCGCTTCAATTTGAAAGTCTGTGATGATTTCTGATAGCTTAATGATGATGTTGTTGAAAATGTGATTCTAGCTTTAAAGCTCCCTTTCCTTGTACATGGTTGTGTTTGCTTTCCTGATGGAGTGTTTCTGGGTGACGCGTAGAGGACAGTTTCCGCTGTGGATGTGAGTGCGTGTGAGTACCTTTAATAGCCTCCTTTGTAGATAAAAACTTTCTAGTGGCCATCTCTGAGTTGCAGACTGTTTCCCAAAACATTTCATATTTGGAGTTGAAGTGATTCAGCAATTGCTTAGATGTGTTTAGCACATACTGCCTTGGCACATAAAAAGGGAAAAATATAATGGACTGTGTAAGTTTCAAGAGCAGCACTTCCTCATTAACATTCGAGAGTTCAAGTGAAGTTCATCTGTTTTCCCCATTTCCTTCAATATAAAAAAGAAAGAAAACCTTGATGCAAAAAAATTTACTTTTAAAAATTTTATAGTTCTTTTTTTCTCTCAGCCTCATCAGTTTAGTTCAGTGATACTCAGCATGCTCCCAGCAACTTACTCTGTTGGTTTATTCCAATCCCGTGCGTGCTTAGATGGGATCAGATGAACTGTTGACTTATGTGTGTGTTACACTGGGACAGGAAAGCACTGTCTGTCAGCTTTGAAAATAGGCATTTTTTAAATTTAAAAAAAAAAAAAAAAGGCATTATAACAAAAGAAGCCAAGCTACAAAGGGTTCAAGACTGGGTAGATTTGCCAGCTTTCAAGTGAATTCTGAAAGTGGCTAAAGAGTTACAAACCCTGTGTGTCTGTGTTGTGTATGCCAGGTGGTATAGTCGTAGGCAATTGACTTAGCTGTAAGTGTGTTTTAAAAGTGTAAAAAAATAAACAGAAAAACTCACTTGCACGGGTTGAAAAGTACAGAAATGACACTTGTGAACGTAACACTGTAGTTTATAGATCTTAAGCTGCTAATTGTTGAGAGAGATTTACATTTGTCTTGTCTGATTGTCACAGATTTATCTGTGGCACTTTTACTGTATATAAAAAAAACTTTAAATAAAGACCTCAGCTATTAACACTGGTCTATTTTGGATCTTTCCAAAGGGGCGGAGGCAGGGGGAGGAAGGTGCTGTCACGGAGAAGAAGAGAGGTGTGTTAGAACTGCTGAGCCCTAAGAGCTCAAAATGAGAGCATGTTTTCCAAAGCTCTGATCGTCTGACTTTATCCAGCGAGAATAAGCTGGTGTCAGTGTATGGTCTCTGCAGATAGTGGAAGGGAGCAGCAGCATTTTATTCATCCTCATTGAGCCCTTCCAGCTCTCTTGTGCCTCTGGCAGGGTCCCTGCAGGCACACAAGGGTTCATGCATCACAGTGTCTCTGCCTGCCTCCCTGCCACACTCTGACTTGGTCTGCAGGTGGCTGCAGTCAGCTGAGATGACTTATCAAGAAGTGTCTCTCTTGGAAGGACCAGAAGTTGGTCCTGTATTTTCCCACCACTGGTCTGTGACCTGCCCTGTCCCAGCTGAGAAGGGCCCTTGCTTCTGTGGACTTTGTCTCTAAGAGATTTCAGGGCCCACTGTGTGAGCTGCATATTTAGAGGCAGGTGCAATTGCAGCATCACCCATGTGTCTCAGGGAGCTTGTGATGGAGCAGTTCCAGGCCTGGCTCAGCGAGGAAGGCTGCAGCTGGCAGGACAGCACTCCTTACCAGAAAGCTCCCTCTCCCTGAGCAGAGGCAAGAGGCTGCAGAATGTTGGTTGAGCCACCACTCTAAATAGAGATATTTTGGCTACCGTGTTTCAGAGAAGAATTTTTGAATCCTTTATTATTTGTACAAACTGGAAGTGATCAGATTCCTCACTAGTGTAGAGAAGATACTTTTTCCTTCTTGGTTCTTGCTCATGTGGTATCAGGAGCAAAGAACCAAGAAGGGAATGGAAATAGCATTTTAAGGAGAAAGGCACCAAGTCCTTCTCTCAGTTTTCACAGAGATGCAAGTACTGTAAAACCAGCAAGAGATCAAAAAGCGAAAGCAGCTGTTTGCAGGACTTTTCCCCCCTGATCTCCTCACAACCAGAATGCAAATTCCAGCATTTTATGGATGAAGCGAGTACACAGTGCTACTTTTGCTAGAGCTGTCTGGCTCAGGATAGGACATGATTGTGAGGGTAAATGGTTCTGCATTCTTCTGAGGCAGTCACCTGAGAGGTCCTGGCTGTGGCTCAGATCAGCAGGGGGGCAGGATGGCCAAAGATGAAAACACTGGCCTTCTACTCCCATGTCAACAGATTTAATCTGATAATTTAGGGGATTAGGTGGTGTTACTCATCTTTTCGGTTAGTCTGTGGGAAGTGGTTTGATAGCTCCACCCAGGTCCTGGGGAACAAACAGGGATATGGCAAGGGTACAGCCATGACGGGTTGCAGCAGTGAAGGGGAGGAATTGGCTGGTATTTCTCACTGGAGCAGTCATTCTCCCTGGCCAAATAACACCACCTTGAAGTGCTAATACTGGAAATATTTGCAAGCAGCCAGCTCCCTACCACAAAATACCCGTCTTCAAGTTGTTCTCTAAACACCAAATCCGCTGGTGTTTAAGTACTGGTAAGTGGTTCATCAGCCTCGGTGGATCCTTCCCTCACTGACTGGAGTTAAAAATCCCTCTAAAGATCCCTCTAAATGGGAAGAGGGTTCTTTGCTGCCTGAGTTAGCATGAAATAGAACATCCCAGGGCAAACCAGCTCTTCTGAGTGGCTCATACTCTAGCCAGATCTCTTCTGAAATTAGGAATGAGAGCCACTTCGTATGTGTTTTCTGCCTTTGTACCAGCCTTGTGCCAACCCTGGCCAAGGGGGAAAAAATAAGTCATATTGCCTGAGGAGAAAGACCAGAGCAGGATGGGAAGATGCAGTGTGTTTTCAGCCCTCCTCCTCAGTGCAGCTGTTCAGGTAGCCCTGCCTGCTTTCAGCTGATACTCTCCTTGCCTTGCAATCAAGAGGTCTGAAGGCATTGAAAAGTTCCTCCACTACACAAAAAACAGCGTTCTCAGATTGAGATCACCTATGAGACCTCTGTTGTGACAGCCTGAGGACATCTCTGGCTCCAATTCATTGTTTGAAGAACACCTTTACACCTAATCCTAGTTGTGATCTGGAGGGAGGAGGACTCCTGGGGAGCCTGTCTGACCAGGATAGATAAGCAGATGAATGTGATACCACATTGCGCTATCTGGTCAGTCAGCTTCTGAATTCCACCTGACTCCGGCACTGCTGACACATCTGCACATCACTGATGTGCTTCCTTAGCCCCTGAGGGTGAACAGGAGCTCTGGGCCAAGCCAGCTCCCATTCCTCCTCAGCTCTGATGTCCCTGAAGGGGATGGTGCTGACACAGATGAGCAGACTGAGGGGTAGACAGCTGCTTGGCTTGCTCTGGGAAGGAGCTGTGACCAGAAGGCATGACTCATCTTTGTCTCAGGCCCACCCTGAGAACTATGTGGAATATTTTACAAATTGACATACTGCTTACCTGGGCAAAGGATCCTGAGAAGAGAACAGGGATTGTATGAGGAGCAGGTAATGTTTCACTGATGGAGCACTCCTCAGCAGAAAACATCTTCAAGGAAGCAACATCCTTCGACCCTCCTGATTGTTGTCTCACACATCTTGAAGCAGTTACAATCCTTGGCACAGGTAGAATAGCCCTGTCCCACACTGCTTGGGAACTCAGGGTATGTTCCTCAAAAAATGTTTATTTGAAAGATCATTCACTTACTTCAGATCAGGTCTCCATCTACTTTGGGCACATCGGCATCTCCCTTCACCTTTGGAAACAGACTGTTAGGTAGCTATCAGCTGGCATTCCCTCTGTCCCGTGCATTGCTTTCCCAGCTGGCAAAGGCCGATTGTTGCTAGGAGCGGCCAGAGCGGCCCAGACGGGGCCGAGCCTTCGCTACCGCGAGTGCACAGACCCGGGCCGGGGCTGCCTGGGCCGGCGGCTGCCGCAGTTCAGGGGAGCAGCTCCCGGCCTGCGGGTGGGTGCGGACAAAACCCGTCCCTTTGATCTGCGGGGATGACACGCGTTCTCCGGAGCAGGGGCTGGGGCGGCCGAGAGGGAGCGGGACCGCCCGCACGGCACTGGGGCGCTGCTGCTGCGAAGTTACAGGGATGGGATCTGGACCGCCTGGTGCGAACCCGTTTGATCTCGGAGTTAACGGAGAGGCCCTGACGGAGAGAGTTAACGGAGAGGCTCCGGCGGCTCCGGCCCGAGTGACCCTCGCGGGTCCCGCCGCGCCCTGAGGGGACCCCTCGGCCATGGCGCCGCCTGGCGGCGGTCCTGGCACTGCAGGCGCGGGCAGCCCGCGGTCTCAGGCGACCCCTGGCGGCCAGTCCGGGCAGCGCCGCGGGTCCCGCGGGCGGCGTCCGCTGCGTGTCCGCTGTGTGTCCGTTCTCTGTCCGCTGTGTGTCCGTTCTCTGTCCCGCTGTGTGTCCGCTGTGTGTCCGCTGTGTGTCCGCTGTGTGTCCGCTGTGTGTCCGCTGTGTGTCCGCTGCGTGTCCGCTGTGTGTCCGTTCTCTGTCCGCTGCGTGTCCGCTGTGTGTCCGTTCTCTGTCCGCTGCGTGTCCGCTGTGTGTCCGTTCTCTGTCCCGCTGTGTGTCCGCTGTGTGTCCGCTGTGTGTCCGTTCTCTGTCCCGCTGTGTGTCCGCTGTGTGTCCGCTGTGTGTCCCGCTGTGTGTCCGCTGTGTGTCCGCCGCTCCCCGAGAGCTGGGCCCCGCTCCCCTCGGCACCAGGCTGCGCCGGCCAGCCGCGGAAGGTGCGCAGAGGCGATGGGAACGGCCCCGGGAGCGGGGCAGCTGGCACAGCTCAGCCCGTCCGCTTGCAGGCACTGCCGGGGCACCGCCAGCTCTGCCGCTGACTGCTCGGTCAGTGCTACTCACCCCGGAGCAGCGTTGTGCAGCTGGAGGGCACGAGGAGACCCGGACCTGCTCGGTCATACAAACACCTCGCCGGGGCAGCTCCGGGGCATCCCGGACCTACAAACAGCCCTGCCGTGCAGACGTCCCGGCCGCTCCATCGTCGGGGCACGGGCAGCAGCTGCAGAATCACATCAAATCCCTGAGCTGGTTCTGTTGGGCAGGACCCCTCTCCCCCACGGCTCAGCATCACCACAGCAGTAACTCCGTGGTTATTACTTCTCGGATCCAGTCCTGTGTTGTGTTGGCTCAGATGAGGAAGAGCCTCTCCCTGCCCAGGCTTTGCAGACTCTCTCCCGAGCCTCATGCACTCAGCTCCGTTGTCTGCATGGAAAGGGAATACGCAGACCCAGGCTGCAGCTCTGCAATGCCTCATTGCTCCTTGCCCTGGAGGGAGCCATTCCAAGGGGCAGTTGTTCATGAGACATGCTTGACGGCTCTCAAATCAGCAGTCACATAAGGCTGAATACTCTGCTTCTGTTGTTAAGCATGGTTGAGTCTGTGATTAGAGTGAAAATCAGTAATTTGTCTGATCTGGACCTTTCCTCTCTTCTCTTCAAAGTGGGGCTGGAGTCTACAGAGATTTGCTGACAAGCTCCTCCCTACTTCATCCAACTGCAGCTCTCCTGGGCACTCAGGCTTGCTCTCCTGCTGCTGTATCTCCTGTTCCCATTCCCATCGTGGTGTCTTTGCTGGGACTTCTGGCTCTAGAGCCTTGGTGTCTCCTCTGGCTCCCAGACAATGTCCTGTTTGCTGGCTTGTCCCACAGACAAAGGGGAAACCATCCTGATTGAGGCCCCCCAAGGACCAGCCTCAGCCCTGCTCGATTGGAGTGGTGTCCCCACCTACAGAGCTCACGAAGGAACTTCTTTTTGGATGCAGGGTAGCTACCCTAAGAGAGAAAGAAATTGAAAAATCATATGAGATTTTGAGGTTCTTTGAGAACTGGACAGAGAGAGCATAGGAACAGTGGCTATGTTGATAAAGTCCCCATTTCCTGACACAGGCTGGAAAGGAGGGACCCCTGCAGTGGCAGCACTGCAGAGTGATGGGGGCTGGAAGTGGCAGAGAGGCCAGCTCAGCAGGCACATGGTAGTGCAAACAGAGCCGGCAAAGATGAGCTGCCCGTGCCCCTAGGGCAAAATAAACCCGCAGAGGTTCAGCCTGAAGATGTTCTCTCCTATACACAAAATGCCCATCATTCTCGTGCCAAATCCCCATCCGAGGAGCTGCCTACAGCTGCACCTTTTTCCAGGTGTTACCTACATCGTCAGTTACTGGGGGCAAGGTGTGGCCCCGTCTGAAACTGGGGAGGCTGCAGAACAAGAGCAGTGGGGACAGGGCACAACCGTGAGCTGGGAAATGCAGGGAGCTGGCTGAGAAAGGGCTTTTAATTGAGCTGCTGAAATCCTTTCCCCTCTCCCCATCAACAGAAAGAAACTGGGGGTTCTGCTGTGGAAGACAATAATTTGTTTTGCTCTGGTGTATGGAGTTGTGGGAGCTGCTCGTGGAACCCCGTGCAGGAATTCAAGGAATGTAAAAGGTGAGTGAGGCGGTGCGTCCCATCTGACCCCAAAGAAGCCAGGTCCTTCTGTGGGGAAAGCCCAGCCCCACAGGGGGCTGCCCGCAGAGCAGAGACGAGCCCGGGGCTGGGCCTTGGCGGCTCCGGTGACCGCGGTGTGTGCACAGAACTCTCGCAGTGCGGCAGCAGCGAAGCCACTCCTGCCGCGGGTGTTCGCAGGGAGCCTGGAGCCAGCTGCTGTGGAGAGTGGGGACAGCCTCGGCTTTTTCTCTCTGCCAGCGCACCAAGTGTGTGCAAAGGAGCAGCGAAGCCAGCCTTGCCTAGTTCCTCTGCCTGATGCACAAACACACGCAAGGCACAGTTTACAGGTCAAGATAATCGCCCTTGCTAGGCTTGCCTAAATGTGCTTCACACACGGATGTACCAGTGAGCAGGAGCGATAATGACAGTGGAGTAGATGGATTGCTACTATCTGGGATACAAAGGGCTTGTATTCAATTATGCTCAATTTTCTTTCCCTGATGCTGAATTCCTGCAGGTGGTGCAGGGCTCGCCAGTGCCCACAGTCCCAAAGCAGTGGTAGGTGCCAACACCCTGGGGGCCTGCCCAGATGCCATCCTGGGGTGGCTGGAGCAGAGTCATGCAGGTATCAAGCCCAAGATCAGTACAGAGGTGCTGAAGGATTCCTCACATGACAACCACCTTCCAGGGGACAGTGGGTGGGTGAAACCCCTCCCAGCTGGGCTTGGCTCACACCCTCATACTGGTTCAATTGTGGTTGTGGCACCTGGCAGAGCTGCTCTGCTGCCTTCTGTTTTTAAGATTGCTCTTGGAGCATGTGCATGGAGTGTCTGCTGTCCCTGCAGATCTCATCAGGGTGATGGTGAGGCTTAGCTGGTGGTATACCACTCCCTCCCTCTGGGATGAAAGCATTGAGAAAGGTCACAGGCCCAGAGGCAGCCAAGGACAGCCAGGACTGTAATGATCCTCCTGGCTACACCACTCAGACCAGAGGCATCAAGGAGTTTTCCCTTGCTGAAGCATCTCCCTGCACTGAGACCAGGGACACCCCCCTGCATAGCCAGGGGAGCCAGCAGTCCCACTGAGGCCCCAGTGCTGTATCAGCCACCAGCAGCTCAGGGAGCCAGTGCAGGAGTGGGATGGAGTGCTCTGGTGCCCCAAGTGCCTCCCCCCAGTGACACCAGACCACATCCAGGCTGCAGGCATAGACTGAGCACCAGGAAAGTTCTGATGGCCAATGAGGGATCCTAAGACTCACTGCCTGCTCCACTGGCAGCAGCACTTCAAGGCCCCACCAGACGAGTTCCCATTTTCTCCCGAAGGTGGGAGGTCCGGTGCAGACTTTGGGCAGGGAGAGGGGGCAGAATAGAGCAGGAACTGGCTGGCTTTCCTTGCTGTGCCTCCTTACCGTGTCAGTGCCTGTGGCCATCCCTCCTGTCTGAGACCAGACCGTGGTTTTTAAGTATGCTGCCAGGCTTCCCTGTTAGCCTGCTCCAGCCCTGACTCACTTCCTTTGCCACCACTGTGCCATTGGGAATGCTGAAGGATGTCCTTCTGTGCACTCCCATCCTGGACGCTGGCAAAGCAGGCACTGCTGTACTTTGCTCTGTTTCCTTCAGCACAAGCAGTCTCAGTAACTCGTCTAGTCACCGACACAGGCTGAGGTTCAGGATTTGCCAGTGTTCCCCTAATCACTGTTCCCCCCATTGCCTCCTGAGAAGCCAACACTGAGCAGTGATCTCAGCGATCTCTTTTGTCTATTGTTGGCTTTCAGCTTGTGGGCTCTTGCCCAGGTTTGGTTTGTTTTTGTCTGTAGCAGCTGGAACCCCAGAGAATTTCTGACCATGCAGGTAGTTGTCACAAAATACAGGTCGTGACAACCCATCATTGCCCTTTCAGGGGATGTTCTGTGAAGGGCTGAGGATTTTCACCAAGTAAGTTTCAAACACGTGCTTGAAGCTCTGGCTAAGAATGTGTTAATTAATATTCAGGGTTCCTGCCAAGCAGCCTGGGAGGCCAGCACTCCTCCAGACAGGCATGGGGAGGTGAAATGACAAAGTCTCGGGTGGCATTGCCTAAGGTCTCTTGGAGAGGTGGGGGAGATGTTGGAGCACCTGCCATCCTCCAGTGCATTCTCTCTGTCCTGTGAGGGGCATATCAGCTTTCGTCATGAAAAAGAAAAAATCACAAAGCCTAGATGCTTTTCTACCTTGAATTACTATCAGCTTTGACAAGCTTTGTGTCTTGGTGCCCAGGATACTGCCAGCTGAATCTAATGCTGTTGATTTGATAATATATCTAATCTGACTTTCTTGAAAATGCCCAGTATATCAGAGCTTCTGTTTTCCTACTTGAACCATCTTCCCTCTTTGCCTTCTTTCTCTTTTCCAGCTGGGGCCAATCTGTCCGGGAAACAGTCCAATTTATTTCCATCTGATGGGAGTGGATCCCAGCTCCATTCCTTCCGTCTACTTCAGCGTTGAAATCAGCCTACATCATTATTTTGAAATCTCTCATTTTCCTGCTCTCCATTTTTGCTGCAGCGTTTCTCCCTCATCAGAGGCATCAGTGGAAACATCTCTAAATATCTCTTTCTGAGGGGGTCTTCCCAGAGCAACCATCACGTAGTCAGCATGACATGGATGACAAGGTGTTCCCCACATTTTAGACCTTCCTGTGGTCTGAGCAGAAGCACCAGTATCCCATGTTGGACAAAACTTAAACTAGTAGGTCTGGGGCCAGGCCTCAATCTTTCCACAGTCGTTCCCTGAGGGGATCACAGCACTTTCTGTCCTGTGGTTCTTGTGGCTGCTGGTCACCGCGTGGGACAGCCAGGTCTCCATTACTCAGCAGCATGAGGTTAATGGACCTGTCTGCTTTTGGTCCTGAGGGGATCCCCTGGAAGGGCCCTGGACCAGCTGGTGAGGGCTCTGCCAGTGTGGGGGCCACTAGTGCTGCTCCCCCGTGCTCGGTTTGGGGAGGGATTTGCTATTCTGCTCCACTGCCATCCTCCACTTGCCATGGTGCTTACCTCGGCCTGCAGTTGCACCTCTGAAATGGACCCTGAGCTGCTTCTAACTTTGTTGTGGTGACAAGAGAATCACAGCTGAATTGTCCAGCTTATGGATCCCCAAGTTAATCAACTGTGATTGATAAGCCACTGCCAGAATGAACTGCACTGCAGGCTTATCTGTGTAATCCCTGTTTGTGTGTTTAAAGACTCACAGGAGAGCCAAAAAAAAAAAAAGAAAAAAAAAAGATAAGGGCTGAAGATGGAGGGTGGTGTCTTGAAAATTTAATTTAGCTGACAAAATATCCCTTCTAAAACCACATTATTAACTGCTGTCAAGTGACAGCCATTTGGCCTTCACGTGCTGTGGGTGAATTCAGCCAAGTTGTGTCAGACTGCTCTGAAGTGTAGTGTGTGCCATGACCCAGGCCCTTCCCTGGGCTCTGGGTGCATAAAATCTGCATGATTGCTCTGCAATGGGGCTTGTCAGCAGGGACTGCAGCTGGGTTATGAATCACTTTAATTTGTCATGTGAGCTGGTTTCACACCAGCATCTCTGGAGGGAAAATGGTGGAAGACTGGGGGAGGGAGGGGAGGGAATGTCAGACGCTAATCCCCTCTTCTCCCCCCCCACCCCGGATTCTTGATGGAAATTATTTTCCCTCTCCACCAGCTAATGACTAGTCCTGATTTAATAGGATGGAGAGAAGTGGCCAACATAAAATGTATGTTTTGTTTTCACTTCTGAGTCTAAGGTTGCCACAAGTCATAGTCTGTAATGATAGGGAGTGTTATCAGTCACACAATCTGACATTTTGCCAAAAGGTCTCCTTTGTCTCTTCTCTGAAGTGTGAAAACAAGAGATGCTGTTTCTTGTGTTCTGTGAAGAAAAATGCGGGTTGCAGAGCTTTAAGGAGCCATTAGACAAAGGAAACCAAAGAAGGAAAGAGAAGTCAAGATGTATTTCTTCAGATAATTACACAAATACTGGACCTCTAGGGACAGTTAATGGAAAACATTTTAGGAAGCACCTGAAAATCTGCCATGGAAATTTCCCATCCTGGCCATCCCATTGTCCCCTGCATCCTTTCTTAGGGCAATCTTGAGAAAAAGCAAAGATTCAGATCATAATTTGATTTTTCTTTTATTTTGTATTTACTTATTCAGTTGCTGTTAAGGACAATAAAAATGAAAGTCCTGACTGAGTTTCCTCAACACTTAGGTAAGGTACAGAATTATACAAAACATGTAGATTCCCACTGTATGTTATCCTAAGCAGCAAAAGCGTAAACCAAGCCTAATCCCCTCCATGGAGACAAATTATTCACCCACCAAAAGAATTACTCACTGCGGGCAAGTAGACTTTTACAAGGTTGATTTTTAAGTGTGCAGATGAATGTTACAACTGGTAAGAAATCATTAGTCAACGAATCTGCAGGAAAGGAAAAGATAAGGAGACAGAGATTTGTTTTTCCTGAGTGGAAAGGGTCCCACATTGTGGTGCTGGAAAATTAATGCCCTGATCTCTTCCTTTCTCAAATCAGAAGTGTTTGGTTGTCTGCTTTAGCTTAAGGCTCAAAACAAGATCTCCAGAAATTAAATAATTAGTTGTTTTCTTCAATAGAAGGGTATCATTAGATACCTTGAGAGACAGCGGCTCCCTAGAGAGAGGCAGTGAGTGCAAAGGTACAATCCAAACACTTTTTTCAGTGGTCCCCCTCAGCAGGCTGCCTCTCCTCTCCGGGTGTGCCCAGAGCCCTGTGTGGCCGCTGTACAACCTGCTTTGTGGCTCTGGGGGCACCTGGCAACATCAGGGCCGAGAAACGAAATCCATCTCCTCCTGGTCGTCCAGGCAGCCAGTCCCTCAGCTCTGCCCAACAAACTGTTAATCTGGCCTCGCAACAAGCAGCTCCTCACAGCAGCAAGCTGCAATCCTGGTAAACAACATATGTGAGAATGTGGCAGCTCCACCAGCTCAAAGACTTTGCTTCTTCCAGATTCTGGCTCCCCCACCACACACGGGCCTGCTGTTTGAGCAAGCAGAGCCCACCTCCTGGCAGCGAGAAACCCAGCTGAAACCCAGCGTGTGGCGGCTGTGGGCGCCGCAGAGCGCCTCGGAGCACACGGGGCACACATGGTATACAGGGCACACGCGGGGCACACAGGGCACACACGGGGCACACAGGGCACACACAGACACATGGCACACACGGACACACGGACACAGGGCACACACGGTACACACGGCACACATGGGGCACACACGGCACACCCAGCACACACAGACACACGGACACAGGGCACACACGGCACACAAGGACACACGGCACACACGGGGCACACACGGACACACACGGACATAGGGCACACAGGGCACTCACGGCACTCATAGCCCTGCAGTGTTCTGTGCAGGCTGCTGTGCTCACCTGCCTGTGAGCAGCACCTTTACCACACGCCGTGCAGATGTACTGGTGCCCGAAGCTGGGCTGGCACCAACTTCCTCGCTTACTTTGTTACCTCCTGAATCCATTCCCTCTTCTGTTGGTTTCTCCGATGCTTCCCTCTCCGCTTCCTCCGAAGACTGTGGAGGATGCACATGAAAGGAAGGAAGAGTTTGCCCCTTAGGGAGGAAGTAGACATTGGTCTTTCTTTGGTCTTTGTCTGTTTGTTTCATGTGTCCAATTCTGGAACAAAAAAGCTCCAGCCAGGAGCTGGTCTGATTAGGTTTTAGGATGAAACAGATGCAGTTTCATGTGACAAGTAAAGTGGCACATGGAAACTGATACGTTTTTACTTGCTGTTGTTCCCCATCTCTTGAATGGGATCAGAGCTGTAGATCTGAACCTGATTAAGTGTGAGACCCAGCACACTAACAGAAATGTTGGCTACCAGCTTCTTAATGGTCATTCTGAAGCTGGAGAGTAATATTCTTTGGAAATAAAGACCATGAACAGGTTCTTCCCATTTTTAAGCAACTCCACCCCTTTCTATCTTAAAAAGAGTGAAAGAAGAACAGCTTTGTTAATGGTGCCAGAGCTGGACCAGAGTTGCATTTACTTGCTTTAATGCCCAGCTGAGTTTTGCAAAGCAGAATTGGTGCCTGACCCACACGGGCACCTGACTGAGAGCCCCAGAACAGTCAGAGTCATTGGGAACCACATGCACATCATTTTTGAGTCCCAAGAACAAGCTAGAACAAAGATGCTGTTTGCCATTGGCCGTGCTCTGTGTTCCTGCCAGTGGTGGTTACAGAACTGCCCAGCCAGGAGCTTGATAAAGTCAGTGGGGCTGTTTGAGCCTCTTCATGTGTGCCAGGATCATGGACACTGGCCCCCAGACCGCTTTGTGAGTGCTGCACAAAGGAGTCTAAACACTGCTAAGTAAGCCTACAACGAGCAAGGTGATGGATTGACAGATCTGATTGAAACCAGGAGTATGTTTTGCTGTTTTTTTTTAAACCTAGGCTTGAAAGGCATCACTTAGAAGAGGAACATCGATCAAAAGATAAACTCAGTGCATGTGAGGACCCTGAAGGTGAAAAGTACCATTAAGTAGGTTAAGGGAGCCTGTCCTTTCATAATAAGCTGTTCTCTATGCCAGAGGATAGAGAGCACCAAGGAGGAGATGAGAAGATTAGGAGGTAGGATTCAGGCTACAGAAATCTCACATGGCTCTGTCTAACCCAAGCCTTTCAGCTAATTCCTGTATGCCAGTGGGTCTCTGTGTGCAAATGAATATTGGGTGTTTAGCTGCCTGACCTGAAAGGACTTGCTGTTAGGGAGGAGAAAGGTCCCATATTTCATGGCACATCCTAAAGGCACCTAGTGAAATGCATGTCTTCCCATTGTGACCCCTGACAGATTCTTGGTCATCTTCCCTGTCTGGCATTTACCAGGGAGGAGTTAAACAACCCGAGGCTGGGGCTGACCCTGCAGAGTGGGAGAGGGACTGACCCAAGTCCTGCCCTGGCTGGAGGTTATGCTGGTGATTGCAGGAGGTGGGAATCCCAGGTTTGGGTCTCGCAGGAGACAAAAGCTGTCAGAGCCCAAATCTGATGTGATGGTGTGTCACAGATTTGCCTCCTTCCAGCCTTGGGTGAGCTAATCCTGCAATCCATACCTCAGCTGGAGAGGCAGAGGGGCTCGGCACCCAGGTTGTCACCCACAGCGCAGCACCTGCAGCTCGTCAGTCCTTGTCGCTTACTAGAACTCATTATTGCTCCCCACACCTACATCATAAAGCAAAGGGTTGCTGCTGTTGCCCAGCCTTTGCAGGGATAATGGGTCCTTTAATTCACTGGAGATATCACTCTGCACCCTGGGTGAGTAGTGTCACTTGCATGGAGCTCGTAAGATTGCAGAGTGATTTGTATAAGTCCTTCTACCCCTTGTGGAGCAGAGTAGGCTGAGAATGAGGGACTCATGGTTCCTGAAATGCACTGTATGGCTGTGTACAATGTGGTACCTGGATGTGAAATAGCACAAACACTACTGCTTTGATAGAAAGATGGAACAGCTGAGCTGGCATTCAAGTGATAGAAGTACCCCAGCCTTTAACTGTGTGGTGTTTATACTTTAAAATATAGTGTTGAAAGATCATTTTTACTACTTAGGTCATTTGGCATTTGACTGCCTTTCCCACTCTCCTTAGGCATATCAGCTGAGGTTGCTTCATCTCCCTTTGCTTTACCACTACATCTGCTCAGTTTCAGGGTCACATTCACTGATGGGTAAAACATTTTTGATGCCCATTCCACTGGGCTATCTGGATAAAAAACTGATATTAAGTGTATAAGAATTCAGGTGACTATTTCCATCAGCACACTGTTAACATCACGAATTTTACATTCTTGAATTTGTGATGAATTCAAACACAAATACATATCCATGCACAGAAACGTGTGGCTTGTGCAGGGATGGTATCTTTGCAAGCTGAACTGGAACTGTGTGAGAACTTTCCTTCTATGCTACGAAATTCAAAATGTAACAAAGTCTAGCACAGGGCTTGCTGAAATTTTAAATGTGCACATGTGCACAGGTTGTTTTTATGCACGTATACATATGTTTGTGTGTGACTTTTGACTTATCTCTAAGATAAATTAATGTGTTTCCTGTACCTGAGCAATGTAGAATCCTTTAAAACTATTGGAGTCACCAGGGAAATGTTGATAATGAGATCACATTATCTGCATACAATATATCCAGAAATATACAGGCCAGCTCAGTGCAACATAGTATATCTTTTAAAGCAGCAGAAATGTTAACCAAACCATTTAGGATTGTATTAAGCCATACAAAACAAAAATGCATTTACGATTAACCACATTTAACCCTTTCACTTCAAAGCACAAAAAGAGCATCAACACTGAAGGCCCGATAAGCTCAGTGAACATGGGAGAGAATAACTTTGAAGCCATAGAGGTAAGTCAAATTGGTTGGAATTAATAAGGGTACTATGGGCTGTAATAATATACTTACAGCCTAATCATCGTGCTGTGGGAAGGAAAGGAAGGGGATTAAATTCCTGCTTAGTTTAGGCTGCATTTTAGTGCAGCCTGTTCTTCAGTAGTACACAGTTAAAAATGTTGTCTGTCAAATCCCACTGACATATTTTGGCAATAGATATATCCTCTAATTGAAAGCAATTGTGTTGTAAGCTTTCCCTTTTTCCCATTTGTTTTGGTTAACAAGTAGTGGTGGCCTGTCTACTTAAACACGTATTGAGCAACTGCTCATGGGGAAGTGAGCATAGTGCAGAGCATACAGCACGATCCTGCTTGACTTCATAAGGAAAACTTCCTCCAGGCTTTGGTGGAGGGTGTTTGAACAAAGCTGCTAGGCTCAGCCTTGCTGGTTGTTGCTGCAGAGCTTTGCTGTATGGGTCAGCTGGGGCTTCCATGTTTGAACCCTGGGGTAGGAGTCAGGCTTCCTTCCAAGGCAGCCAAGCTTTGTTTTGAGCAATCAGCATGGCCCCTGCTGGGAATCCCATGAGGAGATGCTCTGCTTTATATTGAATTCACTTCCTTTGCTGGGAGCCAAGTCCAGCGTCCTACGTGGCTGGCAGGCAGTCAGGACACGCAGGGCCTGGCAGGGAGGGGACATGAATGGCTGTGGGCAGTACCCCACAGCTCTGGGGGATTTTAGGAACCCCTGCTTGGCCAGCCCAGGCCAAACAGTGTGAAAACCATTGCTACCCACAGAAACCCTCTAAGGCTGGTGCTGGCTGGACCCAGGGCACTGCTCTGCCAGGCACACCTGCACCTGCACCTGCCTGTGATGCTCATGTTGACAAGAGACAGGTATGGACGAGAGACCATCAGTGTAACCGGGGTGGAAGGGCTTGTGCTTCACCTGGCCACCACCTCAGCACGGGCTGAGCTTCCCAGAGATCAGAACTGGAGATGCATTTGAACTCATGAGCCACATGTCCAGCCCTGACCAGTGTGAAGCTGCCATGAGTGAGTGCTGAATCCTCCCTAACTCTCTAAGGAAAATAAAAGCAATGGGTCACTAAGGAGTCTGGGGAAAACTGGGAAACCTGCTGCTCTTGCATCCAGTGAGGGCCCACGTGGTGAAAGAGCTTCTGCTCACCCACAGGGCCCAGGTCAAACCCAGCACAGGCTACCAAAGACACGTCTTTATTGCCTTGTGATAAACCTCCCTGTCGAGAAAGTCCTGGCATTATTGTGTATGTGAACTTTCACCATCACTGAATCTGTCATTAACCCAGAAAGAAACCTTTCTGTGCTCACAATCTCTGTCTGCACAGCTCCTCTCAGGAGGCAAATCCCTCATGGTGAACACGTCAGCTGGCTGCATGCTGCAGACAAGGTTATGACTGCATTACACATTCTGAGGAGAGCAAGGCTCTATATTACACTAGGAAAGGCTCATCTTTGAAAACAAAGAGGCTCAAGGAAAAAAAACGCTGGTTTTACTCAGAAAGTGGCTGAGGTCCCCATAAATCCCTCTCACCCTTGCTCAGACAGGGCTGGAGGCCAGCAGCATGGTGGCAGCAGAGCGTGCTGTGCCCCTGCAGTTCCTGTTACAGCTGTCTGCAGCAGAGCCTGGGACCACACCGGAGCGTGTGTTTAGAGTAAAGGACGCTGGGGAAGTGACCTTGCCTTAGTCTTTCTGCTAAGCACCTAGCAGACTCCTAGTGTGCTAAATCATTAGTAAAAACAGTAATGACAGTGTGGTCTCATCCATGAGCTGTGCCTGCAACACAGACTAATAACAATAAAAAGGGCTCTCGGTCCATGCTCATCAAAAACACACTGAGGATTGCTAATCAGTCTATTTCCAAGCCCACTGTTATTTCTGAGTGCCCTGAAGTGCCTGAGTGAGCACTGGCCGATGTATCCAGCCTGATGATTCGGGAGACTAACAGCTGACAGCATCAGGGCAGGGTAACAGGCATGGCTGGAGAGAATCTGCTGAGTGTGGTGGTCAGGGAACCGCTCTAGTTCAGGCAACGATTTCTCTGTGTCCAAGTGTTTCTCAGCTCCTTCTCATCTCGCCTTGTGTTTCCCTGTGAATGGCTCTTTGTTCAGAAATGCTGCTTTGGGGACAGCCTTGTTCTGGCCATCTCTGGGCTGGGACAGTGAGACCAAGGGGACCACTCCAGCTTCTCGGATCTGCTACCTTCTTCTGTTGGATAACCAGTCGTGGCCTCTGACACGATGGGGAGAAGGCAGGGACTGGACCCCTTGCTCTGATGCAATACAGCTATCCAGTGGCCATTTTCCATCAGTACAGGTTTCTGAAATGGAAAGAAAGTGGCTAAAGAGATTCAAAATGTGTCTGTAAGTGTGAATTCACCTTGTGGTCAGCTGCCAACTTGCTCTGCAATCATGTAGAAATGACCCAAATTGCACACTGAGGGGCAGGGAGTAAAGGAAATGAGAAGACGGGGGAGTGGCTGCCTGAGTCAGAGCAGGGGCACCTTCTGATCCACTGCACTGCCAGGGCTCTCACACGGCAGCTCTGGGATGGTAGCTCCTCTGCCGGGGTGCCTCCTGTGGTGACTGACCCCGGGCTTTTCTCTGCAGGGCCATGCGGGGCAGAGGAGGGGCAGCTGCCCCGTGTGCCAGCATGTGCTGCCTGTTTGGGGCTTCCCAATACACTCAGTGTCACACACAGAGACATGGAGCACGCTGCTCTGGTCCCTGGGGGTCCCTGCCACCAGGCATCGAGGTACCACTGGTTCTGCATGCCCGCCAGGTGAGCAGCACCTCTGCTCTGCCCTGGGCTGCTGGCGCTGGGCCAAGGGATGCTGAGGCAAACCTGGCCACCTCTGGCTGCAAGGGTGGATGTCCTTCCCAAATCCACAGGGAAGTCTATGGGCACCTCACAGATAACCCCAGCTAAATAAATAGATGTTTATACTCCCTGTATTAAAGTGATGAAATCCAGGGGTTTGACAGTGTTGAGTCAATATAACCTGAGTAATTGCATGAGTAACTCATGTTTCCCCTAAAGGGAGAGTGTTCTTGTGTAAATATATTTATCAATAATTAAAGTAGTTTTGAGTTCTTGTGTGCACAGTCTCCCTTCCCCTGCCCCAGCTGAGAGGTTGGTATCCTCAAACCTGCACAGGAGTCAAAGAGGAAGGGATTTTGTCATGGGGTGATGCTCTGTGGCAAGAGGCTTGTGGTTTAATTTTGACCTTTCTCTCTTCCTGAACAAAAAATAATGGTGAGATCTGTATATGAGAGATTTAAAAACCTCTACTATTCCATTAGGAGCATTATCCTGAAATACTCACTGAAGCTTATAACAGCTCAGATAATAGGGGTGGGAAATCATTTCTGGAAAATATTCCCCTCAAAGCATCTTACCAGAAAATTGCTTCCTAACAACAACAATAGCAATAAAATCTTTGTCAAATAATCTTTCAATACCACAAATATTTTGTCTTTAATTGTATCAGTGTAGACAAATGCTTGGCATAGGCAATAGGACTCAGAGTTCTGGGGAATTTTTTCTGACAGAGCCAGTACTGGATACCTTTGGGTAAGTCACACATTTTTCAATGTTCTTTGGCCTATTTTTTTTTTTTTAATTCACTGTAATCTGGAACCTAATTCGATATGCCTTAAAAGGCTGATTTCACATGGAAGATGCTCTGCTATCAGGGTAAGCAGCCATAAGAAATCCTAAAATAGGCAGATTAAGAGTTTGGGATCATGAGGGTTTATTTCTATGCAATTAAAGACATGATCACATTTGAAAATTGCTAACTTGTAGTTTAAGGGGAAAAAAAGCCACTAACAACTGGGAGTCCCACATTTAAAAACAGCTAATAATTCTTAATTAGGGATATGATTAGCAGAGACAATGAGTTAGATAGCAAGAAAGCACAGCATTTAATTCAATGCAGATTTTCAGTGGACATGGCATGGCCAAGGCAGTTGTGTATTAATTAGTGCTCTGAAGAGTGTGAGGAGACAGGAAGGGGAAAGGAAAATTGGCAGGTGTAGAAATGAGATTAGACAACAACAGAGGATTTTTCTCTCCAGAACAGAAGTTGCGCAGAATCCCCATCAGCCTTTCTAACATGTTTTGTATAACTGAAGTTCCGTGCCACAAGAACGGGCAGGGGACTAAGGCACAGCCTGGGGAGAGGGAGAACAGCTCTCCAGGGTCCACCTGCGCAGCATTTCCAGGCAGCTGTGACCAAACACCAGCCTCCATTTCCCACCCTTGTTTCAGAGGCTGCTAGCTATTTGTGGATGATGAGATGCCCCCATGCTCAACCCCTGCCGCTGCGCTGATACAGCTGCTGCAGCTGCACCGGGAGACCAAGCACTGACTTTCCTCCAGCGCACGGGTGCTCCAGCCGGCTCTCTGCCCTTGGTGGAAGCCCAGGCTGGAGGGAAGGATGCTGTGCCCACATCCCACAGCCACTCCTCTTGCCTGTTAGCTCTGCCAATACTTCAGCTTGAAGCACGTACATAGCGCTGAGCATGTCATGACCTTGGTATTTGCCATGCGCTGCAGCACACCCGTGTGCCCTCCTGCACGGGGACCTGGGTGTGTCGCCCAGGGAGTCAAGCCCCTGCATGACCGATGGCTGTGCCCTGTGTCATAATGGTGTGTCAGGAGACCAGCTGGGTAATTGCTCAGGGCTGTTTCTGAAGCCTGCAGGGACGTGAGCCACACGGGCGAACAAGGTATCTGCTGCAGGACGCCTGGCCCCGTCCCGGGATGGACCCTGGGCCTCCGTACAGCCTTGCTCGGGAGTGCCCCTCAGCCTCGGGCGTGTCCCCTCACGCCCAGGAGCCGGCTGACACACCCGCAGGAGGGGAGGAAGGCAGCAGGAGCGAACCCGCTCAGGTGGAGCCATCCCTCGGGTTCAGGGTCTGGCCCCTACGTCACCCCCGCGTGTAATTTGGAAAATCACTTCTTTGGGTCTTTCCTGTAAAAGCGGCGCCCGTTGGAGGGCAGAGGAGACGTGCAGGCCGGTCTGTGCTCCGCTTTTGACGAGCCGTGCAGAGCCCGTGAGGGCAGAGCCGCTCCAGGGATGGGGCCTCGTCCCCCGCCCGGTCCCCGGGGAGCAGAAAGCGGGTGTTGCAGGGGCTGAGTGGGCTGCGGGCGGTTGCAGGGGGCTCCGGGGGGCTGTTCTGGCTCGCCGTGCTGCTCCGCAGCTGGGAAAGTGCTTCTTTCCCCGCCCCTTCCCTCCCGGCCTGTCCTGCTCGAAAACGAGAAGGAGGCAGAGGAGAGGAGGGGGACAGCCCCTCGCAGCCCCTCAGGCGGCGGGGGGACGCCCTGTCCGGTGCCGCCCAGTGCCGCCCGGTGCCGCCCAGCCGGCGGCGCGGGAGACATCGCTAACTTCACCGCACGCACATGCCGGGCCCGGGGCACCGGGACGCGGTGAGAACCGGAGCGGGGGCGGAGGCGGGGGCGGGCGGAGGGCGGGGGCAGGGAGGGGGCGCGGCCCGCCGCCCCAACGCCCCCCGCCGCCCCCCGCCGCGGCCGCCACTTCCCGCGGGCGTCGCTCGGCGGCGGGCGCTGCCTCCGCAGGAAGCGGCCCCGTGCCCGCCCCTCCCGCGCCCGGAGACGGGCACATGCACTGTGCGGAGCGGCGGCGGGATGGCTCCGGCTCCGGTCCCGGCGGCAGGCGCTGAGCCGCGGTCCTCCGCGCTGCTGCCGCTGCTGCTGCCGCTGCTGCCGCTGCTGCTGCCCGGCCGAGCCGCCGGCCTGGAGGTGCAGCGCAAGTTCCTCTCGCCCACCCTCACCAACAACTTTGCGCTGGACGGCCCCGGCTCCCGCGTTTACCTGGCGGCCGTCAACCGGCTGTTCCAGCTGTCGGGGGGCGAGCTGGCACTGGAGGCGGAGGCGGCGGTGGGACCGGTGCTGGACAGCCCGCTGTGCCACGCGCCGCAGCTGCCGCAGGCCTCCTGTGAGCACCCCAGGGTGCTCACCAACAACTACAACAAGATTCTGCAGCCCGACCCTGAGCAGGGCGTCCTTGTCGTCTGCGGCTCCATCTACCAGGGCCTCTGCCAGCTGCGCAGCATGGCAAACATCTCGGCGGTGGCCGTGCGCTTCCCGCCGGGCGGCAGCGACTCGGTCGCCGTCTTCCCTAGCATGCTGAACGTCGCGGCCAACCACCCCAACGCCTCCACCGTGGGACTGGTGCTGCGCCGCGGCGGCGGCGGCGGGGCGCGGCTGCTGGTGGCCGCCACCTACACCGGCTTCGGCAGTCCCTTCTTTCCCCGCAACCGCAGCCTGGAGGACCATCGCTTCGAGAACACGCCCGAGATCGCTATCCGTGCCCTCAACGCCCGCGGCGACCTGGCCAAGCTTTTCACCTTCGACATCAACCCCTCCGACGACAACATCCTCAAGATCAAGCAGGGCGACAAGGCGCGGCACAAGCTCAGCTTCGTCCGCGCGTTCTTGCAGCACGGGGCCGCGCCGCCCGCCCGCCGCCCGTACGCCTACCTGGCGCTCAACAGTGAGGCCAACGCGGGCGACAAGGAGAGCCCGGCGCACAGCCTGCTGGCCCGCATCTGCCTGGGCGAGCCGGCCGAGGCCACCCTCAACGGCAGCGGCGAGACCAAGAAGCTGACCGAGTCCTACATCCAGCTGGGGCTGCGCTGCGGCGGCGCCGCCGACGCCTTCACCCGCCTCGTCTCCGTCTTCCCGGCGCGGGCGGCTTGGCGCAGCCCCGCCGCTCCGGACGGCCCGGCCCCGGGCCCGCCGTCCCCCGAGGAGCTGCTCTTCGGCGTCTTCGAGCGGGCCGGAGCCGGCGGCGGCCGGGGGCGGCCGCAGTCCGCGCTCTGCGTCTTCCGCTTCGCCGAGATCGAGGAGACCATCCGGGCCGCCCGCAACTCCTGCTTCGTCAGCCCGGCCGCCGGCATGGTCACCGTGCTGGACAGCGTGGTGCAGGGCACCGGCCCGGCCTGCGAAAAGAGGAATATACAGGTACGGCGGGCACCTGCCGGGGCCAGGGGGCGCGGGGAGCCGGCGGTGGACAGCGGCCCCATCTCGTTGTGTCCCGTCCCGCGGTCGCTGCTGTCGCCACCTCTCCCGAGCTGGAGCATATCCCCCGGGCGGGCGGCTGAGCCCCGCACCCCGCTGCCCTCCCTTCTCTCCCTGGAGAGCCTCCCGCCTGTTCGGGGACAGCGTCGTTCCCCTAACCTGGTGGCCGGTGCCCCAGCTCTCCTGGGTGCCCTGCGCGGCTGGATGTCTGTGGACATCGGCAGCCCCATGTCCCGTCCGGCAGCGCACACCCCTGCCGGGGACGGCACACAGGCTGCTTTGGCTCCCCGCGTTTGTGGCAGAAGTTTGCCATTGTCACGATTTGTTACTGAGTGGCCGTAAATGTTAGCGCGAGACAGTCTCCTGTTTCCCTTTTCACTGAAAATATACGATGCTTGGGAAAAAAAAAAAAAAAAAAGGAGAGAGAAAAGGGCTGCTTTAACGCTGCATTTTTCCCTTCCTCTGGGACGAGTGCACAGCTCGGCTCCATCAAAGATTGTGAAAACATCTGTTTGATTTCAGAGGCGAGATAGAGCATTTGGGCTTGGGCTTCCCTATGCAATGCCAGTGGCAAAGAGAGAAAGGTTTCCCATGGTAACTGGAGTGTTTAGTGTGGCATCTCCACTCTGTGGTAAAATATGTAGTCTTAATGCACTTGGTTCATAGACCTACTCTAGCAAAGTTGAACAGTTTTTCCCTGGTGGCAAAGTACAAGCTGCCTGACAGCCAGCAAATCTAGTAGTTGGAGCTAATTCCACAAAGGCTGGGTGTGTTAAACACTGGGAGCTCAGTCCTGACATCTTGGCATGGTCACGGCTCTCAGAGGACTCACTGGGAGTCAGGAATCCTATTTACAGGATGTGAAGGCACCCGCAGTTCTTGTTGGCTGTGGCTGATGCTCAACATCCTCGTGGAGCAGCCGCTCAGCCCCGGGCGGGTTTGGACTGTCTGCCAAGGCGGCTCGAGTGGCAGCATCGGGGCTGGGGCTGCTGGAGGCACTTGGGAAGTGAACAAACAGCCTGGTCATAACTGAAAGACAGTGGCAGAAGCACCCATCACCCTTGAGCTTCCCCAGGGCTGCTATGGAAATACAGTTTTTTCTAACTTTTGTTCAGTAAAGAAAATAATCATGACTAACACACAGTCTGCTGATATTGAAAGTATCAAGTGCTGAATCCAGTAAGGTATTTAGACTGCTAATTCATTCAAGGAGACTAGGCACAAGTGAGGTTTCGCTCCATCTTTGGTCCTGGCCTGTCACTGTTCCACTGTAATGTGTGTTCCTGGTAGCTCCTTCCTCTGCAAGTGCTACCTGGGTAGGCAGGAAGGGCGGCCAGGAGCCTGTTGTCGCCGATGCCATAAGGCTGAGAAGAAAGCTGTGCTCTTGAAGGGATGGGCAACAAGGGATGTGAGGGTCAGGGGAATGAGCTAAAATAACTGAGCACTACTAAGCCATTGGGAGTCAGTGGGAACCCTCCGTGTTTGCAACTGTGGTGAGATCAGGCTGCAAGAGAATTTGTTCGTGTGGAGAGAGCAATAAGATTGACTGGTGGTGATGTAAGATGGATGAGGAGGCTGGGTTCTAGTACCACCTTACATTGCTGCTGTGTCACTGGCCTTGAACCAGTCATTGAACCCAAGGTACCTCAGTTTCCCACATACTCCTGTATTTATTGTTATTCAGAAACTCAACTCATGTAGTGTCAGAATGCATTTGTAAAGCTGCTTTGAGATCCTTTCACGTCAAGTACAGCAAGATATAAATGAAGCATAACATTAATATTCGTTCATGCCTAATATTTCTACACTTCCCACTCATTTGAAGCATATTCCTCTAAAACTCTAAAACTGCTGACAGAGCCTGCTGGAAGCCATCCTGCTAGTCAGGAGAGCCTTTTTTTCTTTTTCTTTTTTTTTTTTTTTCTTTTTTTTCTTTTTTTCCTTCTCCTTAATCATTAGAATTGCCAACAAGTTAACAAGATGTTTTTATTTTCAAGTCCCAGACTGACGGTGTCAAGAAAACAGTTGTAATAGTGTGTTTCTTTGTGCTGCAAAAACCTAACATCAATTTCCACCTTTAAGACAGTGAAATACTCCAATACATTTTGTGTCCCAGACCTGGAAATGCAGCAGGAAAGCATATTAAAACAGCAGCTGGTCTGGCAGAGCAGATCAGTATCTGTCTTCCCATTGTGAGCTCCACTTCTCCTCCTGTTAGTGGGTTTCCAGTTTTCCCATTGCCTGTGCATCACTGGTAGGGGTTCTGGTGTTAGTAAATGTGGCTCCTTAGTTCTTCCCGAGAACCAAGTACTTGGGTTTTCATCTCCTTTTGGAGAAAAGCACCCTGATATTGGCCTGATTCATTCCATATGTGTGTTCAGCTGAAGTAGTCGGTTGTTACAAGTCTGGACCATGGGCTGTTAGGTGTAATGCAGTGTGAAAGGAAAATCATTGACCCCTTGTGTGCTCTCCAGTCTAATTGAATGCTCCTCTCCAGCAGTGCTTGCCTTGACTCAGCCAGGGAGCTCCAACACAACCCATTGGTGAGGGGTTTTGGGCTCTCAGTGCACCAGCCATCCCTGCCAGTCCCCAGGGCATATCTGCTCAGAGCTGGCTGATGTGGGGCAGGGCTTCTCACCACTCAGTGCTGTGCTCTGAGGTTTGAGGGGGGCTGCCGCAGGACCAGGGGCTTTGTCCCTCTACAGGTGGATGTGATGGCAGCCGCTTGTTTGGCTCCCGTTGTGACTGTGTGGGATTGGGCACACGGGGGTCCGAGGCAGGTGCATCTGCCAGGTGCCCTGCATTCCCTGGGCTGAGCAAGGGGAGCCACCAGCTTGGCCTGGAAACGGCACCTCTCTGATAGAGATGCTTATTGGCAATTAAGCACATGCTTAACAGCTTTGTGTGAGACTCGGAGAGAGTGTGCATAGGAGGATGGTCTAGGTCAGGAGTGGGGGCTGTTGGTTCCTCTCAGTGAGGGTTGCTGAAAAGTCGAGTACCGAGGAGATGAGTTCACAGTGGCAGCTCAGGGGAGGGAGGATGTGTGAGGGAAGGATTTAGGTTGGTTGGCTTCTTGCACCGACAGTGAGTGGGTGAGCTCTAGGATTGCTTCCCCTCAACAGAAATAGTTTTTTATAATGAGTTTTGTGTCAAATGCAGCTAAATTGGAATCCTTGCATGGAATCACTGCGGTGTTTTGCCCACTCAAAGCCCGTGTGGAATTTGGACTCGAGCCCCCAGAAGGGAAGAGGAGTAGGAGCTCTCTGGAGCAAACTGCCTGTAACAGTATTTGCAGCAGTGCATTGAAGAGCTTATCAAATTCTTGGGGCTCTGCGTGGGTTTATAGCTCATATTTGAGCTATTCTACCCCAGGAGGATCGTGGCCCAGTGGGTTTGGAGGTTATGCTGGCTGTGTGGCTGGAGTGTGACGCAGCTGTGGGATACTGAAGCCATCACGAAAGCAAAGCAGAGCCCATCCCCAGCTTCCAGCTGGCTCCAGAGCAGTGGCCGTGTGGGGCAGCCCAGGAGCGTCCCCCTCAGCCCCACTGAAAACAAAGGTGTCCCTGGCTGTTCCTTTGGTGACACTGTATCACAGCCACATCCCAGCATAGCAAAGCCTCCTCAGTGTCTTCTTGCCACTGTGCTCTCTCTCAGTGGGTGTTTTGGCAGGGGACATGGGCAGGCACCTTAGTGTGCACACTTTGCTGTGATGAGCAGGCTCATTTGGGGAAAAGCAGAACTGGAAACCCCATCCCATGCTCACAGCTGTGCCAAACTCAGTGTCTTCTGTGGTTTCTACATGAGCCCCATGGTCTCCTAAAAACTCCTGGAGAGGTACAGAAAGCAGATGTATTCGTTAGGCCTAAATTTGCTGGCCAGGCAACTACATCTCTCTTGGGAAATATTTTGGGGTCTGCAACTCAAAAAAGGCTGAAAATCCAGTTTGTTTCCTCTGCTGAAAACCATAGACATAGTGGCATGGGATAACAAAATGTTTCAGCATTAATTCTCACATTTCTGGCTCTTGTGGCTTTGTGTCAGATCCTGCATGGTCACTGAACACTGTGTTTGGGGGTGTAATGATGAGATATCCACCAGTGAGCTGTACTATAATGGGTTGTTAAATAAAATTAACTCCTTGGGTAGACTGTATAAACAGTCTCTGTATATATGTCTGCCTGGGCATGGAAATGTGGTTTGAAACCAGTCAGAAAATGTTCCCAAAGAAAAAAATCTCTTATACATGTGGGAATATGACAAAGCATCTACTTACTGTCCAAATATACTGTGGCATCTCCATGGGATTGGGTTTTATAGGAGCTGAGTTACTTTGAAGTGCTGGTTTATACTAATTTAGAAATTCCAAACATGAAACTAAATGTGCTCTAACCCTACATCTACTCAAATAAATCCAGAGGATTAGCCACAGAAAGGAAACTGGGAATTTACACTTAATTTCTTCATTTAAAATGAGGCAGGAGTTCTTGTAGCAAGGCTAATTTTCTGTTTTGCAGTGCAGGCTGTTTGGAGTTGCTGGCACCACCCCAAGGTGTCACTGCCCAGGCAGAGCCTCACCATGGTTGTCACCATCATCTGTTTTGCTCTGGGATGTGGCATTACAGAGGGTGGGAGCTCAGTGTCCCTCCAGCTGCCCTGCAAGGGCTGGGGTGAGGGCTCAGGCTCCCGTGGAGGGGCTGGTGGGTGCCCCGATGAGAGATTTAAGGCACAGTGTGAAGCTTTGCCTGGCTTTAGACCCAGCCCAGAGCACTGTCTACTGTTCTATGTCTCACCTGGTACTAGTGAGTTGTGGTCAGCTGTTGGTTAGGTTTCCTTGGGAATTTATATGAAAATACTACCTGCTGCTGGGTCAAGGTGCACACAGGCAGCTGTGTGAACACCATCCTTCCTGGAAAGGCTCCTGGGCTGCCAGTGCCCGGGGGCTCTCCCACTGCCAGGGCTGGCATGGCCCCCGTGCTCTGTGCCAGGCAGGGGAGCCTCCTGAGGAGCAGGTCCGTGCCCCCGAGCTGAAGGTGGATGGTGGGAATGTTTTCCTGGGGGCCTCGGGGCTCATCCCTGCTTTGCATCTCAAGCTTAAACAGGTCCCATATTGCAGAGGGAAATTCGGTCAAAGTGGCAAATTTTTCTGTGCCTGGAAACAGGAAGTTGTGCTGCTTTAGGGAACAGAAACTGGCTCCTGGAGGTGGCACCGTGCCTGCCTGCTCTGGTAGCCCAGTGCTGCTGGCTGGGCAGGCAGAGTGTTTGCCAGTCCCTTGGCATGGCAGGGGCTCACAGGTGTGCTGCTGGCTTCTGGAGCGCTCTGCCAGCAGCTGGCTGTACAGACCTAGGCATTCCTGGTACCTGGGTGCTCAGACTAGGTTGGATCCATTGAGCTCATCAAATCCCCTGTAACTAAATAACAGTTTAGGTGGAAAACAGGAAAAGGGTCATTTTGTCTGAAGACAAGGTTTTTCCAGGGCAGGTGTTTGACTCCCACATGTGAATGTGAACCCAGGCCCCAGGAGCTGCAGTGGATGCAGGCTCAGCTACAGGGTCTCGGTGGATGGAAATAAAGGGATTTGCCTTCTCTTTTCTGATGTTTCAAAGTTTCATTTACAGTGATTGAGCGACAAGATCGTTGGGACTGAGGGCACCTGGAGAAGTGAATAAGACATCGTGGCATGTGTATGGATGCCCAGGGATGCTGTAGAAACACCTTACTATGCTTTGTAAATCCCAACAGGTGTCTGTTCAGTTGCACTGTGAGGACACTGATGTCCTCTCCCAGTGAGGAGTTGGAAACGCAGTAAGTCTGAGCCCCTGGCTGTGGTAATTTGCTACAAACACCAGGCAAGGTGGAACCTGCAATGGTTGGGAACAATATTATAACTTCCTGAGTGCCACCACAGTTACCCACAGCATGTGGCTGTGTCTCCCTGCCAGGGCTGTGCCAGGGTGGGCCGTGGCTGCAGCAGCTCCCACCTGCAGGGCTGAGCCCCTCAGCTGCACCAGGGAGGGGCAATGGATGGGGCATGTGGCTGCTGCTCTGTGCTGGGAGTGGGATGGCTGGGGGTGTGATTGCTCCTCTGTACTGGCTGTGGGGTCGATGGAGGTTGGCATTCTTGACTGGGGGAAGAAAAATGGCTCCAGGGTTGGGTGTCTGCTGCTTGCTTGTCCCCAGTGCCCTGCCCCGGGGCAGTGTTGCAACAACCCCATGCGCTCAAGGTCCCTTTGGCATGGTGAGCCCTGGGTACAGTGCAGCTCCTGTGTTGGGGCAGCACTGTTGTCTTTGTTTCATGGTGAGGGGGTGAGTGCTCAGGTCCCCTCATTGATGTCTCTGATCAGAAGAGTGGCAGTGTCAGGATTTGAATTGAGGTCCCAAGTGTTTCTGTGTGACTGTCCCCAGCACATCCCTGAGGCCACGGTGTGGCAGGGGACCAACAGCAGTGTCTGCAGGAGGGATCTGCTTTGCTGTTTCTTTTGTTTTTGTTTGGTCAGGTTTGTTGGGGTTTTGTTGTTGTTGTTTTTAATAATTTTTCTTGTTGTTGTTGTTGGTTTTTTGTTCCTGAGGGGTTGGTAAAGAAATGATTTTAAGTTGTTGTTTTCAAGTTGGGCTGAAACACCCTGCAGCAGGTGGAGTAGGTGGCAGCCTGTCTACAGCATCTCGCACTTCAAGAGGCCAGTAGAATTTATTGACGTTTTTAAACAGAGGGAGCAGTACTTATTGCCAACATCTGGAGAGCAGCTCTGCTGGCAGCCACTGTTCTGCCAGAGCAAGGCTACAGGGGCGTGGGACGGCTTGTGCCTGGGAAAGCCCAGATTGAACGGGGCCCAAATGAGCCCTGGGCAGATGGGATGTGCTGGTGAGCAGGGTGGATGGCAAAGCCCATGGATCACCATGGATCACATGGTAGGTGGGTGGAGTGGGGTGTGCTGGCTGTGGCACCCTGCACTAACAGGGGTGGCACATGCTCTGATCTGCTGTTGCTGATCCCTGTGCCTTCCTCTCCCATTTTTCAGACCTGTGGATGAGCACAGCCTTGCAAGGTGGGACAAGTGGCTCCTCAGCTTGGGCTTTTTCTCCAATGGGCAACATGATTGAGATTAACTTGGATAGTCAAGCTCTTTTCCATGTTAGGGGGCTTGTTTGGCTGTGCCCCTTCTCTGGAGGCAATGTGGCCAGAGCCATGATGGTGGGTTTGCTGCTGTGCTCCCAAGAGTGCTGCTGTGGGAGCTGTGGAGCTCTGGTGGGGTGGCTCAGCCCAGGCACAAACCCCAGTGAAAGTCCCAGTGTCCAGTGAAGCTGCAGGCTCACGTTTGCATCTGCAGCCATGGAACCTAGCCAATGCTATGCCAGCTACTGGAACAAGGCTGCCTATTTTTGGTCCTGAACCACTGGAGGGTTGTTGCCATTACAAGATGTCTGCAGGTTATATATTGTAAGCAGAAATGGAATACAAATCTTTCAATTCTAACCCAGAAAAAAAATTGCCTGAAAGTCCAGTTCTTGAAAACAGTACCTCTGTTATTTGAAGGAAATCTGGAACTTGTCTTTCCATTTCTGTCTCATCTCTGTTTAAGGTATTTTACTGCTGTGTACAACTCTCTTCTGGAGCAGGAGCCCTTTGGTTATTTGGTTTTCATCCACTGTCTGCTGTGCACTGCCAACATCCAGCAGTCTGTGAGCTGCTTGTGGCCACTGCCATCTCTGGTGGGTCACCTAATTAAAAGGGGCTATTGAAAACCTGGCACGTTCCCAAAAATAACTGTGTGTGGAGTGATCATTTTAGGAAGGGAAATTTTGCAGTGTGATGATAGCACTTGATGAAGAAGGGGAGAGGTGAAAGATGAGGAAGTTTAGTGGAATATAATTCCAAAATTGTTTGCCTTTCAAGTCCCTGTCATCCTTCAGTCTGTCTCATAGCCTGTTTGGGTTCAGAGGCCTCAGGACTGGAGTGCTGTTGTGTGTGGTTTTCCAAGGCTGGGAACTGCCTTGTGCAGGGCAGGGGCTCAGGTTGGGCTTTTGGCAATTGGTGTAGGACGTCATTAAATGGGGAGGAAACTGGGGCTAAATGCCTGCTTGAAGGGACAGAAATCTGTGTCTGGAGAGCAGATACAGGTGATGTCTGGTTTGATGTGTACAGGTCTCTGGAGTGAGGTAAGGGGTAAAGGACTGGGATGGGTGTTCCCCATGGGTCCCTCCTAGGTTTCCCAACCAGGACTGCTCTGGTCAATGTGGTGGCAGCCTCCTGCTGGGGCTGTTTGGCTGTGGAACCACAACTCAGCTACACTCAGGTAAGCTGCTGGAAAAAGATGACAAGGTTTGGGAGGAGCTGGCATTGCAATGGGATCCCTGGGATC
Organism: Sylvia borin; assembly: GCA_014839755.1. Classification (NCBI taxonomy): domain Eukaryota; kingdom Metazoa; phylum Chordata; class Aves; order Passeriformes; family Sylviidae; genus Sylvia; species Sylvia borin. Next base: position 289,213 of record CM025968.1, read on the forward strand.
TCCCAACTGTACTGCCATTTCCTGCTGATATTTGGTATCACAGTAAGCTCAGTGGCTCACTCCAAAGAGCTTTGGAAACAGCCGTTTCTGCAGATTTTGAAGACAAAGTGTAAAATACAGAGGAAAGGAAAGCTTTAACCAAATCAGAGCAGTGCTCAGTTGCTGAATCCAGTAGGACCACTGATTAGTAACAAATTTTGAAATTATCCAAGTTACATAATTATTATGCTCCTAATTTCCTAAATGGGAGGGGAATGGGGTAGGGAGTGAGGACCTCCAGAGTTGAGGCTGTGGAGATGTCAACAGGCACAGTGCTTTCAGAGTGATGCCTGGAGAATACCTTTTGCTTTGTTCAGGTGCTGCCTGCAAGAGGAGACAGGGTGTGAGTGTGAGGGCTGGCCACAGGCCAGAGGAGCCTGGCTCACAGCGGCTTTGCACTTCCATAACCATCTGATAGTTCTCTTTACTTGAATTTCTTCAGGTAAATGAGGGCAGGAGTTAGAGTGGAGGAAGGCTGCACTGGTGATCCAGGGAAGTGGTGTGTCTCCTGCAGACTGCATCTGTGTAGCTCAGTCACTTATGCATTTGGAGTGCATTTGTGTTAGTGAGCAAAAAGGGGTTTATTAACCTTTCTGTGACAAGCTTCTTCCGTGGTCTGGGTGCTCGACCAAGTAGTGGTGGTTTGCTTTTTGGGCCCTCTGTTTTTTGGTGCTGAGGCTGTGGAGCAGGTGATGCTTGGGGGGAGCCCAGAGGGGGACAGCACTGCAGCTCAGCATTGCTTCTCAGAGGCAGGTTTTACTTAGGGTGCATAAAAGAAGGTTAGAGTTCTGCTCATTATCTCAGGGCTTAATTGATTCAGCAGAGCTAATGAGGAAAATACAGGAAAACATTTACTATAAACTGTTGGTAAATGAAACAGATTTGAACTGACACATGCAAAAGACCAGTTGTGCTAGGTAAGGAGCTGTTACTTTAATGGATGCTTTTTTCAGCCCTGACTTGCACAGATATGCCTTCAGAGCACTTTGAGCATGTGAAGTGCTAAGTGTTAGTACTAGCAATAATAAAATAGTAACGACCATAGATCGAGGAGCTGAACTCATGGTTCATCAGGGACTCTTCCCTATGGAGGAGGGTTTGAATGGTCTGAGGTTGGTTACTGAGGCCAAAGTAAATGAGAAACACAGGTTGAGTGGTGGAGGGGTAACAAGGAAAGAACGGTTAAGAAAGTGCAGCCTAAATAAACCAAATGTCTTACTCTGAGCAGTTTCGATGGGGGAGGTGTCTGTTGGGCTTCTGGGCAGGAGTGGGTGTCCTTGAGATGAGGCATGCTTGGCTGATGTGCTCAGCCCCTTGTCCCCAGGGAGTGGGAAGAGGAGCCGAGTTTCCAAGAGGGGTGAATTTAAAGGACATACAAGCTCTTGCTGCTCAAACACGTGCTGTTCTGACTGTGACAACCCCTCTGGAGTCTGTTTGTTAATCCCTCTGCTTGCTCATTCCTAGTGGATTTGATTGAATAATCTGAAGTATTGTATTTAATGCAGGATGAAGGCTAACATAATAAGCTTGACCAGTCTTCCTGGTGGCATGAAGGATGTGCAATTTTAGTTTAAAGAGTGCTTCTTTTTCATGTTTCTTTGCTTTGAGCAGTTCCCCATGCTGTTGCACTTGCTGTTTCAGTGCCCTGCTGAGGAAAGCACTGGTGGGTGCTAGACCCCCGACTTGTGTGGAGCAAGGAAGGGGGATCCATGCTGGGCTGCCAGTGCTGGGAAGGGAGTTCTAGGGGAGGGTTGCCAGTCCCTTGTCTGCATTGCCTTCAGCTTTCTTTTCCAGTTGAGATCAGCATGACAGGGTTGGGGCTGATGGAGTGATGGTGGCCATGAGCTGGGCCAGTTGTGGCTGGAGGAGAGAGCAGAGGAGACATAGAGGGGAATCACACTGTCAGCTGCAGGCATCTGACTTTGGTGCCACTGCTGGAGCTGAGGCTGGAGCCTCTGAGGACTCTCAGCAGCAGATGGTTGGATGGCAATAGGAACCTGTGGTTGTTCAGGCTGTTGTCAGGCTTTGGCCTGGCTGTAGCAGACTGGCTGTGCCTGCAGCTCAGCAGTGTCCCGATCCTGTCCCAGTCTCTGTGTCCTCCCGCTGAGGTGGGTTCTGGCAGGCAGCAGCAGAGTGGGCATACGTGCTGTCTGCCCAGGGCTGCCACTGCCAGAGCAGCAGATGGAGCTTGGGTTTTGCCCTCAGAGCCTGTTCCAGCATTCACACTTCTCACACCTCTGGTGGTTTGAGGTCTGTGGCTGCGGTGGAGGTGAGCACGCTGCTGCTGCTGCTGTGGTTTGGCCCGACCCAGCTGTGCCTATCCCCAGCCATCAGTCCTGTGCTTGCTGTGCCCTGCCTTCTGACAGTCCTCTGTGCTCTGTCCCCTTCCTTACTCCAGTCACCAGTCCCATGGGAGGCTGTCAAAAGTGAAATTTAGGAGCTGGCAGGAAAGAGAAGTTTGGAGTCAAGAGTAGAGAGAGGGAAGAATGAGTTTTCTAAGAGTGATAGCTCCCTGCAGGCACAACATCCAGGTACTGCTAGGAGCAAGGGGGTGTTGGGATAGACCATGCCTGGTGTCACATTAGTGGCTCTCAAAGTACCCTTGCCTAGGGCTGGCATTGTACAAATGAGCAAAGCACAGCAAAACCGCTGCCTCCTCGCCTGAGGAGTGTGTGTTCTAGGCAAACCAGAGTGCAAGCCTCACTTTAAGCTTTTTTTTTTGGTATTTTTTAAAGAATGTCTGCTGTGCTGTGTGGATCCTGTGCTGTTGGTAATCCTTGAGGAAAAAATTGTCCAGATTCGCTTTGCCAGAGATTCTCAGCCTGAGTGCCTTGACTGGCCACAAGTGCACATTGATTTGCCTCCTGTTGCCTAAAAAATATGATGGGAAGTCTGAGGAGCTCTCTGCTAATGCCTGCCCTTGAGCAGCACTGCAGCTGGAGACTGCTTACATCTCAAGTGCCTCAACAGTGGAGTCTTCTTCCAAGGATGACATTTCCCTCCAGGCATCCCAAAAAGCCTGGTTTTGACAGGTCTGGTTGTGGCACTGCAGCAGATAAACGAGTGATTGTGTGTACAAACTGCTAGGGGATGGGGGAGCTCGGGGGGAATGCTGGGGGTGTGTGCTTGGTCTGGGCTCTGCCCGACACAGAGCAGGGCTTGTGCTCTCCCTTAGCATAATGCAGCCAGGCTGGCTTGGCATCACTGGCTGTGTCCATTCTCCTGTGCAATATTTCACCACTGGTTTTCACCCTGTCCCTACTGTTTAGCACGAGTCTGTGCCCTGCTATTCTCTCGAGACAGTATCCCAGTTATTCTGAATATTCTTCCTGCAGTCAGAAATTTCCCTGAGTCATACCTAAATGTTAATAAAAGCCTAATGGTTTATGTTAAGGAAGGCAAGAGATAAAACTAGAGCCCTTTTATCACAGCCTTTAATGGCCTGAAAATGTCAGTTGTGTGGGAGCAGCTGCCAAATTTTGAGCCTATGAAGATGATGGCTAAGTCCCACAAATCAACAAGTTTGGAGCGGATTATCCAATGCTGGCTGTGTCATTTTCCCAGGACTCCAGGCATGCTGGAAGCCAACACTTTAATCCTCTGTGATATGAAGTCTGAAAGGGGCCGGGCTCCCCTTCTCACTGCGGAGCTCTGGAGCTGCTGCGGCCAGCACAGCCTGGTGAGGGCAGGGGCTCAGGGCTTTCCTCTGCGCCGCAGCTTCTGAGTCACAAATTAGCTCCAGCTTTGCTTGGGAACTATTTTTAAGGTCACAAACACAGGATGCAGAAATCAGCGCATTTCATGGTTTTCCTGAGAGCTGCCTCACCACTCCTCTTCCTCCTTCTGTTTCCAACAGACTTCCTTCCCGAAGGGACATCCTGCATGCCCAGGGCTGGGGAGCTGTAATGGAAATTCTGGAAAATCGCTTTTTATGCTCCTTATAGGCCTGGGATAAAGAACTGAACTCACACTGTGAAGACAGCTGAACTCTTGAGCTCTGATGTGGCTGGAAATCTTTTATCTCTGTCCCACTTTGTTTCTGCAATCACACTCAGGGGTTAATCTGAGTAACCATCCTCTTAGCTGTGGCCCCTTGATTTGAATTCATTTGCATTACTTGTGAAGTTTTGCAGCAATAGCACATATTGCAGTGTGCAGGGGCACAGCAGTGTGCTCCCCTTGTCCTGGCAGGGCATGGGGCTGGCAGATCTGCTCAGCTGGTGCTGGCTGTGGCTGTCCCCAGCTTGTGCCCAAGAGGCTCCTCATCAGCCACAGAGTGGCAGAGTCAAACCTTTTGTGGGCAGGAGGTTTGGGATCTAGAATCAGCCCACAGTTCTGGGAGTTACTGAGTAGCCAGAGCGTGTCAAAGAAAAATAGAAGCAATACAGTAAATGCCCACGGGGTGTTTTAAAATGCAGATTATAGAAAGAGATTGGTTTTGGAAGAAAACGTAACCTTTGTTCTTTTCCCACTTCAGGATAGGGCAGCTCGATTTAAGGAGTGAGATTTAACCCCTTCCTCTTGGAGATGGCCTTCTATTCCATTCATCCAGTGCAATTCCCCAGCTGTGGTGACTGCCTGCAGAAGGATGTGACTTGGCTGTATCCTGTTTACTGTAATGTGATGGAGTTAGCTGTCCTCTTGGTGCTGTGGGGTACAGGCAGCAGCACAGCATGTCGTCTCTTCTTTGGACCTGGGAGAGGGAAATAGCTTGTCTCCTACCCATCCGTTTGTTGGAAGATCTGATGTCATTTGAAGAAAGGTGTTTCAGAGGAAGGATGTGTGCGGCCAAAATAAAGCTTGGCCTGGGTTAGAATAGTTATATCCTGTTTACTGTGGAAAACACTTTGCCCTGATATGAGCTCTGAAGTGCAGGATTTATAAGCAGGCAGGCGCTGCAGATAAGGGACTTCCCGTCATTTTGGCCACCTGTGAGAAGAAAGGGCCATGTCTTTCAGGCTTGCTGGCAGTGATGCTGGTCCCAGCTCTTGCACAGCTGCTGCAGAGAGGAGGTGCTGAGCATCCCTTGGGGCCCCAGGTGGCCGGAGGTGCCTCTGTGCCTCAGTTTCCCTGCAGGAAGGAGCCTTGTAAGCTTGGGGCTTGGATTGTGGCAGGTGATCTGTGGATGCCTGCTGCTGCTGGAATGCCAGCCCTGCTGAGGAGTGTGGTCACAGCCTCCCCTAGGCTAAACCTGGGGTGGCACTGGGGGTGATGTGGTTATGGCCCTTGAAACGTGCCCATCGTTTGCGTGGCTCCAGCTGCTGCAGGAGTTACTGCAGGTGAATTGTTGGCAGTGAGACTTGTGATGTTCGGGCATTGTCGAATCCATCCAAGTTGTCTGATCAGAAATTACATGAGAATCTCAGAGGATTTGGAGTGAAGGGGTCATAAATCTTGGGTGCATCTTGGCAGGGTAGTAGGAATACGAGGCATCAGTTCCACTTGCAAATGCTGCTGTCATGCAACAAATGCACTAATTAATTTAGCACAGGAGAGGCAAGTCTGTTGTCTTGCTTTCAGCCAAACAATCAAATGCTTGCTCATAGACACAGGTCAGTGACAAGTCCTTAAGCCTTGCCCCTTGGCAGCTGGCAGTGAATCGACGTGGAAGCCCTGCTCTGAGCCTTGTGCCCCAATTCCAGCCCTTGCAGGTCAGCCCATCGGCCAGGGCCAGCTGCGTTTTCCTGTTCTGTGTCTCAGCAGTGAGGGGCCCTGGGGAGTCTGTCCCCACTGCTCGTGAGGGGGCATGGCAAGGGAACGTACTGATGTTGGTGCAGCCTGTTGATATTTGTGTCTCTCCCCAGCTGCAGCCGGAGCAGCTGGACTGTGGAGCAGCACACCTCCAGCACCCACTGGCCATCGTGAACCCCGTCACTGCCACCCCCATCTTCACCTACAGCGGCCTCACTGCGGTGGCAGTGGCCAGTGTCAACAACTACACGGTTGTGTTCCTGGGCACGGCCAGCGGGGGACTCCTGAAGGTGAGTGGGGCCCAGCAGCAGAGTTGGGGACGGGGTGGGTGTCGGGGCTGCCCCTTCCAGCACCTCTGGTGTGCCCGGGGGGTGACACCTCTAGTCTGCTTGGTTTGAGCAGCTGCTTCCTTCGGGCAGTGAAGGAGTCATTGTGCACTGCCATAACCTGGACAGAGATACATGCTGCCTAATGGCTGGTGGCTGTTAATCACTGCTCAGGGCTGCCACGTGAGTGAGCAGCATGTTTTTGATTAACCCTAAGCTGAAAATGCTATTGTGCGGCGTTGAATTATTAATTAATTTTATTAAACTATTTTCTTAATTACATTAATATAATTTAAAAACAATACTGTTATATACACAATATAACATAATTTTAACTACAATGTTTTGTTATTATTTTAACTGTTGAAGGTATTACAATTGTTAAAAGCTCTTCTAGTAAATTCTCCCTCTGAGGCGATGGCTTTTGAAGACTCCATGTAGATAGGGGAATCACAAAGAGATTCTTCTTCACAGCTGAATCCAAAGCAGGTGTGAACCCATGGTGGAGTCTCTTCCAAATAACGTGCCAGAGGTGATGCAGGGTGATGCAGTGCCCCAGGTCTGCAGCCAGGGCACAAGGCCAAGCTCTCAGTAACCTCAGTGCCTGAAGTTTGCCAGAGAAAGTTTTGATTTCAAGCAGCCACAGCAGTCTGGTAACCTGCCAGTATCAAAAGTCCATAGAGAAGAGAGGGAAAAGGCCTGGAGCAGAGACAGCTGATACCTGCTTTATCTCTGCCTGGAGGGACTGGTGCATAATGTGGGATACTGGATCAAAATACTTGGATAGAAGAAAACTTACCCAGGCTTTTCCCTTGCGTCTAAGTGCTCCTGGCAGAAATGTGGGAACAATCACAAAGCAACTGCCTGCTTTGATTTTTGCCCACAGGGGCAGGTAATTTGGGAGGGTGGGAGGGAGCTGGCATTGGGCCAGGCACAGCAGGCTGGGGGGCACATGCCACACGCAGCGCAGCCTGTTCACACGGCGTTAACAGCTCTGCTCCATTATCATCTCCGAGACACCAGCCTTATCTGCAGTGCCTCCATTAGAGAGAGGCTCCTGGCTACCCTGTGCTGGGATAATTTGCTCAGATAGCTGTAATCTAATTCCACAACACAGCTGCATAACCAGAAGCCCTTCTACCTTTGGGGCTCCTTGCTCTTTGGCATGGGATGCAAGATACTTTGCGTGAGCAAATCATTCAGATTTGTTGCCTGAAAAGACAGCAGAGGGGCAGAAATTGTGCTTGCCCAGCTCCTGCCAGCAGCAATTAGGGCTACCAGGGGCATGTAAGGCAAATTAATGCAATTCTGTGGCTGCAGATGGGCATTTGGTGAGGGCCAATACCACATGTAGCAGTCATGAGAGGGTCAGCAGTGCTTGGGCAGCATGACCAGGGCAGGGTGTGCCGAGGTGCAGTGTCCTCAAGGGTAATGGTGGGAGGGAGGGGGCTGTCTGTGATGTGTCCAGATCTGGAAGGCTGCAGATGTGCCATGGTGGGGTTTTACCCAGGACTTCCCTCGCTCTGTTCCCACCAGCACCCTGGGCAGTGAGTGTCCTCCAGCCCACCCCAGCCTGCTCGCCTGCTGCACCAGAGCTGGTGGTTGCTGCCTCTCTGTGCTGCTGTAGGGGTTCTCCCCCAGAGCCTGCAGCCCCCTGGGATCCAAGGAAAGTGCCTGTGTGACAGGGTGTAGGGTGAGCCTGCCCAGGAGGCAGAGGGACCCAGGCACGGGTGTTTGTAAACAGCCACATGTGGAGAACATCTCAGCAGTGAGGGAGAGAGGATGCAGTGGAGAATGTCAGGGCTCAGTTCATGGGCATCTTGGGTGATCCCAGGGAAATAATTCAGCTTCTTGCTAGCCAGCTTTTAAAAGGGACACAGTGATAGTTCCCTGCATAGCTCTCAGTGCTTGCATATGTTTCTTAGCAGAGAGAAGCCTGAGCCTGTGCTTTCATACTGGGGTGTGTCAGTGCTGCTCCAGTGTAAGAATTAATTAACCTATATTAATTAATCCACATTTAGAAAACAGGCACACTTGGTCATTAAAATTTTTGCCTTCCCTTGCTAGTAAGGAGGCAAGAATTTTCCTCACTCCCTTTCTGTTTTAAGCTGAAGAGTGACTGTCACGAGAAATTGTGTAGCCCCATTGTTATTTCCTCTCAGCAATGCCACATTTAATTTACTGAATTTTCGAGTCAAATGCCAAGACATTCAGGGAACTGAAAGGCAGGGTGATGCTGTGCAGCCTCCTCCATCACTGCCAGTGCTTCGGCGGGTGATTCATGAGGCAAGGTAGGACTTGGCACTCTCATGGCAGCTGCCATGCTCTTCTGGAGTCAGCAGGGATAGAAGCTTCTTCTGGCTGGGAGTGACAACACTTATTTTTCAAATATGCAGGGAGCAGGAGATGCCATGCTGTACAGCCCTGTTGCTGATTTTCACTGTTTTTCATTAAGTTTTGGAAACTCAATGTTCTCTGTACAGAGTGTGTATGTGATGAGGCCTGAAGGCTGGTGCTGCTTGCATGAGGGTAACACAAATGCTGCTGTGCCTGCTGGATGCAGCTGTGCAGGGGTAGAGCCTCCAATCAGACACTTTCCAGAGGCAGCCCCTCAGAGGGACCAGGGACCATGAGGTCCTGCATCACGGGCTGAGGCTGGGGCTTTCTGGGCCATGCCATGCCTGCCCAGTGACACAGAGCTGCCTTTCCAGGAAAGCTCTGTATGTGCAGAGATTCACAGTGCATGACAACTTGGGGCACCACTGTATACCACTTTGGTTTTTGTTTATAACCAAGGAGAAATAATCTTCTCCCCTCAGTGTTTGAAAATGGTCTCAGTGAGTGGCCTCTTCTCTCTACAGATTAACCTGGACAGTGCAATGGAGGTTATTAGCAGGAGATCCATTTCGGTGGCTTACGGAGAGCCTGTCCATCCCATCATGCAGTTTGACCCTTCTGATTCCACCTACCTTTACCTGATGACCTCTTACCAGGTGAGATCTTCAGACCTCAACGGAACAGTTCTTGGAGCACAGCACGCATTTGATTTAGCTCACAGCTGGGAGCAGAAAGGGGCAATAAGATTTTCTTTACGATTAATAGTGAGAGCAAAGATGTTCAGAGCTTTGGCTGTCACTAGGCTGTCTGGGGAGGTGCTTATCCATTCTCCTCTGCTGGCTGATAACACCATGCAGCACCGTGCAGGTCTTTGTAGTGGTCAGGTAAGAAGAAGAGTGAAAGATACTGAAACTGATTGCACTTATAGGAATACAGAAATAAGCAAAGGTTATTCCTATGCAGAAACCCCAAAATGACAGTACATGGTCTTTGGGAAGGCTTTCAGGAGATCCTACAGACCAAAAGTCTGCCTGTCAGAAGTGGTCCCTGGGGAGGTTTCTGCTCAGTGCTTGGCAGGAGGGCTCTGCAGAGAGCTGGAGAACCGCAGCAGGTACATACAGGCGGTCCCATCTCCATCAAGTTAACAGAGTAGGAAGATGAGAGCTGAGTGCTTCAGGCACTGACGGTTTGTCCTGAATTACATTTTAATCTGTCAAAACAAATGCACAACCACAAATGTTACATGTTGCATTTGTGTTTTTCAAGCTCTAATTCCCTGCAGATTGGTCATTATCATTTCACAGGACGCCTCTTTAGCTGATGGCTCTGTCTCCTCTCAGCCCCTGGCTGGGCTGTGCCCTCTGCTCAGGCTGATCAAACAACTGGTGTAGTGCTTGTGGTACCTCCTCTGACTGCTTCTTCTCCAATAACTCTGATGAGTTAATTTTTGTTTGGTGGAGTTAGCATCCTGGGAAGCTCCCCAGGAGCTTGACAGGGTTGGGGTGGGGTTGCTGAGCCCCACAGGGCTGGGGAGCAGCGAGGTGCTGTGAGTGAAGTGAGGCTTTGGCCAAGGAGCCTGCAGCCTGCAGTGTGCTTGCCTGGTGGGAGCTCAGGGCTCTTGGCACCTCACATTTTCAGTCCCCACTGTTCCAAAGCACTCAGGTTTCCTTCCCAAATGTTTAGAGATCAAAGGAGGAGAGAGCAGAAACCAACACTTGCTTTCCCTTCCAACTGCTCCTGCCAAGTGAGTCCCCAGAGGTACTTTGATTTTTTTACAAATCAAGGTTTCTAGAGTGGTGCTGCTTTCTGATCTTTGTGTAAACAGCCAGGCAGTGCTGGGCTCTATCTTGAGAGGAGCTTTCTGCAGGTCTGGGTGAGAGCTTTTCAGAGAGAGGGACAAGCAATGAAGCTTGAAGCTATGTCTATCTGACACCTCTGAAACATGCAGTATCAAACTCTGTAACCTGGTCATCACATGACTCCTGCCGTGCTGCAGCTGATGAGGAGCAAGCTCAGCCCAGCCTAGCTCAGCCCAGCTCGGCTCAGCTGGCTGCAGACTCTCTGCTTTCCTGAGCCCTGGGGCATCCTTCCTGTCTTGGGGCTTGTGGCCCCTGGCTTGGACAGGCTCCAGGGGCCCGAAGTGGGCAGCTTCTTGGGCCCATCCCCATGCCAGGTGGCCATGGCACAGCTCCAGCTCCCAAGCCATGCCAGGGTCTGCTCCTGTGGCGTGCTGGGTGGGTTTGCTCCAGGATAAGGGTGTCACAGCCCAAGGTGCTGGTGCCTTGTCTCCAGCTGCACGTGGCCATGCTGGTGTGTCCTGGCGGGGTGGGTGCTCCTGTGGGGCTGTGACACGTCTGGAAGCAGCTGTGCTGTTGTTGTGCAGATGACTCGGGTGAAGGTGGCTGCCTGCAGCCAGTACTCGACGTGCACGGAGTGCCTGGCTGCCGCGGACGCCTACTGCGGGTGGTGCACCATGGAGACCAGGTAGGACCTGCTACGTCCTGGGGTGCTTCAGCCTGTGGCCCTCCAGCCTGGGCAAGAATTGCTGGTGCCTTCTGTGTTTCCCCACAGTCACAGTACCAATAGTCTTTTTCCATTCCTTACAAGATACGTGCTGTTAGAAACAATTGAGTCTGGCCCAAAGGGTTGGGATGTTCTTCAGAGCCAAGATTTCACCATAGCTGCATTGTCATGCCACAGGCAGCTGCCAGTGCAGAGAATCTCCTGCGGGTGTCAAACCATGGGACTGGGAGAACCTGCAGCCTGTGGAAGTCCATCCTTTGCCCCTGCAGATCTCATCTATCAGTAGAAGACAATCACACACAAAGGGAGAATATCAAAATTAGATTCCGTGTTTGCAAACTGAAGATGTCAGACAGAATGTCATCCTCTCCTCCAGAGTTTGGGTTCAGCCTGGCCTTTCCTGCCTTCCTCAATCCTGCTGCTCCATTGGTGCTGTGGCAGTACATGTTTTTATCATGGCAAGCAGATACTTTAAACATAGCAACAAATGTTAAGGCTTAGTTGCATGGATGAAGGAAAAAGATACAGGCACAAGATTTTTTTGTCGGGAACGTCCCTCACATTTTTACCACCTGTTTTAAAACTCATCAACCACAAGCTGTTCCTCTGATTGTTGCAGGTGTTCTCTGCAGCACGAGTGCACCAACTTCACAGGGGCCAACTTCTGGGCGAGTGTGAGCGAAGGAGTGCAGCAGTGCCCTTCCATGACCATCCTGGAGCCTGAGATCAACATTGACAAAGAGAACCCGGTGCGTTTGGTGCCACTTCCAAATCCATCCCCTGCAGTGTCCCCAGAGCTGCCCTGCTCCCAGGGCTCCTGGTGCCTTGGGTGTGGGTCAGGGGGATGCTGGGCTCTGCTGCGTGCTGCTGCGTGAGGCCAGGGCTCGGGGGGTGACCAGCTGCACCCCGGCTGGATGCCAGGTCTGTAGGCAAACAGCCCTGAGAGCTGAGCCTGCAGGCAAAAACCACCAGGGCAGCTGCACCAAACACACACGGGAGGGTTGCAAAATTTCAAATACAGTCAGCTGCAGACAGCTGAGTCAGCTCATTTCCTGGTTTTGTATTGTTGATAGTTTAAAGTATTTTAATTCTATTTTAAAGGTTTTCATCAAAATATTATTTGTTTCAAGATAGACCGTGTATGTGGGCTTGTATAGGAGTTGCCTACCTCTGAAAGGATTCTAAAATGTTGACAATTTCTAAATATAATTTTCTGTGCTAATAGCTGACTTTTTTGTCTAATATAGGCCCTGATAATACAAATAAATGGAACTATCCCAAACCTGAATGGAACAAATATTTCATGTGACTATGGAAACAACATCCACACGGTAGCCAGAGTCGCTGGGGATTACATAAACCAATTTATTTATTGCAGTTTGCTTCCACGTGAGAAATATCCGGCGTTTCCTGAGGACCAAGGTATGTAGAGGCAAACAAGCTCGTTCCTTCTAACCACTTTTGTGGACATAGTTTTTAATAGGCTCTATTTGTTTTTTCAATTGTATGTGCAATTAACACATACAGGGGAAAAAAGCCTGAATCTGCTTCTGTTTTACAGGGCACATGACTCCGAGGCGTAGGAGTTCCACCATCTTTACACGAATTGATAGTATTTCAAATCTATCAATTTTTGTTTTAAACATCAGAATTTAAATGCCAGTTTGGGTACTTATTTTATCTGGTTTGAGCTTCTGCTTTAGATTTAGTATGCACTAAGCCAAAAATATTTTAGCCCTGGGCAAATAATGTAGTTTATTTTATGTTGATATTTTCAATTGTTTTGTTTAATCTCCCTCCCAAACACATGCTGCCTTTCAGGAGAAGTTCTGGAGGAAGAGTGAGTGGGTACCTAGAGGAGCTCAGGAACTCTTAGGCCCCATTTTGCAATCAAGAGCCAGACAGAGGTGTCCTGTGTCCCCTGTTTTCCAGTGGTGCCAAAGAGGATGCCTGTCTCAAGGGTCCATGGAGCTGCCTCCAGAGGAGATGAGGCTGCAGTCAGCTGAGCTGCTGGCTGAGCTGACCAGGTCTGAACTGGCCATTTAGCCGTGGAGTCAGCCCCTCTCTGTGCCTTTGGAGAAGTTTGGTGCTTCAGTCCAGACTTGAGTGCTTGTTAAATTTTCATCCTTCAAGTCTGGAGTGAATGTGCTATTAAAGATGGCTGACTTCAGTAAGGGGAGAATTAGCTAGTCCTTTTGAAAATTCCACTTTTCCTAGGCCCATTTGTAAAGCTGCATTGCTTTTCTCCCAAACTATCCGAAGAATGGGAGATCATTAACTACTCTGTATTGTTGGTTACAGCAATGTCCAAATGAATTTCTGGAATCCAGTGTGCTGATTTATTGTCTGTATTCTGAAAGAGGCATTGTTTCTTTTCCCTGGTGCTTATATGGCAAAATTGCAAAGAAAAAAAAAAAATTAGGCAATTTTGGGGGGAGGGAAGGTAGTATGGCGTGTTGAGCAGCCAAAAAAGGGATTTCCGCTCTCTGCAGGTTTGTTGGCACGGGGAAAGTGAGCGGGATTTTAAAACATGATAACTAACATGTTTTAATTACCACATTTTAGAAATTATAATTTAGCACCAACTGTACGTGAAGGCAATAATTAAATCTGTTTAATTAACACTTGCATAACACGCCGGAATTTTGTGCCGAAAGTCACGATGTTATTTTCTGTGACAGTGATGTAAAGTGCTGATTTAGGAGGGAAGAGCTGAAGGTCAGAGGAGAAAGGGTGACTGGTCCAAGTTCTGAAATGCAGCTTGGAGGAAGCCCTAGAGAAAACAGATCAGATTTAGCCCTTTTTTTCCCCAAGGGTCTCTCTTGTCTACTGAGTGTGGGTGTGAGCAAGGGACTGTTGCAACCCAATGTTCTTTGGCTTGATTTTCTTAGACCACGTGGTTGTTGAAACGTCTCTTCGGGTCAACAACAAAAACATTATCCAGGCCAATTTCACCATCTATGATTGCAAAAGGATTGGAAACATTTACCCGAAGAGAGCGTAAGTGTCCCCAGAGTGCAGGCAGGTGGGGCAGGGCCTGGTGGCCCTGGCAAAGGTGGGGCTGTTTGAAGCTGGAGGGTGCCAGTACAAAGCTGGGTGAGGGTCCTCTTGTGTGGGGTTAATGGGGGAGCACAGCTCTTGCGAGGAGGCAGCTGGGGTCCTGGGCAGGATTTGGCAGGATCATGGGAGATGTGATGCCAGAGAAGGGTCCTCAAGCCATCTGGATATGTTGGGTTTCTTTTAAACATGAATAATATTTTTATATAAAGCTTCTTTTATTAACCCTTCAGCAGCAGAGGTGGCCTCCCCAGCAATCTATCGGGGCATCCGTGGGGCATTGGGGAAGGGAGGGTCATGCTCTCTTGCTTCTTCCAGCCCTGGGTGGAAGCAGTCACATATCCCCATCAGCTTGAGGGGGCTCCAGTAGCACACACTGAAATTCATCCACCTCTCAGGAGCATGACAGCAGGACCTGACCACGGGGCTCTCCAGGCTCCTCTGTCTGTATAAACAGCAGGGAGACTCTCAGTCAGGTCCAGCATGCCAGGCTCCTCAGAGAGACAGGTGAGGAGAAAGAGGATTTTTTTGGGGCAAAACGTTTTTTGCTAAGCAGAGGGAGGTGGCTCTCAGTCTGCTGTGGCCTGAAGCCAGGCAGGGATGCCTGGGAGTGATGGGCTCTGGCCACATCCCCTGCCAGTTCCTAGGGAGAGGAGAGGGAAATCCAGCACCTGGCATGGGTTTTTTTAGTCACCATTAGGCTGAATAGTGTGAAGATGGGTTGCAGGACTGAGGCAACCTATATTCTGCTTTTCTCACCTTGCCTTTGCCATTTCAGGTGCACCAGTTGCCTCTCGGCCAGGTGGAAGTGTCACTGGTGCCCCTCTGCCTACAGCTGCGTGTCCAACCGCTCCCAGTGCCAGGATGTGCTGCAGATGGAGGTGAGGCTGCTAAAACTGCTCGGGCTCCCGGCCTCCCCCAGCAGTGCCTGCACTCCCTGGCCGTGCCTGGTGCCCTGCTGGGGTTGGGGCTCCCTCAGCTGCTGCTGAGCAGGGGCTGTGTGAGCTGTGACTGCACTGTGCCCACCACGCTGGGCTGTGCTGAGCTCTGTGTGTGTGTGCGAGGAGGCTGAAGCTGCCTCAAGGGTTCAGCTGTCGTGATTCCTCCTGAGGGCTCCATCTCTTGGCTTTCCATGTCTTCTCATACCTGGAGCAAAGCCACTCTTCCTCCACATCCTGGGCCACCTGGGTTTGAGGACAAGAAGGAACAGCCATACTCCACCATTGCCTTAGTTTTGACTCGAGGTTGCTGTATATTAATAACGTGCTGGAGCACCACTGGGGTGCTCATCTGGAGGAGGAAATCTCCCTTTTCTAAATTGCAGCTTTAATACCCAGAGGATCAGAGTGTTCCTACTACTGAATTTTAAATTGAAGTTAATTTAAATAAAATGGGCCTTTTAGCAATCAATCTGCCCTAGATCCAAGCCAAGCTTTTACAATGGAATATCCCTTTTGCATCGGTGCTCTGCTCTTAACTCAGATCTCCTGTGTTCCCCATGCTCATCAATGTGAGGAGTTTGGCCCTGTGTCAGATGTCTCAGGTTGAGCCCAGGGCCAGCCCTGGCATCCACTCTTCTCCAGTGGGGAAGAGGTGGGCTACTCTGAGTGCAGGACCTGGGGGTAGAGACAAAGCCACCATGTACAGCTCCAGATTTTGTAAATCCCTGGGAAATGGGGATGGAAAAGTCCCTGCAAGGTGGCAGCTCCCAGCAGCACAGGGCAGTGTGTTGGGTTCAGCTGTGCCTGCCCCTGCATACCCAGGTGCTTTGGGAACGTGTCCTCTTCTTTGTCCACTTCACAGGTTTCAGTGTCTGGCATTTTGTCTGGCTGTCTGGATGGGTGCTGGGAAGCTGAAAGCCATCCTGATGGTTGCTCCTGTTGGGTGTGTCCTGTGCCAGGGCCTGGGGAACCCCACAGTGGGTCAGGCACATGCTGGCTGTTGGGGCAGTGGGTGCTCGTGCTGTGTGTGCTGCTCGTGCCAGGGACTTGGGGGTGTCTCAGCAATGACACTGGGTGACATCAGGGCTGTGGTCACCTGGGGACTGCCCTGGGTTACTGCTTGATTAGCAAAGGACTGACTTTATCTCCTTGGATCTCCTGCTCCAGATGTACAGTTGGGCTGGATGCAGACCTGCTTGGGCCTGTTTGTTTTCTCTCTGTGCCTCCTGCTGATCTTGTGAGCAGCTGCAGGAGAGAGGTGCTCTGTAGCCCTGGAAACACGGTGCTTTCATTGTGCAGTTGGAGCTTTTGGTAAACAAACCATGGCTGCCACAGCTGCACCTGAGCATGGCTCTGCAGGGAAAGCTGCATCGTACCAGCTCCATCCCCAGCATCTTGGACATTCTGCCCCTTTCCTCTGATCGAGGTGTGAAGGATATAGTCAGCTGGAAGCTCTATTTCTGGTGGCTGGTGAACAGCAGGAGAAGGGGCTGCAAGATGACAAGTTAATCAGTCCTCTAAAGTGTTTTTCTCTGGGAAGCTGTGCCAGCTCTGGTGACATGCAAGGACTCACCAGGCCAGGGAAGGTTTTGCTTGAAATTGTAGCTGTGCTGGTTTTAACTCTTTTTATTCCCTTGGAAGAGGCTTGGGGCTGAAATCTCTCCCCAGTTGTTTGCTTTGCTGTTTTGCTTCCCTTATCACATTCATCTCTGTTATTTAATCTCCTTGTTTAGGCAGCACCAACTATGCTTGGTTAGATGAGTGTCCTGACAGAAGTGAACCGTTTTTTCCACAGTCAAACAGGCACTTCCAGGTAGCTCCCTGACCCCTGTCTGGGTCTGGGGAGAGCAGGAGAGAAACCTCCCCCTTGCTGCATGTCTGGTCCCAGGGATGTGTGTGGCTGCACGGGTGTGTCTGAACAGACATCCTAGCACTGGGAGGGCAGGCTCAGCCTCTCCTTGGAGCAGCAGCAGGACTGGCATCAGTGGAGCCACAGCAGGATAACCTTTAGTGCAAGTGAGAGGAAATCTTGCCTGCTGCGAATGATTCTGCATAATGGACCAAGTATTTTGTTGTCTTTTACCCCAATGGCTCCACTGTCACAGGCATTACTCTGGATGTACCCTGGGGCCACACACAATCTGGCTTCATTTTGGCTGTAGTTTCACAGTGTGATTTACGTCTCATGAGAGAACAGGACGGGTTTGTCACATAGATTGGAACTCTGAGTCAGCTCCAGTGTCTGAGACATCAATTTAAAACGAGAACAAAAGTAGGGAGACAGATGACCTTTTAAAATAATTTTTCAGCTTCATTTAAGCCTTTCGCTGCAGCTGCCCTACTACTGCAGCCCCCTCACTGAAGCCCCAGTAGTTCCTCCTGCCCTCTCTCCGTGCCCACGCAGCCTGTGCACTCTGCAGGACGGAGACCCTGGAACACAGACTCTGCAGGTGCTGGCAGGAGTGAGCAATGCAATGGGTGGGACATGGCTTACAGGGGCTAGGAGAGGGTCACACTGGTGGTCTGCCATTGGAGATGGCAGTGCCTCCTTTCAGAGTCATTCTGGCCCTGTCACAGCCGGAGTGGCAGCTGAGGTGCAGGTACATGGTCACTGTGCACCTGGCAGTGCCCATTTTCCCAGTGAAATGAATCTTATCAAGGATCTTGATGGTCCCTCTTCCCTTGTTGCTGAGGATGCTCAGCATGCACCCAGCTAACCCCTTTTTTTTTCTTATTTTTGTACCTAGCAGAAGAAAATTGACTGTCCTCGAATAGTACCTGCCCCTCTGGAGCCAATGGCCACGGGTGTATCTCGGAACATCATGATATCACTGGCCAATGCAACTTTCTCTAAGGTAAATGAGTTCCTAAAGGTGTTGGGAAGGTTTGGGCAGGTGTTTGGGAGAAATAAAACTCCCTGTTCCCTTGTGAGTGTTTGCTCCACCGTGGAGCATGCTGGTGTCATGCTCTCCCAGCCTCACTTGCCAGCCCGGCCCCAGTGCCCATGCTGAGGGATGAAGGACACAGCTCTGAGGGGCAGGCAGGGAACTCTGTCTGAGCCACAGTGTTTGAATACAGCATGGAAGCGTTGTTTAACTTCAGATTGTTACTGCAGAGCTTGTATGGTGTGAAAAAGCCTTTTTGTGAAATTTTCTGACACGCTAATTCTAACAGTGAAAAGCAGAAGGGGACATCAAATGGTGCCTTTGGAGATGTGCTTCGTGTCAGAAAGAACCAGAGGAATTTGGTGCAAAGAGGCTGAGCACTGGGAAAGTGCTTGAGTAAGCTTTGGTGTTGGTAAAAGCTACCCAGAGCAATTTTGGCTCAGATCAACTGGGCTCATGGGGGCAGGTTTGCCTTGTCCCTGCTGATGATTCCAGCATCCTGGACGGCCATGTGGCTCCTTGTTCTTTAGGAGAGGAGAGTTTTGGAAGTGCTGGTGGAGCTGTTCTGGCATACTGGAGCGTGCTGCTGGAGGCTGTGGAGGCACCACTCCCATCACACCTCCTTGCTCTTGGCACAGGGGCAGAGCAGACCCTCGTGCCTGGATGGGGTGGCCTTTTCCTGCACAGCTCCAGCCTCCAGGAAGGAGGCTGTGACCTCTGCAATCAGCAAAACAGGGTGAGAAATCCTTCTTCCTGTCTGAATGCTGGAGGTGGCTGAGGAGGAAGCAATAGTGCATGGAACCCACAGGAAATGGAGTCAGCAGGAAAGGGGCAGCAGGAAAGGCTCTGGCAGTCTGGCTTCTTTCCACCACCTTCTGCTCACTGTCCCAGGGTGCCGGGCAGGATTTCTTCTCCTTCCCTCTCTGGAGGAACTGCTGCTGAAGCTGGGAGCCTCAGGGACATGTGCCCTGACCCCTTTGCTGCAGCAGGGGCACTGCATGGGCAGGGATATGAGGCCAGGGCTATGGGTATCCTGCAGAGCCAGAGCTGCCTGGGCACCGGTGATGCACAGGGCAAGATTCTGCCTGTGTTCTGTCTGCTGAGCCAGCAGCTGCCTGCCAGGAGCCTGGTGCTTCTTTCCATGTCTTTTATCAGATCTGCCAGTTTTCAAAGGGTAGCTAGACCTCAGTAGTGGTGGAGCATCAACTGCTTGGAGATTGAATTTTTTCCTGCTGGATGTGGACACATCAATAATTTGGTGCAGGATATCATCCTTGTGTTATCAGGAAAGCAGCACAGAAGTCTGTCTTTGAACATGTTCTCTGCTGGGTCTTTGTTTGAGTTAGAGATTTGCTCTGTGTAGTTGTTGGGAAGAGGAGGAGGAAGGTGACTTTGAGCTCAAATCACAGACTGGTTTGGGCTGATTTGGACAAGGTGGCCTGGGACAGCATTGGCTCTCAGTCTGCACTGCAGCACGAGTTCCACACACCCCCAGCCAGAGGGGCTGTTGGGGTTACAAGAGCCCAGCCAAGCACATCTCTGGTCTGTGTGTGCTGTGGGCCAGGCACAGCTCCTGGTCTGCACCTTTAGTGTCAGGTACTGATCTCCTGTTTGACAGAGTTCAGGTGCCAGTGGCAGAATCAGGGTGGACATGGACCCTGCCTGGCAGACAGAGAACTGCACAAAAGGGTTGTTGTAGCCATTCTGCGCTTGTCTTCCCTCTCCTAGGAGACAGCTCTGGAGTGCCATTTCGGGACAGACAGGACATTTGAAGCCCAGTGGGTGAACTCCTCTGCCGTGGAGTGTGTACATGTGCTGGTGAGTCAAGGGCTGGGGCTGCCAGCCCTGCTTCCCCCAGGCTGAGGATCAGGCAGGATCTCACCCCCAGCCTCCCACCTGGCAGTGGGACACCACTTGCTATCTTCCCTCCCTTGCTCACTCCTGCATTTGCCCTCTGGGCTCTCTGTGTGTGCTGATGCTGGCAGGGCACACACATGTCACCATGCTGTGTTCCCAGCTCCGTGGGGATCTGCAGTGCCTTTGACTCCTGCTCCCCTGGGCCTTAGGAAAGAGCTGCTTGTTTACATTTCTAAATTGGGACAGTTCAGCTTAGGTAAAAATTTTGGCCTGAAATTCACAGTTTCTGTAACTTCTATTTTGAACAAGAAATTGGCCTGAGAAAATGCTGTGATGCTCACTGGAAAGCAGTGTGTGGTTGTTGGAGGGCAAACATCACCTGCAAAATGCAGCAAACATTTGGGCTTTCACCAGTAGGAATATTGCAAGTGGAAGCTGGAGAAGAGCACTTTCCATCACGTCACCTGTATCACAGCCCCACACTGAGAATGTGCAGGCAGGCCAGGCTGCTCGTTTTCCTGTCCATGTCTGCTAAAAATAGCAGCAGCCCAGGGCTCTGTGCTCACCATGATATGCACTGTTGTCCTGGTGCCCTTAACTGGGACTTCAGCAAAATGATTAAAACAAAACAGCTGTCCCACTTCTTCTGCTAAAGATAAGACTCTTGTGTCTGGAGGAGCAGTGGTCAAAAAAGCCTCACAAGAAAGGTCACTCCATGTAGTGTGTGTGTGTAACCTCCTATTTTACTAAATTTTGTAAGTTTTTGTTGGTTTTTTTGTGTGCAGCTCCACACGTCAGAAAAAAGCCATCACTTCCCAGTGAACCTCCAGCTGAAGGACAAACCAGACAGATTTATTGACAGTCCGGAGATGATGACAGGTCTGAGTTGAAAATATTTTTATGCTCCTCTCATCTGGTTGGCTTCAATGACTCTCAAACCTGGGCAGAGTTCATGGCTGCAGGAGAGAGACCATGGCTCCAGTGGGCACAGTGCAGTTCCTTCTCTCAGGCACATGCTGAAAGCTTATTTACCCAGTCACCCCACCCTGAACGTGAGCCCAGAGCCCAGGCTGGCACTCAGGACATCCATTACAGCCAGCCAAAGTCAAGCTCTGCCCAGAAGTGCAGGCAGGTCTCACCTGCCAGTAGTGCATGGCCCAGGGTGCCTGGTGCTCTCAGTCACAGCAGGGATGTGGGCTGGAGAGGAATTCCCCCAGGGGAGAGAAGGGATGGGACAGGGCTCTTCCCTCAGCTCTCACAGGAGCATGGCATCAAGGTTCCACATGCTGTGAAAATTGGGTCCTTCTTTTTGCTTCCTCTGCTGAGAAGGAATAAAATGTGTAAGCACATTTCACCCCTGGCCTGTTCTCTGTCTCTGCAAAGAATGGCAGGATTCCCAAAAAAGCCCTTGCTACATCAGCAAAGTGAGGAGGGCAGGCAGGCTGGAAATGAGTCAGTCTCAGACAAGGTAGCCGGGCAGGACGAGCCCAGCGGGTCAGGCATGGAGCAGGGCTGGCACAGCAGCTGCCACTCTGTGCCCAGGGCTTTGGTGGTGCCCCTTGCCAAGGGCTCTGCCTGGAGGGAGGGTTCCCAAGCTGCCTTGCCTCTCCAGAGTGACAGCTGCTGTGGCAGAAGGGGTTGATTTATCTGAGGTGCAGAGGAGAAGGGAGAGCCCAAAGACAGCTTTCCTCTGAAGGATGGCTGTGACAGGGAGAAAGACACGAGCGCCAACAGCCAGTGATCAGGATAGAAAGGTTTCCCCATGATAAATCCCCATGAATGGAGGAGAATTATCTTGCAAAGTGAAAATACCTGGAAATACCAGCATGGGCAGGCATGAGATCTGGTTTCTTTGCAGAAAGAAGAGGGTGTAATTTTGCAATACAGTGGTAACCCTGAGGAGGGGGGTGGGACATTGGGTTTTGGCTGTGTAGAAGACTCAGTTCTCTGTGTGGGTGGCACTGGGAGCAGGAACCACAGCAGAAAAAGCGTGGTGGAATTCCCCTCCTCCTGCATGGAGATGGAGCTCGTTTACATAGGCCATGTTTGCATCCATCGGAACTGGCCAGGATATTTGGAGTTCCCACGGGACTGTTGGGCTGTTCTGGCTCCTCCTCGCCTTGCTCAGGCTGGTGTGAGTCACGTTACAGAGACTGCCTTGCATCAGAGATCCGACAAACATGGGCATCTTTTATAATGTCTTCAATGAAATCACTGATGTTAGTGTTTATTATTTCAATAGTTATTAGCTTTTATTGTACGCTCTGTTTTGACAGTCCATTGGAGGAGCACCAGCTCTGCTATTGGTTGGAAAACCACCCAGTGTAACTCCCTGGAGGGACTGCAGATGACATGGAATAAGCTTTTTTTTTTTTTCTGGAGAATAGGAGAGACCCTCAATACCAGTGGTGTTTTGTTAGCACAGCACAGGCAGAGTGTTGGTGCTGATGAAGTTTCATTAGCACAGCAGAGTGTTGAGGCTGAGGGACTCATTAGTTGCTCATGAAGTACCTTAGGATGCTCCCGTGAGCAGAAGCACCAAATGCGTTTGTTTCTGTGTTTTATGTGCTCCTGCAAAGTCTCCTGTGGGGAAAAGGGTGTGAAAGCCACGTTTCCTGAGTATTTCTGACTGTTAGCTCTGTGGATATCCACACTGCAGTGGCAGAAGCCTTGAGGCTGGAGAGGAAATGTAACCCAGGGCACCAGCTAATGGAGATGTGAAGGCAGTATAAGAAAAACATATGAAAGCTGAGCTGAGCAGATCTGAAGGGAGAAGTCAAAGAAAGGGGTCTGTGGTCACAGGGGGAAGGAAAGAACTATAAACACTGTACAAAGCACAAACCACCCCATTTTTGTCAGTGTGGAAGCAATGTGATTGCTTTCCTGGCAGGATGCAGCCAACTTTGCCAAGCAGCTTCCCATGTGGATGCTGAGACTTGGAAACTTTTAGCATAAACTGGCAAAAGCTTCCAAGTTTGGGTGTTGCTTGTTTTTCAGGAGGAAGAAAAAGGAAAAGAAAGTGCTAAACTATATTGTAGTGTGAACAAGTGCCCAGGCCCTCTGGGAAATCTGCAGGATGGTGGCCAAGTGCTGCCTCATCTCACTGTGTGTGCAGACTGCTCTGTTCATCCACTGGGTTTCAGATTATACTGGGATTGATGTGGCTGGCAGGTGGTGGGAGCAGTGGGCCGTGTGTGTTTGAGTGCCTTAGGCTAAGCCAAGCTGTGAGAGCCTCAGGCCTGGAGCTGATGTTGTCTGTTGTCTCTGGTGGCTCAGTGGAGGTGTACAACTGTGCGACCGGCAGTGCCGACTGCTCCCAGTGCCTGGGGAGGGAGGACCTGGGCCACCGCTGCCTCTGGAGCGAGAGCAGCTCCAGCTGCAGGCTGCAGACTGAGCCCCCACAGGTCTCTGAAGCCTGCCCACCTCCTGAGATTCGGAAGGTAAGACCCAAAGGCAGCATGGAGGGTTCTTTCGACGGGGTGGCATGTCGTGTGGGGTGGCTGGTGTGGTGTGGTGGGTGGTGCCAAGGGCTGGGACTGGCTGCACTGTCCTGCCTGGAGCAGAGGAGGATCTGCACATTGTCCCTGGCACAGGATGGGGTCAAGACCTGCACTGGATTATTTACTGACTTTCTATGCTGTTGAGTCACCTGGTGCCAAGGACATCTTGCTAGTGATAGGATCCAGTCTTCATCATGTTAGTGTGAAAAACATCAGCAGCACAATCATGGCCAGTACCCTGTCCTCTCACAGCACTGGGATGTTGTCACAACCAGCACTCTGTCCCTTCACAGCACTGGGGACAGCAGCTGTCAGGTGGACTGGTGTAAGAGTGGGTTCAAAGCTGGTGTGTTAAAGAAAGGATGTTTCTTCCCAACTGTGTTTGCAGCTGAAGTGACCCTTGACCAAAGCCCAGCAGAGAAGTGTGATGGTTTCTGCTCTGCCAAGCCAGAGCAGGGATACTGTGGTGTTGGGTGCACTGGGCAAGCAGGAGTGGGAGGAGTGATTCTGTCTGCTTCACAGGGCTCGAGTGGTGCTTGGGCACTGGGATTGGCCCAAGGGTGAAGGCCAGAAGCTCCTTGTTCTCCCCTGACCAGGTCTAGTGGAAGGTGTCCCTGCCAACGGCATGGGCATTGGGACTAGATGATCTTTGAGGTCTCCTCCAACCCAAACCGTTCTGGGACCCTGTGCTGCTCTGACTTTTTGGCCTTGGTGCTGCAGATCGAGCCGCTGCGAGGGCCCCTGGAGGGGGGCACGCTGCTGACCATCCGTGGGAGGAACCTGGGCCGCCGCTTCAGCGACGTGGCGGGCGCCGTGCGCGTGGGCGCCGTGCCCTGCGCCCCGCTGCCGCACAGATACGTCGTCTCCGAGACGTGAGTGGGGGCCCGGGGAGGGGGGACCCTCACCCCCACGTGTCCCCAGCCCTTGCCTGTCCCTCCCTGGGCCTGCTGCCACCTGCCCCATGTGCCTGCAGAGTCGTGTGCCAGACCGGGGAGGCTCCGGAGGCGTTCTCGGATGTGGTGACGGTCAACGTGAGCCGGGAGGGGAGGTCCAGGGAGCGGTACTCCTACGTGGTGAGTGGCTGTCTCCTGAGTGTTCCTTTGGTGATTCCTGTGCCCCTTAAAGTGGGTGTGCAGCTCCCCGTGCCTTCCCAGCTGGTTGTTGAGAAACAGGATCTACAAATACATGTTGGGGTCCTTAAGGAGGTGCTGAGGTGTCCCCTCACCTGTGGTTACCTGTGTGGGGTGTGGCACGACTGCAGCAGGATGCTGGCAGCCAGGCTCCCACACTCAGCTCCTCTGGGGGTCCATCTTATCCCAGCTCTACTGACTACTCTCCTGCTATAAAAAGGACTTAGTTTTCTTCTACCTCTTTTGCTGAAGTGCTGTTGCAACCTGTGAGATTTTTTGAGACTTGTGAAGCCCCTTTGTGCTGTGTAAGTTACATTCCATTAACTCACATTATTTAGAACTGATATTTTTGCTGCAGGGATTGTGTTAGTTTTTGCATGAAATAATGTGTAGTAATTAGACTGAAGCTAGCCCCATGTCACTGTACAATGAAAAGCCTTTTATAACTTTGTGCTGTGCTGTCTCACAGATAGCTTTCATCTCTATACACCTGAGAGAAATCCATGCAGTTTTTTCTCTTCCCTGTGTGAATCTTGTTCTTGGACAGTATTCATGCACGACCCTGTTGCACATGTGTTGGGGAGGAACACTGCATGATGGAGATGTGTCACACTGAGAGTAGCTTTCACACCATTTGCAGACCAAGCAACACTCTCATACATCTGATGGCATGCAAATGGAGTAGCCTACACCATGCAAGGCTGGTCTTGGTGAGACCTGAGCTTGGGCACTCCAGGGTTTGCCTGGAAAGGTTTAAGACTTTCAGAACTGCCCTTCCAGAGAAGGTACTTCATAAATACCAGATATTGTTTGTGTGCTACGTCTTTCAAGGTCCCCATTATACATGCCTAGAAGAGACAGAATTCAGCTGTAATTGTCCTGAGGAGAAGGGAGAGGCTTCTTCAGGACATTATATCAGGCTGTGGATGAGCTGGATTTGCCAAAGCTGGGATGGAGGTGATTGGTGCTGGCAGTGCACCAAAAGCAGCAGCCCCTGGCTCTGGCTAAGGGGAAGGGAATAATCCTTTGGGGAATGGGAATAATCCTCTCTGCTGATGCTGTAGCTGCACTTATGAATATGTGGGTTGGGGGCCAAGGGCAGGAGACAGCTGCCTGCAGACACCCAGAGAAATAAAAATTAGCAAAACAGATACGGTGGAAATGGTGACAGTCAGAACAGACTGAGGAAATGGCTGCAGAGGATTGAAGCTGTCTGAGTGTAGGGCAAGGGTAGGTGTTAATCCATGGGTTTGTGTGGCAGAGGCTGCCAGGCAAGGCATGAACAGGCTCAGCCTGCACTCCACAGCCCCAGCTCTGCGAGGGTCTGCTCTGCATGAGAAAGGGGTGAGCTGGGGGTGAGCGGGGCCAGCCCTCGTGGGACTGCCTGAGAGGGAGTCACCAGTGCCCTATGGAAGGGTCTCGAGAACATCATTTTCTCTGCCCTGGTTGTCCTGCTCAAATGGAGCAGGGATGTTGCCAGCAGCCTCTCCTGGGGTGCCTGTGAGCAGACAAGAGGGCTCAGTGCCACGTGAGTTATCAAAGCCTCCAGCTCATGAATCTCAGGAAGATTTCCAGGGGCTGCAAACACAGATAGCATGCATGCTAATTTCTGCTGCAAATGGCAAGAGGCAAAGTAACTTCCCCCTCAGTTCCTGTTGCCTCAAGAGATACAGATTTGAAGCTTCCTTAGTAGGGGTCTGATATTCAATTATCTAAACCCAGGTGGCCATTTTACCAATCTCAAGGCCATCAACCAGTACGGCTTTAACATTATCCTTGCATTTAGGAGGACATGGATCTGGAAGGACTGAGATGGTGAGAGAAGGAATGAGTGAGAAATTTCCTTTTATTAATGAACCTTGTGCTGTTTGTTGGCTCTGGAACTCCTGATGGAAATCTGAAGGGAATGGTGGCATCCTGGGCTCCCGTTTAGCCCCATGTTTCATTTACAGCCAGTATTTAGGGACCACTGAAAGTCACAGAGGTTTTATATGATCTTACTTCTTAGTGTTTGTACCACTTCTCTTGTTCTGAAACCTTACCAGCAAAAGCTTTTGCTGTGCTGCTGTTTGAGCCTCACAGTGCTGGACGCTTACTGGAAGTTCTGAATCAATTCCTATGTACAGTGTGGAATATTCAGCTGCAGATTTACCAGGCTAGAAAACAGATTTCCCCTTTGTTTTTAGCTTCCTGTGGTGCAGTCCATAGCTCCTCCAAATGGCCCGAAGGCAGGAGGAACAAGAGTGACCATCAGAGGCAGCAGGCTGGATGTGGGCTCAGAGCTCCGTGTCCTCATCAACTCCTCCAAGCTGTGCACGGACCTCAGGTGGGAGCAGGGCTTGGGGCTGGCACTGGAGTAGTGATGAGAGCCAAAGCATTAGGAAGGTTGGTACTGTGCCCCAAGAAGTCAGTCAGAGCGAGGGTTTTGATGGGGAGCACCACTGCATGCTGGCATGGCATCTCCTGCCTGCCCCTGCCCTCTCTCTGCACGGGGAGTCGGCCCTGGAGCTGGGATGGTGTGAGCTGAGAACTGCCTGTTAGCAGGCCTGGAGGAGCAGCTGGCATGTCACTGGTATCCCTGTGGTCTGTCAGGGGGGCTCAGGCCAGACTCCAGCCCCTGGCTCCGTGCAGCTCACCCGTGCTGTCCTCCTGCAGCCGCAGTGACAGCACCATCACCTGCACCATGCCCGCCGCAGAGCTGACCGCCGCCGTGCCCGTCTGCGTGCAGTTCGAGAACAAGTCTTGTGCCAGCCACAACATCACCTTCAAGTATGAGAAGAACCCGGTTATATCGGACATCAACCCCAAAAAGAGCCAGATCAGGTGAGATCCTGCCCTAGCTGAGACAGCCTGGGAAGGAGAGGGTCCTGCCAGGAGAAAGGGACTTGCCAGCCCTGGCCTGCACAGGTATAGAGGGTGCCTGAGCTTGCTCTTGGGGTGCTCCAGGGTAACCCCAGCATGGGAGTAGAAGAGGTCTCACACACCAGGACTGTCAGTAGCTTGTTTTGATGCATTTAGGAGTGGGAAAATGTCAGCCTTGATAACTGTACTGTGCACACCTGGTGAGTGCTTTGGGGAGGCCCAGGTGGGGGCTCTATGCGACCCTGAGGATTTTTCTTTGCAGTAAAACTGCTGGAGGATGAGATTTGTAATTTTGGATTTCAACCTTCCCTGAGGTCACAGTATTTAATTTTTAAAGTGTGTTGCTTTTAGTTTCACATCTCTGTGGAGTTCTCAGACTTCTATTCCTTTGGATACTGTGGTGAAATACCACCCTCCTCACCTCTGGAGCCTGAAACAGCCAGGACTGACTAGGAAGTCTGGGAGGCCAGTGGCTGTGCCAGCAGGACATTGCTGAAAGCAGCATGCCCAGGGGCAAGCATGAGAAGGCTCTGGTGGTCTGATCCACTTGGAACAAAGCTGCCTCTCTGTTCCCAAGCACAATGCCAAGGCTGCAGGCTGTGGGAATGTTAGGGGGAAGGCAGAGCCATGACTCAGCCAGGCACAGCCCCTCACAGGCTTCCAACTGCTGAGTAGGGAGAGCAGTGTCTAAAAAGAGACAAGGGAAGAATGTCCTGCCCATAGTCACAAAGGAAACCACTGGGCTGTTTCTCAGTCACCTTAGTTTGCTTCCTTGGTACTTAGGTCAGTTCCCAAATTTCAGAGAATGGGGGTGGTACCTGCAGGCTCTCTCCAGCCTCTGGCACAGCTCGTGCAGTCCAACTGCTTCAGCACATTGCTGGGCTGTTGACTAGGAGCTACCAATAACTTGTGTAAAAATTTAGCTGGATCTGATTTCTCGTATTGGTAAAATAATCCATATACCCAAAATCTGAACCAATGCAAAAGTTGTACACTAGTCTGCAGTTGTGGCAGGCTCCTAGTTAGAAACTTGGATCATAATTTCCTCATGATATCCCCAGGCTTCAGAGAACCCTGGGGCCTTGTGCCCAAAGTCACTGTTCCTGGAGTGCTCTTCAGATAATAGGACTTGTGAGTCTTGCCTGTTGTCTGGAAATACTCCAAACAAGTCAAATATGATACAGGGGAAGGTTGATCTAGGATGCAGATGAGTGGTGATGGTTCTCCAGCCATTGCTCTCTGCCTTGTGCACATTGGGGCTGCTCATTATCCTTGTTAGTTGACTGCACAGTGGGAGGCCCATGTGTTTCATTCTCCCCCAGGCAGATCCAGAACACAGCAACTTTCACATTTTGATCTATCTTGGAAGTTCCTGGAAGATGCAGGATGAGGGACGTTTCCCTTTCCAAGTCTCACGGTTCTGTGTGGGTTGCTGCAGGGCAGGGGCAGAGACAGGGACGTGTACAGGGGTAGGGGAAAGGGCAGGGGATGTCTCCTGGCCATTACAGGTCACTTCCATGGCCAGTGGCCAGGATGCCTGCTGCATACCCTGGTGTGCAGAGGCTGCTCTTCTGAGCAGTGGGAGTGAGGAGGACAGCTCACTGATGCTGGAAGAGGCTCTCCCCTCTCCATCAGAGCATCTACTCCTCCTTCCTTTCCTCCCTGATATTGCAGTAGCTGTGTGGATCTCTACTGTAAGTAGGAAGAAGACTTTGGCTGTTGGGTCATGTTCTCTGGTCAGGCAGCTGAGAAACATCTCTGAGAAAAGGACAGGAGGAAGATGCAGCCATGACATCCCACTGCTGCACTGTCCTCTGCAGTCACCCTCTCTTTCTTCCCTTCCCACAGCGGGGGCAGGATCATCACCCTGGAAGGACGAGGTTTTGGGCTGGTGCAGAACGTGTCCATGTCTGTCCGTGGCATCGGCAGAGAGCACACGGTGGGTGCTTGGCGGGGTGGGGCCTGTGATGGAGCAGGGCTGTGTGCTTGCTGCCAGAAGGAGTGGAGCTGGGGCCTCGGCCCCCGGGTGGGCTGGGAGCACTCGTGGTGCTGGGCTCTGACGTG
The DNA here is from genome assembly GCA_014839755.1 of Sylvia borin. Classification (NCBI taxonomy): domain Eukaryota; kingdom Metazoa; phylum Chordata; class Aves; order Passeriformes; family Sylviidae; genus Sylvia; species Sylvia borin. The sequence goes on from CM025968.1 coordinate 318,425, forward strand.
CTCCCCCTCCTGCTTCCAGCGCTGCAGGGTTCACACTGACACGGCCATCACCTGCCCCTCCCCAGCCGCCTCCAACGTCACTGCGGGGAGCAAACCAGCCCCTGTGGATTTCTACCTCAATGGGCGCCTCTACACCGATGAGCGCTCGGCCCTGGACCAGGACATGTACCCTGAGGAGGCCCTGCACATCAGCAAATTCAGCCTGGGATACTATGCTGACCCCCAGTTCTCCACAGCCAAGAAGGAGAAGTGGATCAAGCACCATCCTGGCGAGCCCTTAACTCTGGTCATACATGTAAGAGAGTGGTTGTTACAGCTCTGCTTCTCTCTGGTGCTGCCGTCTCCACAGTCCTGAGTACCAGCACAGGGGCTGTCCACAGGCACAGGAGAGAGAAGGGCATGGATGGGAACTGGAGAGGCAAGAGCAGGTGATTTTGGCTCAGCTTCTGCATCTCTCCACCCCAAGAGATGCAGCCTGGTCTGGGGATGCCTTCTGAGGCATGATGCCAGAGAGCTGCCCAGGGAGGGTGTTGTAGCAAGGGGCTAAATTAAATACTGGACATGTGAAAAAGAATTACAATGCCCTGGCCTGAAACCAGGCAGGTGCTGCAGAAGAGCCTGACAATAGATGTTTATTCCTGTAGAAACAGACCATTCATTCTTCTCTTTTGGCTACTGAATTCAGCTCAGCTCACAAGGAAGTTGAGGTGCAGAAGCTGAGTGGCCTGGACAATGAGGAATAGTAATTCAAAGGCCATTGTTTGCTGCAGGATATCCTAATTGTTTGCAACGTGCTCCAGAAATGTGCTCCCCCTTTCTCAGGCTTTGCAGGCGCATCCCCTGGCTGTCCCCTCCGTTGTACATCCTTCCCCACTCCCAGATGGGCGCTTACATCCTTATCTTTCATGCACAGCAGGCCTGATCAAAAGCAGATTTTTCCAGGTTCCATGAGGGGCTTGTTCATCCTATGCCTCATGCTGAGTGAAGAATGGGAAACAGGAAAATGGGGAATGGCCTAGTTTTGGCTTTCCTGTGGAATGCTGGAAAAAAGTCCTTGGTGAGGGAGAGTCTTCCCAGGTCTGCAAAACAGCAGGGAATATGGAAAGTAAAGCAGGAAGATCAATTGCAATTCTGACTCCTGTGCTGCAGCCTGACATCCTGATTTTATTTCTGTCTTTAGAAAGAGCCTGACAGCCTGGGCTTGGAGAGCAATGAGTACCAGGTGAAAATAGGCCTGATCTCCTGTGAGATCCAGATCGTTTCAGACAAAGTCATCCACTGCTCCATCAACGAGTCTCTGAGCTCCTCGGAGAGGCAGCTGCCGGTGACGGTGAGTGAGGCTGTGAGCTGTGGGCAGGGGGGTCCTGCAGGAGGGACCTGCCCAGCTCACTCACTGCAGGGGCTGCACAGGGGCAGGGGGACAGAGCACGCCGTGCTGGCAGCTGTCACAGGATGTCACACCATGCCAGGGGCCGGGACAGAGGCTGCCCCGAGCTGTGGTGAGCAGCTGCCCCGCTCCAAGCCGTGGGTACCAGCAGCTGAGTTCCTGCCTGTGCCCAGAGCAGCTCTGCAGGGCACAGGGAGGTCTCAGGCATGTCAGGTTTTGTCACCTGCATGGATTTTGTGCTCCTCACGAGACATGTTTGGGATTTCCTCACGGCTTTAGGCTGTCAGCTCTGCCTCCAGCAGCAGGAGGGCCACGAGTGGCCGTGAGAGTCCAGCCTTCACCCAGCTGGGTCCCTGTGGTGGGACTGCGAGCGTGAGAGCAGCACTCAGGCCTTCCAAAGCCTGCAGCTTTCTCCCTGCAAAGAGGTCAGCCTTCAGGGCTGCTGTTTCTCTTTGTGTCTGCAAATGCACCACACTTTGTTGCTGCCCTGTTTTGCAGAGGGCTGGACTGAACTGCTGTGCTTGCCTCAGTTTCCCTCATGTGACACACGGCCCATGGCCATGCAGGGATGTGACTATGGCTCTTTGTTTGTGGAGAGAAAATGCCTCCATGGGAGACCCGGGTGTGTGTGTTGGCAGGGGATGGGCGGGAGCCTGAGGCATGGGCAGGGAGGGAAAGGAGAGCTGGAGGGAATGGTGGAGCTGTGGAGTTGTGGGCTGCATCCACAAGGATGCACTACCAATTCTCTGACAGAGTTGTCCGGTTTACTGGCAACAATCTGAGGTGTAGGAAATTCTGTTGCAGACTGGAAACATGGAAATGCAGAAGTAACAGAATTTCTTGAGTCATCTTAACATGAATTTTAAACAGGGTAATTTTAAAATTTTTTTTTGTAAGAACTGAGAAACTGGGGAATCCCTTTGTGGATAAAAAAGGAATTTTTGAGTTTGCTAGTCTTGGTGTGGCATTAACCAATCAGGGCAAGTCCCCAGGAAGCAGGAGAGTGATACTCAGCCCTAAATATCACAAGGCTGTTCAGAGTGCAGCAGCAATGAAAGTACAGCTAATTAATCTGCTTATATTCATACCTGTGCACCCTTACTAAACCTACAGACGTGGTTGGGGCCCTCACCTGCTGGCCATTCCACACGTGGCCACTGCCTTGTCACACACGAGAAATGGCTTTGGTGACACAGGGCAGGCATGTGCAGAGGCCCTGCCTGGGTCACACTGAGTGTGGAGTAGAGCTGTCCAGCTAAACAAGAGAGACTTGACAAGATCTTCAGGCCCATCTTTACTCATGACCAAACAGTTTAAACACTGAATTGAACGGCAGTCATGGGATTTTTTCCTCTGGAAAAATGCAAAAGGCTGAGCTGATGGGGGAAAAAAGACTCAAAACACATTGAAGACCTGCCTCATTGCAGCATTTCAGAGGGAAAAAGTGGAGGTCCTGAGGCTGAGCATGTGGCTGTGAGGCTGCTGAGTGAACCTGCCCAGGTGCTCTTGCAGTGCTGTGGCTCCTGTCCCTTCCCAGCACCATGGCTCTTGGACAATGTGCCAGGGTAGAGACCAAAGCTCCCGGTGTCTGGAGCCCCGTGAGGGCAGCACCCATGCCCTCACCAATGCTCCTAGAGCTAGGGCTGTATTTCCCTGAGGATGGAGCTGTGTGTCTGGTGCTGGAGGTGGTAGGAAGATCCTGCTTTGATGCAGTGGCTGAGAGCTGCAGGAATTTGGGCACCTTTCCCACAGGTGTTCCATGACACAGGAAATCAAATATTAATTTTGATTAATAAAAAGATTAATCAAAATCATAAGATTATTGGAGTTCTTCCCTACCTCAAGTAGGTACCTCAAGTTTTTTAAATCAAGTTTCTCTCACTTCTTGTTCTTTGGGAGAAGTGAAACTTGCATTTCCAGAAGTGAAAGCCTTTTGTGGTCATGAGTTTTCCTTATCAGATGATACCATGGAATTCTTTCATCCCAAGGGCCCAAAGAGCTGTTTGTAAACGGCACCCAGTAACTTGCCAGCCTGTGACGTGTGCTGGCCTCTTCCCTTCTGGAGATCAGGAGACCCAAGGACTGAGCTCTAGTGGCTTGTGCTTGTTGTCACAAGAAGTACGGGCTGGGAGCAGAGCCAGCACCTCCTGACACCCCTTTCACTGCTTTAGCCACAAGACCATTACTCGTCTATGGTCTCATTTATTTTTATTCACTTAGTTTATTTGTATTTCAAGGACTTTAAATTTTCTTAACCCTACTTCTTCTGGGTGGCAGCTGTTCTAATTTTGAGAAAGGCAAGTGCAGCAGGGCTCAAAAGGCTGTTCAGAGCCATAAAGAAACTGATGATTAGCGGAAGTGATTTTCTAGTCAGAGCAGCACAGGTGCCATGGGCTGTCTCTTCTGCAGCAGGTACAGTGGGGCCATGGGACCTGCAGTTCTGCCACCAAAGCCCTGTGGTGGCCCTGGGATGGGCACTGCTGCAGCATGACAGCCTGCTGGGCATAGCCTTGGCATCCCCCAGAGCACAGGAAGGGAATTGGGCTCCCTGGAGACACACAGAGTGCCCAGGCTCTGGCAGGGAAAGGCACAGCCCAGCCTCCCTCCCACGGAGCCTGAGAGCCTGTGGCAGCACACTCAGTGAGTCCTTGGGTGAAGGTCTGCTGAGTGCTGCTGTGAGTCCCCCCTGCTCCCGGTCCCTTGGCAACCTGCTGCTCAGCTCCTGCTTTTCCCTTTTCCTTCCTCAGATCCAGGTTGGAAAGTTCAACTACACAATTGCCATGTTGCACCTCGGGGGAGGAGAAACAGCCATCATTGTCTCCATCGTTATCTGCAGCATCCTGCTGGTCCTCTCCGTCGTAGGTAAGAGAAGGAACTATGTGTTTCCAGGCTGCCCAAGGCGTTTCTCTCTGCATGTGGAGGTGTGAAGGTGACTCTGAGTGCTGCAGTTGTGCAGTACCTGAAGCTAGTCTGGGTGCAGCAGGTGTGACACACAGCTAGTACAGGACCACAGCTCCCTGCAGCACAGAGCTTTTCCTGGCTGAATCCACAGCTCAACTCTGCTACTTGAACATGTGATATTTATAAACTTACCCTTTCCCCAAATACTTATTAGTTACTATAATACAAAATAAAAAAGGATGTGAGAAACTGATCTTGATCCACAGGCGAGATCTTGCTCTTAGGCCAAGATCCTGTCATCACAAACAAGCAGTGGCAGGTGCCTGACTGAGTAGGAAGAGCAGAGCAGCATCTTCAGCTGCCAATATGGAGCAGGCACATTGGTGTGTGTACCTGACTGGAAGCTGTGCTGCACACCTTTGTACTCAGACTGGAGTCCCTGCTCATCACATGCCCAGAATGACTGTGCAGCAAGAAACCTGCCAGTTCACAGCAAATGAGGGCGTTATAGTAAGGATTTAATTTATTTTTGATAAAGGCTCTAATGCACCCTATTTACTAGATGCACCACCCATCATTAGAAACATATTTCTGGAGGCATGGGAAGACTGTCAGATATGAACACTGTAATACAGGTGGTAAACATCCTCAATTCTGTATTCATTAATCAGCTGGAACACATTAATATACAGTTAAGCTGAATACAGACAGCCCAGACCTAAATTGAAGATGACAGTTACAGCACAATCATTACATTCCAGCTGGTTTTACTTATTTACAGATACCCAACAACTGCCTGAGCAGATACTGGTCTGGTGGTAGGTGTGAGACCAACTCTGGGTTTAGCTTTCTGCACTCCTGTCGGAGAGAGCTGCTCTGATCCCAGCTGCAGCTGCTCCTAAGGCTGGGTCCAAAAGGCTTATTCTCTTCCTCTTTTCTAGCACTCTTTGTGTTCTGCACAAAGAGCCGCAGAGCTGAGCGCTACTGGCAGAAAACCCTGCTCCAGATGGAGGAGATGGAGTCACAGATCCGGGAGGAAATCCGCAAAGGTGAGTGACTGCCTGGTGCTGAGGGACCACGGCTGGGGGTGGGATGTCAGGTTGGTGGGTGTGAAGCATTTCACCTTGTGCTGCATAGAAGTTGGTAGAAGTATTTGCAGGAGAATTTCTGTAATCGCTCATGAGCTTTGACTGGGTTTGGGAATGAGGCTCAGTAACTGGAAGTCCTGCTGCCTGGCTTGGGCAAGCCACTGATCTCCAGTGCCACCAGCTTCTCTGCCCTGGGGTTAATGGCCCTTGGCTGTGTCAGAGGGTTACTTCGAAGGTCACGCTAACCTTCAGTGTGCTTTTTTTCTTGGGTGCAGCAGAAACTGCAGCACACTTCTCATAGAGCAGTGGGAGAAGTGTTCCAGGTGTTGGACCCACCATCCCTCGGTCCATGGTCCCTCCACATCAGCTGACATCCTGTCCTGGGGGGACTGGGGCTCCTGGGGCAGAGAATGTTCTGTCAGTGCTTGGGGCAAGGTGTAGTTTGATGGTTAAACCCTGATGGGAATGTGCTGCTCAGAGAAAACACAGCTTCAGTCCCCACAGGGGCACGGCATGAGGGGGCAGAGAGGAGACGTGCTGTGCTTTCAGCCTGTCTCAGCTGGTGCAGGACTGGGCTCTCACCATCTGTGGGTCTCTTTGTGTAAGGTTTTGCAGAGCTGCAGACAGACATGACAGACCTGACCAAGGAGCTAAACCGCAGCCAGGGGATCCCCTTCCTGGAGTACAAGCACTTTGTCACCAGGACATTCTTCCCCAAAGTAAGGAAAGAGTGTGTGTCACGGGCACCTCATTGCTCCCAGATATGTCCCAACCAGTTTAGGGCTCTACTAAAGGGCTTTTACAGTGTCATAAAATCATTCCACTGTTATATATTTACTTGTCACATATTTCAGCCTTAATTATCATCAAAAGTGGAGCTGCACCTCCTGGGGTGTCATACGAGATCGGGCTTGCTCGCACATGACAGAAGCTGGTGGCAAGTGTCCCAGGAGCTGCATTGGCTTGCCTCTTTGGGGCCATTGCACACCTCCTCTGAAAGAGCTCTCACACAAGCAGAGTGCTGGGATTTCCTGCTCAAGGGCTCTGGTGTCACCCCACTCCATTCAGCAGAGGCTGAAGGGTGAATTGGCAATCAGGGAGAAGGGCTTTTTGTCCCATGCAGGGTGCCCCCAAGAATTCCAAGCAGCTCAGCCCGTCCTCAGGAGCTCTTTGGATGTCTCCTTCCTGTCCAAGGTTGGGTGTGTGGTGCTCCCAGTAAATGTCCCTTGGGCACCCAGTCCCAATCTGTCTGCCTGGAGTCCTTCCCCAGAGCTGCAGCAGACGTGCTGGTGCCATCACTGCTGTCACCGGCTGCTCCGTGGGGCTGTGTGCCCTTCACTCTGGCTGTATTTCACCCCCAAGGCACTTGTGTGTCAGTGCTCAGGACTGAGATGATGATTTATGACTGCAGAGTGTTTCATTAGTAGCTATTACTCAGGTTTTTCAGTTATGCAGTCTCCATATCTCTGCACACTAGAGGCTTTAAGATTCAGGCTGGTATATGAATGTTAGAGACTGAAACATTTTTCCCATCTGTTTTAAAAGTTACATATGTTGAAACACCCAGGACTCCTCTATTTTGATATAGTCTTCTGTGAAGCTTTCTCTTCTGTGAGTTTTCTAGCTGTCACATTACTCTATTTGCAGTCTCCCTGCCCTAACAGCCTTGTGTCTGTGCAGACGTCTGCCTCCCTCCATCCTTGTGGTGTTTTCTCATTTGGGAGGCTCTTGGAGAGTGTTCCAAGGCTCCATAAGCCAGCCCCGTGCATGTCTTTGGAATGGATGGCTTTAGTCCCAGTGACGTGCCTCCCCATTTTAATTCCCCTGAGGTGCCCTCCCCTTAACACTGTGCTTGGTTCCAGTGTTCCTCTCTCTACGAGGAGTGCTACATCCTGCCATCCCAGCAGCTCAGCTCACAGGTGGGCTCCCAGGCCCAGGAAACACATCCACTCCTGATGGGGGAGTGGAAGGTGAGTAACCCACTAAAGAAAAAACGCTTTTGGGTGTTGCTAACAATTAACATAGACCAGCACTGGGTCAGCTTTGGCTGGCTGAAGAAGGCAGATCTGTGAATCTGCTCTTGCATGAAGAATCTTTGGCCTGGGATCCTTCTGGGCTCTGCAACCCTGAGACTGCAGTAAGGTCTCCCTCCAGAACTTCTGAAAGCTGGCCAAACCCAGCCCTCTTCACCTCTCCTTGTACACCCGCTAACTGTTTTGTCAGCCCTCAGCTGCACTTGCTCCATCTGTTTCGTAGTGGGGAGCCCCAAACCAGCCACAGTGCTCCAGGTATCCTCAGGAATGCTGAACAAAATGGAATGGCCACTGTCACTGACCCAGCTGTGTGTTCCTTGCCAGTAAAGCTGCTGGCTGTGTCAGGCAGAGGGAGGAGGGTCTCTTCTGCTTGGTGTCTCTGTGCTCAGTAGGGACATCCCTGCCATCAAGAGGGATAAAATGTGAAGGAAAACAACAAGCAAGGTTTTCTTAGTCTACTTTCTAAATTTTTCTTCAGATCCCTGAAAACTGCAGACCCAACATGGAAGAAGGAATTTCTCTGTTCTCCACCTTACTCAACAACAAGCACTTCCTCATTGTGTTTGTCCATGCTCTTGAGCAACAGAAGGACTTTGCTGTCAGAGACAGGTATGAGCTTCAGAACCAAAGACTCGGCAGCTGGAGGAGGCTAATTTATTCCTAACCCAAAGCAATCCAGTGTCTGGGGCTGTGTGTTTCAGTGGACAGTTGAATCACACTTGCCTACACATTTCTGCTAGAAATGGATGGCCATAAGCCCTGAAGAGCACTCACTCATTTGGCTTACCAGTAAGAGTGTGCAAGCTGACCTGAGGTCCTGCAGCAATGAATGAAGGTTGGAACTTCTAACACCATTAAGAAGGGTCATGAAAATTGTTTGAAAGGCTGCCTTTGTGTGTTGGGTGTTTTAGTGCCAGTCAGCTGTTCAGTCTCGTTGGAGTCAGGCTTGAGTCCTGTACATTCTGTGTTTCAGGTGTAACCTGGCCTCCCTGCTTACTATTGCACTGCATGGGAAACTGGAGTATTACACCAGCATCATGAAGGACCTCTTGGTGGATCTAATAGATGCTTCAGCTTCCAAAAACCCCAAGCTTATGCTGAGGAGGACAGAATCTGTGGTGGAGAAGATGCTCACCAACTGGATGTCCATCTGCATGTACAGCTATCTCAGAGTAAGAGAAGCAGCCCCTGCTGTGGTGGGTGCAGGGTGTGTGTGCAGTAGGGATGAGGGATGCAGGGACAACCTGGGGCCTGACACTTGCTAGCAGTGCCACTCAAATGGTCACTAACACTTGTCAAACTGGTGCATTGAATGATTCAGGTGTAGAAAAGCAACCTGAAGTTCAGTTGCTTCTCCACTTCTACCCAGGGCTTTGGTGAGCTCAGTCTTCATGGCAGGCCAGAGCACGGATCAACATTTTCAGTATGCTTGAGAAGAGCCATAGGGGAGCTGAGAAATGGCCAGAATGGCTGGAGGTTTTGGGAACCACCTGGCTGTGTGTTGTTTCTGGGAGCAGCTGGCACAGCCGTGCTGAGCGGTCAGTGTGTCTGTCTGGGGAGCCACAATGGTCAGAGGGGCTGAGGGGGCAGGGGCTGCTCTGGATCAGTGCCCTTTGGTGTCTGGGGCCTCCTGTGCAGAGGCATCCTCATGGCTCTGCACAGGTCTGAGCAGGAGAAATGGGGTGTCTGTCCCAGGAGGCGGACGGGCTTCTCTCGGTAATGAGCAGGAATATGTTTGGCATCTCAGAGCCATCAGCAGTCCATCTGCTCAGTGCTTTATCTCCAACGTTTGCCAGTTCTGTTTGGAATTCCCCAGAAGAATTGAGCAATAACTTAATTGATTCCACAGCAGTTAATTGGAGGATACCCCATTATACCCACGGGAAGAGCCTTGAGAAAGCCTTTGAAAAAATCTCTTTTCCCAAAGTGTTTTCTACATCCACAGAAGCAATTCTATATTGTCTTCATACACATTGTGATGTCTTCTGATCCCAGATGATCACTTTTTGTCCTAGAGCCGGTTGTTTTGTAGTTCATAATTTTACATTTTAGCCAACACAGTTAGCCAGTCTAATAAAAGAAGAATTACAGGAGTGGATGAGGATGGCTGTGCCAATGTAGCCCAGCTATCCAGCCTGTAAGTACAGAAAAGAGGAAATCAGTAATTTTTTTTTAATCCTCAGATTTTGTTCTTGTAGTTTAACCATTGGAGAAAAAAAAGTGCTGATTTTCCCTTTTGAGGAGGGGAGACCACATGTGAGGCATCTGATCCAGCTCCAGCTTGTGCTAAAAATGGACATTGTGCAAGAAGGCTTTCTCAGGGAAAAAAGAAAAAGAGGAAAGTGGAACCTTATCACGTGGGGCTGAAGGCTTGAGCACATTACACGGCTCACTAACGGCAAGGAGCTCCACATGCAGCACGGGTGGGAGCTGCCCACTCCTGCAGGCTGGTCTGGGGCTGGGGGGGCTGTGGCCATCCCTGGGGCCAGGCAGTGCTGCTGTGAGCTGTGAGCTGGCTTTCCCTTGCTCATGGCCCACAGGGGGAGGATGACAATGGGCTATGGTGAGAGCAGGACTGTGAGGTAGCCGGGCTCTTTGCAGAGCTCTTGTGCATTTCCATCCACCTGCAGCAGGTTCTTGGCAGGGGCTAAGGCTGCACACTGGGTTTGCATGACCAGCCTGAAGCCATGGCAGTGCAGAGCATTGCCACAGCCTCTTTCCCGTCTCTGAAAGCAAATGGTTTCAAACTAGAGGTGCAGTGAAGTTGATTTGCAGGAGGCTCTGATATCTCACATGCTCCACAATGAGAATGGGATCAGAGGAGACACTGAGCTGCTCCTGAAATATGAAAAGAGAAAAGAATTAGTCAGATGGGAGTGTCTGGAGAGGAAATTTGTCCCAGGTTACAGAAGCCCGGCTGTGCAGAGGGACAGGAGCTTGATCCAAATCAGCAGAGCTGGCATCTTCCCTGCCACACAAATAAGGATGGAGCTCCTGTGGTGGAACAGACAGCACCTCCTTCCACATGGCTGGTGTCAGCTCAGGGCTGTGATTTAAATAGTAGTGATAGGCAAAGGCCTCCCATGTGCCTTGCGTTCCTGAGGATCAAACTCTGCTGCCTTTGGAGAGGCATTGCTTGGTTAAAAAGGAGGCTTGCCCGCCTGCCTGTAGCACTGCTCTGTCAGACATGTGATGATGGGCCTGGTTTTCATTCCTGAATTATCCCCATTAATCACAATGTCTATTTGAAACAGCTGCTGCGAAAGTCCCGCCGTTGTGCAGTGGAAAAATTCCAAGTGCTTGTATTTTCCCTTGTAAGTCAACGCTACATGCTCAAAACATTTGTTTCGCATTAATGCTCTGCCTAACAGCCCGTCCATTTGTGTTTTGGGGGAAAATGATTTGAAGGAGCTGTCTTCAGCTGGGAAGGAGCTGCTGGCCACAGGCATTCGTGGCCTGCACATGTGGAGGGCACCTGAAGGCAGTGGAGTCCTCTGCTGGGGGCTGCTCGGGGTCTGCAGGGCTGGGACCAGCTGGCAGGGGCTTGCTGCAAGGCACGGGGGCTCACAGGTAGCTTGCAGCATTTGCACAATCAGTTTCTGCAGAACTGAGTGAGAATTGTAGATTAAATGGTCCAGGTCTCACTTTGTGCTACAGTTTTGGTGGGAAAAACTTTAAAAGAAAGCCTTCTCCATGAGCTACCGTGGTACCGTTGTGCCTGGCTCCTAACAGGGTTGGGGAGTTAAAGGAAAAGTAGGGTTCTGGAATTCAGCTTTTATGTCTGCGTCCAAGCTTACCCGAGTTTTGTGTGTGGGATGGAGCTTTGGTTCTTCACAGAATGCAAACAGATAATTGTCCCAAAATTTGCGGGCGCTTGGGATAAGCAGCTGTTTTCTGTGATGTTCCCACCATAGGCTCACAAAAACATTTTGGAAATGGCTGTAGTGTGATCCTGGGAGGACACCTATAATAACTTGTCAGAGTTGTGTTAATAGGGCAGCAACATGTGAATCCAGTCTGTGCTCTAAACCTTTTTGTTTTCCCAAGCATATAAAAACGAAGCCCTCCCACGCTCCTCGTGCGTGGAACAGTTCAAGTCCTGCCAGCCTGAACTGTGCTTCCCATTACTGCAGTTATTTCAGTGCCCTGGGTAGCTTTAAGGGCCCATAACAGTTCGGTCAGAAATGAAAATGAAGTCTCATTAAAATATGTTCACAATAGGAGGAAAAAAAGGCCCCAGACTGTGGGTTTTTTAAGTGATTTTTTTTTTGTCCTGAATCAGCACTGATCTCTTCTGGTTAAACTTCCTTTCTCCTAACTAGCCAAGTCCAAAGACAGTTTTGATTCCTTTCCAGATGAGTTTCCCGAACAATGCTGGAGGTTTCACAAGTTTGCCATTTCATCTCTAGTCCCTGCCTGCCAGCCCTTCTTTCCCCGCTTTGAAATTCGCTGTCTGATTAGCACTTTTGCAGATTTCCATAACATCCCAGAGTTCCCGAGCCTGAAAGCCAAAAAGCCAAGCAGAAATAGCATCTCGGCAGTGGGGCTCTGTGGCTGTGTCCCCCGTGGGCTGGCCCGGGCCAAGCCCTGCCCGTGCCCCCTGCAGTGGGTCTGCAGTGAGCCCTCAATGCCACCCCACTGCTGCAGGGCAGGGCTGTGTGAGCAGGCAGTGCTGCAGAGCCAGCCCCGAGCCCTGCAGCCCGGGCTCATTTCAGCCCACAGGGGCTCTCAGACCAGTGGGACTCGTCCTTTGTTAATGGTTTGGAGGCACTGCAGTGTCCCTGTGGCTGGAGCTGCCCATGGTGGGGATGAGTTTAGCCTCAGGTGTGTCCCTGCTCACGCGTGACACAAACAGGGTCCCTGTTGGTGGCATGGCCGGTGTCAGAGGCTGATGACCCCGTGTGCAGGGCCAGCCAGTGGTGTGCTGTGGTCTGCAGTGTGAGGGCAGTGGTACTGCAGCCCGAGGAGGTCTCCATGTCACCCTGTCCCCTTGTTATAGCTTGCTTCTGCCTCTCTCTCCAATACGAACTCTTTGTGTCTTCTGCACATTCTTCACTCTTTATAGTCCTCAGCTTCTCTGCTCCCTGACTCCACATCTTCCTCTACGTTTCGGGAGCCATGCCTCCTGCATTCCAGCACCCACAGCCCTGCTCTGAGCCCATTTTGTGCTGCCTGCTCACAGGAGCATTGCAGGAATAGTTCATTAGGCCCTTGCAGCAGACCCAGGGAGCTTCCCAGTATTCCTGGAGTTACCTCTGCAAAGAGAGCGAGAGCCCTGCTGGCACAGACGGCGTGTGCCCACTGACAGCCCTGCTGTATCACCCCATCAGCACCCGCACCAAGTGCAGCGTGTCCAAATTGACATCCAACTAATTGCTTCAGCAATTATAGGGCAATTAGAATAAAAGAATCACCAAGTTTTAATTAAGAAGCAGATTGAACAGGATTTAGCAGTTCCTAGCTGAGAAATATCTAAACCATTGGGTATCTGTTGTCTTGAGCAGGCTCTCAGATGGCAGCCCCGTGTGTGTGGGGGGAGGCTCAGAACACAGAAATGTGCAGAATTTGCACTTGCCTCATTGGAAGGAAATTGAACGTGAACATTAGGGAGAATGGGATCTACTCTAACACTGAAGAGTTCCTTAAGAAAATAGCTTATGTTTCCCTTGCACATCAGTGCAGCAGGCAGAAGTGAATCAGAAATTTGGCATTAAACTGCGTAGCTGAATCACATCACAAATAGATGCTCCCTGTTATATTTTTTGTTCTTGCTACAGGAGAGCCACAGTTCACCTCTCTCCCATGAACTTAGGTTTGATGAATGTAAGGAGTTAAATGGTGTGTTTACTTGCTGTCACATGGGAACGGCTTGTTGACCCTGATCCTCTGTTTTGCTGTGATGAGGGCTCTGCTGTGGTATGAGAAGTATGAACGCTGATTCCCAGAGCCACAGGCCCAGGCTGTGGGCTCACTCCCATGGAGTTCAGTGGCAAACCAGGCAGTGCAATGAGGGGTTCAGCTGACATGTCCATGAGAAAGCTGGGTGCCCAAATATTTCTATACTTGGATTTTTGTGCACATCAGCCCAATCTTGTCCTGCTGAGTGCAGCATGTTGTACAGTCTGCACCCTGTCAGATTGCAGGAAGCATCTCTGTTGCACAGTATGCTAGATTCTCCCTGTTCCTGTGTAATTCACATGTAAATTAATGCACATTTGCATTTTGCCGACTCTCGTGTGTGCACATGCCCACTCAGCACAGCCTTGCATATGTCCCTGCCTTCTGAGCAGCCCCCCAGCTCTGCCCCTGAGGCAGCACAGGCTGGCACAGCCCGTCGGTGGCATTCCACAGCTCCAGTGCTTGCTGCAGAACTCGGATGGGGAGTGTTGATGCTGACAGTTTCAGCATCCCCACAAACGGCCTGCGGCTGTTGTTGGCTGTTGTTGGCTGTTGTGTCCCCTTCCCCATCTGTGCTGTCATGTTGCCACAAGTCTGAAAACTTCTGAGCAGCCTCAGAGAGAAGCAAGTGGGAGCTGGGAGGTGACAGCCCCCACCAAGTGTTTGCAGCACCTAGGGTGGACTATCCTGCTCCCTGGTGTGCAGAGGCACCTTCACTGTCCATACAGAGCCTGTCCCTGCTGCGCTGCTGATGGACCTGTCACCACCAGTCCCGTTTGCTGACTTGGTCTTCTTTCCTTTCCCCAGGAGACAGTTGGAGAGCCCTTCTTCCTGCTGATCTGTGCCATCAAACAGCAGATTAACAAGGGTTCCATCGACGCCATTACAGGGAAGGCCAGGTACACCCTCAATGAGGAGTGGCTGCTGAGGGAGAACATAGAGGCAAAGCCCAGGGTGAGTACACATGTGCTGGGGCTTCCCCAGAGCTGGGCTGAGAGGGAGATGCCATGCTCATAGCATGTAGATCTGCACAGCTGATGAGAGGAAGAGCATCCAGACAAAAAGAGGAAAGAGTTTCTGATAGAAAAAGTTGCTTTCCTTGCCCTGCAGCTTTGGGCTGCAACTGAGGCAGTGGCCGTGCCTCCCTGGTCTCTGAGCAGGTGTTAGTGGCAGCCTGTAGGCCCTCACAGCTGCCTGTCCTGCTGTCCAGGAGCTCTCAGGGGCTCCAGGCACTGCAGCACACCCATCCTGCAGCAGGCACAGAGCTGGTTTAGGCAGTGGAGCTTGGCCTGTTGCATCAAGCAGAGGCTGAGCAATGAGCTTTGGTGGTCCCATTAGTCACCAGTCGGAGCCAAGCAACTGAGGACGCGGCTGGTAATGGGAGCCGACCCTTCCTCCTGCTTCTTGGTGGTCAAGCCCCATGAGCAAGACAGCATGAGAGGAGGGGGCTGCTGTGTTGCTCCCTATGTTCTCCCAGCTTGGTCAACAGAGCCCTCAGCCCCTGGGGCTGTAAATCAGTGCTTCTCATGCTGTAAAGCATCAATGGCCTCATTAGTTCAGCCTGATTTCCATCAGCACGGGGCCCAGGGCGCACCAGCCAGGGCTGTGCAGACACCACAGCTTCCAAGGATTCTTGGGAACCAGCAGAACCAGGCAGGTTGCTCCCTAACACAGCCTCTGCCCGCAGAACCTCAACGTCTCCTTCCAAGGCTGTGGGATGGACTCCCTGAGTGTCAGAGCCATGGACACGGACACACTCAGTCAAGTGAAAGAGAAAATTCTGGAGGCCTTCTGCAAGAACGTCCCTTACTCGCAGTGGCCACGGGTGGAAGACGTCGACCTCGGTAAGGACCAGGTGCATGGGTCCAGCCAGTCTGTAAAAACAGGGGACGCACTTAGAGTTGTGCAGCAGCTGTTGGTGCCTGTCAGGGCAGTCCCAGACCCCTGGCTGCTGCCTCCTTCGGGCTGGGGTCTCACTTCTCCCTCTCTGTGTGCAGAGTGGTTCGCCACCAGCACTGACAGCTACATCCTGCGGGACCTCGATGACACCTCGGTGGTGGAGGACGGCAGGAAGAAACTCAACACATTAGCACATTACAAGGTAAAGCTACTGACACCTCAGGGGAGCCCCTCCTGCTCCTCGGAGCCTTCCTGGCCCCCGGGGCGAGCTGCGGTTCCCCTCCAAAAACGGGATCATCAGGAACAAACTGAGAGGTTGCCATAGCTCCCTGAGAGCTTCCAGGGAATAGACATCTGCCCTGGCGAGAATCTCGTTAATATTGCAACACACAGAAACTAATTAACACTCTTCATGCAAAACAAGTTATTACTGACAACAGAAAGAGGAGGGGAAAAAGCTCTTTCTCCCAAGGGCCACCAGCCTGGCTGATTAGTATCACTGTGCTCTTGATCCGCATTCCTGCTGAAATCACAGCTACGACCGTCAGTGCCTGCTCTGAGAGCAGGGGCTGGGGATACCATCGAGGAAGTGAGGCCAAAAATAGGAGGAAACACGGTGAATCAGATTGTTTTCTTGACTGTTTTTCTGTTTAAAATTAAATGAAACCAGAAATACTTAACGGTTTTCATATTCCCTGGTATGCCTGGAAGCGTAATCCTTGCTGGTCTGTAGCCGTGCCTGGAAAACAAAAGCGGAGCTGAGCGCTCATTAGCATGGTTATCGGGGTGAGAGCCGTGCCAGAGCTGTCCCCGCTGTCCCTGTCCCCACGGCACAGAAGCTGCTCTGGCTGCCCCGCTCCCCTCTCCCGCCTAGGGAATGGCACACCAGCACCGGCACGGCCAAACTCTCCTTGCTGTCCAAATTACCTGGTATCCGCATCCAAAATGGATCTTAGATACGTGTATTCACCCAGTTCCCATCGGCTTTGAGAACCTCATTATCTTGTAATTGTGTTAAAAATTCCCTTTCCACATAATGAGGGGCAGGACAGGGCAGGTTCAGGGGATGTTTATGACCGAGCCATGACTGCACCAGCATCCCCCAGCTCCTGGGATCTCCCCAGTACCAGGGAGGCACTGATAAGGCCCCCTCCATGAATGCATGCTCTTCCCTTCCTCCACAGATCCCTGAAGGGGCATCCCTGGCCATGAGTTTGACGGACAAGAAGGACACCACGCTGAGCAGAGGTAACAGCTCCCTCCTCCTCCCTGCTGCTGATGACCAGGCAGGAATGCCTGCACTGTCACAGGGTTGTCTCTGGCTGGGGATGCTGGAAGATGCTGCCAGCCTCCGTTCCTGGCACAGTGGGAGTGATGGCTCTAAACGTGTGCTATCCCTCTGCCTCATGGGGCATAGGGTGCTCTCCCAGCCCTCAAGGTGTTTGCACCTTCCATCTCACACCCTCGTTGGGGAGTGGCATCCAATCCGTGCTGAGAGAGTGAGAGAAAGGAAGAGTCTGAAGCCACTTGGTTAAAAAAGTCCTTTCCCTCCCAGTTACGCATATTCAGTCCCTTCTCAGTGCATTTCTAGATCTTAGGTCTTGGGCTGTGCAGAGTGAAAACAAGTGAGATAAAAATCTACATTAAACAAGAAATTTCAAACCCTGTTTCCAGGTTTTCCAGGAGTCCTTTGCCTGCTGTGGCAAGGAGCTGCTTGGGACTGAGCTGCCCTGATGATGAGGCTCAGAATAATCCTGTGAGCGTGGGGCACAGCAGGGTGTCACAGTGCAGGAGTGTCCTTGTGCTCCTCCTGCCCTCGTGCACTCTTGAGTCTCTCTTAAAACATCCTTTGGGAGACCTCAGGTCTCCCTTAAAGTACCTCCTAGGGTACTTGCCATGAGCCCCAAAATGCAAAAAGCAACCCCAAAACAAGGAGAAACACTGAGGCCACTCGTGGTTAAAAATGCAAGCTTGGTGTTGGGGTTCTTGGGGTTCAGATGCCTCTTGACATGGAAGTGACCAGTGGAGGTGGATTTTGGTTTGGGCCCCCCTGACTGAGCCGGTGTGTCTCTCTTCTTCACAGTGAAGGATTTGGACACTGAGAAGTACTTCCACTTGGTAAGTATCCCTCTCCTGGCTGCAGAGATGATGGCTGCATGTGGGGGCTGCTGATACTACCTTATATTATGTCTGCGGGGTGTAGTGTCAGATGTGATGAACAGGCTGCATCAAGGCTCATTAGTCCTCTTCAGCGGGGTTCAAAGAGGCGCAGAAAGGTGATCTGTAGATAAGCTGAGGTACGTGATAAAGGATTACCGGGATGGCAGAGAAATTGCCGGCAGCCACAGAGGGCCCAGGGGCGTGGTGAGGGTGTGGCATGGCACAGTGGTGGTGGCAGCCTGCGGCAGCACCTCGGCTGGGTCACCTGCTGGAGCTCCTGGCAGCACCTCACCTGAGTCACCTGGAGCTCCTGGCAGCCCGCCTGTTTCCCGGGAGCAGGCCCCTGCCTTCCTGCTGCTGCTCCGTGCTGGAAGCGCCAAGTGCTAAATGCTGCTAAAAGCTGTTAGGAAAAAAGGTGTTATGGACAACAGCTATATTTTATAGCTGGTTTGAGTGAGTTTTTTTTTTTTTCCTGCAAGCATTTCCATGTTCAAGTAGAAGCATGCATGCACACACAGACACACACACACATGCAGAACAAGGAGGGAGAAGGGATGGGGAACTAACTGTTCACACGTGAAACAGTGCCAAGATGGATGTCAGTTGCTTGCTTTGTCTAAATGCTTTGTCATTTTAGAGAGTAATTCACCGACCTGACCAGTGGAATATTCATTTTTGTTTTGAAAAAGCCAGCATTCCTACAGACTGTGCTTTTTCCAAATTCAAGCAAAGCTGGTTTCTGCAGAAGCCACATGCACTGCTGCTGGGGGCCCGAGGTGCTGCCCAGACAGGGGTGTGAGAGCCCAGGGGGACAAGCAGGCCAGCGTGCAAAGGGAGGTGGATGGGTTCATTTCCTTCATCTAGGGTGAGAGAGGCAGTACAGAGCACAGCAAAAACAAACGTCAGAAAAACTGAGTATTATGGATCACTTTTTAAAAGCCATATAAGGGTGTTCTTATAAAGCAACAGTAACTGCTTTTTAATTGAATTTTGTATGCGGTTGAAATTCTATGCTGAAAGGAAAATTTAGTGTTACACTTCCAGGGAAGAATGCTCTGACCAAGTGCTTTATCTGGGACCAGGTTCTCCCAACTGACGAATCAGTGGAACATAAGAAGTCCCACAGACAGAGCCATAGGAAAAAGGTTCTTCCAGAGATCTACCTGACACGGCTACTCTCCACCAAGGTAGGAACTGGGCTGTCCCCGCTCTTGGCAGGTGGGATTGTTTGTGGTCTGCAGGGAGAAGCCTGCTCCAGGGAGGGAGTGCTGCAGGGCTGCTTGGTCCCCAAAAGCAGTGGGACTCCTCTCCTGGATGGCTGGAGCATGTTCAGTGAGGCTGTCAGGCTCCTTGGGGTCCCTCCAGCTTCCCAGCTCATCCTTGCTGCTGTGTGATGCCCCACAGGATCTCCCTGGCATGGACTGGGCTCTGTGCAGACAAAAGGGATTCTGGCTGCCTCAGGGCTTGAGATGCATAGCTGAGACCTGGACCCATCTCCCCAGAAAGAGATGCTGCTGGGACAGGAGATGGAGATGCTCAGCTGTGGGAGCAAGAAAAATGTCTGTGTGATCTGAGGTCAGATCTGGCCCATCTTTAATCCCAGCATGGTGCCTCACTGAAGCAAAGATCACAGGGATGGCCAGCAGTCTCTGGTCTTCTTTGTCTGTGCTGTACAGAACAAGCACAGATGTGAGATCCCAGCAGTAAGAAAGAAAATCTCAATGCCAAAAGAAATTAACCCCAAATGCAAATTTATTATATTGCTGTCCACAAAGTGTTCCCTCCCTGCTTCAGCATCCCCTCTCTCTTCTGACTTATCCAACTGGCAGCAAAGTGTGCAGCAGTCACAGCTCCTCTGCTGTGACTCCTGGGCTTGGGTGCTGCTGCTCTCCCCAGGGCCCACTGTGTCCTTGTCCTGCAGGGCACGCTCCAGAAGTTCCTGGATGACCTGTTCAAAGCCATTCTCAGTATCCGAGACGATAAACCACCCGTGGCTGTGAAGTATTTCTTTGATTTCCTAGAGGAACAGGCAGAGAAGAGAGGGATCACAGACCCTGACACTCTGCACATCTGGAAGACCAACAGGTTTGGAAAAGGAAATCCTCCTTTTCTTCCTGCCATCTCTTGGGAGCAGCAGCTGCAAAACCCTGGTGTTCTGGACTCATCATTAGGTTGCTAAAAGTAGAAGAGGGACTTTGAAAACAGGGAGGGTGGCAGAGAGGGCTGTGAAAGATGAAGCCAAACACAGGATTGGAGAGCTTTGAATAAATATGGAGCCCAGGGGAACAGTGAGCTAAAAGAGGAGGCATGGGCAGGCAAAGGGCAGAAAGAACTGGCATACACAAATAATGAAAGGAGAAATAGAATGATGGGAGACAGCAGCGGTGTTAGCTGCAAGCACTGGAGATCTGAGACAAAGTCCAAGACCATGTCAGGTCTTAGAACATCATGGAAATTTTAAAACCAGCATATTTGGATCCTTTTCATTTGCTTTCTGCCTTTTCAGCCCTTCAGTGGCACTTTTCCTGGCTTCTGTCTGTAACCAAGCTGAGTCTCCAGGGTATTCAGGGGACTCTGGGAGCAGGTGCTGTGACAGTGGCCTGCTGGTGAGCACCACAGCAGTGGGACCAGATGGAGTGATGCTGAGGGACATGAGCAGCAGGAAGGGGGGAACAGTGCAGGAAAGAAACCAGAGGATTTAAATGGAGAGAACAGGGAGCTTGGAGAGAGTGTTAAGGACAGGCTAAACACTTCAGAGACTGTGGAGACAGAAACTGTTTCCTGCCTAACGTGAGAAAATAAAAACCAAATTTTACTGGGAGAGCAGGCATGCAGATACAACCATTGGGCAACAGATTTGCCTACCCTTTACCACTTCACTGACCTGTAGAGCAAAGACTTACAGTGGCTTTCACCTCCCAGCTGCTGTGGAGGGTGGGAAGGGTGAAACAGTAGACTGAAGCTGTGCTGTGGCCAAATCAGCAGTGAAATAACTGAAGGGGAAAATTATGAGAGAACAGAAAAGAAGACAGATGAAATGTGTTTTGTGGGGGCAGGCTCACTATCAGAACCAGATGATGGTTAGTGTCAGGAAAGAGGGAAAAGGAGGTGACACCACTGCTCCAACCAGCAGCAAGTGGAGAAGGCTGACTCAATAGACTCACTCAGGCAAAGCTGTTGGTGCCTCTCTGGGCCTGCAGCTTCTGGGAGCTGCTGAAGGAGCAGAGGCATGTGTGTGCCTAGAGAAGGCTGTATGTGCCATGTCCTCCAGCCTCAAAAAATGTCTTGAAGGTGAAGTTGTGCCCCTGCCCCTCTCTAAAGGCAGGGGTCTGTACCAGGGATGATTAAGTAGCAGAACCCATCTCCTCAGCTTTCCTCTCTACTCCTCCATTTGTATCATTGTCTTTCCTGCATTTCTGCCCCTCTTCCTCTGGTACACAAAAATTCATCTTGTGTGTGTCCCTGGATCCTTCCCTTTGCAGCCTGCCACTGAGGTTTTGGGTGAACATCCTGAAGAACCCCCAGTTTGTCTTCGACATCGACAAGACAGACCACATCGACGCCTGTCTGTCCGTGATCGCCCAGGCCTTCATCGACGCCTGCTCGCTCTCTGACCTGCAGCTGGGCAAGGTACATGCACAGGGCAGGGCTCCCCGGGCAGCCACAGACATGGCCAGGCTGGGTGGCAGCGCCTGGCAGAGGCCACCAGCCCAGCCTCCCTCCCGTGGCCGGCTGGAGCCACTTGGGCTCATGCAGCTGAGTTTGGGTTGTCTCCAGGGATGCATTTTCCCCTCCTTGCCCCACCCCTTTCTTCAGGCTTGAGCTTGAAATTTGCACCTCCTCTGTCACAAAGGGTAGCCAGGGACTG
The DNA here is from genome assembly GCA_014839755.1 of Sylvia borin. NCBI lineage: Eukaryota > Metazoa > Chordata > Aves > Passeriformes > Sylviidae > Sylvia > Sylvia borin. Next base: position 339,659 of record CM025968.1, read on the forward strand.
GGGACGTGCAGTCACAGGCAGGATGGACACAAGGCAAGGCCCCCAGCCTGGGGGGTTCTGAGGGTGGGGGAGACCACCCCCTGGGCTGTGTACTCAGGGTTACCATCAGCTCCATGAGCTGTCCTGCAGCCATGGGGAGAGCACCTGCTGACTCAGCACCGTGTCTAAAACGCTTCCTGACCTAGCTGGGCTGCTGCTGAAGCAGACAAATATTCTCTGCTGTTGTCTTAGGCAGGGGCATAACATGGAACACTGAGCAGAGGTGGGGGGCCAGTTCTGCTCAGGGCACTAATATGGGGCATGGGCAGACCCCACAGGGGAGCCCAGCTCCTCCAGTCAGGGCCTCTTTAGGGGACACCATTGGCATAATGATCCCATAAAGTAGCTGAGGGACAATGTAAACTCCTAGTGACAGGATAGAAAATGATACAGCTCCAGGCAAAGCCTCAGTCATTGCTCTTGGTGATTTCTGCACAGCCTCTCACCTTGGAGAGAAGCCCAGGAGGTGAGCCAGTCCTCTGAGAACACAGGCTGTGCCTGTCCAGGGATCACAGGCCAGGCCTGGCTCACCAGAGGTGTGAGTCTCTGCAGGGCTATCCAGTGACACCATCCATCAGCATGTGCAGGGACGTGGCAAACGCTGCCACAGTTGATCTCTTCCCGTGCCATGTCCATCCCACAGGGGCTGTGTCCAGCGTGGGGTGGGAGGCTGGGGGCTCAGCACAGCAGTGGGGGAGCTGAGCCTGCCCCAGGCAAACACGAGGCTGCGTGGGCCAGGTCCCGTGTCCCACCCCACACACGGTCCTGCAGGGTTGGCTGGCAGGAAAAAATCCCATATTCTCTTTTCTCCCACTGCCTTGGCTGAGCACAGTGCTGACATCTGAAACCTCCCGACATAAATAAGTTTTAATAAGAAGTGCTGTAAATCACCCCCACTGTCCCCCCCACGAGAGGCTGGTGGTGACAGTGTGTGACTTGGGGGACACCCTGCGGTGAGGGGCTGGGCTCTACACCCCCAGCCCCAGAGCTGCAGGAAGCCTTTGTTGGGAGAGGTTAATGCTGGAGGAAGATCTAATGACTGCTTGATTTTTTGTTTGTTTGGGTTTTGGTCTTTTTTTCACATGTGTTACGAAACACCTACAATTTGTCCTTGTCAAGCGGCAGATGAGGGGAAGAGGGGTCAGCTGGAGTCAGACAGCAGATGGAAACACTTTTCTGGAATACAATAGTATAAGTGAATGAATTGTTGAGTAATGTGGGAAGAATAAATCCTCAGCATAAAAACCAGCTTGCATGTACACACAGTGTATCACTGAACATTTTCCAGACTGGATTCTTCCCTTGGTTTCAGCACGTTGCTCTTGATACTGCAAATGTGAGAGCAGACTCAGTCCATACATCTACAGTGCACAAGCAGTTAATAAACCAGTGCCCATCTCTTCATAATAGAGACAAATCAGACACAAATTAAAAAATAACTTAGAAAAGAGGAAGCATGGTCTTCCTTTGTGTTTCCAAGGAAAAAAAATAATGCCATGAGCAGGCTCTCTGTAAGTTGGCCATATTCTCATACTGCTTTGTCGCTGGGTTTGAAAATAAACTGCTGTGGGATCTGGTGCCCGTTTCCTGTTTCCCCTGCAGCATTAGCCAAGCTACAGATTGCAGCAGCAGATTGGAGTCACCCCGGGCTCCCCTATTCCTGCCTGACAGAGCCAAGTATGGGCAGAACCTGCCACTCCCTCCCCTCTCCACGTGTCAGAGCACAGGGGAACAGTCCTGCACACCAACCAGGGGTGGCAGGACATGGTGATCTCACTCCCTTTGGTGTCCCCCAGCCTGAGGCCGTTCCCCTTGGGGATGCAACACAAGGCTAGTCAGCCAAGTTCATTCCTGGGGTAATGATATCAGGAGGGCAGGATTGCCTTGAGGTTAAAATTATTCATGCTGTGTTTGCAAGGAGGGCAGCAGAGTTGTGCCTCCACTGGTACAAACCAGTGTGGCTGAGAGGTTAACTCTGCTGTGTCCAAGCTGACATTAATCAAGAGAATTCAGTATTCCCTGTTAATTACTTTACGTGCACTCAGTTTAGGCCAGGCAGGCTGCATTAGGCAGTGCAAAATAAATCAAAGCTACATGAAAAATCCAAAAGCACCATTTCAGCTTAACAAAGTTCAACTTGTAAGATAGCTTTGTTCTTTAGCTTAAATCAATGTGGCTGCTCAAGAAACCCCAGCAAATACGTGCAGAAGCCCTTCCCTTGTTGCCAATTTCCACACACAGCACCACAGAGCCTTAAGTGTTTGATCTGACACAGGTGTGCTGCCTCACCTGCAGAGCATCCCCTGGCAGCAAGCCACCCCACCTGACCCTGAGTGTGCTTTTAGCCTGTGCATGCTACCATCTAAAACAGACACTAATCACCTCCTTCTCCAGCACTGAGGTGATGTATGTTCAGCTCATGCAAGGGCAGCAGGATGGTGCTGTGTCTCCACAGGCACACGGTGCCCATCCACAGATCCTTGATGTGTCTCAGCCCTTCTGCCATGAGCTGCTCGGTGCCTCGGTGCTGTCAGCACCGTGCTTCTCTCTGGTGACAGCTGGGACCAAAGGCACGGCTGTTCCTGCACCCAGCCATAGCTGAGGTCCCTGTCTGATGTCAGTGCTTTGGTCAGGCAAACAGGATGATGTTTTCAGCTAGGAACAACCCTGTGCCTGATTTTGGTGTCTTGGCTTCGCTCTAGGACTCCCCGACCAATAAGTTGCTGTATGCCAAGGAGATCCCCGAGTACCGGAAGATAGTGCAGAGATACTACAAGCAAATCCACGACATGCCCCCTCTGAGTGAGCAGGAGATGAACGCCCACCTCGCCGAGGAGTCACGGGTAAGGTGGAGGGGATGGGGTTGAGTCTGCAGGCTCAGTGTCCTGCTGGAGCTGGCAACAGTAGGGAATGTGTGTAGGCTGCAATCAGCTACTGCTTAGGTGCTGAAAGGAGCACACAGGAAAGGATATTTTGCCTGAAACTTCCATGCACAAACTTCATCTGACCTAATTCCAAGCATCTTCAATTACTGCCAGAGTTGCAGTAAACACTCATGAATTGGCTTGAGCCTAAGTAGTTCTGGCACCACTGGGAGTTGAGAGCAAAATTCAGTGCCAAAAAGCCAGGAAGTTTGGACAAGGATTTCTGCAGTCCTGCAGCCACCCAGCCAGCTGGCTCCCAGACATAACTGCCAGGGACAGCCCTGAGCCCAGGCAGCCACTGGCAGCCAGCCCTGGTGCCAGCCACAAGAGCTGGCAGCCACATTCCTGATCAGGGTCCTGCCGGTGATGCACTGCAGGTTCTTCAAAATCAAACCTTCTCCCCAGGGTGTTTTAGCTTTGGCCACTGAGCAGGATTTTTTTGTTCATATTCTGCAGCACAGCTGACGTGCTGTCCCCTCCAGTGAAATGGCTTTGGGCACAGAGGGATATACCCATGCCCAGCATGGGTATTTACAGCTGGCTTTGAAAAGACCGAGACCCACCCTGATGCAAGCAAATGCACTTTCCTTAAAAATCCAGCTGTACCAATGTGACAGTAAAGTCAGGCACAATCTGCTTTTACTGTACTCAGTGCCTACTGGCTGGGCTGTAACTCCCATGCTCCATCTTGCTAATATTCTCTCCTCTCTTTTCTATCTTTATAAAGAAGTATCGAAATGAGTTTAACACCAATGTCGCCATGGCTGAGATATACAAATACGCCAAGAGATACCGCTCCCAGGTGAGTGGGTTTTACAGCACAGGTGCTCTGGCCTGCCTGGGGAGGGAGGAGCTGTGGCTGCAGTAACCCTGCAGTGACACCTGCATTCAGTCCCACAGACAAGGGATTATCGGGGTGTGCATTATTGCCGAACGTGCATAACAGATGCACCTGCTCTCTGTCCCTTGCCTGGCAACTCCTTGGCAGAGAAGGCTGGCTATTCACAGCTGATCTCAATGGCATTTGGTTGGGCTGAAGAAGGCCTACCGGATCTGTAGACCCTTTTGGGAGAGCAGAACATGCAGATAAAGTCCATCCCCAAAATAACTTTCACTCACTGTCCCCACCCCATCGAGACAGTGGCCCTGGCTGGCTGCTGCCCCGCTGTCAGCTGGTGCTGTGCCCTCAGCTCTGTTATGGTAGTGCATTTTTGTCACATACCACTCCACTCCTAGCCCTGCCAGGGACCATAGGAGAGCAGGGGTGCCAGGGGTGTGAGCACAGGGGCTCTGGGGCAGGGTGGGCTCGCTCCTTTGGAGCTCTGGCTGGGATTTGGGCCCCACAGGTCTGGTGGGGGGAGCTGGGCTGGCAGGTGGGCACCCTGCACTGCCTCAGCAGCCTGTCTGCCTGTGTCTCCCACAGATCGTGGCTGCCCTGGATGCAAACCCCACAACAAAGCGCACCCAGCTCCAGCACAAATTTGAGCAAGTGATTGCACTTATGGAGGACAACATCTATGAGTCCTGCAGTGAAGCGTAGGCCAGCTGCAGCCCTGGAAGTGACCTTTCTTGCAGCACAGTGCCACAAGGGAACCTGCCTTCAGCTGCAGGCATACCTTGGTCATACTCAAACCAGCCTTGTGGAGGGGGGGGGGGGCTTGGCCATGGCTGAAAGTTTTCCTCACTTCACAAGAAGCCACAAGATAACTTTCCGAGCAGCTAAAACTCCTCTGGTCTGCACTGTGGCACCCATAATTTATTTGCTGTTGCCAGCCAGAAATGAAGGCAAGCTCAGTTCACCACTTTCCCCTTGGTCAGCACCCAAGCAGTCAGCACTCTGTGCATCCCTGTGCGTGGTTCCTCGGGATGGGGCTGCAGAGGCTGGAACAACAGACACAGAGAAGAAGGGTCACCTCAGGGAGTAATGACCACAGACAGCAAAGAGCATCGCAGCCCGAGCTCCCACTCCATCCCTCCAACATCCTTGTTTTTCCAACACCAGGGACTCTTATCAGCTGTTCACTATCTGCTGCATTCTGTGTATATTTGTGCCTTTTAATTTTTGTACTGTATTTGTAAACATAACCACTCCTCCATTTGAGACTTGGGCAACGCAGGGAACTCGGGCCTGAGGCAAAGCAGTTGCTTCCCAAGCAGCTAAGGCATGGTGAAAGCACTTTATCCCTAATGGAGACGGCTGTTTGGGAGCTGCAGGGAGCACAGGCTGTGTTAGCACCAGGAGGGCTGTTCTGCCTTTCCTGGGTCCTTGTGTCTGGTGCATGGCGAGCTGGAGCACAGTGGGGAGGGGAGCATTCCCCCAGGCAGCCAGGCACAGGCATGGCCCAGAGCAGGAGCAGGGGCTGGGGGAAGGAGTGTGGCCCTCACTCCTGCCCCGCCAGGCTGGCTCCACACGTGTCCATGGCACTGCACCACCCCAGCCCCAACAGGGCCAGCACCTGCTGACAGCCCTCTGACAGTGGCCTCAAGCCACACGCAGGGCAAACACCAGAGAGCATCATCTGCCTCTCCCTGTGACCATCACCAAACATGAGCCCAGTCCTGCAGCGGTGTCTCCTAAAGCAGCTTTTTCTGCTTGCACTGGGCCCAGCCCTGTGGCTGGTACCTGAGAGCAGCCAAGAGAATGGGTCTTGGCTGCATGGCCAGCCTGTTCCCAGCCCTTAAAGGCAGAGGGGCTGGACCCAAGCGCTGTCAGCCCAGCAGTGACACAGGCCAGCAGAGCATCTCCAGCACCCACAGCTGCAAACTAAAGTAAGAGAGTGCCCCAGCTCAGGCTGGGGTCACTGAGAGGGTTCCAGTGGCAGAAAAATGGAGCTTGCCCAAGACTACACACTCCAGAGCCACCCTGCCCACCCATCTTGGTGGCCTGTTGTCCCTCCTGCAGCCTGGGGAGCTCTGGTGTCCAGTGTCACACAGGGCCCCTGCAGAGGCTGGACGCAGCCAAGGCCAGCATTCCTGCCCACAGGGTGACCCACCACAGCTTCAACTGCCACACAGGAAAGAAACACAGTTACTACCTCACTGCAGGAGGGTGAAAGGTAAGCCTCTGTTAGTCATCCAGCTGGCTAGGATGCAGCCTGGCATTGGATGACTTTGTCCACCAAAATTCCTGGGTGATTCACTGCCATGGACAGGTTGTCTCCATTTCCAGTAACGCCACATTTGTCAGAAACCAGAACATCAGAGTTGTGTATGTGTACATAGATATCTATTTTAAAAGAAATAGTAGACTTTATCCAGTATGCTCAGAAGTGGGGAGGGAGGGGAGGGAAAGGGGAAGAACAGAGGTTTTTTTTAAAGAGAACTACAGAAAAAGTACTTACACTGTGGAGGTCTCAATGTCTTTGCTGAGGATGTGGCTTCAGAATAGAAACTCTAAGAATGTAGCTGGGCTACATTTTATTTTGAAAGTGATTTCACAGAAATTTCTTGATGTTTTTTGTCTTTTAGAAACTGTGAATAGCTGCCAGAGATGTAGGCAGGCCCAGCCTGGGAAAGGGAAGGCCAGGGTGAGAAGGACCAAGGTAGCAGAGAATGTTGAACTTGGCTGGTTGGCAGGGAAAGGGCCATGGAGCTACAGCCCCATGTTGTTTGTTATGGAAAGGATACAGATGAGCCAAGAATAAGTAGAGTTTGCCTCCAGGTGCTGTGGCTGGGCCATGTATTGGGGCTATTGTTTTATTATTTAATTTTTTTCCAAAGCCAAAAAAAAAAAAAAAAAGAAAAAAAGGAAAAGAAAAAAAAAAGGGAAAAAAAAGTAGTTGCTACAACCATTTAAAGGAACAACTTTAGCAGAGGGTTTGTAGTGTTGCCTTGAACCTCTGAGCCCTTTGTAAGATGTTTTTAAACTTTGGCACGTGTTGTGGGTGTAGTGCCCTTACCTGCTGTGTAGTGGAAGTGGCAGACTCCTGGCAAAGCCTATCTTTGTAATAAAACAAGGTGCTCAACTTACAGAGTGCAGTTCCTGCCAAGCACACGGGGAGGACTCACAGGGAGGTCACCTGCACAGACAAGTTTTGCACATGCAAGACACACCATGTGTAGGGTCAGCAGCCCAGTGAGAACAGGTGTGCACCCCTCGGGGCTCTCCACACACCTCTCCCACAGCCAGTCCCACAGTTCCTTCCCAGACCAGGCATGGGAGGGGACAATTGGCACAAGGACATCAGCAGCTGAGCCGACCAACGCTGTGCACATGAAGAGCAGTAACCCCACAGCAGCAGGCAGGCACCTTCACCTGCCAGGTGCCTCCCTGCACTGCCAGACTCGAGTCTGCAGCTTCAGCACCCGACACCAGTCGGCAATGACACCATGGCATTGCTGAATCTTCCTCCTCCCTAATAAAAGCTGTGCTTTCCACACACCAGAGGGATTTTCTTCTTCCACTAGGAAGTTGAGTCTTTGCAAAGCTAAATCCAGCCATTAAGTTATTTGGCCTCTCTCAAGGCAAGAGTTTTGCATTTCACAGGTGGGTGGTGAGAGGACACAGGCCCTGCCTGGTGCTGTTGGGGACACTGTCACACGGGTGAGCGGAGCTCTGTCTGTGAGGCCACCCCATCTGAGAACCCAGTGAACTCTGCTCAGTTACTGCTGTCACATTCCCCACCCTGTCCCTGGGGAGACACGAGTTCCAGTTCCATTGAAGATGGATCAACACAGTCAAGGCTGAAGTTTAAGAGAAGTTAGTTTGCTCAGCTCTTGCTTAAGCCCCAAAGCAAGGCCAGGAGCCTTGGAGGGCAATGGCAAGGCCAGCTGCGGATTAACAAAATCCTCTTTAGAAAGAGTTTTACTTCCACTTACTTTCTCCCACCCAGGAGGACTTGAAACCCTTTACATGATCAGCATGACCTTCAGAAGGGCTCTGCTCTGGGCAGAGCAGGGGAGATTCAGGCAATTTAAGCCTGAATGGAAGTGTGATACACTGACCCACTGGAGCTCATAAGACAAGTCTGCAGGTGGGAACTGTGCCGTAGACTGGTAACAAGAGCACGAGCTGTGCCGGAGGCCACAGTAACACCCCAAACTTGGGTTTTGAGCCCTGACACCTCCATCCTCCTCTTACAACAGTTACAGCACAGGCCGCGTCGGCTCTGCTGACACGGACAACTGGAAAAGTGATGTGAATAAAGAATTGCCTTTTCCCAGTGAAGGAAATGGAGTTCCGGCTGATTTATTACAGCACCCGATCACCCGAGGGGACCGCGGGAGGCGGGGCCGAACCGAACCGGGACCGGGAACACATAAAGTGCCGGGAAAGGAGGCGGGGCCGAACCGAACCGGGAAAGGAGGCAGGACCGAACCGAACGGAACCCGGAGGCGGGGCCGAACCGAACCGGGACCGGGACCACACAATGTGCCGGGAAAGGAGGCGGGGCCGAACCGAACCGGGACCAGAAAGACACAAAGTGCCGGGAAAGGAGGCGGGGCCGAACCGAACCGAACCGAACCGGGACCACACAATGTGCCGGGAAAGGAGGCGGGGCCGAAGCGAACCCGGAGGCGGGGCCGAAGCGAACCCGGAGGCGGGGCCGAAGCGAACCGAACCCGGAGGCGGGGCCGAAGCGAACCGAACCCGGAGGCGGGGCCGAACCGAACCGAACCGAACCGGGAGACAGGATACACAAGGCCGGGAAGCAGCAGCCCGCAGCGCAAGGAACTGAAAGCAGCGGATTCACAAAGGCTGCGGCTCCAGCCGGCCCCGGGACGGCCCAAAATACACCAAGACAAGAACCGGGCCGGGAGCGGGACCCGAGCGGGGAGAGAAACACACCGAGAGTCAGAGAATCAAACACACCAACAAACACAGACACACACACAGCGAATAAACCCGAAACCCAAACACACAAACCAGCGCAGAAACAAGCCCAGACACAAACACAGCTCCCGGGACGAGGCCCGGCGATGAGCCTGGGCCGAAAACCGCGCTGCGGGCGCTGAGCGGGGGCAGAGCGGCCACAGCGTCCTGGAGGATGCGCATTGGAAAATACGCGCCGCGGAGCGTCACAGCCGCGTAACTGCGCACATACTCCGCGGAGTAAAGTCACGTATTTTGAGATCAAGAACTACGCATTGGAAAATACGCGCCGCGGAGCGTAACTTCTGCGTAACTACGCAAATACTCCGCGGAGTAAAGTCACGAATTTTGAGATCAAGAACTACGCATTGGAAAATACGCGCCGCGGAGCGTAACATCTGCGTAACTACGCAAATACTCCGCGGAGTAAAGGCACGAATTTTGGGTTCGACAACTAGGCACTGGAAAATTCATCCAGCCAAGCGTTAACACACACGTAACTACGCAAATACTCCGCGGAGTAAAGGCACGAATTTTGGGTTCGAGAACTAGGCACTGGAAAATTCATCCAGCCAAGCGTTAACACACACGTAACTACGCAAATACTCCGCGGAGTAAAGGCACGTATTTTGAGCTCAAGAACTACGCATTGGAAAATACGCGCCGCGGAGCGTAACATCTGCGTAACTACGCAAATACTCCGCGGAGTAAAGGCACGTATTTTGAGCTCAAGAACTACGCATTGGAAAATACGCGCCGCGGAGCGTCACAGCCGCGTAACTACGCAAATACTCCGCGGAGTATCCGGCAGAGTGAGGGTTAAAAAAATAGGTAAAAATACGAGAAATCGCGAATTTCAGTGATAATAAGTGTGCAGGCACTTAATCGTTACCTACAGGGTATTTTATTAGAAATCTGTTTAAAAAATTACAATCTGCTGAAGGACCGCGGCTGCTACGGCAAGGGGCCCTCCGCGGGCTGCGGAGACCTCTCGCTCGCTATCTCCTGTGTCTGCAGGGCTGTTTCTGTTCCCTCTACCCACGCACGGTGGATAAGTTACCCTTCGATTCCGGTTTTCACGTTGAAAAGACTAACAGGGCTGTTAGAGCCACTTAGAAACTGTTCTCAGCCTGAGGCGGGCGCCGCGCGCGGACCCGAACAAAGTCCGGAAACGGAACCGTGTGCGTGCGCCTCTGTGAAATGCTTCCGGCGGGAAACTGTGTCCCCAGGGCGCGGGGTTCCGCCTCCCGCTCCGCGGGTTCCGCCCCCAGCTCCACGGCGAGCCGCCGTGGCGGGCGGTGGCCGCGGTGGTGGGCGGGGGCCGCGGTAGCTCCGCCCTGGTGAGCTTTATCCTCCAGAAAATCCTTGAACCCTGGTCAGGTCGCAGCTCCATACGGTCGAGCTCTGCAGACGGCAGGAATAACATCTCCTGAAATACAAGTTCTTCCCGGAGCCCACAGTTCTACTGCCGTTCCCTCCCGGAGCCCACAGTTCCCATCCCGGAGCTCACAGTTCCCATCCCGATCCCTCCCGGAGCTCACAGTTCCCATCCCGGAGCTCACAGTTCCCATCCCGATCCCTCCCGGAGCTCACAGTTCCCGTCCCGATCCCTCCCGGAGCCCAGAGTTCCATTGTTGATCTCTCCCGGAGCCCACAGTTCCATTGTTGATCCCTCCCGGAGCCCACAGTTCCCATCCTGGAGCCAACAGTTCCATTGCCGATCCCTCCCGGAGCCCAGAGTTCCATTGTTGATCCCTCCCGGAGCTCACAGTTCCATTGTTGATCCCTCCCGGAGCCCACAGTTCCCATCCTGGAGCCAACAGTTCCATTGCCGATCCCTCCCGGAGCCCAGAGTTCCATTGTTGATCCCTCCCGGAGCTCACAGTTCCATTGTTGATCCCTCCCGGAGCCCACAGTTCCCATCCTGGAGCCCACAGTTCCATTGCCGATCCCTCCCGGAGCCCAGAGTTCCATTGTTGATCCCTCCTGGAGCCCACAGTTCCATTGTTGATCCCTCCCGGAGCCCACAGTTCCCATCCCGGAGCCCACAATTCCCATCCCGATCTCTCCCGGAGCCCACAGTTCCCATCCCGGAGCCCACAGTTCCATTGTTGATCCCTCCCGGAGCTCACAGTTCCCATCCCGATCCCACAGCTGCTCCCCGCGGCCTCCGGGAGGAGGTGGGAGCCACAAGGGCTTTGTGCCCTTTTAACCTTTTCTGTTTTTGTTTTCGGTGTTTCCGCCCCTTTTTGGTCCCTGCGGCCTTTAGAGGGTTTTCTGTGTTCTCTTCCCGGCCCGGGTGTCCCCGCGGTGTTTGGGGCTGTGCCGGGCCCGCTCCCGGGCACTGCAGAGTTCAGGATCTCATCTCCCGGGATGTCAGCACACCACGGCGGCCTTGCTTTTCCCCTTTCCCCTCAGCAGCTGCAAGGTCGCAGCGCCCGGAGCTCTCTTTTCTGTTTCCCCTCCTCTCCTTTTTCCCTTTTCCCCCCGCTCCAGCGCGGAGTGGGTTCTGACTAACTCCATTTCATAAAGCTTTACGCGTTGTGTTTGTATGCCTTGAGAACGTGTTGATATAGGCTTTTTAAAGTTTATTTTGTTTTCTGACTGAATTCTAGTTTTTTACAGTTTTGTGGTTGCTGGAGAGATGGAAAGCAGTAAATGCAGTGCCTTATTACCTATCGAAGATTTCAACATAGTCTGATTTCTTTAACAAAAATGTTAACCAATTTGCCAGATGAAATTACACAAAATAAAACCACAAGAAGCTACTCAGCTGTTCAATCTGCCAAATTACACGTTATTATATATTTTTAGCAAACCTGCACTCTAAAAAGTCTTACTAAATTTCTGTTTCAATGAAATTTGCAGTTGCCATGGGTTTTTCTCATAACTAAATTACTTAAAAATTTAATCTGCTTGTTGTGACTTTTATCCCCTTCGGTACACCATCATACTGTTATTTCTCTTACCAATTGTTCACTTTTTCATTTTATTTTTGTGTTAATAACGGTAGATTAAGCTACATCTTGTCATATCTATAAGTTTTAAGGGTACTAATTTGCAGTTATGTTTAGTGAAGGTCCAATAATATAGTGCTCTGTTACCTTCTGTTAAGTTGAGCAAGGCTAAGTTCTATCAAGTTAATTTTGTAAATTTCATATCTGCTAAGTTCCAGTATTAAGTTTAGGCAATGTTTTATTCCAGTTTTATATATAGATCACAATTGTATTCAGTATTAATAATGATTAACTTTGAGTTTTTGTAGGTGTACCTTCTGTTTTACTGAGGTAATAATTGAACTACATTTTATTAATATAAAGCTTTTTTAGGGCAGAGTTCTATTGAGTTCATTTTGTTAAGTTTTATAGCTGTCAAAATTTGTTTATACCAGGTTTGAGTGTTACTCAATCTAAGTTACTATAGCTTTTACCAGTAAGTTGTTCAGTGTTTTCTTTTGCTTCATTTTACTGTTTGAATGAATGTTTGGAGCGTATGATCTCAACTTTTTCAGATTGTTAAGACTGATATAAAAAAGATCATTAAATCTAAACCCCAATTCAGTGTACAACAGCAAAGCCTAATTGAATCATTAGCTTAAAGAGAAGATATGAGCGTGTTTTTATCAACAGGTTAAAAGTGGTCATCTATTCATTTGATCAGACATCCATGGCCTCTGAGAAAACGAGGCCCAGTGAGAAGTGACTCCATCACCACCCAGCCTTCATAAGAACAGGAGCAAAAGCCAGAGCACAGCTGTGCCTAGAGAGTTACAGAGGAAACTAGTCAGCAAAACTAGTCAGCAAAAGCCTTATGTCACCATCATGGTGCTGTGTTCCTACTAACCTTCTTCAGCTATTCCCTGTTCCAGGATTCCAAAAAGACATTCAGTGATGTCAAAGATCAACATCTCCAGCTAATGGACTTTCTCCTGAATCTTAGCTATTTGGACTTAAATGACCATTGTTTTAATCTCAATTTCCCGTAGAGACATTGGGCATGATTTTTATTTTTCTCATGCTGTGAGACTCTGTGTCAGTGACATGATTTAATAAGTTTTGTTGATTGTAATTGTTTTTTTATCTATCTTGTCTCATATTTAATAGCTAACCAGTAATAGCCTTAGTAAGATGCAAATTGTTTTAACAGCAGAACATATGAGCTTTTTTAAATTAATAAAAAAGGGGTGATGTTGTGACAGGTAGAATTATAAAAGAAAGGCCTCATAAGATCAAGCCTGCTCTGTTAAATTAATAGTTGGCCTGTCACCTCTTCTAAGTGTAGTAAAGAATTCGCAAGTTCCCATCAAAAACAGTCTTGGTATGAAAGGTTCTTTAACACAACAATCTATTCTGGGGTTAAAAAATAAGTGCATCGATGTGAACAATAAGATCTGTTCCATGAGAACTCAGAAAGGAAAAAATGTGAACAACCTGAATCTTAGCACAAATCACCTTCTGACCAAACAATGAAGTAGTAAAATTACCAGCCAATACTACCAACTACCAGCACATGAGGTGTGTGAACACTGTGTCAAAGAAGTGATGTGAATAAAGAATTGGCTTTTCCCACATGAAGAAAATGGAGCCCCAGCTAACTTATTGCAATAGGGAGATGTCTGCCCGTGGCACACACCCAGAGCTCCCTGGTGCTCAGGTAATCCCAGCTCAGCCAGGCATTAGCACAAGGGCAGCCTGGACACCTCACACCAGGCTGTGGGCACCATGGTTCCACAACAGCACCTGCCAAGTCTCAGCTCCTCTGTTCCTGGAGATGTCACCATGCTGTGTCCCATGGGTCCCTGCCCATCACCTGGCACACTGTCAGCTGCACACACACAGCCCCCAAACCCAGCAGCCCCTTGGCACCACAGCTGGGGACACCTGGGGACAGAGAGAGCACCTCTCCCTGAGGACATCAGCTCACCACCTGCAAGTTGAGGACAGGGCTGAGGAATTCTGGCACTGAGAGATGGAAGCCCAGGGACAGGGACACACAACAATCATGCCATTCTATGAAGCAAATAAACAAGCTTTATTAGGGAGAGGTGAACACAGAGTTAAAACTTGTCCTAGGCACTGAAACCAGCCCAGACTCCAAGGGCCTGGGACCAGCTGAAGCAGGGCTTAGCTCCCTACAGAGCCTTTCTGTCTGCTGCCACGGGGGCTGCCTTCTTCATCCTGGCCTTCCCCTGCCCAGCTCCTGGAGTCACTCGGGGCTTCTTTGCCTGATCTTGACCTCCCTGTGCCTTGGGGGCACCCTGCTGTGCCCCCTTGGGCACCTTCTTCTTGCTCTTTCCTTTGGGGGCCTTTTGGGGCTCTTTCAGCCCAGCACTTCCAGAACTGTCACTGTCGCTGCTTCCTGAATTGTCAGGACCCTGAGCTGTGCTGAGTCTTGAGCGTCCTTTTCGGGGAGCCTGGCGGTGGCTGGCAGCTTTTGGGGGCCCTGAAGGCCCTGAGCCATGAGCCTGGGGCCGGTCAGCACTTGAGGGATGCTTTGCTCTCTTGCTCTTGGGCTTCTCAGCTGCTTGTGGCTGGGCCTGCAGGGAAGAGAAGAGAGCACCTCAGGGTGTTGCTCTGCCATGAGCCACCCAACCCCACCACTGGCCCTAACTCACATCCACAGGTTTTTCCTTTGGCTGCTTGGTGGCCTTTGGCTGCTTGGTGGCCTTTGGCTGCTGCTTGGTGGCACCTGTGGAAAAGGGCAGCAGATGAGCCCATGTGGGGCCAGGCAGTGTGAGCTTATTCACAGCACCAGCAGCCCCTTACCTTGCTGTCGTGCTCCTGCCACGGGGGCCTGGGGGGCCTTGGTGGTCCCTTTCTGTCCTGCCTTTGGGGCCTGTCCTCTGTCAGCATCTGCCTGGCTCAGCTTCTGCTTCTGCTGTGGTTTCTTGCGTGCTAACTGTAGGTGAGAGAGGGGTGTCACCAGGGCCAGGCAGCACCTCAGTCCCCAGCCCTGTGCTCCAGCAGCCCTTGCTCACCTTGAAGGTGCCCGTGGCCCCCACAGCAGAAGAGTTGGGGGGCCGCACCAGGTCGCCACAGCTCAGCCCCTTGCTCAGTGCCTGCTTCAGCTGGTACTTGAGGCGGATGGGGTCCACTGTGGGGTACTTGCCCAGGATGAAACGCTTGATGGCAACCACAGAGGCACCCTTCTTCTCATCGTGGGCCCGCAGCGCCTCCTTGACCATGTGCAGGGTTGGAGGGTGCTGGGTCGGATGGCGCTGGGCTGTGCCAGCAGCTTTGGCTGCAGGAAGAGGGACCATTTGGGACTGGAGCCCAGTCCTGAGACATTCACAGCCCTAGCAGCCTCAAAGCCCCCAGAAGCCAAGCAGCCACAACCCTGCTCATCCCTGCAGCCCCTCAGGGACCACAGCCTCCAGAGCCCAGAGCCTGAGCCAAGCTCCAGCTCTGAGGGACCCCACAGCATTTGCAGACCCCTTACCTAGCTGAGGCTCCATGGCAGTACACAAATCCAGGCAGTCACAGGCAGCTCTAACCACAGCACCACAAATCCTACTACCACACCCAGCTCACCTCCATCCAATTTATCTGATGAGCAGCCTGGCTGCAGGTGCTGGTTGTCAGCTGCTAATTGCTATGGTGGAAGCCCTGATGGAAGCTGAAGGCCCTTTGCCAAAGCTTTGTGAGGGGCTGGAGGGAGAAGGAGCACACCTAAGCAGAGGGTTTGGAGAAGGATGAGATGGGGGGTTTGCAGGGTGATTGCCCTGAACAGGCGAATGAAATGTGTCTACCTGCGGCTAGGTGGGTGTTGGGGTGCTGGGATTGCAGCTTGTGACAGCTGTGAGGTGCACAGGGGACCAGCCCAGAGCATGGGGCCCACACAGACCCTTGTAGTGTGAAGGTGGGATGTGCTGTCCCCCTTACCAAGGAGGAAATGGGCCTCTGATAATGGGGGGGGGGGGGGGGGGGGGGGGAAGATTCCACTAGTGAGAGGAGGAAAATTAAGAGCTGCTTGGTTCTGCTTGGAAAAGAGGCAAGAGAAACAACTCTCCCCCAGTGTCACAAGCAGGACAATTTTCCCCCGCCCACTGTATCCCATGTTCAGGGGGAGCACTCTCAGCCCTGGACATGGGGCAACCATGTCACTTCCATGACCCCTCCGTGCAGGCAGCTGTGCTTGTGAGGAGAACCTGAGTAAAACACTAATGCCCTCCTCTCACCCATACCAGCACCAGCCTTCTTATTGCTTCATTTCCAGTCCATTTCTGAATTCCCCAGGAAGGGGACAGTGGGGGCACAGGAGAGCTGCTGGGGCTGGGTGCATTTCCTCATCCTGGATCCATCCATCACCTCTCTGCTGGCTCTGTGATGCCTCTGGCACCTGGCTGAGCTGGCAGGAGGGTCCCAAACCCTTGCTTGCCCCTAGCACCAGCAGGCAAGTGACACAGTGTGAGGACAGCCTGTGGGCTTGGGGCCAGGCCTTGTGCCAAGGCTGGTCCTCCACGGGCAGGAGAACCACAGTGCCAGTCATCACCACACTCTTGTGGGGCACAGCCTCGTGGACAGCAAACAAACACTGAATCCTTCCTCCTCTTCCCTCCAAAACCACCTCCCAGATTTGAAGTATATGAATCAGACAGCAGCCTAAACACTGAATTATTCATAAAACTCTAATCTTTAGATTTCACTGAATATGCAGAAGTATCGATAAAAAAAATAATGAGAGAATTGTACTTGCAAATTGCTCTTTATTAAGGGTTTAATTCGCATGGGCTCTATCCGTTCCCTATTAGTCCTTGCAAAGCTGCATAGGATTAGAAATCAGAGAGGATAATAACGTACAAAAATAGTTTCAAATGTTGATAACACTGAACAGCGAGAAAAACATCTTATTTGTATAACTGAACTAAAAATAAAAATGAAGAACACTGCTACAATTGCAATATGCCATCTTGTAGTGCTTGGAGCATATGTCGGCACGCTGAGCCATATGCTGCTGGGTCCTGCCTGCTGCGGCGTGGGGGAGATCAGCCCTGTGCCCAGCAAGCCTCAGCAGCACCAGAGCTGCCCAGAACCTCCTGCTGGGCCCAGGCCACACTGACCACGGCCAGTATGGGGAGGGCATGGGCAAGCTTGTTGGGGGCTGGCCCTAGGGGTCCAGAGATGCCGAGGGAAGAGAGAGAGGACTGCAGGGAAGGGCTGCGGGGAGACACGGAGCAGATCTGCTGCTGAGGGTGCAAGCTCCGTCCTGCTGCTGCAGCCGTGCTGAAGGACTGAGCACAGAGCTGCCCCGGAGTGCTGCGGCCACACACGGCTGTGCCAGGCACGACCCTGCAGTGGTATCCATCCCACCCCCTGGAGGAATCACAGTGTCTCCCAGGACTTCTGGCAGATGGGGCAGGGCCAGAGCTGGGAGGATCTGGCAGAGCCAGGGCACCCTGCAGCAGCCAAACCTGCCCTGGGCAGACAGAGCATGATGGGGCTGAGCGACTGGGCAGCACTGGCTGGGATCCATCTCTGGCAAAAGAGCCAGAAAGTGACCCCAGCTCTGGCCCCGGCAGAACGTGCCCTGGCTGGGGTGTCAGGGTGGCTTGAGGGAGGCAAGGACAGCTCTGCCATGGCCCAGGCACAGCAGAGATCTCCAACCCAGTCTGCACTCAGAGAAGGGGCATGAGCTCTCAGCAAGTCAACAGAAATGCATGGATTTATGCCAGAGGAGCTAAGCCTTTGCATTTTAATTACAAAACGTGTGTACACATTTTCAACCCTGTTCCCAGGGTTCCTAGTGCCAGGAGCGAGGAGCCCACCCCACAGGGCCTTGGCCACGGTGGAGCAGGGACAGGTGGTGGGGACAAGTTTGTGCTCCCAGGGTGGAACCCCAGGGACTAGCTGCTCCCATGGGGCCTATGCAGGAGAGACCTGGCTGGTGGAGACGGAGGAGGTCTCTGTCTTGCCAGCAGATGTGTCCTCATCAGCCAGTGGGTTCTTGCCACAGCAGAGGGTTGTGATCATGCAGTTACGGAACTGGGAGAGAGAGAAGCCCAGGGTAAGCCAGATAGACACCGTGCAGCTCTAGCTGCAGAGCCGTCTTTAAGCCCAGCAGAGCTGCTTGGAAGCCCCCAGTACTCTGATACAGGAGGAATTATGCCTACATGGTGTCTCCTGCCCCACTGCCTGCTGCCCACCCATCTGCTGCCAGCCCTGCCTGCTCCAGTCTTGGCTCCTCCCTCAACTCAGCACCTGCATTATTTCAGGTGAAATGGCCTTGCATTTGTGAGATTTATGCAACACCAAGCATGAGCTGCACAGTCAGTTTCCCAAGTGCCAGGATGACATCTCCTGGAAACAATCCCCACTCCAGACCACTGGCAGCTTGAGATGCTGCAACTCTCTGCCAGCTGTTATAAAGAGAAACACAAAAGAGGAGTTTCCTGGCACCCTGCCAGTTACCTGTTTGTTCATTACGATGTAGATGACAGGGTTGTAGATGGATGAGCTCTTGGCAAAGAATGCCGGGATGGTCATGAAGATGGGCCCGAAGTCCGAGCCCTGGTTGGTGAAGATGTAGAAGGCAACGCTGGCGTAGGGGACCCAGCAGACCAGGAAGGCGATGACCATGATGATGACCATGCGAGTCACTTCTTTCTCTGCCTTCTGGGTGGTGGCAGACTCCTGCTGCTGGGCAGCAGCCTGTGGGCAGAAGGGAACAGAAACGTGACGGAGCCAGTGCGCACTGCACCAGTGGGGACACGGGGTAGGGCTCACGGGAGTCTAGCTGCACATCTGGAGTTTGCTATTTCCCTCTTCAGAGGTGGGCAGGCTGGCCCCTGGAGGGCCCTCCCTGACACCATTCTTGAGCCTGCTGTGAGCTCCTTCCCTGCACTGGGGACAGGGGTAGCCCTATTGACCACTGTGGGTACCCACCTCCTTGACTGTGCAAACCAGGTTCCCGTAGCAGAAGAAAATGATCAACAGCGGGATCATGAAGTGAACCACAAACATGTAGATGACAAAAGATTCATTGTTGACTTCTGGCTTCAGAGTGTAATAGTCAATCCCGCATGAGCACTGCATGCCCTCAGGGATGTACCTGCAAGGTGAGCCCAGCAGGTCAGCACCCAGCAGAGGAGACTGCCTGGAGGCCACAGCTGAGCCCCCAGCCAGGCTCCCACACCCCTGACACTGGGTCAATGCCTTCCCTACCTGGACCAGCCGAAGAGTGGGGGAGCTGCACAGGCCAAGGCCATGATCCAGGTGAAGGCGACACCCATGATGGCATGGTTCTCCCCGAAGCGGAAGTTGCTCATGGGCTTGCAGACCACTACGTATCTCTCAATAGCCAGGACCACCAGTGACCAGAGAGCAATTTCACCTGCACCAGGGAGAGGAACAGAAAGGGACACAGGGGCTTTGAGCAACAGGAAAAGAAAAACACCCTGATGGAAGCATGAGGCTTCCTCAGACTGATGTTCCTGAGGACAACCCCTGGCAGCAGCTTAATCTCTGCCAAGGGTTCAGAAAGATAAATGGAGAATGATCAAGGACAGACGTGGTAGGACAATGTGAGAAGACCCCTTCTCACTGTACTGCTGACCTACAGGAACCACTTTGCTGCTTGTTTTTGAGAGTCATGGCTGATCCCACCATTCATCCCAGACAGCACCTGCACCTGCAAGCCTGTGGTCACACCCTGATATGCAGCAAGGGCCCATCACCCCAGGACCTCCCCTCACTACCCACAGCTTCCCAGAAAACTTGTGCCACAAGGACCAAACCAGTAAAACTGTAGCTGTGACTGAAAGCTGAGCCAAATGGAGGAGAAGGGCATTTTCAGACACACAATTTCTGTTTAACATCTGTTTGGTTCCATACCAGGCTGGCATGGGGAGAAGAGCCAGCTCTGCTTGCCTGTACCACCACGCAGCACACCAGAGCCAATGGCAGATTCAGCCACGCAAAATGGGAGGAACAAAATTGTCATCTCTTGAGTCAGAAAGTGAGCCAAGGAGATGTGCAAATCCAACAACTGCAAAATCTGGTATTGGCTGCTTTTCATTGCTGCACCATGGTTCTCAGGATACTGAGCAGGTGGTTCACAAAATAAAGTTTTTTTTAAGTGCCACTTGTCACTTTCTTCAGCTCCTACCCAGAAACATGGCAAATGGCCTCAGTCCACAGCAGCAGCAGGTCAAGGACATTAGAGGTACCATGTTTTTCCAAGATCATCTGTTTTCCCTCCCACTCCTACAATCTGGGGAAATTCCTGACAGAAGACATTTGAATATTTGGAAAACTTACCGCCCAGTGTGGCAAAGAAGCCTTCGATGTAGCACCCTGTTACTCCAAAGACAAAGTACCCATTCATGGAGGTGTACATAGTGGTTGTGAAGCCTCCAAATACCATGAAGAGGTCAGCAACCGCCAGGTTCAGAAGGATGTAGTTCAGAGGTGTCCGGAGCTTCTTGTGCTGGATGGTGACGTAGAGTGTGAGGAAGTTGATGGGGAAGCCGAGCAGAATCAACATGAACATGTAGGCAGCCAGTGCTGAGTACTTCCAGGGCTCGGCCAGGTAATACTGGGGGTACTCAAAGGGGCTCCGCACCACCCCAGTCTTGTTGGACATGGGCACGTAGAAGTCTTGGCCTTCTGTCCCATTCATGGTTGCAGATTGTGAGGCCTTTTTTGCTCTTACTCTGGGAGTTCTTCTGTGCAAGGGGGAAACTGCCTCTGAAATGGAGCTCCTGACACCTCTCAGCCTTCACTGTCACCCCAAGGAGAACCAGTTACACTCCCCTCCACAGGGCACCTTTATAAAGTGCCCCCAAGGTAAGCTCCAGGCACTGGTGTCAGCACGATTAGGGTTTAGAGAATTATTAATCATAATCATCCCAGGGTAATTGGCTTTCCTGGGCAGGTGTTAAGGTGACACCAGTTTCTGGCCAGTGCTGTCATTGTTGGAGACCACAGCTCATGGTCACATACATAGAGGTAGCTCTGCACTGCACCATTCATTTGCAGGGGCTCAAACCAGGCAGCAGCTTCCTTGCACAGCCTTGCTCTTCCTTTCCCTTCCCCGCTAACTGGAGGGACATGTGTGGTTCAAAGCCCAGGGTTTGGGGGCTGCAAATGGTGGCCAGGCTGGGCAGGTGTGGTGTGGTGTCCCCACTGGAGAGCCATCCCCACATACTGCCAATCCCTGTGGGAGGCTGCAGAAGGCAGCATGGCCAAACCTTCTTCTGCATGCTCCAGCCATCTCTCTGCGCAGGATTTGGCTGTGGAGGTTTGACCACCACCATGGAACACTTGGCCCACTGGCAGGTTAGCAGTTGTGCCATCTCCTCTGTGCCTGTCTTTGTATCTGATTTGGGTCATGCGAACTACATTGGTAACACCTAATAAATAACCTAGTCCATCTGTCCTGGACTGGAATCATTCTGCAAAGGTGCTGGACCAGGGCACTGATGGGAGGTTCAGAGCTGAAGCCAGCCCTCAGTTTCATATGCTGGTTGACAGACAACCTCAGGCTCCTCAAAGCTTGCATAATCATCAAACTCCACAGGGAAGGCTATTTTTGGGGCCTTTTGTGCCCTCTGTGTCTCTCTGACTCACCACTCCATGGACTCAGTTGTGCTTGAAACATTCCTTGTGCCAACCAGCAGCTGAGTTACACATAATCTTTTCTTAATTTTTCAGAGACAGTTGGACAGACCATGCAGAAGGTGAGCAAAGAGACTTCACTCTGCACCCACCTCCCCTTGCTGTTTTGGCTGCACTGAGGGCTGAGCTGAGAGTTCTCAGCCAGGAGCAAGTGAATGCAAGGGCCTCATCCCAGACAGGAGGATGTACCAGAGCTGCTGGAGCTCATAGGTGCAAGGTGGGAAGAAGTTCATGTCCTCTTCACTTTAATGAACTTCCTCCAGTCCTGATCTAGTTTTCACCAATGTTTCTTGTAGGTTAGTTTAGCAATAAGTTCAATGAAAAAAAGCACAAAGTGCTGTACTCTCCTTAGAGCAGAAATCAAGCTGGGAAACCTGCCCTGGAAGTGGGGAAGGTGGAAGGGGCTGAAGTGCTGGCACCACAGCAGGGCACATCTTGCTGGCAGCCCAATGCAGGCCACAGTCTCTGGACAGTCTCAAAGGTCTTCCTTCACATTAACATGAAAACATCAGGTCCTCACATACACTCTGCTCACCCTAAGCCCCTCTCAATCAATTTCTCACACTTGTTGCCAAGGCCAGAGCAGTGCCACTTTCTAACTGCAAATGCAGCTCTTTACACTCGTACCTGGGCACACAGGGATTAAAGGTTTATTTCCTAAAACACTTTAAGCTGATGCAATAAGCCACTGCTGAGGTAGCAGCTGCCGCAAAGAGCTTAGGGCTGGCGTGCGTCACCACTGGATGCAGCAGTGGGACAGGCAGGCAGCTGAGAGGCAGAGGAACAGGGCAAATTGCTCACAGCTTCCAACCAAAGTGCTATGGTGGGACCTCTTGTACCTCCAGGCAGGCTCCATGGCATAGGGCAGCCTGGACTAGAACACCTTCATCACATATGAGACATGCAGAGTAGAGTATTTCTGCCCAGAAAAACCCAAAACGCTTTTCAAAGCTAGACTATATTCACAGAGTTGTTTAAAAAAACACATTGGTCCACTTTGTCTTGGTCCATTTTGTCTCTGTGTCCTTTCTCTTCAGTTTTACAATTTTACATTCCCACTGGCTCTGCACAGCCAGCTCAGTTCCAGAAGGAGCTGAATTCCACCCTGGCTCCCATCTCAAACAGCACTGTTTATCCATGTCAATAGCAGAGTCTTCACTGCAAACAGTGACAGCTGAGTCAGAAAGCAGACGAGCTGTAATTAGAACAGAATGTTTTTAAAGTGGTAAATCAAGCAAACTTGGTCAGGAAGCACTGAGGGACTTGGAAACCCAGCAGTGTGATTGCAGGGTCTCCTTTTGCAGAGGAACTCGAGCAGACAGACATCCCATTTCACGTGCAAAGTGCTGCTCCCGTGGGAGCTGCCCCGCCAGCACCGACCACCTCAGCTCATGTCCTTTCCCACTCAGAGTGAAGGGCTGGGACAGACAGGCTGCCATCACAACACAACTCGTGGCACCACCAGCACAGCTTATACTGGATTAAAGTCAAGAGACACACCACTTCCCAGCTCCAGCCAAGCTGGTTACCTTGACGAGTCTTCCTGCTGCTGGGAATGAGCCTTTGGCCGTCCTGGTGAGATTCCCCTGCCCAGGGTTACGTTGGTGTCACTGGCACAGGGCTCAGGACCCTCACAGCAGCGTGGGGTGCTGTGTGTTGGTGTCTAAACTGGCACTGGGAACACACCCCTGCTGCAGCTGGGGCTGAGCACTGGGGTCTCCATTCTCCCTGCTCTGCCCACCTCAGCAATAGGCCAGAGCAGGGCTGGGAACAGAGGTACAGATCTGGGACAGCTGGCCAAAGGGGTGTGCTGCTCCAGATGATGTTGTGCTCCAAAATAAAAGCTCAGGGAAAGGGGGAAGGGAGGATGTTGTGCTTGTGGTGTTTGCCTTCCCAAGGGACAATTACTCACGCTGAGCCCTGCTCTCCAGGATGCAGGGAATAAATTCCTTCTTGCTTTGCTTGCACACAGAGCTCTGCTTTAGTTATTAAACTGTCTTGATCTCAACACAGGAGTTTCCTGGCTTTTGCTCTGCCCATCCTGTAGGGAGAGCAAGCCAGTGTAGGGGCTCAGGTGCTGCCTGGGACTGATGCCCCCCGTGTGTCATGTTTCCACAAGAGGCTGCAGCAGGGAGCAGCAGCTCTGTCTCCTCCCACACACACACAGAGCTCCCCTTGCCTCAGGGCTGACACGATGCTGGGGACACCCTGCTCAGCAACACTCCCTTGGCACAGCCCTCCCTGGCAGCAGCACGGAGCTGACATGCTGCACTTTAACCAGGTGAATTCCACACAGATTCAACCACCGTCTGCCCCAGGGTGGCTGTGAGATGCCCCCAGTGTCAAGGGCACCGGAACTCTTCAGACTGTATTTGAAGGGCTCTAAATGCTGTTCTTGACTAAATGGAATAGAAAGGAAAAAGAAATTCAAGATCAGAAGCACAAGTATTATAGCAAATTCTGAGACAATAAATAGTGAAAAATAGTCCCATTTATTTGAAGATCTGTCAGTAACTGGTGTGTATTAAAGGAGCACAATCTGGAGTAAAAACAATTACTTAAAGGCTGAACTAGATCTTAGAAACATTCCTGTAAAATTCTGTGGCACTTCAGCTGCTTGTCTAGAAAATTCAGAGCACATTCACAAAACCCAGACATTTTAATTAAAAAAAATAATTCTTCAACTTGGTTTCACTCTTACATACAAAATGAGATAAGGTGACATAACTAAGTTATTAGGAAAGCTCTACAGATCTAAGAAGTGTTTTACCAAGCCAACAGGGGAGTCTGTTGTTGAGGTAAAAGACTGTTTTTCTTCATTGGTTTGACTCATCTGTTTTCCACCGACAGAATGGACAACAATTATGCTGGAGTATGAGGAGCTCATAGTCTTCTGTGTGAAACATCTGTTAATAAGGAACAGATTTAAAACAAGTTAGCCTGTGCCCTGCTCAAACAAAATGCAAACTGAGCTTAATGGCTGCTCAATAGCACAGATATTCTGGAACTACCATCACAGAGAATTGCTCTTCTTAGTTTCAAGCACCTGAGATGGCACAGCCTGGAGCAGAGCAGCAAGCACTTCAGAGACCTCTGCCAGTGCTGCTGAGAAGGCACAAACCCGCTAAGTCCTTCTGCAAAAGGACGGGCAACTGGGCAGTTGTGTAAGCAAACATCACTGAATTCCAGCATTTCAAAAAGTCATTTCTGAGCGAGGCAGCAGCAGGACTGAACCACAAGGTAACAGTCACTGACTGGTTTTCCTTCCTAGACTAGGCTTCAAGTCAGAAAGACAGAGCAAAAGGAAATAAATATAAATCAGCTTCTGTTGGTCATCCCAGGTTTGCTCAAGAGGCTCTGACTTGCTGTCAGGGCAACTTCTCAAATTCAGCTACGGCCAAGTCTTCGCAGGCAGCTGTCCCTATGTCTGTACACAGCTCAGAGTTGGGTTGTCACCGCCCCGTCTCTACCTCATTCAGGAATTAGCTGAGTACACTTTAGAGGCCGAGGCGTCAGTGACTAGCAGCGTGTCCCCATCACCCTCTGTCCATCCCCCCTCCCCAGCGCGGTACCTGGAAGCAGGAGGGGCACATGGTGATGGAGGCGTCGGGCAGCAGGGAGCGGTAGTACTGCCACCGCAGCGGCCGCGGCCAGCGCTTGATCAGCACGTCCCTGCGGCTCATGGAGCGCAGCACGGCGCGGCTCACCACCACGGGCACGAACTGCGAGCCGCCCTGCTGCACCGGAGAGAAGCGCTAAAGCCCACCGCAAGCCCCTCGGGGCCTGCAAGGTCTTTTAAGAAGCAAAGTTACACTCGGTAGAAGACAATGCAGAACTGGTTCAACCCTGTCCCACCAAACTCCTTGTCAGTTTTATCAAAACGCCAGCAACAGCAGCATCTGGCCACATCTGTTTCCAGTGAGCTTCCCTAATCTCTTTAACACAATTCCTTGCAAATAACAGCCACGCTCACAGTCTCTGTGAAACCCCCACAGTAAGGCCTGCTCTAGAAGTGTGTTCCTGCTGTACCAGTGCACGGTGAGGAAACAAAATTCCAGCAGTGTTTGCTTTAAAATCTTTTATTGTTTCGTGAGGTTTGTGTTTGTTTATTTGGTGGGGTTTTGTGTGGGTTTTGCTGGTTTGTCTGTTTTGAGGGGTTTTGTTTGTGTTCTTAAGGGAGGAGTTAACTACTTAGCCCATTTCCTTCTCAAGAGCCATCCCTCTCCCAGTCCCCTCCTCTGCAGCTCTCTTTGTACCACACACACACCAGAAGAGCAGCTTTGTAAAGTAAATTTTTCTATTAATTTCTGTTAGTAGACACAGGTACAGTTCTTACCTCAAAGCTCAGTTTTGCTGTAAAGGGATCATCATCCTCAATAATAATATCTGTACTGTCATCAAGCCTCAAACTCTGAGTATCTGGATGCATATCTTAAGGAAGTACAAGAATTCCTGTAAAAGTGGCTCACTTACCATCGCCAGCACTGACAGAATCAGTGTGAGAGCACCCAGCAGGACCAGTACCCTTGCTGCTTCAGAGTATCTCAAACTGTGACAGTGCCCAGGTCATTACAAAAAGTACCAAGAAGGCCTTGCTGGGATTTCCAGTGACTGGGAAAGTTTATCACTGCAGCTGCTGTGGAACAGTCTGACCACGGCCAGGCATGACATCAGCTCTTACCCTTCCACAGATGACAGAGCAAAGGAAGCAATCTATTGAAGTTAGATTTTTGGGCAGCTTTAGTCAGAGTTTGTGTGCTCTTGTGCATTACTCAACATCTCATATTCTATAACCCCCCTAGCAACTGGGAGCTCTGGATGCCAAAGCATTCCAAACCAGATCTCAACAGGAACAGTTGTGAAGTGCTACTTCCCTTGGCTGAGAAAAGGCAGCCTCTAAATGAAGCTGTTATTGGAAGCAACACACTCCAGATTCCTCCCATCCTTGTCAGAAAGCAGTTCATACAGAAACAGGTAAAGCATGGCATTCCACTGGTAAAAATAACCACTGCACAGGACATAAATAAACTGCCTTGATGGAAAATTGTCCTGACAATATTAGGTTTAGTTAAACCATATTTTAGTTGTTATACTAACATGACAAAGAAACAAGATCCAATTGTACTTACATCAGTCATATGACAAAAAGAAAGGTTTAAAACTAAGGGTAAAAAATAAACTCTAAATTGTTTAATTTTTTTCCCTAAGAAAAGGAAACCAATTCTGATCAAAAGGATACGGTCACTCAGCATCTCTTGCCATTTATTCTCTCTTTTACTCACTCTTGGAGCTTCAAGATCAATGAGAGCTACAGCTTCTTCATCTGTGATGCCATCTTCCAAATAGAACTCAACCAGATGTAGCACCTCTAAAAGGTGGGAAAGGCAGGAAGTATTAGACCTGCAGGAACTCAGGAGATGCCTCATAGCAGATACTGTACTCCACACCAGTGTTGTTCTGCCCACCTTCTCTCATGAAACAAGTTACATAAAATAAAATTGCAGCAACCCAACCCCCTGAACTTCTGTGTTCACCTTCAGAGAACATCACCAGATGCATTTCAGTGTCTGGCAATAAAACAATGCTGTGCTGCTGCTCTGCAGCGAGAGCCAACAACCTCCACTCAGTCAAATTTATCAACAGTAAAGGAACATTTGTTTGGCCAAACAGTGCAGAGAGAAGAAATTAAGCACTAGCCTACTCTGTTAACATTTATCTATCGCAAAGCACGGGCAAACCCGACGTCCCAACGCACCGTAGGAGGAGGCTGAGAAGACAAAAGGCTGCCGGCAGTTAATGCAGACATTCCCCAGGTTATTCAGCAAAGGGTTGTTGGTGGAGCACCTGTAACACAGGGGCACGAGTTCCTGAAAAGACAGATGGAGAGCATGGTAATCTCAGACAGGCACATCCTCAGCTCTTTGTTTTCAATTAAACACGGGCCCCTTGGGCTGACAGCACCGATACAACACCAGCGCCAGTCTGGAGAAGCACTGCTGTGAAATCAGATCCTTCAACATCTGAAAGTGCTTTCCCTTTTTAACAAACCAGCAAGTTTTCCCCTTAAAAATAGCTGTCTTCACCATTTTAACTATTAAATTTTCACCTTGCCTTTGCAGTAACAGAAGCAGAATTCTGCATCAAATACACAGGGATAAAAGAAGCCAAAGTTTACTGAAGCAAAGTTTTTTGCTCTAAGATTTGGTCAAATTTAGGTTCTCCAATTAATTCCTTTCTTCTCAAGAGCAGAGTTATTTTAGGCAGTTCTTAAAGGGTGTGTTTCTATTATTTCAGGAGGCCAGGTGCATGTTCACTAGTACAATGCAATTTATTTTTAGTGAGTACTCCCTGAGAAATGGCTTTACAGAACACTGCAGAAAGCCAGACTTCAGTGAAAGAAGAAAAGGTGTTAAAGTAAGATTTACGGAAGGAAGGTCACTGAAGGGATGGAGGGAGGAGGGAGAGGGTGTTAGGAGTGGGACAAATGAAAGTGACCTCCAGCTGGAGAGAGAGACAAAGACTGTGGAACAAAAGCATGTGAACAGGGGAGAAAAGGGCTTGGAAGAATTAATCGGCAGCAAGGAAGGTGACTGCAAGAGAGGAGAGGGAGGATGGAAGCTGCCCACAAAGAGAGGGCTGATTTTAATTTGTTCTCAGGAGCAGAAGGAAGTCTGACTTGAAG
This sequence comes from Sylvia borin, assembly GCA_014839755.1. NCBI lineage: Eukaryota > Metazoa > Chordata > Aves > Passeriformes > Sylviidae > Sylvia > Sylvia borin. The sequence goes on from CM025968.1 coordinate 367,730, forward strand.
AATAACAATGAAAGGACTGTGTTTCCAGCAGAAATACAATTATATCACAGAGCCATGCATAATACATTTCAGATTGTTTTGTGCACACAGGAACTCATATTCTAGGATTAGGCCACATATTAATGATTAACATGAAACACATTACAGCTTACTTCACTGTCATGGAATGGCTTGGACCGGATTGTCAGGCTGCCCAGCTCAACGGATTTCTGGAACCTGTCTGGGATCTGCAGTCCCTGCAGCTTGTCATAGGCATGACGAGCCAATTTATATGCACCAAGAGCTTTACTCTGCTTTGCCAGGGCCAATAATGTATTGCTATAATTTAATTAAGGAATAAAAATACATACAGCATTTAGGAAAAAATGCAATACTCTGTCTAATCATAGTGGTTGTGCAGTGAAGCATATCCAATACAAGGACCTCAAACCAGAGGTTTCTTTTCAAACACAAGGTCTCTTTAAGCAGAGAAGTCTACAGAACTTCATTTACAAACACGTGTGAAAGGACTATCAAAATATCTGTGGGCAATTAATAGCAAGCTAAGGAACTGACCCTACATAAAGGCTGCTATGGTTAAATATTCTGACTCCATTTATAATATTTCAGTAATTTTCGGGTGTGTGTATTTTCCCCCAGCCACAAAAAACCCAAAATGCAAACATTTTTAATGGCATAAGAGATCCACTGACACTGAGTAAATACACCATCCAAAGCCAGAAATGAAGTGAAACCCAGATGATGCCTCCCTATGATATCCAGTGACCTTCTGGCTCTCTCTTACAGAAAGGTGCATTTCACTGGGCTCACACAGCCCATTTAGGAAGCACTCCCCAGAGGTTCACAAAGCCGTGCAGATGTTGGCCTGACAGACCACACAGCCACACTGGCCTCATGGAAAGCAAAAGCCTCTGGGTTTCCCTGCCTCTGTCTCAGTTCAGACTCCTTGCAAAAACACTGTCAAGATTCAGAGCCAACATCTTTTTGCAGTGACTGGTGTCCTAGAACTTGCTCCTCTGACACAGGTGACACACCAGACTGGGCAGGTGCTCAAGGTGGCCTAACAGAGTTACATGTTAGTTCATTTGCACAGCTCTTCAAACTATAACAAATAAACTAGTGCAGCTCAGCACACAATAGTCTGAAGATGCTGATTATTCCTGAGGGACAAAAGTCAGTTCCCATTAATGATAACTAACAGCTGAAACTGAAGATTCCCTGCAGGACATCCCTGCCTTGGTCCAACAGCAATTATTCCTTTCATGTACCACATGATAACTTCTAGATTTTGTACTGTATTGGAAGGATACACTTTTGAGATCCCCAAAGGAGTCTCCTTTGTTAAGCTGTGAAGCAGAAACCTGGAAATATTGAAGAGGGTTTCAGGCATGTGGAAGCTGAAAGGCTCCTCCTGTGGTATGAAAAACACAGACACGCATCTCTAAGCTGGAAAACCAACAACTTACATCAGTAAGCAACACAGCACAAGGCATCTCTAGTACTGTGTTTTTTTACTCCATTGAGAAAAGAGATGTTGACAGAACATAACAAGTGGATTTTGCATGTCTTTATCACCAAAGCTCACACCTGATACACATGGAAAAGGGAGACAGAGAGATCAGAGTAACTAAGACAGAACCTTTAATATGTTATTTAAAAATGAGGGCAGTCTGCAGAGCCATAGTGCAGACTCTCTAGCACTGTGAGATCTGCAGCAGTCTGACAGCAAAACTCCACAGCACAGAGCCTTCTTTTGGGCAAGGGCACGGGTTCTCTAATCTTCTGTAACAGATATTTGCACCAACAGGCATGGCAGCACGACTCTAATTGCTGGCATTAGCAGGAGCTCCTCACTCGTGCCTGCACATCAGGGACACATGTAGCACCCTGTGGAAATCCCTAGGCTAGCATACCTTGTGTTCAACCCTGTTTTCCAATGACTGAGGGAAAAACTGACCCTGGCCTGTGCAGGAGCAGAGGCTCAGGTACCATGGGACCAAACCAAGGCAACCAACGAGAAGGGCCAAGGGCAGGAGGGAGGTCAGGCACTGGAACAGCTCTGCCCCACCTGCAGTTCTAAGGAGCTGAGCAAGTTCTTGTACAGGACAGCTGAAGACTGTATAATAAAATAAAATTAAGTCAAATAAATAAAGTTACTATACAATATCACTGATGTACATTCAGTATTTAATTTCCTGAGAAGTCCTAGTTATTTCTGTACTCCCTAAGGAAAAAAGTTCAGGAAACATAAATACACAATTCTAAAGTGGGTATCTTACAGTGTATCTTTGAATAAAGTGATAGACATGGTAAACTTCTGCCAAATGCTGGAAGTCATGAAACTTCTGCAACATTTCAGTCTGCTGTCCTTCGTTCTCTGTGGGAGGCAAAGGCATTGGTGTCAGTCTCAAAGAGCAGTCTATGGGGTGACAGATCAGCTCAACTAAACCCAAAGGCACTTAGAGCACCAGGCAAAAGGCAGTATTCCCAATCTCCTGTATTCATTACCGCTAAACTACACCTATTAACACCTCTCTCCCAGTGACATACATTTGGGAGATAAGATGACAGCTGGCAAACAATTATTTTACCTGTTGGCAGAAATAATTTGTAACCTCCCTAACCTATGTTCAAACACTTGAGGTAATTTACTCTCCAACATCTTTTATTTACTAGCAACCCTCCAGGCAATGGGTGTGGTGGGAAGGTGCAGGAGGATACACGGTCCCGGGAGGCACCATTTTCATCCCAGCCAGTCTTCAGAAGCAGCCTTATGCCTGCTGATGTCGCTGGTTTGTTTATTTGTTTTAAATTAGCACATGGGAAAAACAGGGGACTACAAAAATAGCACAAGGCCGAGATATGCACAGCACTAAGAAACCCAAATCAAACCACGCAGCAGTGAAGCAGCTGCAGCAATGCTATCACAATGCAGGAGCTGTTTGCCTACGTGCACAATGAGGTAACAAACACACACTTCCTTTGGGTGACTCACCTTGGGCTATGTCTAAGCACTGCATGGAAAGCATCCAGTAATAATAGGCTGCGTCGTTAAATCGGCTTTCCACCACGGCGTTGTGTGTTAACTGCTCCAGCACCCGCACGGCCTCTCTCTGCCTGCCAGCCTTGTGAAACGCTGCCCAGCCCAAAACAAAGAGGGGTTTACACTGTGATTACATTAATTAATGGAAATTAATGGGTTTGAATTGAGAGTCTTTTCAAGAATACAGACTTTTCAGCCCATATCAAACACTCTGTCCAGGGCAGGATAAAAGGGATTTCACATTGATATTTTCTTCCTTGAAAGCAGCGACACTAATGGAACATGAGAAGAATCTGTAGGTATTTTGAAGCTTTTACACTGTCTCAGCAACTCTTGAACTCAAGGAGTATGTATAATATTGGTTGCTGGGGTTTTTTTAAATAGAAAAGAGAGAAGATGCTGTGATGATTAGACCTCTGTACAAACAACAGTTATCTCCAAACACTGCAAATCACAACTTCACTCAAAACTACCATAAATTGTTTGAAGTCAGTGCTCTGGTGTGTATGAATACTTAAAAAGTATTGTGCTGAATACTTTAAAAGAGTACAGCTACTACACCCTTCTGTCACTTACTAACAGCATCTCCTTTTCTGATGCACCAAGTAACACCTGGAATTCTCACCTGGCAAACACACATTGGCAAACAATGCAGTCCCCATATAATGGAATGGGGCTGAGGGGGAACCAACCCCAAAAAACCCAACCCCACAGCACTGCTGCTCCCTGAGTGAGGCCAGCTCAGCTTGAAGCAGACCTCACATTCTGTTCTGAGACCAGAACAGTCCCATGAGGACCTCCAGCTCCTCCAGTTCTGGGCATCTACACTTGCTGAGCCCCAGCAGCACAGAGCTTTGTGGAGCAAATGGGGCCTCTAACCCCATTCAGAGTGCAAACTGCCACCCTGCCCTCGACCAGCTGCTCAAACACTTGGTGCCAAGGCACACAAACTCGTCCTGTGCAGAGACAGATGAGGCCCAGCTCCTTCCTACCCGGGCCCTTCTCGGGCAAGCAGAGCCAGGCTTGGGTCCCAGCAGGCTCAGGAACAGCAGGAGCACCTGTCACATGGAACTGCACCTGAGCCAAGGCACTGCACACAGGCTCACTTCAACAGCTCCTTGCCTCTCAAATTGTTTGTGGACTGAATTTGGAAGCCTTCCCACAGGATGGAAAGCTGACTGTTCTGTTCAAATGTAATCTTATAAGCCCAACAAACCCCACAAAAACCTTAAAGAAACAGGAAAACTTGACTTGTGCAAATCCAGTAGTAATTAAATGGAAGGGAAAATTGCATTTTTCACTCAGCTTTATAAGGTGGCTGCCATATTTTGAATTTTTGTGGGATAAAAATATTATGACAGTTAAGATTTTATGCCAAACACCTCTTACGTGTCACACTCAGATATAGAACAAGATTGAAAATCTGGACCTATATCTAGATTGATAGATCCATCACATTTTCCTATAAAATAAGATTTCCAGTTACTTTAAAACCAGAATGAAAACGTGGATTATATTTGGTTTTGAATATCACTGATAAGAAATTTGCCAGGGCAGAGTCTGCATATTCTGTAGGGGAGAACTATGGAGTAAATATGGAGCAAGCATTGATCTGTCAGTGACATTCTCACCTTTTTGGGCTTCTTCAAATCGATCACTCTCTGCCAGCCACTGAGCATAAGTGACATAGACTTCATCTTTGAATTCAGGATGCTTTTCACTCAGAGCAAATGCCTGACATAAATAAAAAAATCATTCTTAGAATATTGCATGGTTTAAACAGTTAAAGGGTTTAAAATATTCCACGGGATCAATCCTTCAGCTCTGAGAAAATTCACAATGAAACATATACACAGAATAAAGAGTGTAATCCCTATTTTCTCCAGTATGAAACTTATGTGTTTTAAAATAAAAAGCAATCAACAACAAAAGAAAAGAAGCTTAGCATAATAACAGACAGACTATTGAAACAGAAAGACTTGAAAGTGATTATCTGGGAAATTTAGTAGATTTCCCAACAAGAGACAAAAAAATATTTGTATTTTTACTGAATATATCTTCTAAAGAAATTGAAGTATCACTATAAATGCAATTTAGATTCACTTTCAGAAAACCACACCAACCACATGCTGGCATACACGATTAACTGAAACACTCTGAATCCTTCTGCAGAAGCCTCCCTGCCCACCTCTCCCTCCCTGCAGTGCTGGGGGAGACAGACATTTGCCTCCCTTTTTTGTTGCAACCAGTGCCAGTAAGAAGCAGTGGTTTTCAAAACAGAAATCAAGGGCACACTTACTTCTTCCCAGCGATGAGTGTCCACGTGGAGCTGCACCAACGCTTTCAGGTCACCAACCTTCATGTAGGTCTCTGCAGCATAGCCAGGGTTATCAAGTTGCTTAAAATAGAAGGCACATTTGGCCAGAGGCTCACGCTCAGCTTTATCCAGTTTTCGAGCAATTTCGATTAACCTAGACTCAGCAGAAAGAAGCCAGATGTTTCAGATTCTGCCTTGGTGCTTTGCCTTTTAATTATTGTCAGAACTTCACCTTTAATCAGTTAACATTTAATAAACATCCTAATACTAGTACCATGCAGCACTGTTCAGTTTCAGTAAACGTTCCAAATGGCCAACTCAAACCTCTTCCTTCCCTCTTTGCTCCCACATTCAGCTCCACATCTCAGACTCTGCAGAGCTGTGCAGATGGAAGGAGGGAACACATCCTGCATGACTCAGTGGCACAGGACACACTTCCCCAAGTCTGACCTGAGCAATAGGCTCCTGAATAAATATCACCCCCTGTGCCACACAGCAAAACAGAGGCAAGGCCAGGCCAAGATCTTAATGCAGGTCAGCAAATGACCAAAGAGCCACCTACACTGATGAGAAATGACCAGCCACAGGAGTGGCCACAGAATTTCTAAAGACTCTGTCCTCGGGGTGACTCTAAACAACTGAGAACAGCAGCACTGGGCTACCTGATACAATTACTGCTGTGATGATTACGCTGAAAGCATTCAGGCTATTTTAGACAATCTCATATTGGAGATAAACCCATGCATACTCTTCACTGCTGTAATGCATTTGTTTTTATAACATATTTATGGCCCTACTCTCTAAACATATGCAACTTTTAAAACATTTTTAATCATAGACGTGTTCCAGATACTCAATCTGATATAAAGGCAGATACCAAATACATTTGGTCTTATTTTAAAATTAAGTGCAATTCATAATATCTCATTGAAGCTTTTATTATGCATTATCTCTGAGGTGACAAAAAACTTACATATCCACCCAGCCGTGGTCCCCACTGATTTCGATGGCCTTCATGTGCTCTCCAGCAGAGAGGTACATCTGCACTGCTGCCTTTGGGTCATTGATGTCCTTGGCCCAGTCTGCTTGTTTTTTTATCAGCATCTTTGTGTCTTTGGGATCTCCGGATCCCAGAAATTCCTGCAACAGTGCATTACAAATGTCTGCATTACCTTCTGGTCACAAATGTTATTACAGTCTAAATTCTAAAATAGATAAAGGCTTTTGTAATGAATATCATGATGCCTCCCAAGCACAGAAATATTCCATGGAGAGCAACGTGGACTGAGCCAGCCTTCAGCAGCTCATCATCAATGCCCCATGTCTGGGAGGAAACAATGTCCCATTTAGACAGTTTTCAATTAAACAAAAAAGCAGGAGATTGTGGCCAGGCCCAGAGAAGGACAATGCAGGTGCCTCAGAGGCAACACTGATGTCCCCTCTTGCTCTCTGCTGAGCCAAGTTTGGCGGGTATGAGTTATGATTCCTGCAAGCTTGTCAGGAACGGGCCTTCCCAAAACAGAAGGGTCCTAATCTAAAAACTCCAATAGATCAATTCCAAGTTTCCGATTTTCTCCTGCAAGCCAAGCAGGTATGGATTCATTCTCAAAGACAGCCCAGTCCCAGCCCACACGCAGTTAACAACAGCACATCCACTTAATCACATGCTGGCATCAGGATACCCCACCACAAATCAATTGAAGGCTGAAATAATTATCAAATGTCTTTGCAGGAAACAATATATTTAAAAAAAACCATATCCATGACATTCTTTTATAAAGACAGAACCAGAGCTGCTCAAAAGTGAGAGTGCTCTGAAGCACTGCTTGGACCTCTGGAAGGAATGCAAACACCAAGCCTGGACCCTGTGTTGACAACCATTTTGGAAATATTTCTAATAGTTAGTTCAGCCTCTTCTGCCAGTACGAAAGCTCTGGCACCATATGGTTCACATCTGTTGACATCATGTGCCAGGAAAAAAATATAAACCCCCCCTTCAACACCAGAAGATCGATTAAGGGCTATTTTGTCTGTTAACAGAACAGCTTACTGCCCATTAAACAGCTTCTATCAAAAGAAAAATCAGAGCAGAGGAAAAATAACAGGTGGGAAAAGAGTGGAAAACTGTTTATCCTCTGTGTTTCTGGCAAATTCTGACTGAGGTTTAAAAAAACCGAAACCAAAGCAACAAATGGGCAAAACCCTCTACAGCAGATCTGCTGCACCAGTGCAATTCAGCAGGTACAGGCAGAGCTGCTCCCCATCTGTGGCAGCTCTGAGCCCCAGGCCTGCCTCCTGCAGCCCCAGGAGCAGCCACACAGGTACCCCAACAGCTCCGAGCATGGAAAACTGCACTGAAGAGTGCAGCCAAACAGTCTCTTTGGCATGACATGTTTTGCAGCTTAAGTCACCAAAATAAGCCCAAAATCAAAAGCTAAGCTCAGCTTCTCATAGTATAAAGAGTTTTTTTGTGAGTTGCCAGTAATTAGTGATCTGGTGCTGTGATAAAGAGTCTGTGACCAGATATCAAAGGACTCCCAACCTCTGCCTCCAGTCTGGATCCTCCACCCAGAACGCATCAAAGTCATGCACAAAAAAGCAGGTTCTGTGGTTCTTTGAATAGTTCTGGCAGCATCAGTGAAAACACCACCACAAAAACATCCCCTCCCCCATGTATGTTGGATAAATAACTGGCAAACAAGGGGGTTTACATGTTCTTCCACATCCTGTGCACTCCCTGGACAAGAAGCTGCCTTATGAAGTACCTTCAATTTCTCAGCATGGAATCACTCTGAAGTAAGGAGACACGAGACCTCTTGCTCTCTACTGGTTAAATTTAGACATGATTGCAGCCAAGAATTAAAAGATTCTTACAGAGACTTATGGGAACATTTTCCTGTATGAATTACATTTATGTTCAAGAGGAGCCAAAACACTGAAGCTAACAAAGACTCATCTGCCAAAAATAGCGGAAGTTGGGCTTACATCAGCAAAGCCCCCAAATGTTTCTGTTGAGCTCTTGGAAGAAAAAGATCTCTCTGCAGCATGGCTTGGGGAATCTCTGCTAAAGAGTTTCTATGCATGTCATGGTGAATTCTTTGTCCTGGACTGGGCAGAATAGGGCTCTGATGAGTGATGAATGAGACTAAACAGTGCATGCATTCTCCAGGATTTTGATAAGAAAACACCACAGCAGACTTAAAAGCCAAGTAATGCTTCTTATCACCATATAAAAACATCACTTTTTAGAATTATATTCAATTTATTCCTACATGGAAACAGAGGTTTAAAAAAACCCAAGACACTGAATCTTTGGAAGAAATTCTGTAGTTAATAAAATTATTCTAGGTTAGCATATAATACAATTTTTAAAATGTATTGGCATACAACTGACTTACTCCTATCCATAAATATTTTTTATTATAACAAATAAAATAAAAACAAACAAATAAAAAGGGACTCTTGAAAGAGATATTGGAGAAGAAGAAGTCATAAACCCAAATTTTTTAGTTTTGACAGAAGGAAAGTTACTATGGATAATACTGTGCAATTATAAAAGTCATTGGTGGTGTTCAATAAAAGAATTCACTGAAAAGCCCTGAATTTCCACAGCCATATTTGAGACTCTACAAAACACAACCTGCTACCTTGGTAGCAGACTCCAAAGGAAAATAGCACTGTAACACCCAGGCCAGAGACACCTTTCCCCTTACAACGTCCAAACGAATACCTGAGAAAATACAATTGGAATTCAAAGCCCACACTTCTTCCAAACCTTTAGTAGGATCATTCTTTGGAAACAGTTCAGGTACATCAGTGTTTCTGCATTTCAGTGCCCAGGTGCTACCTTGGCGTGGTCGAACATGCGCAGGTCCGAGTACATCTCCAGGGCCAGGCCCTCGTGGCCACTCCTCTTGTACAGCTTTGCTGCCTCGTGGAACTTCCCCTGGTAGGCATAAACATCTGCCAGGAACAGGTCGTTGTTGTTCTCTCCCTGCTTCTTACGGTCCTGGAAAAATAGCACAACTGAAGAGAGACGTAGAAAATATTCTAGATGATCAGGACCTAGGTGAGAAATAGCCTTTGAGGAATTAGATTTGCAGGCACATGTTTTAACTGTTAATAATTAAAATCTGGAACGGGATAGCATAATTATGCCTCTCCTATATTTCTGGTGAATTTATAATTAAAGGATTAAATCCCTTCTTAATTAAAATTACGAAGAGCAAAATTAAATGTCACTATACAAAACCGAAGTGATGAAAAGTCAGTTCTCTTGATTTCACACAGGAAAATGAACACATGCTATCATTATGCCAGTCTATTTTAAAAAAGGCATCTGATGGGCTCTTCATTTTCTCCCTGCAATCTCACCAGCATATAATTTGGCTACATTAACAATATGTGCAGGTGGGATGACAAACAGGAGGATAACTGCCAGCAATAAGTAGATTCAGAAAATATGTTAGCCTTCCTCTGGATACAAACCAGTGACACCTCCACTGCCCCCACGTGCAAGAGCTCATGGATTTGGGTCAGCCCCAGTCACTTCCAGAGCTCTACATGCTCTCCTGGTAACCAGAACTGCTTGCTCTGAGTGCCTGGGAACGGACCATGAGGACAGCATTAGTGCAGAGCCATGGAGAAACCCTCCACACGTGTGCAGAGCCACACAGAAACCCTTCACACAAATCAAACTGCAGCAGCACCCTGACTGTGAGGGACCCAGACAGGTTTGCACACACGTGTGTGTGTTTCCATGTGTGTGCCTTATCCTGTGTATTGGCCACACACCACCACCCTGCCTGGGATAAAATTACTGCTGCAGTAAGCCCACATCGTATGGAGACCCACAGCTGTGAACTGAATTTAAAGAAAACTGCATGCAAGGGGGAAAGCATTCCATGAGCATCCAAATTCTGCCAAAGGGGCTCAGCCATCACTCCCTGGTCACACCTAGTGACTGGGCTGACGCTGAGCTGGTTGTTCAAAGTCCCCTTCAAAAACTAGGTTAAATGAATAATCAGAAGACCTGTTACACCCCTTTTTGAAGACTCCACAGAATCTTGCCACATAGAGATGGCAACTATGTTTCTGTCATCGATTAGGAAAGAAAAAGTGTCACTACTGAGAGAAAACCATTGCATTAATGGAACATGTCTGTTCAGCTACACCCCTACAAGCCTTAAATGGAATCCAATCCACTGCAGGCCAGAGCAAGTGGGGATGTAGCACTCACTGCAGAAGCAGCATTTTCAGGACATGTGAAAATAAGTTTATGGCTATTTTAGGGGGATTCTTTCTTATTAAACATAATATGACATGACATATCCAGAATATCCTCAATAAATGCAGATCTGAAGAAGCATCAGTGGAAAAGAAAGGTTACTACTGGTGAGAGAACACTCTCAACTACCTATATCCTTGAAAAGAAAAAAAAAAAAGAAAACCAACAGAAAAAGGGGTTCTTCATGCAGAAAAGTTCACTGCAACCAGAGGGCATTTTGACAGCAGCAGGACAGCTCTGCAGACATGAAGACAAGGATTTTATCTTTTAAGAGAAGGTGCAAATCTAATTAACACAAGGAAGAGGAATTCCCTTTATGCCATCTCCAAACAGATCTTTAAGCATTATCTTGCCATCTCTGCAGAAGGACAAGAGTGATGAGTGTATTTTCAAGTGCTCATGACAGACAGTTATTGTTGAGTGAAATTCTATCAAGAAGTGTGAAAAGAATAGGAAGGAGTGATTAGAGCACAGTATAGAAGTACGGAATCCCAAATTCTATTTCCAGTTGTCACAGACTTGTCATGAGACCCCAAGTTTGTCATTTCATTTCTCTGGGCCTGTTTCTGTCTCTGCAAGGAGGAGATAATAGTAATTACCTACCTCCAGGGGGTAGGGAAAGGCTTAATGAACTCATGTTTATGAAGTATTCTGTACTAAGCTCTGTCAGCACAGTAGTATTCTACCAATTATTAATTGAATATTGAACATCTCTCCAGTTCTTCTGAAGACAGTTTCAGAAGTTCTCATCCCACACCCACATTCTTGTCCATGAAGTTCCAATCCTATGATTAGAACTCGAGTCACCTCTACTAAGCAGGATTTTTCACTTCATCACATCTCTAACAGTCAGAAGCACTATCCAAACAAAAGTCCTTCCAAAACAGAAGGTACTGATTTTGGCACAGTAGTAAGTTTAAGAAAATGCACCTTCTTGAACACTGGCTTACCTCTATGCTGCTGATCAGTTCTAAATATCGAAGGTCTCGTACCCTGGTAAATGCCTGTTGAAAATAATTTTTAAAAAAGAGTAAAAGGTATTAACTTGAAAGCCCAGAAAACCCCAAATATTATTCTGCATGAATCAAGCTGTCTTCATGCAAAAAGGACAGGCAGAAGTCTGCTGGGTTTGGTTTGTGCAGTCCCAAACCCGAAGGGCTCTCACTGTGCCTGTGGCCCCTGAGCCGTGGCAGGAAAGGAGACGAGGTACAACCCAAACAGCTCGGCCCTGACAGGAGCAGCACAGCAGGGAGTGGGAGCTGTGCCTGTCAGTCCCCCAGCAAATGCAAAGTCTCAATTAAAATGTCACATGTTTTTGGTCTGGCTATTTTACAGCTTCTCCGTTTTGATGTGAGGTGTGACACAGACAAGGAAATTTCAGGAAACTGTTACAAGGAAGGGCACATAACCGATCGTATTGTCAAAGCCTGCTGCATATGCTCCTAGGTTTTAAACCATTCTGAAAATCCAGCATGAAAGGAGCTCAGAGAGAGGAAAGGAAGTAAGAAGACGATAAGATAAAAGTACTGTAAGACACTGTAATATCTTTGCAAATGGAGATAAATGTGCAACCCAAAGTCTCAAGTGGCAAAGCCACGTGCAAGTTGCAGCAGCTCAGCATTTATTCCTGACATGCATCATAAAACAGAAATTTAACTCTTTGGGCCACACATTCAAGACTTCCAACCAAACTAATACTTAAGAGGGCAGAGAATATTCTGCTTACATCGGATTGGACTAGGAACTGTGAGAGCCTTTAATGTCAAGAAGCTTTTTGTTTGAATTAATCCGCTCTAATTCTAAGAGGGCACTACTTTAAATTTCCAAGGAGGCACTGAAAACTTCTTTTTAAAAGTATCTATTTGCATAAAGCCATCCATGAGACTGGAATTATTCTGATGCCTCTACTTAAGGAGAAAAAAAAAGAAAAATAAAGCATTTAATTTCCTTTTTTTAAAAAAAATCTGTTATTAAAAGATGCCTATCATTACAGACCATTCTCAGTGTATTTTTAGAATGTTTTGTCTTTCATAAAATATTCATGACATTGAACTCAGTTTGCTCTCTTTTACTTGAGAAGAGCTGGTGAAAGAAAAAGTATTTCATGCCAGAGAAAACTCAGTTCTTCAGTCTATGCAAATCACAGACCACTCCCCAAAGCAAGGCATATCACACAGAAAAGGACTGAAGCGATCCTATCGCATCACCACTGCCTTCACACAACCTTAATGGGTAGATAACAAAGAATAGGCAATCTTCACATTTGTACTGAGGTTATATTAAATATTTAGGAGGAAAAAGGGCAAGTTCCTGTGACTGAGGAAGGAGGGGGCCGAAGCCAGGTGAGCATCCTCTGCTGCCACCCGGTGGGCGCTGCTGAACGGCGTCCCAGTTCTGCTCCCCTAAACCCAGCAACGCAGCTGCCAGCTGGAACCATTCCCAACACTTGGGTTTAGAACATGGCACTTATCTAGAGAGATACGTTAGGTTTCAGGTCAAAACCTCATCTCAAAATCCGGAGTTTATAACAATTGGTTTGTTTGTGGAATAAGACACACTAAAGACAAGCAAAACAGTAACCCAGGAACACCACTTGCATTCTAGTCATAAAACATGCATTACACACATACACACACAAATATATATATATAAGTATCACACCCAAACTTTCTGCTAAACGAGTAAGTAAATGCTTTACCTTTTTAGCAGTTTCAAACTCCAGCCCTTCCAAGGCTTCCATGGCCAGCTCCCTCCAGTCAGCATCAGTCACTCCTAAACACGCAATTTGATAGGCTTCTTTAAACATTTTTCGTTCCAGATATTGATACATGGGTGCAGACTGAGAATTGTCACAGAAAAAAACATGTATCAGGAAGCACAATACTGAGATGTATCAGTGAAATTCTCGGCATATATTGGGGAAAAAAAAAATCTAATCACAACTGTTACAAGCTGCCCAGACACCTCAGTTTTGTACACACAGAGAACAAAATTCTGGGGTGATCATTATCATATCTTTAGACAAGCTGGGTTCATTACATTCCAAATGCATCCATTTTGAAATCTTCAGTTCCTTGCAATATTAGGAAGTGGTTAAGAATGTGAATTATTCTGGGAATTGAACATGCTAAATATGACGTACACTGAGCTTTTTCAGTACTCTGGAAGCAGAGCAAAGGAGGGGCACTGTGTTCTCTAGGGCCTAGAGCACGAGGAGTGGCCCCACTGCTGGCTATGATGTGTCCCTAGGAACATCCAGGAATGGGAAGGGGGGCCACGGGGAAGGAAAGTAACCCTCCTGCCCCAGCCTCGAGGGCCAAGCTGTTCCACCAAGGCTGTGACTGCACAGAGACACCCAGGCTCTCGAGGACCTGCCCTACAGGAACTCCCAGGGGCAGCTGGCAGCTGCTGCAGGGTGACACACACAGACAGAGCCCTGCGGGTCTGCAGCCACAGCCCCAGCCCTCTGAGGCACAGGGAGCCCTGCAGCACCACGGCCCTAACCTGGGTTTGCAACCTCAGCACAATGTGGGGCCATTCCTGGGTTATTTTTATCCATTTATCTGAAAATTGTATACACCCTTTGGTACTCCCTCTCTCCAAAAGCATAGCCTTGGAAAAGCTGCCTCTGTGATACTGCACAATAATTCTGTGCTGAGTGTTCCAGGCCTGGTGATCCTGTCTGTCTGCCAACCACCCTGGACAACCCAGAGCCTCACCAAGGACCTGCCCAGGCCCTCAGGGGACAGAGGGCTGTGACACAGGTGTGCATTAGTCAATACAAGCACAGGACATTCTGCCTCCTTCACCCATTCTCAGAGGTAAATCCTGCACACACTTGGATGCACAGTCACAACCCTTTTACTTTCTTATTTTGTGGGTTGTTTTTTTTTTTTATTTCCGTTGTATCTCATGACACAGAAAACAGCATTTTATAGAAGGCAATCCCTAAATTCTGAATATAAAGACCACACAGGTATTATACATTCAGACTAAAATATTCCATTTAAATATTGCCAAAAGACATCTAGATGAACCAACAATAAAACAGTATTTGATGTATTCAAGAAAATGAAATTACAACGAGGAAAAGCTATACAGAGAGAACACAGTAAAAATCCTGCAGGAGGTAAGGCCTGCACTGTATTAGATTATGTGCATTTGTAAGTAGAAAGGAAGAATCAGAAACAACAATTACCAACAGCAAAAAGAAAGTTAGCTTAATTAATGCCAAAGAAACAAAAATAAAATAGATCACACAATGTAACTTAAATAACAACGAAGAAAGTGTGAACTGCAATCATTTTAGTAATGAAATACAAGTAAATCTCAGAAAAGCTTCTTCACTTGTTAAACATTCATGTTTATGAGATATAAAGCAACACTTAATGAGATTAAAGGATTACCTGCGGAACCTCAACTGCTGACATAGAGAAAACATGAAGGCAGAAGATCTTGGAGCCATTGTAACCCACGACAAAGCCTTGCAGTTTTTGCTGGTGGACAGGGAAGTTGCTAGCTTTAATATTGAGGTAACCCCCTCCAGAAAAGCAAAGCATGTCCTCACACTGGGTATTCCAGGCCACGCTATTAGCATTGGGTTCCTAGGGAGCAAAACATCTCGGGATTACAACTGATGCAATCACATCCTTACTAAGAAACATGCCTCCTTCAGCTGGAGTGTTTGACCCATTACAGCCTGGTGTGCACACACACACTGACTATTCACATTTGCAATGTCCTAAAGCCTAGGATATTCCTAAACAGATTCATAGGGATCCACTTTACATTTTAATACTCAGCTATAATTGTCTTGCCTTTTATGTATATTTACTAGTGATCTCTACAATCAATCTGTAGAACATAATACCAAATTCCACAATAATATACTGCTAGTTAGCAGATTTAATTGATCATTTCTCAGTCCATTACACTAAGGAAGTTGCAGACCCTACTTTGCAGCACTCCATCCTTGCTATCCAGCATGTTCTGGAAACATTCAATCAACATTAATAAGCGACTGCTAAACTGCCAATGAAGAGACCATTATCATGATTCCTTTTATAGCCTATGAATACCCAATAAAGATGCTTAGGCTTTAATTCTGTTTGTAGTAATGATAAAACTAAAATGCTCATTAACTGTAATGCTTCAGAGGGAAGCAGGGCAGAGTTCTAAATTAAACTGAAAAGGTCACATGTCTAAGAGCTCTTTATTCAGCTGCTGTTCACACAGATTTCATGTCTTCTCCTTCTTACTCCACCATCTCTGAGAGGGTGCTTTTGATAAACAGATCACAGCTAAATTCTACAAGACGTGATCAATAACTTAAACGAGTTACACGAATTTCTGCACAGCGACGCTTTCGGGATGTTCTGTGTGCCCACCTACTCCGTTTTCCAAAAGGCCAGCGAGTGTAAAGTCCCACCTGGAAGAGCAGCTCCTTGGTGTGGATGTCGTAGACCAGGCAGGTGTCGTTCTCGTCCACCACGGCCAGCTTGTTGCGGGACGCGCTCATGTCCAGGCAGCGCACGGCCGTCGACTGCTTCAGCAGCACGATCGCCAGCGCGTTGTCCACAAAGATCTTCAGGATCTAGGAACAAGCCCACCACACACATTTCTGTCCCTAGCACTGGGAACACACAGCAGGTTAAAGCTTCAGGGCTGCCTCAAGTGGGAAGTTGCAAGCTTTTTTAGAGACAAACTGCAGTAAAATTAGGGAAATGCTCCCAGTTTGAGCAGACTGGCTGCTACAACATGCTCTAGGTCACAAGCCTATACATATAAATCAGAAGTCATGCATCCTGGATTCTCCACTAGTTATTACACAGTTTCATTAATACAGGAATATATAACATACAGAAGACACATAGGATCTCAACTTCCTTGCTCTCAGTACCTCTGGGCTCCAGTTTGACACTTCCAGCTGCCACCTGGTGTGTGAGACAGCACCTACACCTGGAGAACAGCCACACCCTCACAAGTGGTCATCAGGAGACTTGCACACATCTCCAACCCCCACTAAAGGCAGAACTGCTCTTTTCATCAAGAACTCAGGTTTTGTCAGTTGATACTAACATCTCACAGACTTCTAGACACAGTTAAACATATTTGTATGAATTTTACTGTCAGTGAATATGAAAGACAGAAGTAATTAATTTCTAATCCCAAAATGAGACTGTCAAATAAAAATCTAGGCTTTAAAAAGACTGCTGTTCCTAAGGTCTCCCTCTAAGAGCACAAAACACATTTTATTTGCAGTAAAGACACATACCAGACATAATGTATTACCTGACCATTCTTTAGACCAACTAAGAGGCCTTCTCTTCCTGGAGGTCCTCCAATTACTTTAATGTAACGAATAAGAGATTCCATCAGCCATTCTCGCTCTTTAACACCACTAAATGAGAGGCACTGCAATCTCTTCTCCTAAGGACACAGCAAGATACAAAACACAGCCTGGAGCTGAAGACCGAAATCTGTGATATGTGATGTTTATACCTACACTAGCAAGTGCGTCTGCTTTTATATTTAAAAATCATAAAGTCAAATACTCAATTTAATGGGTGAATTCTTTAAGATTTTCCAATCCTATGAGCAAACAAAAACAAACCCTCAATCTTTTTGTAGTAGTTCTCTCTCACCCAAAAGTACCCCAGGATTCTGTGCTAATTGATCAAATTCACTATAGAGCCTGCTTTACTGAACCAGAGTCACCTGAGCCATCCCAGGGGGCTGCCCAGCAGCAGGTGAGCACTGCAGGGCACAGCAGGACTGCCTTGGGAAGTGCTGCAGCAGCTCCTACAGGACACTCACATCCTGCCAGCCACTGACTGGGACAGCTCCCTTCAACCCTGAACACACCCCAGGACTATTCTAGCTTTTGAGGCACATACCTGGCATAAAATAATGTGATCTGAACACACCACCAGCAAGTTACATTCGAATTTCTTTATGATCTTTTCCTTCACCCGATAGTACATATCTGCAGAGTCATCCGAGTACAACTCGTAAATCAGGATTTTCTCTGGCATCTGGATGGCTAATCTGTTTTTGTAGATTGCAATTTTCTTCACAAGCTCTCTGCCTTTTATCCTAACTAGAAAGAAAAACCACCAAAATTATAAAGTATAAGCTGACACAAAAATAACATACAGAAATCAGAGAACTAATACACTAAAACTGAATCTCCCTAAAGCACCTCTAAAATTCAAAGCACATTCCTGCTCAGATATATTTGCTGCTCTGCATCTACGTAATCTACTATCCCTGTCATGGTTTACCACCCTCTATGAACAGCACATTCTGGAGCAGTACTTTGAATCCTTGCCATAAAAAGCCAGCAGAAACGAAGAAACAAAATAAGCACAAATGTTTGAGGTTACAAGTAAGGAAAATAAAAGCTAAATATAACACATAGTATTTTTATCTCATTTTCAGAGATTAAAACCTTATTTTAAGATCCTCTCTCCTTCCCAGTCTCTTTGCCAATCCCCACAACTTTCATTAAACTCGTCAGTGCCGAACTTGCACTCTCCAAATATGCACTCTCTTTGTGCAAAGGGTGTTCCAGGGTTTGACTGCCAAACTGACAACAGCCTGGCAGGTACACGCAGTGTATATTCCAGTGTCCTGATGGATATTAATGAAAACAAACTGCACGAAGCTTCGGCCTGCCTGCAAGTGTGGAATTACCTTTCTGTTCTGTGATGAGGTGCTGGACAATAACATCAGTCATGTTGTCCCTGTAGGCGTAGCGATCCTTATAGAGGCCATGGACAGTGCTGAAAATCAGCTGGTAGAAGGAGATTGTTCCATCCTGACACCCTACTGCCTGAACACAAGAAGGGAGCAATTTCAGTTAATTGGTACTTACAGGGGAGAATTGGCAATGTGTGTGGTGTTATATGAACACCATGCCCCTTTTCCTGCATAATGAACAGATAGACACCAGTTACAGCTGATTTATATTTAACCATGGTACAAGTGCAAAGCAGAGTGAGGACTGATCTCTGCACAGACCACAGAGACCATCATGCTGGGTGGGGGCCTTGGGTTTACTTGGCTGAGATTTTGGTTAGATGTTTTGTGGAGGGGGGCACTTTTAAATTTGCTTTAAGTCTCTTCCAGCTTGTACAGGACTCAGGAGTGCAGCATTTTGGGCTGACAGTTGCCCTGTAGGCATTTTCCTCCCATCATGGAATTAGATTTGGTCAATTCCAGAAGTTATTAGCTGATATTTTAAATTATTTTCCCCTCTTCTTTTTCAATCAAAATGCAGCAAATGCCTTACCACTTGAGAGCAGGTGTTATGCTACTTACATCCCTCTTACAGCTTAGGTTTTAATTTTGTGAGGTATTTGTAATTCCAGTGGCAGTTCTATGACTCCCCTAGACACTGCTGAGGTTCTACTGCCTCAGCAGGACTATCCAGGCAACTAAGTGGAAAATGCATGACCTTACTTTAAGTAGCAAATTCCCTGCAAAAATGTTAGAAAACGTCCCTACTCACCACATAGTTGGAGTCTGGTTTAACCTTGCAGGTCCACACCCAGCTGCTCTGCTCCCCCACAGTGCCCAGGCGTACTCCGTCCCTTGTGAAGAGAGAAACTTGTCTATCTGACCCTCCCAGCAAGAGATACTCTCCTTTAGTAAAGTAGCTGACACAGCATGGGTCAAAATTGAGCACTCTGTCCTTCCCAATCTACAGGGGAAAATAAAACAAAAAAACCCCAATCAAACATTAACAAAAGGATCATTTCATCTTTCCTGAAGGCAGCAAGTGGCATCACTGATACCACTCATCTCCTCCGTCCATGGCTTTTCAATACCCCGAACCACTGGCTATATTAAGATTCCCAGAGGCAGTTCTAAAATATGTCCAAGAATCCATCCAGTCTCAAACCATTCTGCTCAGAATGCAACAACCCACAAAACCCCTTTAACCAGCTGAAAAAACCCGCAAAGATGTTCTCTACAAAGCAGTGAACCATGTCACAGAAGTCAGTAGAGTTGTAAAGGCTTTAATGGAAGAACTGCAAGACAGCAGCTGAGCTGCTATGAGAGAAACAAGAGCTGAAGGAGTAATGATTTAAAAAAATAGACTCATAAAAGGCTGGGAAAACAGAAGACATTTAATGTAACTAATAAAGCACCAGTATAAAAACATTTAGACAGTGGAACACAAAACAGAACTAAAAATACGCTGTGACTCTTGAATAAACTCTCTAAGACATACTTGCTTGCCACTCAGGTGGTAAAAGGAAAGCTTCTGACCCCAGTCTGCCACAGCTAAAATGTCATTGCGTTCATCTCTGCCAGGAGAAAAAAAAAAAAAAAGAAAGTAATTCTACAGCAATTTATTGACAAATTTCTTAGAGCAACAGAACCAAGTAGCAGAATTCACTTCACATTACTCTTTAAAAGTCACAAACTGAAAGGACAGCAATTTGTCATTTAAACCTGTGGAAAACAGCCTGGGGACCCAAAATCAAAACCAGTCTCCTCTACAGGAATAACTGAAAGCTTGAGAGGGAGGGTCAGGCTCTTCTCCCAGGGAGCAGGGACACAACAAGAAGAAATGGCCTCAGGCTGTGCCAGGGAAGGTTTAGTTTGGGTACTGGGAAAATTTCTTCCCTGAAAAGGCTCTCCAGCCCTGGCACAGGGAAGGTGGTGGACTCCCCATCCCTGGAGGGATTTAAAAGCCCTGTGGATGTGGCACTTGGGGACAGGGGTCAGAGGTGGCCTTGGCACTGCTGTGGGAATGGTTTGACTCACTGTCTCAAAGTGTTTTTCCAACCTAAACAATCCCATGCCTCCAATCTAAAGGTAACTTGTTCCCAGGTACTCCATTCAGTTGAAGACTGGTAGCAAAGCCAAAACCCCAATATATAATCACTTAAAGAAGGTAACACACATGGCATCAACCTGTTCCAGCAGGGATAAAAGTTAAGCCTTTCTGCAATCAATGAGCCAAGGATTATCTATTCAGCATGAAAAAAGGGAAGCATGAAATTATTTACCTGGAAGGGTTCCAACAAATTGACCATATTGGAGAGGAAGAGCCCCCTGGCCTCTCTATTTTCACTTTCTCATCACCATTTTTGTTCCTTATGCTGACAATGCCGTTGAACATGCCCAAAGCAAGGTACTGGCCATCATTTGTCCAGCTGAGAAAACACATATGTACTGAAGAGCAAACTACTACAAACCAGCAGCAGGAAGGCAGGATGGTCCATGGCACACTCACACAGGAATGGGAGATTAAAGTATTTCTAAAAGAGAATTCTGGGCAGTGGCTAGTAATCCTATGGTTTGTTTACACATCTAAATCCACATTTATAGCTACATCAAGAACATTTTATCACATACACAGAAGAAAAATAATAAATTGAAGTTTGTAATATTTGTACCATGTGCTAAGTCACAGATACATTTTGGGGGTGGCAGTCTGTAAGTGGACCAAAATGCTTTAAAAGCCACATTTAGAACAGGATTGGACAGAACTGTCTGGTGTAGGACAGAGGGGGCCTAGGGTCTATTCTGGTCTCTTCTTCAGTCAGATGAATGACCTCAGTTAATTAATCCTCGCTTCAGGCTCCCCACAAAGGTAACACCTTCTTCAACTGAAAACACCAGCATGAAGTACATGAATACATGGGAATTAACTACAAACAAAAACTGCAATTATTTTTCCTCTAACTTCATTTTATTGTTGTTTCACAAGGCAGATTAACAGACAGACAGATAACCTAAGACATCTGCTCAAGACCAGAATGTGTCTCTGATGCCTTCAGAAGGATTTGGTTATAAACAGGACCAAGCAAAACCCAACACTTTGCTACTGAAAAAGACGGAGGGGAAAGTCCTTTTTATGAAGCTTCCATCTTACTTGAAATTATTTGTATTGAAACTAACTTAAATGACACAGATAACCTTAAAACTTACCTACAGCAAGTAATCTTGCAGCTTGTTTTATGTTTAGAGACTGACTTCTGCTCAGGAGACCACAGGCCTTGATGAAAGAAAACAAAAAGCCAATGACAAGTAAGTATATGCCAGTGTTCAGACTGGAAACTAACACTATCAGAGAACTCAGCTGGGATTTTAGAGGCATCAAAGTCTTGTCCAGTGCTAGAATGACATTTAAATACAGATTATTTATTATTAAATGGGAAAGAAAATCCATCTAAATAACAGAGAATGCCTCTGCAAAAAATTCCAGTAATAGAGCAGCACATTTGATCCTGTGACCCCTCACTACACTGTCCTTTCCCATTGAGTTTAACTGATTTAAATCAGTATCCAGTGTCACTGAATGTTTGGTAACTCCATCTCTCCTGGAGTCATAGAGCTGTGCCCATCTGTAGTTAGCTTAGCTTTCCAGCTGTAATGGAATGCACTGCCTCAATAGAAAAGTTCAAGGGAGAAGACATACCAAAATCCCCAGATGAGCAGGATGCCAACTGATGAGTGAGAGGATTGTATGAAACACACTGGATAGAGTCATTATGCCTAGAATGAAGTTACAATGAGATTTCAATAAATCATTCTTAAATGTCCCTTTTCTGACTTTCAGCAAGTGAGCTGAAAGCTTTAGCAGATGCCAAAATAATTGGATTGGTTTATAGCACATCAAGTAAATCTGCTATCACTGTAAAGTAAATCAGTAATAAACCTTGTAAAAACTATCTCCAAGTAGGAGGATTTACTGTATTTCATCAAGATTACAGCAACTGTGATTTGTGAAATATGACTGAAGGTTGTATCCAATCCTAAACCAAGTGTGCTTGTGCAGTGACCAGCTAACACAAACCAACTCCTGATAAATGTGCAGTCAGGAAACAGAACATGAAGCTGCTGCTTCAGAGGGGGAACTGACAACAGAGCCAGATGACTGAAATATTCTAAAAGTGCCAAACCCATCTTTAATTTGATCCTTGAAGCAGAATTACGGTTTATTATAGATGACTGGTCATATTATGTTTCATTTTATTCTGACCTATTCTGAGTTTCCCTAGTTCTCTGTCAGCTCTCTAAATTCAGAGATTTCTCTGGATTCCCCACCTCCTTTTATGCCTTTAATTGCTTTCTCGCCTCATTCAGATACTTCAGCCACTCTTTTCCTCCTCCCTCCTCAATTACCCCTTTCCTCTGACCTTAGTGAACCTTCTCCCAAATCTAACAGCTCGTGCTCTTTAATTGCAGCAGAGCATAATCAAAATTGGCTTTTGAGGCACAGAACTGAACAGCATCACTTACGTGTACTTCAGAATTCCTTCCAACTTTGAAGTCCAAATTATCACACTTTTATCAGCAGAGCCAGATGCAAAACGTTTGCCTGGGAATTAAGAGAATTTAAATCCCACAGATACAAGAATCACTTTCACTCCAAATACTGAATCAAAGAGAGAGCAATAAGTTCTTGAACTGAACAAAGCTCAAGTAATAAAGGGGCTGACACTGAGTGCCTGGATGTGCGGGTACTTCCCCAGCCACACGGAGTTCCAATGGCTGTATTGCACCATTTCCAGGGCCTTGCCAGTAACCAGTCCTTCCAGTGCTGTCCAGCCCCAGACTGGAGACTGATGGGAACAGTGACACACTGTCACAGGAACTCCCATCACCCAAACTGCAGCAGCTGCAGGAAGAGCCCCAAGTGAGTCCTGCTGAATGAGAGTTGTAGACCATGAGAGAACTGGAAGCAGAGTGCAGTGAGCAGGTAACACAGGACATCAGGAAGCTCTGGGATAGAGGAACTACAGGAATAAAACTCAGAGACACGTGAGTAGTAGAAACAGGAATCCGTGAGGTGAGCCTTCTCCTCATGCTATCCATGAATATACACTTCACCAGCGCTAAACCTAACACTGAGGTCAAAGAGGAGGAGCAGTGGGAGCACAGCTTTTGGGTTCACAGGTGACTTTACAGGTACTCATGCAGGTAGCACATGCACAGCAGATCACAGCCTCCACTGGACAGCAAACCCCAGCTCTTGTTAAAGCACAAACCCCCAGCTGTGACTGAAACAACCCCCATTTCTCCATTTTCAGTGGACAATCACAAACGAGGCGAACAATGCCTCAAGGTGCTATTTACCATCTTTGGCGTAAGCCACACAGTACACAGTGTCTTTATGTCCTTTCAAAGGCTGAATTAGGGTTCCATCAGAAGTATCATACACCTGTTCAAATGGAGAGAAAAAAACAATCCAAACATACAAACCAAAGAACTTAACACAAAAAAAACCCTTCAGTGAATCACAGAACCACCTTTTGGTGGGAGAGGGCTTAAAAGCTCACTCAGTTCATGCCCTTGCCATGGGGCAATGAGACCTTTGACTAGACCAGGTTGCTCCAAGCCCCATCCAACCTGGCCTAAAACATCTCCAGTGTGAGGGCTGGGATATAAAATTACTGAAGGCCAAGAGATTATGCACTTTCTTTTGTGCCAGCTTTTTGGATTTCACACAGTTCATACAAGACAAAACATTTTCTAGCACAGGAACAGCTTTCTGTAACATGATACTTCTTAGGAAGAAAGAAGTCAGTACTAGAAATATCATGCACAAAGGACATTTTTCAACAGCTTGTTTGGCAGTTTGTTTTACATCTTATTATCTTTTTATCATTTATTTTTATATTTTACATTTTGCTATTAAAACATCTTTCTATGCATTTGATGTTTAAGCATAATAAATTACTGCAAAGGAGCATCACTAAATACATGATTCTGTTAGCCCTGAAAATACCACCTGCTGTCCTGCAGTGCTGAACTCCACCTCCACAATCCATCCATCATCCCTCCACCCCATCCATCCCTTCCTGCAGTTCCTACACCTGCCCCATCTGAAAGCTTTGCAGGACCTGTGAGCAGCTGGTCCTGAGCTGCTCCTGCAGCAGCCCCAAGCACCCACAAACAGCCTGAGGTGAATGCTCCCACACCTCTCCTGTCACAGCAACGCCAGGCCATGGGTTTGAGTCTCTCCCCTTGACACAGAGATTTTAATGAAACTTGCATCAGCACAGTCCCTGCACTCTGCCAGGACTAAAGGCAGGTTCATGGATCTCAAACCCCAGGCACGGCACAAGAGGATAAGATGACACAAATAACTTAAATCTCATTACTTTTGGAAATAGAGCTTAAAACTCGGTAAGAAATATTAAAAAGCTTCAAAACACTTTAGAATTGGCCTGCATTAATATGTATGTTGCTGTGAGGCTGCACTGACAGAGATAAGGGGATTTCAGATAGGTTATATTCATAAGTTAATGTGAAGGAAATCATGCTCTTAGAGCTGTAAAAGAGAGAGGACAGGAAGGTTTCCCTACCAGCAGCCTGTTTCCAGCAGCAATTATCAGCTGGGTCCCATCCGGCTTGAACGCGATGTCGTAAATACTGAGGGAAATAAACCAACCAAGAACCACGTGTCAGGAGACAGAAACAGATCCCTTACCCGTCTGATGTGCCAATGGCCAGCACTGGGAAGGACACAGAGCGTGGGTGTGACTGCCAACAACCTCCCGAGCAGGAGGAGCCGCGGGACCGACCCCGCGCCGAGAAACGCCCCCGAGCCCCGAGCAGCCGCTGGGAGCGGAGCAGACCGGCACATCTCCTGTGCCCTGGCTGCTCACATCCCCTGTGCCCGGGGCCGGCACATCTCCTGTGCCCTGGCTGCTCACATCCCCTGTGCCCGGGGCCGGCACATCTCCTGTGCCAGCACATCCCCTGTGCCCGGGGCCACTCATATCCCCTGTGCCCTGGCTGCTCACACCGCCTGTGCCCGGGTCCCTCACACCGCCTGTGCCCGGGTCCCTCACATTCCCTGTGCCCGGGTCCCTCACACCGCCTGTGCCCGGGGCCGGCACATCCCCTGTGCCCGGGGCCGCTCATATCCCCTGTGCCCGGGGCCGCTCATATCCCCTGTGCCCGGGTCCCTCACACCGCCTGTGCCCAGGTCCCTCACACCGCCTGTGCCTGGGCCGCTCACCACTGCTCGGCCCTGTCGCGCCAGGTGAGCGCGGCCCGCATCCCTGGGAGCCCGCACGGCTCGGCACCGCTGGCCCGGCACGGCCCGGCCCGGCCCGCTCCGCTCCCCGCCGCTGCCACGGGCAACGCGCCTGCGCCCGGGCCGCGCGGGTCCTCCGCCACGCCAGGGGGCACTGCCGGCTCCGCCGGGGCCGCTCCGCGGGGCGGGGCGCGGGGCGGGGCGCGGGGCGGGGCGCGGGGCGGGGCCGGGAGCGGCGCGCGGGAGATGGCGGCCGAAGGGCCCGGGCCCGGCTGTGGGGATCGCGGCCAGGCAGCGCCCGGCGCCGTCCCCCGCGGCTGGCAGCGGGTGAGCAGCCTCAGGCGGACGGGCAGGACGGCCGGCAGGATCGACGTGTACTTCGTAAGGTGAGCCTGGGGCTGTCAGTGAGCTCTGTGTGACCCTTCTGGGCAAGACCGCAGAAATGTGCCCAGACATCACCCTGAAAACTGATTTTGTCCTTTGTTTTGGGGTTGTTTTTATGTATTATTGAAGATTTTTAAGTAAAGAGCAAGAGAACGAGAAAGTCATTGCTAATTTACTTTCCTTTCCTATCACAGCCCTGAAGGGAAGAAGCTGAGGTCAAAAAGAGCACTTGTGGAGTATTTACAGAAAACTGGGGAGACAACACTGGAAGCAGCAGATTTTGATTTCACGACTCCTCGAGGGAGCACACGCTCAGGGTTGAGGAGATACGGCACGGGAGCTCCTGGAAGGACTGACCTGGAAAAGGAGGATTGTCAGAGCAAGGTGCAGGAGCTTCATGCACAGATTGGCGCTGAGGCTGGAATTCAGAACATCCAGGCTGGGAATGGACACCTGGAAGATGCTACATCTATTGTGGAAAGCACAGATTTAGTAACGGAAGGCACAAACCCTGAGCAGAGTTTGAAAATCAAAAGAAAGGGGGCAGATAGGAAAAGTGTCCAAACTGGGAAATGCGGGAAGGGCTCAGAAAGGAGGAACCAAGGTGACCCCAAGAGTAAGAGGCAGAGAAGAATCTCTAACTCACAGGAGACCAAGTGTGTTCACACCAGGAGGGGCCATAGACAGACAGACACACATGGAGCTGACAGCCATGGTGATCCAGGTGCTGATCCTGTGGATGCAGGGAAAGCTCTGCCAGGAATGTCCAGGGCACGGCTGAGGTCAGTGGCTGGCTCACACAGGGAGCTGGGTCATCTGCCAAAGGAGGGGCCGTGCCCCAGTGACACACCTGCTCAGAGGTCTGAGGAGGAATCCTCCGGACTGGAGACAAAGGAAGTGCCAGATCCAGGGGATCTGGGTAGGCAGAATGTTAAATCTGGCACCGAGGTGGATGCTGAGCCGTGGGACAGGAGAAGCTTCCCAGCAGTTGGAATGCCACCAGGTGCGTGTGCGCAGAGCAGAATGTGAGGCCAGTCCTCACATCCAAATCTCATTTTTATCCAACAGCATTTAAATTAATGCAGACTTACTCAAAACTGAATCTTACTGTGCCATACTCTTGAATTGTACGGTGTCAGACAATAGTCTGGAGGAGATTTAAGGTACCTTTGCGTTCTGTACATGAGAAGAATTTGTTCTGTTTCCATCACAGCATAAAATGGAAATGGTGTGTGAAACATGACAGCAAAATACTTGGTCCTTTTTCCTAATACTGAAGTTTTGTTTCTTTACAGAAGAGTCTGTCCTGCGAACACAAGTGGAGAGAAGGAAAACGAGTCCATATTTTTCCAGTAAATACAGCAAAGAAGGTATTGCATTTAGGGAAATACTTTTTTTTTTAATGGGGAAGGGATAGGATGGCTCAGGATGGAGTGATGATGTGGAAAATTCCTTGCAGCTTGACTGGCTGCAGCTGTGCCAAGTGGGACACAGTCCCCTGCAGCCCTGTAAAGGCTGTGTGGGAACTGCCATGGCTCTATCTATGCACAGTGCTTCCACAGAAATGCTTCAGAGGTCTTCATTTTAATTTTTTTTCGTTAAATAGGTAAAGCCATCCTTTCCTGTCTAATACATGTTCCTGTGTTGCCCCTGTACAGCCCTCAGCCCTCCCAGAAGGAAGGTCCTCAGGAAATGGACTCCTCCACGTTCTCCTTTCAATCTTATCCAAGAAACACTCTTCCATGATCCATGGAAGCTACTCATTGCCACCATATTTCTCAACAAAACTTCAGGTAAGTAGAGTAGCAGGAGTGGGTGTGTAAATGTTGGGAGGTGTTACAGGGCTGAAACAACTGTCAGTTTTAAAGGCATTAATGGAAGAAGCTATTTTAATTTGTGTCACTGTGAAATAATAATCCTTAGTTGGTACCTTGCTGTGGAAAAGCTCACTTGGGAAAGCATATGGATAGTGCAGAAGGAGAACTCCATCCCAGCCTCCCACTCATGGGATTCTTTCACCAGGGAAAATGGCCATTCCAGTGCTCTGGGAGTTCCTGAAGAAGTACCCTTCTCCTGAGGTAGCCAGGACTGCAGACTGGAAAGAGATGTCAGAGCTGCTCAAACCTCTTGGCCTCTATGAACTCAGAGCCAAAACCATAATCAGGTTCTCAGGTGGGTTTTCCTGACATCTGGACAATCTTGGTTATGCTGGCAAAAGACAAACATCTTTGATCCAAACGCTGCTCTGTGGCTTCTCCTCTGTTCAGTGGGTTGGTGGGTTATTTTGTGCAGCATTTGGAATCCACTGGTGTCATACAGGGAAAGCTGCTGATCCCAGTCTGAACTGGGAAAGAAATGCCAGCCACGGTGTGTTCTGCAGGGGACCAGAAGTGTGTTGGAGTAGAAGAGACCCAAGCACGTGCAGCACTGCTGCTGTGTTCGCAGCACTGTTACAGGGTGGCTCTGGTGACCTGCAGAAGGCCCCTGGGGATAACCCATGGGGACTCACAGTCTGCATTCACAGGAAACACCTAAAACTTGCTCCTTGTGTGCAGGCAGTGAGGGCAAGGGGTGTGTGTGCAGGAGCTGAGTGCTGTGCCCTGCCCTGCAGGTGAGTACCTGAGCAAGGCGTGGCGGTACCCGATCGAGCTGCACGGCATTGGCAAGTACGGCAACGACTCCTACAGAATCTTCTGCGTGAACGAATGGAAGGAGGTGGGTGGTGCCTTTCACCATCCCAGTTGTGGCCACTGACCCCCTGACATTGGAAAGCCAACACTCAGTGTTGGAGCAGTGAGATATTTTAAGCTGTTTTAGTAAATACTCAACATTTTCCCTGTGTCTCAGGTGCAGCCACAGGACCACAAGTTGAACGTGTACCACACGTGGCTGTGGGAGAACCGGGAGAGGCTGAGCATCGACTGAGCTGAGCTGGGGTTGACCTGGCCCCAGCATGTCCCATCGGGTGCCCTCACGGTTCTGGGTGTAAATATTTGTGTGATGTCATGGCTGGGGTAATTGCTATTTTTTAATAAACGTGTCCCTGTTTTGTAGTGCCTGTCTCTTCTTACAGTGCAGCTCTATACCCGCGACTGCCTCCCCGGCCTGGGGGCTCGCTGGGCACAGCCAGCCAGTGCCCACCGTTACCTGCCCCAGGGCCGGAGCAGTCGGGATGTGAACTCCCTGCTGCTGGACAGGGGCTGAGGGCGTCAGCCTGTGCAGGGAGCACACCTGGACAGACCCCACTCAGCGCCCTCTGCGCGGCCCTGGCACTTCCCCCGGTGCCGCCGGAGGTACCGGTGCCTTCCCATTCTCATCCGGGGCCGGGCCCCGTGTCGCTCCGGCAGGAGGGGCCCCGGCGGGTTCTGCGGAGCCTCGGGCAGTGCCGCGCTGTTGCCGGGGCCGGTGAGGCGCCCGGGGTGAAGCTGCCGCCGGCACCACAGTGTGACCACCGGGGCCCGCGGCAACCGGCTCCGCCGCCAGGCGCCGCCTGCCCCCGCTCGTACCGGCGGAAGTGGCTGGCGGGCACAGGTGTGACGCCACAGGTCCTGTCAGCCTCGAAGGAAGCCGCTGCTCGTGGCGGTGGGCGGGAAGCACCGATCGGGGCGCTCCCGCGGGACTGACCCTCCTCCCCGGTGCCGCCTGGCTGCGGCGGCCGCCTGCCCTCCGCGCCGCCTCTCCGGTGCACGGCGCCCCCATGTGGCGGCCGCGGGGCCGCACGGCCCTGCCAGGACCGCCCGCTGTCCCATAAGCACTTGCGCGCGGGACTCCTCCCTCTCTTACCCGGGCCCGCGGTGGACGCGCCATCGGCACCGGTGAGTCCCGGCCGCGCCATCCGGGGCCATCCGGGCCCCGGCGCTTCTGGCACGGACCGGTTCCCTCCCTTTCCCTTTCCCTCCGCCGCATCTCTTCCCCGGGGCGCGGAAAGCGGCCCCCGAGGGCCGGGACCGGTCCTCTGGCTGCCGGGGCGGCCCCGGATGGGCGGCGCTGGGCTCTCCCCCGTGCCGCTTCCCGGGCGGAAGGCCGCGCTCCCGGGGCATCGCTCCGCCACCAGCAGGGCCGGGGACTGTGCAGCGCGGGCGGGCGGAGCCGGGGGGCCTCGGTCGCTGTTGATCGCGGTGTGCGGCGCCGGGCTCTGGGCAGAAGCATCGCAAGGCCGCGGGGAATGACACCGCGGCACCTCCCAGGATCGCATCTGGAGAGCTCCCAGTGCTCTGCCAGCTTCGGAGGCGGGAGGCAGAGCCTCAGCAGATGAAGACCCATTCCCTCGCCGGCCCGCCGTGGCCCTCGGGGGAAGGCAGTCTGCGACACGCGTGGCCCGGGGAGCTACACTGCACCGAGGCCACGCCACTCGCTCACCCCACTCTGTCCCGCAGCCACCATGCCTGCCCTCAGGCCTCTCGTGAAGCCCAAGATCGTCAAGAAGAGAACCAAGAAGTTCATCCGGCACCAGTCTGACCGCTATGTCAAGATCAAGGTGAGGAGGGGCTGGAGGTTCCCAAGGACAGGAACTTTAGGGGTGTCTTTGGTGTAGGTAGTGAAGGAAAACCCAGGATGGTGCCAAGCTGTAGCAGTTGGGCAGGGAGGGTGTGGAGGCTGGTGTAGGCAGCTTTCAGGCTAGCTGTGTTCAGGGTGATGTGGTTTTGTAACTGTTCTCTGCATTTGTGCAGCGCAACTGGCGCAAACCCAGAGGCATCGACAACAGAGTGCGCCGGCGCTTCAAGGGGCAGATCCTGATGCCCAACATCGGCTATGGCAGCAGTAAGAAGACAAAACACATGCTGCCCACGGGCTTCAGAAAGTTCCTAGTCCACAATGTGAAAGAGCTGGAAGTGCTGATGATGAGCAACAAGTGAGTGTATAGGGCCTGTACTCCCACCTGGGAGAGGTGGCATGGTCAGGGTGGAACAAGGGAATTCGCTGCCTTTGAGAGCACAGATGCCATCACAACTCCCTCAGTGCCACTGGAGGGTGGGGGTACAAAGAGGCCTTGGGGCTGGCAGTCTCATCCCCCTGGCAAAAATACACAGCGGTGGTGAGCAAGGCTGTGCCACGTCTCTGGTAAGCACAGTGAGAACTGGGGCTCTGGGTCAGACCTGGGCACAAGTCTGCTCCAGTGAATGTTTTTGCTATGAAGTAGTAAGAGCAATAATTAACAACTACCACTGACTGAGTCATTCACAAGAAAAGCTGAGCTGTTCTCGAGGGGAGCTCCTGCGTCAGGCTCGATGGGTCAGGCTTGGTGAGGGGTGGCAGTCATGGTTCAGTGCCCGTGCAGTGGTGCCCCCATGCTCAGCTGTGTCCCAGTACTGATGGCAGGACAGCTCCAGCTCTTTCCCGTGGTGGGATGGTTCTGGAGGGCTTTGCCTTGGCTCTGGTGCTGCCACAGCCATGCCCAATTGTCTCCAACAGGTCGTACTGTGCAGAGATTGCCCACAACGTGTCCTCCAAGAACAGGAAGGTGATCGTGGAGAGAGCCGCACAGCTCGCCATCAAGATCACCAACCCCAACGCCAGACTGCGCAGCGAGGAGAACGAGTAGCAGCCTCTGCAGCACAGGTGTATTTAATAAAGCCTCAGTCCAACCCGGGTGCTGTTTTGCATGGGCAGAGGAGGGGCAGCAGCCTGTGTTTGGCTCCAGGGCTCTGCTGTCAGGGGCACTCAAGGAGCAGTGTCATGGTGATGGTTAGTGAACTCAGGGCACACAGCTTCACAAGTGTATTTTATTTTCCATACCACCCAGACAACAGATGTCCTTTCACACAGCACTATAAATACTATTCACATCAACCACTCTGTCAAAAGAGAAAAGAAAGCACAGAGCAGTTCATGGCTAGAGCAGTGTGTCATGATGGCCTCATTCTCCTCTAGTTGGCTGTTAGAACCTTTGTCTCTTAAGGCATTTTCCCTTGAACAAAGCAGGATTTGAGCACAGCAGCCACAGTGGGCTGTGTGCTTGCACCCCTGGCTCCTGACACCACTGGTGCTCCTGCATATGCCTGCTGCTGATGTGTGACTAGGAGACCTTTGTGGCTGGTGACGCCAACATCAAGGTGCTCCAAGGGGAGAGAGAAGCCAGTGTTAGTGCAAAGCAAAGCTTTAAGCAGGGTTTGTCACTGGAATAGTCACTAATCATCCCTTGGGGAAGATGGTTGAGGTATTTTGCAGTCAAAACCGTAAATATGAAAGCCAAGCAACAAAGCTTCATATTGCCCAAATGCCAAACTGAAGCCCCAGGAGGAGGGCGGGGGTGTCGGGTAACCCCCTGCCCTGTACAGCTTCTGCAGCTTGGCCAGGTGCAGTCTCCTTTCCCAAAAGGCCTGTGGGATGAACCCATTAATAAAGGCATGGCTTCCAGTTTTTAGCCATGTTTTTTAGTTAAACCTTATAAATACATTCTTGGGCAATTTAAGGTAGAAAGTGCATGTGCAGTGATTAAAAAAATATTTGTACTGCAGTAAGGAGTATTTGAGGAAGTGCTTCCATTGTTCAAGGAACCACAACTGTGATTGCTTTGTGCACTCCTTAAAACTTCCTGAAAAATGGGAATATTCATCTTCCAGCTCATCCCTTACATGAGGCTGTATTCCCCTGATCTCAGGTCTCATTCCAATTCTGAGGTGTCTGATATGAGTCCATCTGGGTCAAGCCAGTCACGTCCAGCTGTCACATTTCACACACCATCCCCAGTTTCTCCTGCGGCTGCCCAGGGACTTGGCTGTGGCAGGAGAGCAGCTCAATGGCATTTGTTCCAACCCAGCTGGTGTGTCTGGCTGGGCATCCCAAGGGCAGAAGGGCGGTGGGGAAAAACATCTTAGCTCATGTCCATTGACTCTGAGGTGGGGAGGGAGGCAGAATCTTTCTGAATGCTCTCAAAAAGTGATGCCATTTCAGGACTGGATCTGATCTGGGATGAAAACTCTGCCATTGCTGGGCTTTTCTCCACCTCGGGGATGGTCAGGAGAGCAGCCACTGCCCGCATGGCTGAGCGCTTCAGCTCATCCTGCTTCTCAAACTCCTGCTTCACTGAACCGGCTTTCACCTGCAAATCCAAAGCCCCGTTTTCAGCTGGCATTTAACAGAGCCCATACAGGCACAGAACCAACACAGCAGCAAAGACCAGCAGAGTATTTTCCAGCTGTGGAAGTGCTGGAAGTGGGTGGCTCAGCACCCTGAGGGAGAAGGCCAGGAGCAGAGGCAGGACCCTCTGCTGCTCTTACCTTGGTGGAGCAGGTGGCCCGGAGGGGCTCGATCAGCCGCTCGAGCCGCTGCAGCACGGCGTTGGGGCAGAGCACCGAGAGCCGCGCCAGCATGATGAACGTCAGCATCTGGGCACGAGGGGAGGGAGATTCTTGGTTCTCTGTGGCACCCAGCTCTGCTGACAGGCTGGGCTGTACCCACGCTGTGCTGAGTTCCCCAGCACTTGTGCAAGGGGCTCTGCTAAGAGCTGGGAACGCACCCCTGGCAGCCAGGGGGCTGGAGCTGCAGCTGGCCCAGGTGTGTGCAGTGCTGCAGGTGTCTGCAAAGGGCCGACAGCCCTGGGGACACTGCGCCACCTGGCCTGGGGCTGTGGGGATACTCAGCCCAATTGCAGCCCAGGCCCCACAGAGAAAATGCCATCAGTCAGGGCACAGCACCTACCCGAATGTCATAGTGGTCTTTCAGCCCATCCTCCACGTGGTTCAGGTAGTCATAGATGTCCAGCCTGTCCAGGCAGTTTTCCAGCAGGGTGTACATGCACTCAAAAGCGGCTTTCCTCACATCAAGGCCATCATCCACAGTGTGCTTGAATGGCCCCATCTCTACCTGAACCAAGACAAACAGTACAACTGTCACCAAAGAGCAGACAGGGACAGCTGCACCTGGGCTTTGCAGGCCACCGTGAGTCACCATGTGGCACCCAACCCAGCCCAGTTACCTCCCGGATGAGCTCCCTTCGCACTTTGGTTTCATTGTACAGGCTGGGTAGGACTGTGTTCAGTAAATCCCGGATTAAGGAAGGCTTGTTGTGAGCAGCAGAATTAAACAGGGCTAAAGCCACACGGCGAACATTCAGGTCTGGATCTTGCAGAGTTTGTAAGAAGTCACCTGTGGGATAAGAAAACATCAGTCAGTCCTGCAGCCAACAAGCTGCAATATTTTTGCAGTATTTTAAAAGAATATTGCTGTGTATTTCAAGGAGGCTGGTTATGAGAGCACTGAAGTAAATAGTGGCACAGTCTGTCAGAGCCATTTGAGATGCTTTCTCTCCCTCGTTTGGGATACAGTAAAGAAACATGACTATCCTTTGCATTTGGGCATAAAAACAAACGTGTGATTCGCTATCTCACCCTAAAGTCAAATCAGAATCTTTGTTATTCAAGTAAGTTGTGGGGGATTTTTCTTGCTTAGATCCCATGTGATCAAACTTCTCTGAAACAGAAGGGCCAGTTTTATACAGCAGATCCATTGTAGGCTTCCTGGACACCAAATGCTGCTCATGTAGGTTATACTTCTGGAGATCCTTTTTGTGGGGTGCTGGAGTTCTGAGTTTAAATGCACAAAGGACTTTAGGACTCTAAAAATACAATGGAACATGCCCAAGAATGAGGCATCAGTGCATTTAGCAAGAACACAGTACAGTGTTGCTGTTTAATCCCAAAAGCTGAGAAACACTGATAAAAACTAACTGGACTAGATGACATTCACAGAGGAGTGGAAAATCCCTGAGATGCTAACAACACACAACCTCTCAAGCCCCCAGCTCACACCCCTGTCTACACCAGCCTACCTATGCAGCCTTTCAGGAGAGCATCAATGGGCTGAGGCTGGTCTGTAATCGTGAACTTGATGGCAGTAACCACAGTGCTCCGGGCATGTGGGGAGCCTGCAATGAAGAGAGGAAGAAAAACAGTGAAAAATCAAGAGAGAAAATCACTGCTGCAGCTCTCTAGTACATATTGTGCCCTTGGTCCTGTTACATGTTATAAAGATAAGGGAGTAGAGGATTCTTTTTATCAACTCCGTTATAATCTGCTCCTGCACAATCTCCTCGTCTAGTCCCTGTTCCCAGCACCCTCCTGCTCTTGTGTGGACCAGTGCTCCTCTGCTCCCCCTTGCAGAGAGATCTGTCTTGTTACCTGCTCTCCTCTCAACTGGCTTTGCTCCCTGTTGTACCCACAAATAATTTACAAAACAAATTTCCATCAAAAAGCAGCATTTCCCTGCTCTGGCCATTTCCCTCTGCCCATTACCTGCTGACAGCTGGTTCCTCAGCCGGGGCAGCAGCTCATCAGGGTTCACCAAAGTCAGCTTCCCCAGGCATTCTGCCACCACGTTGCGCGTCCCTTCCTCTGTGCACTCACAGTGCTTGAAGAGCAGAGCCCAGATATCCTCCACATAAGGTGTGAGGCTGTCAGCTGGGGAGGAGCTGATGACTTCCTTCAGGGAGTGCAACAGCAGGTACTGTCGCTTGGGCTGGCTTCCAATCTCCTTCAGCATGAAGGGCAGATAGTCCTTCAGGTTCCCCACGCTGACGTTGCCCAGCGCGTAGGCGGCGGCGGATTTCACCTCCTCGCTGGGGGAGGCGAACGCGTCCAGGATGACGGCTCTGAGCTCCCTCTGAGCACTGAGGTTCATGGTGCGGCCCACCTCTGCCAGGAAGAGGAAAGCCAGCACTTGAACAGCAGGGCTGGACTTGGCACTTTTCACATCCTGGACAAACTGGTTCACTGTGGCAGGGGCTTCCTTCGGGCAGGCTGAGGACAGGGCTGCCACACACTTGGCGATGGAGTGATACGCCTGTTTGTGCAACGTCGGCGGGGCCCCGGCCGAAGCCGAGGAGTAAACGGGTGCTGTCAGCTGCTTCATCAGCTCTGAGTAACCCACGGCAGCTGTCTTTGTCAGGACCAGTGCCTGGAAGAAGTCAATTATAGCGTTCAGGGCCCCTCCTTGAAGCAAAGGTGAGTGGACAAGCTGAAAGATTTCTGCAAGGACGGAGGCACTGATCTTGGAGATACAGGATGGATAAACCTTGGCCAAAGTCGTGAGGAACATGATGGTCACCTGGGACACATGCATGTCATTCTCAGTAATTAAGACAGGGAGCTCTGTTAGCACAGCCTCAATCATGGCAGGCTTGAGGCTGTCACTGTAGTTCTTCACCAGGATGTCCAGAGCATTCAGAGTACTCAGTTTCAAGGCACGTTGATTCTTTCTCAAGAAGGAAGCTAGAATGGGGAGACCTTCCCCTAGGATGGGTCTCAAATCTATTTTAAGTGGAGAACTAGCAATTAAGGTTAATGCTTTGACTGTTGTCAGTCTGGTGATTTCATTTTTGAGCCTCTCCAGAAATATCTTCAAGGTTGGCTGGAGGTCAGTGCTTAAATGATCCCCCAGGTTGTAAATGATTTGTCCCATACAGGAGATGGCACGTTCCTTCACCTCCTGGTCGATGTCAGCTGCCTTCAGCCGCTTCAGAGTACCAGGGAAAAGGTCCTTCACATAGGGCTTGGCATCAAAGGTGTAAGGTTTGTCCAAAGGCCTGATAATTTTCACAAGCTGCTGAGTTACCAGCAGAGCCTCTGACGTGATCTTATAAAAGGGGTCTCCAATACAGGTCACAACAGAAGGCAGCAGGGCTTTGATATGAGGGTGAAACACCTCAGGCTGGTGGTTGCAGAGAAGGACGTAGAGGAAGGACAGTGTGTCGATCCGCATGTTGGAGGAGCTGGATTTATCCGCCAAGGAGAAAACAATACCTGTGCAGAAGAAAATATGGTGTCATAATTTTCCCAAAGAAGGAGGTTCATGGATCCAGCAAAGGACAATCACAGGAGACTTTTCTCATATTCCTATACAATCACACCAAAAGTGAAGATGGGATCTGAGCTTTCCAGCAGTGGGATGTTTCATAAGCCCACAGGCCAGAGAGCTCAGAGAAAAATGTGGTGGTGCAAATTAAAGAATCAATCAATATAAAGAATTTTTTTAAATTCCACTGCATTTTGCAAAAGGAAATTACATTTGTATTTCTGATCTCAGTGTGTTAATAGCACAATTACAGCTGCTTTCAGAGGAGGCTGGAACAGGCCCTCCCAAAAGCATCTTCTCAAGGGACTGTGGAAATGAACTTTATGTTTTTATCCTGGCTTTCAGTGCAGAGGACAGATTTAATGTGAGGTGTTCAGCACATCAGCACAGAGCAGAACTTCATGTGTTTGTCCTAATGCTGAGCAGAATAACTCACAGGAATAAAACTGGAACACACAGGCAAGGAGCACATGTGTTCAGAATGGATTTTGCCAAGCCTGCTGCTTCCCCCCAGACCACAGACAAGCTTACCAGGGATAAGTGCAGGTATATGATCTGCCAGGCAGCCAGGAAGAACACTGGCCAATTCTGTCAGAAGGCTGAAACAACCCTGTCTTGATTTGATGCTCTTTTCTTTGAGCTGCTTGTGCAAGGCCTTGACGATGCTGGGAACCTGCAGTTTGGAGAACCAAATGAGAAGGGAACACCTTCAGTCAACCTGCTGCTCTCAGAGGCTCACTCTGGTACATTTCTACCACAGTTTATCCAATGAATTTCCTGAGCAAGAGCTGCAGTAAGGCACCAGCCAGACACTTCAGCCAGAAGCCACCCTGCCTCAGCCTGCACATATGCCAGGGCAGTGCTGGCTGTACCCCCACGCTCCTGTGCTGTGCCAGCACTCTTCCCGTGGGCCAGTAAACTGCCAGCCCTCTAGATGCCTGCCCCAGGACTGCTTCAGCTAGCCACATTCTCAAGGTGGCAGTAGTACTACCTACTGCTCATTGCTTTGTGCTTTAACCCAGCCACCTCCTGCTCACACACCTGGCTCTGAAGCATTGTCAGGGGAACGTCATCCTTGCCAGAGGCATCGGAAGAGTGCAGCCAGCTCTGGGTAGGCAACGTTTGCTTCAGCAAGGAGATGTAAGCATTGAAGATGTCAGCTTTGACATTCTCCTCCCTCTCTTTGAACCTGCTAATCAAGGCTGGGGAGAGAGTTCTGTAGAAGTCCTGCAGGAGATCGTGCCTGCTGCTGACAATGGCCTCCAGGCACTTGGCCGCAGCCCTGCGGACCTTCCAGCTGATGTCGTCATCATCACTGTACTCGTCGTCGCTTTCTAGAAACAACACAAGGGGAAACAAGGTGCAGCGTTATGAGAAAACAGGAGCTAAAGGATCAGTTGATCCTCAGAGCTGCCCCCTCCAGGAGAAAGCAGGAAGGGGAGAAATGTTAACCCCGTGTTTTGCTGAGCACAGCCATCCTCACAAGCAGGCACCTTGCTCTTCATCCTCCCCATTTTCAGTTTCCATCATGTCTTCCTCTTCCTCCTCATTATCATAGTTGTAGTTTGGGTCAAAGGTAATGTACTTCAAACACAGTCCCATCACACTCGAGATGTGAGGGTCCATTTCCTTTGGGCACCTATCACAAACAAAAATTTTAAGAGTTAAACAGAGACTAAGCTGTTTTAAATATCCAAGTATTATTAATTTCAAAAGGATCACAAAGTGCTTCACAGAGCATGTGAACATTTTGATAACATAAGCTAAACCAAAGATGTTCCTTCCTGCTGTGCATGAAGCAAGGCCACGTTCCCCTGTGGGGAGGATGCAATAATTTTTGTAAGGACAAATAAATATATCGATTGCCTTAATCTTGTTGGGAGGACTGAGTTAAAACCAGAAGATTTGACAAGCAGGAGGGAATAGTTTTGCCCAAAGTCTTGCAGCTGGGAATGCTAAAGATGTCAGTGTGGGAAAATTCAATTTATTATACCTACGTCCTCTGCATGTTTTCAGAAGTACAATTCCTGTGGAGAGATAATACACCCTCACAGACATGCATGAAGCCTTTGGTTAGAGTGAGGCAGGCAGCGAGCCCTCTTGCCCTTCTCTCAGCTGGGACAACTAAGCCAAACAGAGCCTGTGCCTCCATGTGTCTCTGTCACCCAGCGTTATTAGCAAGGTAATGAAATAAACCTACTGTTGGCATTTCAGCTGTGGTTTGACGGTGGCCCTTGGTTACCTGTATGTGTCAATTCTCACATCCACACCCTGGCTGAATCCTCCCTTCTTGGGAGAACACCTCGGCAGCTCTGCAGGGCTCCTTTTCCAAGCAGTGAATGTTTGACCAAACAACAGGAGAGCTGCAGCTCAGCAGCTCTTCTGCCAAACCCCCTTGCCTTGCCTCCAGCTCCCTCCATGCACCAGGAGTGAGGCAGTTCCCTCTGGCTAAGGAACACTCCAAGGGCAAGGAAGAAAACTGCCACTTCTGCAAAACCAATACAGAAGGACAGCCTCACGTGCTGAGGTAAAGCAGCTCCTGGTTCCAGTCCAAGCCTGCATGTTCAGAAGAAATTTCATATGTGAACTGTCTTCCTAACAGGAAGACTTGCAGGAAGAGGCCCTCCTTCGAGGATGCTGAACGTATGGATATTTACACCAGGAGGACAGGGATGCACTGGATGGTGTAGAGGCATCCCCCAAGGATACACACCTTCTCACAAAGGACTCAAAGGCCTGGAAACAGTATTCTCGCAGCTCATCATCATCCACATTACAGTACTGAACAATCAGAGGAATTATCTTCTCCAGGTGTTCTCCTGGGAAAGACAAAGCAAGCAGCAGTGAAAAACCATTCCAGCCTTCACTCACCTGGGCAGCTGACACCTCAGCCACCTGCCACTTCCTTCCTGTGCCTGGTAGAGCATTCCTGCCCCAGACCTCATGGGCTAGGAGCCAGCAGCCCATCAAAATCAGCGGTGCTGGTTTTCAGCAGCTGATCCCTGCTCCCTGTCTGCAGCCCCTTGCTGGCATTTCAGTCAAAGGAAGAGCTGTGATTAGACATCTCTTAGGACCTAATCCCAACTCTGGCAGGTCTTTTAGACAAGTAATACAATATGTTGCCATCCCCTCTGTCATTTTAAAGGGAGTGAATCCACTGACCTAGTTTGTAGAGGTATTAATTCAAACCAGGGAAGTGCTGCAAGATCTTGAGGGGAAGATCTTAAGTCACTAGCGAAGGGCAGCCAGAGAGATACTCTGGTGTCTTCTTTTCCAAGTGGAGGTCAGAGAATCAGACCAGAACCACAGGGGGGATCACAAGCACAAGCCACTAATACATTAAGAACAATGAGCACTCTTCTTTTACCACTAAGAGGAGCTGCTCTAGAATGCACATACATTTCCCAGCATCATTTCAAGCTGCTCACCCTACCTATGCGGTGCCCAGCCTGCCTGCTGATGCCAGCCACACACTGAATGTATGTCCTGGTGGTAGATGTAGACTCGTTCCTCTTCAGCTCTGCCAGCAGATGCTCTGTAAGCTCTGAGAAGATGTTTCCACTGCAGGTCAAGACCAGGTGCCCCAAGGCAATGATGGCCCGTTTACGTACTGCCAGCCTGGGGCTCGTCAGCTGGGGCAGCAGGCATGTCAGGATGGAGGAATGGAATGAGTAGAGTGTTCCTCCCAACCTGCAATGAACAGAACAAGGCACAAAGTAAAACTCAAAGGCTCAGAAAAAAGCCCTCTTGGCAGCAACAAATCTAAAAATCCTGCAGCTATGGAGACTTCTTGCACATTGTGGGGAGGAGGAGGAGAAGGGTGGGTTTGTCATTTTGGTCTGAACACTGACTTGGTCTGTAAAACACAGGGAGAGATTATTTGTCTCCATCATGGAGGAGTTTTTGACTGTGTCCTTCTGGATGACCCAAGGGTGTGCTAATAATTTCCTGCATGCAGATGACATACGACACTGTCACTCTGACTTATGCAACAAGAGGCAGCCAGGAAAAAAAAAAAAAGCATGTGTGATGGGCTCATAGGGCTAAAATAAACCTCCCTGCTTCGCCCTCACTCTTCCACGTTTGTGTGAGCTAAGCTTCTGTGGGATCCATCACCAGAGGCACTGCCATTTCCAAGCACAGAAAGGCTTGGCATGTTATCTCTTATCCCTGCTGGGGACCTGCTCTGCTCAGATATTCCCTAGGAGCAGCCAACCAAATCCTGTGTTTTTAAGTCCCAATAATAGGATTAGGGAAATAAAGAAATCAAAAGCAGACACATCCCTGCAGCCCCCTTCTATGCACAGCTGCCAGAAGGAAATCCTCTGGTACCTGCTCAGCATATCTGACAGGATGTCAAGAGCTTCCAACTGCACGGACACATCCTCCTGCTTGCCAATGGCTCCTGTCAGCTGGGCTGTGATTTTTTTGCACACATTTGCTGTCATGGTGGAACCTGCAAGAGAGATATTTTTCCCTGCTGTCAGTTAACAAGGAATCTTTTTTCTGCTAGGAACCATTCAATCCCTTCTACACTGAAAAACGAAATCACCACTGGGAGATCTAATCAGGACAGATTAATGAGATGTCTGCAGAGGAAAATCCTATTGTTGGCAGCCTCAGGTATCCCCTGAAAAGCTGACACATTTTGGGGATACATAGTCCCGAATACAGCTCAATTTTTCATTTCATTCCATCTTTCATCCCACTGATAGCTCAGCTCTATGGTCCCTCCTCCTGATTTCACAGATTGTCCTCTGGCAGGTGAGTAAAGAATCAGTAACTTTTAGGCTCTGGACTCTACATTTTCCCCATTTGCCAAAGGCTGTGACTGCCCGTTCCTCAGTGACAAGTGGGGACAGACAGTGTACCTGTGGCAGCTGGAGGCAGCTCAGAAATGACCGTTTTGAGGCCGATGCTGGAGATATCCCGCAGCTGCTCCTTGTCAGACAGCATGTTGGTGCAGAGCGTATCCACGATGGTCTCCACCTGGTACTCCTTCACCTTGCCAACCAGCGGGCCCAGGCTGTGGGAGGAGAAGCCAGTCAGGATGAGGGGCCTAATGCAACTGTCCATGTCCTTCAAACCGCCACACTGCTCCTTCTTAAAGATCCTGGACACCTATCTGGGAATGACTGACATTCTGCTCTAAGCTCCTCCTTAGGCACGGAAAGGAAATATTCCTGGTTCCATTTGGAGGCCTCCTCATTATCACCCTCTGGACGGATGAGAGATTGCAATTATTACGGATTTACTGCAGATACAACCAGAGATTAGGAGGCAAAGAAGTTGAGAAGTTCCTCTCAACAGAGAAGGTCCTCTGCTCAGTGCCCAATTGTTTTGCTTTAAAACCCAGAATAAACCAACCCAAACCAGGCAGAGACAGGAGCAGGGCCAAAAAAGTCAGGACAGTGGGAATCAAAAGAAAGGGCCAAAGATAACATGGAAAGAAGAGGGATAGAAGCAGCACGTGGTTGAAAAAAAGGGAATATGAATAGGATCCACAGCAGGAAAAAATAGAGGAACCCAAAGTTGTCTTTAAATGGCCCACCTTTCAGGAGCCCTGGGGTGAACTGAGCCATTCAATGGCATTTCTAGACTGAACACGCCCACTTAGACATGCTGGGAAAAGAGATGGGAAAGAACATGTCAGCAGCAGGATCTCTTTATCAGAGGATTCACTAATAGAGGAACCTGCTGCTTTTGTTCATTCTGATTAAAAAAATATGGGAATGGTCAAAGGCAAAGCAACAGCACAGGCTGCACTCAGACTAAAGGCAGGGAAAAATCCAAGTGCATTATAAAGTTCAATGAATACTCCCTTGAAGAGAAGGATTTGGACCTGAAATTCAAGTCCATAAGGGCTGTGCACGTTTAGTACCATTGCTATCAAAGACAGATTCATGGAGAAATTCAGCACTGGATTTCAAAGCCTGAGAGAGGTCAAAAGCTTGATGACCAAAATTTTAAATTGTGCTTCTCTCTGAAGCAGTAAAATCTTAGGGATCTGCCTTCCATGTGGTAAGGTTTATAACAGAAACACTGAAGCACTTCCAAAATCATCTCTTGCTGCCCCTTGTGAGTGTCTACAGAGAAAGTGCAGTGCCTGCAAGTGAGGGAAAAGTCCCTTCCAAAGGAGGTTTGAGGGAGGTGCCAAGGGCCAGGCTCTGCTCTCACACACTCGCTGCAGTCTGTGAGGGTTTTATTAGCCAGGGAACATGGCTATTACTGTCTAGGCTCTTACCATTTGACAGCAAGGTTCTGTACTTCCCCATTTTTGTCCTCCAGCAACTTCAAAAGCATTTTCACAACTTTTTTCTCACTGTCTTCATCCAGTTTTATTGAATCTTTCTGCAGTTCCATCATCAGGTCATTGGTGGCCATAAACCTGAAAGGACACAGGGAAAAATTGCATTGGTTAATGTGCAGACACAAATGCATCACCTTTGCATCACGTGGGACACAACTTGACAACTGGTGCTTCCATGAAAACACACTACCAAAGAGTAACTTCAACATTGTCTAAGAAAAAGAAAAGTTACTACTATCTTACAAGTAGATGACTATCTAACAGGGGTCAGGTAAACAAAAACTCTAGAACCTGGCACTCAGCATTTGTATTTTTTCTCACTGACTAAATTAAGATGGCTAATTATGCCAGAAAAAAAGATGATTTTTTTTTCATCAATTTTTTACCTGGCCTAGGAAAAGCAGTCTGGGCTCTAAGAATACACCTAGATCTGTTCTTTCTGGCTAACTTAGCACTGATAGTATGACCCTACACATGGACAAGCCCTATCACTTTCAAAAATGAAAAAAAAGTCATGACTCCATGCAAACTACACCTCAGAAGTGCACTAAACTATATTTAGGTTGCTGTGAGCAAAACCAATCGAGTATTTATCACGCCAGATTAGAAAGAAAAACAAAGACCCAACTGACAGTCAGTTTTCCAACAGGAACAAAATGGATATTGGGAAATTCTGGAAAGCATCTATTTTCCCAGAAGCAGGAAATGCAACAGGTGCTAG
This sequence comes from Sylvia borin, assembly GCA_014839755.1. Taxonomy (NCBI): domain Eukaryota; kingdom Metazoa; phylum Chordata; class Aves; order Passeriformes; family Sylviidae; genus Sylvia; species Sylvia borin. The sequence continues at coordinate 411,590 of CM025968.1, forward strand.
TATAGGAGTCAGAGGTTCTAAGAAATCTCAGTGTGGCTATTGCGTGTTAGCTGCTTTCCAATGTTAGCTCTGCACAGAATGGATGTCTAACAGGAACCACAAAATCTCGTCACAAAATGAAAGCTCCTTTGTAAATTAGGCTCTGATGTCACTCATTCAGCACATAAGAGCTCTCATGTACAGGTCATCATTTGAGGCTTCAGTCTGTGAGTCCATTCTAGAGCAGCAATGGAACAAGGGACTACTGTGGTGTTCCATAGCCAGCCTGAAATCCAGAGTGAGAGAACAGCAGTGATGTGCCCTAAGATGTTAACGTGCAATCTATTTCTGATTCTGCAGGAGCTCTTCAGCTGCACTCTGCAGTTCAGTGCCTGTGTCAGACCAGCATGACCAATTATGGCCACAGGCTGAACAGAGCCTTCCACAGCCACACATCCAGCTCTGGACTTGCTGCCTGCTGCCATCCTGCCCCAGGACCTTGGGATCTCACAAACAGATCCAGCTGTGAGGGGAAACAAGAGAAACTTGGTCCCATAACAGATCATGTTTGGCCATGTGCTGGGAGAAAGAGGCCCTGCAGTACCTCTGTGAAATGACCTGTGCCTGGTGTGGGGCACATCTTGTTTGGAGTGCTAACTGTAAATTCTTTGAACAAACTGTCTGTACAACTGCTCCATCACTGACTTCTCTCCAAAGTGAGAGAAGAATACCTATTTTAACATCTAAGAATATCAGCAGCTTCTACAAAAATCAACCTACTTTTATGCTATTACTAACCCCTCTCTTAGACCTCAAAATACCAAGTCTGGCCCGAACATTATCTTTCAGGTTGGTACTGAGAGAACAATATGCTTAGGAGTGAAATCCTTCATACATGTCAGTCTTAATTACTTTTAATAGACTGCTTTACACATCAAGCCATCCGCCTAACTCTAAAAAGATGTCAACTTTTCTGCTAATATAAGCAAAGAAATAAAAGCATCTCAGTCCCATTAGGGAGGCACATTCTCCCATCACACAGAAAAAGCTCTCCAGGCAGCCTAAGCAGAGCCAGTATGAGCAGCATTCGTCACCCAGGGACAAGGTCTCTCCTCACCCCTTTTAATGCACTGACTAGCTCACAAATTATCAAAACAAATTAGAAGCATTTCTGCTACGATGTTCTTTATTCACAAAACAAATAACAACTTCAAGTCCAGCTGCCCAGATTTATTCCCCCTTCCACTTTCAACAGGCACCAGTCTAGGCGAGGGAAGACCGTCGGCTTCTCTACCTTCCTCCCTCAGCTAGGACACAGTCGGCTAGAAACCCTGTAAATAAATCTGATGCAAATCCCAGGTGCCCTGCACACCCGCTACCGGCGCGGACGGACCCCTCTCTGGGCAGCCCCCTCCTCCCAGGGCCCCGTTCGCGGCTGGCTGCCGCCCGCACGGCCCGGCCCGTGCCGCGGTGCCACACCTGAAGTCCTTGTCGGTGGAGGTCATCTTCTCCAGCAGGCTGGAGATGTGGTAGGAGACGCTGGCCATGGCGGAGGGCTCTGCAGGGACCGGGGTCGCCGCCCGCTACGTTCCGTGCCAGGCGGCCCCACGGCGGCGGGAGGAGCCGGGCCAGACGGCGTTGGGGGCCGGGGCGGCGGCCCTGCCGATAAAGGGCTCTGTCCGGGCCCAGGCGGTGCCTCTGGCCGCTCGGCGGGCTCGGCTCGGGGTGCCGGGGGCAGGACAGGTCAGTCCCCGCTCCCGGCGCTCGCCCTCTCGTGCCCAGCGAACGCAGCGGCCGCCCCCGGAACCCGGCACGAGCGGAACGTCGTCGCAGGCGGGCGGGGCACGGCGGGGCCGGTTGTGCGCGGACCGGCGTGCCACGTCTGAAGGCGCGGGCAGAGGCCGGGCCGGGAGCAGCGCGGGGCCGCCGCCGCCATGGTGAGACGGGGGCGAGCGGGGACGGGCCGGCACCGGCGCCGGAGGGAGCGGGGCCGGGAAACCGGCGGCGTCCCGGTGCGGGGCCCTAACGCTGCCGAGTGCGGCCTGCCGTCGCGGCCCAAGCTGCCCGGGCACGGCACACGGGGCACCGAGCACGGCACAGAGTACAACCGGGCCGGCTGCTGTCCCCGGCTGCGACCGGGGGTGGACTGGGGCTCTAGGGGCCGCGGCTACGAGTTGCTGCGCTGAGCTCCTTCTGTTCCTTCTCCCCGCAGGTCTCGGTCATTAACACCGTGGACACGTCCCACGAGGACATGATCGTAAGTGTGCCTGGGAGATGCTCCGCTCGGTCCGGCGGCTGCTGTAACAGAGCTGCTCTGGGGCTCTCTGTGAGCACTGAGGGCTGATCTATGTGCCCCTGTAAGAGCACACTCGTGGGATGTTGGATGCAGAATGCCGTCTGGAGTCCTGGTCTTCCCATTTTATACTGTGTGGAGAGGAAGACTTGGCTCGGAGGAAAGGGGAAATTATTTAAAATCTTAACTTTCGTGCGCAGGCTTGTTTCTGCCCGTTTCTGTGAAATAATAGAGACGTGTGTATATTTGCTGGTACAGAACTTTGGCTGATAAAAAAGGTTTTCCTTTACGTGGATGTTTCTGGGAGTAGATGTATTAGTCTGAGTAGGAAGAAAAGTTTCAAAGTAATTTGTTGAAGGAGGAGCCCAGTTAGGTGAGCCTAGTTTTTCAGGAAGAATTTTTTCCCAGAAAAGTCTGTCAAGCTATGGAAAGGGCTGCCCAGGGAAGTGGTGTAGTCACCATCCCTGTAGGTGTTCAGGAAGTGACTGGATGTGGTACTCAGTGCTCTGGTCTAGTGACAAGGTATCATTGGTCAAAGGTTGTAGTCAGTGACCTTGGAGGTCTTTTCCAGCCTTAAGGATTCTGTGGTTTAGTGATGGTGAAGTTTCAAACGTAATTAAGAGCAGTATTTGTACACTACTTTACATTTTAAGAAACAGAAATACATAACTGGTCACTGCTTTGTAGTCAGCAGCCTGAATTCCCTGACAGGAAAATGCTGTGGATGGCTACTCAGAATTCTCTGGATTCCTTCTGTGTAATGTTTGTGTAGTGATTGAAGAAGCAGCTGGGGAAACAAACTGCTTTTGTGGCATGTCTGGGTTGTTGCAAACGGTTCCTTTGGCCCGGCCGTGCAGGGCCTGGGGTGGCTGTGCTGTGGTGGGGTCAGTCAGCAGGCTGGGCACGCCGTGCTGAGCACAGCTCTCCCTGCTCTCCTCACAGCACGATGCACAGATGGATTACTACGGCACGCGCCTGGCCACCTGCTCCTCAGACCGATCCGTGAAGATCTTCGATGTCCGCAACGGGGGGCAGATCCTCATTGCAGACCTGAGGGGGTGAGATGTCCCAGCAGGAGAGGTTAATCAGGGCAAGATCCTGATGCTTTGTCCTTTTTCCCTTGTGCAGCACAAAGTGCAGGTTGAATTCCAGGGTGAATTCCTTCAAGACTGTGCTGAACAACTTCTTGAGGGGTGGGAGGGAGGTGTACAGAGCCCCAGTGTGGCTTGGTTGTTCATTTAGTACTTTGCACCTGTGATTTTCAAGAAGTGAAATGTAGTAATCCAATTGAAATTGTTTTCTGTGACAGTGAGAGCCCTGTGTAAGGGCACTAACATTGCCATCTTAGCATTACCCATTCCTTATGTCAGAGCTCTAATCCCTCCCAGAACGGTGATTCACAATCTCAAGTGATCTGTGAGGCAGCTGCAGCTGAATGGGCTTTCTCTCAGCTTTTCCAAATGGTGTTGCTTCTTGCAGGCACGAAGGTCCTGTGTGGCAAGTTGCCTGGGCTCATCCTATGTATGGGAATATCTTGGCATCCTGTTCCTATGACAGGAAGGTTATTATCTGGAAGGAAGAAAATGGCACTTGGGAAAAGACCTACGAGTACACAGGACATGATTCTTCAGGTATGGAGGGTTGGAGTGTGGAGCTGGGAAGGGAGACTGGGGAGATGAGGGAATTTGGGTAAGACTGAAATAAATATGTTAGTGTTAAGGAAGAAAGCCTCTGTCAAAAAGAAAAGGATAAAAACTGAAGAGAGTGTAAATCTGTTCACCACTAACAAGGCATTTCCCTAAGGTCAAATTACTGGATAACCCACTACTCATTCATACTATGTATCCGTAGGTGTTGTTACACAAATAAGTCAGCTTTCAAATAAAGATGGCAGAGTAGTGAATTGAGGAAAACACTGTTTCTAGTAAGAAAAACTGCATTTATCATGCTGTATTTTGTTTTAAAATAGAAACTGTTTGGGTTCAGATGATTTACCCTCCCAATGCAGATCTGTTACTCAGTAAACAATGCTAATTGGCTGGCTTTTGCCAATTTGACTCATTCTCAGCTTTCAAAGCCACTTGGTTTTGGTGACTGTGGCCCTGATGGCTGTCAGTGAATTGGTCAGTTTTAGGTAATCCCTGTGCTGTAATCTCGTCTGTCTTGCCCTTCCCAGTGAATTCTGTCTGCTGGGCACCACACGACTATGGACTGATCCTGGCCTGTGGGAGCTCTGACGGGGCCATTTCCTTGTTGAGCTACACGGGTGATGGGCAGTGGGAAGTCAAAAAGATCAGCAATGCACACACGGTGAGTCTGTCCTTTGGAGCAGCCCAGAGTTCCCAGAGCTACAGATAACACTGAGGTGATGCCTCAGAGACTTGACTAGATAAATACTGAAATGCAATGAAATTATGTGAAACAAGAATAGTTTAAGTTCATCCAGAGTAGGCAGGTGTACTTCTTAGTCACTAAAATGAAGTGGAAATACGATTAAGTTCACTAAACAGCACTGGCAAAGTCTGTTTATTGGGCATTATTGTAAAATACAGTGCTGAAAGTTACCTAGTAAGAAATAGCCTTAGTCCTAAGAATACCTGCACCAACTGGAAAAACTGTGGGACTCTGTTTTTCCCAAAATTGTGGAGATTTTTGTTGAAGCAGAGCACAATAAGCTAATGGCAGTGGCCCCAAATAGGATGAAATTTGGTTTAGGACCAATGGTTCCTTCTACCCCTGTATTCCTAAATCTTAGCAACTGTGTGTGCCTTTTGTCTTTGCAGCTTCTGTCTCTGTGTCCCCTATTTACATCCAAGATTAACCATTTTGTGTGCCAATACCCTTAGCTATCTCAGTCCTTCTGAGTAAGTGCTTTAGTGAGGCTAAACTGCATCTGGATTTTTTATTCTTCTGATATTCATCCAATATTGTGGAAGACTTCAGTTTTTCTGAGATGGGCTTATTCCCCACTCTCAATAGAGAGTATGCTACTTGTTCTTCACCCCCTCAGCAGCCTTTATCTATTTATTTAGTTAATTAAAATAAGCAACTTTTGACAGTAGTGTTTTTCATTAACTAGATTGGATGTAATGCAGTTAGCTGGGCTCCTGCTGTTGTACCAGGGAGTCTTATAGAACAACCTTCGAGTCAAAAGCCAAACTACATCAAAAGATTTGCATCTGGTGGCTGTGACAACCTGGTCAAGATCTGGAAGTAAGTACCCAGTCGCCAGATAAAACTTGAAACTTTGGGCTTTGAGTGTCCCTGTTACTATTTCAAGTAGTATTTTCAGCATCTCTGTTGTATCATATTTGAAATACTGTTTTAGAGAAGCGTATTAAAAATGGAAACTTAATGATGCACAAGATCTTCCATGGTTCTTGCAGTTTGTACCAGCTCTGTATGATCTTCTCTCAAAGGGTGGCTTTCTAATGGTCTTTGGTTAATACTTTGGTAATAGCAGATTTCTGGCAGTAACTGAAGGCAGAACCTCTTTACCTGTGCTGCTTTCTGTCCCCTGGAAGGGATTATGTCAGTTTAAGCCACAGGGGTCTTTGGAGAACTGGGGAACAGTTGTATTGATGAACAAGGAGTCTGAATACTACAGTCCAAAGCCTTGCCGAGCAGGGGGTGAGCTAATGAAGGATGCTGCCACAACCCTTCTGACGATATAGTTGTGTTTTCAGGGAAGAAGAGGGTCAGTGGAAAGAAGAGCAGAAGCTGGAGGCTCACAGTGACTGGGTACGAGATGTGGCCTGGGCTCCATCCATAGGTTTACCAACCAGCACCATTGCTAGCTGCTCACAGGTGAGGTTTCTTCAGAGCGCCAGAGGCAGCCACTTGGGGTGCTCACTTCCATCTGCTTCCTTCCCTGTTTCTCTAGTAAAGAAATTGTAGGGATGGAGCTGCTGTAACAGCTCCTCTTGGCAATCCTTTGCTGTATCTGGGCCTCCTTTGATTTTTGTTCTCCCAGCCTCAGAAGCCCAGCAGAAGCATTTCTGGACAAAGGTTTATGTATGTGCGTGTGTGCCTCTACCAAAGACTGATTTTTGTTTTGAAAATCATGAGCAGGATGGTCTCACTAGGAGGAAGACCTTCCAACTAATGTCATATTTTAGTGTTTCGGGATCAAATTTACTGAACTTCCTTGTAAAAATACTGTTTTCTAGTAACTGTCATTCTTAAATCAGCTCTGATGTCCTCAACCTTCATATTGACTGTTGCATTCTTGTTGCTAAGCTGTAAATATTTTCTTTTTTTAATATCAAGAAGAATCTTAGTGAGCTCCTACCATGTGACTGGAAAACAAAATCTCATTCTGGGGAGGTATTTAATCTGATATGTAGGTATTTTGGGGGCTCTTCTCTGGTATTTGCAAGTCATTGTTTGTAGTTTTTCTCATCAGTGCTGTATTCCTGCCTTGCCTTTATACATGGCAAGGAGACAGCCTCCTTGCTGTGCTGAGCACAAATCCATGCAGACACATCAAGGGGTGGTGTCTGAGCTGTGATTTGGAAGTGTAGTTCCAAGGGCAAATCAGGGTTCTGTTTCGTGTGCCCAGCCAACTTGGTGTCTGTGCTTTTGCAGGATGGCCGAGTGTTTATCTGGACGTGTGATGATGCTTCTGGAAACTCCTGGTCGCCAAAGCTGCTGCACAAGTTCAATGATGTTGTCTGGCACGTGAGCTGGTCCATCACTGCCAATATCCTTGCAGTGTCTGGAGGAGACAACAAAGTGAGTACTGCTGCCTTGGCTTTTACCTCTGTGCACCCTGTTTCCAGAGGAGCTGAGGCTGTGATCACGTTTAACACAAGGCTGTTGTAGAGTCTCCTTTGCTGCAATGGGGATGTTTTTTCTTCTGATCAATCAAGAGGGCTGGAAGACCCTGACCTTTAGAAAACTACTTGCACTGCATTCTTGCTGGAGGGCAGAAATGCAGGCTGAACTTGATTTTTTGGGGTACTAACAATTCGCATACTCTCCTCATATGACTGCAGGCTATCACCAAACCCTGCTGTGGTAGCTACAAAAAAAGGGGGAAACAGGATGTATTTAAAGCTGAAAGCTGTTCCTGCTCTGTTTTTGAGGTGACACTGTGGAAGGAGTCGGTGGATGGACTGTGGGCGTGTATTAGCGACGTGAACAAGGGCCAAGGAGGAGTCTCTGCTGTGACAGAGGGGCAGCAGAATGAGCAGTGAAGCACAATGGAATACTCCAGCTGCAACAAGTGATCACTGTCCCTGATTTGCAATATGTCTTTAGCTGGATGAGAACTGATTTTATCTAAACTGGACATGAACATGGGAAACAATTATCCAATTTTATGAGCACTCTATTACTGGGAGGCTACGATATGTTGATAATCAGCCTTAATTGACATTCCCTTAAATTTAAGGTAAACAGTATAGCCAAGTACTGTGCCTGATACTACTCCTTGATACTGTAGGCATTACTCCCTGCTTTTCTGGTTTAGGGGTCAAATTTGATTGTACGTGCAGTGGTCAGAGTTCATGCACTTGAACTGAACAGGGGGAAGCTGTCAAAGCAATGAGGTGTGAACTCCTTTTATGCAAGGGGACAAATACTCTGTGCCCTCAAAGACCAGAGCTTTGTTTCAAATGAGGGAAAGGGCTGATGGAGTTCTCAGGTTAGCTGGTAGTGTGCTAGCTAGCCCTGCTGGTGACAGTGACATTGTACTTGTGTCTTTCTGAAAATAACGTGCTTGACCAGGTGAAAGTCTCTTTGCTTTCTTGAAGATGTAAAGGAGTAGTGGAATGCGTATGTCTTCTGCTTTACAATAATCTCAAACTGGGTTATTTAACCAACATCAGTAAATCAAAACATGGTTTGAAGATTTATTTTTTTTAGTCACACTTCTGTACTGTACCTCAGTTGTTTGGATTTTTTTGTTGTTGTTGTTGAGATACCAACAGAATAAAATCCTATTGGTTAAAACCCAGTGTGCTGTATTAAATAATCTTTTCACAGGACTGCCTTTTCAAGGCAGTCTGCAGTCTGTCTTCAGCCAAGCCACAGTCACATCTTCCCATCCATGCAATTATCTTTGCAAGAGCTTGGGTTTTTTGGTGACTTTTTTTCTTCTGTAATGGTACATCACGAGACAAGGCTTTACAAAGCCATTGCTCTTCCTTTGGTCTTGGCCATTCCCACGGAGAACGTAAGCAGTGAAGCAGTGCCAGCTTCCCTTCTCTGCTCTTACAACTTTGCTCGTCATGAGGTAAGAAAGGACGTGAGCCCATTCGCACCCTTTGCAGCGGTTTTTAAAACCAGCGTTAACGGGTGCTTTAGGAGAAGTGCCGGAGAAGTGACAGCCGCCCCTCAGAGCGCAGCCCCGCCCCCTGGCGCTGATTGGCTGTGCCGGGAAGGGCGGGAAGGACGCTGCCCTCAGCCCCGCCCCCTGGCGCTGATTGGCTGTGCCGGGAAGGGCGGGAAGGAAGCTGCCCTCAGCCCCGCCCCCTGGCGCTGATTGGCTGTGCCGGGAAGGGCGGGAAGGACGCTGCCCTCAGCCCCGCCCCCTGGCGCTGATTGGCTGTGCCGGGAAGGGCGGGAAGGACGCTGCCCTCAGCCCCGGCCCGCCGGCACCGCCGGAGTCTCGTACACATTGTACGGGGAACATTTTCTCTAGAGCCATCAGAAAGGAGGAAAAATCTGCTATTTGACAGTGAATGAACACTGACTAAACATTTTGTACTAATAATATCTACTGAGAGCAAAGTGACCTTGAGTTGCTTTTGCCCAAATAGGGTGGAATGAAATGCATTTTCTGTGCCATAAGTCATGAAAAAGCAGGCCAGAAAGAAAGGAAATTTTCAGGGTTTTTTATTCACAAAGCTATCAGTAAATGGTAATGCATAAACTGGCTTCTGAACTGCAAGGTACATTACAGTGTTAATGTAAGACCACACAGTGTCTTATGTATGTTATGCTAAATAGTTAGGTAACTCCGTATGACTACCCAAATCACCTCAGAATATTTTAAAACTATTAGGGTACAAGACAAAGAATAACAATTCCATTTGGTGACTACAGCAGAACAAAACCTCTAAAGCACTTTCCTGAAACAGAACTGTGCACAAACTACAGTTCTCAGTTTAAAACTCTGGGGTTTCCCATTCAGCTCTGCACTGTAACCAAGTGCATTCCTCTTCAGAGAAGACATGAGGATTTTACCATGGGTCTCCCACAATATACCCGTGAAAAACAATGAATATTAGATTTTCAGCACCCTAAAATATCTCGACTAAATCTCCTGTAGAATTAAGCAGTTATCAACCAATCTGAGTATACAATGTTTCTTATGTCAGTACTAATCTTATCTTGGTTTGATTCTGGTAAAATGAAAAAAAACCTGGTAAATACAAAGACAGTATCTAAGGCACTTAGAATTAAGGAATGTTACCAGTTTTTAGTGTAGAGAATAACTTGAGAAATGTGTAGATAATTCCAGTACTCAGGTTTTTGTTAAAATACTTTTACTTGCTCATAACAATACATACAATGAACTAGGTACTGTACAAAAATAGAAGGTGAGAGGCCTTTGTATAAAGCTAATATATACTAATACACAATTCCACTGAAAATAATTACATATAATTAATTTTATTTTTGTTCCCTGAACTGCACTGTGAATTGCAGCCATTTCTGCACATCAGGTCCTGTTCCCCTGTGCTCAGGAGGCAGCCCACCTGTCTGAAAGCTGAGCTACACACTCCGATAATTCTTTTGGTTCATAATAAACCTGTTTTTCCCTAGACTGCACATAAGTGGAATATGCTAGTAATAGTACAAATAATAAATATCGTAAAACCAAAAGTGATACTTTCTTAAGGGAGGTTTCAGTTGATCATAAATACACCAACATACAAATTTCTGGTTTTTCTTTTGCATATGATTCCTGGGCCTGAGACCAAGGCTCCTGCTGCTGAGTGAGCCAAGGGACACTCACAAGGATTCCTCTGAGAAAGCCTGGTGAGTGTGGAACCATCAAAAAGTCCCCTTATTAGCTTATATTTGACCCATTGCCAAAATAAATATAACAAATTATGTTTCAAGTGTCCTAAAAATATCAAAGCTATTTTAAATTACAATCTTTTCCCTAATCCAAAATATACAACAGTTACCATGTGAAACACATTGAGAAACATCACCACGTAAAGGACACTTAGGAAAAAATTCCCAAAAGTACTCCTATGAAGTATTAAACATGGTTTTAGAGCTCCAAAAGTGAACTGAAAGGTTGGAATTAAGTGGTGTCACATGTGTATGTGGGAGAGGAGCTCAGAGATAGAGGAAAATGGCTGAATTTATTTACTTACACCTGTGGTCAGTGCAGTTCAAACAGAGATGAAGGCACGTACTACATTCTGAGAACTTGCATAAAAATCCCCCTCTCTGGTAATGCAGTGGTCTTGGGTATGTGGACTAAGATTATATGGAATAGGAGAGAGTCAGTGGAAAACCTCCCCAGTGACTCCAAGGATTCCTGTCTGCTGCCCGCAGTGGGAAAACAACACAGGGTATTGCTGCCTGGCCACCAGCCAGTGTTTGCTCTGTAACTCCTGGGACTGTGGTTTAATGAGACCAACAGACGCTTCCTGAAACGCACTGCAAATGAATCATCACTTATTTTGGCACTTGTGTTTGCCATTCACATTGCAGATGAAAAGGCAGAAGGCATTTCTGTGTTCAGTGTGGACTGTGCTTTAATCTGCTATAGAACAGGTATTTTCTAGTGCTTCCCTATGTGGTACTTCTTGTTTCCTTCTGTCAGGGCTAGTGTTACTGATCCAAATCTGCTACCTAATCTTATGTGAAAGCTACACTTTTACCATCTTTCTAATGAGCAGACAGTCCTTACTTCCTCTTAGCTGGTCACTGCTGATACACCCATCTCATTTATGATTCAAAAAGTTCAGAACTGTTTAACTTGTCTTCTTCATACAGCAAAATATTTTCCATGAGCTTCTTTTTTTGATCATTTATCTGTATTTTCCAAGATGTCTCTCTGGCTAAGGCTGAAAAACAAAACAAAAAAAACCAAAAAAAAAACCAAATACTGAGGAAAAAAACTCCATCTATTATCTAAGGAAGAGATTATAGTTTTAAATTTAAGAAAAAGCAACTAATCAACCAACCATGTAAACTGGCTTAGGAAAAAAAAAATCTGATAGAAAACCTCTAAATGTTTTGTAGATTTATTAGTAAATTCATAACCAAGGAGAAAAGATTTACTGATATATGTTTAAAAGCAGGAAGGGGAACCCTAAGCAGTTCTGGAGAAGAGAGTAATTTCTCCCTAGTATTTAAGATGAGAGCACTTTTACCTTGTGGAGCACACGAGGAGTCCAGGTCTGTGTTTCCCTGTGGACAGGGGCCCTGTGCAGCAGCTGCTGTCTCCAGGATGCCATCGCCTCTGGCACATGCCACACTTCTCTCCTGCAGTCCATGGGCAGGCTTTCCCTGCTTGATGCTGTAATCACAGGCTGCCACTTTTTCTGAACTGGTACAGCTGTGGCTAGGTAACTCCTCTGTGGATTTTTCTGGAGGATTCCATATGAAACTACTGGACTCATCTGATTCACAAGGGACCCGTGACATGTAGATGCCACACGTGTCGGGTGCCGCAGCTGCCGTGAAAGGAGCACAGGGGCTGACACTGGTCAGAATTGCTGCCTGGGTGCTCTCCTCTTTATTCCCCTCTGCAGAAGGCATGTCCACGCTCAGACTGGCTGTCTCATCATCAGTTTCTTCTGGAGTGTTCATGGAGAATCCAGAAGTGCTGCTTCCACAGATGTAATGCTCTTTTAATTTGTTTTCAGCCATTTCCATAATTTCAAGTACCTGTTTTTAACAACCAAATCTGTGAACGCATAGTAATTCCTGTACCCCTGCTTACACATATTCTCCTCTGTCAACACTCACAAACATAAGCAAGACATGATTGTTGTAGCCTTACACCCTGATGAAAAGGAGACTTAAATCTTGGCCGTATATTTAAAATATTACCTCTGCTATGTTCGAATTCTTCTTTCTCAGGCAAAGGCAGATGGCTGATGCAAAATCAACAGCCACCTCTTCCAGTAAGTGCCCTGCTTTTCTGTCCAGGTATTTGGAGCAGATTTCCTTGGCAGCCACTTTTTCCAAATCTTTTACTTTGGAGTGCAAGCTTTCTTTTGCTGTTTGAATTTCATCGGCAATCACATCTTTCTGTTCAAAGGAAGGAGATGCATTACTGAAGGCAAAATGAACCCAAGCATTTATTTTTGTCTGAATCTCTGAGAATCAGTATTGCTGTGTATTTGTCATTAGTGCTCCTCAATGCCCGGTTCACAGACTGAAAAGCTTTAATAATCTCTGTTCATGCAAGTGACTGAAATGTTTGTTCTCATGGGAGAGAAAAAGGCCAGTGGCTTTCTCTGTGTATGTCCAATGCCAAATTGCCTAAAGCAGTGCCAGCTCTTCTTGGCTTGTGCTCATTTTATATAGGAATGAAAAAGAACCAACACTGTGTGGAGCAGCATTCTTACACGTGTTTCTTTATAACACGTGTTAAAGAAATCAGGAATGTAAGATCTTTGATTTTCTGAACCCCTCTGAACACTTCTGAATTGCTTGCAAATTGTGGGAATACAGTTGTTCTCCCCTCCAAGGCTTCAGCCAGACAAGAAAACAGGAGCACATTCCACAGAAGGGATGCAGGTGGAGGCTGCTTTTTACAGATGGTTTTAAAGCATTCAGTGAGTTTGGCTGTTCTGGTTGCTTGTAAAAGTGGTTCACATAGCTCTAACCTCAGCTTGGGAAACTGGCGAGGATATCAGTTCCAGGCATGAGCACAAGACAAACGCCTGATAAACACGATGATGAGCTTCTGCAGTTCCTGCCTACCCAGGTTTCCCCACTCACTGTGAGGAGATTATACCTCCTCCTGGCACACAGAAAATATGCAGCAGCATTTTAGCACAAAGCCTTGTCTCTTAAATGCTTATTTATTTTGGAGTCTTTCCTAACGGAATTCAGGCCAGCACTCATCAGTGGGCATGTGAAATGGGAGTATCTGCTGTGCTTCTGTTCTAATGGCAGGCAGGCTACTGACATTAATGGAACCAAGATATGGCTCCTAAATTTCCCTTCTGCAGGACATGTACAGCAGACAACAATTATCAAATTGTATTTAAATAAAATTTAAATTATTTTTATGACAGCAGCCCCATTAATTTGTATTAATGTTCATTACTGCTGCTTTTTCTTACCAGGTAAATTGGGTGTCTGTCTTCATCCAGTGCCTTCATCCCAGACAGTATCTCTGCTAAGACCTATAAAATGTAATTGCAATATAAAATTAATTGTTCAGAATGAACTATAATTTTAAAAAATAAGTTTCTAACTAAAGAAATATTGAACTTTCAATGCATTCTGATATTACATTTTTACTTCAGATGGCTTAACAATTCCAGCTCAGGGCATTTATCAGACTTTAGATCTACCTCCAGAGCCAAGCCCAGATTTTACAGTACAACAGATATTGCTGAAGTAAAGAATAAGAAGAAAGTAATGCCAAATGTAGATAAGAAATCACACTGAATAGAGTAACTTCCTTCTTAAATGGAAACGCCTGGAGATGGGTGACATCATAGACTATCAATTACTTTAGCTGAAATTACAAATAACAGGCAATGTTTGTAGCAGTTTATGTGGTAAGTCTTCAAGAATTTTGAGCATCTAATTTGTTTTAAGCCATCATTTAAGCCATCATCAGTAATATTTTATTTACAATAAGAAACACTTTTGTATCTCTAGTTCGAAAGAGTCACCTCATTTTGCCACGAACTGAGATATATTTGGAGTGTGAACAACTAAAACCAGGATTTCAACACATTATAGAGCCAGCAACTGTAATATGAAATTGCCAGCAAAACAACCATATGAGGTACTTGCTCTTACATTGAATTTCTTGTCTAGAAGCATCAAAAAATGCAACGGAGCGTGGAAAAAAGACAACATACCACACCACAGCTGAATATATCCACTTTTTCTGTTAACTGCCCATGTCTGACAAAATCTTCTGGCAGGTATGTAAGAGAAGCTTGTAGGACTTTGGTTTTCATCACGGCATATTCTGATTTTTTATCAGAAGAATGCAATCGCAGGCCAGAATGCCCAAGCTTTGGGGTAAAGTTTTCATCCAACAAGACATTTGAGCTGCAATAATGACAGACAAATAACAATATTGGTCAAATCACTACTTTATCTTGAGGCAAAGAATTAATTTTATACTTTCCAACTTAAGCACTGAAAGTGTCCAGCATTTGGCATCCTGCATAGGACTAAAAGGATTAAGAATGTTAGAAAGCAAGAAGGGGAAAAAAAACAACCCAAAAATTACTTCAAAAGAATTTACTCCCATCATTTAGGAAACAGTGACAAGTTAAACAAAAAAGGGTAAAGGACCTACAGAACAAGGGACAGCAGAAAATACTGCAAATGGATTTCCAAATTGTATAAACTTTAGCCATGACTGTTACAGAAATCCTTGAATTACCAGGTGACCAAGGAAGTGCTGATATGCCAAAGTCCTCACCTCTTGATATTCCCATGAAGAACTCCAAAATTATGCAAATACTCCACTGCTCTAAGAACTCCTATAGAAATGCTAATTCGCATCTCCCAGGTCAGTGGAGCAGAATCATTCTGCAGAGAAAGGAGGAAAAAATTGGTAATTAGTGGAATAAAACACTATAAGACATTGGTAGTTTAAAAAGACGAAAGGCTTAGCTGAGTCCCAGTCAAACTCCAGAAGAGCTGCTGCCTTTCTGGTGCTTGCAGCCAAGGCACTTGGGCACGTTTTTTCTGGCTGTTTCTCAGAAATCGAAGAGATGCAATTGTTTTCCCTGGAATTCCAGGAGAGGACTTGCAATCACAAGTAGGTGGTAGACCCAGATTATGGCTTACGTGGCACTGAAGCTTGTTTTGCAGGGAGCCATTGGGCAGGTATGGATATATCAGACAGTGCAATCCAGTTTCCACCGAGAACCCCAGCAGCTGCAGAATGTTTATGTGACAACACCTGCAGGCACAGATCAGCAGTGATTTGCAAATGATGTAAGAGTAATGCAGAAAAATACATTCCTGAGCTGGAATAAGTTCCTAAATTCAAGGCAGCTGGAACAGTGTGCTGCAGCTGGAAGCACAGCTGGAGACACAACACGGTCCTGGGCAGGAGACAGCAGGAGCCTGACTGAGGGAGAGACCATCACATTGCAGGAGGGGTACGAGGTGGGCACTCCCCATCCCAAGGCTGCAGAGTGCTGGCTCCAGCTCAGTCAGGACCAGCAGTAGCCCTGGGCTCTGTGCTGCTTGCCCAGGGCTCCTGCACAGGCAGTGCATGGCCCCTGTCCCCAGCCCAGCACGGTGCCTGGAGCAGACACCCTGGTGTTGATGGAACACCCAGCACAGACCACGAGCAGGACATGCATCACTGCCTCTGAAAGACAACCACTCACCGAAAGCAAATCTGCACTTCTGTATGAAAGAACCTCTGGGTGGAATTTGGGCTTGTGCATTCCAGCTGAAAAATGAAAACATACAATAATGTCTTTAGTAATTACTAGAACTTTGCATTTATACACATCTGGTAGTCTCTAGATGACAAGCTAGTGTAGGACAAGTACCACTGATAGCAACATTAAGTCAAAGGCAACAAATTAATTGGCAATTAGAACAAAAACAAGTGTAAAGACACCCCTGATCCAATCACCAATGCAGACAGCTATACTGAAGGCTACTCCTATGTATAGAGTTCATGGAACTACTCACATGAGTAAAGTATCCATCATATATGTCTTCTGAATTTAGGTTTAATTATTTACCTAATTTCACTTTTACCTCTCCTCTTGTGTGGCTGTTCTGGTTCCTTCCCCACACAATATTAAACAATAATTGCTAATGGGCAAGTCATGCTAATAACACACCCTGCTCCAGAGAAAGGTGCAGTACTTGCCTCTTTGAGTCTTTTGATGACAAACACCATGTTGTTCCTCTGGCCTTTGTAGACATCTGCAAAAGTACCTTCACAGATTCTGTTCTTGTCACTGAAACTGTTTGTGGCATCAGCAATTTCCCTCTGGGTCCACAGAAGGCTCCCACTAGGGAGATCACCCATCGTCTCCTGCTGAGGAGTAGAAGAGCTGCAAGGCTACACATTTGTAAAAGAAACAAGTTTATCTCATTATAATCCATATGCTTTTTCCTTCTTTAGGTGTCTTATTTTCTTTCCCATGTTTTAAGCCATGACTGTGATTGCTGAATGAAATTGTGAAAGGTACTATGCAACCACTCCTTAGGGTGTAGGTAATTCCTGTATTCATGTGTTGGGATGATGTAAAACTTTGCATAGTAGAAGGGACTTGAAATCAGTTGCCAATCTGCATTTCCACCTTTCCCAGGAAACAGACTTAGTTTTATTTAAAAGTCAATATATTTATGTTAAGTGATTTTAGTCTGATTTACAAAAGATATTAATCTTTATAGTTGGGTTATATGTTAAGAAACAGTTGGATGAGAAAGTGGAGTCCCTCATAATGTAATTATGCTGTGGTAGAAACTTTGTATCTACTTTTGAAGCATCTGGCACCAGTTGCACAATAATTTGTTGCTCCCAGTGTGGTAAGTCCTAATACCAACTATAATTACAGTCCCACTGCAGCCTAATCATGCAGCTTTCACAACCTTAATGTGTGCCCAACTTGAGGAAACAAAGCAGTAATTCCTTCTCAAGAAACTCTGAAACTACTTCACTCTGAGTCAGTCTTCTGTCCTGGCTGGTACCCCTGGACCATGTTATTGTAGAAGAGTTTAAAGCCTCAGACAAAATAAACCAAAGAAAACAGGCCAAGAACAACCATGATGGGACTGAGGTGTGCCCACAGATCTGGGAAACACTTTGGGGACAGGACAGATCTAGTTAGACTGTATGAAAGATGAGAGAACTGTGGGGGGGAAGGAACAGGAGATTCCATGCTGAAATCATAAGGAACATGAGGAGAATTTTTTGCACTGTTAAGCACTGGAACAGGGGCTCAGAGAGGTGATGGAACATTTATCTTGGGAGATTTTCAGTTGTCAGCTACACAAGGCTTTGGATAACATGACTTAAATTTAACACTAGTTTTGAGCAGAAACCACATTTTAAGTACACAATGAAACTAAAAGAGGTATGTGGTTCTGACTAATCAGTGGTAAATACTGTCCTGTCCTGCAATCACACCAGAAATGTAAGTCCTGTAAAGTCCACACATGAGAGTCCTTCAAACACAATTGCTATTTGTGAGTGTGCTATCCCTTCTGAGCTATGCAGGAAGTAATACTGTAATTTTTTCCCTCACTGGTCCTTCACTGGCAAAAAAAAGTGATATAAACCACAAGCAAACTAACTGAAGCATCAGTACTGTATTCAGCCCAAGCCCTTTGTAATCGAGCTCAACATTTTCACTACATCCATGTTTTAGTACAAGTAGAGGGATAAACTTTAACTGAAAAAAAGACAGAATGTCATAAATGCAATTTGCCTTGCTATAGTCAGTGAGCACTAAGGGGATTTACCTTCACACTTGATAAAACAGGAGGATTGGACTGTAGGGAATTCAAAAGGTCTCTTGGGGGAGGTGGTGGAGCAGGGAGGGAATACAAGGCTCCTTCAGAAACAGCACCTGAAACTGAAATAACAGCATTGAAAACACACCTTATTTTTGTAATATCACCACCTGTGACTAACTACAAAAGTGTAGAAATTATGAAGATCTGGGGTATTTTTTTTAATTTTCTGACCAAGGATAATCTGTGACAAGCTGTCAAACTGTGAAATACTGTGTGAAGACAGGGAGCTCTCTTCGTGGTTCTTGTTTTGCAGGATGACTGTGAAGCCCTCTCCAGCCCTGGCTGGGGACATGAAGTTCCCTGTGTCTGTGCTGCTGCAAATGCTCTCCCCAGTATGTTCTGGGGTTCTCCCTCTCTCTTCCTCTCCCCTCTCCTGCCCAGGTCTCTGCCAACATAGATTTACTGTGCATGAAGAGAGGAACACGGAGCAGGACATGCATGCACGGGTGTAGTCTTTGTATGGAGTCAGGATGGGACCAAGGCATTCAGAGATCTGGGAATCATCTTGAGATCCCAGAGAATAGATACAGCCAGCACCTCTCAAGGCCAAGGGGGCTAAAGGAAGGATGACCAGGAGGTTGTATGCTAAAATCAGGAATAAACAGGAGACAGCAGTGCTAGGAAAGCAGCAAACACTTGTTGAGGCGTGTGGTGGTCAGAGTGCCGTGACCTTCCTGGAGAAGCATCCTTAGAAGGACGTCTCAGGGGCACAGGCTGCCTGCTGAGTGATTTCACACTTCTCAGTGAAATCAGCTCTTCAGACCAATTGACTGGGATAAAGAGGAGGAAGTAGGGAAAGAACCAATGGGGTATAACTGATTAACATATCAGCCACAAAGCCTCATGGGGGGAACACATCTCCTCATGGTAACAGCGAGAGCTGTCTGCCAGGATTTCTCCCTGAGAGGGTGGCTTTTGTATGCTGCCTGGTCTAACTGCTCTCTATCCTGGGGTGTGTGTTTATATTATTGCCAGCCTGACTGCTCTCTCCAGGGGAACATGCCTGTATTACTGTCTGGCTTCTCTCCAGGTGAGTGTGTATAACTGCTGTCTGGCTTAACAGCCTCCACAAACAGCTGTGCCCACCTGGAGATGAGTGTCTTCACTGCACAATCCTAACCACAAACACACAGCAGCCTTGGGTATGCAGTCATTTCATGTCAGAGCACATTTGAAGTCCAGCACTGTACTTACTGCCTGCTGGGACCACTCCCAGGTGTGAGGAGTCTGGGGATGGCAACAAACTTATGGCATTTTCTTTCTCTCTCCTTTTCCCTTCTGTGGGAGGTACAGATATGATCTGTTTGGGTGGCTCTGGCTCTTCTTTCTCGGGGCTGGTGAAGTTAGAGGCTGATGTCCCTTCAAAACAGAGCAAAGGGAAGATAAGGATAACCAGGGAAAATAGAGTCTGACTCTAAGCAGTAACCAGAAAATAATCCTAGTCAGGACATCAGACTTCAAATTCACATCAACATTTAAATGAACATTCAAGCAATTTAAACCGTTTTAAACTGAGACTATACCCAAGACATTAACTTTTACTGAAAAAGAACAGGAATGAATAGCTTCAAACAAATACTAACAATGACTATTCAAGAGATGCAGAGACTCTTACAAGAAGAAGTTAGCAATAATAATATATTTATCATTTTCTATATAGCATCCTTCAGGTAATGATCTCAAATCACAAATACCTCCCAGTCTAAGGAAGGTATTGAGTTCTCTGTCAGTTGTCATGGGACTGAGGGGACTGATGGACAGAACTGTGCTGGGTTTAGTCAGTTAAACATTTTAGGACTATTTTCAATGGAGTGATTTTAGTGGCATGACTAGGTTCATTCCCAGGAAAAAAAATCATATACAGGATTATTTGTAAGAAAAAGTCATACTTTTACTTAGCAACAGAAAAACAAACCAAAGACAATCTAGGGAAAACAAAAAAAATGTCAAAGCTCAAAACTTATTAATATATAAGGAAAGTTTAAAGGATGAATTATTGATTCATTACAGCTCAACAGCTGTGTTGTATGCAGCTTGGCAAAACCTCAGAGTCGGGCCTGAAAAAGCAACGTGAAATCTGATAAAGAAGTACAAATATACAGTATACCGGAATTTAAAACTATGTACAGCTGAGGGGGGATTATTCAGATGAGATTAGACCACAGATAGCATGGGAAGAAATAAAGTGCAAAAGTTCAAGATGCTGTGGTATATGAGGTTGTCAAAATCTCCAAAGCAGCTGAATTCTTATCTCTTAAAGTGCTCTTAAAACTGAGGCTGAAAAGGAGCCTGGAAATGGCCAGTGTGCACTAGGGGTGATATAAAGGCTTTCTACTCCCTGATAACATTTTCCTGGTTGTAGTTCTAAACTTCCATCTGGCACCTTTTATCAGCAATACATTTAACATTTTCGTAAAAATCTAAACTAATGTTTTATTTTTATATAGAAAAATCATAAGCCCAAATATTATTACATGGTGATTCTTATCCTGCTCTCCTAACAGCTTTGTATCTTATCTGGTGATCTCAGAATCAAATACACCAGGCCTCCACCTGAAATCAGACCAACAGCTTTGTGTTCTTTTACTTGTACAAACAAAGGCCAGGGAGTACCTGGAACAAGCAGGAAGCCCAGTGTTTTTCATATAATCTGGGCTACTTGTATGAACTATGAATCAGTGAACTGTGGGAGAGAAGCCAAGCCCTGGCACATTGGGGCACTGAGGCTGAAGAACAGCAGTACATGAAGGGCAATAATGACAGAGATTGGCATGTTCTGCTTAAGGTTTCTGTTTTCTTCAATGCCACCTATGAATTCAGGTCTGAATGAAACCAGGTCTGAGAATTAAAACTCAAAACACTCAGGTATATTTGTTACTGTGTTAGAATGCTATGAAATCCCAAATTTTACAGGGTTTTAAAACTAGCTGTCAAATATTCTGCAGGCCTTTCTGCAGGCAAGTCTCTGTATTCTGTTTTTTTCCTCACATGGTTTAACCTAGAAGCCTCAGAACTTAGTATCACTTCCCTTATTTAACCTACTTTTCAGGGTTTTTCATTACTTTTGCAACTTCCTGCATGTCAAACAAACAGGGCAGCACTGAGGCTAAAGAACTAACATAGAAAACATGATTATGGACATTCAGAAGTGGGTGCACTAGAGAGTGCAAGAAACTGTTGAAGGGAGGTAGAACCCTTCAGGAAGTAATCTGTCAGCAAAAGATCTCCCTTTGTGCTGTGTCTGATTCCTTTAAGTAGGAATGAATTGAATTATGGTGATGTAAGGACCGCTTAGTTTTCTGAAGTGCCCAACAGAACAAGCTACATATCCCCTGTATCTGCCCAAGAGGGATCACCTGAGTAAGCATACTCAGATACAGAAAAAAGCTAAAAAAAAAAAAAAAAGGTAACTGACAGAAGCATAAGGGAAAGCAGGTAATGCCCCGTTGTATCTACACCAGGTGCAAATGTGCAAGCGATGGCCATACTGACATAGCACAGGGAGCAAACCAACACACACAGGGATGGCAAGTGTTTCCCTGCAGGGATGGTGATTGGTTTTGTCTGTGTTGTGTCAGTGTTTCAGGGCTAACTGCTGGAACCTGCTCTTGGATTGGAAACAATCCTGGCAGGGGTTGCAATATGCCATCCCTCAGGATGTGATCCAGTGCCACGGGACCAGGCCTGAAGGCCTTTGCACAGCCTCTGTGTTCCGAAATCCTGTCTGATGTTTAAAAGCACCGGCCCTGGTTTGGCCACAGCTCATCTTCCGGGTATTTCTTGAGGGGTCCAAGATGGGAACCACAAAATTGGGCTGATGAGCGGCAGGGACCAGTGAGTCTACCTGTGTCACCTCTTCCCTTGCACCACCAATTTTACTTGAGTGAGCAGAAAATCACAATCAGTGGAGACATTTTAGAATTTGACATAGGATGTGACTTCTAACAAAAAGCTTCTTTAGCTAGCAAGGGAGGTGTCCTAGGAGGGGCCTGCTGTGAGGAGCAGCACAGAGCCATGGAGGGAAGGGGCAGCTACTCACAGTCCAGGATGACTTGAGCTGCTCGGTAAAGCTGCAGCCCCTGCAGCAGATCCAAGAGTTGCTGCACTGTCGCCAGCCTCACTCCCCACCACCACATGAGCTCCCTTGTGATGCTGATCCCTGTCTTCTCCATGCACTTGATTTTCCGTAGCTCTGTTTGATCAGTGATCACATAGGAGGCTGGTGGGAGAGAAAGGATATTTCTGTTTAAAGATTAGAAAAAACAGGCAAAGGCAAGCAGGGCAGGCTAAGGTGTGAGACATTGTTTGCTTTTGTATTTGCATATCTTTAAAAGGAACGATCACAATAAATTACCTATGTGTACATGAAGAAATTTCTGTTCCTAAAGTAAGATATCCCTTTTCTTCCTTCAACTATTCTGGAAAAAATTTTGTTCTATCAGAGACACTTGAAAAGAAGACACTCACACTTTTCAGCATATTTTCCCTGTAATCTTTCTCCTTAATACTTTATACCAAACTAAGTTTAGATTAAATTCCTGAGGTGATTCTCCCAAAACAGGTGACAGCAGTCAGTGGAGTGGCTGCACTCCCACTTGCATTCCTAAATCCCTGTGCTGTGGTGAGCCAAACAATAACTGAATGACCTGGGTGTTAGTTGCACTCTGATATAGCAATCAGGGAAATGCAGCTATTTTTAGATCCTGTGCCAAAGCTGACCCTACACAATGTGTCCCAATTCCTGACCATGCCTGTCACCCCACTGCATTCTTCCCAGCTCACCTACCCGTACAAAACCCACCTGCCCTCACGCTGCCCCAGCTCCACCCCACACACCTAGACACAGCCCCAGAGCTGGAGTCCCAGAGCTGGAGTCCCAGAGAGGCTGTGCCTGGAGGAAAAAGGCCAGGGGCTGGGGTGTTCGTGTGGAGACAGAGATTCCCGGGTTCTCATCACGGCTGGCTTTGGAAGGATGTCAGAAATACAGCTTTATGCACCTGAAAGTAGTGGAGATGAATCCCACCCTACATCAGGAAGTTTAACTGGGCTCAGAGCTTATTCGGAACAGTTAGGGAAGTCATGTCAAATAAAGGAAGGCAGGCACTAAGAAAAGATTCAGCTTAGAATTGTTTGCACTGGGATACAGAAGAAAAAGTAAATAACTCAAGGACTATATTTTCTGTACTTACTGACTATACATAGCCAGGACCGAGAAAAACAGAGGCAGAAAGTACGAAGGAATATACATGAAGAGAAGGAGGAAAGAAAAAAAAATAGAATATCTGAGCAGATGTCAGGGACTTTGTGAAAACAGGCAGTGAGAGATGGCAGGAGATACGGGGTGACCAGAGACGGAACTGCTAAAGATTGCGGAGAGTGAGGAGAAGGAACCTGGCTGCCCAGGAACCACAGCAATCTGGCAGTCCACCTGTGTTTGGAAAGCAAAATGAGACTGGCGCCCGGGAGTTCCCTGTTTACAGGACGTGCTTTGCCCAGCGCTGGAAGCGTGAGGGACAGCGCGAATCCTGTCCCAAGCTCGCGTCCTTCCAGCATGTCCCAAACGCGCTGCTGTCCCTGTGGCCCCACGGCAGCCCCATCGCCACCGCACCTGCCCCACGGCCCCTCACCGAATCGCATCCAGTCGTAGTCGCTCAAGCAGTCCATCTTCTGGCAGAAGTCCTCCAGCACCCAGGCCGGCATGCTGTGGATGTACAGCGCGGGGCCCGAGCCCGCCCTGAGGGCGAGCGGCGGCTGCTGCAGGGCCATGCCTCTCCTGTCCGGACAGCCCTTCGCTCCCGGCGCGGCCATCAGCAGCGGCTGTGCATGGTGCCCGCCTGCCCGGGGACCGCGGCAGCCGCGCTCACCAGCCTCTCCTCTCCTCCGCAGAGCTCCCTCCTCCCTGCGGGGCTGCCCTCACAGCCCGCCCCAGCGCGGCGGGCCGCCTCGCTGCCGGGGAAGGAGCCCGCGACACTGCCAGCGATCCCCGGCAGGCTCCGGGCGCCGCTTCCTGCTCCGCCTGACGTCAGGCCCCAGATGCAAATCAGATTTTCCTTTCCATGACTGGTACTGCTCCGGCGGGGTTGCCACATACCCAGCTTCACGCGCCGGAAGCCAGAGGTGTTTTCCCGGCTGTTGCGCACAGCTGGCAGGGCCGGCGGTACGGACCGAGCGGGATGGCTGCGGGCCGGCAGCGGGGCCCGGCAGAACCGGGGCCCACAGAAGCGCGGGGCCCGGCAGAACCGGGGCCCGGCAGAACCGGGGCCCACAGAACCGCGGGGCCCGGCAGAACCGCGGGGCCCACAGAACCGCGGGGCCCGGCAGAACCGGGGCCCACAGAACCGCGGGGCCCGGCAGAACCGCGGGGCCCGGCAGAACCGCGGGGCCCGGCAGAACCGGGGCCCACAGAACCGCGGGGCCCGGCAGAACCGGGGCCCACAGAACCGCGGGGCCCGGCAGAACCGCGTCCCCCGGCACTCCGCTGGAGGCCCATTCTCCCGTATGACCATAGACAGGGGCAGTGAACATGGAGCGTGCTGGGGCCGTCCGCGGGGCAGCCAGACACAGATCTCACAGCGGCTGAGAGAGGAACAGGCACCGCCAGAAGGCACAGAAAAGCCGCCAGGTGATGCCGCGCAGGGATCCTCCGGCCAGGGTTTGCCATCACGGCAGCGCGCAGGAGCTCACTCATTACAGAATGGGGTACGGTAGGATATGCGGCGAAAACTAAAGGACATCTGAAGCGGTCAGAGGGATAGGTTTTGCTTGTCAAGGGTTAGGTTTAAAATATGTTCTTAAAGTCAACAATTTTTTCTGAATTTTTAAAAATTTAACCTGATTTTGATAAAAATATATAATTTAATTTGCTAGCGCAAATATTTCTACTGGCAAAAAGGAGATCCTTCCTGCCATACTTCTGCTGCTAGGGAGTGCCAGAAGATACGTAAGTGTAACCATCCTTCCTCTGCTCTTGTTCATATTTAGCCCTAGGTCTAAATTAGTATGAATTGCAAGAAGTGCTGTAAGTTTTGGCACCTCTTTCTTTGTACTCTGCATATTTGTTACAGTAGAGCAAACTCTTGTTTTCATTATCAAACTTTCAAACTTTTGCTGGTTTCTACACTCCTGGCCTCAGAAATCATGCACTTCTTAGCTCTGCTGTGCCAAGGAAAAACTAAAAAATGCAATATTGTTGTAGCTATAAGATCAAATAACAGGAAAAAACAAACAAAACTACCAAAAGTGTATTTAAAATATCTAATTTTAAAGTGTATTTTAACTTTAAAACTCAAAGACTGCCTTGGGATGAACTGTTTTATCAGTAGTACCAGTTCAACAATAACAGTTACATTTATGGGGTTTTCCCCTCCCTTTTCCCTGTTTACTGACCCTCTGACACACACCTAAATGCTTCCATGATTGGAACATCTCTGAAAGTGATGTAAGATGGGGCTGAAATTGCGTTGCAAAGAACTACATAGAAATAGGAAGAAAAGGCTTCTTCCCCTTGAGTACTGGACAAATTTGTGAAACTGTAACTATTTGCTTCTGCAGGAAACAAGGGGAAAGAACACATCCAGCTGTGCATATGGTTTCAGTTCTCTGAATGGTACAGGTAGTGCAGGGTCTCACTGGGGAACTGAAATCGACTGAATAGAGACTGGAACAATCCTGTACATTCCTGCTGCTAGGCCTTCCCTTTCCAAGGTGCTGTGGGCAGGACTCTGCACTGCTGTGTGCTCTCCCCTGGCCCCTGGATGCTGCGCAGTGTCAGAGGCATTTATTTCTCTGGGGTTTCTCCTGCTCTTGGCGCTCCCTCAGGCTGGCCCTGCCAGCTCTCACTGCTGCTCCCAGGATGGCCAATGAGGCCGTGCTGGACTGACTGAAACCACCCAGGGCTAACGCTCCTGCCACAAGAAAATGACAGCTTTCACTCATTACTAACCCATCTGAGTAGCTACTAGGAGATTGCATTTTCCCAATGTTCATGTGTTAAATAAAGCCAGCTGGGGTTTCTCCAATCTTTTATTCTGATCCAAAGGAGCACTCCAGAACAGAAAAATACACTCTAAAAAGAAATGCAAGGAATCAGAGACCCCACCCAACTCAGAAATACCCAGAACGTGTGTGCCATGTACAGACTGTTAAACCCAACGCCTAATACCAACTAGGTTACAGGGAAAGCTGCAGCCAAGCAGGCCAGCTTTCTGCCAGGGTCTGGCAGAGCTGCCATGCTAATTGCAGTGTGCAGCCTCACAGGCAGCAGGAGGGAACCTCCTCTCAGGTATGGTCAGGAGCAGAGTACAGCACTCTCTGATCCTCAGGCTCCCTAGGGCACTGCCCCATGTCTGCTCCAGAGGCCTGCACGGGCTCACTTTCCCCTCAGAGGTCTGTGAGAGGTGGTAAGGGCAGAACTTGACAGTAACCCCGTTCCTGCCCTGACACTGCCTGAGGCTGTGCTGATAGTTCCTGAGAGCCACAACACAGCCCTGCAGCAACGGGCTGGGCAGGTAGTACAGTCCAAAGTGTCTGTTTCCTGATCAACCACAACGACTGTCAGAGTATCACAGGAATACAAACACACTGGGGAGCTACCTGATAGAATTACAGTCAGAAAGCTAGCATGCATTTCCATTTTTATGTCAAAAACCAATTTCTTCAAATACGTAAGAAAAACAAGTTTACAAATAGGGAGACATTCCATACTTAAAATACATTGCGATTCTTGGTTTCACAGCTACTCTCAGAATGTACAACTGGAGGGAAACGTATTCACAGAAATAACCTCCTGTAATCTCCAGCCAATCTGCTCCTAACCTGAGCTGCACCACACCATGCTCAATGGACAATTAATGTAACTCTAAACCACGCTGCATTGAAGTCTCTGTGTGCATTCACACAAGTGCACATTCCACTGAGATGTGGGGAACAGAATACAAGCTAAGAAGTATTATCTCTCTTTCTCCAGCCTGCCGCTAAGCATGGCCCTGTTTGTGAGCTGGCAGTGTGAGCCAATACAGCTCCATTGGTCCTGAGAAGACACAGGCAGCTCGAGAGGCCCATGATCCCTGAAAAAGCCTCCTACTACGACCTGAACTACAGCACTGCAAGGGGAAAAGACAGAACTTAAAGCATCTACCTCCTGTGAACCCTCTACAGGCTGCTGGGGAAGCAGCTGTAGGGAAAATGGGTGTCCAAAACTAGGATCTGGTCTGTGTGGCTGAGGTCAGCCAGGCAAGCATCATATGAAAAAGGCAAATAAGGCATTTGAGGTATGATGACAGAAAAGACATGTCAGACCTAGAGCGGATCTGACATGGCTTTGTACGTGGAAAGGTAAGAGGCAGAATAACCTCCAAGCATTTACATATCATCTTTCCACCAATGTAATATTTGTCAGACCCTCAGGCACTGCTAGAAACCCTCACGTACAAACCACCCATGCTCTGTGACCCACAGGCACATTGAGGCTACACGTGAAAGGGAAATTCCATCAAAACAAATTACTCAAACAAACCCAATGACACTTACAACCATTAGGCTGGGCTAAATTAATCCGTGGCATAATTTGCTGTCTAATACAACTTTGTTACGTTGTACGAATATTTTCCATTTAGCTGCCCTGATCCTACCCTACTGTTTGCAACACATATAATGAAGAAATGAACTGAACCACGAGAACCCAGCATGCCTCCAGGTGCTGTTCAGTCTTTGACTGTTGATTTGACTATCACCAATGTTATGAGTTGATGTTTCAAAACTTTCAACAGAGGCATCAGTTCTTGGTGTGTTTCCTGGTGACTCTCGCAGCTCTGACTCAGTGGTTTGCTACTGAGGAGTCTGAAGTAATTATGTTATTCCACAGTTTTGTTCCTCAGTGCTTCGTTCCTCTCCAGAGAAAGCCGCTGAAGATCCTTCCAAATATCAGGATGATCCTCCAGCTCTTCATATAAAGACTGAACAATGTCCAGTTTCCTGTAGTCCACTGGGCTGACCAGACTGCGCACAACCTGCAGACATCTCTCCTTCAGGGTGAACACTGCAGTTAAACACAAGCACAACACACGAATGCTGTCAGCTGCTGCTCCAATGCCAATGACGCTGCTCTGAGCATGTGAACACAGAGCACAGCCTGCAGCAGTGACCCACAACAGGCTGGGCTCTCCAGACAGGTGACAGATGTGGTTCCTGCCATGAGGCACCTAGAAAAACCCCTCAGAGACCCCTTTAAAGGAGAGGTCTGCCATCCAACAACTCTACCTAGACCCCCTCAGCATCTCTTCCAGTGTCTGAGCAGGTTTAATTTCACAAGGATCTGATTTCTCACTAATCCTAACAGGTCCAAAGAGACCAAGCTCAGAATTCCCAAGGGCACGTGTGGTCCTGTCTCTTACCTGGCAGTGTGATGTCAGCTTTGGTCACATTAGGGGCTGCCACGAACATCTCCTGCTGGTTGACAAGCAGCCCGTCATTGGTCCCTGCATCCCGGAACAGCCAGAGGTGCCCTGGCAGGGAACAAGGTGGGAAGGCATCAATTATATTTTTAATGAGTGGCTCTGAAGGGCATCTGCTCACAATGGACCAAGCTCTCCAACTTAGCTCTGTGTGCACAGGCTACTACCATGACCCCTGTCACTGGTATGAATTGGAGGGAAAAGGAAAAAGGTAAAAAGAAGAGGAAAAAAAGAAAAGGAAAAAGAAAAGGGCAAAAGGAAATGAGAAAAGGAGAGGGGGAAAGGAAAGAGGAAGAGCACAGGGAATGGAGAGAAAAAAAAGGAAAAGGAAAGGTAAAAGTGGAAGAAGGAAAAAGGGAAGAGAAAGGAAAAAGGGGGGAGGGAGAAGGCAAGAGGATAAATTCCCCCGCCACCAGCTCACCCGCCCGGGCCCCGCGACGCCCCGGCCCGTCCCGCCGCACCCACCCCGGTAGCTGTTCATGACGCGCCCGCTGCGCGGCTGCAGGACCGGGTAGTGGCGCGGCTGGCCCTCGAAGTCCAGCCAGACGGGCAGCACGCAGCGGGGGCTGTAGTTGTTGAAGACGACCTTGGAGACCTCCCGCGTGTTGACAGAGCGCAGCACGGGCTCCGGCCCGGTCCCGGTCCCGGCCGCACGGCCCGGGCCTGGCGGCGACATCGCGGCCCCGCCCGCCCCGGCCCCGCCGCGCGCAGGCGCCAGGGGGCGGCACCAGGCCGGGCGGGCCGCAGCGCCCCCTGGCGGCCGCCGTGAGGGGAGCCCGCGCCGGGCCCCGCCGAGCGCCCTGACAAACGGACTGAACAGCAACGGGCGTTTCAACTCGTCACTTCTGTGTCAACTCTTTGTCCTGCCTTACCGCCCGGAAACCTCATCTCACAGCTCTTGGGACTAAAGGGACTGCGCTCACCAGGGCCGCCACAAACCAATTCTTCCTCAGAAACAGTTAAGCTGTCATTTCCTTCCTCTCCCCATCTCTGGGTGCCAAACCATTGCTTTATCCTTCAGCTGTAGATTCCCAAACACTGTATCATCTTCCTCACACACACAGGAAAACAGTAAAATTTGAGAAAGATTAACTAGATATTGGGAAATCTGGACATGAACCAGAAAAAGAACACAATTAAGACTCATCTCTTTATGCAAAACTTCTAAAACTTTAATATTTGTTAATTCACCTCTGAACTGTTACACATACTTAGCATGAACACAATGTAATGGAAAAGGGCACACCAGCAATGTGTTTTTAGCCTCTGATGAGCAGAGTAAGAGGCCTGAGGAATCATAGTATTGTCACAGAAGAAAAAACTATTTCCAACAATATTTTTGTGAATACTGTGGCAGCATAACTGTGGTAGTTGTATTACCTCAGAAATTGAAACTGCCACCTTGATGCATCCATGGCAGACACCAAAACCATGAACTTTTTAATATAACTGCTAAAAGAATCTCTGACTGTTTTCTAAGGCTGTGTTACCCCCTCACCCGTGGCAATGGAACAGTAAAATATGGATCAGACATTTACTGGGAATTAGCCCTAAGGTGAGGTAACAGGCAAGAGAACCAGTAGCACAGCATATTGTTTTTGCCAACTGGAATTTGCTTATCAGACCACAAAAACCAGATCCTGGTTTCTTATTAATTTACATTTGAGCAATGGTATAAATTAGAAAACTACATTAGAGATACTACCTCTGAACCCTTTAAGGTGACTGTCTTAGTAGTATTGTTAGTCATTTGAAGATACAGCTTGGTAAATAAATTGTTACCCCCAGAGCTGCCTCAACATGTTTTCTACTGTAAGCAGAAGAAATAAATGTTTAACTGAAAAATACAAGAGAAGATGCAAGGAAAGAATTACTAATTCCACTAATGAATTTAAGTTTGGGTGGAAGGGAGCAGAGGTGATTTGAATAATAAGGTTTCAGAACACACAGTAGAACTAGCAGCTCTCAAGTTGATCCCTGGTTTAATATATGTGTGACAATTTCTCCACAGGTTGGGTGGTTTTCAAACTGACAGACTGATGCTCTCAGGTGTCTGCTTCACCAGCTGGCTACTGAACAAAGTCTGGAGGTGCCTCTTGTCCTCTTGAGGCGCTTACCAGAAGGACTTTCTGTCCTCTGCTCTCTCCCAGGTGCGCCTCAGCAGGTACACGGCAGCATGGAGGCCGCCCACGTTCACCCAGACGGTCTGAGCCCTGCGCCAGATGTGCCCCACGCGGGACAGGGCCTGTGGACAAACACAGACACTGGCAGTAAGACAACAGCACTATTTTTTATTGTTCTATATCACATCTGATGGCAACATCAAAGGACTTTTCAGGTCCAAAACTGAGTTTAAGCATTACTAATTATTGCTCTATAAGTGGAGCATCTTTTCTAATGATGACAGCTTGCAGTTTTTCCTTCAATTTATTTTCAAGTGTAAGTAGGTTTGATTTTCTCTCACAGAACAAACCTTGGCAAAGCATTTCTTGTCCTGGGTGAGCAGCACAGCCCTGCCTGTCCCCGGGGTGCAGATCCGGCCCATCTCCATCAGGCAAGCCGGGTAGAGATCCCAGTTCTTCTTCTTTGACCCTATCCTGCAAGATACAGTCAGATCCCCTTTGTGATCACTGGCACCACTTCAGGGCTGTTGGTGTCTCAGACATGAAGCTGCTCGCTCAGGACCACGGTTACTTTCAAGCTCATTTTTACCATGGGGCTGATGACTCCTTCCCCACCAGGCCCAGTTCAGAGCCCATCTGTGGAGAAGCCCAGCCCTGGCAGGAGAGCTAGCACAGCCCCTTCCAGCACAGCTCACCTCTTCCCGAAGGGCATGTCTGTCACCACCACGTCCACAGAGCCCGTCCGCAGGGGCAGGTTGCAGATGTCCCACTGGATGATGTCCAAGGGAATGCCCTGGGCAGTGCTGCTGCAAGAGCAAAGGCAGTTTCCTCAGACATGAGCACTCCAGAACGTTGGCAATAGAATAAACAAGAAAATATGAACCAGACACTCAAATGCATCAGTGCAAAGTGGGTTTCTGTGCATACAACACTGCAGCAAAGGTAAATCCCTTGGGCTCCTCTCACCTGTCCTTACTCTCACTTTTCCTCAGTAAGGAGCAGATGTTGTTTGCTGCTCTCTTCACTGCCTGAGGGTTGTTATCCCCTGCAATGTGGTAGCAGTAGGGCCATTCTGCAGCTCCCTGGAGAGGAAATCATAATAAGCAACATTAGCATCAACATTGCATGAATGAAAAAAAAAAAAACCCAGAATAATTTCTCAAACATGACAGAATATGACAAAGCAACTGCAAGTGGATGGCAGGACATTTAGGATTCTGTAACAGATAGCTATATATTTTGCACCTTTAGAGCTCAAAATACTTTTGGCTTTAGTATCTTCCTGCTAGGTACTATGGAAGGAAAATGAGGTCATTTACAAAAAGTGTATTTGCATCTGTTCAAAAATTGGTGAGATTGGAGCTTACTATTCAGTCATAACCAAGAAGACTTACACATATTATTCAGCTGCAGATACAGACAAGTTTAATTAAGTTTAAAAAATCACGGAAGAATCACCTCTATTGGTATCGCACCTGTACCACACATGGGATCAACTATGATGTCTGTAGGCTGGGGATCACAGAGTCTGAGGAACAGAAGAAAAGGTATGGTGAGAATTGTCTTTAAAACATTAATTTCTGTAAATAAGGGAAAGTGAACTATTTTAATCACTCTGATTCTATCCTTCTAACAAAAAACTTTATGTGATTTTTTTTCCCACTAGTTAATTACTATTTTATAACCAGCAATGCAGTGAAATTCTTTGAAAACTGTGGTGCACTATTTTGAAACTTGACTAATACAGCAAATGTTTACTTTCCTTGGCTGGCAAACATCCACTGTTATTACAAGGCACATGGTGTCAGCAACTCCATTTTTTTTTAATTTCTTTTTCTTTAAGAATTAACAGAAATGGCTTCTGAGGAAGCAGTGGGGGATATAAAAGGTTTAATTACTGAAACAAAATTACTTGTTAACTGAGCATAATGCAATGTAACTGCCCTGACCTGAGCATGCCATAAGCCAGGGTGGAACGCAGTGTTGTGGGTCCAAAGTGTGTGATATTCCGCCTGTGGAGACTCTCTTCAGTTAAGGCAATCCCCACCACGACTTCATTGTTGTGAATATTCAGAAGAACCTAAAGAAACAACCTGAAGTGAATTTCAGAAGTAACAGAAGCTTTCCACAGAATGCCTAGTAAATACTTACAGGAATCTTAGATGGTAATTTAAAATCCAGGAATGACATATAAAAAAGCTTTTCTTCTTCGAAGTAAAGCAAAGCACCACTTTAACAGGACAGAATTCAGGTGAGCATTCACACACTGTCTCGTTCACACCAAACCTGTTGCACAAAGACTTCCCAAAGTGCTATAACCATTGCACTGGCTTCTTAAAAGATTTGGTTTGTAAGCCTGGAGCAGAAGTGGGGTAAGTCCTGCAAGACACAGTGAACCATCTGCAAAAGCAGCAATAAAAATCATTCTTGTGGTGGGGACTACATTAACTAGGAAGGTGAAATCTCACACCAGGGCAGTGGCCAGCCCTTAGTAAATTCGCAAGAAAAACGTAGGTCTTTCTGCCCCCCAAAAACAGGGGTTCCTCACCACTGACAGCCATGGGGTGCTGGTTGTATTTTCTCACCCTCTGCTCTCCCCTGACAGAAAATAAACACCTGACAGTTACTGTTAATTCCTTCTGTTCCTTTCACCCCAAAAGCAGCTTGCATTTGGAGCATTTCCTGGTAACTTAGACTGCTAATAAACAATGCATTAGAGGAAAGATTTCCTGAAGGTGAAAGCAGGGCAAGTGGACACACATTAATGTTGCCGGGGAAGTGAACACTTCAGAGAGCCTGATTTCAGCATTACCAGTTTTCAGTTCCAGAGTCTCTGGAAAGCAGTCTGGGGATCTCTAAGCATCAGAAGTAAGAACTAAAAATTTGTACCGCAGAAACACAGGTATTTCCAAGGCACACTACTATACCTCCACATCAAAATTAGTCATGTCAGCTTTCCACTGGAAGTGCTCTTGCACAGCTCCACCAAAGTCTCTTGCAGCCTCATTGGAGGTGAAGCTGTGCTTCTCTCCAGCTCTGTTGCAGGTCACTCGGAACCTCAGCACCTTCGCCTCTCCTTCGCCTGTCTGACCATCACCAGCCTTGGCCCCGCTCTCAGAACTCGCCTGCACCTCAACTTTCACATCTGACTGCTCATTCTCTTCCTCCTCCTCCACCCCATTTCTGGAGGTCACTCCTTGGGGATTCTCTGAATCCTGGCCACCAGCGGGTTCCACAGACACAGGGGTCTGGGCACAGTCCTCCTGGTCATTAGTGTTACTTTGGTCTGCTCCTCCCTCTTCTCCACCATCACTCAGCTTCTCTCTGCTTGCAGGACTCTGTGGATTGTGTTTTTTGCGTTTTGTCTTTTTCTTTTTCAGGCTGTTGTTTAACTCCCAAACTTTCAATGGATCGGTCCAGGGCAGCTTTTTAACCAAATCTTCCAAATCTTTTAGAGCATCTTCCTTTAAAAGACAGAAAAAGTTGTGCTTTGAAGTTATTTCATCCTTTTGAAAGTTATTCTTTATTTTGAGGTCTCTCAAAGTAGTTTATTAAACATTAATCCACTACATGTTTAAGCAAAGCTTACTGGGTTTTGTCTGGTTTTTGCCATAACTAAATCAAAATACACTGAAAATCACAAGACCCACAAGATTTCATCATTTATCTTGTAAAACAGACAACTAACACTGTATTAAGTGGCCAAAGTGACACTTCACTGTCCTATGTCTGTGACCTACAAACACAGCATCAGCTCTTATCCCAGATTTTGCCAATGTAAAGTATTTAACTGCAGAAATTATGTTAGACGACATGGCCACACTTCCATTTACAAGCCAGAAAAAGGAAAGTGGAATAATATTACAAATTGAAAACTCGTTAAACAAACAATACTTTGATGCTAGTCTTCAATTAAAAACCCCGGACATTCCAAACCCCAGAACCGACAGAAAAAGTTGGAGTAACTCACCTTATTTTCTTTAAATTGATAGTCTTTGAATTCCTGAACAACAACAAATAAATTATCCACTGACCGCAGACGATGGACCTAGAAGAGATGAAAAGGTGACACATTACTAACCGTGTGACGTGGGGACTGTGTTTACTGTCGTTAGAATCTTGCCGTCTTACGCCGAGCTTTCAGAGACTACGGTTTCCCACCTTTAGTCCCCACGGGAGTTATGAGTTTACGTCTTTGCACTGATTTAACGTGCCCATCTATCATTTCATGAACCCTGACACCCGGTAAAGGCGGACACAGCTGCTGCACTCAGGGATGCTGTCCGTACCGGGGGCCTCGGACAGTGAAGCGTTCCGCACGGGACCCACCGAACCGAACCGGACGGCCCCGACCACAGGGGGAACAACGGA
The DNA here is from genome assembly GCA_014839755.1 of Sylvia borin. NCBI lineage: Eukaryota > Metazoa > Chordata > Aves > Passeriformes > Sylviidae > Sylvia > Sylvia borin. Next base: position 446,479 of record CM025968.1, read on the forward strand.
GCGGGGAGCCCGCACGGACCTGAGGCAGGCTCCGGGCCGCGACCTCGAAGTAGATCTTGCCCCGATCCTTGCTGATCCTGGAGGCCGAGCCCAGCTTCTCCTGCACCTCCTCGGCCGCCGTCTGCTCGAACCCCGTGGGCACGGTGGCGCCGATCACGGCCGCCAGCTCCGCGCCCTCCTGGGCTGCGGCCGGCCCCGGCCCCGCGTCGCCGGCCGCTTCCGCCATGCCGGGCTGCCGGGGAGGGCGGGCGAGCGCCCACAGCCGCCCCCGACCGGCCCACCGACCACCGGATCCCCCACGGCCGCCGCTCACACCGCGCCGGGCGCCGCCACCGCCCGCCCTTTCCGCTTCCGCGCCGGGCGGCACCGCCCCCGCTGCCCCCGCTGCCCCCGCTTCGCTGCCGGCACGGGCGGGACGGCGGGGCCGGTGTCGGTCCGTGCGGGACCCGGTGTCGGTCCGTGCGGGGACACGTGTCGGTCCGTGCGGGGACCCGGTGTCGGTCCGTGCGGGGGCCGGTGTCGGTCCGTGCGGGGACCCGGTGTCGGTCCGTGCGGGGGCCGGTGTCGGTCCGTGCGGGGACCCGGTGTCGGTCCGTGCGGGGACTGGTGTCGGTCCGTGCGGGGACCCGGGTACCCGGTGTCGGTCCGTGCGGGGACCCGGTGTCGGTCCGTGCGGGGACCCGGGTACCCGGTGTCGGTCCGTGCGGGGACCAGTGTCGGTCCGTGCGCTACCCGGGTACCCGGTGTCGGTCCGTGCTAGGACACGTGTCGGTCCGTGCGGGGACCCGGGTACCCGGTGTCGGACCGGTGTCGGTCTGGCGGCCCGGCGGTGAGCACCTGTCGGGTCCCGGGCCGGGCTCGGAGCGCGGCTCTGTGCGTGTTCCCACTCGGTGACAGGGTCATTAATTTCCCTGGAGGAGCGCTGGCGGGCCCGCGGGTCAGTTCCCGGTTCCAAGCCCAGCATTTCGGGAGTGTGGGTGTCCCTGCAGCTCTCGGGTCCCGGCGCTGAGCTCCCGAGATGGGCTGCAGGGGTTCTGGCCCCCTAGCTGGCCCTCGCCTGGAAAAGCTGTTTGATTTGTATTAATTCAGAGCTGCAGAATTAATTTGGTGTGAACTGATCTGGTTTGTCTTGCAGTGACAAGCATGTGTTGTATAAATTCCATCCAGCACTTGAATTTGCAAGGGTTAAAGTTCTTCAGGCTGTTTCTTGGCTCCGGAGGTTGCTTTTAAAAATGTAATTTTGTATTGCAATACGTGCACAGAGAAGTGAAATCAAAAATTTGGCCTTCCAAAGTAAAAATGCTGAGAGCAGTAAGGAAAGCTTTTCAGACAAAGACATATGTGAGGGTGCCAGGCTCTTCCCTCCTGTGACCTCTTGAAGAAGGTTCTGCTTTCAGGGAACTGTGGGCAAGGCTATAGCACTTCCTCCTCAGTGGTATTACAGCTGCATGCTCTCTGGTACTGGAATTACTCCCTCTTGTGCAGTATCTCACTGCTACTCAGAAGGTTGCCAGAGATTTACTACAGGAGTGAGAGTTAGCATGGAGATTTGTTCAGATCACCTTTTAACCTATAGCATCTGCTTCTGACCTGACACTCCAGCTTACTTTGAGACAACTTAGTAAAAAGAAGATTCCTACACACATAATTTAAAAAGCAGACAAAGATTAAGTAGGTTACAATTCAGAATTTTTCATGGGATTTTAACATCAACTAGTGCTGGCAAAGTCTGAGTGAGGTGTGAGTAGACAGCCTGTGGTGTGAACTGCAGACCAGTCAGACAGGGCTGATGGGGTCCAGTGCTTTGTGCTGCCTCAGTGGCCTGTGTGGGGAAGGGAAGAGGTTGCACTGTTCAGGATTTCTTCCTCTTCCAGCCAAGGATACAACATTATGGTCTTGAATCTGCTTTGGCAGCCAGGAGACTGGAATTGCTCACAGTGCTGGTGGAGCTAGCACGAGCTTTAAGTAATGGAAAACTAATAAACCCTACAGTCATTTTTAACAGATCTAGAAACACGATTCAGGAATATATAATCTCATTGTGGCCCTGCAATGTCTATTGTTGTATTTTTCTGTTACACCTGATTAGCTCCTACTCGAGTCCAAAATGCCACTGATGCTAAGAATATACAGCCTTGGGAAGCTACCAGGGCACTGCTGAGAATCTTCAGAGTCTGCAGCTGTGTTTTACTGATGCCTTTGATCTGAAGCTTTGTTTTCCTAACAGCTAATTTATTAGTGAGGAAATTGAGGCTTTTGCATATTAACAGACTTGCCAAGTATCACTTAGGGGCCAGAACAGAGGCTAATGGAATTATAAAGTCTCTCCTCCACACCCAAAAAAACTGCCCCTCTTATAAAGTCAATTTAATTATTCTCTAGGATGGAGTGTACAAGATGCATGGTGTATTGCAATATCAAAAGAGTTCAGTTAATTTACCTCCGTTAACCTCTGTGTGACCCTGCTCTGGGGACTTGAGGATCTGTCACTCCTCTCGCTGTTGGCTCAACATCTGTCATGTTAAACCACACATTCAGAGGATGCATTAACTGCTCGACACTCCTGCTATTGCTGATATTTTGAGCTGAGAAGAAATCAGTTTCAGGCTCTTTTTCTAGAAGCAGGGTTCTGCATTCCAAGCAGTGGCACACAAGTGCTGTAACATCTTTCCTTCTGAGTCAGCATAACCAGCACCTGTCAGTGAGATCCCCTGTACACAAGAGCTGCTGTTGAGACCTTTGTTCCTGGATAGTCGGTTATTTCCAGCTAATCATTAGTCATTGCTGTGGGAGGAAAAGCAGAATTGTTGTAGTGCCTAATAGACCACAGTGACATGTGAGGTGCTGTGTGTTGGGGCATGAACAGCCCCGTGTCCTGCACACAGCAGCTTGTACAGTGCAGGGAACTCTGCTGCATTTACTGGGAAATCCCAACTCCTTTAACAGCTGAAACGTGGCAGAAATTGGAGTGACCTTTGTGCCAATGACTCTGTTGGGAATTTCTTTAGCCTGCACGTAACCTGTATGGGCACTGCAGCTGGATATTGCAGTGGACAGCTCAGCTGAATTGTCAGCGAATTTCTTCAAATATGTCCTGCAGAGAAGATTTAAATTGTGTTACTGAATGGAAATCCTTCTGTTGGGAATATTTGAAAGACTGGCACACACACACTTTAAAATACATTCATGGGGAGCCTGAGGGCTTGGATTTTATTTTAAAAAGTCTGATCTACTAGTAAAAGTTCACTTCCGTTTTAAACATGCTTTTAAGTGGGAAAGCCTGCACTGTCTTTAACCACGTGAAACAGAGAGTTTGATCGTCTCCTTAAAGCCCATTCTGTACAAACCCACCCCTGTGTATGGGAGAGCTGCTCAGAGCGCCTGTCGAGGGAGAGGGGAGTGTGTGGACAGGGAGCTGTGTCCATGTGAGTCACTCTGCAAGGGGCTTTCCCTAAAGGATGAGACTGAATCTGAGGTATCTCTTGTGGGGCTGTGTAACAGTACACACAAAAGCACAAACTAGCTCCAGCATGGGCAAGGTCTATCTACATCCATCTGTGCCTACTCACAGGTCCTTCTCCTGGGAGTGCTGTGAGGGGACCATCAAGGTGAGAAGCATCAATGTGCAAACACTGCATGTGCTGCTACCTGTCCTGCCGAACCCAGCATCTCCTCCTGGTCTCAGGGCTTGCACAGCTCACACGAGGACTCAGAGGGAATTGTATATGTTTCATGCTGCTGTGAGTGGACAGCCCTTCCTCTGCTAGGAAAAGGAGTAAACCTGGGTAACATGTCTGCTTTCTGCTACACCTTCATCCTAAACAATTTTAAAATGATGATGTCAGTAAGATGAAAACTCAGATTTGATAATTAAGTTTCCATTCCAAACTCACAGTCCCTGGCAGGGTCTTGGGAAGCACCACTGATCTGTGTTAATTCTTCATGCAGTTGCGTGCTCTTCTGGGCCAGAGACAACCCCTTGCACATTCTGGTTCACATGTGAATTTCTGGGTAGTACTGTGCTGTGCTGAATGTTCTGTCTGAGCAGATATCTGATTGATTCCTTAACAAATTCTGTGGCACTGGGTTTTTCAGAAGGGAGATGCCTTCCAAGTTAGACAGTGTTGAATTCAATCTGTGAAGTCAGCCATGGGGAATCCAGGCTTCAGTTGAAACCCAGCTCTTTGGCATTAAATCACAGAGATATTTTAAAGTAAAACTGGGAATGTTGTGCAACTCTGCAAAGCAGAGTCCAGAACAAACTCCAGGTTTAAATTTTCTCACTGTTTTTCTGCAATTTAGTGATTTGTTTGTTCTATATCCATGACTACATGGCTGCAGACATTATCATCAAATGTGGCTCATATGAAATACTTGCAGCCATGGTAATAATTCGAGGATCATCAGTCTCCTGGGCTGTGGATGCCAATACTCTGGCTAGGTTGTCCTGCTCTCTATAGCTGCTTCTCCAGTGTGCCTCACCCTGGCCTGGAGGGAATCCCTTCAGCAGGAACAAGGATTTGACTGAGCTGCAAAACAGTGAAGTCAGAGAACCAAGGCTTGGAATTTTGGAATTCTGAAATGTGATGATCTTCAAACTCATTTCATGGGGGTGGGGGGGTGGGGGGGTGGAAATAACTCTTTGTTGGAATGAATCCAACTTAAGCACTGACATTTGGGTTGGAGGGTATGGGACTCCCTCCACAGTGCTGAATCCATTACCTCTGTGCATTCATTGCCCCTGTGGGGGCCCTTGGCAGCCAGCTCTGCTTGTGATGTGTCATGTGTGTGGTGTGTAAGGGCTGTGATACACAGCCTCCAGGGGACCAACAGTATGTGGTGTGTGGCACCTGCATGGGAGTGACAGTATTCAATCAGTTCAATCAGTTGTGCCTTATTTTGTGGGGTAAATTAGTAGGTGGAAGTGAGCATTAGGGAGGTGCCAGTTGTACCAAATCTTGGTTTTCCTTACCCAGCGATTTCCCAGTGTTTCTCATCATAGGAGAGTGTGGAGGTGTCAGTCACTGTCTCTGCTGACCTGGTTCTTCTTTTTTGACCTGGATGTGCTGTGAACTGGAGCTGTTTTGGATGAGAAGTGACAGCTGAAGAGGGAGCAACAACTCATCCCCCTGTACCAACCTAAACCACACACACAGCAACCCATTTGTGGATTCAGTTTAGTGTGAAGTATGTCAGAGCAAAGATTTTGCAGTGCTGGTGCTGAGTTTTTGTTGCAGTTTTGAAGCATTTGCAAGAGTATTTCATGCTGCTCCCCCATGGTCTTGCTCAAGCTGATTATGAAACAATGACCTTGTGGGTGATTTGCTCAGGAAATGGGGCTCCCTCTGCCCTGGCCCAGGTCCCTGTGCATGCAGTAGTTTCCCCATGAGGCTGCAGCAGCCTCTGGTGCTGGTGTCAGCTCAATTTCCTCCTTTTAAGAGCATGCCAAGGCCTAGATCTCAAACACTGGCAATGAAACAGCTCTTGGAAGAACCTAGAGCAGGAACGCAAGAGAACACGGGAGGGATGCCAAGGCTACAGAAACAGGAGACAGTAACTACCCAGATGATGCTTGGGCAGGACTGCAGCCTCCAGCCCTGCTTCCTTCAGTCCAGCAGATAGGAAGAAGCTCTTAATGCTGGACACTACTGTCAGCCTTTTTCTGTAAATATTTCTGGGCTATCTGCACATCTGCCAGGGGATAAACTAGCCAAACTCCAGAGAGAAAGGGAAGGAGGTGAACAAAGCTGAGACGAGCATGGAGATCCCATGGAGCCCATGTCATGCTGCCTGGGAACAACAGGTCTGGGACTAGTTTGAAAAAAATGGGGATCTAGACCTTCAGCCAGAGACTGACAAGAGTTCTGCAAGTAGCTCTTTTGAATTGAGGGAATGAAAGGATGGAAAAATAATATCTTGAATGCAGCTAAATCCCGATGCAGCATCTTGTGATAAGATGAAATGCAGTGTTGTTATATCTACAACTTGTATGGCATTTGATATGTCCTACATAAAGTCAGACTGTGAGCACTGGAGAAGCTGTGTCCTTTGGACTAACAAACTTACAACTAAAACAACGGTAGCTCAGGATTTTGCTTGCCTTTGACATTTGAGACTTTACCATGCTCTTGGATTATATTTTTCAGGATATTTCTCTTCAGCTTTGAGGCAGGGGAGCTTAATTAAAACCTGAAATGAAAGGTCACTCCAGCCTTTATTTCAAATTAAAATCCCCCACAATATGTTGCCTCTCATACAAGGACTGGCTGTGGATGCCTGGGAGCAAGCAGGCTGTGCTGTTTGTATTAGAGTTGAGGTTGCCACTTAGATCTGACAGTGTTTTGCACTAATTCTGGGCACACAGACAGCTGGCACAGTTCAGCTGAGTTCCTGTTTTACACATGTTTTGCTCTGCTCCTCAGATCTGGGAGCTGCTGGATCCAGCTGCATCCCTGCAATGCCAGTGCTTTGGAGCAGGAACCCCATAATGCAGGGTAGTATCCTCACTGGAGAGAAGCTGTGAGAGCTGACAGAAATCAACTTCTGCAGAGCTGCACACCAGTGCCACAGAGCATGGAGCCTCTGGAGTTCTGCTGCAGGGAGCCAGGGTCACTGCCTTGTCTTCTGGCAGTGAAAAAACAAAGAAGCCCATCTGGCTCTTTGAGAAGGTGAAACCCCAAGAATGTGGGCTGTGTTTCTGCTTTGCCTTTGGAGATGACTGACTCAAGCTTTTGCTTGGTATTTTCAGGTCAGCGCTTTCATTCCTGCTGTGTTTTTGGAGCCCCCTCAGGATGTGAAGTTTTCCCTTCTGTAGTGTAGTCCTGAGCGGTGTGTGCCTCAGGAACCCACACAAGGCGCACACCCCGGTACCTCCCAGGTCAGAGGTCCTTTAACTTGCAGGAGTTACAAGACGCAGCCCATTTTGGCAGGGACAGTGACAGGCAGAGCAGCATGGAGAGCTGAGTGCTGTGCTGCCCACGGTGCTGTGGGAAAGAGAGGATGAAGAGGAGGGGTGGGAGGCGGCAGGGCAGCGCAGCCCTCACAGCAGTGGTGTGACCACGGGCTGCTAAAGCCCAGCATGAAGCCACTGTGACTATCTACTGGCTCAGCACCTCAGCCCAACTCAGGGTTTGCTCAGGTGCTGTGCCTCAGCTTTGCTCCTGTCCTGGCTGTCTGATCACCACAGTTCTGCCTCAGCTTTCCCCCGCTTGCAGCATCACTGTTCTCATCTTAGGAGGGTGGGCTGTTTCCTTCAAACTGAAACTCACAGCTATTAAAAGTCCGCAGTAATTTTAAAAATATTTTCTAGTATTGTTAAACCAGTAGATTGTCTCATACAATGTACTTTTTATTGTCTTGACAAAGTATCTTTTATCCTCATTTCCTCCCCAAGGCATTTGAATCTGAGTACATTTAGGCATCTGTGGATCTGTATGCATTTAAATAATAGCAAATGGATATTTCACTGTAAACCCGATTTTTCTTACTGCAGTGATTAGGGGAGGACAGAAAAAGAAAATGTATCATGATTGGCACATGAGAAACCAGGGCCAAATCAGTGCCAACACAAATTAGTGCAGCTTTTTTTTCTGGAAAGCAGTCGTGGCTATACTTAGAACATGCTGGGACACTCCTGATCCTGTCTAAAGGGAAGGATTCGCATGCAGCTCACTGAGTGGCATCACAGGAGGAGCTGCCCGTCCCAGCAGTGGAGGTAGGATGACAGCTCTGCTGGCACACCCATGGTGCCTTCGGGGGCTGCTGGAGCAGACCTTGGGCCACCAACAGCTGCTACTCTGCCACCTCCACATTTCACTGGGCTGTGAGAGCAGCACAGTCAACACAGCATGAACTTAGAAAGAGGGGAAGGAGAAATCAGACATCAGGGTGTGGGTGAACAATAGCAGGGCTGCTATTTCTGTTGAAGCTCTTGGAGCCTCCCTGATAATTCCAACCCGGTGGCTGCAGCTCCAGCGACCACAGTGCTGTCATTGCAGGGTGCAGTTCTTCAGCTGGAGGGACCTGCTGACACACAATTGGTTTTACTGCTGTTGTTGAGAATTCTAGTTTTCTGAGCCTCCCTGTTGTGCGAGCCTCCCCCTTATCGATGGCATATCTGTTATGTGACACTTGTCTGTGCTCTGAGGCTCTGCCAGCACTGCAAGGCAGCTCGAAGCACACATCAAATCTGCTTTAACTGCCTTGGAACAAAAGCCTAATGTAGTGTGCAAAATAGAGGGAGACAAAAAGGATAAAAATCAAATTAGATTCACTGTGCACACAAACTCTCAAACCCAAAGCACAGTGATGCTGGTCATAGAGGGAAGAAAACAGCTTTAAAAACATGGCATAAAAGTGGATTGCTGTCCTTGCCTCACTCTGGGAGTCTCTTTGTGCCCTGCAGGCACAGCCAGGCTGTGATGTGCCTGCAGTGTGTTGCTGTGCTGGTTCGATACACCTTCCCAGCTGCCCCAGGCAGCTCTTTTGTTCCCATGGTGCTGATTGCAGGGATGCTGCTAGACCTCACTCCGTGCAGGGCAGCCCCACGGCTCAGTGAAGGTTCAGGATGCCTGGTGACTGCAGCAGAATCCCTGTCCCACAGCTGAGATAGGGCCTGGGGTGGAAGCCTGGGGCTTGGCCATGGGGACACCTCACTGCTGCCAATGCTGCCCAAGCCCTCTGCAGATCCAGGAGGGGCTTGGCCAGGTCCAGACGTGCTGACACAGCTCATGTCAGCAAAGTGCTTATGCTGCTTCAGCTGTTCCAGGAAGGTTTGACTGATGCTGCTCCTGTAAACAGACTTCCTTCTCCAGGGAAGGTCTCCATCAGCAGATCTCTCTGGCTTCAGGTGCTCCCTGCAGGGCTGTGCCTCCCTCTCTCCTCTCCTCTCCTCTCCTCTCCTCTCCTCTCCTCTCCTCTCCTCTCCTCTCCTCTCCTCTCCTCTCCTCTCCTCTCCTCTCCTCTCCTCTCCTCTCCTCTCCTCTCCTCTCCTCTCCTCTCCTCTCCTCTCCTCTCCTCTCCTCTCCTCTCCTCTCCTCTCCTCTCCTCTCCTCTCCTCTCCTCTCCTCTCCTCTCCTCTCCTCTCCTCTCCTCTCCTCTCCTCTCCTCTCCTCTCCTCATGCTTATTAAGCCAATCCATCACAATGGGGTTAACTGTGTGACCTCACTGTGTCACAGCAATAATAATTACTAGTTTTCTCCTCATTTTGCCATGTGAAAGTACAAAAGCACATGCACTAATGCCTTGTACCAAGGGCTGGCTCCACCTCCCAAAGCAAGGCTGGGTGTCATTTGGGGCTGAGCAGAAGGCAAGGTCTGAGGAAACAAAACTCAAGAAACCATGTGGGGCAGACAGAGCAGTTTCCTGGCAAAGCCCCTGGAGCCGTTGGAACACACAGGCCATTCCCCTCCTCTCCAGCCCTCCTACTCCTCTAGCTGTGATTATCCCAACCTACTTTACATTCAGCCGAGTGGTGGAGGAAATCAGAAAATCCCCGCCTGCTAAATTAGTGCTGAAGCCAAGAGCCTGGGAAGCAACTTGCATGTGGAAGTGCTGGTGTTTTCTTGTGTTTGCCCAGTGGTAGACGATCCATGGGATGGACAGTGATGAGTAATGTGCTGAACCCATTTCAGTGTGCCTGTCCCGAGTTCCTGAGAAAAGCTAAAAATTCCCTCTGGGTGGGCTGCTAATATGTGACTGAGACCTCAGATAACAAAACCAGCCCTCAGTGTCTTGGTGCTGCTGTGGTGCACAGGCCAGGTCACTGGGTCTCTGTGCCGCTGCTGCGGCACTTAAAAACACCCCAAAACTTCCCAGTCCTTCAGGAAATAACACTTTCATGCTGGAATTTGCAATGAAGTTGTGAATGTGGCTGGAGCCCGGGGCTTCTTCAGGAAAAGGCCCCTTTGGCCAGCTGTATTCAGCTCTAATGAGAGCTGAATTCTCCCTCAAAGCTGTGTTTTCCATTTGGCCCCTTTTCCCTCATCAATCGCTGTCAGTTCAGACAGAGGCCCCACATGCAGCTTCCCTCGGGCCTGTGTGCCGCCCGGGGCTGCTCGGGGAGGACAGCCTGCCCTACTAAACTGCATCTCTGAGCCGCCAACAATAGCGCTTTGTGTGAGCACACAGTGCGAGCTCAGTTTCCCAGGCTTTTCCTTCTCTCCTCTCCCCTGTCCCGCTGGAAGCCCCCGGCGATGCCGGACCGAGCAGGGGCTGCTGGCACTGAACAAAGGCAGGGGGCTGGGCCCCTCTGCCCCAGCTCCAGCTGCAGGTACTGAATCATTTTCCTCAGGTACAACAGACCTGAGTAATTTGAGCAAAAATGCACAGCAGGATGCAAGGGAGGGCTCAGCCACTGCTTCAGCAGGTCCACAATCAGGCACAGGGCCCTCACTGCAGCCCTGGAGACAAGGGGGTGGCACCAGGGGTGGCTTTGGGGAGGGCAGAGTGCTGTGGTGCTCCTGTGGTCTGCTTTGATGAGGGATCCCTGGAAACAGGTGATACCAGGACAGATGGAGATGCTGGAGAGAGGAGCAACAGAGTGAAGCTCAAAAAAATTCAAACTAGACTGAAGAATCTCTGCCACAGGTTGGTGGTGCCCCTTCACGGAGGCAAGACTGCAGGGCCTGCACAGGAGGGGATATTCCTTTCTATCAGTAGCCATTAAAGTACCCCCAGAAGGAAGTAGTGCAGCTCCAGTTACAGATGTGGAAATGAGGATGTGGGCAAGACTTTGGTGTTCCAGATCAGCCTGTTTCTGTCCCAGTGGACCCCATGCCCACCTGCCTGCCCCTCACTGCTGCCAAGGGCTCAGGGTGCTGCTGGAAACGCTGGGCGCCAGTGAGTGCAGGCAGGAACAGAGGCTCACTCTCAGTTCTGTGCTCTGCTGGCACGTCCAGTCAAGCACCATATCAGGCAGACCTGCTGTGAGGTGCAGGGACCCTGTTCAGAGCCATGGAGGACAGGCTTGCTGGTCCTGCAGGGCTGTGCAGGGGCCTTCCACAGGGCACACAGGGAAAGCTCCCACAGCTGCTGTCCAGCCTGCTCCTGCACTTAGGAGTTCTGCATCCCAAAATGCCTAAAATTGCCGTTGGTGGGTTTTACACTGCAGATGGAGATTTGGAGATCGTATGTGACTAAATTAATTTGGAACAACAAACAGCAGGGACCAACTATTGGAAAACACTGACAGCCCAGCCACCAGTGACTGAAGCTGGAGCTTCCCTTGCTTCAGCGTGACCAACTGCACACAGCTCCTGAGGCTCTGCTCTGTAGAGCAGACCTGAGGCTGCTGGCATCATTACCCTGGAGCTGCTGCCTTCTGCTGCCCCATGGCCTGTCCTTCCTGAGCTTCAGTGCTGTCAGCATTGTCCAGAAAGGCATTGGCAGGGGGAGCTATCTCTTATTTATAGCTGCACAGTCCCACGCAGTGCTGATCTGCAGGGTGCAGAGCCCCCAGTGATGGAAAAGGATCAAGGAATACATGTATCTTGCATGTGATAAGGATGGGCTCAGTTCTACAGAACAGAGCTTCCACCATGTGACCTGCAGAGAGGAGCTGGGGACACTGCTGTGTGTGTGACAGGTGTAACACCTGCAGGCTGTGGCCTTGCTTCCACAGTCATTGATACCCCAAGAATGATTTGCCATAAACAGTAATTCAGGGAGGATAAAGAGATGTTGTTAAAAGAGCAGCAAGCTCCTCCTCTTGTGCAAGTTCTTTTTTTGGTCTGTTGCTACAGCAACTCTCTACCAAGAACAAAGATGACAGCAAGATATTAAATTTTGCAGCAACTCAATTGACTCCTGATTTCCCTTCTTTTTTTTGCCTTTGGTAACTGAATCCTGCTGCACTAATTGTGTTAGATTTCAGATACAAATCGTGTCACAAGAATTCCTGTGTTGCTCTTTCCTCCTTCCCCTCAGAAACCAATTAAATCAATTTATTTAAATCCAGTGGGTGATTATAAACACTGGATTTCTTGGCTTTATTTCTTTTGCATGTGAACATCATGTATTTTACCCACAAATCATATTCTGTACCAAAATCCCCAAAGCCTTGATATTCTTTAAAAAGAAACAAACACTTCTTGACAAGTACTATTTTGGCAAAGTTCAATGTGTGCCAGTGGCACAGACCAGAAATGTAAAATCTGAGTAACTGCAACAGAGGTCATCTGGATTCTGGAACGTTAAAATTGGTTTTAAAGCACTGCTGTATTTCAGTTCTCCCTCCCCACAGCTTGTGTTTCTTGTGGGGCAGACCCTGAGGAGGGCACGGGCCTGCATCTCTGGGGTCACGTCTGCACATGCAGAGCCCCTGGGCCCGGTGGAAGGAGCTGACAAGGACCTGCCTCACGTGAGAGCCCATCACCTTCAGAGCTCCTGCAGGGGCATGGCCACATGCAGCAGGGGCTCTGTCACTCTGTGTCTGACTGTCACCTGCCTGTGCCAGGTACAACAGGGCTGCTCCAGGCAGGGCTAAGGGAGCTCAGTGCTGCAGGGAATGGGGATGAGAGCAAGAAAGGCCCGTGGAGCTGCTCTGAGATGACACAAAACAAGACTGCTTCAGGCACTGGGATGAACTCCTGGGAGCACGTAACCAGGGGAGAGCAGCACATCCTATGGGAGCAAAGCATGGGCCAGGTCATAACCAAACTGCAAATCCAACTGCATCAAATGGCAGAGGTTTGTACCTAACCTTGGAGAGAACTGTGCCCACTGTATGGTGGAAGAGGAGACGGGGGGACCATGCTGGATGGTGGAGCCACAGCTCCCAGGAGTGCAGGGTGAGGCATCCTCACCCCTGGGGGGGAGACAATGGGGGAAAATGGAAGAAAATGGAGGCAAAGAGGAACAATAATGTATGGAGAAAAGGGGGGTGACTGATGCACATGAAATATTACTTATTTAGCTTTCTTCTGAATCAGTGGGAGTATAATTAACGATCTGGTTCTGGCAGCTTCAGCTTCAGCATGGTGTGCACAGGAGGGATGGGCCCAAGTGGAGTCTGGGTTTAGCACAAGATCAAAGCTATGGAAACAGCCCAACAGAGTAAACAGCTCCTGTTGCTTTTCCTGGAGAGCTGTGTGCAAAAGCACTTCTTTGGGGGCCTACATAGTACAGGGCAAAGGGCTGCAACCCATCCCATGGGCAAGGCTTAAACAGCTGCTTGGATTTCAGATGCACACCCTGGATATTAACACACAAATGCCAGCATTGTGCAGGGGATGTCCTTCCTGAAGAGCCTGGGTGTGGATGCTGAGTGCCCACTCCCAAAAGCAGTGGCTGCTCAAGCACCAGCTGAAGTTGTTGCTTGTAGCAGGGAAATGAAAGTGCAGCTTTGACCACAGAGTCTGGGCAATCTCCCTGAGGAAACAGAGGTAGCAGATCTCTAGCAGGAAACTGCTCGCAAGAGCCTTTTCACTACTGATAAGCACCATGCACTGAGACCATGGCCTTGTGCAGTTACAACAGGTTCTGAGCAGCTTGTGACTCCAATCCCTTTTACAGGAGAATTAGAGCTACTAGGAAGAATTGCTGTTGCCTTGCCAAATTGTTTAGCATAATTCTTCATGCATTTAGTCACACATAAATATTCCCATTTCTTACAGGGACTTGAGTTATTGACCAGTGTAATGCTGAATTCTACTGGTACCGCAAGGGCTTAAGATGGCAACAGTGGAAAAGGCTGGGATCAAGAGGAGTGTGTACTTTAGAATGCTCTTTTTCTTGTCTGAATGTTCATGGCCTCAAGGATACTACACATGTATTTTTGGAAGATGCCTTTCTACTTACAACTGAGCTGTTGGCGACCTGAATAAAATAAAAATCAAAAGCAAACTTCTGGGATGTTTTACCTGAAAAACAACATGCATTTCCCCAAACAAAAATCTTTGGATGCAGTTATTTTGGGTGCAAAGGCAGGACGCATTGATACAGCTCTGTCAGTGCCAAGCTACAACTGCACTTCACTACAGAGACAAAAAAGGGAACAGAGTGAGAAGCAGTTCCCTGTTAATATGACAAGGTAACAGCACTTTGCTGGCAGGAACGAAGATGTAAGGTTCAAAAAATGAAGGTGATGTAGTGCAGCACCAACAGCTGTCGTGCTACGTGTCTCCAACTAGTTTATTCTTACACTGGGAAATGTGTATGGAAGCCTTTTCCCAGCAGTCTAGCATGCTGTATCAGAGCCATTCCCACAGAGGGGACAGCCAGCAGGGCTTCTGCTGCCCCAGCTGAGCCTGCTGCAGCTTGGTGCTCTCCTGCATGGGCAATCTCTCCCAGCCTGGCTGGTTTACTGCAGGTCTCATGAGCCTGAGGCACAGCCCACACCTCCTTGGGACCCTCAGGTCTGGACTGGAACAGTTTCCATCACCAAGCAGGGATTTACAGCAACTTCCCAGAGAGCTGCAGAGGGTGTACCACACATCAGTGGCCAAAGTCATCCCCATTCCCCAGCTTCATCAACCCAAGGAATGGCACAAGAGATTCTGCCTTTCAGAGACCTAAAAGGCAGGCAGGGAGATCAAGGGAGAGTTGAGGTCATGTCACAAGCTGCTAGTGCTGCAGCTCTGGCACTTGCCTAAGGTCGTGAAGGGTTTCAACAAACAGCTTGGTGTCCATATCATCTGTGGCTTGGTGTGGCTCCAGCCTTCTCTGGCAAAGCTTCTCTCTGGTGTGAGAGTGGGTATGATGGACATTCCATCTCTGGAAGTATTCAAGGCAAGGCTGGACAGTGCTTGGAGCAGCCTGGTCTACTGGAAGGTATCCCTACCCATGGCAGGGGGTTGGAATGAGATGAGCCTCAAGATCCCTTCCAACCCAAACCAGTCTGTGAATCCATAAGCAGAGGGCCTGCCCAACTCATGGTGACACACGTGAGTGTCTGTGGAAGCAGCATGTCAATACTCTGCTCAGGCCGCTGTGTGTATGTTCAGTGCATCATGAAATGCTTACAGTTTGAAGCTGGAAACAAAGAGTGCAAGACAGCTTCTGCTTAAAACATTTTCCTTAATTTAGGAATTGCTTTAAGCCAACATTACCTCTGCTTCCTGAGCACACACAAGGCTACTGCCCTGGAAATAACCTGCATTAGCCTTACTGGAGTGACCACGTTGCCATAGCTACTGTTGGTTTCTCTATACCTCAAGCTTGAAGTGTTTGTTATGATTAAATCCCATCCCGTCCCATTCTTCATTAAAAAATTCTGGGTTGAAAGTGTCACAAAGTGAATTACAATATAATCCTTTCTTTTAAGAAGCTGTTTCAAGTAGAAATTCCACAAAGTATCTTAGACTGATCTTTATTAAAGATCATTAATTCATGATTGGATTATTTTTCTTCAGCCATCACTGCTTCTTTATTCTTCATGATATCTGAGAAGCAGAAACCCCTGGCACTGTTGGATCATTTCATGACTGGGATTTTCCTTTCACCTCTATAATGCAGACCACCCTGAGACCCTCAGACTCTCTCTTGCCTTTGGCCTCAGAGGTGGCCTCACAGGTTTGAACAATTTTGGCAAGAAAATCAAAATCTGTCTTATGGCACAGGTAGTTATCAGGAATGCTGGTCCTTGCTCTCTGAATCCCTGTGGGTGTTGCAAAGAGAAGTGACTGCTGCTAGGATGAACCCTTTATCAAATGGCCTGTGCTTCTCTTTCCTGGCTTAGTTTGGTTTGTTTTTTCTTTGTGGAGAGTGAGCTCGGGACTGTAAGGTCCCTCTAGAGCATTCTTGGCTGTGAAGGAGCACAACATCGTTATCCCTGGACTTTTCTGGTCATTGTGGAAATTGGTTTTTCCTTGCTTTGAAAGATGATACATAATTGGTGTATACCGATCATTTCACACCCCAGTGGCACCCTCTCCAAAGATCTGATGTTCCTGGAAGATCATTCTTTGGTACCTCTTGACTCTCCTCGGTGTTGCCTTTCCAGCCCTACTCCAAGTACAGCTTAGGGCAGTCACACACAGCGTCCCAGCCCCTTCCCAGATTCCCTGGCAGGGGATGCAGGGACTGGCACACGCTGTTCAGCTGCTCCTGCCCTGCCACAAAACACTGACCCACGCTCACAGTCACTGTCCCTGTGCCTTCCCTGTGGTCCCTGTCCTCTGCCTCTCCCTGTGTGCAGCAGGGGTCTGGCACAGATTGTGCTTTCCCTGAGACTCTGAGCCTCTTGGTCCACCTGGAGTTGGAGTAACACTGCTCAGCCCTGAGCGTGGGCCTCACCTTCTGCAGTGGCTGCGTTTCCCTGGAAGGGCTAGCTTTTTCTCCGTCCTCCCCAGGCCTTTCCACAGCCACTGAGATGCAGAATGCTCCTCTGTGCCGCCTGCTTGCACTAGGTAAATTATTTGTGTAATGGGCTGGGGTTATTTTTTAAAGTTGGCAAAGTAACTGTGAATCATCAAATCTCCCTGAATTCACTCCTCACAAGACACCAATAAAAGACCCCATTGTGTGGAGGAGTGAAGGGAGCGGAGCCGGGGCCGGACAGAGGCCCCACTCAGTTGATTGTGGATCCGCAGAGGCTGAGTCCGCGCACCGCCTGTCCGAGGGCTCGGATGTGCCACCGCAAACGCTGCTGGCAACTGTGTGAGGTCTCACGGACCGAGTCCCAAGCGTTCGGCCAGCACCCGACAGAAGTGCCTGAACCACCGATGCTGCTTTTGCTGGAACCAACACTTTCTCCTTTTTCCCTCAATTTTAACAAAAAGTGACAAATCTGTTTCAGTGCATCCGCGCCGTCCCAGCGACGACCGGATGGAGCCGGAGCCCCGCAGGAGGGGCTGCTCCGGGCCGGGGGGGACATGCGGGGAGAGCGACAGAGCCCGCAGCGGAGCGGGGCGGGGCCCGGCCCGGGCGGTACCGGGGGGACCCGAGAGCGGCGGGGCCCGGCCCGGGCGGTACCGGGCGGTACCGGGGGGACCCGAGAGCGGCGGGGCCGGCGGCGCGGGGGGCGCAGCCGAGCCGAGCCCTGCGGGGCCGGGGCGGAGCCGGGGCGGGGAAGGGGCTCCGGAACGCCCGCCCCACGCGCAACCTGAGCGCAGGAGCGGCGCCACGGCCCCGCCTCGGCCGGCGGCGGGAGCGGCTGCGCTCGGCCCGGCCCGGCTCGGCTCTGCCCTGCCCTGCCCTGCCCGGCTCCGCTGCGCTGCGGGCGGAGCGCGCTGTCCCCGCGCCGCGCGGTGTCCCCGGCGCCGCCAATGACGGCGGCCGCTGGCGGCGGCGGGGCCGCGGCCGGGTGAGGCGGCGGCGGAGCGCGGCGGGCGGCGGTGCCGGCGGGGCCCGCGCCCTCCCGCACCATGTCAGCGCAGGGCAAGTTCAAGAAGGACAAAGAGATCATCGCCGACTACGAGGCGCAGGTCAAAGGTGCGGAGCGGGGGCCGGTGCGGGGCGCGGCGGGGTCGCCTTTGTGTGCGGGGCGGGGACGGGCCGGCTCTGGCTCTGGCTCCGGCTCCGGCTCCGGCTCTGGCCGCGGGGGCTGCGCCGCCGCCCCCCGCCCCTCCCGCGCTCGCTGCGGCAGCGCCGGGCGCCGAGTCGCGGCCCCGGGGAGGAGCCCCGGCCCTGGCCGCCGGGCGCTGCGGGCGCTGCCCCCGCCGTGCGGAGCGCCGGTGATGGGCGCAGGTCGTTCAGCTCCCGGAGCGGCGCCGGCCGGGGCCGCCCATCGGGGGCAGCGCCCTGCGCCCACCCGGGCAGCGCCCACCCGGGCAGCGCCCGCCCGCGGGAGCGGCTGTGCGGGAGCCCCGCGGCTGTGCGGGGTCGGGAGCGCTGCCCGCGGCCTCCCGGCGGGGAGCGCATCGATCCTGCGGTCCTTATGTAAGGAAGTTCTCCTTCGTGCTCCGGCCCCTCGCCTCCAGGCCCGCAGTCATTATTATGCAAGTGCCAGTAGTGGTGCGGGGTGCGGAGCTGTGCGGCAGTCGCTGCCTTTCTGAGTGTTGGAGAATAAAACTACGGGTCTTGTCTATTGAGATCGCTGAGCATCAAATCCCAGGCTCCAAGTCAATTCTTGTTTCGAAGGAAAGTTGGTACCCTGTGACACATGGCAGCTCTGCAGCCCAGGGAAGGGCTCGGCGGGT
Source organism: Sylvia borin (assembly GCA_014839755.1). Lineage (NCBI taxonomy): Eukaryota > Metazoa > Chordata > Aves > Passeriformes > Sylviidae > Sylvia > Sylvia borin. The sequence continues at coordinate 464,557 of CM025968.1, forward strand.
TGGAGGCAGAGGGAAATGAGCCCGTGTAACCAACCTTCTGTCTATGGCACACCCACGGATTATCGTGTTGGTACCAAACTCTATTAATGGGCATTTGTGGATAACTTAATAAATCTGCTCTTTATTGCCATAATTGCTAATTCTGTTAGCTGATGACAGTTCCTTTTCCCACCTTTCGACGGAGGATACTCTCAGCTGCTTGCTTCATGCTCTTTCCTTGCATTGCCTCCTTCAGTCCCCCCACTATTATGTAAAACCAGCTCCACTCTCCCTTCACTTGGTTGTTTTATATGAATGTGTGTTCACCACTTCATTATATTTAAGTGCAGGACATGGTTAATTAAAAGTATTAAATAGCTTTCCTTCAGATTAACTTGTGCTTGTGCAAACTCAAGAGGTTCCATTTTTTCCAGCTCCCAGCTCAGCTGGGTGATGGCTGGTCTGCACAGACTCCGCTTGGAAAAGTCTCTGCCTAACTGCGGCAGCGTGATGCCAGAGGGAGGGATTCTGGGGAAGGGGCTGGCTGTTGGTTTCGTGCCATTGTTTACTTTCGTGAATTTCAGTCTTTTGTAGCTGGCCTCAAAGAGTGACGGAACAGTCACAACACACCCTGCTCGATGCCAATTACCTTTCTGCTTGTGTGTAATTTGGGCAAATTGATGTTATTGCACCCTGCAGTTAAGCAGATGAAATATTCTTTTAGTCTGTGGTATTGTTCGTTTTATGGGAGGGGATTTGCATTTGTTCCCAGAGACTGTCCCATGGTTTCACGGCATTCTCAAAGATGTCCTGGGCCGGGTGATTCCTGTTTCTAGGGTGCTCGGGGTGCAGAGGGGTGACTGCAGGCAGGAGTGGTTCTGAGCTGTTCCAAAAGCTTTGCTGTGGATGTCTCCAGTGTTTTTTCTGATTGTTGTTTGTAACTGGAGTACTCAGGCCGTGATAGTTCTTGGCCTGGCTTCTGTAGCCTCATGGTTTCCATATGTGAGGCAGTTAATGTTGGAGTGTGTGTGAGGGTGTTACATTACACCACACTGATCACGTTTTGGACATCTGTAATGCAGACAGTTTGCTGATGGGCCAGTAATAATTTCCTTGATACTGTTCTGTGCATAATTACACCTCCAGGAATGTCTGATTCCTGATCTAGGGTACTTGATCTGTTTTCACCTGAATAAAGGCTAATGCTTATGTTGGCAGGCTGTGACTGTGCCTGTAGCTGGGGAGAGGTGGGCAGGCAGACCCCAAGGGCCGTGGGTGCTACCCACCTGCTGCCTTTGAGGAGGTGGCAGCTCCATCCCTGGACACCCTGGGTCTGTTAGAGGACCAGGGTGGCCTTGGGGTGATCATGGTGAGATGCAGGAGCTCCAGTGCTCACAGCTGTGACTGGATTGCCCTCACTTGCTGTCACCTCTGTGCAGAGCAGGGTGGTTCTGATCTTCCCACCTTGCTAAAGTGGAGGAGGATAACCATCTGAGCTGGGAGGGATTGGTGCAGAGCTCTGCTGAAGCCTGTGCTTCCTCACGGAATAGGAGCAGTGTAAACAAACGTGGCTGGGTGGGCAGGACAGCAGTGGGTCAGTTGTAGGGACCCAAGGAGGGCTGCTGGCCGAGGATGCACTGCAGAAGGAGCAGAGCTTTTCTGTGCTCACTTAAGTGTGCCAGCCCACCATGGGCCAGGGTTTGTGGTCATCTAAACCTTCTCTGAGGCTGTGACCGTGACCATGAACACCCACCTCCAGCTGTGCAGAGTCTGGTCACTCCTGGCTTGACTGAAGGATTGGATGTAGGCTACCTCATTATCCCAGATATTCTGCTTATTTTCTTCAAGGATTGAGTCATTATGCTATTCATGTCTAATCCCTTGCTACCCTCATGAAGACGGTTGCCCAAACCTCCAGAGAAAGACGAGAATGGAAGAGAAATAGGGATAAAGAAGAGGGGAAGTGGTGGCAAGGGGGACTAACAACCAAAGTGTTGATACAGAAATGCTGAAATACGAAGATGATAACAGATGAAAATTTGAAGCAGTGATCTCATACTACGGAGGCTGGGCCTGGAATCTGAACATGGCACAGTGCTTGTCCCCACGGCATGGACAGGAAAATGGAAGGGAGAAAGGTGGAACCCTTGTGTGAGCTCCAGAGCATATGTCAGCATGGATGGAAGAGAAGTAACTCCAGCAAAGCTGCACTGGAAATGCATTTGAAGATGAGGTGAGAGAGGACTGGAAGTGGGCAAGGTGCTGCTGTTGAGGTGTCAGCCTCAAGGTGCTGGGTGAGGCAGTGATCTTCCAGCAGTGCCTCAGGCACATGAAGCCCCGTACCAGAGAGAGGAGCTGACAACACAACTGGAATGACACGGAGGGGGAAAAGTTACTGAGAGTGATTTCAGGGAAGTTTTGCTGAAGCCCCTAGCTCTGGTTGTTGGGCATTAGAGCAGAGGTGGGGTGGTTTTGGGATGGCCTGTGGGTAGCTGCAGGGTGGGAGCTGAGCCCTGCCTGACCTGCAGGTGCTGCAGCAATCGGGGAGCCCACACGCTGTGTGGGGAGTGAGATTGGAAGGAGGACGGTGGAACTGGGGAATTATCTTCCTGCACAGGGTGATTTATTGGCCTTGATAGCTCTGTATCTCCCTTCCTTTCCTGGAGAATTGTGTCTGCTCCTCTCACGGTGGGAAGGAGTTGTCCTGAAAATGCTTGGAGAGATAGCGGGGGTGTGTGGGGTGTGTGTGGGTCTGTCTGCTGGGGTGCCCTGCTGCACACACTGTTCTGGGGTCTCAGGGAGGGCTGGGGCCGGGGGCTGACAGTGCTGCAGGGTGCAGGAGCCTCTGGCTCGGTGCCACTGTGCCTTGGGGAGTGGGAGCAGTGATGGCTGCTGCTGCAGGCGCCGTCCCTGCAGCTCCGCAGCGTGTTACCCGTGCATGGAGACCTCTCTCTCACCTCTCCTGCACACATCAGCGCTGCCAGGCTCCTTCCCAGTGTGATCTCTCCTGTCAGTTATCCAGGCTCCGTCCTTCCCTGCCTCTGCTGCTTTGCACCCTCCGGGAGAGGGGAGACCTGGCCCCAGCACTGGCAGGAGATGCTTGCTGGATGGTACCAGACAGAAAATACTTAAGAATACTTTTAGGAAGCAGGTTTTCTTATTTGCCTTAGCCTTGCAGACAGGAGTGGTGGTGTTAAAAATAAACACCAATGGAGATCTGGCTGCAGATTTACAACTGCCACATGACAGCTGCCTGCGGAATGCAGAACACAGCAGATCCTTGGATGCACAATTTAAAGTGCGTGTTTTCAGATGTACAGTTTTAATTGGTCTATCTGGCCAGAAATTGAAATAAATGTCTCTCCCTCATTATGGTCACATGCCTGATTTGTGGCTTTAATGCAGCAAAACGAACCAGTTTTAATTATGCAGATGCAACTGCCTATGGTCCAGCATTGGCAGTCTTGCAGAAAATTGTGCATTGTGTTGATTGGCTGGTGAATTTTATATTGCTTCCTGCAGTTTGGCCTTAACCCCGGCAAAACACAGATCCCTGTGTGATCCCTGTGGCTGCTGTTGGCAGGGGACTGCTGTGAGGCAGTAGCATCTTGTGCTGTGTGACTGGCAGGTGACATGATCCTCTGTGATCCTGGAGGTGGGGCTCTCCAAATGGTGCATCTGGCTGCATCGTGGCAAAGGGATGATTCCTTGGCTTCTGGGACTCTTAGCTGCTGTGTAAATTGATAATAAAACTAGGGGTTTGATGGTTTTAGCATATAAAAACACTAAAAAGATTTGCAGACTTGGGCCTAAGAAAATCAATGTATTCTTTCTCATTTTCATAAAGTTTAGGTTAGTTTATCATTGCCCGTTAGCTTCCTTTGATTTCTATTGCAGTACCTGCGTTTCTTCTTCTGTATCTGTTTTCTTTTCCTACCTCTTGCTCTCTTTCACTTTGCTCAGAAAATGTTGGGAAAATTCAAATAATGTTCTAGGATACTGGTTTGCTCAGGGGAGGAGCTTTGCTTCCCAAGGAGGATAGGAATCAAGGCTTGAACTTGAGAGCTCATTCAATGAAATGGTTCAGTGCAAGAGAGAAAGTTGCACCCCTTTGTGGGAGCTGGTGGGAAACTGCTAAGTATTAGTCACAAAAACACATAGAAAATGTCTGTTGGCTTAATTGTTGTGCTTAACAAAATGTGGGGAGGTGTGACCGAGTGTGCCTGGTGTAGCTCAGCTGGCTTTGGTGGAGCTGTCTGCAGCAGGGAGCAGAGCCTGATGAGTCTTGGGGAGAACTGCTCCCCGCTGGGTGTTAGCACCCCATTCCCTGCTGTGGTTCCTCCCTGGCTCTGTGAGCCCGGCCCTGGCGGCTGGGTTTTACAGAGCCCTCTGTGTGTAGGCACTGGGCCACGGGCAGGGACAGCAGAGTTCAGGTGTGATTCTAACGAAGATTAATTGTCAGTTTCTAACGGAAACAGTTTGAATTTGTCAGAGATGTTCCTGCATAGTGCAAGTCCTGAGTGCTTCAGCAGAGGCTGGGATGGTTCAGCTGAGCCTGCAGCTCCTGTGTGTGTGACCACCACCAGCTCTGGGCAGCAGCTGCTGGGATGGTCCATCCATCCTCAGTAGCTCCTCCTGCTTCTGACTCGAGGTCAGAACTGCTGAGCAATATGCCCGGGGTCATGGCTTGTCCCAGGGCAGGGGGCTGGTGGCAGGAGCTGGGGTCCTGCCATGCGCTGAGGTGATTTAGATACAGAAGAAGATGCTGTAAGCCTGGCTGTGTTCTTACCTGATAGCTGGCAGGTGCCTGGGTGTGCAGCTGGCACTATTTGTCAGTCTACCTCTCCTCCTGATAACAATAAAAACCCTCGTACAACACTTATTCAAGGCCTGTAGCTAGTCCTTGTTCCAGGTGAAGAGTTTTAAGTGCAGCACCAAATAGGCTTCAGGTGCTTAGCAGATATTTATAAGCCTCTGTAAGGCGGAATGTTGTAAGTTCTGTGTGCAGTTTCAGCTCCTGCCAGGAGCAGGATTTACTCTCCCTTTTGCTGGCCTGTGGAAGATGGGGGAATCTCTCCCCCTTGAGCTCCCAGGTTTTCTCCAGCCTGGGTTTGGCTTGGTTTCAGTAGCTGTTCACCTGTAACCACGCATAGCAGCAGCAGTCACCTCCTGAAATGCCTTTCCTGCCCTGGGAGGTAGCCGTGCTCCTGGCAGGTGTGGGACAGTTCACACAGGTAACCCCTGCCTGGGGCTCAGGGTTCAGCAGCATGTGCAGGCGTGTTCCTCATGCCACTCAACAGCAAAACTGGTGTGAAGTCATCTCCCCTTTCTTACAACCTGGGTGGCTCTGTAGTCCTGACTGTTGATTTAATCCCAGGAGCTGCCAGCAAACCCTCCTCCAGAAAAGGTGAGTATTTCTTACTAATAACTGATGTGCTGTGTGTGCCCCACCTCTGTGTGTTAGTGGCTGTGCCACAGCAGTGCCTGAGGACATGCAGGTGGATGAACAGGTGAGCCTGTGGGGTGATGATGGGCTGTACCTGTCACTGCTGACCTCCTTAGGGCTGCCAGCCCTTGCCCCGTGCTCCTGCTCTGGGCCTCTGCTTACTGGATTCATTTTGTGCTGTTCATGTCTTCAAGAGCTTAATTTGTAAACTTTTCCCTGACAAAGTGGCCTGAGATAACTTATTTTAGCCTCCCTTTTCTCTCTGTGAGGCAGTTGCAGGGGTTTGGGCAGAGGCAGCCGCTGAACAGTGCATTGCAACATGCAATTTTAAGAGAGGAAGTGGTGTATCAAAATGAAATTAGGGGGGAGTTCATGTGGCTGTGGTGTGTTCCTGGCCTGGACACGGCTGGTGTGATGGGGCTGTGTGCTCTTTACTGCCTGGGTGCTGGGAGACTGTGTAATGTCTGTGATTTGCCAGCAGCTTGGCTTTAGAGTTCACGTGAGAAATGGCCCCCTCACAGTGCAGCAGCCACGCCAGGGACATGGAGCCCTGCTGATTATCCCAAGGTTGTGCTGTTTCTCCCAGGGCTGTTGGCACTCAGCAGTGAGGAGACAGCTGGGAGGATGCCCATGGTAGGGGAGGAGAGGTTTTAAATCCTCCTTAATTAAAATATTCCCCTTCTTTTACCAACAAAGACGTGTAAAAAAGGTGTGGTAACATAATCCCAGAGTGGAAATTGATGTTTCCTAGGCCCTTGTGGAGGTGCATCCCCAAATTCAGCTCTGCAGGTGCAGCATTATCAGAGGGGAACAGCAGCAGTGCCTCTGGCTGGTGTTCATGTGGCTGTTGGATGTGGCTGTGGGGTGGTCTGTGTGTCTGTACTAGGTGGGTTCCCCAGTTTGGGGACCTCTGGCCTGGGGGGGATTGGGGACCAGAGAGCTGGAAACTGGGAGAAGGCTACTGCTGTCAGAGTCTCTTGCTTACACCAGTCTGGTGCAGCTGAGCTGCCTTAAACAATCTGCCTCCCAGAAGTGTTTCTGTTAGCTTTCCAAATGTGCTTTCCTGGCTATGAAGCTCCACTGAAAGGAGGTTCTCCGTGTGGTGCTGCAGGTTTTAATCTGGAAGCTGCAGAGTTTGGGAAAATTACACAGCCACACTGTGTCCAGCAGCTTCCAGGAAGAATTTGTGTTAGCATTGGTTGCTCTTCTTGCCTTTGAAGTTGGAGAATAGTTTTGAAGAGGGGAAAAATACCTTCAACTTTTTCACCTCAGCCTTTGGGAGGAACAATTGTATCTGTGGCAAGAGATGGCAGTCACTGGAATGTGTCTGGCTTCCCAAAGTACCTCTGGAAAACATTGCTCCATCTTGTCTGTAGCCATGGCAGGTGTGCAGGACAGCTGAGGGACTGTGGGGTGAAATGGTCCCAGTGTCTGTATCAGCTGGGAGAGGAGAGGAGGTTGCTCCTTCCTTGAGCATCTCTGATGTGCTGCCTCAGGTAGAGGAGAGGGGATGCTGCTCTTTGGGATCCTGTTCATCCTGCTGCTTCTGAGAATGCTCAGGGCTGCAGGACTCCAGGGTAGGGAATTTATTTTTACAGCAAACAAGCTGTAGTGGAGGGGTGAAGCTTGGTGCTGTTTTACTCGGGCTCGTATTTTAAGTGTAAATAAGTGTACACTGGATTAAGTGTAAATATTTAAGAAGAGAGAAGGATACAGACATGTAATTGACCCCAGTTCAGGAGATGGAGGACTGACTTTAATGATTCCCATTAAGGGGAGAGGGAATTCGGTTTTCCATGGCTTCTCTTCACCTTTTAGTCCAGCTTTGTGGAACAGTGTTGCACGCAGCAGGACTGCAGTAGTCCCTGTCATGGACTTGGTGAAGTAGTGGCCTCTCCTTCCCCATGGCAGAGCCTCAAAGATGCGTTTTGTTCATGCTGTTGTGGTGTTGCTGCTCTGTTTGTTTGAAGAGTCGTTTGTGGTCTTGCTGCTTTGTTTGTTTGAAGAGTTGTTTGTGGTCTCCAGGCACTTCTGTGGCACGGTGAGAGCCCGAGGGGATGTTCTTGGTTTGGAACTTTAGGAGATTATCTCAAGAACAGATCTAAGCTCGAGATCATCCGTTTGATAATTTTAGGTTGTTGGCCTCATGTGTGTGCAAAGTTTTTCTCTCGGTCAAATGTGCTGATAAATCGGTAGTTGCTTCATGGGTGTTGGTAAGAATTGGAAATGCTTCCCCTGCCCAATGTGCCAGAATTCTGCTCTACTTATGGTGCAGGCTGAGTACCCAGATCAGCAGAACGCTTTCCAGAAACTTTGTGTGTGTGTAACCTGGTGGCTGCCAGCAGCTGGGATCCAGGGGAGCTCACACAGCGAGTGCTGTGGAACATCACTGTCACTGTAAAGCTCTGGCTCGGGGCCTGGCTACAATAGGTGACACTGGCTGTCCAGCCCTAGTGACCTAATGGCTCTAAATGGACTGGGTTTGGTAAAGGAGCCCGTGTTTAAATCTCCGCTCCCTTCTTTTTTGTACTTCATGGAAATTGGACTCTGATGACACTTTAATCATTGACATTATGGAACTCATGGAAGGGTAAGGACAAGAGATCAGACTGTTGGTGTGGCAGCCTGAGGCTTTTGTGTTGGCTGAGACAATTGAAGATTTTCTCTGTGTGAAAACAGGTTAATTGTTCTTTGGGAAAAGCCTAAATGATAATTCATTCAAGACAGCTTGGTAGTGTTGGAAATCAGTTAAAGATACAGACTTGTATCCAGGGTGGAGAGAGCGAAATCCTGCTTCCATTTTGCAGTATTGGCAGCGTGGCAGGACTGAAGCTGCAGGAGAGCTGGAGGATGGGAGCTGCATTGCCAGAGTGATGGTCAGGAGGCAAAGCCTTGTGCAGACAAGTCCTGTTTGGGAATGTTGCCCTGGAGTGGAATGCAGTATGGATCAGTGGGCTGTGGCTTAGGACAAGATGGGAACGGTGTGAAAAATGCCATGTTTAGCTGCTCAGTTAGTGCAGGAGGAAACACTGCTGGCAAGATAATCCTGCCAACAGCAGAGAGTATATTTAGCTTTTTCTTAAAATCCCCATCTAATGCTCCTTCCTGCCCTCGGAGGCTGATTAGTCACTCCAGACTGATGCTGGGGCTCAGCAGGTGACCTGTGGTCACTGTGGAGCTGGATCTCTGGACCTTGTAAGCAGGATGGGGATGTGTGTTCAGTGATGTCTCTGGAAGGGTGCTGTGGACAACTGACCAGCAGTGACTTCCACTGGAAGGAGATGGGCCCCCAGCTGATGAAGATGTATTGGGCCTTCTAAGAAAATGTTACTGTACACACCTTTTCTTGCTCCTCCATTATTTGGGAGAGTGTGCTGGTTCCTCTGGAAGGACAGTGTGCCTTAAATGACCCTTAAGTGGTGGGGAAATCCTGCTCTGGCCAAAAGAGAGAAGAGTGTAATTTGAAAATACTCTCAGCTGCTGTCAGCTGTGTCACTGTGGGTTTAGGCAAGTCCTCTTGAGTGGGTGGGATGTTCTCCATGGACTGTGGCCTGTGGTGCTTCGTGCCCTTGGGATCATGTGCCAAAACCCCTGCTCACATGAGGGATAATGCAGTGCAGCAATGTTAGGAGGAGTTACGGTAATCTTCACCTTGCTCTTCATCCTGCAGTGGCTGAAGCCTGTCCACACCCACCCCTCCAGCAGGACCAGTCAGGGGAAACTCCTTTGGGATGTCCCTTCCTGTAGGTAAAAATCCTTGGTTGTCACGCTGAGGACCTCAGCAGTTAGGTGTGTGCCCCTGGGTGCTCCCTGCTCACCAGGAGGGTGTTTGCACGTGGCAGGTCAGTGCAGTCACACCACACTACAGGCTGGAGTACTCTGGGGTGTTTTTGTTTTGCTTTTTCTTTTGTCTAATGGCTGTTTCTCTTCTGAAGTGGGCATGTTTTCCAAAAGACTGAGTACTTTTACCATCAATATTATGTACAGTGAAGCATGCTGAGGCCAGCACAAGTGAGTACTATGCTTCAGGGTGGAATGTGATTGCTGGAGAGATCAGAAAACAAATTTCCCTGTGCTGAGTACACAATTGGCTGGATACACTGGAGTTTCACCTGCAGCATAGAAGCAATGCCCTGAGAGACCACTGGATTAAGTTACCCTGGCATGTCTGTAAATGCCATGTAATAGCTTCAAAACAGTTAAGAGCATTAATGGCTGTGTTTTCCCAGCGCTTCCAAGAGGCAGTGGGATGAGGCAGCACCAGGGGGCTGGGGCAGGAGGGCAGGACCGGGGAGCAGGGCAGCAGTGGGTCCCCAGCGTGCCCCTGTGTGGGGTGTGGGCAGTGTGAGCTGCACAGCCCCTGGCTGGGCTGGTCTGCACGCCTCGGTCACCGCGATCCCGCTGTCCTGCCGGGCTCCCAGCTCAGCTGCTGCCTCCCGCCTGGACAAAGTGTTCCTCTGTCTGGGGGGCAGAAACGGGTGGATCTTCCCCAGCACATACCTTCACGTGATGGAGATGGACTGCAGCTCTGGAGAGAGCAGGCTGCACACTGAGCTTCCCACCAGGGATGGGAAATGCTGTTCCTGCGGTGTTGTACAGAAATCCTGATAGCCTGGAGGGGAGAATGAAACCTTTGGTTGTGCCACACCTTGGGGAGCCTGAGCTGTCTCTGGATGGGGCTGGGCACCACCAGGGAGAGATGGAGGAGCTGGGCACGTTGCAGAGGTCATTCTGCAGCAGATGGCCTGAGAGTGCCCTGTGAGGGTGCGAGGTCTGAGTGCACTCCATGCTGCACCCAGTGAGGGGTGACACCCTGGCCACTTGGAATTGACTTTTGCACTCATAGACAGAAAATCTTGTGTTTTGCCAGCTTTTCCGTTAATCATTCTTGATTTTATTTTCCATTACATACATTAAATGTTTTGTAAGGGATTTCCTATTGCACTGTCTTTTTTACCACTAAAGTGAATGGGACTTCTGCTTTGGTAATAAATGAACATGGAAATCAGGATCTCCACTGTAATTGGATTTTTCAAATAGCTCAGGAAGAGCCTGAGGAAGTGTAGCAAAAAAAGAGTTTTAATTTGGAATAGATCAAGTAACCTGGGAATCAGACTCTCAGCAGGTTCTTTCAAAGCATTTTTTGTTTCTTTTAACATCCTTGCTGGATCGTGTTCTGAGTGACTCATGGTTTGAAAAGCATTTTTTCCTGCATGTTTTTTCCTGCTTGTGTGCTCTTGACCTACTCTTGCTAAAATTCCTAAAGAAATACTAAGTAAACATATTGTAAGTGAAAATGTCATTTTCTAAACCCCTGGAAGTGAAACCATTACAAAGAGTGCTCGTATAGTCATTGTTCTGCAGGATGGCAGTGTGAGATGCACTGTTGAAATAACAATAATCTGTTCCGTGGGAGAGGTCAGCTCCAAACTAAGGGGGAGTAGGAAGAAGAGGAAAAAAGAAATGCACACTCTTTTCCTCTCCTCCTAATCACACAGCATGTACTCGTGCATCCCTGGACTGTGTTATTGATGTGGCTGCTTACTGCTTTTAAATGCCTGTCCAGGGCAGTGAGGAGACATCTGTGTTGCATGGGAGAGGAGCCTGGAGCAGATGGTGTACCTTTCTTGAGGCTCTAGATGGAAGGAAATAATTTTGCAGGTCACAAAGCCAGAGAGTAATTTCAGAATTAAACCTTCATTGGGGATTTAGTGGTAGTTGGTCACGGGAACAGTCCCAGGTTGTGTCCCCAGGATTTCCCTGGCTGTGTGTGAGAGCTAGGTGCAAACCTCAGCCACCCCACTGGTTCCTGGTGCCTGTAGTCTTGTCGGTGTGCCAAGAATTTACGGGGAGGCTGGTCACGTTGTCACTGTGAGTTTGCTGCAGTGTCCTTGTCTGTGGTGCACATCACAGTGACAATGAAAAAGACATTTATGGTCACCAGGCTAACTACTGAGCCTGCAGCGATTCATGGTGGCAGTACCCCTTTGGAAGAAAGTAAAAGTCTTCAGCATCCTCTTCTTTCACTTCTTTGGGGTCTTCACCAGGCTGCACGTGTGCAGAGTTTGTTGGGGAGAAGTCCTTGTCCCCAGTCTTTGTGTGAAGTCTCAGGTTTCCCAGTAGCTTAGCTGCTCTTTGTCAGCCTGCATCCGATGACTTCCAGCCAAGACGGAAGGACGGCAGGTCCTCACAGGCTCTGAATTGCCGAGGTGTTAACTGTGGCTCCAGATGCAGCTTCAATGGGCACCCAACATCCTCAACTTCTGGGCTCACCCTGGCAGTGCTGCTGAGCTTCCCCATTCTCCTGCTCTGCCAGGCCCGTCCCAGGATGAAGCCACCTGAGTGTCTTTGGTGGCACTGCCACTGCTCCCCTTTGCTGCTGTCCCCAAGTGCTGCCTGCTCGGTGTTGCACCGTGGGGCTCTGTGCTCTTTAATTGTTGTTTGTCATCGTGGGAATTGCTTGTTCTAAAACCAATTACAACCTGACAAAACTGATCTGCCTTATTTACAAATACATCCATCTGGTCGTGGATTGCCTGATAGCGCTGCCAGAACAATGTGAGGCCTGGGTTGCTGCCGGGAGTTACCAAAGGGCTCCTGTGCAGGCACTGCCTGCAGCCATGCAGTGCTGTGCTGCAGGGGTGCTCTTTGTAGGACAGGGGAATTAGTGATCAGAGTAACAAACACTGTGTAAACCAGGCAGAGATAAAGCAGTGTGATAAAGCAGATAAACCCGAGATAAAGCAGTGTGTGCTGTGTCCTGGCCCCAGCCAGGAGCTCTGCAGCCCGTGGGGAGTGAGTGCTGTGATGATGCAGGTGCTGGTGCAGTGGCTGCAGAGTACTGCAGGAGCTCTCTGCCCTGCACAGAGGAGCTGTGTCAAGAGGAGGATGTGCTGGAGCTGGAAACCTGGGCTCTTTAGAAGGGGCTGGTGGTGGGTGCCACTCGGGTGGATGTTCTGTGCCCTTTGGCTGCTGCAGCAGCTGTGGGGATCCAGAATCTGCAGGATCCCCAGCTAAGGGAAGCTGGCAGATTCCTAATCTTCCAGAAACCTGTGTGACAATCGAGGCAGGACTAGATTCCTCCTTGGAAGCTATAGTCTCAGAGCAAGGTTCACGTAGGCAAGAGGAGGTGGCAGGTGCCTGGGGTGTGAGACTGATTTCTGTGTGTTCCTGGAACTCAACTTTGAAAAGGCTCAAAAAAGGAGAAAAATGAATGGCTGGTGTTGGGACACTGGAGATAAAAACCATCACATCTGGTAGCTGAAACTGTTTCAGACTATTTGCGTTTGCCTATGAATGTTCAGTTGCAGCTTAAAAAAGAACTGAGACATTATGAGTCAGTTCTGATTTCACCCTTGGGCCAGCAGTTCAAAGCTGAATATAGTGAATTTCAGAAGCCTTCACTGAAAGCCTCTGTTCCTTGTTTACTCTGTGTGTGGCCCACAGAAGGGAGGAAACATACAGACATACACGTTTACATACCTATATAAACCAATATAGCATAAGGAAAACAGGCAAGAGTTGCCTCGCTAAAATAAGTAATTGAGATTAGTGTCTGGGCTTTGGCAAATAACTGGAGGTGAGCGAATTAGTTCTTGTGAATAATTGGTATGAGAAATTCAGACCTGTTTTTGTTTGCGATTTATCTTGGAATGAACTTTAACTTTTATATTTATGAATAATCAGTTTTCTTTGGCTGGCTGAATAACTGAAAATTCATAAATTTGGATTAACTGGCAGTACAGAATATAGTAATCTGTATATGAAAATCTGTGTTTACATGGATCTAAGTATTTTCCATTCCCTGTCACCATAGTAACAAGAGATTTTCCATAAGGGTGAGCTAGTCTGGCAATGGGAGTGAGGTGGGACAATTCTCATTTTACCTCCAGATCTCTGAACGTTCTTTGACCTCTTAGCTTGGATTTTTAGTACCACATTAATGTGGGCTTTTGGTGATGGGCTTGTTGTAATTGGTGACTGCTACTGTGCTGAAACTGGTATTTGAGTTATAATCCGTGGTTTCCTCAGTTCTCAGCAGTGCCTATTTCCTGTTCCTGTTCAAAGGTTTTTCATAAGAATTTTTCTGAAATTCATTAGAGACAAATAAAAGCCCTTTGATTTTCCTCTCCTTTTTTCTCCTAGTACCAGACCGTAGTTTAAAGCTGAAAATCTGGGAGGGCTCTTCTTTTCTCCCAGGGGTTGTCCCATGGACAGTGTGGGGCTGTGCTGTCCCCAGTGACTGCTGAGGGGGTGTTGTTTTGGCCAGGTCCCTACGGCCCCACACCCAGTGTGTGCTGGTGCAGCCAGCTGTGGAGATGCTCCAGAGGAGCCTGGCATTGTACAGTGCTGTTCACATGGGGACTGGTTTTGTTCACTAGCTTTAAATCCAAATAGAAAATCATACTTCCATGTTGATGATCTCCTTGAAACATAATTATAGCTCAGTATAGTGCAGCTGTTCCTTATCTCAGTAAAATATTCTGGCTGGAGGCAACTTATTGGACATAAATTATGAGCAAAGGCATCTTGTGACATTTTTTGGGAGGAGAGAGAAAATAATCCATTAAAATTTACAGTAAAATTGTTAGGATAAACCCTGTGAATTTTATAAAAGTTCATTTGCTTATTAATGAAATCTGTGGCTAAATTTAGGTGACTTCTCTACACATTCCTTAGTTTGGACAACTTCTCTGCTTTTATTTTATTCCATTTCAGCATTTATTTGAATCAAAAGTTCTAAGTTAAAGGGAAATTTTTTCACTGAACTAAGTCCACTGAGTTTGGAATTAATCCCTAATAAGAGATAGTCACATAATATATAGATATTATTTCAGGGAGCTATTAATATGTAGCCTTCCACCTTTTCACTGAATTGATGGTAATTTTATTTGTAATTTCCATTTTAAACCTTACAATAAAAGTATGCATTTCGAGTTTGATCTTAACAGTTCCAGCATGTTAGAAGTACACCATTATTTGTAAGGGTCCTGGATGTTTTCTTTCCTGCACTTTGTCTTGTGGTCAATCTGTCCGTAGCCTGTGCCTTCCTCAGCTCCAATGTGTCTTCCTCAATTCCCTGAAGGCCAAAGTGTGATTTTTCCCAAACGGAGTGAGCACAAGGCCATCAAAGGATAAAGCCTCGAGAGTGCTGCTGTGGCTCTGTGTGCTGGGACAGATGAGATGTCCTTCCCTCCCAGAGCTGCACGTGGCTCCTGGAGAACTCCCATGTGTGCTGCACTAAAACATCTTCAGCCGTAGCCTTTTGGTAGCAGTAACTGTGATGTCTGGGTGTGAGCAGGGGGATTTGTGTGTGTTTCCCCGCGCACCTGCGGCGTGGCCTGGCTGCCGTGCCTGAGGGCAGGAGGGCCCCGCCGTCCGTGCCCCGGGCCCCGCCGTCCGTCCATCCCCCGGGCCCCGCCGTCCGTGCCCTGGGCCCCGCTGTCCGTGCCCTGGGCCCTGCTGTCCCCCGGGCCCCGCCGTCCGTCCGTCCCCCGGGCCCCGCCATCCATCCCCCGGGCCCTGCTGTCCATCCCCCGGGCCCCGCCGTCCGTCCCCCGGGCCCCGCCATCCATCCCCCGGACCCTGCTGTCCCCCGGGCCCCGCCGTCCGTCCGTCCCCCGGGCCCCGCCGTCCGTCCGTCCCCCGGGCCCCGCTGTCCGTCCCCCGGGCCCTGTGGGAGGGTCGTTCAGCCAGAACACTTCCCCGGCTAACGCCTCTCGTCTGGGCCTTCGTATCTCTCTGGCAGAGCACACGGCTTTGACAGATGCTCCTCTAGCCTGTTGATAAGATCCTGCAGTGCTGGGAGATCTGACATCCTGCCGGGGTACTCTGTTTAACTGATCTGATACTTCCCCGCTACGGAAAGGAAATTTTATTTTGCGTGGAGGAGGTGACTGCGTGCCTGCGTTTTCCTTGGTGCCTGTGGCACGGGATTCTCTGCGGAGGGGATGGCATGAGAGCAGCCCAGCATTTTTGTGCCGGTCGGCCTGTGACTCGCTGTACTGTTACAAGTTGCATTTCTTGAAGAGCATACTAATAAAGTAATGGTGGGCTGGTCTCTAACTGGATTTAAAATGCTTCTTGTAATTCACTAATGTCTTTCCCGTCATGTTGCCAGAATGTATGCTGTGACTTTGAGGAGGCAGCAAATGCAATTTGCAGAGAATTCTGAACGGCCATTTGTTTTAAGCAGGCTCTTGGTTCTCACTTGGAGATTCCTGCCATTGCTGAGGCAGCTTAAACGTTTCTCCTTGTTCTGGTGCGCTGTTTAATCCCATGGGATTGCTGGAGGCCCCCTGAATTGTGCTGTGTGAAGCCGTTGGGTTCAGTACAGTTCAAAGGGGGTGATAAATGTTGGGTGCTGGCCTGGGGCACAGCCCGTGGGGCCACATCGGGTGCTGGGGTGTGAGCTGGTTCCAGCCCTGCCGCTCGTGTGCCGGGGGCTGTGCTGGCCCCGAGCTCTGCCCGGCCATCGGTGAGCGAAGCAGCGCACTCAGAGTCGATGACAAATGCTTACACAACCCTCTGCTTGCGTCCTCTTGCTGGCAATAGCTTGTCTTCTTCTCGCTAATGTCTTTTTCCTCTTTTTGCAGTGTCCTGTATCTTTATTGATATAGAATCCTACAGAATTTTGCCAAGAGCACACCAGCCGGTCTTTGGCAAGATGGTGCTTTAGACAAAGAGCAGGAGCTGTGCTTCTGTGTGCTCTTTGCTGAGCAGAGTAACTCTGCTCCTGCAGGAAGGACACAGCTGTCCTGCCTGTCCCGCTGTCAGTGCAGGAGGTGCCCTTTATCAGGGACTGTCATTGGCAGGAACAGTCAGTGCTGCTGAAACTTAGCATTTGGTCCTATTTTTGCATTTATTAGCATACACTGATTATTCATAGGAATAATTACCCTTTACCAATTCACATTATTTTAGATGGCTTTTGAAAAGCAATCAAGAAAAGTGGGAATGATAATGCATCAAAGGCATATGGCACAAAAGAAATAGGGTGCATTTTATGTAAGTGACCATGTTGAGACACTGTCAGCTTTTCCCTTCAGAGTGCAGTTACTGGAACCCAGTTTGATGGTTGTGGCTAAAGGCCACAACGTGCTCCCCGCCTCAAAAATTGATTTATGTTTTTTGTCTCACTTCTGTGTCCCTTCAGAAAAGAACAACATCATCCTGGGGGGAACAGCGTGAAAACAGACAAAACCATGCACTAGGTCATTTCACCATTCCAAAGTGCCTTGCCTGTCCCTGAACAAGTGGGGTTAAATTCTGAAGTGCTTTTATTATCAGGGAGCACGTGGAGCTTGGAGGATACAGCAGATTCTTGTCCACCCTCAGCCACAGAGAAGAGCACTGGAGTCTTCTTCACGACCAGGGCCAGCACATTTCTTTAGCAGGGGAGAAGGTCTGGACAGCGCAATCAGATCTTGGGCCTGTTTAGAGGGTCACACACCTGTGCAGTGAGTGCTGTGGAGTGTTACTGTCTCTTGATTGTGGTGAGTCTTCTCTGACTTTGAACTCGGCAATGGAGATGAAAATCCGAGTGTCACATGGGACTCGTGGCCTAAAAGTACTGTACTGACTGTGTTCTTTTGCACTGGGTTACAGATGCTGCTCTGAAAGCCAAATGTGATGTGATGAAATAAGAGTGCCTTGGTAGACAGAGATGTGAAGTGAGTAATCCTTAGAGAAGGGCAGGAAAAGGCAGTGTTCGGTTCAGGTCAGAGGACAGGCTGAGCAGTGGAGGGGAGATGGGGCTCCAGTGGTCATACGCATCTTGGAGGAGGAGAGCAGCAAGAATACATAGGGTTGGTGTTCCTGATGCTTCAGTAGTTAAAACCTTGTTTTCTCAATGCAGGGAGATAAATTCTTCTGTTTTTCAAATGAGCTTGAAGCTGCTCCTGTGCGGATTGGTACAAGTGTTGATCAGCTGGTGCTACTCGGCAGGAACAGCTCCACAGCCCAGTGTGGTTCCAGTCAATACTGGCTGCTTGTAGGGAGCACAAGTCATCCCCTCATTGGGAGTGTCTCACAGGAGGCATGGCTCTTGCACAGAAAACAGACACCAGTGAGCTCTGGCAGATATAGCTCTGGGATTATTTTGCTGACATTGTCAGAATTTTAGTAACTGAGAAGAACTCTCCATTGAGGAACATTTGCAGAGGGTTGGTTACACACTTCACGTGCAGGGAGGGGTGGGTGTCAGTTCTATTAGTCTGGAATAATGTGTTGTCAGGAGATCTGAAACTGGGATGCTGTTCAGGCTGGTGGATTCTGCTGCACGTCATTCATGCACTGTTCCACATTCCACGTGCATTATTTTAGGCTAAATAACTGAGCCCTAAGTTCATCACTGCTTCAGCTTTGTGCTGTCAGATTGGAATGAGGACACGCTCTGAATCTGTGTGATAGAGTGGGACTTGTTCCACCAGAGGCTTGTATTAAAGGAGGAACACAGTTATTGTAGGATTGGAGACTTCTGTTTATTCCTGACACTGATGGCAGGATGTAATCTTAAAATTAGGAATTTGTGTGAGGAACAGTGACAGCATGCTGCCACCTTTATTTGTTTGAAATTTGATATCTAAAAGAATCTGTTTACAGCATAAGGAGAAGAGGAAAATACAATTTTCTACCAGAAGTGCTTTGGTACTTTACTTGATTTATGAATTATTTGATAAACATGGATGTGCAATAGCAAAGAATAATTTTAAACAAAAAGATTGTGAATGTTTTCTTTCACTTGGAGGTCTGAACTCATGAGATCCCCTATCTGGGACCTCAAAAATTCCTTGGACTATGCCATGCTCACCCCTTGGCAGCAGTAGGTGCAATTCCGTGGGGGATTTTAGTCCATAAGGTGCTACCGAACATTGATGGTGGGTTTGTCTGGTTTGTGCCAAGATGGGCAGAGATGGTTTCAGAGCAGGGAGGAAACGTGTCCCCGGTGTGTCTGAGATACACTGCTGTGCCCCGGGGTGTGGGCTGAGTCCCAGATGTGCTGAGGGCAGCTCCTGCCCCGTGCAGGGACAGAGAACAGACCCTTCCCCACCTTTCCTGGTTTGCTCCTCTCGCTCGAGAGACACGAGGAGGCATTTTACGGTGGGGAGGTTTAGGCTCCAGTTCAGGTCTAGCTGACTGAGGAGATGGCGCTAAACATAGCTCAGAGTCACGTAAATGGGCAATTTGATGTGTGGGAGAGAATGAGGATAACACATGGAGCAAAGGAAGGCAAGGCTGGCTCTGGGGAGGAGCCCACGGCACTCTTCAGAGAGTCCATCCAGGCGGGTGGTGATGGGTGTCTCAAAGGCAGAGGTGAAAGGTGCCTCTGGAGGAGCCGGAGCTCCCCGTGAGAAAGGGGCAGCCCTTTGTGATGCTGTTTCCCGGGATAAATGATCCCAGAGGGAGGCCCGAAGGGGCTCTGCCCCCGGAGCACACAGAGCTGTGAGGTGGAGCCTGCTGGTGGGCAGCTGCACTCAGAGAGGCTTTGTGCATATTCTGCCATTTTAAGGGGGTGAGAGTGTGGCTGATGCCTTCAACACGCAGCAGGGTTAGAGCAGAAGGGAGAACTCGTGTTTGGAATGCTCCCAATGGGTAACATACTGCACGTGTATTATGGAGGCTTGGAAACGATGCTTAAAGAAGCTGATCCGGCAGGCGACTTGGACAAAGCAAATATCGAGACCATTAAGATCTCCTCTTGCTAAGCTTGACTTGTCCTTGTTATTAAGGTCATTTCAGTGTGTATTTTGATAACTGTGAGGTTCTTGTGTAACAGCTTTGTGCTTGGAATTTTTTTAAATTCAGTTGGAAAACATTTTGCCAGATTTTTGTCAAGCTGTCAGTGAGGGCTTTGTTACATGCAGGAGTGATAGAGAAATACTTATGGAGGTAATTTTTCTTCTTTTTCACTCTTAGGCTGACAAATCAGGAGCAGCAGCTTTTCTGGTCAAGCAGAGAAAGGGAATAGTTCTCAGAGGAACTGCAGGTGTGGTTCTGGATTGGAGGGGGTTGAGAGCCTGTCAGTCACTGCAGGGAGTGCGCAGGGAGCATCAGTTTTGTGGGTTTTTATAAGCTTGTTCTAATGTCAAACCCTGTCCTAAAAATGTGCTAAAATTGCCTGAGGGTATTGACCCGTCAAGATTATCTCAGGGCCAAGGGAAGTTCAAGATTCCTGCTCAGAGAAACTCAGCATTTCTTCTTCCCCTCAGCAGAAGGGGATTTTGGGAGAGCTGGGGTAAAAAAACTTGCATATGGAATACAGACTCACAGTTAACAATAACACTTAAAAAGATGGTGATGTGTGTAAGGCACTGCTGCTGCCTAAACCCTCTATATTTTAGCATATTTATACCAGGCTGTAGCAAATCCTTCCTCTCCCTTTGTAACTAAGTGCTTGCTTTAATCTCTTTCCAGCTAGCTGGAGTTAGTGTTGGCAATGGTAGCACGGTGTGGATGGACATCCTAAGGCCAGGTGGAAGGATACCCAGGGGAGAGGCTGGGGAGAGGCTGCCCATGAGCTCAGGGTAGGGAGCAGCAGCTCAGCTGCCCTCCCTTCAGACCAGACATCCTGAGCTGGCTGCCCTGCTGTCTCAGCTGACCTGCCAAACCCATAGTATATCTATCACACTTAGCCAGGTTCTGTTCCTCTGAACTGAAGTCGGGACAAGGAAAGAAAGTGGAAGGCAAGGAAATCCTGGGTGTCCCCAGCCATCCGCACTGTGGGGCAGAGGATGTCCCTTCTGGATCAGTTTTGGAAGGGCAAAGTGTCAAAATTACAGGCGAGAGTGATAAATGTGACACTGTCAGAAGCAAATGTAGTTAAAGCAGCTTCTAAATAAGCCAGGAGCAGTAGTGAGTCAGCAGAGGGGCTATAAATACCAGAGCTGATGCAGCAGCTGCAGCTGGGGGGCCACCAGGGGAGAAGGGAGCTGAGAGGCTCTGGGATGTACCAGGATCCACATGTGTTTTGAGAAGCTGTCAGAGAGAAGAGAACCAGAACTGGTAATTGCAAGGTGCTCTCCAGATGCTTAGTCTAGAGATAAATGGTTGATTTTCTTAGGTCCTCCCCTAGATGAAGAAAGAAGCAGAAATGGTGACTCAGAGCTGTGCTTTTGGCAGGGGGAGCTTGTGCAGGTGTGTGGACACCTCACCTGCACTGGAGCAAGCACTGCTGTTGCTTTTGCATCTGTAGTCCCAGCACTCTGGAGGGAGAGTTCACAGCAGTAAACAAACCTGTAATTAAACAGAGTTTTAAAACAAAGTCTGTGTTAACTGTTTCTGGTGTTTTTGGGAGATACAGAAGCAGGGGAGCAGTCCCTACGTGCTGCAGGTTGGGGGTGTGCATGGAAGTGGTGTGGTCACAGCTGACAATTCAGAAAGATTAAGGGCAAAATTATGTTCTGATGTGCTTTTGCTGTTGAAGATTATCTGGTGATAAAGTCATGAGATGTTTATTTGTGGGGAGGTTTGTGTATGTAATTGCTTCCTTTTACACCTTGGACATCTGCAGTCACGTATCTTTTAAATGAATGGTAGAAACCAGGGGCTTACAGTTAGTTTTTAATTCCTCTCTAGTCTCCCACTCCTGCAGGGCTGTGCCCACTTACACACTCCCCTCTGCTGTCCCCACTTGCCAGAATGATGCAGTGCTTCTTATGCTTCCATTTAGTCTTTGTTTTCAGTCCTTAGTTTAGATGGATACCCATGGTTTTATTTGGAACAGTCCCCATGCCCCCCCTGCTCTCCCTGTCCTCAGATGGGGTGGCAGTGGCATGGTGAGGATTGCCAGTGGCTCATTCCATCCTTCTGCCTCCTGTGTGTTTTGCTCAAGTCTGAATTTCAGGTGGGCGGGCAGTTCATTACTCCTTCTGCAGCATTTATGCAGATTGCGGTTTGAGCTTATTTTAGAAGAGCAGAAATCAGGAGCAATTAGCAATCTGCTCAGGAAGGAGCTAGGAAAGAGGCAGACACAAGCTCTGTGGCATGCAAAGGGCTGGGCTCTTTGGTGAGTTTGGCCAGTGTTGTCCTTATGGTAGTCCGTGCCTTGTACATGAGCCAGCAGCTGGAATAAAGCCATTGCAGGTGGTTAATATGGGAGTTCCTGGGGTATTGTAGATACAAGGTGCACACTCAGGGGCTCAGGGGAACATGGCAGCAGTGCTGTGCTGTCCAGGACAGGCAGATGTTTCCACAGCCCAGGGTTCAAACCAAACCCCACAAGGGCCACAGGCTGCCCCAGGACATCCCAGGTGCCTCCTCAGCCAGCACCGTGGGCAGCTGAGGGTGGGTCAGGCACACGCCAGCTGACCCTGGCAGGGTGATCTGAACAAGAGGCAGGTCTGCCTCTCGGTAACAGTTCACATAAATAAACAAATGCCAATCTTTATCTGCTCACCCTGCCAGGATGACACATTAGTTCGTTTTTGGAGTGACTGTTGTTAACCTGGCTGGTATCTCAGCCAAGCTGCAAGCCCCGTGCTTTTGCCTTGCATGAAGGATGTGAATTCAGAGAATTGGAGAACTCTGCACGTCAGAGTGGGAGAGAAGAGAGAGGGGATTTTTTTTTTAAAAAACAGTCTCTTGACAGAAGGAATGCTGGAATGTTTACATCTATATCTTATCTCCCATACATGTGTAACACAAGGCAAGCATGACAAGAGAGTACTGCAGGAGCAGCTCTAGCTCTGCATACCAAGGGAATCAAGTGAAATATTTGAGGGATTATTTTCTGGAAGTGATGGACACCTGCAGTGACAGCTGATTTTAGCCAGAGCTGTAGCTGCAGGAGCTCTTTCTGTCCTGATAGTGCTTCAGGAAAAGCCTTGCACACTGCTGCACATGAATTGCATTTGTCTGCTGGCTTGCTTCCGCTGGAGCTGCCCAAGTACATTTAATGCCCTTTCTTATTTTTGGGTGGGAATTTAACACTCCTGTACTACAGCAGGCTATTTCTGTTTTCTTTGGTATTGTTTATCCATAACCGTCTGGTTCTGCACCCACTAATAAATGGGATGCTGGGGAAGATGGTGAGAGCAGACAATGTGCTTTATGCTGATTTATCCTTCTTTAGAAGGCGGGAACACAATCACTTCATACTGAAGAAATGAAGCAAGCGAGGGCGATAATCTCTGCTTTGTGGGTGGCAGCTGCACAACCCAGTGATCCCAATGTAGAACATATTATTAGCCTCAAGCTAAGCTGTCTGCAGTCTGGAACTTGCTCCAGGTCTATAGTAAATGATGAATTCATAAGGAGGTTGTGAAGTATTGGGCTGGATCCTGTCTGGTATGGAAAGCCCTTTGGAGACAGTCACCCCACAGCTGTTGGATTCCCCATTGCATGCTCATTACCTTCTGAATGTGGTCCTTCTGCACTGCAGCAGTGACATTCTGCAGGTCTTTATTTGCCCTGAAACACCCCAAGTGAGGTTCTGCAGGTCTTTATTCACCCCGAAACACCCCAAGGCTGTGGTGCTGCCTGAGGCTGCGTTTGCAGCCATTGGGGAGGGTGATGCTTGTTCTTGGGAAGAAGAAGTTCCTCCCTACGTTTATGCTTCCTGCCTGCAAGTTCCAGGCTGGCTGGATCCGGTGACAGATGATGCACTTTCGTTGGTCACGGCACAGCTTTCCCTTCCTGTCCCAGCATTGTGCTTTTTCTGGCGAAGGAGGAGGAGTGAGGAGCAGTGTCAGCCTTGGGCTGGTGTTTTGCTGGTCTCTGAGGCAGAGGCTCTGAAGGAAGCAGCACCACTGATTCCCTGGCAGCAGCTGAGGCTTTCCTGCTTGCTGCTGGTGAAGGCAGTGAGCAGAGCATCTGCACTTGCCTTTGGCCTGGTCCTTCGTGCTGAAATTGAAAAAGCACAGTGGAGATAGTTAGCCAAGAGGACATGGAAGAGCAGCATTTCTGGGTGATGAGGACATGCTCCAGATGAACCATGATCAGGCTCCAGGAATGCTCAGGAGGTTTTGGTCTGGAGGCACAGTAGGAACTGGATCAGACCCTGGAGATGCACAGGAGATTTTGGTCAGGGGCACAGTCTGAAATGAAGCTGACCGTGCCAGGTACAGGCTTCAGGGAGCCAGTTGCCCGTGGTATTTTTAGGAACATTAAATCAAACCAATAAAAGAAATTGGGCAGCTGCTGCTGTTGGACTTGCCGATTCCTACAGGCTCCTCAGTTTGAGTCTACTGCTTTGGAATTAATTTTTCTTTTGGTTTTCTGTGTCCCTTTGGACTGGGAGCAGTTTGGCCTTGAAAAGAAGTTCAGGCCCATCTCCACCACAGAAAGGCACAGTGGAAAACAGCAATGGCAGAGATGCCCGAGGAAAGACTTGCACATCTTTCTTATCTGTAAAATTAAGTTGTAATCCATCCCTCTTTCTTGAAGATGTTGAGGCTTATAGGATGCTTTGAGATGTGACATGAGAAGTTCTTAAAAGGAATTATCCTATATTTTTAATGCTTGTAAAGTATTATTCTGGAAGAGAATTGGTTCAGTGGATCCATGAATGCACAGATTTTTCAGGCCAGAAGGCACTGCTGGGTAATCTGATCTGATTTGTGTGTATAATATTTGATCCTGTTAGGGCTGTACAGAGGTTGGGGAACTTGCACAGATACATGGGGCTGGCTCCAGGAACTGTCTGCAAAGCTCCGCTCTCTTAATGATCTGTGAAATCTTTCCATGCTGGGATTAAGGAATGTGAGGTGCTGAAGTGACCCGTTTAATGATCTTCTGCTTTATTCCGTCTCAGTGGCTCAGGGCAGAATTCACATTCTTGTTCGGTCCTTTCTTTTCCAGTTTGAATACATTCTCCTTTGCATCTTAATAGCATCAAGCCCAGAGCTCCGGTTACATCATTTCAGGGCTTTCACTTGGTAAAAGACTTTCTGCAGGATCGCGGTGCCTCCCATGTGCTGTTTCCAGGCTGGAGGGTGGACAGATGAGGGATCGGCTGCGCAGGAGGGCACTCAGAAGAGCTGTTTTCTCTGGGGAAAAGCCACCATCTGCTTTTGTGAAGCGTCCTTTGCTCTTCTTAAATCACGAGCAAACACAGGAGATCTGTTTGGCTCTTTTCTTTTTTAATGCTTTTTTTGCATCCTTTGTATTCCTAACAGGCAAAACCAGAGGGGGCACAAACTCAGCAGAGGCAGCTGTTCTGCGTTCCCCTTCCCTTCCTGCCCCTGCTTGGGAAGCAGCTGGGGACAGAGCTCCCTTGGGCAGAAATGCTGGCTGTGGGGCACGAGGGATTCCCCAAAACACACAGGCAGCAGGCAGGGGATTGCCAGGGATCTTGGAATGCTGGAGGTTTGGACCTCTTTAAAGTTTGGCTTCTTCAATGTAACACCAAAAACCCCAAAACAAACAAACCAACCCAAATCCAAACCCCAAACAACAAAACCAACCCCAACCTCCTCAAAGTCTTTCTGAATGAGTATTTCTGGGGTCTCGTTCCACCTTCAGTCCTGTAATTTCTCCTTCCCCTTGATCAGCACGGTCAGTGCAGGGCCACACAGCCCAGACAACAGGGTGTCGGGGCAGTAAATGAGATTTACTCCCTCGGTGCTGCTCGCGGTCAGACAAAAGTGGCAGCAGATGTGACCGGTTCAGGCTCTGAATTACAAGTGGACGAGTCTCTGTTCCCAAGGAAACAGGGAGGTGCCAGGGGCTGTGGGAAAAGGAGCAGGAGGATGCTGCCCCCGTGCCCAGCCCTGTCTGGGGCCGCTGTCGGTGTCCCTGGGCAGTGTCACTGCAGTGTCACAGGTGGGCACACACCTCTCTGCTGACATGAGCCTTCAGCCAGAGCAGGCAAGGACTGAGTGGAGCAAAGACCTGGAGTGGCTCTGGAGCTTTCAGTGCTCCCTGGAGCTGTACGTGTGCTTGCCATGGTCCTGTGCCTTGCGGGCAGGGGCTGTACCTGTGACAGGGGCCATGGAGAGATCCAGGGTGGGGCACTGCCAGCGGGGTCACAGCCTGCTGTGCTGCTACCTGGGCTCTGTGCCAGCCAGGAGAAAATATGAAAATAGGCACTTCTTTAGGCACTTCTGCTGCCTAAATTTAGCCCCCAAAGCTTGTCTAGTCGCAGTGGCGGCTCCTGTGGTAAACCACAGCTCCAAAGTGAGGCTTAACCCTGTGTCCAGCATCTGACCAGGATGTGGGTCAGTACCTGCTGCCAGGCTCCAGCTCTGCCCATGCCTCTCCTCACAGAGAGGCAGGGAATAAACCCACTTTGGGTCAGTCTGGCTCATTGCTGTGAGTGATGCAGGGTGAAAGAAGCCACCTCCCATGCTGAGTGAGGATTTCTTCTGCAAGCAAGAAATCCAGGTTTGCCTTCTCCTTAGTCTCAGAGAGGAAGGACCATGGCCAATGTGGGGTTGCATGCTGAGAGCACCTGGAGAGGTGTCTGCCCAGCTGTTCCCAGAGCCAGGGAAGCTGTGGTTGGCATTGGTGCCTGGCCTGGGCACTCTCTGGCCAGCTCTCTCTTCCCATCTGGCCCACATGATATGTGGTTTGATGTGCTGTTTCTGTTCTTAAATTGGATGTAATTGCAACACACCATTATATCTGTTCTCACTCTTGATCTCTGGGAAGTTTGGCCTTCAGGCTCAGCTGAAGTTAACAGTAAACACTGTTTGGATTCCTTTGGTTGGTTTTTTGGTTGTGTCCCAGGAGCACGGGCTGTCATGCAGGCAGTGCTGCCTGTGGAAGTGAACTGGGTGCTTTGCTTCACCCAAAACACTTGTTCCCTGCTGCCTCCTCAGGAGCCAGGCTGGCGGGTCTCAGATCTGCACTCAGAGACAGTTTTTAAGGGAAATCTGCTGTCAGTTGCTCCTGGATTTGGGTTACCAAAGTCTATAGCAGATGCCACCCCCTTGGCTGCAGCAGGAGCAGCCACCATCATGTGGAAGGACAGAAGAGGGAAAAGGGGACTGTGTGAGGAGCAGCATGTGGGACCTGCTGCTGCTGTGGCTCTCGTGGCAGAGTTTTGCCACCTTGTTCTTTTGCTTGCTAAGCTTATTATTAATAATTTCAAGGCTTCATTGTCACCATATCCACTGTGATATTTGTTCTTGGACAGTGAGGAGCTATTCTCAGCTTCCTTTGCATTAAACGAGAGGCTGCTCCAGGGCGGGGGTTTCCCAGGAGGGAAGAAGCCACTGGGTTCAAGGTACAGTTTCTTACACTTTCACTTCCCTTCTGAGTAGTTGCAGCTGAAGTTGTTGCCTCACAGCCCAGCAAGTCACAGTGTGGGGCCTTGGTGTGGGTACGAGGGAAAGCTGGGGCTGTGCACGCCAAGTGCTGCTGCTCAGGCGTGGGCTGGGGGTTACAGACACTCAGGAACAAACCCTGAAAAATGCCAGTGTCACAGGAGTTGTTTCCATACGAGAGAGAAGTGTTTTTCTTTCTCCTTTTTTTTTTTTTCTGGGAACGTCTAGTTTCAGATAAAAGGCTTGTCTTGTTCTTTGTTTTACCAGGAGCCATATCTCTTGTCTTTGTCTAGGCAGTGATGTTACTAATCACACGGAAGGAAGGAGAGGGGAAGCTTGCTTTGGGCTGTTTGCTTTCACTGCAGGTCCCTCGGGATGGATGTGCCCCTGGCATTTCTGTCTGTGGATGCTCCAGGCCATGGGCCCTGCAGCTCCTTGGCTGTTCCAGCTCAGCAGTGTCACTGCTGGCACCTGCAGAGCCTCTCCTGGGTGCAGCCCTCACAGGGAAGGTGGATGGTGCTCTGGCAGCCCATCCGTGCAGGCGGTGTGGGCGTTGGGAGCTCGCAGTGTAGGGAGAGCAGAGCCAGAGGTGCCGGCAGTGGGAGCGTCCTGTGGACACACCTGCCCATGTCCCCTGTCTCAAACTGCCCTGCCCATGTCCCCTGCCCTCGGGGACTGAGCCTGGCTCTTGGGATGGCACAGAGGCTCTGGCTGCTCTTGGGGCTGTGCTGCCAACACCTGCCCAGAGCTGGGAATTTCCTGGTGGAACACCTGGCTGGGGTCTCAGAATGGATCCAGGCTCGAGTTGCATTAGCTCTGTGTGCGTGAGAGCTCTCCCAAGGGAAACGGTGTGTGCTGGGAGGACAAAGCACTGGAAAATACATCCCAGGTATTTCTCTTATGAAGAGGTGTGGACTTTTAGGGAAGGCAGCACATGGATACTCTGAAGGGGGCATAAAAACAATTGAGAGTCAAATGGCCTTGTTGGTGTATTCCGTATTTGTGTAAGAATTGGATCCTCTCTGAGTCCAGCTTGCTGTGCTATATTTGCAATGAGCTATTGGGTCTAATCCCAGTTGTGAGAAAATAATGGCTTTTGTTGCCAAGCATATTTTCTCACTTGTCACAAATCAGTGGGGTGAAGCATATGTTAGAGGAGCGGCTGTCTCAGGCTGCCCGGCGGGAGGATCCGTGACAACGCTGTTCTCCTGGCTGGATAATTCGGGTAATTCAGCACGGTGCAGCAGGCAGGCCGGGGGTGGGTGGGCTGCAGCCGGGGCTCTGTGCTGGGGACTTGGCAGCCGGGCTTTGTCCTGCTCCCCGCCGGCAGCTTTCATCCCAGCCCGTTGCTAGAGAAACCTCTGCTTTTGTCTGTCCCTGTCTGAGCAGCCGGAGCGTGGCTCTGGCCCGGCGGGACTGGCGAGGGGGTGTTGTGCCAAACCCGACATCTCCTGCAGGAGGAGGAGGAGGAGGGTGGTCGCTTGCAGGGCCCGGCTCCGGTGTGCAGCTGCTGGGGCAGGGCTGTGCAGGGCTCCCGGCCGGCTCTGCTGGCTGCACCATCACCAATCCCCACGGCTTTGGCTCCCCGAGCTGGAACACACCTCGCTCCCCTGGCCTCTCATGTCACTTTAGGCTCCAACCTTTGCAAATCCTATCCAGGATTTCCCACTGCCTGCTTTCCACCAGTGTTTGCCTGTGTAGAATTGGGTTTATTCACTAACCCATCCTGAACTTCACATGTGTTGCCTGTCCATGAGCTCTGCAGGATATCCTGCTGTCCTTCTGCTGGGGTTGGCTTCCATGGTGGCTGATACCAGTTGAGGAGCCAAAGGTAAAGTTTTGGGGTTAGGTGCTGAAGAGGATTATCTAACATGGAAAACATAATTGGCAGTTGGCTGAAGGTTGGAATTCCAGGCCTGTGAATCCCCCACAGTGGACAGCAGTGTGGCTGCAAGCAGTGCAGGAGCTGTCAGAGCTGTCCCCAGGAGTGCTGACTCCCAGGGACCCTTGGAGCACTGAGCAATGTCCTTCTCTCTGCTACCACATCTGTCTTTGCATTGGTGATGCCAGCAGCTTTTCGTTTTGTTTTCTACACAAACCCTTGCCATTTAGCATGCAGCAGCAGCCCCTGGGGTCAGTGCCCATCTCCACTGTTGGTGTGATGGCCTGTCACTGGGTGACTTTGGGGTCATGGCTGGCAGCTCCCTGTGCCTGCAGAGCCTCTACGTGCTGGGCTGGAGCTGACCTGGCTGAACTCCTGCAAGGAAACTTAGAAGTGTCAAATCAACATGTTACAGGCATAGGAAAACAAAGAAATTCTGTTGACAAAACTCAAAGTGTGCCAGGGACAGAGAGAGCTGTACTCCAGCAAACTGGGAACAGAGAGAATAAAGACTGAGGCACTGATACCATTGTTGTGAAACCTCATTTGCAATTTAGTTTCCTTTCGGGCATTCTTTTAGCAGAGAATTTAACATTTAAAGGTATCTCTAGCATTCTCTGTGGATGGGATTGTCCTTCATTTTGGAGTTTCTGTAACTTGCTGTGAGTGAGGGCTAATGTCTGTGTGCAGCAGATGCCCCAAGTCCCGGGGAAAGCCCTGTCTGGGCAGAGGCAGCAGTTGTGCTGAGCATCCCTGCTCTGCCTCACCCTTCCTCCTCTGCCGGGGGCCTTGGCTTCTCTCCAGTGTCAGGTGAGCAAAGTGGGAAAAATAGACCTACTTAGAAAGCTTAGGGAAAGGCAAAGGACATCTTGTGTGTTATGGGTTGTTGATACAACTATTAGAGCTTTAAAGAGGTTGTTTCTGTAGGGAGACTGAAACGGCCACAAGTGCTGTGGCTGGTCTGGGCACGGTCATGAGGGGAAGAAAGTGAAGGGTCTCAAGGTGAGCACATGCAGGAGCTGCCTCACCTCGGCTGTGCCCACCTGCCTTGTGCCAGGGCTGTGTGGTGGTGGGGAGCTCTCCCCTCTCCCAGGGGCTCTGGGGACAGGCAGGCAGCACATGGACCCGTGCCATCAGCTGACCCCTGCCATTCCAGCTCCTCTGATCCCTCTGCTGTGCAGCTGCCCCCCACAGCCAGCTCAGCCCAATTGTTCCCAGTTTGAATAGATTTTCCTACCGTCCAGTCTCATTTTTCCTCTCCTCTCAGTTCTACACACGCCCTCCTGTGAGGCTCCCCATCCCTCTGGGCAGAGCTCAGCTGCTGCTCCAAGAAGAGTGAGCAGCTCCTGCACAGGCGTCCTGGCCAGGTGCACTTCACAGAGCTGCAGAAACCCTGCCCGGCCTTGGGAAGCCTTGGGAAGCCTTGGGGAGATGTGTTTCTCTCACGTCCTGTGCCACAGGTGCTGTGTTGCTTCTCTTGCAGAGAGGACAAGGTGTCTATCTGTGCCCATGAGCAGTGCTGCCTTCCCCACTGCCTGCCTTGTCTTGTGGGATCAGAATCCCCCGTGTGGGGGATTTGCAGCCAAGGTGGTGGGTTCTGGCAGAGCCAGGGCAGGGTCAGCACTGGAGACCAGCTCTGTCTGTTGTTCCTGTGCTGCCTGTTCCCTGCAGGACACAGCAGGGACACGGGCTGCAGGAGACACGAGCTGCCCAAGGAGCCCATCCCCACACTGCACAGGGACCTCCAGGCACTGCTGAGCAAACAAACCTGGAACAGATGAAACCTTTGGTGATTTTGAGCTGAGATTTGGAGGGTGTGAAAGACTTTTTAACCCTTGAGCCAAAGCTGGGTTGGATTTGTTGGTAAACCTGGCAGTGCAGGGGGATGGGGTGAGAGCAGGGTGCATGGCAGTGCCAGCTTCCTTAAGGTGACAGTGCTGGCCATCCTGGAGGTATTCACATGGACACTGATCAAGAAATAATGTGTTAGTTTATATGAGAATAGTATGTGATTTCAGGTAGTACCAGACAGATAGAAGTATGGTTTCTGGTTTCAAAAGGTAATTGAAAGCTCTGAGGTTGGTCTCAGTGTTGTAAGACCGTTTGTTTTGACAAAGAAAAAGGTTTACTGTGAGGCTGGTCAGTGGCACTGTTCTGCTCTCTCTTGGGAAGCAGATCCTTTGGCCTTACTGAGCCTTCATTCACCCCAGGGCTTGAAGGGAGCTCGTGCTGTTTCTCTGGGACAAGGAGGGACAACCTTCCCACCAGTGTCTGTAGGTGATGTTCTTTCCCCTCTCCCGTGTGCCTGCAGAAATCCGGACGCAGCTGGTGGAGCAGTTCAAATGCCTGGAGCAGCAGTCGGAGTCGCGGCTGCAGCTGCTGCAGGACCTGCAGGAGTTCTTCCGCAGGAAGGCCGAGATCGAGCTGGAGTACTCCCGGAGCCTGGAGAAGCTGGCTGAGCGCTTCTCCTCCAAGATCCGCAGCTCCAGAGAACACCAGTTCAAGTAAGTGCGTGTTCCCGGGGCAGGCTGGGGCACAGGGATGGGCAGAGGTTGCTGTGAGCACTGCAGGTTGGCGTGTAGTGCACAGTCCTGGCATGGAGTGAAGTCCATGTCAGCAATGACCCCGTCTGCCTCACCCCTGGGTGGGGCTCACAGAAGAAACTGGACACGGCTCTTTCCAAGGCTTCCACCACAGCATCAGTGACCTGTGCTCTGTGGGTTACACTTACTGTGCACTTCCTGAGCAGTGCAATAAAAATGGGAATTGAGGACCAGGAAGGAGTCAAACCCTTTGATTTTTTGGAAGGGTCTTGAATTCAACCATGATTTGATTGTGCAGATAGTGGTGGGCCTGGTCTGTAGCCCTTGTTACTGTGTGTAGCCCAGTCATCAGCTGTCCAGGTGCTGTGCTGGCACGCTCAGGCTTGGAAGCAGTTTCTGGAAATGGAATTTACTGCAGTTTATTTGCAATAAAGTATGTGTTTTTTTCAGTGCTTAGCTGTACAGTGTTGGAGGGAGGCATATCCTTGTGGAAATATTGTGAAACAAAGCTTTGAAGTAGGAAATATGAACTGAGTCCTGGGATTGTGTGAGAACCAAACCAGTGATGCAATCGTGAAATCCATGAATATGTAAATATGTGTTTTCAAAAGCAGCTTCTTTTCAGTTTAACCACACTTGTGAGCTTGGCTAAAACAGAAAATATCTGAAAAAAAAAAACAGAAAGGAAAATCAACCTGACTTGGAATTTTGGTTTGGAGGTGACTGCTCTGTGCTGAGGATATTGCCTTGTCCCACCCTGCTGGGCTGGTGACCCCAAGGCTCTGTGGAGGCCAGTGCCCACTGCAGCTGGGGGCTGCTCCCTACCCCCTGTGTGTGTGCCAGGCCAGGGGTGTTGGGCTGGGCCCTGCAGGGCGATGCTTGCTGCTCATGCTGGCTGTCAGCAGCTGCTGCAGGTTGTGTCCCTTGTCACAGCTGGCTCTCCTGGTGGTGTTGGG
The DNA here is from genome assembly GCA_014839755.1 of Sylvia borin. Taxonomy (NCBI): domain Eukaryota; kingdom Metazoa; phylum Chordata; class Aves; order Passeriformes; family Sylviidae; genus Sylvia; species Sylvia borin. Next base: position 496,569 of record CM025968.1, read on the forward strand.
GTCTCTGTGGGCACCGTGAGCAGTGCTGGAGCTGTGCCCAGCAGGATGTGTGCCCTGAGCCCAGCAGGATGTGCGCCCTGAGCCCGGCAGGATGTGTGCCCTGACCCTGGCAGGATGTGTGCCCTGTACCTGGCAGTGGCTGTGCCCTGAGCCCGGCAGGATGTGTGCCCTGAGCCCGGCAGGATGTGTGCCCTGAGCCCGGCAGGATGTGTGCCCTGAGCCCGGCAGGATGTGTGCCCTGAGCCCGGCAGGATGTGTGCCCTGAGCCCGGCAGGATGTGTGCCCTGAGCCCGGCAGGATGTGCGCCCTGAGCCCGGCAGGATGTGCGCCCTGAGCCCGGCAGGATGTGCGCCCTGAGCCCGGCAGGATGTGCGCCCTGAGCCCGGCAGGATGTGCGCCCTGAGCCCGGCAGGATGTGTGCCCTGTGCCCGGCAGGATGTGTGCCCTGTGCCCGGCAGGATGTGTGCCCTGTGCCCGGCAGGATGTGTGCCCTGTGCCCGGCAGGATGTGTGCCCTGTGCCCGGCAGGATGTGTGCCCTGTGCCCGGCAGGATGTGTGCCCTGTGCCCGGCAGGATGTGTGCCCTGAGCCCGGCAGGATGTGTGCCCTGAGCCCGGCAGGATGTGTGCCCTGAGCCCGGCAGGATGTGTGCCCTGAGCCCGGCAGGACGTGTGCCCTGAGCCCGGCAGGACGTGTGCCCTGAGCCCGGCAGGACGTGTGCCCTGAGCCCGGCAGGATGTGTGCCCTGTGCCCGGCAGGATGTGTGCCCTGAGCCCGGCAGGATGTGTGCCCTGAGCCCGGCAGGATGTGTGCCCTGAGCCCGGCAGGATGTGTGCCCTGAGCCCGGCAGGATGTGCGCCCTGAGCCCGGCAGGATGTGCGCCCTGAGCCCGGCAGGATGTGCGCCCTGAGCCCGGCAGGATGTGCGCCCTGAGCCCGGCAGGATGTGCGCCCTGAGCCCGGCAGGATGTGCGCCCTGAGCCCGGCAGGATGTGCGCCCTGAGCCCGGCAGGATGTGCGCCCTGAGCCCGGCAGGATGTGTGCCCTGTGCCTGGCAGTGGCTGTGCCCAGCACAGTCTGTGCCCTGGGACCATGCAGCAGCACCGGTGGCATGGAAGCAGGTGCTGGTCCTGGCTGCTCTCCTTGCACCACCTCGGCCTGAGCTCTCCACCTTTGCCTCCCTGGCTCACAGTGTTTGTCCCTGTCTCTTCTTCTGCCAGCAGTGCCTGTGAAAGTCTCTCAGCTGGAATTCTGCCCTTTTTTCCAGATGAAACTCATGTCGTTCAGTTCAGTGCCCAAAGACTGCAGCTGCTGTTCAGTGCCTCTCACAGAGAGCCTGGGCTTTGCCTGCTTGCTGCCCTTCTCACCAGCCCCAGGCTCTTCACAGTCTGTTTCTTCATCTAACCCCCGGTGATTTTTTTCCCGTTTCAGCTGCAAGAGCAGTGATTTCTGCTGTTACGTTACTAAATCCTATTTATTCCATATTACTAAATCCCATTTAATCTGTTTACTTGGTCTCTCCAGTGTGAGGCTTTACTGCTGTCTTATGCCAAGCTCTGCTGATGATGAGTTGCTATTCAGATCCTCTCTGTCCTTCTGGCATCTGACTGTTGCATTGATTGTGTGGTGCTGGATGCTGCAGTGTGCACCAAGGAATTGGCCATTAAGGAGCTCTGGCTCAGAGATGGAGCCCACCTGAGTGTGTTCATGGTAGGCACAGACACTCGGAGGTGATGTTGGATGCAAAACCCTTTTATGAGCACTTTCTAGTGGCCTGAAAGCAGCACAGTGTATTGGGTGGCAAAGGGCCCTTCTGCAGTGGAGTGACAGCTGTATTCATAGTGCAAGTGGAAAGAATGAGCAGAACTCTCTCCAGGGATGTCTCTTCTCCTGTGCCATCTTCCAGTGCACCCAGTTTGGGAAGGGGCTGGCTGGGGGCCTGGTGTGGTCTGGTTTGTGTGCAGTGGACATCCCTGCGTGGCAGTGCTGGTACAGCTGGGAGAAGAGGTGATGTCCCAAATCCCAATGACTGTGTGCAGGAGGCAGTGTGCTCACAGCATTCATTTGAGAGTGTGTGCCTTTTCGACCTGTTCACCTGACCTTTTGGATTTTTTTTCTCCACAATTCTCTAGGAAAGATCAGCACCTCCTTTCCCCTGTGAACTGCTGGTACCTGGTTCTGACGCAGACGCGCCGGGAGAGCCGAGACCACGCCACCCTGAATGACATCTTCATGAACAATGTCATCGTGCGCCTGTCGCAGATCAGCGAGGATGTCATCAGGCTCTTCAAAAAGGTGACCTGGCAGCCTTGCTTTGTCAGCATCCATCCTGCCATTTTGGTCTGAAATGGAATTTTCATAAATGCTGCGGAGCAAGTCTTGCAAGGGACTATCATTGAAAGTCTTTCTAGGTAGTATTTATCCTAGAGTTTTAAAGAAGATCTAGACCTGTCAAGTCTAGAGTGTGAGGTGTGACCTGGTGCTCAGAGTGCCAGAGAAATGAGAGGTGGAAATGTGATGACTTTTTTTGAAGGCTCTTTGGAGGGTGTCAGAGAACAGGTCAGAACAGGCTTGTTGTGTGGAACCTTGCTCAAGAGCAGGATGGCAGCTGTGAGGCAGGTACAAGAAAGGAGTCAAGTGTAGCCTCCTGGAGGAAGAGTCATGCCTCAGAAATTCAGTGGAGGTATTTCCAGGAGCCAGAGACCATATCATTAGCTGGTAAAGGGCCTTAGCTGAAATTCTTGAAGAGCTGTTGAAGAGTAGAGAGGGGTTGTTTTCTGGATTAATGGTTAGTTAAAAGACAGGAAAAAAGGGAAAGAGAGTTCCAATGCAGTTCCTAATAAATTATTTGGAAAAAGCCTTAATAGTAAGATGACAAAATCTGCTGATGATACAGAATTATTAATGATAACCAAATTAAAAAGGAGCATCAGAGACTTCTGAGAATCATGCAGTCAGGTGGACCAGGACTGTTCATTGAAGGTGAGGAGTGTGGTAAGAGCACGAAGAGTCCCAGCAGAGGGTGGGCTCTGTGGCCGTGCTCTCGTCAAGGCAGCTGGGGACTGTAGTAAGGGAGCAGGGTGAGCCAGAGGCACCTGCCTCTCCAACAGGAGAAGGCTCATAATCAGGGCTTATCTTGAAATTTTAGCCCGACTGGAGAATAAATTTAATGTGATATTTTTATGGCCAGTTTCCTCTAGTTTATAGATCTGACCTAGAAATTAAACTGCAAGGTCAGGTTTGTGTTGGCTGATTTGATATGGGATACCATCCCTTTTCCTGTTCTCCTGCCCTCCAGAAAGGGAAATATTTGGTATATGTTGATTAGTACAGTTCTGTCTCAAAATGTTCCTCCCATTTGCATTTTGCTCTGAACCGTTTTTTGAGATTTATATTTAAACTATCCTTCTGCTTTCCCTGCCCATGTCTGTGGATGTGTCTTGTTTGGAAATACAGGACAAATTCAGCCAGCTTGCAAACAAGGACATATATTCAGTGTTTTGAGTGTTCTCTTGTTGTATGTCAATCCTCAGTCAGGACAGGATGGTGAAGTATTCATCCATTCATCAGAATTATTTCTTTGTGTTTGGTCTTCTTCCATCTCTCCTCATTTGTAAACTTAAATTTCAACTTCTAAAGCCCAACACTTAAGTTCAGTAGAAATGGTTGCTCCTTGTTTCTCCCTCCTCCATTTCCTGCCAGGAGAGCTGGCCTGACTCTCTCTGCAGCCTGCCAGGGCCAGCAGCTGCTCTGCATCCAGAGGAATCTGTAGAGTTGTGGGCATCTGTGACTGCCCTGTGTTTGTTCCTTGGACTTACCTGTCCCTGGAAATACTGTTCAGCTAAATCAGGGAAACGGCTTTGTGTCAACGTTTGCCTTTCATGTGGACAGGGACGCTGCCACTTTGAGGCATATTCAGGTTATTTATTTTTCTCAACCTGTGGCACAGCTTGTCTGAAGGGATCTGAGGCTGCACTTCTCACTTCACAGCAGTGCTCAGTTGGTAAATGTGTTTTGAAGATCCAGCCTTGCAGTGTACGAGGCTGCTCAGAGGAAGGATCTCTCTCTGTGGTGTCCAGTGTGGCTTTGAGTGTGGTGGGTGAAGTGCTCCAGTCCCTCAGGGGAGGGGCTGGGCTGTGCCAGGCTGCTCCACAGAGCCCAGCGCCAGAAGGGTTAAAGCACCCACAGCCCTGGTTCAGCTGCTGGCTGTGCTGGAGATTGCTCTTTGATGGTAAATTAGGGCAACACTTTTTTCCAGAAATGCCACTTTTAATTCTTCCCATCTAGAGTTTATTAATGGCCTGTGACATGCTGCGGGGACATAAGGAGCCAGGAGTTCTGTTTGCTGCGTTCATTATGTAAATGTAAACAGTCCCAGCAGGGAGGGCTCCCGGGGTACAGGATGAGCAGAACTAAGGAGCAATCTGCCTAGGAAGGTGTGGGGTGCTGAGCTGCTGCCTCCCTGGCTGAGGCTGGCAGCAGTGGGGTCCCCCATCACCGAGCCGGGTGCTGCGCTTTGTTCCTCTCCACCCAAGGGTCCTGCCCCACGGGCTCCAGCAGCCTCCCTCGTGTCCAGCTGGGAGCCCTTCCAACCCAAACCATTCCGGGATTCTGTGAGGAAAGCAGAGGAAGAAAACTCAATTGGGCAGATTTCCCTGGAGCTTCCAGTGTGAGTCACGTTCCCAGTGCAGGAGGGGAGGATCAAGGCGAGCGTGTTGACGTTGCTAATAGGCAATAAATGGAGATGCTGAGATGTGTCCCTGCAGAGATCTGGCTCACTCTGCTGTCAGGGAGAGTCTGTCCCCATGAAACCTCACAGTGTGTCCTGGCAGACTCAAACCCAGGGTGAGGGACCCACCGCCAGGCAGGTGTTTCTGCACTCTGACCCTCTGCTGTGGCAGAAGGGAGTTTGATGCTTCTTCCAGGCATGGGATACAGGGAATTACACATTTGAGACAGAGCATTGCTATGTCCAAAATAAGGGTGCTGGGCTATTCCCCAGCGTGGGATTTAATTATGTGTTGTGACAGTGAATTTAATTACACCCCGTGCTGCATTGTCCTGGAGGGAGGTTGGATGAGGAAATAGTGTCTGGATAGGAGCTCTTGTCTTTGTCTTTAGATAAGTGCTCTCTGTTGCCAGTCATCCATGCTGCTGCTTCCCCATACTTTGTCTGCAGTGGCAGGAATTTTAATAAATTGCTAACTTGAAGCCATTGCTGTCTCAGTGAGCAACTGTGGGTTTTGGAGGAATGTGAGGCACAAAGGAAGGAAGCAGCTAAATTGTAGTTTTGGGTTTTGTGGATGGTCCCAAGGAACTGCAATGATATTTTGGTGCTGTCTCCTGTGAGCACACAAAGATAATTTCTCCACTGGGGAAAGGGAAGGCAGCAGGTTTGGAGGAGAGGCAAGTCCTTCAGCTGCTCCCTTGCCTGTGCTTGAGAGAGGCTCCAGCATCCTCACTGTGGACACTGCCCTCCTGGGAGCTGTGGGCCTCAACTGAGCACCTTCTGGTCAGTGCCATCACCCTGGCACCTTGTATCCATGGCAGTGGGACCAGTGTGCATCAGTCAGGCCTCTGAGGATGGGACTGTCCCAGGCACACTGACACTAACTCACAGACACACTGTGTGGTCACTGGTGGAAGTTTCACCTTTAGACTCCTTGCTTCAGGCTTTGCTTTAAGTCTAACTTCAAATAATCTAGATTAAACTTTCGAAGTATGTAGGTTGTCCCATTGACTGGAATTAGAGGTCCTTTCTGTGTTGAGGGCTTCTCTCATCGCCCAGCCTGATGGAATGTTGTTTTCCCTTCCCACGTGCACAAAACTTCCTGGAGTTATTTGAGGAAACCTGGAAGAAAGTGCTCAGTTTTGGTTTGGTTTGGTTTAGGGGAGGGAGGAGGGGGGTGTCTATACTTAGTTTAAACACATCTTCAAGCTATAATAAGTATTTCCTAGCCAGGAAGATTCCAGGGAGAGATTTGTGGTGTAATTACAGGCTGGCAGGAAAGCAGTGTGAGCACATCCCAGCACCTCCAGCTGCTGGGTTGCAGTAGGAGTTGGTTTGATCTGCAGCCAAGCCCAGTGCTGGGCAGCTCCCCATGCTGTGGCCTCTCCATGAAGGGCTGTGTCCATGCTGTGGGAGGCTGGCAACTGCATCTGCCTCATCCTGCCTGGCAAGAACAGGGAAAACACAGGCTGGTAATGGGATTTCAGCAGGCAGGAGAATGCCAGGAGTTCCTCACTGGCAGTGAGTGTCTCCTCAGCTGGCTGAACTTTGGCTGCTGCTGTTGTGAAACTGGAAACTTTATTTATATAACTGTGGTGTAGCTATTTTGTAATGTCCTTTTCCAGAGATGCTTTGGTTCACTTGGGTCAAATAGTGAAAATGAGCTACTGAGGAGAAGCTGAGGTGGTGGGTCATGGCCAAGGGAAATGTAAACCTGGGATGCCAGTGCTGGGGAGCCCTGATAATCTTTACTCTGAAATACCAACCTTTGGTGCTCTGTGATTAAACACATCTGCTGCTGGACCTGCAATTTCCAGCCAAGTGTCTCAGACCAAGACAGATTGACAGGTGATGCTGTGGGGCTGGAGAATGCCAGTCTAGGGAGCTGCAAAGCCACTAATGGCTGTTGGATGGTGTACGCCTTGTTAGTCTCAAAGTGAGTCTCTGCCAGTCCCCAAACTGGAGACAGTGTTGTGTGTTATACCAGAATGAGAAGTTGACTGTGGGCTGGGAATGAATTCTACCAGTGGAAGGGCAAAGCAGTATTGCCTGTAATTTTAGATTCATCTGTTTTGCAGAATAAATAAGTTAAATTATGTGGAATTCCTCCTGATGGTCTCTGAAAGCTAGGTTGGTTGATCCATGGGCAAACATCAACCTGAAATGAATATGCAGCAGTTCTGAAACTGCATGAGACTTTGCTGCACTTTTTATTCCTGTTTGTGGTTCCTCTGAAATTTATTTTCATTTTAGAACTGCATGTTTTGAGCATAACAGTCTCACCTCTCCTTGTTTTTGTCTTGCAGAGCAAGGAGATTGGCCTCCAGATGCACGAGGAGCTCCTGAAAGTCACCAATGAGCTCTACACGGTGAGCAGTGAGCCAGTCCCACCATTCCTGGCTGGCAGCGTGAGGAGCACAGGCATTTGTTAGGGCAAACCTGAGGAGACTGTGCCCTGGTTGTCCTGCCCCTCACATCCTCTGGGAGGGTCTGGCTCCTGGCTGGGGTGGTGGCAGTGCTGGAGGATTCCTCAGCAGTGCGAGGCCAAGGGCTGGGTCACTGCCCAGCTGCTGCCCCTGAGCATGGCTGGGATGTGATCCAGTGTGATCCTGTGTCTGTGGGGCTCTCACCTGCCAGGGCTCCAGCACCACGTTGCCTTTTGGCCCTGCTCAGACACTGGGTTGGTGATTGCAGGCACCAGTGGCTCTGAGCTGGCTGTGCCTGTTTGTTGGACACCTCCCTGCTCCTCTGAGCCCAGGGCCTGGGGGGGATGGCTGAACATGACCTTCTGCTGGGGAATGCACAAAACTTTTGGCTCCTAGGGGCACAGCTCTCTCTGTCTTGTGCCCCAAGGAGCACTTTGGCTGCAGAGTTGTCTGTGCCTCCCAGTGAGATAATGTGCTCTTAGGACGTGGCTCTTCAAGCAGGTTTTCATAGCAGGGTAGTAAAAGTCTTTGTGTTGCTACTGCCTCTTGCCCTGTAGCAATTGGTTTTTTTAGAAATTTATTTTATTTGTGATTTAGGAGCAACAAAACCATATAAAGTCTGCCTTTTGTTGGAAAATTGAGATAATATATTTGCTTTCTTTGGTTGTGTCTGTAACTGGTACATAAATAATACTGCAGTAGGTTTATTCCTAAACAATCATTCTATTTCATCTTTTTGAAAAACAGACCTAAACAACAGAGCATGAATGATTGTATTTGAAATTTCTGCCATAAATCTCCTCTTAACAGGTTTGTTCCTGCATTGGCCGTTGAAGGGTTTGATTGTTGTGAGACCTGCAGTGTGGGTGGACAGCAGATCAGATTAAAAAGCCTGTGTGAGATTTGGGAGTGCGTTGTTGATGGTTGAATGTCACAAGCTGTGTTAGGGGTGGTGACTAATTAAGATTAATTACAGCAGCAGCATGTCAGATGCAAAACAAGGGAAAACTAACAAAGGCTGGGCTGGCCTGAGTAGCTGTGGACCAGTTTACTCTGGACCCAGACACGGGACTCGTCCCATCCCCGAGGGACACACTGGGGTCAGCACGGTGCTGGGGTCCCAAGTGCAAGCAGTGGCCAAGGAGGAGCACAGAGGGCAATTCTGCTCGTCCTCACAGGAGCTGGGGTTTCTCCCATTCACTGCTTTGCTCCGTGTGCTGAGCAGAATGGGCTTGAATGGTGAAACACACGGGTTTAGATGGTGAAACTGGAACAGCTGGAGGAGCTCTGTGTTTGTGTTCAGCCTTGCTGCTAAGATAACAAACTGGTTGTGTCATCCAGCCAGGAGGGAGCAGGGAAGGGAAAGGGACATGCTGCCTTCAAAAGCATGAAGAAAAGCCTGTGGGGCAGTCGGGGTCACCTCACATCTGCCCAGTGCCAGCAGCTCCTGCTGGTCAGAGGGTTCTGTCCTTGAGCCATCAGGTGAAACGGGCCCAGCTGCCCCCCTGGCTCACGGGGGCTGGGGCTGGCTGGGGACATCCTTGGGACTGAGCTGCTGCTGCAGTGTTCTTTGCAGCACGTTGGGAGCCCACGAGCAGTGTGGGAACTGTGGCTGTGACACGGGACGAGGGCCTGGCTCACAGGACACCAGGCTGCTGCTGCTTCAGAAATGTCACTTGTGTGCTGGCAGCACAGGGAAGTCGATTTTCTTGCCACTGGCCAGGCCTTTACCCACAGCTCATCCATGCCCTGGCAAGGCTGCTTTTTAAGCCTCTCCGAGGGGAATTCTGTGCACTGGGCGGAAACTACAATTTTTTACAGGCTTCTCAGGCATTCACTGTCTCAAACTTAAGCCAAAACAACCACATTGATTTTAACTCGGCCTTGTTGCTGTTCTGATGCAAGCCACCCTGTGGATTCTGTATGGAGAGAACCAAAGCCACACTGATTTTAATCAAAATGGAAGTGGATGACTTTCATTCTGAAGTGGAGATGCTTGTGAATGGTTTTGTGCAGAAGTAGTTCAGCTGTGAATTAAAACCAGCTTCATTCCTTTGGTTGCTCCTTATGGATTCCAGCAGGGAGGTACCAGTTGGAGCTGGTAAAGGCAGAAGGCTGAGGGGGCCTGAGCCTGTACCTGACACCCACGGTCACCTCATTTCTGCTCTGGCTCCTCTGCTGGGTCACAACCTTGGGGATGAGCTGTTGAGGAGAACAAAGCCCTTGTAGCAGGAGACTGCCAGTGCTGCCATTTACGGCCGGTGTTTTGGCAACAGCCTTTATCCAGAACATGTAATTAATATGGAAAACACAACTCGTGTTGTTAAATAACTAATGAACATTGGAACATATTTTTCCTCCTTCGCTGCAGCTAATTAACTGATTTGCAGGAAAGATCCCCGGGACGCAGCTGTGGCAGTTTGTCTTTGTGTCACAGCAATGCAAGCCAGGGACAGCAGGATTTGATTGTCTGCATGGAGATAGCACAGGGGAATTGCAGATCAGGGGCTGATTGCTGCAGTGCAGGTTGGCCCCGGCCAAAATTAAGGCAGTTATTAAACAGAAATACCCTCTGAATTTCCAGGAGCGAGCTGTGTGGCAGGGCAGCTGGTGAGGAGCACAGTGAGCTGTTTAAGGTGTCTATTTTGGTTGGGTAACTGTCCCATAACCTTTGGATTTCACAAAAACCCTGCAATCTGGACCTCTGTTACTCATTGGACTTCTGTGTCATGTTGTCAGGGCCTCTGTGAGTGCTGCAGAAACCTTTCCTCTTACTGCCTGTAGCCCTGATATGCAGCACATTGCTTTTTCATTTCTCTCTGTGTGTTTCACAAAAAGATGTAGATGGTGAAGGATGAGGAGGGCTCAGTGAAACCCTCTGTTCTTTCTCTTTAAGAAAATCCCAGGAATCATCTGGTTTATGTGTGTCATGTGCCATTCACTTCAGAAAAGGCAGTTTGCAATAGGTGGCTGGAATCTGTGTTAAGAATTTGCAGGGTGTGGAAATGCAGCAGCTGAGGGCCAAGGCAGGAGCCCTTGCTCGGAGCCCCTTGGCTGTGCCTGCAGTGGGATCTCCCTGCAGGGGCAGGTTTGTGCAGCCCCGAGGCAGCATTGGGAGCCTTCAACTGAGGCTGTGCTTGGCAGGAGGAGGGATCATGTGGCTCAGCCTGCCCTGCTCCAAGTCAAACACTGCTGGGTCCTGCTGACAGCCGCAGATGAGGAAAGCTCTGTGTTTTCTTCATCAAACTGTGTGTAAAAATCCTCTGCATTTGTGGGTTCCTGCTCTGTTTAACCCTTGGGCCTCAGGCAACCCATCCCAGCATGTCCCAGCCTGCAGTGCCCAGCCTTGCTGAGGCTGATTGCAGTGAGCAGTTGGGCACTGCAGGCTGTGTCAGGGCAATGTGAAATAAACCATCCACATCCCAAAGGGAGATGATAGAAGGGGACAGTGTGACTAAAGGCATAAAGAGAGAGGAGCAGATATGTCCCTCTTGCCAGCTCTGTTAAAATAATCCAGTGTGCCCTTTGGGCTCTTGTTTCTGAAAGGGAAGGCTGTGGTGGAATTTTGCCTGTAGAGTGTTCCAGGATCAGTGTCATCCCTCCTGGATCTGGAATGTGGAGGACAAGGTACTGCTGCATCTACCCTGGCACTGCCTGAGCCTGCTGGCAGCAGCAAGGGCAGGATGAGGTGGTGACAGGAGACAAACCCCATTTCTGCCTGGCAATTGCAGCTCCTCCACTTCTGGATGGCTCTGCTGTCTGGGTGGCAGAGCAAGGGCTGTCTGATGGCTCAGCAAGTGCAAGTGTAGGAACAGAGTGGGTAAGTCAAAAGGGAGTTCAGAGTGACTGTGGCCTCCCTCACAGTCACTTGTCATGGAGACCCTTACCCCAGCTGCAGAGCTCTGAGGTTATTCCTTATTTCCCTGTTGGCAGACATGTGCTGCTCTTTGACTGCAAGTGTGATGACGCAGTGGGACTGAGTGTCATCATGATTCTCAGGCCAGCCTGGAGCCTCTAGAAATAGGGCTTTAATCTCTCAAGCTTTCCTCCCCACTTTGTTCCTTAGTGCCACAGTGGCCCCCACAGCCCCTCTGCCCTGCCCAGGGCTGCTGGCTTGTCCTGCTCCAGTGCTCTGCGTGACCATGGGAAGGTGGCTCATGACCTCATGTGTCTGCAGGTGATGAAGACCTACCACATGTACCATGCAGAGAGCATCAGTGCTGAGAGCAAGCTGAAGGAGGCAGAGAAGCAGGAAGAAAAGCAGTTCAACAAGTCAGGGGACATCAGTGTGAACCTGCTGCGACACGAGGACCGGCCACAGCGGCGCAGCTCCGTCAAGAAGATTGAGAAGATGAAAGAGAAGGTGGGTGAGAGGGAAGGAGAAGGCAGCTGGGCTGGGGTTGGGGTTCCCTGCAGGCAGCCTTCAGCCTTGTCTTTGTCTATGAGACCATTCCTGCATCTCTGGGAAGGGGTTAGGAAGGCTGGTGCCTCGTGTGCATGTGCTGCTGCAAGGCAACCCAAGGACACCATCACAAGTGTCTTCCTGCTCCTGGCTGTGGGGAAGGGCCAGGAGCAGCTTCTAGAGAAGGTTTGGCTCTGGCTCAGGATGGCATGACAGGAGCAGGCAGTGCAGCCTTGGATGGGGTGGTGGACCTGCCCAGGAGCCACATGGCCACTGTGGCACCTGCCTGGCTGGTCTCTGGAGGGAGAGCTGAGACAGGCAGCTGGAGGGGCCCTGGGGGCGATGGCTCCTGGGGCACAGGACAGGGAGGGGTGGTGGGAGCTGCTTCTCCACCAGCAGAGGCCACCAGGGACTGAGGGTCTGTGCTGAGCAGGGCAGTGCACCAGCGTGTCTGCCTTGGCGTGATGATATATCCTGCTCATCCTGCTCATCCTGCTCCTGACACCAGACCCTGCTCCAGGAGTTTGGGGTTTCTCTGTGATGTGTTCTTAAAGATGTGCTTTTAAAAATGAACAACAGCCTTGAGTTCACTGAGGTACTGACTCCTGGTAGCAAAAAAATAGTTGGATCTATAAAATACTAGTATTCTTCCTCAGTGGACTGTCTGGGAGTGAGAGTGCAGTATTAAGATGGATTTGCTAGGCAAAACACTTTGTGCCATTCTGGCCTCAGCAAAACCCCCTGCCTCAGGATCTCCACAGTTTTTGTGTTAATTTTGGAGAAAAGGAGATAGCTTTCCCAGCCAGGATGCATTTGCTCACTGGCTCATCCAGCCCTGGGACATTTCTAACAGTGAGCTTCTTGGAAGGGTTAATCTTTTTATTCAGCCTTCAGAGCAGGGATCTGCCTGAGCAGATGTCCCAGATCTGTAGCACATCTGCTTTCCTACAGTTTTGAATTCTGGGTCCTGTTCTGAATTGTGCAGATTGGGCCTCTGGGCCAGATTCCACTTTGATACAGCTGCACACATCTGGAACAAGTCCAAACATATGTCAGCATTTCTGGGGGGAAAATTTGGCCCTCTGGTTTTGACTGATGCCAAAATCCCCACCAGCAGCTGTGCTCAAGGGCTCCAAATACCCATGAGCTGGATGCACTCATCATGGCTGGCTGACAGTGTGAGGGGTGTTCAGATGGGATCTCCTGCACCCTGGCAACGTCCCTGTTTTCATACCAGACACCAAGTTTTAGTAATTACCTCGTCATACCCAGGCTGCAGGGTGCTGTAGGGCTCTGTGGCAGGAAAAACTGTGCCAAGACCATCTTGGTTGTGCTCTGACACTCCATTCTGCTTTTTCAGAGACAAGCCAAGTATTCTGAAAACAAGCTGAAGTGTACAAAAGCCAGGAATGACTACCTGCTGAACCTGGCAGCCACCAACGCAGCCGTCAGCAAGTACTACATCCACGATGTCTCCGACCTCATTGACGTGAGTCCCTTCCCTCTGCCCAGCCAGCCTGGCTGAGCTCCTCATTGCACTCCTGTGTGGTGCTGAAGGGGTGTCTGTAGGATACTCTTAACTGGGGCTGAAGATGTCCTGTGGATTGGATTTGCCTTGGGGTGAGCCAGGTGAGAGACTGAGGTTTCTTCCTGCCCTTGGGATAGTCTGTGTTTGAGACAGAGAAATGCTTCCCGAGGTCACACACTGCCTTGGTTTTGGTGCTGAAAGAGAGGGTTTTTCTTTCTACTACTTGGTGGCTTTGGTGGTGATTCAGCACTTGTGGCAGTGCTGTCCTGGCTGGGGAAGGTGCCTTTGAGGCTTTGTCCCAGTGCTTTGCAGGGAACAGCCTGGAGGCAGGTTCAGGGCACTGGCAGGAACTGAACACTGGTGACTCCTACAAACTGCTTTGAGATGATTCAGAGAAGGGATTTACCCAGAGAAGGGACTTCTGCTTCTTCCCTTAACGGGTATCCCACAGCGTGTAGATTGCACAGTGCAGTTTCTTCTTGCTGGAGTTGCGTCAGTGAATGCATAAATAGCTGAGCTTGAAGCACTTCGTTACCATCATTACCTGACTGTACAATTTAAAAAGCTACTTGAGTGTCTGCCTCCTTTCCTAGCCCATTAGCATGTAGTTACACTTCTGAGAATTAATTAAAGTCTGATGCAAAACCCCTAATGACTTCAAGATTTTGATATATGATAAAACACTCTTCATTATGTCCCTTTTGTTCTCTTTATTATTGAAGATGTGTTAAAAAAACAAGTAAGTTGATCGTGGAGACATTTGAATGCCAAGGTGTGAGAACACCTTGATTTATCTGCAGACTTTCTGCTTTTGCAGTGTATATTCTCCCTTTCTTTCATTTAATTGTTTTTTAAGCAACAATTACTTACTTTTGTGGAGTTTTTTGAATTCTGGAGATTTGCTGAGTTCCATTTTAGCTCTGTCTGTTTTTATTGTTCGTCCCAACTTGTATTTCCTCACTGACACTTCCACTGGAGTCAGCAGATAGCATTTCTCCTGCACTCCAGGAATCCCTTCAGGGACTTCAGCTAAAGCATGTTTAACATGGAGCAATGAAATTCCCCCATTTATAAATTCTGTTCACTTAAGAAACAAAATGTTGGATGTGTGAGCTGAGCATGGGTGTCCTCTACCCTCAAAGGGAGAGCAGTTTATTTGAACAGGCTTTTTTACAGGTCAGTGTATTTTGGAAGGGTGAGGCAGGAAGTGCCTCAGCAGCTCCAGAAGAAAGGAGTCCAAGTCACCGGGTCGCGGTGGTGCTGGCGGGGGTCTGTGCAGGGCAGTGAGCCCACGGAGGGAGCGGCTCTGCGGGGAGACCGCGGGGAGACCAGAGCCGGGGCAGCTCCGAGCCCGGGGGGAAGAGCTCCGAGCTCTGGGGGGAACAGCTCCGAGCTCTGGGGGGAAGAGCTCCGAGCCCGGGGGGAACAGCTCCGAGCCCGAGGGGAAGAGCTCCGAGCTCTGAGGGGAAGACCTCCGACCTTTGAGGGGAGCAGCTCCGAGTCGAGACGGCAGCTCCGAGCTCTGAGGGGGGGAAGAGCTCTGAGCTCTGAGGGGAACACCTCCGAGTCGAGAGGGCAGCTCCGAGCCTGGGGGGAATAGCTCCGAGCCCAGGGGGGAGCAGCTCCGAGTCGAGAGGGCAGCTCCAAGGCCGGCTGGCCGCGCTGCCGTGGCTCCTCCGCCCTGCTCCACCGGGGCGCGGTGAGGGGTGCACCGGGCTGGCTCTCTCTGGGACACGGGCGAGGCGCCTGGCACACCCTCCATCTCCAGCAGAAATTGCCACGTGCAGCTGCTGATTTCACACTGTGGTGGTTTAATAAAGCCGAACCGTCAGGACACCGCAGCAGCCAGTTTTACCGGCGGTGCCCCAAATCCCGCTGCCTCAGTGTCATCTCTTAGGCCGGCCTTGCCAGCGCTTGCTGCCGGGGCACCGCTGCCCGGCCGTGGCTGGTGACGAAGCCTGCTCGGCTCTCCTGCTCCGGCCGGGCAGAAGAGGGCCCGGCTGCCCCGGGAGGGGGGGAGCCTCCGGGGCTGCGGCTTAATGGCAATTGTAAAGCCATCAGAGGAGCCGCGAAGGGCCACAGAGCCGTCTGCCCTTCTGTCTCCAGTGGCCTCGTTGTTTTGTCGTAGAAAGGAAGGGAAGAATATAGAGACAGATCAAATTAGCCGTGGACAGGCACTGCACCATGGGGCCTCCTCCTCAGATGACACGTGCGTCTGTTTAAACGCCTGGGCTTGTCTCATTTCTGT
Organism: Sylvia borin; assembly: GCA_014839755.1. Lineage (NCBI taxonomy): Eukaryota > Metazoa > Chordata > Aves > Passeriformes > Sylviidae > Sylvia > Sylvia borin. Next base: position 511,900 of record CM025968.1, read on the forward strand.
CATTAACTGTGGGACCAAGTTAATCTTTTCGGCCACGTATGTGAAGAGGAGATAAAGCTCCTTATCCGTCCCTCTGGAGTTCTGTGGGAAATGGCTGCAAGACAGTTTGAAGTGGTCACATGAAAGATATCACTAGATTCAGCAGAGAAAATGGAACAGTCGGTGTCCATACAAACTGGTCTCCTGCGACGTGTGCAGCCTCCTCTGAGTCCTTCTGGAACAGCAACTCACTTCCCTACGGATTAGAGTTTGTAGTATCTGAGACAAAGAAGCCAGGAAAGGAGGGGAACTGAGGAAATTCAGTGTTACATGGAACTGTTAAATTACTTGGTCCCTGGAGAAATTAGCTGAGTCAAGCTAGGGAACAGAAACAGCAGTTGAAATAGTTATGCCAAAAATCCTCAGTTGCCTTTATTGGCCTGGCTGAAGAGGGCTCAGAGCAACCTGGGCTAGTGGAAGGTGTCCCTGTTCATGACAGGGTAGTTGGAATTGGATAATCTTTAAGGTTCTCCCAACACAAACCATTCTGGGATTCTGTTATTTACTTGCCACACAATACAGCTTTGGATTTTGCGGCAACATCAAGAGAGTAGAGGCCAGAAATTAAAATAGGCAAATTATTATTATATATTATGCATGTAATTAAAAATAATGCAGAATATTTTTTAAGGAAAAAAAATGCAGAAAGGAGAGAGCAGAGCAAATGAGTTGGGCTCTTTGCAGTCAGTTCTGGGGGCAGGGGTGTTACTGCTCTGCCTGGGAAGTGAAGGGGTGGCTTGCAGGGCACCCAGGTGCTCAGGTGTTACTCCAGGGTTCCACTTGCTCAGGTGAGGCGTGGGCCTGGCTGAGCTCTGTCATGTGCATGTTCAGCCTCCCAGATAACAGAGGGACTGGAAGTTGCTGGAGCCACAGACCACTGTGTGCATTTCCTTCTCCCTGGAGCCCAGGACTGCCCCGGTGAAGCTCTGGAGTGGGCAGTGGGAGGCACACAGGTGTTTGGCTGCTTCCGTGGTGTTTTGGGCAAATGTGCTTGCTTCAGCTCCAGGGGCTGGTTTGTTTCTCAAGCTGAACACTGGGATATTTCCACCCCTTGCAGGGTGTTACCAGACGTGATGAATTAATGCTTGGGGAGCTCTGAGCTTGGCAGATGAAAGGCGCTGCAGAAGGGCTGGGGATTATTATTTGTGGTTCTAATTTATTTGCCATCAAAGGGATGAGAGGGGTGAGAAAATGCCATTTGTTCTGGGGCTGAGAGCATTGGTTTGAAGTCTTTTTTTTTCTTCCTTTTTCTTTTCCCCTCCCCATTGTGTGTTCCTCTGGGAATTGCATGGAAGTCCCTGCTCTGTCTTTTCTTCTCTGGGCATCCGTGTGTGAAGCAGCTGACACAGTGCTGATCACCAGGGACTCCGAGTGCTGCTGTCTGTGTAGGAAGTGCCTGCCCTGGTTTTCAGGAGCAGCTGATTTCTGGGCACTGCAAATCACTGCCAGCTTCAGTGCGAGTCCAGCAGCAAAAAACAAGGAACATTTCACATGGAATTTTGTCCTAAAAGCAGCTGGCAATGCCCTGAGCCCCAATCCTTGGGTTCTATGGCATTCGGTGCTTTGCCTTGTAGTGGCTCAGTTTTGTGTGCTTTGGGAATTCCCACCCTGAACAGTGGCAGGTATTTCCTCCTGGTACTGCCTTTTGTAGCAAAGTAGCTGTGATTTCAGGGGGTGGGAGAACACAGGTTAGGGCTGGGAGGTGCTGGGGAATACACAGTCCGTTCCCAGGGCACAGGGCTGTGGTCATCTGGCCATGGCAGGAGTGCTGCTCCCCCCACAGTGCTGGCACAGGGTTCTGGGCCTGGTCCCTGCCCCATCTGTGTGGCAGCCTCTCAGCTGCATTGTCCCAACTCTGAGGTTTCTGTACAACCTGGAGTGGTCGTCTGGGTGTTCATGCTGAAACAGTCTCATGGCAGAGACTTGCAGCACAGAATGAGGTTTTGCCCCAAGCAGCAAATGGAAATTCACCCCATATAATTTTTGTGTTGCTAGTTGATTTTTTAAGGCCATTTATGCCAGTCTACAACTGGCATAGATCAATCACATCAATTAATGTGATTAGAAGCTAAACAGAAGCAGGATAAATGGAGGGCTGTGAAAATCCAGTAATTTTTACAAAACTCCTCGTTACTGCATATGGGGTTTCACGGCTTTTAAAGACTAGGAGTGACAGTGTGCTCTCTCGGGCACCTGCGGGTGGGAATTGGCCCAGTGTAGCTTTGCTAGTGCTGGTTTTAGCAGAGACTGAGGCAAGCACAGCCGTGCTGTGACGTGATCTGAGCTGAGCCATGTCTCCTCACATTGGCATCGAGCAGGAGATGCCTTCTTGGGTTGGAGCTGCTTGTGGCACCAACTGAGTTTTCAGATTTCACTTCGAGTTTATCAGTATAAATTTCAGGAAGTGTTTCTTCACAGAAAGGGTTGTCAGATGCTGGTATGGGCTGTCCAGGGAGGTGTTGGAGTTTCCATCCCTGGAAGTGTTCAAGGAATAGCTGGACGTGGCATTTAGTGCTCGGGGCTGGGTGACAAGGTAGGGTTTGGTCATAGGTTGGACTTGCTCAGCTCTGATGGAGCTTTCAGTAAATCCCTGTGCTGGTATGACACTTGACATGCCAAATGAGTTATAGTGAGGACAATGTTTAAAACCTTTTTTTTGTCTAAAGTACAGTATTTTGTTAGCAATTAACTCCAAGTTTTATTGTTTTCCCCAAGACAGGCAAGAGAGTGATCAGTAGCATGAGGAGCTGCTCCATGGTGGGAGGCAGGCAGGTGCCCAGGGCCAGAGCAGGACGTGCACACACTGCAGGGCATGGTGCCCATGGCCACACCTTGCTTCAACATCCACCTGTGTTTGAGAACCTTGTGGAATGGTTTGTGAGTGTTGGTGAGAGCAGCAGCCCCTCCTTTGTGTTTCTCAGTGCTGTGACCTGGGCTTCCACGCCAGCCTTGCTCGGACCTTCAGGACGTACCTGTCTGCTGAGTACAACCTGGAGACGTCCCGCCACGAGGGGCTGGACATCATCGAGAACGCCGTGGACAACCTGGACGCCCGCAGCGACAAGCACACCATCATGGACATGTGCAACCAGGTCTTCTGCCCGCCGCTCAAGTTCGAGTTCCAGCCACACATGGGGGACGAGGTAACGTGCTCACCTGTGGGGCTGCAGAGGGGCCTGCCCTGCCCCTCCTCTAAACCTTCACTGTGAAATTTTTCTGCTCCTTACCCCCCTCTGCTGCCTTCACACACTGCTGTTCATGTTTCCTTTCCTAATGAGACTCTTGGCTCGTTAGGGCTCCTCCTTTCAGGCTGCCTCTTGCTCCGTGTCTCTCCCAATTAGGGAGCCCGTGGTTTGGCTCTCTCTGCCCCACAGATCTGCACGGGGGAGCTGTGATTAACTTGCTGTAATTGGGAGATGGCTGAGTGCAAAGCACGCAGTGCTGGCCCGGGTCCAGGGCACTGCTGATGGGACACACGGCAGCACAACCTCTCTGGAGGCTGCCAGGAGCTTGTGGGGGCTGGAGAGAATTGTGTGGGTAAGGAAATGTGTGTCTGGTCCATGCATGACCCATGGCATGTCTCCTGTCTCAGGTGTGCCAGGTGAGCGCCCAGCAGCCTGTGCAGACCGAGCTGCTGATGAGGTACCACCAGCTGCAGTCTCGGCTGGCCACCCTCAAGATAGAGAATGAAGAGGTAAGAGGTCAGGTCTGTGGGCAGCACTGCTGAGCCTTTCTTCCACTGGAGGTTTCCTGCTCTGCTCAGGTGCGGAGCCCCTCCTATGGCAGAGCTGGAAGTGCCCACAGACTGCAGCCAGTGCTTGCCCAGGGCTCAGGAGCTGCCTGTTGAGTGGCTGTTTTGGCTCAAGATGTGTCCTTTTCCCAGTCTGCCTCAAACCCACAGTGTCCTGTTTCTGACAGGTACGGAAAACACTGGATGCCACAATGCAGACCTTGCAGGACATGCTGACAGTGGAAGATTTTGATGTTTCAGATGCCTTCCAGCACAGCCGCTCCACTGAGTCGGTCAAATCAGCTGCATCAGAGACCTACATGAGCAAAATCAACATTGCCAAGAGGAGAGCCAACCAGCAGGAGACTGAAATGTTCTATTTCACTGTGAGTCTCAGCTCAGGCCATACAGGACACGAAGCATTAATTGCCGGGGCTAAGGCCCAGTTAAGTGCTCATTAGTGAAGAGCAAGAACCAATTCAGTCTCTTTAAGTACTTGTCTTCTGTCAGATTTGGGTCTGGAATGCATTTTAGTTGCAGGGCACTACATAAGGACTGACATTCCAGTGCCTGCCTTGTTTTTGTCTTTGAAGGAACAACTGGAGCAGCCAGATGAGACTGAAAACTTACTGAGTGGAGTAGGAGAGGCTCAGAGCAGGGCTCAGGCTCCAGATGGCCTCACCATGGGCCACCATCCAGGGTCTCTTCAGGAAGGCCTTCAGGACTGTGAACTATGAGCCAAGTCTTCCCCTCTAGCCTCTACAGCTTAAATTTGCCCTTGGCCCACAGATGAGCTGAAGCCACTCATGTGGCAAGGAAGGCACAAAACCTGTGGTGTGTGTGCCTGCCCTGCAGCTCTCATGCTGCACTCCCAGGTAGAGCTCAGGTCTCTGCCCTGGTACCTGAAATACAGACAACAGCCATGAGTTCACCAGAAGTCTCCCTCATTTCAATGTTAAAAGATAGTTAACAGCATCTTGTGATGTATTACATATGCATAGAAGAGCTTCTACTTTCTCTTAATAATATTATTGTAGATTGGGGGGGAAATTGCAATTTTCATTTGGAACTGTGCTTAGGATTACTTTAACGGTTTTTGCAGAGATTTGATCTTACCCATCCTCTTTCTTCTGTTTTCCATCTCCTGTCTCCCTGTCTTCTCTCACCTGTGTAATGCTTTGCTCTGGAGTGTTCCTGGGTTCCCACAGCCTCACTGTGGGATGGGCAGTTGTTCTGCAGAGGGTCTCCTGCTGCATGGAGCACCTGGCAGTCCCTGCCTGGGAGGGCTCGGGCGCTGGGAGCTCTTGCTTGGCATTGTTGGTTTGCACAGAGGAGAAGCCTTGGCAGTGCAGGGAAAGCTGCACTGGGCTGTTCCCAGAAGCCTGACAAAAGCAAGCCAGCTTTGAACTCTTTGTCCCTCCCTGCATTCCCAGGCAGGAGGGGCAGCTCCAAGGAGACCAAGCTAATAAGACCATCAGGGCAGTGGCTGGAGCAGGGAGAAGTGATTAGACTCTGCTGAGCCCTGCAGCACAGCTGGTGCAGCCTCCTGCGCCCCCCTTGCAGCCCCCAGGCAACAGTGAACATCCATTAGGGGCTGTGGTGCTTAACCCTGTTTGTTCTTTAATTCCAGAAATTTAAGGAGTATCTGAATGGCAGTAACCTCATCACAAAGCTCCAGGCTAAACACGACTTGCTGAAGCAAACTCTGGGAGAAGGTGAGTTGGGGTCAGGTCCAGGGAAGATCCTCCAGTCACCTGAGAGGGTTTAAACCATCTGTCAGCCTCACCAGTGTGTGTTCTCCTGAGTGACTGATGGTCCTGTGCCTGGCTGCTGCTGCTCAGGATAGCCAGTGACATACAAAATCATGATTTCCTTGGATTACTCCTCCCACTTTTCTTTGGGAGTGCACATAGTGAAATCTCTTTGAACCTGATACTGTGTGCTAAAGTGCTGGGTTACTTCTCCAGCAGCAGAGATGGCCACTCCCACTCTCTGTCTCTTTTCCTTTCTCTCCCTCTTCTCCTCCAGAAGATTCTTATTTTCTCCCTCCAAATTTCTAATTTTTCTTTTCATGGTGGGGGCACCAGGTGGGCATCTCTCCTCCCTAGATGCAGCTTCTCTCTGCCAGAAGCCATTCCTTGGGGTGTAGGAGCCAGCAGTGAGGGTGTGAGCCCCAGCACAGCTGTGCTCTGCTGTCCTTTGGTGGTGGCTGATGTGGAGGGATGATGGGAACTTGTGTTTCTTTCAGGTGAAAGAGCTGAGTGTGGAACAACCAGGTGAGCACTTCCTTCCCCTTACTTGCTCCTGGGGAGGGCTGGTGCAGGAGGGGGCTGTGGGAAGGGGGGTTTGCTTTGCTACTGGTGCAGCTTGGTGGGGTACAGGTACCACCTGCAGTCCCTGTGCCCCACATCCTGCTTCCCAGCTGCATGGCCTGCAGTGCTGGGATCAGGGGGTTGGCAAGCAGCCCCTGGTTCTGCTGCAGTGTGGTTGCTGGCTGGCTGGCTCTGATGTGCCTGGATGTGCTTTGTCAGCACGGGGCAGGCCCCTGGAGCTGAGGTGGGGTTGTGTTCAGGCAGGGTGACATGAAGGTGTCCACTTACTCCCTGCCATCCTTCTTCCTTTGAGGACTTTAATCTGTCCCTGAAATTGTCTCCCAGCTCTGGCTGCTTCAGCTATGAGTGCAGAGTGTGTCTGTATCACAGACTTCATCCCTCTACTGCAGGAGAGAGGGCTGGGGTAAATGTGACAGAGAGGAGGCTTTGATCTGTGTCCAGTCCGTGGAGCATCTCCACAGAGCTCCAGTGGCTTGTTAGGAGTGTGCTGGTGTTCTGACAGTGAGACACAGGCCAGCAAAGCCTCCAAACAGCTCCCTCAACGTGCACAGCCTGTGTGTGAGCTTGTTCCAACCTTGTTTGTGTTCAATAGAATTTATAATGCCAGCAAAAAGAGCTCCATTCCTTGTTAGGAGTGGCGAAGCAGATGGTGCAGCCTGGGCTGCCCTGCCAGGCAGGAAGGAGGCTCCTCGTGCCACCGGCACCAGGCCCAGTGGGCACCCAGGGGGCACAGGGTGCTGTCAGGACAGAGAGGGCTGTGCAGGCTGTGGCACTCTGAGGAGCTGGCCATGGCCCTGCTGGATCAGCTGTCACTGACTCGGGTCAGGGGGGCTGCCCTGGCACCCTGGATGTGAGTGCAGGGCCCTGGCTGGGGGCTGCAGGCACAGTCCTGCAGGGTGTGGGGCAGGGCTGGGAGCCCCAGCAGGCAGCAGTCACCTCTGCTCCTCAGTTACCACTCAGAGGAGGGGTTGGAGTCAAGCTGCTTAGTTAGAGGCATCTGATTAGGGAACCAGCAGACCCCTGTTGTCCCTTTTGCACTGAGCTCTGTGTAAAGTGTCCATGTCTGTTCCATGAGAACTCCTGCATGAAGGCTCCAGAACCCAGTTTTGTGTGTTTGCAGTCGTGTTCTCTCCCATGCAGACATAATACAGCCTGGGGCAGAGGGCAGGGCAGAAATGTGTTTGGGATTTTGTGGTGTTTTCTCCTTTTTGTAGATCTAGACACTGAATATTCTTCATTATCCAGAGGAATTGGCCTGGGAATAGCATTAATGAAAGTAGCCCTCCAACATCCTCAGTACTGCACTGAAACCTGTCACAGGCTTCTCTGGCTTCTTCATCACTGGCAGTGGGAGGGTCATCCCCATCCCTGGGATTCCAAACAGAAGTTAGACACAGGAAGGTGGAGGTGTTCCCACTGTCCTCATTCTGGCTTCTTTCTGTGAGCAGAATGAAATCTGTTTAGGAACAAACAGGAATAGCCCAGTGTTTTCTGGAGTAGCTGTGGTTTATTTTGGATATATCTCCTCAAGCTGCTCTTGGTACCTCTTCAGGCTGAGGGGATGCTGAGCTGGTGGTGGTGGGAGGCAGGTGTTAAATCCAGTTAGCCACCAATGCCCCTGGAAGGTGTGGGACACACCAGTGTGAGTGGCTGCAGGGTGTGTGGAGCGACACATCGAATCCTCACAGACGGACTTTTCTGTTTGATTTCTTATTCTCAGTTATAACCTGTGAGATCTCACCCTGTCATTGCATTTATGTTGGTGTTTTGTTGATTTATTTTGTTCCATTTTCTCCCAGGCCCCCATGTCTTCCCCCTAAGCCACAGAAAATGAGGAGACCTAGGCCTCTCTCAGTGTATAATCATAAACTCTTTAACGGCAATATGGAAACATTCATTAAGGTACTTGCTGGCTTGTATAGGAGTGTCTGTGAACGCTGGGAATGGAATGGTGGCTTTCCTGTCCTGGCTGCTTGCCATCCTCAGGGGGTCCCTCCGGCCCATCTGCCCCCAGCTGGCGTGGCCAGCACAGCTTGGCCTCGGTGATGATTTCTCTCCACAGCTCCCCTTGTGCATTCCTGGTGTTCCTGTCCCATCAGCTGTGTGCTCTGGGCCCCACCCATGGCTGGTGGCCATGTGCAGTATGAGGCAGTCCTGGCTGAGCGTCCTCATTGTCCTGCTGCTTCTACCCATCCTGAGAAGGAAGATGGGCTCAGCCCAGCCCTCAAAGGAGCCACAGACACCCTCCCTTCTTCTTTTCCACATGGTTTTGGTCACCCATCCTTGTGGCCGGGAAAGAAGATAAAATGACTTCAGAAAGGGTTGTCCCACTTTCAAGGACTGTCAGCCTGGGGTAGAAATCCTGTTGTATGGGTGGCATGTTGGAGGGCAGACAGGTGATGCTCCAGCATCCTGTAACAACCAGCCCAGCTGACTCATCCCTGCCAGCCACTGCCAGGTGGTGTCTTCAATCTGCTCTGGAGAAAGCCTCAGTGAAAACACTTCAGGAAGCAGTAAAGGCAAACTGTTGGATTTGGTGACTAATAGGCATCATCTGGCTGGGGTTTATTCCCTCAAGCACAGCTCTAAGCCCAAGGGCAGTGTCTGTACACAGCACCAGCACAGAGAGTACTGGCCCTGCTGGCAAAGCCTGTAATCCCATTAGGATTTGTGATTACTCCTGCCTTAAACTGGTTTTTTAAAAGTAATGCTCGTTAAATCCCAGCCTGTTCAGCACTGAGAAAGAGGAATTACCTGCTCTAGAAATCCATCTGAGCAGGAGTGTCCTGTGCTAGCAGAGACCCCTTGGGGGATGGCTGCCTGCCCTCGGGGTGTACAGCCTCATGGGCAGCTGGGCCAGTTGTCCCCTGGTCACCCAGTGCCCCCATGGCTGCTCAGTGTCCTCCTCAGGGCCTTGCCTGTGCCCCAGGCAGGGTCTGGTCCCTGTCCTCGGGCTCCTAGGGACGCCCCAGGTTCAGACAGGGATGAAATCCAAGAGGCTGTCACTGCAGGTCACTGAGGCTGGGGTGCAATGAGCCAAAGGGGTTTTTGAGAGGGAGGGTGGACATCCCAAAAGCCTGTGTTAGCCACTGCTAAGCTGCCATTGCATCTGAGCGTTCATGGCCTCCGAAGGAGATGCTCACCTCTAACTGAACTTATCCCTGCTTAATCTGTTCTCTTTTTTCCACTCTGCTGCTTTTTTGTGTGCTCAGAGGAAGGAGGAATGCGCGAACGAGGAATCAGGTACTTACTGGAGGCCCATCTGCAAGACAGAGGGAATTGCCCAGAGATGCCACTGTGCTCTGCTGGAAAAACAACCAGAACCCCAAAGAGAAATGTGTCCACTTGGGCTGTCAGACACGGCCCATGGTGCCCTTGAGCTTCTGCCATAAGGGGCCTGGGGAGAAGCCAGAACTCACCACTGGTTCGGACTCAGGCACTTCATTCCATGCTGGCAATGGCTCTTTCCTTTGGTGGAAATATTGTTGTAAGCTGTGTTATGGGAAACTTCTTCCATCAGCCAGATACAGTGCAAGTTTTATTTCAGCTCAGTATTCCACCTTTGGGGTGGAATAGCTGTGATCCCTCGTGGCAGTCTCCTGTCTGAGCCAGACAGGGAGCAGCAATGTTTCACACACCTTAGTGACAGCTTTCCTGTGCATTTTTGGCTGCACACAGTATCCTCAGCGCTCTTTGATGGCTCCATGTTTGTAACACCTCCTTTCCCTGCCTGTCCTCTTACTATACTCCACAGCACTAATTTTAAAATCTCTGATTTTGCAATCTTTAATGTGTTTCCCATGCTTTGTTAGCAGTCAACCAGTAATTTTTTCTCTCTTTCCTTTCCTGAAGGATTCAGGACAGGCCATTCCACTTGTCGTGGAAAGCTGCATCCGCTACATCAATCTGTATGGTAAGTTGGCTCAGTATAGCCACAGAAACCTGCCAAGGAGTAAAGTACTTGAGTGAGCAGTGAGATCCAGCAGAGACTCCCAGGGGTGCCTGCAGTCCATTCTCCATGGGCTTGGGTTAGAATTCCAATGGCATTGGCTGTGCTGCAGCATTGGGTGACTGGCAAATAGTGAGGTTTTATTAGCACGTGCCCAGGTTACATTGTTCATTCAGGCCATGAGCCCTTTCAGCACCTTGATCTGGGGGCGTTGGTTGGAGAATAGGAGCAGAAGTGAGGTGCAGCAGGCTGTCCCTGCTTGGTCCAAGCCTGTCTGGTGCATCCCCTCCTGAGTTTTGCTGTTTCTACCTGCAGGCATTGCCCAACAGTTCCAGAAATCTCTCCTAAAGCATTATTCTCTTCCAGGCCTCCAGCAACAGGGCATCTTCAGAGTCCCTGGCTCGCAGGTGGAAGTCAACGACATCAAGAACTCGTTTGAGAGAGGTGTGTAGCTGGGGTGTGCAGGTACAGCAGGGATCCTTGTTGGGAGGTGGTTTGTGCTGGATGCATTAGCCATGGTGTAAAGCCTGTGTTAAAGCCCTTTCTGCTATGAGACATGAGCAGGTTTTATCCCTTCTGGGGTTCTCAGTGTTGTGTCTCTGGCAGCAGTGAAGAGTCACCCAGGGAAGGAGTATGAGAAGGAGGGGTATGTACACAGGTCTTTTCCACAGTCATTAAAATCACAAGAGCCATAAAAGAGTTTGCTGAGGATCCTCATTCATCCTTCCTGCAGCAGTTTGCCAAGGGAGGCACAGCATTCCTGCCTGGACCTGGTGCCAGTGCTGGCTGTGGAGGTGCCAGTGAATCTGTTGAGAAAATCACACTCAGGGTGCCAGGCCAGTGAGAAAGGGAAAGCAGTCCTGCTGTCCTGAGTGGAGGGGGCTGTGACAGGACAGTTCTGCTGAGAATAGTGACCCTTAGTCCTTGAGCAGCATTGGAAGGATCAGGATGAAGGTGGATGGGCCAATGGATAAGGCAGTGTTACGATTGTCAAAGGCTGCTGGAGGATTGGCACATCCAGTTTAAGATCAATTAGTATCCAGGTCTCAGGGCCACTTGACAGCCTTTCATGGATTTAAGTCAGTACAAAGCTATCTAGAACCATTGGGTCCATTCCAGAGGTGTAATTGTATCCTCCAGCCAGGCCTGTCCTCTCAGGTTCTCACTGCCTGTTGTTCAGACCTCCTCCTCCAATATCATCCTCATCCTCAGGAAAGGTGTGAAATCCCCCAGTAAAAGTGGTTTTCAGGAAAAATCAGCATTGCCATTGCACATGAGGTTTTCTGAACCTTGGGAAATTCGGATGTTCCACTAAATGAGGACAATCACTTGTGTTAGTGAGCTTGATGGTGATGCTGGATATAAAACCTTTTCTCTGGGCAGGTGAAGACCCCCTCGCTGATGATCAGAATGAACGAGACATTAACTCAGTGGCTGGAGTCTTGAAGCTGTATTTCCGAGGACTGGAAAACCCCCTCTTTCCTAAGGAAAGGTTTCAAGATTTGATATCAACTATAAGTAAGTGCATGTGGCAGCTCATTGTGGAGAAGTGGGTGGGATGAGAGAAGCACTAAATGGGGCAGGTACACCCGAGGGTGCAGAGAGGGTTTCTGCTGTGGGGAAACACACGCTTGTTCTGTGGGGAGAGAACAAGCACTTCAGTGTGATCTGCCTGCTCCAGAAAAGCTCTGATGCTTGTCCTCTGCTTCCTGTGAAACAACAGCCACAGGATTAACTCTCTACAGAATACAGGGATAGCTTAGAGCAGGGCAGCCCTGAGTCACCCCCCTTCCCTTGGGAGGGAGCAGGTGTCTGATGGCAGCTCCGGGCTCTGCACCCCTGTGGAGGGCAGAGGATCTGAAAGGACTGACTCAGCACTGCTTCAGCTAAACTATTTCTTAGGAATTCCTAATTCCTATTCAGAGCAGTCAGACAGGAGAGGAAGGGCTCAGAAGGATCCAAAGCATAACCCAGAAGGGTAACCTGAATAAAACCTCATTTAAAAGTCTGCCCTAGAAAATCAAGCAGTGCTCTGTTTTCAGAGCCACATTGACTCAGGCTTTTGAGGAACAGAGAAGTTGTTGAGGAACGAAATGAATAATGCATAAACATTTATTTTAAAAATAAACCCACAGAAATGTCTTTATTTGCTGTTTGTACTGCATCTGAGCATAGGAATTCCCCTCTGGAAGAGCAGTGTCCCCCAAGCTCTTCCTGCACCTTATACCAAAAACTCATGAATGACCTCTGGAGAGAGGCTTTTGTTTTCCTCGCTTACTGGGCCACTAGATCTGGAACAAGTCCCTCTGGTGCTGAGCTGTCTGGTCCTGAAAAGGTTTTAAAGGATGTGCTTTCTATCCATGTGTTCCAGAAATTGAGAACCCTGCAGAGAGAGTGCACCAGATCCAGCAGATCATTGTCACTCTGCCTCGGGCTGTCATCGTGGTCATGAGATACCTCTTTGCTTTCCTTAACCAGTGAGTCTTTTTTCCTGCTTCACCGAGTTCCTCCTTGCTGTCCCTTGTGCCAGGGCTCACCTGTCTTTGCTGCATGAGCCCTTTCTCCTGCTGCCATGGGGAGTCGTGCCTGGGTTCTCCCCCAGCCCTGCTGAGGCGTGGTGGCAGTGTGCCCGGGAGGGGACAGCTGGGTGACAGTGGGGCCTGGGGAGGGGAAGGGCAGCTCCCTCCCTCACACGTGTGCTTGCAGCTTGTCTCAGTACAGCGATGAGAACATGATGGATCCCTACAACCTGGCCATCTGCTTCGGGCCCACGCTGATGCACATTCCTGATGGGCAGGATCCGGTGTCCTGCCAGGCCCATGTCAATGAGGTCATCAAAACCATCATCATCCACCACGAGGGCATCTTCCCCAGCCACCGGGAGCTGGAGGGACCTGTCTACGAGAAGTGCATGACTGGAGGGGAGGAGTACTGGTGAGCTCTCTGTGGGGTTCCTGGGTACAGCACCTTCAGGGGGCACACTGAGCCGTTTGATTTAACCTTACTGCTCAGAAGAGGCAGTTTCACTGGGTATTTCATTTTCTTGTGCTGACTCAGTATTATAAATCTCAGTAAAAAACATCAGAAGAAACCTTTTCCATTGCGAAATACTATTATTGATGAAGATTTTCTGAGCTGCAGATCCACAGAAGCATGTTCAGAAAAACAGAATTTTAGGTAAATTCTATCCAAATTCCTCCTAGGCTGGAAATTTTAAAACCCATAGTTCCATCCATTTGCTGGTTGGATGAAATCCCTTGGCCCGAGGTTTACCCAAACCTTCCAGTTCCCTTTTTTTGCTGGAATTCTAACCAAACATTCAGGTCTGGGTTTAACAAACCAGGATCAATAACAGACTTGAACTGATTTTCTGCAAGTTTCAGACATTTCTGAGACCTCACCATGCCTGATACTAGTCCCCTTGCCACCATCCTTCTTTGTGCAGTAGAGGAGCTGAAGCTCACTGTGAATTAGGGAATGGGACATTTAACTTGGTGTCACTTTGTGTTAGTTTTGCCAAACTCTGCTAAAGACACAAAAGCCAACAGAACGTGACATTCTGGGGCTGGTGATCATGGTGAGTGTCTGCTGTTCTCAGAGCAAGTTTGGGGATCTGCTGTGATTTGAAATCCCAGAATCAGAGAATCACAAATCACAGCATTAGTTCGGTTGAGAAAGACCTCCAAGACTGAGTCCAGCCTTTGACTAAGCCCCACCTTGTGGTCTGGACACATCCAGTCGTTTATTGTACACCTCCAGAGATGGGGACTGCAGCACCTCCCTTCCCAGCATTTGGTGTGCCAAGTGCTTTGGGAGCAGTGTGATTTGCTGTGTGACAGCCTGATGTGTTCCCTGCAGTGACAGCCCACACAGTGAGCCGGGCACCATCGATGAAGTGGACCACGACAACGGGACGGAGCCACACACCAGTGACGATGGTGAGCGGGACATGAGCAGGGGCTGGGTCTGTGCCTGCAGATCTGTGCATGCAGGAGAGCAGCAAGCTCTGCGGGATGGAAGCTGTAGGGGCTGGCAGGGCTGGGCTGGAGCAGGAGGCAGCGCTGTGCTTCCCATGTGCCAGCAGCAGCAGCTGCCAGGGGGGAGTTGGGGAAATGCCGCTGGCACTGCTGTGGGGCAGGGAACTGTGGCAGGGCTTGCTGCCTTGGAAGGGCCCTGGGGAGCTGAGCACCTTCTGCTTCCAGCAGCTGTTGCTGCCCTGGCTGTGTCCTGCCTCAGCAGAGCACAGCTACCCTCTGAGGCTGCGAGGAGGAGGAAGGGCTCACCTGGCAAGGGGGGCCACGGGAGAGGGAATGGCACGGGGAAGGGCACGCGGGGCCAGGCAGCTCCAGGCACGGGGAAGGGCACATGGGGCTGGGCAGCTCCAGGCCTGCTCTCAGCTCCAGGCAGGAGCCGGCAGGCCTGGCAAAGGGAGGCAAGGGAGCTGCTGTGCAGCCAATTTCACACTTGGGTGGCCATGTTAATGGCTGCAATTGGGGTTTCTGAGTGATTAACTGTGGTGCCAAGTGTAGAGCAGAGGAGTGGCTGTGTTCTGTGGATTTACATATTCCCTCTCCCCCTTTGGCTGCATACACTCCCTGCTGGTAGCCCAGCGTTGTGTCAGGGCTGTGGGAGCCCTCCTGGCTCTGTCTCCTCCAGAACACTCTGTATTGATTCCCCTGTGGTGTTCCCAGACACTCTGTCCTCATGTGGGGGTTGCTAAGGTGGGGAAGGTGAATCTGCTGAAGTGGCCTGGCCTATCCCAAGTGGGGCTGGAATGGGGCAAGGATGGAGCATCTCCCATGTCATCCTTTGATGTCCTCTCCTCTATGTGGGTTTGGTCCCTGAGCAGAGTGTTGGGTCACATGCTGATGACTGCTGAGTCCACAGTCAGTGATGGGACAGAGCAGGTTTCCATGTTTAATGAGAATGAGGCAGATCTGGAGGGAAGGGTGGGCTTGCCCTGTTTTACTTTGTAATTTTCTGTTTACCAGTCTCCAGGTGGGGATTGAAATGATCCACTGTCTCAGATAATTAAGTGGTGTTAATGCTCCAGCAGTGGCAGGGGTGGCTGGGGAGTGGCAGCAGTCTGCCACCCAAGCAAGGCACAGCAAGGGTCACTCTGGTTAACGAGGAGACACTGTTGCTACTTTCAGTTGTTGCAATGGTTTCTTTAGGATTCAGTGTCCCCCAGATCTGCATAGGAGCCAAGCTTTCACAGGCTCCTCAATGCCATTGGGTGCCCCAGCAGCTCCTGCTGTGACACCCTTGGCCAGAGGCATAGGAGACCCTGGTGTGCTCATGACCTTCCCAACTGAAGTTCTGCTTCAGCTCTCCTGCATTTCAGGCCCTGAGCTCCCAGTTTGTGAGTCCCAGGTGTTTGGTAGAGCTCACATTAGGAAAAGTAGGGAAACAGTGAGGCAGAGTGCTGCAGATGGTGGGGTGCAGAGCAGCTGCCTGGCTGGAGCTGGTATTATTTCCATGAGGATCCCCAAAGGGGCATTAGTTGCTCATCAATAATTCAGGTCAAACTGCCTCTGGGATAAGGAAGGGAAGAGAAGGTAAGTGGGGTTGGATCACAGCATCTGACACAGCTTGACAAAATCTTGGGCTGGAGGATAATGGAGTTCTGTAACCAAAGGCAGAAAATGGAGTATGGGTGAGGATGCCATATGCACAGAGGGAGATTCCTGCTGCTCCCCATCTGGTTTGTAGCTGTTTGGAATTGCCGGTAGTGTGTGAGTCTGAGAGAGGTCCCAGAAAGTCTGGAACAACAGTGAGAATTGATCAGTGTGAAAACAAGCAGGCTTGTGCTCAGTGTGATGCTCTGGGCACTGCTGCTCTGGTGAGATGGCTCTCTAAGGTTCAGCCTCCCTCATGTGACTGAGCTGAGCTGCTCTCTCTTGCTGTGCCTCTCTCCTGTGCAGAGGTGGAGCAGATTGAGGCCATAGCCAAGTTTGACTACATTGGACGGTCTCCACGGGAGCTCTCCTTCAAGAAAGGGGCCTCACTGCTGCTGTACCA
Source organism: Sylvia borin (assembly GCA_014839755.1). Classification (NCBI taxonomy): domain Eukaryota; kingdom Metazoa; phylum Chordata; class Aves; order Passeriformes; family Sylviidae; genus Sylvia; species Sylvia borin. Next base: position 527,972 of record CM025968.1, read on the forward strand.
TCGGGCGTCGGAAGACTGGTGGGAAGGGAGACACAACGGGGTGGATGGGCTCATTCCCCACCAGTACATCGTGGTGCAAGACATGTGAGTAAAGTGAGGGTTGTTAAAGGCATATACTTGCACAAAATTCACTTCAGTCACCTAAAATAATCAGTCAGTTTTACTGAGGTTTAATACCTTTGGTGAGAAATCTGGGCCTGTTCACTTCTCCCTTTCCATGTATTGGCTCCATTTGTTTCTCATTTGGTCTGATAAGACCAGTACTAAACACTGCACCTCAGTGTACCTGGACCCCATCTCTCATTGACTCCCCATCTCTCATTGACTCTCCCTTTCCATGTATTGGCTCCATTTGTTTCTCATTTGGTCTGATAAGACCAGTACTAAACACTGCACCTCAGTGTACCTGGACCCCATCTCTCATTGACTCCCCAAGGTGGTGTAGCCCAGGCTTACCACTGGCCTTGTCCCTCTGAGTGTTGACCTGGATTGTTCGGTGCTCACCCGGCCTGTGGGCAGATCCAGGGCCCTTTGCAGGTGCTGCTTCTCTTACAAGTACTGTATCTGGAGTTACCACAGTGGCAGCCACATCACAGGGGGTGGGGAGGCAGATGTGCACTGATTCCAAGCTCCCAGTGAAGGGGTGGCCTTGGTCTAGCTCATTAACCAAGTGTGGAGCTGCTGCAGTGGTGATGTTCAGATTGGCGTGGCTCCCCCGGGGCACAGCCCTGTCTGTCACTGCTGTGGTTTCCTTTCCCCAGGGATGATGCCTTCTCTGACAGCCTGAGCCAGAAGGCAGACAGTGAGGCGAGCAGCGGGCCACTGCTGGATGATAAAGCCTCCTCCAAGAACGACATCCAGTCACCAACAGATCATATCATGGACTATGGCTTTGGGGGAGTGATGGGCAGGTAACCCATATTCCTGTGACCATGGAGGTGGTTGCTGTCATAGGTGTGGGCAGTCAGGGTGTGGGGTAGGGCAGGATGGGAGGGAAAGCTCTTGTAAGCACTGCAGGGTAATATGAGCTTGGAGGGGATTTCATGTGCACTGCTAATGGAGATTTAACATTTACAGAGGATCCAGGGGGCCCTGAGCAACCTATGATAGTGGACGGTGTCCCTGCCCATGGCAGAGACATGATTACCTTTGAGGTCCCTTTCAGCCCAAACTACTCCTATGATTTGATGCTGTCCCTTTCTTGGTACTAGCTAAAATATTTGTCTTCCCACTTGGCCTGAGTCTCCTGAAGTGGGGAGGCTGGGGTTTGGTCTGAGCTGACCTCAGGGCTGAGCGATTGCCTTGCAGCATGCTGACAGAGGCTGACCTGTCGTGCTGGGCTCTTTGCAGAGTGAGATTGAGGTCTGATGGCGCGGCCATCCCCCGGCGCCGCAGCGGCGGGGACACCCACAGCCCACCCCGAGGGATGGGGCCTGGCATAGACACCCCTCCTCGAGCAGCAGCCTGCCCCAGCAGCCCCCACAAGATCCCCCTCAACAGGGGCAGGCTCGAGAGCCCCGAGAAGCGCAGGATGGCGACGTTTGGCAGTGTGGGCAGCATCAATTTCCCAGACAGGAAGGCTCTGGTTGACAGCCACCCTCTGAGATCGACCTGTGGATCCACCCGGCACAGCAGCCTTGGAGATCAGAAATCCCTGGAAGCAGAAGCTCTTGCTGAGGTAAGAGGGCTGGGAAAGGGACCAAGAGGCTGAAGGAGAGCTCACTGGGGAGTGCCTGGAGCCCCTTCACCTCAAACACTATTACAGCACTGCTGTCACACCCAGCTGTGTTGGGTTGTTCTTGTAGAAGATGCTCACCTTGCTGATGTAAATTTTCACCTTGAAGCCTGTGGAGTTGTTGGGCTTGGGAATCCTGAGGCTTCTCAGCAGGAATATTTTCACTCATTGTCTTAGGAGCTTATAGAATGAATTTGAGCTAACTTGATAGTTATTTCCCTTCAGCTGATCCCTTGAATGTTGCCTGAGGCTTACTGAGCATTTTGTAGGTGTTATAAAATTAAGGACTTGTCTACACCAGGACAGCGTTAACTAGAGTGACTTTTCAAACAGTTGACTCTGGTGCCTTAAATTGCTTCTCCGATGGTCTTGCTGAGTTAGTGGCCTTAATTCACACCTTCTCCCCAAGCTCCTCTTCTTCCTGGCAGCTCTTAGCTCAGAGACCCTCTCTGCATGCCAGGACAGTGGGGTGGAGTGCAGGAGAGCGGGTGGTGCTGCGGCACAGCGCTGAGGTCCCTTTGGCATTGGCAGGACATCGAGAAGACGATGAGCACGGCGCTGAACGAGCTGCGGGAGCTGGAGAGGCAGAACACGGCCAAGCAGGCGCCCGACGTGGTGCTGGACACGCTGGAGCCCATGAAGAACCCCCCGATGGGCGCCGCCAACTCGGAGCCGGCCAGCCCCCTGCACACCATCCTGATCCGGGACCCCGACGCGGCCATGCGGCGCAGCAGCAGCTCCACCACCGAGATGATGACCACCTTCAAGCCGGCGCTGTCGGCCCGGCTGGCCGGGGCGCAGCTGCGGCCGCCGCCCATGCGGCCCGTGCGGCCCGTGGTGCAGCACCGCTCCAGCAGCAGCAGCAGCTCGGGCGTGGGCAGCCCCGCCGTCACCCCCACCGAGAAGCTCTTCCCCAGCAGCTCGGCAGATAAATCGGGCACCATGTAGGCTGGGGCACGGGGACTGCTCCTGGTGGGAGCCTCGCTGGGCAGGCAGGGGGTCAGAGCCCTGCTGGGGAGCCTCTGTGAAAGGAAACACGTGTGGGGCCTGGGCCAGGTGCTGTACATACGTGTGTGTGTATGTACATAGGTGTGCACACACCCCATCCATGCAGAAACACTTCCCGAGCTTGCAGTCCTATGGCAGGAGGAGACGGCAGGTCTACGTGTTGGCACTGGAGAACTCACTCAGTGTAGAAGTATATATTAGAAACAAAGTGTACAGAATTCAGTGACTTTTTAAAACAGTAGATTTACCTCAGAAACTGGCTCTGAAATGTCCTCTCTTGAGACAGTGGGTTGGTCTGGGTTTCCAAGGCTGTCTGTGTGCACATGGAAGCCCACACTGCAGCAGCTGTGCGTCAAGCAATACAAGGCCATCCTGGAATTTATTTTCTGTACCTCTTGGCATTGGGGAAAAAAAAAAAAAAAGATGGGAATACAGTGGGGTCTGTTCACTACTGGGCTGTGGAGGAGAGCTGGAAATCCATACATGACCATGCGTGTCCAGCCAGATGGAGTCTTTCCAATCCTGAATCCTGAGATGTCTTCATGTGCCCATGATGCCCTGGCAGCAGGGACAAAGCAAGGTGTGTGCCATGAATGGGAATGGAGTGAAGTGAGTGTCATGAGTGGGACAGAGCGAGGTGTGTCCATCACCTCGTGCAGGAGGAGGACACTGCGCTGCACCGGGACCGTGGAATGCTGCTGCTTCTCTGCAGGTTTCAGAGTGAACAAGGACTAGTGACCAAACCTGTGGTAAAGCATGGAGTAACTTACAGAGTTTGGAGATTCTTTTTCATCTCCCTTTCCCCTTTCTTTTCCTTTTTTTTTCTTTTTTCAATCAAAACCCAACCCAAAGGTCTCTCGAGAGTCAGGCCTAAGCAGCAGGGAGGGGTCTTAGGTCAGAGTGGTTGTCCTGCATGAGAAGCATGAGCCGTGTTTGACCATCAGATGCAAAACTGATCTGATGGGTGATAATTTGCACTTTCTGTACTGTACCATATAATACAACTGTTTGAGTTTATGCAAAGGAATCTACATTTTGTTTTACCCAGAGAAAAAATATGCAGAAGGCTGGGCATTGCATGGTCCTGTCTGATACTCCAGACTCCTCTGTAAGCACTGAATCCAAGATGCTTCTCCTGCAGCTTTTCCTTGTACAGATTTCCATGCAGAGCCCCATGGTTTGATTTGGCACTTAGCCATGGTCATGTGCTAGTGTTCATCCTTCCTCCCTGCTATCTCTGATCCTGCTGCTCTGTGCCTGGGCAAAGACGTCTGCAAACCCTCCTTACTCACCCAGGAGCCACCTACCCTGCCTGGGGCTTTGCTTTGTCCCCCCTTCATCTTCCTCATCTCTCCAGCACTGCTGCAGACCCGAGCTGTGCAGGAGAAGCAGCCTGACTTCCAGAAGGCAGTGGAAGCACTGACCAGGGTGGCAGAACCCGTCAGTCCTGCGGTGGCTTGTGTGTCGGCTGGGGAGCTCACACAGACTGCCTGTACATTCACAGCTGTACCTCTGCAGCTCCATGCTTGTACTTTCACTGCTGCACCCCCATATCTGCACCTCCACAGCTGCACCGGGCACAGAGCTGACATGGCAGGCCCTTGGGACCAGCTGGTGCCTGTCCCATGCCCATTGCACGTGTCCCCTCACACCCCGCTCTGCCAGCCCTGTAAATATTGCTGTACTTGCTTAACTGCTCGGAAGTAACTGTTAACCTGTAAACTGTACAAAAATAGGCTAAAATTAGATAAAGCCGATGCCACTCAACAAATCTTTGCACTTAGTAGGTAGCTCAATGTAAAAATAAACCCAGTAACAATAATAGTAATCCCGAAGGGAAGCGAAGCCGCCGGCACCCCTCGCAGAGCCCGTGGGGAGCAGCTCTGCCCATGTCCCTCCCTGTCACACTGGCAGGGCAGACGGTGTGTGTGCTTGTCTGTGAACGTCCTTGGCGTTTGTAATGACCACAACTGCTTCATGTTGGTGTTTCTTTCTCCATCATCCCCCTTTCCTGGTGCAGGCCCTGGCCACTGCCTGGCCTGGTGCAGTGGATGCAGATGTTCAGCCAGGCTGGGCTGCTCAGGGACCTGTGCTAGGAAGGGAAGGACCCATTTGGCACGAGTGCTGTGTATCCATTGCCAGTAATTATTACTTTTGTTTCCATTTAGTTCCTGGAGAACTTTCACTTTATCAGTTTTCTGTTTTTATATGCTTTCTGAGATGACTTGAGAGCAAACCCATCTTCATTAGGGGTTTTATTTCCTCCCTTCTTCTTTTTTGACCATATGGTACGAATTCCAGTGTCTTTCTATTAAATTATTGCCTTTCATTTTCCTTTGTTTTGTTTCGTTGTGGGTTTTTAATATAATTGTTTTCTTATCTTTAAGTGCCTTTTTGAGCACCAAAACAAACGGTTGGAGTTCAGGCCTGGGGGCTTTGCACACATGGGTTCGTCTGGGCAGTTGTGTTGTGCTGGGGGTGATTGCTTTTAAAGTCCTTCCATTTTTCTGTTTAATGAAAAGGGAACCAAGACTTTTTGTTGGAGAATAAACTCCCCCTTTGTAATATGGTATTCCAAGTGTAGTTTTAACTACTGTAAATTTAAGGGAAGAAATGTATTTTTCTGTAAGCAAACTTGGCACAAAATTGAACCACATACGTTGTAGGAGCATCATAACTGGAACTCGCTCATGGTTTGTGAGTGACTGACTCTTATCCTTGGTACCTCCCTGAGGGCACAGACTGTGTGTGGGCTTCAGAGTTCACAGAGCTTCACTGTGACAACCCACGGCCGAGCTGCCGCTGGAGCCGGGCTGGGCTGAGCTGTGCCCCGGGGCTGCAGCCCGCAGAGGGCGGCTGCTCAGGGCAGCTGTTTCTCTGCTGTGCAGAGTGAGCGTGGCTCTGGGCTTGGCTGCCACAGCCCTGACCGTGCAGCCCGTCCATTCCAGCAGGGCACTACCCCAGCCCATCCATCCCAGCCAGGGCCCTGCCCTGTGCAGCCCATCCATCCCAGCCATGGCCCTGCCCCAGCCCATCCCTCCCAGCCATGGCCCTGCCCTGCCCCAGCCCATCCATCCCAGCCATGGCCCTGCCCCAGCCCGTCCATCCCAGCCATGGCCCTGCCCCAGCCCATCCATCCCAGCCATGGCCCTGAGGGGAGCGCGGTGGCACCGTGGCCCTGCCCCAGCCCATCCATCCCAGCCATGGCCCTGCCCTGCCCCAGCCCGTCCATCCCAGCAGGGCCCTGCCCCAGCCCATCCATCCCTGCCATGGCCCTGCCCCAGCCCATCCATCCCAGCCATGGCCCTGAGGGCAGCACGGTGGCACCGTGGCCCTGCCCCAGCCCATCCATCCCAGCCATGGCCCTGCCCTGCCCCAGCCCGTCCATCCCAGCAGGGCCCTGCCCCAGCCCATCCATCCCTGCCATGGCCCTGCCCCAGCCCGTCCATCCCAGCCATGGCCCTGAGGGGAGCACGGTGGCACCGTGGCCCTGCCCCAGCCCATCCATCCCAGCCGTGGCCCTGAGGGGAGCGCGGTGGCTCCACGGCCCTGCCCTGGACAGACCCTCGGTGCCTGAGCGCGGTCCCGCGGCGGCGATGAGTGCACTTTGTCCCTTAGGCTGAAGTCCCCGGGCGGTGGTTTTGTAGCCCGGGTATGTTGTTTCGCTGGCAGTGTTGTGGTTCTCGCGGGGCGGCAGTAGATGTCCCGAGTCTGATTCGCTTTGCGTGGCTGGGCTGCGAGGGCTGGTGGGGACGGGGTTGGTTATGCCGGGAGGCCGTGGGGAACCGCCGGCTGCTGCCCACTGTACCGGCCTTCCTCCTCCTCCTCTTCCTCCTCTGGTGTTGTCTCTGTAACGTATGGTGAGATGCCGTCAGCTAGAGTGTCTGAGTGGGTCCTTGTGTGTGCTGGTGATGCCATGTAGATGAAGCCACTGGTTGGGTGTGGACTCATCCTGTTGAATAAACTGCTTAACTTTTCTCAAAAAACTTTGTCTGTGGTTTCAGAAGATTTTCTGTCTCTTGCCTGTGTCTCTTCCCCACACCCTCCTAGACCCCACAGCATCCTGCCCTGCGCAATACAGACACTGTCTCCTGCCCCTGTAGTCACGCTCTGGGTGCTGTTTATAGCTGCTGAGGGAATAAACCCCTCAAAATCTAAACAAACAGCCCCAGAGCCCTTTGCTCCCAAGCTGTGAGGAACTGTGCTGCACTCTGCAGGCTACGGTTTGTTTGTGGTGGGTTTTTTGTGGTTTTTGTGGGGGTTTTTTGGTGGTGGTTTTTTTTTTTTTTTTTTTTTTTTTTTTTTTTTTTTTTTTTTTTTTTTTTTTTTTCTACTGGTTCGTGGCTTCACTTTCCTCTCATCGTGGCAGCGAGGAGAGGCAGAGACCACCCTGATTCCATCCACCATCCATGCTCGAGGTGGGGCAGCTGCAGACACAGCCGGCGATGCTCGAGCAGGGTCTGTGTGGGCCATGAGCAGGGGGACGACTGGGTAAGCTGCAGGTGGGGCTGGGCCGGCATCACCCCGTATTAATTACCGCTCCTTAAGGACGGTTAATGGGCTCAGCCTCAGGGGAAGCGAGTGCGGGGTGGGCTCCGGGCTGCCGGGCCCGCCCTGGACTGTGCCGGTCACCACCGAGAACAGCGGGCAGCAGCCGGGACCGGTTCCCACACGGCCCGGTACCCACCGCGGGAGGACCTGGGCCGGGAGCTCCTGGGGAGAGCCCGGGGGTGGCTCCAGCAGGTCCCGGGGTGCGTGGGGAGCAACGGGGCCCTGGAGGCTGCCACCTGTGTGCGACACGTGTGTAACCTCTGCGGGGTGTGCCCCAGGAGTGCAAGGTGTGTGACAGGCGTGCTCGGTATGTGCTCGGTATGTGCCCGGTGTGCTCGGTGCCCCGCTCGTCCCGCGGCGGGCCCGGTCCCCGCCGTGTCCCCTCAGTGCCCCGCTCGTCCCGCGGCGGGCCCGGTCCCCGCGATGTCCCCGCCGTGTCCCCTCGGTGTCCGCCAGCAGGGGGCAGCAGCGCCCCGCGCCCGGCCGGGCCGAGCCGGGAGGGGACACCGGGAGCACCGGATCCTCCCGGTCCCGTTGCCGGTCCCTTTCCCGGTCCCTCGCCTTCCCTTCCCTTCCCTTTGGGAGGAGGTGCTGCACGGCCTGCCACCGACTGATTGAACTGAAATTAATACCTGGACTGTTTCTCTCCAGAGCGTCCAGTTACCCGGGTGAGGCGTAACAATCATTAACTCTTAAGTGTGAACAATATATTGAATGTATTTATTAATTTCTATGGGCCGAGTGCAGCATTTGCATTTAAATTACCTTTCCACTCTGCTGCGCTCCGGCACGTGTGTTGATTTCCTTCTGTCAAGTTAAAAAGGCCTCTGAGGCGGTGGCTGTGCCTGGGCGGAGGCGGGCGGGCGCTGACCCCGCGCTGGGCCGGCACGGCGGGCCCGGGGCTGGGGGCTCGGGGCTCGGGGCTGGGGGCTGAGGGCTCGGGGCTGGGGGCCGAGGGCTGGGGGCTCGGTACTCGGGGCTCGGTACTCGGTACTCGGGGCTGGGGGCTCGGGGCTCGGGCTCGGGGCTCGGGGCAGGCCGCCCTCACCACCTGGCCCGGACCGAGCGCTCACCGGCTCCTCACGGCCCCGTCCCGCTCCCGTGACATGAGGGAGTTCGGGCAAGGAAGAAGTGCTTCAGTGCAAACGCAGGGGCGGACAGAGAGAGCCGGCTGGCAGCCGCTGTCGCAGCTCTCCTCTGCTGAGGGGAAAGAGCACAGCGCTTGTGTTAGCGCCGGCAGTGCTCCGGGGCTGGAGCAGGACAGTGCCGGAGAGTGGCGGTGCCCGGCCTTGCCTCGGCCTCGCCAGCGCCTCATTCCGCGCCCGGACCCGCCGGGGTGAGGGCTGCAGCCCGCTCTGAGGGGACTCACTGCCCAGGAACCGTCTGAGGGTGCCTTGCCTTGAACTTGGGTTGCTCCAGCAGCTCCATAGGGATGGATCCAAGGGCCACTCACCCTGTGTGCTCCAAGGGACACCTGAGGGCACTCTGGCCCCTCTCACAGTTAATGATTGAAGAAATGTCATAGAAATGAAATGAAAAGGAAATGATGCAGACCTTAGTGATTAGTGCTTTGAATCTGGCCTCAAAGTGAAACAAGTGCTCTCACTCCTGCTGACTGCATCAAATAATCCAAATTACTAATACCTTTTAGTATTGTTTTTGGTGTGCGAAGACATTAAAGTGCTTTTAGCAAATGAGGTAAAGATTTTCCATCCATGTTTAAAACAAGAACAGAGCAGTGTGGTGTGGGTGCCCAGAGGCTGCTGTGAGCTCGTGGCAGGGGCTGTGCAGGGCTGCCCTGTCCCTCCTGTGTCCTCTGGATCTGCCCTGGGCACGGCATCCCGGCAGGGAGCCCAGGGTGCAGAGAGGGGCATCCCTTCCCAGGGAGACCACGGCCGTGTGGAGTGGCCTGGGGTCACCTGAGGGTAGTGGCTCACCCCACTTTGATGGCAGCATCCCAGTTCAGAGGCATTTTGCATCCCCTGCTGCTGTTTCAGCTCAGATATGGCTGCAGATCATTTTGGGCTGCAGCTCTGACTTGCCTGGAGTTCCCTGATCTTGTGGATATTTGAGTGATGCTCTGTTACACTGCCTTTGTTGCTGAGGGTGGATATTAATTGGTGAGGGTGTAGATTTATTGCTTGTGGCTGGACCATGCCCATGTTGGGCCCTTTAGGGCCGTTTTTCCTCCCTGATCTCCTCTGCCCATGGCACTCTTGGTGTCTGGGGCTGCCCAACAGCTCAGCCCCCCAGGGCAGGGCAGCAGCAGCGACCCCAGGCACGTGGCAGGGATTTTCCTGTGGGGATGTGCGTGTTTGGAGACATTCCTTGCGAGCAGATGTCTGATTTCCTGGGAAGAGGAGAAAAGACTTGCCAGATGAGACTGAGCCTTGAAACTGGCGAAGTGCTTTTCACATGTCAGCTCCCTGGCCCTGCCCAGCCATGGCTCATCAGCCCTGGGAGGGACAGTGGGGGCACCAGCCAGTGCTGCGGCGGGTTTGGTGCATTCTGAGCTTGGTTTCAATTTTAGTATATCCCTCTGAATGTTTCACTCCGTGCTCCAGCACAAGCCAGAGCACTGTCCCCATCTCCCTGGAGTGGAGCCCTTCCCTTGGCTGGCCAGTGCTGACCTGGGGGTGTCTGGAGTGTTGTGGTACCCCCAGCTGTCCCCACAGCCCTGCCCACCTCTGGGCTCCAGCAGGAGCTGGAGCAGCCAGGGCTGAGTGAGCCCACCCCTGTGGGGAGGTTGTGCTGTATCCAGAGCTGGCTGCAGGCACAGAATGGAAATAAGACTATTTACCCAACTTTTGTTAACTTCTTTATTTCCCCTTAATATACACCTACAGCCTCACTATAGAAACACTGGAAACCAGACTTTAGCAGGCCTGAGAGACTGCAGCATTATCCATCTTCTGTAAATACTGTGGAGCAGTTGGAAACCTTTTTATTATCACAGCTCAGCTGGAAAAGAGCACCACATTCCTGCTGCCCTTTGGGATTACTTCTCTTGCTTGTGGGGTGGGGGGTAGCAGCTGTTGAAGCATTTTGGTTTAAGTGTTTCATGAGATAAAAGTGTAATTTGCTGGATTTTAAATATCTCGTGCATCAGATCAGCATAAGCATTGCAGGTAAATCAGCCTTGCTCTGTTCCACAGAGATGCCTCTTCCCTGCCCAGGAATCTTCCACAGACTTGGGCTTGGAGTGCTTGATGCTGCAAAATCAGTGGAGGTTTGCGTGTTGGAAATGAAGCTTTGGCTCTGGAGCAAAGCTTATCCCAGACCTTTAAATCTAATAAGACCCTCCTGACAGCATCCAAAGGCCAGGCACCCTCTGACAGCTCCTAATTCCACCCGAGCCCCGTGAGACTCATCTCTGGACGTGCAAATGTGTCCAGTTCTCTTTAATGAAGATAAATTTCTTAATTAAGATATGCAGCTGCCTGGGGCACTCTTGAGATTTTGATGAGACTGAGCTTGGCTGGGAGCTGGTGCAGATCCTTTGGCTGCTGTCCCAGGGAGCTCGTGTGGTGAGGGATGGGATGGATGGGATTCTGCAGCCTGGCCAGAGCCCTGTGCTCCCTGTGACTCACCAGGAAAGGGCTGTCATCAGTGCTGGTCACCAGCCCAAACCTTCCTATCCTGCTCAAAACTAACCAGCTTCTTTGCCTCCTTGATGTGTTTCAGCTGACAAGAAATAACTGTCCCTGGCAGCATCACCCACACCCTACCTGCTGCTGCTGAGCACTAATGAACTTGTGTTGGATTTCTGCCTCTAAACTGTTGTTGCATCCATTTTTTTCACCCCCTTCAAGACAGCCTTTATAAAAATAATATATTTAGCAATGACTGGGTGAGTGCTGAAGCTGGCAGAGCTGTGCCATAGAGTGTGACAATGCTGAGCTTGTGAGGCAATGGCTGAGGGTGAGGAGGCTCTCACCAAGGCTCTAGGGTGAGATGCAGCTTTTTTCTTAAAAGAAAGAAAAAAAATTAAGTCTTACGTAAGTCAAAACATCTGCCGGTGCATGACTAATGCCTTCCCTCCTCCCTGGTGTGGCAACTGAAGTCCATGGGAATTATATAAATGATTGTTTCCTGTAAGAAGTTCTACATTGTTCATAGGGCTTTTGGGGACAAGCCTTGTGTGCAGCCACCCCTTCCCTTGTGCTGTTTGCGGGTGGCTTTGGATCCAGCTGCTGCTGGCCCCGCTGCACTGCTGCCACCAGCTGACAGCAGCAAGTCCAAACACACTGTCCCCGGCCAGCTGGTGCCAGGCCGGCTTTATTCCTGCCAAAGTCAGCTGAACGGGACAAGTGCCCGTGTCCAAAGCTGTGTTAGTGATGCACAGTGCTGAGAGCTGGATTAGCTGGGTGCTGGGCTGTGGGTGTGCCCGGGGTGGCCCCGGGTGATGCTGCTGTGCCCTGCAGCCCAGCCTGCCTGACTCTGGGGTGCTGCTGCCTTCCCCAGCACAGGGCTGATGGCAGCAAGTGCAGGGACAGAGCCAGCATCCCTTTGCCCTGTGAATGTGTTGGTGAGGGCTGATCTGTCTGAGGGGAATGCAAGGAAATGTTTTATACACCCAACAGCCAAAGTGGCCCCCAAATGTGGTTTTATTCCCACAGAGCTTCCCCATTCTGGCAATGGTACTCTGCAGCATCTTTATAACTTTTCTCACTTGTTTGCCTCTTGATTCCAATTTAAACCTTGTGTGGATCTGGTTCCCCCTGCCCATCCCAAGGCTCCCAGGTCCCAGCAGGACTCCTGTGGCTGCCAGTCTGCCCAGTACCACCCAGCAGGGAATGGGGCTAATTCACTTCTCTGCTGAATTTCTATTGTTATGTCTTGAATTTTGATCTTGTTTCCCTGCCTGGATCTCTCAGTTCTGGACACTCTGGGTCTGTGTCTCTGGTCAGAGCAGGAGGAGCTGCTGGGTCCCCCAGAGGTGAGCCCTCCTGGCAGGTGGGTGGATGCAGGGTGTCTCAGCTTCCAGGCCATGCTCTGGGGTTCTGCTTTCCATGGTCTGGGACATTTACTGCTGCCAGAATTACTAATGGGCTTCTGCTTTTAGCCTGAGTGCTGCTGACTGCTGCTCCAAGGTGGAAGTCATGGAGTCAATTAAGTAATTACCTGGCGTTTCAGCTGCCAGCATTGAGAGGTTTTGTTTCTCACCACTGGCGTCAATCCCAACACACATCTCACCCAGACTCCTCAGCAGGGGCTTGTGCACTACAAGAGCAGGCTGCTGGGCCATGGACGGGCTGGAGCTGCTTTTCCTGCAGGTGTTCTGGTGACAAATGGCTCCTCCTCCCTCCGTTTAGTCTCATTCTGGCACATAAATCCAGGCATAAACAGGCTGAGCAGAAGTTTTTGAAATTGTCTCTTCATAGTTTTCTTGTTCTGACTGTTTTACCCTTGCTTATCTGATGAGCAGCAATTCACCAGTGAAATGTGGAGTTCAGAGCTGAGCTGTAGGTGACACGCAGTGGCAGGAGGAGCAGCCAGACTGCTGAGGCCCATGATCCAGGGAAATACATCTCCAGTGGCTTCTGGGACTCCTCAGCCTCTTGGTGAGACAGAGCTGGAAGTGCTGGGCACTGCTGGAATGTGCAGGGACAGGGCTGGTGGGGGCAGGATGGATCCCTGCCCTCGGGCACCTCTGGGCAGGAGGTCCAGGGGCACAAATTCATAATCCATGGCAAAGCATGGAAGCCTTGTTGGTGAAAGTTGTGTTCTTAATTAAATCAGAGTTGGAAAGTGCTGAGGGGGCCAGAGCCCCATGAAGAGCTCTCTGGCCTCTCTTGCACTTCCCTGTAATTTATGGGGAGGATAAATGAACCTTAATTGGAGCAGGGGCATGTTTGGGGAATGTCTTACCCTGGCAGAGATGGAGTGGAGGGAGGTCTGCTACCCTTGCATTGCAAAGGCTGAGAACTGCTTCATGTTTGGGAACAGGGGAAGGCAGCAGTGAAGTGGTAAATACACCGGCAGAACAACCCAAAGAGTTTTTAGCAAAGGAATGAAGTCCCAGTGATGGGCATTTTGGTGGCAAATCAGCAGCCGTATGGCACAAGGGACCAGGAACAATTTGTGTCCAAACTCTGCTCCCAAGTCCTTCAGCTGAAAAAAAACTAAATCTATGCAAGGGAGCTGGAATATCAACTAAGAAACACTTCTATTAATGTGTTGACTTTTTTGCCTTTGGATTTCACCTGATTTACCCATTTTCTCTGCATGGGAATGCAAGTTGTTGTTTCCTATTTGTCAGCCCCTGCCTGTGACCTCCCTCACAGGTGTCTGGTGGGATACAGAGTGTTGTGTCCACCCAGAGACACGGAGTAACTGTACAGGAAATCACTGATAGAAACCAGGCACTGGAAAGTAAAGTCATCTCCCACTGAGAAGGAAGGTCTTAGCCTTTCCTGGGGCTGGGATGTTGTTTCTGGGCTCTTGATGGTACTCATTCTCAAAACACTCAGCATCCTCATGGATCTGCAAGCAGCTGAATTAATTTAATTCAGCTTTTTTTTCCTTGGCTTATTTGGTGGGGAAGGGAACTGCACCCAGACTAAGAAGCAAACAGCCAAAGCGTGACTCTAAGGCTGGCAATGGAATACACTGTTGGGAGATAATCAAAGAGAATGGGAGGTATTACAGACCTATCACTGTGTCTAAGTGTGCATGGATTATCAGTGTGGGAGCTTTTATACTGGAGTAGTTTGGAGCTAGTGAGATTACTCATGATTTTTATAACATTTACTGGATCAGCATCAGTGTCCAAATGGGAGATATCTGCATATGAAAACTGTCTCTGAAACGTCAGCAAGTGTTGCTTTTTGTTGTTGGCAGAAGGCCAAAACCAGCAAAGGCCAATTCACTGCTGGCTCATCCCTGGACTCTGTGTTCCTGTCCCAGGTCAGGGCTGTGCCTGCTCACCTGCTGCCTCCTCTCCCCAGGCTGCCTGCCCAGCAGCCACTGGCATTTCATCCTGCCCTCAGGTCAGGCCCAACTCAATCAGCATTGGTTTACAATGAAATGCCCAGACTGATTTTACTCATTGTGTCCATCTTAAAGCACTGCAGGAAAAAGTTCAAATACTATTGCTGGCTCCTTTGGCTGCTAAGTCTCACAGCATTTTCATGGAAGTTTCCACGCTGCTCTGTAAAACTGTTAAGATGCTTTTGGCTGATTTATATTGGCCTAAAATCATTGCAGTAGACTAAAAACAAAAAAAGGGATTTCGTTTGTGCTTTCAAGTAATTTCTGTGTGAAATGACCAGATACTTGTGGAGCTGTGACACAGCCAAAGCAGCAAAGGTTGAGTTTGAGGGTCCTGCCAGCACAACCTCTGCTAGGGTGATAAATGTGCTTCTGCACGTGGGCTGGGAACATTTTGTCTAGTAAAAGGTTGTTAGCACTTCCTGTGGTCTGGTGTGCTTTGAAGGCTGGAGGCTCCCAGCATCACTGCCTGCACACAGGGCTGCTGGGACCACTGCTCAAACAGAGGCTTTTAGCCAAAACCTAATGACAGGAATGAAAACCAGCACCTCTGAAGCCGCCTCTGCAGCCTGTTGTCTTTGAATACGGCAGTGCAAAAACCCAGCAGGTCCTGGCAGGCTCTGATCCTTCACTCCAGGACATCCTCTGGCTGCTCAGTCCTTCACCTGCTCGTGCTGCTTTTGGCTGGGGGAGAGTTAATTCTCTTCCCAGTGGCTGGTCTGGGGCTGTGTTTGGGATTTGTGCTGAACACAGTGATTATAAATAGAGATGTTTTTGCTCTGTCTGAGCAGGGCTCACACAGAACCAGGGCCTTTCCTGCTCCTCGCACTGCCACACTGATGAGAAAGCTGAGTGCATGGGAGGCTGGCAGGGGAAACAGCCAGGAAAGGTGACCCCAGCTGACCCAAGGGACGTTCCAGACCATGGGACATCATGCTCAGTACACAAGGTGGGGGTCCCTGGAGTTTGTCTTCCCAAGTAACTGCTGCAGGAGATGGAGCCCTGCTGCCCTGGAGGTGGCTGAACACCTGACTGCCTGTGGAAGGTAGTGAATGAATTCCTTTACTTTGCTTGTGTGTGTGGCTTTTGCTTTACCTATAAACTGTCTTTATCTCAACCCACAAGTTTTCTCACTTCTACCCTTCTGATTCTATTGCCAGTCCCATTGGTGGGAGGGTGAGGGAGTAGTTGTGTGATGTTTGGATGCTGACTGGGGTTAAACCACGACAATGTGGGATCTTTTTGTTCCAAAAGTCTCAACTTTAGACTAAATTTAGTCCTGTAGAAATCAATAAATGGTTGCCAACTTTAACACAAAGGCAGAGCAAGGTCAATATTAAATATTTCTGAGCAATATTACCCATGGTTTCAGGTTCATATCCTTTCCTGCTGGGAATGACATGATGGGAAACTTTCCACTGCTTTAAATATTAAGGAATCTCTGAAAATTCTTAGAAACAATTAACTCAAAATTTTCTCTGGTTTGGGGTTTGATGTTTTCTTTTTAAATACAGTATGTTATTCTGCTGATTTTTCATCCAGTGTTGGTGTCCAGAGGCTTGTTTCTGTGGTGTATTTGTACATCTATGTACACACGAGGCAGACCTTGGTGGAATGTTAGGTTTTAGTTTCAAGATCGATGTACTAAAAGCAGCTGAGGATGAGCTGTTTGTCTCTGGGGCATGGGGGAAAACAACAGTTCTGCAGGAGGCACTGAGCACCACGGGGGAACAAATGCTCTTTATATTATTAAGTCACGCACAACCAGATGGGAATTATATAAAATTCCACTTAAATATTTTGTGTCAACAACATAAGTGAAAATAAGTAGCTTTTAGAGATTTGCTTTGTGTCAGGCTGCTCCACCTCCTAATAAGCTTTTCCATACATTTCTTTGCTAACGGAACAGGGCAACAAGTTTATGAAAATGCAGTTGGGACCTCCTGGGATTTTAATTCAAATGAGTATATCAGAGGCTTGGAAGGAGGAGATATGTTCTGTCTATAATAACAAGTTGTAACTTGGTCGTTCAGCAAGATAAAGCAGTTTATTCCTGCTACACCGAAGCCCAGAGTGGCAATAAAACAGCGGGAAGCGTTCCTCCAGAGGAGGAGAGCTGTCCTCACTCAGCAGGGATCCCAGGGATGTGCTCAGGCAGGCTCCAGCCGGGCACGGAGGGCTCTGCTGCCCAAATTCTCGGGCAGTGCGGCCGCAGGGCTGCCAGGAGCCTGGTGGTGACACTGCCATGGAGGGACAGCCACAGCACCCAAGGGGAAAGTGCTCACCCAGCACCCAGCTGTGCACCCAGGCCTACAGGATCATCCTGCCATGGGGGGACAGCCACAGCACCCAAAGGGAAAGTGCTCACCCAGCACTGAACTCTGTGCTTCAGCCTACAGGATCATCCTGCCATGGGGGGACAGCCACAGCACCCAACGGGAAAGTGCTCACCCAGCACCCAGCTGTGCACCCAGGCCTACAGAGATCATCCTGCCATGGGGGGACAGCCACAGCACCCAAAGGGAAAGTGCTCACCCAGCACCCAGCTGTGCACCCAGGCCTACAGAGATCATCCTGCCATGGGGGGACAGCCACAGCACCCAAAGGGAAAGTGCTCACCCAGCACCCAGCTGTGCACCTCAGCCTACAGGATCATCCTGCCGTGGGGGGACAGCCACAGCACCCAAGGGGAAAGTGCTCACCCAGCACGCAGCTGTGCCCCCAGGCCGGAGCGAAGCAGCGATGGCAGCGGCTGGGAATGCCCAGAGAGCAGCGGTGGGAGCTGCCCCATCCCGCGGGGGAAGCCGTGTCTGCTCCGGGCTCTGCGCTGCTCACCCACGGCATTCTGGAGCTGCCCCAGCGGCTGTTTCATCACACTCCTTTGGAAAGTGAACACGGAACGTTTTGCAGCTGTGACAGAGCTCCGCTCTCTGACAAGCCAGCGGTCCGTGCGGCTGGATGGGTCCTGCTCCTGCTGCCCTTCCCGGGGCTCCGGGCTGGCTGCGGGCCGGCGGAATGCCGGGCTTACCGGGAACACCGGGGCTACGGCACACGGGGGAACGAGCGGCGGGACCCCAGCCCGCTCCCCCGGCAATTCCGTGTTCACCATCCCCGTTCCCCTCGCAATTCCTTCTTCTCCGGCAGTCCCCATTCCCGGCAGTTCCCGGTGCGCTGTCCCCGTTCCCGGCAGTTCCCGGCTCGTTATCCCCGTTCCCGGTCGCAGTTCCCGGCAGTTCCCGGCTCGTTATCCCCGTTCCCGGGTCGCAATTCCCGGCAGTTCCCGGCTCGCTATCCCCGTTCCCGGGTCGCAGTTCCCGGTGCGCTGTCCCCGTTCCCGGCAGTTCCCGGCTCGCTATCCCCGTTCCCGGATCGCTGTTCCCGGCAGTTCCCGGTCGCTATCCCCGTTCCCGGATCGCTGTTCCCGGCAGTTCCCGGTCGCTATCCCCGTTCCCGGCTCGCAGTTCCCGGGAGTTCCCGGCTCGCTGTCCCCGTTCCCGGGTCGTTATCCCCGTTCCCGGCTCGTTACCCCGTTCCCGGCTCGCAGTTCCCGGCAGTTCCCGGCTCGTTACCCCGTTCCCGGCTCGCAGTTCCCGGCAGTTCCCGGTCGCTATCCCCGTTCCCGGGTCGCTGTTCCCGGCAGTTCCCGGCCGTGCCGGAAGCGCGGGCGGAAGCGCGCGGTGCTGCGCGCGCGGGCTCTGGGCCCGCCGGCGCTCAGAGCGGGACCGTGGGACCGTGGGCCGTGGGACCGTGGGACCGCGCCCGCCGCACCGGGGCCGTGGGACCGCACCACAGAACACCGCCATGGCCCTGGCACCGCCGCTGCTGGAGCCGCCCTGGCCGCCCAGCCTGGCCCCGCTGAAGGTGCGTGCGGGAGGCCGGGCGGGTCCCGGTGGGGCCGGGTCCCGGTGGGACTGGGGGCTGTCCGGGCCGGGTCCCGGTGGGGCCGGGGGCTGGCGGGGCGGGGTCCCGGTGGGGCCGGGGGCTGTCCGGGCGGGGTCCCGGTGGGGCCGGGGCCGGCACGGCCGCTCAGCCGCGCTGTCCCCGCGCAGCCCGGGCCTTGAGCGAGCCCCGCTGCCGGCACAGCCCTGCCCGGGCCCGGCTCACCCCGCTCTCGTTGCAGGCCGTGGATGACTTGCTGCGCTGTGGGATTTGCTTCGACTACTTCAGCATCGCCGTGATCATCCCGCAGTGCTCGCACAGCTGTGAGTGCCGCGGCGGGGACATCCTCGCGCTGTCTCGGGAGAGTTGGGAGTGTTCAGCCTGCTGAAGAGAAGGTTCTGGAGCCTGCGGGAAAGATGGAGAGAAACTATTTACGAGGGCCTGGAGTACCAGCACGAGGGGGAATGGCTCCCCAGTGACAGAGGACAGGGTTAGATTAGAGATTCAGGAGAAACTGTTCCCTGGGAGGGGGGTGATGCCCTGGCACAGGTTGCCCAGAGAAGCTGTGGCTGCCCCATCCTTGGAAATGTCCCTGGACAGGGTTTGGAGCAGCCTGGGATAGTGGAAGGTATCCTTGCCCGTGGCAGGATGGGCTTGAAGGTGCATTCCCACCCAAACCATCCTAGGGTTCTGTGATTCTCTTTGTGATGGAGGCTGGGAGGAGCTCTGCAAGATGGAAGCAGCCAGAACTTTCCCTCGTGTCGTTTCTGCTATAATACACACATGTGGCATCTGGCATTCTTCATTTAAATATCTTTCTTAACATCTGGAGGGTGGTACAAATGCAAAGCTCTATGAGGAGAGCATTAAGAGCTCAAATTTTCCATGCTGCTCTGTGTGCCCTGGGCGATGTCTGCTGGAACCTGGCCCCAAGAGGTTTGCTGAGGCTGGATTAGGGGGAAGTACCTTGCCCTTTCTCATGTTAAGATAAATGCTTGTGATTGTTCGGTTCAGAAACTGTGGCACTTCCTTCCGTGAAGGAAAACGTTGTAGTTTGGCAATGAAATGTAGTTTAGCTTGGCAAAGCTGTCACCACTGAAACCAGTGTGGGGAGCCACGAAACTGGAAATTCTCTACAGCTGCAGGTAGTACAGGCTGCCTGGGGCACGGAGGCTGCAGCAGCACTCACACACTGCACACAGGGCCTGGCCCATGGAAGGTGTGCTGGGGTGTCAGATGCTGGTAGCCTGGATCTGCCACTTCATTCCTATTCATACAGTTAAAGTTTGTTTCTTTTCTTTATGGGTTTCTCACCCTATGTCATTTCTTACTATATATGTAGTAATTTTTGAGCATTTAGATGGATTTGTGGTTTTAAGTGTTAATTGGTGCATTAGACCAGGTTGGATTGGGCTTGGAGCAACCTGGTCTAGTGGAAGGTGTCCCTGCCCATGGCAGGGGGTGGGATGAAATGAGCTTTAAGGTCCCTCCCAACCCAAACCATTCTGGGATTAATTAATGCTTCTGCTGCTTTTCAGGTGCATTCCCAGAGGGTCTGTGAAATACAGATCTCTTTCAGGAGCTGCTGCTGAGTGTGTTCAGTGCTAAGACTCTGACCCTGGTGATCTAGTGAGGGAAAATGTCTTTTCCTGGAGAATGATGAGACTTTTGAAGTCCTTAAGTGGCGGTGAAAGCTCACAGAGAAATTGACTGTGACAACATGAAGCTTATGGCGTGTTTCACACCGAGTCTGTTGAGGCATCCTGTGATGATGAGGTGGCATTAAGCTGTCTCTCAGCATTTCAGTGCTGTCTCCCCTCCTTTTTTAGCCTCTTCTTTCAAGAACAAGTTGGTGTTATTTTGGAAAGGGGCAGAAGAGCCAGGGGAAAAGGAGGTTGTGAGTTTGTCTGGGGCTGGGCAGGAAGATCAAAGTGATCAACATTAGTCATGTCAAAACCCCGGCATGGTGAGGGAGTGAGCAGTGCAAACATTTCTGTAGTGCTGGTGGCTGGTGAAGCGTTTCTTGTACTGGGAAGCAGAAGGAACCAAACATCAGCTATGGACAGAGGAGCTGACATTCGATGTTGAAATGTGTTTGCATAAAATACAGCTGCTTTTGCCACAATGCTAATCTCAATTCCATGTAAAAATGGTGTATTTTCAATATTTGTGTGTTGTGGAATAGCTTGCATGTATTGTACAATAAGGAAATACACAAGCAAGGATGTGGAACTGCATTTGGGATAATGTTCAAAATCCTGTATTTCCTTTTTCCAGATTGTTCCCTTTGTATCCGCAAGTTTTTGTCCTACAAAACGCAGTGTCCAACGTGCTGTGTGGTGAGTGGTTTTGGTTCGGGATTTCCCCCTCAATTTATTTTTTATCTTTTGACAAATCTCAGGAGCTTTTCCCTTTGGACCGTGTCAAATAATCAATTCTGATTGCCTGGGCAAAATATGGTGCTCTGGCACCTGGAATTCTCCTGTTTCAGAGGTGCTCCTCTGTCAGTACAGGCAGGAGGGGATGGAGCATGGGGCCTGGGGTCTGGCTCAGGGCTGTGGTACAACCTGTCACAAAACATTTAACATCAATTTGTTAAAATACTCCATCACTTAAACCAGCAGTGCTGAAACAGAAGCACTTTATTATCTGTGTGTGTGGTCCCATTTTATCTCAAAATAAAATAAAAAGTAATAAAAGCTTTATTAAAAAGAAGAGCAGTGTTGCAGTGAGGTAAAAATCAGACATTGTTTAAAAAGAATGAATTGAATGCACAAAGGCATCTCATAATTCATATTTTCATTCCGTAATCAGAAGATTAATGTCTCCCTTCATCAATTTTCACGCTTTGTTGCTTAAGGTTCTTACCACCTTCAGAAGGTCTTTAGTTTGGTTTTCAGAATTGTTAGACCTGTGCTGCAATAAACCATTGCTGGAGCCTGGGCACACTGGGCTTTGTTGCTTTAACTTTATGCTTTGTTTTTACCTATTATCCTTAATATCCCAGACTTAAGTTCTCAGACAGTTATTTCAGTATGAGATATTTTTGAGGAAGAAGTGTTTACCCTGTAAGCATCTTAATTCCTGTAGCACTTCAGTGGGAGTAGTTGAAGCATTGAGCCAAGAAGCGAGTTACTGATCACTTGAACATTTTCTGGGCACTTGCTGTTTTCACTGTGTTTGAATGTTTCTTTCTTTCTTTCTTTCTTTCTTTCTTTCTTTCTTTCTTTCTTTCTTTCTTTCTTTCTTTCTTTTTTTAATAGGCAGTGTCAGAATCTGACCTGAAAAACAACCGGATTTTAGATGATCTAGTGAAGAGCTTTGGTTCTGCAAGGTACTTATGTAATTTTATTGCTACTCCCTCTGTTTTGGCAGCTGGAAAGGTGTAACTGTGTGTGACCAAGACTCTGGAGAGGGGCAGTGTGAGAACTGAGCAAAAAAACCATTGTGTTGTCACAGAAGCATTGTCAAGGATGAGTGTGTGCACTTTGGATAAATCCTGCAGTGTTGTGGCTGAAGGTTACTGTCCACTCAAGTGAGGTGGAGGTTTTACAAGCTTCTTTTGGTTCTGCTTCTGGTTAGCTGCTCTGGAAGCTACAATCTCTGCCAGTGTGTAGGGAGTCAACAGACAGCAGGATTCTCTGGGGGAAATAATGGTAGTAAAGATTTTCTTCAAGATCCTTCCTGTGTGTGCAGGGGAGATTCTGAATGGAAGGATTTTGTCCAGTGGTAGTGGTCACCTTTGCAAGAGCATTCTTTTGGTGAAGTCACTGGCTAGGAAAAATATAGGTACTGAAAGACTAAAAATGTGAGTTTCCTTGAGTAAGGAAAGTAATGGAGTGCTGTGCTTTCAACTCAATTTCTTGGCCACTTTTATGTTTGTTTTAAATTAATTTTTGAGCTCCACATCCCTTTAAAATACAGGAACAACAGAATAAATATGACTTGGTAAATTCTCACAGCAGTAGATACATGAAGCTCCTTGTATTATCTGTTTTCTTTTGATGAGAAGCTACTCAGTGATTTGCTGGGAATTCTGTGGGTGTTCCTGTCTCTATAGGAGACAAATGCACTTTGATCTTTTTCTCTGAAATTAACTTGGAGCTGGGAGTCAGTGAGACTCTTGGCTTTGTAAGTGACAAGAAGCATAGTTCACTTGATGGCTTTGTTTCATGAGACAGTTTTTCTCTGATGAAGATCATAGAATGGAAATAGATCTAATCTTCTATATGACCACTACTAGATTTAATTGATTTATTTGAGTAATTTAGTACAGTTCCATTGTTTCAGCTTGAATTCTGGTGCTTCCTAGTGATAAATGGATTACTATTTTTTTGTTAATGCCAAATTTTGTAGGGAACAAGTAGTGCTGACTTGGATCCATTATGATATTGAATCTTAAATGTTAATTTTTTTGGACTGCTTTAATGGATCAGTATAAATCTCACCAGTGATAGTAATTCAATAACCTTCCCTTTTGCAACTTGGAGTTCAATCAATTTCTCACATGAGGTTGGATGGATAGGAGCCCAGAGTGGAGCCCAGTGTGGCCCAGGAGGAGGAGAGCAGTGCAGGGCTCACAGGGGCTCGGGCTGGGAAAGGCTCCTGCTGGCTGCTCCAGTGGGACAGGGTGCTCCTAGGGGACAGACTGCTCCTACGGGACAGGCTGCTCTAGTGGAACAGGGTGCTCCAAAGGGACAGACTGCTCCAAGGGGACAGGGTGCTCCAGTGGGACAGGGTGCTCCAGTGGGACAGGGTGCTCCAGTGGGACAGGGTGCTCCAGTGGGACAGACTGCTCCAGTGGGACAGGGTGCTCCAAGGGGACAGGGTGCTCCAGTGGGACAGGCTGCTCCAAGGGGACAGGCTGCTCAGGGAAATGCAGGCAATGGTCAGTCGTGTCCAGACTTTGGGCACGTGGGCAGGGTCTCTCCCCTGGGCTGCACATGCCCTGAGCTGAGGGGACACTGCTGAACACCACTGCTGTTCTGTCCTGGTGATATTGGTACAAGACAAATCTCCTGTCTCCCCCCTCCTTCTCCATCTGCTTTGTTTTCCCTTGGCTGTCCCCAAAACCAAATCCACAATCCTGGGTTTGAAGAGCTCAGCGTGTTTGAAAGATCAAGTATATTCTAACTTGACTTTGAGCCTTGGGTAGTTTGATGAAAATTAGGCCTTAAATCTTCTCAGCATTTCACAAAGTGCAAACCCATTTCTTAAGTCAGGCCTGGAGGGGAAGAAAATGTTAATGTTGGTGGCACGTAGCAGAGTGAAAGCTGTGCTCCAAGGTCAGTGTGTGCAGGGAATGGGAATCCTTCCAACCAGACCGAGCACTGATCCCATTTATGCCCTGCTCAGCATTAGGGGTTTGCAGGATGGGCTGTGGTGGATGTGCTCAGGGGAATGCAGCTCCCTCCCTGTGCAGAGGGTGGGCTCTCTGTGGAAGTGGAGATGTCCTGTGCTTCCTTATGGCCGTGGATGTTTCTCTCTGAAGGGAGAGGAGCAGTTCTGAGCAGGCTTTGATGGCTGTGAGTGTACAGTGCCCTGGTGATGGGCACACCCTGACCCCAGTGGGGCAGGAGCTTGGGGATGTTGCCATGAGCAGTTTTCTGTTCCCTTACCTATCTGTGCTCTAGGGCAGAATTCATGGCTCTGGCAAGGCCAGGAAACAAAGATGAGGAACAGTATTTGCAGCAGCTGTCCTTAATGAAGAGTTCTCTTACCAGTTGCAGTGAGGCCAGTATCTTCAAAAATAACATGTAGAGTTTTGTGTGAAGTGTAAAGAATTGTTTTCATTCCCTCTACTAGAGAGACTGAGAAAAATTGCCAGTTTCTGCATCACCTTGTTAGAGAATTTAGCAATAGAAATTAGAATTAGACTTGTCTAAGTAGAAAAGTAATTGTCCTTGCTGAAAAGAATCTCTGCTTTTCTTTGTGCATAGGGAAGAAGAATGTTTCTACTGTCAAGTTTATCTCTGTTTCCTAACCAGGATTACTCGACAGGTAGTGAGTCAGAGGAATAAACATATCGAATCTGGATGCTCAAGAGAGCAGGTGCTGTCACTGCTGATGCAGTGACTGAGCCTCCAGCAGGAATGCTGGAGGAATTTCAAGGAGATACATTGCCTTTAGTGCAGTTGGGACTGTCCTATGTGAGTTGTTCCTAGGAAGATTCACTGCTCTGGGTCTTGCTTGGAATTTGTTTATGTGGAAGCCCTGAATTCCCAATGACTCTTCATTGCTCCTTCAGCAAGGCATAAGTAAGAGCACTGTAAAATGGGAACCAGGAGCCTGATAAAGGACACTTGGCTTTTATGGGTGCTACAGATCTGAAGGAAGAAATGTGGGCAGCTGTTGATGCTGTTGTTGAAGCAGAGGGAGGGTGCTGGAGGGAAGGATGTTAAGAAACCATCCATCTTTAGTTAAACAGGTGTTTTTTATCTCCCTGCCCTGACCCATCTCATGACTGAGGAGGGTGGGTTTTGCAGGAGGCTTTGGGTAATGACTGTTTTGGTGGATCTGAGCCCACAACACCTGGCTGATTCATTTCAGCCTTCAAAGGGAAGGACACTGCTCTGCTCATAAACTGAGCGTTGTCAGCTGTGCTGCAGTTACTGCTTTGTGTCAGGAAGGTAAATTCTGTCAGCTTTAGGGCTCATACAGTCTGTTAAATTCTTGAGAGTATCACAGATAACCCTGAGACCATACACAATATGCAGAGGTTTTTGACAATTGTGTAGAACTGATGTTTGCTATAGGATCAGCTCCCAGATGAGCTGGCCAGGCTGGTGATGGTGAGGCTGGACCCCTCCATCACTGCATCACTCTGGGTTTACTGAATGAGGGATGAGCTTCCAGTCTAGTCATGCTTGTCCAGATCTCCAGTCACACCTGTCAGAGCTTCTGTGATTGGTGAGGAATTTGAGTAGTTCACTCTGGTGCTGAGGGAGAGGGTGGCAGGTGACAAAATGCTGTTGGAGAGCCCAGGGCTGTGCCAGGAGCATCTGCTGTGCCTGGGTCTTCTGTCCCTGGGTCTGGGGTGTGGGACCATGAGGTGTCATCACCCAGCTGCTCATGAGCCCAAAAAACTCACATTCTGGGAGACGCCAGTGTGGGACTGCTCCCTCCCCTTTTCCCTCAGTCCTAGCATTTTTTGTATTTTTCACACCCGAAAAAAAGTGTGTGTTGGCAAACAAGTTTTCAAGTTCTTCACACCATCCAGTGTGCTAGCTGTGTGGTTTTTGGATGTTTCTAGACAGCAGCTGTTGCAGTTGGTGTCGGATGCTCCCCCGAGTTCACCCCCTCCGGCCCGTGGCCACAGGAGCCCTGGTTCTCAGCCAGATCCTAAAGAGGGGCCAGGGATTGACAGCTTCTTGAGAAAGGACAAAGTGTGCACCTCCACGAAGGCAGGTGGCCTGGCGTGGACTGCTCAGAAGGGTTTCAAAACTGAGGAACACCACGACCCTGACAGCGCTTCTGCAGAGGCTGGCGGTACAGACAGCAAAGTGGGGTCACAGGAGATTCCTGCGTCCACTGAAAGTAATGAAAAGCCTTCTACATCTGTGGTAAAAGGAGACAAGAAAGGTGAGGAGTTTAATTTCTGGTTGTGTCCTGCTCTCTCCCCCCGTGTGGCTGGCTGTGTGTGTTAGAGGACCCTCCGTAGGTGGCAGTCGCCCCGTTTCACCACGTGGTTCTGATCTGTGTGGCACATTCATCTCCTTCCCCTTTCACTGCTGGTGTGGGTTTTGTGCTCCTTCACATCACTGCTGGTGTGGGACAGCTCTGCTCCAAGCATGTTCTTCACCAGAAAGCCTGAGCTGCTGCCAGGGAATTAAATGGGATTCAGAACTTGCAGATTCCTTTGCTTTGAGTAACAACACTAAAAACAATAGTTGTGCAACAGTCTTAGTAAAAATGAAGTAATTTCTCTTCTCCTTCCCCCTAATGACTAGACTGACACTGGCATTTGTTCTGCTCTTGTATTCCTGAGTAACCAGATGCAGGTTATTTTATAATGGGTTTGTTATTTGAGGAGTGAGCCTGAGCTCAAAATGAGCACGGCAGCAGTTCTGTTAATATTTCTGTTCACACACTCTCCACAAGAGTCATCTGCTTTATTTTTTTGTAATTCTAGAGAGTTTAGGTGGATTTACTTTGAAGCATGAAAATGCTCATTTGTACTAATCAACCACAATAAAACGACCGAATCCTCTTAGTTCTGACATGCTGGCAGCCATCCTATTGACCCAGCTAAAAGCCTAAATTAAAACAAAACCCCGTGTAGGAGTATACCCCTGGTTCTTATTAGTTCAAATTTAGCTGTTCTTTTCTTTAACGATTTATTCATCTGGAACTCTGAAGTTCATATGTATTCATTAGCTGGGTGAATCCTGCTTAAAGAGGTACCACAGCCAGGAAAAGAACCATGGCAAACCTGTCGTGGTTTTACTCCTCAGATCCGCTTGTGCTGGTAATTGAAAACTCACATGAAATTTTACTGCGTGTTTATCTTTGAGCAATTAAAACTTTCACTTGCTTCCCATTTTATGATCTTTTTGAATTTTTGAGCACGCATCACATGGAAATTATTTCCACAAATGCCAAGTAGTTGGTTGGACAGTATTTATGAAGCACCTGCAGTGAGAGGGTTTAGTGTTTTCTTCCTGTTCTGAGAACTCAAATGTAACTTGCAGTACAGTAACAGACAGCTCAGGACTGGTGTGTTTTGTTACTGTCCCAACTGTGAGTTTCTCAGAGGAAAACATTGGCTCTTTGCTGTTGTATCCACACCAGTGAATTCCTTCTCCCTTGCTTTCAGTGGAATGTCCTGTTTGTGAGGTCGCTGTTCTAGAGCAGTATATAAACAAACATCTGGATAGCTGCTTGACCAGAGAGGAGAAGAAGGACAGCCTCCGAAGGTAAGGAGCAGCTCTGAGAGCTTCCAAATGCCTGTGGCTGCTTTGTGCACTGCTGGACTCGCAGCTGTTTGTTGCTGGGGTGTTGTAGTAGTGGTTTGTGTTTGTTCCTGGCTTCCCTGCTGTGTAGAGCACTCTGAAATCACTGTGGGGATTGGCCCTCCTTGAGAAGGTATGTGGATTGCCAGCTCAGTTACTCTTTGGCTTTTAGTGGCAAGAAAACAGTGGCCAGTGCTTTAAAATATTCAGCACAAGGAGTTAGTCTGTGTGTTTCTGCTCCCTGGCATTAAAACCTTTCTGCTCCCTGGCATTAAAATTCCCTTCAGGTAACACTGATCCCCATTTTTCCTTTGGTGAATGAATTGCTCCCTGCGGTTCAGGTGTACCAAGAGACATTTTCTTCAATAGCTGTCAAGTTAAAGAATAAAAATTGCACCTTTCTCCCCTCTCAGTGGGGCTGTTGAAGTTTCCTGAAGATCTGGATTTCCATAAGATTAATGCATTCCTTTGGCTTTGTGCCCCTGCCCCAGCATTGGTCATGGTCTCCACGTTCACATCACAAGTGGAGCCTCAGTTTGTTTTACTTACAGCAGAAATTTAGGCTGCTTTTATTTCTGACTGATCAGACTGAAGAACTGGGAGGATTTGTACTTCAGTGCTTGTTTTTCCAATTTCCCTGAACCTTGAATTCGAGAGTAATTTTATGTTAAAGCTTTTGTTTTGCCCAGTCATGCTTAGAATGCAATCTGTAAGCTAAAGGACATTCAAGATGGAAAAATGGTG
Source organism: Sylvia borin (assembly GCA_014839755.1). Classification (NCBI taxonomy): domain Eukaryota; kingdom Metazoa; phylum Chordata; class Aves; order Passeriformes; family Sylviidae; genus Sylvia; species Sylvia borin. Next base: position 555,833 of record CM025968.1, read on the forward strand.
AATGGGAGTTGAAATCTGATGTTACATTTAATTTCCATTTGGAGTGGTTTAGTGCTTTCTGTGTTCATAACAAGTGGAAAAATAAGCCAGATGTGTCTTGGTGTCCCACCCATGTCCCTCAGAGGATTTTAAACTCTGCTTATTTAATATCTAGAGTGCTGAGGCCTTGAGCAGGTGCCCCAGCAGACTCTGCCCTTGGGGACTGGCAGTTCTGGGGCAGTGCCTGGTTTCTGGCACTGCTGTTTGGTGGCAGCACATCCCTAGTGCTCCTCTGAGCAGTGTGAGCTCTGTTCATGCGCAGAGCAGGCTGTGTTAGCTGAGCAGTCTCAGCAGAACTGCTGATTTAGCCCCCCAAAGCTCCACAGGGGTAATTCCAACATGTAAGTGTGTTTCCAGGGAGCGCTGTGTTTCTCAAGCATGGGAAAACCCAAGCAACATCAGGATTTAAACCTGTTGTGAGCTGTTTTCCCGTGGCTGGCTGCTGGAAAGCTGTCAGCACACTACAGCTCATGCTGCTGGTGAGCTGGAAAATGTACCAAGCTTCTGTAGGACTTTCAAAAGATTTAATTTAATTATTCGGTGAGATTTTTTATATTTCCCAAAATAATGTGAAAAAAGTTTCCCTGAAGAGTGTATTGTGGTAATCCATCTTCTTTTTAGCAGCCATGCTACAGGGCTGGATGAGAGTAAATAAATTAGTGCCAGTTTTTGTATAAAGACTTGTTTTTTTGACCTTGAAATTGTCAATGTGATAAGTCAAAAGTGCTGAATAGTTTTCAAATAAATCTCTCATTTTCACAGTGGAAAGCTGTTAACTGCTCTCTAATCCAGAGTAGTGCAGCTGAGCTTTATTTTGCTGCAGAAAGAAAAATGTCTAATTAAATGCTGTTTCTCTGTGAATTACTGCAGTTGCAGAAGATGTAGATGAGTTTTGGCCCCTTTGTTTTTCCTAGTTTGAGGGCATCTCACCAGGAGGTGTAGGGAAGCCTGAGCTAATTTGACAGGAGGAAATGTTCTGCTAATTTTAGGTGACAAAAGTTGTACTAGGACTTGAATTTTCTCTGGCATTTCTTGTAATTAAGATGTTTTCCCCAGCTGTGCCAGGAATGTTGAGTCTTTCTGACAGAAAGCAGTGGAAAGTAGTAAATTTTGGCTTTAGATGTTATTCCTCTGAGAGCACTGTTACTTATCTTTAGTGTCTCTGTATCATCAAACCATCCTTCTGTTAGCTGGGAACTGCTGCCTTCAGGTGCATGACTATTTTTCTAAAAGACATTTTTCTAGAAGGCTGAAAAATCTCCTAATTCACGTTTTTGGCTGGGTGTTTTAATGCTTTTAATATTTCTCCAGCTGATTCAAGTAAGTCATGGCCAGTACTGGGGTGGAAAACCAGTTGCTTTCATGTGTGTGTTATCTTGAGTGGGTGAAGTACTTTACAATTACTTAAGTAATGGTAATACTTTTTCACAGGAGTATGAATTAAATCAAGTCCCTTTTGCCTTCCTTTGGCAGTTCTGCTCACAAAAGGAAGCTGATGTCCAAGGTTGTTTATAACCTGCTGTCAGACCGAGATCTGAGGAAGAAGCTCAAGGAACATGGTCTGTCCACCTCTGGGACCCGCCAGCAGCTCATTAAGAGACACCAGGAGTTTGTGCACATGTACAACGCTCAGTGTGATTCCCTGAATCCCAAATCAGGTCAGTGGGAAGCTGCAGGGAGGTGGCTGCCATCACAAACCACCAGGCTGCTTTTCCCCTTCTCTGACCTCTTGGGGCAGGTGTAGCACTGGTTTGACTGGTGGGAGAACTGGAGCTGGAAGAATTTATCTTGTGTAGGTCAAGATCAGTGCAGAATACTTCTTTAAGCTGCTGGGAGTCCTCGGGGTGAGCCTTCACTCAGTGCTGGGGCTGGAGTGGCACTGGGTCTCTGCCTCGTTCATGCAGGGAAGGAGGAGTTCTGGGGTGTGTGGAGAGCCCTTGAGCTGCTCTCCCCTACATAATGCTAGCCTCTTCCTGTGTTCAGAACCTGTGCTCAAAGGTGAATTATTAAACTCACACTGCAGATGCAGACGTGCATTTTGGGTGGTAGCAGGAGCATGAGGTCACTGTGTAACACCAGTGGCTGAGCTGCTGAGGAAGCACAGGTGCCACATTCCTGCAGTGTGCTTAAACCAGTTTGGAACAGGTTTTATTCTTTCACAGCTTAATAAACTTCTGTTCTGCTTCACTGTCTGGTGAAGTGTTTGTTTTAATAACTGCCTGCAGCTGCTGGCACTGCTGTGGAGATGATGAAATGCAGAAACAGATTTGTAAAAGTAAATGTCAGGGTAAACTGTGCAGGGCTCTGCATAGCCGTGGCTCTAGTTAAATGTTACAGTTATGTTGTTTATAGGCTTTGGTGGTGTCTGACAGTTCTTGAAGCAGGTTGTAATTCCTCTGTCGGCTGTGGGCTTTGCCCTTGAGCCTGTGCATGGTTCTGTTGCCCTGGACAGTGGTTTGGGGGGCAAAGTAAGATGTACAGTAGATGCAATTACTGTGTATTCCACATAAATGGAAGTTCTCTCTGAATGAGGGCCTGTGTGCCACGAGCACTGTCGTGGGCAAGAGGTTTGGGAGGATTTGGAGACAGCATGTTTGCTTGGGATTGGAGCCTGAGCTCTCCCTCTTGGAGGGCTAATGCTGTTTATGTTTCAAATTCAGGGTGGTTTCAGTCTGTGCTGTTACAGCTTTTTATTACCCAGCTCCTGTTTCAGTGATCCCTTTCTGGTATTTCCAAACAGTTGCAGAGGTTGTTAAAGAGCTGGAGAAGAATGAGAAGATTCGGGTTCAGCTGGAGTGTAATAAACCTGCTGAAAATGTAAGTGGCTGGTCTTGGCTCTCACAGAGGGGTGGCCAGCAGAAACTGCAGTGTCACCCAGTGTCTGCCATTGCTTTACTGTGGGAATTCCCAGACTGCATGTTAGAACCCACATTTAGCATCCTGTAATGAGCCTGATTTTGTCACACCACACATTTGTCCTGGCAGTCCTGGGTGTGCTGCTGAGCTTTATGCCCAAACCCTTAAAGTAGGAGCAATTTTTGACTGCAGTGAAAATTCTTGAGTAATGTTCTCCTTGGCCATACTGGGAGGTTTTGACCCTCCATGGCAGCGTGGGGAATATTTTGCTTCCTAGAATTCTCTAGGATTTAGCTAGCAAATTCCATCCTTCCATATGGGCAATAGTGCCTGTTCTTTTCTCATGACATTTGATACTTTGGTGACTTTTGAAGCCTGTTTGCTGCAGTGTTAGGAAATATTTTATGGCCCACATGTGCTGGGTGTTCCATGGGCTGGCCTGGTCCTGGTGGCTCGGTGGAAGCAGGGCAGGACACTGTGGATACCTTTGTGAATGTGGATTAATGTGATGAGGTACTGAAAGCTGGGGGGGAAAACAAACAGTTGCCTCTTCCAGTTTTGAGTCTCTAATTTCAAAGTCTGCAGCTTTATCATCTTTTTATTTATGGTAAAAATATTTGTATGATTTTTTGTAGAGCTTGACCTTCACAAAGGACCAGACAGAGGAAGAAATTGATGAGATCCACGCTGAATATCGTAAGTAATGTAAAAAATTTCACCTCATTTTGCTTTTAAATTCACTTTCTTCTCCTTTGAACTAAAATACACGCACTGATTACCTCCAAAGGCTTCTCTGTTTAGACACTTTGCTCTTTCTTGGTGTCCTGCCATGTTTGCTGGCCATGCAAACAGCAGAGCAGGTGAGGGATGTGCAGCTCTGTGGTGTCACTGGGAGCCTTCTGCAGCAGAACTGCTCCAAAAGCCTTTCCTGAGCCCACAGGGGACTGGCCTTCCTGCTCCTGGTTTTATTTGCTTGGCCTCTTGTACACATTTAGAGCAAAAATATATTAAATACTGTCTGAATTTTTCAAAGACAGGTATTTGATTGAGTTTAGATGGCTAAAAGGGCGTGGCTACAAAATTAATCACTTGGAGATCTTGAGAGTGTCAAGCAGATTAACTGAAAATTGAAAAGTTAAGAAAAATAGGAAAAAGGAGAAGATAGAAAAAATATTTTGGTAGGAAGATACAGTTTTAAAATTAATAAAAAATACTGACTGAAGAGAAAAATGGTAACTAGTGTCAGGTAATCATTTCTCATAAAATAATAAGGAAGAAATCATGACATGAAAAAAGTATGTTAAAATTCAAGAACAGTTTGAGATTAAAGAACTCTTATCAAGTGCCATTATTTCACTGTAAAACAGATGGACTTAAAAAAACTTTATTACACAATAAAGCGTTTTTTTCCCTTTTATTTTACAGTATTTGCACCCTAGACCCTAATTCCCAGCTGAACGAATGAACTCTGGTGTAAATTCTGAATAAACCCCCCCAAATGTACTTTTGTTCTGTTTTTCCATATGAAAAAACACGCTGGGGTTGTGAACAGCCTTGGGGAAAGGCAGGACAAACTGGGAGAAAATGCTCTTTTTTCTGCTTCTTTGCACTTTCCCAGGCTCTTGGCAATTTGCACATTGCACTGTTGGCTTTTTTTTTTTTTTTTTTTTTTTTTTTTTTTTTTTTTTCTGTCTATGAAATAGCAATTAATACTTTGGCTTGCTGAACCTGAGGATGGGAGCTCTGCCTGGCAATTACAGCCACTGTCATTTCCCTCTGCTCCACAGGACTCAGGGACACCCTCAGCCCACTCTGCTTTTTTCATGGTCTCTATTTAAAGAGTTAAAAAATCTACAGGAAAGGAAGTGCATCTGTGAAAAAAAAAAGTATTCGGTTGCCTTTTCTGCTTGTATATCTTTTAATTTGCCATGTTCTTTGGAGGTCTGCTGCTTTGTGTAATGTTTTAAGTATTTGTTGTTCTGTCTGGGGCTGGTTTTCATTGCTGCAGTTTGGTGGGATGTGCTTGGGGTGTCGTTTCAGCACCACAGTGATTTACAGCACAGCTGAGCAGTGCTTGTGTGCCAGGGCATTTCTTTTCAAGGAGCTTTGTAGTTCTGCCATGAGCCAGAACAACAGAAGATAGCAATGCTGGAAAAACTGAAGCACCAAAGGAATTCTGTGATGAGAGTGCAGCAACTGAGACACGACATCTGGGACAGAACTTGCTTTTTATTACCACAATTTTTGGCCTTATGTGGTGTTTTCAGCTACTCAGGGAAAGGGAGTTGGTGTCAAATCTGTTTCCTTCTGTGGGGCAGAACTTGGTGTTGTTTTATCGTAGAATACATCAGAATTTCTTCACTGAAGGGGTGGTCAGCCATTGCAGTGGGTCCTCAGGGAGGTGACACAGTGCTTGACAGTCCTTTCTGAGAAGAAATTCTTGCAGATGTCCAGCCTGAGCCTCCTCTGGCACAGTTTGAGGCTGTTTCCCCTCATCCTGCCCCTGCTGTCAGTGGGCTCCCTCCCTGCCTGCCCAAGGGTGGGTGATCCACAGCATCCTGCTGAGGGCACTGGGGATTTTCCCAGCTCTGAGTAAAGCTTTTGAAGTACCAAGGTTAAACAATTCCATTGCTTTGGCTGAGCAGCAGAGGAGTGCTTAAAACATACCAAGTGATTGCAAGTGCAGAGAGTATTTGCATTATTAACTTAAAGGATCTGAGTCCCAGCAGTGTAATGGGCACAACACAGAGCATCAAGTTCATCTGTGCCAGTGCTCTGGACTGTGGGTAGCTCTAAAAAAGCACAGACACAGATTTGGATCATTAATAGAATGTGGAATATATCACAGTGCTGGGTTGGTTTTCGTCTGCTGTAACAAAAATGCTTTTAATTCAGTTTTTTGTGTCCATTTCTGTTCTCTCAGTGTTTGTGCCTTAGTCCTGTGGGGTGGTCAGTGATGCTCTGCTGCCTTTCAGGAAACAAACACAAAAGTGAGTTCAAGTTCTTGGTGGATCAAGTAAATAAACGGTGGAAGAAGACAAGTGAGAGGAAAGCAGAAAGTGCTCAAAAGACAGAGGAAGTCTCTGTCAAAGAGCTGCCAGCAGCCACAGGTCAGTGACGTTTAGTATGGTCCCCTCTTGGACCACGCTAAGAATTGTGGGGTTCCCAAAGAAGTGGTCTTTCATCTGTTGTTGTTCTTCTAGAACCTTTAAGGGGGGAAAAAACCCAACCAGCAGAAAGATCAAACAGACCCTAAAATGATTTATTGCAGCGTGGCAAAGGAGGAAGCCAGTAATGGCCTGATGGTAACAGCTGGTAGAGCCAAGGCTTTGTCTGCATTCCTTCCCCACTTCCTTTGGGTTCTCATGGATAGTGGTGGGCTTGTACAGAATTAAAACACATCTTTGGTTTGGTTGGAGTTTTGTTGGTCTGTTCATTTATTTTAATTTCCCCCTCCATCTCTCCTGTTGCCCTCTCCTGTACTATTGGTTGATGTAATTTAGCTTCACTCTGTGGTGACATTTTAATCATCTGTTCCTGATTTACATCGTCTTGCTTTTCATCTTTAAAATATCTGTTTCCCAGTCTTTGTAACTTGTAAACATGGGGCTATGCTTTGCCTAAGGGGAAGCGCCATAAGGATTTGATATATATTAGTGCTAAATAATTTGATTTGATAAATATTAACTGTGCTGGGCTGTTATTGCACAGGCCTTTGCTATTTTTACCCTGCTAATTTCAGAGTTGTGTTTCATTAGTTGGACAACCGAGTCTCTAGGATCTGCTGGTTGTTTTCAGCAGACAAAAATATGCCCCTGGTATTTAATTATGCCTGTTAGCAGGAGAGAAAGGGCAGGCTGAGCTGAATTCAAAGACTCTGAAGCCCCTCCACACTCTAATTAAAGTTCTGCTTGGCCATTTCTGTCCAAACCATTGCTGGAGGGGCAGAAAAGTCAGAGTGGTTTGGGCAGGAGCATGGCTTGGGCCCTGAGATGGAGCCAGGATGTGTCTGTGACTGTCACCATCAGTTACCAGTGACATGGGTCTGGGGAGGGCTTAGTGTCCTCAGGAATTCTTTACTTAAGTAGCTCACTTGCAGATATTTGTGGGCATGGCATAAGGGCAGTCTGTCTTTTCATACCAGCATTTTTAACCTAGATGTGTTTTCTCTTTGGAGGGGCAGAAGGTGTCTGTTCAGAGAACTGTTCATCTTTTCATTGAACAAAACACTTGACACAAAACCAGCAGAATGATTTTCAATTTCTGTCTGTTGTGTTCTCTGGAAATGATTTTTCCTGTTGAAATGGAAGTGTCAGTGCATTGACCTTGTCTAAGCTGCATAAGAAAGTAAATCACAGCTGAAAATAAGCCTGTTAACCTGATCTGTAAAACTTAAAGCTGTCTGATGCAGGGGCTGGAGGGGGTAGGTACCACAAGCAGCCAACAGTGCTCATTAAGTCTTGCAAATTTCTGAAATAAAGTTCCATCTGATGAAATGTGTAACACACCCTCACCCTTAGTTTCTCTCCTGGTGTTTGAAACTCAACAGTGAAACATTTCTGGTTCTCAGGGAGTTGTTGCTTGGTTTCTTTTTTTGTAAATAGACATGAAAAGAAATTCAACCTTTGAAACTGATGGAGTTTTGCAAAACAAGTATGTGGGAATGAGATGTTGGTATTTAAATGGTTATAACTTACTTTTTTCATAAAAATCTCTCTCTAGGCTGCAGAGTCCTAAACGATAGTATTTTGCATTATCATTCTCTCTAATCTGTGTCTTTCCTCTTGGTAGAACCTGGGGAAGAGCATCACACAGCTGTTGTCCCTGGAAAAGCCCAAGCACTCCAGTCAGAAATTCCTGATGGCCAAAGAAGTGAATCTCATTCGCAGGAATGGCAGAGATCAGACTCTCCTGAATTCTCTCTGTCATCTGGCTCAACCAGCAGGTGAGGGAGGGGCTCTGGCTGCAGGGGAGCTGCCATGGAGAAGCTGTGGCAGGACGTGGAGCAGTGCAGGCATCCAGCAGCTGACTCTGCTCACAGGCTCCTTCTCCACCGTCTTCCGGGGATAGAGCTCAAATACATCTAGAATTCACTTAACAGTTTGCAATGCTAGAGTTTTGTGGTCAGACAAGAGGGACCTTCCATCATCACCAGGCAGCACTTCAGCTGAGCTTTCAGTGCATTACTGCTGCTGTTCTCATCTAGGGATTGCTGGTGTAAATGTTCCTTTGGATACAGAAGCAGGGAGTGGAATGTCTGGGGAACCAGGAGTATCTCTGGTGAGTCCCTTCCACTGCTTCACCTTCCCATATGCTGGAAGTTTTATTTAGAGAGGTCCCAAAATTGATATGACCCCAGTCTTTTAAGTAGTGTAGCTGTAAGGACCCATGGCCTCAGTTTCTGGAGCAAAGGTGAAAAAGTCATTGAAAACAAATATAGAATTTTTGGGTTTTTCTATGTGCCTAAAAGCAAGAGAGCCAATCTTGCTATCTTTCTGATAACAGAAATGAGAGGAGAATGTAGGTCTGCATTACCAGCAATAAAAGGGTTTCCTGTGTTTTTAGAAGTGGGAGATAATTAGAGGAAGTAGCAGAAGGTCACCAGCTGAGCTAGGAGTGACAGTTCTTGATTTCCCACCCCTTAGACCCCTATTACCTGCCTCTTCCTCCTTGTTCTGCCAACACTAAGAGTAGTGCTTGGCTTCATTGGTGGTTATTAAGAGAGCAATCTAATTGAAATATTTTGGCAGAAACCAATTTTCCTGAAGTCATTTTGGTTCACAAAGAGCTTTTAGAAGTCATTGTGAGGGTTCCCTTTCACAGAGGGAAATGTTGAACTGAGTGAAAGCCCAGGGAGACTTTGGAATGGGGAGATCAGCTCAGGGGATTAGAGAGCATCAGACAGTAAATGTCTTTGTTTTACAGGATCAAACCTTGCTGCCAGTCTCCATTTCCTTGAATAAGTGGGAGCACACAGTAAATATTTGTCAGTAAACAGCAATATGCTGGCTGGCAGAGCACCTGGGGAGGCAGGAAGGGTCGTTGTTGCCCTTTCAGAATATCACTGCATTTCTGTTTGGCTTCAGACCTGCCTTACAGACCAGTAAAGCCCTTCCCCTCCTCTGGCCTTTCCCCTCTGTGCTGTCTGTGTCTTTCTGCCTGAACGGGTACTGTAAAATTGTTGAAGGCAGCAAATCTGTTTATTTGCTGTTCAGTGTGTAACAAGCCTTTAAGGTGAGGACTAGATTTATCTCAGTTTCTCAGGATGTAAATGATGACGACAGTTTTTCCTTCCCTGTGAACAGGGAACTGTTGTGCTGTTCGTTTCTTGGTCCCTCCCAGGGTTCTGGATTCCCACAGAACTCTCACACTGTCATACCTGATGTTGGAGTGTCTCATTTCAGGTGTGGTGTTGGAGCAGATTGCCCAGCCCTCAGTGGGACACAGTGACCTGCAGAGTTTGGGTGCCCCTCTGGTCTGGCTGCCCAGGGCAGGGGCAGCTGGAGAGGCCCAGGGGCATCCCAGCCTGCAGCTTCTCCTGCTCTGCATCCAGCCCCAGCACTGGGACTGCACAGAGAGATGAGAGCAGCAGTAATGCAGTGAAAGCTCAGCTGAAGTGCCAGGTGCTGCCTGGTGATGATGGAAGGTCCCTCTTGTCTGACCAGTGTTTGTCATGCCAACCTGTACCTGGCTAAAGAGCACTTTGGAGTGTTTTCCTGTGTTTTCTGGGAAATAAAAAAGGTTGCAGGGAGTGTCCCCCTTTTCAAATGCTGAGGTAGAGGAACACTTACTGCAGAGAGGCAAATGTGCTCTTTGTCTGGACTGTTTGTGCTCCTGCTGGCTGCCCTGAAGGGACAGGAGGGCTGCTGGGCTCAGGGCAGTGCCCAGGTCCTGGCTGGGCCCTTGGAGGCCTGTGGGGTCCTGCTGTGGCCAGCTTTGGGCTGTGCAGTTCTCTCCAGGGCTGCAGCTCTTCCTCCCAGGACACCCTGGAGTATGGCAGGACTGGCAGGGGATGTGACATGCAGGTGTAGTCATTCAAACTGCATGAAAGGAGGACATATTTTATCACTGTGTGCTTACCGTGGGGCTGGTGTTTTGTTAATTGCAGTGAAATAAATCCAGCACAAATCAAACAAGAGTGATTTAGATGTTGATGGTTTTAGTAGTATTGTGGTATTGTATCAAGTGATGGATTTCTGAGGCTTGTGTTTTCCTGATAACGAGACGGTATCCTTTGCCAAGAGTAAATGTTTGTCACATTGAAATGTCAAAACTGGAAATATATTTGGAATTCCAAATCTGCATGCTGTGTTCCCGTGAGGAGGGCACTTCTAAATGGAGGGCTGTTGTTTTGATGAATTGAAGCAAAATGAGGATGTTGAGTAGCATATAGAATACAATGGAACAATCTGCAAGTCAGAGTTGAAATGTTTGTTCTGCAAAAAGATGGTGCAAAGAAATTAGTGATTCTTCTGTTTCCTCCTTCATGAGGTTTGTCCCTTCTCACTCTCATGTCAGTACATGCTAAGGGAGTACTTAGGGTCAAGATTAGAAATTCATCCATTGTACACTAATCACTGATGAACTGATATTATTCAAAGGTCCATGCTAACACTGAGAAAATGAGACTTTTCCTCCTGCTGGAGAAAAGAGCCAGGCCAGGCGTGGAGGTTGTAGCAGCTCCCCAGACATGCTTGTGCCCCAGGGAGATTGATGATCCCACCAAGAGAGCAAACTGTGTGTTACAGATAAGCACCAGAACACAGCCAGGGCTTTGAAAGGGTAATTTTTCAAAGCTCTGAAGTCACAGTTGCACAAGGCTTCCACAGGAATGTTGTTCTCCATATGAATAGTCCTGTGGTATTTTTTGACTTTCTGGGACTGAAGCCAAATTTTACGCAACTACTTAAACAATCGGACAATTAGGGAAGAAATTAGGAGGAACAATGATAAGCCAGTTAATGAGCTATGTAAAGGAAATATTCCATTATAAGTATTTTATACAATGGGGATAATACGTAGTTTTTAAAGCAAATGATTTTTTCTTAAAACTGTGTTCAACACAAGTGTCGGTTCCTGATGACTAGACTAAGACTTGATTGAACAGCAGACAAAACCCAACACTGGCCTTGTCTGAGATGCTGAAACACACTCAGAATTTTGAGATCCTGGTGGGAAAGTGCTGTGTCCACAGTCTGTATCAATCCCTGTGCTGTTGGAATACCCAGAGTGGCTGCAGTGTCTGCCAGGAGGGTTCATGCCCAAGGAAGGGGCCTCATTTGCAGTATATGGAGCTTTTTTGGCAGTGAGTTCAGCAGCCATTGATCAGGATCCAAGATCTGGATTTAGCAGGTCACTTACCCTTGGATTTATGTGCTTTACATAATATGGGCTTTAGTTCATCATCAGCAGAAGAGGTAGAAGTAGGAGTGCACTGGATGGCAGCAACCCTCTGAAATGGGTGACATGGTTTGGCAAAGCTGGCAGGATGGAGAGCTTGGAAATGCTGTGTGAGCTCTTCCTGGGCAACTGCCTCAGTCTGAGTTTGAAGGCAGCCTTGTCCTGTGCCCTGGCCATCGCTGTCAGATGAGAGAAGTGTATGAAAATGTGTTGATCAGTGCAATAATTGCCTTTTTTAGTTCTTCAGGACTTTTTTACTTAATAAATCTTGCACTGCTTTGGCTCAGAGATGATGCATATCACAGCGTTAGACAGGAGTGTTCGATCTGTGAATTTTGGCCTCAAATGTGGGTTCATTGTGAAAGGATGATGATACTTTTCTGCTATGCTGTTGATTCATACTTTTCTTCCCAAACCTTTGAGCTACAACAAATGGCAGGAGCTGTGAGGCGCTCTTTGGCTCTGTGGGGCCATTGTCAGGCCAGCTGGTGGCCTCAGATATGCATGTGTGTGCTCTTACACACAGCCTGTGTCCAGGAGGACGTCAGTCCCTGGGCAGGAGCCGTGGGGTGTGGACATCTCTGAGCCCTGAGAACAGCAGTCGTGGTGGGGAGTGCTCTTGGTGCTTCAGCCACCACAGCCTCTGCTGCCAGGCTCCAGAGGGAAGCAGTTCAGGTACTTGCAGCCGATCTTCCCCTTTTCCCAAGGCACAGCCTCAAAGGTGTGTTCTTGGGCTGCAGAGGGGCTGTGGAGAACTAGGGAAGCCTGGGAAGAGTCAAGGGGAACAGCAAGGCAGTGGAACCTGTGTAGGGTTTGGTACAGACAGAAGCCCTCCGTGGGGCCTGGGCAAAGCCAAGGCTGGCAGACCTCTCCAGGGACAGGAGGATGAAGGCATGGTGTGAAGAGGAGGCTGTGGAAGGCCAGGGAAGATGATGTGCTGCACAGCTCACCTTGGACATGACAGGGTGCCTGGGCTGCTCCAGCAGTGAGCTCGTCCCCTTCCCTACAGGGGACAAACTCGGGATTGCAGGAGGGAAGGAGCTGCTTTCCCTCACTCCTGGGGGCTGGGCAACCACCTCCAAAAGTGAGATGGGCTGCAGCTCATTGCTTGTGCCAGCACTGAGGGAAAACATGCCCAGAGCCTGGTGCACAGCACACAGCAGGACGGATGGATGGATGGATGGATGGAGGGATGGATGGGAGGATGGATGGGAGGATGCTGGCTGCCCGCACCAGGCTGAGGAGGAACTTAATCTGCCTTAAAATAAACCAATTCAAAGAGCCGTTTGCTCCTCTCACTTTTAGAACAAGACATGTCATTCACACTTACATCAGCTTTTTTCTCTCTATTTTAGGGTGGTGTGTTTATCTTAAATGAAAAAGCGGGGGGTGGTGAAGTCAAACCCAACTGATGGTCAAGAAAGGACGAGCAGACTCTTGGTTGAGTGTCTGTAAGGGATCAGGGAACCAATCCTGCAGGAATAGAGTTGGGGAATTGTCTGAGTCACTGGAGCTGCATTTTTCCCAGTGTGGAGGCATGAATAAGTGCAGATCACCCTGCCACAGGATGCTGGCTGCATCTTGAGCAGTCCAGGTGAAGAACTTCAATCGTTGTGCTGTAAAAATTGACTCATCTGGAAATGATCTGTGAAATTGTGGGAAAGATTAGTGACCTTCAGTTAAGAAAAGGACAGAAAGCCTGTTGTGGGAATTTCTCTTGAGTTTGGAGTCTGAATAAAGTCTGAAGGAGTGTTTTGCTGTGCCTGGATGTAATGTAGGTAGATACCTCTGGGGTGTTAAAAAGGCAGAAAACATTGGAGAAATGAACAAAACAAAAATTCTGAATTCTGTGATCTCTTTGGCTCTGTGGGGTAAAATTTATAGGCAAAAACCCTTCAGAACGAGGCAGCTGTGTCTCTTATTTATTTCATAATCTTCAATTTAAGAGCTAATCATTTGATGCTAAGAAAAGAGAGGAGTTTTCTTCAGGGAAAGAAGAAGTTAATTTAAAATGCAAATTCAGTTGGTGGTCAAAGTTGCTTTTGTTTACTTTACAGTGGTTTTTTGATAATTGTTTTTCAACTGTGGCATATTTAAGGGTGGGGTTTTTTTAAATTTTCAAAGACTGTTGTCCCCTGGCACGTGTCAGAAAGGTGTATAGTTAGGTCAGCTCCATATCAGCCCTGCTCAGGCTTTGTGACTGAAATCGCTGTCTGGGAGAGCTGCTTCAGTGAGTGGCTGGCATGGAGCACTGGGATGCTGGAAGAGATCCTGGAGCACAGGGCTTTTAGCTCCAGCTGGAAGTTCAGAGCCCTGGTTTGTGCAGCTCCTGCAGCTCCTCAGTGTCTCAGCGCAATTAGGGCGTAGGAGTTAATTGGGTTCTCTGGGGACTGATGGCCGTGGCGTCAAGGGCCGGTTCACAGCTCCGTATGTAGGCCAAAGGTGGGATTTGCTCCAGGACATTTTGTACTCGATGTTAAAAAGTTTAGTAGGCCTAGGCCATGGATTCCACATGTGGATTCTGACCGTGCGTTGCTGCTTTGAGCATTGGCCAGATTGTTTCAGTTTTAGTGTTTTGCGGTGACAAACGCGGCGGGTGATAAATGCTGCAGTTTTCAAGGCAGGGAAGTACATCATGTTCAGGCCTCAAACCTGTTCTTTTTCTATTTTAGGGGACTAAAAGCACGCAAATAGCCCTGTGTCCTCCCCAGATCTTTTTTAGAATGCAGTTGGAACATCAGAGTGAGGTTTGGAAATATGATGATAACTCATTCCCTGGGCATCCACTCGTGCACCGAAAATGAGCTTTTGATGGGCTTCTAATTCTGAGAGTAAAAACAATGTTGACTTTCAGAAGTTTCCCCATCCATTTTTGGTATCTTTTTCCTTTTTATCAGTATGACTGAACGTGCCTGTGTTGAAGGTTACTCTAACCTGGTGTTGTTTGTCCAGTCAGATTCCTGTTGGTTCTGTAGTTATCTCCACAGTAACAGCTGAGGACTCTCACTTCACAGGGGAGACAAAATGGGTGAAAAAAAATCCTGCTGTCTTACAGAAATTTTATGTCCTGTTGATTTATTTAAGAGTGACTTTAAAGAAAGAAGGTACACTTTACCCCCCAAAACGTCTTGCAGATCCTCTCCAGAGGAACTTTCTGTGCCTGGGAATACAGAGGTGGTACCTAACAGACATAAACACAGAATTGTCTTGTGTGTTAAATAATGCTAATGAGACCGCAGGGATAACTAAAAATGAAATGAGACAGAGATAGAAGTTTCTGGACTGTGCTGTAGGCTGATGTTATTTCTCTTTGCTGTTGCTGCTGGAGGGGCTGAGGGTCTCATCCAGGGGTTCTGCTGCTGTTGCTGAGTCGAGCCCTGCATTGCTGAAGGCGTTGCTGAAATAATTCCCATCCATTTTATTTTCCCCTTCAGCACCAATTCGGACATTCTGGCAGATGTGGAAGGGTCTGAGACGTGTTCAGCATCCTCTGAGAGGTGAGTAGAATATCCAAGAGCTGGTCCTTGGGATGGGTTTAGGTCTGTAGTTTGCAGCTGGTGGAATCCTGAAGAAGCAAATGTGAAGTCAGATTCTTGGAGAACTCCCACAGTTCTGGGAAGCACACTTTTGTCAGTGAATGTGGATCCTCAAAAAATGATACCTGGGTCCTCCAAGAATCCACAGATGCCCAATTGAATGTCTTTATTTTAATGGATATATAAGTGTATATTTTAATTTTTTTAAAAAATAGGTAACTGCTTTTTAATGGAAAATTAAATCTGATCTTCTGTTACATTTGAGAATTCCATTGCTGACAGAGCTGTAGGTGAGGCTGACAAATTGAACATGCTGGAATTGAGCATCAGTTTTGATTTACTTCTGTTTGAAATAAGAAGAGCACTTCCTGGTTGTTAAAATCTCAATGTCTGCAAGTCTCTGAGTCATATTTCTGTCTCCCATGTGAAAACCTGTGTGAGGGGACTGGGGACAGCTGGAGAGGGCTGTGAGTCTGTGAGGTCCCTGGGCTTGGTGCTCTGGGAATGTGTGTTCAGTCCCAGCACCAAAGTCCCAGCTGGATCTCAGTGCTGGGAGTCACACACACCTCCCTGGCCGTGGCTGAGGGTCCCAGGGATGCAGGGATCCATTTCCCTGAGGGTCCCAGGGATGCAGGACATCCAGTTCCATTGTGGTGCAGCTCTGGAACACGGCTTGTTCCTGCCAGTATCTTCAGTGTGTAGCTGGTGGTAGTCAGCAGATGTGGACTTGAGCATCTTGGAGTTTTCCATTGTTTTTTTAGTTGTGAATCCCCAGTTTAAGATAAATGAATAGTCCCTGCAGGATGGATTGAGCCTAGCAGATGGTATAAAACAGAGTGCACTTAAAAGGAATGTTTAATTAGCAAAAGCTGTTGACAGATTAGCGGCATCTTTCATGTCAACACTATGTGGAATTTTAAGCTCCAAGGCTGAATGATAGAAATCAGCTGCTTCATTTACATACAGCTAGTTTAAGAGCTTTTTCTTTAAAATTAACTGTGACTAAAAATAAAACAGTTGTTGAGTTTTCTGTGGGAAATACTTTGTCCATAAATGAGGAGAGTGCCTCGCAAGGCTGTAGGCCCCAAGCGCTCCTTTGGGGTGACACTGACCAACCTCTCGTCCTGCTTCCAGACAGCTGTGCCCCAAAATGCCTTTTCTGATAGAACATCCTTATGGTTTTGTCACTGCCAGGAGCTGTCCTCACTTATGGACTAGGAATCTGGGGGATTGCTGCTGTTCCTTGGGCTCCAAACTGGTCCCTTGGGACAGAAGGAGAGGCACTGTGATGACCCTGTTCCTGCAGGCTCAGGAGCTGTGGGATGATTTGTGGTGCTGTCACCTTCTTCAAATGAGAAGACAGAGAAATATTTCTCTCCCCATTCTTGGAAGTGTCCAAGGCCTGGCTGGACAGGGTTTGGAGCAACCTGGGATAGTGGAAGATGTCCCTGCCCATGGCAGGGGTGGAATGAGATGATCTTTAAGTTCCCTTCCAACCCAAACCATGCCATGATTCCCCGTGACCTGTAACACATACATGTGCAGCATCTGTGTGCTGCTGCCAGTGTTCTGTACAGTGTGTGCTGTGTGTAGGGCACTTGCAGAGCCCTGTCAGTGACCCTTCTTTTCTGTCCTGCAGCAGCAGCTCCGTGGCCCTGGCAGGGAGCAGGAGGACGCTGCGCCGGCTGCGGGTCCCCGAGAACGAGAACAACGGAGTCCTGCCCCAGGGCAAGAGGAAGAGGAGATAGTGCTGCAGGAATGCCCGGGCTGGGAAACACCTCCTGGCTTTTTCCCATTCTCAGAGTACCTGGGCACTGAGTAAAATGCTGTATTTTCACATCACTGCCATTCCAGCTGCCTTAATGACCAGGCTGGTGGGTTTGCCCACAGCCCTGCGAGCCACTGATGGTTGAGGAGGTTGGGGACAGGGTGCCAGAGCCCTGCAGGAGCCTGACCTGGCTCCTGTGCCTGAGTTCCCTTGCAGCAGCAGGCTCTGCGTGCTGCCACTGCTCCTGCTTGCATCCTCTGGAAGCCTCTCCTGCCCTCCTGGACGCAGCTGCAGGACAGTGTTTTCTTTGGGGGTGGGCAGTGCTGGTGCTCAGTTCCCTGGCACAGCCAGGGGAGGGAAGGACTGAGGAATGCAAGGAGATTCTGTCCTACACTATCAGGCTTTTTTTGTATGTCTGTGTAAGCTTACTCAGTGTTATGTGTTGTTACTCAGCTTAAAGTCCTGAAACTGGAAAGAAATTGGAAGGTTGTTGGACATGGAGTACTCTAGCTTTCAAGCAAATAGTTACATTGATCTTCCTTAGGAGGTGGTAGAATTTTGTGATGTAATAAAGCAGTGCAAGAAAATTAAGGAAATGCAAGAAACCTGAACATTAGGGAAGGCTTTGAAAAATAAAGCTTGTAAGCAAAATATGAAAAACAATTCAGGCACTTTTGCTGAGCCCTGAAGTTTTGGTCAGAGCCTGTCAGTGGGAGCTTGGCAAAGAAGGCACAAAATCTGAGTAAGATTGAGGGTTGTTATGTCTTGGCTTCAGACTGTAGCTGGGATTCAGAAATAATCCTCCTCAGCCATGGTTCCCAGGAATATTTGTGTTTGGAACAGGCTGAGTCGTGGCAGATATAAACTGTCATAAGTACATGAGGTGGGGAGATGCAGAGGCAAAGCAGGAATCTGCTGTGTTGATTTGGTTCTTTTTTACTAAACCAAACCTTTTGAAAGACAATAATTATCGATGTCTGCTTTAGGACTGCCTTTTTCACAGCAACTCACATCAGGCATTGGAATTGGTTGCAGTTGGCCAGTGAACGGTAATAATATTGTAAATTAGTATCATAGAAGGCTTTCTCCAGGCTCTTGCAAAGCAGCTGCTGCTGTGAGGGAGGGCACTGGTGTGGAGGCACCACGGCTGCTGTGGTTGCAGGTACTGACATTTCCATTGGGACTGAAGAGCCACATGGGAGCTGTGGCAATTCCATGGGACAGGAGAAGGGAGAGAGCAGCTGACACATTAAAGACGGGCAGGAATTAGACTGGTTTGCTGACACCCTGTCAAGATTAATTTTTTTTGTGTCACTTACTGTTGTCATCACCATTTGAAGTCCAAACTGATGACCATTGTCTGGGATGGAGCTTTTTCCCTCCTTTGGTAGGAGGCTGTGTGTTGCTGCCAGAGAAAGGCAGTGCCATTTGTGGAGGTGACAAATGTGAGGAGGCTCAGACACTGGCCGAGGTGCAGAAGGAGGCTGCATGGAGCAGACACACTGGGCAATGTGGAGGCTTAGGAAAAAAGAGGGTTTGATGGTCTGATACCTCATTCCCACCCTGGTGGATGCAGTCTCTCCTGCCAGACCCAGGGCCAGCTCCAGCCCCAGGCCAGTGCCAGGGTGCTGCCAGGTCCAGCCTTTGCCAGGAGGCTGCTGATCCCCCGGGTGCCATAAATGATGTTTGCTGCACATCTCACCAAAGATTCACAGGAACTGCGTAACGGAAGGGAAAAAACAACAGAGAAGGAAACACAGTGTCCTCCCCAGGCTGTCCTGTCCCCTGCTCCCCTGGGCAGCTCTGCTCCTCCGTCACTGAGTCAAGGGGCAAGTGGGAGCAGTCAGGGGCTTGTGAGCAGCCGGGCTGGGGGCACAGGTCAGGGCCAGAGGAGCAGAGGCAGTGCTGACAGTGGGGAGGAACAGGGTCCTGGTGGGGCTGAGCATGGCCCATGGCCCCATTGAGGGGGAAAACCCCACCCTTGTGTTCTTTGGGTGAGTGATCATGAACTTACTGCACCCTCCTGGTGCCTTTTGACTGGGCTGGTTGTGCCCCACGTTTGGCAGTGCAGGGCTGTGAGTCCCGGGGACCCTCTGTCTCACCCTGCTGTGGGTCCAGCCTCTCTGCAGCAATTCCCAGGGTGGGTCTGAGGCAGAGTCCCCATGACTGCGGCTCCCTGGGGAATTGGGAGCAGGGCAGAAGCTCCCCGGGGGATTGATACTGGCAGCCAGGGTGGTGCTGGGCTGGGCTGCCACTGGAAGGCTTTGGGCAGGGAATCCATTCAGGAGGAAATTAATTTAGTCATGGAGCAGTCTCTCAGGCCGGGGCAGAAGGGCAAAAGTGGAAACAAAATAATCAAAAAGTAAAAATGTCCTGTTCCCCAGCCCGGCAGCAGAGCCGTGAGAAAGGCAGCGATCCTGGGAATGGGGAGAAGCAGGAGCAGAGTCACTGTGCTGGACCTGGGCCTCCCTGCTGGCTCCCACTGCTTGTTCCTCTGAAATGAGCAGCTGGGGCTGCACCAGGAGTTTGAGGTGAGGGGCAGCACCTGCTTTTGTTTGGCTTTGCAGATAGCGGGGAGTTTCTGCTGGAATGCTTTGAAGGCAGAGGGAATGTGGCCAGGCTGTGATACCTGTCTGTGCCTGCTCAGAGCAGGTGCTGCTCTGTTTGCAGCTTTCCCCCGGGGTTACTGAGTGTCACACGGGGAGCTGTCCCTGTCACAGTGCTCAGGGGGAGCCCTGCCTGGACTGCAGAGGTTCCCTGGCAGCCAGGACTGGGCAGTGCCAGCTCAGGACATGGGATGGGCTCAGCACCCTGGGGTGGACCTGGGGACACACTCGTGTCAGGGCTCTCAAGGCCACTTCTCCAAGGCTGCTGTGTTTGCTGGCAGGAGTTAAAAATAAAAAACCTTTTGGTTGAAGGAGGGTCTGTTTTGGTCGAGAGCAGATATTGTGGAATTGGAACACCTCACACAAACAGAGGAATTGAAGATGAATCAGTTACCTGCTGGGCAAGCCCAACACCAGGATCTGCTGCCCAGAAGAAAGAATAATCATGGTTCTGTCCCACCTGGCATCGAAGGAGCCAGAGAGCCTGAATTCAAAATGATTTGGACAAATTGGTGAGTTGGGTCCAAAACAATCACCTGGAATTAAATAAAGAAGAGGATGAATTACCAGCTTCAGGAAGAAGGTAAACACATTACTGCAAATGGGAAGTAATTAGTGAGGCAGAAAAGTTTGTATAAATGTAGCTGGGCATCATTTTTGTAGTGAAAGCTGGCTACTGTGGTTAATTATTTGGCCCCACAGGGGCCTGGACTGGGGGTTTCATTGCAGGTACTCGGTGGGAGAGAAATGGGGCTGTGTGGAAACACCCTCACCTCTGTGGGCATTCCCAGACACATCTGCTTAGGTACTCACACATATATACTGAATTATCCTCAGCACTGCAGCCTCCTTCATATCACTTGGCTAAGATTCTGTGATGAGCACCAAACTTGGTTCACTTTCCTTTATATACAAATGCAAATAACTGTAGAATTTGCGTATGAATATATACTTAGACCATACTCTGTTTTTGTTCTGGCTCTTCTATCTTTACCTAACAAAATCTCAGATAGATCTTGCTGTTTATATTTTCTTCAAATAGAAAAGGGTCTCACTTAACTGGACAGAAGCACCAGTGTGTGTGCAGGGGTTGCAGGCAGTGCTGTGCCTGGCTTTGGTCCATACCTCTGCCTATGGAAAGGTTTAGTTGATGTCCCAGATCCCAGAGGTGATGGTCAGTGTGTCCCTTGGGTGTGCAGGTCCCATAACACCTGTCACTGCTGCGGGTGTGAATCCCAGTGCCACGAGAACAGCCCCAGGGCTCTTGGGCTCTGCTTTGCTTTTCATTCCTTCTTGATGGTAATGAGCCTTCAGGGTACTGCAATGGACAGCTTGAAGTCACACTACAAGAGATGTAGTAATCCCCCCAAAAGTGGTAAAATTGTTTTATCATCTCCCAGCAGGTTGAACCTGAAACCTTCTTGTTAAAAACCACATGGATACATATTTCAACTTTATTATCCCTACTTTTTACTCCCAGGGTCTGGGCAGGCTCCATTGGTTTTATGGGCTTTGAGGCCATAATGGGATGAAGTAGGAACATTTTAGCACAAACAGTGTCCTTGGGAGCCCTGCACAGAGCTGGCTCCTCGGGGAGGTGTCTGGGGGGAGCCTCTGTCACCTCTGCTGGGCTGGGCTGTGCAGGGCAGTGTGGCCTGTGTGCCATGGGCAGGTGGGAGTGGGGAATTCCCTACAGAAACCACAGACATCTGGCATGTGAGGCTCTGCCCCAGCCTGAGCAGGACTGTCTGCATGACAGGATCAGCCTGGATGATAGGATCAGCAGGATCCATTGCCTGCTCTAGTCTAAATGGGTTTGAGCTCGTTGATTTGATCACAGCCCTGCTGCTGTATGCCAGGGCTCACCCCGGGGCAGGAGGTGGTGTCCCAGTGTGCTCTGGGATGTGTCTGCAGAGCCTCTGGGGGTTTCATGTGGAGCGTCAGTGATGGTGGGGATGGAAATGTCTGCTGGCTTAATGCCAGGAGATTCAGGCTCCATTTCCAGGATTTGTGTCCCAAAGCAGGATGAGCCTGACCCGGGCTCCAGTGCTGGTGTGGGCTGGAGGCCATGGGAGCAGAGGCCAATGGATTCCGTGAATTGGGGATTCAAAGGAAATGGTTTGAATCCCATAAACCTTGCAGGGACATGATGTGAGAGGTTCTCTAATGCTGAGTAAGTTTAGTGTGTTCCCAGATAAACCAGAGGAAGAGAAAAGAAGAAAATGTCTTGATATGTGCATATGTAAATTCTTTTTCTGCTGTGAATACCTTATAGAATTCAGAAGTGCAGCATCCAAGTTGATCCTCCCTTCTCTGTTTGTCTGCGTACACAGGTCAGCTTCTCTGCCTTCTCTGCTCATCCTTGTGGTTTTAGATTTACCAAAGTTAGGCCTCCTGCAGGCTGAGTGCAAGAGGTGAGGACTAGGGAAAAATTCTAGGATGAAGAGGAGTTCCCATGCAAGAGCAGCCAGGTGCATGTCCTGGCTCCCCAGCCTGCAGTGCTTGCTGTGGCTGCAGCCATGCACGAGTTCATGGGCGGCTGCAGCTCCATCTGCAAAGCCGTGGCCTGGCCTTGACGTTTTGCCAGACCTCTTCTGTCCTGGGGACCATAAAGTTGTGATTCCACATAGCTATTGGAAAAACAGCTATTTCAGATCCAGCAGTAAACCAAAATGCAATTAAATTTAGCTTTATTTAGTGCTTTGCTTTTGATTATCCCAAAGCATGTGTTTTTAAAATAAAAATGTTTCCAGCTCTATGGCATCCCTGAACATTTAAAGCTGGAAGAAGTAGGGGGGATGACTCAGAAAACCCTTTGATTCTCACAGGCTTCTTTGCTTCAAAATCACGTGTGTTTGGGTTTTAGTCGTGGAGCAGCTGCAGCTTTGCCTGAATAAGGACTGAGGGGCTGTGAGGGGCCACGAGCATCTCTGGCTGTTGGGGGCCAATGCCCAGCCCTGACAGGATCACCAGGAGCTGGATGTTACTCTGAGCCCACCCAATGCCGAATTCCAGCCCCAGGCGTGTGATCCTCACTGAGCTGTCCCTGCACTCAGAGCATGTGGGGGGATGTGGCCCTGGGAGCAGTGTGGCATTGGCATGGGGACAAACAGGGTCAATCCTGGCACAGCTCTTCCCCAGCTGGGCACCTGTGACCTGTTGCTGATATCAAATGCACTTCAGAGCTGCACACCACTCCTGGAGGTGCTCAGCTGCCAGGGCTGCACGGGAGGCCCTGGGCTCTTTCCTGCTCTTTTCCAGCAGTTCAGTCTGTTCTGGCAGGGAGCTGGGGTCTGTGCAGCCGTGAGTGACACCTCGTCAAGGCCAGAGAGGAGCAGTGGCTGCTCTGCCTCACCTCAGGCACCATCTCAGGGATGCTGCTGCCACACCTGAGTCCCCAAGGACATCCCTCAGTGCCTGCAAGGTGCTCAAGGAACTGAGCAGAAGCCAAGGACAAACCTTTCCTTGCCTTCACTGGAGCCAGGATTTCACCCCCAGTCACCTCCTCCCTCAGAGCTGTCCCAAAACCAGCAGAACAACCACAAGAACATTGCACATGGTGAGCTGCACTCCACAGCCGTTCCCACAGCAGCTTTATTGCCTGGAGGAGGAATAACGTGAACCCTGGAGGGAAGAATGTGCCAAAGTATTTAACATTTCTACATCTTGCATGGAGCCCAAGCTTCCCAAAAGTCTTTAAAAATAGCTGCAGGGATGTTTGTTCAGGGCCTAAGGCTGGACTGAGGAGGGTTTGAGACATGACTTGAAGTGGGGAGCAGAGGGTGCTGATGCTGGGGGCCTTCAGGGCTGCTGGGCTGAGGGGTGAACTGGGAGGGTTCCATGCTCTTCTGAACATCCCACCTGCACTTTTGGGTTCTGGATCCCTCGTAAGGAGCCTGAGAATGGTGACAACCATTGAGTTGTGCTGATGAGCTGGTGACAAATGGTATCACTCATAGCCACTGCTCCTTCTTTCATAGAAATAATTCCTCCTGGAAGAAAAGGGAAGCTCTCGGTGGGTGTGTTAACTGCCAAGTGCCCAACGCCTGAGCCTGTTCCGTGGACGAGGCCGGGCTGGCATCTACAGGGGACTTTTCTTGGGTGTCCTGCGACGGCAGCTCCGGCAGGGCAGGGCTGTGCTGGGGAGTGAGCCCGGGCCGTGCTCCCACCCTCCGTTCTCTGCCCAGGGACGCGATGTCGGGGGACTTTGGGCGACCGGGTGCGTGGGAGGCCCCCGCCCATCACCGCAGCCTCGCTCCGCCGCTCCCCCTCGCGGCTCCGCTCCGGGGAACCGGGGCTGTGAGAACCGGGGCTGTGAGAACCGGGGCTGCGGGGACCGGGGCTGCGAGAACCGGGGCTGCGGGGACAGGGGCTGCCCGAGAGGAGCGGGACTGAGGGAAACCGGGACTGCGATAACCGGGGCTGCGGGGACCGGGGCTGCGATAACCGGGGCTGCGGGGACCGGGACTGCGATAACCGGGGCTGCGGGGACCGGGACTGCGGGGACCGGGGCTGCGATAACCGGGGCTCGGTGCGCCGCCGGCCGCGCTGCGGGGCGGCGCGGGGAAGATGCTGAGGCGGGTCCGGGTGCGGGGCCAGCGGCCGCGGGCGGGCCCCGAGGGGCCGGGCCGGGACCCGCCTCTGCCCGCAGCCCCCGCCGCTCGGCCGGCCCCTGCGCCGGGGCTCGTGGCGGGGCAGCAGGCGGCGGAGACACCGAGTGACCGGCCGGGGGACAGGGAGGAGCCGCGGGGAGCCGCCACCCGGGACACGGGGACACGGACGGGCGGAGAGAGCGGCGGGAGGGGAGCGGCGGGGGACACAGAGCGGGGGAATACTGAGAACCGAGGAGACACGGAGAGAGAGCGGCGGGGACAGCCGGCTGCCGCACAGGAACGCGTCGGTCGAGGCTCTGCCCGCTCCCTGCCCGCTCTCTGCCCCCACCTGCCCCAGGCTCGATGCGGGCCGGCGCTGGCCATGGAGAAGCTGTACCTGGCGGGGAGCAGCACCTGGACCATCAACAGCTCCCTGGGGAACGGCAGCCTCCGGCTGGAGAACCTGAGCGCCGACAGGAACAGCACCGCCGACCCCCTGAAGAGGAACGAGGACATGGCCAAGGTGGAGGTGACAGTCCTGTGCCTCATCCTGTTCCTGGCCCTGACCGGCAACCTGTGCGTGCTCCTGGCCATCCACACCACCCGCCACAAGCACTCCCGCATGTACTTCTTCATGAAGCACCTGAGCATCGCTGACCTGGTGGTGGCCATCTTCCAGGTGCTGCCCCAGCTCATCTGGGACATCACCTTCAGGTTCTACGGGCCAGACTTCCTCTGCCGCTTGATCAAGTACCTGCAGGTAGTGGGAATGTTCGCCTCCACCTACATGCTCCTGCTGATGTCCCTGGACCGGTGCTTGGCCATCTGTCAGCCACTGAGGTCCCTGCACAGGAGAGCTGACAGGGTCTCTGTCCTCCTCACCTGGCTGCTGTGCCTGCTGGTCAGCATCCCTCAGATCCACATATTTTCCCTAAGGGATGTGGGGAACGGCGTTTATGACTGTTGGGCAGATTTCATCCAGCCCTGGGGACCAAAAGCCTACGTTACCTGGATCACCCTCATGGTCTATATCATCCCTGTGTTGATGCTGAGCATCTGCTATGGCTTAATCAGCTTCAAAATCTGGCAGAACGTCAAGCTGAAGACGGCTCACGGGCCCAGCGTGGGTCTGGGCTCAGGCTCCCGCGGTGGGAAGGTGTTTGCCAGGGTCAGCAGCACCAGGCTCATCTCTAAGGCCAAGATCCGCACAGTCAAAATGACCTTTATCATCGTGCTGGCGTTCATAGTGTGCTGGACTCCCTTCTTCTTCGTGCAGATGTGGTCGGTGTGGGACACCAACGCCCCGCAGGAAGGTACAGCTCCCCTCCCTCGCCCTGCTGGGCTCCGCTCAGTGCCCGGGGACAGCCGCGGAGAGACTGCTCCGGGCTGGGGGTGGGCGGGAGGGAGACGGGACAAAGTCCTGGGCACGGAGAAAGCCCCACAGGCAGCAGTGAAAACCCGGAGAAAGCCCCACAGGCAGCAGTGGCTGAGCCGCAGCTTTCCTGGTCAGGGGCTGCCGTAGCTCTGGCAAACGCCGGGCCACTGCGGCTCCGGGCCGGGCAGTGCAGGTGCTGGTGGCTGTCCCTGCAGGGTGACTGTCCCTGCACGGTGGCTGTCCCTGCACGGTGGCTGTCCCTGCACGGTGGCTGTCCCTGCAGGGTGACTGTCCCTGGGTGCTGCTCTGGAGATTCACTTCCCACCCTGGGCGCTGGGACGTGCTGCGGGCTGTGTGGGAGCTCAGGAGAAAGCTGCACTGCCCGACTTCCTTTCCTTTCTTGTATCGTTTTTTCCTCACTGATTTTTTTGCTTTCTACTCTCGGCCTCTTCTCCCTCTCCTCCCGCTCCGTCCACTCCGGGACTGTGCTGCTGTTAGTTTATCTCTGACTGGAGGATGGTTCCCAGAGAAAACCCCTGATATATCAGCAAAATCTTTTCCTAAAGATGTGGTGTCAAGGATTTGCTATTTTTTCTATTTGGGCTGGCTGCTCCTGTTATCGCTGGGGGTGCAGATAGAACCGAAAGTGTCACCCTCCCCGGTGTGACACGGCTGGGGCTGTGCGGGTCTGTGCTGTCCCCCGGCAGACGAGAACCACCTGAGGGGCCTTAAGCAAAAACTCTTCGCGACTTTCTGAGGTGGGAGAAAGGGCAGAAAAGTGCCCCCGGGGACGAGAGCTGATGGGGATGGGCTGACCCAGGCTCAACATACGCCGAGTCTGCGGGTGCCAGAGACTGAGGAGGAGCTGCTCCCTCCCGGCCCCACAGCCGCACATGGGGCTGTGCCCTGCTGGCACAGGAGAGGGCACGGAACAGGGCAGCTCACAGGGCAGGGGACAGGGCACAGGGCAGCTCACAGGGCTGCTCACAGGGCAGCTCACAGGGCACGGGGCAGCTCACAGGGCACAGAGCAGGGCACAGGGCAGCTCACAGGGCACGGGGCAGGGCACAGGGCTGCTCACAGGGCACGGCTGCTCAGCCCAGCTCTCTGCCCTCCCCAAGCCCTCTCCCACTGCTCAGCGCCCTGTGGAAAACCCAGTGTCCCACAGCCCGTGTGCCTCTGTGCCCTGGGCTGGCCAGGGAGCCCCAGCCAGGCAGGCTTGCTTTCTCTGCTCCATTTATTTCAGGAGAAGTGGAATGTGGCTAATTCACCTCCCTGGGTGCTCCAGGGGTTTTTCAACTGATTCAGGCTGGTCAAAGCTTCCAGTTCCTAGATGGGCTCTGGGGTGAAGCAGCAACCCTCCCTTGTGCTGTGTTTTAATCTTGCACCCTCTAGGGCTGCCCCTCCCTTCCCAGCACACAACCCTCAGCAGCACCCAAACCTCTGCTGCTTTGCTGGCCCCTGATGGACAGGATTTGTCCACCCCAATCCCTCTGGCTGCATGGGGAACATTTCCCTTGCTCACCCTGTGCAGTAGGCCTTGCAGCACTTTCCTCTTTCCCTTTTCCTTTCCTTTTCCCTTTTCCCTCTTTGCTTGAAGGCATCAGGATCTCCAGCCCCTCCTGGCTGTACCACACTCCCCACTCCATCACGCCCGTGCCTGCAGCACAGGGTGGGAGCTCTGCCAGGGCTCCTGCTGCAGGTTTCATGGCGTGGGGAGAAGAAGCCTGGGGTGGACACAAGTGTTGGGAGACCCCAGCCCTTCCTTCCAGGCTCTCCTGCTCCCTGCTGGCTGCCCAGAGGCGTGCGGGGGCAGCACAGTCACAGCTCCGCGCAGAGGACACGGGCTTTGCCTGCAGCATTCCCGCAGCCTTGCCCTGATCCCAGATCCCTTCCCCGAGGCTGGGCTGCTGTGGCAGGCAGCAGGGGGGTGCAGGAGACGGGTACCCCGTGTTGGGAAGGGAACGTGGCTGCTCCTCACCCCACGGCTGCGAGGGCACAGCCACGGAAAGGGCAGAGGGGAGGGAGGGTGGGGGGCCCTGGCTGCCAGCAGGAATGGGGGCACGGCTGCACCCCAGTGAGCTGCACTGGGGGTGACTGCCCAGGCAGCAGAGATCCCCCTTAGGTGGCCACACACCCCGAAGCCTCTCTGAGTGGGTTGGAGCGACACATGATGATCCAGGGGCTGGTTTAAGCACCAGGGACCCTCCACAGACCGTGGGGTGGAAGGAGGCTCCTGCTGCACACACTTCACAGGGAACACCCGTGGGGTCCTGAGCTCGGGGTCAGAGCTGCCTCAGGGCACCTGTGAAGACGAGCAGGGGTGGGGAGCACCATGACTCTTCTGTGGGTCCTTTCACCTCAGCGCAGGTGCCCTGACCTGGGCAGTGGCCCCAGTCAGTGTGTGGGAACTGGGGAGCCCCTCATCCCATCCCACTCTGTACTGGGTGTTTGCAGCAGAGCCCCCCCAGCCCTGCTCGGGCACAGCCTGCACCTCTGCCCACTGCCCTGGACATGCCCAGCAGCACGGAGTGCCTGGGGACAGGGCCAGCCTTGAGGGACAGAGCTGGCTGGTCACAGACCCCTCGGGTGTTGCAGCCAGGGAGGGGAGCAATCCACCCTCTGCACCTGCAGTAAGCTCCCTGAAATTCAATTTGCCTCCTGCAGACAGGGAAGAGCTGAGTCAGCCCTGGCTGGGTGTTTTCAAGTGAGTAGAAACACTGTGATGAATTTCAGGTCTTGTGCCTGGGATTTGTAACCACTCCACATGAAATAACTTTTTAGCATATGCTTGAAATTAAAAGCACTTGGAGCAGAGATCACAAGAGCGGGAATTACACATCCCTTGGCTAAAGGTGAATTTGGAAGCTAGCATTTATAGTCACATTTCATCACTGGTCTAAAAACTGCCAGTGGATTTTTGCAGAGGCACGAAGGGGCCAGGAGCAGCCAAACCAACCGAGCTCATCCTCACTGAGGAGATGAGCTGGGGCACAGGGAGCAGGATAAAGGCTCCATCTCCACCTGCTGCCACTTCCCGGAGGGGACGTCGGCCCCTGTGCTGGTGCCCTGAGAGACGCCAGTCCCACCGTCCCCTCGTCCCCAGAAGGTGCTGATCCAACCTTCAGGTGGGACAGTGGGTACTTTGTGCTCTGGGGACAGAGAGCAGCAGCCAGGGGCTGGACGTGCTGGCCCTGCAGTGCCACCATCCCCCACGGCGGGTGCTGCCAGGCTCCAGGATGATGATATGGGAATGGCTGTCCTCTTTCCTGGCAGAGCACGGTGGGCAACATTAATCCGGGGGAAAGAAAGACGGCTGGAGAAAGGTGCTGCGAGAGCCCTGGGCAGAGGGCTCAGGCAGGGCCGGGCTGGCGGTGGGGACAGCCCCGGAGCCGGGGACACCTCCTGTCCCACAGCCCGAGGGGCTGGAAGTGGAGAGCCTGTCCCAGACCAGCACTGGTGTGGGACAACGAGCCACCGGCTCTGCCTGGCCCAGACGTGCTCCGTGTCACAGCGGCTCCGGCTCCCTTTGGGTGCCTTGGGCAGCGCCGGGGGCGGTGTGCCGGGCCGGGGGACACTCTGCCTCCTGAGCAGGGCAGCGCCGGAGGGAGAGGGACATCCGAGCCCCGAGATGCTGGAGCGGAGCCTCGGCCCTGCCCCGGCCCAGCTCTCGTTTCCCGAGGTGTTCCTGCGGCCTCATCCCTGCCGGGGCCGGGCTCGGGCCGCCGCCCTGTGCCGTGCCCTGAGCCCGCCGTGCCTCTGTCCGCAGCCTCCCCCTTCATCATCGCCATGCTCCTGGCCAGCCTCAACAGCTGCTGCAACCCCTGGATCTACATGCTCTATACCGGGCACCTCTTCCACGACCTGATGCGCCGCTTCCTCTGCTGCTCCACGCGGTACCTGAAGTCGCGGCCGGCGTGTGACCTGGGCAAGAAGAGCAACTCGTCCTCCTTCGTCCTCAGCTGCAGGAGCACCAGCCAGAGGAGCTTCGTGCAGCCGCCCACGACGTGAGGCCATCGTCCCCGGGCCTTGTGCCTCCGCTGTGCTGCCCCCAGGGCTCCCCTGGAGGAGGTGTATAAATAGGTGTATATACGGCTGTAAGCATGTACAGAGGGCCTTATTAACTGAGACGGGAGCGGGGCAGGAATTCCGGGGCCGGGTTTCGGTGCTGCCTGCCATTGGGGGGCAGGGAGCCGCTCCTGAGCCCCGGCCCCGGCCAGCAGCGGCTTACGGAGGCCGCCAGGAGGGACAAAGGGCCCGGCACTGCCGGGTGTAACCCGGGGTGTACGCTGGGGTGTAACCCGGGGTGTGCACTGGGGTGTGACCCGGGGTGTACACTGGGTGTGACCCGGGGTGTACACTGGGATGTAACCCGGGGTGTACACCGGGTGTAACCCGGGGTGTGCACTGGGGTGTGACCCGGGGTGTACACTGGGTGTGACCCGGGGTGTACACTGGGGTGTAACCCGGGGTGTACACCGGGTGTAACCCGGCAGGCGCGGCCCGGGGGGATGCCAGGGGCTGCTGCGGCACCGGGAGGTGGCTGTCAGCCCTGTGCATGGCCGGGCGCTGGCCCACCTCCGGCTGCAGCAGGATTCTGCAGGATGCCAGCTCCTGCCACCGCGCTCAGCACAGGAGCACTGGCTCTGCTTGGGGGAGAGGCAAGCCCTGCAGCCCTACACCATGCCTGCTCTGCAGCCCTGCAGCCCTGCAGCCCTGCACCGTGCCTGCCCTGCAGCTCTGCAGCCCTGCACCGTGCCAGCCCTGCAACCCTGCACCGTGCCTGCCCTGCAGCCCTGCAACCCTGCAACCTTACATGCCTGCAGCCCTGCACGGTGCCAGGCGCACACTGTGCCAGCCCTGCTCCCCCTGCCTGGGGCACAGACGAGGGCACTCCTGGGGGCAGCAGCACCTTCCCTGGGAGGTGACAGCGCTGTGGCCCGGGTGTCCCAGGCCAGCTCCGCAGGCTGTGGCCAGCAGGATGCGCAGAGGGTCACCAGGAGCCCGGAGAGGGCAGGGCTGGGGCCGGGGCTCCGGTGCTGTGCCCGGCCGGGTGCGCTGAGCAGCTTCTGCACAGGACGGTGTGTGGCACCCGGGCTGGGCTCTGCAGGGACACTCCCGCCGTGTCCCCGAGGCCAGGCGTGGCTCTGCGTCCCCGCAGCTCCCACGGAGTCTCCTACTGCCCCAGCGCCATTCGCTTGCTCTACAGCACACAGGGCATGCTCACGGCGTGGATTTTTATCCTTAACAAACACTGAAAATAAACTTTTCTGACAGGTGGAAGGCGGGGGGGAGGCGTGGGGGGAGCGCTGGCTGAGGAATGAAGGGCAGCAAGGCTGAAACACCGAAACAACCCCCCCCAGGCAGCGGTGCCCCCGCGGTACTCACCGGCTGTGCCGCAGGGCACAGGGCTGCTGTGACACGGGCACTGCAGGGGACACAGCCGGGGCTCTCAAAGAGTGATGGAATTCGGCCTTTCATGATGGGAATGAACATGAAAAATGCATTTAAATGTGTCCTTTGCTTCTTCACTGCCACCAGCAGGTCCATTTGCACCTTTCCTATCCTGACATCCCTTGGATTTTTTTTTTTTTTTTTTTTTTTTTTTTTTTTTGGAGCTCCAGGTGAGCTCCCAGCGCTTTTGCTGAGTGGTTGAAATCCTCAGGACACCACAGAGCATTTTCCTCCCACCTTCACCCTCCTTCTCCTTGAGAGCCACAAGCTCCTGCCCAAAACAAGGAAGGAGGGGTCTCGTTTTCTGGAGAGCCCGAGGGCCTGGTGCATCCTCCATCTGCCAGGGAGGGACGAGAGCAGGGCAGTGGATGTTACTGGGACGGATGCACGGAGGACAGAGGGAGCTTTGGGACAGGGTGGGATTGCCCTCCAGCCCTGGCTGCAGTTTCTGGTGGTGTCTGGGTTCTGGCAGGGCCGTGCCCCACACCTGGAGATGCTGCAGCTGGTGGTGCCCAGGGAGTGTCCCGGGTGGATGCGCTGCCAAAAAGCTTTTCAGGTGGGTCAAAAGTGAAACAAAGGTGCTGACAGGTGAGTAGTGTGTGCCCCAGGTGTTGGGAGCACTGGGGTGGAGACATCAGCATTTCAGGGGTTTTTGGGTTGAGGCAGTGAACTACTAGAAAAATAACAACAACAAATTAGAAGTAGTATAAGCCCATTATACAATTGATTTTAATTATTTTTATTTCCACAAAAAATGAAGTGTTTTTTGAGACTTTCCCCCACTCCCCCTATAATTACCCCCTTTTTTTTTTTCTTTTTTCTTTTTTTTTTTTTTTTTTTTTTAAATCACTCTATCCTTCTTGGGCCCTGGTGTTGCTGGAGCTTGGGTACCACATTGCTGTGGAGTAACAGCAGTACACAATCCCAGCCCTTGGAAAAGCTCCAGTAGAAAATCTGGCTCTTTCTCATCCTTGGCATGGCACAAGAGGAGTCTTTGGCTCCAAGTCTTCGTTGGGAGCCAAGGGGAAGGAGCACATGGAGACAATTGAGAACAGCCTCTGAACAATGAGACCTTCTGGGCCCAGGTTCAGCAAAGCACTTAAGGCTGGAGCCAAACGAGCATTCAAGGGCCTCAAAGTGAAAGTGCAGCTCCGTGGAAGAGGGACTGACAAATTAATTGACAGTACAGGGGAGGAAACAGCTCTGGACTGCACCTCTGGCACCTCTTGCCCTGGCTCCTCTTTCCCCGGGGCAGGAGCAGCAGGGTCCCGGCAGAGGCTCCTTCCTCTGCCCTCCGCAGCCATCGGGGTGACCCCGGGGTGCTGAGGGAGGGCCCTGGCCGGGTGTGAGTCCCCTCCCGTGGGCAGAGCCGAGGGCTCAGCGCGGTGCTGCCCCTCCCGCAGCCTCCCTGGCTCCATCCCAGCCCCGGCCGTGGGGGATACACACACTGCTGAGCTGGAGCCCGCTCGGCGCCCGCTGAACAGTGTGCACTGGAGCCTGTCCCTGAGAAAGGGACCCGAGCCTTGCTTAGAGCCCAGCTCGTCTCTCAGGTGAGCTTCCCAAAGGCTCCGTGTCGGCCCTGCCCTCTCTCAGCTCGGGGCTGGCTCCACCTGCGCTGTCCTGCCCTGATCCTGCCCGCGGCACTGAGCCGTGCTCCGCAATTAGCGACATAATTGAGCTTCAAAGTGCCACAAGCGGGTCTGCAGCTGGCAGCGGCCCGGGATCAGCTCAGGCTCTCAGAGCAGACACAACTCGCCGTGCTGCTCACAGCTTGGCTGAAATGCACGTACGGATGAAAAGAACAGGTTTGGTTTAGCTGTTCTATCCCGAAAAGTTCTGCGCAGCGGTTTAATGCCGAAGCTCCCACCGCAGCAATTGTTTGCCGTAAATAAGAGCTCCCGGGAGGGAGTGTGTGTGAGTGCCAGCCCGGCCGGCAGGGCTGGAGGAGCGGGCAGCCTTTGCTCTGCAGCCTCCCTGCTCACCCAGCGCCGGCAGCTGTGCCCAGGGAGTGCTCCGGGAGGAGCTGCCGCCCCTCCACAGGGGCTGCCGGGGCTCCTGCGGGGCAGGGGGCCGCTCCGGGCTCTTCCCGGGCCGGGACGGGCTTCTCTTCTCCTAAGGCTCCTGCCTCTGCGACGGAGTGAGGAGCAGCCTGGGCTGCTTCATGTGCAGAGAGCACCCTGAGAGCCGGCTCTGCTGCGGGTCCTGCCACCATGCCACGTGGCACAGGTGTCCATGGGCACGTCCCTCACTGGGCAGGGGTGTCCATGTGCCCAAGGGCAGGGGTGCCCAGGGGCAGCTCCCTCAGTGGGGTGTCCAGGGGCAGGCCCCTCAGCAGGCAGAGGTGTCTGTGTGCCCACTGGCAGGGAGCCTGCTCTGAGGGGGTAGTGCCAGGGCTCTTGGGGCAGTTGCCAGGCCCTAAATCTCCTTCCGGACAGCGACTCGGATGTTGGAGCAGATCTTGGAGAGCGCCTCGAAGAGCGGGTCACAGAAGGTGTGGATGCAGAGGGAGTAGATCCTGCTGACACACTGGATCTCGATCAGGTAGCTCTTGATGCAGGGCACCACTGCCCAGATGTGGCAGAAGGAGATGAGGGCGAAGAGGAAGCCCCAGAGGACGGCCAGGGGGATGCCCAGCACGGCGGAGAGCAGGCGGTAGCACCAGTACTTGCTGACGGTGAAGGTGGTGTAGCTGGTTTTCCACACCCCGTCAAAGCTGTAGGTTCCCACGGGCTCGGCTATCACATCCTCAAAATCCACCTGGGGGAGAGCAGGGGCACAAGGGGGGTTGGGGTCAGCAAAGGCCCCGAGGAAAGGATGAGGGCGTGCACGAGGTGAGAGCACATCCCAAAAGGAGGCGCCTGGTGGGGGCAGCGCTGGGGATCCCGTCCCTGCAGCCCCGAGCACGGCCCAGCCCTGCGGGGTGGGAGGTGGCTCAGGGCTCCTGGCACGGCTGTGGGCAGCAGGGCTGGCTCAGCCCACAGCTCAAGCACCAGGAGGGTCCCAGTCCCTGTCCCTGTCCCCTCCCCTGCTGTGGGGAATCAGGTGTGAGGGCAGGCAGGAGCCCTGGACCAGGAGCCCTGCGTGGGAGTGTTGGCTGCAGAGGCAGCCAGAGCCCATTCCTGCCCTTTTTTAGCATTCAGGGACGTGGCTGCCCACTCGGCAGGAAGGTGTTTGTGCTAATAAAGATCCAGCAGCCCTCTGGATTTATGGATTATTTATTTATAACCACAGGATGAGGTGCTCAGTGCTGTCTGTCCACGCTCCTCCTGGGGACGGGAGCTGGGGCTCAGCCCTGCCCTTGCCATTTGTGCAGGCTCTGGGGGTGTTTCTGAGTGACACACACTCCCCAAAACTCCACGCAGAGATCCTCTTGGGGTGTAACTTACTTCCAGGGAATGTATAAGCTGAGCTATTTGTCTTGAAAACCGGCCCAGCCTCCCCTCCGGCAGCTGACGTGTCTGTACTCTCACGTTAAACCACAATATCCATTCTGCTCTTGGAAGCACTTTGGTCACAGAATCACTCTGTGTCATCTTTAATTTCCTGGAGTGAGCAGGAGGTGCTGAGGGGAGCATTGACAATGAGGAGACAGCAGCCCCCAGGGCTGGCCTGAGGTGCCATCAGCAGCCCCTGGAAAGCCCAGGCGTGCTGGGGCTGGACCAGGTGACTGCCCAACTGCCTGACGAGCTCATCAGGGATCAATTAATGCAGGGAGCAGTGGGGTATAAAAGCAGAGGCTCTGCCCCTCTGCCCCTTCTGCTGCCATCTCGCTGGGAGTGGCTCTGGAGGAGCAGTGGAGGCTCGGCCTCAGGCTGGGTCCGGACCCTGGGCGCTGCTGGAGGGCTCAGCACACACAGGTACCGTTCCTTTACAGACCTGTGCAACCACCGAGGGCGGGAAGGCTCCCGAGGCCCCCAGCCCGGCCGCTCACTGCCCTGTGCCTCTGCTGGGGGAGGTTCTGAGGCTCAGCAGAGCCTCTGCGGCCAGCGCCGCCTCTGTACCGTCACCCCAAATCCTGCCTGCTGCTTCGCCATGCTCGGGGGGTTTGCCCAGGGCCGGGGGAGCCCCGGGCACTCTGCGGGCCCCGCACTGCGCTGCCGGCTCTCTGCCGTGCCCGGGGCTCCCCTGGCCGGGGGGCAGCAGCCGCAGTCGGGGCCGCGCTCGGGGGCAGCAGCCGCAGGCGGGGCCGCGCTCGGGGCCGCGCTCGGGGGCAGCAGCCGCAGGCGGGGCCGCGCTCGGGGCAGCAGCCGCAGGCGGGGCCGCGCTCGAGGCCGCGCTCGGGGCCGCGCTCGGGGGCAGCAGCAGCAGTCGGGGCCGCGCTCCAGGCCGCTGTCCTCCTCCTCCCCGGCGGCAGCGCTATTTTAAGGTGCAGGAATGCCGGGCTGGGGAGGCTCCAGCGCTGTCGGAACAGCCGCCCGGCCACGGCTCTGCGGGAGCCTGGAAGGTCCCGGCAGGATTCGGAGGTGCTGGCTGGGAGGCTGGGGATGGCCGGGGTGGCACTGGCACTGTCACCCGGGCTGGGGAGCCCCAGAGCTCTGCCCGGCCCTGGGGTGAGCGGGCTGGGGGCTGTCCTGGTCGCTGCTGAGTGCTCCCCGGGGCTGGCACCTCTCCAAGGCTCAGGCCAGGGCTGTGGGATGCTCTGTCGGGATGTCGGACACGATGCTGAGGTGTCGGGGCGGGTGGGACAGTGGCAGCACGGAGCCGTCGATGGCTGTCACTGTCACAGCTCAGCCAGGGGAATCTCTTTGGCCACCCCATGGCTGTAGCTGGGATGGTGCGGGAATGCCCACGCTCGGGTCTGTGTGTCAGCAGTGCTGTCAAGGTCATGGCCTGTTTCAAAGCCTGTGAGCAGCTCTGTGCCCGCTGTCCCTTCTGCTGTGACAGTCACAGACACGGTTTAACAAAACCCTTCCACCTCCTCCTGTTCTCCTTTGGGCTGGAGCTGTCTGTGGCTAACAGGGACAAATCTTGTTTGCAGTTCTAAGGGAGTCTAGAGGAGGAGTTGGAATAGGAATTCCTCTTGGTCAGGAGTGGAGGAAGGCAGCTGGGGGCTGCTGCACCCTCGGGCTGCCCTGGGGGG
This sequence comes from Sylvia borin, assembly GCA_014839755.1. Lineage (NCBI taxonomy): Eukaryota > Metazoa > Chordata > Aves > Passeriformes > Sylviidae > Sylvia > Sylvia borin. The sequence continues at coordinate 591,539 of CM025968.1, forward strand.
AACAATCTGCCACAGACACGACCACACACATCAAACAGTCCAGTGCTGAGGCTGTGCTGTCTCGAAGGCCAGCAGCCTTTTCCCAATACCCCTTGAAACTGGTTATATTTAATTTCTGTGTTATTTTTGGCTGCTGGCTTGCTGGTACAAAGGAGGGCGTCTCCATAAATTTTCAAGCCACAATGAAACTGGAGGGCCCATTCAAAGACTAGGAAATCTGGCATGAACTGGAGGCAGGACTGCCCCAGGCAGTGTCTGTGTGCCCGGCCAGCAGGGCTGTCACCTCCCACAGCCCTGGGGTGGCACCTCTGGCCACATGGACAAGGTCCATCAGCACTGGCTGTGTCCAGCCAAACACACCCCAGGTCTGAACCCCAAATCTGGTCCCAGGGGTGCTCCCACAGCGCAGTGAGGGACAGCCCTACCTTCACGACGTCCTCGTTGATGTGCTTGGGGTCCCTGTTGACCAGGTCGATCTCCTTGGTGTGCAGGTCCTTGATGATGATCCTCTCCTCCAGCTCGCTGTGCTCCTCTGCCATGGCTGTGGGACTGTGCTGTGCTGGGGCACGGCGGCCCAGGGGAGGCACTGGCCCCGCCTGCAGCAGCTGCCCCGTGCCCCTGGCACTGCTCCAGGCTAAAATTAATGTCCTGGCTCCTGAGGCCGCCCTCAAGTGTCCCTTAAAGGGGCTTTTCTGGGGCCAGCCCCTGTGCTGCCACCTCAGGGGGATGGCATGTGCGTGGGTGGCCTTTGGGCCGGGGTGGGTGTGCAGCCCCCCAGCCCAGCTGTGCCGTGGGATGTCACCCTTTGTGAGGGAAACAATGCCCAAATTGGGGCAAAAGCCCTCAAAAGCCTGAAAAAAATTTGCTGTTTGTGAATCTGAAACGGAATCACGTCTGTAAATGTCACCCAGAGAGGCCGCGTGGCCCTGGGATGGCCAGAGCTCCCCAGGCCCATTCAGAGCCCAGCAGAAGGCTGGTGGTGCCAGCCTGCACTCTGTAGGTTCCAGCTTTTCCAGCCGTGGAAACTCGAGGGAGTCCAAGACCAACCCACAGAACCACAGTGGTGGAAATGTCTCCTTCAGGGATACCTAGAGCGTTAATGAAGATTTATTTAATTTGGGCTGTACTTTGCTAATCCTCCTCAATGTCTCCTGTGAGCTCTTGCCTATAGTGATGAGTAGATTTATTTAAAAGTGGCGGTATTGTGAAAAAAAACACAAAGAGAGGGGTGGGTGTTTTAGTCCCTAAGGATGGGTGGGGAGGGATGTGTGTCCCCTCAGGAGCTGGCAGCTCCCTGAGGAGCCTGGAGGTGCCCACACGAGGGCCGAGTGTGGCAGTGCCACTGCAGAGCCCATGGGCACGGCTGGCACTGCAGGGGAGGGATTTTAAGGCCAAAGGCTCTGCTGCCTTCCAGAACCATCAGTGCTCGGGCAGGGCTGGTTTATCCACCCCTTGTGGCCCCATCCCTGGAGTTTTCAGCAGGGCAGTGAGCCGTGGTGGTGCCCTGGGCCGTGACACATCCCTGGGTGACACTGAGGGAATGCAGATGTCACAGAGCTCCCTGACTGCGCTGTGGGGAGAGAAAGGGCACAGCTGGGCTGGGAAGGTCCCTGAACCCACAGGATCCTCCCACGGGCACCTGTGGAGAGGGAGCAAACTCTGAGAGCAAACTCTGGCAAGGGGTATGAGCGTGGTGCTGTGAGTGAGAACCTGGCAGGTTGTCTCTGGAGAGGAGTGCCCATCAGTGTGCCTGCTCTGGGCAAAAGGACACTGGGAAACCCATCGGTGGCACCGGTTCCACATCCCTGCATCTCCCTCTGCTGCTCCACAGAAGCTGGAACAGCCCAATCTCGGGAGTGTTGGAAGTCAAATCCTTCCAGACTCCGAGATTTTGGGCAGCAGCTCCATGGCCAGACGTGCCTTGTCCTGGCTGGATCCTGTCAGAGCTGCTCAGCGCTGCTGCTCGGTGCCTCAGCCCTTCAGCACGGATTACTGTGCGGGCTGTTCCAGCCAAATCAGCTGTGCTGTGTGTCTGGGGCCGAGGAGCAGGCTGAGGTGTGGGTGAGCACGGCCCCGGGGTTAGGGGGCACAGCCACAGCTGATCCCGGGGTTAGGGGGCACAGCCCATCCCGGGGTTAGGGGGCACAGCCAGTCCCGGGGTTAGGGGGCACAGCCAGTCCCGGGGTTAGGGGGCAGAGCCCATCCCGGGGTTAGGGGGCACAGCCCATCCCGGGGTTAGGGGGCACAGCCCATCCCGGGGTTAGGGGGCACAGCCGATCCCGGGGTTAGGGGGCAGAGCCCATCCCGGGGTTAGGGGGCACAGCCAGTCCCGGGGTTAGGGGGCACAGCCGATCCCGGGGTTAGGGGGCACAGCCGATCCCGGGGTTAGGGGGCACAGCCAGTCCCGGGGTTAGGGGGCACAGCCAGTCCCGGGGTTAGGGGGCACAGCCGATCCCGGGGTTAGGGGGCACAGCCGATCCCGGGGTTAGGGGGCACAGCCAGTCCCGGGGTTAGGGGGCACAGCCATCCCGGGGTTAGGGGGCACAGCCGATCCCGGGGTTAGGGGGCACAGCCGATCCCGGGGTTAGGGGGCACAGCCCATCCCGGGGTTAGGGGGCACAGCCCATCCCGGGGTTAGGGGGCACAGCCCATCCCGGGGTTAGGGGGCACAGCCCATCCCGGGGTTAGGGGGCACAGCCCATCCCGGGGTTAGGGGACACAGCTGATCCCGGGGTTAGGGGGCAGAGCCATCCCGGGGTTAGGGGGCACAGCCCCAGGGTTAGGGGGCACAGCCGATCCCGGGGCTGCCCTGCCCGGCGGGGACTGTCCCCTCGGGAGTCCCTGCACTCCGTTTCCTCGGGCAGCCGCAGCCGGGCTCTGCGGGGATGGCACCGTGCTGCGGACCCCGGGCCCTGTCCCTGCTCCCGGTGGCATTTCTGGGGGCATTTCTGGCGCGTGAGTCACCCGCTGTCCCGGTGGGGACCGGGAATGTGTGCCCACGCAGGGCGACGTGCAGGTAGTGAGTGTCCCCAGCAGCCGGGACAGGCGGGGGATATTCTGGGGCGCTGTGGGGACTATAAATAAATGCATTTCCGAGTACTTTGGGCCGTGAACGGGACACCGTGTCGAAGGGACAGTCACACACACGGGACAGGGGACACCTGCTCGGTTCTGCTCTGCTCCGTCTGTGGACACATCTGTCCCAAAACGGGGGCCGTGGAGGGTTTTTTCACCGAAATCCAAACCTTTCATTGTGAGAAGGTTTGTTAAGAAAAGGTGCCGCGTTTCCCTGTGCAGAAACAGGCAGTCAGCAGTGACCAGGCTGACAGCCTCGGGTGGCTCTCAGGGCAGAACTGCTTTCGAGAACACATTGTCAGCCCCTGGGCAGGCTGCAGGGCTGGGGCTGTGCACTTGGAAGCCTTCTGGAAGTCAGATAAATAACCTGCTGCTAAGACCCTGCAAGCAGAATAGATTTATTTCTCTTGAGCAGAGAAGAATAAAGCAGAAATGAAGCTCACCGAGATCAAAGGCCCTGTGAAAATGAGCAGAGCAGAACTGCAGTGAAGGAATAGTAAAGAAGGAGAAATTGGGAGCTCCTCTTTGTCAGCATCACTGAGGAATCCAGCCTTGCTGGAGCTGTTTGTGCCAGAGCCCTCGGGCATTGTCCTGGCCCCGCAAGGGCACGGGGCTCTTGTGTTCAGGTGGTGCCTCAGGACTGATGGCACAGAGGACGCTGAGGGCAGGGATGTGTTGGCATTAGCTCTGCAGGGAAATCGTGGCTGGCAAATATGAGTTTGAGCAGAAGCTCCGTCATGTTTAATATCAATTAAAATTAAATTTCACAGAGGAAGTACAGAAGAGCGGTGATTTATCATTCAAGTTGTTGTCGTAGTTTGTTTCTATACAAGGAGCGTTGCCCTTTAAAAGAGAGAGAAAGTCTATGAATATCAGATTCCTGTGATGCACAACCACCAATCTCTGCCTCCTGGTCTCTTGGGAGTGCTGGGAGAGGAGCTGCGGGTGCTGGGCTGGGGCTGCTCCTCCTCAGCACCAAATCCCCCTGTGCCAGAGTCCAATCCTCTGGGACAGCAGAGCTGGGCTCTGGGTGACCCTGGGTGAGGGTGGGGCTGGAGAGCAGAGCAGTGCCTGGGTGCTCACGGGGGAGGAGAGGCTCTGTCCCCGTGGGTGCTGTGAGTGTTGTCCCGTGGGCTCTGTCCCCGTGGGTGCTGTGAGTGTTGTCCCCGTGGGTGCTGTGAGTGTTGTCCCCGTGGGTGCTGTGAGTGTTGTCCCATGGGTGCTGCCCCGTGGGCTCTGTCCCCGTGGGTGCTGTGAATGTTGTCCCGTGGGCTCTGTCCCAGTGGGTGCTGTGAGTGTTGTCCCGTGGGTGCTGTCCCTGTGGGTGCTGCCCCGTGGCTGAGGTGCACCGAGGGGTTTGGCATTCCTTGGCTGTGGCACAGCCAGGAGGCTCCAAATGCCTGTAAGTGAAATCCTTTCAGGCCCTGGAGCAGGATGGGTCCCGTAATAACCCAGCACGGAGCAGAGTCCTATTTCTAGTTCTGGGAGCTGTGCCTGGGGCTTTCAGCTGCTCTTCCCACCCTGCTCTCGCTCTGACCTATTGTGGTTCTCTTTGTGTGTGTCTAAAAGCCGAGTTCTGGGCTGGGCTCAGGCTCCAGTGTGGCTGTGACCATCGTCCCTTCCCAAAACAGCCGCAGTGGAGCTGAGGCAGGTGGCCAGGCTGTGTCTGTGCCCCTGGGGGCAGCACTGGCCCCAACGCGGCAAGGGGCTGCTCTAAGCCCGGGGCCAAAGCTGGCACTGTCCCAGCTTAGGCTGCTGACAGCTGCTGGGCACCAGGGCTGGCAAATACAGCCCCGGAGAGAGCCCCTGTCTCCCTGTCCTTCAGAGGAGCGTTTCATGTAGCAGTGGGTGTGATGTGCCACTGGAGACCTGCTCTGGTGAGGAGCACCAGCCCCAGCAGCTGCCCAGGCTCCAGAGGCAGTTTCCTGTCCCCTGGGCTGGCAGAGGCGATGCTGCAGACACGTCCCTGCAGTTCCCAGGGCTGGCCCAGGGGCTGTGCCTGCCTGCCCTGGCCAAGCCTTGTCTGGGCTCTGCAGCCTTCCCTGGGGGTGCTGAGCACACGGGGACTCTTCTGGGTGCCCCTTCCTGTCCAAGGCCATTCCCACTCTCAACAGTGACCAACAGCAAGAGGATCCATTACCTCCACTTTATTTTTTTTTTCCCTTCCAGACCTTATTTATTGAAAGCAAACAAACCACGTGTCTTGGGCAAATATTATGACATTTCATTATTCACACTTGGTGTGATAAGTGAGCTGGTTTAGGGGCTGTGGTTGATGATTTATTTGGTTTGGATGTGGATATAAATCCAGCCCGTGGAGGAAGCACTGTAACTCTGTAGGAATGCGGATGCTCTCGTGTCCACTGGAGCATAGCCAGTACCCAGAACCTAATTTGTGGTGTTTTAATGCAAACAGGGCACACAAACCCATTTGTAATGTTGTAGGAACCAGGTGATTTCAGCAGTGTCCAAGAAGGTCTGAGCAGTGGAAGGTGCATATTTGCTTAGTAGATAGAGAAGTGAGATTCCATTTAAAACAAACGTTTATTTGGTGTATAAACTATTGATTACTCTGCTCAAGATAAAAGGGAGAAATAGAATAAATGCTCTTTATTTTGTTCCACTGCTTTTATGTTGCAGACAGGCTTTGGGGGTTTCAGCTGGGGCTGTCCACGTTCATACAATAAACATCCCTGCCAGGGGGTGTTGGGCACAGGAGCTTGTCCAGGTGTGGTGACAGTGACGATCCCATTGCCCCTTGTCCCTGTGGTCCCAGGTGAGAACCTGCCTGAGCTCTCCTGGGAGCTGTCCTTGCGTGGTGCCTCTCTGGGACCAGGGCAGGGAGTGTCTGTGCCCAGCCTGACCCTGCTCCTCCTCCCCTGCCCTGCACCTCTGCCTGAGATGCAGTTTTGGCTCAGGGCTTCCTGGGGTCTCTGGGATGGATAAATCTGCTCTGCAGGGCAAGCTGTGCTCTAGGAGAAAAAATGCTTCGGCTGCAAGTCGAGCTGCTGAGGGCTGGGCAAACCAACAGGTTTTGTCCCCCTTTGAGCACACAAGATCCAGCCCTGGTGAGGTGCTGCTGTGGGTAAAGCTGCTCAGTGACCCAGGGGCTTGGCCATGCTGGGGTCTGTGAGCCTGTGCCAGGAGTTAACACTGAACTATTTGTATTTTTATGGGTGTTGCTGACTGCGACTATTTATGGCAGAACTAAAGGAATTAATATTCATAGCTTCCCCTGGCTGTGCCATATAAATCAGGAGTGGCTGTCACAGTGGGCCCTTGTCCCAGCCATGGCATGGCAGTGGCTCAGAGGTGGCTGGACAGTTTTGGTGCACAAATTCAAGCTTTTGGAAAGGCCTCTGCTGCTGCCTTGAGCTGCCAGGCCGGTCTGGGGCTGCAGGGACACTGCCCTCCTGGTGATGGAGGTGAGCCTCATCCCCTGGGCAGGTGTTGGTGGACAGGAGATTTTGGGCTCTCCAGTGCAGACCTGGAGATGCACAGCCCTCCAGGCTCCCCAGAGGGGCTTTGCAGGCTGGTCCCAGCTCTGCAGGACGCCGTGGGATGCACTGGCAGGGCTGGAGCAGAGCAGGGAGAGCCTGGGGCTGTGCTGGGCTCACCTGGGGAGGTGCCGATGTGTCCTGATGTGTCCTGATGTGTCCCTGCACCGGCAGGAGCCGGTTCCATGAGCTGGGGCTCGGTGGTTCAGCCTGGCAGTGCAGGGGGGGTCACAGCCTCCAGCCCTGAGCTCCACCAGCCCTGTCCCCAGTGTGAGGAGCAGCCTCAAGCCCTACTGTGACTGTTGATTTGGAGCCTTTTCCTGGAAAAAGCCACAATCGTTTGTCCTCAGGACATGGTGGGCATAAGCAAAGGGCAATATTTTCCAGCATTCTTCTCCCAGAGAAATAGAAATACACGTGAATATTCCGTGTGCTCGTGCCTGGTTTGACACGTTCTTGGCTGCAAATGCCCTTCCCCCACTGAACCTGGGCAATCCAAACCCCAGAGTGACATTTTCCACTCGATTTTCCCCAGTGATGGTGTGTGAATGTTTGAGGATGGATGCAGGGAGAAGGGCTGGCTTTGTTTGCACATCTGTCAGCAGTTCCAGGTTTGCTGCAGCTCCTGGGCAGCTTGAGGGGGGCTCTGCCCCAGGGCCAGGAGTCCTTTTCTCCCTGGGTTTCCACTCCATGTGTTTCCACCCTGCCATCCCATCTCTGGCTAAAGCAAGGCTGTTTGGGACCCCCCTGCTGCTGGGGGTGGCCTCAAACAGCCCTGGGGCTCTGGGCAGTTTCAGGTCTCTGCTCTGGGAGCCCACATCACTCGTTTTCAGTGGGTTTCAGTCTCCAGCTGCAGCAGCTGGAGCCAAGGCAGAGGTCTCAGGTTGTTCTGTGCTGGTTTTGGGTCAACCTTTTATTGCCATCGCTCCGGGGACTGTGTTGTCATCACTTGCTGTCTGTTAAATGGCTGTAAAATGAAAATAACAGCGACCCTCTGGAGCTCCGAGCCCAGCGCCTGCTGGAGCTGCACTGGAGCTGCACTGGAGCAGCTGCTGCAACAGGTCCTGGTTTGCTTTGCTGCGTTTTGCCTGCAGAAACTTGGAGCAAAGGATCTGCCCTGGAAAATCCGGGAGATGAGGAGGGGAAAGGTGCTCACCTGGGGCTGGGGAGTGTCTTCATTTTACGAAAGCATTTTGTATGGACCCTTTAAAGCAGGTGAAAGGGACGTTTCATAGAGGTGACTGGAGACCAGATCTGCTCCTAGGGGCTTTGAGTAGAAAATGGATGTTGCAGTCAATGTTCCAGCCTTGAATGTTGTCTCAAACTGGAATTATTTAACTACCATTTTGATCTGTATCAGTGGAGTATGGAAGACTGTAGGAGCTGGGCACGTGGGATTTTACTGCTACTGAAAGAGGCAGCGCGGGGAGATGCCGCCGGTGCTGTTCTGCGGTCTCAGAGCTCCATCTAGTGAGGGCTGCCCGAGGAAGAGCATCCTCCTCCTCCTCCTCCTCCGGAGCCACCTCGGCCCCCGGAGCAGCTCCTCCCTTGCCCTGCTCCCTTTCCTGGGGGAAGTTGGAGCTGCTGGCTTTGCCTCCTGAGGGATTCGCGGTGGTTTCCGCTGGAGCTGCCGGGGAGCCTCTGCCCGCCCGGGCTGGGAGGGTGGGAGGGATGGGCTGCCCCTGCCCCTGCCCCTGCCCAGAGAGGGCTGCGGGTGTGTGTGTGTGCGGGCTGTGAAAGGGGAAAAGCAATTCCCCGAGCTGCAGTAATCCCTGCCTGCCCTCCCTCCTGCAGGGTTTGGGCTGCAGCACAGGTGAGCACACACCTGGCCCTTTGGGGATGGTCCCTTCAGAGCCCCAGGACTCTGGAGGAAACGTCTGCTCTTGTCCCCTCTGCCCGAAACAGGGTGTAAGGAAATGCTGCGGATCTGATCTCGCAGGAGCAGACACAGGTCCCCGCGTGGCAGCGGGTGTCCAGCCCAGGGTCCTGGCCATGGGGAACGGGAGGCCAGCACGAGGGACCTGCACAGGCAGGAGCTTGTGTCTCCTCACCGGGAGAGACCTGGACAGGCCCTTTGGGAAAGGTGCACCTGTGCGTGGGGTCACCCCTGGCCCCGGGTGGGGTCACACCTGGCCCCGTGTGGGGTCAGAACCATCCAGGGCAGAGCATCCTCAGGGCTCCAGAGGCACTGGCAGGGATCCCCTCCCCTGTTACCTGCCCTGCCAGGTGCCACTCGTGCTGCTCCTGGCACTCCAGTGGCACTTGGTCACTTTGGGGGTGTCTCCGGGGCTTTCTCCTGCTGAATCTCACACCAGCAGCTGACTCTCCTGTGGGTCCAGAGCTGGGCGATATCCCGATATTCCAGCTCCAAATGCCAGAGCACACGTTTGTTTTAAACCCACTGGACTGTGATTTGCAGTTCTGTATTTCTGGGGAAAGTTTCTGCTCCACGTGCCTGTTCTGCCAGAGTTATTTTTACTCATTAGAACAGTTATTGGGGCACTTTTACGTTTATTGCTTTTTTCCTTCGTGGCTCAATGATAAGAAAAGATAACTCTGGCCCTGGCTTGAAGCACTGCTGTTCTGCTTGGACTAACAATTGTATTTTAATGGCCCCAGATAAGGGATTAGCGCTTGGTTTTGGCAAAGATCTGCTTTTACTGCTTGAAATAGTCCGGACTGTGCATTTTATATGGGCAAGTGCCATTAAAAATTACTTGTACCCACCCAAAGGAACAAACCCCAACTATTTGTACTCCTGCAATAAATCATCAGGAAGTGCAGTGATAGGACAAGGAATAACGGGTTCAGACTGAAAGAGGGGAAATTGAGGTTAGCCATTGGAGAGGAATCCCTCCCGGTCTGATTGCACGGCAAAGGCACCTCAGGGGAGGCGGGAGGGGCTGTGCTGGGGCTTGGCCAGGCTGGGGCTGGGCCCTGTCCCTTTGCTGGGGGCATCGGGATGGAAAGATAAAGAACAGTGGCACTGGGCAGATTTTAGTGCTGATCAGTGCAGATTCTAGGCTGCAGCAGAGAGTCAGGACGTGCCCGGGGGTCTGTCACGTGAGGGGTTGATAAGGGCCAATTCGGCCAATTTCACGCTGGAAGTGCCTCTCCTGTCTCTGTAAATATTATTTTAGTGAGCTGTCCATCTGCAGCCAGCTCAGCCTTGGGTTTCCAGGCACCCAGAAATGTCAGGTCAGCTTGGTTTTAGTGCTGTGGTCGGATGAGAAGGTGTTGGGGAAAAAAACTTTGTTTTTCAGCTGCTTGCAGGAGTGGAGGTCAGTGCCAGTGGGGACGGGGTGACATCTGGGGAGGGAAAGGGCTGGTCACAGGGCAGAGGGGACAGCACCTTGTCCTGCTGGGGCTGTGTCTGTGCCAGGAGAGGGGACAGTGCCCTGCGCTGTGGGGATGTGTCTGTCCCTGCCAGGAGAGGGGACAGTGCCCTGCGCTGTGGGGATCTTTGGTTCCTGCCCCACTGCTCTCCGGGGTCAGCAGCACTGGGGTTCTCACCTGGCAGCACGTTTTCAAACCCCAGAGGGTTGTTCTGTCTGTCAGATCAAACCCTTTATTTCTGTTCCACACCTGGAGCGGTTTCAGGGGTCACTGTGGGCCGGCTCCTCCTGTCCCAGGTGAGCTGCGGGAGGGTCCGAGCTCGCCCCAAACCCGCCCCGGGCAGCAGCGCCGTGAGGCTCCTGGGGAAAGGATCCAGCAGAATTGTCCTTGCTGCTGCCTGCTGTCCTGGGAGGCTCTCGGCTCTGGGCAGAGGCAGCTCCTGAGCCCTGTGCTGAGCCCCGAATCCCACTGCTCTATGCTGTTAGCATAACAAATTATCCTATTCCACAGAACCGAGGTTTTCCTTTGCTGTTGGTTTGGGTGGCTTTTTCCAGTGAAAGGCAAAAATCGGAACAGTGCTATCAGGATCCCACAGATCCTTTTGTACAGCTTTTTTTCTTTTTTCCCTTTGTACCACGCTATTCACACGCACTTAAGGGTGTGAACGCTCCTTAAGCACTCACGGTTTCGAGCTCTTTAGTGTCATTCTCGGCAGTTTTTAACTGTTCACACGTTTCAGAGCACAAAAATAGGAAAAAAAAGACACTTTCGGAAAGTGTCTCCAGCGGAACAGGAGCGGCAGCAGCGAGCCCCTGGCACTGCCATGCGGTGCCACGCTGACGAGTCTCTGCTATTTTTGTGCGGTCGTACTTCTGGGCTGAGCTATTCATAAAGTGTGTTTTCAAGTAATACTTTAAAAATAGCCGTTTGCAGAGCCAAAGCCGCTCTCATCGAGTGTCAGTGCAGTCTGGGGTTGTGGCAGGGGCTGTGTCCTGCAGGTGTCACACCGCTCTTTTGTGGCAGGGGCTGTGCCCTGCAGGTGTCACACCGCTCATTTGTGGCAGGGGCTGTGCCCTGCAGGTGTCACACCGCTCATTTGTGGCAGGGGCTGTGTCCTGCAGGTGTCACACCGCACATTTGTGGCAGGGGCTGTGCCCTGCAGGTGTCACACCCCGCATTCGTGGCAGGGGCTGTGCCCTGCAGGTGTCACACCGCACAGAGAGCGGTGACCCCAGGGGATGTGCGCCTTCCCTCCCAGCTCACTCCAGATTCCCGTTGTCTGTGAGCGAATCCTCAAAGGGCCCCAGACGCTCCCCCAGCCCTGATGTTCCCGCTTGCTCCGGGTGTGGCTGAGATGCTGAATCCATCTCGCTGATTGAATTTTCACTTGGAAGTTCCTGCAGAGCTCCTCGGGGACCTGTGCTGCTGCAGCTCCAGAGCAGCCTCTCCTGCACGGGAGATGTTCCCAATGTGAGGTTTGATTGTCATAGGGAGAAATAATGGAGCTCCCTGTGGCACAGGTGAGGGAGCCAGGACAGCTCCCTGTGGCACAGGGCAGTGAGCCAGGACAGATCCCTGTGGCACAGGTGAGTGAGCCAGGACAGCTCCCTGTGGCACAGGGCAGTGAGCCAGGACAGATCCCTGTGGCACAGGGCAGTGAGCCAGGACAGATCCCTGTGGCACAGGGTAGTGAGCCAGGACAGATCCCTGTGGCACAGGTGAGTGAGCCAGGACAGATCCCTGTGGCTCAGGGCAGTGAGCCAGGACAGATCCCTGTGGCACAGGGCAGTGAGCCAGGACAGATCCCTGTGGCTCAGGGCAGTGAGCCAGGACAGATCCCTGTGGCTCAGGGCAGTGAGCCAGGACAGATCCCTGTGGCACAGGGCAGTGAGCCAGGACAGATCCCTGTGGCACAGGTGAGGGAGCCAGGACAGATCCCTGTGGCTCAGGGCAGTGAGCCAGGACAGCTCCCTGTGGCTCAGGGCAGTGAGCCAGGACAGATCCCTGTGGCACAGGGCAGTGAGCCAGGACAGATCCCTGTGGCACAGGGCAGTGAGCCAGGACAGATCCCTGTGGCACAGGTGAGGGAGCCAGGACAGATCCCTGTGGCTCAGGGCAGTGAGCCAGGACAGCTCCCTGTGGCTCAGGGCAGTGAGCCAGGACAGATCCCTGCGGCACAGGGCAGTGAGCCAGGACAGATCCCTGTGGCTCAGGGCAGTGAGCCAGGACAGATCCCTGTGGCACAGGGCAGTGAGCCAGGACAGATCCCTGTGGCTCAGGGCAGTGAGCCAGGACAGATCCCTGTGGCTCAGGGCAGTGAGCCGGGGCCGGGTTCAGCACAGTCCAGCGGGGTCAGCCCTGGCACGGCACCCCCAGACTGAGGGGCACCTCCAGCTCCTTGGGATGGGGATGGGCACCTCACTGCAGTTCTCCTTTTCTGCCTTTTTCCTCACTGTGTGCCAGGTAAAAGTCAGAGATCTCTTCTTCCTGTTGCTTTTCTCCTCTGTAAGTTTTCCTCTGTGCTGTTTTTCCTGTAAGTTTGAGGACAACCTTTGCCACAGCCTTGTCCAGAAGCAGTGCTGGATAATCTTTCCTCTTTCAAAGGAAATTCCTTTTCCGACATAAGCAGAACATTTGTTTGTGTGACAGTTCCCATTTAGCTTTTGACAAGCTCGGTAGCTGGTCAATTTATTTTACTTTTTAAGCGAAATAATTAACAAAGGAAAAAAATTACTTTCTTCGGCCAGCCCTACAGAGACATTTGCCTTTGTGAAATAATTTTTATTTACGACCCCTTTAATGGTTGTGCAGCACAATTTTATGGCTTCGGCTTGTGTCCGTTTGGAGCAGGAGAGCGGCAGAGCCCTGCGGGAAGGATGAGGGCAGAGCCGGATTCCCGCACCCCTGGGTCCCCGGCACCCCTGGGTCCCCTGCACCCCTGGGTCCCCTGCACCCCTGGGTCCCCTGCACCCCTGCCCGAGTGTCTGAGGGCGGCCAGGATCCGTCGGGATAGCGGCTGCGGCCACCGGAGCCTCTCCTCGGAGGTTTCGCGGCCAGCGCAGCCGGGAGAGTTATTGCCGCCCTCTGTTTTATCCAAACAATGATCTTTAAGGGAGGGAAAGAAAAAAAAAAAGGACAGCTCTAAACGTGCTTTGTTTATGCGGCCCCATTAGGTCTGGAATAACAGAGATGGTATCGCGTAACCGAGGCGGCCGCTCTGAAGCCTGACTCCGCCGGGGCTGGTGATGGCCTGAAGAGGCTCCAGGAATCAGTTGTTAACTGCTGCTGCCCCCAGCCGCCGGGATGCTCCTGGCCCTGCGCCGGGGGAACGGGGATTGTCCCCGTGGGATGGACACGGGCATCCCCCGGCTGTTCCCGCATTTACAGACAGATCGGAGCCGCCCTTGGTAATTTGTTTTTCCCAGCAAAGGCGTTGCGTCCCCCGGGCAGGGCTGACGGGCTGACGGTGCATGTGCCACCGCCGAGTCCCAGCTGCCGCCCCGGCAGAGCCGCACACGCACATCGAGGGAATCTCCGCAGAGCTCTGAGGGGGCGCGGTGCCGAGAATCCCATTTAAATGCCGTGGGTTTGCATCCAAAGGTGCAGCAGCTGTGCTGGCCGGGCGGCGACACCTGTGTGACTGTCACAGGGAGAAGCAGCTCCAGCAGCTGGGGGTCACCTGCTCGGGCAGGAGTCCAGGTCAGTGCTTTCATTGCTGATTTTATTGGAATTCGGGAGTTCAGCTGGGCTCTCTGGGGTGAAGCTGGAGGGGATTTACTGCCCTGGGTCAGTCATTCTCCCCCAGCAGGGGCCTGGAGGGGCAGCTGTATTCCTTAGTGGGGACAGCCCTGCGCTGGGAGCTGGGCTGGGCTCAGAGGCAGGGGGTGGTTTATGGTCAGAGAGGAGTTTGGGGGCGGTTCATGGTCACACAGGAGCTCAGGGGTGGTTCATGGTCACACAGGAGCTCAGGAATGGTTCATGGTGACACAGGAGCTCAGGGATGGTTCATGATCACACAGGAGTTTGGGGGCGGTTCATGGTCACACAGGAGCTCAGGGATGGTTCATGGTGACACAGGAGCTCAGGGGCGGTTCATGGTCCGACAGGAGTTTGGTTTATGGTGACACAGGAGCTCAGGGGTGGAGCTGGAGCTGCTGAGCCTCGGCTCCTTTTCCCGGCCCCAGGGCTGCGGTGGGGCACTGCCCGGGCTCCTTTTCCCTGCGTTTTGGTGCAGCTGCGGGAGCTGCTGCTGCTCAGGCGTTTCCATTCGGGGATCACAGATAGGTGGAAGAATCTTGCGAGGTTCAGCAAAAAGCCACCACAGCCCCGGTGGGCGCCTCCCGAGCGCTTCCCATGTCCACCAAGTGCCCCGATGACCCTGTGTGACGGCCTTGGTTTGCCAAAACACACCCCACCCGTGCGAGGGTCCGGAGCGGTCCAGCCGCGCCCCGCACACCGTGGGCTCAGCTCAGCCCTGCCAGAGGAGACCCTCGGCTGCCCTGGGGCCACCAGCCACGGCCAAGCCCTGCAGGTGTCGGGGCAGAAGGTGCCCTGAGCCTTTGGAAAGGGAAAGGAACACCTCCCCTGCTGCCAGGAGTTAACAGCAGCCTCCGGAACCGCGGCGATCCCCCTGGAGATCTCACTGCGGGACTATTTATGCAAGAGTCATCTGTTACAAGGTTATTAAGAAGCGAATGTGGGAGTGCACGTAAATTAGGCAGGATTGGCTGTTGTCCTTGGAAATTAGGGAGCGTTTGAACACACTCGGGCATTGGGAAAGAGCCCGGAGGCAGTTTCAGAGGTTTGGGAAAAACCTTGCCGATTTAGCAGCAGGAGAAGCAGCTGCTGGGGGAAGGTGCCAGTGGATGCTGTTGGGGCACAGAGTCATCAGAGCCGGTTTTTAATCCAGCCTGGCAGCTGGGAGCAGCAGCCTGTCCCCGTGGGTGCTGGTTTTGGCTGGGCTGGGTCAGTTTTCCTCTCAGAGGGCAGTGTTTGGGGTCTGCACTGGGACACAGCGCAGTTTGTGTCAGTGGCTGGCTGGGGCTGAGCCATGGCACCGAGCTGTCCTGCACCACGGCAGCAGCAGCCTCTCCCTGCAGCACCGAGCCTGTGCTGGGCACTTCTGCGCCGTGTGGAGAGGGATGGAGATCTCTGGGGACTTGGAGCTTTGCATTTATTCCGAGTATTGCTCAGGGCTTGTCGAAATGTGCTGGGAGCACGTGTATTAAATGTCTTTGTGCCAGACGAGCAGGGCGTCTCTGGTTGGGTTTGTTTCTTGCAGATCTTCTCCATCGTTGTCTTTTGGAACCTGAGATCCCCCTGGTGCCACAGAGGAGCCCTCCCAGCTCCTCCTGCAGCAGGTGAGGGATGTCCTGCTGCCCTCCCTGCCCCGGGGCTGCCTCTGAGCCTGGGTAAGCACAATAAGATGCTGAGAACAGCCACCGATTAATTTTTTTTTAAATTTAGACTTCAGATCTTTGGCAAATGAAAAAGAAATTCTAATTATCAAAGAAATCTCAATTACCAAGTGAAATACCAGCAAAATAATTTTTTAGAAAGGTATTGAAAGATGAAGGTGACTGGGATTATTATTGTTCCTTTTGCATTTTCAGAGCCCAGGCAGACATTATTTATTACCACTATTTTTACCATAGTAGTTAATTTTGAATAAACATTAGGATTCTACTCCATCTGATCCTCACTGGAGTGTTGCAGTCTCTGTTGCTGCTGCTGTTATAAATGTGACTGCAGATGCAAGAGCTCAGCTAGAACATACTGTCTTCACACGCAGGAAAGAGAAGGTTTGCAGGAAAAATGCCAGTAAACCAAAAGCCCAAAATAAGCTCTGAGTGTGATGGTTTGATTTTTCCGTGGTCTCTGAAAACCAATTCTTTGGCAAATCTCTGACTTCCACCGAGCTGCAGCTCCAATGTCCCCCTGTTGGCACTGAGGGCAGTTGTGCCCTGGGGGAGCAGAGGGAGCCCAGCCCCGGCTCTCTGAGAGCTCCTGCCCAGCCCGGCTGCCTCACCTGAGCATTTTCACCCCCTCCCTTCGTGGCTGGCTGAAGATCTTCTGATTAATCACCAGCACCTTTTGGAGAGAGCTGGGGGCTGGTGCTCTCCTTCATTCCTTGGCAAACCCTCGGCTTCCAAGCTTTGAGAGCCCAGAGCCCGAAAGAGGTGGAGGCAGTTTTCCTAAACAGCAAAAGGTGCCCCTGCAAAGTCGTTCCTTCCCATATATTCACAGAGATAAGGATGAAGTTGTGTGTGTGCTTTCAGACAGGCCTGGAGCTGGTCCCCTTTGGGAATTAACCCTTCCAACCTTTTGTGTTTTGGAAGGGTTAAAGCGGCAGCACCTGAGCCGCTGTGCCTGGGAATTAAACCCCCAGGACACCTGACCCACAGGTCACCTGCAGAGGCAGAATTGTTGAGAAGAGCAGCAGAGGGCACAGAGAGAGCTGAAGGAGACTCCCAAGGGTCAGGCAAGGAGGGGTGCTGGGAGAAGGGAGGTAAGGGCCCAGGGGTGTCCAGCCCCGGAGTGCTGTGGGCACAGGGGCAGGGATCGGGGCAGCAGCGTGGCCAGGCTGGATCCTGGGGTCCTGTCCTGTCCCACGATGCCCAGACCAGCAGTGAAATAGGGCTCAGCCATCCCACAGGCAGGCCCCCACCCCTGTGGAGGGCTGACCCTGCTGCTGTCAGAGGTCCCTGTGCTGTTTGGGGTGACCACACAACACTGACAGGGCAGAGAGAAAACTGGGCAGTTTTTCCCTGAGCCACCAACAGCGAGGGGCCCAGACGGTTTGGACAAGCTGTCAAAGCCATCCAAACAGCCTAAATAATCATCAGGCCAGATTCCTGCTGGCCCCAGCAGTTGCTAGTGGTTGTTCTGAAACAAATACAAACCAAATTTGCTCTCGCAGAGTCATTCTTGAAGCACGAGATGAACTTCGTCCTCTCCACTGCTGCTGCCAGAGGCCAAGCAGTGACCCCCAGCAGCCCCCGACCCTGCCTGGGGCTCAGCCTGGGGCAGCCCATGGCTGTCCCTGCAGGAGCCAGCCCTTTGCTCTGCTTCTGTGACACGCCCTGCTCCCGTGCTCGTGGTCACCTGTGTGTGACCTGGGCACAGGTAAGTGTGTCCTCCCCCTCCCCACAGCCCCTCCCTGTGCCAAACCATCCCCCAGCCGAGGGGGATGAGCACCCTGGGGTGAGGGCACACGGGGAAAGGAAGGGCTGGCACCCAGAGCCGTGTGCCACCTCCCTGGTGCCGGCTGTGGGGTGGGAGTCTGGCAGGTTTTAATAGAACTTCAACTATATTTAGATGAAAAATAAATACATTCTTGGCTTGCACACAGGTTTTGATGGCTGATGAATGAGCAGGACCTCTTTCACAGGAAACTCTGGCATTGCAGGGGCCCTGCCAGCCTGTGCTGGTGTCGTCACTGCAGAGCACTGGCCGTGGCTGTTATTAATAGCTGCCCTCTGTGTTTATTATTAGTGCTGCATGGGAATGAGCATCCTGGGCATGCTGGCCCCCTTAGCCTGTGTGTCTGTGGGGCACAGGGCCCCTGCCTGGCCCGGCCTGGGCTGTCACAGGTGCTCCCTGGGGACAGGACCTGAGTGTGGCCCGGCCCAGCCCATGACTGGGGATGCTCAGGGCCTGCCTGGGTTTCTCCTTGGGGCCCTCCTGCCCAGGAATTCCCACAGCGTGCTCCTGAGCACACCCACCCCATGTGTCTGTACAGCTGCCAGGGGTGCAGATGCCACCGAGGCAGCTGCAGCTGGAGCACAGCTGTGGCTTGGATTAAATTGGCTGTTTTTCCAGTTCTCCAGAGTCTGAGCAAGCCCTTGGTGAGGCCCCATCTGTGCCTGAAGGAGCAAATGCTGCTGGGTGAGCCCAAATCTTCTCTGGACCTGGATCTTGGCAGGGTTTATAAATCAAGTTCAACCTTTTGACACTAAATCCAGTTTCATCCAATAAATATGAAAATCTGGCAGTGCCCAGGCTGCCTGCTGGGTGTCAGGGGAGTGCAGCACCAGAGGGGAGGTGGGCACATTCCCGGTGGGTTTGGCAGGGAATCCCTGTACAACTCTGTCCTTCCCCAGGCTGCTGAGCACACCGTGACACCCCACACAGCTCCTGCAGGCCAGGAGGGATGGAGCCTTGCCCTGAGCCCAGTGGCTCCCAGCCCTGGAGCTGCTGGAGGATGTGCACCACTTCCCCCTTCTGCAGCACCATCCCTTCCTCCCTGTGTTTGGCT
The DNA here is from genome assembly GCA_014839755.1 of Sylvia borin. Lineage (NCBI taxonomy): Eukaryota > Metazoa > Chordata > Aves > Passeriformes > Sylviidae > Sylvia > Sylvia borin. Next base: position 609,704 of record CM025968.1, read on the forward strand.
TCAAGCCCCTTTAAAATCACTTCTCTTCTGTTGCCCAGGTTCGTTGCTTTGTGTGGAAAAGCCAAAGCCATGCTGAAGGAACTCCCCCAAAAGGCTCTTCCCAGCAGAAGGTTCTCACGGCAGTGATGTGTCCGTGTCTCAGAGCACTGGGAGCCTTCCCACGCTGCCCTCTGGCCCTGCCTGCCTGTGGGGAGGAAGGAGCTCTCACTCAGCCTGATTTTCTCTCATCTTCCCAGCTCCTGGAGGGATTTTTCCAGCCCTGGGACTGCGCGGGCTCGGGGCTCTCGGCATGGTAACATCACCCCTGTGTTCAGTGCCTGCCGGTCATCGGTCCAGCTCCCATTTTAGGACATATCTTCCCCAAATCGCTGCCTTATTTGGCCTTTCCCTCGGTGGTGCCGGTGACATCACCCAGCAGACAGTCGGTTCCGGGCCATCACCCCGCCAGGAGGAGCCCCGGGGGCGGGAGGAGCATTGGGGGCAGGAGGAGCCCCGGGGGCAGGAGGAGCCTCGGGGGCAGGGGGAGCATTGGGGGCAGGAGGAGCATTGGGGGCAGGGGGAGCCCCGGGGGCAGGAGGGAGCCCCGGGGGCAGGGGGAGCATTGGGGGCAGGAGGAGCATTGGGGGCAGGGGGAGCCCCGGGGGCAGGGGGAGCATTGGGGGCAGGGGGAGCCCCGGGGGCAGGAGGACCCTGGGGGCAGGAAGGGCCGGGGGTCCCCCGGGGTTGGAGTGCAGCCCAGGCGCGGGGGGCTGGTGTGGAAGGGGCTCCGACCCTTCCTCTGACCCTCTCTCCACGGCACTGCTGGCACCTGGCAAGGGGCAGCATCCCTCACCCTGCCCGGGCACCTGCCCCAGGTGACACACTGAGCCTGTCACTGTGTCTGTCCCCTCGGGCAGTCACGGCTCTGCCTGAAGGGGAGCACAGTGACAGTGACGGTGACACCAGTGTCCTGGTCGGCAGTTGTTTACCCTGGGAACTTCAGGTGTTTTCCCTCTGGAACTGCCCCCAAAGCCCTGCCCCTGGCAGCAGCAGGGTTTTCTCTGTGCCCATGCTGCCATCTGAGGATGCTGTGGAAAACCAGCCCCTTTCCCTGGGACAAACACCTTTATTTCCCTGCTCTGGAGCTTCCACCTTGCCGTGTCAGAAATTCACAGCCCAGTCCATCCCCTCCTGGCTGAAACCCTGCCATAAAATGCTATAAAAACTTCTGTGCCAACAGCTAATTCCAAATAAAAGGACTTGTTTTGAAAAATCAGGTGAAGGGGCTATTTCTGGGTTGGGGTATTTCCTGACTGCACAAAGGCCAAGAAACACCATAAACTCCTGCATTAATGGTTCTCCAGAGAGAAGCCAATTTATTTTGCCACATTTAGGAATGAATGGGAGCCATTGTCTTGGCAGAAGTGGTGCTGCAGCTTGTGCTGCTGGGATTTCTGGGGACAGAACGGCTGAGGAATGCTGAGGTGTGGATGTCCATCAGCTGCACCACGACAGGGCCTGCATTTTCCGGGGTAAGCTGCTTTGAGAACCAGCTTACAATAAAAACTAATTAACAATCTTATATATTCTTTTTATTTCTACTTTTCTATACTATTTATGTGGAAAACCATAACGAAAATCTCTGTTTGAGGCAGGATTTGTGAAGCAGCAGCAGGAACTGTGCTCATCCCTTTGGTAACTCCATGGGGGCTGGAGTTCCCTTGACTTCTTGCATCTATTTTTGACCTGGAATCACTCAGGTGGTGAAGACATCAGCTGGCCATGCTTGTCCTGTGCTGTCAAAAACCAAGGAAATGATTCTTCCATGTGGGAAGGGAAGGAGAAAAGGCTGCAAGTGACTGCAAGGGTACAATAATTGTTTGGGCACTAAGAATCTATGAAATAAATTGTATTTATTTTAGGATTAAGGAGGAAAATCTAGGGAGGCTCTGAGACAAATCTGAGACCACGTGAGAGTTGCAGTTAATTGAAGTGTCTCAGATGTATTTTCTCTTAACCATTTGGAATTTCTTTTCCCAGAACTGGGATCTCTTTTGGACAGCTGTGACTGGGGCTCACACACATCACTTTGAATTTGGCACTTCCAAACTCGCTGGGATTGCACACCCAGCTGAACGCAGTGCCAGGAGCTGTGGATTGCTGTCAGCCTTTCACTTTCACAGGGCTTTTCTGTGCGCTCTCTCCTTCCCAGCTCTCAGTCCCGGTGGAAGTCTGAGGACACGAAGTGCCGAGGCCCAGCTGAGGGGGCAGCTGTGATTGCTGGGGCAGATGTCTCAGCGGGGCCACAGAATCCTCTGCAGCCCCGAGGAAAGGCTCAGGGCTGGGCATTGGCTCTGCACAGGGACACCACCAGTCAATAAAGGGCTCTTTAGAAAAGGCCGTTAATGCTCTGCCAAGACCTTCCCCCGAGACTGCCTGAAGAAATTTCCTGGGATTGACAGCGCTTGCAGAGCAGCCCTGTGAGTGAGAGGGGACCGGGGCTGCTCAGCCTTTGCCTTCTGCGTGTGCAGCTCTGAATCCACCCGGGCACGAAAGGTCATTTTTCAAATCCAAGGAAAACTTGTTGCGGCAATTTTTCTTTCCTGGTGACTTTACAGGGACTAAACATATTCTGCAAGTCTCCAAATGAATTACAATAATTTAATAAACTGATTTTGATAAACTGACTGTGCCTAATGTTGGGGGGTTTTCACAAAGTTCCTGGGCTTTGGGATGGACCTTCCCGCAGCTGGGAGACCACGGGGTTGTGACAGATGGCTCTGGTGGTGCCACTGCGGCAGGGGACAGGGCACAAACTGGGGACAGCACCCAAACTGGGGGACAGGGCACAAACTGGGAACAGCGTGGCCCCTGCCCTGTGACTCTGGGTCTGCTGCCAACGGGGACCTGCTGGGGCCACCGGAGCTCTGGGGCTGTGGGAAAAGCCCCTCGGCCCCCAGAGTCACAGCCAGGCTCCTCTCTGTGGGCACACCAGGGACTCTGGCCCCATTTCACATCATCAGGACGGATAAACTACTGTGACAGGTAGAAGAATTACAGAGGAAAGGCCTCATAAGATCAGACCTGCTCGATTAAATTAGCAGCCTGTCATCTCTTCTAGGTGTCCTCAAACAATTTGCAAGTTCCCATGAGAGAACAATCCTGGTATGAAAGGTTCGTTAACACAAAAACCTATTCATGGGTTGAACAGTAAGATCTGTTCCATGAGAACCCAGAAAGGAGAAGTGTGAACAACCTGAATCTTAGCACAAATCACCTTCGGACCAAACAATGAGGCAGGTAGAAACGTCCCAGCCAATACCAGCGACTGCCGGCCCCGAGGCGTGTGAACGGCGTCACAGAAGAGACGCGAATAAAGAATTGCCTTTTCCCAGTGAAGGAAATGGAGTTCCGGCTGATTTATTACAGCACCCGATCACCCGAGGGGACCGCGGGAGGCGGGGCCGAACCGAACCGGGACCGGGAACACACAAAGTGCCGGGAAAGGAGGCGGGGCCGAACCGAACCGAACCCGGAAGCGGGGCCGAACCGAACCCGGAGGCGGGGCCGAACCGAACCCGGAGGCGGGGCCGAAGCGAACCGAACCCGGAGGCGGGGCCGAAGCGAACCGAACCGGCAGACGGGATACACAAGGCCGGGAAGCAGCAGCCCGCAGCGCAAGGAAATGAAAGCAGCGGATTCACAAAGGCTGCGGCTCCAGCCGGCCCCGGGACGGCCCAAAATACACCAAGACAAGAACCGGGCCGGGAGCGGGACCCAGCGGGGAGAGAAACACACCGAGAGTCAGAGAATCAAACACACCAACAAACACAGACACACACAGCGAATAAACCCGAAACCCAAACACACAAACCAGCGCAGAAACAAGCCCAGACACAAACACAGCTCCCGGGACGAGGCCCGGGGATGAGCCTGGGCCGAAAACCGCGCTGCGGGCGCTGAGCGGGGGCAGAGCGGCCACAGCGTCCTGGAGGATGCGCATTGGAAAATACGCGCCGCGGAGCGTCACAGCCGCGTAACTGCGCACATACTCCGCGGAGTAAAGGCACGAATTTTGGGATCCAGAACTACGCATTGGAAAATTCGCGCCGCGGAGCGTAACACACGCGTAACTACGCAAATACTCCGCGGAGTAAAGGCACGAATTTTGGGTTCGAGAACTAGGCACTAGAAAATTCAGCCAGCCGAGCGTTAACACACGCGTAACTACGCAAATACTCCGCGGAGTAAAGCCACGAATTTTGAGATCAAGAACTACGCATTGGAAAATTCGCTCCGCGGAGCGTAACTTCTGCGTAACTACGCAAATACTCCGCGGAGTAAAGTCACGAATTTTGGGTTCGAGAACTACGCATTGGAAAATTCGCTCCGCGGAGCGTAACATCCGCGTAACTACGCAAATACTCCGCGGAGTAAAGGCACGAATTTTGAGATCAAGAACTACGCATTGGAAAATACGCGCCGCGGAGCGTAACACCCGCGTAACTACGCAAATACTCCACGGAGTATTCGGCAGAGTGAGGGTTAAAAAAATAGGAAAACTAAGGGAAATCGCGAATTTCGGTGATAATAAGTATGCAGGCACTTAATCGTTACCTACAGGGTATTTTATTAGAAATCTGTTAAAAAAAATGACAATCTGCTGAAACGACCGCGGCTGCTACGGCAAGGGGCCCTCCGCGGGCTGCGGAGACCTCTCGCTCGCTATCTCCTGTGTCTGCAGGGCTGTTTCTGTTCCCTCTAACCACGCACGGTGGATAAGTTACCCTTCGATTCCGGTTTTCACGTTGAAAAGACTAACAGGGCTGTTAGAGCCACTTAGAAACTGTTCTCAGCCTGAGGCGGGCGCCGCGCGCGGACCCGAACAAAGTCCGGAAACGGAACCGTGTGCGTGCGCCTCTGTGAAATGCTTCCGGCGGGAAACTGTGTCCCCAGGGCGCGGGGTTCCGCCTCCCGCTCCGCGGGTTCCGCCCCCAGCTCCGCGGGTTCCGCCCCCAGCTCCGCGGGGCCCAGCGCAGGACGTGTGTGAAAACTGTATAAAATGAGTGAATAAAGGATTGGCTTGTCCCGCATGAAGATCCTGGAGTCTGGTGTCACTTACTGCAATAGTAAACCGTGACCCCCCCAGGCTGTAGGGTGCTGCTCTGGGAATGAAGTGCAGAGGTGAGGGCGGCGGGGCTCCTCACCCTCCTCAGGCCGTGCTGCCCGAGGGCCAGCAGAGCCCCAGCGATATTCACAGCGCAGCTCTCAGCCTCAGGCTCCTGCTTTATTTTTGAGAGAGAAAACCCCCAGTATTTACAGAGGGACTCTCCTACCATTCTCCCTGACCGGCTAAACTGTGTTTCTCCTCGGCCCTCCGCGCTTGCTGCGCTGCGGCCGCTGCTCGGGCCTTCCCCGCGCAGACATTAATAATGTGTGCTCTGTTTAAATGCCCTGAGCAGCGGGAGCGGAGCCAGGCAGGTTGGACGGGGCTGGGGCACCAGCCGAGCCGAGGCGGGTGTGTTTGAACACTGTCCAAACACTGACTGTGCCCAGAGGATGTGGAGCTGTTCCCTGGACATGCCGGCATCCGGCAGAGCGCGGCCTCGGCCCGGCACGGCGGCCCCCGGAGCCCTGGAGGCGGCCAGGGAAGGCGGCCAGGAGCAGCACAGCCCTGCGACAGGAGGGACAGGCCTGGGACGGCACACGGTGACACGGTGACACGGCGACACGGTGACACGGCGACACGCCCTGGGTGTGAGCCGCCCAGGCACCGACACAGGGCAGCGCTCAGGGGTGCTCCTGCATCGATCCTGCTTTGCAGCCACCATCAATGAAGTTCCTGTTGGTCCTGGTTGCTCCTGGGGATGATCCTTCTTTGGAGGATAAAATACAGTTCCTGTTGGTGCCGGTTTGCTCCTGGGGATGTTAGCATTTTTTTGTAACATTTTTTGAAATCGGGCAACAATCTACAAAACCCTCACTGTGGAGAGGATGAATTTTTTTGGTGACTTGGTTGAAGAAAGGGAATTGAAAAGTAAATAAAAGCTCAAATTAGATTTATATAAACATAACCTCACTTTTTACAGAAGAACACACAGCCATATGGGCTTTCTTTAGCTGTGCCCTAAAGGAGCAGCTGCTGCAGGTCTCAGGAAGTTTCCACCCGCACTTAATGAATTCTTGCTTTTTCACCTCTAAATTTTTCTCTCTAGGGCTTTTAAGCAAGTTTTATTGTAGTGTTTATACAGCCAACTCACTCTGCCTTTGGTTTATGTTTTTCTCGCCTGCAGCCACTGAATTTTGAGGTTTATTAGTTACAGGTATCTGAAATCACATTTTTTTTAAGAATTGGCTGCCTAATAAAGTCCCTTAAAAGTTTCTGTAAAGGCAATTGTCCTCCACCCCAGGATCAGGTTCCTACTGAGTTAAACCCAGGATCAACAACTCCTCTATGGCTGTTTGTAACCACCAAGGTAAATAACAAGAATCCCATCCATTCCAATAAATCAGGTCTGCATCAGTTCATTGGAGAAGTATCCAAGCAAAGAACTGTTTTTGGAAACGAACTAAAGGAGAAGGCTGATTGTTCTCTGTCCCGAAATGATGCAAACCCGAGCCTGAGCACCCTCAGTCCAGGCCCCCACCCTGGGGCTGTGCTCTCACACTGCAGGGAAAGGGGCCACTGCAGATTTCCCTCCTCACAGGAGGATTTTCTGCACGGTTCCAGAAGCACGGGAGGTGCAGAGCTGCCTCCAGGCTCCCCACACCATCTGTGCCCCACAAATCCCTCCTCTTACCCACTGAGCACTGAGGACAAGGCTCCTTCCAGGTGGCTCCAGTGCCGGTAAATCAGGAACAAATAAAGCTCAGTGTCCAGGTGTTTTCCATCGAGCAGGGAAACCTGTTAAATGCCTGCAGAGCCCGTCCTCCTGGCTCTGTGGGGCAGGGCTGGGAGTGAGCCTGGCTGGGAGGTGCCAGCCGGGGTCCTCTGGTGAGCCCTGGCCCTGGGGACAGCTCTTCAACAGGGAGTTACTCTCCTCCTGGCACCAGCAGCTTTCCCTTCTTCACGGGAGCCGAGAAATGGAATTGCGAGTTTGTTTGTTTTGGCCAGAATATTACAAACATACACAAGGAAGCAGCAGTGAAGGAAGGGCTCTCCCCTCTCTTCCCCCTCAGGGTGTGGGGACAAAGGTGACCCAGATGCTGCCACTGTCCTTAGGCAGCCTCTGCCTCTCCCCTGGTTCAGTCTCCCCATCACAGACAGATGGGCCCTTTCTCTGCCTACAGTATTTCTTTTTTTAAAAAAGGGGGACCACAAACGAGACAACCCTGCAAATATTTGCAGATTCAGAGCAGCTAAGCTCTGAAAAACTTCAGCCTGCAAAATTTTTGCTGAGATGTGGCTTCTGCCCAGTCAGTGGTTATTTCTCTGTAGGGAGGCTCTGCCCTCCCTCTCTCCCACTCCTGCTCCTGGCTGGGTCGGCAGTAGGGGAGGAGGTGAAAGACTTTTGTATCCAAAAATCCTTTATTCAGAGCTTTAGGAACATTTAAATGCATTGTCAGTCATATTTAGAAGTGCTGGAGTTTGGAGTGGAGCAGGATGCTCACACAGGGGGCACAAATTCCCTGTGCTCACCTGCCCTGCCCATCGAAGGACGTGAAGGGCTTTTCCTCTGCAGCCTCACGAGTGAAAACACTGCCCTTGGCGGGGGGTCAGCTCCCACCTACCCTGAACCTCAGCTCTAATAGCAACACCAAAGGCTCCCATATGTTCTGAGCGATTTGATGCATTAATTTCACGCTTTTGCTCCCGACACTGGAGAGGCACAGGATTTTGTAAAGCTGTTTAATTGCAGTAAATTTCTTTAGCAGACAGTATTTTACGAGCTGCAGAAATACCTGCAAGGCTTGAGCAGGTGCCAGCAGTCCCAAAAGCCTGAAGTGAGTAAGTGTGTGCTGAACAGGGACTTGTGCGTGTTACAATTTATAGATCACAAAGTCAAAGCTCAGAACATGCTGCAGTGGCTGCCACTATCCCTTGTCCACAGTCCCCCCGCAGCTCTCTTGGAGCCCCTTTAGGTTCTGGAAGATGTCAACAACGTCTCCCTGGAGCCTTTCATTGTGCATAAAGTGAACTTGACCCCTCCTGTCAGAGACCAGCCCGTGGCAGGGAGGGTGGTGGGCATGACCCAGCCCTGCCCTCACAGCCCCCAGGAGTGAGGGCTGGGGGAGAGGAGAGGGCCAGCCTAGTGCTCCCCAAAGCCCCTCCTGTCCCCGTGCCTCTGCCCTGACATTTGCCCACGCTCCCACCCACATTCCTCTGCAGGCAGGAACCACCTCTTCTCTCTGCCACCCGCCGAGGCTCGGCTGGTTTTAACCCTGCCTGGGCTGGAAGGGGATCCCCTTTTCCCCCAGAGCTACCCAAGCAGGGGACAGGGGAGGGTTACCCACAAAACAGGGTTCTGCTGAAAATCCCACCCCTAAAGTGCTCATGTGTAAATGTGGATCCCCAAAGGCAGCAGAAGTGCCACCCATGGGGGCTGGAAGAGACCTCGCCCCTCTCTGCTCCTGCCCTTGGCTCCTGTGGGCACCCCAGTATCCCCAGAGGCTGTGACAGGGCTGCTGGAGGCACCAGGAATGCCCCAGCACAGCCACAGACCTGTTCCCAGGGCAGGAGCAGAGCTCACCTGCTCAGCCCTGCAGCAGGTCACCCAGCTCTCAGCTCAGTTATTTCAACAGGAGCCAGCAAACACCCACCGAGGGGAGCAGGCCTTGAGCAGAAACCAGAGGCTGCTGAGCAGAAAGAGTCTCCAGCAGTTGTGAGCTCCTTGGACACTCACCTCAGTGAGAAAATCTCCCAGTTCTCTGGCAGATCATGTAGAGACTCAGTGTAACAGGGCACAGGGAGCACAGACACCTGCCAGCCTGGATTACCTGGTGTTGTCAGGGAGTATCAGAAGCATCACCTGATGCAGGGAACAAATATGACCTGCAGGGACTCAGTGCCAGATCCTGGGCTGGCACCAGACCTGATGAGAGGCAACTGGAGAGCTGTGGGACAAGGAGCAGGGCAGAGCCCAGGGCAGGGAGCTGCTGGCTCCCAGGGCAGGTCCAGCTCCTGGGCACTAGGAAGGGTCACTGAAGCATTGCAGGGAAAAAGTGACATTGCAGCATCTCAGGAACACACACACACACACTCTGCCCCCAAGACAGCTGAGGGTGTAAAGCTGTTTTCCACAAAGTTCTTCACATTCCAGCTCCAGGGTGGCAGCTCCATGAGCTGAGTCAGTCACTGAGCAGGCACAGCCCTGCCCCTGTCACCAGGGTGAAGCCCTTGTCCTGTGCCCACTCCTTGGTTTTGCATCTTTGCACAGGACAAAGCCCCAGCTGCGTGTGGCTGCAATTTTCTATCATTTGCTTTCAGCAAGTTGATCAAATTCCTCAAACCCACTGCCTTGGCGCAGTGGCAGCAGCTCGTTAGTCTAATTCCAGTAAGGATTTAAAAACCACAAACAGCCCTTGGTTTTGACCACAACTGTAGGTTTAGTACACCAGAAGTTACTGTTGAGATGTGTTATTTCCAAAAGACTATTGCAAGAACTTAGTCATAAGAAGGTTGGACAGAGTTGATAAAAACCAGCACAGCCCCTCCTTTGCAGCTGCTCCTGGCCAGGTACCCCGGGCACCTCCCACCCCTGGGCACATGGGCCCCCTGTCACACCTAGGAGGCCCCCAAGGAAATTCCTTCCTCAGGCTGTGCTGGATGCAAGGGGACTTGGAGTTGCTTTCAAGTGAATAGTCAAATTCTTGCATGTTTTAACCTTCCCCTTCTCCTGTATCTCCAAATGCCCCCAGTCGTGGTGGGGCTCCCCTGCTCAGACCCTGCTCTGGCTGCAGGTGGTGCACAGGAGGCTGGCCTTGGCCAGGGTGAAGGGTTTGCCCATCAGCAGCGTCTCACACTCCAGGCAGGCAAAGTGCTTGTTGTGCCAGGCCAGCCCTTCCACCTGCTGGTAGTCCTCCGAGAAGATGATCTACGGGACAGACAGACAGACAAACAAGTGCTTATTTCCTCCACCTCACCCTGCTGGAGTGTGGCAGGAGCAGGGAGAACCAGCCCCACACCTCCCACCAAGCCCATCAGCCATGAAGGTCAGGAATGGGCACCTGAACAATCACAGGATGATCTGGGTTGGAAGGAACCTGTAAAGGTCACCTTGTCCCAACCCTCTGCCCTGAGCAGGGACACCTTCCACCAGCCCAGGTTGCTCAGAAGCCCTGACTGGGCCTGGCACTGGTGGGAGCAGAGGGGCACTGGGTGGTTCCCCCCAGCATTAGTGGCACCAGAGGGTCTCCAGCTGGTCCCCACCCTGGCACAGGGGGATCACAGGGACTCTGGTCACTCCCTGCCCCTGCACAGAGGGATCACAGGGACTCTGGTCACTCCCTGCCCCTGCACAGAGGGATCACAGGGACTCTGGTCACTCTCTGCCCCGGCACAGGGGGATCACAGGGACTCTGGTCACTCCCTGCCCCTGCACAGAGGGATCACAGGGACTCTGGTCACTCCCTGCCCCTGCACAGAGGGATCACAGGGACTCTGGTCACTCCCTGCCCCAGCACAGAGGGATCACAGCTCTCAGGCTGTCCCTACCTCGTCGCAGCCGGCGCAGCGGGGCCGGAGGCTCTCGCAGTAGTGGCGCCCACACCAGGCGGCCCCGCTCTTCCAGAAGTAGATGAGGTCCACCAGGGGCTCGGCGCAGCGGCAGCACACGAAGCAGGCCGGGTGCCACTGGCGGGAGTAGCCGGCGCGCTCGGCGTACACCACGGGGCAGTCCCCGGGCAGCGCCTGCTGGCAGCTGTCACAGCGCTGCGGGACAGGGACAGTGCTCAGCAGGGTGGGCACACGGGGCTGGGCACAGCAAGGCAGTGCTTGATCCACCACCGGAGCCCCGGGCACTGTGCCCACGGGCCAGGCTCCTTGGGACCTCCGGTCCGTGGGCACAGCGGGAAGACAGCAGTCTTCAGAATATTTTTGACCCCACCCACACTAAAACCTTCACCAAAATCCAAAGGTTCTCAAAGAAAAAGTTAAGAATGCCTATAGTGCAGGAGTTCAGCACGTCAAAGATGTAAATTTGGAAAGAGAGCGGGAACTGTGGTCTCTTCTCTTTGTTTTCTGTCTGTGCCTAACTCAGTTGTCACTCCACAGATTTCAGCAAGTGTTTTCCATTTCTAATAGGCCAGAGAGCCAGAATTAGATGTGATTAATCTCAAGATTAATGGCAGCCGTGCACATCACACATGAGACCAACTGGGTTTACTCTTTATCTGTGCCTGCAGAGTGATCCTGTGATTAGTGAAGAGCCAGCTTTAAAGCTGCACTAGGAGGCTGGCAGGACGCTGTTCCAATCCCCAGTGAGGATGGGGGCAGCCTGTGTGTCACACGGGCTGTGGCTACACTGCTGTGCCCCACCAGAGCCTTGGCACAGCAGTGTCCCCTCCAGCAGGCTCCAGGTGGCACGGGGTCAGGGACTGGGAATGCCCCAGTGGTCAGATGATGACTTACAAACACCCCAAGTGAAGTCAACAGCTCGTAGATACAATAATAAAACCATAGAATGGTTTGGGTTGGAAGGTACCTTAAAGCTCACCCAGTTCTGACCCCTTGCCGTGGGCACAGACACCTTCCACTCTCCAGAGAAGGAGATTTCTCAGTAGCAAAGTAAACTAACAGTTCCTGTTGGAATTCTGGATTCCAATTAATTAATTAATTCATCCCGACCTTGGCAAAGAGAGAAAAAGAAGCCAGAGCTGTCACAAGTCCCTGAACTGCAGGAGGCCATGAGGATGGGACAGAGAAGGGACAATTCCACCACTGCCAGCCCCTGGCCTGGCTCACACGGAATGCTGGCACCCTGCTCTTTGCACCAGCCCAGTTTCCTTCCCCTCCTCTTTCCTGTTACACAGCAGAGGCCACGGGACCCCTGCAGCCCCCGAGGTTTTCTCTGCTTGGTCACCGATCCTCACAGCACCCCACAGGCTCCAGCACCTCCTCCTGCCTCCCTCGGCTGGGTTCCAGTGACTGCCCCACTGTCCTCGGGGTGTCTCACCTCGCTGATGGGCACTGCCTGTTCCCCCAGGAACCCCAGGCTGGCAGTGCTGGAGGAGACACAGTTTCCTGCCTTGGCTGTGTGTGCAGCTGGAAGGGGATACGTGTGCTCACACTGCTCCTTGCACCACGGAGGGCTCCAGACACATTCTCAAGTGTTTCCAGCCCCACCTCAGTGATGGGGAGACTCGGCCTGGGGCAGGAACTGTGGCATTGCTGGTGTGGCTGAAGGAGTGCAGCACGGAGCAGCTGGCACAGCTCCCGTGGGCAGAGGGCACAGGGCACCGAGGAGTTCTGCACCCTGCAGCCCTTTTCCCTACGGCCCCAAGACCTCCCCGAGGCACCAGACCTGGGTCAGCCCCAGAGCCTGCAGCTGCCTCTGCTCTGTCAGCCCCAAGACAGACACAGCAGCCCAGCCCTGCTTATCTTGCAGGATCTAAAGCAAGAACAAACACAGCCCTTTCCAACCCTGAGCTCAAGTTTCTTGCCAGCAAGAACTGTTAAAAAAACCAACTTATTTTGCTGTTTCTTTCTATGGAAATAATTCAGAGGAAAAACTATTCACAGGGCTTTTCCCAAGCATTGTATAACCTCCATATCCTGCTATTTACATACTACAATGAAGTGATTTTTCAAATTTGAGGTGGGATTACAGCTTAGTGCTCCTTTTACATCTCCATCATGCAAGCAGAGGAGTGAAGACTTTATTGGCCGAACTACCAGAGGTGTTGGCCAAAAACGTGTCCTGTTCTCCTAAGCTTTCCCACCCTGCTCATCCCCAGCTCCCAGGGAAGGAGCTCCCAGACACCACCAGCACTCTGAGCACTCCTGCACTGCTGGCCTCAAGCTTTGGGGAACAACCACTACTTTGGATCAATTGCCTCAGGATTTGATTTGACTCCAGGGCAGTGACTTGTACCACCAGAGCAGTCCCCGGTTCTGTGAGGGGGGTAAGGATTCTGTGCTCTGGGGAGAACACTCCTCTCGTGGGGCAGACTGCAGCAGGGGTGTGCAGGAAGATGAGGTCTGTGGTCAGCAGGGCCAGTGGCCCCAGTCCTTCCTGCCTCTGCCATGGCCTGGCTGCACAGTGTGGCTGTCCCAGTGGATCTGCCACTGCTGGGAAAGCTGTTCCATTTTTCAGCTGGTGCCTTGAGAGAAATGATGCTTCAAACTAAGGAGAATAACATCACAGTTATGTATTTATTTATTTGAAAGGACAAACTTGCAGTTTAAGTAAACCCTCATGCTAGGATGACTTATTGATATGTTTAAAGGAAACCTTCCTTTTTTGGTTATTTTTTATCTTAAATTTCAATGTTTTGTTGCAATAGTGAAAATCTTCAGTGTGTCACTGGATTCAAAGTCAGAAGTACATTAACAGACCATGGCAGAGGGGAGACATTACCCAATATGGACTGAAAATGAAAACTGCTCTTTACATGTACAACCTCAGTGCAGGAATGGCAGAAAAGAATCTCCTCTTAAAAACACTTGGACACCATTTGCTTTTTCAGCTTTAAATCCTCTGCTGCAAGTCACCCTCACAAGGACCAGGACAAGGTATTTCCACTCACCATATTTTATGATAAGCATCTGCTCAGCAGCCACTCCAGGCAGCACTGGGGGAATATAAATCTAAAAGGGTGTTGAGGAATCTCAGCCATTTCTCTGTGGAAATGTATTTCTATGCCCAGGGACCCAGGGCAGCTGTTTACATTTCCACAGAGTGATTACAGCCCTGGGAACACTATCTCCATGTTCACAGCTCCCTGTTAACTGGACAGAGCCTTCACCTCCTGTCTTTTGTGCTCTTTCTGGGTAAGAAGCCCACCTGGAAATACTGACTTGCATCACAGAATGGTAAAGGTTGGAAAAGACCTCCAAGATCATCAATCCAGCTTTCAACTGAATGCCACCACACACACTACCCACATCATCCAGGGACATGTCATGCCCAACCTTTCAGAGCTGCCAAGAACCCAGAGCTCAAACCACAGTGAGAATTCCCTACCCTTGGTGGCTCAGCAAGGCCTTTGCTGCGTAGAAAGGGAAAGGAGGAAGAGGAGAACACCCCTCCTCAGCCCTGCCAGATGGAGCCTTGTGCTCAGCAGGGCTGGCTAGAGCAGAGGGGCCCTCCAGGCTCTCACAGTGCTGCTCCAAAGCATCGTGATATGACCGAGCACCTGCTGCAGGCGTGGAGAATCCCCTGGGAGCAGGATGGGGACCAGGGACAGATTGCCCTTCCCCTAGAGCTGAGACTGAATCTATTCCCAGTGGCTCCCTGAGCCCAGAGCAGCCCCATCCCATCCCATCCCATCCCATCCCATCCCGTCCTGTCCCGTCCCTCACTCACGTAGTTCCCAGCCGTGGCTGTGCTCTCCAGGGTGCCGTTGGGTGACTCGGGGGCTCTGCCGGGGTCGAGGCTCTTGTCCTGGGGCTTCTCCTCCTCCTTCCCGCCGCCGCCCTGGCCCGGCAGCGCCACCTCCCCGACTCCCAGTGCCTCGGCCTTGTACTTCTTCACGAACTCCTCCATCAGCTTGTGCTCGCCCTCGGCCAGCCCGTGGCACTGGGCCGGGTCCTGGTCGTGCAGCGGGAGCTGCCGCGCCAGCCGCCGCCGCCGATGGAGCGCGCCCTCCGTGCCTGCCACGGGCTGCAGCTCCTTGGGCACCAGCTCCATGTACTGCATGGCCTGCAGGGGAGACACTGCTCACTGAGCTGCAGCCCCATGGACTGCATGGCCTGCAGGGGAGACACTGCTCACTGAGCTGCAGCCCCTCCATGTACTGCATGGCCTGCAGGGGAGACACTGCTCATTGAGCTGCAGCCCCTCCATGGCCTGCAGGGGAGACACTGCTCACTGAGCTGCAGCCCCTCCATGTACTGCATGGCCTGCAGGGGAGACACTGCTCACTGAGCTGCAGCCCCTCCATGTACTGCATGGCCTGCAGGGGAGACACTGCTCACTGAGCTGCAGCCCCATGGACTGCATGGCCTGCAGGGGAGACACTGCTCACTGAGCTGCAGCTCCTCCGTGGACTGCAGGGGAGACACTGCTCACTGAGCTGCAGCCCCTCCATGGACTGCATGGCCTGCAGGGGAGACACTGCTCACTGAGCTGCAGCCCCTCCATGGACTGCATGGCCTGCAGGGGAGACACTGCTCACTGAGCTGCAGCTCCATGCACTGCACAGGAGACACTGCTCACTGAGCTGCAGCTCCATGGCCTGCAGGGGAGACACTGCTCACTGAGCTGCAGCTCCATGCACTGCACAGGAGACACTGCTCACTGAGCTGCTGTGGCAGGCAGGCAGAGCTCAGCAGAGTGCCAGCTCCCTCACTGGCACTACCATGACATTTCCCATGAAATTTGATAACACAGCTGCTGAAAAGACTAAAAACCCATAAACATCAAAACCCAGGAGCAGCTCTTGATTGCCTTGTGCTGGGACAGGGAGAGAGCCACAGGCCACACTGAGCACCCCAGAGCCCCTTGGGGCTGTGT
Source organism: Sylvia borin (assembly GCA_014839755.1). NCBI lineage: Eukaryota > Metazoa > Chordata > Aves > Passeriformes > Sylviidae > Sylvia > Sylvia borin. The sequence continues at coordinate 625,297 of CM025968.1, forward strand.
GCAGAGCAGCTCACAGTGAAAAATCATCCTTTCTCAATTAATGAATTCATCATAACACAGGAAAAATTCAGGTAGCAGTTTGGTCTATGACACTGACAGCCACCAATTCCACCTCATTGCTGATTTCAGAGCAGAGGGAAGGTGTTTGGTCACTGAAGCCCTGTGACACAAAAAGGAAATGCCCAGAAACTGCCCCAAACGAAGTTTCTGACATAACTGGCCACTGCCTCAAGAGCAGAGCAAACCCCTCCCAGTGTCAGGCTGGGTGAGTGTCTGTGGGCTGCAGTTAATTCTCCTGGCGGGGGATAAGGGAAGGGAGTTTCCCACTCCGCATTTTCCTATTGTAGTGTGAAGAGTGACAGGGCAGCCAGTTGGCTCCCGGCCATTCCCTGTTCCACCAGCATCCAGCTGCCTTAGATTTGCTTCTTACTGGGTCAGCACTTGAAAGCTCCATCTTAAAAAACTTAGCAAAGAGATTTAACTGTTTGTGGCTGGTTCAGGCTGGGCCTTTCAACACACAAGTACCTGCACAGCACTGAACTCTTCAGCATTTCAGGAAAAGCTTCCAAGTCACTTCCACCTTGGCCACTCTGAGCTGTGCTGCCGGGCGGAATTCCTGACAGGAAATTTGGAACTGCAGCAGATAAGGATTCAGTGGAGCAGAGCTTCTTCCCCACCTCCTGGGGTGCAGGTTAAAATCACTGCACTCTGGGATATCAGACACCAGCACTCAGTACACTGTGCCCTGTCAGGCAGGGCTGATGTCCAGTTCCCTGGGGAGGCTGTTGCCCTGTAGGAGAAGGTGGTGCTTGGAAACAGCTGCTTGCAGAGCTGTGGGACGCTGGGGCAGTGATCTGGTACACAAATGGCTTTCACAGACATGAGGAATCCCAAGAGGAATGACAGGAGCCAGAGACAAGAATTCCCTGACTGCTCCTCCCCGGCTCACACAGGCACTGCCCCACAAAGGGTCAGGAAACAACAGAGGTGATGCTGTGTCACCAGGACCACCAAGCAGGACACCATGAGCTCCAGCAGAGCAGCAACGTGGTGGGATCCCAGTGGGAGAAATCCTTAATGCACTGATGTGCCAAGACTGATGAACACTGATAGCAGAGCAAGGGGCCAGCACAGGCACCTGGAGCCTCCTGCTCCACCCCCAGATGTCCATTCCCAGTACAAACTGTGCTGAGAGAGGAAAGAAAAGCCTCAAGGCTTTTGTAAAGGCTTCCTCAGAGCCTGCTCAGGGGCAGCTTTCAGTACCTGCCCAGACATGTAGTGGGATTTCACTCCCTGAACAAGGCAATGCTTAAAGTTGTAATTGCAGATATCATAAAAACGTGTCCAGACAAAAGATTAGGGGGGAAAAAAAGAGATCCAACCTGACACCAAAAACTGCCATGAAGAATAAGAAAAAGCTGCTACATCTGCTGCTATTACTTATTGTTATGGCCAATGCTTCACCATGTTGCCTGAGTGCAGGCAGTTTGGAGGAAGAACATTTTAGTTTTCACTGCTCACTACTGGATCTTGGGGCTATTTTATGAGCTGTTCTTTTCACTCTCCCCAGGGACCCGAGTATCTGCTTCATGACTTCTGCAGGCACAGCTTAACAAGAACATGCTCTCAACTTCCTCCTATTATCGACCATCCACTTCAGCAAAACAAGGTTAAAAGCCATCCCAAGTTTCCAGCCTGCCTTCAGGAGGAAACCACTGGAGCAAGGCAGTTGTGCACGAACAGCTTTTTGGCCCAAATCCCTTTGAAACTATCCCGAGAGTGGCTGACATCCAACACTTCTCCTCAAAGTTTGTCAAGTTGATCTGCAAGCCAGAATTTATCAAGGTTGTCTCCAAAGCTCCTGCTTCTTGTTTACTTGAACTAAGATACATTCCAGCCTGTCCAGGCACTATAAAGAGATCAAAACCTTTATGAAAGTTATTGAATCTCTCCCATCAGGAGGCTGGGGGCTTAGTTTTGCATCCAGCTGCTGGTACAGGACCATGCTCCCCATCTCCCCTTTTTACACCGAGTTCTCTTTATCAAACCTAAACAGAGATATTTTGTACCCTCGGAGCTGCCCCTTGCCAGCAGCACAAGGCTGGAGCTGGATGCTGCAGGAGGGGAGAACTGGGCTCCCCAGAGCTGCATTTGGGATCACCCCAAACACACACTCTCACAAGGGCAGGTTCAGGCCCATGGAAGATAAAATCAGCCCAGAAGCCACAGAGTTTGGGCATCCTTTAGGGCAAGGGGCTGACCCTGGCCGAGGCAGCACCAGCCCCCTGCTGCAGCCCATGGGAGCTGGGTTCCTGATCCATCCTGGGCTGGCAGCATGCTCAGGCTGCTGGGAACAGGGCCATCATTGTTCTCCAGCCCCTCAGCAGCTCCTCATTCCCCTTGAGCAAAGGCTGCTCACAAACAATCCTGCTGGGCCAGCTCCACAGAGCCCGGGAAGGGAAGGGAAGGACCTCAATGGAGCGCCCCCAGCTCACAGCTCACCCCTCACCCTGTCCAAGGCCCTCCAGGGCAACAGGCATTTAAGCAGAATTAACCACTCTGGCTCTGGAGGCTGCAGCTGCACTTTCACATCTGTATCCCAAATTCTTCTTTAGAAAGGTCTGGTTGCATTTCAGCAGCTTTCTGCTATTTGTATCAACAGCTTGCAGCTATTTGTTTCATTTGAGGAGCAGAAGCTCTTCACCACTGCTGACAGTGGAATACAGAACAGTTTTATACCACAGCACAGTGAAAAGGCAGCTAAATGCATTCCCACAAGAAATGCTCTGCTGGCTCACACTTCCACATGCTGAAAACCACTTCCACCCCTTCCCACACAGCTGGTCCAGATGGAGACCAGGCACGGGAGGGAGGTGGAGCTGGGCTGGGGGCTTGGTGTTGGATCCAGCCCTCGGAACAGGACCACACTCCCTAGCTCGCCTTTTTTTACCCTGAGCTCTCTTTATAATGTATTTTTCCTTTGGACCAGATTATGCTTTAACTGTAAGAAAAAAATTCCCAGCTCCAGAGCTCGATGTGAGAGTGGTTCTGCTGGCAGCAGCACTGGGCAGAGCTCCTGCCCACGCAGACAGGAGCTGCAGGCAGGAGTCACAGAGCTCAGCTCTCAGCCAGGCTCTCATGCCCGGGCACACGGAGCCCTCCCACTCCTGCTCCTGGGGACAGGAAGCTCCTCAAGGCTGGGAACAGGGCTGGGCTGCTGTTCTCCATCAAAGGCAGGGTGAGGGACCCCGGGAATGGGGCCTCTGAGCCCCCTCTCCAGAGAAGGACCCCTCCAGCAGCACAGGGATGCTCTCTGAGAGCAGGAGAGGAGGAGCCCTGAGGCACAACCACCCAGCTGCTCACCAGAAGCCAAACCCCTTCCTGCTCCTCTGCCAGCCCAGCCCAGCCCAGGCAGCCTGGAGGAATCGTTCTCCCATGCAGCCTGGGCCTTTGGAGCAGGCATGGGCTGCAGGACAGCAGGCATGGGATCTCTCCTCAGCCATGCTTTTACTGCAGATGAGCTTTACCAAGAGAGTGAGCTTGGGAGTTGTGAAATCTAAGACTTCTCCTAGAAATGTAAACAAACCTATAAAACCCAAAGGCATTCCATCCCTCTCTCCTACCTTCTCTGCCTATTTACACAGTTCCCAAAACACGGGCTGCTCTGCACATTTGTGCTCTCTGAGGCAAACCACGATGTGCTGTTCTCCCTGATAACATTATCCCAGAGCAGAGCCCTGCTCCCCAGCCCGCCGTGGAGCCCCTTACCAGCTTCTGGGTGAGGCCTGGGGGGGCCCACTCGTAGGTGATGGTGTCGAAGGTGGGGTCCTTGCCCGAGATGTTGGGGTTGGTGACGATCATGCGGTTCCTCTTGTAGATGCGGGCGCCGTCGCCGCCCTTGATGCGGGCGGTGAGTGTGGAGTGCCTGGAGCCCGAGAGCAGGCGCCCGATCTTGCGGTCATCCTCCAGCTCCGAGCTCAGCCCGTGCTCCTCCTGGCTGCACTTGCACGACTTGCAGATCTTCCTGTGCCCCACGAGAGAGCAGGAGTGTCAGCTGGGCCAGGGCTCGCACAGCAGCCCAGCTGTGGGGTGTCAGCCTGGCCTTATGGCATGGACAAAAGGCTCACTGTGGAATGGGCTGGGTTGGAAGGGACCTTAAATCCCACCCAGTGCCACCCCTGCCATGGCAGGGACACCTCCCACTGCCCCAGGCTGCTCCAGCCCCAGTGTCCAGCCTGGCCTTGGGCACTGCCAGGGATCCAGGGGCAGCCCCAGCTGCTCTGGGCACCCTGTGCCAGCCCTGCCCACCCTCACAGGGAACAATTCCTGCCCAAAATCCCATCCATCCTGCCCTCTGGCACTGGGAAGCCATTCCCCCTTGTCCTGGCACTACAAAATCTGCTGCCTCCCACCCACGGGGAGCTGCTGCTTCCCTTGAACTCTGGAAAGCCCTTCAAGCATCACTAGACTGGAGATTAGTCTCACCAGATTCCAACAGACCAGCACCAGCCTTGCCTATTATGAATCTTTTCATGCCATTAAAAAAGGGCTGCTGGAAGGAACTGATGTTTAATTGACTGTAATTTGAGTGATAATAGGTATAAATCATGCAGACTAAGGGCACTTTGGTGGCCAGCACTGCCATCAAACACTAATAGCAAAAGGGGCAAAGTAACTCTGACACAACCCCGAGGATTTCAGCAGGATCTTGGAGTAAGAATGACTCCAACCAGCCTTTAATGGAGTCAATTAAAAAAATGGTTGTGCTTCCACCAAATGAGTGCTTTAAAGTTTAGGTTTCACACAGCTGAGGTATCACAAGTGGGAGCTGAAGGCATCCAAGGCCTTCCAGCTGCAGCAGCACAGAGGGACCACAGGCTCCCTGGCCCAGGGAGCTCCCCAGGAGCAGAGGGGAGCCCAGTGTTTGTGAGGCTGCTCAGAAGGCACAATTCTCTATTGATTAGGGATATCTGGATGTCTGCATTCCATTTGAAAGCCCCTTTGTTGTCCTGTGGGGCAGGGAGCAGCCCCAGCCCTGAGCTGGGCACTGTCCTGCTCTGCTCCCCCAGCTGCTGCTATCGGGGCCATTTACCCAAATTGGTGTTTCTAAGAGGAAAACTGGAAATAAGGAATCAAAGAAGGAGCTGCTCTGTCCCTAGGCACATTTAGGACAGGGGCAGGTTACCTCCAGGGGTGTGGCTCGAAGGCGGCGCAGAGCCCTCGGCAGCGCAGACACGGCGCTCCTCTGCCCACCTGAGGCTGGCTCCCCGACATCTGCAAAAGAGCAGGACAGGCTTTATCCTCAGAGGGACAGCGCTGAGAGTCCACTGTCCTTCACACAGACATTTCTTCAGCCACTCCTCGTGTGCCAGCAAGCCCCAAATCTCCCAACCCCACCTGACCGTGCCCATACAGCCCTGGCACAGGTTTATTTAAGGGTGTTGGGATGAAGGTCTTCCCTTCACGGTGAGGAGGGTGGAGGGGCTGGCACAGGGAACGTGCCCACACACCCAACAGCCACCTTCACCTCACCACAGCCACCTCAGGGCTCGTGTCAAGGCAATTCTGATCCAGTTTGGAGAGTTCATATACTGCACAGGGATCTGTGTCAGAAGGTCTGGCAGGAGACACGGAGCTGCGTTGCCATAACCTGATGATAACTTGCTTTACTAACTAAAACAAAAAAATTCCCTAAATTGTTTCTTTTTTCTTTTATTTTCCTTAAAATTATTTAAACCTATCCTAAATAATACAAAAAAAACCCCACCAAAATCTCACGCCTACAACTCACCAAAACCTAAATCTCAACATTTTCCAACACCAAAAAACCCTAAAACTAATAAAAAACTAAAAAAACTACACTAACTCACACCAAAAACTTCTCTCAATTTTACCATCTCTCTTGAAAACAACAAAAAGTTTTATTATTTCATATTATTCATTCTTTATACTTGTAAACACTTTGTTAAATAATTTTTCCACTTTTCTCCAAAAAAATTCTTTTCCCAAACCAACTAAAAATAATAATAAAAAAATTTTAAATTTACTCTCCAAAAAAACCCCATTCAAAAATTCCCTCCCAATTTTACCCCAAACCAAAACAATAGATTTTTAATTGGCCCTGCTTGGCCTTTCTCCAAGTGTCTTTTGGGAATGTGGCATGTTTCCACGCCTCTGGCACTGGGCTTTAGGGGTGATCTCCCTAGAGAACAGGAAACACAGTGGGGAATGCTCTGGGGAGGAGAGGGGCTGGTGGAGGAGTGACATGGGGGCTCTGGGTGTGCTGCACTTTTTGCTGCTCACTGAAAGCAAATGAAAGTCCATGTGTGTTCACTGCTGCAGAGACATCCCAACAGCCTCCTGACAGGAGAACGACGAGCAAGAACCCACAGCAGCAGCCCATAACGTTGGAAAATGAAGCTGTTTACTGCCTGTGCCATGAATTTATCAACCATGGCTTTCTGAACGTGAGGAACGCAGCAGGGTACGGCAGGAGACAACCCCAAAGTGCTGCAAGAGGCACCAGGGCAAGGTGACACCAGCAGGCTCCCAATTTATCTCAGCCTGGATGTTTAGACAGGAGCTGTCAGCTTTTCATGCCTGAAAGACAAGCTCGTTCCCTGGAAAAAGGAGCTGAGGGGAAACGAGGACAGGCCCAAGGCCAGCAGGAGCAATGGCAGCAGCATGGAACACCACCCCAGCTCAGTGATGTGACCCTGTGCAGAGAGGCTTGCCTGCAGCCAGCCCAGAGCCTGCAGCCCGGGGCAGTGCCAAGGGTCAGGGCTCTGACCTCTCTGACCATCCAGTCTGCAGGTCCCATTGGGGCTGGGCACACACACAGGACTCACAACTCCCGGCCTTCTGGGGCCATTGATCAGATTTGTGAAAGGTCTTTAACCTCTCTGCAGACATGAGCTGGCTCCTCATTGTGCACACACAGTGAGAGCCTGGGTGGCTCACAGAGAACCTGCCCTGGGAGGGGCCCACGGGGACCACTGTCCCCAGCTCCTGGCCCAGGGCAGGCTCAGGGCTCCCAGTTGGCACAGGTGTGCAGGTACCTGCACATCTCTGCACTGGCACACTCCTTATCACAACGTCACACACTATTTAAATCACTCTTTGGCACCTCGGAAGAGGCTGTCCTTGCCCAAACCTATTTTCAAAGGGAGGGCTCATGGCAGTGAAAGAAGTGAGGCAAAAGGACAGATGCTGCTCCCCAGCCCCACGGGGACCCTGGGCTGACCCAGGCTGTGCCCAGCAGCTCCAGGCTCTGAATCTGCTCAGAGGCAAACCCAGTGATGATCTGGCAGCCCTTCTCTTCTTCCTCCTGCTCCCTCCTCCTTCCACCTGTCCCACTTCCAGCACCAGGCTCCTCAAAGCCCCTGCATGGACCTGGGCCACCCTGAGCTCCCACCTGATGTTCAAACCCATTCTGCAGCTTTCAGGAGGAAAAGGTTATTTGATGGCACTCGGGGAAGATAGTTCTTACTTGGAAAACACGATGTTGCTAACAAGTACAGAGTTTTTAAAAACAGATGTTCTAGAAATGACCAGTTGTTTGTCTGCCAGTTTTAAGGTAGGTGACAGATCTTTACATGTCTTTTTTTCTTGCCCAGAACTATTAAGTGTCCACACAAGGCTGCTCATCCTGGAGGAGCCCAGCCCAAGGGGTAGGAAATGGTCCATTTCAGCTCCCTTTGCCCCAGGACTGCTGTTTTATTTCTGCCTCACCATTCACCTGGAATTTTCATCTCAATTTTCACCTCCAGTTTGTCCCAATATTTTGCAGCCAATGAAAAGACCTCTCACCCCCAGAGTTCATAAAAATAAATCTTAAAAATTGCCTTGACATGCCCAAATACTCCCCTCTGCCTCTAATGTCCAAACAGAGGATGCTTTGGATTCTTCAGCCATGTGCCAGCTGTCCAGGACAGACAGAGACACAGGATTCCCACAGACCACTCCCAACCCTGCCAGCTCTGGAGCCATGTGCCAGGTACCCACTGGGGTTTAGCTGACTCTGGTCTTAGTGAGTGAAACAGGACCTGAGTATCAGCCAGGGACTGCAAGTGGTGGTTTATCTAAAACACAAACATCTGGATTAAATGAACTCATTTGGCCAGGGCTCATTCACACCAGGGGAAAGGCACAGGGAGAGGTGTGGGCAGTAGCACAAGAAGCACAGGAACCTCCCCAGACAAGCTGACACTTGGGAGTCCATGGAAGTGTCAGTGCAGGAACCCACAGCCCCAAAGGGCTCCCAGCAAGCTCAGCCCCCTCTGGGCCAGCCTCTCCTCGGGGTTCTGAAAGGCCAGGCAGGCTCAGATTGGAGGAGTGTTCTCTCTCACTCCCTCAGGAGCAGAGGGAGATCTGACCCATCTCACTCCCCTCCCTGAGCAGGGGCCAGACACAACAGGAGCTGATGCCTGGTCACTGCCCAGGCATGGAGCTTCTCCTCATGCTCTGCTCCAGCTCCTCACATCGGCATAAAAGGAGATTTCTTTCCAAAAATTATGCAAGACACTGCAAAAACCCCAAAGCCGGTAAGATAATGTGAAACAAATGCTCTGACTATCCCTGGCTCCACCTATGCCCAAGCCCACCCGAGAACTGCAGCTGAACTTTGGCATCACCTTAAGATGAAGAGTTTGGAGAGATTTGCCATGCTTTAAAAAAGCACCAAAACCCCCAAACCAGACCTGTGTCAACAAACTGGTTGAAGAAAAGCAAACCCTGCTCACCAGGACTAGATAGACACTCCTTGCAAGATCTGTTTTGGCTTTCTGTGCCTCACAGCATTCTTGCTGCTAGAAGAGAGAAAGCAAGTCAGGGCAGAGGAAATTCTTGGGTAGTGAAATGATAGGAAATCGAGGCTGCTCTACCCACAAAAACACTGCTGAGCAGCGTCAGGAACACAGCAGTGATGCCATGGTCTGCTCTTACACAGCCAAGGCAGGGGCACCGTTTGCTGAGCAGCTGGAAAATAAAGAGCCTGGAGTGACAAGTGACAAGGAAAGAACCCAAACACAGCTCCAGCATGGTTTAGAGCTTGAGGACTCCTCTGCAAAGGGGCACTGAGCGTCCCTGGCAGGTCTGGTGAGAAGGAGTCCTGGCCAGGAGCTCTGAGCAGGTCAGGCTCCAGCTCTGCTGCTCAGCTGAGACTCCACCAGGGTCTTGGTTCTGTCACCTTGGCCAAGAGCCCTTTGCCAAAGGCTCCCCTGAAACCAGGCTGAAGTTGGCTTTGGTGCCAGAGACTGTCCTCAGGGGCAGCAGAACCTGTAGAACTCAGGCCTGAAATCACATTCAGAGTTCCAGTAAGCTTGGCCAGTGTGGTGGCCATGGGTCCATGGAGGACCCAGCACACATCCCAGCTCACACCCCACACTTCAATACACATCCCACACCCCAGCACAGCTGTCCCCCACGGGCAGCAGGGGACAGGGCAGGACCCAGCTCTCTGAGTGCTGTGCTGGGTGCCAGCAGAGCTCGAGTGTCACGGGGCAGATCCACGGGCAGGGTGAAGGTGTCCCACAGCAGTTATCCCTCCTGGCACTGCTGCCCGAGTCACCCACAGCTCTGCAGCCCCCAAAAGGGCCTTGGGGACACAGGGCCACCATCACACACCCAGGAGGGACAGGCGAAGGGGGCCCTCCTGCTCCCACAGAGGCTTCTGGATCCCAAAAGCATTTATTGCACAACACCCTATTTGGAGACTGAAAATGGTGCTGGAGACACGTAACTACCTCAAGTATGTTTTCCCCTCCTTTTTAGGGAGGGAAGAGGAAAAGCTGGTTTCCAAAAAGTGACTCCAAGTTCCCAACAGCCCTTCGGAGGCGAGGTCCTCGTTTCCCCTCTCCCTGCAGCCACGACAGGCTCCATCCAAAGGCTTCCCACAGCCCCTGCGCCATGTACCCAGCCCTAAATCATGGCAGGAGACAGCTCCAGGGGGGCTGGGGACCTTGAGAACCCTTTGGGGAGCTTCCTCCAGCTGCAACAAGTTTTGAAGATTTACTGCTAACTCGGAGACAGACCCGTGAACAAAGGAACAGGGAAAAGGCACACAATATTCACATGGGTGGGACGGGTCTGAGCAGCACAACTGCTGGGGGATAGGGATGGAGAGCAGATCATTTGTTGTCATTATTTGACTATAATAGAGCTAAACTTGCATAATAATAGTGGGCTAGCTCAACCTTCCTTCTGGAGTTCCACTAACTGCTTTACACCCAACAAAAGAGGCGTCTGTGGCAGCGAGGGGAGTGCTGCATGCTCCAGCTCACACATTGGGCATTTGGCTAAATCCCTCCTTTTCTGCTGCTAGCAGCCAACAATGGTTTGGGCTGCAGGGGACCTTAAAGTTCAGCATCCTCCCTGAGTGCACCTGCAGTCTGCTGGGCCCAGCCTCAGGTGTGCTCAGGAACCGACTCCAGTCCTGGCCCAGCACAGCCCCAAACCTCCCCGGACCTTCCTGCAGGAGGCTCAGCTCGGGTGGGACACTGGGGGCTCCTCTGCATTTCAGGAGGGCCTCAACAGCAACTGCAAGGGGAATAGATCTGAGCAAGGCAAGCAGCTGCCCTGACCAGTGCATTAACCAGTAAACTCACTCCCTACTGCAATTGTGGGAACAGCAAAGGGATGTTTTGATTTATTTTCTTGTCATTTTCATAGAAAACATCCATTGTAATCATGACCTGCAAGAAATTTGTTTCCCTGCCAGATTCCAAGCAAGCATTCTCCCAATTACCACACTCACAGGGAAAAAATTCCCTCACAAAAGACTGTCTTTCATCTCAGAGTCTCCTTATTGCATTTATTTAAGGCATCAGTGAATGGGTTGATATCATTTGAAACACTGAAAGCACTTTTTGTATTAAACTTTGCCGAGTAAGAAGTTTGCTGCCTTTTATTTTAGCAACATAAAGACTAGGTAAAGGCACTGAGACTGGGGGAAACTATTTCAATGGAGCTGCCAGATCCCAACCTACAGGATGACAGAGCTCCAACAACCAGGGCCTCTGCAAATATCTCCCTCTTCCAAGGGCACATAGCTGGCAGCATTCCTTTCTTCACTAACAATGTGTGAATTAATGATAAGAGAAGGGCAAATGCTGAAAAATCAGATTTTTTCACAAGCCAAACAGTGCTTCAGATACTTGGACTTAATTATAAACCCAACCTAAGAAGTGAGGAAGTGTCTGGAATGGGAAGAACAGCCCCCAGACTTAATGAAACAGCAGCTGGGCAGAGTTCAGAGCACTCAGGCAAGGGGCTCAGGGCCACCTCATTACCTGGGCAATGGGCTGGGTCCCTCCCATCTCCCACATGGGGAGAAGGTTCTGGATGCCACTGGGAATGGGGACCCTCAGAACACTGACAGGGTGCACCAGTGGAGCTGCTTCCATCAAATCTCCATGTAACAACTGTTTTAGGACTAAGTGTCTTCTCAGCAGCAGGAGAAGGGTCTTTACAGTGGAGGGAAGAGGAGAAGGCTGAGGGTGGGCACGAGGGCAGGGTCCATCCCTGTCCCTCACCCTGCCTGCACTGCAGCCCCTCTGCATCAGCCCCCAGCTGCACAATCCCCCAACAGCTGGGAAACAGACTGAGGTGCTTCTGAGCAACACACAGGGAGGTCTGCAGGAGGAGCACATGGACGATTCCAAGTGAATCTTGTGGCTGGTGGTGCCCTGAACCCCAGTCAGAAGCTGAGGGACTGTGTCACCCCAAATGCTGGCAAGACACAGGCAACCATCACGATGCTTTGGAGAGAATTTAACTTTCCTGTGTTCATCTGATGTAGGAATGGAGTCAGTGTTGGGAGGAGGTGGGATGGTAAAAGTGGGGGGAATAAGGCAGTACCAGTGTTAGGAAACTCCAGCTCTCCAAAAAACTGCAAAGAGCTGCCTGGAAATATTCCCCTTTCTCTGAGCCCCATCTCCAAATGGAACAGTAGCTCCGAGATGGGACATCTGAGCACTGCCTTTCCTGGATGGCTGCAATACAGTATTTCCTTCTTTTAAAAAAGGAGAAAAATCCCAGCCTAAACAAATGCTCCAGACACTGCCTCTCTGCAGGACCAGAGGGATTTTGTAATTTGTAAATTGCATTTTATTGGACTCAGTTTAGCTCTGAGTCCAAGTCCCAAAATAGGGTCTTTAACCCCTGTGCTGCTTTTTTGCTGATTCCATGTCTATAAATACTTGCCCAGAGCAGGTTTCTCCATTAGGATCCACATCTGCTTCCCAGTGGCAGCTGCTTCCTGCCCTGGGCTCCAGCACAAGGACTGCTCTGCCAGCAGGGATTCAGTCCCATGGGGACAGAGCAGCTTCCAAGGCAGTCACAGCCACCTCCCCAGGCCAGCAGCCAAGTGTGACCTGTCCCCAGCACTGGCACCAAGCTCCTGATCCTCCAGGGGTGGCCCTGCAGATGGTACCAGCTCCATAATGAACCTGAGCTTCTGCTAGAGGCAACTGCAACCAGAAATTATGGGCAGGAGAACTCTGCAAGGGGGTGTAACTGTTCACAGTTTTGTGGCCCAAAACAGCCCTGACTGTTCCCACCATGGAGCAGCAGCACCTTGAGGGACTCAGGCACGGCCTCCCCAGCCCCTCACTCAGCATCCTCATCATCAGCCCACCCTGCTCACACAGCATCCTTCCCACAGAGCTGGGCACCTGCCAGGCTGTGGAACAGCTCGGGGCTCAGCCCAGGCACCCTGCACACCCTGCCCAAGGCACCCAGGGTACGAAAACGTGAACCACAAAGCTGAGTTTCCAACTGGGATGGCAAGCCTTTAAAAGCTCCGAGGTTTTGGACTTCACCAGTGCAAGCTCCCAGCCCCAAGCAGCACTCCCATCCACACCTGCAGATACTGCAGAGGGCTCTTCAAGCAGGTACTCTGCTGATGGAGAGGGAGCTCCTGCCTCTCCCTGAGGCACCCAGACCATACCCTGGAGCCCATTTATCCCTGTAACAGCAGCACTTCTCTGCCATCCTATGGGATGCTTTGGTTGTTTGCAAGTCCCATGCCGAAGAACCAAGAAAGAAAAAGTCAAAGAACCAAAATTTGTATTAACTGAGTAAACTTTACCTTGGCTTTGATGGGTGCTTTTAGCTGCATGGGTTATTTTGTTCTGACAAGAAGGGACAGACTTTAGTGAGAACAGTACACAAGCCCCAGAGCCTCCTGGCCAGCTGGGCCCGCTCCAGCCTCGCGCCGTGCCAGCCATCGCCTTCTCCCTGCTCGCAGCTTTAACTCTCCACTCCCAATTTAATCTAAACAAGCCCTGTGCCAAACAGAATGCTGTCCCACTCACGCTGCTTTAATTTCCTCAGAAAGAATCCCAGAGTACGCTAGGCAAGACATCAACAATAATTAAACCCAACAGTGATTGAAAATCAGATTTTCAGGGCCTCGCAACAAGCTCTAATGAGTTCCAGACTTGCCTTCCCCGACTTGCTCAGACTGGCTGTGTGACACTGCCAAGCTAAATTAAAATTTGACAGTATTCCACACCGTGCCCAGAAAAAGTGCCCGTCCTAGGATTCAGGAAATTAAACAGCCGTCTACTGCAGAGACACCCATTTATGTTTGGACGTAGATTATTCAGACACTGATACAGGGCCTGTATTATTCTTTCTCCTTGTTTTCATTATGTCATTTCATATCCCTTTTGAAGTACAAATTGGCTGGGACGTCCTTTTTCATCCTGCAGTGCTCAGGTGAGAGGAGCCAGGCACAGAACTGTGCAGAGCCTGGGCATCCCCCTGCCCACACAGGGGTGTCACTCAGCTCTGCCCAGGCAGAACTGCACCTTCCACTGCAGGGTCTGTGCTACTGCCTCAGACTGGAGTGACATCAAAGGTGACATCCTTTGCCCTTCCACCAATGGGAGCTGAGCGTCCAGCTGCACCTTTTGGGCAGTCTCTGATGGTGTCTGCAGTCACAAGCCTTTTTGGGGCACACTGTGAGCCCTCCCTGCTGCATCCCCTGCAGATGACGCTTAAGGAGCTCCTGGGAGATGGCTCCAGTGCAGAAACAGCTGTGCCAGGGCTTACCCCAGAGCAGGGATTTGCTGAGCCCTCCTTGTGCCCAAACCAGCCCTGCTCTGCACTCCCCCCAGCCTGGGGCTGCTGGCAGGAGCCTGGCCCCGCTCAGAGCCCCCTTCTCCAGACAAGGCAGGAACTGAGCTGCTGCAGCAGACCCAGCCTGACCACAGCCTCGTGAAAAGGCTCACTTTTCACTCCTCAGGGACCCATCCCCACTCGGTGCCTGGAAAGAGCTTCCCGAGGGCTCCGGCTGGCACCCAAAGGTGCTGTCCCCAGGGCAGCCAGGACCCCGTGGACATGCCTGCGGTATCAGCAGCACGGCCCTGCTGGGAGAGGACACATTGCTGGGAGTCTCTGGGCATGACACACCAGGCGGTGCCTCCAGCAGGCCCCACCAAACCCTGACCACCTCCTGCCAGGACAGGGCCACCCTGCAGTGCCACCCTGGGGGTGCCTGCCCTTGTCAGCAAGCAGTGGCAGTGTCCCCGTGCTGGGCAGCCAGCAAGGTCAGCAGGGAGGAAAGGAGGAACCCGGAATCCCTCAGCCCCACCTCAAAGCACGGCGTGTCTCAGGGAGAGCAGGGCAGGAGGATGCTGAGGAGCACAGCCTGGTCACCCCGACCGTGTCAGACAGCGAGTCCTGCTGCCCAACACCAACCTCTGCCCTGCTATCCTGCAGGGAACATCCTGGTAAACGGCTTTCCCTGGCATCCAGCAGCAGCTCAGGACAAGCCTAACGGGACAGAAGGTGCCACACCTCGCCAAGAGCCAGGCTGACCTTCCCCAAGGGCAGCCCCGGCAAGAAACCGCAGGGCAGAGGAGCCAAGGGCACGGGGCGGGGGCCGAGGTGCCCCAGGGTGGTCCCAGGGCACAGCCCGGGACATGGAGCACAGCGGCTGCCGCGGGCCGCTGAACTCAGCCCACAACCACGCGGTGACAAAGGTGGAAAGGAGCAAGGTCACGAGAGCAGCTGCTGCCATTCCACACGCTTTTATCCGGGAACCAGGATCCCTTCCACGGCTCGCTGCCATGCCAGGAGCGCCTGTGGGCTCACAGCACACTGCGGGAAGAGCCGCGATTTCCCGGAGGAAACTTTCCCGAGGGTCTGGAAGGGGACAAGCGACTCCTCCGCTCCCTCAGGAGCGCAGCTCAGCACAGCTGGGCCGTACACGGGTTAATTCAGAGAACGAACAGTTGCTTTGCCAGCAGAAGCTTTGGTGGAGCGCTTTTCGCTCTGAAACAAGCACAGAGGCCGGCAGGGCGCTGGCACGGCGCTGGCAGCCCCCGAGCACGGCTCAGGTGCGGCGAAGGGCAGGAAGGAGGGAAGGACCTGAGGGATGGGCTCTGGCCCAGCGGCTACCGGGCGGGCCGCGAGGGCAGGAAAACCCCGAGGTGAGGGAAACTGGGGAAAAACGGGAATCCCCGGCGTTTTCCAGCCGTGCGGTGCCCGGTGCGCCCCCGGCCCTCCCGGGCACCTCCGCACGGGGACGGGACCGCTGTGCCCTCGGCTGTCCCCCGGTGTGCCCCGGGCTGTCCCCGGGCTGTGCCGGTGTCCCCCGCTCTGTCCCGCTGTGCCGGTGTTCGCCAGGCTGTGCCCGCACGGGGACAGGGACCGCTCCCGGTGTGCCCCGGGCTGTCCCGCTGTGCCCCACGCTGTGCCGGTGTCCCCGCTCTATCCCGCTGTCCCCACGCTGTGCCGGTGCCCCTGCTCTGTCCCGCTCTGCCCCACGCTGTCCCCGCTCCCTCAGCGCTCACCTCCGCTCTCGTCGCCGCTCCCGCGCCGCTGCCGCTCGCGCTGCCCGAGCGCCGCCTTTCATTGGCGCGCGCGGCGGCCTCGCGCCGCTCTCGGCCAATCCGACACCGGCCCGGAACTGCCCCGGCCAATGGCCAGCGGGGGAGCGAGAGCGTGGGCGCGTGCCCGCGGGAACCGGGACGGGACACGGATGGGATGGGACAGGGATGGGGACAGGGATGGGGATGGGGACAGGGACAGGGACAGGGATGGGGACAGGGATGGGACAGGGACAGGGATGGGATGGGACAGGGACAGGGATGGGGACAGGGATGGGACAGGGATGGGGACAGGGACAGGGACAGGGATGGGGACAGGGACAGGGACGGGGATGGGACAGGGATGGGGATGGGGACAGGGACACGGATGGGACAGGGACAGGGATGGGAATGGGATGGGGACAGGGACAGGGACAGGGACAGGGACAGGGACGGGACAGGGACAGGGACAGGGACAGGGACAGGGATGGGACAGGGACAGCGACAGGGACAGGGACAGGGACAGCGACGGGGACAGGGACAGCGACAGGGACAGCGACGGGGACGGGGACAGGGACAGGGACAGGGACGGGGATGGGACAGGGACATGGACAGGGATGGGGACGGGACAGTGACAGGGATGGGACAGGGACAGGGACATGGGGAATGGCCTCAGAAAGGGCAGGGGGAGATGAGACCCTGGGCAGGAATTGTTCCCTGTCAGGGTGGGGAGGCCCTGGCACGGGGTGCCTGGAGCAGCTGGAGCTGCCCCATCCCTGGAAGTGTCCAAGGCCAGGCTGGACAGGGCTTGGAATAACCTGGGATAGTGGAAGGTGTCTGTGCCCATGCCAGGGAGGATGGAACTGAGTGAAGGTCATTCTTTTCAAGAATTAAACCATTCTGGGATTCTGTGCTAGCACAGCACAGTCCTTGGGGCTCAAATAAGAGCGTTATTTGTAAGTGTTCCTGCCCAAAGCAGCAGGGCCAGGGGTGCAGAGGTGATGCTCTGGGGCCCCCAAGCCCTGCGCAGCCCCTGGCTGTGCTGGGGACAGCTGGCAGCTCCCAGCCAAGCTGCCTGGTGTGCCTGGCCTGGCACTGTCCCTCTGTCCCCCTGTTCCACCATCCTCCCAGCCCAGGCTCTGACACCAAGCTCAGGGAAATGGATTTCCGAATCAGACAGGAATGTGCTGGGCCAATTTATCACAGCAGACAGACACGGAATGTTTTTAGCAGAAGAAACTGTCCAAAACCATGTTTCTCTTGTTATTTCAATGGATGTTGAGCCCTGAATGACAATCTATTGCCTTTTGTATTTTTTTTTTTTTTACATGGATTGGTGAGGTCTTTACTGCTTTAGCAAACATTCCTGCCTGCTCCAACAAACATTCCTGCCTGCTCCTGCTGAGGCCAAGAGGTGCAGCACAAAACCCCTTTGTGCAGGTGAGGGAGTGAGGGCTCCACATGCTCCCAGCTCACTCCCCTGGTTCCCCACTTCCCACTGATCCCAGCCTTTCTCCTTTCTTCATTGTGCCTGAAAAACCCTGAAATAACAGAAACCAGGATCCAGCTGCCTATTATGATCTGTGACCCAGGAGCACAACCCCAGCTCAGAGCCAAACTGGCTCCTTGGAAGTGCAACCTGAAAAAAAATTCCTAAACTCTTGTTGATTTAATTTCCCCTTGTTGCTACATTTTTCCTGACCTTTCTGCAGCATTCCTGCAGAGAAGGGGAACAGGGAAACAGACCCCAGGGTCACACGGACCTGGATCCGCTTTTCCAAAAGAAGGAAGAGGATTTACACAGCCCCGTGGAAAGGGGAATGAGCGAGCAGCAGCACCGGGCGGTCCCGCACCGGGAGGAGGTGCGAGCCCCGCACAGACCGTGTTCCCGTGTGTCCCGTGGGCCCCGTGTGTCCCGTGTGCCCCGTGTGTCCCGTGTGTCCCGTGTGTCCCGTGCCAGCCCCGCTCTGCCCCTCGCCGGGACAGGACAGGGACTTCTGCCGCTCCCGGGGCGGGGCTGTCACCTGGAGCTGGGAACGCTCCCTGGAGCCTCGGAACCCGCGGGGACAGCGGTGCCATCCTCCCGCGGGCACTGCCATCATCCCGCGGGCACTGTCATCCCCCTGCGGGCACTGCCATCCCACTGCGGGCACTGCCATCCTCCCGCGGGCACTGCCATCCCCCTGCAGGCACTGTCATCCCCCTGCGGGCACTGCCATCCTCCCGCGGGCACTGCCATCCTCCCGCGGGCACTGCCATCATCCCGCGGGCACTGCCATCATCCCGCGGGCACTGCCATCCCACTGCGGGCACTGCCATCATCCCGCGGGCACTGCCATCCCCCTGCGGGCACTGCCATCCCCCTGCGGGCACTGCCATCCCACTGCGGGCACTGCCATCCCACTGCGGGCACTGCCATCCTCCTGCGGGCACTGCCATCCCCCTGCGGGCACTGCCATCCCACTGCGGGCACTGCCATCATCCCGCGGGCACTGCCATCCTCCCGCGGGCACTGCCATCCCCCTGCGGGCACTGCCATCCCCCTGCACGCACTGCCATCCACCCGCGGGCACTGCCATCCTCCTGCGGGCACTGCCATCCCCCTGCGCGCACTGCCATCCTCCCGCGGGCACTGCCGGGGCCGGGCTCTGCCCTCGGGCACGGGATGGAGCCGGCAGCCCCTCCCGGGACCCGGGACAAGGGGCACGGCATGGGGAAGGGGCACAGGAGGTGGCACTGCGTGGGTACAGCAATGAGGCCAGAGGCTCGGGGGGCTGGCAGCCCCTCCCGGGAGCAGGAATGTGACCCCGAGTGAATAGCTGAACAGTTTTAGAAGAGTTATTTGAACATCCCCCAAAAATCTGGGTTAAAAAGCAACGGCAGAAGAGAAATCCTGGAGGATAAAGTCCCCCCAGGGAGGGCGTTGGAACCTGACCTTCCGGAGGCATTTGGGGAGTGAGCAGAGAGAACAAACAGCACAGGGATATTGTTTTTCAAGCTCATGAAGGGTTTGGCAGCCCCGGGAAAGTTTGACATGGCAATGGGGTGACATTATCTCCCTTTCCCAAGGCACACACGCACGTGGCCACCTGGGACATAGGAAAGAACTCACCGAGGGATTGCAGGGTGCCACGAGGTGACAGGCCAGCAGCCGGCGGGAGCAGCGACACTGCCGTGCTGCCACCCACCCAGGGACACTGAACCGGGTCCCATCGTCTCCCAGGGACACTGTGCCTGGTCCTCATCATGTCCCAGGGACACTGTGCCTGGTCCCCATCATGTCCCAGGGACACTGTGCCAGGTCCCATCATCTCCCAGGGACACGGTGCCGGCTCCCCTTGGTCTCCCAGGCTCCCAGGGAATAGCTCAGGCCTGGGACAAGTGTGGAGGGAAAGTTTCCTGTGGGGGGTGAAGCAGGGAGATGCTCCATGTAAAAGTGACAGGTTTGGGTGGTGTTTTGTTTGCTGGTTTTAGCTTTGAGCAGCAGTGGCAAAGCTGTGCCCCGCAGGCTCCAGGTGCTGAGCAGGACTGGGCACTCCTGTGCAGCCAAGGCTTTCCAGCAGAAACCCAACGCTAGAAAAAGAGTTAAAACCCTTCTAGATGCCTCCATTTACAATAAAAATACATCTGGTACAGCTGGGATGGATGATAGCACAAATAAATCATGGCAAGTGACTGAAGCAGAGGCAGAGTGAGCAGGCACACCAAGGGCAGGTTATTCCCAACGTTCAGAACCTCCTCAGAAGCCCCTGATGGTGGGATGGGAAATGACCAAGCTGGACAGGGACAGTTTTAGTTTCCAGGGTTCTGAACCCTTCAGCCTGTCAACACCCAGCAATATAAACCAAGAAACGCTGTCCCTGAGGGTGAAATGTGCCGCAGTGTCCGGGCAGGACATGGAGCAGAGCAGGGCAGGCAGCGAGAGGGGGAGGTGAGCCCCAGGACAGGTGAGCTCCAGGAGAGATGAGCTCCAGGAACGGTGGAGATGAGCTCCAGGGAAAGGTGGAGGTGAGCTCCAGATGTGCAGGGGGTCCCCAGGAGAGGTGGTCCCCAGGAGAGGTGGTCCCCAGGAGAGGTGCAGGGGGTCTCCAGGAGAGCTGGTCCCCAGGAGAGGTGCAGGGGGTCCCCAGGAGAGGTGCAGCGGGTCCCCAGCCGCGGAGGGCTGCCCGCAGGGGCTCGCTGCCGAGTACCGAGGCCGGGCTGTTCTTGGCTCCGTGCTAGGGAGAGGCAGACAGGATCGTGCGGTGACTAAAGGCGGCAGATCCGGCAGGACTCACTGCCCGTCACTGCCCGTCACTCCCCGGCAAAGCGGCTCAGTGACGAGAATCGGGGATTTCAGCCTCCTGCTGACTCAGCGGCAGCGTTGTCAGCACAGACCCATCCCCGCACAGGTGTCCCCGCACCAGGTGCCCTGGGGGTCCCTTTGGGGACAGCAGCGGAGCCGCAGCCCCGTTTGTGCCGTGAGCAGTGTGAGCAGTGTGAGCAGTGTGAGCAGTGTGAGCAGTGTGTGCAGTGTGTGCAGTGTGAGCGGTGTGAGCGGTGTGTGCAGTGTGTGCGCTGTCCTGAGCCCCGCGGCAGGGGACAGCACACTCCCCTGAGCTGTCTGCTGGCCCCGAGCTCACGGCAGTCACCCAGGACAGGGGGGCGAGTCACTGTGAGGACAGTCCTGTCCCTGAGGTGAGGCTCCCGCAGCCACACGTGTGCCCTGCCTGGGGACAGCTTTGGGACAGAGCACAGAGCAGGCTGCCGAGGCCAGAACCCAGTGCAGGGGGACACGGAGCGGGGACACAGAAGGAGAGTGTTAAAGATCTCGTGATTTCCCCAGGAATCCCACGGACGGGAAAAGGCCAGAGCTGTGTCTGGAACTGGTGCTGAGCTGCTCTGTTGTGAGGAAACAAAAGGCGTCTGTGGAGAAAGGGGATGAGCTGAAGTGAGGTTGGCTGCTCCCCAGGACCCTGAAGGCGTGGGGCCCTGGAGCTGAGAGCCCACGGAGCCCTGATGCTCCCCAGGCACACCCACACCACGGGGACCCATCACAGAGAGCTGCTGAACGGCTCCTGGGTTAATTCAAGTGCAAATCTGGCCCACAGACGGCAGGAATGGCCAAGGCTGGTGAACATTTCTGGCCCCGAGGGTCACTGAGGTGGCAGCAGGGACCACCCCAGCAGCACCTCTGCCACGGGGCTTTTCCCCTCTGAGAGCAGCGCCGGTGTGCTGAAGGAAGAGAGCCGTGGTTAAAGGGATTACTGCAAACTCTGCTGTGTTTTCTAGGGAGAGAATCCGTGGTATTACATTCTTGGCTAATTTTCAATTTTTCTCTTTTGTACAAACATAAAGGGATAAATGAAGTAGAAAATACGTCTCTGCAGCTGCTTGCAGTTAAGTGGTTCCCCCCTTCCGTGAACGTTGTAGTAAAGCTACAGATTTGCTTGAAATATTTTGGAAGAAATTTTCATCTCCTGGATCCCCAGTCGGAGCAGAGCAATCAAAGGGAAATGACAGGAAAATAAACGGAAGAAACTAATCAAAAAGGTAGACAAAAAAGTCAGTTGAATCCAGGCAGCTCCTTTTCTATTAAATATTGAATAAGGTAATGTAAATTTTTGTCTGTGCTGATTTTGCCTGTGGTTGATTTACAGAGATACAGGACTGAAGTAGGAAGGAAAGAAAATACTGCATCAACTCTAAGAAATATTTTGTGGCGACACACACACTGTGTTTTTTCACTGGTCGTGATCAAATGAGTCATCCCGTTTGTAGTCAAAAATAGATTCAGTGATGTAGATTAAAAAATAAACCAGCAATACGTGTGGTTTTGAACACAGCTGTTACAGGACTTTCCTAATTTGGCTATATTCATGCAGGGTCTTTCTTCCCGAGTTTACGAAATTGGTTTCATCATCAAAAGATTATTTGTAGTGAGTAAAGCCCTTGAAATCACGGAGCAGTCGGAGGCTCGGAGCTCTGTGAGCCTGTCTGTAAAGAGGGAAATGCCATACAAACCTCATCAGGAAAATGAATTAATTACCTTTTGCCCTTTGACGTTGAACCAAGGGCTGCCTGTGCTGTGCTGCTCGGGGAAGCTGTGGTAGTGCAGCTCTCGGGGCACTGACTGCCCCTTGCAGTGGCCAGACCCAGCTGGGGCCACCCAGGGGCTCTGGAACCGGTGGCACCTTTCCCAGGCTGCTGTGGGACCCTCCTGCTCGGAGATGGGCACAGCTCTGGGCTGGCCCTGGGGCTGAGGTGTCCCGGGGCTGCCAGGCCCCATCTCCAGCCCAGGAGGGACTTCGGCCCACCTGCTGGGAGGGCAGATGTGGGCAAAGGGAGGAGACTGAATGTGGAGGACACCAAAGCCCGTGAGAAAGCCGGGGGTGTGCACAAAGAAAAGCAGAGATGTCCCAGGTGGGGCCTTTCAGGCTGAGGGGCTGTTCAAGGTCAGCAGAGGCACCTGCAGGGCACTGGAAGGGTGGTGGGGATGATGAGGGTGGTGGGGATGCTGAAGTTGGAATAGGAGGATGAAGGTGCTGGGGATGCTGGAGGCAGAGAGGATGATGAGGGTGGTGCAGGAGGATGAAGGTGCTGGAGGCAGAGGGGATGATGAAGGTGGTGCAGGAGGATGATGAGGGTGGTGCAGGAGGATGAAGGTGCTGGAGGCAGAGGGGATGATGAGTGAGGCAGGGCAGACCAAGATGAGCCGTTCCAGACGTGGCTGTGGACCCAGCTGAGGCGCTGGAGGCCCAGTGCAGCTCTGCTGGAGCAGCTGGGTTTGTTCTGGGGCTGTCAATCCTCCAGGCCACAAATGGCAGAGCCCTGCTGCCCAGCAGCCCGTGCCTTATTGGGCATGGAAAGCACAGGTAAATAAAGCCGTGGCCAAGAGCCTGTGGCAGCCCTGTGTGTGTCTGTGTCAGGATCCTGGAGCTGCCTCTGAAGAATGAAATGTTATGACATTCGGAACTTTACTACCAGGGAGAAATCTTAGAAATGCAAAAGTAACCAAAGTAATTTTGCAGGTCATTGCAGTTAAAAAATAGACCCATTAGCAAAGGAGGACTAACCTTATCTGATGCTCCTCTTCAGAATCTGGCGTGTAGTTTTATGGATTAAACTGTTTTTCATTTTGACACTAAGAGCCCTCTTTTAACTTCCCAAAAGGCACATCTGAAAACAGCTCAGGAATCTCAAAGAGAAAAAGAGTCAAAACCAAACATTCCTCCTCTGCAAAGACTCTTCTTCACTGAAGCTTGGCTACAAAAGTCTCTCTCCCAGCTCCAAAGCCTCTTTAGGAAGAAATTGAGTTGCCTTTTACAAACGGAGCAGTCCTGCCTGCCCCCACCACGGCCCTGGGAGGGACAGGGATGGACAGGGACAGAGGACTTCTCTCCACAGCCTTTATGAGGAGAACATGGACATTCATGCTGTGACTGTTTTCCCCACTTTCTGATGATTTTGCTGCCCCTCGCAGTGTGTAACAGAGGTGCCTCACCTGGGCATTGCCGGTGCTGCCAGGAACCATCTGCTGCTGCTCGGGGACGCCTTCAGGAGCTCCTTTCCAAGGGCTGCCAGGTCACCCACACCAATCACTGCAGAAGGACCCATTGTGGTTTGATAGGAGGTGTCCTGTTTCCTTAAATTAATGATAAACTGCAGGGCTGCACCATATATTTAAATTGCCATTTACTGTAGTAATAAATATTAATCATCCTCTAAAAGAAGAAATGGGCCATTGTCAGAAGGAAGTAAAGGAACATTTTATGTTACCCCAGGCTGTCTTGTTTCTGCAGGGACACAAGAAAAATTGTGTTTATCATCTGGTATTTCAACAGAAAAACACTGTAGGGCCTCTCTAAATCCATCCAGCTTAACTGGCTGCTCCAAAAAACAACTATGGATTCGAAAGAAAGCATTTATTTCTCTACAGTTTATCAAACGTTCTTGCCAGCTGAAAGACACGTGGGAACGAAGGCTGGGCGCCACAGGGACAGTGGCAGCGCCCAGGGGACACCTCCCAGTATCTGCTCTAACGGCGGCCAGATGAGCCCATGTGCCCAAAGGAGAAGCCAGCCCTGGCCCTGTCTGCATCCTCCGGCAGCAGGAGCAGTGTGGGCTCTGCAGCGCTCCCCAAAGCCGGCAACACGAGCACAGGGGCTGGCAGCTCTTACCTGAGCAGAGTTCCCTCTCCTTTGCCATTGCCACTGCCATTGCCATTACCATTGCCATTCCTATTCCCATTGCCATTCCTATTCCCATTCCTATTCCCATTCCCATCGCTTTTCCCGCTCGCGGCGGATCAGCGGGGCTCTGGGAGCCCAGAGAGGGGAATTCAGGGCAGCTGTGAGTTCCGTCCTGCCCCAGCCCGGCACGGCACGGCACGGACACGCCCCGCGTTTAGCTCCGGCCCTCGTTCTTTATCCCCTGTTGATCTCTGTGTTTGCCTCCTTTGTCCCCTGGTTGTGATAAACGCCCCGCTGCCGTCACTGCCTTGGTTTTTGGGCTGTAATTCCCCCATATCTCGGGAATTCTCCATCGCCCTGGGCGGCCGTGAGCCCTCCGTGCAGGGATGGGGAGAGGATGGGGAGAGGTGGGGAGAGGATGGGGAGAGGAGGATGGGGAGAGGTGGGGAGAGGATGGGGAGAGGTGGGGAGAGGATGGGGAGAGGAGGATGGGGAGAGGCACAGCTGCACTCCCAAGCAGAGCCCCGTGCTTTGGTCAGGGCACTGCCCCGCGGGGCACAAAGCTGTGCTGTGCTCTCCTGCTCTCCGCAGGGCTGTGGGAACCCACGGCCGGCCCGTGGGTGCTGGTGTTTCCCTGCACCCATGGGTGCTGCCCCCACAGCAGCCCCCGACACACCTGCCGGGGTGCGGGCACGTCTGCCGTGGGGACAAACAGGTCTAAAGGGGTGGGGAACGTGCCTCTTGGCCGCACATGAGGCACATTGACAGCTCTGAGCTCCAGAGCAGCACGTGGAGGTAAACCTGGGCAGAGGAATTTCCTTGTCCCTGTCACTGTAAAGATGTCACACAGCGCTGCTCCAGCAGAGTTGTTTATCTCTGTGATCACATCTACAGGAGAGGAAAGTGTTGTGTAAGGGCCGGGGGCGGGTTTGCATCGCAGAGCAGGACAATGCAGAGCAGGAGAGTGCAGAGCAGGACAGTGCAGAGCAGGACAGTGCAGAGCAGGACAGTGCACAGCAGGACAATGCAGAGCAGGAGAGTGCAGAGCAGGACAGTGCAGAGCAGTGCAGTGCACAGCAGGACAGTGCACAGCAGGACAATGCAGAGCAGGACAGTGCACAGCAGGACAATGCAGAGCAGGACAGTGCAGAGCAGGACAGTGCAGAGCAGGACAATGCAGAGCAGGACAATGCAGAGCAGGACAGTGCAGAGCAGGACAGTGCAGAGCAGGACAGTGCACAGCAGGACAATGCAGAGCAGGAGAGTGCAGAGCAGGACAGTGCAGAGCAGTGCAGTGCACAGCAGGACAGTGCACAGCAGGACAATGCAGAGCAGGACAGTGCACAGCAGGACAATGCAGAGCAGGAGAGTGCAGAGCAGGACAGTGCAGAGCAGTGCAGTGCACAGCAGGACAGTGCACAGCAGGACAATGCAGAGCAGGACAGTGCACAGCAGGACAATGCAGAGCAGGACAGTGCAGAGCAGGACAGTGCAGAGCAGGACAATGCAGAGCAGGACAGTGCAGAGCAGTGCAGTGCACAGCAGGACAGTGCACAGCAGGACAATGCAGAGCAGGACAGTGCACAGCAGGACAATGCAGAGCAGGAGAGTGCAGAGCAGGACAGTGCAGAGCAGGAGAGTGCAGAGCAGGACAATGCAGAGCAGGAGAGTGCAGAGTAGGACAGTGCAGAGCAGGACAGTGCAGAGCAGGACAATGCAGAGCAGGAGAGTGCAGAGTAGGACAGTGCACAGCAGGACAGTGCACAGCAGGACAATGCAGAGCAGGAGAGTGCAGAGTAGGACAGTGCACAGCAGGACAGTGCAGAGCAGGACAATGCAGAGCCAGGTCCTGTCACGGGACGTGGGCACAGGGCACACACGTTCCACTGCCACCCTCCCCAGAGGGCAAAGGGCTCGTCAGCCCAGGGGACCTGGCTGGGAGCAAGGGAACGCCCAAAGGAAGGATGTTCCCCTGGCCAGACTCAGGGAAGTGGAGTTTGCCATTTCTGGGCAGGAACATTTGTGCTTTAGAGGTGATGAAGTGGTAGAATAAGTGACTTTGCCAACCTTGGCACTACAGCTTTTAACCAATATTCTAATTCCTTTAGAGAACAAATCTTCTGCCTTTCAGTGAATTCTGGTCTTTTGGGTTGAATTAGGGAACCAGTGAATGGTGATTAAATTAAGGATAGTCGGAAGTGACTAAATAAAAGAAAATGGGACCAGGGAACCCACAGAAGCAGCCCACACATGGTCTATAGAATAAAGAATATTCTTACCTGCCAGGGAAGTAACAATATCATTCTGTAAATACTTGGGAAGAAAATTTGGGAATGTCCCAGCTGAAGGGACTCTTGGACAGGAATTGGTGCTTCTGTGCACCCGAAAGGGGACACGAGACACAAACCCAGGTGTGCATTCCCAATAAAATGGTAAAATTCTGCCTCCTCGGGTCAGCCCTGCCCATGGCACGGGGCTCTGGGCACTGAGGGACCTCGGGGCTTTGGGCAATTCAGCAGAAATCGGCAAACCAGCTGGAGAATTCCTGCTGGAGAAGGGCAGAGGAGCTGCAGAGGTGGCACAGTCCCATCCCCAGGAGCTGCAGCCAGGGGATGGCAGTTCCCAGTGGAACTGGGGACACTGGGCTGGGGCTGGGGAGCCTTTCCCACAGAGGGAAGGCAGAGCTCCACTGGAGCCCTCGGGGGCTGGGGAAAGGGTCACTGACCTCCCTCATATTTGTAATTGCTGCATTATGAGGAGTAAAGAGCTGTGCAGCCTGAGGGACACAAAACCAGGCAAGCAAACAAACTCGAGTGTAAGTTAGAGCTACCCAGGGACTTTTCGAACTCGTTTCTGGCCCCAGTTAGGGTTTTATGTGTCTCTTTCCTCCCAGCAGTCAATAAAAACAGCCCTTGCCATGGAAACTGCCTCCCTCACCATTCAGAGACCCAGAGCCCCTGGGAGGACGCTGGTGCCAATTAGCACCAAACCTTGGACACACAGAGCCCCAGAGGAGCTGCCCAGGCACAGAGCATCTGCCGTGACATCTTCATGGTCACCCATTCAGAACGTGTGAGGTCCCATCCAGCTCTGCACGGGCTGATGAGACCCTGCAGGAATATCTGCAGGAGTGTCCCATCACACGGAGCCCATCCACGAGTGCTCCTGTCGGAAATCCCAGCCCCGTCCTGAACCCAAAGACAAAAGGGCCTTTGGGACGTTCCCTGCAGCCTGTACATTCCATATTTGCAAAGCAGTGTCTGCATAACTCATTGCTGTGCAAAGAGTCGTCAGGATGATGTATTGAAACCCAGCCATCTCCATTATGGTATGCCATGTATGTTTTTAGAAGCTATTTTTAAAATTAATAGTACTCTGTAATGCTGATAAAGTAGAAAGCATTTATAATTTGTTGTACTCCCAACCTCTTTCTGAGCCCACATTAGTTCACTTTCCACTCGACTGGAGGACAATTTTTTAAAGATATGATGGTTTGGAATTTGCTAATAGTGTATTAAGGGAAAAAACCCTTTGTTATTTAATGAGTACACGGCTCTGAAGTGTTATATAAAAGCTGTTGTGCTTCCTTTCCACCCCTGATTTACGTCTCAATATTTTATGGCAACGCTCCCAGTGCTCCCTGCACAGGAACTCTCCCCCTTATCTCTCAGGCTTCCTGCTCTTGATGGAGCCTTG
Organism: Sylvia borin; assembly: GCA_014839755.1. Lineage (NCBI taxonomy): Eukaryota > Metazoa > Chordata > Aves > Passeriformes > Sylviidae > Sylvia > Sylvia borin. The sequence continues at coordinate 652,979 of CM025968.1, forward strand.
GATGAGGTTTGGTGACAGGGGCCAGCTCCGGCTGCTCCGTGTCCCAGCAGGACTCCTCACACAAGGGGGGAATGTCAGGGGATGTCAGGGAATCTCAGGGGATGTCAGGGAGAGGTGTTTAACCCTGCTCTGGAGGCTTCAGGAAGGGGCACTCAGCAGACACTGAATTTTACCCAGATCAGTGCTGATCCATGCGCAGACTCAGCCAGGAGGTCTGAGAGCTCTGCATTTCCAAGAAACAGACTCTGATGGTGCCCTTTGGCTTTGTCCTTTGGACAGGCATCTCCTTCCCTCCAGGGATGGGAGCTCCTGGCTCTGGAGCTCCTGCAGGAGCCCTGCAGTGGGGCTGTGCCTGCTCCTGTCCCCTGTGCTGCCCCTAGGCCCTGCTGTGTGCCTCACCCAGCCCACCCTCAGCCCACCTGCAGGCTCTGGGACCCCTGAGCTCTCCCAGCTCCCCGTGTGCCAGGTGTCCCCAAGGAGGTGCAGCAGCAGGGACATTCCACGGAGCCATGGAACACTGGGATGGTTTGTGTGGGAAGCACCTTGGAGGCCTCCTGATCCATCCTCTGCCAGGGCAGGAGCCCCGAGCTCCTCCAGCCTTGCAGGGGTGGGAACAGCCTGGTGAGAGGGCAGCTGTGGCCCTGTCCCTGCCCAGGCCCTGTGCTGTCCCCCGGGCTGGCTGGTGGCAAGGCAAGTCCCCAAGGATGTGGCACCTGGCACCAGCAGCCACCAGCACAGGCCAACCCCCCCTGATGTCTCCAGAGCCACACCGTGCAGGGCACTGGGTGCACTTGGACTGGGCCTTAAACTGAGTCCATCAAAATTATTAATGGTGTTTTCCTAACCTCTTTAACGAGGAGATACTCACTTCCAACAGCACTGCCAGTGTTGGCATCCTTGAATTTTTTTCTTTCCAAAGAGGTTTAATTGAGCTAGGTATAAATAGCCTATCAGTAAACAAGACCTTTTGGCTCTGTGAATCATGGCTAAAATATGTGAAGCCCTCCACAGCCTCTCTAACGGTGAAGAATGTGCTCATTAGGCTGGTCCAGATGCATTCTGCAACCCCGAGAGAAGCTCCTGTGCGGCAGATCAATCAGAGCAGTGTTAATGTTCCTGTGCAGACACGGGGTGCTGGCAGCCCCTCCAGGGCCCTTGGCACGTGGGGCTCTTTGGCCTTCCCAGACTGTCAGAGTTTCACCCCAAAATAGTTGTGACACCAGAATCGCAGCACCCGAGTTTCTTTCCTTCCATTGACTTCAGCCCCTGCCTCAGAGAATTCCAGAACGACTCCAAGAATCCCATAAACAATCCTGCACTGAAAACAAAACGGACACTGGAACAAAGAGCAACTCTTGTTCTGGGTTGACTTCCCTGGGAATCTCTCAGCTGAGCACGACATGACAAACATCTCTAGTTAATCTTGCCTGGGTGATGTAAGTGAGTGGTCCCATCGGCCCCAGGAATGCATTTTATTTTCCCTCAGTAATCTCCATGGCATTAATTACGTCTGCTTCGGGGTATGTGGAAGTGTTTGCAGCATAGGAAACTTTATTTTTAAAGTCACCCTCGGCCTAAACCCGTGTGTGCACGTGGGTTGACACCTACCCCCACCCAAATAACTCACAATTATAGAACAGGGGAGAGCTGGGGCCCATGGCACCCACCAAATGCCTCTGAGGTGAAGGGCAGAGAGGGCTGCTTTGACCTGAATAATAAAACTCCAATGCCCGGGTCTAAAAATAGCCAAGAATATACTTAGGCTCCAGATTCTTCAAATTTCCTTAAAATGCAAAATATGGGGAGTGGAACTTTTCTTCTCTCGCTCGACGCCTCTCGGAAATAGCCTTTGTGGCATTTATTGCCTGCTTTTATCCGAGGGTTTCAAACCCCTCTGCCGATCTGAATGAAAAGCTGGATGTGGAGCTGTGTGAGGGTAAGAACCCCTGACTGAGGGAAGGAAAACAACGTCATTACAAAAGAAGAAAAAGTCCTCCGAGGCTGGGAGCAGGCAGGAGAGCAGAGGCAGGTCACCTGCCCTGCACCCATGGGTGATCCCTTTCACCCACAGCATTCCCAGCTCCTCTGGAGGGAGCAGGGAAGACAACCCCAGCCCCACGCTCCGTGTGGGCTCTGCTGGTGCTCCACAGCTTCACTGGCTGCTGCATTTACACCCCCTGAGAGCGACCCCAGAGCAGCAACAGGGAATGGGTTTTATAAACCTCCTCTCTGTCCCAGAGCATTGTTACATCTGACAGGTTGCCACTTGTGCTGGGGATGTAAGAGGACGGATGTGGGCTCATGCATGGCCTGGGACGTGGCCCAGCTGCCCCCAGGGGCAGGGGATTTGGGGGCTGATTTTGGCATGGACATTTCCAGCCCTGTGCATGTCCCCAGGGTGGGGCAGAAATACCCACTGTGAGCGGTGGGGAAGGTCTGCGGGGTCAGGGCTGGGCACTGACCAGCCTCAGCACAGCTCAGCGACAAAGGAACTCTCAGGCCATGAATATTTTATTTTCAGGCCATCAGCATGTGTTCTAGCCCAAACCCGTGTGAGGAGTCCTTGCTGTGTTCAGGAAATGCACCCCGAGTTCTCAGGGGTGTAAAATGTGCTGAGCTCACCCTGGTGCTGCTCATCCCCCTCTCCTCCTGCCGGCAATTAGAGCCAATAAACATCTCAGGCATAATGAATGGATTTATTATCGTTATCTTAGTGCTAAGTAAACTCCGAGATAAGAAACACAAAGATGCTCCATAATCTTAAAGTGCTTATTAAATTATTATCTTTTAAGTGTTTTACAGGCTGAGGAGAACAGCAGCAGCTCCCAAAACGGAATCCCTCAGAGAACAACCTGGTCTAGTGGAAGGTGTCCCTGCCCACGGCAGGGGATTGGAACTGGGAGGTCTTTGAGGTCCTTTCCAACCCAAAGCATCCCAGGACTCTGTGATCCTGTGAAAGAAAGGTTTAATGATTGGGCTCACTGATGTTAGAAGCCTTTTCCCAGCCCAGTGATTCTGTGGGTCAGTGAAAGAAAGCCAAGCGGGCTGTGCTCAGAACCACATGAAAAGGTCACACGTGAACTAAGGCTTGTTCATAATTTGTGCAGAAACCCCAGGTTATATCGGCAGCCAGGAAAAGCCAGGCTGAGATTGTCTTTTAGGGAAAGCAGAAAGATTGACAAAAGCCTCTTGACCCTGTCACAGTCCCCTGGTGTCTAATTGCTGGTGACAGTGACCCCGAGGAGCCCAGGCTGCAGTGTGATGCTGAGCTCTGCACGAGGGTCAGCGGCCCTCAGCTTGGGCACAGAAAGCTGAATTCTTGTGTACTGCAGCATTTCAGAGAGTGTGGAACCGGGCAGGGACCAGTTTGACACTGTGGAGCTCTTTGAGTGCCTTTAATTGGACAGGATTAAATGCACATCTTCGTGTGCCACTTTTAAAACACATAAAAATGTTCTGTAGTTCTCTTGCTCATTTCCAGGCACTGCACTTCCACATGCTGGGAAAGCTCCCATATTCCAATGAATCACAGGCCTTTTCTTGTCTAATCACCAGATCCTGACCTGGCACAGCAGAAACAATTCACTTAAACTATTTGTAATGGTGGAGCAGTGTCTGTAAATCAGCCTCTCTCTGCTGACTCCGCTGCAGCTGCACACATTGACTCCACGTCTGGATCTGCTGCGTTCCGTTTTTAAACGGAACCTTTTTCTTTATTGATGTGACATCTGTGAAGGTCACAGACACGTCTGTGCGATGCCAGATGAGAGGAGACAGTGCAGGGAGATACTGTTCATCAACACGCAGACAGTTCATTCCTGTTGATGCAGAGAATTCCCAGAACTGCTGCACGCCTCCCTCTCGCCCAGCCCTGAGCCACCAGCCGTCAATCTGTGACACAATTCTGCTCAAATGGTCAGGAAAGGGCGGGTTTGGTCCAAACTGTGGCTCTGCCTTCTGTGGTTCGGTCTCGGGGCTCTTGAGAGCCTCTCACCGGGTTTGTTTTCACACTCCCGCAGTGCTGGGCTTCTGTGAGCCCGGAGGAAACAGAGGTGGGGCTGAGGCTCAGAATATGGCCACTGCACCTTCCTCAAATCCAGGGCGCTGCTCCTGGTCTGCAGAGCTGTGGGGGACACCGGAGGACACCGGGGGACACCGGGGGACACAGGGTGACACAGGACGCAGGGGGACACCGGGGAACACAGGGGGACAGAAGGTGACACAGGGGGACAGAGGGTGACACAGAAGTGCTGCTCTGAGGGAGCAGCGGGTGGGGATGTGCTGTCCGGAATAGGGAGCACACCCAGCTCCGTCCCCAGCCCCGTGCCCAGCCCCGGTCCCGGAGCTCCGAGCCCCCGGGGCTGGCTGCAGAAAGCGGCTCTCGCCACCTGCGGAGCCCCGCGGGAAATGCAGGAGCAGCCCAGGGCCCATCCCGGGAAAGGACATCTCCTCCTCGGGCACAGGGCCACGGAGGAAAAGCCCTCCCAGCCCATCCCCACCTTGTCCCCAGCCCAGAGCTCGGAGTGCCACCTCCAGGAATTCCTTGGGCACTCCAGGGACGGGCACTCCAAACCGCCCAGAGCCCCCTTTCCATGAGGAATTGTTCCCCAAATCCACCCTGAGCCTCCCCAGCCCAGCCCGAGGCCGTTCCCTCTCCTGTCCCTGTTCCCTGGAGCAGAGCCCGACCTGGGGCTGTCCCCTCCTGGCAGGAGTTGTGCAGAGCCACCAGGTCCCCCTGAGCTCCTTTTCTCCAGGCTCAGCCCCTTCCCCAGCTCGCTGTAGGTGTTTAATACTTGTCCTAAGCTCTCCCACGGGGCAGCCCCATTTCTGTGCTGGCAGCGCCGAGGATGAGGAGGCGTCCTTCATCCCCACACAAACCCCCTCACCGCTGGCCTTTGTCACCTGATGTTGCCTTTTCCTCCCTCCATCGCTGTCCGTTCCTTGCCGTCTTGGAAATGAAAGCACCAGTAGATTTGGGGCAGGGATTGTTCCCTGGCAGGGTGGGGAACCTGGCACAGGGTGCCCAGAGCAGCTGGGGCTGCCCCTGGATCCCTGGCAGTGCCCGAGGCCAGACTGGATCCGCCTGGGGCAGAGGGAGGTGTCCCTGCCATGGCAGGGGTGCGATTTAACCATTCCCTGGTTCTGTGATCACTCCAAGTGCCAGGTGAGGACAGGAAAACAGGAGTTGATTCCTGTGGCAGAGCTCAGCTCCAGACCCGGCCCAGCAACACCTCGGCCACCACTACAGCAAAGGAATTGATTCAACGCATCTTGCCTCATTTCCTTGTCACAAATTACGAGTATTCGCTATTCAGTTCATCACAAAGTAATTTTGGCAGACAATTCTTGATCTGAAGTTCATTTGTAGTTCATCTTCAGAATTAATTTCTTTGTGTCGGACACATTAATGGCATATTACTGGTAATGCTCCTAATGAGGCTTCCAGCCTGAGCACTCACATCTGCAAGCTGAAACAGGGTTCCTGAAAATATTCCCCACTAGGTCGAAATTGATTTACGAAAGAATGTCCCGGTAAATCGCCAAATATTCATGAGAACTGGGCATAAAATCCCCCCGAGCAAATGTGAAAGCCACGGAAGATTTTGGGGGTCCCTTTGTGGCTCTGTGTGGGGGTTCCCTTTGTCCCTGTGGTGCCACTGCTGTGTCCAGCGGGAGGCTGCAGCTCCTGCCCCGTCTGCAGGGATCCCCCTGGACGAGCCCAGGGAGGGCTGCTCCTCCTCCCTCTGTTTCCCGAGAACATTCCGGGCTCCACATTATCTCTTAGCAGACTCACTGTTAAAAGCTTTTAAACTTTATCTCCAATTTCTCATTAAAATTTGCCTGCATTGATGTTTAAAGCTGTTCTGTCGGAGATGTTGCCCTCTCTGTGTTAAACACAGAGTTAATGAGCAGCTCTGCTTCTGTATTGAACCTTCACTTTTCTTTGGTTCAGATCCAGAATCGATAATCCCTGATCAAGTACATGGAGTTATTAAAAAAAAAAAATCTTGTCTCTGGAATTTACAGTTAATTTTGGATTTGGCAGTGAAACATAAATTATTCGGGAAGGAGAAGCTTCTCAGTGCAGGGGCCCATCCAAAATACACCTGAAAGCTGTCCACGAGAGGAGGAATTTTCTGCTCCTGCATCGGTTCCCCGTGCTGTGGTGGGAAGAGCTGTGCAGGTCCCCAGCAGCCTCCAGGCAATGCTCCCCTCCCTCTGCTGCTGACAGAACCGGCAGTGACAGGCTGTGCAGGGATGGAGCACCAGCCTCTGCTGGGAGTGCACAGGGAGCTGCTTCTCCCACCACTTAACATCTGGAAATACTAAATGGGCTTTACAAATATTCTCCTGGTTGCTGAACAAATTCAGAGCTTGAAACATTTAAGGGAAGAAAGGAAGGATGGGATGAAGGGAAGGGATAATGGCACTGGAAACTTTAACCTGTTTCTGTGAGCAGCAAACACATTTCCTTCTGGGTTTTTACCTGCCACAGGGAAAGGTAAAGTGGCATCAGCCGCTCTGGCATTTGTGGCTTTTTTTGCCCTTTCACTGCAAATTAATGACACGATTGTTTCCATCTTTGTGTCACCTTATTTTTACCAGTAGTAGTAATTAGTGTAGCCTTGACGCGGGGTTTTGCAGGTCAGGAGAAGTGGCCAATAACGCCCTGGTGAACAGAACTGCCCAGCACAGGAAAAGCCCCCGGCCCTGCCAGGGTGTGCTGTCACTCCGTGTCCCCGGCACAGTCCCCGCAGCTCTCGGGGCTCCTGGCTGAGGAGGCTCCTGGTGTGTCCCAGCCCTTCACAGGGACGGGACGTCCCCACCGTCAGCAGGGCTGGAAGTTTTCCTGCTGTGGTTCCTTTTCCCGCAGGGCACACGCAGGGCACACGCAGGGCACACGCAGGGCACACGCAGGGCACACGCAGGGCACACTTAGGGCACACTTAGGGCACACGCAGGGCACACGCAGGGCACACGCAGGGCACACGCAGCCCCTCGGCTGCTGCAGCCGGGAGCAGCCCTTTCCCCTGGAGATGGAGCAGCAGCGATGGGGCTGTCCCCAGGCTCTGACCGCCAGAGCACACTGACGGCCCGGCAGGAGTGAAGGGGATGGATTGCTCAGGTTTATGACTACAGACACCACGGAGGGGATAAAGAGCCAGACAGACTCGTGGGGAGATGGTATCTGTGTTCGGAACACATGCGGAGAGTTAATCTGATCTTTTATTAAAACTCTATTGAATTTATCCATGAATAATTAACTGTGGACGAGAGCCACGTCTCTCCCTGAGCAGATTCTGAGCACTGTGAGAGGAGGTGAGGGTCTGTTCCTGCCTGTCGGTGCCTGGCTGGGGCTCTGTGCCCTCACCACAGGCAGGGTTTGGGTTTGGGACTTTGGGGAGGTCCCTGTGGATGCTCCCTGCCTCCTGCAGGCCCTGCAGAGCCCCAGGGCCAAGGCCCAGCACCTGGACACGGAGCTGGGCTCCTCTGTCCCTGGTGCTCTGGTGTCAGACTGCAGCCCCCACAGGCAGGATTGTGTCACATGTTGTATTTATTTATTCTCGCTGCTTGTTCAATGCTAATAACGGGGACCGTGAGCACAGCCTCTGTTGGCTCTCGTTCCCTGCTCGCATTTCAGTGTTTCCTCTTAGGCATTACCGAAATTAGTTCTTTATTCTTTGTCCAGCTGTGATCACGGGTGTTTCATGGAGCGAACCCTGGAGCGATGACCTGAGTCCTTGTTAAATGAATGAGGAAACTCTCGGAGAATTAACCTAAACTAATGTCTGCATTAACGCCCTCCGCAGTCATCACCACGGCTAGGGGTTCATTTACAGCCCGAGGCAAATCATTACAGCCTCCTTGTGCGGCTGATGCTGGAATGCCCCGGCCCCGGGATGGAATTCCCGGTGCAGGGATGGAATTCCCGGTGGTCTGGGTGTTCTGGAGCTGGTCCTGGGACGGAATTCCCGGTGTTCCCAGTGTTCTCGGTATTCCCGCTGTTCCCGGTATCCCCGGTGCCGGTCCCGGGATGAATTCCCGGTGTTCCCGGTGGCGCTGCCCCGCGCCGTCCCCGGGCACTCGGGGCTCGCAGACCCCGCCGGGTGGCACTGTGACAAAGCTTTCGGTGACAAAGTGTCGCTGACAAGCGCCGGCAGAAAGGCCCAATTCCCGGACTCGGGAGGACGGGCTGGAGCCGCGGGAAGAGCGGCGCTCTCCGGAGGAGCCGAGGGGGCGGCAGAGGAGATTTCAGCCGATTTCCCCGGTGCTGCAGCTCCGCAGAGCGCCTCCCGTGCCTCCCAGGGCCCCTTTTGGTGCGCTTATTGCCCGGGGTTTCCCAGCGCTGAGAGCAAACCCGTCTGGTTTTACACCAAATCCTCCTTTAAAAGCCCTCAGCTAACGGGAGACGAGGGGAATTCACGGGCACGCAGAGCAGGGTGATGAATGTCAGCCCTGTGCAGGATCTCGCACTCACAGCATCCCCGGCACTGGGCAGAGCATCCTGCAGGAACTCTTGGAGCCTGGGCAGAGCATCCCTGCAGGAACTCTTGGAGCCTGGGCAGAGCATCCTGCAGGAACTCTCGGGGCCGAAACAGAATAACAGCTGGTCCAGGGCGCTTGAAAAATCCCATTGTGGTTCCAGATCTGCTCTCCTCTAAAGCCGCTGGACTGATTGGCCTCCCAGAGCTGAACTTTGTTTCCTTTTGGTCCTTTGAAAAGAAAGGAGAAATGAATTAGGATAGTTTCCCTGAGCACCGCTTGTGGAGACCAAGTGGAGACCTGCGCAGAGACCTGCCTGGCACACAGGGAGTGTGATGACACAGAGCCTGATCACAGATCCTGTTCCCGGCTTGTGGGACACCTGGGCATTCCAGAGAAGTGTCCCAAGGCCCATCATCTGAGTACCCCTGAGGAGATTTGGTATCCTGGTGAGTGGCAGCAGGGGACAACCCCCAACCCTGCTCACTCCCCGTTCCCAGAGCCCCAGAAACAGAAACTGATAGAAATTGCTTTGTCCCCAGGGCTGTGAGGTGCTCAAAGCTCAGGTGTTCCACAAGCCTTGGAGGGAAGCTGCGAGCTGAACCTCCCAGGCCAGGGGATGCAAACAGCTTCTCTGGAAAACACAGAGGCAGGAGAGCACCAAGTTGTGTCAGAAGCACAAAACTCTCTGAGTCTTTGAGGAGAACTTGCACATTGCTCTGTGCTGCCTGTCACAGCGTGTATGAAAGGAGATGGAGGATAAGAGGGACAGCTGTCCAGGAAGGGATGGGAAAGGGAAAAAAGGAACCTTGGTTGGGAGAAGCAGCACAGAATAGGAATTATGTAAGCAGAACAGGTAGAAAATGAAAACAGTGAAGAAAAGGCTGGCAAAGTTCCTTAGAGCTGCAAAGTTTCTGTTTCTGTCTGTTTTCCTGCTGGTGGTGCACAGAAGGCACAGTTAAGGGGATGCAGATTCCCCCATCCTGCCTGAACGACTCCCAGCTCTGAGAAACAACCTCCAAGTGCAGCAGCCCCTGGCTGCTCCAGCAGAGTCCCACCAGAGTGACCCTTCTGCTCCCAGAGGCGTTTTCCATCTGCTGGCAGCCCCCCGTGACACCGTCCCCATCATCTCAAGAATTGCTCTCGGGCCCTCAAGCAGTGATGCTGTATTCCTACAGACAGCAAACCCAATGAATTTGCCTTTCCTGGCCCTTTTCCCTCCCTGGCTGCCTTTTAATGTGCCCCAGGCCATGCTCAGACCGTGCTGAGGGCAGGAGCTGCTTCACTCGGCGCCTGTGCTGCTGCTGCTGCCTCTGAGCCAATATAAAAGTCATTTCCTCGTGTCCTTTCCCATCTCACAGCCTGTGACTCTCCCCTGGAGAGCAGCCTCCTCTTTGCCTCTGCGTTGTCAGTGCTGAGACGCCTCGTTCTGCTGCAGGGGGTTTTGCCAGGGGCCTCTCCAGGGAGGGGTTTCCCCTCTTGTTCCTGCAAACCACAGCTGCAACAGCTGGAGGACCAAAGTCTGAGCCCAGAGAGAGGCCCACAGCAGCAGCAGAGTGAATCCTAGCCCAGTTCCCATTGGCACCACCTGAAGGATTGAACTTGGCTTAGTTCTGCTGAAATCCCAGCGGTTCCCTAAAGGCCCTGCTGACGTTTGGTCTCAGGTTGGCTCCGGGGCAGGGCCAAGGGTCTGCTGGCACACAGGGATGGGCACAGCTCAGGGAGGGCACAGGGCCAGAGAGCTGCTTCCCAAAGATCCCCTGATCTCCCAAGTGTTGACTGAGCTCTCAGATCTGAGCAGAAGAGACCCATGAGATGTATTTGTGTTCGTTTGGTAACTTCAATCCTTTTTTTCTCTTACACGTGTCCTTATCCACCTTCTGTGAGGGTCTTAAAAGAGCACCTATGCCCTGAGCGGGTGCCACTGTCAGGAACATGGAAGAGACACGTCTTGGAAGGCTTAAAGGAAATGTCTGTGTGATAATGTTGTACTAATTACAACACTGTAGCTGCACACACGGCGGTGTTCTGAAATGTTCTGCCCCCAGCCCTGTGCCTGCTGACACGGCTGAACAGGGCTGAACAGGGCTGAACAGGGCTGTGGAGGGCTGTGGAGGGCTGAGCAGGGCTGAACAGGGCTGAGCAGGGCTGAACAGGGCTGAACAGGGCTGAACAGGGCTGACAGGGCTGAACAGGGCTGAACAGGGCTGAGCAGGGCTGAGGAGGGCTGAACAGGGCTGAACAGGGCTGTGCAGGGCTGAACAGGGCTGAGCAGGGCTGAGCAGGGCTGAACAGGGCTGAACAGGGCTGTGCAGGGCTGAACAGGGCTGAACAGGGCTGAACAAGGCTGAGCAGGGCTGAACAGGGCTGTGCAGGGCTGAACAGGGCTGTGCAGGGCTGAACAGGGCTGACAGGGCTGAGCAGGGCTGACAGGGCTCAGCAGGGCTGAGCAGGGCTGAACAGGGCTGAGCAGGGCTGACAGGGCTCAGCAGGGCTGTGCAGGGCTGAACAGGGCTGACAGGGCTGAGCAGGGCTGAGCAGGGCTGAACAGGGCTGAACAGGGCTGAACAGGGCTGAGCAGGGCTGAACAGGGCTGAACAGGGCTGAACAGGGCTGAACAGGGCTGAACAGGGCTGAACAGGGCTGAGCAGGGCTGAACAGGGCTGAACAGGGCTGAACAGGGCTGAACAGGGCTGAACAGGGCTGAGCAGGGCTGAACAGGGCTGAGCAGGGCTGTGGAGGGCTGAACAAGGCTGACAGGGCTGACAGGGCTGAGCAGGGCTGAACAGGGCTGACAGGGCTGAACAGGGCTGAACAGGGCTGTGCAGGGCTGAACAGGGCTGAGCAGTGCTGAACAGGGCTGAGCAGGGCTGAACAGGGCTGAACAGGGCTGAGCAGGGCTGAACAGGGCTGAACAGGGCTGAACAGGGCTGAAAAGGCTGGTTTACAGGTATTTACTGAAGCACTTGTGTGCAAACACACTTTGGGGGATAGTTACTCACAAGGCTTTCAAAGCACTCCAATGGCTGCACTCACTTAAATCCTGTTGAAATTCAGGAGCTGTTGGTTCCTCCTGAGTTTGAATTCCAATAAAGCTTGATGCTGTCTCCATGTTCTCTCTCCCTTTCTGTTTAAAATGCACCAGCTGCCTTTGACCTTGTGGATCATAAACTCTCCTGGGGCTGGGGATCTGCAGCACATCCATTTCTGCTGGGACCTGCTGCTGTTTGCTGGGCTCTGGGAGGTTTATGCCCAGGAATATTTTAATCTCTGCCTCCAAAGAACTCTCTTCACACCCCAGGGACACGTTTGTTGGGGTTTTGTGTTGCCTGTGATGCTGCTGGGGGAGCTGGAGCATCAGCACACTGAGGATTTCCTGTGAAGGTGCTGCTGCTGCACAGCCCCAAAGTGTCCCCACGCTGCTGTGCCTGTCACACACCTGCAGCAGCAGCACTCTTCTGGAGCTGAGCATGGCAAAGACAGGCAATTTTAATTCTCTCCAGCTCCACGGCAGCAATTAGCAGCACAGCTCTCGGAGTGTTCAGCTCCTTGCCCCTCTCCCCTTGCAAACCCCACAGAGGATCTCCCCAGGTGGAACACCCAGATTCTCCCAGCCTGTTTCCCTGCTGTCTTCCCAAACCCCCCGCTGTCCTGCCTTTGCCCAGCACTCCAGCCCTGCTCTGCCTCTTCTCAGTCTGCTGGAGGTCAGGAGGACAGAGAACCCCAAACCTCAGTGGGGCCACGTGTGAGTGCGAGGGGCAGAGCAGGCAGGGAGCCAGGGCTGAGGGCAGCTCAGGGACAGCTCTGCCTGCAGTGCCCAGGGCCGATGCCCTGATGGACCCAGCAGGGACACGGTCCCCATGTCCATTCACCTGTGACTGGACAAGGAAGCACTCAGGTGACAGGGACAACCTGGGTGACTTCTGTGCCCACACTGCCCCTGACTGAGACCACCAGAGTGGGCCATGTCCAGCTCCTGTGACCCTGAGCACCACCAGTTTCATTTGAAGACACATGGAGTACATGGAGAAGCTTTTAGCGGTGACAGTGGGCTTTGGACACACTATTTACAGCCAAAGTCCCAGGAAATAATGCTGAGGGAAAACTCCTTGGCTGTTTCTGACTTGAGCCCCGGTCCAGCCCAGCTGCAGGGGACTTCAGCCCCCCCTGAGCTCTGCTCTCCTGTCCCAGCCCAGCCCCAGCCTGTGCTCCTGCAGCCTGATTATTGGTGTCACCGCTCACTTTAATTACAGACATCACTTACATAACTCCCCTCTCCTGGAGGACGTGCTCTTCCTGTGTTAATGACTCTGGCAGCAGAGCTGTGACCCTGAGGGCTGGGAAGTGCCAGGGCAAACAGCCTGAGAGCTCCTTCTGGAGAGATGAGGCTCCAGGAGACTGCAGTGGAGGATGGATCATGCATCATGCGTGCAGACTTCTCATGCAGGAGCGTGGAGCCTCCATCCCTTCCCCAGGAGAGTTTCTGGTGCCTCCAACTCCAACACTGAACTGTAAATTTAGATTTTAAAGCACATTATGATTCTTTCACCTTGATATTAACAATCAAATCCCCACCTGGCTGCAATTACAGGAGCAGTGGTGTTGGGGATTCTGCTGGGAAAAGCAGATCCGTCAGTCTGAGAACCAGGAATCTGCTTCTGCTGCTGCTGTCCATGCAGCAAACCTGGTGGGTGTCATTAAGGGAATTTTCTTTTTCTCCCGCCTGAAAGATGAAGAGCATGACTGGTTCCTTCACCTGCTCGAGGTTTCCTGCCTCAAGGAAAAAATATTGAGATTTTTTACTCTTTTTTTGCTGCAAAAAGAATTAATGTAATAAAAACACACCATGGGGACATTCCCTCACACCATGGGGACATCCCTCACACCATGGGGACATCCCCCCACACCATGGGGACATCCCTCACACCATGGGGACATCCCCTCATGCCATGAGGACAACCCCTCACACCATGGGGACAGCCCTCACACCATGGGGACATCCCTCACACCATGGGGACATCCCCTCACACCATGGGGACAGCCCTCACACCATGGGGACATCCCCTCACACCATGGGGACAGCCCTCACACCATGGGGACATCCCCTCACACCATGGGGACAATCCCTCACACCATGGGGACATTCCCTCACACCATGGGGACAGCCCCTCACACCCTGGGGACATCCCTCACACCATGGGGACAGCCCCTCACACCATGGGGACAGTCCTCACATCATGGGGACATCCCCTCACACCACGGGGACATCCCCCCACACCATGGGGACAGCCCCTCACGTGTCCCCAGCACCTGCAGCCCCATCCTGCCCTCCCCAGGGCTTTGAATTACAGAACCCCACAAAACTGTAGGAACCCCAGAAGACAAGCCCCAGAAGACAAGCCCCAGAAGACAAGCCCTGCTCTCTGCAGAAGCACATCCCACAGGTTTGAACTGAAGTGCTGCTGGGAATTCATTCCACGGAAAATGCCTGTTTTTAATGCCTCAGCGTTTATTCACAACCTGCTAGGAGCATGAGGAGCAAATTGTCAGCTGCAGGTTCTCTGTCAGCTGCCCTGCTCAGCTCTCTTCACGTCTCCTCATGCAATGCTTGCATGGTCCAGAGCACTCTCAGCAGCACCAATTTATTTGTGTCATTCTTGTGTGTCAAAGAAATGAGTAAATACATCTCACGCTTCACAGCCACCCAAGCCTCTTGTTCCAGGGGCATTTTAACCCTCGTGGCCAGAAAACAACAGGAGTGTTCTCCCCCTGGTGTGGGGTTTTCCCTGGGACATCTGAGTGGGAAAGCAAAAGAAATGTGAATTATTATTACGTTATTTTTCATTTTAATTATCCTAATGAATGATGTAGTTACTTCAGTCCCCATTCCTGCTCCTTGTAATTGAGGCCCAGATGGGGAAGGAGCAGCTCACGTCCAGCTGCAGCTGCTGGCACATCCTCTGCAGGAGCAGGAGCAGGTTTGGGTGGGAAGAGGCTTTTGCATGCAAATGTTTCTCTTCCAGCAGAGCCTGGCGCTGGGCACCTCAGCACCCCCCGGGCTGTTGGCAGCACGTCCTGACAGGCTCCCAGCGCCCTGAAACACGCAGAGATGGCTTCAGTTGCTGCACGCAGCCCAGCAGCTATGGACTGCTTTCCTTCTCACTTCGCTGCTGCACTGCCGGTGCTCACTGCCTGCTCTCCCAGGGGATTGGGAGTGAACCTGCGGAGGGAGAACAGCGCTGTCCTCCCTGCAGAGCTCCTCTGTCCTGAGTCACCGGGGCATCCCAGCTGCCCTGCGGGTCACTGTGCCCAGGCTGCTGCCCTCAGCCCAGCCCAGGCTCTGCCATGCACCTGCACATGCAGAATAACACAGCACATCACTCCTGGAGCCCCTGGCACACACTGCCTGCACTAGAGCACTCGCTGTCAGCGTTGGCACCAATTAACTCCTCCTGGCAGGCTCAGAGCTGGGAGAAAAATGACCCAGCCCCAAAACTGAAGCGTCTGCTGAGCACTGAGATCTCTGTGAGCCCCCAGCCACGCTCAGCTCTGCCCCCAGGGACTGCACTCGGCAGCAATCTAAAGGCAGATGCCTCTTCCCCAGCCAAATGCAGAGCCACTGCTCTTCTGCAGTATTTCTGGGAGTTCTGTACTAATTAGGAGTTCCTAATCTGTAGATTTCTCAGTGCTTGGCTGTGATAACCTTTGGCTTTGGATAACACAATTCAAAATCGTTCTGTGCAGAAGAACTGTGTGTTATCCATTAGCAAATTGGAGTTCTTGCAGCACTTTATTTTTTTCAATTCTCAGGCTCAGAAGGAGAATGGGTTTTTAAACCGTTGTATTTTTTTAAGCTATGGCTCCCAGTTTCAGACAAGGTTTGTCATCCCAACAAACCCCTGGGGCTGAATTTTCTCGGCGCTTTGTGTTCCCCTCCCTGCAGCTTCATCTGCTCATGGGATTGTCCTCAGTTCTGCTGGGCAGCCCAGGCTGGGATAAACCCCGGCCCCCTCTGCTGCTCCTCCTCCCCTGGGGTGGCCAAAGCCCTGCCCGGGGTCACCCCTGCCCTGGGTGGCCAAAGGCCCCAGCCCCAGGGGGCTCAGCCTGAGTGTGGAGGAGCCAGGCAGGAGCTGGGGGGTCCCTCGTGGGTTTGGGGTTTGGTGGCTGTGGGTTCTGGGCCCCCAAAGCCCCTGGGATGAGCCCTGGTGAGTGCTGAGGGGCTGTGCAGGGCTCTGTGCCCTGAGCAGGAGATGGCCAAGGGATGGACGTGGTGAGGATCTGGCACAGAGCTTGTCTCTGTCATGGTTTTAACCCTGGATCCTGCACCTTTCCCAAGGGATGGACGTGGTGAGGATCTGGCACAGAGCTTGTCTCTGTCGTGGTTTCACCCTGGATCCTGCACCTTTCCCAAGGGATGGACGTGGTGAGGATCTGGCACAGAGCTTGTCTCTGTCGTGGTTTCTCTCTGGATCCTGCACCTTTCCCAAGGGACTGATGTGGTGAGGATCTGGCACAGGGCTTGTCTCTGTCGTGGTTTCACCCTGGATCCTGCACCTTTCCCAAGGGATGGACGTGGTGAGGATCTGGCACAGAGCTTGTCCCAGCCGTGGTTTCTCCCTGGATCCTGCACCTTTCCCAAGCAGGCTCCTGGTGCAGGGCAATTCCCTCACCCCTGCAGGAGCCAGAGCACTCAGTGCCTCCTGCAGTAACTGCAGGCCTTCCCTGGAAGGTTTTGGGTAGCTTGGCTCTTTTGTAACACCCAGAGGGACAAGGAAGGCAAATCTCTCCACAGGTTAAATTCTGTAAGAAGGAATTAATCATTTGGAAGTCTAATCTTTGCTTCCACCCAGAAAGTGAGAGGACAAAGGCAAGTTGCTGTGTGATGTGAATGAAGACCTCGGCAAGCAGCAATTTTTTTCCCTGTTGTTATCCTGGCCTGTAGAAGAGCCTCAGAAAAAGATCAAGAATTGGGAAAGAGTCATAGATATCAGAGTTCTCATTCCCAGTGCTTGAAAGGCCCCAGGGAGAAGTAATTGGAAAATACTTAAGATCATATTGTTATAAGGCAGCCGCATTTTGCTTTAAAATTGTAGTGCAATAATCTCCTTTACTGATGGGAAGGAGCTTGGTGAGTGTAAAAAATCCTGATGAAGAGCAGTGGGGAAGGGCTCTGCTCTCAGTGGGAACGGGGCTGTGGCTGCTGCCTGTAACAGTCTGGGACATCCAGAGTGCTGCTGCAGGGCTCCAGCCTCCTGGAAGGACCCTGCAGGTGCACAGGAGGAGCTGCAGGAACCCTGCAGGGACAAGGGCGACAGTCTGTGAGGACAAACCCCTCGGGCAGTGTCCCTGCGGTGGGAAGGTGTTTGGGGCTCTCAGTTTGCCCTGGGGCTGGGTCAGCGCCCAGGAGGGATTCTCTGCCTGTGCTGCTCCCAGGGCTCCTGCCTGGGGAGGGTTTGGGCTGTCCCAGGCTGCTCCTGCCCGGCTCAGCTCCTGCCCCGCTCAGCTCCTGCCCCGCTCAGCTCCTGCCCCACGGTCCTGCAGCCCCGGGGCTTTCCCTGGGGGATTTCTCTGGGGATTTTCCCTGGGGGCTCTCCCTGGGCTGTCCCGGGATGCTGCAGCTCCGGGGGGAACAGGGCTGAGCACAGATCCCTGCTCACCTGGGGCAGCGCTGCCCCTCCCGAGCTCCTCCTCAGCTTTGCTCCTCTCACCCCACCACGCCACCTGCATATTTTATGGTGTTTCCTTACAGGGGCCTTAAATAATTCCTTGCTCTTGCCTTTCCGTGGCGTTTTTGCTAAGTTAGCCTCTCCTCGTGTGTTGTGTCGTGTGCTTGGTCTCACAAGATTTCTCATGGAAGGCACAGAAAATGTATTTTTTTTTTTTTTTTGGCATGTTCTTTGATCTCAGCCTCCCAGGAGACTGGAAGGAAGCGAAGGGGATAATTCTGTACCAGGAGTGTGTAGGCTGAGCACAGAAAGGTCACGATTTACACCATGTTTCATGTGAAAGGGAAGGCAAAAGCTGCTCCTACAGGAGGCTGCGATGTAGCTGAGAAGCTCGGGAGCCTCTGTGGTTCTCCTCACAGAGATTTTCTGTTCTGATGTGAATTCTTGAAGCACTGGAGCAAACTGATTCATTATCAAACCTGATAAATGATGACACTGCTTACACATGGTTTTTAAATGCTGCTGTCACGTGCCTTGGCAAGTTACCCCCATTTGTGAACGTTTCCACGAGCAGCATGTGAATGTCAGAGCAGATATTCTCCTCTTCCAGGGCTCTGTCTGCAGCCTGCTCCTTCCCACCGCTCGGTCATTAGTGGAGTGACACCCGAGGGGGAAGAGAGAAATCAAATGACAGTGTAGGTGATGTCTGACATTAGCCAAATGTCAGCCTTTCTGATGGAGGCATCAAAATTAATCTGAAAATGTTACACCATTTTAGTCATTTTCCTAAGAGATTGAAAATATGAGAGGCAGGCTGATGACATTTTGATTATAGTCTCAAATTGCAGAGACCTTGCAGAACACACCTTCTCCTCTCCTCGCACGTAATTAAAACCTGCTGTCACCTTGATCTTTATTATATTTTCCCGTGTCCTGGCAGGTCTCTCAAGTTCTGTGTGCTATTGATCCTTGTTGTTTGAGCAAATTCAACATGTCAATATGGCTCAGAGGAGCAAAGGGCTCCTGTGTTCTGTGTTTAAGGGTAAAGATGGAGGGAAAACACTGGCAGAAGCAGCACAGTAAGAGTATCAAGGTGCACAGTTGGTGCAGGAAAGGGAATTCAAGTCCTGGCTCATGGAAAGCTTTAAGCCCTGGTGTTAATTCCCTGCAGGGTGGGTCCAGAGCGGATCCCTGAAGCTAATCAACATCTCTGACGGCTTCATTCACTGCATTTGTGAAGTCTGACTGACACCCCCAGCTCAGGCAAGGGACATTCTTGGAACGTTGTGTTATTGGATCCTCAACCAAAATCCCAATTAGCTGTGCTGGTGCAGAGCTGAAATACTACACAGTGCTGTGGATGAAAAGTTCCCCAAACCTGCTGGGAGGTTTGGGTTTTCGTTTGATCTGCAGGGAATATTTCCCCATCTTCCTCCCTTCGCTTTGCACCTCCCGTCCCCTTTCCCCCCATCCCCTGGCAGTGTCTCAGCTGAGCTCCAGGGACAGGAGCTGCCTCTTCCCCCCTGGAAGCTGCTGTGGGTGCTGGGGCTCCCCCACCCCGTGTTCCTGGAGGGCTGAGCCTGTGCCAGGAGAGCCCTGCAGACTTCCAGCCCCTCCAGGCTGCCCTGGGAATTCCTACAGGGAATTCTGCCTTCCTTACAGGGAATTCTACCCTACAGGGAATTCTGCCTCACAGGGAATTCTGCCTTCCTTACAGGGAACTCATCCTTACAGGGAACTCATCCTCACAGGGAATTCTGCCTTTCTTACAGGGAATTCTGTCCTACAGGGAATTCTGCCTCACAGGGAATTCTGCCTGATAAGATTTGGTCCTGGCCAGCCCCAAAGGGCCCCAGGGATCTCTGTGGGTTGGGTGTCTGTGCTCCAGGACAGCCCCTGTGCTCCAGGAGCTCTGCCAAATTCCTGCTGGGTCATCAGGGCTGCTCTGTGCCCGTGGAAACTGGGATGGATGCAGTGGGGGACTGTGAGGATGCAGAGCCTTTTGTCTGTGGAAGGAGCAGAACTTTCCTGGCAAACATTGTCCTTCTGCCTTTTGGGAATGGGAATATATCCGAGTTAATCGGGGCACAGAATTTCTGGCACCACAGATGGGGGTGGTTTCCACACAGCTTGAGTTACAAAGATGAGTAACTTGATTAAAATTAGGATCAAGCGCAGCTCAAAATTAGGATCAAGTGCCCATCCTCTCCTGAGACCTTCTGGGACCTGACATCAGCAGCACTTCTGGGGCTGGGTGGTTTTTTGGTGTTTTTTTTTTTTTGTGTGTGTGTGTTTCCTTTAAATGACTGGCAGGGCATGAAAGCCAAGAGCGTGTAATGTGGGAGTGTTTCTACAATAGATTGATCATTGGCTGCAAATCTGATTTTTGGCAGTAAATTCTGCAGCAAAGGGAAGCAAGGGAGAGTGTCCCAAGAGGGTTTTCTGGGCTGCCTTATCCTAACCATTTGCACAGGGTTCCTGTCAATAGCTGTTACTCGCTGCTGTTTCTCCTGACAAATGCCTTCTGAAAAGCAAGTGGTCTTTAATTCAGCCGTGCTCAAATTTGCATTCCCTTAATGCAAAACAGATGCTCTGATATCACCAGTGGCAAGGAGATAAGCTCAGTCCAGAGTTTTCTCAAGGAAATTAAAATGTTATGGAAGACGAATGCCCAGACAGGAAAAATCCCACAACAGCCCTAAAGCAATCAGGGAAAAAATTATGTGGATAGTTGGACTTTACATTTTAATGAGACTCTTTGGAACCCTTAAATCCATTTGCTTTTCCTTTTCTGGGCTTACAGAAGGGACAAGACAATGACTGTAAAAAGAAAATTTGGCATTAATATCAGTGAAGAAAAGGGTTATGTTCAGTATTAAATTCCTTCGCAGATACCTTCAGCATATAGTGAATAAGTAGGAATAGATTTAAGAAACACTGTAAAATTAAACTTTATAAGATTACTTTTTTATGGAATATGCAGTAGCTGCCACATAGAATAAATGTATGTTTTTCATTATATTTTTATTATGCATTTAAAGCACATTAAGCAGCAAACAACCATCAAAGAAAAAGAAACTTATTAGATTTAGCAAGTAATCATATCAGTTTTATGTATGGTTATATTTTGTGAAAGAAGGGAAAGATGCATGTCAGGTGTCCTTTCAGGCTATTCACTGAGCCATTTCTCTTTGGGAGAACAATATTAATGGCTGTTTGGCTCTGTTCCTGCTGTATTGCATGAGCATTTTGTCTTTTTTATTACAGCTCCTTATAAGTGTGCCATTACAGCTGGAGCAACCAGTAGAGCATCTGGAAAAATGGATTGCTTTGATTTTGGTCTCTAAATGGGCCTTGGTTTGTGTGTGAGCTCCTGAACTGTTTAAACATTTAGAGAAACGTTTGTGGGTGTGTGTGTGGTGTCGAGGAGCTGCTGCAGGTTGTCCTCCAGAGCTGAAATGTGTGCTGTGATGGGAGGAATCTGCAGATAAACTACTGATAAACGCTGTCCTGGAATGGTTGGTGGTCCAAGGTTTTACCTGTCTCTCTTTGGTGGATAATGTCATTTGCCATCCACTCTTCCTCAGAACGAGCCGTGATTCCTCAGCCCTTGGTCCCTCCCAGAGCAATGTCCATGGGTTTCTCTCCTCGCTGTCCCAGCTCAGCAGCCCCAGGACAGCCCCGTGCCTTGCTGGGGCTCCCGGGCCTTTGGGGGCCCAGGGTGTTCTCTGGGCTGTGCTCCCTGTCAGGGCAGGCAGCAGCTCCAGAGCCTCAGCAGCTTCACAGCAAAACCCCAGGGCAGGTTTGTGCTGGAGGTTTGTGCAGGAATGGGATGGGACCACTGCGAGGTGTTCCTTGATGCTATGGGCATCAGTCCCAAAACAGGGTTTGAGACAATTGAGGGGTGGCAGCAGCTCAGGTCTGCTGAGATCTCTTTGTTATACTCAGCCAAAGATCTCTTTGTTACAGGGCATTAAAAATCTTACAGCAATAACACCCCAAGAGCACCTTGCCAAGGCTCACAGCCAATTGTTCTACCAGCCACTGACAGCACACGTTCACCTGGCTCAAACAATGCCTCCTTGGCTGCTTTCTAGTAACAACACACAAGATTCCATTACTAGCCCTAGAACTTTCTAGTGTCTTTCTGAGCAGGTTTTTCTACAGCCTTAAGTCTATCCTAGCCAACCCTGAGACTCAGACTGTTGTTTATTGCTTGCTGGGCTATTGTAACTTTTCCTACTCCCAAGCTTTGCAGTTGCAGCTAACTCTAAATTCTCCAGTCCTGTCTGTCTCTGGGGCGTGCCCCACAGCTCTCTGCAGGCCTCCTCACCTTTAGGATTCCCCAGCCATTCCCAGGAGGCTCCAGGTGTGTCACCTGCTCTGCTGGGGCTGGCTCCTGTGCTCACACCTGGAGGGGTGGCTGTCCTGCTCTGGGGACAGCAGGTGACCCGTGCCAGGTGTGCCCCAGGCCGTCCCTGCCCTCTGGGGGCTCTGCCCTGGTGTGATTTTGTGTCAGTGCCTGAGGGAATCCGGGATTTCTGCCTGGGTGAAACCCCCTCGGTTGGCCCCGGTGGTGCCGCTGCAGTAAAGTTAATGTGGGTAATGAATGGGCACTTGAACAGAGCTGCTGGAAGCCAAAAGGGCACCGCTTGTTTTCCTGCTGAATCACTACAGTAAATTTAGCAATGAGACTTGACATTCTCTGCCTAATAAGAGCAATTTTTATGCTCAAATTGTGGCTCTCTTTACATAAAAGGAAAATAGCATTAAGCAGTACTGTATAGCTTTAGCATGTCACCGTTTCTATAAATGTCAAAGTACTTATTCATTTAGTTGACAAATGTCACTTCAGAAGCAAATGATTTTTCTTAGTGGCAACCTGATTTATGTGTGTAACGCAGTCCATTTTCCAAAAAAGTGCATTTCTTTTCAAGAACTATTAATTAAGATTCATTTCAATGAGTATTTTGAAGATTTCATATTTTCATAACACTTATTAGAGCAACACCTCTGAATTTTTTACTGTGGAAGAACCTTATACACAACATTTTTTGTTGTGTGTGTTCTGGCCCCCTGCACGTTTTGTGTGGCATTTCCTGTGGAATTTGACAAATTCATTTGCACTACAGCATCTGCAGCACTGGAGCAGTGAGTCATGAACCCTATGAAAAACTCGAAGTTTTTGAAAAATTCGAAGGATGGCCCCAAAAGCTATAAGAAAAAAAAGAGTAAAAAAAGATAATGGATACAGAACTTCTTCCTAAAGCCCTAGTAAGGGGTTTTACTTTTTGTATTTGTTATTTGATAAAAATATCATCCAGATGCTGCTTCCCCAGCAGGGTAAGGGATGGCTGCTTGCTGCAGCCACTTCTGGAATTTCAGAATCTCCTTTTGCTGAAGATTCAGCTGATTTTTTTCCTGACACGGGTGAGCCTGGTTTGAGGCAGTGATATCTCATGTGGTTCTGGACTGATGAAAAATTGGAAGTCCTTTTTTCTGGATTCTCTGTGGTTCATGTTGAATAAGAAAGGTTATTGTGTTTTATTTCCAAGTCAATGTGATCCTCCCATAGACACTTGATTTAAGCATCATCTCACCCCAAATTCAGCCATTCCTTGGGAGGTCTCAGCCATCGACAGAGGCAGAAATTGTGATCCAGGTCTATACAAATAATACCTGGGGCTGATTTTCTGTCCCAGAGGGGGGATAGTGCAGGTGTGTGCCTTTGCAGAAATACTAAAAGATTTAGTGAGTAATGGCTTTAAAATCTAATCCGTGCAGTCAGCTCCCTGAAAATGAACTTCCTGCTGGGGTGACAAGGCTCCTGCGTGCTGCCCCTGTCAGGGAGGAGCTGCTGCTCCCTGGGATGTCCTGCTGTGGAGGGGACAGTGACACTGGCCATGGCAGTGGCAGCCTGGGCTGGTGCCTGCCCACGGTGTCAGGTTGTTGCTCTTCCCTTTGCCTTGGGATCCCTGGCATTATTTTCCCATACCAAGCATCTCTATTTTTAAATATAATTTTCTTTAATAATTTAAATTAATGTTCAGGCAATTACCAGGCTCTTCATGGACTTAGGGTACATATGTAACTGTGTCATTTGGGCAGTTAATTGCACTGTTTAATGACGTTACATCAATTTCCTTCTTAAGCATAATGAATCAAATGCAACTGCCATGCACATGGGGTTTTCACGGAGCAGTTTCACGTGGTGGCTTTCACAGCAGGAGCAAACCCGACAGAAAACGTCTGAGCTGTGCTGGAAGGTGCCTTCACTCTGGCTGTGATCAAAGATGTAAACTGAGCTCTTCCATTCCAGGGTTTTGGGCTCAGCATCCATTTTAAACCTTATTGGTTTGGGTTTAGGCCAAGGCAGAGGGTGGCAGATCCTGCAGGGGAGTTCCTGCCGGCAGTCCCTGCTCCCTGTGCTGGCAGCAGCTCTGTGGGACACGGCTGTGCCCAGGGCAACTGGAGTTTGGGGACTCCCCAGTCTGTGCCGGGGACACATCCCACGGCAGGGAACTCTCCTGGGCTGGGGACACGTCCTGTGCAGCGCCCCAGGGCTCAGCTTCACTCCGGGGCTGCCTTTGGGTGGGCAGGGGATGGCTCTGCTCCCCAGGCTGTGCTGGGCACGAGGGCAGGAATTCAGACTCCCAGCCTGGGGGAGCAAGGACAAGAGGGACAGAGAGCTGGGAGCTGGCACACTGCACAGAGAGCAGGGGAGGCTCAGACACCGAGGGGAGGGTGAGCAGCAATGGTAAAAACAACGGAAAAACAATGGCAAAAAATGGTAAAAACAATGGCAAAAACAATGGTAAAAACAATGGTAAAAACAGTGGTAAAAACAATGGTAAAAAACAATGGAAAAACAATGGTAAAAACAATGGTAAAAACAATGGTAAAAAACAATGGTAAAAACAATGGCAAAAACAATGGTAAAAACAATGGAAAAACAATGGTAAAAACAATGGAAAAACAATGGTAAAAACAACGGTAAAAACAATGGTAAAAACAATGGCAAAAACAATGGTAAAAACAACGGTAAAAACAATGGCAAAAACAATGGCAAAAACAATGGCAAAACAATGATAAAAACAATGGCAAAAACAATGGTAAAAACAATGGTAAAAACAATGGAAAAAACAATGGTAAAAACAATGGCAAAAACAATTGGTGTTGTGTTTACCAATTGTAACTGTACTGAAAAAACAATGGCAAACGGAGAGCGAGAAGCTGCAGCCAGGCACAGAAACCTCAAGGAAAGGAATGTTTCTCTGTCGTTCCCTTAAGTTCATTAGCAGTCACATTTCCAAAAGGTTAAGCTGAATTGTCGGAATGAAGACTAACGGTGTTTGTGGAAGACCTGAGAAGTGAAGCGCCCTGATGAAGGATTCATGGCCCATTTTCCTTGCTTTGCTGTTTTTACATCGATGATGCATCCCTGTAACACTTACTAACACCCAAACACTTGATGGTTCCGTCATAGCCGCTGAGCATTTCCTTTTCTGGAGGGATGCTAGTGGTAGTTGTTTCCCCAAATCCTTCCCAGAATGAATTTCTGCTCCATTATGACAGTTCAGGGATGCACATGAAAGTGGCTTGGTGTGACACCTGCTTGAGGACCATCAGGGCCACCCTGGGGACCATCAGGGCCACATTGGGGACCACCAGGGCCACCCTGGGGACCATCGGGGCCATGTTTGGGACCATCAGGGCCACCCTGGGGACCACCAGGGCCACCCTGGGGACCATCGGGGCCACCCTGGAGACCATCGGGGCCCTGCAGCAGAGCCCTGTCCCTGCTGAAGCCAGGGTGGAAGTGGGGCAGGCACCTTTCCCTGGCCTTTGGCTGTGCCCCAGGGAGGGGAAGGGATTTTTCCTGACCCTGGTGGGCAAAGGGCCCCTTCTGCTCAGCGAGAACATTTCTTTTTTTTTTTTTTTTTGCGGTTCTAAGCTTATTTAGAATCACAGACTGCTTTGTGTTGGAGGGGACCTTGTAAATCATCCCCTCAGGCGTGGATGCGTGGGAGGCTTGGATCAGACTCCTTCTCCTCGGGATGCTATTTTAAACTGCCTTTTGTACAGCTGAGTCAAAGGTTTGATTGCAGTAATTCCGGGGTCCCCAGGAGCCCGGGGGTGTTCCCCGGTGCCGGCAGGACAGTGCCCTGCTGCTCCGGGAGTGCCACCTCCAGCCAGGCGACACTTCCAGGGCTGGCACTCCTTCGGGTTCGGCTTGACACAGCGTGCTGGGCAGTTGTCACTGTGGGAGAGCTGGGAAAGGGCCTCCCTTCAGGAATCACTGTGAATTCACGTGTGAAGGGGGCTACGGGATGTGTGGTGTGATTAGGGTGATGCACTAATCCTGTCAGCCAAGCCAAGCTTTTCTTCCAGACCTGGTGGGTGCTGAAACCAGCCCCTTCTCTGCGGTTTTGGGCAGGAAAACCTCAGAATTATTCATATAAAGACTGAATCTACAGACTCCTCCATCCACCTGAAGGATTCTGGTGCTGTTCGATGATGTCTAATGAAGGCAACAAAGCAGGAGGAAGAGGGAACATTTTGTGTTGCTTTTAGAAGCCAAAATATGAATGAATTTTCTTCTAGCTTAGGATCAGTGTGCAAAGTACTTACCAGAGACTTCCACACAATATTATAGACACAAACAGATTTGACAGGGTTTTCTTTTCCCCTTGGAATTTCTAGTAAATAGAGATAAATTATCTCATCTGTTTTCTGTTTATTAGCTGGGACTGTATCAAATTAAGTGCCTCCAGTGTTGCTGCGAGATGGAGAAATAATCACTACCCTCTGTTTAATCATTTCTCTGCCAACACGAACTCACAGGCTCCGGGACTCGAGGAAGTTGCTGGCCCTGCCTGGCCACGTGTGTGTGCATGTGCAGAGGGGCTGCTTACAGGGAATGGCCTGGGAACACCTGCCAGAGGCTCTTTGATCCTCTTGCTTCTTTTATTCCTCCTCCTGGCGCTTCTTGTTTCCCACCTACAGCTTTGGTACCACCTCACTGTGGCCAGACAGATTTGCTACAACACAAACATTTATGACCAGTTGGTTGTTTTCTGTGCAGAGAATCTTTATCTGAAACAAAAGGTGGGTTTTTGCGGGTGAAGCTTTGGAGCTGTGGGACAGGCTGGAGTGCAGCTCAGGAGACTGACTGGCCCCACTCAGGCAGGAAAAAACAATTTAAGGTTGCACCACTTTGCTTGGGGTCACATCCCTGGAGCTCTGAGGGCGCTGGAGACCAATCCCACCCCTGCCCTGGCAGGGACACCTCCCAGTGTCCCAGGTGCTCCAGCCCCAGTGTCCAGCCTGGCCTTGGGCACTGCCAGGGATCCAGGGTTAGCCCCAGCTGCTCTGGGCACCTGTGCCAGCCCTGCCCACCCTGCCAGGGAACAATTCCTGCCCAATCTCTGGTTGGTGATTTGTTTTTCCTCCCCTAATCACTTTGTTCTCCCCTTGTGAACCAGCCTTGTCACAGCGATTGGAGCGTCCTGGCAGCTTGATCATCCTCATTGTGCTAATTACGTCTCCGTGCTGGAACATCTTCCCCTACCTTCCACAAGCCACATGTGTTCAGCACTCAGCTAGACAGCAGGTTTTGAGTCAACAAATGGAAGTCTTTGCAGTTGGGACTCTGGCAGTGAACAACTCGGGTGTTGCAGTGATGATAACGAGAGTTTGCTGCTAAGTCCCTTCTAGAAACAACAGAAACCAGATTCTTTGTGGAATCAGGGGTCTAAATTCAAGCTGATGGTTCAGGGAGAGGTCCCATTCCAGATGGCACCGCTGCAAAGGTTGGCTAGATTATCCTCATCTCTGGGTTTTTCTGTGATTCACTGCAGAGCTCC
The DNA here is from genome assembly GCA_014839755.1 of Sylvia borin. Taxonomy (NCBI): domain Eukaryota; kingdom Metazoa; phylum Chordata; class Aves; order Passeriformes; family Sylviidae; genus Sylvia; species Sylvia borin. Next base: position 679,995 of record CM025968.1, read on the forward strand.
AGGAAGAAGGGAGTTTAAATGAGGCTGAGGCTGTGGTGTGGCAGCCCGGGGTGGGGACACACACAGTCACACACTCATTAATCCCCAGGGTTCCTGCTGCCTTGAAAGGCTCGGGGAGTTGATATTGCCAGTAAAACATTACACAGCCTGGTCCTTTACAGTTAACAACCGCTATTAAATCTTGCACATGCAGCATTTAAATCAGCCTCTCATTGTTTCCCGTGTTTGGGTGCAGATTTGTGGGCAATAGGGGTGGTAATTAAATATTTGTTCTGTGCCCTGGGAAGAGAAGAGAACAAAAGCATCTGTTGCAAGAGGGAGGTTTATATCAGCTAATAACAAAACCTGTAAGTGGGAGGAGAGTTGTATGCTGCAATAAATAGGCACTGCAGTTTGTAGGATCCCTGTGCCTCCCTCTCCAGAGGTTTTTTGGGGGAGAGAACACGTTGTGCTGGCACACCTTTACTGCTGATTCTGCTTTGTGTCAGTGGGGTGGACTGGGGAAATATTTTAGACTATTTTTTAACGATCCTAGGACAATTTTGTGCATATAAGCCCGTCAGAAATTCTTGTAGGCAGGGACTGGATGTTTGGGTTTTTAATCCTGACCACAGCTAATAAGGATCCAGAGTGACTCCTGTGCACGTGCCCTGTTTCAATAAAATGTTCCTGTGGCGTTGACTTGTTTTACCTGAATCCATTCGATACTTGTGTTGTTACTGATATTGGATTTTTTGGTCTGTATGTTTTGTCAGCGACTGAAATGTGATTTAGAAATCCAATAACACTAATGTGCTGCAGAAATATGGCTTTATTCAGTGACCAGGAGTAACCCACCAGAAGTATTGCTTTAGTTCTAAAGCTGACCTTTCTGTTATTTAGCAGAAAATCCACAATTGCGAAAGGAAATGGACTTTTGTTTTGTGGGCAGGATATATTCCCTCAGGCTGGAGAACACTGGGGGCCTGGGCTGCTTTCCCTCTGCTAATCCAACAAGAATAAGGACATTTTTATGAATAACTGATGACAGTGCCAACACTCACAGAATCGTGGTCAAAATTGCCACAGAATCATGAAATGGTTTTGGTTGGAGGAGACTCCAGAGCCCGTCCAGGGCCACCTGGGCAGGGCCATTTCCACCACCCCAGGGTGCTCCAAGCCCCATCCACCCTGGCCTTGGACACTTCCAGGGACACCTGGGGGAGTTCTCTCCCAGCGACTTTTCCACAGGTGGGGACAGCAATTAATGGTGGCCTTTGAGACTGAGGGTTTTTCCTGCCACTGCTTCCATTCTGACCTGGTTATTCTGGGATTCAGTGCACAGGTTTCTGCTGTGCTGGAAAATTGTAAATGCTTCTGACGAAATTTGTGAGGAAAAAATACGGATCCCTTTCGAAGAGTTTTATGAGAAGAGATGTGCCTCTATTCTCTGCTCTGAAAAAGGTCTTTCAAATCAGGTATAGCTTTATAACCACTGGGCAACTTCTTGAAATCATCCTATAAAGTTTAATAAAACCCCAACACGTCAAGGAAATTATGCAAAAGGATGCAAAGTACTCTAAAAGAGAGCTTCCCTTTTTCTGCTAAATCCAGTATTGAGAGCTTCCAAGCTCTCTATAAAAATGTGCTGATGTTCTTTTATAAATATCATGTACCACTTTATAAATATTTTATGAAAAACATTAGTACTTTGCTTCAGAGGAAAGCTTTTGAGGCTTTTAGGCACATCAGAATTGCTTTTCCCACTCCTCCTACACGGCGTCATTTTCCCCACAGGTTTTGTCCTTGTGCAGAGTGCTCCTGAGGAAACAAGAGGTGTCTGAAAACCTCTCAGTGAAATCAGCTGAGGCCGAGGGCAGCAGCACATAATTGTTAAGTTGGAAAAGGACCTTTAAAGTCACCAGGTCCAACCATCAACCCAGCACCGTGTTCACCATTGAACTGGCCCCAGTGCCACGGGCAGAGGTTTTTAATGCTCCAGGGATGGAGGCTCCTCCTCTGCCCTGAGCCTCCTCCAGCGCTGCCCTCAGAAGCTGTAACCACAAAGAAGAGCTCTGAATCTCCCCTCCGGAAGGCTGGGGAGCACTGCTGGGCTGTGACACATCCCCAGTTATTGCTGCAGCACAGTGGCCTCGGGGGATGAGCTGCTCTGGCAGGAGCTTGTGTGTCTATTTATTGCGGGGTTGGAACACACTGGCTGGGCCCTGCTGGACTGCTGGCTGTTGATGGGGGTGTAACAGCTCTGTGGGCTCAGGAGTGGCTGTGCTGGCTGCCTTCAGGCCCTGAGCTGTCAGGCAGGGATGAGCAAGAAGGGCTGAGAAAGTTTACACTGCCCTGGTGCATTAATGACAGCCAGAGCTTCCGGCAGCAGGGCTCCTTGTGCCGGTGATGACCACCACGAGGTGGGGGACACTGGTCCCTGGGGTCCACTGCTTGAGTCACTGCAGCGTTTTGTGCCCCCACACGAGTGTGTCTGTGCCCTGGTGGCTTCTCTCCGGGACCCAGCAGCTCTCCCAGAGGTTTGCTCTCCCCTCCACCCGAGTGTGCCCGGGGCAGAGTCCCAGTGCCCAGGAGCCAGGGCTGGGCACCTCCAGGGGCTGGGATCGCTGGGCCTTGGCACACCCTGTGTATGATTCCTGCCTCCCTCATCATCCTCCCCAGAGCTCCATCATTCTTCTCCTTTGGGTGCCTTGCGCTGCCTAAATTTTACCTCGAGGGGGTTTTTGCCTTTCTTTTTTTTTTTTCTTGGATGAATGACTGAAGGAAGGACTGAGTGTGTGATCCCAGAGCCCCTGTGCAGGCACAGCTCTGAGCTGGGAGGTCTAACTCTGAGCAATGGGAAGGAGATCAGCTCTCCCATGGAGGATTTATCCTGGGCTGTAATTTCCCCCTCCCTGTGTGTCCCTGGTGGTTTCAGTTTCCCCATTATCTGCTGCCCTGTGAGGGGTCTGTGAGCTCCACACAGGCTGCAGGTCACATACTGCTCTCCTCAGCTGCCTGCTGGCCCTGCTGCCCTCCTCCAGGCTCCCGGAGTGACGGGCTGGGCTGGCCCTGGGCGGCTGGGGGACCCGGCAGCCCACAGAGAAGCTGGGCTGGGTTTTCCCTCTCCCTGAGCGGGCTGCAGGAGCCAGGCTCGGTGCTGCTGCCCTGAACTGGCTCTGGGGGCTTTGGGGACAGTCCAGGGGCTGCTGTGGCCCTCAGGGTGGGCACAGCCCCTCAGCAGCGCTGCTGCCCCGGTGCCCGGGCAGGTACGGCCTGGTGGGTGAGCCCGGGGTGCCGCCTCCGTGCCCAGGCACCTTTGGGCGGCTTTGGGGCACCTGGTGAAGGGTGGGCCGGGGCTGCCGATGGGTGCCCTGTGCAATGCAGTCACAGGGGAGGGGAAATGTCTCCTGGGTCTGTCCCAGGCCAGGGAAAGGCGAGGAGGGACAGCAGCAGGCCGGGGGATGGCGGGGGATGGCCCGGGGCCGCAGGGACAGCACAGCCGTGCTCTGCAGAGAGGGGCACACCTGCTCAGACACCATCCACGGCTCCGTGTCCCTCCGATTGCCGGGGAAACTGCAGCGCTGCCTTCGTCTGCTGTCCGGAGCCCCGGGGGCAGGAACGGCCCCACATTGCTCTGCCCGAGGGTCTGTGCGCACCCCCGAACCTCCCAAAGCGCCCTGGTTCCTTAGGGGCTCGGCCTCTTCTGTTGTAAAGTGTGACGATGTAACCTTGCCAATTTGAACACAAAGGGATTGCCTTTTGACGAATAAACGGAGTTCTCTGCACTGGGAGTCGCTGACGCACAGCCCCGCTGGACACGGTGGTGTCTGCCCTTTCCTTCTCGCCTTGCCCTTTCCCCTTCCCACACTCCTTCCCACCCCAAAAGGCAAAGCCCAACCAGCCCTCCTTCACTGGAGTTTCTCATCTCCCCGGCTGCTGCTCTGCAGGAGAGCTTGTTCCTGACACGTTCCTGCTGCTCATAATGAGCTTTCACTCAAGGGGCTGATCAATAGCAGAGCCCAGCAGGTCTGTCTCCAGTGCTTGTTTTCTCTATCTTGAATCTGCCAAGAGAGATTAGACCATTGCCAAGGTCACTCAATAGGCTGTGAGTGAAGGAAAAGATATCTGGCTGACTTTTTTAGGACAGACTGCAAAAAGGCAAGAGTGGAGCTAAAACTGAGTGCACAATGACAGATGACATCTGCCTCCAGGTCGCAGAGGGGCTGCTGGAGTGAACTTTGGACACGAGATACTCGTCCCCAGTCAGGGGCAGGTTGTTCTGCCCCTTCTGAGCCAAAGTGCCCTGGCAGGGCTCATGTGGGAGGAACAAAGCAGAGGCTGAGGGAGAGGAGACCCCGGGTGCTCAAATCACGGAGGGGTGTGCTCGCTTTTGTGGGGGCAGAGATGGAGCTGTGGCAGCCAGGGGACGAGAGCAGCCCTGTGCTGGTGGCATCCTCCTGCCTCACAGGCCACCAGGGCTGCTCAGGGGCTGAGGTGCTCCAGAGCTCCGAGCTGGGCTCCTGTGCAGCTGCTCCTCAGAAATGAAGAAACATTATAAAAAAGCACGAGTCACTGGAAGGGTTGTTTTTTTCGTATTGACAATGAGTGAAATGACAGAGGGAAGGTTCTAGGAAGAGGCAATATATTTTATGGGTCTGACTGCTGGAACAGGGACAGCAGCCTTCATGGCTTGTGTCTGAGAGCTTGTCCCACTTGTTTTCCCCCCAGGTTCCAGCAGCTGATCTAATAAAACACACTGTCTGTATAAATCTTCCAGCCTGGGATCATCATGTCTGCCTCAGAACAGCTAATAAAGCAGCAGACAGACTTCCCTGATATTGTTACCTCATTTAATGGCTCGCCGTGGCCACTCCACACAGACAAGTGCTGCCCTTAGACTGCAGTGTCTGTGGAGGTTTAGGAGTCTGCCACAGAAAACTCTGAGCTCTGGGTTTACCTGGGTTTGCTAACTGCTTCCATAATAACAAAACAAATTAAAAATCCTCTCCACTCTCTTTTCATTCAAATTCCTCTTCAGTTTGAAGCCATTTGATCTGTGGGAGATAAACTCCCCTTCCTCTGCAGGGAGAGGAGATGGAGCTGTGTCCAAGCTGTAACTCTGCTTTTGTACTTGCTGGTTTGGTAGTTTGGTTTAATTTCAGTCTGCTTATTCCTAAGCTTTGAAGGAGCAGCGTGCAGTTAATTGCTGTCTTGGCCTGGACCCAAAGCAGGCAGGACAAGTCTGATGGAAGGAGCAGGAGCTGAGGTGTTTTTTCAGGAGATAACGAGATCCTTTTGATTCCCGGTGGCCACCAGGGTGAGGCCCCAGTGACAGCGATGGGAAGGGCTGAAGGGAGTTGTGTTAATTACCTGAACTGTAAGAGAGAATCTCGTGTCATTATCTGTGAGAGAAACCCCAGCAGATAATTTCAAACTGCCACAACTTCCACTCGGAATTGTTCTGTGTGACCTGAAAGCTTCAAAGCCTGCAAGATTTAAACCATTTGAGTGGCTCCACAGTGGCCAAACTGTTGGCTGAAACGAGGCAAACAGAAGAGGCTCTGGCTGTGCTAATCTTACAGCCTTATCTGGGTTTCTAATTGAATTTTAAAGATGCTGGCTGTGGGCTGTGGCTGGAGCTCCAGCCTGGATGGAAAAGCGTCAGTGGGGCTGAGCTTGGGGTTCCTCTTGGCTTTGGGAGCCGTGGTCTTCTCCCTGCTGGAGCTGCTCAGGCTGAGCTGTCCCCTGTGCCAGGTTTGGTGCCCGGGCCTCAGCCCTCAGGCCTGTCCCAGGGTGTCCCCAGGGTGTCCCCAGGGTGTCCCCAGGGTGTCCCCAGGGTGTCCCCAGGCTGCAGAAGCTGCTCTGGCTGCAGTTCCCTGATGGCTGCCCAGCAGTGCCAGCTCTTGCCCAGCAGTGCCAGCTCTTGCCCAGCTGTCCCCTCCCTCTCTCCTGCTTTTCCTCCCAGGCCATGGGCAGTTGTGTTTTGAGTTTGAAGGCTGGTTTGGCACAGAGTGAGGGAAATGCCAGAAGCTGCTGGGGTCTCTCTCCTCCCTCATCTGGGTTTGCTGTAAGAGCTTCTCCTGGCTCTGCCAGGGGATCTCAGCTGAGATCACTTGAATTTGGGGAGAGTCCTCTGTGTTCTCAAAGCACAGCTTCGGGCCAATTCTCCCCTAGTGCAGTGAGTGATTTTGGCAGTATGAAGACTTGACACAGGATCGTCCTGTGGGTAAAGGCTTGGCCAGAGGCTGTAAGGAAAAGTGTTCCAAAAGGGTTTTTGTTTGACTTGGGGTGTACCTTTAGGTTTTCCCTGACACCTGACCTCCTGGCTAGGACATGGGAAAGGATTCTACTTGCCTTAGTGGCTTCGAGAAGAATAGATATTTAGAAAGTCGTGAGAAATGCAAATGGTGGGGCCGCTCCTTGGCCAGGAGCAGAGGAGCCTCGGGGGCAGTCAGCAGAGGCGGAATTGTTCCCTTCTGTGCACAGAGCTCTTGGTTTGCAGACTGACCACACAGTCAGCTGTGGGCTGCTTATCCTTTGTTCACTAATTTGTCACGTTGTGTTGCACACTGTGCAATCAGTTTAAGAAGTGATGGGATGGGATGCACTAAACTCCAGATCTGTTAACACAATATGGCAGCACGTTTGAATGCATTAGTTTCACTTCATGTAACCACAAGTGAGTCTGACAGTGGTGGAGCTGGTGGAGGCTGGGACAGGGCAACAACACAGATCCCACTGTCAGTGGATTTTGCTTAAATGAACCTTGGCATCATCCATCATTGCTTTAAAAATAAATCTGAATTTATCTTCCAGAGTGCTTGAGGTGAAAATTGTAAAGTCCAAATTGAGAATCGTTTTTTTTCCCCATTTTCTCTCCTGAAGCAACTAAACCTGCTGGTTTGATTTAATTTAGATTGCCCAGAGCAGCTGTGGCTGCCCCTGGATCCCTGGCAGTGCCCAAGGCCAGCCTTTGGGCCAGTGGGAGATGTCCCTGCCATGGCAGGGGTGGGAATGGATGAGCTTCAGCATCTCCTCCAACCCCAAACATTCTATAATTCTATAATTCTATAATTTAATGCACTTTTCTATCAGTACTGCTGAAGCTTTGGGGCAGGAAGTGGGTGGGGAGGATTTTGGTGCTTCCTGTGGTGATTTGTCTCTTTATTTCTGTTGCCTGTGCTTTGTTTGATGTTCTAAATGTGTTTCGAAAGGATATCTCTGCCAGAGGAGAATAAACATTGCCCTGAATAAACTTCTATCAGTGTTTAGACAGGTGTGCAGCAGGGTTTAAATCAGTCTGGAGAGCTGCACCCGCGGTGTGGGGAGTCTGCAGGAAACCCTCTCCTCTCCTGCCTGGCAAGGGAACATCAGGGAGGTGCGGAAGGGTTTGTTCTGCAGAGCTCCCTGCCTGAGGCTGTCCCTGCAGAGGGCTCTGCTGGCCTGCCTGGGACAGGGGACACTCCCTGGGACAGGGACACCCACCCTGGGACAGGGACACACCCTGGGACAGGGGACACTCTCTGGGACAGGGACACACCCTGGGACAGGGGACACTCTCTGGGACAGGGACACACCCTGGGACAGGGACACACCCACCCTGGGACAGGGACACCCACTCTGGGACAGGGACAGACCCTGGGACAGGGACAGACCCTGGCTGGGACAGGGACACCCACCCTGGGACAGGGACACCCTGGCTGGGCAGGGACACTCTGGCTGCAGCTCTGGGGCTGCTCCTGCTCCCGAAGCCCCCCGAGGGAGGAGGAGGAGGCTCTGAGCCCCAGCCCCTCAGGGCAGGCTGCTGACACAAACAGCTCTGGCTTTCAGCTCCTGTTTGCTTCCTTCCCTTTTGCCCAGCTGAGATGTTATTAACTCTGTCAGCTCTCTGGAGATTAATTGGAACCGTAAACACTGAAATTACCTTTGAGTTTAAAAAGTAAGGTTGTTTAGACCTTCAGGAGGAGAGGGGAACTGTTGGAATGTTGCTCAGCTTGGTCACAAAAACTTCTGGATCTTTGCAGATGGAAAAAAATTGTTTGTGTGAATGGAAGACGTTTGTCTTTTTTCTTCTGGTTGTGTCACTGACACGTTGGGTTTGGTCTTATATCAACTTCTGTGATCTTTAGCAGTGAAGATCCTGGAGCTGGGTTGGAATTTGAAATGCTGAGTGGTTGTAGGACCATCTGCAATCATCTGTGTGAGAATCCCCTGATCTGGAGGTTTTTACAGGGCTGTGATTTTCCCTGCCCAGCTCTGGGCAAGGAGAGGTGCCGAGGTCTCCGTGCCCACACCCAGGAACCAGCAGCAGCTCAGGGGCACCACCCACACCAAACACCCAGCAAACTTCTCTGATGGAATACTGGTCCTGGTCCTCTCCTTTCCCGTGGGTCCTGGAACGAGCTGCTGGAAAACAAGCACGGGCTTCGTTTTTAGGAGGTTTTTCTACCCCTGAATTTCTTCATGCGTGTAACTCAGTTCAGCTTGTCTTTGCAAATGTGGTATTTTTCTTCTAAAGGGTTTTGCATGTTTATGGATCTGTAGGAAGATTTAAGTATGTCAGAGTAGGAGCAATCGAATGGAAATACAAATGGAAGCTGAGGCTGGAGGCAAACTGTGAGAACTTGGACCTGTTGCAGACTTTCAGTAGCTAATTATTGAACTGTTTATTTCATTAGAGCGAAACCAGTGGTGTTTGAATAATTAAGAATTTGCAGTGTTGGTGGCACACTTTGTCTCTCATCGATCCGTTGACTTTAAATTGCCTCGGTGCATTTGGGGGTGACAGAGCTGCAGTGTGACGTGGGGCTTTGTCCCTTCTTCCCCCTCCTGGGCTCTGTCCCTGCCCACTGCCACATCCGCAGGGCTGCCACATCCCAAACCACGGGGCAGGTCTCTCCAGCTGGCAGCAGTGGGATGTGGGACCCTCTGTGGGAGCAGGGCAGGCTCTGGTGTGTCCCCCATGGAGATCTGAACCCCTCTGCCCCCTCAGATCAGAATGTGCTGCTCCCCTGCCCGGCCTCATCCTCAGCTCTCTCCAGCCTCTGCCTCTGTGCACAGAAGTTGGAATTGCTCCAGGGGTGAGGAATATCTCCTGAGCACAGGGTGAGGGTCCTGCTGGCAGGAGAAGGGGGCAGGGGGCCCTGGGGGGTGTGTGCAGCCTCCATTCCTCAAGATGTCCTCAAGGAAACACTTTTCCTCACAGAGCCTGCCCAGGCTTTAACATCCCTGGGAGCTGAACAAACTTGTCCTTTATGTTTTAATATAAAACAATGTCAAATAAAACCAGGGAGAATGTTTAATAAGAATATAAAGGTGTAGAGTAATAGAGGATTTATGCACTTTTATTGGGTTTCCTGGGTGTTACAATAATAGTCATCATTTTCTTCTGTGCTTTTTCTTGTAGTGGGGAGAAATTGTAATGCTGAATCCTGACTCAGGGTGGATTCCTTACAGCAAGCTGGGAATTCCCAGCCCTTGCCAGGGGAAGATGTAAACACCCTCTGGAAACACCCCTGGAACCTTCATTCCCTCTCCTGAAGGATGGGTGCTGTCCTTGCCCAAGGGGGCCAAGGGCTCTGCTCCATCCCCACGCTGAGCTCACCTCCTGGGATGGGAAGGGCAGGAGGAGTTTCAGTCAGATCACTCAGGTTTTCCTGGGATGGGAAGGGCAGGAGGAGTTTATTCCATCAGATCACTCAGGTTTTCCTGGGATGGGAAGGGCAGGAGTTTGTTCAGCCGATCAGAAGGAGCTGCTGGGAGGATGAGTTCTCTGGAGTCAAACACACGTAGATACGAGCAGGATAAAGTGGGAAGTGACTTTGTCTCTTGTTTTCATGGCAAATGGAAATTGTGACGTGAGGAGAAGGAAATTTAGAAGCTGCACCCAAACACTGTGGAACTCTCCTGTGAAGCAGAGATTTGTTTTGTAGCTGAAAGGAACAGTTTGAAAATCCCCGACTTTGAACACGAGTTGCTCGGGAGGAGTGAGGGAAGCACAAAGTCAACAATTATAAATGGCAACCTTTAAAAATAGAGACATCTCTCCTAACAAACAGCTTCTCTTCATTATCAGACACTCGTTAACTGAAATATTTATTTGGGATTATGGGATGTTTAAAAATGCAGCAGCTGCTCCATTTGCTGTTTCCCTTTGCGAGGATGTGATTTATTCAATGTTAATGCCTGGTGCCCGTTCAGCAGGGCAGGGAGGGTGGAGCTGCTCCCCTCCTGGGCAGCAGGAGAGGGCTGAGCTGGGTGGGGACAGAGCAGCTCCCTGCCCCTCTGCAGGGCTTTGGGCAAAGCCCCAGAGGAACCCCCTCTGGGCTCACTCCCAGCCCTGCTCCTCCCCTGGCTGCCGAGGCCAATCCACCCCCAGTGCCCAGAGGCTGCCAGGGAACTGGGAATTCTGCCAGAGAAACCACCAGAATGTGCAGAAAACAGACTCAGCTCAGGGAAGTGACAATTCGTGTCTCCATTCTCAGGTGCTGTAGTTCCATTTCCATCAGGGAGGCAGAGCTTAGCTGGAATTCAGTTCCTTATTTTATAATTGTAAACAGGAGTGGGAATCTGGATTTTGGGTTTTTTTCCATATGGTGAGATGCCTTTTGATCAGGAAGGCAGAAACTCACTGAAAAACGCTTAAATTTTGGTGTCTTGGTAAAAGACAGACTACCTGAAGCTTTTGAAAGATCCCCTTGAATATTAATGACAAATAATAAAAAAGGCAACATGCAATTATTTTCAAAGTGCTGCAAGTACTTTATGAAAGTGGACTTTATTGCTGTGTACAGAATTAAGTGTTGTGCTGAAGAGCATAGCAGGGGATAACTTGCTTTGGGCCTGTTATCTGCAATATTAAATAGCATTCAGCGAGGATTTTATGAAGTTCTATTATGCTTCTGTTAAGACAGAAGAGATAATCTGGAGAAAAGGGGAAATGAAGGGTTTAGAGAAAAACAAACAGGCCACACAAAGACCCCAGTGTGGCTGCTCAGTTTGTATTGACAAAGCTTCAGAGAATCGACCCCCAGGGTTTATAAACTGTCCAATGTTTGCAGGGGCTTTAGCAGAGGAAAGCTCTGTGTTTACAGCAGACACAATTATTGCCACCAGCAGGTTCGTGCCCTTGTCTCTCTGTTACTCCGTGGAAGCTCAGAAATGAAATGTAAGAGAACTTTGGGTGGTTGGAAGAGCTGCACAAGTGAAAGGTGAAGCTCTGGGAAGAACATAAGGAAGAGAACTAGAAATGCTGTCCTGACCTTGGTGCTGGCCACAGAGGGATGTGTGGGTATAAAATGAAATTCCTGGAGTGTGCCCGGGGCAGGGGCCAGCTCTGCTCCCGGGGGTCAGAGACCTGCAGGCTGCGCCCTGCCCAGGCTTGTGTCTGCCCCTCAGCCCTCCCTGGGGCACCCGTCCCCTCCTTTGGCCAGCTCCAGGCGTTCCCCACGCCAGCTCTGCGGCTGTACCTGGCCACACAGGAGCTGGGCTCCTCTGCCCTGTGCTGGGCAAAGGGCTGCCCTGGTCTGCTGAGAAACCTGAGGTGTCAGGGCTCCTGACAATCCATACATCCCCAGCCCTCACATGAGCCCAGCATGAATATTAACTGTCAAAAACCACCGCAGAAAGAAATCGACCTCATTTGCAGATAGCTACAAGGAAATTTCTCCTCAGACTCACAATGTTATGAACATTTTTTGTTCATGGAAACCATCGAGTGTGACACAAACTTTATAGATACGGGGAAAAAAATATCACTTCTTGTCATTTTCCTCACGTAATTCTTCCATTCTCGCTGCCTCAGGTGGTGAGTGGGGCAGACAACCCCTGGATTTGGGCTCTTCTGTAGGCGGAGTGGTACAATGACAGCTGCATGCCTGGCACTGCCCGGGTGGGTCCCTGATGCCCCAGGTGGCACAGAACCTGGCTGAGGTTCGAACCCCACCTTGGAGGCAGCAGAGCAGGGCCTGTGGGCTGTGTGACACGAGTGACCTTGGGGCAGTGCTGGGGGCTGCCGCTGTCCCCGTGGGGCAGAGGTGACAGCCCTGCCTTTCCTCTGCTCCTGGGCTCTGGGGGACAGCGGGCAGGGCTGGGACAGGTCACTGGGGTTAAACCTTGTCCCTCCTGAAGGGATTCCTCCCCAGGCCCAGGATTTCGGGGTCTCTGTTCGCAGTGTGCCAGCACGAGCCCCGGCAGCTTGGTGCTGCGGATTGTCACTGAGGTGACACAAAGAGGCTTTTGCTTCAGCTGCTGCAGAGGACACTTGACCGGGGTGAATTCAATGAGGCTGAATTCAAACCTTTTGGGCATTCTTTCGCCCTGAAGTAAAACCAATTTTGTTTCATGGCGGTTTGGGTTTGGACCCCCTGAGCTGGGCTCCTTTCCAGTCCAAACAAAAGCATCACTCTGTGTATCTGCGAAAACGTCTCCGGGCTCGAGAGAGAGAAAAATCAGTCTTTCGCAGTGTATTTCCCTTGTAATCTGTGTTTTAGCGCTTAATGTGTTGTTGCACATGAAAGCGCCGAGGTGAAAGGTTCCTAATGACTGAGTTTATCAGAGATCAGAGGAGCAAAGCTTTGATGATCCCTCTGCGCTCTGTTACTGCTCAGCTCTGCCCTCTTTGCCCATTTGAGCTGGAAATGAGTGTTCTTTTAGCACTCGAATGAATAAATAACTCCAAAGGTTTGCCGGCAGATCTGCCTTGTTTGTGCCGTAGCACTTGACCCTGGCTCGGAAGTCTCCATGGTTATTCCTGTCCCCGTCAGCGGCGGCAGGGCTGCGGCAGAGGGAACATCTCCCCGACGGGCAGCAGATAGCGGGGTGAGCCCCGGGAGCCTGTTCCCGCTGTCCCTGCAGGGCTGAGCTCCGCTCTCCCTGCCCGCCCCGCTCCCGGGGCTGCTCCGGGGCCGGCAGCCGGGCACCGTGCTCCAGGTACCGGGACAGATCCCGGGCACCATGCTCCAGGTACCGGGAGAGATCCCGGGCACCGTGCTCCAGGTACCGGGACAGATCCCGGGCACCGTGCTCCAGGTACCGGGACAGATCCCGGGCACTGTGCTCCAGGTACCGGGACAGATCCCGGGCACCGTGCTCCAGGTACCGGGAAAGGGCCCAGGCACTGTGCTCCAGGTACCGGGACAGATCCCGGGCCCCGTGCTCCAGGTACCGGGACAGATCCCGGGCACCGTGCTCCAGGTACCGGGACAGATCCCAGGCACCGTGCTCCAGGTACCGGGAGAGATCCCGGGCCCCGTGCTCCAGGTACCGGGACAGATCCCGGGCACCGTGCTCCAGGTACCGGGAAAGGGCCCAGGCACTGTGCTCCAGGTACCGGGACAGATCCCGGGCACCGTGCTCCAGGTACCGGGAGAGATCCCGGGCACCGTGCTCCAGGTACCGGGAGAGATCCCGGGCACCGTGCTCCAGGTACCGGGAAAGGTCCTGTGCCGATCCCCACTGCTGCCCCTGTGCTCCTGCAGAGCATTTCCCTGCTGGGAATGAGTGCAGCTGCAGCAGGGCTGCCTCTGGACCCCCGAGTGTCCGAAATGGTGCTGTTATCATCTCTCCCTCACTTCCCTTGAGGTGCCCCTGGCTCCTGCTGAGCAGGGTTTGTGTCTGCCCGTGCTGTGTGCAGGCACCTGGTGTTCGTCTCCTCCCAAAGCCCAGCCAGGCCAGGCCATTCCTGGTGCCAGGGACAAGCAATTGGTGCCTTCCTTCCTTGCAGCCCAAACCTCCTTCTTTACATCTCAAACCTCCTTCCTTACAGCCCAAACGTCCTTCCTTACAGCCCAAACCTCCTTCACTACAGCTCAAACCTCCTTCCTTACAGCCCAAACCTCCTTCTTTACATCTCAAACCTCCTTCCTTACAGCCCAAACGTCCTTCCTTACAGCCCAAACCTCCTTCACTACAGCTCAAACCTCCTTCTTTCCTCCCCAAACCTCCTTCACTACAGCCCAAACCTCCTTCTCTCCTCCCCAAACCCCCTTCCTTGCAGTCCAGCCCCCCTTCCCTCAGCAGGACCTGCTGGGGCTGTGCTGCCTCTTGCAGAGGGTTTGGAGAGTGGCCAGCAGGAGCAAACCTTTCCTCCAGACCTGCCCCTTGCCACTGATAAATCATCTCGGTGGTCTGCAGGAGCGCCTCGGGCTCACACTGGCTCCACTGTCAGGAGACAAAGTTTGCCTTTATTTATGCCTTGGCTGCGTGACCCAGCCAGTCTGTGAGTTTGGAGTCTGTCACACATAACTCTGACCGAATAAATCCCCTCGTAGTTAATCACACATTGGCCACAAATCATTTACAAATTCAAACAGAATGTTCCCTTTTTTGAAGGTTTACCAATGGGTAGGTTTAAAACCAGAGTATTTAAGCTGGGTGTCAGGTTTAATTTTCACTTACTAAGAATATTAGTTAGGATGCTATTTACTTAAGAAATTTGCCATTAAGAATTTATTCATTGCAAATGCAAGTACCTCTGAAACCTTTGTTCTCGGTTGAAACAAAATGCTTTGTGGGATTATTAAACACTGCTCTGTGAACTTTGAATTTCAAACAAGAGTTGGGTTCAAAAGAGTCCCCATGGACTGAAGAGATGGAAGAGAGCTTTGGGGACCCCTGTGTGACCTTGGAGGAGTCACTGCAGCGCTTAACATTTCAACTTGTGCCTTGATTTGTGTGATGAGATATTTACACTTCCTGACCTGGGACAAATGGAGCCAGAATTAATTTTTATTCTCTGCAGCAGGCCTCGAGGACGCTTTGTTTGTCCAGGAGACCCTCCCTGCATTGGGGCTGTGCCTTGGAAGCTGAGGCTGACCCTTGGTTCTGCTCTGGGTTTGGGGGTGGCTTTGCAGGATGCCTGATCTTGTCATATCCTGATTGTGTTGCTTTTTATTCTCCTTATCTCCCCCCTTTCGTAGTTATGGAAATCGTGGGAATGAGGGCACAGCTGTAGGAGGCTGGACGCAATTTGTCCAAGCAAAGTTGTAGTTTTGAAAACCGGGGTGTGTTCTTGGTGTTGAACCTCTTTCACCTCACAGGTTTGCACCGGAGACATCTTTATGTTATTGCAGCACAACCAGAAAGGAAAGGAGTCCTCCCTCTGCAGTGTTAGTTAAATTCTCCATATGCTGGTGGGTTAAATGGGTATTGAACTGTTTAACATTAATTAAACAACCAGGGCTGGGGAGTCGCCAGGAGCACACTGCCCAATTAAAGCAGTTGCCTGTGTGAACAGCTGCCCATAAATCAGCTTCTCTTGTGCACACAACAATTGTTAATTGAATAATTGCTACAATGAATCTCTTAATTTTTCCTCGGGAAATGCGTCACATTCACTTGGAAGCTTTGAATTTCTGAGCGTGTTTTGATTTCCCAAAGCTGAGGTGCAACGTCTGTGTCAGCAGGTGCAGAGGCTTGGCAGGAGGGGACAGCAGGGTTTGGGGTGTGCAGGAGGGCTTAGGGTGTGCAGGAGGGTTTGGGGTGTGCAGAAGGGGACAGGAGGGTTTGGGGTGTGCAGGAGGGGACAGCAGGGTTTGGGGTGTGCAGCAGGGTTTGGGGTGTGCAGGAGGGGACAGCAGGGTTTGGGGTGTGCAGGAGGGTTTGGGGTGTGCAGCAGGGTTTGGGGTGTGCAGGAGGGGACAGCAGGGTTTGGGGTGTGCAGGAGGGGACAGCAGGGTTTGGGGTGTGCTGGCACAACTGCCCCATGCTGTGAGGTTGTCTCCCAGATGTGCTGGCACAGCTGCCCCATGCTGTGAGGTTGTCTCCTAGATGTGCTGGCACAGCTGGCCCGTGCTGTGGGGCTGCTCTCCCAGGACAGACCTTTTCCTGGAGCCCAAAAGTGCAGTGGTCCATCAGCCAGCTCTGCTCCTGCTCCCCTGCTCACACGGGCAGCTCCTCCTTTGGAGCTCTGGGTCAGTACCTGCCCCTCAGATCTCACCTTTGACAGCCACAGGGAATCACAGCTCTGACTGCCATGGATCCCCAGCACTGCCACCATCACCCTCCCTGGGCCAGCCCAGGCAAGAGTGGACACTGGGCAAATATCAAGTTTGTACATTTTGTCTCTGCCACTGTTCAAAAATTCTGAGTTCTTGAGGCTCAGACTCCAAACGAGGACTTATCATGTATTTCCAATTATTTTATGTGATCTGGGAGAAAAGCATCAACTCCTGTTTCTTCTTGGTGAGCTGGATGTGGCTCCCTTATGTATGTCAGGGAGCCCTTGGCACTGTGGAGAAGAGCACCCCAAGGTTAGTAAAGCTTTTATCTGTCCTATTTGGTTTAGAATATGAAAGAAAAATCTGAGTCTGCATCTTTAGCTGCTGTAGGTTTGTGAAATCCCTTTGAAGTTGGCACTCTGGTATGCATACATAAAGAATCAGAATAATTTCAGTGAAAATCTGCTAATACAGATGTTTTCTTCTTTATAACAATAGCAGTGAATTTTGATCACCCCTAAACAAGATCAAAGGCATCAGAATCTCCTCTTTGTTTTAACATTATAATGAGAAGACAATTATACTTGAAACCCTTGGGAATGCTGAAGACTCAGCAGCTGAAATAAACCTCAGCTGCCTGAGCGATCCCTCGATGCTGGGCTGTAATAACCTGGGTTGTCTGTGGCTGCTGGGTTTTGCTGAAAGCAGAAGCACAAATGGCTGAGGACAGGAAATTCAGTTGTTCTCTGCAGCACCAGAAGTCATCGATGTGCACTGGTGTGTTCAGCAAGCAAAAGCTCTTCCTTCAAGGCACCCAGCGATGGAAATGGGAGGAATTTTTCATTTCTGATGGGGGCGCAGTGGCTTCAGGAATGAGATTTTTCTGTGCCTGGTTTTGTTTGGGTGGTGCTGGGCAGGGACAGGGCCCTGTCCTGCGTGTGTCACCTGCTGCAGCTCTGCAGCCAGTGCCAGCCTCCCCCTCCTGCCCTCCCAGCTTTCCTTCCTGAGAGGGAACTGGGGAGAATCCCTGCTTTGCAGCTCCCTCCATCAAACCCCACTGCAGGCACGGCCCTGCCGTGTTCTCCCTTGAGATGCTGAGGTCTTTTGAGCCCTTCTTCTGCCCCATTGTAATCTTGTTCTGTTCATAGGCTCATGGAACAGTTTGGGCTGGAAGGAACCCTAGAGCTCCCCAGGTTCAACCCCACGGGCAGAGGCTCCTTGCCTGGGGTGGATGTGCAGCCAGGAACAGAGCCATGGCAAGGGCTGCAGTGTGTGTCCCCTCCCAGGGCTGCAGTGTGTGTCCCCTCCCAGGGCAGCGGTGTGTGTCCCCTCCCAGGGCTGCAGTGTGTGTCCCCTCCCAGGGCAGCAGTGTGTGTCCCCTCCCAGGGCAGCGGTGTGTGTCCCCTCCCAGGGCAGCGGTGTGTGTCCCCTCCCAGGGCAGCAGTGTGTGTCCCCTCCCAGGGCTGCAGTGTGTGTCCCCTCCCAGGGCTGCAGTGTGTGTCCCCTCCCAGGGCTGCAGTGTGTGTCCCCTCCCAGGGCTGCAGAGCCCCGAAAACACAAACCTCTGCCCTGGCCAGATGGACAAACCTGGGGATGGACAGACCCACGGCACTGCTGTGCTCTGCCATGGCCAGCCCTGCCCTGCCTGCTGAGGATTCCAGCCCCCCTTGGCCCAGGCAAAGCCCCCCTGGCACAGGAAGCTCCTGAGGTGGCAGCTCCCTGAGCCCCTCAGGGATTCCCTAGGAGGGATTTTGTTTGATGTTCCCACACTGGGCTGTGCTGGCCACACTGGGCTGCGTGTGGAGGAGGAAATGAGCCCGTGGCAGCTGAGTGCCAAGTGCCCTCTGCAAATGCATCTCTGTCAGAGCCACCAGGCAGCTCTTGTCACCCGCCCAGCAGCTGGAATTGGATGCCTACAGAGGTGGTAATTACAAACCCCAGCCAGGCTGTGCAGGCTCATTTGTCTCTGTTTATCATCAGAGCAAGAATATTGATCATTGCTAAACCATTAAATATCTTTAGAGAGGAAGAAGAAAATCAGATTAATAAAGGTTGACATGCATTGTGGAAGGCACTTCTCCATGAAAGTCAGCCTTGGCAAGAGCAGAGATGACAAATGAAATCACTCTGCTGGCCTGGGACAGACGATGTCTCGGACAAACCCACTTGGGCTTTTTATTACTCAGCTCTGCCCTTGTATTTTGGAGCCATCTGAGTCCCTTTGTGTTTAACTGTGCAGCTCTGGGCTTACGGACTCCCTGGAGCCAGGGCTGGGACGAAATCCTGCTGAGCAAACCCTGCCCTGGGGATGGGGCTCGGAGCCTGTGCCAGGGAGTGGCTGCCTGGAGCCTGCAGGGCACGGGGCTGGGCACCCAGCTGCATCTCTGAGCCCCTGTCCCAATATCAGATGTCACATTTTATCTCAGACCACAGAACGGGGACATTTTCAGCCCAAGCTGATATTTCCCTCTCTGAACTCCTGGAAACTCTTGGATTGAGGCAGGAGTTTGACCAATCCCTTTGCACTAAGAGCACTGTTACCAATTTCCCCTCTAAACCCCCTTTTTTAACACCCGTTTAGTAGAGAAATGGCCGTGAGCACGCTGTGCAGGCGTTGTTTCCTCAGGCTGGGCTGGCTGGGGCTGCAGGGAGCAGGGGCAGAGCAGGACTGGGCCGGGTGGAGCAGGGCCAGCTGAGGCTGCTGGCGTGGCTGTCTGTGCCGGAGGCCAGCACTGACCATCTCCCAGAGCAGAAACACTCCTCACAGGAGCTGCTTGCAAATAGCTGTAATCAGCAGAAGCCTTCGATGGCAGAGGTTTAGCCCCAATTTAGGTTTTCACTCATGCCAATTAGGAGAACCTTGTTGTCTATAGATACAGTCTTTTCTATTTTGAAAGCTTGACAGTTCTAATGCTTTGAAATTATTGAAGCTGACATGTCTCCTCAAGAACTGTTTAATCTGTCAGATTCTTCCTTCTTCTATCATCTCAATCATCTATTGACTAAAGAAGGAGAAAAACCTCCCGATGAGTTATTTTCTACCTTTCTTTAACTTGCCAATAATTACAGAGATTTTTACTGGTGGTAGGAATTTCTCTTTAGAAACAGAGAAAAGCTAATTAAAACCATCCAATGTCCTAAATGATGGATTATGTTGAAGTGCAGAGTGGTGTGCAGGTGATAATGTCACTGTGGGCTGGAGACATGACTTGCTTATGATGCTGGATGCTGAAAAGAAATCCAGCTTTACACACACCAGGTGACCTTTCTGCATTCTTTCATTTTTATATTAGAGTTTCTCTTCATGCTCATAGGAGCAAATCTCCCTTTTCCTGCTACATGACTCCTGGTCACTTTGCTGGGAGGTTTTGTTCTCTTGAGGTCCTGGTCAGTTTGTCTGAAGGAGTGGCAGATTTGGCACAAACTGGCAATCTCCTCTCTGAGGGGGCAGTAAAGTCTCGGGTGGGCATCCCTTGGAAATGAGCACAGCCCATGCAGCTAGTGCCCTTAACTGCATCGTCGTTTGCAGGGACTCGGAGCAGGGCTGCAGAAAGCTGCCTGGGGGTTTGGTTGTTCTCTCTGGTTAAATGCTGCAGGAGCCTCGGCACAGGAGTGGGAAGATGGGAAAATTCCATGAGATCTGCTGAGGTGAAAGAAAAGACATGAATGGGTGATATCAGCACTATTAGTTTCCTTTCACTCCTTCAGTGAAGCCAATTATTGATTGCAGTGGGAGTTTGAATAAGGGATGATGGAAACTGGGTGGGAGCAGGAACCTCCGGATGTGAGCCTTGGATCTCCAGCCTTGGTGAACAGGGTGTTCCTCCTGCTCAGACAGTTTGGTATTCTGTGGGGGGAGAGCAACAGGATATTACTCATTAACAGCCTTGATTCCTAATCAAAAACGAACAAGAGATGCAAACTCTCCCAATCAAAGTGTTTAATTGGTGCAGGTTTCATTCTTTGAAGCGCTCAGTCCCCCACATCTGCAGCTAGAACAGCAGGTAAATCTCCCATGGAGAATGACTGATGTGAAGATAGAAACAGAGGCAGCTCTGATTTGTGACTTCACATCACTGCAGAGGCATTTCATAAAGATATCTCTGAGCTGGAGCTGTCACTGCGAGGGCAGCAGTGCAGTGACCAGAGCTGAGCTGGTGCTGTCACTGCGGGCAGTGGTGCAGTGACCAGACCTCAGCTGGTGCTGTCCCTGTGAGGGCAGTGGTGCAGTGACCAGACCTCAGCTGGTGCTGTCCCTGTGAGGGCAGTGGTGCAGTGACCAGACCTCAGCTGGTGCTGTCAGTGAGGGCAGCAGTCAGTGACCAGACCTCACTGCACTGTGCCTGCCCCTCAGCCCAGGGGCTGAGCTCACCTGGAGGTTCCGTTTGTAACCAAACCATCCCCTGGATCTTCCCAGACGTGTTAGCAAGGTCACTCCTGTCCCAGGTGACTCCCCAGTTCCCTCTGCACTCCCACGAGCCTTCTGCTGGAGCTGGGAGTGGTGGCTGCACGTCCTGGAGGACTGAGGGGTTTCAGCATGCCCTGCTGGAAATGAGGATTGTGCCTTGTGGGCTGGGCTCTAGCATCCCGGGGCTGCAGTGGAATACCCAGACCAGGGCTGGGTGAGGAGCCTGGGCTGGCTGGGAAATGCCAACGCTGAAGACATTCTGCTGGGTGGGGAGCCTGATTGCTCTGATTGAGCAGAGAGTGCAAATAACCCAACCTTGCCATCTCTGAGCTGATCCAAGCTCCAGGAGCCGCTGTGACACTGGGGGAGCCCGGGGCAGGGCTCAGCACTGCTCTGCAGCTGCCCAGCGCTCCCCTGACACACCACTGGTGTCCCCTGGAGGAGGCAGGGTGGCTGTGGTCACCCAGGGACCACCCAGTGGCCACCCAGTGACCACCCAGGGACCCGAGTGGGTGAGCAGGGCGAGCTCTGTGCTGTGGGCCAGCAGCAGCTCCCTGCAGCTCTCTCCTTGTGTTCTCCTGGTTCTCCTGCAGCACCTGAGCAGCCAAAGAGCTGCTTGAATATTTTACGAACATGGACATGAGACAGTGAAAGTCGATTAAAGCAGCAATTCCCATCGCCTGGCACATCACTTCACTGTGGAACAGGAGCAGCTCCGGGGTGATGTGCTGTCACTGAGCCAAGTGCTCAGAGGCCCTGGGCACACAGTGCTGAGCACTGATTGAGCCTGGGCTCCGGGGAAGGAGCTGGGGGACAGACAGTGTCCTGCTGGCAGCAGGAGGAGGCTGTCACCTCGGGGTCCCACCGCTCAGGGGTCCCTGCCGTGTTCCCAGGCCCTGCTGGCCGGGCAGGCACACTCCCAGGCACTGTCAGGGGAGGGCACAGGGGGTTCCCAGCCCACCTGCTGCTGCTGTCCCCTCTGTGCAGCGACAGGGAGCCCTGCCCTGGTCACTGCTGGCCTCCCTGCAGGACAGCTCAGCCCAGTGCCAGCCCTGAGCTGCTCCTGCCTCTGCTGCCTCCTTCCCAAGCTGGATTGCTGGATGGAGAGCATGCTCTGACCAAACGGGTTTTCTCTCTTCAATCCATCCTCATTCCGTGTCGGATGAGCTGCTCCTGCTCCTTGTGCAGCTGGAGGAAGTGGTGCTTCTGCGGCAGCAATTAATCTGGGAACAATTGGATAAGGGCTGCTTTCTCCTAGCTGGATGGGCCCTGTGATTAAGGGTAACTCAATAGAAAGGAGTAATTTGGCTGATGGTTGGCAGGCCCAGAGCAGCTGTGCCCGGGGGGGGTTTGCAGGGGTGGGCTCAGCTCTGTTTGGGGTGCTCTGGGGTGTCCCCCAAGCCTGCAGGAGCTGAGCAGCACAGCCCTCCCTGCCTCTGCTGTCACTCCAGCAGAGCCTCCGAGGGCTGCCAGTGTTTTTCTTGTACATCTGTGTTTGCCTTTTATCTTGCAAATCTCCTGTGTGCTGGGGGGACCAGCTGCATCTTCCGACAGCTACTGATTTTCAAGAAACCCAGTGGAGGTGTCACCTGTCAGGTGTCTGCAGGGTTTGATCAAGCTGAGGCATGGAGCAGAGGCAGCATGCACAGGGAGTGATGTTTTACCTCCTCTGTGGTGTCTGATTTTCCTTCCTCACTTCAGCCTGCTCTCCTTCCTGCTCTCTCCTTCCTGCTCTCTCCTTCCTGCTCTCTCCTGGCTCCTCTCCTGGCTCCTCTCCTGGCTCCTCTCCTGGCTCCTCTCCTGGCTGCCCTGCACAGGTGACATGGCTGCTGGCACAGCCCTGGTGACAGCACCTGGCAGCGGTGACAAGTGTGTGTTTGAGTGGATGTCTTGGGAAAAAATGACGGTTAATAAAATGTAATTGAGTCTGTTTATTGCTGTTTGCCAGCAGCAGAGCAGTCTCTGGGAAGCTCCAGGCTCCTCGGAAGCCTGGGGGTACAAAACCACCTGAAATTAGAGGGAGCACGTCAATCTCTGGCTCCCATTACTGGAAGGAGTTCGAACATGCTTGGAACAACGACTGACAAAGTCCATCAATAATAACTGCTGGGACTAAGCCCCAAACCTGGTGTGGAGCCCAGGGAGCAGCAGAGTGGGAGAAGCCAGCAGCAGAGTCTGCTGCCAGGCTCTGGATTGTAGTGCTGGGATCCCTGAGCACCGCCTGGGGATGTTCTGCCCCTGCTGTTCGTGTTTTATCTCCCAGGGTGGATCCTGGGGGTGCTGAGCCTCAGCCGGAGCTGGAAATGTGACACCGAGGAATTCAGAACGAGCTCAAGAGCAAACACAGCGGGAAGGCTTGGAATGATGCAGCTGTAAATCACGGAAGGGCAAAGGAGAAGGAGAAGGTGGCCTTGCTTTCCTGAGCAGGCAGTGGCAGGAGCTGGGTTTGCTGCTCTGTGTTCCTGGGAACATGTGGTGAGGGGCCTGTTAATGGGCTCTTGTTTGTGCTGTCTCCTTCTCAGAGGTGCTTTTTGCAGTAATTTGCTACATTCTGCTCCTGCTATTTGTGAGTGAAGAAAAATGGGATTCTGAGGCTCTCTCCTGCCTTGTGCTGCGGGGAAAAGGAGCACTAATAGCCCATGAATAATTAGTGTGTTGTTCTAAGCTCATATTGTAGATGGATGCAGTCAGAGCTGCCTGGGTTATCACAGAGGCTTCAGGGAGCTCTGGTGGCTCTGCCCCTACAGGGGCCTGACACTGCTCATGACAGAAACACCTGCAGCAGCAGCACTGCCCAGGGACCCGCTGTGGTGTGAGTGATGTTTGCCAGACACCGACAGGGATGTGTGCCCCCAGCCCACCTCTGAGCCTGCCCTCCCTGGGAGCTGCTGTGGCAGTGGGATTGCGAGGCTCTTGGGGTGAGAGGATGTCCCACCAGCCCTGGCAGCTGACAGCACCGAGGCAGGCAGGGGAAAATGGGGTTCAGGCCATTTCTCAGCCTGCTGTTATGGGCTGCACTGAGCTGCGCTGGGACTGACAGCTCCTCTGGGCTGCTTTGGCATCAGCTGGGATTTCTGCAGTGCCACAGGAGGGACCTCGCTGGGCTGGGCTGAGGGCTGGCTCTGGGTCAGCTCTGGGATGGGCTCAGGGCGAGGCTGGGCTCTGGGATGGGCTCAGGGCGAGGCTGGGCTCTGGGATGAGCTGAGGGCAGCTCCTATTGTCTCTCCTTCCTCGTTGCCCTCGAGCCCCAAGCTCCTGGTTTTGCCCATCAGCCTTAATTTGAAATATAATTGACACCAGGATGACCGGGCAGTCCCTCACTTAGGGGAGAACGTGGATGTGCCCTGGGACAGGGAAATGATCACTGTTTGCTCCCACTGATTGCTCGCACCCCGTGTATTTGATAACACTGAGCAGTGCAGCCCAGAGCAAGTGGAACTGCTCTGATATTCTGTCCCTCCACTGAGGTGGCTGTTGCTGTGCTGGAGGAGGCCAGCCTGCGGGAGGACTGCTGTGCCCCACTCCTGTCCTGGGCACACTGGGTCACCCCCGGCTGCCCTGGGGCTGGAACAAAGAGCACAACCACTCGTGCCCGTGGCTGGAGCTCCTCAGAGCCCCCAGGTGCTCCAAGAGCCAGCCCCGGGCTCTGCTGGAGCAGCGCGGGCAGCGGTGGGTCAAGGTGGGGGAAGGTGGGTGAAGGTGGGTGAAGCCAGAGGGTGTGTGCAGGTGAGGGCAGTGCCCGCCCCTCACAGGGGATGGAGACAAGGAGCTCGCACAACGTGCAGAGGCTGATCCCTGTTATCTCGGCAGATAAAGCCCCAGATCCTCTGCAGTTTGTTACTTACAGTTCAGCCCTGTGAAATCAATTACTGCGATGCAATTTAATTAAGGCAGGTTAATGCTTGATCTAAGGCACTAAACCCATAAGACGTAATTTCAGTTTACTAATCACTGAAATGCTAATGGCCATTTGACATCTGCTCGGGCAAATTGGGCCATCCATCGTGGTGCCGAGTGCCTCGGGGATTTCCCCGGGCAGGACAGCCCTGGAGCTGGGGGAGCCTCAGCACCACTCCCTGAGGGACCTTTCCTTGGCTAATCCCGTTTATTGAGATCCGGGGCTGTTCCCCCAGACCTGCCCCGGGACACGAGGCACCTTTTTACAACTTTCCGTGACCTTTTCTCCCCGGTGCTGCCCTCACCTTCCACTTCAGGGACACCTCCCGCTGTCCCAGGCTGCTCCAAGCTGTGTCCAGCCTGGCCTGGCCACCTCCAGGGGCAGCTGTGGCTCACAGTCAGGCTGTGCCTTGTCCCTCTGTTCCTGTGCCAAAGGGACAGAGCAGCAAAGCCTCCTCCAGGCCGGTGGAGTGTTGTACTGAGCTCTCTGCCAGGCAGAAGCACCTGGAGCAGAAGTTTCCCCCGGCTCTGGGCACGGCCAGGGCTGAGGCTGTGACTCTCAGCAGCTCTGCCTGTGGCCACATCAGCCCAGAGCTGTGCTCAGAGCCCAGCTGGTCCTGAGCCCACCCCTCCCAGAGAGGAGCTTGAACTGGGCCTGGCACAAGGGACAAGATCAGCATCGTCCAGAGGTGCTTTGATTTCTGTCTTGCTGCTCAGGGAACTTCAGAGCTGGGAAGATCTCGTTGTGTTTCCCCACTGCTGCAGTGGTTTGATACACGGGACAGTGGCTGTTCATCCTAACACGAGACTGATTCAATGTCTCCAAGGTAGAAAGAGAACAGATCCCGGGTTTGGGAAGGGTTTGCCTGCTGTGTGCTCGGTGCAGCCCCTTTCCAGCAGCAGCACAGCCCTCACAGATGTCCTGGTGGGCTCCTGCACAACTGGGTGAGCCACGTGTAGAACCTGGGGTTAACTCGTTTTCACTGCCAGGAGAGTCTTGGGGGGTGTCAGGGCTCTGTGATTGCTGCTGAATAATGATCTTAGGGCCTCGGAGTAGAAATCCATCATTTTGAAGCATAACAGTTAGGTGTGTGTTTGAGTTTTTCAGTTAAAATCCAGCTCAGCCCTGCACAGGGCCACAGGAGTCAGCTCAGAGCCTCCCTCCACCTGCCCCAGGGCAACTGTTTGTCTTCTCAGAGCCAACAGAATTCTCCTTTACCCCCTTGAATGCAGCCCTCGCTGTCGTCTGGGGTGTTTGTGTGAGTGGGCCTCGGAGCTCTTCCTCGCTGCGGAAAGTTTTTATACTGTAATTTCCACACTGCTATTTGTAATTAGTCCATAAAAGAAGGTAATATGTGAAAAGTGTTCAACTGCTCTTGCCAGGATAGAAAATATATATTGTAATGCATTCAGAGAGCATTCCAAGGGTAGAGGATCAAGTTGTATTTGATTTTCTCATTCTCTATAATAATCATTTTTGTTGTCTTGCAAAGCTCCAGCTTTGAAGTGCGACACATAAAGATTCTGCAATACCAGCAACTGTTTCTCTTTAGCTATTTTCCAAGTGATTTGATTTTCTCAATAGCATTAACTATATGGAGGTCTAACAAGTTGTAATTAATGTATTCAGCCATTTTCTTTTGTGGCAGGCTGGAATGTGAGTGACAGCATGAAGGGAAGCAGCAGAATAGAACTGGATGCTTGAGAAGATTATCATAACATAAAAACTGACAACTCTCTGGCTCTTGAATAACACATTGTGTTAGTGAAAAGGGAGGAAAAAGCTATTGCACAAAAAAGCCCAATGGGGCTTAGAAATTTTTTCGAGGAGGGGAGAGATTTTCAAAAGCCTTTTCTAGTGTTGGCCAGATCTGAATCCTGAAGTTCACCAACAGTTTCTCCCGTGCTGAGGTGTGTGTGCTGTGGGATTCCTGAGCACAGGCTGGGGTGGGCTCTGCCGGACCCTCTGGGCTGCTGTGGAACCCTCTGGGCTGCCCCTGGCTGCAGGAGCTGCTGGGAGCCGGCGGGAGGGGGAGAGGGAGAGGGGAGAGGGAGGGGGAGAGGGAGAGGGGAGAGGGGAGAGGGGAGAGGGGAGAGGATAGAGGAGAGGAGAGAGGGAGAGGGGAGAGGGCAGGAAAAGGGAGAGGGGAGAGGGCCGGAGAGGGAAAGGTGAGAGGGAGAAGGAAAGAGCAGAGGGGGCAGGAGAGGAGAGGGGAGAGGGGCAGGACAAGGGAGAGGGGCGGGAGAGGGGAGAGGGGCAGCAAAGGGCAGAGGGGCAGTAAAGCAGCCCCAGAGCGTGGCTGGGCAGTGCAGAACAGGCTCCCCACTCACCTGGCAGCATCTCAGAGTGTCCTGAGCTGGGAGGGACCCACGAGGGTCACCAGCTCCTGCACAGGACACCCCAAGGATCCCACCACGCACCTGAGAGTTTGTCAGAGCTGAAGCACCTGCCCAGCTCATCCTTGGGGCTGCTTTGCGTTTTGGAGGTGGGATTGCTGCTGGGGAAGGTGCCCTGGGTGATTAAAGAGCGGGGCTGGCAGCCTTTCCTCCCCTGCTGCCATCCATCCAGCACAAGGTCATCTCTGCCCTGGCCCCTTCATGTTTATTTCTGAGCCAATAAAATCCCCATTTGCTCTCGTACATTTTGTAATCCACAGCTTTCAGGGATTGATTATCTGTATTCCTAGATAAAATCAAAGTGCAGGACTTTAAGCAGATTTCCACTCATTTATTTCCCCCAGACAGCCCCAACGGTGGTGTGAAATCCCAGAGTCACTGCGGAGTGGCCGAGAGCTCTGTGCCTGCCTTTGCCTCCTTCCTGGCCCTGCTGCAGCTCACTTTTAAAGTGGTTTTGCTGCTCTTGCTTTGATCTGCAGCCAGCAGGAGCAGAGTTTGTGCCCAGCCCAGTGCGGGCCCCTCACCTGAGCAGGTGAATTCAGGGCAGCTCCGGTTTGCAGAGCAAACCAAACTCAAACACCAGGGGCACAATTTCACTGTGCCCTCGGTCTGGGGGGTCCCACCGGGCTCCTCCAGCCCGCAGGAAATCCTGGCTAAGCAGCCAAGGCCCCCCTGGAAAACTGCAGCTCTAAAATGCCTTGGGTGAAAAGTAAAAGGTGGATTTGAAACAGAAATAGGGAATTCCTGGCAGGAGCTGCTTCCTCTGCCTGCCCCTCCCCGAGGCTGGGTCAAGGTTGTGTTCAAGGATCCTCAGCTCAGGCACTTAAAGGTGTGAAAGTGGAATTCCTAAGGAAATCAGGAAATTAAACGGAATTTCAAGGAGGATGTCAGGAATTAGGATTGGAGGAGGAGTTGTTAGCACTTGTTCTAGTATCCCACTTTGGGACTGGAGGACATTTTTGCACAAGATTTTTTCCACAGAAATATAAATGCAATCCCAGCACGATTTGAGAAACACATCAGTTATGAGCCATGCAGCAGATGGAGGCTTTAAAACTGTATTATTTTGCTTGATTTATTGATGGCTTCTTCAGAATTTTTTTAATTGCCATTTTCTTCCGAATACCTTTAGTATCACATTGATAGGGGTAAGATTGAACACTGCCAAGAGGAAAAAAATATCTATATCTCTTTATCCCAAACCAGACATCTGAACTTTTTGGTTCATCAGCGTGTTGACATTTATTTTAGTTATGCTTTTTAAATTTTTCTTTTAGCACTTCCTGGAATGATCAGTGATTCAAAATATCTTTTCCTTGCCCAGTTCTACAGGAAACCAGGGCAACATGAGTGAGTTTTTCAGTTCTGTGCAGTTTTGTAATCCAGAACATTGAGATGCTGGTCAGGGAAAGAGACATTCTCCATCTCCTTCTGGTGATATTGAAGTGCAAATTGAAACTGTGGCAACAAAGTCCAGTGTCAGTGATAAGAAATTGCAGGTGTGTGTAGTATGGGATGGATTTGTGCTGGCAAACGGATCACAGGTGGATTAGACAAATAATGAGAGAAGGAACCCGCAGCCAGGCTCGCCCTGCAGTCAGCTGCACGCAGTCACCCTGTAATTCCAGTGAAGTTATTCCAGCTATTCTGATTTATGGCAACCACTGAGATTAGGAGCCTTCAGAAATGACTACAACGGCATCAAAAGAGCTGCTTAAACGTGTGAGTCATGGTGGAGAGCATCCAAAAAGAAGTTGTGGCACAGGATGACGACATGTCTCCTTGGGGGATGTTTTCATCTCGGATTTTGCTCCATTTCCTTTGTTCCTTGGAGTGCTGTAGTGTGGGGTGAAGCACACTCTAAGCGGCAGCCTGTGGAATAACTGCCTGCTTTTGCAATCTCTGTTAAAGCAGCTGCATCTGTAACTCATTTCATGGAAGTTTTACTGGGTTTTTTTCCCTTTTACCATATCATACTCGAAGCTCAATAAAGATAAACTTCAAATAATGTCAGTATATCAGGGAAGATTCAAAGCCCTGCAGCTGAGCCCGTATTCCTCCAAGTGCCATTTATGAGCCGAGCTGTTTTAATGTAGTGGTAGAAGTAAACCCAAACATTTGGCAGTGTCTATATCTGCACCCTTGGGACAGATGATGGAGGAGTTATTTGCTCCAGCCTTTAATCAATTTTAGGTAAACAGCACGAGTGTACCTTGAGCATCCATATTTCCTAATTGGCTCTCTTAAATGTGAAGCCTCCCATAACTCAGAGGGAGATTTACAGCAGGGGAGAGGGGAGGCAGCAGCCCCCACTTGGAGTGTGATGGATCTGCTCCGGCAGCACGAGTGGCAGGAGCTGCAGCTCCCTGCAGGAGCAAAATGCAAACCAAGGCTGAGCTCCCCGTGCTGTTTGATTCATTGCCCTGCAGCTCTGGGGCTGCACGAGCTGAGCCTTGATTTAGGGCCGCCAAATCTGTTTATTCCCCGTGTGCTGAATTCCCTGGACCCAGTCACTGTGTGTAACTGGTGCAGGGGCTTCCCCTGGGGCTCCAGGCTGGGACACATCTGCTCCCTGCTCTGGGCCATCTGCACAGAGCCCTGATGCTGGGCTGAGCCCCAGGGGGGACCTTGGGGCTGTGCCCACGATCACACAGCACCTGGCAGGGCTCAGCAGGGTAAGGCACGAGAGAAGGGCGATGGTGGAAAGTGCTTTTGGTGTTTTAATGCACTGGATTTTATCTGGCTTCCCTTGGAGTGTCCTCCCGAGCTGGTGGCCCCAGAGTGACCCAAAGGCCTGTGTCCATGTGCTGGGCTGTCTCAGTGCCAGGCTGGACGGGGCCTGGAGCACCCTGGGGTGGTGGCAGGTGTCCCTGCCCGTGGCAGGGGGACAGTGGACGATGTTCAATGTCCCTTCCAGCCCAAACCATTGCACTCTTCCACGTGTTTGCTGTCCCAGCCTTGGCCTCCCCTTTGCTCCTGTGTGCCAGGGACAGCCCTGGTGCTTCAAAGGCAGACACTGCTGGTTCCTGATTTTATACTCTGTGTGTGTGAGTCCTGGGGGTGGCACAACTCGCTAACTTCCAGAGCCAGCTTCCTGAAGTGCAGGGAGCCTTTCCCAGCTCTGGCTCCTGTGACAGCACACACACACAGCTCTGTTTGAGGCAGCCCCTTAGGAGCAGCATCTTGCACTATATTCTGCATTTTCAGCAAGTTGGGGACACCCTTCGTTAAGATTCAGACTTTATGCACTGATTACTTCTCCTCTGCTACAGCTTAACTTCTCCTGCATGGCTTAACTTTAAACCCAAGTGAAAGGAAATCCAATAAAGATAAATGAGATGTCTTTAAAGGATCCAACAGGAAATTCAGTAGTGTCAGCAATGAGTGTGAAGATACAGTGAGTTGAGGAACTTGAGGATGATGGGTTCTTTATGAGGTTACATCTGTTCACAAAGGCTTGGAAGTATTTAAGATAATTAATTGCTTTAGGAGCAACATTTCTTCAAATTCTCATGGCTGTGATTCTCTGTGTTCCTGTCTAGCCCCAGAGCTGGGTGCATAATGTAGCAGCTTGAAGCTGATGCCAGCAGTGTGCAGTGAGCACTGACAGAACCAGTTCAGCTTCCTGTGGAGTTCCTCATGGACAATGTGTTTAACGTGCTTTTGGAACAACAAAATCTGTTTCCCTTTCAGGTCTCCTGGTGTCAGTGGTGACCAGGAGTTTCTGCTGCTCCTGAGACAGGTAAAAGTCCCTGAGCTATTGATTCAAAAAGGGTCCCCAGTGGTGGGATGAGCAGCTGTACAGTACCAGGAGTGGTGACCTTTTGATGTCTCCCCTGTAGTGTAAAGGAATTCGTTCCTCCCAGAACCTGGGCTGTCACTGTAGGGCTCAGTTTGCCTGCTCAGGGTGTCTGTGGGTGCAGAACCAGAGAGGTGCCCAAATTCCCTGGGTGAATTTCTAACGCTGAGTTTCTCCCAAGCTGTGAGTGCCAGGTCAGTGGGTTTTGGCTGTTTGCTGACTGCTCTGAGGAAGGGCAATCCCTGCCTGTGAGGGGCCTGCTCAGAGAGGAGTGTTTGGCTTTCCAGGTCAGTGCAGACTCTGGGATGTTCCAGGAGGGATCCTGCACTGAGATGTCCCAGAATTTCCCTCCTGTGGCTCAGCAGCTGCTCCCTGCACGCTCTTTGAGTTCTCTGCCCAGAATCCCCAGGACTGTCCCGTGTGCTGGGACTCTCCCTTGCTCAGCAGCCTGTTCTACACTCTCTGTTAATAAGATCTGTGCTGGAGCTGTCATCCCTGATTACACGTTTCCCTGCTTCTGTTGCTTCTTCCCAGTGGTCACCAGCACAAATGTCTCTGGGAATCCTGATGCATTTCCTTTTCTTCTAATGTGTAAATGCCTGCAAACCAACCAAAACAACCGTCCTACTTTGATTGTGTATTTTATTTCTGCTGAAAGGTTCAGATGTAATGAAAATAAAATGTTCAATGAGCAAACACAGATTTTCCAGAAGAAACAGACACATTTAACTTGTTTTGAAAGATGGATGAGCACTATTAGTTTTGATATATTCTATATATATCCTCTCACTTGACAAATGTTATTTAAAGATTTAGTTCTGGGTTATTGCTGCACTTATGTTGTAGAGTCGTTTTACACCAACGCACGGAGCAGTAACTTAATTATAAATAAGTGGGTTTAAGCCAAATGTAATGGAAATCACGTTTTCTCAGGCAGAGTGTGCTTGGTCCTTGAGGTCAGCTGGTGGCATGGGGAGTGTCCCATCCCACCAGAGTGTCCCAGGGTGCTGGACTGGGGTGCAGATGGGACACATTCCAGGAGAGGATAACCTGCACACCCAAAGCTGCCAGGAGGGCCCAAAGCTTGGTGTGAATACGGGGTGTGGAGCTGCTGTCCACAGAACTCCAGGATGTCTGTCCCGGGAGAGGCAAGAGGGATGCCGGGACACAACGTTACAGGGTTTATTTTTACACCTCTTCCCTTAGCAGACAAAGTGACGGGTATTGTTCAGCCTGAGCCCCTTGATGCGTACCATCCTCAATATTAATTTTAAATCCTTTCAAAAGCATCTCCAAAATGTCTATTAAAATATTTAATTGCAAGGTGCCTTTTTTTGGCTTCGTCTCTTCTCACCTACATCGTTCTTTGTCTCAGAAAATGGAGCACTGGAGACTTTGACAGCGAGGGAGGGGAGGAGATGGAGGTGTGCGAGGGCAGGAGCAGCAAAGCCCGGAGCTGGGGTTCTCTCCGGGCTGCGGGGATCTGCGGGGATCTGCGGGGATCTGCGGGGATCTGCGGGGATCTGCGGGGCCGGGCAGGGGATGGCAGTGCTAACCGGGGATCTGCGGGGATCTGCGGAGCTGGGACAGGAGCACTGCTAACCGGGGATCTGCGGGGATCTGCCGGGATCTGCGGGGCCGGGCAGGGACGGGAGCCCTGATACCGGGGATCTGCGGGGATCTGCGGGGACAGGAGTGCTGCTAATAGGGGATCTGCGGGGATCTGCGGGGCCGGGCAGGGATGGCAGCGCTGCTAACCCGGGATCTGCGGGGATCTGCGGGGACAGGAGCGCTGATACCGAGGATCTGCGGGGCTGGGCAGGGACAGGAGCGCTGATAACCAGGAATCAGCCCGGTAGCAGAGCCCCCGGCCCGTCCAGCCCCAGCGCAGCGGCCCGGGGGAGGAGAGGAGCCATCCCCGGCTGTGGACACTCGGTATTCCTGCCCGGATGGGGCGGCAGGAGCGCCGGGCCGGCTCCGGGCCCCGGGACCCCCGGGACACTCCTGCTGCTTTGTCCGCTCAGCCTCAGCAGCGACATAAGGGCTCTGGGGCTCCCTTGTCCCGCCGGCTTAAAGCGTGCGGCTGTGGGAGCACGGGGACAGCCTGGGGACAGCCTAGGGACAGCCTGGGGACAGCCTGGGGACAGCCTGGGGACAGCCTAGGGACAGCCTGGGGACAGCCTGGGGACAGCCTAGGGACAGCCTGGGGACAGCCTGGGGACAGAGACTGGGGACAGGATGGGGACAGAGACTGGGAACAGCCTG
The DNA here is from genome assembly GCA_014839755.1 of Sylvia borin. Lineage (NCBI taxonomy): Eukaryota > Metazoa > Chordata > Aves > Passeriformes > Sylviidae > Sylvia > Sylvia borin. The sequence goes on from CM025968.1 coordinate 712,681, forward strand.
GGGACAGAGGATGGGGACAGCCTGGGGACAGCCTGGGGACAGAGACTGGGGACAGCCTGGGGACAGCCTGGGGACAGGATGGGGACAGCCTGGGGACAGCCTGGGGACAGCCTGGGGACAGCCTGGGGACAGAGACTGGGGACAGGCTGGGGACAGGCTGGGGACAGGCTGATGGACATGGCAGCGATTTTCCTGCAGGAGGGGAAATGGGCACAGCCCAGGGCTGGTGGGTCTGGGGCACACAGAACGGGCACAGCCCAGGGGTGAAGGGTCGAGTCCTGGGGCCGGTGACACAGCAAACAGCCCCAGGGCAGGGCCGGGAGCTCCTCGGCGTAGAACCTGCCGAGGCAAAGGAGCCCCTGCCGAGCCCCGAGGTGGAGGCAGAGCTCAGGCAGGTCAGAAAAACAAAGAGCCCCACGCAAAGAGTGGCGTTTGTTTAGCCAGCGAGGAACACAGTGCTATAAATACATTATATAGAGACTAGAGGGGAGAGGAAATGCAGATCGAGGGGCTGCTCACAGAAGCATCTCAAATGCCCCAATGACTTGGTTAATTTTGACCAGAGGGTTGAATAAGGGGCCAGGACAGAGAACAAACAGGTGAGAGTTTGTTTGGATGTGCTGGACAGGTCAGGCCACAGGATCCGAGGGAATTCTCTTTAGAATTAGAAAGAATTAATCAAAGCTGTTTTGGAACGAGGAGTAATCATGGAGATCAGAGGAGGTCTCGGAACTATCAGAACTATCTCTGGAGCCCCGTCCAGCCCCTCCTGGAGCCTCGGGGCCGTGCCCATTCCCTCTGGGCACGGACCTTCCCTGACCTCCAGAGTGCCCTCGGCAGAGGTGTGGGTGGCTGGGCTGGAGCACCCCAAGGTGCTTCCCCAGTGCAGCCCTGCAGAGCTGCATTCAGTGAAAACCTGGCAGCTGCTGCTTTGGGAAACACTCACACAGGGAAATGGGGAAGAGAGAAGGAAGTTGCAGTGTGACCCCCAGCCCATCCTGGCAGTAGGAACATCCCTCATTTGTGTCTTTTAAATCGTCTTAGGTTGAGCTAAGAAGTGCTTAGATTTATTTTTATGGATTTCATTTTTAAATGCTTTCGCTTGGAAAAATTACTTTTGAATTATCACTATTTTCTGTGAAATTTGCTTTCTTCATCTGTCCCATGGTTTAAAAGTCAACTGCTTACTCAAGAGAAAACCACTTTGATGTCATGCAAGTAATGAACACTATAAAGAGACTTTTGAAAACTTTCAGTTTTGTTCTCAAAATGGCTGATAATGTCATTTATTTTTCTTCATCCCTTTTTCACTGCTGCTAAAGTACAAAAAGAAAGAAAGGGGAGAGCAAACAATACCCTGGGAATAATAGCTGAAATATTTTTTATGGGAATTAATCTATCTCTTTTCTAAAAAATGAGCGAGAAAAGCAGAAATAATTCCATGGAACCAAGAGGAGAAGCCCCAGGAGCCCGTCCCTGTCCTGTCCCTGTCCCTGTCCTGTCCCTGTCCCTGTCCCTGTCCCTGTCCCTGTCCCTGTCCCTGTCCTGTCCCTGTCGCTGTCCCTGTCGCTGTCCCTGTCCCTGTCCCATCCCTGTCCCTGTCGCTGTCCCTGTCCCTGTCCCTGTCCCTGTCCCTGTCCCTGTCCCTGTCCCATCCCTGTCCCTGTCCCTGTCCTGTCCCTGTCAGCACTTGGCCAGGGCTGGAGGTGGCCCCATGTGTGAGGAGGATCTAACAGAGGGATGCTGAGGGGGGTCAGCTCTCCAGGGCCCCTCTGCACTCCTGAGCTCCCTGTGCTGGGGTTGGGATGAGGGAACTGTCGCACAGACCACGCCACTGACCTCCTGCACGTCAAACTCTCTGAACTGCCCGCTCAGCGCTGCGATTCTCCTTGGCCAGGAGCTTAAAGGGAATCAGTGAAAGGATCCAAGGAACCCGGAGCAGGCTGAGCTCCGTTTGAGAGTCTCCCCTGGCACATCCCCGCCCGGCAAGAGCCAGGACCTCTTCCCAGCCCGGGTGTGTTTTGTTCCTGCTCCCCTGAGCCCCATTAGGCTTTTGACTTTGCTTTTCAAAGCTGCCTCTCCTCAGAAACTCCTCCTGTGGGGACATTCCGCACTCAGACACCTCTTGGATGGAGGCAGCTGGTGAGAGTCTGGAGTCCTAAGCCTGGGATCACTTTGAGCAGCTCGTTTCCCAAACCTTTCCTAAGCGGAATTAATTCCATGTTTTACAGCTGGGGGAAAGGAGCAAACGCAGAGAGTGACTCCCGAGGCTCAGCAGCTTCACCTCCATCCTCCATCCTCCATCCTCCTTGCTCCGGGTGCCTGTTGGAGCAGGAATTCTCCGTCTCTGTCTCCGAGTGACTGCTCCTCGGGGTTCAGGAGAGCAGTGGGAATTCCCAGGATTCCTGACCCCCAGGAACGCTCTCCCTAGAGCTGCTATTGATAAGGAATGTTTTCAGAGAGCTCCAGCAGGTTTTCCTGGGCTGCCCTGTGGGGGTTTGCTCCGGGGGCTCTCCCCGGGCACTCCGGAGAACCCGCTGTGGTTGTTGCCCTGCCCCTGCCAGCCCTGGTGATTGCACTGGTCCCCCTCAGCACAGAGGGACAGCAGGACAGCACATCCCTCACTCAGCTGGGACACCTCCTGAAGCCCAAGGCCGTCAGGAGTGCCAGGCGTGGCGCAGTGACCGAGGTAATTGCAATTAGCATTTCATCTGCCCCGTTGATTCAGCCCAAGTCCTGGCACCGGCGTTTGGACACTCTCTAATTTGCAAGCAGATGCCTCCACCAGCTGCTGTCCCCGTGCAGATGCTCCAGCAGGAGCTGTGCTGGCCAGGCCGTGGCTGCCACAGGGGCTGGGGCTGCCCAGATGGGCTCAGGCTCCGCTGGAGCACTCACAGCCCTCCCGGAGTTCTGGTGTCCTCACTCTCCCTCTGCCAGGGCTCCTTCCTCAGCCTGGATGTGCCCTTCCTCAGCCTGGCGGGGCCGGAGCCCTGCTGGCATTTGGGACCCGCTCCTCCTTTCCCGCAGAGTTCTCACTGTCCTGCATTCGGAGCCCATTCGCAGCTCAGGTCCTTGCCAAAAGCCCTCTCTGGGTGTTCCCAAAGCCGAGCTCTGACCAGCTCCTGCCGCTGAGCCCAAGGGCAGCAGCCCAGCTCAGTGACCTGCCAAAAGCACGGAGTTATTAAAAACCCCACCCTGAGTGTGCTCCTGTGAGAAATTAGCATTATTTGAGTCAAAAGCCCAGCTGAGAACGAGCAGAGTGTTTGCTCAGCTCAGTGGGAACTGCAGGGGGGACGTTTAGGAACAAATCCTGCTGGACCCAGCCTGCTGGGCACCGGGTGTTCCACCAGCCCCGGGCTTCTCTCACCAGCCCTGGAGTCTCCATCATCCCCTGGAGCCTCCACCATCCCCTGGAGCCTCCATCATCATCCTCTGGAGCCTCCACCATCCCCTGGAGCCTCCATCATGCCCTGGAGCCTCCATCATCATCCTCTGGAGCCTCCACCATCCCCTGGAGCCTCCATCATGCCCTGGAGGCAGCGCAGGCTCAGGAGGCAGGGCAGGCTCAGGAGCAGCACAGGCTCAGGAGCAGCACAGGCTCAGGAGCAGCGCAGGCTCAGGAGCAGCACAGGCTCAGGAGGCAGGGCAGGCTCAGGAGGCAGCACAGGCTCAGGAGCAGCACAGGCTCAGGAGCAGCACAGGCTCAGGAGGCAGGGCAGGCTCAGGAGGCAGGGCAGGCTCTGGGCACACTCCGCGTGTCTCCCTGAAGGTGTGAGCTGTCGTTCTGCCCGTGCTGGAGGCAGAGTGTCCCCAGCACTGCAGTTCCAGCACAGCACACGGTTGCTATAACTACAGCCCGCGCTGCCTCTGCTCCCCGTGTGCCTGCTGCAGCCGGGGCTTTGCACAGAAATCCAGCCCTCCTCCCCTGGCCTTCGTCTTTCTCGTGCTGTGCCAAGTGACGATGGCAAATTGCTCACCTGCCACACGGAACGGGTGTGTTTATTTACTGATTCGTGTTTGAATTCCAGATTGGATGACAAAGGACTAAAGCAGGGCAGAAATTGATACGTTAGAGAATAAATGAGACATTATAATCTAGAAATAAATGAATAACAAACTAGCAAATAAGTCAAAGGCGCTCAGACATCAGCAGTGCTCTGTCATCTGAGCATGAAACGGGATCAGTGTTGTTGGAGCCCTTTGTTCCTGTAACAGTGCAAAGGGAAAAGCCACCTTTGCAAATACTAAATGCTGCTGTGCCTTTGCACATGATTTAAAGATCTGAAAGTGAACGAATCCTTGAGTTGCAGTGAAGAGAGGGGAAATAGATCACACTCATGAACCTAATTTGAGTTACAAACTGGGCTCTGGCAGAGTTTTCCTTGGGTTTGGTTTGTCTACTCCATCTTTACCTGCCAGCAGAACATCTTCAAAAGGAAATCTCCCCCAACAAATAGCAGTTACTCATCTAATTGCCCACCAAGGACACCCCACTAGCAAGATTTATAGGAGCTCTCAACACATGAATTATTTTGAGGTCCTTCCAGACTGTCGTGGAGTTAATTCATCAGCAGCTACAGCTCCAAACTTTGTTTATTGCTGGCTCAGATCTCGCTGGGTGTTTGTAGGAATGCTGGCAAACCACAGCTGGGATTGGGGTGGTGGCACAGCCCATCCTCCCTTTGACCTCGTTTCTTTAATGTGCTGGTCAGAGCCCAGGCTCATGAGCCTGCAAACAGACATGAAACAATGAACGCCCACGTCTGAACACAGAATGGTGACTCCGTGGATTCCTCCCGACCTTGGCAGAGAAACAGAACCGCCAGAACCATCACAGGGGTGGAGCGGCAGCCCCCAGGAGGGCCCCTGTGCTGGGGGGCTCTTCGGAGCATCCCTTCCTGGCTCTGGGGTTGCTGTTCCCTGTGGGGCCACCAAACCCTGCAGTGCTCAGTGAGGGCACTCAGCTCCACCCAGGCACGGGGCTCTGCTTGGGAGATGAAACAGAGGCCCCAGGAATTCAGTCTGTGTCATTCACTGCCTCCTGCCAGCCCTTGTTTGTGTGCAGGACGATGGAGTGTCATCACTGTTCGGTTGGTAATGCAGTTACCCCCGGAGTGCCATTAACAGGGAAAGGCTCTGTGAGTCCAGCCTGGCTGTCACAATCTGCCTGGGACTGCAAAACCTTCCCCAGGCCTCTCCCCGGGCCGGGTGATGGTGCTGGACAGGGCTGGGGGCTCCCTGGGGATCTCCCAGACACATCACTTCACCCTCCCAGTTACAGCCAAACCCACCCACATCCCTTGTGCCCACCTGAGCACCAGCCAGGACGAGTTTGCCACAAAACATCTTGGCAGAATCTCTTTGTTTAAACGTGTTTCTGCGCTCTGATTTGTGAGCAAACAAGCTCTGGGAAGTCTTTGTTTAGCCAGGTTATGAATTCTTTGCTTATTTGCCTACTTTGCTCCATATTTGTGCAGCTGCTGCTTTTCCATCTCTGGACTCGTGGCTCGGCCCCGCTCACCTCATACCAGGCTAATTTACCCCATCAGGGTGATAAATGCAACCCCAGGGGCTAACTCTGCTCTTTGTGGGGCTCTGGCACGGCTGCCCCAGCGAGGGGCTCCCGGGGGCTCTGGGGATGAAGGAGGGAGGAAGAGCAGGGTGAGAGCCAGGCTGGGGCTGTGCAGGGGGCTGAGCTGTGGTGTGTGGGGACAGCTGGGAATTGTCCCTGCTCAGTGACCTGGGGGCTGCAGCCCCGGAGCCCTGCACACGCAGTCAGCCACGGGGATAAAAGCAGCACGGCCCAAGGGAGCTGTTGGATCTCCAGCGTCTCCTTGGGACACAGCTCCTTTTTCCAGGTTCTGTGTGGTGGTTCAGCAGGCACAACAGTGACCCAGAGCAAAGCTGAATCATACAGAGCTTTCTGCCTTTAAATTAATAAATTTCAATAACTCCAGCCTTTTGAAATGTAGAGTGACACTGTTTAGAACTCCCTAGAAATTGGTAAATAACACTTTTACTCTAACGACAGCTGGGGAAAAGAATCCTTTCAAAAACTCTAACGTTTTTAAAAAGCCCTGTGTCTCCTCAGCTCTACAAATGTACAAGCAACTGAAGGCCAGAAAAAGCTTCATCCCTTTTTGATGTCCTGACAAAATCCACTCTGTCTGGGACAGAAGGATCTTGGGATAAGCCACTCTGACCCTGGGTTCAGGACTGAAATCCATTCGTTTCGGTGGCGCTGAGGCTGCACCTTGGTGACTCTCCAGACATCCATTGAAATAGAGCCAAGGCCTTTCCTTCCCAGAAAACTCCCACCTCGATCCGTGGCTGGAAGGATGATGTCAGAGCTGAGTGTTCAGGATCTCCAAATTCCCTGCCACAAAACAGGAGTCAGCTAATCAGAGGGCCAGACAGGCTAATTACAGCAGAGAGAGCACTTCTATTTATTCCCAAGGATCTTGTTAATCAGCAATAATGGAAAAGGAAACAGCAAAAAATTACACGGCAGTTAAGGGAGTTTTGGGTAAAATATATGTTCTTAAATTAACCTAAGTGTCTTTGAATCACAAGAATGGAATTTAATTAATCCATTAACAATATGAAATTTGAATCCTACTTCCCCTTGTGCTAAGAGGTGGGATAATATCTACCCAAAGATTTCATTTTGGGCTCTCTTTTGCTGTCACAGCTGGAGAAAGCTGTGGCAGAAGCGCTGGGCAGGTTCCAGAGGAGCCAAAGGCAGTGGTCACAGTGTCAGGGCTCAGTGAGGTTTGGGGGGACAGGAGCAGGAGCAGTCCAGCAGAAATAAGTGATGGAGCTGCTGGTTCCACGCTCTGGGGCTGTAGCACAGGACCATTTACACAGACGTCAGCAGTAAAATAACAGCAGTGACGTTTTGGCCACAATCTGATCCCCCCGATGTGCAAACACTGTTTGGGATCAGGCTCATCACTGGGATGGGATGGAGGGCAGCAGGATCTGGGCTGCACTGGAGTTTGCTCACAGAGGTTGGTGTTTATGAGCACATTCAGCTTCCTGATTGGAAAAAAAACACGGTTAAAAAAATCAAACTTTGATCCCCTCAAGTCACATAGAGACAAGCACTAACAAGCATCTTATGAGCTCAGAATTGAATTTTACAGCATTTCAGCAGAGCACTCTTGGAAAATTAAGATGAGGTCTGGAAAGAGGAGAGAGTTGATGTGTCTGTGTTTGATGTCCACGTGCTCTGCGTGCCTGCCCTCTCTGTACTGCCCTTCGTGGGCCCCTGTGCTGACCAAACCCCCTGAGTGAGTTACCCTGCAGATAATAAACCTGGCCTGCAGCACACAGGATGGAAAAGAGGCCAAAAGCTCCCAGTGCCTTTTGCAGCCTCCCCTCCCCAACCACCCCGAGCTCTTCATAAAATGGCCCTTCAAATGGTCATGATTTCATCCTGCCCCTCTCCCTCCTGGAGGTGCATTCGGGATGTCTCCTGGTGGAATCTGTTGGAGTGGATTCCAATGGTCTGGGTGGAACAGCACCTCTGCAGCAGAGAAAGGAGCGGAGACAGGAGTGGTGCTGATGGGGGGACAAACGGACCCCCCAGTGACCTCCACACGTTCTGTGAATTTCCAAACCCAAATGTCCCCACGAGGAAAATCCTGCTTGTGTCCCAGACTCATCAACACACCCCTCTGGCACTGCCACCCTGCTGTCTGGGGGGCTTTCTATGGACGGGGCACTGAGTCAAACTCCCAGGGGACAGGGACATGGGGCAGTGACAGGAGAAATGTCCCCTCTCAGGGGGACAGGGCATGGGGCAGTGACAGGACAGATGTCCCCTCTCAGGGGACAGGGACATGGGGCAGTGACAGGACAGATGTCCCCTCTCAGAGGACAGGGGCATGGGGCAGTGACAGGAGAAATGTCCCCTCCCAGGGGGACAGGGGCATGGGGCAGTGACAGGAGAAATGTCCCCTCCCAGGGGGACAGGGGCATGGGGCAGTGACAGGACAGATGTCCCCTCTCAGGGGGACAGGGGCATGGGGCAGTGACAGGACAGATGTCCCCTCTCAGGGAACAGGGACATGGGGCAGTGACAGGAGAAATGTCCCCTCTCAGGGGACAGGGGCATGGGGCAGTGACAGGACAGATGTCCCCTCTCAGGGGGACAGGGGCATGGGGCAGTGACAGGACAGATGTCCCCTCTCAGGGAACAGGGACATGGGGCAGTGACAGGAGAAATGTCCCCTCTCAGGGAACAGGGACATGGGGCAGTGACAGGAGAAATGTCCCCTCCCAGGGGACAGGGACATGGGGCAGTGACAGGAGAAATGTCCCCTCTCAGGGGACAGGAACATGGGGCAGTGACAGGAGAAATGTCCCCTCTCAGGGGACAGGGGCATGGGGCAGTGACAAGTGACATCCCTGGTGACAGGAGGGGACATTTGCTGAGGGCAGGGTGGGCCCAGCAGCACTAAGCCCTGGGGCTCCTCTGGCCATTGCTGGGTCCTGTCGCTGCTGTCCCTCTCCTGTCCTTGCTCAGGACAGACTCTGCTCACCCTGTGCCTCCTCCATCCACCTGTGTTAGGGTTTTAATTCCCCTTGGGACCAGGCACACCGGCCAGTCCCAGCTGGGGGCTGTGGGGGCTGTAAATAAAGCTGCTGTTCTGTGAGAAGGCTGACGGCTTCTCGAGGGCTCTTGCTGTTTGTTGGACCAAGAATTTTACACAGTGACAGCATTCACTCTCCTGAGAAGGGGATTGCTCCCGTTTTCCTGCCTGGCTCTGCTCTGCTCCTGCACGGACACTCTCCTGGGTCAGGGAGGCCCAGGACTCATTTTGGTTCATCTGGGCTGAAATGTTTTATTTCATTCTCAAGCGTTTTTTCCTAAGATAGAACAAAACTTATGAAACTTAAAGTCCATGTCAAATAGGATTTTTTTTCTTTTGACATATTTTATCTCAGTGCCACCATGGAAAGCATTGAATGATCCACTCCTAGCTGAATATTAATGAAGTAAATTATCTTGGAAAATTCCCTACTGTGTTCAGACTACAGGAACTAACAGGCCTCATTAGATGCCTGTTGATTAGAAATGTTCAAGTGGATTTTCTTTCTTTGAATTCTAATTAAAATTAATTCGATGGACTTAACCCCCGGCGCTGGAAGGGGCTCCCGTGGGATGCTGTAAGCTGGGAGAGGGGCCCCCTGCCCTGTGGGCTCAGCAGAGCCCCTGCACTGAGGGAGGAGCCCTGAGCTCCCTCCCAGCCCAAACCCCTGAGGTTCTCCTCTCCTGCCCCTGTGCTCCTTTGCTCCACCAGTCCCACTCCTCTCCTGCCCCGGGACATCTCATCACTCGTGTGCTCTCCTCCTCTCACACTTTGTCCTTTCTGTGTGTCACCTTGTGCCCTCCTTGTGACTCTTGTGACACCAGGGATTGCTGAGATGGTTCACTCAGGCAGGGGCTGCTGAGTGCCACCTCCCCTGTGCAGCCCACGGGGACAGCCCACGGGGACAGCCCACGGGGACAGCCCAGCGCTGCCCACCCTGTCCCCAGAGCCACAACAGCGGCCTTTGGACTCACCAGGGGCTGGAAATAAAATGACCTACACACACGTTTCTGGGCAGGTGTGACGTGGGGCCAGGGCTGTCAGGAGCAGCACCTCCCCACAAACCCTGGCAAAGTGACAGGAGTGATTTCTTACTTTCATTTATTTAATAAATAACTCCAGCTAAAGAAGGATTTGCCTGACTCGGTCCAGCAGCATGAATTAAAACATTCAATTACACCACTGGGGGAAGTTTAAATATTTACTTATTCTTGAGGGGATTATAAATTAACCCTAAGGACCTCCATAAACCTTTGCCAAGACATTGACAAAAATCCTGAATCCAGACCTTAATTAATCTGGGGAAAACTGCACAGAGGCCCCAAGAGATGCTGGGTGGGAGATCCCCAAGGGCCCTGCAGGAACAGGCTCCCCCAGCTGCAATAATTCACATTTGGAAGTGTGGTGGGGATGATTAAAACCCGCTGTACCTGACACATTTCCTGGAGAGGAGCTTTGCCTGCTGCCCTGGGCTCCAGAGCACATCTGGATCCTTTGGATTCCCAAACCTGCCCCTGCTGGGCCGTGCTGGGGCTGCCCCGGGGCAGGGGATGCTCCAGCACCGGCTGGGGTGGCTCTGGCTCAGCTGGGAAAGGGCTCATGGACACATCCATGATCCCCTGGAGCTGATCCATGATCCTCTGGACTCCTGGAGCTGATCCATGATCCCCAGGACTTGATCCATGATCCCCAGGAGCTGATCCATGATCCCCTGGAGCTGATCCATGATTCCTCTGGACTCCTGGACCTGATCCATGATCCCTTGGGCTGTTCCATGATCCCCTGGAGCTGATCCATGATCCCCAGGAGCTGCCTTTTCTCTCCGCAGAGTAAAAACAGGAACTGAACCTTGCCATGTGGTGTCACCTGCACATGGAAAGGTTGGGCTGAAACTGGGGAGGAAAGAAAGAAAGTGGAAAAATCAGTGGGGCTGGGAATGGAAAAGAGGATACAAGGCTTCACTTGGATTTCTTGGGGCTTTGCTGAGCAGCTGGATGGGGCTGGAAGGGTCGGTAAGGTCCTTTCACATCCAATCCTCTGTGGGAGTCATGGAATAAAAATTATTGTGGGTTCTTCTTGCAGGGGGATTTGGTGCTGGGAGGAGCCTGCAGCTGGAGTCCTGACTGCAAAAACAAATCCCTGAACTGCTCTAGGCCAGGACTTGTGCTATCCTGAACCACCCTCACCTTCCTCCTCCTCCCTGCCCAGGTGGGCACTGGCAGGAGCTGGAGGGGCTGCAAGCCTTACCCTGGCCCTGGACCCCCAAAGCATCTGCAGAGGGGCACGGGGCAGCCCCAAACCCCAAACCTGGCCCCAGAGAAGGGTTTTTTTGCCAGTGCTGCAGAAACAGCCTCCTGCTCCCTGGCCAGAGGTCTCCCCAAGCTTTGTTGTTGTGGGAGCAAGCAGGAGTTCATTAACTGAGCAATTTCTCCTGACCTTGATGGAGCCCATCACTAACAGCCAAAGGAACAGATTAGGATCATAATATTCCAAGGCCAGGCCTGGGAATTAATTGCATTTCTCTGGCTGGGGCTGTTCTGCCGTGGCAGTGGCTGGAATACTCTGCACGTTGTGGTTCCAGTTTGCACGGAGGCATACATCACACCCAGGACAATGCTACACCTAATTTACGGCAGCAAATGAGAGCAATTAAAACCACCTCGGTAAAAATGATCCTGAATCTTCAATTACTTGGGGAGATGAGGGGCAGGACGTTCTGTAATTGACTTGTTCATCTCCTCGTGCTCTGAAGGCAGCCCCAGCCAGGGTAACTCCCATGCTGGTGACCATTTCACCACTGGTTCCACTCTCTGGCTGCTGTAAATCACCCACTGTGGGTTTAGTTTTCAGCTTGGATGAAGGTTATTATCTGTATCTGTGGGAGAGTGGGAAGATGGGGCATTTTTTCCATCAGAAATGCAGTTTTCTTCCAGCTCTGCTGCTCCTGGTGTGCTCTGACACCTCCTGCTGACTCCTCACACGTGGCTCTGGCTGGGTTATTGCCATGAAGAGAAAAGCAGGTAATAGGAGTGGAGCGCTGGGCTTTCACTCCGGGGCTGGGAGCTGGGGCTGTGCTGCACAACCCCCTGTTCTGCAGGGTCTGTGGCTAGTCCCGTATTTCAACAAGGAGCAAAACCAAAATACCACGAAACGATCCAAATTCCTGCCTTTGCAGGCGCCTGCCTCGAAAATAAATAGAATAGAATCACGAAGGTTGGAAAAGATCCTTGAGGTCATCGAGCCCAGCCACGAGCCCTGGCACCAAGCCGTGTCCCTCAGCACCACATCTCTGAAATGCCCCTGGAAATCGGAGCTGCAGGACTCACTGTGGTGAATTCATTTCTGGCAGGGGATGAGCATCCCTGGCGCCTCCAGTTGCCCGGGTTTTAGCGGGAGTGCAGAGCTCTCCCTGAGGCTCCTCGCTCACAGCTGGGTGCGTTTGGATGAAGCTTTCGGAGAGGGGAGTGGTGCCCAGCCTGGGGGCACTGAGGGGCTGTGCTGTGGCCAGCTCTTGGGGTTTTATCAGCCCCAGGCTGAGCAGGAGCTGCCTTTCCCCGGGCTGCTGGACCACTTTGCTCTTGGACTCTCCCTCTCTGGGAGGGGGTTGCTGAACGTGCCTCAGCTGAGGGGAATATCCGGAATATCCTTCTCTTGTCGCAGACTGTCTGAAGAGCATCCTCTGGAAAGCTTCTGCCCAGGCCTGGCTTTGTGAGCGCCATCCCTGGAGCGGTGTGTGCCCAGCTGCTTTGTTCCTTTCCTTTTGTTTTCTCCGTCCCCTGCCCTGCGAGGGACGTGGGGGGGTTTCACTGATGGGAGGTCTCTGAAGGCCCTCAACGTGTGTGATGATGGTGTGTGGCTGCTGGCTGCCATGAGCGTACTTACATCTGCTTTCCCTGCCCCTTTGTTCGCTTCTGAGGAAATGTTTCAAACTTGGCACAAAAATGAGAAGATTACTTTCATATTCAATGTGCAGTAAGGTCATGTGAGTAGGAACCAGCCTTCCTGGTGACCCACGCCTGCTGCCAGAGCTGTCACCACGGAGGGCTCTCTTCCCTGGGAGCAGCCAGTGCCTTCTGCAGGCCGCTGGATACGCTGGCTCCCTTTGATCAATAATTTAGGGGAATCATTTTGTTCTGTAAAATTTCCCGAGCCCATTTATATTGCATGAAATGCAGAATAGCCAATCCCAGAATGGATTTTTAAAAGCTTTTCATGAAAGGTTTAGTTTTTATTTTTTTTTAAACTCTGATGAAGGGAAAGGAGTGGGTCTGGAGACGTGAATAAATCTGGTATTTGGGGGGCTTTGATTGCTGAAGATTTATTTTCTTAATAGTGTTGGGTAGCACTGAGGCTGTCTCCAGCTCCTCAGCGCTCATGGAGCAGCTGTTTTCCTGTTTTGGTTTTTATTTCAGCCCTCCATGCTCCGTGAGGAGGAGTGGGGCTCACACTGAGGTGTGTGACATTCTCGTGCTCTGTGCACCTCGTGTGGCAGCAGGGCCAGAGGAGGACGCCTGGGTTATCCTCTGGGGGCTCAGGATTTGTGTCTGGAGAAAACAGGGATGGAGAGGAGCAGAGCTGGCTCCTGTTCCCAGCAGGTGGGAGGAGGAAAAACCACCAGTTCAGGAATCTCTGTGCTGGACATCAGGTGGAGGTGAGAAAGAGAAGGAAAAGCACAACTTTACAGCTTCTTGTTCCTTTGGAGCGGGGGGAGGCTGATTTATTGGCAGTGTTGACAAAGGTCAGAGAAAACAGATGAGGCCTGGGATCTGTGCTCTGAGAAGCCTCTGCAGCAGAGGCAGCCTGAGACTCGCCTTTACTTATCTATTTGTTTATTTTTAAAAGGAAGGAAAAATACCATTAGGCACCAGTGGGGAGAACATCCACATGTTGCATCTATTTGTCTATCTCGGCAAATAATGAGGCGTAGGATTAAAATAGGTGGGGAGTGAAACCTGACTGGAGTCTCGTACGGGGGGATTTCAGATTGCACTTCCGAGGAGGAACATTTCAAATGGCTCAGGCAGTGTGAGCTGATGTGTTGTTCCCTCAGGAAATGGGATGCAAAATCATATTTATTGCTGCTGGTGGGGAGTCTGAGGGTTTCTCTGTGCAAACACCTCCATCTGCAGAGGGAAGAGGTAGCAGGGCATGGTCTGCATTCCAGGGGAACGGGAGAGGGGGCCCCAGGAGCTGTGGCTGAGGGCCATTTGGAGGAGCAGCCCCAAGGGGGTGAATGGGAGCCCTCTGGACTCTCTGGGGGGTTCTGGCGGCCCCAGGGACGGTGTGTCCCACTGGTGCCTTCCATGGAGCTCTGTGTTGTCCCTTCCACGCTGCTGGAATGGAACAAAGCGACCTCTGGGAGGACTTCAGTGCTCAGAGGAGCCCTGGGGAGTGGGGGCAGAGGAAAGCAGGGCCAGGGCTGCCAAACCTCGGCACTCGGGGTGAGCTGGCCCAGGGAAATGTGTGTCATTGTGACATCTCACAATGTCCCAGGGCACTGAGGACACCCCAGCCCAGAGGTGTCAGAATCCCCCCTGTGCTCACAGGGATGGGGAGCGCTGGCTGCTGTGGAAGGGCAGCAGAGCCTGGCCACGATCCGAATTCTGCACCAGCCGTCTTCATGTGATCTGGGGCTAGCAGCACTCCTGGCACTCACAGCCCCCTCCTCGAACTGTAACTCGGTGATTTCCCTCACCTGGTTTTGATTCTGGAACCTAGGAGGAAAAATAATTGGATATATGGGGAAAATAAGAGCCTTCAAATGTGCTGTTACCATAATGTGCTCTGGCAGCTCGGGCAACGTGTTCGTTTTTTCAATCCTGAGGAGCATGAATAACACATGAGACAGAGCACGGCTGGAACGGGCTGGAAAGGAGCCGGGCTCTGGGCAGAGAGCACATAAAAGGTGTTAGCCATAAAGGGCAGCCAGGCTTTATCTTCCCCAGCGCCGGGCTATAACCTTCAATCGCCTCCCGAACGTCTGGCAGCTTCTGCCGGCCGCTGTTGTCTTTGTGATGTTGATTCCTTTTAAAGGTTCACGTCGGGGCTGCGGCTGATAAAGAGATCTCGTTTCATTGCCTTTTGCCGGGCGCTGTGCACAAAGCAGCTCTGGCCTCTCCTGGGCACCGCTGTGTGCTCGGCCGCGGCTGCAGGTGTGACAGTGTCCGTGAGAAACGGAGACTGCTGCGGTCTCTACTGCAGGGTGGGGCCAGGGCTCTACGGGAGTTAAACTCATATGAACGTGATTCATTTTAATTACTTATGCCACTTTTTTATGTCTTCATTAAATATATTTAAAATATACTTAAATATATAAATAAATTTACATATTACATATTACATATTATATATTGTATACTATATTTTGTACATTATACATTATATATATTACATATTGTATATTGTGTATTATATATTGTACGTTATATATTATATATTATATTATAGTTAATATATGTGTGTATTTTATATATAGAATAAAAATTTTGGTATACAAATTTATAATCAAACAGATGTTTATTTTTATATATCTCTATGAAATATTTATGCCAGTGTTAATATATTATGCCACTTTTCTGGTTGCTACACACAAGTGCCAAGGCGTCCAAACAATGACTTGGCCAACAAGTTGCACTAAGTAAATGATGCTGTATTGATCTGAGCATTCCGTGTGTTCACTGCAGTTCTTCCAGGCCCCTTCCAGTCCAAATCAGCCTTTCTGTTAAATATGAAATGTGTGTCTCCAGTGCTGGATCAGCCATTAAATGATGCTCATGGATATTAATAATGAGCCCAAGGCTTGTCTTTCTGCAGGCAGAGAGGGAGCAGCAGTTACATGCTAAATGGAATGAAGAATATAGTTTTATGGTGCACTTAAAATTTATTCCGTTTTAAGACGTGTGGCGGTGTAAGAAGTGAGAGTTTTTAAATTCTGACCTTTCCACACATAAATTGGCCTATTTGGCTTTTTTCCCCCTTTACCCAAAGACTCGCAGTGACAGCTCTTGTTTCCTCCGCAGTGTCCAGGGGCAGGCACAGGAGCCACGGCTGGTGCTGCTCAGGGACCCAGAGTCCCCAAGGGGCTGGGGGACCTCGGGGCCCGTCCAGGGGCAGGGACAGCCCGTCCCCTGCTCCTGCCATCCCACACCTCGGCCCAGTCCCTCCCCGAGCCCCTTTAGCACCGGGGCTTCTACAAAACCACGCTTTTGTACAGGCAGCCCAGAGCAATGTGCTACATCTGTAATACTGCCCGGGCTTACCTCATCCCCCTTGGTGCTCACCACCCAGAGGGGCAGGGGTGGAAAAGTGCAGTGCCCTGTGCTGCAGGGACAGGAACCCGCCTGGAGCCCGGGGAAGGGACACTCACATCCACTCCGAAGCGAGAAACTTCAGAAGTGTTACCGAAGCGCGGAGATTTGTGCAGGGAGGGCTGGAGATGGACCCTGGAGGGGCTGGAGGGGCTGGAGGGGCTGTCAGAGGGGTGAGCCAGAGGCTGCTGGGGACAGCGGGGATGGTGGTGCTGCCAGGGGACACCTGGGGACAGGGGGGATGGTGGTGGTGACAGGGGACACCTGGGGACAGCGGGGATGATGATGATGATGGTGATGATGGTGGTGGTGGCAGGGGACACCTGGGGACAGAAGGGATGATGATGATGATGATGATGGTGATGATGACGATGACGATGATGATGATGATGGTGGCAGGGGATGCCCGGGGACAGAGGGGATGATGATGATGATGATGATGATGATGGTGATGATGATGATGGTGATGATGATGATGGTGATGATGATGATGACGATGGTGGCAGGGCATGCCCCGGCTGCTGCAGTGTTTGCCCGGGCCCTGCGCACTGCAGCTGCTGTTTGCTGGAGGGGATGGTCACGGGCACCTCGGGAAGGGCGATCTCTCCTGCTCTCCGCAGCTGCTGCCGAGGTGCAGGGCCCAGGCGGTTATTCAGTAATGTCCTGGGGCTCATCTGATGCCACAAGCTGCTCCCGCTGTCCCCAGGTGGATGTGACCATCCGTCAGCGGCAGTCAGGAGGTTGCTGGGGGACATGAGAGTGCCCTGAACCCTCACCATTTATAACCCAATTACCGCACCATTTCTGCCCGAGCACGGAGCTCGGCAGCCCGAAGGGAGAATAAACACTGCGGGAGGAGCAGGAGGCGCCGGGGCCGGGGCTGGGCTGCACGGGGGGGATGGCAGTCCTGGGGAAGGGTCACTGCCACCAGCGTCCCCCGTGTCCCCTTGGCAGGGCAGGTACTCTCCTGTGCCCTCAGCACCTCGCAGCGCCTGCGGTGAACGATGCTCAGACCTCAGCTCCAGGGCTCTGAAGGTGTTTGAGCATCTCTTCCCTTCAGGGAGGAGAACACGAATGCCCAGGGTGCCCAAGGTGTCCTGGGGTGTGCCCAGCTGAACACGGCTGCTGTCTGCCCCACCTCTCACTTCTTTAATTTCTTTCCCCAGCCTCAGTTTTCCTTGTATTGAAATTTCAAATAAATACGTTGTGTTTTCACTAATACCTTGAGATTGTTTGGGTTGTGAGACATTTCAGTTAGTCTTGATTTCGTGGCATGGGTTGGGTTGGGAGGGGACCTTAAATCCCCCCCAGTGCCACCCCTGCCATGGCAGGGACACCTCCCACTGTCCCAGGTGCTCCAGCCCCAGTGTCCAGCCTGGCCTTGGGCACTGCCAGGGATCCAGGGGCTGCTCTGGGCACCTGTGCCAGGGCCTCATCATTCCAGCTCTGCTCTGCTCATCCCGACGATGGTGAAAATCAGCTCCACTTCAGGTGTGTGGCTGCAGAGGCAGACCCAGAGCTTGGCACAAGGTTTTTGAATTTTAATTTTGAAATTAAAATAACTTTCCGTGCACCAGGGTGAGCTTCCAGCTGCTGGAAAAATCCACCATGAAAAATGGGGCTAATTATTCAGGAAAATGTGTCGTGTAATTAGACATGGATTGTTCTGTTCTCCTTCCTGGGCAGGGAAGAGGTGAGGCCATTGCAATGGCAGGTATTTATATTTATTAATATTTATATCTGCTCAGATTTGTCCCTAGGGGTAAGGCCATACTAGACTCACTGAAAAATAATTCCCAATATTCTTCCTTCTTCCTCTTCTTTAAAAAAAAGTTCCTGTGGAAAAAGCCTGAGTTTAAAGTAATTTGTACCCCACAGAGGTAATTTTCTACCCCACGTTTAGAGAAGAAATGCTCAGAGTAAAGCCGGTAAATGGAGTAGAACAGAGAGCCCTGACAGGATTATTTGTATCCTCGTAAGAAGCGAAGCAAAGTCATCTGCAGGGGAGTGCGGGGTGGGAGAGGCGGCCCAGGGAATACCCAGAATTTCTCTGTGCTTCTGCCCGGGCCCTGCCTGGGGCCGCCTGGCAGAGGCTCCTGCCTGGGAGGGGTGCCCAGCCCTTGGACAGGCTGCCCTGGCAGCAGCTCGGCCCTCGCAGCCAAAAAGAAAGAAATTATTAACAGTGTGGAAAGTGTCTAAGCACTTCAGGTAATTAGGAAATATGTCGGTGCTCTCAAATAAGGTAAATTAAATGTGTGTTAAATAAGTACGGAAAGAAAAGCAAGTGCCAGCCGTGAAACCAGGTATGAATAAAACATTTTCACAGCATTCCCTGGTAATTCAGGGAATTCCCTGGGTGCAGGGCTGGATGTGGGAACAGCCCCGGGCTGTCTCCCCAGTGTGGGCAGCCCCTGGGCTGGTTTGGGGCTCTCAGGGCCACAGGGAAAATGCTCCTGGTGGGAGCTGGAGGGGACAGCCAGGGCTGCCCATCCCCGGGGAGCCAGGGCAGCATCCTCTGCTGGGCCCCAAATCCCTTGGGAGCTCAGGACATCTCTGGGCGCCTCCTGAGCCCCAAAACCTCCTGGGAGCTCAGGACATCCATGGGCACCTCCTGAGCCCCAAACCTGGGAGCTCAGGACATCCATGGGCACCTCCTGAGCCCCAAACCCCCTGGGAGCTCAGGACATCTCTGGGCAGGTCCATGGGCACCTCCTGAGCCCCAAACCTGGGAGCTCAGGACACCCACGGGCAGTTCATGGCTCGGACCCTTTCTAAATCCCCTCCACGGCCTTCCCAGCCTTAACCAAGTGGAAATTAGTCTCGATTTGCCCGCGGGTTGGGCCACACCAGTGCCCTGTGTCCTGCCACGGGACCATTCCTCAGCCTTGGCACCTGTTCCATGTCCCTTCTCTGGGGTTTATTCCGTTTTGGGACGGGCTCTGAGGAGGCAGCACAAGGCTGCAGCCCCTGCCACCAGGAAATATATCTTAACTAACACTTTGATTTCTCACGGAATTGTGAGGCAATTACAGAAATTAAGACAAAAGCCTGATTAATTAGAGGATAAATGGTGACAGATCCCAGTGCAGAGCCAGCAGCATCCCTTAAGGGCAACTTTAAAGTGTTTTTAAGCCTTTTCCTCTTCCTAACTTCCTGCAGTGTGGATGTCCTCTGTTGCTCATTTAAAAGCATCTTCCCACACCCAAATTTTCAGATTTATATGTAAATGCACTGTCGATCAATTAAAAGATAAACCCAACTTTTATGTGGGAATCTAGGAGGAATAAACTCAATAAAATGCAATTTTCATATCCTGATCTTTGTATACAGTGATCAGAAAGCAATTAATCAGATTATTTTTTTTATTGCCCAGTAGTAATTTTCCACTTTGTAGTGATTTTCTCGGTCTATAATTTACAGTTATAAACCATTTTTATATCAAAAAAAAGATAGGTTTCATGGAGAGGATCTGGTGTGATCAAAGCCAGACTAATGAACGGGGCTGGAAATGCAGGATGAGCCCGTGGGGGAATGGCAGCAACACCAGGAGCCCTGTCCCACCAGGGGACAGGAGGGTTCGAGGGAGGGTCTCCAGGCTCAGGGCCATTGGGGTGAAGAATAATTAAAAATAAAAGAGACTCACATGGGCTGTAGTGGTTTCCACGCTCAGGGCCGTTGGGGTAAGAGTATTTTAAATGAAAAGGGACCCTCACGGGCTACTCTGGAGAGCCCCTGGGGCTGCAGGGATGGGCTCGCTGTGCCTGCAGGGGACAGGTGAGCACTGTGACAGCTCTGCCTTCTTTTCCTCTGCCGAGGTCAGGGGGAATGATCGCACACAGGGAACGGAGATCTGAGTTCGGGCTTGGATGTTTATTGTTTCTTCTCTCTTTACAGCCTCACCTGAGCTCTAACCAACAGCTTAGAGACCGGAGGTGAAATGGAGCACCCCTCTTTCCAAGGTTATTTAAGCGCTAATTACCCAATAACGAGGTGACACCTGGATTATTTAGATTTCTGACCCAATCATGACCACCCAAAGCCTGCAATGAGACCTTTTCCACCCAGTTACAGAAAACCGCCCAAACCCGTGGAGAAGAAGGAAGAAGAAGGTGAAGGAGAAGGGCCCAGACAATGCCCCAGATCCTCCGTCCTGCCCCATATATCACTGTATATTAAACTATCCAATTTAAGTGTTTCACCCTGTTCAATCACACCCCACTGTTCAATCATCACATCACACTGTTCAATCACACCCCACTGTTCAATCATCACACCACACTGTTCAATCACACCCCACTGTTCAATCACACCTCACTGTTCAATCACAATCACACTGTTCAATCACACCTCACTGTTCAATCACACCCCACTGTTCAATCACACCCCACTGTTCAATCACACCTCACTGTTCAATCACACCTCACTGTTCAATCACACCCCACTGTTCAATCACACCCCACTGTTCAATCACAATCACACTGTTCAATCACACCTCACTGTTCAATCACACCTCACTGTTCAATCACACCCCACTGTTCAATCACACCCCACTGTTCAATCACACCCCACAGCCCGTCACTCCACCCTAGGAGCCTGTCCCGCGGCTCAGGAGTTCTCATCCTCCAGGGCTCCGGCCAGGAGGGAGCACAGGGGTCAGGACAGGGCTGGGGTGGGAATTAAAGGCCGGGGAAAGGGCCAGAGGAAAGGAGGAGCTCCTCAGGCCGTTCCCTAACTCTGAGACACTCCCAGTGTGGGTTTTGGGGCGGCTTCCCGGGCACTGGAGCAGCTCCACCGCGCTCCCATGGCAGTGTCCGTGCTGGGTCCATAGGGATGGGGCAGCACCCGGGCACACATCCCCGCTGGGGATTCTCCCATCTCGGCTCTGCACTCACGTTCCACAGCAGAGATCCCATGGCACAGCAAAGCTGCTCCTGGGGCAGGAGTGGAATGGTTCCCTTCGGGCTGAAATCTCAGAGGAACCCCCTGGGAATGAGCCCCGGGCTCCTCCAGGGAACTCCGAGTTTCTGGGGGAAGTTGAACCGCACCAAGACACTTCCTTCACCTTTTGAAGACCACCCCGGGGTCCCTTTATTGTGTTTCAATCAAGTTCGTTGTGGACACGTTTGTTTCCATCCTTCACTCCAGCAGACGCTTGGCCAGGCTCTCCCATCAGAATTCCCGGGGCTGATCCTTGGGGCACTGCTGGGACCCTCCTCATCCACCTCACATGTTTTTCATCTCACACAACAGTTCGGATTTCTGCTGTGACTGCAGACATAAATCGTCCTCATTCACTGAACCCAGCTCGCAGCCATATGTTATTGCAGGAGGCTGGATTTTTATATAGTTGTATTTTTTATGTCCAAAACAGTACAAAACTTCTGTTTGCAATCCAAATAAACCCTGTTCTGAACTTCTTTTTTTGTTTTGTTTAGAGATTGTATTTCAACAGCTTGCTTGAAATTAAAACCTAAAGTAGAAATCATAAGACGCCTGATTTATTATTAGTCGTGGGGGAAGATAAATGTTTTCAATCTCTTAATGTCTACAAAGCACTGCAGATCTCACTAGGAACTTGGATGGCTCAGGCAGCTTCCTGGGCATTTTAATCTTCAATGGAAATTCTTTCTCAAAAAAACCCAACCAACAAACAAATAAAAAAAATCAAACCCAAAAATCCCAGCCAAACAAATAATAAAAAAATCCCCTGCAAACACACACACAAATGGAAAGGAATGGAATGGAATGGAATGGAATAGAATAGAATAGAATAGAATAGAATAGAATAGAATAGAATAGAATAGAATAGAATAGAATAGAATAGAATAGAATAGAATAGAATAGAACTCAACCCAAGGGATGGGCAGTTGGGAACGCTGATGGAGCTCAGTGGATGATGTCCCTTCAGGCATTCTCCGGGGCACACAGATAAATACCCGGGAATGGCTTGGTGGGAACAGGGCACAGATAAATACCTGGCAATGTGAGCCCAGCTCCCCAGGGCTGCTGGACCCTTCCGGATACAAACCACAATTCCATCTCTGAGACTGGGCTCCCCCACAGAACAGGCAATTAAAACCGGGCCGCCGCCTTTGATTTTCAATATCTCATTTAAATCTTGTAACAAAGTTCAATTAATGACCTTGAGAAAGTTTTCTAAAATTTAGTGCTGCTTCACCGCAATGCTTTTTATGACTTTTCCTTCTGCACAGCCTTTCTTCTTCCTTTGAATGCAGATAATATTAAGGAAATATTATCTTTGTAAATGCAGGTGAGGTTGATGATATTATTGATTTCAGATAGCTGCCACTTCAAGACAAATTTCCACTTCGGTCTGGAGGTGCGGACCAAAGATTTCCAATGTCCTCAATGATTCAGCACAGCTCTTCCTCCCTGGGGGTGAGAAATGTCTGTGGGGAGGAGCAGGGTGCTGCCGAGGGCTGACCCCTGAGAGAAGAGAGGGATGTGCAGCGGGGGCAGGTGGGCGCCGAGCACATCGACAACCGGGAAACTGCAGAATAAATGAATTCTACTTCTTCAGCCTCAGTCGTGCCCCAGCCACTGACTGCGGCCATCCCGGGACGAACAGCACTGGCTGTGGGGTGTGATTTGGGGTCATCTGTTCCCAAAATCCGAGCGCACGAAGCGCTGGTGCTTCCCCGGCAGCCCCGGGAGGAACCTGCTCCATCCCAGTGCCCCACTCCCTGCGGGCCAGGTGCCTACAGTGGCAGTTCTCATCCCCAAACAATTATAAATCCCCTTTTTGGAGCGCTCCATTCTTCAGCACTGCAGTGCTCAGACACTTCCCGATCTGAAGGCACTTAATGAGATAATTTGCGGAGAGCTTTAACGAGTTCCAGCCATCTCTTGGCTCGATCCCACCGCCACAGTGCTGACTCCCTGCAGCCACTTCCACAGGTACAATTCGGTCCTAGAAATTGGGTGGTTTTTTGAAAGCACTGCAGTCTAAATCATGTCATATTCTCAGTGAAACATTTGGAGAGTAAATGTAGAGTCCTGGAGAGAAAAATGTTACTCACGATTTTCACATAATGGAGCTGCAGCATAAAAACGCCCTGGGCTGAGTAATTGTGAAAGTGGAGCCAAAAATAAAACCCTGAATTTTTTCCCAAAGTGAATTTCAGGCTCCCATATCCATGGCAAGAATAAAAGTTTAATTTCCATCAATATAAAAGGATTAGAGCTTAGATTTGCATGGATTGTCACAGTGCTTGGCTGCAGCAGCCCCAGTCCCTGGCTCAGGCTGGGTGGAGGTTGGCCCACACACTCAGCTGCAGCAGCAAACGGCAGAATCCAAAATCCCATCTTTCCTTCATTTGTTTTGTCCTCTCTGATGTCCGTGTTTAGGTAGAAGTTACACATTCATTAAAGGGTTTAATTGCTCCTTTTGTCCAGGGCGCTGCCTCCAAGAGCAGAGGCAGTGGCCAGGGGCTGGCACAGGGCTCGGCCCCTCCTGAGCCCGAGGAGAACAGAAACCAGAGAGAGGGAAAGGAATTCCAGCAGCGATTACAAACACAGGGTCAGTGTCACAGTCTGACGGGGCGTGTGCCACCAGAGCTGTGCCCACACCACCAAAACTGCGGCCCAGCCCTCCAGGGGCTCTGCTGGACATCGGCAGCCTGCGTGTGTAAATCCAGAATCCCGGAATCATTTCGGCTGGAAAATCCTCCCAGCCCAGGGAGTCCCAGCTGTGCCCCATCCCCACCTTGTCCCCAGGCCAGGGCCATCAGTGTCACCTCCAGGAATTCCTTGGGCACTCCGGGGATGAGGATCCAAAGCTCCCTGGGCACTTCCCA
Organism: Sylvia borin; assembly: GCA_014839755.1. Taxonomy (NCBI): domain Eukaryota; kingdom Metazoa; phylum Chordata; class Aves; order Passeriformes; family Sylviidae; genus Sylvia; species Sylvia borin. Next base: position 736,402 of record CM025968.1, read on the forward strand.
TTCCTGAGCTCCCTTTCCTTGGGGAAATCCCTGCTGCTGACCTTCCCTGGGCCGGGCTGAGGCGCTCCCTGTCCTCCTGGCCTGTTCCCTGGGGGCAGAGGGACCCCCCATCCCTACGGCTCTGCTCTGGCAGAGGTGCCTGGGCTCAGGAGCCTTTGGGGGCGAGTTTTCCTCTTTTTTCCCCTTTGGTTCCTAAGCAAAAGCGACTCTCACAAACCAGGGAACGTTTTGCCGTGTTTCCAGCAGGAGCAGAGACTCCAAGCTCAAATTGCTCTAATAATTTATTCTGGTCTTGAAATCCCCGGGGTTATTTCACAGAAAATGTATTTTAAGTTGTTTGGCTCCAAAATGACAAGATAACAGACGATACATATTCATTTGCTCCCCCAAGATGGTGATGAGATGTTACAAAATAAAGCAGCGGATCCTCCCTCCCCAAACAGGGGACTCGTGGCTTTATCTCGCCGATAGCACCCGAATTGTGCTGCCATTTATCTCGAGGGGGTGTTTATGGAAGGGATTGTTTGCAGCTGGAGCTACAAGGCATGAAACAAACTGATAATGGAACTTTCTTTTGAAGCTCATTCTTTTGCAGTGGCATTTTTCCTTTTTTTCCTTTATGAGCTTCATGACAGGCGAGCAGTAATTTCCTTTCTGTATTTTAGCACAAACAACAGATTAGTGTCACACTGTTTGCTGGGAGCCTTTGCTCGCTGCTCGCATGAGCACTTGTTGGTGTTTGGCGTCTTCCAAATAAATAATGTGGTCATTCACAAAGATAAAAAGCAGAAACGTCTCCCTGGCACGGCTCCTGAGCTGCGGAAGCAGAGGCAGAGGTGAGGAATGGCGTTTGCGGTGTGAATCACAGAACACACGGGCCAGGAGTTTGTCTTCTCGCAGAGACACGACACAGCCCCGGGCTCTGCAAACACGCCAGTCCACGGGCGAGAACGTCACTCAAATTAACTGCATAAATCACGGAGGGTAAATTATTTATTTGGGGAGTATGTAGAACACGGAATATAACCTCGTAGAAAAAAAATTACTTTAATTTTTGCCCTTCTTCACACAATGATTAATTATTTTCTCTTCCTTTTACTAATATCACTGTGAGAAGCCACAAGGAAACGTAGCAAGGCTGTTCCTCCTGTTTCTCTGATGTGTTTTGTTCAAGGCAAAGTTTTCTGTTCTTCCACTCTTCCTCTCTCAGCGGAGGATGAACCTCCTCGCCACGTCTGGGCTGCAGCCCTCGTTTAGAGCCCTCTGCGAGCCTTTACCTGCTCACCACGAGCCTTTCCTGCTGTGGTCAAAGTCTCCTTCGGTCCCAGAGGATTCCCCGGAGCACCGGCAGCCCCGAGGCTGCCCCAGCCCTGCCCAGGGTGGCACAGCCCCCGGCTCCGTGCTCGGCCAGCCCGGCTGGGGTCAGCCCACTGCCAAAGCTGCAGCCTTGGCCCCGAGCCCCACGCTCCGAACACAGCCTCAGACGGGCCGGCCTTGTGCCAGAGGGTGACACATCCTCCGTGGGGCTGCTGAGAACGGGGCCACTGCAGCAGCTCCGGACTGGAGTGATGACCCTGGGCTGGGGACAGCCACCGGCCGCGGGAGTGACAGCAGCGGTGACAGCACAGCACACACAGGGCAGGGGAAAGCAGCCGGCAGCGACCAGCAGAGCACAGAATTCCAGAATCCCAGAATCCCAGAACCCAGAATCCCAGAATCCTGAATCCCAGAGTCCTGAATCCCAGAGTCCCAGAATCCCTGAATCCCAGAATCCCAGAATCCCAGAATCCCAGAATCCCAGAATCCCAGAATCCCAGAATCCCAGAGTCCTGAATCCCAGAATCCCAGAATCCTGAATCCCAGAGCCCTGAATCCCAGAATCCCAGAATCCCAGAATCCCGAATCCCAGAATCCCAGAATCCTGAATCCCAGAATGCTGAATCCTGAATCCCAGAATGCTGAATCCCAGAATGCTGAATCCCAGAATCCCAGAGTCCTGAATCCCAGAATCCCAGAATCCCTGAATGCTGAATCCCAGAGTCCCGAATCCCAGAATCCCAGAGCCCTGAATCCCAGAGTCCCAGAATCCCAGAGTCCCAGAATCCCAGAGCCCTGAATCTCAGAATCCTGAATCCCAGAAACCCAGAATCCTGAATCCCAGAATCCCAGAATCCCAGAACCCCAGCGCCCTGAGGCTGGGAAAGTCCTCCAAGGCCATCCAGTTCAGTCTGTGCTCAGTGCCCACGTTGTCACCACCTCAGGGCACCGAGTGCCACCTGCCCCGCAGGAGGAGGGACACCTGGGCTGGCAGGGCTGGCAGGGGGAGGATGGCAGTGCCCAGCACAGGGACACGGCTGCTGCTGCCATCCAACAACCTCCAGGGTGTCCTGGGCTGTGTCCCAACCAGTTGTCACCTTTCTCCCCTGAACGGGCCCGTGTCACTCGGCAGTTTATTCACAAAGAGGAAAAACACGGAGCAGCAGCAGCAGCAATGGCACTAACAGGGAACAGGGAACGGCAGGAAAATTGGGAATTCTGCCTTTTGCCAAGTGCGTGAGGGAGCAGAACATCAACTCAGCCAAAGCAGCCCCGGCAGAGGGGCAGCTCCGGGTGTGAATGGAACAATATCTCACTTCCTGGGGAAAAAAATAAATCAGGCTATTGGTCAAGATGTTTCCATGGAAACGGATATAATTTCATTTTAGTGATGGATTACACAGGAAAACTCCAGGGAGGTTTGAGATGATGGAGTTTCATCTGACAGACTCTTTCTCCGGAGTTATTCGGCAGTTGTGGTGATGTTTTACATTTTAGACAAGCATTTATAACCCCCTATTTTCTATTTTCAATAACCATTTTACACACAGGAGTTGTGTGGGACAGTCACAGTCTTGGCGAAGCCCCGGGGTTTGTTCAGGCCCAGGGATGGGGCTCGCAGCAGTAAAACTTCCCCATCAATTCTGTATTTGCCCCTTTCTGGACCTGGAGCAGCGCTGAGTCAGCAAGTGACGAAATCTGAGCTCTTTGTTTTTAAAAGGTGTTTCTGCTGCAGGTGTAAAACACAGGCACAGCAGGTGGAAGGAAGGGAATTTTATTTCTTTTGAGGGGATCAGTATTCCACAGTGGGGAAAGTGATGTATTCCCAGGCATCCTTTTATAAACAGCGTTTCGTTATGCCCATTATCATAACGGGCCTCTTCATCTCCTCTGTCAATATTGGCTCCATCAGGCACGGTCTTATCTTTAAAGTGAAAACTCCATCACTGACCGAAGGGAAAAAACACCTTAACACCCACCTGCTAATTGGTGTTGGAGGCTGGAGGCCCGGGGGACTTTGGGGAGCTCCTGCAGGGTGACAGGGATGTGTGTTTGAGCTGCTGAACGCCCTCCCCAGGGCTCAGCAGAGGGCTGGCAGGAGGAGCAGCACCCACCGCGGGGACAGAGTGACCTGGGGACTCACCACAGGGGACAGAGTGACCAGGGACCCACCACAGAGTGACCTGGGAAGTCACCATAGGGGACAGAGTGACCTGGGGACCCATCACACTGACAGAGTGACCCAGGGACCCATCACAGGGGACACAGTGACCCAAGGACTCACCACAGGGACAGAGTGACCTGGGGACCCACCGCAGGGACAGAGTGACCTGGGGACCCACCACAGAGTGACCTGGGGAGTCACCATAGGGGACAGAGTGACCTGGGGACCCATCACAGGGACACAGTGACCTGGGGACCCAGCACAGTGTTGGCCCAGCCCAAGCTGCCCTTGCCCTGGAGGGGACGTGCTGCCCTTGCCTGGGCTGGGGGGGCTGTGCAGCACCCAGAAAGTGAAAAATGAACCGTTCTGCGAGCCTGTGCACGGAGTTACAGTGACATTCCTGCCTGGAAAGGTTCCCCTGGAGCCCCAGGGCTGCCCCTGGCAGAGCACCCCGCTCCTGCTGCTGCTGGGAGGAGCAGCAGGTGATGGAGGGTGGGTCTGAGCACTGGCAGCCCCTCTTCCCGAGGCTTCCTCAGCCTCCAGACACCAGCCAGACCCTTGGCCAGGCACTTTGCTGCCGTGAAATCGTCATAAAAGCCTCTCCCTGCTGCTTAGTGCGGGGGGAGAGCTTTACTGTTAATAATAACATCGGACAATTACTGATTGATAATTCAGCCATGGCCCTTGGGGAACGCAGCCAGGGGGTCTCAGGTGTCACCCTGGGGCACAAGGGCTGTGTTTTCACTCCCCTGTGACCCTGGGCGGGGCTGCACACTCAGGCTGCCCGGGAACGGAGCCCCAGCACTGCTGGAACCTGCTGGGGGAGGAGGAGCAGTCAGAGCTGACCTCCGCGGCTGCTGTCAGGGATGAAGAAGGGACAGAGGGCACAGTGTGCACGGGGCAGTGGCAGCCCAGGCCGGCCCCAGGTGCCTTCATTGGAGAGAAGAGTCTCAGCAGCAGCTCCCTGGCAGCGCTGGGCACACCCCAATTAACACCTCACCCTCTCATGGAATCACAGAGGACAGGGAGAAGGAGTTCACCGAGTCCACGGAGCTCGAAGGGACCCGTCCTGAGGGCAAGGAGCGCAGACTTGGCAGGTTTTACAGACTTCAGACAACAAATTTCCATCCTTCTGGGGCCTCCTGCTGGGCTTCTCCATTCTGCCCAGCTAACGAAAATGTATTTAAATAAAATAGAGTAGAAGAAAATGATATCAAATAAAATAAGTTCCGTGGGAAGAGGTGTGTAACCTCAGGTTTTTAAGGCAGTTTCCTTCAGCCATGTGAGTTTCTGGGTTTGTTTGCTTTGCTTTCCTTCAATATTTACAGGAGGAAGTTTCAATTGCTTTGCTTAATGCAAACAGTGAAGCCCTTGTGTGCTTTACTGGCATAAATATTTGTTTTATTTAAAATCTACTTAGCTGAAAGATCAACAACAGAGGAAGAAATCAGAAATTACACTGGAATTTAAGAGGAAGAACAGCAATTAACTCTGCCAAGGTGTTAACCTTTTTAAAATGCTGCCTTTGATGAGTGAGCACGAACATGTAGGAATTGTTCACAACTCATTTTCTCCATTTCAATCCATTTTTCCCTCCCCTTTCCTCATCCCCCTCGGTGATCCTTTTCCATCCCCACTGCTGTGATGGAGACAGGAATTTGAGGGCAGGGCCAATGTGCAAACGGACCAAAACTTATCCAAGTGTGAGACTCGTGACTGTTTGTCCATTTTGTGACCATTTTGTGACCAATTTGTGACCAGTTTGGGTCCATTTTGTGCCCATTTTGGGTCCCCCTTGGGTGCAGCCCTGGCCAGGCTCCTGTCCTGCCCAAGGTGTCTCCTGGAGGCCTTTGAATAAATGTCCCCTTTATTCCCCAGCTGTGCCCAGTCCGTGTCCCCGCTCAGCCCTGCCGAGGTGTGCACAGGGAGGGCTCAGGTGTCCCTCCTTGTCCCCCACTGGGCCATCCCCAGCCAGGGTGAGCCCCTTGCCCTCTGTGTCCTGTGCAGCAGCCTGGGGCTGGGCAGGCACTTTTCGGGCTGTGTGGGAGCAAACAGCAGCCCTGAGTTGTGTCCTTACCCATGTCCAGCAGCACTCCTGGGTTGTGTCCTTACCCATTCCTGCAGCACTCCTGGGTTGTGTCATTACCCATGTCCAGCAGCCCTGGGCTGTGTCCTTACCCATGTCCAGCAGCCCTGGGCTGTGTCCTTACCCATGTCCAGCAGCACTCCTGGGCTGTGTCCTTACCCATGTCCAGCAGCACTCCTGGGCTGTGTCCTTACCCATTCCTGCAGCACTCCTGGGCTGTGTCCTTACCCATGTCCAGCAGCACTCCTGGGTTGTGTCATTACCCATGTCCTGCAGCAGTCCTGGGTTGTGTCCTTACCCATGTCCAGCAGCCCTGGGTTGTGTCCTTACCCATGTCCTGCAGCAGTCCTGGGTTGTGTCCTTACCCATTCCTGCAGCACTCCTGGGCTGTGTCCTTACCCATGTCCTGCCTGTTGCAGAGGAGAGGACACGGCCCCTGAGGGCACGGCGCTGGGAAAAGGGAACTGGCTGGTTCTGGAGCAGGGAAGCTCCAGGCAGAGGGGGCAGAGCCCTCCCGTGCTGTGCCCTGCTCTGGCCTTGCAGGGCCAGCACTCTCTGCCCAGCCCCTGACCCTCCTTTTAGGCACCAGGAGAGGCACTGGCACAGTGATTTATCTGCTCCAAAGGCACCTGTGAGACAGCAGATACAGGATTTCACCAGCTGATGAGTTAAGAGCAAGGTTCACTTATCTTATGATTCAATATAGTGGGAGACAGTCGTTTTTATAAATTAAAGAGCACCAGACTGAGATACATTCATCACAGATTAGCTGAGGTTCTTCCTTGAAGGGGCTCATTGAAATGTGTGTGATGCTCATTGTTGTGTGAGATGCTGTTTGAAACTTTTAACAACAAGATAAAAGCTTGTGACTGGGAGAAAGAACTGCTGTCATTGCTGGATTTAATAAATCTTCGGCAGGGACAATAAGCCTGAGATAAACCCAGACAAAGCCTCTTGCTTGGGAGTTATTTTGGCAGGTGGAGAGGAAGGACGTTCTGTCATTGTGGTTTGGGACTGTGCACTGGGCTGCTGGAACCTTCCAGGAGCCCGAGGAGAGGCTCTGGCGTTCCCTGGGCACTTCCAGGGCTGCCTGGGGGAAAAGGGGCCGTGGGATTGCCCAGTGCCACCCTCTGGCACCAGTCGGAGGCTCAGCACCAAAAACCTGGAGGAAAAAATAAAGCTGAGGTTATTCTTAAGGAAAAGAAAAAAAGAGTGTTCTTCTTGGGTGGCACAAACTGACAGCATTTGCTGAAAAGAAAATGTACCGAAAGTAAGTAAGCGCATGGTCCAAGGGGAATTGAATCCCAGAATCATTAAGGTTGGAAAAGACCTCCAAGACCATCGATCCAAGTGTCCAGCAGCACGTCCCTGAGCACCACTGCAAAGTGCCACATGTCACTGGCTGACCTCCCCCAGGGCTGGGGACGCCGCCACTCACCTGCTCCAGTGCTCAGCCAGTCCTTCAGAGAACACACTGTAATTAATACAGGATAACCGTTCAAATCAAACGTTCATTTCATTTTAATTCATAATCTAATGATAAAATTCAATTGTTCAAATTAAAGATTTTTTAACATTATTGTCTATTAATAATAAATAATTGTGGTTGCATCCAGGCCAGCAAATGGAGATCCCTGCTCCCACAGGGCTCCCCGGGGACAGAAATCACCTGCCCCAGGACTCTCCTCTCCCATCCTGGGTGAAGCTCTGACGATGGGAAGCTCAGGGTGGAGCAGGGGATTGAAGTTGGCAGCCCCAGACGCGGGAGGTGGAAGTTCAAATCCATTTGCTGCCAGCTGTGGGTGAGGGTGAATGGGAGCAGAAGCAATCCCAGAGGGCACAGCCCGCACCTCCCGGGTTTGTTCTCTGCGTTCTGCCACCCTCAAGACGCTCCAAATCTGCCTTTTTGACGTGGTTTTGGGGAGGCCTGGGGCACCGAGGGCTGCCGATGGGCTTTGGACTCCTCAGGAGCCAGAGCAGCGCCAGGCTGGATGGAAGCAGCACCTCACCCCTCAGCTCTTATTAATCTATTAGAAATCATATTAATTATGCCACTAGCACAAAAAAGCAATTATCAAAATATTTTGCTAAACATCTTAAAAAAATGTTATTTACCAAAACCCACTCGACTGTATCAAAGCCTTGACGAAAAGCTCTCATAGCCATTAATAAATATGTTTGATTAGCACTTTCATGGATGCACAGATTCTGCATATGGGAGCATTATAGTGCATTTAATTATATATAAAGGCAATTAATGTCACAAATTAAGACTAAGCTCTGACTCGGGCTAAATAATTGTCATTATCTATCATACAACATGCCCAGAAAGCTTAACTCTGCAATGATTTTAATGAACAATAAACTTGGCATTTACATACCAAAACAATTTGGTGTAATTCAGTCTCAATAATAAACGGCAGCAACAACAAAGAAATCACTCCCATTCTTGGGGATTTTTTTCCTTTCACGCTCACAGGGGCGTTTTTCACAGCACGTCAGGACGGGAAGGGAACAGTTCCTGCCTGCAGCTGGGTCCCACAGCACAGCCCGGGGGCCAGGGGATGCTCCAGCCCCACAGCACCCCAGGGAGTCACTCCTGTCACCTGGATCATTCCAGGGCAGGACAGCTCCCCACGGGTGTCCCCAGCACCCCAGGGAGTCACTCCTGCCACCTGGATCATTCCAGGGGAGGACAGCTCCCCACGGGTGTCCCCAGCACCCCAGGGAGTCCCTCCTGTCACCTGGATCAGTCCAGGGCAGGACAGCTCCCCACGGGTGACTCCAGCACCCCAGGGAGTCACTCCTGCCACCTGGACCCCTCCAGGGCAGGACAGCTCCCCTGGGTGTCCCCAGCACCCCAGGGAGTCCCTCCTGTCACCTGGATCATTCCAGGGCAGGACAGCTACCCATGGGTGTCCCCAGCACCCCAGGGAGTCCCTCCTGTCACCTGGACCCCTCCAGGGCAGGACAGCTCAGGTGAATGCCACCAGCTTTCCTTGTCCAAACTGGAAACAGCCCAGCACTGACAGGACAGACACTGGGTGGCCTTGAGGCAAAGGCTGCACAGGGCCCAGGTGTGAAAACATCCCTGACAGGGACCAAACCAGTGCAGAAATTCTGCACGGACCAAACCAGTACAGACTCCAGGGACCAAACCAGTACAAACTGCAGGGACAGGGACCAAACCAGTACAAACTCCAGGGACAGGGACCAAACCAGTACGAACTCCAGGGACAGGGACCAAACCAGTATGTGACACCGGTGTGCACTCCTGGGGAATGAAATGAGGCTGTTATGGAAACAATGGTAACGCTGCACTGATGCTAAGTGCAGCCAATTGTGAAATAAAAGACTCTAAATGGAGTTAAAGGCCCGTGGTTTTGTGTTTGAAAAGGAGCTGTGTGGGTGTAATAGTGTGGTGTCGTTTGTGAAATAAAAATAAAAATTGATCCACAGTGCAGAGCAACATCTTCACCTCGTGTCAGCTCCTAAACCTGAGCCTTGCTGGGCTCAGGGACTTGCTTCAGTCTGATGCATAGAAATAGGGCTGGAGGTGATAAAAAATTACTAATGCATTTTACTATTAAGTATTAAAAAACAAATATATATTTATTCCGACCGGCATGATTACCTGGTGGTTTTCAGTTCTGTTTGTGTGTGTTGTAGCAGGATGCTCTGCCCAGAATGGGGTAAAACAACTCCCCAAGGCTCTGCTCACAAAGCTGCCAGTGCTGGGGCAAGGGGCTCACGCTGCTTTTGGGGTCACTAATGCTGAGCCCTAAAGCCTCCCTCAAATAAAGAGTTTCTCTGAGCCAGGAACGTTTGTTTGATGGCAGCGTGCGTGTTTAACCCAACGCGGGCTCTGTCCCCGCGGTTCTGGGCACAGGGAAAGCTGCAGCACCTCTGCGCTCACCATCAGGTGATTAGTGTGTGGCTCAGGAAGCCTTTAGCTGGCCCGGTGTCAGCGCAGCTCCCGGCCAGGCCAGGAGCATCCCCGGCTCCTGCAGGGTGAGCCTGGCACACCCAGCTCCTCACCAGAGCCTGCCGCCGCTGTCACAGCTCCTCTTGACGCTGATTAACTCATCAGGATAATTGACCGAGTTGTCTGCGGATAAATGGGAGGTAAACACCTTCGGCAGGATGTGTCAGAGCAGCGGAGCCGTGGCTGCCATGCCGAAGGTGCTGCAGGTGCCGTGCTGCACAGGAATGAGGCTCCTCTCTCCTCCTGCCTCAGCTTTTCCCTTTCCCTGCCCCGGCTCACCCAGCCCGAGCCTGGCAGGCTGACTGGGATTAATCGCTCCCGTCATTACCTTCTGGCGTGCTGTTGGAAGGTAACGTCCTTCAAAGGCACCAGGAGTGCCGACAGCAGCTTTGCAGTGATCGCACAGACGGGAGGTTGGCACCGTGGGACCTCAGCCTGGCTTTTGGGGCTGTGGGACCCCAGCCTGGCTTTTGGGGCTGTGGGACTCCAGCCTGGCTTTTGGGGCTGTGGGACCCCAGCCTGGCTTTTGGGGCTGTGGGATCCCAGCCTGGCTTTTGGGGCTGTGGGACCCCAGCCTGGCTTTTGGGGCTGTGGGACCCCAGCCTGGCTTTTGGGGCTGTGGGACTCCAGCCTGGCTTTTGGGGCTGTGGGACCCCAGCCTGGCTTTTGGGGCTGTGGGATCCCAGCCTGGCTTTTGGGGCTGTGGGACCCCAGCCTGGCTTTTGGGGCTGCTCCAGACCTTTCCAAACCCCTTTCAAGCACTTCTCCCCCTGCACTCGGCTGCCCCAGGACCTCCTCCAGACTGCTCCCTGTGCACAGGCCCCTCTGCGCCGGGTTTTCGGCTGTCTGTCAATGCCGTGAAATAAATGTTAAGTCACGAGGGGGAAGGGGGAGGGAACAACTGAAAAAATATATTTATTGGAGTAAATAAAAAAAAGTTAACCAAAATCCTTTATTGATACATTCTTGGATAATATCACAGGATCGAGAGAATGGAAGGGGAGGGAGGAGGTTGCGGCAAAGATTGGTTTCACTAAATTGGCACATAAGCAGCAAGATTAACGAAATTACTTATTACAAACAGTATAAAACATACATGCTTCTGTAAGTCCTTATCACACTGGTCAATCATGGTGGGGCATCAACAAAGAAAAACCTCAAGACATGTAAAAGCCATATTCTTTCCTCCAAATATCATAAGAATCATTGAAATTATTGCAAAATAGTCATATACCTTAAAGAAAAGAACGAAATAGAACACAAATACAAATATCAAACATAAATTATTAACATGTACCATAAAATACATTACTGGCATGCATTCCAAAGATCAAGACCTCTACTAAAACTCAGCAAAAATCCTTCCTGCTCCCTCTGCAGCCCATCGGAGGTGTGAAGGGGGGGGACAAACTTCGCCAGCACAGTTTTTGGTCTTTAAATTCTCTTTTTTTGTTCGTTTGTTTTGTTTAGTTAAAAAAAATAAGGTATATGGATCGCAGTGATACAAGAGTAATGATACAAGTCATGTACACAGGCCTCAGATCCTCGGGTGTCGGTCGGTGCCCAGAGCACAGCGCCTCAACCAAACTGTGCCTCCAAAAAACCCCAAACAGCGACCTGGGAACGACACGGATGGCCGTATGCAAAAAAATCCTCACAAACTGTACAGAGAGTTGAAAAACTTGCAGTCTGGAAGTACATAGAAAGACAGAATTAGCCCCTTGGAGCGGCGAGCGGCCGAGCGCTGCCGAGGCGGGTCCGGGTCCGGCTGTGCCCGTGAGGGGCCGGCAGCGCTGGGGACATCCCGGGGACACCGGGGACACCGGGGACATCCCGGGGACACCGGGGACATCTCGGGAGCGGCCTCCTCTGGCCTCCCCGGCCGGAGCCCCGCGCTGGAGCTGGGCCGGCCCTGGCCCACGGCGGCTGCCTCAGATCACCAGGTTGTTGTAGCTGACGTATTTCTTCTTGGCAGCCGGGCCTGTGGGACAAGGGACACGGGTCAGAGCCCAGGGGGCTGGGGACACGGGAATGGGGACATGGGAATGGGGACACAGGGAATGGAGCTGTGCCGGGAATGGGGACACGGGAATGGGGACATGGGAATGGGGACACGGGAATGGGGACATGGGAATGGGGACACAGGGAATGGGGCTGTGCCGGGAATGGGGACACGGGAATGGGGACATGGGAATGGGGACATGGGAATGGGGACACACTGGGAATGGGGACACACCAGGAATGGGGACACATTGAGAATGGGGACACAGAAATGGGGACACGGGAATGGGGACCCTCCAGGAATGGGGACCCCCCAGGAATGGGGACACACTGGGAATGGGGACACACCGGGAATGGGGACACAGGAATGGGGACACACTGGGAATGGGGACACACCGGGAATGGAGACACGCCCGTGGCTCCCGTCCCCAGCTCCCACCCACAGGCTCCAGGCTGGCGGCTCCAGCCCCAGCCCCAGCCCCAGCCCCAGCCCCAGCCCCAGCCCCAGCGCTGGCTATAAACAGAATTAGCCCGGATTGATTTTGTCAGGCTCCCACAGTCTGGCTGACTGCGCTGCTCAGGCACCACAACCAGATCCTATTAAGATTTCTTTCTTACAAAAACAGTGACATTTCCTCCAACTTCTAAAATCTCTTGGGCTAAACTTGGCTTTTCTCATGGATAAAGTGATTGTTATTCAAGTTTTATGACTTCAGAGAACTTTTCAATATGGGGATGAAGGTACCAACTTTCCTAATTATGACCTTCAAATCCAATCTGTTTGCAAACAGAAGGAAATCAAACCAGTCAGAATTTTATGAGCACCACTACACGCGCCAGTCAAGAAAAACTGCAAATATTTGCAGCTGAACACAAAGCAAAATGTTCTGCAGTACTCTGGCAACGCTGACAGATCGAGGCCACAGAACCACGGAATATCCTGAGTGGGAAGGGACCCACCAGGATCATCCTGTCCCTGCACAGACCCCCCAGATCCCACCCTGGGCATCCCTGGAGTGCTGTCCAAAGGCTCCTGGAGCTCTGGCACTGCCCATTCCCTGGGGAGCCTGGGCAGTGCCCAGCACCCTCTGGGGATGAACCTTTCCTGATCTCCAATTAAACTCCACAGAGACCAGAAAAAGAGCCTGGATTTACAGTTATCCCGGTTTGCTGAAACGCTGAAGTCAAAATCCCACAGTCTTTTGGACTCCCAGAGCTCTGTGTGTGTCCCCAGCATCTCCTGCATCTCTGCCACTCCTGAGCATCCTTACCAGCCCCTGAGCATCCTCTACATCTCTGCCAGCTCCCCAAGCACCCCCGAGCCCCCAGAGCCCAGACACAGCTCCCTCTGCTCCCACCCAGGCTGGGGTGTCCCCCCGGGGGTGTCACCAGCCAGCAGTGTCACCTCTCAGCCATCACTGCTGGTTTTGCAGGAACACTTGCTCTGCCCTCGCCCAGCAATTCAGACTGTTCTGGGCACAGAGTGCAGATCAATATTTCCCGTGGGGTTCCCTGTTTCCCTGACAAAGACAAGGAAAGGATTTTAGCCCCGGGTGTTTCCGAGATGGACACGTAGGAGCAGAACACGTGTGGCTGCAGCCCTTTGCAGTGTTATCCTGAAAGCCTCATTCAGCTCTTCCCTCATGCCCCAGACAGGAGCCAGCGCTGTCTGTTCAATCAAGGACTGATCCCACAAAGTGCTGATCATCTTCACTTCCCATTAACTTCTCTTGCACACGAAGGTGTCCAACACCTGCCAGGATAAAACTCATTATCCTTCAAGGCTGCACTACATATATCCAATAAACTGGGGAACGCTATTAAACGCTGAAGAAGGGTAAAATGAGCCTGGGAAAAAAAATGTCACCATGGAACAGGTTGCAAAGTAATTCCAGGTATTATTTTGTGATGTACTTCAGCTTTAGCCATTACATGCTCCAATTTCAGGGAGCAGCAGGTTGCTGTGACAGAGATTTCGTGCTCCCACTGCCAGTTCAGACCGTGGCAGCCCTCCAGTGCCCCGGGAGTGACCGGGGCTCTCAGCAGAGCCAGGCATTTGCTGGTGAGTTTTCTCACCAGTTCAGCCCCAGAACTCCTTTCCCATTTGCACCAGGACAAGGAACGAGCGGAGCCAAAGGGCTGGAGCCAAGGAATGCTGAGGGTTGTCTACCTGGAGGGGCCCTGAGACAGTGACACAATCCTTGGCACGGCCCTGCCCCGCCGGGATAACGGAGCTGACAAGAGCATCATCCATCATCCCGATGCGATGATCAATAAAAGGCGTGTTGTTTTCAGAGAGAAAAGACAATCTTGCTCGTTCAGAGGCTGTTGGGCCGGGGGGATCACGTCCCTGAAGGGTGCCTCTCCCCACTCCGCTGCGGCACTAACCCCGGCAATCTGCAGCCTCTGAGCAGCTCCAGACACGTCCCGGGCTTGGAGCGCTCGGGAGAGAGTCTGCCTGGGCAATGGACCCCCTGAGCCACAGCTCGTCATTAGCCTTGGCAATTAGCACCAGGTCGGGCTGTGATTTCCCTCAGAGGAATTAATTTACAGGCGGACGGGGGACGCCAATGGGCCAGCGGCGCCCCCGGGCTGAGGTGCGGCCCGCACGGCGCTCCGGGCTCGGGCACGGCACGGCACGGCACCGGCACCGGCACCGGCACCGGCACCGGCACCGGCACCGGCACCGGCACCGGCACCGACAGCGCACGGAGCGCTCACACACAGAGAGGGCTGCGGTACCGAGCACGGCCCGGCTCCGCACAGCCACAGCCCTTTACCGGCCGTCAGGGTCACTGATGGTCACTAACACACACAGCCCTGTCCCGCCTGCCTCGGGGCCCGCAGCGAGCCCAGGGCAGCGTGTGCGCCGTGGGGACACTGCCCCTGGGGACACTGCCCGGGGGGACATTGCCCCTGGGGACACTGCCCGTGGGGACACTGCCCCTGGGGACACTGCCCGTGGGGACACTGCCTGTGGGGACATTCCCCGTGGGGACACTGCTCGTGGGGACACTGCCCGTGGGGACACTGCCCATAGGGACACTGCCCGTGGGGACATTCCCCGTGGGGACACTGCCCGTGGGGACACTGCCCGTGGGGACACTGCCCATAGGGACACTGCCCGTGGGGACATTGCCCCTGGGGACACTGCTCGTGGGGACACTGTCCCTGGGGACACTGCTCGTGGGGACACTGCCCGTGGGGACACTGCCCCTGGGGACACTGCCCGTGGGGACACTGTCCCTGGGGACACTGCCCGTGGGGACATTGCCCGTGGGGACACTGCCCGTGGGGACATTGCCCGTGGGGACACTGCCCGTGGGGACACTGCCCGTGGGGACATTCCCCGTGGGGACACTGCCCGTGGGGACACTGCCCCTGGGGACACTGCCCGTGGGGACACTGTCCCTGGGGACACTGCCCGTGGGGACATTGCCCGTGGGGACACTGCCCGTGGGGACATTGCCCGTGGGGACACTGCCCATAGGGACACTGCCCGTGGGGACACTGCCCGGGGGGACACTGCCCATAGGGACACTGCCCGTGGGGACATTCCCCGTGGGGACACTGCCCATAGGGACACTGCCCGTGGGGACGTTCCCCGTGGGGACATTCCCCGTGGGGAGCCGCGGACCCGCTCAGCAGCCGAGGCTGGCAAAGCCCCTGAGATCAGCGAGTCCAACCTGCAGCTGACACCACCACGGCCACCAAACCTGGCACTGGGGCCACCTCAGCTCGCCTTTGGAACACCTCCAGGGACGGGGACTCCATCCACCACCTCCACGGGGAGCCTGAGCACTCCTTCAGGGAAGCAATTCCTCCTATTGCCCAGCCCGAAGTTCCCCTGCCGCAGCCCGAGGCAGGTTCCCCTCCTGTCCTGGCAGAGGTGTCACCCACGCTGTCACCCATGTCACGGCACACACAGACACCACCAGAACCCTACAGCTGCACGAGGAAACCGAGGAGCATTCCATGGGGCACAGGAATTCATTCCCTGCCAGTGCAGTGAGAGCCTACACCCATCCCCTCCAGGATGGGGAACAGCTGCATCTCTCTGCCAATAACACACAAAAACAAACACACAGAAGCAAAAAAATCCTCTTTGGACTTATGAGTTTCATCACTTGACTGGTTTTCATTATCTTGGGCACAGGTCACAAAGAAAGGAGCTCCCCCAGCACCCCAGAGAAGGCAGAGCTGTCAATACTGACTCAGGGCGAGATGTAATCACTCGCACTTCAATTTTATGCACATTTGTAACCTCTTCCATGCTTAAAGAGCAAAGATTTACAGTGCAAGAAATGAATTTTATTGCAGCCCCCAGGCACCTCAAGCTATCAGACATATGAAACATCATCTGAGCATTCCCAGCTCGGAGCAGGGCTGGACACCGGGATGGCTCCGAGCCTGAACTGCTGCTCTGATTCCCTCGGCAGTCACTGGGCCAGATAATTCTTAGCTCCTCTCTTTCATTTCCTTAATTCTGGCTTAGCAACCCATATCATTCGTGCCAGGCAGAGCAGAGGCTGATTATTAAATCCTACTTCTAGTCTATCTAAAAGCAAAATGGAGCTACGTGGCTTCTCCTCCATCTCTGCCAGAAAGACAGAGCTCTCCCCATGCTCTGCTGCCTTTCAATTGGGGAATTTAGATGAGAGCGAGATGAAAGCAAAAGGCCTAAATGATCATACACGCTTGCCCAAACCCCAACAAATGCAATGAAGCTTGGAGAAAATAATTTTAAATTTGGTATCTAAATGTAAATGGATTGTTCTTTCACATTTTGACATCTCTGTCGTTGTGCTAGCACAGTGTTCTGGCACCTGCTCAGGTCTCTCAGTGGCTGCACTGTACAAAGCCACGTCACTGCCTGTGCTGATGGGTCCCTCCAGCCCGGACCTGCGGCTTTGGTGCCGAGGAGCAATGGAGCATCGTGTTCTAACAATACCATATCAGGAAATTAAATAACAAATATAACATTAGGACAAAGTGTGTTCCTCCCTAATTGCTTTGCAGCCTTCTCTTAGGAATTCTGTCCCCAGCTGTCAGACTGCCCTGGGGCTCCTGGGGCAGCAGCAGAGCCGGGAACAGGACGGCATTCCGGGAGCGGGAGGTTCCTCCAGACAGCACCAGGCAGGGCCAGGGGCTCAAAGCATTCCACGTTTGCTCATTTCTGATGATTCTGGGCCACAATGGGCCAGCTGTCAGCTGGTGATGAGCTGGCCAGGCCCTGGATGTGCCAGCCACAGGACACGCTCAGGGGACACCTCAGGCGGCACAATGCTCAGGTGACACAATGCTCAGGTGACAACATCAGAGAGTCACTGAATTGTTGGGAAACTCCTCCAACATCATCAAGTCAACCCTTCCCAGCACTGCCTAGGCCACCACTGCCCTGTGTCCCCAAGTGCCACATCCACACAGCTTCTAAATCCCTTTAGGCATGGGGACTCCCCCCCTGCCCTGGGCAGCTGTGCCAGGGCTGGGCAGCCCTTTCAGGACAGAAATTCTCTCTAAGATCCAACCTAAACCTTCCCTCGTGCAGCTCAAGGCCATTTTGTCATGTCCTGTGACAAATCCTGATTCTGATGGCCATGGCCCTTTAGGTTCTCCAGCAGAATAACTGGGTGATTGTCCTTAGGAGCCACTGAAAATCCCAAAGCTGGCTGGAACTGTCAGGGGAGAGAGCCAGAGCACCCTGCTCTGTGCACCCTGGATGTGCCTGAGCACCCTGGATGTGTCAGAGCACCCTGCTCTGTGCACCCTGGATGTGCCTGAGCACCCTGCTCTGTGCAGCCTGGATGTGCCTGAGCACCCTGGATGTGCACGGCTCTCCTGCTCTGTGCACCCTGGATGTGCCCGGCTCACCTCGGGGCGTTCAGAATGCAATTAACAATGGGACTTCCTTCGGCTCATCAGAATAATGAGGTTTGTGCATGTGCATGCCCATGCCGTGCTCAGAGCAGGGCTGGGCAGATGCTGCAGGTGGATTTCTGCAGGAGCCCTCTCCCGCCTGTCACTTCACATAGCTCCCGCTCTAAACTGCTCGTGTTCTCTGTTGTACCTTCAGGGCCCCCGTGTTATTGTCCCTTTTAGACACGGCTGTTTCGCGTGCCTGTCCCCGAGGGCCCAGCAGAGCCATCCTGCAGAGCACAGAGTGAGTGACAGCACCCTTGGAGGGAGCCCCGAGCTCAGGGGACTGCCAGAACCCTGCACAGAGCAGCGCCGGGATGAGGAACAATTACAAATATTCGACAGCCCGGCTTCCTTTAATGAGCAATGCTTTGAAGTCCCCAGAAGGATTTAATGGGAAGGAAGAGTCCGACCTCGCCAGCTCCCCAGGGCACCTGGGGGTTTGAAGCAGGTTTTTCTTTCAAAAGTCTGTTTCAGCTTGGAAAGCTTTCAAGCAGCAGCAGCTATCGGGGAGTGAGGTTTTAATTCCTCAGGTTTGGTTACAATGCTCTTTCTGTGAGAGCTGGGGATGCATCCGAGAGGAAGAGTAATAAAGGCAGTTCTTGGATAAGATAATGGCATAATAATAGCATCAATTCAGGTCAAAGTGGCAGTGATCTGACCCTCTTAGAGCTTAAGACAGTCTGGGAGGGCTTGAGTACACAGAGGAAGTGTTTGCTTTGCTGTCCTGCAAATGTGTTGGACGGAGCCCAGCTGCCGGTGAACTGGTCTGTGCACAGGGGTGAAGGAACTCCGGGTCAGACAGCCCAGGGCCAGCAGCTCCATCAGACACACGCTGCGCTGCAGCACGGAGCCAGGCTGCTCTGCCTGTTCCCAGGACATCAATTCCCGTTCATGCCAGGGAAGCAGGCTTTCCCCCAGTGAAGCCTCCTCATCCCCATCAGCCCCGGAGGCAGAGCACGATGGAAAGGTTATTGTGAGCAGTCCCCGTGCACAGGGCACCGCTTTGGAAAGGGTCAAGCAGAAGGGATGGACTGATGGAAAGCTGGGCAGGTTTTCCTCTGTGTACAGATAAATAATGGCCTTGGGCTCTGGCACAGGGGGACAGACAGAGCTGCTGTGCTGGGAAGCTTTTCCTAATGGCATGGGGTAACCATCACACCCCCCTGACACTGCTCTGGACAGCAAATTGCAGCTGTCTACAAAGAGAAGTCAGAAAAATTCCTGTGGAGCATAGCACAAAACATGCACTGCTTATTTTCAGGAGAGTGCAGTGGTGTCTGCTCAGCTCTCCAGCCTGGAGAGGGATTGCAGCCCGCCGAGATCCCGCTGAACTCCTGCCCGAGACAAGGGCAAAGCAGCACCTGGGGATGTCAGCACTGCCAGCCCCGAACATTTACAATAAAGTACAAAACAGGAACTTAATGACTTCTTACGGTCCCTCTGTGACAATCCCTCTTGGGTACAGGGAGCACTTTGGGTTGGTGGAGCTTTCCCAGCTCTGGGCAGTGAGCTCAGTTTGTCCCTGGCCAGAGAACGATGGGATTGAGATTTTGAGTCAGGAAATAGGACTGTGATAGAGAAGGATTAGTTGTACCCTTCCAAATAAAAGCTAAAATCAACAAAGTCCGGTGCCGCTGAAGAACATCCATCTCAAGCACGCTGGGCTGCATCCTCTCCCTATCTCCTGTCTGGCTGCATCTTCCCCCATCTCCTCCTTGTCTGCTCTGCAGATAAAAACTCCTGCATCAGGTGAAGCCTGAGAGCATCTGCCCCATCCATCAGGATCAGGGGATGCACAGCGGGAAGGCTGATCAACACCTCAGGCAGTGAAGGATGGCAGCGGGGCACAGGCAGAGCTGTGTGTGTGTGTGTGTGTGTGCAGTGACACTGGGGGGACACAAATCCTGCAGCGGGGCACAGGCAGAGCTGTGTGTGTGTGTGTGTGTGTGCAGTGACACTGGGGGACACAGATCCTGCAGGGGGGCACAGGCAGGGCTCTCTGTGTGTGTGTGTGTGTGTGTGTGTGCAGTGACACTGGGGGACACAAATCCTGCTCCCAGTGGAGGAGGAGTGAGGATGGAACCAGGTCCCAGGGGACAAAGGAGTCACTGCACAACCCTCACACCAATCCATCCCCAGATCGTGTGGAGCTGGAAAGGTGCACAGGATCCCAGGAAATGTGTTTGCAAGTGTTCATGAGATTATGGCGGGGAAGAAACAAACCCAACTCATATTCCTTAATTGGAGCCAGTGGTACAGAAAACCTGCTAATTCCAAGTCCATTTCTACTGCTGCTGTGTGAATGCTGTGGACTGGAAAGATAACAAATGGAAGCAAATTATTTTCACCTGCTTAAAACAAAGTCATTAACAGCACTTTGGTTATCTTACCTGGAAAGCCAGGCTCTGCAGAGAGCTGTTAGAGCCAAGTGTGAAAACAGTTTGCATGAAACATAATTAAAATTATGACCTGAGTGATGGCTAAAACATCCCCAAGGAGGCCTGGAGTCAGAGCTGCTGGAGAACAATTCACCTCTGCCTCCTGACTGTGTTGCTGAACTGGTTCCAGGATGTCCCCAGTGCCTTGTCCCCAAGGCCTGGGCACAAGCAGGGCTCCGTGGCACTGCCTGCTCAGCACATCTCCCCAGCCTTTCCTTCTCCTGCCATCCTGGCAGGGGCTGAGGGGCTCCATCCCCCTCACAGGGAACAATTCATGCCACAATCCCATCCATCGCTGCCCTCTTGCAGTGGGCAGCCATTCCCTTGTCCTGCTCCTCCAGCCCCTGGAAATATTCTCTCCACCCTGCCTGGCAGCCCCTTCAGGCACCAGGAGGCCACAGTCAGTTCACCCTGAAGCTTGTCTCCAGCCCTCCCAGCCTTGCCATGGTTGTACAGGGATCTCACCAGCAAGATTTCCTTTCTCACCCCAGGAACTCGTCTCCCTCCTGCCAGCTGGCCTGCTCCAGCTCCTTGGCAAAGAGCTGCGAGTAACAAACATCTTAACAGCAGAATCAAGAATGTTCATGAGGTGCAGCGAGACTCAATTCAGTGGAAAATGTATTCCTGGTGTACAACTCTGTTACACAGTGTCTGACAAAATTACACTCTGGGCTGTGCTATTAAACAGACCAATTTTGCTGCAATCAACATTTAATTTTTCAGCAGAAGTCTTGATTTCAAATACCCTGGAAATGTTTAACAGCTGATATTAATAAAAGCCCAGATTTAATGCAGGGCTCTTTATCCCAGGGACATGATAAGCATCATGACAAGTGGTGTAACTATGGCAACTTTATCTTTGCTATTTCTTTTTCCCCTGAGCAGCGAGAAGAGGCACCTCAGTGGACGCAGTGTCAGACTGCTGCCAGCTGAGAGGCACAGCTCAGGCTCCTGCGGGGAGACAGCCCAGCCTCCCATCCCAGCATGGGCTGCCCCCTGCCCTCTCACCTGCCACATGGAGTGCTCCAGGGGCTTTGTGTGGGTTCAACCCAGCTCCCCTCCTGCACTTTTCGTTTTCCTCTGTGGCTAGAAAATCCCGCTGACTTGTTCCCTGCTGTCAGAGCCCAGGCCAAGCAATCTCAGCCCAAAGCTGAACCCCTCTTTTCAGGGCCAAAGCAATGCTGTCCTCTGTTGAATCCCACTGGGAGACCCCACCTTTCCTTCCCTGCAGCCAGGAAAGAGAAACAACGCCCCTGTGATGTTCTCCAGAGGTGCTGGTGTGACAGCAGTGCCTGTGGGGGAGGAGCACCCACAAATCCCAATTTCTGATGGGCCATTTCTGATCTGCTGCTGCTTCCTGGCCTCCAAAGCCAAACCCCCCCAGGTGCTGCACAGATCAGCTCTCTGTTTGCACTGTAAATACACCAACAGGTCCCTCATGTCCCGTGTGACTCCTGCCAGTGACAGGGCTCTGCCTCCTTCTCTGGGTGCTCCCACTCCGGCAGCAGCCTCATTGCCCAGAGCTGCTGGCATTTGTGTGGTTTGCTCCCCACGAGGTGACAGAACACACCGAGGCTTGGACAGCCTCACCAAAGACACACAACGAGGCAGGAACAGACATTTTTTGCTGTTCTTATACAATCTGAGCAGTTTTCTCCACACTTGCAGTTGTGCCCACAAAAACTGCCTGGATTGGTGTATTTGAGAAATTCCTTCTGCTGCAATACTGCTTGGGGTTTGTTCTCCTGGCCTTTTTACCCCATCATTATTAGAATTTCCTTCTGGACTTCACTTGCCAAATTTTCCATAGACTTATGAACAAAAAGGGTCTTTCCAGGCCCTGCTGCTGCTGGGAGCTCTGCTGTCCTCAAAGACTGATTGCAGTGATTCCAGGGCAATGGAGGGGAGCATGTGCACTCTGATGTCCTGATCCTGCAGCTCCTGTCCTGAGGCACGGCCCCAGCAGGGAGGAGGATGAGGGAGAGCTCTGAAAGCCCCTCAGGAGCTGAGCCCTGACAATGGCCCTGCCTGGGACAAAAGGAGGCTTTATAAACACCTGGGAGATCAGAGAGCCAAAAGCTGTGGCTTTTCCCTGCTATTCCCATTTATAAATGTGACAGGGTCTCCCTGAGAGGATGTAAGGATACATCTCTGATCCCTGAGAGGATGTAAGGAGTGATCAATGAGTCAAAGGGAGAACTCAGAGACACAGAGGGTTTGTTAAGCAGAGAAGTCGGAGGGATTGGTCCAGGAGGTGTGACTGTCCCTGCTCACTCCTCACCCAGACTTCCCAGGGAAAAAAGATCACAAAAGAAGACAGAAAATACGGGATGAACTACAAATACTTACACACTAATTAATCCTTATTTGTGCTCACAGACATCCACCTACTACCCTGCTTTTAATATCCCAGGCACTTCTAGCCATGAGTGTGGTTTTTATTCACACATCCAACTCGGAGGTGAGGGTTTAAGTGCCCTCAGAATTTCAATTTTTAAGAAAGGAAACAGTCTGACACTTCCCTGCACATTGCAAGTCTTGTATTGTGTAAGTCCTGAAAGGTGTGAGACAGTCTGCAGATAATTAATATGGGAGCAGGCAATTATATGAATGTACCATCCAAAGCAATTATTTTTAGATGTAAAGAAGAAAGTAACACGATCCCCAAATGTTCAGACAGGAGGGAATGTTCTCTCTGAGCCCCTCTGGGAGAGCTGGGGGTGCTCGCCTGGGGAGGAGAAGCTCCAGGGAGAGCTCAGAGCCCTGCCAGGAGAGCTGCAGAGGGGCTGGGGACAAGGATGGAGGGACAGGAGCCAGGGAATGGCTCCCAGTGCCCAGGGCAGGGCTGGAGGGGATCTGGGGCAGGAATTGTTCCCTGGCAGGGTGGGTGCCCTGGCACAGGGTGCCCAGAGCAGCTGGGGCTGCCCCTGGATCCCTGGCAGTGCCCAAGGCCAGGATGCTCCTCTGTGCAACACTTTTAACATAAGCACATCACCATTCGAAGGAATTTGTGGTGCTTAGTTTTCCAGTCAGCCATTCCAGCATCAACATAGATGCTGTGAAGAGCTGTCAAAGTCTTTCAATTCTGAGTGCAAATTCTCATTTCTTAGCAGCCTCCACTGAGCAGAAAATCCCTCAAGTGAGGTTAAACACGGAGTATTTTCTCCGTTTGAAATTGGCCAGATTTAAAACAAAAATGACACTTTAATCCAGCAAATAATTATTCCACAGCACACACTGGGGGCTGATGAGCTACACAGCATCTCACAACTCACACCCAGAGCCTTCAAAGAGCTGATTGTCCCCAGGGCCACTGGGCTGCCCCCAGAGTCACCTGCCTGTCCCCAGGACCACACGGTGCTCCCTGTGCTCCCAGGGCTGTGGGCAGGAGAACAGGCAGGGAAATGCTCAGCACTGGGGGGAACCTGAACCATTTCCCTCTTCCAACTGCAGCCCCAGACCAGTCTGAAACCACATCATGACTCCTCTGACAACAAGTCCCCTACAGAGCACTCGGTAATTGCATTTCTGTGCCCAGCGCAGGCAGTGACTGCACTGGTGCTGCAGATGTGCAGTGCCCAGCAGCTTCCCTGCATGCAGAGCAGGGCAGGGGTGACACCCCTGCACCCCCAGCACCCTGTGCCAGGGCAGCAGCTCCTGCCTGGGCTGGCTCCCAGCACCCTGGAACCAGCAGTGCCCGTGTGTGTGTGCCCAGCAGCCTTCCCAAACCTTCCCCCAGCCCCTGGAACCAGCAGTGCCCGTGTCTGTGTGCCCAGCAGCCTTCCCAAAGCCCCCAGAGCCCCTGGAACCAGCAGTGCCCGTGGCTGTGTGCCCAGCAGCCTTCCCAAACCTTCCCCCAGAGCCCCTGGAACCAGCAGTGCCCGTGTCTGTGTGCCCAGCAGCCTTCCCAAACCTTCCCCCAGCCCCTGGAACCAGCAGTGCCCGTGTCTGTGTGCCCAGCAGCCTTCCCAAAGCCCCCACATCCCCCTCATCCACCCAAGGACTGCTGTGGGTGCTCTCCCTGCCCCAGCAGTGCCCAGGGCCAGCCCGGGGACCCCTAACCCCAATTCCAGAGCAGTGCAGAGCCAAGGCTGTGCCAGGGCCAGCACAGGGAGCTGCTCCTCGTGTCCCCAGCCCTGGCAGAGCCCCAGGCCGGCTGGGGAGGTGCAAAGTGCTGCAGACTCTCCTGCAGTGCCAGTGCCACCCTGCAGCTCTGCAGAAGCCTCAGATGTTTCCTTGCCCTGCTCGCTGATGGACAATTCCTTCCCTCACACAGCCACCACCGAGAGTTTCTCAAGCCTTGTATTTTCATCAGCCTCAAGAGCAGAGAAGTCCCATTTGTCACTCCCAGGAAACAATTTAAAGCATTACAAACACATCTCCCTGTGCATCAGCGGCAGACATTGATACAGTCACGTCAGGGCTCAGCTCTGTTCATTCCTGCTACAAACACCTTACCAGCAAAACAAGTGTCAATTTACAACAGGCCGATGTTTTCCTGCTAGCCCAGCTTTGGGTTTAATACACTGCATTGTTTCGTGCTGCTCCTTGCTTTGTATTCCTGGGAGAACAAATCAAACCAACAAGCAGGGCTCAGAGCGACGCTGGGGCAGAGATGGAAAACACTGGCAGCACCAGCACAAGCCCAAACCATCCCTGGCTGTAGCGTGTTCAGAGCTTTTCTGGACCAGATTTTAAAATCTGCTTAAAGAATCGGAGTGGCTGATCACTTTTTACAGGACTTGGATGACAGAGTTACTTGTGTGCCTGTGCAGACAGCAGTTCCTTAGGTTATCTCCATTGTTACATGGGAAAAATCATTTTAGAATCCAAGCTCCTAATTATTTTTTGTGCCATAAAAAAACCCAACTTTGTTTTATTTTAAAAACCGATTTCTCCTGAGCTTTAGGTGTCTTCCATCTCTCTTCTCTCCTCTCCTTCCCTTAGCGATCTCGGTTTCGCAGATCTGCCCTTTCCTGGCTCCCCTTTGTGCAGCGATGCTCTGAGCAGCCCCTTCTCCTCCTGGCCCTTGTTCCATTTCCCCAGCCCTTGGATGCTCCCGGGCTCCTCGGACAGCCTCAGCCTCCCTTTCTGCCTGAGCTGCCAGTGGCTGTAATGGCCCTGATTCGGTACCATAAAAACCAACTGGAGCACTCAGAGGGCTGAACTGATGCTGGAGCCGGGGCAGCTCACACCAGCCCGAGATAAAGGTAATTTCCTTTCCTCTGACTCACAGGCTCAATTCAAGCAGCGTTCCAACCTTGGCTGATAGAAGTTCTCGCCTCTTAGGGCCCAGCTAAACATTCGGAAGGCTGAATACAGTGATTTTCCCAGTGCTCAGAGCCACGGGAACCGGGTCAGCACAACCTTCTGTACCCGGGCAAAGGCTCCTGAGCACCCGGGAGCGGTGAGGACTACTCCTGAATGGCTAATGCATCTCTCCCCTGTCAGAACTACTCACGAACGGCTAATACATCTCTCCCGTATCCAATTGCCGCAGGGAAGCAGGAATCCCTGCCGGATGCAGCCCCAGCCACCCAGGAGCTCACACATCACCAGGTCACCACCAGGCAGCCACGACACAGGGAAAGCCAGCCCTCAAAAATGGTTCACTCGTGCTCCCACGGAGCCAGCGGTCACTGGGAGGAGCAGCTCTCCAAACCCTCTCGGAGCCGCTTCCAGGTCTGGAGTGGGGAGGGTTGCCCACACCTGGGCAGGTGTTCTCTCTCACCCAGAGGAACACTGCCTGCCCCAGCTCTCACATCTGGTGGCCAGAATTAGCTTCTGATCATTCATTTGTTCATTTTTAAACAAACCTCCCCAGCCTCAGAGGCTTTTTGGGGATCCCAGGGCAGTGGGAGCAGGAGAGCCCAGGGCTGGTGTTGGGGACCCCAGCACAGGCCCTGGAGCCACCCAGGTCAGGGCTCTGCCCTTTCCAGGCCAAGCCTCCCATGGCACATTTTGGTAATGGGCTTGTGAACAATTTTTAAGTTAGGTATTACTTTAAACACAGCTCCACTAATGAACATTTCTCATATAATTACATATATAATAAAAATTGTCATCATCATCATCATCATTTGAGAATAAAAGAAGAAAAGCTCGTTTTTCCTTACCTTTTTGGAAAGCAGGCAAAAGCTATACAGTAGGTGGAAGAGTGTACCAAGTAACAGACTTTTGAACACTCTTTCTTACTGCTGGTATGGAGTCTACAGGGAAAGTAAATACATTGAATGTAGGACAGGTCTGGGACAGGGGACGCTCACAGCCTGCAGCTCCTGCCATCCCTCTGCCCACCCTGGGGCACTGCAAAGCTCAGGGGCACCAGCACAGGAGCCCAGGCCTGGGCAGCAGCAGGAGAGCCAGGCCAGGGGGCTCAGGGACCTCCAGACACGGGAGAGCTGCTCCCAGGAGAGCTGCTCCCAGGAGAGCAGGGCTGGCTCTGCAGCCTTTTCCTTCCTCTCCCCTGAACCAGCTCCAGGATATTTTGGCTGCAGTTTCAGCCCTCCTCAGCCACAGAGTCACTCCCAGGTTCCTTGGCAGCACCAGCAGCCAGTTGAGCGTTTTCCTCAGGAAGGAGTGATCACATTAAATCCCAGCAGAAGTTAAGGGTGTGTTGGAGGTTGAAGCGTTTCCCTCCCGGGCTGACACTGTGCTCCTGCAGCACAAACTGGAGCACACAGCCCACTGCCTGCCCACTGCCTGCTGCACCTCGGCCTGCACCAGAAACCCCTTCCCAGACGGTGTGGGATCACCCAAAGGCGCACAGGAGCACCACTGACTGACCCCAGGGCCAGAGCTGCTGTGCACCAAACCCTGCCCGTGCCAAACGTCAGCAGGAGGGACAGCAGGCACATGGCAGATGGCAAACACCAATCATCAACAGAGATTCCTAAATGGATTGGGAGGCTTGGCCTCGATTTATCCCATGCAGCACGAAGCCCTCCCACGGCGTGGCTGGAGAGCTCAGCCTGAGAAAGTTCTGCCTTCCCGGAGATCCCAGGAATGTGTGACACAGGGGGTCCCTTCTGCTGATGGGTGGGAGATGAGGTCACTGCATTTCCTGTGATTCTCCTTCCCTGGTGATCAGTGGCTCCTCTTAGACTCACTCCAAACCCCTCTCCCAAGTGCTCGGGACATTTTGTCCTGAGCCCAAATTCCCCAGATCAGCCCAGAGCTGTGGGCAGTGGTTCCACAGCTCCTGCCCATCACCACAGAAAGGTCTGGCTGGGAAGAGACCCCAAAGCCCATCCAGTGCCCCCCTGCCATGGCAGGGACACCTTCCAACCTTCCCCAGTGCCCAGCCTGGCCTTGGGCACTGCCAGGGGTCCAGGGGCAGCCACGGCTGCTCTGCTCTTTTAAAGGCCCACTAAAACCTGGAGATTTTTTCAGGGCTGTTTCACTGTGAAACCACCCACACTCTGTTTGTGCTTTGACTGTGGCTTGTGAGTAGGACAGGCCACAGATCCCATCCACCTGGGCTCAGCCCCCACATTCCCAGTGTTTGGAGGTGCCCGGGTCCCGTGCTGGTGCTCCCTGGGGCTGGGGAGGTGGGAAACACTCAGGGCTGTCCAGCAGCAGCCAGCAGCTGAGCAAGCAACAGCAGCAGCCCGTGAGCCAGAGCAGAAAATCAAACTGCAAACCCCCACTGTACTCACAGGGCCTGAGCTGAGCCAGGACACACCTGAATTCAGAGCAGAAAATCAAACTGCAAACCCCCACTGTACTCACAGGGCCTGAGCTGAGCCAGGACACTCCTGAATTCACTCTGAGCCTGGCTGGTTTTGGTCCTCTCCAGGAATTCCCCCCCTGAGCTCCAAGAGCCAACCCGTGTCCCTGGGCAGAGCCCTGGGGGCACCAGACAGCCCCTGCCCCAAGGCTGAGGCTCCAGGGGCCAGCCCAGGGCAGCAAAGGCAACATCACAAAGAAATGCTGAAAAAACTTCCTTTGGTTTTCCTTTGAAAGCAGGTATTTGAGGTTATTTTAAAAATTGCTCCAAGAATTGATGCATCCGGGGCAATTTGTAATTCCCATTTGCTGTTTTCTGATTGGTAAAACGCTGGAAATTTCCCTATTCACAGCAGAATATATTTTTAAAGCAAAATTGCTATAAAAACATCAAACACATTTTTATGAATGGACACTATACTCAAAATTTCACCGAAAATCAAGTTTGAGGACTTTTGCTTGGATGTTATGACTTTCAACAGAATATTTAAACTTTAAAAAAAGAAACTGAATTCAGGTGTTCAGTGATTTACTTTCATACACATTCATGACCACTGCCTGATCAGGGGGCTGATCAATAACCTAATCAATGCTATAGGGCAGTGACTGTAGCAGTTACCCTGTGACTAATGTACCCCAAACCTTTAAAGTACAGCAGAAGTTTTATTTCATTTGATTTTCTAATAATTGCTATGAACACACAGACCTGGGCAATGAATGATTAGTGCTGGTGCAGCTGAGACTATGAACAGATGGAGTTCTATAGAAATAATGAAAATGTTTTTAAAAACACATATTTTACAAATGACGGAAAAGGAGTAAAAGTTTATAAGCCAGAAACTCAGAGGTTGGACATTTCCTAACAAACACATTTTTGAGCTTTAAAATCCCACTCAGTGAAGGCTCAAGGCAGAAGTCGCCCATCTGGGCAAGCCAAGGGCCTCTGCCCCTTGTGCCTCTGAAAAACATCTTCTGGTCTACAGCCCTGGATTAAAATGGGGTGTCTGGCCAGAAACACGGGGGTTAGGTGAGAAGTATTTATTTTTAGTAAAAATATTCCCTTCCCAAAGAAAAACCTGCCTGTTCTTTGGTGGGAGGGGAAAATATTCTCTGAAGGCAGCAATAAGATGAGCACAGGAGGATGAGAGCAGGAGGGGACCCTGGGGTGGGATGTCCCCAGAATGGGCTTCCCCCAGGGGACACTGCAGCCCACAGCTTGGGTGCTTTTCTCTTTGTTCAAGTTCTGGCACGAAATTCTTACATTTGGGGTTTTGTGGGGGGCAAACTAATTTCAGCTTAGTTGATCCAAATAGTGATTTGTGAGGTGCACAGCAACACGTTCCCCTGGCCTGGCCCAGCTGCACTTCAAATTCTCTTTTCCTTCCTTCCCTTCCTGAGATTTGCCTTGGCAGAGGACCCCGAGTGTCACTGAGTGTCACCCCAGGGCAGGAATCCCAGTTATCTCCTCCTGCACTCAGGGCTCTGTCCAGTACAGCTAAAACAGAGGAAGAGGCTAGAACAGTCCTTAATTTGGGAGAACCATTTCCTCCCTGGCCCATGTCAGAAGTCCAGCCCAGCAGCCAAGGATGAATTTCCTTTTTCCAGCTGGAATGTGTTTTGCACACCTGCATGATCAGACATCAGAGACAAATCCTGCAGGGGTGAGCAGGGGGAAAGTGCTGTGCCAGGGATCTGCTGCCTGCTCCACTCTGCCCTGACAGCAGAGATGCTGCTCCCAGGCAGGAATTCCAGCAGCATTAACCAGACAGGAATTCCAGCAGCATTATAACCAGGCAGGAATTCCAGCAGCATTAATGAAGCAGGAATTCCAGCAGCATTAACCAGGCAGGAATTCCAGCATTAACCAGGCAGGAATTCCAGCAGCATTATAACCAGGCAGGAATTCCAGCAGGATTATAACCAGGCAGGAATTCCAGCAGGATTAATGAAGCAGGAATTCCAGCAGCACCAAGGGACAGGACGTGGCAGGGATCCCAGCAGCAAAGGGATCAGTGGAGCACGGGCAGGGAAAGGACATTTCTGCACATTCAGATCTGGTTTTTCACAAAAACTGCAGACGTGCCCAAACCTTTGCAGTGTGCTGAGGAGTTGTGCAGCTGTCTCCTTCCTCAGCTCCTTCCAGATTCAAATGCAAATCAAATTTGATGGCCCCAGTCTGTAATTTCGTGCTGTGCTATCCTCTGCTATGCACATCAAGGAAACTAGAAGTGTCTTTGCCATCTATTTTCCTTTTAAATCGCTGGGAAGATTTGCATTAAGACCAGATAAAATCCCTAAATGGGAACCTTCAGGGATTGTGAGGTTCTTGCAAAGCAACTTTGCAAGAACCAGGATGAAAACTTGGGTTACCAGAGTTATTGATGGACTTGGTGCTTGCCAAGGAACCTGTCCCTGCCAGGGCCAGCTGGACACGGGCTGCAGGGCTCTGTGCCCAGGGATGTTCTGAGCAGGGCTCTGTGCCCAGGGATGTTCTGAGCAGGGTTTGGTGCCCAGGGATGTGCTGAGCAGGGCTCTGTACTCAAGATTCTGTGCCCAGGGATGTGCTGATCAGGGTTCTGTGCCCAGGGATGTTCTGATCAGGGTTTGGTGCTCAGGGATGTGCTGATCAGGGTTCTGTGCCCAGGGATGTTCTGAGCAGAGCTCTGTGCCCAGGGATGTTCTGAGCAGGGTTTGGTGCCCAGGGATGTGCTGAGCAGGGTTTGGTGCCCAGGGATGTGCTGAGCAGGGCTCTGTACTCAAGATTCTGTGCCCAGGGATGTGCTGATCCCTCACCCACAGAGGGGAAGCAGGGGGACCACGAGTCACCCACACCTCCTAAACCCTTCCTGACGTACCCCTGCCCAACGGCACGGCTCAAAAACCTGGGACAAAACCAGAGAATTCTCAAAACACCACACGAGAGCTGTGAACCCTGGGATGGAGCAGAGCAAGCAGGTGAAGGCCCGTGGGGAGGGTGAAGGAAGGCCTGGGGTCGGGGTGAAGGAAAGCCCAGGGTGAGGATGAAACACTGGGGTCGGGGTGAAGACTCGGGGTGCAGGGTGAAGGCTGGGGTGCTGCAGAGCCCCGTACTCACTGTTGGGGTCCACGTTCTCGCAGAGCTCGGTCTTGGCCTCGCCGTTGGGCCGGTCGCTGGGCTTGTGGGACAGGCGTGAGGACATGGTGGCCGCCGTCACCACCGCCTTGAAGCTGCGCTTGCGCTTCTGCACGTTGAGCTCGGGGTGGAAGATGATGATGTAAACCTTGGGCATGTAGAGCATCCCCAGCGCCACCGACGCGCTCAGGTTCATGGAGATGGTGAGCGTGGTGGTCTGGATGTAGAGCTGTGGGACGACAGAGAGAGGGTCACACACCGCGGGCAGGGCTGTGACACTTCACACAGAAACAGCAGCTGATTCCTGACAGAAACACCCACTGATTCCTGACAGAAACACCCTCTGATTCCTGACAGAAACAGCAGCTGATTCCTGACAGAAACACCCTGTGATTTCACACAGAAACACCCTCTGATTCCTGACAGAAACACCCACTGATTCCTGACAGAAACACCCACTGATTCCTGACAGAAATATCCACTGATTCCTGACAGAAACATCCACTGATTCCTGACAGAAACAGCAACTGATTCCTGACAGAAATATCCACTGATTCCTGACAGAAATATCCACTGATTCCTGACAGAAATATCAACTGATTCCTGACAGAAACACCCTCTGATTCCTGACAGAAATACCCTCTGATTCCTGACAGAAATATCCACTGATTCCTGACAGAAATATCAACTGATTCCTGACAGAAACAGCAACTGATTCCTGACAGAAATACCCTCTGATTCCTGACAGAAATACCCACTGATTTCACACAGAAAAACCCTCTGACTCCTGACAGAAATATCCACTGATTCCTGACAGAAACACCCTCTGATTCCTGACAGAAATACCCACTCATTTCACCCAGAAATACCCTGTGATTCCTGACAGAAATACCCTGTGATTCCTGACCAGTCTGCCTGTGTGACACACTGCAGGCAGGGCTGCAGCACTTCAGCCGTAAATACCCGTTGTAAAGTAATTTTTAAGCAGTTTACATGTATTACACATTGGGCCTGGCTGGCCTGCAGCAGTTCACACACAAACACCCATTTTACACTGACTTTTCACCTGTTTGCATGTGTTACACCCCGAGCCTGGCCAGGCAGCACATCTCACACACAAATACCCATTGTAAAGGGATTTTTAACCAATTTCCATGTGTTACACCCCGAGCCTGGCCAGGCAGCACACCTCACACACAAATACCCAGTGTAAAGAGATTTTTAACCAATTTGAACATGTTACACCCCGAGCCTGGCCAGGCAGCACACCTCATGCACAAATACCCATCATAAAGAGATCTTTAACCAATTTCCATGTGTTACACCCCGAGCCTGGCCAGGCAGCACACCTCACACATATACCCATTGTAAAGAGATTTTTAATCACACTTGTACACTGTGTCTGGCCAGGCTGCAGCATTCACACACACACACACACACACACACACACACCCCCATTTTACACGGATTTTTCAGCAGTGTGCAATGCAGGTGTGTGAGTTGACACCTTTGCACTGCAGCCACTGTGATGTCCCCCCCAAACGCACCAACAGCCCCAGTGCCTTAACACAATTCCCACAGCGAGTTATGGCACAGCTTTGGCTCATTGGTTGAGAGTGCAGATCAGATCTGGACTGAAATAATTCTGATATAAATTAGGCTTTAGCTGAGCTGTAAGTTATAGAAGAGAAGCCATAATAACACATTATTATAGTTTATCTTGTAGAAGATAAGCTATAATAATAATCAGTAGAAATTTCTGACTTTTAAAAACATTGAGGAAGGTGGGATTTTCTTCTTTTAACTGTATTTCAATCCTCTACAATCCACTGAAATAACTCTGCAGAGGGTACACAACAATTTCTGTGCTTGTGACACTCAGCTGTGCTCATTATTGCGAAAAAATATTTTCAACTCAGGGAGCAGGTACTGAGATGAGTATTCAAAGGAACCACAGGGATTAAAAAATGTGCTCTGCAAACATAGAGGGGTAGAAGAGCCTTTTTTACCCCCGTTTTTAAACACCTGTCTTTTCAGAGACACACGTAACAGACAAACCAGGACAATTCCCAGGACTTTAGAGGATTCAGCACAATTCCCAGGCCCAGAGGCAGCTCAGTGCACAGTGAGGGGCTGGAGAGGCAGCAGCAGCTCTGCAGAGCCTCTCCAGGATCTGAATATACGGGAATCCAGAGCCGTGGGAACACATCACACACCGGGGGTGGCTCCTTCAGAACAGGTTCCTCCCCTCCTCTCCTCTCCTCTCCTCGTGCAGAGCTCCTCTGCTGCTGGAACAGCTCTGACAACAGCACAAACGTCTCCAGCCTTGTCCTCACCGTGGCCTAAAGCCAGTTCTGGAGCTCCCACACCCAGCTCCTCAAATGTCCCCAGAGCTCAGTCTGCTCCTGCCCTGGCACCCAGGGCCCCAACACATTTAATTTTTACATGTTTCATTTTATAGATCTAATTTTTATTTATTTAATTCTAATAGATTTAATCCAATATATTTATTTTTGGATAAATTTAATTTTGATATATTTAATGTTTAGATATGTATTTTAATTTACTTAATTCTAATATATTTGATTTTTATATGTGTATTTTTCCATAAATTTAATTTTGATATATCTAATTTTATAGATTTGATTTTATTTAATTAATTCTAATATATTTGATTTTTATAGACGTATTTTTTTGATAACTGTAATTTTGATGTATTTAATTTTGATCTCTTTAATGAGGGACATTCTGCAGCGGTGCAGGCACAGGCTGCAGCTCCAGGGGCTGCCCCAGTGGGGGACTGGTGTGACTGGAGCTGCCTCAGCCCGGGACCTTTGCTGCGACACTTTCCCCTTAGTCCTGCCTGTGGCCGGCAGAGCAGCAGCTGCTCAGGAGTTTGAATTCCTCACCTTGGCACGGGGTGGAAGGTGGATCATCGACCCAAGGGGCTTCGGCAGAGTTCTCTCGTGCCAAGGCTCAGGGCGCACAGAAGGCGAGGGAGCAAAGCGCGTTTGTAGAACGAGGAGGGCTGAGCGACACAACGCGGCTCTGACAAACCGCAGCGGCACAGAGACAAGGCAAACCATAGATCTGCTTATTATGCCGAGCCTCAGTTTCATGTGTTTTATCTCTGCTGTGTGGTTTTACCAGTCAGACATAAAAACGCACTTTACGTGAATCTATTTCATTCCTTATTTCGCTCCTTCTGATAAATTCTGGGGAAGCATTTTAGATGAATGCAAATGGGTGACTTAAAGTACAAAGGATCAGATTGAGCTGACAATGGGACTCTAATAACTCGTGCGTGCCTTTTCCAGCGCTGCTCAACCTGCCAGCCCCGGAACCGGAGATTCAATTAGGAAATGGAGATGCAGATTTAGTGAGAGATGCTCCAGCTCGGCGGCAATGAGAAGGAGCTGCCCCAGTCTGGAGGGGACGGGGCCCTGGGGTGACACCAGAGTGACCCTGCAGTGCCTGGAGGGGCTGCAGGGAACTGGGGACACCACGGACAGGGCTGGAGGGCACCACACACGGAATGGCTCCAGGCTGCCGGAGGGCAGGGCTGCCTGGGACACTGCCGTCGAATCCTCCCCTGGAGCCTGGCACAGGGTGCCCAGAAGAGCCGGGCAGTGCCCAAGGGCAGGCTGGATCCACCTGGGACACTGGGAGGTGTCCCTGCCGTGGGATTTAATCCCGGGATGATTTAATGTCCCTCCACACCCATCCCGGGCTGGTGCCAGAGGAGATCCAGGCTTCCTAAAGCCAGTCCACTGTTTTGGTCCCCCAGGCCAGCCCCCTGGAGGGTTTGAAGCCACATCTGCTGTGACAGAAGCACAAAGTCATTCTGAAGGGTCACCCTCACCCAAATCTCCTGTCTCAAGCCGACTCTGACTTGTGACACATTTTAACTTCGCACACTGCTGGCAAATGCAGCGGCTTTGAAGAAAGCGCTGGAGAAAACCCAACCCCGAGGACATCATTCACATGCAAAAGCACCTAGATTTTATCACTTCTTTTACATAAGTGATTTCCATTTGAATTTTAGATTTTTTTATGTTTTCCAGATTCTGGCTTTATTCATGCAAATCACAAAAAATTGCCTTCAAAACCTTGAGAGAAAATTGGACTGGTCCGGAATGCACACATCTAATAGCGGGCAATTTTTCTAGAACAAAATCCATCGGTGGCAGATTGTGGATGAGGTGTGGTTGCCCCGGGAAGCGCTGCAGGGTCAGGCCTCTGTCTCTCCAGCCCAGGAGAGGTTCCCAGCTGCTGGGCCAGAGGAATGGACTCACAATTTGTATAACAGCGACTCGGAGCTTCGGAGCTTTGAGAAGTCCCTTCAGGAGTCAGAAATCCTTTTTGCAGGCTAAAGCTCTGCCTTCAGTCTAATCAGGAGCAACTGCTCCTCTTTTCTAATTCAGCTTTCTAATTATGCTCTGAATTGTGTTATGTTGCAATATGGAAATAAAGTGGTAACTGGAGATATTTTTGGGCCCGTGCTATTACAAGCTAATTTATCTCACTTTTATATGGGAATTAAAACAAATGTTCTTACAGATGAAGTAGATGCTTTATAAATCTCCCAGAAGGCTTTTCCAGGTCATCTGAAGATTCTATCTCATTCTCTACATTATGTTGTGCAAATATAAGAATGAGAAACACTTTTTAATAAAAATTAAAATTAGCCTCCCCTGCGCCGTGTGTTTGCAGAAACACGGAGGTGAAAGGACCTGAATGCAAACGTGCCCCGGGACATTTCGGTGTCCGAGGGCTGGGTGAGGACCCTCCACCCTCGCTGGGGAGCTCCCTGAGAGCCCCAAAGGCAGCAGGACACGGTCCTGTCCCCTCGGACGGGCTGATCCAGGCACAGACAGCTCTGTCCTTGCGGGGCTGCCCCGGGAGATGGGACCTGCACAGGGGCAGAGCTCCTGCCTCACAGCCAGGGCACCCCTGAGCTCCTTCCCGAGGCACAGGTCCCCCGATGGCATGGTGATGTAAATCCCTGTGAGGTATTCACACATCTCTGCCCTCCTGAGCCCTGTTCCCATGAACACAACCCCTTCCCCTGCTGGGGTGCAGCAATCCCATAAACCACCCCCGGGCCAGGTGGGACAGAGCCCTGGGGATGGGGATGCTCCTGGAGATGGTCCAGGGAGCTGGACAAGTGTCAGACAAGTGTCAGGGTCTGGGAACAACCCTGACCTATAAACAAATGCCAGGAGCTGTGCTGAACACAGGCGTTACAGCAGAAATGGCAAGGCAGGCACAGGGAGCCTCTGGGCCACCCCTTCATTATCAATTCTGTGCCTGGCAATGACACCAAAGGTGCCACTGAATGATGGGATGGGATTTTAGTGTCACTAAATGTCCCTTCAGTGGCTGCTTGTGCAGCCTGGCAGTGCCCAAAGAGCCCCACTGCTCCTGGCCAGGCTGCACATCCCAAAACCCCAGAGTGCTTTGGGTGGGAAGGGACCTTAAATCCCCGCCAGTGCCACCCCTGCCATGGCAGGGACACCTCCCACTGCCCCAGGTGCTCCAACCCCAGTGTCCAGCCTGGCCTTGGGCACTGCCAGGGATCCAGGGGCAGCCCCAGCTGCTCTGGGCACCTTGTGCCAGGGCTGCCCACCCTGCCAGGGAACAATTCCTGCCCAAGATCCAATTTATGCCAACAAAATGAGAATTCCTCAAATAGAAGCATCCGAAACACCAACTTGCTGAGGGGAAAATCACATCCCAGCCCCTGTGGCAGCCGTGCCCAGGATGCAGGGATGCTCTGATG
Source organism: Sylvia borin (assembly GCA_014839755.1). Lineage (NCBI taxonomy): Eukaryota > Metazoa > Chordata > Aves > Passeriformes > Sylviidae > Sylvia > Sylvia borin. The sequence continues at coordinate 772,934 of CM025968.1, forward strand.
GATCATGTCCCAGCACGTTCCTGGCAGCAGGAGGCTCAGCCGTCATGAGAACTCCATCCTAATCCCAGAGAGTCACACCTGCAGAGGCCACAGGCAAAGGCAGCCAGCATGGAGTGAACGGGGCTAAAAGGACAAATTCCCAATTCCCGGTTCTGCATGGCGAAACTGCTCCTGCTGCTGTCGCCTTGTCAGAGCCACTGCTCATTTTCACCTCCCGAGAGCACCCAGCACATCGAGTTTTCCAGCTTGTGGTTCACAGGCAAACGTGTGCAGGAGAGCTGAAGTGAATGTCTGTATTTTAACTATCTCAGTTATTCCAGCTAAATATTTTATACAGCTTGTTCCCTTATATTAGGAACTTCCTTGTGCAAGGAATTTGCATGCACCAAAAATAAACATTTATGGGTTGTATCCATAACTTGTGTGATAATTCAAAATAGCAAACATTGAAGCACTTGCTCTGAGGGTTCTGATGCAGATGCAGAAGAGGAGGGATTTTGTTCCTCTAGCCTGCAAGAGAAGCTCTAACAGCTTATCTGGAAGGAAATTAAATTAGCCAGATAATTGGAGAGAGCAGCAATGGAAAAACAAGTGCTGCTTTCAAACAGCATCTGATGGCTGAGAGAGGAACTGGAGCAGCAGCAGGGGCGATCCCACAAGTCACACGTTCACACAGACAATATTCAGCAGGTTCCTCCTCTGCCTTGGCTTTCTGCAGCAGCCACAGGGACAACAGAGGTGCCCAGGAACTGCTCAGAGTCACCTGGGAACTGCTGAGCCAAGGAGGGAACAGCGCTGGCCCTGGCTCCAGGGGCCACCCTGCAGGGACAGGGGTGTGGGGTGAGCTCTGGGTGTCCCTGCACTGCCCAGGGGTCACCCTGCAGGGACAGTGCTCTGGGGTGAGCCAGCTGTCCCCAGGGCAGGTGTCCTCACAAGACCCAGCTGTCCCCAGGGCAGGTGTGACCACAGGACCCAGCTGTCCCCAGGACAGTCCCCACAGGAGCCAGCTGTCCCCAGGGCAGTCTCCACAGGACCCAGCTGTCCCCAGGGCAGTCCCCACAGGAGCCAGCTGTCCCCAGGGCAGGTGTGACCACAGGAGCCAGCTGTCCCCAGGGCAGGTGTCCCCACAGGAGCCAGCTGTCCCCAGGGCAGTCCCCACAGGAGCCAGCTGTCCCCAGGGCAGGTGTAACCACAGGACCCAAATGTCCCCAGGGCAGGTGTCCCTCAAGACCCAGCTGTCCCCAGGGCAGGTGTCCCCACAGGAGCCAGCTGTCCCCAGGGCAGGTGCCCCCACAGGAGCCAGCTGTCCCCAGGGCAGGTGTCCCCACAGGAGCCAGCTGTCCCCAGGGCAGTCCCCACAGGAGCCAGCTGTCCCCAGGGCAGGTGTAACCACAGGAGCCAGCTGTCCCCAGGGCAGATGTGACCACAGGAGTCAGCTGTCCCCAGGGCAGGTGTCCCCCCAGGAGCCAGCTGTCCCCAGGGCAGGTGTCCCCCCAGGAGCCAGCTGTCCCCAGGGCAGGTCCCCAGTGCAGCAGGATGTCCTGAGCCCTCCCCAGCCCTGCTGCTGCCTCAGCCACGGCTCTGGGGCTGAGCAGGGGTTGCAGTCACAGCAGAGCTTGGCTGGATTTCAGGCACAGCCAGAGGGAAGAGCTCCAGAAATCCCATTATCAATCCTCAGAACTGTCTAACATCTCTTGCTTGGCATTCCTGTTTGTGATCAAAGCTCTAAAATAAGTTACACATCGCTAAAAGAGACAAACACAAAGTGCAGCAGGAGTAATGTACATCCTCAACCTCTATTATTAAAATAATGGCTTTTCCCTCTCTCACGGGCTGAGCACTTGGCTTTTTTGAGCTAGAAATAATTCTTCATCTGTCACTTCTTCCAAAAAAACAAAGAACAAAACAAAAAAGGCAAGGAAAAAGAGAAAGCCTTCATTTCATTGCTCCCTCTTGCCACTGCACTGCTAAATTGACTGACACACAATCTTGGCATTTTCGGGTATTCAGAGCCAGACTCTGGCTGCTGTTGTAAATCATATTTCTCCACACTTATTGCATTTTATTCATTTTATACATGACCAGAGATTAGAGTTCAAATGAAACAGATTTTGCTATCCTTCTTATATTCCAAACGTCACCAGTCTAGAAATCTTTAATTTCACTCACTTCAACTATTGAATAATTCAATGAAAAAGGAGAAAAAAAACCCAACCCTGCAACCCTCAGTTTGAGATTTTGTGGGAAAATAAAGTGAGACCCCGAGGGCTGTGTCTCCCCCAGGGCACACAATGTCCCCAGGGGCACACAATGTCCCCAGGGCACACACGATGTCCCCGAGGGCACACAGTGTCCCCTCTAGCCCAGTTTCTCCAAGCCCTGCCACCACCAACACCTGCAGATGCCCCAATGCCCATGCCCAGTTTTAGGAGAGGGGCTGTGGAGCTCCTGAGGCGTTCCATCCGAGCAGCCACGGCCCTCCAGGCCAGCAGAAAGCCCTGGAATTGCCCAGGAATATCCCCAGGATCAAACATGGCCTTGAAGGATGGAGCCTCCCCCCACACCCCCTCCTTCCTTACCAAACAGCTGCACAGAGAACACCAGGCCAAGCCCTCTTGGGATTTTTCTTAAATTATAAAGCATTCCAGAACAGAAAATAAACTCAGGCCAAACGATTTTAGGACAATTCCACTGACCTGAGCTGGAGGAAGGAGCAGGAGGAATATCAGAGGCAGGTGTTGATGACAAAGAGACAAACCAAGTTAATGTGTGTGTAATAAACACACAGATGGGCAACTCAGAGTGGGATGGCCTCGAGAAATGGCCACGTGTCTTACATCTCTGCTGAAGGGTCTGACAGCTGAGAAACCACAGCTCTCAGCCCCAAAGCACAAACAAGGGTGGGCTGGAGGGAGGAACAAGAAGGATGGGACCTCACAGCCTGGGGCTGGAATGGGACAATTCAACCCCAAGGTGCAAATGGACCAAAACTTATCCAAGTGTGAGACCTGGTGACTGTTTGTCCATTTTGTGACCATTTTGTGACCATTTTGGGTCCGTTTTGGGTCCCTTCTGTGACCATTTTGGGTCCCCCTTGGGTGCAGCCCTGGCCAGGCTCCTGTCCTGCCCAAGGTGTGCCCTAAAGGCCCTTCACTAAAGGAGCAGCAGGGTGGAATCCCATCAGCAGGAGCTCCTGCAAGCCCCCCTGGCTCCCAGCTTGCCTCTGCACCCCAGGGACCCCACTGGTGTGGGCAGGGGGGTACTGGGGGGTGGCACTGGGGGCTCCTGGCCAGGGTCCAGCTCCCTCCTCCCAGCCAGAGCAGCTCCTGCAGCAGCTCCTGGACGTGCCCAGGTTGTCATGGCAATGGGAACTCTGCAGCTCTGCCAGCTGCAGCTCTGCCTTGACAGCACTGAAAAATACTGCCAAAATTACCCAGGGCCTGGAAAGGGGAGGCACAAACGCCCTGATGGTTCTCTCTCCACTCAGGCTCCAGCCTGGGGGCTGCAGTTGTGCTTTACTGCCCAGTAAATCAGGCAGCCTCACGTTAGGGCAGCAAGCAGCCCTCTCACTTCAGGTCTTGCAAAATTAAATCCATAATCCAGGATAAATACCAGCAGTGTTCAGAGTTCCCCAACCACACACAGTAATTTACAGTGAGAAAACAAAGGCAAAGGAACAAGCCCAGCCTTATCCAGCCCTAGCAGAGGGGCTGACCCAGGCCAGGGTTTGCCCTGCTCTAGTCAAGTGTCCATCCCACCCAGGCTCTCCTGACGTGTCCATCTGCAGCCCTGCCAGGGTGAAACCTCGGCTATTTCAGCCCAGGCCATGCCCCTAAACCAGAGCAGAGAGCCCCACAGAAGGTTCATCTCACACAGCAAGCTCCAACACTTTCCTTCTGTCCTTTCACTCCTGTTCTGCCTCCCCTGCCCCAGCCATATGAATGTTTGATTTAGGTCCAGCCAGTCTGGCCCACTTGGAAAGCTTTCCCCGAGATCAAACTGCTCTTTCTCTGAGATGCTCCAGTTAATAAATTCCCTTTGCCTCCACTTGCTTCAGCAACTGAACATCCTCCATCTCCTGACACAAAAACTCACAAAAACTTCCCATCCAAAATGAAATCCTCTGGCCTTCCCAGAAGAACAAACCCTATTCCCCTGCAGGGCTGGGTGCCAGCCCTTCCCTGAGCCCACAGTTCTGACCCCACACGTGCCCCACAGCCTGGCTCAGTGCAGCTGGGCCCTTTGGGGCTGTGCCCTGGCCCAGCCACCCAGCCTGGGGCTGGGCACGTTTCCTGGACAGTCCACCCACTTTCCTCTTGGTTTGCCCACTCCAGGGTGTTTATTATTATTATTATTATTTTTATTCACCTGCAACCTGTGCCCCTCCTTTCCCTGGGAGCAGACTGTGCCTGCCTGGAGCCTCCATCCAGCCCTCCCTGGGGGCTGCTGAGCCACAGAACCCCTGAGGAGGTTGGGAAAGAGCCCCAAGAGCAGCCCCTGGCTGATCCCTGCCCTGTCACCCAGCCCCGAGTGCCACATCCTGGGAGGGTGACCCCACCACTGCCCTTCATACTGAGCCAACCCAGTATTCCCAGTGTGCATTCCCAGTGTATTCCCGCCTCAGCCAGGGGGCAGAACCTCAAACCAGCCCCACAGAACACTTCTTGCCCACCTGATGGCCCCAGCCCTGCCCTGCTCCAGCACTGACTGTGGTCACTCTACTCCCCCCAAACCCCCAAAAATCAGCTAGAATCTCTCAATGTCAGTGAAGTTTGACCCGGGCCCAAACTGAGAATCTATTCCATATATTTGCATACAAAGTAAGATCTAATTCTGCTCAGAGACCTTCAGGGGAACTTGGAGTGCAAGCCAGTGTCAGTGCAGGGGGAGAGGGAAGGGATAATCCCACACTTATTACTTCTCTTTAAAGACCTTTGGAGCACTGGCAATAAAATCACTGACAAATACACATGCATGAAGCAAGCCATTTGTTCAGTGACTTTTGAAATGATAATGTAATTATTAGTTAAACCAGAGCATTTACATATTGCTTTGGCCACTTTGAGAAAACTTGTTATGGGTGGACATGTCCTTAGTTATGGGTGGAAATGTCCTTTGTTATAGGTGGACATGTCCTGTGCCACCACAGTGCTGGGCACAGAGTGTGGGATGTGCTGGGACACTGAAGGCTGCAGCCAAGTACCCAGAGCAGTCAGCAATTCATTTATTCTTATAACTGGGTGATTTATTTATTCATTTATTGATTTATGAGCACGGCCAGAGCAGCTGGGGCTGCCCCTGGATCCCTGGCAGTGCCCAAGGCCAGGCTGGACACTGGGCTTGGAGCACCTGGGGCAGTGGGAGGTGTCCCTGCCATGGCAGGGGTGGGATGGGTGGGATTTAAGGTCCCTCTCAACTCAAACCATTCCATGGAAATGATTTCATTTTCTGGAGGTGAACAGGAGTGTGGAAAGAATGGCAGATTCATGGAGGAGGCAGCAGAGCCTTTGTTCCTGAGCAGCCATCGTTAGGAGCTGAAACCCTGGCACAAGGAAAAGAATTCCTTGTATTAAAGAAAAGGAACTGAAACGGCAAAACAATAATAATAATAAAAAAAAGGTCAGACACGGGATGAGGGCAGCGGCTCGAGCCCCACACGGGCTGGACCCACGCGTGGCTCTCACATGTCCCTGCAAGAAACCCATCAGCTGTGCCCGGGGCTCCGGCAGCCACCAGCAGCCACCAGCAGCATCTCCCGAGGCTGGAACTGCCCTTCCCGAGGCTGGAACTGCCCTTCCCGAGGCTGGAACTGCCCTTCCCGAGCTGGAACTGCCCGTCCCGAGCTGGAACTGCCCTTCCCGAGGCTGGAACTGCCCTTCCCGAGGCTGGAACTGCCCTTCCCGAGCTGGAACTGCCCTTCCCGAGCTGGAACTGCCCTTTCCGAGGTGTGTGCCAGCCCCGGCCCCGGTCCCCAGCCCCGAGAAGGGCCAGGGCAGGCTTTGGGACAGTCCCTGAGCCCCGGGGACACGGGGGCTGTCCCTGAGCCCCGGGCTGGCCCCCGGGCCCTCCAGGAGCTCGGTGACAGCCCCAGCCCGTTCCGGCGGCCGATGGAGCCAATTCCCAACTGTTGCCGTGGAAACTGCCCGGAGTAGCATCAGCACCATCAGCACCCTCAGCACCATCAGCACCATCAGCACCCTCAGCACCATCAGCACCATCAGCACCATCAGCACCATCAGCACCATCAGCACCCTCAGCACCATCAGCATCAGCACCATCAGCACCATCAGCACCATCAGCACCAGCACCATCAGCACCATCAGTGACTCTGTAACGTGTTCAATAGGCTTTAGCAGGGTAAAAAAGCAGAGTCTGGTTATTGCTGCCTTCAGCGCTGTGAAACTTCCCCAGAGCGATTTGCTGCCCCCGCTGCAGGAGAGGGACGTGCAGCAGCCACAGCTCCCATCTCTGTGTGAGCCAGCCACAGGAGCCTGGAAACAGCCTGGATGGGTGACAATCCCTGTCTGCTGTCAGTCAGCTACAACTGAAATACAGGAAATAAATACAGCCTGGATGGGTGACAATCCCTGTCTGCTGTCAGTGCTGTTTTGGGACCTGACTCCTGTCAATGTTTTGGGACCTGACTCCTGTCAATGTTTTGGGACCTGGCTCTGTCAATGTTTTGGGACATTTTTTGGGACCTGGCTCGGTAAACGCTGGTTTGGGCAGGGCTCTGCAGCCCCCACACCGTGCTGGACACACGCTGGGCTGGGCTCCCGGCTCGGGTGGGATCAGGGGGAGGCACAGACAGGGCTGGCTCTGCCCTGCACCAGCGGGGACATCTCACCTCCCTTCCTTATCCTCAGTCCTTATCAGATTTCATCTTCCAGTCAATAAAACCTGCTCAAACAGCATTGATTCTGAACTTCTGCAGAATCAAATCACTTGACTTCCTTGGTCCTCCAATTAAGGCACCAGAATAAATCTTAACTACTCCTTAATACCAGTTTTCACAAGACTTTCTACAGCCCTAATCACGTTTAAGCACCTTGGCCAAGCGAATTGATTTCCATTGCTTTTCCTTCCCACCGCCTGAGTCTGTGCTGAGCTTCCCGGAGCATCTCCTCGGCAGCTTCCTGGTGAATTACTGCTCCAGCTCAGCTGCTAGGCAGGAGCTGCTCCTCTGCTAAAAAGAGCTATCTTGTCTCCAAATGATATTTAATTATCTCCATTAAACATTACAGGCTGCTCTGATGCTGGAGATGTAAATCAGAGGGAACAAGAGGAAGATGAGAGCGTATTGTTCATCTCATGTTTTGTCCTCCTACTCCCTCTGCACTCTGTGAAATGAGTGTCTCTGAAGGTAAGGCCAACGTGTGAACACTCCAGTTATTCCATTTCCAATAGACACATTTGTCACGGGTGAAACCGTGAGAATGGGCAGGGCTAAACCTCGGCTTTCCCCGCTCTGGCAGAGGCAGTTAAGGGCCGAACGGAGGGTGTTTAATGAGCAATTAACAGTGCAAGAAAAGCTGTTATTGCACAAATATAAACATGTTCCAAATCACTTCTGACCTGGTAGGGTTGGGACACAGTTTTTTTGCTTCAGTCGACAAGAATTCACTGTTGTTTCTCTTTAACCTTCTGCTGAGCTCATGCCTCGAAAGCAAAACGTGAGGCAATTCCTGTGACTGAGCACGATGGCTTCTACTTTTATTAATATTATTACATGTCTGCTTAAACCATTTAAATAAATCCTTCAAATCAATATCTCTTATGGATAGAGAATCCTGCTTTTTCCTTTGCACTGGACTGCCCTTGCTGGACTGACGATGTCCTTGGCAGGGCAGCTCCTTCCTCCCCTGCCCAGCCAGCTGTGTTCAGCTCTGCTGTGCCCAGAGGAGCTGATGGTTGGTGTCAGAGGGTCTCCCACAGATGTCCCCAGGATCCTCAGAGGCCTTGCTTTGTGGGGAGGAGATTTCCTCACCAGCGCCTGCAGCCTGGGAATTTTACTGCTCCTGGAGGAAGATTTTGGTTGGAGGAGGGGAGGTTTAGATTAGATATCAGGAAGAAATCCTCGACAGGGCTTGGGGCAGCCTGGGCCAGTGGGAGGTGGCCCTGCCATGGCAGGGGTGGCTCTGGGTGGCTCTGGGTGGCTCTGGGTGGGTTCTGGGTGGCTCTGGGTGGCTCTGGGTGGGCTCTGGGTGGGTTCTGGGTGGCTCTGGGTGGCTCTGGGTGGCTTTGGGTGGCTCTGGGTGGCTCTGGGTGGGCTCTGGGTGGCTCTGGGTGGCTCTGGCTGGGCTCTGGGTGGGCTCTGAGTGGCTCTGGGTGGGCTCTGGGTGGGCTCTGACCATCCCATGCCCAGCTGACTCCAAGGCTGAGGGCTGTGCTCAGTGCACAGAGGTTTGGGGCAGGATGCTGGAAGCCCCTCTCTGTGACACTCGCCCCACCAGCTCTCTCCATGCAAGGCTTCCCCCCCTGCTCCTCTCCTGGCACTTTTCCTTGCTCCTTCCATTTTGTTCCTGTTTATTCTGCAACAAACAGAAGGAATTCTCCCCTCCAGCAATGAAGGACGCTCCTTGTGCAGGGCTTTAGTGACCCACTCACAGGAGGTGACCCAAGTGCCCAAGGACCAACTCCTGCTGCTGAAAGCCCCGATCGAACCAAGCCCTGACCCAGCCACGTCCAGCAAGAAAATTGAGAAACATCTGCAGAACTCCCGTTGCCCTGAAGAAACCTTCATGGCCCGGCTGTTGTTCCTGGAGGGGCTCGGGATCAGCACCGTTATCTCCACCTCCCAACACGGTGACGTGTCTGCAGCACAGCCGGGGCTGGGCTCGGGGTGCTCTGAGAGCTGAGCTCTGCTCCAAACACAGCAGCAGCACCGCGAGCCCGGAGTTTCTGCAGCACTGAGCTCCCTGTGCCCTGGCTGGCCCTGAGGGGACAGTCCTGCTCAGGGTGCACAGGACATGTCCTCGCAGTGCCACCAGAGCTCCCCTGAGCGCTGGGCTGGGGCTCTCCCCAGAAATGCACTCTGCAGAGGATGGGGAATGGATCAGCCCCTCTGGGAAACCACATCCTCCCTGTGCTGTGCTTCTCTTCAGCCTCGCAGGGAATTCCGAACATTCACTAAAACCGCGGAATCACCTTTGGGATCACCAGCAGCCCCACACCACCCCCTGAGGTGCCACACTGTCACCCGCATTGTCCCCGTGCCTGTGCAAACCCACCAGCACAACCCCAACGTGCCTGCACACATATCCGAACATACCGAGCCTCCCCTGTGTGCAGCCAGGTATTTTGGGACTTTCTAACCCGCTGTGTGTCCATAACTGTCCCTTGTCCCTGTGGGTGGCTGCCCCGAGCCCTGTTCATCCCCAGACAGGGCTCTGCAAGGCTCAGCTTTTCCCTGGGCTCAGCTTTTCCCTAGGCTCAGCCTTTCCCTGGGCTCAGCTTTTCCCTGGGCTCAGCCTTTCCCTGGGCTCAGCCTTTCCCTAGGCTCAGCCTTTCCCTGGGCTCAGCTTTTCCCTGGGCTCAGCCTTTCCCTGGGCTCAGCCTTTCCCTGGGCTCAGCTTCTCCCTGGGCTCAGCTTTTCCCTGGGCTCAGCCCTTCCCTGGGCTCAGCCTTTCCCTGGGCTCAGCCTTTCCCTGGGCTCAGCCTTTCCCTGGGCTCAGCCTTTCCCTGGGCTCAGCTTTTCCCTGGGCTCAGCTTTTCCCTGGGCTCAGCCTTTCCCTGGGCTCAGCCTTTCCCTGGGTTCAGCTTTTCCCTGGGCTCAGCTTTTCCCTGGGCTCAGCCCTTCCCTGGGCTCAGCTTTTCCCTGGGCTGCCCCGGGAATTCAGCAACCTGCAAACTCCCCAGCCCCTCCCAGCAGCCTGGCGTGGTCCATGCGAGAGCTCTGCTGGGGAAATTATGTTGTCAGCCCGAGCGAGTTTGACATTCCGAGATATCAGAACACAAGCAAAGAGAAAAGTTTCATCAACACAGTAATTACTGCCCCGGACTCCACGGAGCCGCAATTATTTCCCAGTGAGGGGCTGTCAGTTCGTGCTGCAGATAAAAAACTGTTGATAGGGCTGCCAGGGGCCCGTGCCGAGATGGCTTTTCAGATGGAAAACCCTCCCGGCAATTCGACATTTTCCAAAAAAGAAAAAGAGGAACAAAAAAAGTACATGTCAACACTATGCATTAAACACCTACACTTTTTTTTTTTTTTCCCTTTAAAACTTGTGTTGCTTTTCAGCCAGAGGCAGTTAAATATGCACCAGAAATCCCAGGGGAAGGAGACACCTTCCGTGGCCACTTTTCCTTTTGGCACTGTGCCCTGCCCGGAGCTGCTGAGAGGCTCGGGAGCCTCTGCCCCAGCCGGGCTCAGGGGGAAAAGCACCACAGACATCCCAAATCTGCTCTTCGGGCCAAACACACACCGTCCGGGCTGGGCTCCGGGTGAACTGCTCCGGGTGGAGCTGGAGAAGCCTGAGCGGGAGCTGGTTTAACTGGTGCCAGTGCTGCACCAGTGCCATGGATGGAGATCGGGGAAGGTTCATCCCCAGAGCTCCCCAGGCAATGGGCACTGCCAGAGCTCCAGGAGCCTTTGGATACTGCTCCAGGGTGGCGTTCGGGGTGTGTGTGCAGGGCCAGGGTGGGACTGGATGCTCCCTGGGTGTGTGTGCAGGGCCAGGGTGGGACTGGATGCTCCCTGGGTGTCCCTTCCAGCCCAGGGCATTCTGTGATTTTCACCTCTGTAACGCCCTCTCCTTTCTGGGTTCCATTTATTTCCCCACCTTCCAAATGGTTTTATTTGTTCTCCTCAGCACGGCTGGGAACGGGAAAGGCTGGAATTAGCACAGCAAAGAGATGCCTCACTGCCAACCTCAGACATCAAAGCAGCCACTCGGAGGCTCCCGAGGGTCCCGGGTGACACAGGAGCACCGCGGGGACAGGAATGGGGTCACTGCTGCCCAGCTGAACCCACTGTCCCACAGACAGCACACCCACTGCAGGCTGCTACTGCTGCTCCCTGACACCCGAATATTTCAGCCAATTAACAGATTATTAATCATCGCAGCGCTGCCCCGGCCCTGCGCAGCTCCTGCTCTACCTGCGCTGCTGGTGGCACTGCCGGCTGCCGGAGCCCCTCCTCGCCAGGTAATTATGTGGAACACGATTGTGGCCTTGGGCTCTGCCTGCTCAGTGTTTGCAATTAGATTTTACTACAAAAGTACATATTAACATTAAAGGAGCATTACAATGCAGCAAATGTGATAAAGCAGAGCGACGTTAGTGTGCACCTTCTGCTTCTGTTCTTGCAAGAATCGTAATCACCGTTAATTTATGGTCTTCTGAGGGGGATCTAATTATTTCACTCCCGGTGTGCTGTTCCCTGCCTTGGCAGGAGGCAGGGCACCGAGCGGCAGTGGCAGGGCTCCTGCAGCCCCCTGCCCGGCTGAGCTCCAGCATTTTTGGGTGGGATCCCCGGGCAGGAATCCCCCTCCCAGGAAAGGCGTGGCTGGGAGCACAGTGCAGCTCGGTGGCTGACGGGTTCATTACCAAAATGCCTTTGAGTTTTCGCACCACCACCTTGGAGAGCAGAGGCTCCTTCCCAAGCCTTCCCTGTCATGACAAACTCCAGGACAGATCCCCCCTTCTCCCTGCTGCACCTGAGGGTGTGGGACACCCACAAATCCCACCTCAGCCTGCCCAAGTTCAGGCACCACGTTTTCCTTGCTGTTTCTCCTTCTCTCTTCCAGCCTCTGTGGCAGAGCTCCTGGTGAGCCCCGAGGGGCTCAGTGAACATTCCAGTCAGGAATATCCCACATTTCCTGGCATGTTCTGTCCTCCAGCAGCCCCAGGGGCCATAACCCAACTCCAGCCAGGGGCTGCTGGGTCCGTGGGTGAGCAAAGGGAACAAAAGAGCTCCAGGGAGAGGACAACAGGCACCAGGCCAGAGAGACCAGCTCCAGGACCTGGGATTCTTGCAGCACTTCACCACACAGATGGAAATCCTGTGCTCCTCTGCAGGGTTAAACCATCAGCAGGGACACCTTAAATTAAAAGCCTTTTCATTTGGCTGGGCTTGGACTGGCCCCAGCCTCCCTTCCCCTTGGGATGGCCAAATGAATGCAGAAGGTGATAAAGGAAATCTGACTGGGAGCTTCACCCTGGAGCTGTACCTAGTTTTCGTTTAGTTCTACAGAAATTAGAGTTGAAACTCTACAGACACCCAAAGGTTTGACAGGGGTTTTTATACACTTTTCAGCAGTGTTTTTAAATAAACAATAAACCTAATAAATAACCTAATAAAAACCTGGCCAGGATCACCTTTGTAGTGAGGGTTATCAGCCTCCCAAAACTTCCACTGATAGTTTTATTTCTAGATTTCAAAGAACACCTAATTTCTCCTCAATTATAATGCAGCAATCCACAGAAGTGGTTTTTCTTGAATAGCCTGTGCTTGGGGGATCTCCAGAGCTCGTGGCTCCAGCCTGGAGGGTCTGAGTGCAGTGAGTGAAGCTGCTCTTCACTTCAGGCCTGGCTCAGGACAACTCTCATGTCAGATCCTTAAACTGCAGAGTGTTCTCAGGGCTACAGTCGGGGCTGAGTAAAATGAAGAACTTGAGCATCTGCAGATAATGACGTGATGGGTGAAGTGCAAGGGCATCCATGAGAAATCGCAGGTATCAGAGTCCTCCTCTAGACAGGAGCTCCATCCACACAGAGCCTGGGGGAGCCCCAAAGCGGGGCACACTCACCCACAGTCCCTGGGAGCCTCCGGGCCTCGGCTCCTCCACAACCCAGCAGTGCCAAACTCCAGCAAACGCCGCATTAAATTCCTCCTAACTCCCGAATCCACGGATGTAGAGTTGCCATAGCAACTGTCAGCCCAAGCCTTCCCGAGGGAGAAAATAAAAGTGTGTCCTACCTGGCTAATTGCTATTTGTGTTACACAGAATTGAAGGGTAACTTCGTTCCACCGAAAAATAGAACGGAGACTGAAGTGCTCCCATGCTAATGTGACATTATTTAATCTGAACAAGGACCCGTTTTGCATGTGCCTTCAAATTACAGTATTTATGGAACACTCAACACAATAAGTAAAATGTTGCTGCCAAATATGCCTGACTTGCCCTGCTTATTGATTTGAATAAAAGGGGCATTGAAAAAAATGGAGAAGCAAGAAGGAAGGTGGAAGAGCTGATGGGATTAGGGACTTCAAATTTCATTGCAGAACCTACAAAATGCCCCCCGAGAACCCCAACAGTTTACAGCTGAAAGTTCATGAGAAAATCAGCTGATGGAAGGTGACCAGTCTCTTCCCTGTTTCCACTTTTCCCTGTTTCTCCTCAGGGCAGGAAGAATAAAGCTCCCAAGCAGGAAAAGCACAGTGGCTGAATAACAGCCACCCCTCACTGGGAGGCACAATTAGAACTTTTTAAACCTGAAAAAAGCCCTGAAGATCATTCAAGAAAAGAATCCCACTGGCAGGATATATTTCAGGAGCACGCTGACAGTTCTCACTGCCTTGTAAACACATCCAGCAATGTTTTATTTTAATCTTAGCACAATTACTAAATAAAAGCAATCAGAGCTCTGAGGCAGCAGAACCTCTGTGAAACATGAAAATATAACGATGGCATCTCTCTCTCTCTATCAGCCCAGTGACATAATCTGAGAAAATGAGATTTTAGGGGATTATTCAGCTTCCCTGGGCACCCTGTGCTGGGACCTCCCCACCCTCCCAGGGTGGAATTCCTTCCACATATCCAGCCTAAATCTCCCTCCTTCAGCTAAAAGCCACAGTGGTTTCCTATCAAATACACACAGGTGCAGGATCCTTCTGAGCAGAGACAGCACAGGACTGTCCTGCTCCTCCAGGGCTACACAGCGCTTTCAGGATATACATTCAATAAAGGCAAACACGGCCCCCCAAAGCTGCAGAGCGCCCAGGCATGGAGCAGGAGCTCTGAGAGCTCCGTGTCCCAGCCACGGGAACTCCAGGAGTGCTGGAATGTGGGAAGGGTGAGCACATTCCCCTTCCATGGGACCCGTGTGCTGCACTACCAAACACAGCCCACAAATCCCAGCTGACCCCCAGATCACAACTGACCCCCAAATCACAACTGACTCCCAAATCACAACTGACCCCCAAATCCCAGCTGACCCCCAAATCACAACTGACCCCCAAATCCCAGCTGACCCCCAAATCCCAGCGGACCCACAAATCCCAGCTGACCCCCAAATCCCAGCGGACCCACAAATCAGCACCAGCCAACTGTTCTCTCCGTTTTTGATGGTGGACAAAGAAACAGAAAGAGGCTGAGTGGAGTCCAGCTGTAGAAAGGTCTGAAATCTGCTTTCACCACGTGCCACCTCCCATGCCCCTCATGGTTCATCTCCATCCTGAGAAACTCGGATTTCTGGCCTCCCTCCACCTGCTGCAGCAGCTCCTGCTTGAATTATTCACTTTTATGAATTACCTGCAGCACATTGCTAGGTTTTTTTTTTTCTGTTGTTGTTGGTGGTGTTATTCTGTACCCTGAACAAGGCAGGTGTTTTCAATATGCCTTCCACCGAACAACATTATGCTTGTATTTATCGATAAAATAAAATAAATCCATAGACTGAGACCCACAGTGTTATATATAACCCCATTCCTCAGTTTAAAAGCTCGTGCTGCATGAGATTTTTCAGCAGGTGCAATTGCCATTCCAGCACAGACGTGCGTGGCTCAGCTGAGGCACAATATTTTCCAGAGGAAATATCTGACAGGAAATCAGTAGCGAGCACCAAAAAGCACAATCCCTGCTCCCCCACCCAAAAGGAGTGAGAGGAAAGGAGGAAAAGCAGCAAAGCTCCTGCAGGGCAGGGCAGGAGGGGACAGCCCCAGGAGCAGGGCCACCCCTGGGCTTTGGCACTGAGCACTGGCCCCCCAGCCCTTGGCAGGGCTCCTTTCCAGCTGAGATGGGTGTCTCTGGGATGCAGTGGCTGTGGAAAGCCCAGTGCAGAGCTGAGAGGACACGTGGAAACCTCCCCATAACCTCTGTTCCTACCGGGGCACCCTGAGTGATCCCAGCCAACTCCTCCCTGGGTGAGCCCAAAGCAACTGCAAATCCCTCCTGAGCTGGGGGGAACAGGGCTCTGTGCGGCCCCTGCCCAGCAGGACCTGTCCAAGGTCCCCGTTGTGTCCCCACCTTCCCCTGCACAGCCCCTGGCCGTGACAGCCCTGCTGGGAGGGACACCTGCCAGTCTGCACCTGCTCACCCTTGGAAAACACACATTCTAACAATAATTATTGCATCCACACATTATAATAACGATAATTGCATCCACAGCACTGAGCCTGCCCCAGCTCCGTGCTGGAGAACAATGTCAGATGAGAACAGAGCTGGAGGAAGGGCCGAGAAGCCGAAGCTGTTTGCTGCAGGAGGAAGGTGTGTGCAGGACCTGGGGGTGACAGCGCGCTGCCACATCCCTGCACGGGCAGGGGACATGGCCCCAGCAGCACAGCACAGGTGAGGATGGGGCAGCGGTTCCTCCAGCCTGGGGAGGGGTAACACACACTGACAGCAGCTCAGGACAGCCCAGTTCACCATCGCTCTCTGAACACTGGCCTTGGAGGTACTTGCCAAAGCCCTCTGACACGACAGCTTTTCTACAGAGAGAAGTGAAAGTGAATCCGCATCTGGTGCATCAGCTGGAGCCGCTGGGCCCAGCCAGGGGAGCTCAGGACAGGCCCTTGTAAAGGGTGTGTGTAAATGTGGTGTAAATGTGTCCCGGGGGCTCTGTGAGCAGAGCACCCACCAAACTCCACCCTGCCTCAGGGCACAGGAGCCCACCCGAGGGGGGTTTGACAGTGTTCTCGTTTACATCTTGTATTGAAAACGCTTTAGTTAGGAGATGCCTCTTTGTGGATAATGTGACAGCTAATTCCCACTTCTCCTACTGCAAAGAAACAATTGAAATAGATGCACAATAAAACGAATGGCTAATGTGATCGCTATCGATCATTTGCCCGTTTGTCAAACGAATGGCCCCGGAGTGAAACGGGGAAGGGAAACAGCGGCAGGGGCTGCCCGGGAGGCAGGAACGAGCTGAGCGGAGAGCCCGGCTGGAAATCCAGGGACAGCCGAGGGCCAGCACGTGCTTACAGCCACAGAGAATCCTGACACACCTGCGCACCCGCACCTACCTTTTCTGCTGACTGGGCAGTGCCAAAAAATATTGGAATGAAGGCAAGCCATACTATACAGGTAGTGTACATAGTGAATCCAATGGGTTTGGCTTCATTAAAATTCTCTGGGACCCCCCGAGTCTTGATGGCATACACAGTGCACGTCACCATGAGCAGGATGCTGTAACCCAGCGAGCAAATGATCTGCAGGTCCGTGATGTCACATTTGAGCACCCCTCTGGCCTGCTCGGGGTTCATAGTCTTCTGCTCATCGTAATCCACGATGATGTTGGGCGGGTCCACGGCGAACCAGACGAAGACGCCCAGCAGCTGGACGGAGATGAGGCTGGAGGCGATGGCCAGCTGCGAGGTGGGGCTGATCAGCCGCGGCGCCGTCACCGACTTCTTGCCCTGCTCGAAGATGCGGTAGATGCGGTTGGTCTTGGTCAGCAGCGCCGCGTAGCTGATGCACATGCCCAGCCCCAGGAAGACCCTGCGGAAGGAGCAGACGGCCACGTCGGGCTTGGCGATCATCAGGAAGGTGATGATGTAGCACAGGAAGATGCCCGTCAGCAGCACGTAGCTGAGCTCGCGGCCCGAGGCGCGCACGATGGGAGTGTCGTTGTAGCGGATGAAGGTGGCCACCACGAAGATGGTGGCCACGATGCCCAGCATGGCCAGGAAGACGGGGATGACGGCCCAGGGCGAGTGCCACTCCAGCTTGATGATGGGGATGGAGCGGCAGCCGGTGCGGTTCTCGTTGGGCCGCTCGTTGTAGGAGCACAGCAGGCAGGTGACCTCGTCGGCCTGGTACTGGTAGCCGTCACAGAGCTCGCAGTGCCAGCAGCACGGCATCCCCTTCACCATCTTCTTCCTCTCGCCCGGCCGGCACGGCTGGCTGCACACCGAGGGGGGCACGGCACGCACCCCGCCTCCCCACTGCATCTCCTCGATCTGGGGACAACACACATAGGCTGGGGTTAGGGTGGGGTTAGGGCTGTCTTAGGGCTGCTTTAGGGCTGTTTTAGGGCTGGCTGCACACCGAGGGGGGCACGGCACGCACCCCGCCTCCCCACTGCATCTCCTCGATCTGGGGACAACACACATAGGCTGGGGTTAGGGTGGGGTTAGGGCTGTCTTAGGGCTGGTTTGGGGCTGCTTTAGGGCTGTTTTGGGGCTGGCTGCACACCGAGGGGGGCACGGCACGCACCCCGCCTCCCCACTGCATCTCCTCGATCTGGGGACAACACACACAGGTTTGGGGTTAGGGTGGGCTTAGGGCTGGTTTGGGGCTGCTTTAGGGCTGCTTTAGGGCTGTTTTAGGGCTGGCTGCACACCGAGGGGGGCACGGCACGCACCCCGCCTCCCCACTGCATCTCCTCGATCTGGGGACAACACACATAGGCTGGAGTTAGGGTGGGGTTAGGGCTGTCTTAGGGCTGCTTTAGGGCTGTTTTAGGGCTGGCTGCACACCGAGGGGGGCACGGCACGTACCCCGCCTCCCCACTGCATCTCCTCGATCTGGGGCCAGGGACACAGACAGGCTCAGGTCAGGGTGGCTGCACAGTGAAGGGGACACAGAGCACACACCCTTGTCCCCAGTACTTTGGGGGACAGGGACATAAACAGGCTCAGGGGCAGGGCTGACAGCCACAGACATGAGCTGGGAATGAAGAGAGGGGTCCCAGGGGAGCCCCAGCACACAAAACCCAACCGGACAATCTTCCCACGTGGCAGAGTCCTGGAACTACAGCCTGGTGCCTCTGTGTGGGGCTCTGGTCCCTGACTGTGTCCCCTGCTCCATTTCTCATTTCTGCTTGTTTTCAAGTCTGATGGAATGACACACAACCCCAGATAAACCATGAAAGTGAAAACCTTTTCTTCATGAGAATTAGT
This sequence comes from Sylvia borin, assembly GCA_014839755.1. Lineage (NCBI taxonomy): Eukaryota > Metazoa > Chordata > Aves > Passeriformes > Sylviidae > Sylvia > Sylvia borin. The sequence goes on from CM025968.1 coordinate 790,998, forward strand.
AAGAACATCACAAACCTTGAGGGAAGGCAGGACTTGGATTTGCAAGGCTGCTTTTCATGAACCTTGGGGCTTCTTACCAAGACAGAACATAGATCTCCCTTCCCAGAACTGCCACTGACCAGGGGAAGATTTGAAATGAGGGGGAAATGTGTTTTCTGTAGAGCACGGGATCAGTGGGAATGGGGAAGGTCTGCTACACAAACCAGGTGAGAAATATGAAGGACAAAGAAAATGGTCATCACTGAAAAGCGCAATAATTAGATGATATTTCATTTCAAAGTCACATTCAGCCTTTGAAATATCACATGTGCTTCTGGGAATGCAAATGATAAATGATTATATTAAATACATGGAAAGTCCCACTTACTGTGCAGCCTGCAGAATCCTGAGCTCCAAGGTAAGTGACAAAGGCTCCCAGTGGTGTGAAAAATGAGACTCACAAATCATTTCAAACCATGTCTGACTACAGCCACTCAGCAGCCTCCAGGAACAGGGCAGGCTTCGCCCTGGAGCCCCAGTGAGTGCCCAGGCTGGAAGGAAGGAAGGCTCTGGCATTCCCAGCACCAGTTACCAGCCCAGCAGCTGCTCTGTGTGTGTGTGTGTCTGCTCCAAACCAAAAACCTGATCCCCTGGGACAGGTGGGAGTAAGTGTCATTAACAACAAAACTTCAGCTGTTTTCCTTTAGGTCACTTGAATGATGACAAGCTCCCTGATTTTCCCTACAAGTCAAAATTCTCAGATGAGTTTCTTGAATCAGCTGCCCTAATTATTCATACAGACAGGAAGACTTGGATGGGCAAGGCTTGAGTTGAAGGATTAAGTTGCACTTTCCTAATTTAATTCAAAACAGATCCTGTATCGTCTTCACTTTATATTTGTGAAAACACGAAGCCCTGAAGTCACACTCTGCTCACACACTGGAGTACCAAGAGCCTGTAAAAATAATCCCTCCATAAGAGATATTCTAGAGGTCTGCCCCTGCCTGGGAAACTTCATTAACCTTCAGCACTCTGGGGAAAAGATCCCTGAACTCCCTTCTCCCACTCCGCTGAGCTGAAGGTGTGCGGCTCACAGGAGGCAAAGGAGTGCTGAAGATAAAGGGAAATACAAAGACTCATTAAGTTGCACTGATTAACGGTGCTTTGGTCTCGCTGGCAGTGCAAGGAGCCAGGAAATCCACTGAAGCCCAGCTCCAGCCCCGCTCTGACCCAGCGCTCACAGGGAGCTGAGTTCCAGCGCTGGGAGGATGAGGAGGGGCCGAGTGTCCCCTGAGTCCCCCCTGCAGGAGGGCGATGCCAGCAGAGCTGCCACTGAGGGCAGCCAGGGCTGGCACTGCTGACCCAGAAACACGGGAAATGTCACGGCAGCTCCTCGGGAAAGCGGCTGACTGTGCCACTGCTGTGACTCCTCTCAGCCCCTGCCCTGTGCCCGTTTGCCAAGGAGAGGAGACTCACCCGAGTTTCACACCTGAGAGTGAGCGCTGCAGCCAGCCAGAGGCTGCATTTCCCACCTGATCCCTGCCCACAGCCGCCCCCGATGCCTTTTTCTACAGGCACCAGTCCCAAGTGAAATCAACACCACCACATGGATTTTGGCCCAGTCTGCAGCAGGGAAACGATTTCCACCAATTTTCATCCGAGTGAATGTCTTCATCACCACAGGCTGATTGATGTGTTATCAGAGCCCTGCTTCCCTACGGCCACAAAAGGACGGATTTCCATATTCTCAAACGGATTCCGTGGCACTGCTGGTGCCTGGGGCAGCCTAAAGGTGCTTCATTCTGCACAGACACTCTGCGGGAGGAGATAAAGAGAAGATCAGGCAGAAGTGAGGAAAGTCCTTTCCCTGCCCTCCTGGGGTGACACCACAGCGGCTCCAGCACCGGCCTCGGACAGATCTCTGCTGTTTGTGGAGAGAATTCAGATGCAGAGTGCCTGTGAGGGAATGCTGGCACCAACACCTGCAGCAGGGGGTGAGAACCTGAGTCAAACTACAGACACTCTCCCCCCTCAGAAAAGGGCATTTCTGAAAGGAAGTGTGTCCCACATCTCCACATCTCTGAGACACCTCCAAGGATTAGCTGACAATGACAGCACAGTCTGCAGAGCAAAAACTTCTGTACATTGTGAGGCAGCGCTCTTGAATTAACAGAAAAACTGAGGGGGTTATGTGGCCCCTTCCATGTCAGTCCAGGGATAAGGGAATTTGGGAATTTCTTCTCCCCAAACCAACAGCACTGCCAGAGGCAGCCAGACACTGTACCCAAATGGAGCAAGGTCACACCCTGAACGTCACCCTGTGCCCAGGGACACGAGGAGCCCCTGCCCTGCAGTCCTGGCAGCTTTGGGAAGGCTGTTCCCCCACACAGCCCCAGCCCTGGATGCCTCCAGCAGGAGGGACTGGATCCACTCACAATATACATTCTCATTATGTTCACTGGAGAACAAACATTACCGAGAAATGCTTAGTCTGTCTCATAAGGCCTTGATGTAATTGTTCATTTTAATGAATAAAGTAACTCAATATCTGTGTATAATTCAAACATTGCTGCTTTGCCTCCCTCCGCCACAAACATTTCCATAATAAGCCATTTGTTCTGAACTTAATTGTTTCGTGCAATGTTTGATTAAAATAAAAATCAGTACAAAAATAATTACATTAGCGCTAATTAACCTACTCAGGGAAGAAAATAGCCACGTTCCCTGACACCACTTCCATGAAGACGGTGCCATTAATTTCATGGACACGCAGATCCCAGCGGCGAGGACTGGGCTCAGATTTATTGCCACCTCCAGACTGCAGCTCCTAACTCAGCACTCGAACGTTTGTGTGCATTCCACTCTGCAGACAGCAATATTTGCATGACTTAGCTCTTCGGGCTCAGCTATTAATGTCCTGTAATTAGTTTCTAAATCCAGGGATTTACCATGATAATGGTTTTAAGCTAAGAATGTGTCAATAACACATCCTCGGGCAGAGTCTCCCGCAAAATATCAACTGCAATCCCTCCGAGAGATAACAGTGATGATAAGCCCAGAGTGGCTGCAGAGCTGCTGCATGCCTGGCCCAGACACGGAGCTTCACCTCACACTGGAATTGTCCTCCCCATTTCCCCGCCTGCAGGGATTGCCGGGGGAGCTTGTGGCAGCACTGAGGTGGTGGAGGAGAAAACCACCAGCTCTGGCTTGTGCTGAGTCCCTGCACTGAGCAGAGCGCCCTGACACCTCTGCAGGGTGACACAGAACTCCCAGGGACTCCAGAGCCTCCCTTGACACAGAAGGACCCCATCCCATTATCCCATCCCATTATCCCATCCCGTTATCCCATCCCATTATCCCATCCCATTATCCCATCCCATTACCCTACCTGGGATGGGATGGGATAATGGGATGGGGTGGGGTGGGATGAGATGGGATGGGAAGGGGTGGGAAGGGCAGGGCAGGGCAGGGGTGGGATGGGGTGGGAAGGGTTGGGATGGGATAATGGGATGGGATAGGGTGGGATGGGATAATGGGATGGGATGGGATGGGCAGGGAAGGGCAGGGCAGGGGTGGGATGGGATGGGATGGGATGGGCAGGGCAGGGGTGGGATGGGGTGGGGTGGGGTGGGATGGGATGGGATGGGATGGGATGGGATGGGATGGGATGGGATGGGATGGGCAGGGCAGGGCAGGGCAGGGATGTGCAGCAGCAAGGTGCAGCCCCCAGGCCCGGGATCACAGTGCCTCTCCAGGATCCACGGCTGTCCCCCACACTGCAAGCCCTGTCTGCTGCTCCCAGGAGAAGCAATTCTTAAGCCTCCTTTATTTCCCTTTTATTTCTACTCTCCCCTTGTCGTTTGTTTAATGTTGGTCACCTTTTGGCAGCAGCCCTACCTGTGCCCCGGCAGCCCTGAGGGCTCCTCTGAGCACTCAGAGCTCCCCCTTTAATGAGATCCAAGGGCCATTTGTTCTACATTAAAGCAAGGACATTTCCAGCACTCCACTGATGTGGAGGAAAATGCTTAATCCACAGTTTTTGCAGAAATGCTTCTTATTATACATTTCTGTTGACACACAATAAAATGGAAAATTAATTATTTTAATGCTGTTTTATCTGCCTACAGCTTCGTGTTGTCCTCTCGCTAAGGGAAGGGGATGGACCATGCATCTTCACTATTCATCCTGCAGCCCCTGCAAATTTTTTAATTCAAAAAAGAGCATGTGCTTCCAAACGGGCATTTAGAACGCACAGTTCTTGTCTCTTTAAATGGATGGGTGAGGGCAAAACTATCTTCTGAAAGCAGACCTAACCCAAGGCAATTTTTTATCCTAAAGTGGCTTAGAATGAGGGGAAATCTGAATCATCACAGAATCCCAAACTGGTTTGGACATCAAATCCCCCCCAGTGCCACCCGTGCCATGGCAGGGACACCTCCCACTGTCCCAGGGACACCTCCCACTGTCCCAGGGACACCTCCCACTGTCCCGGGTGCTCCAAGCCCAGTGTCCACCCTGCCCTTGGGCACTGCCAGGGATCCAGGGGCAGCCACAGCTGCTTTGGGCAGCTTGTCAGAGATTTTTATTGTGCAGGATGACAGGAAATTCCCGACGCAGCAGGCACAGCCCATGACCCCAGCTCAGCTCGAGGCCACAGCAGTCCAGCAGCTGAAATCAAACATTTGCTCCAAACGTGCTGGAAACTTTAAGTCCTCGAGGACAAGCCTGGATGGCAGTGGCACATCTAGAAGGAAATCCAGGAATTCTGGTTTTTCTCCTGAAAACTCCTTCTCAGAGCCGTTTTTCACAGCACAGCCATGAGTCCACCTTGCCTAAGGTTTGAGGAAAGGATTAGCCCTTTATCTTTGTTTATCTCTCTTAGGAGCCAATAAATTCTGATTTTTTCTGTTATTTGGGCTTGTGGAAAAGTTCTGCTTCTGCCAAACGCAGGACACAACTCCCAGCCTGGAAAGGGCAGTGATGAGAGGGAGCCAAGCACAAGTGTGTGTAACCTGGAGAGAATTTCTTTTTGAGTTCCTGCCAGCTCAGAAACTCTGGCTTTATTTATCCTGCTAATTCCCCAGCTGATTCCAAGACCAGCATCTTCCAGTCGAGTTATTTGGTGCTGGTTTTCCCCTCCTGAAGCCTCAGCATCAATGGGACAGTGATTTCCTCACCACATCCCGTGTGCAAGGCAGACCAGCACCGGGCAGGGAGCAGGATGAAAGGAATACAGAATTCTGAGGGAAATTCAGTACCCAGCTCATTTAGGCCCTAATTAGATTGCTGCAGTGGTATTAATAACGCTAACAATATTAAATTACCCTGCTCAGGTTCTGCTCAGCCTGCTGGGCCCCAGAAGAAGTGCAGATGCACACAGAGAGTGGAGAGTGGCTCCCGGGGCAGGGAATTCTCTCCCCTCAGACAGGACAAGGATTGCCCTTGGTGCACGGAATTCCTCTCTGCAAGGAGACCCTGCAGGGGCAGATGGGACTGAGAGCTGCAGCAGCCCCTGGCTGGGCTGAGCCAGGAGAAAAGCCTCTCCCACCCCTTCCAGCTGCATTTTGGGGAGGAAAAGGGCAAAACCTGCTCTTGCTGCACAACCCTCCCCAAGTCAGTCAAAGCACAGGCACTGCTAAGGCAGAATAAAATCCCTGAGTGCAGTCAGCCCTGGGAAGATGTTCACAGCCAGTCCCAGGTCCCTTTAATCCCAGTTAAAGGTGGGGATTAACCAGCAAACAGGGATGCTCCACGGGAATCATTTCGGCAGCATTTTCACAAAATGTACCTTTCCAGTTTAAGAGAAGAAAAGCCAAACAAAACAGGAAAACCAAGCAAAGGAAGGCTTCCTCTCAGGTTGTTTCAGAGCAGCCTGAAGCCCCCTTATTCGGGGCCATTACTGTCCATGGTGTGAACAGTTAGTTGGACACACATTCCAGTCCACATTCTCCATGTGATACTCGAGTCCTGCCACTGCCATTTCCCTCAGCAATTTGTCCAGGGACATCCCAGCAGAGATCATTTCTGACCCACTCGTATTGTGCCCTGTCAGGAGCCTTCATGCTCTGCCTAAAAGCTGGAAACTCCGAGGCTGCCCCCAGGGCCCGTGTGAGCAGAGCTCACAGCCAGCCTTGCTGGGGTGTCCTTCTCCCCCCGAAAGCAAACACCAGTAAAACACATCTGTCACCATTTCTGCTCCACCGCCCCCGGCCCTGGCCAGGGACCACCATTTCCTTGTGCACAGCACAGCTGGGTCCTGTCGGGGGCAGCTCGAAGCCAGGAGCTGCCAGGGCTCTTGGTGCGGTTTATTGCAGGAGTTTGCTCTCAGATTGGACCAACAAGAACGGAGACAAAGCAGCGCGTTTTGCCCGATGGTAATTGCTGTGAGAATCTTGGCTGCGAGGTGCCAGCCCCTGACGTGCCACTGAGACCTGGGGCAGGTGAATTCGCAGAGCTGCAGCCGTGCCCCAGGGCTGGCAGGGGATGGCAGGCACTCAGCACTCACAGGGGGTTCAGCAAACACCTCCCACAGCAGCCCAGAGGAGAGGGCAGGAGGGAGAGCCCAAAGCAAGGCTCAGCACAGTGCCCGGGGTGCCCTGGCCTCTGCAGACACAAACCCCTCTGCAGAGCCCCCCCAAAACCTCCCTGACCCAGACCTCTGCAGAGCCCCCCAAAACCCCCCTGACCCCCCAGATGGAAATGTCATCAGAGGGACGGGAATGTTGTCAGAGGGATGGGAATGTTGTCAGAGGGACGGGAATGTGTTCAGAGGGATGGGAATGTTGTCAGAGGGACGGGAATGTGGTGAGAGGGACGGGAATGTGGTCAGAGGGACAGGAATGTGGTCAGAGGGATGGGATCCCGGGCAGAAGTCAGCCAGAGAGGCCAGTGGCTGTGAGTGGCAGCCTGGGCTGGGTTTGCTGGGAGCCATTCCATGCCCAGTGCCCTGTGCTGGTGACGTTCCTGGGCCCCACACTCCCCGGGGAGCTGTGGCAGCAGGCCAGCTCTGGGGCACAGCTCAAGAGCTCTGCTCTCCATAGCTGGGTGAGCTTCTCCAAACACAACAAAGCACATCTGTCACTGAAGAGCCTCTTCCCACTTCCAGATATTAAATAAAGAATATTGCACCCTCAATAACACACAAACTGACATTGTTACTCCTGCCAAAAGCAACCAAACGTGTTCATTAGCCATAAAATATCCCAGCAAAGCATTTGCTCTTGAATATATTTGCTGACAAAACCACATTAGCCTGGCAGGAAGGCTTTACAGAGGGATGTGTGGGCGCACAACCGGCACCTCTTCTGAGGACCGGGGGATTTATTTTTTAAGTCCCATTTCTTACATAACTCATGCTCAGAGTGTGTCTGCCCGCAGGCTCGTGGCCATGGAAAGGAACAACACAAGACAAAGCAAAATCTCAAGTCAAGTCCTCTGAGACATCATTTTTTTGCCATTAGAGCTTTTATGAGCTCCTTCCGCTCCCGTTTTCTGTGTCTTAAGCACATGTGTGATCCATCTCAGCCTCTCTCAGCGTTTGTATCCCCACAAACACTTCCCCCACGGCATTCCCAGACCTGCAGCAGGATCCCAGCCGTGCCCTGCCTTGCCAGAGCTGATGGAGCTGGGTGCCCTGGGTGCTGCACTCAGGGTGCTCTCACTGCCTGGTCAGTCACAGAGAGGAAATGGCCCAGCCTGAGCTGGTCTGCAGAGAGAGGGCTGTTAGCCATGTCTGGAAAAGGACAGGGAGCTCTTAAACACACACAGCTTTGGCTGGCATGCACCAGCACAGTCTTCTGAGCAGGATCTCCATGTGTTTTAAACTGACAGGAGCTTTGCTCAGTGCCGAGACTTGTGTCTTGAGCATTAATTGTGTTACCTTTACAAAGAAACTCTTGCTGTTCTCGGGCAATGCAGGATTCTAAACTGGCACTGTGGTACAGCACAAAGCTGCAAGGAGAGTGTGGCCTGGCTGAGAGAGAGCTGCAGCTCCTGCCTGTGCCACAGTTCTGTCTGTGCACAGCTCCTGTCACAGCTCCTGTCTGTGCCACAGCTCCTGTCACAGCTCCTGTCTGTGCCACAGCTCCTGCCACAGTTCCTGTCACAGCCGCTGTCCATGCTCCATGCCACAGCTCCTGCCTGTGCCCAGCTCCTGCCTGTGCCACAGCTCTGTCTGTGCCACAGCTCTGTCTGTGCACAGCTCCTGGCACAGCTCCTGTCTGTGCCACAGCTCCTGCCACAGTTCCTGTCCATGGCACAGCTCCTGGCACAGCTCCTGGCACAGCTCCTGCCTGTGCCACAGCTCCTGCCACAGCTCCTGCCCATGGCACAGCTCCTGTCCCAGCTCCTGTCTGTGCACAGCTCCTGTCCCAGCTCCTGTCCATGGCACAGCTCCTGTCCCAGCCCCTGTCCCAGCCCCTGTCCCAGCTCCTGTCCCAGCTCATGCCTGGCTCACCCCTCAGGTGCTCGGAGCCAGTGTCCCTGTGTGACAAATGCACTCCCAGTGCACCAAGCCCACCTCCTGCAGCCCCACAGCCCCTGGCCCCAGCCCCAGGGATCCCAGCCCAGCTGCAGCCACAGCCTGTGCAGGACCAGTGTGAGCCCAGCCCCTGGCTGCTCCAGCCTCGTGGGGCAGGGGGAACCAGCACATGGCGTTCAGAGGGCCAGTGCTCTGAAACCTGCCCTCCCCTGGGCTGGGAGTTCATTCTGCAGGCTGGGACAGTGAAAGGTGTTGGTGCTGGCTGACATGAGCAATGAGAGACTGCAGGATTTAATGAGGGAACAGAATAAACAACACCCATTAGTGCAGCTCAGAGCAGGGCTGCTGCCCCCGTGGGCTGGAGGCACCCTCCAGCTGCTCCCTGGGCGATGGGCAGAGCTCAGAGGGGCCCAGGCCTGGCCAGGAGCTGTGCAAACAGGTCCCTCGGCAGGACCCTGCACCCAGCAGCCTTAGGGCAGGGAAACCATCCCCATCCACACCAACAGCCACCCCTGGGAGCACCCAGGGGCTGATGTGACACCTGCAGGGACAGGGCGCAGTGTCCCCAACAGTGCCAAAGCCAGAAAGTCCATCTGCTCTGAACACATTCTGCTCCAAAGGAAAAACCCCAAACCCAGCAACAAACCCAAGAAAACAACGAGCAGAAATCAATTTGAACATGCTATTTTAGAAAAATACCATCTGTTGGCAGAACATTCCTGAGCAACAAACAGCACTGAAGAGGTGCTTGGATCCAATTCCAATCCGAATATTTTATCAAAAAAAGGCAGGTACAGCCAGGTCTCTTGCCAGCAGGTTAGACAGTTAATTACTCTCTTCACCAGCTCACTGTTCATAACATTTATTTCCAAATTCCCTAACAGAGATGTTTATGGCATGTAAATTGATTAATCTGAGCCCAAAGAGATTCAGGAGGTGTTGAAGTGAGCAGGTTCCACACAAATTGCACAGAGGATTACAGAGTTCCTCAATGTACTTCTGTTTGTGGGAAAGAAAGGATTGCAGCGTGGAACTTCCATCCTTCCATTGGCTGTGGTGTCCCTGTCCCTGTCCCTGTCCCTGTCCCTGTCCTGCCACCAAAGGCTCCCCCTGCTCTGGGGCCAGCACTGACCCCCAGCCCTCCCCAGTCCCCAAACCCTGAGCTACAGGGATGTCGCTCCTTTCAGGCAAGGCTTGATGTCCCCCTGTGCTCCCGAGGCACAGAGCAGCTCCCAGCTCCTGCCCAGGGCTCGCCCAGGAGCCCACACCACGCCCTGGGCTCGGGGCACTGGAGCCACGGACAGCCGTGCCCATGGAGCCCCAGGGGAATTATCACAGCCCTCACCTCCCGAGCCCTCCTTTGGCAGGGCTGCAGGCACACATCACTGGGTGCAGCAGGAGAAGGACAGGCACTGCAGCAGCCCCAGCAGGGCTGGGAGGGCTCCCTGGAGCCACAGCGCTGTCCCACAGCCCTGTCCCACAGCTCTGCTCCACAGCCCTGAGGCACCCACAGCCCCAGGGCACAGCCAGACCTCGTTTATCCCTGCGGGCAGTGGGCCGAGGCATCTCCAGGCTGCATTTGTTGGTGTTTGCAGTTCCTCCGTGCTGTGGTTGTGTCTGCAGCCCACAGCCCTGCCCGCTGCTCTGGAAGGCAGGCACTTCTCCAGCACGAGCTGCTGCAATCTGCACAGCGCAGGAAGGGACAGGAGACGGTGTTCCCTGTGCCCAGGCAAGGATTGAGGCTGCAGCCAGGCTGAACATGTGCTGGGTGTGCCCAGAGCCCAGTACTGAGCCCGAGCTCTGAGCTGGAGCAGCGTCCGACACGGGGAGACACCAGTGCAGGGAGGGCACGAGAGGATGGACCCTGTGCAGGCACTAGTGGCCTCACTACAGCTTTAATTACACACACACACTAAAAAACAGCCCCTCTCTGGCCCGCTGCAGGAACATCTCCCTCCCAGGGGCAGACAACCAGGTCTCAGGGAAGCATCTCACTGCCCAAGGACGGGGCACGGTCCTGCCCGTGGGGGAGCTGTGACAGCCCTCCCCAGGGACAGCTCCATGAGAGTCCTCCCCAGGGACAGCTCCATGAGACAGCCCTCCCCAGGGACAGCTCCATGAGAGTCCTCCCCAGGGACAGCTCCATGAGACAGCCCTCCCCAGGGACAGCTCCATGTGACAGCCCTCCCCAGGGACAGCTCCATGAGAACCCTCCCCAGGGACAGCTCCATGAGACAGCCCTCCCCAGGGACAGCTCCATGAGAGAGCCCTCCCCAGGGACAGCTCCATGAGAACCCTCCCCAAGGACAGCTCCATGAGAGCCCTCCCCAGGGACAGCTCCATGAGAGTCCTCCCCAGGGACAGCTCCATGAGACAGCCCTCCCCAGGGACAGCTCCATGAGAACCCTCCCCAGGGACAGCTCCATGAGAGTCCTCCCCAGGGACAGCTCCATGAGAGTCCTCCCCAGGGACAGCTCCATGAGAGTCCTCCCCAGGGACAGCTCCATGAGAACCCTCCCCAGGGACAGCTCCATGAGAGTCCTCCCCAGGGACAGCTCCATGAGAGAGCCCTCCCCAGGGACAGCTCCATGAGAGTCCTCCCCAGGGACAGTTCCATGAGAGTCCTCCCCAGGGACAGCTCCATGAGAGTCCTCCCCAGGGACAGTTCCATGAGAGAGCCCTCCCCAGGGACAGCTCCATGAGAGAGCCCTCCCCAGGGACAGCTCCATGAGAGAGCCCTTCCCAGGGACAGCTCCATGAGAGTCCTCCCCAGGGACAGCTCCATGAGAGAGCCCTTCCCAGGGACAGCTCCATGAGAGTCCTCCCCAGGGACAGCTCCATGAGAGAGCCCTCCCAGGGACAGCTCCATGAGAGCCCTCCCCAGGGACAGCTCCATGTGACAGCCCTCCCAGGGACAGCTCCATGTGACAGCCCTCCCCAGGGACAGCTCCATCAGAGCCCTCCCCAGGGACAGCTCCATGTGACAGCCCTCCCAGGGACAGCTCCATGAGAGAGCCCTCCCAGGGACAGCTCCATGAGAGTCCTCCCCAGGGACAGCTCCATGAGAACCCTCCCCAAGGACAGCTCCATGTGACAGCCCTCCCCAGGGACAGCTCCATGAGAGTCCTCCCCAGGGACAGCTCCATGAGAGTCCTCCCCAGGGACAGCTCCATGTGACAGCCCTCCCCAGGGACAGCTCCATGAGAACCCTCCCCAGGGACGGCTCCATGAGAGTCCTCCCCAGGGATAGCTGCCTCGTGGTGCCCAGGCAGCACCTCCAGCCCAGCAGCAGGATCCCAAGAGCCCCCAGCTCACTGTCACTGACCCCAGGGAGCAGCTGGTGGCCACGGGCAGGAGCCTGGACGGGTCTCTCCAGCCTCAGCACAAAGCCAACACCTGCAACAGGCAGGTTCAACAATTTCACAGGGATTGTTTCCTTTACTTGCTCATTTTGGCAGTTCTGGGATAATTGCACAGGGAATGGGATGGGAAAACATCACAGACCTGAGACCTGCTGAGTGAACTGTACCTGGAGGAGGAGAAGCAATATCACCAAATTTCCCAGGAGAACCTGTGCTTCCTCCAGGAGCCATCCAATTCTTGCTCCTTCAGGCACATCAGCTCCTCCAGGAGAGATGTGTCTGTGTTTGTGTCAGGCACCTCCAAACATCAGGAGCTGCATTTTCAGGAGCCAGCCACGTATGGCAGTGCTCAGGCAGCTCCTCACACGCCTACAGAGCTCTGTCCAGCAGCCCAAAGGCTGCCCAGGGCCTCACACAGCACAGGAGGCAGGCACCAGGGGGATGGGGCAGAGCAGGGCACCCAGGGGTCATTCCTGGGCCAGGATCCAAAGGGGAGCACAAGGCAGGGAGGCAGGAGCTGTCTCCTGGCTGCCTTCAGCCACCCTCACCACGGCCTGCTGCCTGAGCTACCAAGGCTTGGATACAAAGGGAAAAGCCAAGATAACAACAAACTGAAACGACCCAGTGGAAAAGGAAAGCACCCAAAACCCCACACAACATAACCCTCCTCATCCTCCCCACAGAAACCCACTGAACAAACAAACCACCTAAAACCCCACACAACACAGCCCTCCTCATCCTCCCCACAGGGACCCACTGAACAAACAAACCACCTAAAACCCCACACAACACAGCCCTCCTCATCCTCCCCACAGGGACCCACTGAACAAACAAACCACCCAAAATCCAGCTGCTCCAGAGCACTCCTCATCCTCCCTACAGGGACTCACTGGGCAAAAAAAGCATCCAAAACCCTACACAATGCAGTCCTCCTCATCCTCCCCACAGGGACCCACTGAAAAAACAAACCACCCAAAACCCCACACAACACAGCCCTCCTCATCCTCCCCAGGGACACACTGAACAAACAAACCATTCCAAAACCCCACACAACACAGCCCTCCTCATCCTCCTCATCCTCCCCAGAGACAAACCAACCACCCACACCCCTGTACAACGCAGCCCTCCTCACTGTCCCCACAGGGGCTCACTGGACAAACAAAGCACCCCAAACCCAGGTGCCCTCACCCTGCCCACGGCACACCGGCTGCTCTGCAGCAGCAGCAGCACCTCTGGCCTTCCAGACACACCCAAGCCCAGCCAGCCCAAGCGGCTGCGGTGTCTGGAGCTGCCCCGAGGCTCAGGGTGCACCTCGCAGAGCTGAGCTCTCCTGGAGCCAGAGCATTTCCAGCCTAATGGCATTAGCTGTATCTGTGCCTCCCACCAGGCGCTGGGGGCCAGGGCGCCGTGCTGCAGCAGGATGGCCAAGCCTCTGATCCCCAAATCCAGGGCAGAGCATCAGAAACGGCCGGAGGATGTGCACTGTGAGCGCTGCATCCCAAATCTGTGTGCTGGGGGTGAGCAGGGGCTGGCAGAGGCGGGCAGAACCCACACCAAGGACGGGGTGGGAGCTGGGTGGGCACCTCAGCATCGCCCTGTGCTGCAGGGATAACGGGGCTCTGCAAGGAACGCTGCCAAGGCCTTGAAAATCAGCCACGTGCTCATTTTATCCTTGCACAGGCACAGACACACAGCCAGGACTGCTGCAGGAGCCAGCACTGGGGCTGGGCAAAGCTGGGCTCAGCTGCCAAGGAGCAGAAGGAAACGGGGGGAAAAAGGCATCAAATGTTTTGTTACCTGACCTGAGATACAGAATGACATAATTCACCAACCCAGGCTTATCAACACAGGCCAACAGTAAGAAAACAGCAGATCTGAAGGGTTCCAGGCGAGTTGCTAAAGCTCTCCTCAGTCTGTCTGCTAACACGAGCAAGAGAGAGAAAACTGCAATCGGAGTTACCCTGCAGTGTAACAGGAAAAGTCTGGCTCCAGGGTACTGCAGCCTGTGCCCACCATCCCCCAAAAGGCAGCAGGAATGGGACATGACCTTTGCTGAGGGCTCCCACAGCAGCCCTGCCAGAGGGACCAACAGCTCCTGCAAGGAATGAGGCCCATGGTACAGAGGAAAAGCTTTACTCACCTAGCTGGTCTCCTGCAGTTATCCCCCTCGTGCCTCTGGGGTCTGCAGTGTCCTTACCTTTGGGGTAGCAGCTTTTCCCAGTCCCAGGAAATCCAGACACCCAGGACTGCCCAGAGTGCCAGAGCTCTTGGGAAACAAAGCCCCACCGCAGCAAACTCACCCTTGCACCAAACACCCTTTGCTTTCCCCTCCTGGGTTGTATTTAAGAAATAAGAACTGGGGAAACGTCCCCTGAAGAGTTATTGCCACAATAATTACTGAAGACAAATCACATCCTCTGGCTGTTTTCCCTGGGATGTATTTAATAGTATTTATTTTGGCTATTTCCAGGAATCCCTTCTCTAAACTCCACAACCGTCTTTATTATTGTAAGAAATAATCCAATAATACAAAAGGGACTCTCTTATATATATATTTGTGTGAGAAACTAGGACAGCTGAGTGATCAGAAGGGAAGTCAGGGAGAGAATCTCAGCTCCTGATCTGACCCTGTGGCCATGAGGGTGAGGAAAGAAGTCTTTTTATGGAAACATTTAACACAACAACAGGAATACAAATCAAGCTCCATTAATTTAGCTTTAAATTTTAATGAATCAGGATGTGAAGTTTACATAGAGAAGGATTTGCTTAATAAAATATTAATTTTTTTTTTTTTTTTTTGCTAAAAAGAACTGTAATTGCGAGTGAATGTAGGTTTCCTTATATAGGACATCAAAAGTTGAAAAGCACTGGAAGAGCAAATCAAAGACAGGAAATAAAAATGAGCCGAGATTCGAGGAGAGGAAATATTGTTTGTGATCAGCCCCCAAGACTGGACCCTTGGTGACCCCTGGGTCACACCCGTGTCACACCTGTGTCACACCCGTGTCACACCTGTGTCACACCCGTGTCACACCCGTGTCACCCCGTGTCCCCCCGTGTCACTGAGCTCCCAGGCCAGGCTTGCAGGGCTGACACAGTCTCCAGCTTTCCCACCCAGCAGTCCTGTTTATTCTTTTTTTCTGGGGAACATCCAAGTGCGTTTGAGCACCTGCTCCCGGAGCCTGTTTGCCTTCAGGCACCATCCCAGAGAGGCCACCTCATCCACAGGGATCAAAAACACCGCTGGAAAAGTGACTCACTCCAAAAACATTCCGCTCCAGCTTTCCAAAGACAAGAAACAACAACTGAAAAGCATCTGCAAAGGAAAGCCCGGTGGTTTCACACCACAACAAATCACAGCTCCATTTCCCAAGCTGGCAGCTAGGGACTGCAGGCACAGCACAAGCCATAAAATTTGCATGATCACCTGATGTCTCTGTTAGTGTGAGGAGCTCTGGCTCTCTGGGCGCAGGGAGCAGGTTGCAGGACAAGGGAGAGGGAGAGAATGTGCAAACACCCCACTGGGAGGAAACAGCAAACATCCCTGCCGACGTTTTAGGAAATAATGTGCAATAACCCACCATGGAGCTGCGAGGAAACAGCAAAGGACCCTGCTAACTTTTAGGAAATAATCTGCAATGACCCCACCATGGAGCTGCGAGGAAATAGCAGAAATCCCTGCTAAGTTTTTAGGAAATAGTGTGCAATAACCCACCATGGAGCTGTGAGGATATAGCAAAGGTCCCTGCCAACGTTTTAGGAAATAACGTGCAATAACCCTGCTGTAGAGCTGCGAGGAAATAGCAGAGTTCCCTGCTAAGTTTTTCAGGAAATAATGTGCAATAATCCCACTACAGAGCTGTGAGGAAATAGCAGAAATGCCTGCTAACTTTGAGGAAATAATGTCCCAAAACCCCACTGTGAGGAAATAGTAGAGATCCCTGATAAATTTTCAGGAAATAATCTGCAATGACCCCACCATGGAGCCGTGAGGAAATAGAGAAATCCCTGCTAACTCTGAGGAAATAATGTCCCAAAAACCCCACCATGGAGCTGCGAGGAAATACCAAAGGACCCTGCCAAGTTTTCAGGAAATAATGTGCAATAACCCATCACGGAGCTGTGAGGAAATAGCAGAAATCCCTGCTAACTTTCAGGAAATAACGTGCAATGCCCCCACCATGGAGCTGTGAGGAGACACCCAAGGTCCCTGCCGGGCCTCGCAGCGTGGGGTGGCCCCAGGGAGGGCAGGGCACTCACGTTGAGCTGCAGGTCGTCCGTCCACTGGCCCACCAGGCGGTACCCGGGGCTGCTGGTGTTGCTGCTGTGGTACTGGAAGATGTCGTAGCGCCCCGGGGCGTCCCCGTTCTTGTTGAACATCACTGGGGTGCCAGCACTGCCTGGGGGGAGGAAACCACACACAATCCAACCACCCAACAGCAAGGCTTTAGCAGAGCTTTTGTGTGCTCAGGGCCGAGAGCTTTCACTCTGCAAACACCGAGACATCCAAACGGGGCACTGGAGGCCACTGGCATCACCCCCAGACCCCATAGATCCCACAGATCCCTTATCTCTGCCCCACAACACACACAGCCAGCCCTCACCCCACTGTGCCCAACACCAGGAGGATCAGCAGGCTTTTCCTCCTGCCCTCAGGGAGTTCTCCAGTGGAAACCACTCCTGCGAATGGAGCCTCCAAATGCTGCTTCCCCCCTGCAGAAAACCTTCCATCTGCTTCTGGGGGCTGCTGCCGACAGGAGTCAGCCCGGGTCTAGTGAGTCTTGACTGGCATCCAGAAATAGCTTCCTCCTCCACAGCGTGTTCCACTCCGTCATCGTCACTGTCATTGTCACCGTCACCGCCGGGGCGGGACAGAGACCGGGCTTGGGAGGAGAATTCCCTGTGCTCTCCCTGGTCTGGGAACAGCATTCCCTGTGTACCCCTGGTTTGGGAACAGCATTCCCTGTGCACCCCTGGTCTGGGAACAGCATTCCCTGTGTACCCCTGGTCTGGGAACAGCATTCCCTGTGCCCTCCCTGGTCTGGGAACAGCATTCCCTGTGTACCCCTGATCTGGGAACAGCATTCCCTGTGCTCTCCCTGGTCTGGGAACAGCATTCCCTGTGCTCTCCCTGGTCTGGGAACAGCATTCCCTGTGTATCCCTGGTCTGGGAACAGCATTCCCTGTGTACCCCTGATCTGGGAACAGCATTCCCTGTGCTCTCCCTGGTCTGGGAACAGCATTCCCTGTGCCCTCCCTGGTCTGGGAACAACATTCCCTGTGCTCTCCCTGGTCTGGGCTCTGTGCCACGGGAGTGCCGTGGGCAGGAGCGGAGCAGGACCCTGAATTACCTGAATTAATTTCATTTGCCATGTGCTGAAGTGACAAAGCCGGGGATGTGCAGGGGAGGGAACCCCCAGCCCCTCCTGGCACAGCCTGGAGCTGCCCTGACCCCCGAGCCTGAGCTCAGGGCAGCTCTCAGCATTTGAACCACCACAGCCCTGGCTGGGAACCTTCCCAGGAGGAGAAAAGCAGTGCCTCATTTCCTCAGAGCTCCAGGAGCAACCTTCCAGGGTGACATTTATTTCCAGACACATTAAAATAGGTTTGGTAGGGTAGGGTAATATTGTGTCAAGATTGAAGATTATGACAATCCTCCAGCAGATCTATATTCAAAGCTTCCTCCTCCTGTGTAACTTTTTTTCCCTAAAGCAATGAAAAATCTCTCCTGTTGTAGCACTGAACTTTAAGATTATCGTTTTCTTCATGATTCCCATTCTTCATTGAATTCCAGGGAGTGAAAAAAAGATTTGAAGGAGTGAATTAGCATAGTCTCCATTCTAGGCCTGGTAAATTGTTTCCTGTCTCTCCTACAATCCTCTGAGATCAGATACAAATTCAGTTCAAAGGCTGGTACAGAAAATCTCCCACTGAAATCTCTCCTCGCTGGCTCCTTGTGAGCACCAGGCAGATATTTAATTGTCATTACAGATTCATGCAGCCGGAATACATCTGAGTGGAAACACTTCGAGAGAATCAGGAGCAATGGCTGTAATTCCTCGGCTCCTCGGGAAAGGCAGCAAAGTGCTAAATGGGATTTGGCTAATCACCACTCTTAGGGCTGCTCAGGGCGAGTCAGAGCTGTCAGGGAAGGGACACCTGGAAGGGCAGGAGCTCAGGTGAGGCTCCCCAAAGCAGCAGACCCAGGTGAGCATTGCCCATGGCACAGCCCCAGGGCACAGAGCACGCTCCGGGGCTCTGCTCAGGGGGCAGAGGGAGGATGGACACCGCTGTCACCCCGGGAAAAACCCCGGGGACACGGAGCCGAGAGCACAACGACAGCCATGGGACAGCAGCCCAAACCCCCCGGCAAAGGCCTCGGGGCTGGGGGACTGCGGAGACCCAGAGACACAGCCCTGGAGCCGCAGTGGGGCAGGGCAGAGCCCCAGAGACACAGCCCTGGAGCCCCAGTGGGGCAGGGCAGAGCCCAGAGACACAGCCCTGGAGCCCCAGAGGAGCAGGGCAGACCCCCAGTGGGGCACGGCAGACCCTCAGTGGGGCAGGGCAGACCCCCAGTGGGGCAGGGCAGACCCTCGGTGGGGCAGGGCAGAGCCCAGAGGGGCAGAGCAGGACAGATCCCCTGGAACACGGAGCAGGGATACACACACACACACACACATACACAGAGCCCTGCCCGAGGGCCCGCTCCGCCAGGGGACAGGAGGGGACAAGAGGGGGTCAGTCGGTGACAAGGGTGGTCAATAGGTGACAAAGGGTGTCAGTAGGTGACATGGGTGGTCAGTAGGTGACAAGGGGTGTCAATAGGTGACAGGGGTGTCAGTAGGTGACAAGGGTGGTCAGTAGGTGACAAGGGTGGTCAGTAGGTGACAAGGGGAGGTGAGTAGGGGACAGGGTGGTCAGTAGGTGACCGAGGGTGGTCAGTAGGTGACAAGGGGTGTCAGTAGGTGGCAGGGGCTCTGGCTCACCGTTGAAGTTGACACTGCGGATGTACTTGAGCAGCCTCTTGCCCCCGGCGTGCTCCATCTCGGGGCACAGCCCGGCGCTGTCGGCGCACAGGTCGCGGTTCATGTGGTGCAGGGCGTGGGCCATGGCGTACACGGCATCGATCACAAACTGCACCTTCCCCTCCTGCTCGTAGTGAGAGTCCTTCCCGATGCGCTCCTGCCCTGCGGGGACACGCGGGACACTCAGCGACAGCGGGGACACCTGGCTGCAGAACCGCGCCCTCCGTCAGCGCCTAAACCCCGGCAATTAAACCTCAGCAATTAAACCACAGCCCAACCTCGGGCATCGCTCCCGGAATCAGCCAGTCCCTCTCCACAGCCCGGAGGAACAAATCCTGCCCTGCTCACCAACGGGACCCCACGCTCCCCGGGGACACCCCAGGGACACTCCAGAGCCCCACCCACCCCAGGGACACCCCAGGGTCACCCTAGGGACACCCCAGCGACACCCCAGAGAAACCCCAGGGACACCCCAGAGCCCCACGCTCCGCAGCCCGGCTTTGAACAGGAGAACATTTCGAGCGGGGCACAGCTGGTGCTCACAGCCCGCTGTTCTGTCCTTTGGGCTCTAAGCGAGTGTCAAAGCCAGAGCGAGGGGAGAAGGGGCCACTCCGCTCCAGAGAAACCACCCGAGGGGCGGCCGAGCGCTGCGGAACGCGCGGGCAATTAACGGGCAATTCCCGGGCAATTAACGGGCAATTAACGGGCAATTCCCGGGCAATTCCCGGCCCCTCGGGACGCTGCTGCCGCTGTCACCTCACGCTGCTCCCCGGCCTGCGGACCCCAAATGTCCCGCAGAGCCCCGCGAGTGCCTTGGCAGCAGGGAGAACTCGGGGAACCCCAAAGGGAACGGACCCCAAAAGCCGTGGGAGTCATTCCAGGGGGAACCCGAGCCCTGCAGGGCTGCTCGCCCACAGCTGGAAGGGAACAGCTGGAAAGGGACAGCTGGGAATGAACAGCTGGAAAGGGAACACCTGCACAGAGGGACACCTGCACAGAGGGACACCTGCACAGAGGGACACCTGCACAGAGGGACACCTGCACAGGGGAGGGCTCTGCACATGGAAACTCAGAACTCAACCACAAATCAACCAGAATACAGCCAGAGGCAGGCAGGAGAGCCCAAGGGCAGCGAGGGGAGAGGTGAGTCTGAACATTTGGAGTTGCAGGCTCGTGCCTTAACCCTCTGAGGCTGCAGACAGAGGTGTGCCCTGGTGACCGTGGCCACAGGTGGCCTTTGTGCTGTTCTGTCACCTGGACAGGTCAGGGGGGCTCTGCAATTGGGCAGCAAACCAAGCAGCATTCGGAACGAGGCGCTGCAGGCTGGGAATCGGGGACAGCATTTATTTCTTTTCCCCAAAACTGTCACTAACTCCCTGGCAGTGCCCAAGGCCGGGTTGGACATTGGGGTTTGGAGCAGCCCGGGGCAGGGGAAGGTGTTCCTGCCGTGGCAGGGTGTGAGGTCCCTTCCAACCCAACCCATTCCATGATTCCACGATGCTGAGGCACCCTCTACCCAAACTCCTCAGTTTTAAACCTCAGCTCCTCTGAAATCCCGCAAACAACCGAGCAGAAAAAGTGAGTTTCCAGCTGCTGGAGTTCCAGGCAGGATCCTTTTCACTATTCACTGCCTCTCATTGATTACAGAGCTTCTCAGGACCTGAAGCCCTGAGAAGGAAAAGGCGTTGGAGTGGTTTCAGCTCTGTAACCAAATGAGCAGTGCAGCAGGAATGGATGCCAGGGGAGGGGATCTGCGATGGAAAAGCTGCACACAAACAACGCTGATAAGCCACAGCAAGTTCCAGAAGCACAGCTGGGCACACACACAGCAGGAGGAAAACCTTCAGCAGGAAACAGATCTGTGAGAGGAACCCAGGCAAACACACCTGAGAAAGCCTGAGCGCAGTGGAACAGTGTCCAGACATGAAAAGAAGAAAGGTTTTTAAATCCTGATCGAATTTCCAAGAACAAGGATGCTTCCCTGGGCTGAAACAGCCACTCAGCTGGGAATTACACATCCAGGACTGTGCACAGGAAATCCAGATGTGGAGACAAATGTGACTGCTCACCCCAAATGTGCCTGGATTTATACAGCTGGGAGTGTGCTGTCCTTCACCAAAACACAGGCTGAGTCACCTCACAAAGAGATTCTATCGCAATGAGAAGTTTGACCCAAATCTGAAGCAGCAAAGAGCCTGCAGAGCAAATGTTATGATTTACATGGGCCAAATATTCTCCAGATTCAAAATACCCAGCAAATATCCAAATCACCGGGCCTGGCTGGGCAGCGTTCTCTCCAGCTTGTGTCACCCTCCTGCTGTTGCAGTGAGCACAAATCAGACCCAAAGTCCATTTCCAGGCAGGACTAAACCAGAAGTGACGGGCACAATTTAAATTCCAACTTCAACATTATTGTGGGGAACAGTTCCCCCTCCGAGGCTGAGCTGAAGAAGTGAGGCAGAACGTTTTACCACAGGATGCAGGAACAGCTCCAGTGTGATGGGAGCACAGAAATTCAATTATTAATTACTCTGCAGGAGAAGGAAGCTCCCGAAAGGCACCAAGTTCCTCGAGATGAAAGCAGCGGGAGCAGTGCTGTGGGTGCCTCTGGGGAAGGGGCAGAGGAGAAGCACAGACCTGTCAGGACACCCTGGGGGTCCCACGGAGGGAAGGCTGGAGAAGCAACCTAAAACTTGGGTGCAGCAAGAAATCACAAGCCCCTCTGTGCTGTCACACCAAAACCGGGGAAAGTAAACCCAAATCCCATCTGCACCATTTCTGTGTTCTGGGAACTGCACCATTTCTGTGTTCTCTCTCTGAGAACTGCACCATTTCTGTGTTCTGAGAACTGCACCATTTCTGTGTTCTGAGAACTGCACCATTTCTGTGTTCTGTCTCTGACAACTGCACCATTTCTGTGTTCTGAGAACTGCACCATTTCTGTGTTCTGTCTCTGAGAACTGCACCATTTCTGTGTTCTCTCTCTGAGAACTGCACCATTTCTGTGTTCTGTCTGAGAACTGCACCATTTCTGTGTTCTGTCTGAGAACTGCACCATTTCTGTGTTCTGAGAACTGCACCATTTCTGTGTTCTGAGAACTGCACCATTTCTGTGTTCTCTCTCTGAGAACTGCACCATTTCTGTGTTCTCTCTCTGAGAACGGCACCATTTCTGTGTTCTCTCTCTCTGAGAACGGCACCATTTCTGTGTTCTCTCTTTGGGAACTGCACCATTTCTGTGTTCTCTCTCTGAGAACTGCACCATTTCTGTGTTCTCTCTTTGGGAACTGCACCATTTCTGTGTTCTGAGAACTGCACCATTTCTGTGTTCTGAGAACTGCACCATTTCTGTGTTCTCTCTCTGAGAACTGCACCATTTCTGTGTTCTCTGTCTGAGAACTGCACCATTTCTGTGTTCTCTCTCTGAGAACTGCACCATTTCTGTGTTCTGAGAACTGCACCATTTCTGTGTTCTGAGAACTGCACCATTTCTGTGTTCTCTCTCTGAGAACTGCACCATTTCTGTGTTCTCTGTCTGGGAACTGCACCATTTCTGTGTTCTCTCTCTGAGAACTGCACCATTTCTGTGTTCTCTCTCTGAGAACTGCACCATTTCTGTGTTCTCTCTCTGAGAACTGCACCATTTCTGTGTTCTCTGTCTGAGAACTGCACCATTTCTGTGTTCTCTCTCTGAGAACTGCACCATTTCTGTGTTCTGAGAACTGCACCATTTCTGTGTTCTGAGAACTGCACCATTTCTGTGTTCTCTCTCTGAGAACTGCACCATTTCTGTGTTCTCTGTCTGAGAACTGCACCATTTCTGTGTTCTCTCTCTGAGAACTGCACCATTTCTGTGTTCTGAGAACTGCACCATTTCTGTGTTCTGAGAACTGCACCATTTCTGTGTTCTCTCTCTGAGAACTGCACCATTTCTGTGTTCTCTGTCTGGGAACTGCACCATTTCTGTGTTCTCTCTCTGAGAACTGCACCATTTCTGTGTTCTCTGTCTGAGAACTGCACCATTTCTGTGTTCTCTCTCTGAGAACTGCACCGTTTCTGCTCATCCTTGAGAAGAAGTTGCTTTGTTGTTGTTGTTTTAACGCGGAGACCTGCAGGAGCCACACAACCCCGCGGTTTGCCCCAGAGTGAAGCAGCCGGGACGCTGAAGACAAGGAGATTTCAGGAGAACACTCGTGTCCCTCGGGTTTGCAGTGAGCTCCTCGGGACGGCAGGAGAAGGAGGGAACACAAAAGCGGTTTGTTGACAGGAGTGTGTTTTTCGCTTCCAAAGGATCTCTTTGAAGCTGATGACAAACAGTTTAACCCCCCCGCTCCCACTCGAGGCTCGAGTGCTCATCATCCTGAGAGACGGAGCAGCTCCAGGCGCATCCTCACGGGAGAACAGTGCAACAAAGGCACGGAAAGAGCTCCAAAGGCAGAGGGCTGGGAGCGCAGAGACACAATCCCACTCGTTCCATCTCCCGCGGAGCACAGGAGGGAAGGGCAGCCTTGGGAAGTGCTGCTCACACTCTCCATCTCCGGGCGGGCGGCGTGAGCGCGGAGCTCTCCTTCAGCTGATGCCTCTGCTCTCCCTGTTATCGCCACACAGCACAGGGGATGTGTTAGGGTGAATAAATAGCATCTCCAGCACCGGTTTTATGGCATATAATTCACACGGAGAGACATCAAAATCCCACTCCATCGGCGCTGGAGCGAGATGAATCCAGACACCGCTTCAGCCGCTGAAGAATTAAACACCTTTTCAAAGGGCCTCGCACAATGGTGCTGCTGAGAACCCGGAGATAGTCATCATTAACGAGAGATTTAATTTAAAGATTGTGCAACGCTCACGGTATCAAGCAGGCAGCTCTGATTTGCACGAGGAGGAATTCGGCAGGTGGGAAAGTGCTGGCAGAAAAACATCCCCTGTTCCTCCAGCACAGTGTGCCCTGCAGGGGGACAGCCAGTGCTCCAGGGGCTCCTCACACCATCCCTGGGGGACAGCCAGTGCCCCAGGGGCTCCTCACACCATCCCTGGGGGACAGCCAGTGCCCCAGCCCCGAGGGTCCATCCCCAGAGCCATCCCTGGGGGACAGCCAGTGCCCCAGGGGCTCCTCACACCTTCCCGGCGGGACAGCCAGTGCCCCAGGGGCTCCTCACACCATCCCTGAGGGACAGCAAGTGCTCCAGGGGCTCCTCACACCATCCCTGGGGGACCGCCAGTGCCCCAGCCCCGAGGGTCCATCCCCAGAGCCATCCTGGGGGGACAGCCAGTGCCCCAGGGGCTCCTCACACCATCCCTGGGGGACAGCCAGTGCTCCAGGGGCTCCTCACACCATCCCTGGGGGACAGCCAGTGCCCCAGGGGCTCCACACACCCATCCCTGCCCCAGGGCTCTGCAGACCCTCCCGGGGTCCCCCAGCACAGGCTCTGTGGGTCAGGACTCCAAAGGCTTCTCCACGTCAGCTCTTGATGTGGAAGTAGCTGGGAACCAGGGCTGGGGAACCACCAGGAACGTGCCAGGGTAACTATTGTCATTTGGAGGAGCAGAGGTGGCACCGAGGGCTCCGGGCACTGACATCCCTGCAGTGCCACCTGGCAAAGGCCTGCAGGAGCCAGGGACAGCCCTGCAGTGACAGAATCGCCCTGCCCAGCCTCAGCCACCCAGAGACAAAAGACTTTATCTTTATGATTGACCCGCCATCAATCCCCAGGGAATTCCCCGGGGAAAGCAGAGGAGTTCCCAAATTTCTGTTCACCACAGAAAGCATCGGATCACACTCCAGCCCAAACCCCTCCACACTCCTGGGGATGGAGCAGGATCTGTGTCAGGGGCACTGAGCTGCTCCAGGGCACACAAACCCCTCCACACTCCTGGGGATGGGAATTCTCATCAATTTTCAATCAAAGTAAAACAAATCCTCCCATGAAGTGACTTCCTCTGATCACAACCCGAGGCAATTATGCAACATGATGCATTTCAGCTGCTGCTGGGAGAGCTGAAGGGCTGGGGGAAGGGTGGGGGGACACCAGGTGACAGCACCTTCTGTGTCACAGAGGCACCAACACTTCTCCAGGGTGTTCTAATGATGGAATCATGGAATCCCGGATGGTTTGGATTGGAAGGGACCTTGTAGATCATCCAGTGCCACCCCTGCCGTGGCAGGGACACCTCCCACTGCCCCAGGTGCTCCAGCCCCAGTGTCCAGCCTGGCCTTGGGCACTGCCAGGGATCCAGGGGCAGCCCCAGCTGCTCTGGGCACCTGTGCCAGGGCTGCCCACCCTCACAGGGAACAATTCCTGCCCAAATTGTTCCATCCTCCATCTAAAACAAACCAACCAAGCCCCTCCAGGCAGCCTTCACTCAAATGAAAACATCCCTGGCCCCACATTCCCCCAGCTCCAGGAGGGGAGGACGGATTCATTAATTAATTACCTGTGCATTTACGGTCTGTGTCCTCCTTCTTGGAGCCAGTGATGGTCAGCTTGCAGTTGAAGTTCTCCTCCCAGTACTCTGCAAACCACACGTTCCTCCTGTTGTTCTCCAGGGTGCGGGAGGTGAAGTAGGTGTCAAAGCCTGCGGGAGCAGAGGGCACAGCTGGCTCCTGGCTCTCCTGCCCTGGGCAGCTGCAGCCTGGGCACCAGCCCTGCCCTCGGGCCTCCTCAGCACCAGCACGGCTCAGCCTGCCAGGGGACACAACCCCTGTGCTCCCAGCAGCTGCACCCTGCCAGGGAACAACCCTCACCACCAGGCACAAAACTGGGCAAGACGAATGTAAACCAGCTCGAATGCAAACCAGCTCGAATGTAAACCAGCTCAAATGTAAACCAGCTCAAATGCAAACCAGCTCAAATGCAAACCAGCTCAAATGTAAACCAGATCAATGTAAACCAGCTCAATGTAAAGAATGTTTGAAGGCAAAAGTGTGGGTTAGAGATGTACCAGTAAGGGGTGGGAATAAATGATGTGGTGCAGCTGATACTGGGCTGAGCTCAAAACTGAGTTTGTTACTGGCCTGCCCTGTCCAGAGGAGGATCTCCTTGTCCCCTGCAGCTCCCTGCACCTCTGTGCACAAACCCAAACTGGAACCACCAATACAAATACAAACCCAAATTGGGATCCCCAACACAAACACAGATCCCTCTGGAAGCAGCACCACCCTCCCACAGCTCTCACATCCCGTCACTGTCCCACTGCACTCTGGGTTTTCCCTGGCAAACAAGACCCGCATGAGCACCAATAAATCAGTGCAGTGTGTGTGCTCACCCAGGGAGCCTTTTGTCATTCCTCGTGTCCCTTTCCCTGCCCAGCTGGCAGCAGCTGTGCCCACTCACCTGCTCGGGAGGAGCAGGGCACAGCCAAGAGCTGCTGGCACAGAGCGAGGGGAGCTTTGGCACTGTGCTCCAGAGGTGCCAGGGGCTGCTGCTGCTGCTCCTGTCACAGGGGGCTGGCACCCCAAACCCCACTGTGGGGCCAAGGCTCCCCAACCCCAGCCCTGTCACAGGGGGCTGGCACCCCAAACCCCTCTGGAGGCCAAGGCTCCCCAACCCCAGCCCTGTCACAGGGGGCTGGCACCCCAAACCCCTCTGGGGGCCAAGGCTCCCCAACCCCAGCCCTGTCACAGGGGGCTGGCACCCCAAACCCCTCTGGGGGCCAAGGCTCCCCAAATCCAGCCCTGTCACAGGCTGCTGGCACCCCAAACCCCTCTGGGGGCCAAGGCTCCCCAAATCCAGCCCTGTCACAGGGGGCTGGCACCCCAAACCCCACTGTGGGGCCAAGGCTCCCCAACCCCAGCTGCATCCCCCCAAACCTGGCTGTCCCTCTGGGGTCTGGGGCTGTGCCTGCTCTCCCGGGGAGCTGTGCCAGCCCCACAGGAGGGGACACTCACCTGTGCTGTGGCTCACCTGGCTGTGGCTGCAGGGAGCAGCACAGAGCTCTGCACCTGCAGCCACTGACCCTCAGGGAGCCTTCCACAGCTGCAGCCCCAGCACAGCCCCAGGTACAAAGAGAGTTTCTTCTTTCGCTGAGGAACTCAGCCTACCCCAATCCAAACCCCGGATGAAGCAGGCCAGGGGTGAAGAGGATTTGGGAATGCTGGCTGTGCCCAGAGGGGCTCAGAGGTGAATTTTCTGCCATCCTACAAGGGCAAACCCACTGGGGACGGGGACGTCAGAGGATGTTTTCCCACTGCTGGCCCTGCAGAGGGTGCAGGGAGGGGAGCAATGAGCCCAAACCACCCTGCCCCACACGGGCCCTGCAGGCAGAAAGGGCTGCACACACACATTCCACGGAAGGGGAATGCTCCTGGCACTGCAGCCCAGCACTCGTTCCCCTCCTGCAGTCGGGGGGTAAAGGGACACAGGCTGGCAGGGCCCAGGATGCAGCAGAGTCAAGGAAAACCATCTGGCACTGTTGAATTAGCAATCCTTGCACCAGGGATAAAAATAGCACCCAGCCAGCTGTTTTAAAATTGGCAGGGAGGCTGGGAATGGGGTCAATCCCTGTGCTCTCTGCTCCTGTGCCACTGACCCAGCTCTAACCTGCCTTTTCCCAGTGCTCAGCCTGCTCTTCTCACACGTCCCAGCTCCAAAGGCACGAGCCAAAGAGCGGCCAGGAACATCAGCACTGAGCCCTTCCAGACACAGGCTGAAGGCTCATTCCAGTTTTTCCTGCAGCCTCAGCAGCAAAGGATGCACTTTACTGAAATCAGAAGTGGGTCCCTCCTACAGCAGAGGCACAGGAGGGTGCCAAGCCCAGCCCCAGCCTGAAGGACTGCAAGCAACCCGTGGAAAAATGCAAAAAAACCACCAAAGAGGGCTGGGAGAAACCCTCAGTGCTGGATTGCAGTTTGACTGAGCACTGGGGTGCACTCTGTGAGCTCCACACGACATTCCAGCCCTCCACCTGGGGACTGCAGCTTGAAATGAAACCTTCCCAGAAGAGAATGGATCAAACTGCAGGAAAAGAGAGATCCTGGGATGGCAGAGACCCCCAGCTCTGCTTGCCCTGTTTATCCTGACCTGGGCCACCCACAGAATGAGCAAATAATTGGTTAAAACTCCTGGGACACTTGTTGTAGCTAATTAATAACAAATTAGTGGTTTAGGAACATTTCTATCAGGTTTTAGGGACACACAGCCTAAACCTTTTCCTGCAAGCCTCTGTATATTGCTTTTCTTCCTAATTAAAAGAGCATTTCAAAGGGGATATCCAGTCCTAAGATCTCCAGTGCCCATGTGGCTGGGAAAGAGCTCCAAAAACCCTCCCCATGTGCCCAACTCACTGACCTCTGGGGAAAGTGCCCCATAACTTCATAATGTAAAATCAATGGCTCCTGATCAAACTGGAACAGAATTCCATATGAACGACTCGAAACCTTTACAGATTTAATAAGGAATAATAGCACTGCCATTGATTGGTTTAATGACCCCTCTGCCTTTGCAGGCAGGAATATGGATCCCTGTTCAAAAGGGAACATTTTTTACCATTCTTTTCCATCGATTGGGACAAGTGGGTGAGGGACGGTGGGATGGGGCTCAGGGCTGGACACAGCCCTGGTCACTCCCAGGGGTCAGCCCTGGCCAGGAGGTCCTGGAGAGCCCCTCCAGAGGCACCAGCCTGGGCACTGGGAACGAGAATCCTGCAAGGAGCTGAAATCCCATGTGGTGCCAGCCCTGGACACCTGCCACTGGCCCAGCCTGGCCCAGGACACTCCAGGGATTGTTGTAGCAGCCAGGACTGTTCCTGCAGTCCCTCTGGGCCACCGGGGATCTCAAACGCTCCTCAGATTTCAGACAATCTTTTGGAGTAAGCCTGGCCCCTGAAGGCTCAGGGTGAAGAAGGCAAACGTCCTGTGCACTGAGAGCAGCCCTGAGCCTCTCCTTTCTGCCCCTCAGACAGGGACACAACCCACACACACGGGGCTGAGCTGGGCACTTTGGGCTTCAGATGACCCACGAGAAAACGCTGGATGCTGAACTGCAAAAGCAGGAATAATCTCTCCTCAGCCCTTTGCTCATGACCAAGCCCTGCGCTGGTGTGACAAGATTTAGTGATTCCCCAATGTTCTCCATATTTCATACTTTAGCAAATTACTTTTTCAGCAAATACCTCTAAGAGATATAAATAGTTCTTTTATGAGATTTTCCAAATTACAATGAATCTCTTATTACTTCGAATCACTGTGATCTGATTAAATCATTATTTTTACACATGGAAAGATGATACTACCTAAAGGGTTCATTTGTTTTCCACCAGAGGATAAATATGTACATGAGCTACATTGTGATAGGACAAAGGAAACGAAAGGGGAGCACGGAGGGGACAGGGACAGGAGCCCACACCCTGTGGAGGAGCTGGGGAGTCCAGGTAAGGGACAGTAGCACCAGGAGTGCCACGGGCAGTGGCACCTCGGGGACACAGGGCTGCGCCTGGCACTGGAGACAGGCAGGGGCACAGCCAGGGACAGGGACAGGACAGGGACAGGGATAGGGACAGGGACAGGGACAGGGACAGGCACAGGACAGGGACAGGGACAGGGACAGGGACAGGGACAGGGACAGGGACAGGGACAGGGACAGGAGGAGCCTGGCAGCAGAGGTTTGTCACCAGGACAGTCAGGGGCACAGCCAGGGACAGGAATGGGCTGCAGGAGCCTGGCAGGTGACACCCAGGAAAAGCAGCACCCTGTGGAAATGGAGATGAAATATGGGGATCCAGTGCTGGGCTGGCACCAGTGACACCAGTGACACCAGTGACACCAGTGACTCCAGTGACACCAGTGACACCAGTGACAGAGTGACACCAGTGACTCCAGTGACTCCAGTGACACCAGTGACAGAGTGACCTCAGTGACAGAGTGACACCAGTGACCCAGGGGAAGCTCCAGCCCCCCAGCAGGGGCAGCAGGGGTGGCTGTGAGCCCCAGGTGCCACCAGCAGGGACACAGCAGGACTGTGGAGGGCCTTGTGTCACTCTGCTTTGCCATCTCAGCAGTAATGCTGCAAACTGTCCCCTGCACGTGTCACAGGGGACCTCAGGGGCTCAGGGGTTATTTAATAAGGAAAATCATTAAGCCTAATTAAACCACAGAAGTATTGACCCGCTGCATTTCCCTGTCAGCCCAGGTGAGAGCAAATCCAGCCCATTGACCCAATTCCCCTGGAGCAGGGATTTGATCCGTTTGGGATATTTTTATTCTCTGTTTAGTCCCAAGGATGGCCACACTCCTGACACTTCAGTGCCAGTCACTTCCCCACACAGGGCATCACCACCTGCCGGAATTATTGCTGCCAAAGGAGCTGAAGGCAGCTGCTCAAACCCTTCCCCGATTTCCCTAGCATTTAACCCAAGGCAGTTTCCTTCACCAGCATCAATCTGGGATCAAAGCACTGGGTGGGGAATGACTTTTAGGGCAGCAAGGCTCTGCAGATTTTACTGCCCACACACACACTGTGGGGTGGGATTAAGACAGTCCACAGATAGTTTTTTGACCTTCTTGCTCAGTGAAAAGGCCACAAAAGAAATGGTTTTATTAACTTGCAGCTGTTTTCTTTTTCAACAACTGCTGATTGTAACTGTACAAAAGGGTATTTTGGGTGGTGTCACATGTGACTTTTTATGTCCATGACATATGTCCAGAGCCCTGCAGAGCCCTCCAGGGCAGTGCCAGGGGCTGCAGGAGCGCAGCAGAGGGACAGCATTGCTGTTCCCTGCCTCCCTCTGCTCTGTGGGGCTGCTGGGCACAGGGATCACACCAAAGCCCAGCCACAGCCCCTGGGCAGGCACAGCCAGGGGCAGCAGGGGCATTTCTGGGGCTGCCACACCGGGAACCCTCCCTCGGGCTGTCCCCAGGGACACCCGCAGCACCCCGGGGCTCCTCCTGGCAGCTCTCACAGCGATTTCCATGGCACAGCCCTGCGCCAGGCTTTTGTCTCGCCCATCCCTGACAAAGTTTGCTCTGAGCACCTCATTTACAGCGGCCAAGTACAAATGATTCCGTTCAATGCCGCAGCGACTGCATTTTGTGGAATCAAATTGGTTTGCTTTATCTAAAGAACCTGAAATCTAAACCACACCTGAACTGGCTTTGACCTCCTCAGAATTTAAATGGTATTTTTAGTCCTGGCAGTTATTTGAAATGCTGATGTGTCAGTCCCAAAGAGGGAATACTTGTCTCGAGTATTGCCACTTGAAATTTTGGGAAGCCACACAGATGTTCATCTCCTCATTATGGAAATAATGTATTTGGTTAATGTGTTGGTGTGGAGAGAGGGGAATACAAATTATCCTGCAACTGGGGAGCCACTGAAAAGTTTCCTCATCTTCAGGCAGCCTCAGGCACCAGCAGCCCTGACATTGCCTGAGACTGTCACCTCACTGGGCTGGCTGTGTCACCTCACTGGGGTGGCTGTGTCACCTCACCCAGGGTGGCTGTGTCACCTTACCTGGGCTGGCTGTGTCACCTCCCCTGGAGTGGCTGTGTCACCTCACCTACAGTGGCTGTGTCACCTCCCCTGGAGTGGCTGTGTCACCTCACCCAGGGTGGCTGTGTCACCTCGCTGGGCTGGCTGTGTCACCTCACTGGGCTGGCTGTGTCACCTTACCTGGGCTGGCTGTGTCACCTCACTGGGGAGCCTGTGTCACCTCACCCAGGGTGGCTGTGTCACCTCACTGGGGTGGCTGTGTCACCTCCCCTGGAGTGGCTGTGTCACCTACTCTGGTGGTGCCCAGGGCTGCCCAGGGTCCCCGGGGTCCCCGGGGTGGCATCCCCCTGCAGTGCTGGTGGAGGGTGAGGGATGGGTGCTCTGCTCCTGACATCCTTCAGTGAAGTGGACATGGATTTTGCTTTCCCCGGAGGTGCAGGGAGCTGCCAGGAGGAGCCCCGGGGTGCTGCGGGTGTCCCTGGCCCTGGGGACAGCCCGAGGGAGGGTTCCCGGTGTGGCAGCCCCAGAAATGCCCCTGCTGCCCCTGGCTGTGCCTGCCCAGGGGCTGTGGCTGGGCTTTGGTGTGATCCCTGTGCCCAGCAGCCCCACAGAGCAGAGGGAGGCAGGGAACAGCAATGCTGTCCCTCTGCTGCGCTCCTGCAGCCCCTGGCACTGCTCTGCAGGGCTCTGGAGGACTCTGGAGGGTTCTGGAGGCTGCTCTGGAAGGCTCTGGAGGGCTCTGGAGGGCTCTGGAGGGCTCTGGAGGGCTCTGGAGGCTGCTCTGGAGGCTGCTGGGGCCCTGCAGAGCCCAGGACAGCAGCACAGTCCGGGCTGGGCTGAGCCCAGGGGCACAGAGCCGAGCCCGGGGAGCAGAGCCCGCAGCACAGACACAATCCCCAGTCTGTGAGCCCCAGCTGGGTCCCCGCACAGATCCTGGGCTCTGGCAGGGCAAACCTGCTGGGGGAGCAGCTCTTTTCAGTCCAAGGGCCCCGGGGAAAGCTCCTCAATCTCCATTTTACAGCAGTTCTTTATGGCCCAATTAGAGCTTCCCACCTCATTTCTGCGCAGGGAAGCAGCAGCAGCATTTGCTTCAAGCCCCATTCGGGCCAGGATTTCTTGTTAATGCCCTGCTGCTTATGGGCTGTGTCCTGCACTGAGCAGTGGCAGATCATTCTCTTTAATCCTCTAAAACCATCCCAAAGGCCGGGGGAACTGCAGTGCTGAGCCCCACAGGGCAGCCAGGGGATCCCCCAGGACATCCTGAATAGGAGGGAAAGGGTCCCCATGAGACCCTCCTGCAGTACTGAGCCCCACAGAGCAGCCAGGGGATCCCCCAGGACATCCTGAGTGGGAGGGAAAGGGTCTCCATGAGACCTGAGCCCCACAGGGCAGCCAGGGGATCCCCCAGGACATCCTGAGTGGGAGGGAAAGGGTCTCCATGAGACCCTCCTGCAGTACTGAGCCCCACAGAGCAGCCAGGGGATCCCCCAGGATATCCTGAGTGGGAGGGAAAGGGTCTCCATGAGACCTGAGCCCCACAGAGCACTCAGGGGATCCCCCACATTCCAGAACATCCTGAATAGGAGGGAAAGGGTCCCGTGAGACCCTCCTGCAGTGCCCCGGGCAGCCTGCAGAGACCCGCAGGGACACCAGGGACACGCAGGGACACCAGGGACACCAGGGACACCAGGGACAGGGGCAGAGCTGGAGCCCTGCGGTGGGGAGGGAAAGAGCTCAGGGAAAGGGGCTGGGAGGAGAACCCAGGGCAGGGAATGGGCAGATTTGGCAAAGCCGGTCCAGGGCACTGATGGCCAAGCTGCACCTCCTGCACCTTTCCCCTCGGTCCCCTCCGGCCTTTGGTGTCCCCAAAGGAACAAAGCCCTGGGGCCACCTCTCCCCATGGCAGATCTGTCCGGGGACACGGCCAAGGCTGGGGAGCTGGGGGAGCCCCTCTGCACACACAGAACACAGGCTCATTTCCCGAGGACTGGGGGACAATATCCACGGCATTCCCAGGGAATATTCCGGGGAAAATGAACCCCGGGCTCCTTTTCTTTGCCACACGCGGCTGGGAGGGTCAGACACTCCAGAACAGTGAGGGAACCTCACTCTCAGTTGTGCTGAAGTCACCGTCCTCACACTGCTTCTGCCTGAGTTCCTGGTGCCCGAACAAACGGAGCAAAGCAGCCCTTGCTGGGGAGGAAAACAAAACAGGATTCTCCGTCTCTCTGGAAGACAAACCACTGGCAATTCCAAGGACAGGTCTGTTGGTTTGCAGCACTTGCAGATTTTAGTTTTTCGGATGTGAAGGCTCATCCCTGTGCTGGGTTTGAGCCATCCCTGAACCTTCCTGCCCAGAGCTCCACAACCTCCAGCCGCAGCCCCGTCCACAGCCCCTGGAGCTGAACCATTAATCTGAAATCTATTTGAATCCCACTGTTCAGCTGCATCAATTCTGAGCTCAGACACCAAAGACTGGGGTTTTTTTCTCCACATCAGCAAAGCTTTTGCCAGACTTTCTAAATAATTAAGATCAAATCTCCGTGTTATCCTCTGGATTTCTCCCCCAGCTCTGCCCTCCCCGGGAGCTGCTGTCCGTGCAGGCAGAGCACTCACACCTGGGAAAGGTGAGGGAGAGTCTTCCCAAGAAAACCCCAGAGGAGAGCCCAGAGCTCTGGAGTGCTCAGCACTGACTCTGACTGCAACAACTGCTCCCAGCCTGATAAAGGCTGCACAGGAAAAGGTGTGGGGACCAGAGAGAGGAATGGGAGAGGAGACTGTTGTCCCTCACAGCTGAGGTGAGGAGGAAAACAGTCTTTGGGACTCAGGATGAGATTTGGGAGTTTCCTCTGGGCTCAGGAGGGCCCAGCACAGCTCTGCCTTGGGACAGCTCAGAGCATCAGGGAGCAGGGCACAGCCTCCTGCTCTGTGAACAAACCCAGCAGCCAATAAACACCTACAATCTCCTCTTTTTCCCCTGGAAGCCTCTCCAAGCTTTTCAAGCTCCCTGTACCTGCCTGGGCTGGCACTGCAGCGGGTTCCCAACTTGCCAAGGAGTGATTCCTCTTTCATGTGCACTTCTCTGGCTCCCTGTCTGCTGCAATTATGCAAATAAAATGCAACTTTATCCTTTCAGCATAATTACATCAAACACAATCAGGCTATATTAAGACTGACTTAAGATGAATGAATTCAGTTCATCTAATGATTTCCTAAATCCCCCCCATGGGACTGTGGCACAGAAAAGTCTGTCCCAAGAGTGGCATCAAGTACCAAGACAAATAACTGAGGATCTGGGGCCTGATCCTACAAACCCCAAACACTTCGGGCCCCCTCTGGAGCCCCGGGCTGTGGGATGTTCTGGGATCTTCCCACTGTCAGGAGAGCAGGAACATCAGCTGGTACCTGTGCCCAGAGGTGTAAAACCACAGCACACCTGCACTTCACACCTGTGTTGTGGACTGAGCTCACAGCTGGGGGTGAAGAACAGCTTGAAAAACGCTGTTTGATTTCTGTACAGGCACTGTTTTGGTTTATGGCTCCTGGGAGACAAACCCTGCTGGCCCAGAGTGTGCTGTGCACCCCTCAACTTGAGCACCCACTCCAGTGCACATTTCCTGAGGATTCCCTGAGCAGCCAAACGTTTTTCCCTTTGCTGTGTCAACGCCCAAGGTGGAGGCACACGAGCTGCAGTGCTCTCTCTGCTTCCAGCAAAGCTTCTTACAATCCTCTCCCAACACATTCCAAACACTGCTTAAGGCAGGGATAAAAGGCAAGGGGGAAAAAGAAGAGATGCTTTTCAGGAGTGAAATGAGGGCAAGCCCTCGTTGCTGGCTCTAACCCAGAGCTGTCACTAAACCCAGTGGGAAGTGAGCTGGGGCCCTGCCCTGGAGCCCCAGGGTGCTGCAGGGAGAGGAGCTGGGCTGGGACCTGCTCAGGGCTCTGAGCTCCAGCCTGCTCCTGCACTTGGGTTCCTTCAGCCTGCAGGGAAAACCAAAGTGCCTCATCTCTGTCACTCTGTGCCCTCGTCAGAAACGACGCCTCGCTGAATTTTAGGGAGCAGCTGCTCATTTCTGGATGGAGAAAGGATGACATTAAATTGTCCAATTCCTTTCTCTCTGGGACTTGTGGCCAAAGGAAATGAAAACAACAGGCAGGAAAGGAGAACGACCTCCAGCAGCCCGAGGAAGGCAGGGATCAGAGGGACAAGGGCAGCACGGGGAAGGCAGGGATCAGAGGGACTGGGGCAGTATGGGGAAGGCAGGGATCAGAGGGACCAGGGCAGTATGAGGAAGGCAGGGATCAGAGGGACTGGGGCAGTATGAGGAAGGCAGGGATCAGAGGGACTGGGGCAGTATGAGGAAGGCAGGGATCAGAGGGATTGGGGCAATATGAGGAAGGCAGGGATCAGAGGGATTGGGGCAGTATGAGGAAGGCAGGGATCAGAGGGATTGGGGCAGTATGAGGAAGGCAGGGATCAGAGGGACAAGGGCAGCACAGGGAAGGCAGGGATCAGAGGGATTGGGGCTCCCTGGGCACGCAGACACTAAGGCCACAGGATTCCTGGCACTTTCCCTGCCTGCTGACTGGTGAATGGGACAGAAATGGGCTCACTGGGAAAGGGGAACGTGGGAGCTGCAAACAGCCCTGGATGAGCTCAGCCCCTCGGGCAGCCCTGCAGGCTGTGACAGCAGCAGATGGCACATCCAGATGGCAGCCAGGGAGGGCTGGATGGGGCTGGGCAGGGCAGGGACCAGCCCCAGCCTGGGACAGCCAGGGACAGCCACAGGGACACCTGGCTCTGGCACAGCTCCCACTCCTGCCCAGGAAGGAGCACACAGAGCCCAAAACGTGTGCCTGCTCCTGAAAGACGCCTCACTGGCAGAGATCTGTAGGCAAAATGTGGTTCAGGCACCACAGGAACCCTCAGCCCTTGTGGATCTGAGTGCAAAATGCTCCCAGGCAACCTCAGGCAGCCCTCTGAGGAGATGTCTGCAGCTCCATAAACCCATCCTTCTGCAGACACACCAAATCCACTGATACTCAGAACTCCAACTGAACTGACTTTCTCCACCTGAACTCTCCCACTCTCTGCCATCCTCCCTCACTGCATCCAAACCCTGCTCCTGCTTCCCAGGAGGGGGTTTAATGTGCAACGTAAAAGGGAAATATTTTAAAACAAACAAACGTGGAAAGTTTTGGTTCCTGTGTACTGTTGACAGAATTTTCGTTGCTGTGTCAGAAACCCTCAGGGATGAATACAGACAGTGTGAAAAGCTTATTAAAATATCCTGGTTTTCTGAAACAAACCACTTCATTGTCTGTCAACTTCCTGTATTTACGGAGAAATAACATCCAAGAGTGCCTCGGGGGGTTCAAAATGTAAAAGAATGAAACAGATGATCTACCTGAGAGGAATAACTGATGAGCAGGGAGTGCAGGCACAGGAAAAACACAAATATTTTTGTTTTCCAGGGAGTGAAGACACCAGAACCCATTTGAATGTGGGCACAGCAGTTGGGTGTCTCTGCTCAGTGCCTCCCCTGGAACAACTTTTCCTGCCTATTCCAGAGAACACAGACTCTGACCAAACCCCTGGTGCCCAGAAGAAGCCAGGTGGGTGCTAAAGCACCTTTACCCACCACAGGATTGACAAACTGAGGCGAGATCAGGCACAAACTCTTCAGAGCACGAAGGAAAGCTGGCAAACAAGGGGATTAAGGCGAACGAGTTTCCCCAAATTCCCCGTACACACACATCTGTGCAAGTGTGGATATTTGTGAGGCACACAAGCAACACGGATAAATACAGCACTGGACCTGAAATAAAGGTTCAGCTGAGTTTGAATGGAAACCAGTGACTGAGAAATGAAGTTTTAGTCCTTCAGCAGAAAACTTCTCCTCTGCCTCAGAGAGGAGACCTGAACTGCTCCTCCCGGGTGTGTACACCAGAGTTCAGACCAGCTGGGCTTTTCTTTCCAGGGACAAAGCCCTGGCACACCCTCCCAAGCTCTGGAATCCATCCCTACCCTCTCATTAAGATATTTCTTTACCCTATTAACAGAAGTAACCAATCCCCTCATTTGATCCTACACACTTTGGTCCCTTTTTTCTTTAAAGGTCTCTGGCAAGCAGCTGCTGGCAGCTCCTCAGCTGGGGAACAGCTGGAGGTTCCACACCAGGGGCAGGGACATCTGACACTGTGGTACACCACAACAACACAGATTCTGACTTCAGAAGGCTGAAAATGACTCCTCTATTTTTGGGATGTGTCTCCTTTTTATACTATTCCACACAGCCCAATCTGATTGGTGACACAGAGACAAACCTCTTCACTGCCATTGGTCAGAGCAGAGGGACACTGAGAAGTCCCTCTTGGGGAAAGGAATTAATAACAATATTACAGTTTACAGAACACTTCTCCTGTTTACAGAAAATTCCTTGGGAAAAGGATTTCAGAAACCCAAAACACCTCAGGCACAAAACCAGGGTTACCGACATCCAGGGAGAGATCAGGGGATGGAGATGAACTCCAAGCCCTGGACCCAGTTTGTTTATCCCCAGCCCCTCAGGGGGACAGGAGCAGGGGCAGGGGCAGGACAGGCTCTTACCCTCGATGGTGGCTCTCTTGGGCAGGATGGTGATGGCTCCCTCGGCCACGTCCTCCTGCTGCAGCAGCGGGCTCACCTTGGAGCCCCAGGTGTCGGAGCCCACCCAGAGGAAGTGGCCCACCTGATCCGCCCTCTTGGCGGCCGCCAGGATCTGCCTGTGGAGAGGAGCAGCTGGTCAGTGACAGGGCTCTGTTGGAACGTGGGGAATGGGCTGGCAATGGCAGGAGGAGCTCAGGGTCCCTCGCAGCCTGGATGAGGCTGTGAGGGACAGGAGCAGCCCTGGAGCCAGCAGAGCTCCTGGCCTTGGGACTCCCTGTGTCACCATGGGCTGAGCCTGGGCCAGGGAACGATGGAACTGGGGGATCTTCAATGGTCCTTCAAACCCAACCCATCCCATGATCCAAACCATGATTCATGCAGTGTCAGTGGAACTCTAAATTCACCCTATAAATTCTAAATTCACCCTGTATCCCAGGACTGAGCTATTGCTTCCACTAAAACTCAGAGTTTTACCATTACTTTACTGAATCTTTTTCCTAAATTTGTTTTGTGGCACCAGGCTCTCAGCAACTGATCATTCCATCACAGTTTTCAGCTCATTTCAAATTCTGGACCCGGAATACACAAGTGAGCAATGAAATACCAAATATTCCTTGTGTTATTTTATGAGCCCATTCCAAGTGGTTTAACCTTGAGCATCCAAGTCACTCCATCACTGTGAACTGTCATTCGCCATAAAATTGACTCTGAATTAATGAATTACACAAAGTACAATTTTGCCTGGAGAGGGGGGCGTGTTCTGAATTCCTTGGAGAGGAAAGGTCAGCTCTGCCATCCAGCATAAGTAACCAGCTCTGTGCCAGGGAAAGTTCCCAGGTCCTGGTCCCCATTCCTGAAAAACTTCCAGATCATGGTCCCCACTCCAGGAAACGCTTCCAGATCCTGGTCCTAGATCCTGGTCCCCATTCCTGAAAAGGCTCCCAGACCCTGGTCCCCACTCCAGGAAAATCTCCCAGACCCTGGTCCCCACTCCAGGAAAAGCTCCCAGCCCCTGGTCCCCATTCCAGGACAAGCTCCCAGCCCCTGTCCCCACTCCTGTCCCTCCAGCACAGTCTGGGCACCCCAGAGCAGGGCAGCAGCAGCAGCCTCGTGCTTCCCCCCGGTGCTTCCCCACATTCCCAGCTCCAGTGCTGCAGCACAGACCCTTCCCTGCCTCCCTGGGGCTCCCCTGGCCGTCCCTGCCCAGCAGGGTGCGGGGAGGTGGCCCCAGCCCCACCTGATGTCCTCGTCGTTGGCGAAGATGACGATGGCCCTGGCGTTGGGCGTCTCCAGCAGCTGCCGGATGATCCTGTCGAAGTCGATGCTCTTGTCCCGGCGGTCCTGGGGGATCTTCAGGGACTGGGCGATGCAGAGCCCACCTGTGCAGGGAGCAGAGCACAAAGGGACCTTCAGACAGGTGCCTTGGGTTTTGTCTTCCCTGTATCTCAGGTCCTGTGGTGCCCAGGAGCAGCTCTGAGCTCACAGTCAGTGTCACTCAGCTCTGCACACAGCAGGGACACAAAACAAATCCTTCTCCTGCTGCACACCAAGGACAACTTTCAGCCCTAAAGCACAAACAAGGGTGGGCTGGAGGGAGGGACAAGAAGGATGGGACCTCACAGCCTGGAGCTGGAATGGGACAATTCAACCCCAAGGTGCAAATGGACCAAAACTTAGAAAAATGTGAGATCCCATGACTGTTTTTCTATTTTTGTGACCATTTTGGGTCCCCCTTGGGTGCAGCCCTGGCCAGGCTCTTGTCCTGCCCAAGGTGTCTCCTAAAGGCCTTTCAATAAATCTCTCCTTTATTCCCCAGCTCTGCCCAGTCCCTGTCCCAGCTCAGCCCTCCCGAGGCATCAAGAGGGGGACAGGGGAGAGCACAGCAGGGGCAGTGGGGGAATGCAGGGCCCCGAGGGGAGCCTGCCAGAGGAGGAATCCTGCAGGGATCACTCCACGGCCAGGTCCAGAGGGATCCTGCAATCCCTGCTCTGAGAGCACAGCCTGCACACCTGGGAGGGCCAGGGGTTACACACACTGTGCCCAGCCCACAGAAAAGCAAAATACACAAAGAAATGGGCAGTGGGAGGACAAAAAGGAGAGGAATTAAAACAGGAAACAACAACACCCTGAACAAACTTAAACTTGAACAAAGCCCCAGACCAACAGGCTGAGAGGCTGAAGGTACTGACAGTGTGTTGGGCAGGTTTTAGCTCGGTGGAGGCCTGGGATTCTTTTTGACTTTGCAACTTGAGGGCTACAGGGGGAAAATGCTCCCAGTGGAGTGACTCACCAGGAACAGGAACAGCCAAAGTTGAGATATTGGCAAAACCCACAACGGGCAAGAAAATCCCTGTTCATTCAGGTGCCCACCACCAAACAGGTGGAGAGACACAAACAGGGAAACCTCAAGATAAATCTGTGAATGGAGCTGCTCATAAACACCCAGAGAACACAGCACAGAGCACCAGCACAGTCCCAGCTCCCTACAGCCACACCGAGAAACGCCCACTCAGAGCACAGCTCTTCTTTTCCACTTGTCTAGTTTGTTTTAGAAAAAATAATCATAATAAAAAAAATATTCCCATCTCCACTGACGTTCTGCTTGTTGCTGGCAGATGAAAACACAACTTTTGCCTTAATTATTTTGTTCCTCAGTAGTAAACACTTTCATCTTTTATGGCATCTTTGATACCAACCTGCTCAGCACAGCGCACAGCGCGTTAATTAATAACGTATCAGAGCTCTTAATAAAAACCAGCGGTGGGGATGAGTTAATTAAAAGGCAGCAGGACAAGGGAGAGATTCACAGAGAGGCTTTAAAACCCAGATTTAACAGTCCTGGTAATTGGAGCACTGGGGAAGGTGTTGGAGGGTGAAGGAAGTGGAGGAGGAGGAGGCTCAAGCCCCGGAGCATCCTCCTCCTCCCAGGGCAATGCAAACCCCGAGAGAAGCAGGGCACAGCCGGGAAAAGCGGATCCCTGCTTGGAGATGGTGAAATCCGACTCTTGTGGCCACCCCCGAGCCCCACACGAGGCGGCTCAGCCCCGTGTTCCCGGAGTTTTGACAGAGAGCAGCTGAGCTGCAGCTGCCTGAAGGCAAAGGAGCTCTGCTGCTCCACACTCGGGAGGGGAAAGGGATTGTTTCGGTGGGGAGAAAGAAAACAGGGAAAAGGAAAGGCTGGAAAGGAATAAAGGAGAATAACAACCCCCAAAGTGCCTCCCAACCCAACCCATTGGAGGAGTGTACGATGCCGTGACTTTGTGGATCCCACAGCAGGGAACAACCAAGAGGCTGCTGGGACAAAGGGTGGGCACAGAGCCCAGGCAGCCCTGGGGAGTGGATCCACACACAGGCCCTCTCGAGGATGTGATCATTGTCTCCCTGGGAATGCCAAGGAAATGCCAATTCCCTGTATCACAGCCTGGCACAGAGGTCAGGGCCCAGTGCAGGGCACTGCAGCTCCTCGGGGACGGGGGACACAGCAGGGGCTGAGCAACCCCTGAGTAACCCCTGAGCAACCCCTGAGCATCCCCTAAGCATCCCCTGAGTAACCCCTGAGTAACCCCTGAGTAACCCCTGGGCAATGCCCTGAGCAACCCCTGAGCATTCCCTGAGCATTCCCTGAGCATCCCCTGAGCAACCCCTGAGTAACCCCTGAGCATCCCCTGAGCAATGCCCTGAGTAACCCCTGAGTAACCCCTGAGTAACCCGTGAGCACCCCCTGAGTAACTCCTGAGCATCCCCTGAGCAATGCCCTGAGTAACCCCTGAGCACCCCCTGAGCATCCCCTGAGTAACCCCTGAGCACCCCCTGAGCAGGGCCCTGGGTAACCCCTGAGTAACCCGTGAGCACCCCCTGAGCAGCGCCCTGCTGCCCGTGTCCCCCCTGCAGGCCCCGGGGGACGCCGTGCAGCCGGGGCAGGCGATGCTGCTGCCCAGCGGATGCAGGAGCTGGGATCAAAGAGCTGCTGCAGTAGCCATGGAGACCCACGGTGAGTCGGTGCTATTTGGATCCTGCTACAACACTAAGTGCATTATTCTGCTTGCCTGAAATTCTCCGGGAGCTGTTTCTCTTATCGCCGCTTAATTGGATTACCAGGTAGCAGAAGAGACAATTTAACACTTTTTCAGCTGATTTATCTGCAGAGATCCCCTTTTGGGGAGGGGAATCACTTTTGGCAACGCTGAAAACATCACGTCACGAAGTTATGTTGCTGCTGCTGACTGTTAAAAGGAACTCTCAATTAATCTGATTAATACATTCCTTTAAAATTAGCACTGCCAAGGGCTGCCTCCTGGATGTTTATCAGAGTTCTGGGAACAAGAGACGAAGCCCCTGGCACTGCTCCTCCGCTGGCAGCGACTCCAAGACATCCCTCCCTGCACAGAAAACACCCCAAAGGGAAGATTTGAAGGGTGGTTGGTTGGGAGGGGTGAGCAGAGCTCAGGTGAAGCACAGATGGAATGCTGCAGACAGGTAAGAAATGGGGTAAAAGAAAGGGCTTAGGAAATCAGGCCTTGCTCTGCTGAATTACCAAGGTGAGTAATTCCACCTCTCCCAAGCGCAGCTTGAAGTGCCCATGCGAAACAATCCTGGGTGTGAAAAGTTCCTTTGCACCACAATCTGCTCTGGGGAGGAAAGTGAGTGGCACCTGCACCAACAATGGCTCTGTCCCACGGGAATCCACAAGGGAACGGTGGGAACACGGCAGTCTTGGCACACACAAACCACCCTCTGAGCACCGAATTAAGGAGTGGGAAAAGCACCAGCTGCACGTGAGAAAACTCTTTGGAGAGGCTGATGCAGAGCCCAGGAGATGCCCAGGCACTCGGAGCACTCCGAAGGAGTTCCAGTCCGTGGGAAATGAGCTGAGGGATAGAAAAGCCACTCCCTGCAGCCAGAAG
This sequence comes from Sylvia borin, assembly GCA_014839755.1. Lineage (NCBI taxonomy): Eukaryota > Metazoa > Chordata > Aves > Passeriformes > Sylviidae > Sylvia > Sylvia borin. The sequence goes on from CM025968.1 coordinate 833,821, forward strand.
TGGAAATAGATGGATTGAATCTGCCCCTCCAATGAAACCAGATCAAGGCACATGCAGAGAGAGCTGGGTGGGGTTTATTCTGCTGCACAAAACACAGGGCTGGGAGATGGAACATCCGGCCGTGGAGCGCCACACTGCAAGGGGGAAAATAAATGGAGAGGACAAACCAGCACAGAATATGCAGGATCCTCAGGAAGAAGGAACTTCAAGTTAAAAAATGGCTTGTAGACAGATGCAGAAATGCCAGCTGGGCCCCCGTGTCCTAAATCAAAGTCCTAATGAGGCTCTGGATTGGCTGCTTGTTTCTTTACTGGAACAATTAATAGCTGCACCCTAGGAATGCTCCCTCTCCTGCCTGCCAAGAGCTCCAAAGTCCTTGCTGATGGCAGTAAAAGAAGTTTACAACTGCCCTGCTCTGCAGATGGGCTCGAATTTAAATTACATCTCCATAGTATGGTAATTCAATTGTAAAAATGGAAAGTGCACCAGTAATAAAATTACATTAAAACACGGAATGACAACAATTTATCCAAGGAAAAGGATCCCTGTGGATACCCAACAGCTTTAACTTAGAAACTTTCTACACATGAAGAAGCTACTGAATCACTTGGAAATTTCATTTTCACTAATCTTGTTTATTGTTTCATTTTTTCACATTAGCCCTCATCATTACCCAACAACAGAACACCTAAACTAATATGGAAGACTAATATTTCCAGTATGTTATTCATTAATGCTTAATTCCATTGTGTCAGACCTTTGCTGCATATTTAATGACATTCCTGGTGTGTTTTATCACCTCAAAATTGTCCTTTATTATGGCAGTTAAACACCAGTAATATACAAAAAATTAAGACTCTCCTTGGGAACACTAAATTAAATTATAAGAACGGTGTAAGATCACTTTGAGAGATGTAGGAAAGCTCTGTTTGTGAGAAGACCAGCAGGAAAATCAGTGGATATCCACCAGTGGGAACAGGCTCAGCCTGGGCTTGGCTGCACGAGGGATTGGGAGTTCTTGGCTTCCTAAAATCTGCTACAGAAGGTGCATTGGAGCTGATGTCTTGAGTTTGATCTGTGCTGTATCCCAGGTTCTGTGGTGCCCAGGAGCAGCTCTGAGCTCACAGTCAGTGTCACTCAGCTCTGCACACAGCAGGGACACAAAACAAATCCTTCTCCTGCTGCACACCAAGGACAACTTTCAGCCCCAAAGCACAAACAAGGGTGGGCTGGAGGGAGGGACAAGAAGGATGGGACCTCACAGCCTGGAGCTGGAATGGGACAATTCAACCCCAAGGTGCAAATGGACCAAAACTTAGAAAAATGTGAGATCTTGTGACCAGACAGCCATTTTTGTGTCCATTTTGGGTCCCCCTTGGGTGCAGCCCTGGCCAGGCTCTTGTCCTGCCCAAGGTGTTTCCTTAAAGGCCTTTCAATAAATCTCTCCTTTATTCCCCAGCTCTGTCCAGTCCCTGTTCCAGCTCAGCCTTCCCAAGGCATCAGTTTCTGGTGGCCACCAATGACAGTGAGGGGTCTGGAAAATCCCCCTGCACCAGAGGAACACCAGGCACACAGAGCATCCACGTGGGAAGAGCAACGGGAGATAGAACTAACTGCTTTAAACGTTTCAATCCCTTGGGCTGGTGCAGCTCCATGCCAGGAGAGCCTCAGGAGCTGGCCTGGAGCAGAGCCCTGCAAAGGGGGAACCCGCCCAGGAGGGCTGAGATCCAGCTGACAGAGGGATGTTCCCTGTTGGGAGGAGGTGGGAGTGCAGGGAACCCAGAACCTGCCCAGGAGGGCTGAGATCCAGCTGACAGAGGGATGTTCCCTGTTGGGAGGAGGTGGGAGTGCAGGGAACCCAGAAGAAAACCCCATAATGGATGAACCATCCCCTGCTTTCTTTGGAAGGCCCAGAGCAGGAAGCTCCTCAGCTGAACAACTTCACTGCTGCTTTGAGCCTTGTCTTTCACCCGTTTCCTGCAGCCCAGAGCAGAGAGACCCCAGGCTCGGGCCCCTGGGCTGAGGTGAAAGGGCTCTCATGGAGATCCCTGAGATCTGACCCTGGGGGCACCCGCTGAGCCCTGGGATCAACCCCCAGGGGGAAAAGTCTGCTCTCAAACAGCACAGATCCCAGATAATGCAAGGATAACCCAGACCCAGGAACAGAACCAGGGATAACCCAGATTGATTAACAGAATCAGGATAACCCAAACTCACAGAGCCAAGGATAACCCAGACTCACAGAGCCAAGGATAACCCAGATTGATTAACAGAATCAGGATAACCCAAACTCACAGAGCCAAGGATAACCCAGACTCACAGAGCCAAGGATAACCCAGATTGATTAACAGAATCAGGATAACCCAGACTCACAGAGCTGCCAAGGCTGGGCAGACCTCGGGCCCCAGCTGGGAGCCCAGCACACCCCCGTGGTCCCCCCTGAGCCTCAGGTGTGTCCCTGCAGAGCCTGGGCACAGCTCTGGGGCAGCCTGAGCAGCAGCAGCTCAGCAGAGCCCCCCCAGCAGTGCCACAGCACTCCTGAGACACTCCTGAGACATTTCTCAGATATTTCTGAGATATTTCTGCTTCAGGAACAGCCGTGGGCGGTGTGAGCTCCGGCTGGGGAGAGACACAAACAGAACACCCAAAATACCCCGGGGACAGCAGAGCTCCAGCCCTAATGATGGAGCTTTTCCCAGTGATGGAACTTTTCCCCTAATGATGGAGCTTTCCCCAATGATGGAGCTTTTCCCTAATGATGGAGCTTTCCCCTAATGATGGAGCTTTTCCCCTATTGATGGAGATTTCCTCTAATGATGGAGCTTTCCTCTGTTGATGGAGCTTTCCCCAATGATGGAGCTTTCCCCAATGATGGAACTTTTCCCCAATCATGGAGCTTTTCCAGGCAGGGTTGGAGGCTCCCCTGCTCCCAGCCCGTTTTTTCTCAGGAGCACCAGGGTGTTCCTGCCTGCTCCCAGCTGATGGCCCTGCTGTGGCTGCTGTGCCAGGACAGGCACAGACGTGTCACCTCTCCAAAGAGTGACAAATGCAGAGGGCAGCCGGGACACTGTCAGACATCTCCGTGGGAGGGCAGGCGGGAGAAGAGATCTCTGAGAGATAATTTGGGAAGGAAACATGTTTCCTTTGCTTTTCCACCCCGCATTTACAGCGTGACAAAACGCTCTCAGGAGCCCGGTGCCAGCCTGACAAAAGCTCTGCAATGGATCAGGGACACGGGGCAAGGCTCACAAAATAGGGGCCAAAATAGGGCTGAGGAACTGAAGCCCAGAGGACACTTCCACACCCCACGGTGGTGCCCGTCCCTCAGTGGTCAGACCTGCAGGTGCCAGCTGTGGGCTGTGACCAGCCCAGGGTGTTGTTAGGTCCCACCTGGGGTTCGGATCACTCCTCCCCTGCTGCAGCACCTTCTGCCTCCAGATTCACGGCCAAGGTCCTTGCTGGGAGCTCCCACAGTGACCACTGCTCTCCTGGGACCCCAAAGGGGCACATTCAGCAAAGCTGGGGGCTGCTGAAATAGGTCCCGTCCCCAGGCAGGGAAATGGAGAGTGGGAACAGAACTATAACTCCTTGGCTTGCTCATAATCCCCATCTCCTTCACACTGGAGTAATGTTCTTAATGTACTCGGCTGAGCCTTAATGGCCCTCTCTCAGATGAGTGCTAAAAATGCAATATAGTGCAATAAAAGCACTCCTGCAGCCTGGCAGAGCCCAGCCCCTGCCCTGCCTGGGCGGGAGCCACCCCATGGCATGGGGCTCTGCCACCAGAGGCTGGAGAAGGACAGGAGTCAGGAGCAGCTCTGGGGACAGGACCCACCCCAGCTGTGCCCCATGGAGACCTCCTGCCAGAGCCCAGCCAGACCCAACACCCAGCTGGGGACTCTGGGGACACTCAGTGACCCCCAGTGACACCCCAGGTCAGGCTGGGCAGGCCTTGGAGCAGCCTGGGACAGTGGCAGTGTCCCTGCCGTGGCAGGGGTGGCACTGGGTGGGATTTTGTCAGGAACCCCAAGGACAGATGGAATACGGATATCCCTGGGTGCTCTCAGCACAAAGCTCTTCACTGGCTGCCTTCCAAAGAGCCTTTTCAACGACCAGCCCATTAGAGACACAGGGATTCTCTAAATTTGGTGCTGGACCTGAGAGACCACGAAACATTTGCCAGTATCTGGAGTGTTTAACTGCGCAGGGATTGCTGCAGGAATCCTCCCCCAGGAAAGCCCACACTGCCCTAAATGCTGCCAAAACCATCATCCATCTCTAAAGGCTCCGTTTCCTTGGAGCTGCAGTCCTGATTTTATGAACTGGGCACCCAGAGCTGTGGCAGTGTAGGAGAAGCTGTGCCACACCAAGAATAAACCGAGGAAATTCACTGTACAGCAAAAACTTCAGAGAGTCAAAATATTAATGCACCAGAAATGAGGTCGCAGCCTCCAATCAATCAATCAATCAATCAATTAAGCAATCAATCCATCAATATTTAAACATTTTTATGCCACAAAGAAGTTTTTATCACTACTTTTTTTTGTGGAATCTTGATAGGGCAAGGCAGCCCCGGGAAATCTGGGATTCACAGGACCGAGGAGAGAGGCCAAAGGGAGGCTGAGGAAGAATTCATATGCTGAACGTGCCCCTTTCCCTTACTGTGGGGCGCTCCTCACACTAGTCTCAACTTAATTGAATTTCCTTCTGTTATTTGCAGATCGAGTTTCACCCTGTGCCCCCCGCCCCTCCCACAGGCACCTGCAGTGTGCATTATCCCACGGCATTTATCACATCCCACGGGAACTGAGGGGATCACGAGCTCCACTCCAGAGCTCGGTGTGCAAACAGTGACAGTGCAGAGAGCGTTTTGGTGGCCCTGTAAGTCCCTGGGCTGCAGGATGGGGCTCCCCACTGGAATGTCCCTGCCACACTCCCTGCTGCTCCTCGTCCCAGTCAGGAATGGGCCAACACATCTCCTCTTAAAAGGAGTCTGACTTGTATGGAGGAATTTCAATGATGTTCTGAGTGTTAAACAAATGAAAAGTAATTAAATGGATGTAAGTTCTAAGGAAACAGATGTTAACTGTTACTTCACACAAGACGCCCACCTCCTTTATCTTTAATTCATTTTGTGGTTGGAAAAGATGACCAAAGTTATCTTTACTTTGCAAAAACTACTGCAACGGGAGTGAGGGAAATTAACACTTTGATTAACACTTTTAATATTTGAAATTAATTTCAAAGCTTCATATCAGTCGGCAAGGTTTGTATTAATCATCTCTCCCAATATTATGGCATATTGAAAGAACCTGATGAGATTGATTCCAAAGCAGAGAGTGAAGAGGCAGCTCAGCCTCCACTGTTCAGTTCCTCTCTGCCCTCCCAGCTCTGCCTGCTCGGGGAATTGCCCTGCAGAGGAGCTTTGAACCACCTCTATTTTCACCGAAAATGTGGAGTTTCAATGTAAGATTCTGTCTCTCAGAGCTCCCAGACAGAGCAGCCGTGGGACACCCCCACTGCAGGGCTGGGACACCCCACTGCAGGGCTGGGGCACCCCACTGCAGGGCTGGGACACCCCACTGCAGGGCTGGGACACCCCACTGCAGCCCTGGGACACCCCACTGCAGGGCTGGGACACCCCACTGCAGGGCTGGGACACCCCCACTGCAGGGCTGGGACACCCCACTGCAGGGCTGGGACACCCCACTGCAGGGCTGGGACACCCCACTGCAGGGCTGGGGCACCCCACTGCAGGGCTGGGACACCCCATTGCAGGGCTGGGACACCCCACTGCAGGGCTGGGACACCCCACTGCAGGGCTGGGGCACCCCACTGCAGCCCTGGGACACCCCACTGCAGGGCTGGGACACCCCACTGCAGGGCTGGGACACCCCCACTGCAGGGCTGGGACACCCCACTGCAGGGCTGGGACACCCCCACTGCAGGGCTGGGACACCCCATTGCAGGGCTGGGACACCCCACTGCAGGGCTGGGACACCCCCACTGCAGGGCTGGGACACCCCCACTGCAGGGCTGGGACACCCCACTGCAGGGCTGGGACACCCCACTGCAGCCCTGGGACACCCCCACTGCAGGGCTGGGACACCCCACTGCAGGGCTGGGACACCCCCATTGCAGCCCTGGGACACCCCCACTGCAGGGCTGGGACACCCCCACTGCAGGGCTGGGACACCCCACTGCAGGGCTGGGACACCCCACTGCAGCCCTGGGACACCCCCACTGCAGGGCTGGGACACCCCACTGCAGGGCTGGGACACCCCACTGCAGGGCTGGGACACCCCACTGCAGGGCTGGGACACCCCACTGCAGGGCTGGGACACCCCACTGCAGGGCTGGGACACCCCCAGAGCTCTGCTGGGCCTCGGCTGGTCGGGAGCTCTGCCACAGAGTCCTGGGCTGCCTCAGCCTGGAAAAGCCCTGTGAGATCAGACCCAACCTTCCCCAGCACTGCCAGGGCCACCAGTGCCCTGTGTCCCCATGTCCCCAGTGCCACCAGTGTCCCATGTCCCCAGTGCCACCAGTGTCCCGTGTCCCCAGGGCCACATCCCCAGGGCTCTGGAATCCCTGCGGGGATGGGCACCCTGGACCCCCCTGGGCAGCCCCTTCCCATCTCTAAGAACCCTTGCCATGAAGAACTTGCTCCTGAGCCCCTTTCAATGAGGGATTGGTCCCCAAATCCACCCTGCGCCTCCCCAGCACAGCCTGAGGCCCTTCCCTCTCCTGTCCCTGTTCCCTGGGGTGAGATCCCAAATTCCCCCGGCTGTCCCCTCCTGGCAGGGAGTTGTGCAGGGCCAGAAATTCCTCCTGATCCCCATTTTCCCCAGGCTGAGCCCCTCCCCAGCTCCCTCAGGAATTCTGCATTCCCTGCCCTGTCCCACCCTCGGAGCCCTGTCCAGCACCCCTGGAGCAGACCCTGCACCCTCAAGGGAGCTCTCCTGGAAAAGCAGCTCCATTTGCCTGTCAGGAAGTTGACTTTGCCTCCCTCGGAGCAAGACAATGTTCCCTGCATAAAAAATACAGGATAAAATCGGAAAAATCCACCAAAATTCCAGCGAGCCTTGTTTAATGCACTCGCTTTCAGTCGTTGTGCAGAGTCCCTCTTTTGGGGAAATAGATGTTTTTAGCGAAGCTGCACGGCTGCTGGGGCAGAGCTGAGCGTCAGGGCTCTGGAGCAGTCCCTGCACATCCTCCCGAGGGCTGCACTTGATGGTGATGAAGCAATCTGTTGAGTCATGCTCCTCTCCCCAGCCCCGATTCCCCAGACAGCGTTGGCTCTCCATTTGTTAATCCAGCCTTAATTTTGAAATCACAAAACATCGCGGCTTTAAAGATAAGCTTTTAAAGCTCCCTCCTACACACAGCCTCTGTTGTCATCTCCCGGGATGGGGCTGGGAACCAGCACAGTCAGGGCCTCAAATATTCATCTGGGAGCTGCCCCTGGGAGCTGGGAACTGCCGGGATGAAGGGATGAGGATGGGACGGGCAGGGAAACCTGGGCAGGGAAAGCTGGGCACAGAAAGGAAAGCTGGGCAGGAATGAGGATGAGGATGAAGGAGCACAGGAGGAAGGCAGCAGCAGGTCGGGGTCAGGTCAGGAGCTGGGCAAACGGCTCTTCCCAAAGGCAGGGAGAGGGAAGGGGCTCTGCAGGAGGGGCTGAGAACCCCACAGCACAGGGACGGGCCAGGACCCAAATCCCTCCACTCTGGGGCCACAGAAAATACAGGACGGCTGCAGAAAATACAGAACGGCTGCAGAAAATGCAGAATGACCACAGAAAATACAGAATGACCACAGAAAATGCAGAATGACCACAGAAAATGCAGAACAGCCACAGAAAATGCAGAATGGCCACAGAAAATGCAGAACAGCCACAGAAAATGCAGAATGACCACAGAAAATGCAGAACAGCCCCACCAGGCTGTTGGTTTCTCTGCCCTGGAGAGTCCTTGGGCCACACAAAGGACAACACAGCACCTGCAGCTGCCCCACCAAGAGCCAGGCATTCGTTGACATCCCTGAGAAGGGCACAGAGCCCCGGAGCTGCCTCTGTTCCCAGAGCAATGGCCCTGGGATGGGAATTCGCACCCACCCCGAGGCCGGCTGGAGGCTGCTGACCCCAGGGCTGTCCCAAACCCCGCCACGGGCGCGTGGGGCAGGCTCTGGGTGACACTGCGGCTGCCCCACGCTGCAGGGCCCTTCTCAGCCCCCTGGAATCCCCAAATTTGGAATTCCCAAATCAGCACCCGTGGAGAATCCCGATTTTCTGCGTTTTCATGGAGGAACACGTTCAGACATGGAGGAGCTCTGCTCCCTCTGAGCCTCTCAGTAAGGATTTTAAACCTAAACTTGATTCCTGTCACACTGGAGAAAGAGCCCTATTAAAATTAAAGTTACTCTGCTGATAAATTTTAATTAGTCCTATCCACAAAATACTAAAATAATCTGATGGAGGAGGCGAATTCCAGCTGAAACAGCAGAACATGTAAATCCTCTGCCTGATTTACAGATCGTGGAAGCAAATCTGGAGCAGTTCCCTCAGCCTTTCGCGCAATATTTTTTATTTTTTCTCCAGAAAAGTTACACTGCCAAGGAGATGTCTCTTTTTTGGGTAGATCCTTGTTAATTACTAGCATGGAACGTTCCTAATTGAGCAGCCAGCCAACACACCAACTCCGAGATGCACAGTTTGCTGCAAGCTCAGTTGCAGCACGTGAAAACGAAGGGATTCTTCTTTCAAAAGGAATAAAAGCATTTCACTGATGGTTGAAAGAGAAACGGAAACTCTTTTTAGGTACCAAAGGACGGAGCTGAGTGCTGTGTGCTCCCCTGGCACAGCGGAGGGCATCACCCAGCCCCAGGGCAGGGCACAGAGCTGCTCATGGCGTGGGTCAAGGTGGCCACTGCAGGTCCACCAGATCTCACAGAGCTCCAGAGCCGGCACTGGCTGCAGCCCAGGGAAAAGCCCTTTCCACACCAGACCATGAGCTGGGGGGGAACATTCACTGGGAGAGGGGAGCAGAGCCCCCAGGGAGCTGGGGAAGGGCCCCTGGGGCTGAGCCCTGGCACTGGCAGTGACTGTCCTGCCACAAGCCCGGGGGGAAGATGCAGGACCAAAACCACGGAGGAATTCCGCAGTGGGAGGAACAAAACCAGAACGCCTCTTTCAGCACAGCTGTGATTTTCCTGCCTGCAGGTCCCCGGGGATGCTGAGCAAAGCCCTGGGCACCTCTCAGCACACTGCTCCGGGGGAAAACACATCCCCTTCAACACAGAATCAGCTCTGCCTCAAACAGCAGAGGCACTGGCTGAGGCATTGTGTCTTCAGGCAGACACTCACAACAGCCTGAAACTTCCATGAAAACACGGTAGGGAAAGAAACTAAACTTGGGAGGAAAAACTAAACCAGAGATGGAAGAATACCTGCAGAGAAAACTGAACCAGAGAGGAAAAACTAGAAACTAGAAAGGAAAAATGAAACCAGAGAGAGGAAATTAAACCAGGGAGGGAAAATAAACTAGAGAGGGAAAAGAGAGATGGAGAGACAGAGAATGCTATCCAGGGGCAGAAATGCAGAGGCAAGCCTTGCCTGAGGCTGTGGTTCTGCTCCGAAGTTGGCCAGGACAACCACGCCCCGATCAGTGGCTTTGAGACAGGTTCCACCTCATCAGGACCTCCTGCTTCTTTTGCTGTGTTTAGCCCACCTCTCCCAAAGCTCCCAGGCCTGGGCAGCCCGGAGCAAAGGCACAGAACCTCCACCACCACAGTGACTGCAGCAGGATGGGCTGTCCCCATCCCCTCTGGGCTTTTGGGGCTCCTGGGGCTCTGGGAATTCCCAAATCACAGCGCCCAGAGCCGTCCCTCACTGAGCTGTACCTGCACAGGAGCTCTCAGAGCTGCCTGCCTGTCCCGGGCAGCCCCAGGGGCAGCTCCCAGCTGCAGCAAACCACCCAAAAGCGCTGTGCAGTGACACCCCGCAGGCTCTGCACTAAGAACGTGGCCTGCCAGCATCCCACAACGTCCTGCACTCCAAACTCCAGGAATTCCTGGCGATTCCTTGACTGTTTCAATCCTGCTCTTGGCTGCCCTCCCTTCAGGCAGCTGCCCTCAGCCCTGAGTGATCCCAGAGGAGATGAGCTGCCCTCATCTCCTGTGCCTGCTGCCGGGCCACTCACAGCCCCATCACGCCTCCAGTCTCCTCAGACTGGCCTCAGAAAAGGCAGAGCATTTCCCAAAGGCTGCACAGGTCTTCCCAGCCCAACCATCGAGGAAAATGAGAGATAATTTACCCCCAAATGACACTGAATTTCCTGTAAATCATCAGCATTACGGCAGTTATCCGTTTTTATGCCACTTTCACACATCTATTTGTCTCAGGTGAATGGCAGCTGGGATTTTTACCAGCATCGTTTGGCAGAGAGTGTGCAGGAGAGGTGAGGAGAGCTCGGGGCTGAGCAGTGCCCCAGGAGCCCCTCTGGGGTGAGACACACACAGGGCACCTGCGATCTTCCTGCTGAAAGCTTCTTGTATTGGCTGTGGAGTTTTCTTTGGCAATGTCACTTCTAATAACGGGTCCAGGAGCAGGCTGACCTACATAATCCTCAGCACAGAGGCACACGCTGCCTCCCACTATTGTTGGAGAACATAAATGGAAATGTCTGTGCCTCGCTTGGTTATCGTGTCCCTCCAGAGCCATAAAGCCCAGATTGGAACAAACGTCCCAGACTTGGCCAGGCAAACTCCCAGAACCTTCCCCAGCTGCCCTCAGGCACTGTCCCTGCGCTGGGGACATCCAGGGAGCTGTGGCCCTGCTGAAGTCACTCTTTGAGCTGGATCTGCAAACCTCCTGTGCCCCTTTGTGTCCTCTGTGTCCCCTGTGTCCCCTGTGTGTCCCCTGTGTGTCCCCTGTGTGTCCCCTGTGTGTCCCCTGTGTCCCCTGTGCCCCGTGTCCCCTTTGCCCCCCTGTGTCCCCTGTGTCCCCTGTGTCCCCCTGTGCCCCCCTGTGCCCCCCTGTGTCCCCCTGTGCCCCCCTGTGCCCCCCTGTGTCCCCCCTGTGTCCCCTGTGTCCCCTGTGTGTCCCCTGTGTCCCCTGTGTCCCCTGTGTGTGTCCCCTGTGTGTGTCCCCTGTGTCCCCTGTGTGTCCCCTGTGTCCCCTGTGTCCCCTGTGTGCCCCTGTGTCCCCCCTGTGTCCCCTGTGTCCCCTGTGTGTGTCCCCTGTGTCCCCTGTGTCCCCTGTGTGCCCCTGTGTCCCCCCTGTGTCCCCTGTGTCCCCCGTGTGTCCCCTGTGTCCCCTGTGTGTCCCCTGTGTCCCCCTGTGCCCCCCTGTGCCCCCCTGTGTCCCCTGTGCCCCGTGTCCCCTTTGCCCCCCTGTGTCCCCTGTGTCCCCTGTGCCCTCTGAGCTCCCAGCCTCTGTCCCAGGCACTGACACTCAGCTCAGTCCAGGGACATTTTGGAGCTTATCTTCATGTTCTATCTCTGTTGAGGAAAAGTCTCTTCTCCAGCAAACCAAACCCCACAAACTGGCCAGGTAAAACGCAGCTGGAGATGTCAAACACAACTGCAAACCCGATGTCACTAAAGACATCACTGAGGAGCTAAAACCCTGCCATTCTGCCCCTGCTGCACGTCCCGAGGCCGTGGGAATCAGCGCATTGCACCCCCGGGGGGCAAAGACAGCACCTCACAGCACAGCAGAGCTGAGCAGAGCCACGGAACAGGGGGACAGTGCCACTGCCATCGGCCAGCTGGGCAGGACACCGGCCCAAGGGGTGACACCACCCAGGCAGAGCTGGCAAAGGGGCCCCAGGGGCGTGTGTGCAGTGACTCTGTGCTGCAAGGAGCCCACCTCTGTGCTGCAAGGAGCCCACCTCTGTGCTTCAAGGAGCCCACCTCTGTGCTGCAAGGAGCCCACCCTGCTCACCCAGCCCACCCTGCTCACCTGCACTGCCCCACCTCGGCACTCCCCTCCTGCTTCCTAACACCAGCAGAGAAAACACTTCCCCTGCCACTAATCTTGTTTATTCTAATAAAGAGTCCCTGACTAAAACAAAACCCAGAGAATTGACTGTTGACTCACAGCTGAGGAGAAATTCCCATAGGCAAACCGTTTTTAGCATTCCAGAAGCATAACTAATTCAATTAACACCAGCCAGAAGAAGATTATGTAAAGCTGCCGAGTTATACATCTCTATATGTACAGAATAAATCACAATTCCATGTTCAGGAGCACAGGTAGGAGCTGGATGGTTTGTGTTTTGTATTTCAAACGCTGCTATCCACACCTTTATTGCCAGTTTGACTCCAGGAGGCGTTTACACATGTTCAGACGTGTATGAAAATAAAGTTTTAGAATCTTGGGTTGTAATTACCTTTTCTTTACTTAGATAATTACTGGGAGTTGTTGTGGCAGAGCTGTCTGTGTCCATCAGTGCTGCACACATGCCAAACCACCCTCCACCCTTCTTCTCTTTTCCACTAATTCAAGATCTCCACACCGCTCATGAAAGGAAAGAAACAGAAGAGCAGGGAAGTGGAAAGGAGCCTGTCTTGTGGCTCACTCATGCAAGGAGAGAATTCAGGACTGCCCTTGAAAGGCTTTGCTGAAGACTCCACAAACCCAGAGCACAATTAAACACGAGCCGGGAAGTTCTCGTGCCAGAAAACAACTTCTTGTCCTTTCCTTTGACTGGGAACCCGGAGGTTAATAAAGGCAACCAAGCAATGAAATGACACATGTGAGCAGCGGAATGAAGGTGAATTCCGGGCTCAGGCAGTGCAGCTGGCCTGGCTGCCCCTGCTGCACAGCCAACGTGCCAAGCTGGGCGCCAGGGGGGACCTCACCTTCCCTGGCTGCAGCAATGTGAGAACACCAAAGGTCTGCAGGACCAGTCCCACCTTTCCTTCCCCGTAAAAACCCTGTCAGTCTCCTGCCCTGAGCTTGCCATCGGGCTCATTCAGAACTGCAGAGCAGCCCGAGCAGAGGAGACCTGGTCCCCTCACGGGTGAGGGATCTGCAGTTCTCCCCTGGCCAGGGACAGCTCCACCTCAGGCTGGGAGCACAGAAATTCTCCCCAAGCACTGCTACAAACACACTGTCACTTCATTCCCTGGGGGTGTTCTGTTTGTCCCCTTAATTCACAAGGTCCAATCAACCCTTCCACTGTCCCCAGTTTATCTCCTGTTTTGTTATAATTCACTAACCCACAATGTCCAATTAACCCTTTCACTGTCCCCAGTTTATCCCGTTATAATTCACCAACCCACAATGTCCAAATAACCCTTTCATTGTCCCCCTGTTTATCTCCTGTTTTGTTACAATTCATTAACCCACAATGTCCAATTAACCCTTTCACTGTCCCCAGTTTATCTCCTGTCTTTGTTTTGTTATAATTCACCAACCCACGAGGTCCCAGTGGATGAGCAGGGGTCAGGCTGAGGCTCACAGACTGGTTTGGGTTGGAGGAGACCTGATCCCCTCCCAGGTGAGAGGTGCTCCAGTTTCCCCCTGGGCAGGGTCAGCTCCAGGCTGCTCAGCTGCTGGGGTGTCAGTACAGCCCACGCTGTGATTATACACACCCACAGACCCCAGCACACACAAATACATCCCAAAATACAACGTGCCAGAGATCCCTGCAGCCCCGAGAGCCCCGGCACGGGCTGGGCACAGCTGGGGCAGTGCTGTGTCCCTTTGTGCCTCAGCCCCTCCAGGGGCTCACCAGAGCAGGGCTGAGCTGCCAGAGCTGCTTGAAATCCCTCCCTGGGGGAATCACACCCTGCAGAGGGGAACAGCAACCTGCAACAGCAACAGCCAGGGCAAGTGTTGGAGCCCTTATGGGGCCCCAGGGTACAGGATACAGGATATAGGATACAGAATATATAATATAAAATATAGAATATAGAATATAGGATATAAGGGGCTCTAGAGCCTTCATGGAACAGGCAGCAAGGAAAGCTCCCAGGAAAAGAACATTTTCTGTTCCCTGAGACTGCGCCTGTCCTGCACAGCATCAACACCAGGAGTCAGAGGCCCCGAGTCCCTGCCAGAGCTGGAAAAGAACATTTTCTATTCCCTGAGACTGCAACTTCCCTGCACAGCATCATCCTCAGGAGTCAGGCCCCGAGTCCCTGCCAGGGCTGGAGGTGCTGCAGGCAGAGCTGGGGCTGTGCTGGCAGCTCTGGGCTGTGGCTGGCTCCTTTTCATCTGCAGCTGCACAGCCACCGTGCCCTTTGTCAGCCCAAGGCCTGTTTGATTGGGTTTGGACTAAATCACTGAGGGTAGATTTAATTTCTTGGAGCTGATAATGAGTGCAGCTAGATATGGATCCTTTCATTTAAAAGTCTGCTTTGCAATTTAATCAGCCTCCACAGCCTCCACAGCAGCCTGAAAGCGATGTGGGATGGTTGTAATGGTGAGCGAAGAATAGAAAAATTAGACAAGAATTAGATGAATGATTTGATCAGAAGCCTGGGCTGTAACCAGGTCTCAGTGCAGTGTGCTCCCTCAGCACCCTGGTGTCTCTGGGGAGCCTCACACAGCTCCAGAGGCAGCCCCGGGCTCTGTCCAGTGCTGAGGAGCCCCAGCCCAGCTCCTCTCCAGCAGCACAGAGGCTCCACTGTCTCAGAGAGCTCCCCACTCCTCACCTTCCCTGAGACATTCCCAGGGATGATGTGACCCCCGAGCCCAGGCTGGGTGACTGGGGTTTGTACCCAGGGCCCTGCAGGGCTCACACCAGGGCTGAGCTCACGGCACAGGGGAGAGTCATTCCAGAGCTGGGGGCCCCAGGCAGCCCCAAATCCACTGAGGGGGCCCCAGGCAGCCCCAAATCCACTGGGGGGGATCTCAGACAGCCCCAAATCCACTGGGGGAGCCCAGGGAGCCCCAAATCTGTGTTAGGGAGCCCCAGGCAGCCCCAAACCCATTGTGGGGCCCCAGGCAGCCCCAAATCTGTGCTGAGGGCCCCAGGCAGCCCCAAACCCAATGTGGGGGATCTCAAACAGCCCCAAACCCATTGTGGGGCCCCAGGCAGCCCCTGCCCTGGGCCAGCTCAGTGCCCCCTGCTCCCAGCCCACCGTCAGCCCTGGGCTGGAGCTGAGCTGGGACAGGGATTGCCCCCTGGATTTGCCATCCCAAGCAGCACCGTGCCCATGGGATGGCTGGAGCAGAGACAGAGAGAGCTCCTGGAGCTGGATCAGACCCACAGCTGCCTGCAGGAGAGGACAGAGCTGCACATCAGCCCCCAGCAGCAGAGATCCCCACCCGTGTGCTGATGGAGGAGGAATCAAACCCTGCACTGCCAGCAGCTGCTGCTACACCTGGGCACAGTCACCTACTGGAGAGAAAAGCAGCTCAGGCATGATGACATCCAAATTATATCTTTGCCATCTTTGATGTTTATGATTCTTGGCTCCTTCCTAAGTAAAAGATGTCGTTATGGTTTAATCAATAGCATTCTGCTCAGAGAAAGGCCTTCTGAAGCTGACAAAACTGCACAGGCTCTGCTTTGAGACCTGCTCAAATAAACCTCGATGAAAAGAAAGAGTTTTGCTTCTCCTGCTGGGGAGGTTGCTGAGGGTTCTGAGGAAATCAAACAGCCTCTGCAAACACGGTGTTATCTCCCTGCTGCTGTGCAGGGAGGGGCTGGGTCAGGGCAGAGCTGGGACTGGCACTGGGGGTGCAGTGTGCCCACTGCAGGCCTTGGGGTGCTCAGAAAGGGGCAGCCCTGGCACAGGGTGCCCTGAGCAGTCGGGCTGCCCCTGGAGCCCTGGCAGTGCCCGAGGCCAGGCTGGACACTGGGGCAGTGGGAGGTGTCCCTGCCATGGCAGGGCTGGGATGGATGGAACCTGAGGGTCTCTTCCCACCGAAATCAGTGGTTCATTCTGAATTATCACCTCCAGAAATGGCAGAGCCTCTAACAACTGATCCATGACCTAAACAATCAGCACATGATTAGCAGAGATGGAAGCAGCTCTCTGATCAAACCTGCTCAGAGCAGGAGGAGCCCTGGCCTCGGACTGAAGCTCCTGGAGAAGTGACTCATGCTCCAGTGTGTCCTCATTCACCTGCTTTGTCTTTTTTCCTCCCTGTATTTTCTTTGCCAGTTCCCTGCAATAATTAGAAGTGTCTGATACAGGAACAGCCCTGGCACAGGTGCCCAGAGCAGCTGGGGCTGCCCCTGGATCCCTGGCAGTGCCCAAGGCCAGGCTGGACACTGGGGCTGGAGCACCTGGGGCAGTGGGAGGTGTCCCTGCCATGGGATTTAATCCCTGGATGGGATTTAAGGTCCCTCCCCACCCAAACCTTTCTGGTGAGCTGCAGACAGAACCACTCCTGACACCCGAGTGTCCAAAGGCACTTGGCTCATCCCAAACTCCAAACAAATGCTGGGTTTGGGTGGCCCAGGCCCAGGGTGAGCTCCTCAGCCAGCAAAGAGCATCACCCTGGGGCAGCCCTGGGCTCTGTCCCCGGGGTACTGCCCAGGGCCAGCCTCTGCCACCTCCCAGTGCTGCTGAGGCCACAGCTCTGGGCCACAGCTCCATCAGCTGCACTGATCCCCCTCTGTGAGAGCAGCTGCAGCCCCAGTCAGCTGGAACAGAACCCACCAACGCTCAGCACTCCGGGGAGAAAAATGAAATCGAGGTGCTCTGGTTCCTTGATCCAGGCTCAGGTGTCCAAACAGGAGACTTCAAGTGGCATTTGCTTTTGACATTGAAATAGAGCTGAAAAAAGCCCTCACAAGGAATAATAGAAAACTTGGCAAAAGGCTCATGGTGCAAAAAAGCCAAGGCCATTCCTCAAGCAGAGTCCAGCAGTGATATACCAGCAGTATAATCTTAATTGGCCAATAAAAGTTTTTAGACAATCTGTCTAGACTTGCTTTTGCCTGGATATAAAATTGGCTTTAAAAGAAATACATAAACAGCAATGAAACATCAATGAAGAGCTGTCAACAAAAGCTCCCTGCTGCTCTACATCTGCACCCTGCTCTTCTCAAAACACGAGCCCTCGTGTGCAATCCTGCAGGTTTGTTGGGCTCAGGGCACTGCAGCCTCAGCCAGCTCCAGTCCCTGGGCTGGTGCTGCAGAAACCAAGAGGAGCAGAGCTCTCCTGGAAGGTTCTGAGCAGCACAGCTCAGCCTGGAGGGAGCCAAGGCCTTATAAATGATGATAACTGAGAACTGCCACGGCTGGAGAGCTCCTGGGTTTGTCCTGCCTGCCCCACACAGGACAGGGGCAGGACCAGGGGACAGCCCAGGGGACACTCGTGGGGGAAGGGGAGGGAAAGGGAACCAAGGGAAGGGAAGGGAACCAAGAGAAGGGAAAGAGAACCAAGGGAAGGGAAAGAGAACCAAGGGAAGGGAGGGAGAACCAAGGGAAGGGAAAGGGAACCAAGGGAAGGGAGGGAGAACCAAGAGAAGGGAAAGAGAACCAAGGGAAGGGAGGGAGAACCAAGTCATCTGAGGAAAAGGTTCCAGGCTGGAAAAGGAGCAAAACACAGACAGGAGATGAGCTGAGGGACAATGAAAGGGTTGATTGGACATTGTGGAGTAGTGAATTAAGGGGACAAACAAAATACACCCAGGGAACTAAATCACAGTGTGTTTGTAATCAATGTTTGAAGAGAGTTTCTGTGCTCAGAGGCTGAGATTGCCCCTCCCAGACCGAGAGCCCTGCTCAGGCTCCAGGACCTGCCTGCCACTGTAAGGCACCCTCCATTCCCTCAAGGTCTCACCTTTTCTCCCCATTTCCCTCCTCCCCAGCAGCTCCTGGCTGCAGAACAGCCACCCTGCTCCATCCCCAGCCCGGGAACCATCACCCTTGGGAGGCAGGAATGCAGTGCACGGGGATGCAGAGCTGCCCCAGGCTGCAGCAAAGCAGCTCCTTCCCTCTGTGGCTGCAGGGGGCCAGGGGCTGGGGCTGGGACAGGCACAGCACCGAGGGACACACACCTTGGGGACACACGGCCCGGGGATGTCACACGGCCCAGGGATGTCACACAGCCCAGGGACACACACCTTAGGGATGTCACACAGCCCAGGGACGTCACACAGCCCAGGGACACACACCTTAGGGATGTCACACATTTTAGGGATGTCACACAGCCCAGGGACACACATTTTAGGGATGTCACACATTTCAGGGATGTCACACAGCCCAGGGACACACACCTTAGGGATGTCACACATTTTAGGGATGTCACACAGCCCAGGGACACACACCTTAGGGATGTCACACATTTTAGGGATGTCACACAGCCCAGGGACACACATCCTGCAGCCCAGCAGTGAGACAGTGTCAAAGGCCCCCCAGCAGCACCGGCAGAGAGCTCAGCTGTGGAAATGGCCCATTTGGGGAGAGCAGAGCATTAATAAATGCACTCCAGATCTTTCATTTATCTGTTAGGAGGCATTCAAGTGGTCTTTTGCTAACGACTTCAATATATATATTTCTTACAGATAGCAATTAACCTTCTGGTACAGATTAATCTTTTAAAAAGAATCAAAGATGAATTAATCTTTGAAATTCAAGTATTCAGTAGTTTCATTAATAATCTGAAATTGTCCTTTAGATTTCCCATAATTAGACCATTCCCCTAATTTATTAATCCCACAGACTGCAGAGCACGTTTCAAATCTTCATCTCCTGCCACAATGACATATTCAAACTCGCTTGAAGTGCTCATAATAAAAGTCACTTTGTGAAGAATTATTAACTCAGAGGATCAAGCAAAGTCTTTATATGCCAAAGCATATTTGAAAACTAAGCAGGGGAAGCACTTTCCACTGATCCTCAGATTTCCTCAGATCCCGGCTGATCAGAAACAAGTTTGGATGAAACGCTGACTTTGGGATAATGAGCTTGCTGCAGATTCCTGCCCAGGGCAGGAGCTGTGCTGGTGCCCAGGGACTGAAATTCCCTGTGTGCCGAGGGGATGGGAGTGGGACTGCTCCCTGCAGGGATGGCGGTGCTGTGGGACTGACTGCAGGAGTGCAGGAGTGCTGGGGACTGACTGCAGGAGTGTGTGGGACTGACTGCAGGTGTGCTATAGGACTGACCACAGGTGTACAGGTGTGCAGGTGTGCCGTGGACTGACTGCAGGTGTGCAGCACCCAGAGCCAGGGGACAGGGTGCCACTGTCCCCCAGGGCAGAGCAGGACCTGCCTCTCCAGCTCTGCCCCATGGAACCGCCCCACGACAGGATCCTTTTGCCCTTCCCGGGGTTTGAAGGCTGCAGGGAACTTTGTTGGCAGGTGTTAAATCCCGTCAGAGCTTCACCTGAGCTTTATCTGCGTGCCACAAGGAGCTGAGCACAGCCCCGGGGATCGGATTATTCCCGCCCCAGGCTCTGGGGAAGGAGTTTAGGCACCATCCCTGTGGGTGCCTTAATCCCCCGGGTGACCTACATCCCTGCACTGGGGGCTGCTGCAGGCGGGCACGGCTCCGGGTTTGCCTGCAGGGTGTTCGGTCCTGTGCTGGCTGCACGAACAGCTCATGGCATCAGTGTCATCCTGCACAGAGTCCCCATGGGATCCTGCTCTCCAGCCAGAGCCTGTCCCTCTCACGGGGAGCACATTCCGGGTGGGAGTTTGCAACGGTGGGTATTTGCAAATAAAGTCAATTTTCGATTCCAATGAGCGCTGGCATTTGTCACTTCCTGCGGTATTAAATCCAAACCCATTTGCTTTAATACCACATAAATATGCATTCGTGGGAACAGAAGAATTTATGCAAATGTGGGTTCCTTCTGTGACACCAACACAAGGAAACAATCCTGGCACCCCTCTCCAAGGCCTTCAGAGCCATGGCTTGTTCCCTGCAGGAGGGATCCACCAGCCCTGGGGCAGTCTGGGGCCCTGCACACAGAGCCAGCGCTGTGGGACCCCCCTGGGCATGGGAACCCCTCCAGGCAGCCCCTCTCTGCCCTGAGCTGGGGCTCAGAGCTGCTTTAGTTGAAGGCAGTGCCAGGCAGGTACAGGGGGACACCTGGGAGCTCCACTTGGGGGACACCAGGGAGCTCCATTTGGGGGACATCTGGGAGCTTCATTTGGGGGACACCTGGGAGCTCCATTTGGGGGACACCTGGGAGCTCCATTTGGAGGACACCTGGGAGCTCCATTTGGAGGACACCCGGGAGCTCCATTTGGAGGACACCTGGGAGCTCCATTTGGGGGGCACAGCAGAGCTTGCCTTGCCCCATGGCTGTGGGTTCTATCACCAGGAGACAGCCCTTGCATTCAGCACCAATGGTGAATTCCAGCAGCTGCTGCCTTTTCCTTCCCAGGGATCAGCTCCACATTTCCAAACCCTGCGGATGGGGATTGCAAACCAGCTTGCCAAGGACTCAGAGCCAGGCTGGGGCCTGTCTCAGCCACACCACTGGGCCTGCACACCCACAGCAGCCAGCCCTGGGCTCCAGGGGAAAGGTTCTGAACGGCTCCCTGCACTGAACAGGGCAGAAAAAGGCCAAAGCAAAGAGCACACATCAAACTGCACCCGAGAGCAGCAGCAGTGAGCCCCCAGTGCCTGTGGGCAGCTCCCAGCAGAACTGCAGGCTGTGGGGACACAGCATCCTCCCTAAACCTGCCCTGTCCCCTGCCAGCACCGGGGATCCACAGGACACAGCATCCTCCCCAAACCTGCCCTGTCCCTGTGCCAGCCCCAGGGATCCACAGGACACAACATCCTCCCCAAACCTGCCCTGTGCCAGCCCCAGGGATCCACAGGACACAGCATCCTCCCCAAACCTGCCCTGTGCCAGCCCCAGGGATCCACAGGACACAGCATCCTCCCCAAACCTGTCCCCTGCCAGCCCCAGGGATCCACAGGACACAGCATCCTCCCCAAACCTGCCCTGTGCCAGCCCCAGGGGTCCACAGGACACAGCATCCTCCCCAAACCTGCCCTGTGCCAGCCCCAGGGAGCCACAGGACACAGCATCCTCCCCAAACCTGTCCTGTGCCAGCCCCAGGGATGCACAGGACACAGCATCCTCCCCAAACCTGCCCTGTCCCCTGCCAGCACCGGGGATGCACAGGACACAGCATCCTCCCCAAACCTGTCCCCTGCCAGCCCCAGGGATCCACAGGACACAGCATCCTCCCCAAACCTGCCCTGTGCCAGCCCCGGGGATCCACAGGACACAGCATCCTCCCCAAACCTGCCCTGTGCCAGCCCCAGGGATCCACAGGACACAGCATCCTCCCCAAACCTGCCCTGTGCCAGCCCCAGGGATCCACAGGACACAGCATCCTCCCCAAACCTGCCCTGTGCCAGCCCCAGGGATCCACAGGACACAGCATCCTCCCCAAACCTGCCCTGTCCCCTGCCAGCGCCGCGCCAGGGGCTGGGTACAATGCAGCATTTCTGCTGTCCCCAGGAAGGCTGGAACCCACCGAGGGCTCCCCTGAAACTCCCCGAGCACCCAGGAGCCCTCGCAGAGCACTGCAAAGAGCTGGAGCAGCTGCAGCAGCAAGAGGCAGCTGCGGGAGAACGCGGTGACATTCGGCACAACACGACATTCATTCACTCGCTGGAGGAGGACGGGCGTGGCCTACCTGCCTCTCTGGAAATTTGCATGAAGGACTCGACTCCTTTTTCTCCATAATTCCCTTCAGATGCCAAAGTGGATACATAATTCCATCCCAAAGCTTTCACAATGTCCACCATTGCTTGTGCTTGGAAGGAATCTGGAGGAACCACCCGTGAGAAGAAATCATAGCGCCTGTCATCGCTCAACTCGGGTGCGGTTGAGGCATAACTGATTTGTGGGATCTGTAGAAAGAAACAATTTCTGATAAATACACACATTCACAGACTCGTGGCACTCGTTGCAGCAGCAGCTAAAGCACCAGGCTTCAGCTGAGCTTTGGCTTTGCTGAATGCAGCTGCATTTCTCCGGCACGTTCCTTCACAACCTCCAAGCCAAAGGAACAACCCTTTCGTTGGCTCCGAGTCACCCAAATAAAAACTGGGAATCAGTTGGAGACAACCCTGGACGTGCACATCCATCACTCCTCCCTTTAAGGCAGTCAAACACAGCACAGAAATCATTTCACTCGCTCCCTGCCCTTGTCTCTGGTCTGGTGGCACCAGGATTTGGCTCCTGGTTGGGTGAGGTGAACTCCACACCCGCCAGCAGTGGCTGCAAGCAGGGACACCCTTCCCCAGCCTGTGGAGGGTGGAGGCTCCAGGCTCACGGACAAGGTTAGTTTTTATTCTCTCTGAGGAGGAGCAGTGTGAGGGTTGCTGAGCTGGGACATCTCTGTCCCCAAACGCCCCATGGCCTCTCCCTTTATTGGAATAAAGTCAAAGGACTCCTCTGTCCCCATCTGGACAGAAACCTCTGGTGTCTGTGGATTAACATTCCTGACCCTGGTGACCCTGGGGGGACACCTGAGGGTCCCCTGGTGTGACACAGCCAGCCCCACGCACAGCAGGGCTGCTCTCTGCAATTCTCATACAAGTGAGGCTGAAATATCCCCTTTTATCTGTGGCAGCTCTTGGTGTTCCAGCTTGCCAACAACTGCTTCTTCGACTAAAAATCAAAAGGAGCACATCCTGCACTTTGACAACAAGCAAAGCCTCTACAGGGTTTGCTGCATGGCTTTATGCTCCTAAGGAGACTTTTTGGGTTTTAAATCTTTTTCCACTGTTCATAAAATATTAACTGCTGCTGGCTGCTTCAATCACTTGGAGTATAAAAAGCAGATATTGGGGGTTTTAGCAGTGTTTCTAACAGGAGATCTAAAAGCAACATCAAGTTATATATATATATATATATGGCAAGTAGAATTTTCCTCCCGTTTTGTTTAAATACAGAGAGGAAAGTCCTTCAGGGGATGTGACAGGGACTGCAGCCACCAGAATCCCCTGGCCAGGGTGCCAGAGCATCTTCAGACACCTGCAAGAGGCACCTTCCCCTCCTGCCCAGCTCCCCGAGCATCCCAGCAGCAGCCCACACTGGGCACCCACTGGCAGCGGCTAAAATCCCCCTGCTGCCCCTCGGGGAGTCCCCAGAGGCACCCCCAGCCCCTGCCAGCACGGGAGTGCACAGGGAAAGAAAAATGGGTCTCCCCAGGCGGTGAGGACCCGAGGGCAGGCTGGGCAGGTCCCTGCTCTGCTCCCAGGGGTGCTGCCCGGGGTGTCACCGTGCAGGAGGGTGAGCAGGGCCAGGGGACACCCTGGTTTCAGCCACACTGCTCTGTTGAGGGGTTTGATTAGCCAGGGAAATGTTTTCTGTCCATTCACCGTTTCATTGCTCTTTCATTTCGGTGAAATGCGTTTTTTGTCTTCAGCCCAAGCTGAAAGCAGCGAGATCTCTGTGCCACCACCTTCCCCTCTCTCTGTTCTCACAGAGCCAAAAGCTCCAGAGCAGCCCAGTGTGCTCTCCAAAGGCTGCAGCAGTGGCAGCCCCAGCTCCCCGCCCTCCAGCGGCACCAGGGGCTGAGCTGGGGCTCTCTGGGGGACAGTGGCAGTGAGGCAGTGACCTCCCTCGTGGGGAGCACATTGTCCCCCATCCCCTGTGTCTGCAGGAGCTGGCCAACCCACACCCGGGACCTGCACAGGTGCTCAGCCTGGCTGAGGTTCTGACTACAGCAAGGGGGAATGATTAATGCCGGGAGCACTGTCTTAGTCACTGATTAATTAATGTTAATTTATTTCGAACGCTGACCATTATTCTTCATTTATTTCATTTTCTCCTGCTGATGAAGAGCTGTCTCTGGGCCACACTTGCTGTCTCCCTCCTGTTTGAGGGCAGCAGCACAAACACCCCGGGGATCACCCAGCCTCCTCAGCCTCTCCTTCCAGCCCCAAGCGTCCCCCAGCAGCAGCCCAGGCTCCTGTCCTGCCCAGGGAGTACCCCAAAGGCCTTTCAATAAACACCTGCTGTGGTTTTTACCTCTGCCCAGTCTCTGTTGCAGGTCAGCCTTCCCAAGGCACCAGGACCAGCTCACTTCAGAGCAGAGCCCCACTGAAACACAAACTTCTGTGCCAGTCTTTCTTTCCAAACTCACTGTTTTATCATCAACTCACTGAATTATTATTAACTCATTGTTTTTATTGTTAACTCACTGTATTATCTGACCCCACACCCTCCTTCTCTCCCTGTTCAACAGACCCTCTCTGCCAAGAGAAACGCAGAAGGTTTGACCTGCTCACCAAGTCCTTGTCCCGTCCTGGAACACACAAACCCCAGAGCCAGAGCCCAGCCCAAGCCTCCCTGAGGCTGCCAAAGCCTGCCCAGCGCTGGGCTCTGCCCACAGCCCCTGGAGCACAAAATTCCTGCTGCCTCCAAGGGCACCGAGCTCAGCCCCACCTCCTCAGCCACTCAAAGATTTATGCAAGTGTGCACCTGAGCCCCCCTCAGCCAGGGAGAGCAGTCAGGAAAGTGCACAAAAGGCAGTTTCCCTGATGACCTCGAGCAATTAGGATAATGCAGGAGTGCACCTATTGAGATATTAATGAGCTCCTGCCAGGGCAATATTAACTTCACAGTTTGCTGCATTTTTTACTCTCCATTTCCTACGAAGTTTTATTGATATGGTTTCCTGGCAATAGGGAAACCTCACCCTGCTCTGGCAGAGCCTCCTGAACCCATCAGGTCTGGCAGGGGCAGGCCACAAAACCTGCAAATCCCACCCAAATGAGCTGCCTGAAGGCTGCACTCAGCTGCAGAACTCGGTGTGAACTGATGGATGAGCAGCAGCCTGGGACTGGCCAGGGCTTTATTCATGTAGGAATTGCTGATGTCAGGGTTAATCCTCAGTTAGCTCCTCTCTGTGCCCCATCCACATCTCCAGGACCAACAGCTCCAGCGCCCTGAGCTGCAGAGGATCAGCTCCCCTGTCTCCAGCTCCAGTCATCTGGAGTTTCTCACTGGCTCTTTTCTCTGGGCAAAACCCCTCCAGACTCTTTCTCACTTTGCCTTCTGCACAGGAAGGAAATCTGCTGGGAAGTTCCCGAAATCCAGGGGAAGCTGTCCCTGCCCTCGGAGGGCTTTGAACAGACCTTTAAAGGTCCCCTGGACCCCAACCCAGGGAAATGTGACCCAATGCACTAAAGAAGATCAGAGCCTCTCTCCCTGGGCAGCACTAGGATTAAGCAGCCAATGGTGCAGCTCAGCAACACCTTTTCAAATTCCCAACTCCTCTTTACCATTATTATTATTATTATTATTATTATTATTATTATTATGGAGCCCATTACTGAAACAAACACTTCCACAAAGCTGCTTTGGGTTTCTCAAACAACTGCCTCCCTAATTGAACACATTCCTTTTAACTTAATTTCAGACCTGAAGAGAGCCCATTTCCAGGCACACAATTCAATCCTCATCCCCACCACAGCTCATGGCACTGAGGTGGGAAGACATCCCGAGGGATTTTGGCAGGCTGGGAGTCTTCTCCACATCTGCAAGGTCTTTCCTGCTTCCTTTGCCAGAGGGAGAAAGTACTCCTGAAAAAATAATCGTGGCAATTAAGGGACAATAATTACGGCAATTAGTAGTGTCCACATGGCTCATGGGAGCACTTCATCAGCTCAGAAAGGAGGGAAAAAAGATCATAAACACCCAGGAAAATGAGATGTGTCCATAAATATGAATTTTCCTGTATTTCATCTCGATGACCTGTGCCTGGAGCAAGGTCTGCCTGTGGCAGTGATGAGCTTATGGCACAGGTTGGTGTTTTATGGAGAAACAGAGGGGGATTTCTTAGCTTTGAAATGCTACAAGAACCTTGGACTTGCAGAACTTGACTTGAAACCAGCACTGAAATGAAAATTAGGCACAAAAATAAACATCTTCCCCCCTTCTCAAGCTCCTTGGACAAGCTTGTCCTTGGACAAACAGGGACATCACCCCTGTCTCACCAAGTTCACACACTGGGGATTGGCACTCGGCCATTTATCCTTTCCTAGGGCTGAGTTATTAATGAAATGCTTTTCTTTCCATCCCTGGAATGTCCCAGGCCAGGCTGGACACTGGGCTTGGAGCCCCTGGGGCAGGGGAAGGTCCCTGCCATGGCAGGGGTGATTGGGATTTAAGGTCCCTCCCAGCCCAAACCATCCTGGAGTTCTGGGACTCCTCACCACTGACAAAACCCACTCTCTGTGGAGTTCAGCTCCTCTGAGCTGGGCCTGTGAGACAATTCCAAACGTTCCTGGTGTTTGAGAAGAGCCCCGTGGAAGCTGTGGGATGAGCTGTGCAGGCAGCAGAGCTCCCAGGGCACGTGGGACAGAGATGAAGCACCTGGAGGGGCAGAGCAGGTTCTGAGCCCTCTGCCCACACTCCCAGGGCTCAGGAGGAGCTCAGCTGCTCTCCAGAGCTGGGAGAAAACTCCTCAGCAGCGCTGCAGCCCAGCCCAGGGGTCCCTGCACACCGAGCTGGGCTTCAGGACGTGGAAACCTGTTCTGGGAGCAGTTTGGAGTTTTATCATTTCCAAGTATTGCCTGTGTTTGCAGAGGGGTAAAAAAGCATTGCAAAAGGAAATAAATACCAAACTGTAATGCTTGATGCATAATAAAAGTGCATTTCAGCTCTAACATGTCGTATAATCGTTCAGCCATGTCACAGACTGATGAATTCCTGAGCACAGACACTTCAGAGGGGAGTATCAATGGGAAATCTGGCATAAAGGTGCTGCTCACCTCCCTGTGTGCCCCAGCACTGCAGAAATAACCTGCTGTGGTGTGCAGGTGGTGCCTGTCTGCCAGCCCAGCCCTCACTGCCTAATTGCTGATTGCTCCAGCAAATTGCTGGGCCTTGAGACTCCCTCTGCTTAAAAGCACGTCCAGAAAGCAGCGTTTGGATTTCTACTGACACTGAGGAAAGAGTTTGACATACACACTCGCCTAATTTGTGTGTGCAAATTCCTCTTTGTGACTAAAGCTGTGTTTATGCAATCAGGAAGATCCTGAGCGAGCACTTCTCAGAAGTAGAATTAACTGGTATTTATATTATTCCCATTTTAATTCCCCTTGGTTCATCTGCCTTGTGATTCAATAGTATTGGAGCAAAAATCTAATTGATAATTGTTAATTACTCTTTCTAAGCCCCTGATGTCCCACCACCCTTCCTGGAGGGGAGGCCCCAGAGGGCAGAACCCCCCAGCCCCTGGCAGGGCAGAGGTGGCCTCACTGAGCCTGAGCAGGCAGGACAAGGCACAAACCCAGGCACAAACCCGGGGCCACCTGGGGATGGGGTGCCTTGGGTTTTTAGCCTTCTGGTGGTTGTTTCTGGTTCTCCTGGAGCTTTCCCACTCGTGTAACATGAGGAAGATTGTTTCCATTCCAGTCTGGGATGGGCTGCTGGTTAGACCACTGCCTCACAGAGGTGTTCCTCTCATCTCCCAATCCTTGATCAGATCCCAAGTCCTACTGAAACCCCAAACCATAATAAACTCTCAGCCTGGGAGTGTGGCTCTCTCGTGTCCCCAGCAGCCACAGGACGAGCTGTGGGCAGCCCAGCACAGGGCATGGCACTAAGTGGGACATTCCTCCCAGGACACCTCAGCTCCAGCGCTGGTGGCCCACCCAGGGCAAGGCAAGAATGAACAGCTCTTCACATTTTAACTGCAGCCCAGTGCCCGGGAGCTGCAGTGACACTGAACTAACAGCTGCTGATTTGCTAGAGGAGATTTGAAGCCTTAACAAAGCTTCAAAGGGTCTTGGCCAGTAGGAGCCAATAGTTGAAGGCAGTTCTGAGCTGAACTCGTGTCAGGGGATGAGAACATCGGGAGCCTGCAGCCCTCTCAGGCCACTTTGGGGATCAGCTGCTGCAGCCAGGCTGCTCTGGAGACCCTCGTGCCATTCAAGGAATTGCCACCTGCCCTGCCCTGGAAAGGGGAAGGTTAAAGATACCCCAGGTGTAAAAATTCCTGGGATTCTGTGTCTGTTCTAGCACCACGGAGGGACAGGAAGGGCTTTCTGCCTCTGCCACGGCCTGACACAGCTGCAAGGTCTTCTAGACACCAAAACATGTTCCCATCCCTCTGCTGGTCAGATTTACTCCCATCAGGGGGTTCTCAGAGGGTTCCTGTGAGCGTCCCAAGAGCTGAGCAGAGGCTCAGGCTCCACACCCTCACTGATGGCACTGGCAGCACTGGCAGATTTGGTTCGGGCTCCTCCCACGTGCACCATTCCCACAGCCCAGCCTGCATCCCAAAAGCTGAGAAGCCAGTCTGTGTGAGCAGAGAGATGAATGGACACTGAGCACAGACATTCCTGCAGTGATTGGAGCTCTCACATCCAAATACTCACCAATCCCAACTCTTTTGAAAATAAATCAGCAGCAGAACATAAACAGAGTGAAGCGGCTTTTATGTTTTATTTATGTGTACACAGTGCTCCATTCATCCCAAACAGATAATTGAACCTTATATTGTCTATGCATATTTTAAAAGGTTTTTAATCTGCAAGCATAAATCTCATTGATTTCGAAAGTAGCCCGATAAAGACAACACCAGTAACGACTTATTCAGCAGCCAGGCTGAGACAGAAAATGTTCTTGGTGGCAGAACACAGTTCTGTGAAAGTAATCCACAAGCACAGACACACAAAGGCAGCCCAGCAGAAACACATTGCAGCGTGGTACACGGGGAAACAATGTCCCCTGTGAGCTGACTTCCCAGGCTGAGCGAGGGCTGCCAGGCCTGGAGTTCTGCATCTCCCAGAATTGCATTTCTAGGACAGCATCCTGCTTATGTTGTGGAAAATCAGGCTGTGGTTTGAATATTTATTCCTACATTTTCAATGTAGCCAAGAGTCTGACAGCCAAGGGGAATAAAGCCTCTGGCCTCTGTGCCCTGCCACAGTAACACATCCAAACTCTGGCAGGACAGATTTAGCTGCATTAAGTGGTTATTTCTAAATTCAGCGTACAGTTAAACTTTGGGCAAGCAGCTCAACACCACAGCGAGCAAACCCAGGCTCCTGTGAATGACTTCCACTGACAGAAGCTGCAAAACCAGGAGCCTGTTGTCATTAAAATGTCCCTGAGTGGTGTCCTGTGAAGGGAGAGGCTCAGACAATGTGATCTCCTCCAGCTCCCCCCGGATCCTCTAACACCTCAAGGGTACCAGCACCATTTCAAGCAGTAAATGATGTTTTAAACAGGGTTTCTGGAGCTCATTTCCCTCCGTGCAATATTGGGAGTATTTCTGAATTTAAAAAATGTGTCAAATAATAAAACCCCAGGGTTTTTAATGTGCTCACACACTGTGGCTGGCGGAACGGTTCTGCCTGAGCTGAAACTGCCGTGCTTTGGACTGGCCCTTTATGGAGAGCTGCAGGCAAGGGGAAAGCTGGGAGGTCTGAGGGATGTGTGTGAGGTGCTGGGTGGCCTCCCTGGTCACCCAGAGCCACCAGCCCCAGCAGGCTGCAGCTCCTCCTTCCCCCCGAGGTGAGCCCACACCTGGAGCTCAGGTGAGCCGTGCTCAGGGAACTCCAGCTGCCCGTGACAAACCCTCATCTCTCTCTCGGAGCTTTTGAGAATTCTCTGTAATTTCATTTCCCACCGAGTTTTTAGCAGCTCAGAAACTTTCTACACTCTGAATATTTCCAGGCCTGAAGTTCCCCTCTGTTTCAAACCTCCGTAAGCTCATTGCAACGCTGCCCAAGTCCTTTTTCAGTTTCCACAATTCTCCCGCTCCGTTCCCTGCCCTGCACTCCTCCAGGTCCCCCTGCACCGGGGGAGAGGCAGCAGGAGGGGCTCAGAGAGGACAAACTGTTCCATCAGCTGCAAGGTCAAACATTTTCCTGCTCAGAATCCCGTCTGAAGTTCCCTCAGAGCTGTGGGAGGCTGGGCTGACCCGGGCGTGGGGCTGCTCTCACCAGGGACACTGAGGGATTATATTTAGCCTGCCTTTGATTTCGTATTTTCTTTAATCCAAAATAAACATTATCACAAGTAAAAAGGCCTGTTGTGTCCTCTGAGCATCAGAAACAGAGCAAGGTCCTTCAGGACACACACTCTGGGAATAAGGGAGAGTGCAGCAAACGCAGTGAGGAGACATGTGAGCCAGAATGGATTGTAATTATGGCAGAAATCTGCATTTGACATTTCTCCCACTACAGATCCAAGAGTTATAGGGTATAATGAAGTCCCAGTGAATATCTATACCTTTTATTCCCTTATATTTCATCTCTGGCCTTTTACAGAGTGCATCATCACCATGTAATTCTACAGATATCTAAACATTTCTGCATTATTACAGGGAAAAAACACAAGGCAATCACACTTTTACCTTCACTGGTTTTCTTCACCTCAACATCGAGCCTGCCAGCTAAATAATTACATTGCTTCTTATCTAACTTGTGGGAAAACAAATTTAATAACAGAAATACAGTCAGAAAGATGAATACTTAGGGGAGAATAATTTTCAGACTTAAACTTCACAAGCTCAATAGATTATTCTGGACACTGGATAATTACTCTGCATGTCTTTATCGCAAAAGTGCCCGGACATTCTAATTAATCCAAATTGCTTTCTAAGGGCCATGTTATTAGACTCATGCAGGAACAGCCAGATAGAGAAATATTTTTATTTTATTTTTTTTTTGAAGGCCTCTAACAGCTCAGTCTCTCAGCACCCTGATGAAAACCACACCAGAGCAGCTCCTTGCCCTGCCTGGAGCCAGCCCAGGGCCAGCAGAGCAGCCCCAGGAGTGCTGAGGAACAGGGAAGCTGCAGGAAAAGCTGATCAGGGTCTTCCCTAAAAGATCAAAATCAGTGTCCAGTGGTGATTTCATCAACAACCCACAACCTGTGTCCCTGATAAAACTGATCCTAAACCACCCCAGCAGCCACTTCCACTGGCCAAACCAGCCTTTCCCATCCACACCTGCCTTGCTCTTAGTTTTGCAGTGTTATTTCATCATTAACTCGAGTTTCAGTCATTAAAAATGGTTCCTAACACTCCACCAAGTGTCCTTTGGAGGTTCCATGGGTCAGATGTGGTGTAAATTGCTGCCAGTGTCCCACAGATGGGACAGTCAGGTAACTGTTCATCAGAGAACACATCAGGGCCTGGTGCACAGCCCAGGTCAAGCAGCAGTGGTTGGTTTGCTCAGAACTACCAGAGACCTGAGCTGCTGGAGCTGTCTTGGTGCACAGAGCTGGCCTCAGTTACAGCCTGACACAGAAAGAGCACAAAATAAAGAGTGAATAAAGTGCACTCAGACTCTGAACCTCCTTCAAACCAACCCTGCTGGTTTCTCCCTGCAGCTCCTTCAGCAGAGGGAAAAACTCCCAGCACTCTGGGAATGTGACTGGTACCCGGAGGAGCCTCCCAGCAAAACCTGCACCAGTTTGTTCTTCAGCAGCCTGAGGAGCTGGGCTCGGTGCCACTGCAGGGGCAGCACCTGCAAGGCTGGCTCCAGGCTCTGAGACATCAAACTCAACATCACGGGCAGCCCTGCATCCCCCTGACCTCCCTTCCCATCCCTGGCTGAGTGCTGAGGGTTTCCCATCCCTGCTCCCAGTGCTGAGAGTTCCTGACCTTCCTCCCCATCCCTGCTCCCAGAGCCGAGGGTTTCCCATCGCTGCTCCCAGAGCCGAGGGTTTCCTTGCAGCCCCACGAAAGGTTCCCCAGCTGGTCCCTGCCCAGGCCAGGGGAGCTTTGGGAGATGGAAGTGGCCTCTGTGACCCTGGGGAGCCCTGGAGACCAAAGGCACGGGCCCATCCCCGGGAAGCACCCGGTGTTTCAGGATCCCTGCTGTGTGAGAAGGCTGCTGGGTGCTCAGAATTCCCGGGGGATTGATCCTGCAAGGTGCAGAAGGAGCTGCTCCCCTTCAGGAGCCACAGGAAGGGCGGAGGCCGAGCCAGCAGCAGCTGCAGAGAGGGGATGATGTGAGCTCCTGTGTTTTCCCTTCAGGACAGAAACCCGTGCGTGGAGCATCACATCCTCAGCTGGAGCTGCTGCCACGGGCCTCGTGGAGCTGCACAACAGCCGCAGCTGGAGGAGCTGCTGCACAAACCCACAGCGCCATGAACGGCTCCGCAAACACTCCTGCATCTGTATTTATCACATCGCAATGAGCGCCACGGCTCCGGAGATCGCCTCGTGTTTATGCATGAGCGGTTCAGAGCCTAAATCACCGCCTGATGGGGGCTTGTGGGGTTTTCTTCTTCTCTTTTTTTGCACTTCGCACTGAATAGCGATTTCTGAAAGGAAGTTTCTGCCGAATGGCGGGTGTCAGATCCTTTTGAACCACTGACTCTAAGAGACCCACATCAGCTCTTCCCGAAAAAAAACCACCGCTGGGAGTGCCTGGGAAGGGATAGGATGGGATCGAGGGATGGGATATAGAGGAATAGGATGGGGTAGAGGGGATGGGATAGAGGGATAGGATGCAGGTGTGGGATGTCCCCCACTGGTCCCGCTCTGCTGACCCCTGGGATCCCCCCGGGCTGTGCTGACCCCTGGGATCCCCCTGGGGCTGTGCTGACCCCTGGGATCCCCCTGGGGCTGTGGTGACTCCTGGGGCTGTGCTGACCCCCGGGCTGTGCTGATCCCGGCTCCGGAGCCCACCGGCACAGGATCGCTTCCCTCAAACGCCGCGTTCTGGCATCAGGAGCAACCGCCGGGAAAATTAGCATTGTAAAATGGCAACCTCATTTAGATAAGCACCCCGTGCATCCATCTAATTTGTACACAGAGTCATTATGTGGTCACGGCCGAGTGACTCAAGCCTCTCGCTTCTCCCCGGCTCCTAAAGCGCGGAGCTCCGGGAGCACCCCGAGCGGGCTGGGCAGCGGGGCACTGTCCTGCCGGGCACTGACAGTGGCACTGCGGGGACAGCAGTGTCCGTGCCCGGGGAGCCCCAGCAGCCACCGCCATGGCCCAGGGCTCCTTCTCCAGCCCCCGACATCCCTCACCCAGCTCCTCTGCAGCTGCAGGATGGGTGAGCCCCTCTCCGCTATCCCATTCCCAGCTCCCTGGGGAGTGGGTGGCACCAGTGGGCACGGGCAGGACGTGCCCGGGGTGGCACAGGTGGCACAGCCCCGGGCTGCACAGCTGGCCCCGCTGCCAGCCCGGGCCCTGGGAACGCGCCGGAGCCACAGCACTTGTGCGATTTGTCTTCCCGCAGCCTTTTCCACAGGCACAAACGCCAGAAGATTTTAACATCCATCCTGACAGCTTGGGAATCACCGTGTTTAATAACAGAAAGCTGACAGGGAAACTCGATAAACAGAAATCCTTTCCACTTCCACACTGTCCCGGTCCATCCACATTATCCCAGACAGGCAGGAGATTTCTCCCCATCCAGGTGCTCCCACCAATTCCATCACCATGGCATCGCAGAGCTCTCAGCTCGTTAAAAATAGAACAAATAGCATTTTCTCATTGTTTCTTCCTCCCAAGCTTTCAAGAGAAATGCCGGGATCACTTATGGCTTTATTTTATTTATTCCTTTGTTTGTGAAAGAGGCTGAGCGAAGCACTTCGCTTCCCTCCCCGCCAGGGAAAGGGGAAAGAAAACCGAGGAGGGTTTTTAATGGAATTTAAAGAGATTGTGTGCGCTGTTGTAGGCTCCCAGCACCCGTGGGTGCTCACACACCCCTGCGGTGGTCCCCCAGCCCAGCTCCGGGGTGTGCCGCTGGAGGCAGGAGCTCTGTGTGATGGAGCCATCCTCCGCGAGCCGGGATTAATTAGTGCAGACATGCCGCCTCGGGGAGCACTGCAGTGCTCTGTGTTCTCCTCAGCCCCGCTGGCCCGGAGAGACGGCTGGCACTGCCCAGGGAACAGCGCAGGGCACACACAGCCCGGGATACAGCGCAGGGCACAGCACAGGGCACAGCACAGGGCACAGCCCAGGACACTGCCCAGGGCACACACAGCACAGGGCACAGCCCGGGACACAGCCCGGGACATAGCACAGGGCACAGCACAGGGCACACACAGCCCGGGACACAGCACAGGACACTGCCCAGGGCACAGCACAGGGCACACACAGCCCGGGACACAGCCCGGGACATTGCCCAGGGCACAGCACAGGGCACATCCCGGGACACACACAGCCCGGGACACACACAGCCCGGGGCACTGCCCAGGAAACAGCACAGGGCACACACAGCCCGGGACACAGCCCAAGGGACAGCTCAGGGGACAGCCCAGGGCACACACAGCACAGGGCACAGCCCGGGACACACACAGCCCAGGGCACAGCCCGGGACACAGCACAGGGCACACACAGCGCAGGGCACAGCACAGGACACTGCCCAGGGGACAGCACAGGACACAGCCCCGGGGCTCCCAGCCACCGGGAAAGGGCAGAGTCCTGTCCCCAAGGAAGGGGCACAGCTCAGCCCCAAAGGGACAGATGCTCTTTAGACCCCCCCTTGCCCCGCAGGACAAGGCAGTGACACCCCAGGGAGGGCCACTGTCCCCACTCTGCTGTCCCCACACCACCCTCGGCACGTTCCTTTTACAGCCCTCAGTGGGAAGGAGCAAACCATCCCAGCAAAGCTCCTTCCTCAGGCAGGACTGTCCCCGTGGTGCCCTGCAGGGCCACGGCAGGGAGGGATGGAGACAACCTCCCCCACCTCTCCCGAATCCAGGCCAGTGTGGGAGAGTGTTCCCGGCAGGATCTCCTGCTCCTGCGGGTTCCTGGCTGCCCACAGCACAGCACACCTCCCCAGCCCCGGGTCCTGGGGCTCCTCGCCGCCCTGGGCTGGTCCCTGCTCCTCTGGGAATGCCACAGCTCCAGCACTGTGTCCCCAGGTCCCGCAGCTCTCCCTGTGAGCACTCCGAGCACCAGCTAACCCCAGAGATTTATCCCACCCCAGTCTGCCACCATCACCGAGCAGGAAGAGACACTAATTAGCAGGGAGCTGTTGCAGGGATGCATGAATATTAATGCCACCGTCCAAACTAATTTCCCCAATTACTGCTGTTACAGCAGCTCCATTACAATCCATAAACGCGGGACTGATATGAAGATCTCCCTAATAAGGGAGTGAGAACAACTGCTGGAGAGCTCCACCACGCCTCAGCTGACACTAACAAGGTTAATTTTCCCCTTGTAGAGAATCACAGAAATCTGTAAATATTTTAAGAATAGGAGCAGCCTTTCCCTCCTGGTACAAACATTCTGCTGTAAAACCCACACGGAGCTTCCTTCAGCACAGCCCAGGCTCAGGGACTTGTGGTCCCCTGAACTCCCAAGTGTGGAGCATTGAACACAGAGAGACAGAAAGACCCATTAAACCAATGAGCTGGCTCCTGCTTGGGGATCTTTATTCCAGATTTCCCATCGATACTCCCCTTTGAAGTGTCTGTGCTCAGGAATTCATCAGTCTGTGACATGGCTGAACGATTATACGACATGTTAGAGCTGAAATGCACTTTTATTATGCATCAAGCATTACAGTTTGGTGTTTATTTCCTTTTGCAATGCTTTTTTACCCCTCTGCAAACACAGGCAATACTTGGAAATGATAAAACTAAAAACTCTGCAACGACAAAGGAATTAAACCTTTTCCTGAGGAGAAGGAACCATTACATACACTTAGATACCTGATGGAGTCACACTGATCCAGACCAAGGGGAAAACATCACCTCTGCTCCTGAGGATGACCAGTGCCTGACGTGCACCATGATTTCATTAACCAGCACCCAGAGAGGAGCTGATCACACTCACAGCCCCGGGAGCCAGCCCCAGTGCCTCCCAACCCAACCAGAGCAGCCAGAGCTGAACCCTCAGCACAGAGAACCAAGGATGTGATGGTGGTGGAGCTGCAGCCCCAGTCCTGACTGAGCAGGCACCACAGGCACAGCCCAAGCAGCACTTTTTAGAGACAAATCACAGAATCCCCGCGTATTTGGGGTTGGGGCAGCTCTGGAGACCACCCAGTCCAAGGCCCTGCCCGGCAGAGTCACCTGGAGCAGTGACACAGCAATAATCCAGGTGGGGTTGGGATGTCTTCAGAGAGGGGAACTCCAGGATTCCCTGGGCAGCTGCTCCAGGGCTCTGCCCCTCCATGGAAAGATGATTTTCCTCAGGCTGAGGTGGAACTCGTTGTGTTTGAGTTTACTGCCCCAAACCAGCTGTCAGTGATAGCCCAGGGCCCTGAAACCACGCAGCCATCCTGGGCTCCATCCTGCCCCCAGAGCTGCCCCCAGAGCTGGGTGAACTCTGAGCACCTGCACTCACCTGCTGCTTCCCAAGGCTCTGCGACACTCCAGGGAAAAAGCAGCAAATGTAATTGATAACAGCACAAACACAGGCCAAGCACAGATTTGTTTTCCTGGTGCTTACGATACACAGAAGTGTGGAAAACCCAGACTGAGCCAAAAGCTCTGTGGTGATGGTCAGCGGCAGAGGGAGGTGTTAAAACTCCTGTAAAAATCACACCGATGAGGCTGTGCTGGAGCAGATGCAAAGCTCAGGGAACGCTCCAGGATTTTACACGAGCTCCAGTTTTAAACACCAGCATCCCTGGGAGCCTTGGAGAGGTTTTTTTCTCTGCTTCCACCTGCTGGTGAGCCCATCCTCAATTCCCCCGGCTCGGCACCGCGGACGGGTCACAGCTGGCCACAGCAGGGCTGGGCTGTGCCTGGGCAAAGGGCAGCGCCTGCCCTGGGGCTCTGGGATGTTCCCAGGGCAGCACGGGGGGACATGGAGCAGCTCTGCACGTCTGTAAGGCTGCCACGGTTTCCAGCTCTTGTCTGAAGCGTGGCACATTGATTCCTTTGGTGGTGGTGGTGACAATCTCCTCTGGAAATGCTGGACACTCTCACACATTCTATAAACAGAGAGTCAAACTGAACTGCAGCCTCGTGACAGCACCAGCATTTCCATGGTAATGCCAACAAAGAAGAATTTAACTAATGGCACTTTGGGGGGTGAAAAGTGAAAAGCCTCACTGCATTTCAGAAGATTCATTTCTCCAGAAGGGACACCGACTGGAAATTGGAAGAGGCTCGTGAACATTGTTGCTTGAGATAATTGCTATTAATGACTTTCCTGCAGGATGAGCATCGAATTAGGCCCCGGTTCTGTTGAGCTGTGCACCCCAGGCCCAATTCATCACCACTCACACAAAGGACAAGGATGGTGTTCACAGAAGCTGAAATCCTCCTGGCACCCAACACCACGAGATGCTCTGCACCTTCTCCCTGGGAATTCTGCCCGAATTCCAGCTTCCCAACACACACAGCCCAGCAGGGAGAGCACACTCAGATTGGGTATTAGGAAAAATTTCTTCACTGAAGGTTTGTCAAGCCCAGGGAGGTGGTGGAATCAGCATCCCTGGAAGTGCCCTAAACTGCTGTGGATGTGGGTAAGGGTGGGGTGATGGCTGGAGCTTTTCCAGGCTAAAGGATTCCATCATTTGGAAGAAGCAGGGAGGTGCAGGAAGAGCAGAGGATGAGGAGCAGAGCTGCCCAGGCCGGGGCTGAGGCACTGAATCTGTTTCTCACTCTTCTTGTCCATCAAAGCTGCAGCAGGGCCAACAGGCTCAGATCAAACTGAAGTGCTCAGGAACAACAAACCAGGCACATCCTGGCCAAAAGCAGCACTGAAATTGTTCTGACCCGCCTGGAGCCTTTGTCAAGGCTCCTTTCATGTCCCTCTTTCCCACCAAGGACCGGGTCTTTGGTTCCTGCCCCTCAAGGCCCGTTGAGCTTTTCTTTTCCAGGCTCTCTTTAAAGACATTGCCTGTGATTCCAAGCCTTTCATGCTTTTCCCCTTACAGATCCCTGCTCCATCTGGCACTTGCAACACCTTCCAATTTAGATTCATCTGGAATGAATCCAGCGACAGCTTCAGAAATACTGAAGCAGATGCTTTAAACAATGTCTCTTCCACCTTCTGCACTGATGGGGAAGGAGGGAGCTGCCAGACCC
The DNA here is from genome assembly GCA_014839755.1 of Sylvia borin. Taxonomy (NCBI): domain Eukaryota; kingdom Metazoa; phylum Chordata; class Aves; order Passeriformes; family Sylviidae; genus Sylvia; species Sylvia borin. The sequence goes on from CM025968.1 coordinate 871,685, forward strand.
TCCTGCCCTCTCCACCAAGGAGCATTCCCAGCTCTGCTGGAGTGTGGGGACCCGGGGTCCCTGGGGGGCTCCGGGCACAGCCACCCACTGCTCCTGGGCAGTTCCCATCTCCCTCATTCCCAGCCTGTGGCACATCCTCCCTCTCTCCCCTACAAACAAAATCCCATCTGCTCTCCCCTTCTCTGCTGCCACCATCTCTCTGTGTGTCTCTGCAGTTTTCTCCTTCCCCACAGCCACCAGGGCAGGTGACAGAGCAGGTGGGTGCCCCACCCCTGCACGGCTCCCATGGGTGTCACAGGGACCCCTCCCCACTGTGGGTGAGGGGCAGTGGCTCCCCTCCAGCCCATCCCCGGGGCCCAGGGGAGGAGCAGGAGCTCGGGGCGCCACCAGGACGGGCTCTGAGCTGCCCTGGGGGAGCTCAGCCCCAGCCTCAGCCCCTCCTGCCAGCCCCAGGGACGCTGCTCAGTCCTGAGGAGCTCTTTTGCACATCCTTCCCCACCTCCAGAGCTGCTGGCACGACACTCATGCACCAACACCCAAGAACGTTTAATTATCAATGGCAACGCTCACAGAGATCCAAGAATATTTAATTATCAGAGGCATCAGTCACAGGCTGCAGCTCCACTGCCTACTCAGCAGATCCACCTCGGATTTACTGAGCTGCCTCCCTGCTCTCGCTGTTTTCTTTTCATCTCCCCCATTATTGCCCATCATTCCTGGGAAGCTCCATCAGTAATTCAAGCCAGACTCGCAGCCTGGCTCCTGGGCACAGCGAGGGTGTGCTGCAGCATTGATCTGCCTTCCTGTGTGCTGCAATAAATATCAATCTAACTCCTCATCCTTCCCACTCTGAAACGCAGCCCTGCTGCCGAAGAGCCAACCTGAGCCTGCCGTGCTTCCAGTGCTGCTGCTGCTCCTCCGGCTCTGGAACAACCTGCCTTCCCCACAGATGGAGCAGGGGCTGCAGTTAACCTGCAGATGGCTTCAGGCTGGGATGCTGAGGAGGATGGAGAGCTCCACCTCCGCACGGAGCATCCTCAGGGGCAGCACTGCCTCAGCTCGGAGCAGTTTGTGCCAGCTGGACACGGGGCTGCCCAGGAGCCCGGCAGGGGGAGATTCCCCAGGTAATCTGGACCCTGCAAGTGTCCCCACTGCTGTGTCCCGCCAGGGTGGTCCTGCAGCCCCCAGCCCTGCCCGGAGCCCTGCCAGAAGGTGGCCACACACCTGGTCACACAGCCGAGGGGGTTCACGGCTGGGGCATTAAAGAGCTTTGCTCTCACTGAAAGGCCACAGAGAAAGCTGGAGAGGAAAAAGAGGGAGGATGAGCAGCAGGTGAAGGATGCAGAGAGAGTCCCTGGCTCGGTCTCTCCGCTGCCAGGATGGATTCAGGAGCTGCAGCTCCCAGGGAGAAGCTCTGGAGCACCAGGAGGTCAGCCCCTCACTCCTGACCACCCTCAGAGCTGGTGACAAGCCCACCACAGCCACTGGAGCAGTTCTCACTGAGTCCATCATCATTTCTGCCGGCTTTGGGTGCCCACAGGGCAGCAGCTGTGGGAGCCAGCCCAGCCCAGCCCCACGGAGCCCTTGTCCCACGAGTGCCCTGTGACAGTGGCGGGTGGCCCTGGGCAGGGGACAGCCCCTCACGGCTGGCAGGAGCCGGGGGGTGACCCTCTGGCAGGACAGAGCCAAGGCTCCTGGCCAAGGACACCTCGGGGATTTGTTCCTGCTCCTCTGCCACAGCAGTGCCCTAGCCAGGAACAGGAGCTGGAGCAGCCAACAAAGGGAATGTGGCACCTGCCGCAGGGCTGGCAGTGCCCAGAGGGGACACTGGGCACAGTGACACCCAGCCCAGGCACGGGCAGCCTCGTCCCTCCCTGGGCACACCGGCCTGCTCCTGCCCAATCCCAGAAAAAGCTGCATCTGCAGGCAGCAGGGAATTGTGCAAGAGTGAGAGCACGAGCCCTGGTGCATTTAAATGCTGAATTAAGCTTTGGGAAGAGAAAATCCCAGTTCCAGTAGAGCCCAAGCCAAAGCTGCTGTAAAGCCCCTCCTTCCCGGGGGCTCTGCTGCACAGTGCCTTACGTGTAATTAAATGATATGGATAATAAAAGCCAGGAATTAAAGGGAAGGCAAAATAAAGGTTTGAAGGTAAAAGATGTTTTCAGATCTGATTTCAAAATGATGGTGCATAAATGGAAAAGCAAATTTAACAATATCACTGCACTCTATCATTAGGAGAAAATGAGAGCGATTTACTTATCACAAAACTGCATTTTTTTTAAACAAAACCGTCACTTAAAACGTATCTTTGATAGAAGGACCATCAAAGCTGGGTTATTCCCAGGCAGGCAGACTGAGGGGAGGTTTCAGGCAGCCTCTCCAGGCTCTGTGTGTCCCACGGGGACAGTGGCACAGGGGGAGCTGCACCCCTGAGCCCACCCAGAGCCCCCAGGGCAGGGGGCTCCATCCCCGGCAGGGTGTGAGATGTCCCCAGTGCCCAGGCTCAGCCTCCCTGCCCTGCCCCAGGCTCAGGGAGTGGCCCTGGAAGTGCTGAGCTGAGCTGAGGCTCATCATGAAAAGCTTTATGGCTTCAATATACAGAAAATGCAAGTCAGCTCTTGCTGCCCACAACCACCGGGGCTTTGTTCTGTGTCTGCCCGTGATCTGCAGCTCCCAGCCCGGCCCCTGGGAGATACACAAACTGCTCGAATGAGGCGGTTCTCCTCCTCATCCCTCGGCAGCCCTGGGGTCAGGGCTCTCTGTGCCCTCAACTCTCCCTGCAGGGGAAGAAATCTGCTGCATTTGCAAGCGCATCACTCGCTGCCCTGCAAACAAAGGAGCACACAAAGTTTGCGAGGTGACTTGCCAAAGTCTCTGTTCCGAACCGATGGGGATGGGGTGGCATCGATAGTCTTTATAAAAAGACTTTTAAAGACATGGATAGTCTCTACGAAAGTCTTTATCCCCCTCTCCATTTGCCCCTGGGGCCTGGGGCTGTCCCCTCCTGGCAGGGGTTGTGCAGAGGCAGAAATTCCTCCCGATGCCCATTTTCCCCGGGCTCAGGGCCAGGAGCGGGGCTGTGCCTGCCCTGCCTGAGGCACAGAGCTCACACAGCCCCGGGCTCCTGCAGGACCAGCGCAGCCTGAGCTGCTCCCCAAAGCCCCCGGGGATGCTGGAACACACCAGCTCGAAGGGATGTCAGAGAACCAAGAGCCTTTTGATTTATATTTGATCGCTGAACTCAAAGAAAGCCCAAAAGCAAGGCGAGGGGAGGAACAGAGATGAGAGATTCAGCTCAGGGAACTCTGAGGAATGTCCCCACCTGGGCTCTTCAGACACACTTCAAAGGTGGGACTGAACCCCTGGCGTGGAGGAGCTGGGTGTGCACAGCTCAGAGCCTGCACAGCTGGGGAGTGTTCAAAGCACACCCCGAGGAGAAGGGAAAAGAAAATACAGAGAAATAAGAAGCAGAGCGGAGGCACAGGAAGGTAAAGCTGGTCCCAGTCTGGCTGTGGGAACTCAGGCTGGACACCAAGGGGGATTTCACCCCTGAAAGAGTGGCCCAGGCTGCCCAGGGAGGTGGTGGAGTCACCAGCCCAGGGAGGTTCCAACAGTGAGCAGACACTTTGTGATGTGGCTTAGGGGACATGGGGGTGTCAGTCAGGGGTTGCACTGGATGTTCTTGGAGATGTTTTCCAGCCCTAATTATTCCATGGTGCCCCCTCTCTCCCCTCCTCACTGCTCTGCAGCACATCCACCCAGAGGGAAAATCTCCTCTGAAACGTTGGGATCTTATTCTAGACAAATTTTACAGTAAAAATTTACCTGCATCAATTCTTGCAGCCTATTTTTTTTTTTTTTATTTTTCTGCTAATGAAGCTTTTCCTCTGAAACTCGGACAATAAAGAGATTCTGCTGTTGAGCAAAGTTCCTCATTTACAGGTCTCAAAGCACTGAAGGAATTCATCAGAGCGTTTCCCAACATCAAAAAAACAAAAGGGTTTTGAACCAACTCCCACGAAGCCCAAACAAGCAGGGTCAAAGAGAAGCTGCAAATCCAGGCAGGAGAGCAGGAAAACTGAGCAGCCTGAGGGGACTGTCCCCTGCCCTGGCCTCTGCCCAAGGTCAGGAACTCGCTGGGATGGTGGGAGGTGGCCACTGGGGCCAGGAGCAGAGGGAAAGAACATCCCTGACACTGGGGACAGGAAAAACTCCAGGAGAGAGAAGACGCTGCATTCCATTGAAATGGATTTCCTAAAATGCCATTTCCCTGGAAGCTGAGGCTCTCTGGTTGAGAACAGTGCTGCAGAGGGAGGCTGGGGTCCCAGGAGCCCCGACACAAAGCTGCCCCCAGCCCACTCCTCCTGCCCTGGGCCACAAACAAACAGGAGGTGCCACCTTTGTCTCAGGGAGAAGCAGCTTTATGGTGCCTTCAGGAAATACATATTAAAATTTAATTCTCATAAATATCTTTTACAGCTTGCAGCACTAATTACGTTGAATTCATTTAGTTCTCAGACCGTTAAATAAAGTTTTTCATTGATTTACAGATTATGGGTTGATGTATCACGGCAAAGCTCCTTCCCTGGTTTATTACGCCCCTCGAAGCCTTTTTAAAAATATTATTCAGGCCAAAATCAATAGTTACACTTGCAAAGGAAAAAACAGAGCTGGGGAAAGGCTCCCAAAGGGAAGCTTTAACCCCGGGGTGAATCTCACCCAGAGCAAGAAAACATCCCAGTCATGAAAGATGGGACACGTGGGGATGGAACTACCTGAGCAGAACATCTCCAATTCACACCCTCTCCTCCTTTCATTCCCCACAATAATGTTTTTTTCCAATACAGAGGTGATAAATCACCCCAAGGCTTTTGCATTTCCCACTCTGAACACGGCCCAGGTTTTTGCTCGTTGGCTTTGTCCCCATTTGGATGGGGGTTTGTGCAGCTCTCAGCTAAGAGCGGACCCCCTGGGAGAAGGCTGACAATTCCCAGGGAAAGGGGGAGATCTCTGCACCCCCGTCACGAGGTGGGGAAGAACACAGCCCCAAACGTGTCCCCAGCAGCTCTGGGCTCTGGCAGCTCCGAGCAGTGCAGGAGCTCTGAGTCATCAGCCGGCTCCGAGATGCTCCAGAATGACTAATTTGAATTTTCCGAGTGAGAATAAAAGGTTACACGCTCGGGGATGCAGGCCACGGGCAGCTCTGAGGAGATGTGGCCGATGAGAGGGGATGGTTCCTGCAGGAGAACCCGGGGAGGGCATCCCCAGGCTGGGGAAGGCTCGGGGTGGGCACCCTGGGCTCCAGCCCCGCTCCACGCCCAGCCTGCTCCCACCCCGCTGCCACCCCACGGCAACAGCAGCAGATGGGGGAGAAAATCACAGCCTTGGCAGAGATCCTTGCAGGGCTTCACCCCCGAGGAGCGCCAGGGGCTGCACATGGAGGGGCAGCACACAGGGAGTGGGATATCGGGCAGGAATTCCCTGCTCTCAGGCGTCTCCCCCACCCCTTCCTCTGCTGCCCATCCTTCAGCCTCCAAATAATAACACAAATGATCTCCACAGCTTTAAAAATGTGATTAAGGAAAGGTAACTCAAACGCTGAAGTTTCAGACCATATAACTTTCCTGCCACGAGAGTATTTAAATTGCATTTTGCTGCCTGTGATGGATCTGTCACCCCAGGAGCAGCAGAGCTCCTGAGCTGGGCTCTGGGAATATTAAAGAAGCTCTGCCACAGGTTCATATATTTCAATCTCCTCTGTCTCGCTGGGCAGGCACTGCCAGGGCTGGCAGCTAAGTGGGTAAAAAATTAGCTATTTATTTATTCCCTCCCCCTGCACGTTCCCAGGAGGAGTATCACAGTCACAGGGACTGGGCCTCAGTCTAATACCAGCTCCTCTGATTGTGGCAATGCCTTTTCCTGGGAGAAACGTGGGAGGCTCTGAAGTGACACTTTTATTAGTTCACCCCTGCTCGTGTCTTCACCTCCCCCTGCTGCCCCCGGGGCCAGAGCTGACCCTGCTGAGCCCCTGGGCAAGGAGCCCACGCTGCTGCGGGATGGCAGCGACATGAAAAGTCACCCAGTGCCACCCCTGCCATGGCAGGGACACCTCCCACTGTCCCAGGGACACCTCCCACTGTCCCAGGTGCTCCAGCCCCAGTGTCCAGCCTGGCCTTGGGCACTGCCAGGGATCCAGGGGCAGCCCCAGCTGCTCTGGGCACCCTGTGCCAGGTTCCCCACCCTGCCAGGGAACAATTCCTGCCCCAGATCCCCTCCAGCCCTGCCCTGGGCGCTGGGAGCCATTCCCTGGCTCCTGTCCCTCCATCCTTGTCCCCAGCCCCTCTGCAGCTCTCCTGGTCACCAGCCCAGAGCAGGGGCTGCTCCTCCTCCCTTTCTTCTTGCACAAAGGTTGGGCTTGATCCTGGAGGTCTCTTCCAACCGTAATGATTCTGTGATTCCACAAAAACCAGGTCAGTGCGCTGTCATTAATGAGCTCGTTTGGGCTCGCTGACCCCCGGCTGCACTCTGCAGCTTGAACACAGAACGTTACTATAAATAAGAATGTAACTGATGTTCCCTACCCAGGGACCACGTTCCCACCTCGCAGGATTATTATTCACTCAGCTCAGCCCAGCCTGAAGAGGAGCTGTTATTACATCTCGCATGATAATGAAGGTTTTTCTTTACCTGAACCCACTTCAGAGAGAACAGCCTCAAAAATGGCACTTCTCATCTAAGCAGCGTTCTGCTGGAAAATGTGTCCTCCAACCCCCCGTACAAACAGCTCACTTGAAATCCAACCAGTGGCTCCCTGCTCCCGGTGCCCGGGGCATTAATGTGCTCTGGAGATGGCAGCACCTACCCCTAACCCTGGCCCTGCCCCGTCCCACAGCAGCTCAGCGCTCACAGCACTCCCCCTCAGGGTTCCCATGCCTTGACAGCTCCTCCTGCAGAGGCCCCAGCAGCCAGGGCTGCTCCCAGCCGTGCCCTGGGCACATCCAGCCCCCTGTGCCACCAGAGAGCTGCCAGGGCTTGGCCAGGGCAAGGGGCAGCTCCTCCACCAGGCTGGAGAGGGCACAGCCTGCATGGAGAGACTGCCGTGCCTGAGTTTTATCTGTGCTGTATCCCAGGTCCTGTGGTGCCCAGGAGCAGCTCTGAGCTCACAGTCAGTGTCACTCAGCTCTGCACACAGCAGGGACACAAAACAAATCCTTCTCCTGCTGCACACCAAGGACAACTTTCAGCCCCAAAGCACAAACAAGGGTGGGCTGGAGGGAGGGACAAGAAGGATGGGACCTCACAGCCTGGAGCTGGAACTGGACAATTCAACCCCAATGTGCAAATGGAGCAAAACTGATCCAAGTGTGAGACCTGGTGACTGTTTGTCCATTTTGTGACCATTTTGGGTCCCCCTTGGGTGCAGCCCTGCCCAGGCTCTTGTCCTGCCCAAGGTGGATCCTAAAGGCCTTTCAATAAGTATCTACTTTGTCCTCCAGCTCTGCCCAGTCCCTGTCCCAGCTCAGCCCTGCTGAGACATCCCCAGCAGCCTGTCCCTGTCCCCTCAGCCCCCAGCTCCCCACAGCAGCAGGAGCCAGCCCCTGCAGAGGCTCTCCTCGGCTGAGGCCTGAGAACAGCCACATTTCAGTGGTTTCTCTTTGCTCCTGTGTGTGGCTGAACCCTCCTGAAGCAGCAGGAAGCAGAGGAGCTGTCCCCAGTGCAGGGCAGGGCTGGACCCTGGCTCTGGGTGCTCTCCCCAGCACTGACAAACGTTGTAAGGCACGAAGCAGCCCTGGCTCCTCAGGCACATGTGCTGCTGGGGGATCAGCAGGGTGGGAACGGCTCTGAGACCATCAGGGGCCACCTCAGACTAAATCCCCCCTGAGCCTGCCTGGACCTGCTCTGGGAGCACTGCAGGGAGGTGTGGGCTCAGAAATCACCTCCAGCCGTCTGAAACACGCTCTGAGGATGTGAGGTGTGTGAGGAGCAGCAGAGGGATCCCAGGCCAGCTGCAGTGCCCACACTGAACCCCGAAAATATCAGTGTGGGTGAAAACCTCGTGGGTAACCACACCCAGGCACAGCAGGAACAGCCAGGCCTGGTTCCTCACCAGCATCCCCCAGGGAAGGGGTTTAGAACATCACCATCCACCAGAGGCTTTGAAACCTCCTCCTGAGTCATCTCCCTCTGAAGTCTCCTCTCGCTGTCACTGTGCTGAACGGTTCAAAGCAGACGTCACGCTTTCATTTCAATTATTCTCTTTTTCTCCCCTCTGTTTTTCAGGGAATGTCAGTTTTCTCCTCAGAATGGTTTATTTTATGGTTTCAGATAAGCTTTTAGGGATATTATAGGGCTGCTAGTCTGGAGCAGGCTCATCACACCCTCCCCAGTGTTTGATGCTGCCCTACTTTGAGGCTGTCTTACACAGACTATATTAAGCACACACATGCAAAAATGTTCTCTGTGATGTCTGGGTGCCTTGGAAAGAAACAAGTGGTGAAACAATTCCAAACAGGGCCACACATTTCAGACTGACAAAATTATCCCCATCAGCTGGGGCAAGAAACCGCAAATTATCTCATTGATTAAAATCACATCCTTCCTCCCGCTGATCAAACGGATAATGCACCTTATTTATTTGAAAACAACCAACTCTGCTAAGTAGTACCTGCTGAAATTGAGCTCTCAAGATGAAATTAATGCCGTTTGCAGTTTGGAACAGGAGGAAGGTGCATGTGAAAAACCTTCCCATAGAGGATGCAGAGGGAACATGGAACTGGAATTCAGAAACCTTCCCCTGACTCCAGGCAGCTCGTCAGGAAGCTCTTGGTAAATTCCTTTAAAAGGAAGGGAATTAAAAAGACAAAGCAAAACTTCAGTGGTCTTAGGTCCCAGAGAGGCTCCTAAATATCCAAAACCCAGAGAGCAGCTGTGGCTGGGTCCCTGGGAGTGTCCCAGGCCAGGCTGGACACTGGGGCTTGGAGCAGCCTGAAGGTGTCCCTGCCATGGCAGGGGTGACGCAGCTGATCTTTGAGCTCCCTCCCAACCCAAGCCAAGCCATCCTGGGATTCCAGGATCCCAGAGCTCTTCCCTTGGCAGAGCAGCCCAGAGGATGGAAGCCAAGTCCAGCCCCAGGGGAAGCAGGAATTGCCCAGGCTGGTGGAGCTGAGCCTCCCTCCCCAGCTCAGGAGCAACAACAGAGGTTTTGCCACCCTAAAAGTGAAGGACACTGAAAGTTTCTGACAGCAGCAATTCAGCCTAATGGAGGAAATGGGCAAAAAAAGCAAACCCAAGGACTGGTAGCTATAAAATTCTGCAGAGCAAATGTCAAAGAGTAATTAAAGAGAAGGGAGGATTTCTATGGACCTGAATGAATAATGAGGAAGGGAGCTACTGTTGAAGTGACACTGCTTAATAATCTCATTGTAAAAACAGAGAAAAGTTGCGTTCGGGGGAATTATTTTTTAATTATTTTGAATTGGTAGCTGGGAAATGAAAGGAAAATGAGTGCTTGTGCTGCTAAATGCCACTAATGTACCAGGCTCCTGAACAAAAAGGCTCCTCAATGAAAACACTTGCATTGCAGTGCCATCACTTATCAGCTGAAATGCGTTTTGTGCTCTGCTCTCTTTGGGAACACCACTGCTGAGGGACTGGGGAATGAGGAGGCAGATCCATGATCCTGCAGGAGCAGGTCCCAGGGCTCCAAACAGAGCTGGCTGTTCCATCTGGACCATCACAGGCGTCCCCTGCCCCAGCAACAAGGGCTGGAAACAAGCAGCTGGTGGGAAACAAGGATTTTGTCATGTCTGTGACATGGTTTTCAGAGCCCCAGCAGCCAGAGAGGCTTTTCCTGCAGGAGTCTGAAATCAAATCCCACTTCAGGGAAGAGCTGCCCTTCCTGCCAGCCCCTGGGAGAGGTGGCCAGGCCGTGTCCTGGGGACAGCAGGGTGGCAGCGAGTGCTGGCACTGCCACCTCTCTGGAGAAAGCAAAGAAATGGCCTTTCACAGGCAGGACAGGACCAGGAGAGGCAGGAGCCAGGCTGGGGCTGGGCTCTGTAGGGTCCCCTGGGAGCCAGGGGCACGGAGGAGACACCTGAGCCGTGCAGGGACCTGCAGCTCCCACCCAGGGGGTGACCAGCATCCTGCAGAGGCAGCGGGAGCACACGTGGAGCCTCTGCTGCTCCTTGGCTGCACTGGGAAGGGGCTGGGGCCCTGGGCTGGGGAGAGGAGAGCAGAGAGTGCCTGTGGAGGGGCTGGATGGACACACAGCTCCTGCACAGCCACCAGGAGCCCAGCTCATGCAGCTCTGAGGGGCCTCTGAGCCAGCCCCTAGTGCCCACCCAAACACACCTGGCTGAGCCAGGTCACGGCACAAAGGTGGGATGAAAGCCCAGGAGCACCAGGAAAACATCTCAGAGGCAGTGCCTGCAGCACGGGCTGCTCCCTCCCAGCCCCGCTCCCAAATTTGCTCTTTTCTCAGCAAACTGAGCATCTGAAACCCAAAGCTGAGCCTCCCCTCCCTGTCAGATGCACTTCTACCCCTGCACTAAATTATAGATGTTAGACAATTCCGAGAGAGGAGTGTTAATTATTCATAGGAATTACCTGAATTGATTCCCAATTACAGAATATTATTTTCTGTTACATTGCAACAGGGCTGCAGGAATTCCATTAAACCCCAAACGAGGACCATCAATTCCCATTAAGACACGGCTAAACGGAGCACATGATGTCTCCATCAGGTTCCCATCAGCCATCCCCACGAATTCCCGGGGAAGGGGCTCCGTGGGCTGGCCCCAAAGCCCTCTGTGACCTGCACAAGGCCCTGCCCCAGAGCAGCTCCCAGCACCTCTGGCCTCCCTCCCCTGAAACCTGGCCCCTAAAAACGGGCACTTTGGGCTCCTTCCTCCTGATGAACAAACCAGAGAGGGGGAAAGAAAAGGGTCTCTGCAGTGCCTTTCCAAAGGTGTTCTGAGCAGAGACCTTCCAGCAGGTGCCCAACACACCTCCCTCATTCCCTGCAGGGATATTTCTGCTCTGAGCCTCGAACAGAGCACGTTACTGAACACTGGAATAGGCATTCATTTTCTAAACTTTCTGGGGGAAAGTAAACATTAGATGTAAACAGGGGTTTTTTCCATCACCCTGAAGTGGGAAGAGACACAAACAGGGCCTTTTTCTACTGAGCAGGCCACTTAAAATCACACACAGGTGGTACAGCAGAAATATCCAGATGGTTCTTCTTTTTTGGTAAGAGCCTTTTTTCTCCCTACTGCTTGTGATTCTCACTTTGAAGCATTATTTTAATTTTTGAAGGGCCCTTTCAACACAAATTGGATGGAGTAGACAGAAAAAAAGGACAAAGTTAATAGATTAAAGCCTGAATAAAGCGAAAATACTCCCCCAAAATGCAGTGGCAGAGATCTCCAGTCTGGCTACAGCAGGCGGCTTTTCAATAAATAAACGTTATTACTGCTGATAAAGATGTGATGGTATCTGTGACTTCTGAGAGCATCAGTAACAGCCCCAGCTCCTGTCAGGAGAGTCCCTGTCCTGGAGAGCATCCCAGAGGATCCAGGGGACGACTCCTCCCTCCAGATTTTGCACCCATGGGTGGGAGCAGCCCCCAGATCCTGCCCCAGCACATCTGCAGTGCTCACACTCAGCTCCTTGAGCGATGTTTTTCCCTCTCCCCGTGCAGGAAGAAGGGTTTTCTCACCCCCTGGAGCAGCTGGGGGGGATCTGCAGGGCCTGTTGCAGCTCTGCTCCCCGGGATGTTCTGTCTGGGCAGGGAGAAGGGTACAGGGCAGGGATTTGTGCTGACCTGGAGTCATTTCCTCCTCCTCCTCCTCCTCACTGCTGCCTCTCCCTCCTCTGCCAGCCCTCGCCTCCCAGCCTGGAGCCAGCCCCTGTAAACACGTAAATCCCTGATTCTTGTGTTTGCTGTGAATCATTTGGGATAAGGGCTGATGAAGAAGATCTCTGTGTACCCTTCAACCTGAGCAAACCTGGCCCAGCCCAGGCAAACTGGAGGGGACACCCAAAACTGGGGCACTGGAGGAAAATGGGAAGTGAAAGGAGCCAAGAACAGGTCCCAGCCACACCGAGAGGCTCTTGGAAGGCAAAAAACGCCAAAGGAAAGATGACAAACCAAGGAATCAATAAATACAGGCTGCGGAGTTGCCCTGAGCAGGGGCCAGCCGGGTCTGCTGCAGCAGCTGGCTCTGGATGTGGGCTCCTGCCCTGCCCATTTTCATCCATGGGAATGCTGAGTGACCCCCACGGGGAGGGCAGGGCTCAACACTCCCCGGGCAGAGCTCCCCGGGGACAGGTGACTGCCATGAACTGAATTAAATCCCCAGCGATGGGGGAAAATCCCCAAGAGAGCAGCAGAGACCCGGGACAGGGGCTCAGGGGCAGACTCTGGGGGGGACAGCAGAATTTAGTGCAAAACATCAAAAGTGTAAAGAGATGCAGTTGAGAAGCATCACCCCCTGAACCTATTTTGTGTATTACCCTAAAACCCCCCAGGTTTGGGACTCCTGGGAGAGCAAACACACACAAGGTGGGAGACTCATTTACAGATTTGAGACCTCGATATTCTGCACAAATCCAACATCCTTCCCCACAATTCACTAAACCCAGGAACTTTTAAAATCCTTTAGAAAAACACCATTTTCTGCTACAGAAAGTTTCCCTCAAGTCAGGCCTTAGTAACATCTAACCTTGAGAAGCTGCATCTTTTTTGGGGATGGACTGTAATAACTTCTGAGTGACATATCTGATCCACCCAGAAATGTCTGGGAATTAAGCAGGCATCAGGAGGCAGAGTCCAATTGATTTTGGAGAAAGCCAGGAAAGAGCAGAGTAAATGAGGCACATATTACTCTCTTTATCTGGTTAGCAGATTAATTTCCTCCAGCATCTCTGTAATCATTTATAAATAGCTGATGGCAGCCTTAGAAAGTAAAAAGAAAAGAAAAAAATCAGTTGGAATTGACATCTCAAAGCCTCACTGCCCAAGGAGAGAAACATAACGGGATCACAACCTGGGCTGAGGGTGCTCCCATGGAATCATTTCAGCGGGAAAGGATCTCCAGGATCATCCAGCCCGACCTCTGCAGTGAATCCCCCAGCTCCTTCGGGCTCCCTGAGGCGTCCAGGAGAACCCAGGGGCACCTCCCTGGGAGCCCAGGCCCACCCTGGGATCTTCAAACTGCTGCTGGGGGAGCTGGGAGGAGCAGCCAGGACAAAAGGAGTGTCTGCTGCTGTTCTCCCAGCGCTGCCCAGTGTCAGTGCCAGTGTCAGTGCCCAGTGTCAGAGCCCAGTGTCAGTGTCCAGTGTCACTGCCCAGTGTCTGTGTCCCGTGTCAGTGCCAGTGTCAGTGCCCAGTGTCAGTGCCCAGTGTCTGTCAGTGCCCAGTGTCAGTGTCCAGTGTCAGTGCCCAGTGTCAGTGCCCAGTGTCCGTGTCCCGTGTCAGTGCCCAGTGTCAGTGCCCAGTGTCAGTGCCCGGTGTCAGTGCCCAGTGTCACTGCCCAGTGTCAGTGCCCAGTGTCGGTCTGTGCCCAGTGTCAGTGCCCAATGTCAGTGTCCAGTGTCAGTGCCCAGTGTCAGTGCCCAGTGTCCGTGTCCCGTGTCAGTGCCCAGTGTCAGTGCCCAGTGTCAGTGCCCAGTGTCAGTGCCCGGTGTCAGTGCCCAGTGTCACTGCCCAGTGTCAGTGCCCAGTGTCACTGCCCAGTGTCACTGCCCAGTGTCTGTCAGTGCCCAGTGTCATTGCCCAGTGTCAGTGCCCAGTGTCAGTGCCCAGTGTCAGAGCCCAGTGTCAGTGCCCGATGTCAGTGCCCAGTGTCAGTGCCCAGTGTCAGTGCCCAGTGTCAGTGCCCAGTGTCTGTCAGTGCCCAGTGTCTGTGCCCAGTGTCAGTGCCCGATGTCAGTGCCCAGTGTCAGTGCCCAGTTTGCCTGGCCCTGCTCTGACACAGACCTTCTCGGGGCAGTTCTAGTCCTCCGCAAAACGAAATCACTCTGAGATCCTCTCTGCCTGCCTGAGGTGAGACAAAGCATCTGCTCCTGCGCTGTGAACCTGAAGAGAAAGGGCTCCTGCAGGGAGAGGCTGAGCACAGGGAGCCTTCCCCAGCCCACCCTGCTGAAAACCCCCCCGGTGCTCAGAGCTGCAGCCTTCACCGGCTCCAAGGTGCCTTCCTGCCAGAGGAACGTGTTCTACCACCGACTCCTCTGGAATTCCCTGTTCCACAGCACAGACCCAGGGCCACACCAGTCCAACCAGTTCTGCATTTTGAGATTCTTGGTCACCTTCCCAGAGCTCCCTTCCCACCTAATGCTGGTCATCAACACGTCATTTATTTGTTATTTACCATCTGCCCTCATGAATCCGCGTTCTCTGAGCAACCTGGAGCTCATCTCACTGCCTTTACTGGCAGAAGTCTCTCCCCCGGCACCCAGACGTCTCTTAAATACCAAGAGTGATCTACTAATGGCTTTATGGGGTTAATTAACTGTTTCTTTGTCGAGATAACAGCATTTGCAATGAGGACCATTATCTCCAGTGCTACCTCCGCAAATGGAGAATACAGGATAATTGGTACTGCCTGCTATTGCCCATTATGCACAAAATTAAGGCAGGGAATTTACACACAGTGATTACCATTGGTGTTTTATTACCTCCCGTTCCCGAATGGATTGCAGCTCGCACAATGGGGTACAAGAAAAGTGCCTTCTGTCTTTGCTAACCTGAGCACTCTGCTGCGGTGCCCCGGCGTTCTCCCCGAGGCTCTCTGTGCTGAGAAGGAGCCCACACGCCTCTCCCTGAGCTGGGCAAAGCACTAACTGCACTCTGCATCATCCTAAAGCCTCCAGCAACATCCAACAGGGAACAAAGTGATGCTCTATCAATTTGGGAGAGTCCAGAGGTTATGAAATGCCTCAGACTTCATTTAACCTAAAACCCTGGGAAGGGCCTGGAACGCTCTGGGCTGGAGATGCTGACGAGCAAATCAGGTCACCAAAGCCCAAAGAGCTGACAGGAAACCAACACCAGACTTGTTCTGCTGCTCAGAGCAGCGGGGAGCGCACGAGCACCTGGGGTTTACTGGAGGAAGGCTATTGGTGCTGTGGGTGCAGTTTCTGGTGTCTCTCTGAGGACCCTGAGCCTTCTGCTGTGGAATTCCCCACTGACTTCGGTGGGAAGAGACCCTAAAGCTCATCCCATCCCATGGCAGGGACACCTTCCCCTGTCCCAGGCTGCTCCAAGCCTGGCCTGGAGCACCCCCAGGGATCCAGGGGCAGCCCCAGCTGCTGCAGAAATCGGAGTTTCCTTACAGAAGCTCCAAGCTGAGCTCTCGCTCAGCAAATCCTGAAAATCGCAAGTGACCCTAAAAGGAACAAAAGGCCATCATGGCAGTGAGAGGGGAGGCAGTGAGCAGCTCCAGGGAGGGCTGCTGCAGCTCTGGGACAGACCCAGCCCCACAGACAGAGCCCCTGTGCTCTGCAGGGAGCAACCTCGGTGACACTGACGGTGACACTGAGGGTGACACTGACGGTGACACTCAGGGAACTGTCCCTGTGCAGAGCCCTCCCTGCCCTGCCCAGCCTGTCCCTGTCACAGCCCCAGGGCGCTATTCCCTGCCATGGCCCAGGATGTGGCTTTGTCCCCTCAGGGCTCAGCTCCTCCCCTGGCACCAACCCAGAGCCAGAGGAGGTGCTGTGAAGGCGCTGCTGGCCCAGGGATACATCACATTCCTGCACCTCTTTTCCACTAAAAGCAAGAACATGAAGCTCGGTGGGAAGTTTTCCCAGCAGAAGGCTCACTGCTCACACCTGGCCTAATTCAGCAGATTTCCATCCACATCCATCACTGCAGGGATGGCCAAGGATCTGCCTTCCCATCTTTATCCAAGTGCCACAAAGAGCAAAGGCCGGTCCTGCACAGGGATCCCCCTGCTCCTGCTCTGCTCCAGCCAGAGGAATTCCCTTTGCCCACCTTCCTCCACAGCCCTTCCCTCTGTGGCTGCCAGCTCTGATAACCCCGAGCTGCTGAGCCCCGCTGTACTTTGGAAAAGATTTTCTCTCTGAGCCAAGTGGGGTGGGATTTTCTCCTCCGAGCACAGGGGTGACTGTGGTGCCTCCTCCCAGCTGGGTGTGGATGCAGAGAGCCCGGGCCAGGGCCTCCCCACCCTGCCAGGGGAAACCCTCGCCTCCATCCAACCTCAATTCGCCCTGTGTTTAAACCTCCCTGTATTTACTGCTCTGTGTTCAAACCCCAAGCAGGCGTCACCACCTTGATCCTCACAAAAAACGTGTGTGAGACACAGCAAATTCTCTTCAGGATGTTGTCCCATCCTGGAAAACTGCTACAAACAATTTCTGAGCAAAACCGAGGCAGATCTGGGGCATTTGCTGTTCTCCCCCCTCCACTGAAAGCTTTCTGCCTTCTGCTCATCCCCCAGTGACAAAGATGGCAATGAAGCTACAAAATAGCCTGAGTGCATTGTAACTAAAGCTAAAGGGTCCCAAATTAAATACGAGCAGCGTACAATTTAATCTGTTTTCCTTTTTCCTACAACTCATATTAAAAAAAAAAAAAATCTTAAATTGTGCTTCTGCAGTCTGAGACATCAGCAAATCCTCTAATTGCTTTCCAGAACCACTGTTACTTTCTGAAGGGACTCTCCATCCTCCATGTCCTACAGCTGGAAAATTAAATTACCCTTTGCAGGGAACGTGCACAGGAACCACGGGCACATTTCTGAGGAGACACTGAGGGATTTTGGGCAGGGATTTTGGGCAGGGATTGTCCCCTGTGAGGGTGGGCAGGGCTGGCACAGGGTGCCCAGAGCAGCTGGGGTGCCCCTGGATCCCTGGCAGTGCCCAAGGCCAGGCTGGACACTGGGGCTGGAGCACCTGGGACAGTGGGAGGTGTCCCTGGGACAGTGGGAGGTGTCCCTGCCACGGCAGGGGTGGGATGGATGGGGTTTAATTCCAACCTGGTTTTGCTGTCCTCTGCTTTTTGATCGTTGTTTATCTCCCTTCTTAGACACCTGCTGACTTCCCCAAACTCCTTTGTGTCGTTAATCACCCATCGAAGGCTGCCCCGACCATCCCTCACCCTCAGAAGGGTTCTCCCTCTGCCACATCACTGACTCCCGGTGACAACTCCCTCCTCCACCAGCTCCCGTCTCCTCCTGGAGTCTGCCTAACAAACAACAACAGCTAAAGCCGCCCTTCATTAACTGCTCTTATGAACTCACCGCCCCGTTCTCAGTGCCAGCACTTCCACCCCCTGCCCGTGAGGACAGCAACTGCCGATTCCTTGGAATCAGCATCATTCCCAACAGAAGTTCAGGGAAACAGGCACAAACTCAAGTGCGTCATCGCAAAGCTCGGCAGAAAATTCCTTGATCAGATCCTTATAAATCCTCATCTGTGCTGCCACAGATTCACTGGGGGTTTGTGCTAATTCACTGCAGAGTCCTGTAATCCCTTGTCATAAATATGAAGGATTTCACCCAGCCTATTAACCTGCAGAATTACAGATTGCCAGGGAGTAAATCATCCCCCTTTTCCAGTCACACCAACAAAAGGTTGAGGAAAAAATTACTCATTCATTTTTCTAATCCTTTAATTCTCGTAGATGTTCCTCTGGAAATTGATTTAAATTGATGAGTCACAGGGCACGATTGGTGTGAATTTTTCAAGCTGAAGACGTTGCCTTCGATGATCTCAGCACGCAGCCCTGTGCCTACCACAGCTCATCCCTCTGCCACGTCTGACACACTGCAAATTCAGGATCCAGCTCCTCAGGCTGGCACAGCAAACGGGATTTAATTACACGGAGCCTGACCTGCCCTGACACTGATTTCTCTGTTGCTCAGATGGATGAGAAGGGCAAGGCAGAGGCAGAAATTCACCTTTCTGCAGGTGCCAGTGGCTCTGTGCTGGCCTCAGTGACACTCTGTGCCTGGCACACGCTGCAGGGACAAGGTGCAGCCCTGAGACCCCACAGAACTCCCCCCTGGGGAAGCCCCAGCAGCCCAGGACACCACCCAGAGCATCTCATCCAGCCCCAGGCCGACCCCACCAGGGAGCACCTGAAAGCACTCAGCATTAGCCACAGAGGCAAAGCGCTGCCCAGCTCTTCATCCTCTGCTCTGTCAAAATAATCCCAGGAGATTTTCTCCTGCTCGGGGTCATTGCTGCTCTGCTGTTCCCAAGAGATATTTGCCTGATATAATTCACACAAGGATAAACAAAACTAACCCCCTGACTTGAGCGTAAGGACTCTGTTCCTTGTTTTGTGACTAGAGAGGATCTAAATTTCAGGAAAGATGATGAGAAACTATCAGCTTAGCCTGAGAAATCTCTCTCACAGAGCCAGAAGACCGTCACAAATGATTTAGTTGTCAGCAGCAGATGAAGTTAGCACTCTCTGCTGCTGGGAGTGCCAACACCCCAATACCCACCCTCAGCTCTAAAAATGCCTGAAAAGTGCCTTAAAAGCATCTCATCTAGCCAAGCTTTGTGTTCAGCGTGGTTCTATCCTTCTAACACGAGCAGAGCACATGAACCCCATGTCAGGATGTCCCTGTGGCCCTGGGGACAGTGGCCAGCAGGAAAAGGGGACAAATGCAGCCCCACCTGAGACAATCAGGTCATTTCTGACAGAGACACGCTGGCACTGCTGTGAAGGGGGTTTCGAATTCCCATTATTATCCTCCAAGCCTTTATTCCAGATGTTGCTGCAATATTCAACCCCTGGCAGTCAGTGCTTGCCTGTGGCACCTCCAGGCACTGACCACGATTTTCTGGCTAAAACCCCAGGAGACTTTAGGCTCAGAATTTTCCCTGAGTGTGCAAAATTCTTCTCCCAAGCCGTGAACTTCCCAGCACAGCCCCAGCTCCCATCAGCTGGATATACAGCCTGTAATTACCCCCAGCAATAACTGCTTTCTGCAAGGGACTCTCTTCTAATTTTAGTTTGTCCCTGTGCTGAAAACCAATTCATTATCAGGTGGACAGGAGCAGTGAAATTCCAATTAAATGTGCAATAAATTTCATTTTATTCCTTCAGCACAACTTCAGCAGAAGGAGCTGCCACAAGGCCTGAGAGCCAGAGCAAGATGGGCTTCAAGGTGGAGGGTCTCTAGCAGACCTGGAAATGGCATCAGTAAATCAAACACAGGGGAGATGATCAGCTCTGCTCTGCTCTCACTGAAGCCAATAAACAACGGAATCCCACAGTCCTCAAGGGGCCCCTCAGAGTCCTGGAGACTGAGGCAGACAAGTCCTGCTGCAGCTCTGTGTGCCCCTGCTCAGCCACTGTGACCACGGGCCTGGCCAGCCCAGAGCCACGGGGACACTGCCTCTGGAAAAGAGTCCCAGCTGTGCTGATCCCCACCGTGTCCCCACCCCAGAGCCCTGAGTGCCACCTCCCCAGTGCCCTGAGTGCCACCTCCCCAGAGCCATGAGTGCCACCACCCCAGTGCCCTGAGTGTCATCTCCCCAGAGCCCTGAGTGCCACCAGCCCAGTGCCCTGAGTGCCACCACCCCAGAGCCATGAGTGCCACCTCCCCAGTGCCCTGAGTGCCACCAGCCCAGTGCCCTGAGTGCCACCAGCCCAGAGCCCTGAGTGCCACCTCCCCAGTGCCCTGAGTGCCACCACCCCAGTGCCCTGAGTGTCCCCACCCCAGAGCCATGAGTGCCACCAGCCCAGGGTCCTGAGTGCCACCACCCCAGTGCCCTGAGTGTCCCCACCCCAGAGCCATGAGTGCCACCAGCCCAGGGCCCTGAGTGCCACCACCCCAGAGTCCTGAGTGCCACCACCCCAGAGTCCTGAGTGCCACCTCCCCAGAGCCATGAGTGTCCCCACCCCAGAACCCTGAGTGTCCCCATCCCAGAGCCCTGAGTGCCACCAGCCCAGTGCTCTGAGTGTCCCCACCCCAGAGCCATGAGTGCCACCTCCAGCCCTTCCTGGGACACTCCACAGCTCCCTGGGCAGCTGCCCAGTCTGCCCAGCCTCCCACAGTGAGCTCCTCACACGGATCACGGTGAGGAGGAGTTCACTGTCACACAAGGCACAGACAAAGATCCAGGACAACAACCCAGCTGGAACACGAGGGGACCTGACGTGAAAGCCACTGACAGCCGCGGCAGGAGGAGCTTTGATGCCTGTCCCAGAATATACTTGTCCCTCTTCCTCCCCTTGACACAGTTTGCAGTGACTCCTGCAGTTTCACGGGAGGGTTTTGCCCACTGCTGGTGTCCCACCGCCCTCCTCGTGCCCCTGGGGACACCCGGAGCTGCAGCCACTGGTGGCAGCCCAGGAGGAGGAGGAGGAGGAGGAGGAGGAGAGTTCCTTTCAGAGGAAGGAGCACGGAGGAGCAGCAGCAGCATTTGCACAGAGGGAGCCCTGGGGTGAACCCTTCCCCGGGTGTGTGCCTGTCAGCAATCCTGCCCCAAATCCCCTCTGCCCCACAGACACCCGGCTGCGCGCACTGAAACCCTGCAGGAGCAGGAGCAGGCATTGCCCAGCCCAGGTCCAGCCAGGCTCCCACCCGGGGGCTCAGAGGAGGAACATTTTGGTATTTTCTGAGCCCTGTGCATATTAATTCCCGTGGAAAGCAGGAGGCCTGAGAATGAGCGGAGCTGACACTTGGATTGTGACACGGCGGAGCTCAGGGCGCGTTACACAAGAGCTCCTGACAGCTCTGCTGGGCGATCAGTGCCCTGGCCTGCAGCCCCCCGAGCCCCCAGAGCCCTGAGAGCCCTGAGAGCCCCCAGAGCCCATCCAGAGCCCCCACAGCCCTGAGAGCCCTGAGAGCCCCCAGAGCCCTGAGAGCCCTGAGAGCCCTGAGAGCCCCCAGAGCCCCCAGAGCCCCCAGAGCCCCCAGAGCCCCCAGAGCCCATCCAGAGCCCCCACAGCCCCCAGAGCCCTGAGAGCCCCCAGAGCCCCCAGAGCCCCCAGAGCCCCCACAGCCCTCACAGCCCCCACAGCCCCCAGAGCCTCCACAGCCCCCAGAGCCCCCACAGCCCCCAGAGCCCCCAGAGCCCCGAGAGCCCCCACAGCCCTCACAGCCCCCACAGCCCCCAGAGCCTCCACAGCCCCCAGAGCCCCCAGAGCCCTGAGAGCCCCCAGAGCCCCCAGAGCCCCCAGAGCCCTGAGAGCCCTGAGAGCCCCCCGAGCCCCCACAGCCCCCTGAGCCCCCAGAGCCCCCACAGCCCTGAGAGCCCTGAGAGCCCCCCGAGCCCCCACAGCCCCCTGAGCCCCCACAGCCCCCAGAGCCCTGAGAGCCCCCAGAGCCCCCAGAGCACCCAGAGCCCCCTGAGCCCCAGAGCCCCCTGAGCCCCAGAGCCCCCAGAGCCCCCAGAGCCCCCAGAGCCCTGAGAGGCCCCAGAGCCCCCAGAGCCCCCACAGGACCCACAACCCCCACAGCCAGGGGAGCAGCAACACCAACCAACACCAGCAGCCCTCCTGCTCCTCAGCCAGCCCTCCCAGCTCTCCTAATTGACCAAAACTAAATTAGCAATGTGGCCTGATATCTGCAGAGCTCCTGGGGGAGACAGCCAGAGCACACTCCCCAACACTCCTGATTGCCCAGGCTCTGGTTTCATGGGGAAAGGAGAGATTGTGGAGTATCCAGTGCTGGAGTCAGTTAGAGTGAAGTCACTCTGGGAAAGAGACGAGTCACTTTTCCGTAACATTACTCTAAATCAATAAAGTTCTTCTCAAAAATTATCTTTCCAAACCGGATGGTCTGAATGATGTCTGCTCTGAGATCTGCTGAATGCAACACCCGAGTGCTTTGTGCATCTGATACCACGACTCCGAGATGTAACTCCAGCACAATATGGAAATTATCAACTTCCTGACTGAAATGAAAATTGCCTGCCTTAAATCCTGCTCACAAAATCCTGGCAGCATCACAGCAAAATCGCTCCACGTGTGAAAATTGCTCCAGGATCCAAAGGCAGCTGGTAGGAGCCAGCACCCACCCCAGCTGCCCACCCTGAGCAGAGACAGAAATTCCCCTTGGCAGGAATCAGGTTTATCCAGAGAGGCACAGCCAGGACAAAAGGCAGAAAGAGGGACAGGAGGAGAGGCCGCAGTGCTGGACAGAGCTCCTGGATTTGGTTTATCAGCAGGAACAGCAGCCTTTCCTCAGAGCTGCCCCAGAGCAGAGCAGCCCCGGTGGGTCTCCTGGCCGCAGGGAATTGCTGCTGCAGGCAGCACGGCCCCATTTAGCACTCAGCCCGCAGGAAGGATAATGCAAACAGACTTCATTGCTACAACTGACTGACTGGGAGGACACAAGTCTCAATAAATCTAATATTTCCAAGAGCTCTTCCTGCCAAAGCAGCACTTTGGATTTGTGTCGGTTGCAGAAGTGAGCAGTAATGCGTTTTAGATCTAATAGTGTCTCCGGCAGAGGCACCTCCGAGTGCTCTGCCAACGCTAAAGAACTCCAGTGCGGGCTGGGAGACACTCAGGGACAAATCGCTCCCCCAAAGTGAGGCAGTGCAGCTCCCCTCAGACGGAGGGAACAATTCCAATGCCCACCTTCCCCTCCCATCAAACCCCACCGCACCCGGGGGGAAACTTGCGCCGAGAGCTTGGGCTCCTGGAGCTGAGGCTCCAGCAAACAGCCCCATCCCCCGGGAGCAGCCAGGAGCCTTGGCTGACTCCTGCGATCCTGCGAGGGATTACAGCAAAGCCCGGCCTTTAAAAGCCTCTCTGCTCTGCTGGTTTGCTCTGGAAATGTGAAGTGCCGTTTGTAGCTGTGAACGTTTCCCTGCTCCATCCACAGCAGCCGGGCTAAAGAGGGCAACAGACCCAACAAAACCCGAGGCAAGCACCGGGAGTTGCCTTCCTCCGGAGCCCTGCAGGGATGGAGGATGTGCAGGAGCCGCAGGGAGCGGCAGCAGTGGGGCCACACACCTCTGACAGCCTCCAGCGCAGCCCTGCAGGGATGGAGGATGTGCAGGAGCCGCAGGGAGCGGGGAGTGGGGCCGCACACCTCTGACAGCCTCCAGTGCAGCCCTGCAGGGATGGAGGATGTGCAGGAGCCGCAGGGAGCGGCAGCAGTGGGGCCACACACCTCTGACAGCCTCCAGCGCAGCCCTGCAGGGATGGAGGATGTGCAGGAGCCGCAGGGAGCGGGGAGTGGGGCCACACACCTCTGACAGCCTCCAGTGCAGCCCTGCAGGGCTGTCCTGGCCCTGGGAGCACAGAGGGACTCCTCTGAGGCACAGCAGCCCCGGCACTGCTGGACAGAGGGAGAGGAGCCCCGGCCCCAGCTGCTGCCTGAGCATCCCCTCAGGATCCCCGGGATGATGGATCGGGTGGATCTACGGCTGTTGCCTCAAGCACTCGACAGCGGGGAGAGTTATGTGACACTTTATCATCAGTATGGATTCCACAGAGGCAGCAACTCGGCATGGGCAGAAAAAAAATAATCTCCCATTCATCAGGAGTGCTCCAGGAGCCGGAGCAGGCACCAAGAGCACAATGATTTTTGATGTTCATTGACTCTTCTGCAGCTCCTCGGCTCAAAGGAAGAATGGCTCCTTATTCTTTTTGATTTCTGGATCACAAACATCCTTCCTCACAAACTGTGACTGCAAGAGCTGCACTTTTGCTTTGTCCCCTGCTCCACCTGACTTCCCTCTCGTTTTTAAGAGTAACGGATTTTTTTTTTTTTTAATCCATCTATAAAAATAATATTGGCAGCAACACCTGAGCAGAGCTGTTGGCTGCTTTTCCTCACAGAAACTGCTGGGACTCCAGGTCCTTGTGCTGCTGCCAGGGCTGAGTCCCAGCAGCTCTCGGGCTGCAGGACCAACACCTCAAACACTGATGTCAAACACTGTCACAGCTTTATTTTTGGCACATCACAGATCTTATTTCTATTGCTGCCTCCGAAAACTTTCAGAGGCTTTAAAGCAATGCTAACCTACGTGGATGATCAGCACTCTCCTAACGAAAGGCATCCCAAGATTTAGCTATAAAAGATGAAAAACAAGTGTGCTCACACGGCAGGAGTCCTGGTGACTGAATTTATTTCTCTGCCTCTACACTTCGGGAATGTGCCACTGCCGCTGATGACTGCAGGGGAGAAGGAGACCTTTTTAATCCAGGTGATTGTGCTCCCCGTGTCGCCTGGAGGAATAAATGGAATGCAGAAGTTCACAGGGATTTCTGGACTGTTTGTTTGGGCCCCCTGGCCCCTCCTGGGTGTGTGGGGATGTCACCACAGGGGACAGGGGAACCGTGCTGCCTTTTGGGGACAAGGCAAACACCTCTCGGAGATGTCAGCTTCCTCCCAAGGGTGCGGGGGCATCAAACCCTCACTGTTAAAGCCTCGCTGTTAAACGGTGTATCCTGCTCTTGGTGGTTGTTGTCGCTCCACAGAAATACCAGCTGCAGGGGAAGCCGAGCCTGGTGCCAGAGGAGCTGGGTAAATACCACGGCCAGAGTGGTGGTGCTTTGATCACTGCTTCCCTTATCGGCCCCCGGCTGGAATTACAGCCTAAGCTCCTTAGCCGGAGCTTTTCCCTGCCCTGCATTCTGCAAGAGCTGCCTCGGGTCCTGCAGAAAGGTTTAATCCTCAGGCCACTGAGAAAGGCAGTGCCACTGTCCCTCTCCCTTGCTGCAGAAGGTGGAATCGTGGTGAATAAAGCAAATAAAGGGATCCTGAGCGCTCTGCTGAGGTGTGATCCTGGGGCAGACAGCCTCCTGGGGCGTGCTGCAGGGAATGTCCACTCCTGCCCCACAGCAGCAGTCATTAACCCAGCGGCAGTAATTGGCCTCTGAACTGGCACACTGAACTGGCACACCCTTCCCCACCAAGGTCCCAGTGGGGTCAGGGCCCTCTCCAGTCTCCAGGGGGGTGGCACAGCTGCCAGGGCTCAGCCCCACATCCCAAAGGGGCCTGAGCCCCCCAGAGCCTGCCAGTGCTGCTGGGGTCACATTAAATCACTCAGAGCTGAGGGGAGACCTGTGCTGCACACCCCAAACAAACCCCAAACACACCCCGAGCCCCCCAGAGCCTGCCAGTGCTGCTGGGGTCACACTAAATAACTCAGAGCACAGGGGAGACCTGTGCTGCACACCCCAAACACACCCCAAACACACCCCAAACACACCCCAAACACACCCCAAACACACCCCGAGCCCCCCCGAGCCTGGGTTTATGGTTTGCATTAAATATCTGCACTGCTGAGGGAAGAGCTGAGTGCAGCCCAGACAGGGAAGTTTGCAGCCAGTCCCACTAATTAGATAATACATTAGAACGAGGGCACTATTTCACTCCTGACACTTTATTTTCCCTCTCCACAGCCACATTTCCCTCCGTGCCCAGCATCACTCAGCACAGTGAAGGGCAATTTGATGCCAAGGAAATCAGGAGTGAGAGAGAGGCACATAAAGCACATAGAGGCGCATTAGGAGCGGGGAGAGACAATTTCTTAATATTTCCTTCCTTCTTATCTTGCCAATGACATTAGATTGGGCAGGCAGAGGACTCCATAAAACATCTAATAAACAATTAGGAGCGCCGAAGCCTCTCTCAGCCATTTGTCTGGAGTTCTGGGCTCGGTGGCTCCAGCACTGTGTGCAGTGTGTCTGTGGAACTGTCCCAGGTGCTCCCACCCCAGTGTCCAGCCTGGCCTTGGGCACTGCCAGCAGCCCCAGCTGCTCTGGGCCCTGTGCCACGGCCTGCCCACCCTCACTCAGAAATTCCTTCCCAATATCTAAATTGAATCTGACTTATAAAACCTACGTTAGGAGCTGAGCAGCAATCTCAATCCATTTATTTATTTAACTGGATTCTTCAGGCTCCGTGTTCACAGGACTCACTCCAATGAACAATTGCATAAGGAAAATAAATCCGGACAAAAACTGCCCACACGTGGTAAAGAGCCTCTTGAAATTACCTGGGAAGAGCCTTAATTACAGCAGTGCTTGAGAAACGCTTTTCAAGGCAAAATTATATCTAAAATTAGTATTTTCCTTCACTGCCAGTGTCCCACGCTGGAGGTTCTGAGCAGGCAAGAGAAGCACCTCAGCAGAGGGATGGACAGCCCAGTGCCCAGCACTGGTGATGCTCAATCCTCAGCACATCCTGACCCAAGCTCATCCCTGGTGAAAATGTAACCACGGAGGCAGAGCCATGGGGCACAGCACCGAGCTCTGGAGACAGGATGCTGCCACCAGCTCAGAGAAAGGGAAAAACAATTGCACTCAGAATTGAATTTCACTGTGGGAGAGTTCAGCATGTTCTCAAGGCTGGGAGTGGCTGGGAGTTGGTGTGAGGTGCAGAAATGGTGAGGGCTGGCTCAGGCTCTGCCTTGATCTCCAAGGGGACAGCACCCAGAGGGGCTGTGCCCCCGCAGGCAGCACGGGGCTCTGCCAAACCCTGCTGGAAACAGGGTAAATACCTGTTTCAGGGGAGGAGACCCAGCCCCAGCTGCCCAACAGGGGCACCCCAGGATCCAGACATTCATACCCACAGCCCACTGCCAACCCCATCCAAGCCCCATCTGTTCCCCTGCCGGCTGCTCCTACAAACCCCGGCCCCACAGAGGAGCTGCCCCTGGGCAGAGCCGGGGGTGACTTTCTGCAGAGGCTGTCTCCCTGACTGAGCACACAAAAGCAGCTGAAATCCAATTACGATCCGCTTGGATCCCTGCCAGCCTGCAGATGAAGTTGCCAAATTACTTTCCATTAACTTTTATGTTCCCCACAGCCACGCAGCCTTCCCCCCAGCTCAGCCCTCTGCCAGTCAGTGTTTCATGGCCAGCCTCCCTTGCCCAGCTCTCTCAGGGTGGCCTGGTGGCCCTGCACCCTTCTGTCCCCTGGCTGCTACACCTCATGCAAAAGGCTTGATTCCCAAACCCACCTCAGTCTAAAAACAACCCTTCCCTCAGCTCTCTCAGTCCCAGAGGGAGCAGCTTCAGACCAGAACACGGCCCAGAAACGCTGGATGCCTGTAAACCCATGGGCAAAGCTGTGGAGCCGTTAGAGGAAAACCTTTTCTTTCCTCCAGACACCACCCTTGGAGGGTTTCGGGACTGGAATGGATAAATCCCTGGGCAGTGTGGAGCAGAGCCCTCCAGACCTCCACCCGAGTTACTCAGGGATCACAGCAGCTTCTCCTGGCAGCTCCCCTCTGTCCCATCACCCCACAGCCCCCGTTCAGGAAGCATCAGGACAAACTTTCCCTTATGGGATGTCCAGCTTGGGGCACTTTTATCACTGCAGTGAGATCCGGTATCAGCCTTGTCCAGGGGAAAAAAGAGGGGAAAAAAAAGGCAAGAAAGATGCAGGAGAGTGGTGAAAAATGCGAGAGGCTTCCAGCCCAGCCACTAAGGGAATTTAAGTGGTCTGATGTCAAATCATCACCATTTCCGTAAGCAGGAGGCTGGCAGCTGATGGATGAGGATGCACAAGCGTCTCTATTCCGCAGGCAGGAGAGGGACTAAGGCTAAAATATCGCCGTGCTTGGTGTGACAGTCTCACTTAAAGTCACCGGGTTTGTCAGTATTTTCCTCCGGAGGCCTGGGCCACAGAAATTCGGTTATTCAGCGCGGGAAATTGCCTCTCAGTCATTCTGCTGGGCTGATTAATTAGGCTTCTTTAGCGAAAACATCTGAGGAACAGAGACCTAACACCTGATTTATTCACTCTGGGGACAGTGACCCACCCCGATGTGGGCACTCGTGCCTCAGCTAAGAGCTCTCCATGCGAGGAAGAGGAGGGCAGGGCCAGGAGCACTGAAATGAGGGGCTCCTGCTGCTGGGCACTGCAGAAAGGCGGCAAGAAAAAGGTTCCACCGTGTAATTTCCGTCCCATTAAAATCAGCTTTTTCCCCCTGGGGGTCACTTCAATCCCAGCATCAGTGGCACATTTCCAGCGCGCAAACCCCGCCTGTTGGAACTGCACACTGCCATTAGCACATCCTCCTTTACCTGGGAATTCTGTGCCCGGCTTTGGCTGCCCGCGGGGGCAGAGCGGGGCGCAGAGAACACCTATGGATAAATAGAGAGGGATCTATACACCGGCCATCTCTAAATACCACCTGGAAATATCCTCTCGGATAACATCGGGCCACATTTCAGCAGTTAGTTACTGCCAACAGCAGCTAACTCCACAAATCGTCCTGCCAAGCGCTCCAGGATTTCTTGTGCGCCGGTGGGTGATGGTGGCAGAGCCCCGGGGAGGTCACAGGGGGTTGTCACCACACGGGTGACCCTGGGCAGCGCTTGGGCACCCAAATCCAGCCCCGGGGGCTGGGCTCTGCCTTCCCACCAGGAGGTACCCGCGGGCTTCCCTTCCACGGGAGTTACACCAGCATTTGGCTCCTCAGAAACAACCTGAGGCGTCAAACGCAGAGGCTGCCCCAGCGCAGGGGACGCCAAATCCCTTCCCTGGCGAGGAGGGAAGGTACACCGGGGGCAAAACCATCTTGTATTGCAGCGTCACGGGACGTTTCAGGTTGGAAAAGCCCCTCAAGATCACCGAGCACAATCATTATCCCAGCACTGCCCAGGCCACTGCGGCCCCAGGTTTGCCTGCTTTTCACTGTTTGCATTTTGTTCTCACGCAGCTTCAAGAAAACGATGGATATTTTTACAATTTATCTATTTGTTTGCATATTTCTCCTCTGGGAGGAGAGAGATGGGCGGTGATGTTCACCAAGGAGGCTGAAGAGGTGGCTGCCTGTGTAGCCAGCCTTTGGTCTGACTGTCGAAGTGTGTGTATTGGAGTCAGAGAGCTAAAGTTCAGAGCCCTTCCTGCTCACCTTTCTGCTGCCTGCTCCTTCTTCCGTGTCCCCAACAGCCACAGGCCACCACTGCCCCATGTCCCCAAGTGTCACACGGCTCTGCCATCCCTCCAGGGACAGGGACTCCACCCGTGCCCTGGATCTGCTGCTCCCTGCCCCAGATCCTCCCCAGCCACAGAACCCAGGAGACATCCCCTGACGGAGCAGAGTGACCTAAAATTGTCCGTGGCCATCAAATCCCCAACCCCACCGCTGGGGACGGGCAGTGACCCAGATCCTGAGCCTCGGGAGCGCTGAGATCTGCACATTCCCTGGGATCTCAATTCCAGATCTCATGCCCCAGAGCACAGCTCGGCCAGGGAGGATGCTCCTGGCGGGAATTCCGGCTCAGGTACAGCACCATTCCCTGGGATCTCATTTCTAACACTGCCCCAAAGCACAGCTCGGATGCTCCCTGTGGGAATTCCGGCTCAGGCACAGCGGGCCCAGCAGGAAGGGAAGGAGCAATCCCTGCTGGCAGTCCCCCACGCTGGAAGTCCTGTCAGGAGTGGCAGAGTGGAGCCCCGCAGCCCCTCCAGGGAGCCCCGCACTCCCGGGCGGGCTCCGGCTCCATCGCGGCTCCTCCCGCAGCGCCCGGCCCCGCTCATTACCGGGACGATTCACCCTCCGCTTTGATGTCGCTTTTCTTGTCAAAAGAGCGGAGGGCGGAGTTGGCTTTCTGTTGTTTGCGCTTGAGAAAGGCTCATTAGAATGTGCTTAGGGGTGTAGATGTTTTAAGGGCCTTTTCAAGTTTGTTATTTTTTTTTTCTTCCCTATTTTTCAGATTAATTTACTTGAAGGATCATCAGGGGACCAATCCACATGAGCATTTCACGCGGTGTCCTTGGGTTTTGAAGCAGAAGCAGGATTTTAAACAGAGCTGAGTGGGTTTTTCTGCTGAGGCACACGAACGGAGGCAGGAGGCGAGGGCTGGATCTCTGCAGGGCAAAGCCTGCACTGCTCCCCCCGGGCCCACGGAGGGTCCTGAGTGGGAAGGGACCCACAGGATCACCCAGCCCAGCTCCTGAGCCTGCACAGACCCCCCAGATCCCAGCCTGGGCATCCCTGGAGGGCCCTCCAAAGGCTCCTGGAGCTCTCGGGGCCGTGCCGTTCCCTGCCTCTGGGGATGAACCTTTCCTATCTCCAGCCCAAAGCTGCCCTGGGCCAGCTCCAGCCCTTCCCTGGGCGCTGTCCCTGGGCCGGGGCAGAGATGGGAACAGGGACGAATGTCCCCTCAGCCCCCTGTCCCCAGCCAGGTGCCCTCAGCCACCCCTCACCTGCCCCTGCACACCTCTGCCCATCTCCGTGCCCTCCTTTGCTACTCTCCAGTGCCTTTAATGTCCTTTTTAAACCCCACCTGCCCCAGGACTGGGGCTGAGGCCCCCCAGTGCAGAGCAGAGGGGACAGTCCCTCAGCTGTCCCCAACCCCCCCAGGACAGGGATGTCCCTTGGCTGTGCCACCGCTGCCTCCTGCTCCCCCGGGCAGCAGCAGGGCGCCGGCTCCTTGTCCTGCACACTCAGGGGACGGGGAGATCATTTTGTCACTGCCCCAGGCCGGCCTGGGGAGTTCTCTGGGACACGGGGACAGGGACAGCTGAGCTGATGGAGGCACCAGTGTCCCCTGAGCCCAGGGCCGTGGGCTGGCCCTGCTCAGAGAGGATGCTGCTCTGCAGACAGGGCTGGGGCTGCTCAGCTGCTGCCACACCGAGCCCAGCTGCACTCGCAGCTCTCCGCCCGTGTGCTGGGAGCTGGGCAGGCCCTTCAGCACCTTTGGATAAACAAGCACCGCATCAGGGCCGACACTGACCTATATTCCATCCTCGTGGAGCTGCTCCAGAGGCTCCCCGAGCGCCCCAGCACAGGGAAAAGCAGCGTGCAGATCCAGCCCTCCAAGGTGGAGAGCACCAGGAGCTGCTGCAGGCTCAGGAGCTGATTTGCAAGAATTCACAGGAAGGTTTAACAGCTCTTTTATCTTTGGCTCCCTTCTGGTGTTATTTCAACATTGATTTGCATAGTCAATATAAAACTCTTTACATCTAAACTGCCTGCAAGGATGACACCATCAATCCTCAGCTCTATTCACAAAATTTATTATTTGTTTCAATTTAAGAGAGATCATTGCCGGATTACACAGTTGCTGATGAGGATTTATATTTACATTTACAGCAAGCAAAATACATGTCTTCATCTTTTTTTTTTTTTCTCTTAAGTCATCTCCACCGCTGTGAAAGAGGGAACCAAAATAAAATCAGTGTGTACACGCTCCTGAATGCCTGCAGATCCCGCTCTGCCTCATCTTTCCTTCAGACAATATTGCAAATTAGTCAGCATCTGTATCACAGCAGAGCATGAGCTCGAGCATGAGGCAGAATTAAAGGGTATTACTGAGACAGCCTTAATCTGACGTGGCTGTGAACTGCAGTGCTCAGATGTGAGGCAGAGCTGGGATGCAAAAGGCCCCAGTTGTGTCTTTGTGACATCACATCAGACACCCGAAATCCATCGCAGGCAGAGCACAGCTCCCAGCCCTGGGTTCACCCCCACACAGCACAGGGCCTGGGGACCAGGCTGGAGGGATCCACGGGCAGAGGAGCCCAGCCCCAGGAGATGTCACATCGGCCAGCCTGACCTGTTGAGCAGCATCACGCCTGAGATGCAGCAGATTTCACCAAACGAGTCTCTTAACACAAATCTCATGGGATTTGGGGAAAAAAAAACAAACCCACAAAATAACAGGGATGCATCAGCAAAGCAGCTGAACTCTGGTTTCCCACGTCACTGAGGAGAGAAAATAACTGAGCTGTGATAATATTCTACAGCACCCACAGAAGTTCATAAAAGTTACAGCTTCTCTGAAATAAAAGGAGCTTGAGTGTGAAACGACCTGAACAGAAGCTGAGTGGTGAGTTCTGCCTTGGAAAAATAAAGCAGAATTGTTTTCCAGGACAGCAGCAGGAGGAAAGCTCCATCCCCAGAGCTGCCCGTGGGCAGGTGCAGCTCCTGGGGCAGTGCTGTGATCCCACCAGGAACCTCCTGCCTGCACCTGCCCACACCTGCACTGCCCCTCTCCCACAGCAGGGACAGGCCTAAACATCCACCCCAAGAGCAGCCAAGTGAGAGCTGAGGTTATCTGGACTAAGGTGCGAAGCAGAAAATGTGCAAACACAGCCCAAATCACTAAAGCTGCACAGCAGGCTGCTCCCAAAGCCCCCAGCTCCAGCCTGGATCCACCTGAGCCTCACCTGGGGCCAGTGGGGAGCAAGGTTCAGTTCATTCTTCTCAATTATCACCTCCAGAAATGGCAGAGCCTCTAACAACTGATCTATGGCCTAAACAATCAGCACGTGATTAACAGAGATGGAAGCAGCTCTCTGATCAAACCTGCTCAGAGCAGGAGGAGCCCTGGCCTCGGACTGAAGCTCCTGGAGAAGTGACTCATGCTCCACTCTCCTCATTCATGTGCTTTGTCTTTTTTCCTCCCTGTATTTTCTTTGCCAGTTCCCTGCAATAATTAGAAGTGTCTGATACAGGAAGAGCCCTGGCACAGGTGCCCAGAGCAGCTGGGGCTGCCCCTGGATCCCTGGCAGTGCCCAAGGCCAGGATGGACACTGGGGCTGGAGCACCTGGGGCAGTGGGAGGTGTCCCTGCCATGGCAGGGGTGGGATGGGTGGGATTTAATTCCTACCCCAACCCCTCTGTGCCTCAGAAGCGCTGGGAATGGGTGTTTATCCCAAAAAGTGCAACTCTGCAGCTCGCAGTGTCCCTGCTGTGTCCCTGGAGCAGGCAGGGAAGGAGCCCAAGCCCAGCAGAGGATCCTGACATTTACTGGTTTCAGCTGTGTTTACATCAAACCTTCAGCCTGGCATCAGCTCCCTGACCCCAGGCAAGAGAAAGCCAACCCTACAAACATCTCCCCCTCGGTACCTGCTCCAGGACTGCTCAGATCCAGGGCAGTGATACAGATCCCAACCGAGGAACAGCTGACCTCTTACTCACTCCCAGACAGATTTGCCCAGGGCAGCTGTGGTGCAGAGTCACAGCAAGCTCCTAATGCAAAGATAAAGCCCAGAATCCTCAGTCAGGCAGAGGAAATTTCCAGCCACGGAGGTCCAGTCCCCTCCTCTGTGCAACCCGAGGTGTGAGTCTGCATCCTGCTCGGTGCCAAGTCTGTGCTGCTGTCACTGGAGCCACCTGAACCTCCCATCTTCTGGGAAGCACAGGCTGCTGCATTATTAATGCCTGGGCAATAAAACCAACACGTGCCTTCCCTCTCTCTGTGCGTTTGCTGTGGTGTACTCACTCACATCCCGGGGGCCTTTAGCTGGGGGCCCGGAGCTGCAGAGCCCCGGGCAGGGTGTCACAGCAGCACGTCCTGCTGCTGGCCTGTCCCAGCCGTGTCCCTGAGGACTGCCAGGGGCTCAGCGTCCCCCGGGACCGGCAGGGATTACTCAGAGCTGAGTCAGACACACAAGCCCTGGGGTCAGCCCTCCTCTGTGCAGCCCAGGCTGGGCACAGCAGCTGCCAGGGGGGCACACGTGGCTCCCCCAGCACTGCAGCTGGTTGTTATCTGAGCACAAAGCACCCAAAAGCCCCAGACTGTGTGAGCAGGGCTGCCAGCCCAGGGCGGGGACAGGAGCCCGAGCCACGGGCAGAGCAGTCCACACTCCCTGAGCAGGAACCGGGATCTGGGGCAGGAATTCTTCCCTGGCAGGGTGGGTGCCCTGGCACAGGGTGCCCAGAGCAGCTGGGGCTGCCCCTGGATCCCTGGCAGTGCCCAAGGCCAGGCTGGACACTGGGGCAGTGGGAGGTGTCCCTGCCATGGCAGGGGTGGCACTGGCTGGGATCTAAGGTCCCTCCCAACCCATGCCATGATTCCATGACTGTGGCAGTGAATTTGGACAGCATTATGAACCAGACCTCCCCCAGTCTCTACAACTCCTCCAGGATGCTCCTGGAGGCCCCAGCGCTGCTGCTTCCCCCGAGCTTCCCAAGCCTCCAGCGGCTGCCCTGGGCTCCCGTGGGTCACACGTGCAGAAGGAGCAGCCCAGCCAAGCTGGGATGTGTGCCCAGCCCTGCTCCAGGGAGAGCAGCATCCCTGCTTTGCATATCTGTTAAACCAGATTAAATACTGCTTAGTCACTCCCAGCAGCCATGGGAGAAGTGACCCAGAAATTAGCTGGGAAACATGACATGTATTCATCGCTGTTTCTGCTGCCAGACATGGGTGAAGCAGCCACCAGTGGAGGAAAAAAAAGAGATTAATTTCTTCCTCCATTGCTCTCCTTCACCTCCGAACATGAGGTTCTTTCACATTTGAAGGCAGTAGAACTTGTTTTGCAAAATTAAACGCACGCACACGTGTAATTTCAATTCGACAGCAATTCTTCTGTTGTGGTCCTGGAGTCACCAAAACCATCCAGGGCTTGCCCACGTGGCAAAAGCTCAAATCCTAATTCAGTCAATTAAGAAATGAAACTCCCTCAATTCAGCCTTTTATATAAGCACTCACTCAGGATCAGGCTGGATCAGGCTTAATCCACTTCCAGAGTGAGCAAAACTCTACCAAACCTCAGTCAGTTCTCCTACACAGCGCCAGTGCAGCTTAATAATGTCACCCAGGATTAATTATTACCTTTAAATCGTGTTTCAGTCTGAGCCCATTCCCTGGAACAGGCCACAGCCATGCCCAAGAACATGCAACAGTGGAGGGTTATTTTATTTTAATGCGAGGAGTCACAAGCTCAGCCAAGACCCAAAAAACCCCCCTGGAGCATCCAAGTCAGTTCATTTTAACATTTCTTCACTCAGTTATATTTCCAGACAGAAAGACCCAGTAGGAGCATATTTAATCTGAGCAGCATCTTGTGATGATTTATGTTAATTGATATTTAATGGGGTAATTTTAGCCTGGTGCCATTAGCTTTGAAACCTGAGAGATTAGAAAGATCTTGCAGTGGAGCTTCTCGTGTGCAGAGAAAATAGTGGAGGCAGAAATGCTGAAGCCTCTAGAAAACATTCAGGCAGATCTTCTGCCCAGGGGATGAACAGAGATCCTTGAGAGGCGACATTTTGGGAATTCCTCCTCCTTGCACCGATGGGGAGATGGGGTGAGGGGAGAGAGGCACAAACACGGCAAAAGGAGGGAGACCCTCTGAGCACAGAAATGGAGAGCCAGGGGGTGCAGGGAGTGCCCTCATCACATCCCACCGTGGGGACTGCCACGAGGAGCCACAGAACCACAGACACCTGAGAAATGACCAATCCCAAACACTGCGACTGCATTTTTAACTCTCCTCTCCTCCACAGCAAGACAAATCAGTAAATCAGATGTCACAGGTCCTTCCAGCCTGTGAGACCTTCCCACACAGCAGAACAACCCTGGGCAGAGATTCACTTCACATTGTCTTGGGTTTCTTAACAATCCCTGCTGCTGATGACTCCACTTTCACACCACTTTGAAACCTACCTGAGATGGGCACCCACGTCTTTCAGTGCCAGCTCAAAGGCAGCCTGAGGCCCATTTTCCTGCTGTGCAGGTGCTCTGGGGCTGGAGCAGCCATCCAAAGGGTTTGCTCCTTCCTCCAGGACAGAGAGGGTCACTGGAATCTTTTCCTCCTTGTTTCCCCTTCTCTGTGTCAGGATCACCTCAGCCTTTCGTACTGCATAATGACAAACGCTTCCCTCCCCTTTCCCTAACAAGGCTGGTTATTTAAAACACTTTTAAGTACATTCCTTTGATTTGTACATTAATATTCTCCAGGCAGGGGAAAAAATAGGACAGGAAGAGGACTCGCTGTAATGCAGGCTGGCCTGGTTGTTTACTGCTCATTATTTGCCCCCTGGGTGCAGTGAGGGCACAGAGCCCGTCCCTCTGGGGACACCTGGCAGGGCTCTCCCCACAGGACACGTTCTCACACTTGGGTTTCACTGCCACCATCTCCTCGGAGCTGCCCACCTGATCCCGGCAGAATTCCCTGGGAGCCAGAGGCAGCTCCAGCGGCCAGGCAAAGGCAGGGACAGACGATGGGGACAGGAGCAGGCAGCCAGGCCCTGGCAGCAGCAGCTCTGCCTGGAAGGCTGCCCCGGCGGGGTGGAGCAGACCTGCAGCAGTACTGGGATAATTCACTGCTGAGCTGCCGTGTTCCTCAGGGCAGCCCAGCCAAGGCTGGCACAGGGCTGGCACAGGGCACCTGCAGGCCCACCCACCCTGGCCTGGCACAGCCCCAGCCCTGCACACCCTCTGTGAACCACAGAATCACAGAGTGTGGAGGTCGGGAGAGACCTGCGAGATCATCGAGTCCACCCCAGCCCCAACACCTCACCTAGATCATGGCCCCAGTGCCACATCCAGTCTGCCCTAAACACACCCAGGGATGGTGACTCCACACCTCCCCGGGCAGGACATTCCAGTATTTAATCACTCTTTTAGTGAAAATCTTCTTCCTAATATCCAACCTGTATTTCCCTTGACGCAGCCTGAGAAAGGAAATGTTCTGGGCAACAGCAGCCCACCCCCAGCGCTTAAACACGAGGGCTTTTCAACAAAATCTGGATCCAGTTCACTCTGAGGACAGGAAGGCCCAAAGGAGGCCCAGTCCTGCCTTCCCCTGCTGGGCTGTCCTTGAGCATGAACCCTTCCATCCCTCCATCCATCCCTCCATCCCTCCATCCATCCATCCATCCATCCATCCATCCATCCATCCATCCCTCCATCCATCCATCCATCCATCCATCCATCCATCCCTCCATCCATCCATCCATCCATCCATCCCTCCATCCATCATCCATCCATCCATCCATCCATCCATCCCTCCATCCATCCATCATCCATCCATTCATCCATCCATCCCTCCATCCATCCCTCCATCCATCATCCATCCATCCCTCCATCCATCCCTCCATCCATCATCCATCCCTCCATCCATCCATCCCTCCATCCATCCATCCATCCCTCCATCCATCCCTCCATCCATCCATCCCTCCACTCATCCATCCCATTTCTCAGCCTGGACAAGCAGCAGCTAGCTGAGGATCCAGCCCAGCACCTTCCTTTGGAGAGGTGGGAGCAGCTCAGCCCCAGCCCAAACCCTCAGGAGGGCTGAGAGGGAGAAAAGGACCAGAGCATCTGAGATATTCCACAAGAGCATCCCAGCTGTTCCTCTCCAGGACCGCCCCAGCTCATCCTTAACCCACCTGGAAAGCTTCGTGACCTGCCCAGCACAGCACCCCAGAACAAACATTCACTCTGCCTCACAACAATTCTGTTCTAGTTCTGCTTGACCAGCAGAGATTTATCCCAATTATCACATCATCCCCGGAAAACAAAGATGCTGCCATGAAATGCAGATGGGAAGGAGAAAGGCGTTCTGTGAGGAGGGAGGAATGCAGGACATGACACACTCCAGACTCAATGCCCTCCTTGTAGGGAGACACTCAATGCATCATTGCTGATCAATTGTTCTTTCAAGTCACTTTTGTATTTATGGGTGACTGAGAAAACACTTGAGCTAGCAAAATAACTCACATTTGTTTGCACAGACAAAACCAAATTTAATAATGCAGCCCTTTTTTTAAAAATAAATAAAGTCATGCATTACAAAATGTGCATTTAGAGTCATTCTCTGTAGAAAATTCACAGCATGAACTCCAAAGTGCTCCTTTCCCTCCTCTGAAGTGAAAACCTTTTCCAATGTGTGCGTGATGCACGTCATTCTCCACTAATAAAAGAAGCAGCACCTGAACTTCTGCTGCTCCTACAAATTTAAATTCATAAATGGCAAAGGCTCCATTCAGCTCCCCAGACCCAGAGCAAGGTCCTGGCAAAGCCTCTCCTCAGGGAGCAGGAGATGGCTGGAGATGCCTTCTGCCAACCCAAGGGGCTGTTGAACAGATTTGTGGGGTCTGAGGAGCCGCGGGGTGAAGATGGGAATTACCAGGGACACCGCCGGGCCTCAGATGCTTCACAGCAGGAGAGAAACATTCCTTGGGAACTCTGAACCGTGTAAAAGCACTGACATACCCCTGGAGAGGAAAGCTAAAGGGTTTTTTCTCGAGATAATGCGCTGAGATTCAGTCCAAAGAACACACTCTGAAAGCACAGCCATTACAACGGCTGGAAACCCATCCTGCACTGTAACACCCCCCAAAACAGCTGGAATCACTCCTACCTGCACCAAGGCTCCTTCCCAGACCAGTCCCCTCCCCATCCTGCTCCTCTCCCATTTATCTCTCCCTCATCAGCCCCCACTAATTGAGGGATTTCCCTACAGGGGGTTGACTCCCCCCTGTCAGGGCTCCCCCCTCAGCCCCATTTCCCCTCCTGCTCCCTCCCGGGACACGCTGGGTGGCACTGGGGACATTGCTGGGTTCTCCTTCCTCGCTTTATCCCCCCCTCCCTTCCCTGTCTTTTCCAAAGGGAACAACACCGAATCCCTCCTGTATTTTGGTTCAAAACATCGGTGTTTTGAACGTTTCCGTTTGAGGGCCAGTTTTGTCAGGGAACAGCCAAAGGTGCTCAAGGTGTCCCTGTTGTCGTTATCCCAACGCATGGCCTGGCACCAGGAACCCCAAAAGTGCTGGGAAAAGCAGCAGGAGCTGCTGCCACAGCGGGAAAGGGGAAGGGAAGGGGAAGGGGAAGGGAAGGGAAGGGAAGGGAAGGGAAGGGAAGGGAAGGGAAGGGAAGGGAAGGGGAAAGGGGAAGGGGAAGGGGAAGGGGAAGGGGAAGGGGAAGGGGAAGGGGAAGGGGAAGGGAAAGGGAAAGGGAAAGGGAAAGGGAAAGGGAAAGGGAAAGGGAAAGGGAAAGGGAAAGGGAAAGGGAAAGGGAAAGGGAAAGGGAAGGGTCCCACAGGAGCACATCCAGCTGGGGAAAGATGCTGAGGCTCTCCCAGCGATTCCCCTCATCTGCTCTGCCTCCAGGAGTCCCATCTGCAGCAGGAGATGACGCCTCTTGCCCAATCCCTTGAATTCCTGCAGGGAATTCTCCGCAGCAGGGACGGGCCCACTGTGTCCCTAACCAGAGCCTTGGGCAGTGGGGTGGGATTGGGGCTTTCCAGCCCAACTAAAGCCCCAAACAGCACCCACCAAGCCCAGCCCAGCTGGCACCACACCAGAACCAGCAGCCCTCAGGTGCTGCTCTTCACCTTCCCTGCACTCCTGGAAAATGCCTCCAGGACTATTCTTGTGGTTCCTTATGAATCTCAATAAAAGCCCAATCCTGCTAATGTTGCAATCATATATAATCGTTAATTTATATATATTTTTGTGTGTGTGTGTGCCCTGCGTTTAATTTTGCCCCCAAATGCTCTTAGGGGATTTGCACAGTTATTTTAATAGTCCTAATTTTAAATTCATTTGAAATGCATTTATGCACCTTTAGACTGAACCCATTCAGGCATTTACACCACAGTAATGAATTGTAGGACAGCGCTGTAGACACAGAAAGAAATTCTTTCCTTCTGTAGAGTTTGTATTTCGAAATTCAATCGTGGGGTTCATTGGCATGCAAAGAGTCCAGGGACCTTTGTTAAACGACGACATTTAATGATAAATGTTTGAGAAGATGCACACAGAGAAAGTCTCTCCTATTTGAATGTCAGGAAATTAGAAATATTCTAATGAATTCCATTTTTTTCACATCTTTCATCAAAGCCTTTGTAAAAAAGGTCACTATCTTCACTTGTTATTTTAAAAAGCCTCCTGCAATTTGCCTTCCTGCCGTAATTAGAGGGAAAGTTCCCACAGCAGCACACCACAACAATCCGGGGGGACTCTTCTTCCTCCGGATTGTCAACAAATCTCAGCATCCAAAGGCAAAAATGATGAATTTCAGAGGCATAATGAGGCCGATGGTCACAGCCAACATTACATAAAGTATTTACATTTCATGCTTTCTCTGAACTGGGTGCTCCCTGAAGTCTGGCAGCCTGAATATGCTGAGATGAATTATTATTTTATTGACATTTTCAAACTACTCCTCTCCATTTTTTTTTTCCTCCTTTAGACAAAACTGTTTGAAACCCCTGTGCTGGCTCTGTCCCACATTTCAAAGAGGCTCCACTCCTTGCTGCGGTGACTCCCAGCTGCAGGAGCTCGCTCTCAGCCAAGTTTTTCATCTCCTTATTGCTCATTCAGGTTCCATCCCAGCCCCAAGAAATCCGGGAGCTGTTGCATGGCAGGGATCTTTGATGGCTCCGGGTAGAGCTGCTTTAATGCAGAATCACAGCCAGCCCCTTGTCCCCTCCCAGGGCAGGGCAGGGCTGTCCCCAGAGCAGGGCTGTTCCCAGGGCAGGGCTGTCCCCAGGGCAGGACAGGGCTGTCCCCAGAGCAGGGATGGGCTGTCCCCAGGGCAGGACAGGGCTGTCCCCAGGGCAGGACAAGGCTGTCCTCAGGGCAGGGCTGTCCCCAGGGCAGGACAAGGCTGTCCTCAGGGCAGGGCTGTCCCCAGGGCAGGGCAGGGCTGTCCCCAGGGCAGGGCAGGGCTGTCCCCAGAGCAGGGCTGTCCCCAGGGCAGGGATGGGCTGTCCCCAGGGCAGGACAAAGGCTGTCCCCAGGGCAGGGATGGGCTGTCCCCAGAGCAGGGCAGGGCTGTCCCCAGGGCAGAACTGTCCCCAGGGCAGGGCTGTCCCCAGGGCAGGGCAGGGCTGTCCTCAGGGCAAGACAAGGCTGTCCCCAGGACAAGGCTGTCCTCAGGGCAGGGCTGTCCCCAGGGCAGGAAAAGGCTGTCCCCAGCCCGGCTGATCCTGCTGGGGGCACCTCAGTCCCACCCAAATGGGATATTTAGGGTTTATCATGGACAAAATGCACCTCCAGCCCTGTTGGAAGCAGCTCAGAGCAGCTGTGGCTGCCCCTGGATCCCTGGCAGTGCCCAAGGCCAGGCTGGACATTGAGGGGACAGTGGGAGGTGTCCCTGCCATGGCAGGGGTGGCCCTGGGGGGGGATTTCAGGTCCCTTCCCGCCCAAACCATTCCGAGATTTCTTTCCCTGTCACTTCCAGAAGGCTCCAGCCCTGCTGGGCTCCTGGAGCAGCTCTGTGAAGCCTCATGGAGGGTTTCTTGTGATTACCAAGAAATCAGGCCCTGAACAATAACTCGCAGACATTCCATCTGCATTTGAAAGTCAAGTTCAATCTTCCCTTATTACAGCTGCAAACCCCCTCGCTATCTAATTCAGATAAAGTAACAAAGCTGCACTTCCAGTGATTGGAACTAAATGCAGTTAACCTTAAAAAGTCACTTTTACAAACAGAGCAGATTTATCTGGATTTAAATTTTAGTTCTTGTGCAACGGCTTAAGAGCAGGTTCCTCCCCATTATTCAATTTAACAATAATAATAAAAACCTCCATGACAACTGTAACAAAAAGACTCTGATAACGCCTGGAACCTTTTTGATAATGAAACATCCAGTTTCCCTGGTTCAAGCACAATTCCCCAGGGAACATTTGAAGAAAAGATACAGAAGAACTGTCGCCTCCCAATTGTTAAGGTACAGAACCAGGGCTGAGCACGGCACATGGGAGGGGAAAAAAATGAACTTTGAGCAAAGCTAAAGAAGAAATCATGGGCGGGAGAGACGAGACAATTAAACCGCAGTGTTCATTAATTAGAGTCATTAACATGGGCAAAGGGGAAGGGCTCCCAGGCCGGGCTCAGGGTGAGTTTACCCCCGAGGGGACTCCGGTGTCATTGTGGGGTGCACTTGGGATGCCAAAAAAAGCACCAGGAATCCCCCGGGTCAGGGAATAAACGCAGCAGAGGGTTGGGAAGTGCCAAACCCCACAAGGGCTGGGAGATCAGGGATGGGCTCCAGCACAGGGAATTTTCCTTCCGCACAGCACACGAGCATCACTTCTCACCACTTAAGGTTTTATTCGTCAGCTTTTTGTACCAACGAGTGTTTTTACATAGAGAGCAGGAGATCTCTTTACTTTTAATGTGTCTCCCTTCATTTCTCAAAGCGCCCAAATGAACGAAAATGTTTAAATTGCCTATAAAATACGCGGGTCACAAGGTTAGGTTCTTTCCTGGGCTGGAGAAAGGCGTGGGAAATGTGCTGAGCATCTCAGAGCACGTCTCACTGCTGTAGCCATTGTGTTTGGGTGACTTTTAATATCCCAGCTCCTGTAGCCAGGAGTTACCGCGAGAAAATTACAATTTTCCAGTGCCATGAAAATAGCTGTTCAACCACGGGTTTGTGTTCTGGGGCTCGAGGCACCGCTGTGTCTGCAAGGTTTCCCGAAATCTGTATTTTGAAGTAGCTTTCTATCGGAGTAGGGGGCTTTGTTCCCAGTTCGTGAAGCCCGAAGGGTGTGATCACACCTTTAATCAGGCACACGGTCCCGCTGCTCCTTTGGCCCGGATCTGTCCCTTTGTGCCTTTGGGCTGCTGTGTCCCAGGAGCTCGGGGGTGCTGCTGCCCACAGGCGGGCTGTGATCCCGAACCCCACGGCGCAGCTCCTGCCAACAGGGTGAGGATTTAAACGTCCCCTTTGGAGAGGCGGAATGATGAAGCGCAAAGTGCGGGGAAAAACCCGAGTCATGACTAAAGAAGCTGAGAAACCCCCGAGTCATGACTAAAGAAGCTGAGAAACCCCCGAGTCATGACTAAAGAAGCTGAGAACTCGGCTCCAGCCCAGACCAGCGATGTCCCCGCGGTGTGTTGGTCCCCTTGGACATCCACCCCAGCAGTGCCCGAGCCCGGGCTGGGCTTGGCTCGGCAGCGCCAGGTGACATCAGGGACATGTCCCAAGGTGTGCAGGGCTCTCCTGCTGTCACACGGCCATCAGGTGTGTCCCCAAAGAGCCCCCGATCCCTGGGGCAGCTCTGGGGCTCTCCCAGCCCTGCTGACCTCCTCCTGTCCCTGCCCCAGGGCTCTGCTCCCCGGGCGCACAAAGCCGGGGACATTCCCCGGTCCCTTCCCTCGGTGCTGTCCGGCACCAGCGCATCCACCTGAGCGCCACAACCCCAGGACCTGTCCCCGTGCCCGGGGCTGGCACAGGGGCTCAGCAGTGCTGGCACCAGGGACCACCCCTGCCAGGTCCCAGGGACACCTGACAAGGGGACAGCATTCTCCTCCGCAAGAGGGGACACGTCATTGTCACTGCCACAGGTGCCACCGAGTTCCCTCCGCAGAGCTCCGGGAGGAGATTTGGGGCTGTTTGTCCCCAGGGAGGTTTTGGTTGTCCCTGGAAGGACCCGAGGCAAAGCGCAGTGGCCCTCCCATTGCGCTGACAGAGGCACTGCAGGCAACCCCCAGCTCTTTGTGCTCTGTCACTGCGATCATTTGGACGTTTCACTGTGTGTGGGCAGGGAGAAGCCCCGGCTGAGGTCAAACCCCTCCTGGGCACCTTCCCCAGGACAAATGCTTAG
The DNA here is from genome assembly GCA_014839755.1 of Sylvia borin. Lineage (NCBI taxonomy): Eukaryota > Metazoa > Chordata > Aves > Passeriformes > Sylviidae > Sylvia > Sylvia borin. Next base: position 914,881 of record CM025968.1, read on the forward strand.
CACGGCCCTCACTGGGAGGGATTTATACATCACACACGAGTTCTGCTGAGTTACACACCCATTTCTATGACAGGCTCTATTTTATAGATCAAAAAAACCCAAACAATGTCTTCCAAATATATCTGTTCTATCTGTGACGCCTGAAGTGAGGATGAGCAGCATGGCTTTAAAATAAACCGGGAAGGGCTTTGTGGGTTTGGCATCTGCCAAAGGATTCAGGTTCAATAGCACAGACACCACTTTGCCAACTGTTAAGGAAAACAGATTCCAGTTGTACCACATTTTGCTTGATTTATGTGAGCACTGGGAGAAAGATGAGGGGGGGAAAAATAACCTGCAAAGAAAAAAAAAAAATTTTTTTTTCCCTTGTTTTGCCGTTCTGACCACGAACCTGCCAAGTTTGAGAGGCTGCAGGAGCTGAGCACAGGCACAGGCAGAGCCTGCTCCTGGGGATCTGCCACACATCCCTGGGCACCGGGAGGGCACTGGGCTGTCCCTGGGCACCAGCAGCATCCCTGGGGCTGCTGGGGCTCATTGGGGAAGCTCACGAGAGCAAGGAGTGGGATAAATACCAGCTAAAAATCTCACCTCTGCTTCCCTGGGGTTAGCCCAAGCGCTCTCCTGCTGCAGCAGGGCTCAGGCCCTTTTGAAATCAGGCGTTGTCTAACCCAGGCCTGGCAGATCTCCTAGGATACAAGACTCTGCAATATAAAGCAGGTCCCAGAGCAGCCCTGGGTTTGCTGCTGCTCCTCATCACCCCCCAGGAGAAGCAGCCCCAGCAGCCCCTCCTGGCACCCAAACAAGGCTGGGGAGGATCTCTGTCCAAATTAGGGATAAAAAGAACTCTGCTAAAGGGCCAGGAGGGAGCAGCTCTCAGGCCTCCATCCCCAGCACAGCCTGAGCCCATTAGAGCCAATTCCACTCTCCCAGTGCTGCCTCTCCCTGCCAGGCCATTTCCTCCCTGCTTTCTATTTTTAAAATTGCTCCAGCTCCTGAGAGTGTTTTGTTCAGTGCAGTGACAGGCTGTCACTTACCCGGACGCGCCCCTGGCCCCTGCTCAGCAGCCCAGGGAATTCAGCAGCACTTGGACAGACCCTCGCAGGCTCCCTGCAGGCAGGAGGAGCTCTGCACTGCACCACTGCGCCCTGGCACAGGGGGTCCTGGAATGGGTGGGGTTGGAAATGACCTCAAATCCCACCCATCCCACCCCTGCCATGGCAGGGACACCTCCCACTGTCCCAGGTGCTCCAGCCCCAGTGTCCAGCCTGGCCTTGGGCACTGCCAGGGATCCAGGGGCACCCCAGCTGCTCTGGGAAGAGGGAGAAGCACCCACAGCACACACAGCCATTGCTAAAAAATTCATTATGGCGAAGCAGCAAGAGGCAAATCAAAGCAATATTTCTCAGTGAAGCCCTGCCTGTCTGTCCCAGCCCTCGCTGCACACAGGAGCCACAAATCAGCCCCAGGAACTGGTGGCATTTTCAATAAACCCAGTCTGGAGCAGGGCTGTCACCCCTCAGCTCCTCCTGCAGCCTGTCCTCGCTGACACACAGCTGCTGTGGCAGGGCTCAGAGCAGCCCCAGCTCCACTCCAAAGGCTGCACTTCATCCCGGAGCTCTTCCCCAACCTCGGCGCTTCCACGGTCCCAAGGAACGGCCCCACTCCAGCTCTGCACGTGGGGCTGGGCAGGGTTTCCTGACGGCCAGGAAAGAGCCATGGCAGCCGCAAATCTGAGGCTGGGGGCTCCAGCAGAGGGGCACACCCAGAGCCAGCCCCGGGCTGTGTCTCCAGCCCCACAGATGGCACAGCAGAGCCCCGGCACACAGCTGAGGGTCAGCACCAGCCTTTTACTGCAGGTGGGTGAGCACCAGCCCTCCACTGCAGGTGGGTCAGCACCAACCTTCCACTCCCAGGTGGGTCAGCACCAGCCTTCTACTGCCAGGTGGGTCAGCACCAACCCTGCACTCCCAGGTGGGTCAGCACCAACCTTCCAGTGCCAGGTGGGTCAGCACCAGCCCTCCACTCCCAGGTGGGTCAGCACCAGCCCTCCACTCCCAGGTGGGTCAGCACCAGCCCTCCACTCCCAGGTGGGTCAGCACCAGCCCTCCACTCCCAGGTGGGTCAGCACCAGCCCTCCACTGCAGGTGGGTCAGCACCAGCCCTCCACTCCCAGGGGCAGCAGCACAGGCTTGGCTGGGCACGAACAGGACATTTCACAGACCCATTCCTCAGTGATTCTGTGCTCAGAGTTATTTGATTCTCTTCTGAAATGCAAGGAGATCCTTCCTGAGGAAATAAGCACGGGGCGGGAGGCTTTTTTTTTAAACAACAATTCAATTCCCCAGCAAAATGCATTTTTCACAGGTGGGAAAAAATTGTATTTGGGATTTATTTCATTCCTTCATGGATTTAATGCTCTTCACAGTTTACCACGTCACTGAGATATTCCTGAAGAAGGAAAGTGGCTTTTCCAGGGACTCCATTTCCTCTGCTCCTGTTTCACGGTGAGGTGTTGGAGATCCTGGTGTGGTGGAGAAGGGTTTGTGCAGCCCTGGGATCCTCCCTGGGGCTGGACGAGCCCAGGCCCTTCCTCATTTCCTCATTTCCAGTTTAGCCAAGCAAGAGCAAACGAGCTGTGACTCCCTCAGGGCTGCTGCCACCCCGGGCACTGCGGGCAGACGGGGAATTCATCTTCTTGTGTCAGCTTCCAAACTCCTGGGAGGTCCAAAAGCCCCTCACTGGGACACCAGCATTGTGCTGCAGGAGGGGAACAGGCAATGAGCTCCCAGCGCAGAGAATCCCAGGATCCCTGAGGCTGGGAAATCCTCCCAGCCCATCCAGGCCAAGCTGTGCCTGATCCCACCTTGTGCCCAGCCCAGAGCTCTGGGTGCCACGTCCAGGAATTCCTTGGGCACCCCAGGGATGGGGATCCAAACCTCCCTTCCACTTGTCCAGCTGGGGAATCAAAACATCTTCTCCTCCTTTGGAAATGCTCCACTGCAGCCAGAGCAGACACAACTCCAAAAGATCTTTTCCTTTGCATCATCATCCATGGAATGGGTTGGCATGGAAGGGCCTTAAGGATCTTCCAGTTACTCGGAGATTTTTCTGTGCTGCTGTCAGATAGAAAAACTACAAACCCACAAAAAGTCGTTTAATTAATTTTTATTGTCAATATAATTTCGGTGCATTCGAGCCCTGCCTCAAAATTACCTGCTTTAAAAATCACTAAACCATCTCTATTAGTGCTGGATTTTATTCCTGCAAAAATAACAACTTCCTGCCAAATCTGAGCTGACAGTTTGTCTTTATTTTTGTCGTTATTCCTGCCATTTTTTATTAAATGGAATTTGGCCTTGATCCTATCCATTAGGGCCGGGGTTTGATGGGATCCAAGTCGGGGCACTCCCTCGTGTCCCTGCTGGGGGAGATGCTGTCTGTGCTCTTAGGAGCTGCCAGCAAACCCCAGGGTGCCATCCCAGCCATCAGCAGATTCACCTGGATCTCCCCATTCCAGCACCAAGCTGTGGGTGGCAGGAGGGGTTTGCACAGCAGCAAACGCTGCCCCAGGACAGCAGGACGTGCCTGGGGACAAGGCTGTGCTCTCACACCTGCAGCCAGGCAAGCCGAGCCTCCCTTGGCCAGGAAATGTTGACTTTGACCATTGACTGCTCTCTGTTTCTCTCGAGACACCAAAAATAAATTTGTATTTCCAAAGCTCTGGTGGAGCACAACACGTGTTTATAGATTTATTTCGGAAGGAGATTGGTGTGATGTTGATGGCCCCATGAACAGGGGGGTGCCATGGGGTGCACAGGGGGGTCCCAGAGCCCCCCAAAGCTGCGCCTCCCACCTGCAGCTGGTCTGAGCTCTCCTACCCAGGGGTTGGTGTGACTGCCAGCAGAACCTGCCGCCCTTCTGGGGCTCACACCCTGCACCTGCAGAGGGGAAGGATTCCTGCTGTCCTCTCCTCCTCCCCACAGGACAGCCCTGCAAAGGGGCAGCTCCTGCCGTGCCCCAGTGCTGCACAGAGCCCTGGCTGCAGAGCCCTGGCTGCAGAGACGCCACACTCATGGCATGGTGAGCCCGGATTTAATGACACCAAACAAATCCCCATCCTGCTGAATGCATAATTACCCCTGCTCAAATATTAATGACATCAGAAATTTATTAGGAAATGAATGGTGCATGGGCTTGCTTTGCTGTACACAAATCCTGAAATGGCAGGAGAGAAAACCAACGTGCAAAGAACCAGACCTGGGCATTTCCAGCTGAGACAACACAGGGACAGGTCCCTCTGCCTTATCAAAGACACTGGATAAGGAGAATGGGGATTTTATTATTGTTTTCATTTGGGAAATCTTTGGTTCTTTAAAGAAGGGCTATTGTGGCAGCAAACTTCTTGTCGGATTTTTGTTGCCTTGGTTTTGAACACAGGTGCTCCAGACTGGCAATGCACCACTGGGGAGAGAAGTTACAATAACCTCTGGTACCCAGAGCCCTGGGAACGGGGCTGACCCCTGAGGAGCTGCAGCTCCACAGGTCCCACCGCGGTGCACCCACCTCCAAACCTCTGCTCTCCGCATCTGTCCTCGAGTATCAAAGGGAGAGCCAAAGTCTCGCTGTAGGAACATCCCCACTGCATTTGTGTCTGCACAATTGTGTCTGCACAGGCTCTGCTGCTGGGACAGGAGACTTGTCCCCGCAGAGTGTCCTCCTCCCAGCACCCTGTGACCTTGTCCCCGCAGAGTGTCCTCCTCCCAGCACCCTGTGACCTTGTCCCCACAGACACAGAGTGTCCTCCTCCCAGCACCCTGTGACCTTGTCCCCACAGAGTGTCCTCCTCCCAGCACCCTGTCACCCTGCACAGCCCCACACCAGCCCCTCCACGGTCTACCCTGGTTCCCATCACAGCTTCAGCCTCTCCTCCCTTCGCTCTCTCCCCACACAGCAGCAGCCCAGCCCAAGCACAGCCTGTTGCTGGTGCTGCTGAAGCCTCTGAGGTGGCTCAGTATTCCTGGACCACATCTTTTCTCTGTTTATCACTCGTGATGGAATGTTCTGAGCCCTAGGATCATCTTAGTGGCAGCCAGGCAGGATCCAAGAGCCAAAGAGGCAGGTGACAGGGACACAGAGGTGCTGAGCCTCTCCTCACCCAGCACAGCCCAGCACGGCTCTCCCCAGCCCAAGCCCTGGGCAAGAGCTTAAAGCAACAGCTCCATTTACAGCAGAAGTACATGCCACAATAATATATTTGACTATCTACCTATTTATACATAAGAACAGCCGCAGACACAGCCCTGCTCAGGGGCAGTAAGCAGGACCATCATCAGGATGAAATCTTGTGACCTGGGACTGCTCCAAGCCCTCCCCTCCACCCCCACAGCTCAGGCCACGCTTTTCCCAAAAACCCAGACCGAAATAGAGCAGCTGGATGTGCCCTGAATGTGCAAACACTGGACCTGCACCAGCTCAGGCAGCACAGGGCGCCGGGAAGGGACGTCTCCAGCTCCCTCCTCCTCCCAGTGTCAGGCAGAGGCCAGGCAGCCCAAGTGCTTCAGTGACCCCAGGGCACAGAGAGGTGATCTCCAGCCAGGAGCACGTCCCAGGGCTCTGGGAACGTTTGCCAGGCTCCTTTGGAAGGGCTGGGAAGGGAGGCACCGGCCGGCATCCCCCGACAGCTGAGGGATCCGAGAGCCCAGCAGCCACACAGCATCTCAACGCTCTCCAGATCCCAAATGACACAGCAAAAGTGTCCTCAGCACCACAGCCTCAGCCACAGGGGCTGCCCTCTGTCCCCCAGGGGCACTCTGTCCCTGCAGCAGGGCTGGCATCCCTGTGGGTGCTCAGGTGTGCCCGGGGTGCCCCATCCTGCACCTGACACCGGCTCTGCTGCAAAGGGCTTTGCTCCAGAACACAGCCCATGGGGCTGCACACCCCCTGAGCACCCACCCTGCACCCCTGAGCACCCACTGCACCCACCCTGCACCCCTGAGCACCCACCCTGCACCCCTGAGCACCCACTGCACCCCACAGCACCCACTGCACCCCCTGAGCACCCCTGAGCAGCCAAAGAACAGGGCACACCCAGCCCGTGGTGGCCCTGGGGACATGCAGAGCTCCAGCCCTGACACCAAGAACTGTCCCAGTCCGTGCTCCTGGTGCAGCAGCCGGGGCCCAGAGCTCTGCAGGGCTGGGGGAGCACAAGGGGAGTGCCCAGGGAGGAGCTGCCCCTCGGCTGGGGCAGGGCCAGCACCTTTCCCTGCCCACAACAGGAGCAGCTTTTCCTGCCCCAGAACAGGAGCACCTTTTCCTACCCCACAACAGGAGCACCTTTTCCTGCCCAGAACAGGAGCACCTTTCCCTGCCCACAACAGGAGCAGCTTTTCCTGCCCCAGAACAGGAGCAGCTTTCCCTGCCCAGAACAGGAACAGCTTTCCCTGCCCAGAACAGGAGCACCTTTCCCTGCCCAGAACAGGAGCAGCTTTCCCTGCCCCACAACAGGAACACCTTTTCCTGCCCCACAACAGGAGCACCTTTTCCTGCCCCAGAACAGGAGCAGCTTTTCCTGCCCACAACAGGAGCAGCTTTTCCTGCCCCACAACAGGAGCACCTTTCCCTGCCCCACAACAGGAGCAGCTTTTCCTGCCCCAGAACAGGAGCAGCTTTCCCTGCCCACAACAGGAGCACCTTTTCCTGCCCCAGAACAGGAGCACCTTTCCCTGCCCAGAACAGGAGCAGCTTTTCCTACCCCAGAACAGGAGCACCTTTTCCTGCCCAGAAGAGGAGCACCTTTCCCTGCCCAGAACAGGAGCACCTTTTCCTGCCCACAACAGGAGCACCTTTCCCTGCCATCAAACTGGGGATGGTGGTTCACAACAACGAGGCTGCCCTCAGCAGAAGGGCTCAGGAGCTCCTCATGAATCACCAGTGAGGAGCAAAGCTCAGGAAATCCTTGTTCTCCTTTGGGTTTCTCTGTGCCTGGGCACCCTCTCCCCACACTAATGGCCTGGCTAGATTGGATTCCACGCTCTCCAAACAGCCTTAATTACATGCTTCGTATCTCCCAATATTATGATAAAATTCATCACAGTCCAGAGTCTGGGACAGTCAGCATTGTCACTCATTGAGATTAATTTGAATACAACTATAAATAGAAATAATAACATCTGAGCTTATGAAACAGAGCATTGTGCTGGATGGTTCTAATGCCTCCAAGCAAAACTTATTTAATAGAATAAAATATGGGACAGAGTACGTGTAGTTTTGTAGTATTGCTGTTATGAGATTCCAAAGCAGATCAATAATTCTTTCATAAAAATTAATGCCTCGAAATGATCCCTCCATTTGTCATTCCAGAGAGGTCACCTTACTTTGTTTCGAGGAGTAAATTGGGAATTGCACAAGTGAAGCTGCTGGAAATCTGCTCTCCCTGCTCCTGCACGCCCTGGGCCAGCCCCAATTATCCCTGACTGCTGTGCCCATCATCCCTCCCTGGCCTCTCCATGGATGAGCATTCCTCTCCTGCCAGAGCCACTCTCCTTCCAAATGACCCTCTGCAGTCCTTTCTGCCTCCAGAGAGACACTTGAAAACAGATTAAGAGCCAAGATTATTGCTCAAATTGAATTTTGCCTTGTCAAGAAAATGAATTTTACCTCCAAAAACACCGTGTTCCAGAAAAAACCACATTCCCAGCACCTCCAACCTCTCATTAGTGACTCCCCATGTGGAATTCTTGAAGGGAGGATTTTCCTGGCCTTTTATTTATCCTGGGAAAATCAGATTCCACATGTCTGGTGCACGTCAGCCCTGCACAGCTCAGGGGGCTGACACTCATCAGGGCCCCACTAACAGCCAGGACAAATATTGAGGGGCTGCTGAAATGAAACCTCATTAGGGAACACAAAAAAAAAAACCCTTTTTTTTTTTTTTTTGAGAAGAGGCAAAGAATTAAAGGTGGCTGTTTCCTATTTTCAGCTTTTTGTTCCCTTCTCTATGTGAGAAACTGAAAAACGTGGAGTTTCCTGAAATACCTTTTCTAAAATGAATCATTACACTGTTGCCTAAAAAGTATTGTCGTGTTTGAAGTGAGGGGAGGAAAATGCAACCACCAGGTCAGGAGCTCAGCACGAATTAGCATCCAGTGAAAAATCCTGCTGAAATGGGGGAGTTTTCTTCCCCAGCCCCGCTGAGAGCCCGGGTAAATCCCATCAATTAACCTGCCCCAGCATTAATTAAACTGCCCCAGCATCTCCTCAGGGCAAGGGCAGCAAGAGAGGCTCAACACACGGATCTGGAATGGAAATTAAACCCCGTGGAATGGGCCTAGATCCCACATTCCTGCAAGAGACTTCAACTAAGAGAGGGAGGAACAACCAGATTGCAGAGATTTTCCTGGGAATTAAAAGGAGTTTCTAGAAACTGCTCAGGAATTCATCAGAAACCAGACACCTCCGAGGGATCTGTTGGAACCATGGGATCACACACGGTTCTGGACACTCTCACACAGCCCTGCCCCTCCTCCCTGTGCCCGAGGAGCATTCCTGGCAGGAGGAGCAGGCTGCAGGGCTGCCCTCACTCCCTGGAGCAGCTGAGCCCCATCCCACGGATCCCATCCCACGGATCCCATCCCATGGATCCCATCCCACGGATCCCATCCCACGGATCCCATCCCATGGATCCCATCCCACGGATCCCATCCCACGGATCCCATCCCGTGGATCCCATCCTGTGGATCCCATCCCACGGATCCCATCTCGTGGATCCCATCCCGTGGATCCCATCCCGTGGATCCCATCTCGTGGATCCCATCCCACGGATCCCATCCCACGGATCCCATCTCGTGGATCCCATCCCGTGGATCCCATCCCGTGGATCCCATCCCACGGATCCCATCCCGTGGATCCCATCCCAATCCCCATTTCCCTCCCCCAGAGAGCCAGGGAAAAGTGTGTGCACTTGGCAAGAAAAGAGCAGCATCCAGCTCAGAGCTGCACCTTTAAGCTCCCTTCCTTTCCAAATAATCTCATTTTTGTGATTACTGTGTGTGGAGCAGAAGGCAGGACTGCAGCTGTCATCTTCCCCCTTCGGCAGGAAGGAAAGGCAGCCAACACCCCCGGGGAGATCAGGGATGTTCCAACTGACACTCCCAATCTCCCTGTACTCCCTTAGCCCACTTTAGCTGCCAAGGTCCCCGGAGGGGCTCAGGAGCAGCCCCCTCTGGGCCACGGGAGCCACCCCTGATAAAACCCCGCAGCGATTTAGACAAGAACAAAATGAGCCTTGATTGGCTCTTTCAAATTGCATCCAGCGAGGACACAAACCTGAAGCCGCCATTGGTTCACCATGAAAGCCTGTCATGAGAAGTCTGCAGTTCTAAGGGAGCACAAAAACAGGTTTTTCAGCACTAAAAAAGAATCCAGGGCGCTGATATCCCCCCACTGCGTGGTTCTACTTCCACAAAATATGAAACCCCCTGGCGAGGGTTTTATCCTGAGTTCCCTTCGTAGGGAAAGCTACGGCCCTGCAAAGGAGCAGCGTTTGCTCCAAAGCAAAACCAGCAGCCTGAAAACATCCTGCCCCAACTCCCCGGTGCATTTGGAAGCAGCTTTCCAAATTATTTTGGTGTTATTTTTAGGAGAGCTATTTAATTTATGACCGGGCTGCTCTTTCCTGGTGTGCACTGATAGAATTGTGTCGTGAAGGAGTCCCTGCCTTGGACACACACTCGAGTGTTGGTGCAGGGCCGTGTCCACGCTCCAGCAGCCGCAGGCTGAGCCCTCCTGGAGCCCGAGTCCGAGTGCTGCAGCACGGGCAGCCCTGGGCACACACTGCCCTGCTCCCAAATTCCTGCCTGGGAATTCCTCCCCAGCGGGATGGGGATGGCACACAGCCCCTGGAATGGGCACACACTGCCCTGATTCCAAATTCCTGCCTGGGAATTCCTCCCCACCGGGATGGAGATGGCACACATTGCCCTGCTCCCAAATTCCTGCCTGGGAATTCCTCCTCAGCGGGATGGGGATGGCACACAGCCCCTGGAATGGGCACACACTGCCCTGCTCCCAAATAATTCCTGCCTGGGAATTCCTCCCCACCGGGATGGGGATGGCACACAGCCCCTGGAATGGGCACACACTGCCCTGCTCCCAAATTCCTGCCTGGGAATTCCTCCCCAGCGGGATGGGGATGGCACACAGCCCCAGGGGTGCACTCACAGAGGGCTGTGTCACTGTCCCTGCTGCCAGGGCACACGGTGGATGGGGTGAGGGTAAAGAACAGAGATGGAAAATAAAGAGCCCAGCCCGAGGATGGGGCGAAGGTAAAGAACAGGGATGGAAATAAAGAATCCAGCCCGAGGCATCTCCAGCCTCCACCCCGTCCTGGGGAAGCCATGGCCAAGCTGGAGAAGCTCCTGTGCCCTCAGACCTCCAGCCCTGCTCCTCACCAGGCACTGCTGCTGCTCCTCACTCATCATCTTAACCCAAGTTCCCCCAGCAGGTCCCCCCAAGCCCTTGGCAGACACTGAAGCCAGGGGTCAGCCTCCCCTCCCTCAGCCCCTGGGCTGGCCCAGGGCACTTCCACCCCTCCTCACTTCACCCTGGGACCCTCCTGGACGGGTCTGATGAGGCACCCAGCCTCCCTGGCAACTCCTGTGCCCACTCACACGCCCTGGGGGACGCGGCAGGAGCAGTGACCACCCAAACCCTTCAGCTGGGGAAAGGGAGAGGCAGGGTTACAGCTCCCCTGGGCTCCAGCAGGACCCTGTGCCCTCCCCACACTGCTGGAGGAACCTCCAGCCCGACCATTGCCAGGCTCTCTTACCCAAGGAGCAGCTCAGGGGTAAGTGAGGGGGGAGGCAGGGGAGGGACTCTGATCACACAGCAAAAACCCCCCCAGGTGTCATGGAGATCCCTCCCATCATTTTTTTTCACCCCAGGAAAGCTCCTCCAACACTCCCAGCAGTAATTGCACGGCTGAATTCCGGCCAGAGGAGCCCGGCACTGCCTCTCCCCTCTGATCCACCTGTTGGCTTTAGCTGCTGCTGCTCCCAGCCCTCGGTGCTGCAGGCAGAGATAACACAGGCTCCCATGCAGAGAGGAAGATGAACAGCCTGGATGGACGCGGCCCCTCCTGGGGAGGAAGCGCCTGGAGCAGCAGGAGCTGCTGAGGGGCCCTGCTGGGCCCTGGATGGGTTATATATACCCACAGAGATGGATTTACACACATCTTCCCCCTACATCAGGGCACGGCACGAACGCTTCTCTTCCAAGATATCGTCAGAGGAGCAGAAATTCCAGAAGGATTTCTTTGGAGGGGCCTCCACAGAGTTTTTACCCTCCAGATGAGAGGGAAAAAGGCAGTTTGGGCATTCAGCAAGTGTTCAAGAGCCATCCACCCACCCTGACCCAGTGCCCGGGGCAGTAAAACCCACATGACCCCGTGAAAGGAGCCGCCTGCCGCGCTGGGGAATTGCAGAGAGTTCGGAGGTTAACAGGATTTTTTGTGCTCGGTACTTGGTTTTATTCTTTCCACTAACTTAGAGCTTCTCATCCACCCCCACACAATGACACTAAGTTGTTGAACGGGTCCAGTCCTCCTAAAATAGTTCTTTTCTATTTCTCTCTGGCTGAACATGTTCTGAGCTGTGTTTTGAAGAGGACAGCACAATAGGGAACAGTTTTACGGCATGGAGGATCTGCTTCCAGGCGGCTCATCCGAGCTGCAAAATAGATACTCAGTGAAATCCCTCGGTCTGGGCCAGTTCCTGCTTGCTGGATGATCTGGGCAAATCGCAATTTTGAACAGATGCTTAGTCACAATACATTAAAGTATTTCCTTTATACAAATATCACTACATGGAGAAACTGCCTGAATATCTTATTTTCTGCAAACTCCACTATGTAACAAATCAGCAAAGGCTTTGCAGCTACTGTGGCACTATCCAAAAGGCTCCTGGTGCCTCGGTTTCCCTTCTCGGTAGGGAGAGCCCGGGACTAGCTGTGGGATGGGAACGGGAATGGAAGAGCTGCCTCATCCCACCCTCCTGCCTGGGAACCGGGACTCGAGCACAACTTCAGCACGGCTCACGTCCCTCCGAGCGGCTGGGCTCAGGCAGAACGTGAGCTCGGCTTCTCGGCTGCCCGGGGAGCCGGGGCAGGAGGGCGCCGGGCACCGGGGGACACCGGGCACCGAGGGGACACTGGGAATAGAGACACACCGGGCATCGAGGGGACACACCGGGCACCGGGGGACACACCGGGCATAGAGACACACCGGGCACCGGGGGGACACACCGGGCACCGAGGGGACACTGGGAATAGAGACGCACCGGGCACCGGGGGACACACCGGGCACCGGGGGGACACACCGGGCACCGGGGGACACACCGGGCACCGGGGGGACACACCGGGCACCGGGGGATGCCGGCGCTGCCGAAGCAGGAGCTGCACGGTGAAGCCACACAAATCGTGGGAGGTTGAGCACGGCGCTGAATCCGGCAGCGATGCGCTGGGATGTGCCAGGAGGAGAGGCGAGCAAGGCGGAGAGGCTCGATGGTGTTGTTTGGGGGAAAAGGGCCAGGGCAGAGCAGGGGGCAGCGAGAGGCGAGGGCGGCACGGCCCCGCTGGCCTCGGCTGCGGCGGCCCGAGATGGATGGCAGCGGCCGCCAGATGGGAATGAGGCGGCTCGGCGGCTCTGACAGCACCCAGTGCATCTGCCGTGAAAAGCTCACAAGTTTCCAGCTGGGAAAAGCGGGGGATTTCTCCGCCCGCTGCACAAAAATAAAAAATAAAAAAAAAAAAAAAAAATAAATCCCTCCAGCACCTTCCGCATGCGAAGGCGTAGGACAGGGAGCAAAGAACTCCGCTGCTCACGATGCATCTGGTGGCGCTTCTGTCACTGTCACCGCACCCGCGATCGCTGCCGAGGAGCAGCCGGCGCTGGCTGCGGGGCCCGGCGGCTGCAGCAGCGCCCCGGGGGGACACCCCAGAGCCCGGGGGGACACCCCAGCCCCGGGGGGACACCCCCAGAGCCCGGGCCATCAAACCCCGGCCAGATGGCCCCGCACGGCCCTGGGGCAGGAGGATGAGCAGGGTGACAGGTCCCGGTGCCCTGCCAGCCCCCGAGGGGCAGCGCCGGCAGCGACAGGGGCGCGATGGCAGCGCAGCCGGGGGAGAGGCGAGGAGGGGGAGAACGGGCAGCGCTGCAGCGCATCTCCCCCGCACACACACACACACACGGCTCCTCTCTAATCCTCCGGCTCTGCTCATCCCTCGCTCCTCCCGGCTGCAGCCGCCCCCGGTGTCCCCGCTCCGGCGGCCGGGCTCGGGAGGGAGCCGGGACCTGACCCGGCCGGGCGCTGGGGGCTGGGGCTGCCCCGCACAGCCCCGGCTCGGCCGGAGAAATCCCCTCCTGAGCCTGTCCCGAGCGTGTCCCGAGCCCCGGGCCGGGGCGGCCGCGGCCCCTCCAGCGGTGCCCAGCCGGCCAGGGTTCGGTGCGCGGAGCGCTCCCGCTGCCATGCCGAGCCCCGCATCCCGCATCCATCCCCGCCGAGCCACGGCTGCTCTAACGCCAACCCAGCGCAACCAGCGCCTCTTCTCTTCTCTTCCATTTTTTTTTTCCTCCTTTCCCTCAGGCATTGCTTCGTGCAAATGGGGCGATAAATCCAGAAAGCGCCACGCTCCGCGGAGAAGGGAGCCGGGGAGGGGAAGCAGCTGCTCGGAGGGAGGCGGATGGATGGAGCACCTGGAGAGGCACAGGGGGAGCGGCGAGCGGCGGAGCCCCGCGGCACGGCCCTACCTGGAACAGGCGGAGGATGTTGGCCACCATAATGGACACGGAACTCCCCGACGCCCCGATCACTCCAACTACTTTCTCCGGCTTGACGAAGACGGGCGGCTCGCCGTTGGTGCACCTCACGTCGGAGGTGTCCTTCTGGATGAGCGCCTGCACGAAGGTGAGGGACTGCTCCAGCGCGTAGGTGTCCCGGGAGCAGGTGTCCAGGATGCGGGCGCCCAGCGTCACGTTGGGCAGCAGCTCCGGGTCGCTGTTGATCTGGTCCAGGGCGTAGAGCATCGCCTCCAGCCTGTGGATGCCGTTCTCCTTCTTGATGTCCCCGCAGGGGGAGCCCGGGGGGCCCTTGGCGTGCACGGGGAAGAGGCCGCCCAGGGTGATGTCCCCCTCCAGGCGGATGGAGTGGGGCGCGTACATCTCCTGCCCGCGGGCCGCCTCCCCGAGCAGCAGCTCCAGCAGGCAGCAGGGCAGCTCCAGCAGCGCCAGCAGCCGCAGCACCCTGCCCGCCCGGCCCATGGTGATGCCGCCGCCGCCCCGGCAGCTCCCCGGGGGCCGGGCCGGGATGGGGCGAGGGCCGCGGCTTCGGCCGCTGCCACCCTGGCCCGCCGTGCCCTGCCCTGCCCTGCCCGCCGCGCTCCGGCACCGCCACTGGCACTGGGGGAGCGCCGGGCGCCGCTGCCGCTTTAAACGGCCGGGGCCGCCCGCCCCCAGCCCCGCCCCGCCCGCCGCTGCGCAGCCCCTCCGCACCGCCCCGGCCCGGGCCCCGCACCGCCGGGAGCCCCGCACCGCACCGCCGGGAGCCCCGCACCGCCGGGAGCCCCGCACCGCCGGGAACACCGCACCGCCGGGAGCCCCGCACCGCCGGGAACATCGCACCGCCGGGAGCATCGCACCGCCGGGAGCATCGCACCGCCGGGAGCCCCGCACCGCCCCGGCCCGGGCCCCGCACCGCCGGGAGCCCCGCACCGCACCGCCGGGAGCATCGCACCGCACCGCCGGGAGCATCGCACCGCACCGCCCCGGCCCGGGCACCGCACCGCACCGCCGGGAGCATCGCACCTCCGGGAGCATCGCACCACCGGGAGCTCCGCACCGCCGGGAGCCCCGCACTGCACCGCCGGGAGCATCGCACCGCCCCGGCCCGCTCCGCTGGGCACGGCGCTGGGCACGGCCAGGAGCACCGCTGGGCACGGCCCGGTTCCGCTGGGCACGGCAGGACGGGCGCGGGTACCGCTGGGCACGGCGCTGGGCACGGCCGGGAGCACGGGCACAGACACGGCGCTGGGCACGGAGCCGCGCGGTGCCGGCGATGGGCGCTCGCAGGTGTAGCCGCACCCGCCGGCACCGGGGATGGGGGAACCGAGGGAACCGGGGAACCGGGGAACCGGGGTGATTGGGAGGATTGGGAGGATCGGGAGGACCGGCATCCCCCGCCCCCGAGCCGGGGCCGCAGCCGGAGCCTGGCAGCGCGGCTCGGGAGCGCCTGCCGAAGGCGCTGCGCGGGGGATGCTCGCTCAGCCCCGCTAGAGCAGCAGCAGCGGCAGCATCCTCCTCCTCCTCCTCCTCTCCTCCTCCTCCTCCTCCTCCTCTCCTCCGCCTCGCTCTCCCGGCGGGGAGCGGAGCGCCGCGGGCTCCCCCGCTCGCGGGGCCCGGCAGTGCCACCGCGGGGCTCGGGGACAGCCGGGGACAGCCGGGGACAGCGGGAGCGTCCGGCCAGCCCGGGCCGTGCGGAGCATCAGTCCGGATTGTGACCGCGGGGCGACATCCCCCGCCCGCCGAGGTGGGCGCCAATGGAGCGGTGAGGAGGAGGAGGAGGAGTTTGGATGTAACCCCGCACTCGCAAACCCGAAGGAATGCAGCTGATCTCGTTCTATTTTAGGAGCTCCAGACCCATTTTTCTTCTGCACGCCCAGATCTGGAGGATGCTGGAACAGCCTGGTTTTGCTCCCTTCACCCCGGAACTCCGCCATCCAAAGGGACACCACCTGTTGCCGTTCCTTCTGCCCAGCAAATCCATCCCCTGCACGTTCCCAGCTCAGGCTAGAGCAGAATGCAGCTCTCAGGTATTCCCGCCAGACCAAGCACATTTTTCTGGAGACAACCTTTAATTCCTCCTTCATAAAGAGCAGAGCAGGTGTAGCTGCTGTTCATCACCTGGTTCCTAACACACTCTGGACCAGCAGAGTTTTATTATGATAAATAAATATTATCGTAGTATTATAATATTATAATTAATAAATATATTTATTATTTGTTACCAGCAGAACTCCATGTGCAGTAACCTGCCCAGTCACAGGATCACAGGGTGCATTGGGAAGCCTGGCAGCTCCTCTTGGAGTAATAGCACATGTACCAGAAGGAAAGGACAGAGTTTTGCAGTATGCAGATATCTTTATTCCTTTCTTGATCTTATTGGTTTAAGCCCTGAGGCATGAAAGATTATTCTAATTACATCACAAAACTTGATACAGCAATCATTACTCTGGATGCTCCTGATATCCACAGAAGTGCCCAGGCCTGAGGCTGCTGTCCCAGCAAGGATCACTGGTCATCTGAAAAATCCTGTTTATCAGTTTTCAGTTTCCTGCCTTTAAGCTGAACTCCTCAGATTGGCAGTTCTCCCCTTCTCACTGTACCTGAGCTCCATCCACTCTGTGCTCTGAGCTACCTACACCCAATCTGGCCCTCCCAGACAGGAAACTAAATATAATAACAGCCTGTGCATCTCTCACTGCTGTGTTTTCCTGGGGAGAAATACCAGACTCGATGATCCGAAAGGCCTTTTCCAACCAAAACCGTTCCGTCATTCCGTGATTTCCTTGGGATTGCTGAGTACCTGGAGTGAGGCAGTGCTGAGTAAACCCAGCAGTGAGCGTGTCACAGCTGTGCTGAGCAACAGTCCCTGTCCCTCTGCACCTAAAGGATCCCTGCCAGCCCACCTGGAGAGCCACGCTCAGAGCATCCAACACAGAGCCACACTGGGCATTGATCACCCAGAGCACTGAACACAGAGCATTGAACACCCAGAACACTGAACACCCAGAGCATCCAACACCCACAGCATCCAACACAGAGCCACACTGGGCATTGAACACCCAGAGCATTGAACACAGAGCATTGAACACCCACAGCATCCAACACAGAGCCACACTGGGCATTGATCACCCAGAGCGTTAAACACAGAGCATTGAACACAGAGCATTGAACATCCAGAGCATTGAACACCCAGAGCACTGAACACCCAGAGCATCCAACACCCAGAGCACTGAACAACCAGAGCATTGAACACAGAGCATTGAACATCCAGAGCATTGAACATCCAGAGCATTGAACACAGAGCATTGAACATCCAGAGCATTGAACATCCAGAGCATTGAACACCCAGAGCATTGAACACCCAGAGCATCCAACACCCAGAGCATTGAACACCCAGAGCGTTGATCACCCAGAGCACTGAACACCCAGAGCATCCAACACCCAGAGCATCCAACACAGAGCCACACTGGGCATTGATCACCCAGAGCATTGAACACCCAGAGCATCCAACACCCAGAGCATCCAACACCCAGAGCACTGAACAACCAGAGCATTGAACACCCAGAGCATCCAACACCCACAGCATCCAACACAGAGCCACACAGAGCATTGAACACCCGGAGCATTGAACACCCAGAGCATTGAACACAGAACCACACTGAGCATCCAACACCCAGAGCATTGAACACCCAGAGCATCCAACACAGAGCATCCAACACAGAACTACACTGGGCATCCAACACTCAGAGCATTGTACACCCGGAACATCCAACACCCAGAGCATCCAACAACCAGAGCATTGAACACCCAGAGCATCCAACACAGAGCATCCAACACAGAGCCATACTGGGCATCCAACACCCAGAGCATGCAACACCCAGAGCCACACTGAGCATCCAACACCCAAAGCATTGAACACAGAGCATCCAACACCCAGAGCATCCAACAGAACCATGCTCAGAGCATCCAACACAGAGCCACACTGAGCATTCAACACTCAGAGCATCCGACACAGAGCCACACTGAGCATTCAACACTCAGAGCCCACTCAGAGACGCATTCAGAGTATTCAGCACCAAGAGCCACACTTAGAGCCACACTCAGAATATTCAACACCCAGACCATTCAACACCCAGAGCCACGCTCAGCATTCAACACCCAGAGGCACACTCAGCATTTATCACTCAGAGGCACGCTCAGCACTCAGCCAGCAGCTCCTGAGCAAAACTGAGTCATGTGCATTCCCCCACTCAGAGCCAGGAGTGTTCCCCTCTCTCTCAGCCCCAGGAAGGCTGCAGCTGTAACCCTGAGCAGCTCAGGAGCGGGTGGTGCTGCAGGAAAGCAGCACTTTGTGTCAGAAGCCCGTGGGCATGGGGAGGTCATTGCACTGAGATGTTTGTGTTTCACTGCACAGGGAGTCGCTGGTGTGCCCAGCACAGTCACTCGGAGCTCCCAGACCCTGAGCATTCTTACCTTCCACCCCGGGAGCTGTGTCCTCGCTCCTGCACGGGCTGGAGGGCTCCTGGGGCGAGAGTGAAGCGATTCTGCTTTTCTCACCCAAAGAAAGGCCCAGCAGGGAGCTCAGCACTGGGGTTTGATGCACTGGAACCTCTCCAGGCACCCAGAACCAAAGTGCCACCTGTGCCTGTGCACCCACAGCGCCCTGCAGTGCTGGGGACACACTCCATCTCCCCCCGGGGAGATCTGCTTCACAAAAAATACCCCAAACAACCCCCAAAACACAGAACAACCCAAAACTTCCCTGGCAAAATGAACCAAATCCAACGGACAAACCCAGCCCAAGCCTGCTCCTTTTAGCAGACGTTGTTTAGGAGTAAGCACTGGTTAAGCACATCCACGAGAATATTCAAAACCATTTCTTAACTTGCTTGTCAAATGAGATTCAGCCAAATTGCTGCTGGATGAGCAAAGGTTTTGTCAGGTAGGAAGGGGCCTCATGGCTGGCATCCTTCAGGGTGCTGTGTGACCTCCCTCACGGGAGCATCTACTGCCAGAGCTGCTGTACAATTAAACCTTGCCTCTATCTGGCAGAGCAAACCCAGAACCCCCTCAGAGCAGCCAGTGGAAGCAGCCCCGAGAGCCATGGAGCAGCAGGAAGGAAGAATAAAACAATCTTTCAAATCTGGGTGATGTGGCAGAGGCTGCTGCGCAGGCAGAGGTCAGCTTGGACAACTGTAATGGACGTGGTACAAGCAATTAATTTGTTGGGTGAAGTCAGGCTCGGGAAAGCAGCCAGAGCTCCTGCTTATCTGCTGTGCAGAAAATAATGGATTTTGGGAGCAGAGGCCAGTGAAAAGCTCAGATCTTTAACTCGGGGCTTTGTTGTTGCTGTTTAGAAAGAGGAGGTGTCACTGAGGCTCTGGTTTCCAGGGGGGACAGGGGACAGTAAATTCCCTTCAAGGACGTGGTCGCTTGGATACCTGATTTATGTAAGAGAAACATTGTTTTTACAACTGTAGCTTATCGAATTATAAAATATTAAAATATATTAAAAATTATAAATAGATTGTAATTTATAAAATAGATGAAGTTATTAAGTCTACAAGACATTATGGATCATTTCCAAGGAGAAAACCTGCCACGAACACGCTGTGCCTAAATGAAGGATCTGGGCCTAACTCTGTGTTGCAGCCCTGGTGTGACCACGTGGAAGAGCAAAGCACCTCTGAGATCCAGCCCCTGGAGAGAACCATTTCCCTTCCTCTGATGCTCCCCAAGGCCCCCAGCATCACACCCGGGGTTATTTTCCATTTCCAGGCACCTCCCTGGGGCTGTGCCCTGGCTGCTGCCACTGCTTTAGGAAGCCAAAGGCTCCGGGAGGAGGAGGAGGAGGAGGAAGAGGAGGAGGAGCAGGAGGAGAAGCCCTTGGCCATGAGCTGAGGCCAAGCTGGTGACATCCAGCTGGGCTTGGCAGTGCCAGGCTCACCAGTCACAGCTGATCTGACCCTGGACCTCAGTGATTTTGTGACTCTGCAGCAGGCAGTTAAAGGTCAGGAGCAGCTCCCACCATCCCCAGCCCAGGCAAGGAGCAGAGGGGCAGGGGAGGAAGGCCCTTCCCAGGAGCTTTAGGGTGAGCTGGCAGCAGCTGAGGTCCCTGGGGTCACCTCTGCCCCGGGGCCGGGCGTTCCCCACAGCAGCCCCATCAATCCCTGCCCCGGGCTCTGAAAGCCATCCAAGCCTTCCAGAGGGATGGATCAATCCCTTACACAGGAGACACTTCCTCGGAGATCACAAATCCTGCAGGCAGCTCGATGAGATGGGCACTTCAGCCAAATCATTAAACTGCCTGCCAGTCACGGGGAACAATAACTTCTTTCCAAACACTTATTATTCTCTCAGTTACTTATTTACTAAGGATATTTTGATTCGCTTAATGCTTGGAACATCTTCCTCCAGTGCTGAATTAGAAATGATGGGACTGCACATTCAGGATAATTAAATAAGACAGCTTTCTCCAAATAATAATAGTGTTGTAATGTCAGACAATAAATGGGCCCAGCCAGTGCAGGCAGGTCTCCTCCTCCCCTTCTGGCTGTGCTGCCCGGGCTTCTCCAGGGGACAGAGTGGCATTGAAGCTGATGGAATCACTCAGGATGCTCGTGAGAGGCTTTTCCCTCCCAGCCATCAGCGCCCCTTCTCTGTCCTTTGCAGCTCCGCCAGATTTTAAGCAGAACACTTTGAAAATACCTGACGGATTGTTGGTTTCTTTCCCCCCAAAGAATGCCACCAGAAAATGCTTGATATATTCGTGAAAACACCTTTACCAGGTGACGCCTGCCCCAGCCCCTGTTTAGGGGAGGTGGCCCTCAGAGGAGGTGGACACACACCTGACCCTGGTGGAGCTTTGGGCATCCTCCTCCTGCGGCCCCTGGGTGAGAGTGCCCTGGAGCAGCCCCGGCAGCTCCCTGGGGAGCAGCACCCTCCTGCAGGGCCCAGCACCCACCTGGGATTGCTCCGGGGCCAGCTGCGCTCCCCCAGGCCCCAAGGAGGGTCCTCTTGGGATGGGCAGAGCTGCAGGAGCCCCCAGCTCACAGCCCTGTAAACCAGCCCCTGATATTCAGCCACTGCTGCCCAGGAACTAATTACCCTTAATTAGTCTGGTTTTAATGGCAGGGTGTGCACAAAAGCACAGGGGTCCTCCGAGGGGTGGCTTTGGATCAAATCCAGGTCAGGAAGGCTTTGTTTGGAAACTGCTCCCACAGGGGCTGAGCCCACTGCTCCTTTCCTACCGGCCTGAAAACTGGGACACCAAGTCACAGAGCCGCGGAATTCCAGCTGGTTTGGGCTGGGAGGGACCTCGGGGCCCATCCCTGAGCTCCAAACCCTCCCCGTGGCAGGGACACCTTCCACAGCCACACCTTTTCACACTCACGCCTTCCTGGCTTTCACACTGTCCCCTTTGGGGATTTCATGATTTTTGTCAGCTGAAGAGAGGTGGCTTTTAGCAGAGAAGAGAAAATCGTCCTGGGAACTTCACAGATTTTGTTCTTTGCTGTAATAGAGTTAGAGAAGACTCCAGTTCATGTATTTAGGCATGAAATACATTCCCTTTGGACCAGCCCAGCCCGGTTATCCCCGAAGCACTGAACACTGGCTGCTTTTCCCTAATTCTCCACGAGCCCTGATCCCAGGGGAGCCCCCAGCCAGGAAGGTGCTGTGGTACCCAATCCTACCACAGCTGGCACTCTGCTTAATTAGTCCTGACAAACCCTGATAATGAATCATTGAGAATACGAGTTAAGCATGAAATAAAGCAAACAGCGAGGATCTTATGTAATTCTTCCTACTTCGGTGGCTGCAGGAATTGAGTCATGAGATTGTTTTGGAACATTTTATGACACAAGTCAGGAGAGCTCTTTGTAAATGAAGTTTTTAACTCCTTTTCTTTAAGGGCTCTCCATGGCTGTGCAGATTTTGTACGAGTGGAGATCTTTCCCTCAGCTCTTTTATTTATTCCCTCGATGTCCTTCCTCATTCATTCTGTAGCAAGCCTGGTCTGTGCAAGGTTTTGCCCTGAGTACAACAACAGCAAGCTCAGGTAAAAACCATCGACAGCCTGGCCTCCCCAGGCACTGCTAACAGCTCCTTTCTGCAGCTGTGGGCTCAGGGTATGGATTTTTACCTTTATTCTCCTCTTTGATTGACTGGCTCTCAGACAATCATGCCTTTTCCCCGATTTCATGGCTTGCTTTCATGGCCTGTGTCTATCCATGGAATGAATTTTCCCCTGGATCTGTGTGTGTACTCCCTGGTGGGGCTCCAGATGCTGCCTCACCCTGCTCAGCTCAGCCAGGCCGGGCACTCTGCTGGGGCACAGCTGCCTCTTTGATGGCTCCTCTCCCATCCACCCAGCCCGTGGAAAAGCCTCTCCAAGGTGTTTCCATGGCTGGGGACGTGCCCCAGCACCACGGGGCTGAGCTCAGGGTCTACCCAGCAATTTGTGACTCTCCCTCTTCAAGGCTCACTGTGTTTTCCACAGGAAAAAACCCCGATCTACAGGGACTGGGAACATCTCCATCACCCAGGAGATGCTCTGATGATGTTGTTTTGTTCGAGGTGCCTTGTTATGGTAGTGAATGAAATCAGATTTGTCAAACCCCATTTTGGGGCTTTGGGAAATGCAGGTGTTGAACCTCCCCTCTCAGGAAAACCTGGGCTAGTAAGACCTTTCTTATGTTCTTATGAGGTTGCTTGAGCTAAAGGAGAGGAGAAAGCAGCTCAAAACCACCTGAGTTACAGCAGGACAAAATGAAGAGTGTCACTATTGAAGGCTCTTTGTGGGGAGCAGCAGGGCACTGGGGGAGCCCTGAATGAGCCCCAGGGGCCTGGGCTGCAGAGCAGGAGCTCCCAGGGCACGGATTGGGCCTCAAAATAGGTGAGCTACTTTCAGTGGAGCACCAGGGGGCTGGGCTGGGCTGATCCACTTCCACCGAGGTCGATGAAAACTCATTAATTTCAGAGACTGCAGCGTTAATTCGAAGTCTATTGGCAGAGCAGGAGGAGCCAGCGAGGAAAATGCAAGAGCTGGGGACAAGGGAGATGCTGGCAGCCTCCTGACACGGGTCCTGGCGCTGGGGACGGGCAGAACCAGGTGAAATCCCTTATAGGGTGGGCCACAATGGTTACTGGGGGGGGTTTGTGTAGGAAATGCTCCCCCAGCTCCTGGTGCTGCTGCAGGCTCCAGCCTGGCTCCAGCCCTGCAGCCATCCTGAGCACACAGCCCACAGCCATCCCTCCTCTGAACCCAAATAAATACCCCAAAACACAGCCCACAGCCCACAGCCATCCCTCCTTTAGAACCCCATTAAATACCCCAAAACACAGCCCACAGCCATCCCTCCTCTGAACCCCATTAAATACCCCAAAACCACAGCCCATGGCCACTCCTCCTTTGAACCCCATTAAATACCCCAAAACACAGCCCACAGCCACCCCTCCTTTGAACCCCATTAAATACCCTCTGAGCACACAGCCATCCCTCCTCTGAACCCAAATAAATACCCCAAAACCACAGCCCATGGCCACTCCTCCTTTGAACCCCATTAAATACCCCAAAACCACAGCCACCCCTCCTCTGAACCCACTAAGCCCCGAAGCAATCATGAGGAGCAGGAAATTCCAGCCTGCCCCTCTCTCTCCCAGCGGTGGAAGGAGCTGCTCTGTGCCCAGCCCCTTCAGCAGGGATGGGTTTATTGTGATATGCAGAGCTGCAACCCAAAGCTGATACAGATATTGGATCAAACCTTGTACTCCGTGGCAATCTAATTTTATCCTGACATGTTGATTGCTCGCTCTTCAGCTGTGGCTGCTGTCCCAAAGGGGGCTAAGTGAGAGGAGCTGCAGGTTTTTTTTTTAATTTCTTCCTCTCCTGTAAAGAAGATGACAAGAAATAAATTCAGAAGAACACACACAAGAAAAATGTGGGGTTTGTTATTCACGAGACAGCTCCGAGAAGGGAAGAAATTGGAGCTGAGATTTGTGAGGGATGGTACAAGATATGATGGAATTTCTGACTAATAAATCACTGAGAACCATTCCAAGCCAAGGGAGCTGCTCCACGCAGGGCCTTCTGAAAACCACTCTGTGCTGCTCTCCCTGCTTCCAGCGGCTGGGAAATATGGAATTTCCTGGGAAAGGCAGGCCTGTGACTCCTGGCAGACGCTGATGGGGAATTTCCAGCTCGTGGACCAAGCAAAGCCAAGCCCCAGCTGCAGGTGCAGTGTTTCCTCGGGGGTTTGGAGGTGAGGGGTGTCCCTCAGAGCACCAACACCTCCAGGAAGGGTGCTGAGCTTTGGACAGTGGAGAAATTATCACCTGCCCTTTAAAGAAGGACTTGGAGAACATCAAAGGATTTTCACAGATTTCCATGGCCATCAAATCCCAAATAGAAAGCTGAGGAGTGCCAGCAAGGGGCAGAGCACCAGAGTGGACCAGCAAAAACCACAGGAGCCCTTGAAAGCTCCAAAGGAAAGGCAAAGACAGGAGAAGGAACAAGAGCCAGGTCAGCCAGAACACCACCAGCGGCAGATCCCTGGGTGACAAGCACAGCTCCCACTCAGACATTGCTGTATTTTAACACAAAAGGGCCAGAACTAAAGAATTCCCCCCATTTAGGTCTGTTAACTCTGAGCCCTGGGGGCAGGGGAACAGCCCTGGCCCGTCTCTGGGGGCACTGCCCTGGGGGTCACAGCTTCACCTCAGCAAATGTTGGTGCTGCTGCTGGAACAGGAGGACCCAGGGTCAATATTTGCAGAACCAAAGCGCTGCCCTTAATTTCCCTGCAAATATTTAAGAAAAAAAAGTCAAACACCAACTCACCAGCCTGTCAGGAAAACCTCATTTGCACCGCTGACAATCCAGAACTTCTCACTGAACCTCTCTCACTTCTAATAACCCCAAACTTAGAAGTGTTTCTCAATTTTAGCAGCTTTTTTTTTTTTTTTCCTCCTGACCCAGATACAAACAAGCTTTTACTACTGGGAAATGCAGCGTTCCCCCAGCAGTGCTAAACCCATCGTTTATTTTTGTGTTAAAGCAGGAGAGTGTCTCTCCTTCCTCTTTAATTGCCCACCTTGATGGTGCTCTGCATTCTCTCCGGGTTTGTGGTGCCTTAAATTCCCACCCTGAGCTCAGGGTCCAGCTCTGCCTAAATCAAACTGAATATTTAAGACACACCAATGGTGGCTCCGGGTCGGCGTGAGGAGACAAGAATAAAATTGCTTTTTATAAGGCTTTTATTAAAAGCAGATGAATTAAAAGGGTGATGCTGGGCTGGGTGTTAATTGCAGACAGTTAATTTAATTAGGGATGCCTGATGAGCTCGGGACAGGGCTGGCTGGAGACTCTGTGTGGGAGAAAAATCCATGTCCTCAAGGCATCCCCTAACTTTTCTCGTGGTTTGACTCATCACCAATTTTCCTTTTCGTGCTCTTTGGGGGAGAAAAAAGAAAAAAAAAAAAAAAAAAAAAAAAAGAAAAAGAAAAAAAAAAAAAAAAGAGGCATTTTGGAGAAGAGAAGAACAAGTAAAAGACAGGGAAACCCATGAGAGCACTTAGGGAGGAAAAAACCCTCTGGTGCTGCTGCTGGTTCCTGCGCAACTTTTCCATTTTCACCGGCAGCAGGGGTCACACGAGGCAGCTCCCAGCACTCGCAGAGGGCAGAGCCTGCCCAGCCTGGGCTGTGGGGAGCCACAGGAGCCCGCAGGAGCTTTTAGTGTCCTCACCAAGGCGTGAATTCTGAACAGGAATTCAAATCCAATCCCGTAAATCACCAAGTTCCCATCAAAGCAACACCCGAGAGTGGGCAGGATAACTCAGTGTGCCGAGTTAACGTTTGAAATCAGAGTAACCACTGAGGAAACACAGCAAATCTCCTTTATCCTGGCTGCCAGGGAGGAGAATTTTCCTTTCCAAAATGGGAATTTTTGCCATTACTTTATGTCCTTCTCTGTTTTCATGAGGCAAAAGTTATGAAGGCATTTCAAACATGAATTACTTGAAAGCTGCTCAATTCCCGCCAGAGCTACGCTGGGATTCTCTAGATTGGAGTGGTTTGGAGTTCATTTTCCATTTCTACACCAGTGAAACTGCGGATTCCTTCGAATCTGAGGAACATTTGGGGCTGGACTCGATGTCCTTGGAGGTCTTTTCCAGCTGTGATCGTTCTGTGAACACAGTCTGAAAAATCAGAAGGGAAAAACGAGCATCAGTGCATCCCCTGAGGGCAGCAGCCCCATTGCAGCCCCTCTGGTGCTCCAGGGCCCCACGCTGGGTCTCCATTCACCCAGTGCCTTCTCCTGGTGGTTTTGCTGTGTGCTGGGAGTGCCCCAGAGCCCAGACACGGCCGAGTGTGGGGCTGGAGCCTGGGGAAGATGGAAGTGTAAGGAAGTGCAGGAGGATGGATTTACAGAGACAGGAACCACCTGCAGCATCTCTCGTGGAGGAGAGGCCTCCAGAGAAGGTGCCTGTGCTGGAGGAGCAGCAAGCCCTGGGGAGCAAACCCTGGCCAAAAGAGGCAGACCAGGGCAGTGTAACATCTCCATTATGTAAAATCATTTAACTGATGATGAGTGTGGAGTCTGAGTGTGGAATCTGAGTGTGGAATCTGAGTGTGGAGTCTGAGTGTGGAGTCTGAGTGTGGAATCTGAGTGTGGAGTCTGAGTGTGGAGTCTGAGTGTGGAATCTGAGTGTGGAATCTGAGTGTGGAGTCTGAGTGTGGAGCCTGAGGCTGCCATATGAGCAAACCCCACCCAGGCCGGATTGCTGTGACACAAGCATTTGCTGATCAATCCCCAAAGCACCCTTCAGAGGGCACAGCCAAAGCCTTTGGGACAATGGCCTTCTTTTCACTGTGCCACATCAGTTTTCCTTTGGGGGCACGGTTCCTGTTAAAGCCTGCAGTCTCATCTCTGGGAGAAGCCTTTGCCCAGCCCCAGAATACTCAGAGAGGCTTTGTGACCAACACCAAACCAAGGGCCCTGACAGCAGCCTCAGTCTGGGCATTTCCATCACTCCAGCCCTGCTGGCTCCCGCTGGAGCTCGGGCTCTTACACGATTCCTCACTTCGATGCTGGCTCTGGAGCTGCAGAACCCCGCACATCTGGGCACCGCTGGAGGCAGGAGCAGGAAAGCTGCAAAGGCCCTGGGAAGGGTTTGCCCTAAATGTCCCCGTTTCCATCCCCTAAATGTCCCCGTTTCCAGCACGTCCCTCATATGCTAATGGAGTTTCCAGCCTCCCCTTGGGCCGCCCCTCGGCAGCTCCTGGCCCTCCACATGGTGTGTCCTGTGTCTCGGTGTCTCCTGGGAGCCGGGCTCAGCTCCAGGTTTCCCACCCTTTTCCTGTGGGGGCTCCAGGGAATGATGTCGTTCCTCACTGTGCCACTTCCCCTCGGTCTCAGCAATAACAAACCCACTAATTCCCATCGCTCCAAGACACACGAACCATAGCCATAAAACTTGCAAACGGAGGGGACAGAGGGCAGCATGTAAATGTGATTCAAACCCGAGCTGAAGTCACTAAAATCCAATTGAGCTCAAATCTCTTTTCCTCCTTCCCCTGGCTGATGTTTCCCCAAAGCTACTGCCTTGAATCGCATGTGCACAGTCACCCTTCATTTCCATCAGCTGCATTCCCACTGCAACATCCCCACCACCTCCTGCTGCTTCTGGAGAAAATCATTGCACTGGTGAGGGTTTTGTCCAGGTGAGTTCGGAGTGCATGGAGTGACTGAGCAGCCGGGGACGCCCCTGGAAGTGGGAAAGGTTTGCAGGAGTGACACCAAGGAAACGTCTGGCCCCTGTCTCAAAAGGATCTGAGCGTTTATAGAAGCCCAGCAAAGAGTTTGAGCAGCGGTAGCAACCAAAACAAGGGTATGAACTGGGTTTGAAGAAGCGTGGAAGTGTCTCATCAGCCCAAACCTTCCTGCTGGAGCACCAGAGGCACAGGCAGGTGACCAAAGAGGTGACACCTGTGAGGTGGCCGTGCTGGGGTGGCACCAATGCTGCCCCAGGCTTGGGTTATTTCCGGGATTCCAGGCCTAGGGAACAAGAAGGATGTTGGTTAGGCTTGGTTGTCTGCCCCTTATTGCCCAGGAAATGTGGAGTTCTGGCAAACACAGCCTCCCAGTTTGATGGGGGTCTGGTGGGGTGAGAGAATTGACCACAAAGGTGACTCTGAGAACTTCCCGAAACCAACTGCAGAATAATCTCAGGTAACCAGGAAATTGCTGAGATCCTCAAAGATCATCCACCACGGCGGTGGAGAGGCCTTGGAAGGGAATTCCCAGAGCAGCTGTGGCTGCCCCTGGATCCCTGGCAGGGCCCAAGGCCAGGCTGGACACTGGGGTTGGATCACCTGGGGCAGTGGGAGGTGTCCCTGCCGTGGCACCTTTAATGTCCCTCCCAGCCCAGCCCGTCCTGTGGTCCCCCTGGAGAGCACACACCATCAGTCAGGGGTTTGAGCACTCCCATCTCCCCAGGTCCTTGCCTGCAGGGGCAGGGCTGTGGCTGCAGACACAGCAGCACCAACCCCGAGCTCAGGCTGAAATGTGAACCCCTCTGTGCTCCACCAGCCTCCTGCAGAACCCGCCCCAATATCCAAAATTCACCAACGCTGCCTGTTAGAGTTTGTCAGATAAAAACAACTCCTTACCCAACTTAGACCTGGAGCAGGATCACTCCCTCTCACATACAGCTGATTTTCTTCAGCTGGAAAAACACAACGAGTTGTTCCCCAGTGTTTCTGAACTGTTTCCAAAGGTTTCTGACAGCAGCCACGTTCCGAAGCCGTAGCCAAAGAAATAACTGCGCTATTAATCTGGAACTGGCAGTAACTCCTGACATTTGAATTATGTTGCTGAAAGGTGTCTTTTTAGCAGCTGGTAAATAACGATCCCCTAATTACAGATATAAATCTGGGGAGGTATGAATGCGCTGCTGAAAGTGATGAAAACGTTTAATAAAACATGGCCCAGGAATGGAGGATGTGACGAGATGCAGCATCCTGACCCCAGGGCTGTTCTGGGGGTGCTGAGGGAGCCACAGCCCCTGAGGATGGAGACCCAGTGATGGGTGTGAGCGCTGCTGGTAAGTGTCCCAAGAATTCTGAGCAGCCAGAGTGGTGTGGAACCCCTCCTGGGCCATCCGAGTCCTTCTGGCTGCTGCAGAGAAGACATTTATGATGTTCCCTGCTGATAATCAGTAGACTTTTATTAATTTTGTTTCTCCAGTGAAGTTTGATGGTTTTCCTTTTGGGGCCTGGATTTGTCACCTCTGTGATTCAGACTTGTATCATAGATCTCTAATCACAGAAATTGGAAAGAGCTCAAAACTGGAGTTTATTTTTTTAAATGTATTTTTTAAAATCACTTTTTAAAGTTCTATCCCAAGTCAACTGTTTTACCAAAGCCACGGCAGCTTGATCTGAAATGGCTTTATTTTGGTGCTTCACTTTCAGCTTTTTTTGAGTATTACATTTACTCATTATAGTTTTTTGCTATTTTTTGGCAGGGGATAAAGACAAATTCTTTTACTTGAGATTGATTTTTGTTCTGATTGTTGCCTCACCAACAATCCCCAGCAGAGCTCCTCCAGTGGCTTCCAGAACGCAGCACAACCCTGAGACAAAGCTCATCCCAGTGGCTGCATGGAAGAGTTCTCTGAGGGAATATCCTGGAATGTTTTAGGATGGAAGGGACCCACCAGGATCCTCCAGCCCAGCTCCTGGCCCAAATCCAACCCTGCAGCAGTATCCAAACTCTGCTGGAGCTCTGGCAGTGTTCCCTGGGGAGCCTGGGCAGTGCCCAGCACCCTCTGAGGGAAGAGCCTTGCCCAATAACACAACAAAATAACGTGTACAGGTGTATTTACAACAAACTGGGACTACTGACATCGCTTGGGGAATGGTGAGGGACCTTTCTGACTGCTGAGATACAGCCCAGCTCAGGCCAGCCTGGATTCCTGAACTGAGAATTGTAATTAGCAGCCACGACTGTGATTTCAGCCCAGATCTCTATCCCACTTCTACAGCTCCTGAGCCTGGAAGGAAAAGTGCTTCAGGGAACGAGCAGGGCAGTTCATTCCCAAGCTGCCAGTGCAGCTCCTTTCTCCAGCACTACATTCATTAGCTCTGGAGCACAACACCCAAATTAGTCCTTTTTAGCTCCTGCAAAGATTTCCATGTCATGCTCGGGGTGCTCCCGTCTCATTACTGCTGCCTCTTCCCTGCTCCATTACCGATGCACAGGCACTGCCCGTGCACAGCTCCATTAATCAGTCACGTTCCCGGCTCCGTGTGCTCCCCTGGCAGGAAGAGGATCTCTGGCATAACATCTGCAAACGACAGATTACAGTAATGAGACTCTGCTGCTGCTCATGCCAGCCCTGCCATGGCACACCTCCCTCTGGCCCAGCTGCTCCAAGGTCCAGCCTGGGCACTGCCAGGGATCCAGGGATCCAGGGATCCAGGGATCCAGGGATCCAGCTGCTCTGGGCACCCTGGGCCAGGCCCTCACCATCCTCAGATCACCAATCCCACCGCCCTCAAACCCCAGGAATATTCCGACCTTCCCGAGGCCACCCCTGACGTGGTGATGGAGATCCCACCAGCGGATCCCTGTGCGATTTCTGGTGACCACCACCAGCCTTCCTCAGCTCTCTGCCCAAAGCCTCCCCACCAGGCAGACTGGAACCCAAGAGGGAGCACACCCAGCCCTGCTGTCCCCACCCCACTTCTCTGGGCACTGCTGAAGATTAGACCAAAACCAGGGGCTTAGGAGGAAACTTGTGCAGGAGAGGAAGAGCTGGGCTGCAGGAGCTGGAGCTGGCATGCAAGGCTGAATTAATAGCTTAATGCAATTCACTTCTTACTGGTTGCCTGGAAACTAACTTCGGGGAAAAAAACACACACACACACAAAACCACACACACACACAAAATAAAAAAAGGAAAGGAAAAGCACCAACCGTAATGGGTGTAGAGGGCTTAATGGGGAATTATTGATGCCACCAGACGGTCTGACAGTCTGATGGATTCTTAACGAAATCACTGGGAATGCTCCTTTATTATTCTGTGTTCCACACAACGCCAGGGGCCGAGGGGAAGGAGGGGAATTCTCCATGGGGCTGGGGTTAATCCTGGGCTGGGCTGGGAATAGAGAGAAAGGAGGGGAATTCTCCGTGGGGCTGTGGTGATACCGGGCTGGGGATAGAGGGAAAGGAGAGGAAATTCTCAGTGGGGCTGGGGTTAATGCTGGGCTGGGCTGGGGATAGAGGGAAAGGAGGGGAGTTCTCCCTGGGGCTGTGGTGATGCCGGGCTGGGCTGGGGATGGAGGGAAAGGAGGGGAGTTCTCCCTGGGGCTGTGGTGATGCCGGGCTGGGCTGGGGATGGAGGGAAAGGAGGGGAATTCTCTGTGGGGCTGGGGTTATTGCTGGGCTGGGCTGGGGATAGAGGGAAAGGAGAGGAAATTCTCCCTGGGGCTGTGGTGATGCCGGGCTGGGCTGTGCCGGGCTGGATGTTGCTGGGTTGGATGGAAAAGTTGGCTGGAAAAGCTCCTGTCCCTCCCGGCGCGGAGCTGGCAGGGCTGGGAAGGCACCAAGGGAACTGTCAATGACGGATGTTTGGATGAAGGCAGGGAGCAGCTCAGTGGCTCGGGCAGCACAGAGCAGGTCCTGTCCCTCCGGCAGCCCCGGGTCACGGCAGCATCGCCCCGAGCACAGCCAGGGCCAGCTCTCCATCTGGGAGCAGGGCAGGCTCTGTCCTGGTTGGTTTGGACAGGAATGAGATGGGTTTAGTTAATTTAACCTTCAGATGAGCAGCCGCCTCTCTCCTGGCTCCTTTGGGATAGATAAACAACGCAGAATATATAATATAAGTATATAATATAAATATATTATATATAATATAAACAATACAGAAACCACCACGAACCCCCGGAGCCTCAGGCTGCTGCAGACCCTCCCTACCCAAAAATATCCCCAAATACCCCCCAGTGTCCAGCCCTGCGCCTCAGAGACAAACCCGGCAGCTTTTCCGGGCTGAGGACCATCGTATGGTCCCGACAGCTTTGAGAACAGACTCTGTCCTCTCCCGTCTCTAAGGTGCGTTGTACGAGGGCCGGGTAATGTCATGTAGAACATATTGTAATCTAGAACAGCGCAGGGCTAATTTTGAGCCTGCTCCTGATTTATCTGTGATGTCAAGATATTCAGTAGATACCTCGAGAGCATTTAAAATAGTCTCTAAATAAAGCAAGTCATTATTTCTTGCTAAAAATGGGGTTTAAAATTAGCTAGTTACTGGAAAAAAAACCCAACAAACTGTGAATTGTTTTCCAATTTCATAGGTCCCTTTCCTGTTTTCAAGTGATTTGTGGTAATAAAGTATCAACATGGAGATCAAATGCCCCAACAAAATTATTTAATGACTTACAGAGTGTGCATCAAATCCCTACAACCCAAGACAAACACAATCACCCCCCTTTTAACTACATAAATAGATTATATAGGGGGTATAAACAGAATTTAGCTCACCAGTTCACTTACTCTTCATTGTTGTCCCATTACCCACAGCTCCTGTTCCCTTGTGTCTCTTTCTAGGGGCTCCTGAGCCCGCAAACCTGGAGCTGTTGGAGCCCTCGGTGAGAGGAATTTCTGGATTTTCCAGAGGAATTTCTGGATTTTCCAGAAAGAAAGGAAGGGAGGACACGGGCTCCAGGCTGAGGAGCTGAAAAACCTTCTGGATGCAGACCTTTCTCCAGAGCAGGGTGGAATTCCAGGGCTGTGCCCTCCCTGCTGGCAGTGTGTGTGCCAAGGCTGCGGTGTGAGGAGCCAGGGGAGCAGCACAGCCTCTCCCTGGGCTGGACCTGGGGACAACCAGAGACAATTCTCCCGCGGGAATTCCCATGGGAACACCCTTGGAATGGGAAAACACCTGGTGAGAGCATCCCCCCTCCACCTGCTCACACCTGCCCACCAAAACCCAGCGGTGCCAGGGTGGCCACAGCTGCCACACAGCTGGATCCGTGATCCACAGCTGGATCTCAGAGGCCTTTTCCAGCCTGGACAAGTCCATAACTCCCTGGGGAATGAGCACGGAGGCGGCAGGGCTCTGTCCCAGGGAGGTTCTGAGTGAATCCCCAGCACTCCCAACCCTTGGGTCCAACCCAGCCACGGGTTTGGGGTGAGCACCCCCCTCACCTGGGGTGGCTGCCCCTGGGAAAAGCAGGAGTGGAGCTCCTGAGCTCGGACAGTTCGGGCTTCTCTTTTTCCTTAGGACAGGAATGATGCACGGGAAATGTGGGATTCGTCTTCAGACCTGGAGGTTTGTTATCTCTTGTCTATTCACAGACTCGTGAGCTGTGAGCTCTGACCGGCAAGTTAGAGAACAGGGGTAAAATAAAGGCTTTGACTCTTCCCAAGGTTTTTTAAGCGCTAATTACCCAATAACGAGGTGACACCTGAACTATTTATATTCCTGACCCAATCATGACCACCCAAGGCCCGCAGTGGGGACCTTTTCCACCCAATTACAGAAAACCACCCAAACCCGTGGAGAAGGAGGAAGAAAAACGTGAAGAAAGCCGAAGACAACGCCCCAAATCCTCCACCTTGACTCACGTGTATTACTGTATACTAAACCCGTAAATCGAAGTTTTTCACCCTGTGAGATCACAGAGTGCTGGTCAAACTCCACACCCCGGTGCTGTCACTCAGCCTTGTGAGCCTGTTCCAAGGTCGAACGTGGTGCTGGCCCGAGGCTCAGCAGCTTTTTTGAGACAGGCTGAAGTGTCCAGCCTGCAGGGCTCCAGCACAGCCCCTCTGTGCAGGGCTGGCAGCCAGCCCCCAGTGTCAGGGGGACTCTTCTGCTCCACAGCACTCCCGCAGCTCCAGACACGCACGTGGCAAGCAGAAATAATTGGAGCTGACATCTGCAGGAGGGCTGGCAGGCAGCAGGCTCCTTCCTGGGTGACCTGGGTGACCCAAAAGGTCTGGGCAGTGCCTGAGCTGGGCTGTGCTGGGCAGCCCCAGGGCAGCTGCTGCTCCTGTCCCTGCCCTGTCCCTGCAGGGTGTGACCAGCCTGGAGCCCTCCTGCCAGCCAGCTCTGCTCCAGACACCTCTGGTCATCATCACCATCATCATCATCAGCAGCATCAGCATCATCATCATCACCATCATCATCACCACAGCCTTTCCGTGGAAATGGCCTGGAGCCCAGGGCGCTCCTCTGGATGCCGGGAAGGTCACAGACCTCGGCAGAGAGGTTTGGGACCCGAGCAGGAGGCTTTAGAGCTGGCCAGGGGCTCTGGGGTCTGGCCAGGGGGGTTGCCCGGCACAGAGCCCAGGAGGACACAGGCTTTGATCTCAGTCCCTGGAAAAAAGCTTCCAACACTGAGACAAGAATGACAAGTCACAAAGGTGTGACAAGTCACAAAGGTGTGACAGACAGCGGTGTAGTGTGTCACAGGGTGGGAAATGGTGTAGTTTTGGGGTTTTTAGTACAGAGGTGAATGGGGAACAAGATGCAGGGTTTAGGGTGGTGCCCTGGGTCCTTCTTCTTCTTCTCCCCTGGCCTCCATCTCCTGGTGACAGTGGCACAAAGTGGTTTAAGGGTCAGAGCAGAGGTGACCCTGTTAGTGCAGGTGACAGCTATTGGCACATCACTGTCAACAAGACACACGTAATCATCTGTATGAATAATAGACACGTAACTATCTGTACAAGAGGACAGGGACCTCCCATCGAGGGGAGTCACCTGTGTCCAGCAGCAGAACCTCAGCCGGGCACAGAGAACATGGTGAGAGAAGAATTAACACCTCAGCCGGGCACAGAGATCATTGTGAGAGAAGAATTAATAAACAATGTGAGAAACCACAAAAATCAAGCCCTTGGAGACTCTGTTTCGTTCTCGGGTCTGGCTCAGGGCCTTCAGAGGGCAAAAGACTCTCTGGAACCAGCACCTGAACCTGGGGTGAGCCCAGAGAACCAAACCCCAGAGAAATGAGAAATGCTGTCTCCTCCTTGCCATCTGTGGGGTTAATTGTGGCATTCAAGTGATTTGTTGGAGCTCAGGAGCCATCTCTGAGTTGGTAAGCTTTTGGTGGTGGATAATTCTCCTGGACAGAGGGAGATGTCCTCCTGAAGTTCACAAATGTCAAAGCCTTATTTCTTCCTGGCTGCTGGGACAAGCCATTCCGAGGTTGTTACTCTGCAAAAATAATTCACAGATCCCAAATGCTGATATTTATAGCTGAGGCAGAGCTCCTAAAATCTCTTGCTTCTAATGGGAATGTTGGCAGCTCCTTTATTATGTCACAGCCAGCAGTGTGTGTTAAAAGTTCTGGAATCAAACTATCAATGCCTGATAAATGGGGGGTGAGCTGCT
The DNA here is from genome assembly GCA_014839755.1 of Sylvia borin. Taxonomy (NCBI): domain Eukaryota; kingdom Metazoa; phylum Chordata; class Aves; order Passeriformes; family Sylviidae; genus Sylvia; species Sylvia borin. The sequence goes on from CM025968.1 coordinate 950,110, forward strand.
CGTGTCACACCACTTATTAAGTTGGGACCATAAATTATTGCACTGTAAAAATCAATGTTTACTTCAGACTTCCCTCCCATATTTTCATTGCTGGTTTCTAGGGTTCATTTAAAAACTACAAGAAACAAAACAAAACAAAACAAAACCAAAAACAAAAACAAAAACAAAAACAAAAACAAAATAAAAAAGGAAAAAATAAAAAAAAGAAACCCAAAACCACGTGAAAGGGGAAAATTAATTTTCTTCAGGCTGAATTGTTCTCTATTGCCTAAACAAAACAACAGCTGAGGGGGTTGCAATTATTAAAACTGGCTAGACAAGAGAGGATGAATTGCAGATGGATCAGACCATGGAGTCAGATATTGATCAAAAATTCCAAGAGTTGAATAAGGAAAAGTATGATTGTTTTGTTTTTGAGAATGAATTACTATTTATCAGCCAATGGAAACTTTTTATCCCCAGACGAGACCTCCAGGAGCACAGCCAGTGTAGCACGAGGGTCCCTTTCACGTCGGGCATGATGTTCTAAAACAAAAATGCTCCAAAATAAAACGTTTCTCCTGGATTTTTACACCAGGAGAAACATCCACAGCTGGGGCAGGACACCCCCTCACCCCTCCCTGCTCTGAGGGGATCTGCCCAAATCTGCCTGGGTGGCACAAAGTGAGGAAAATCCTTCCTTTGCTTGTCCCGAGCTGTCTCAGAGAACTGAGGTGCCCTTCCATCCTCCCCTAAAGACCTTCCCCGCATTTCCCAGCCCCATCCCTGCAGTGCCAGGGCTGTTACACACTGGTTAAATGTGCTGGGGAAAGCTCAGGGCGGCAAAGGGCGCGGGGGTTGGTGTGGGAGGAGATCCTGCACAGCCACAGGTGAGCTGAGCATCACACCTCGGCCCTGGCTGGAAAAGGGTCCCAGGGCTTCAGGAGCAGCCTGGCAGCTCCCCCGGGCAGGACACAGCAAGAAAACCACATTTGCTGGGTTTTTACACCCGAAGAGTGGAGCTTCCTTTGAGAAATCAAAATAAAAGGTCCCTGGTGTTGGTGGCAGCGTGGTCTCACTCACACTGGCGGGAGCTGCGCCCCAGCTCCTCACTCGGTTCGGATGGACTCTGCCTCCCCAAATCCCGGAGTTTCGGGGATTCCTCTCCCCCAGCTCAGCATCTAAACACTTCTAGAGGATTCCTGCACTTCCCCAAGGGCAGGGCTTATGCAGTGCCTCTCCCCAAACCCTGCCCTTGTCCCGGGTCAGAGATGTGGCCAAAGCGACATCCCCGAGCGCATCAGCTCTGCCCGTGAGCGAGCACATCGCACCGCCGGCGCCCTCTGATCGCTGATCATCCAAAGGGAGAGATCGAGAGGCCTCAGAAGCTTTTTATGGCTTTTCTTCCCCCATCTGAGTTTGCAAACCCTCAGAGCCGGAGTCAGTGTTCGGTAAACAAGGGGCTGGAGCAGGCGGGTGGTTCCCGGGGCTGCTGGAAAACGGGACAGGGACAATTGTCCTCCTCCCGCAGCGCACCGACACGCTCCCAGCCGGAGGAGCCCGGGGCCAGGCGGGGGAATCTGCGGTTTGGGCAGGACACTGCCTTGAGGGCCGCTCACACTCACACTCACACTCACACTCACACTCACACTCACACTCACACTCACACTCACACTCTGGGATGACCACCCACTCTGGGATTCTGGGATTCCCCTGCCTTAAAAAAACAAAACAACCCCCCAAACAAACAAACAACCCAAAAAAACCCAACCCCCCCAACCCCCCAAAAAAACCAAAACCAAAAACCAAAAAAAAAATCAAAAAACCAACCCCACCCCCCCCAAACCCCCCCAAAACCCAAAACCAAAACCAACCAACCAACCAAAAAAAAACCCGAAAACCCCACAACAAACAAACAAACAAACAAACAAACAAACCAAAAAAACCCCACCATACCCAGAAAAGTCTTTATTTTGCAAGACAGAAGTTCAATATTCCACCTTCCCTCCCCTTTGGAGGAAGGGGCTGAGGAGGAGGAGGGTGTGGCTGCCTGTGATTTAACAACCCCAGCAAGGATTCTGTCCTGTGGGGAAAGGAAAAGGCTGGCACAGGCCTCCCAGGAAAAGTCTCTCAGACCTCAGGCCAAGATTCTCCCGCCCTACAAATGACCAAATTTACCCCTCTTTTTACCCCAAAAATCTTTACCCCTCTTTTTGGCCGTGCTACAACCTCACAGGGCTCCTGCAGCTCCAGCCCCGTGCTGGGGGTTGCCTGGGGGGGGTTATGTTATATTATCTAATACATATTATCTAATATATATATATTATCTAATACATTATATCATCTAATATATATTATATATTATACATTATACATTATACATTATACATTATACATTATGCATTATACATTATATATTATAAAATAGAAATATAGAATTTTTAAATATAGAAAATATAAAATATACGCATATTTGTATATATTATATATTCACATTACATAAAACAACATTCAATCATAACTAGATCTCAATCTTACTTATCTTTTTTATTATTTTTAATTAAGTGCAACATTTCTGTTGTTGTTGTTGTTGTTGTTGCCCTCCTGACCTTTGCAGAGCACGGAGCTTTCCCAGCAAACCCCATCATCTCCCCACAAATGCTGCACAAAGGCAAAGCCAACTGCAAAATAATATTGGTGCCATCTATTTATGGCAGACATAAAATCCCCCTGGCAGCTGGTAAATCCCCGCCTCTGTGCTCAGGTGTGAGGGGCCACGGCGTTGCTTTTCCAGCTTTCACCATCCAACACTGCTGATTGATGTGTTCCTGAGCAATCTCCCAGATAAACGAGTCCTCCCCTCTCTGAGTTCCATAACTTTTTTATCACCGTGTGAATTAGTTCCTCAAGCTTCTGCCGTGTTCCCTCTGCAACAGGAACGTCCACAGAGCACTGGAAGCACCCAGCAGATAAAACAGCCAGGGCAGAATATCCCCACAAGCCCCAGATTCTTCTCTTTTCACACAGTTAAAAGGTTGATTTTTCCTCCTATCCATTTGTTTCTCAGCAAGCGAGAGGACCCAAAGCAGGGAGCAAGGAGCAGGCAGAAGGCCGGGATGTTTTCTGGGAACAATAGTGCTTATCCAATCAAATCCAATCCTGAGGTAAAATCCAGCTCTGTGCAAACCCGCCTCTGTCAACAGCTGCAGGAGTTCCCTAAAACGTCTCTGCTTTGTGGAAAAGAGCTTCAAACTCAATTAAAAGCAGCTTCAGAAATGGGGTTTAGGGGCTCGGAGAGAAGAAAAGCCGTTTGTTCTGGGGGCAGCAGGGTTTGCTCGGGCTGCTGTGGAAAGAGGCAAAGAGCACAAGGTTTGACTGCTCTGCCTGAAAGGATCGATTCCAGGCCAGTCTCTGGTCGTGCTCACTATAAACCCATTTTTTCCAAGGGTCTCACATAAATGCCCATGTTCTCTGGCACTGAATGAGGAATGGGACTGGAACCAGGATGGATTTGGGGCTGGTCACAGTCAGCAACAGAGGCCTCACACCTCACCACTGCTGTGTGTTTGAGATGCCCTCTTCATCAAAAAACTTCTGTTTAAAAAGAAGATAAAATATGTCAAACCCTTTACTAGGGGCAGAATGAGAGATCAGAGCAAAAACCAGCTGTGGAAAACTACTGCCATTACTCACCTGCTCAGATATTTCAATACTTTCAATATAAAAGTCATTCTTAAAAAAAAAATTAAAAAAAGAAAGCTGCCCCATCCACAGGCTGACCAACGCCATATATTAAAATAATTGTCCCCCAGAATTATTTTAATCACAACAACTGTTCCTAACCCAGGTTTTAGAGCAGCGCCTGATGGTGGTGTTTATCTATACAGATACAGATAAATACAGATAGTGAGAGTTCAGCAGAGAGAAGAGCTCTGAGGTGCAGAACCCAGCGCTGCCAAGGCTTGAACTGCCAGTTAATTCTCCTTTTTTGGGGGGATTTCCAGGTGTGCCCGGGGCTGGGGCACATCTGGGCACAGCTGGGCACAGCTGCAGGAGGATCCGAGCAGGAACTCCGGAGCAGGAGCAGCCAGCCCAGGGAATTTTGGCTCCCAGGTGGTTCGGAGTGTTCGATGCTGGCCCCGCAGGGCGAAGGGACATTCACACAGCAGCAGCGACCCCTCGGTGCCTTCGTTCAATCTCCTCTTGACCTGCCTCCTCCTTCCCAAAGCCCCACCGCCGGGATCGGCCCCGCATCTTTGGTGACTCCTCTCCAGCCCAGCCCCTTTAGGGCTTTGGGATGTTTGATAATCCTCCAGCCCAGCCCCTTTAGGGCTTTGGGATGTTTGACAATCCTCCAGCCCAGTCCCTTTCAGGGGTTTGGGATGTTGGATGATTCCTCTCCTGCACAACCTCTTTCAAGGGTTTGGGATGTTTGATGGTCGCCCCACACCCCAGTCCCTTTCAGGGGGTTTGGGATGTTTGATAATCCTCCAGCCCAGTCCTTTTCAGGGCTTTGGGATGTTTAATGATGATCCTCCAGCCCAGTCCTTTTCAGGGCTTTGGGATGTTTAATGATGATCCTCCAGCCCAGTCCCTTTCAGGGGGTTTGGGATGTTTGATCATGATCCTCCAGCCCATCTCCTTTCAGGGCTTTGGGATGTTTGATGATTCCCCTCCAGCCCAGCCCCTTTAGGGGTTTGGGATGTTTGACAATCCTCCAGCCCAGCCCCTTTAGGGCTTTGGGATATTTGACAATCCTCCAGCCCAGCCCCTTTAGGGCTTTGGGATGTTTGATAATCCTCCAGCCCAGTCCCTTTAGGGGTTTGGGATGTTTGATGATGGCCCCATACCCCAGCCCCTTTAGGGCTTTGGGATGTTTGATGATGGCCCCATACCCCAGCCCCTTTCAGGGCTTTGGGATGTTTGCTTTAGCCCCTCCAGCCCAGTCCCTTTAGGGCTTTGGGATGTTTGCTTTAGCCCCTCCATGCCCGGGGCAGAGGCAGGGCAGTGCAGGAGGAAGGCAGAAGCACCCACAAAACCCCGCTGCTTTAGCCCCTTCAGCCACTCTGCATTCGGGGCTCTGCTGGCAGCCCCAGGCTCCCTCCAGGCCCCTCAGCAGAACCTCTGCCCTCACAGGGGTGCAGGAGAAAGCCCCCAAATCCCACGGGTGCAGGAGAATCCCCAGCCCAAGCCAGGCCAGCCCTTCCTCCCGGAGCCATGGGCACTGCCGTGCAGCAAACGCAGCAGAGGCTCTGCCGGGCTCCTCTCAGCCCTCACACTCAGCCAAGAACTCCCACAGAAACGCTTTTATATCTCGAGACTGCTCGAGAGGAACCTAAGCACTGCACTTTCACTGCCAAATTTAATTTCTTCGTGGAGCTCTCAGCTCACTTAGAAGCTCGCCAGCCTCTCTGAGGGCTGAGAGCTCCTCAGGGCACTGCTGGCCCGTGGCTGGGGGCACAGGCAGCCCTGAGCCCTGCTGGGCTGTCCCCTGCCCCTTTCTGCACTCAGGGAGCAATTCTGCACCTCCAGGGCATCTCCTGTGGTGGCTGCAGGGTCACCCTCCTGCCAGGGGGGCACACGGACCCTCTGCCAGCTCAGGATTCCAGCTTGGAAAATCCTCCCAGCCCAGGGAGTCCCAGCTGTGCCCCATCCCCACCTTGTCCCCAGCCCAGAGCCCTCAGTGTCACCTCCAGGAATTCCTTGGGCACTCCGGGGATGGGGATCCAAGGCTCCCTGGGCACTTCCCATTCCTGAGCTCCCTTTCCTTGGGGAAATCCCTGCTGCTGCCCACCCTGAGCCACTCTGGTCCGTCTTGAGGCCATTCTGTCCCTCCTTTGCTGGGAGAACAGGACTCCCCTGGCTGTCCCCTCCTGCCGGGGAGCTGTGCAGAGCCAGGAGATGTCCCCAAGGCCCTTTTCCTGCAGGCTGAGCCCTTTCCCAGTGCTCAGCGCTCCTCGCACTGTGCCTGTGCAGAGCTGCACGTTCGGCACACGTGCAGGGGCCGGGGCACATCCCCCTGCCTGGATTTTCATGGTTTGTCGTGATAAAAAATCCTCCCAAGAACAGGGAGCGAGGACTGAAACAGGGATGGTGCAGTGCCCAGAGTAAATTGGAGAAACAAAATTAGAAACAATCTGTGTTTCAAAAATGTGGTCAACAGAATGCATCACCATGACAATTCTTGCTAGAAGCAACAAGAGAGGCTTCCTGGCAGTGCTGAGGGAGGGATGGTTCAGGAGGGAAGATTCATCAAAATGCGATTTACAGCACCAAAAAAAATATATCTGTAGTGGCATTTCATTGACTTTTATTCTTAAAATGTGAGAACTAGACTGAAGAAGCATTACCTTACACTGAATTCTGTGAGAATCCTGATCCTGACGGAAAAGCAGAGACATCTTGAGCGTGTTCCTCAGTGCTTGCATTCCAGACAAAGCTAAAATAAGGAGCGAAGATTTATATCACAGATATAAAATAAAATCAAACCAGAGTCTCGGATTAAGGCACGCCGAGGTGGGCTTTAAATTATAAATATGGTTCTAAAAGGAAATGTAAAGAAAGGATTAAAATACCCACACACTGCAAAATAATTCCTTTTAAAGGTGCCACCGTGTCCCAGCTCCCAGCCAGCAGACAAACACAACTTTGCTGCAGTTTTAGTGATGGCTCACAAAAAATCCCATGCAGGGGGTTGGATGTCCCTCCCTCCCAGCTGCCCTCCCTGGCACGTTGGGTGAGGACTCACAGCCCCAGAACCCACAAAAAGTGGATTGGTTTCATTTGGGGCAGCCGAGAGGGGCCGTCAGAGCTCTCCTGAGAGATGAGGTCACCCAAATGTGTTTGTTTGCATCATCCTGGGGTGAGGGCTCAGCTGGAGAGAGAGAAACTAGGGAGCAAATCTGCCTGCAGGGAAAAGACACAAACAAGGGAGCAAATGGAGGCAAGGAGCCCCGAGCAGCTGGGGCTGCCCCTGGACCCTGAAAACCCCCGAGGCCAGGCTGGGCACTGGGCTTGGAGCACCTGGGGCAGTGGGACGTGTCCCTGCCATGGCACGGGTGGGACGGGTGGGATTGAAGGTCTGAACTATTCTGGGATTCTGTGATCATAAAAAAAAAAACACACCAAAAAACTCCCAAGGAATGTTTTGATGAGAAATGAAATAAAGAGCAGCTCTGGCTGGGGGTGGTGGTGGGATGGAAATCACGTCTCCACCTCTGGAGCTTCACCCAGCAGCTCTCCCTCAGGGGTTACTATTTACTACATTTTAGGGAGTGCAGGCACTGAGGATAAATTTCCTCTCCTAAGCCCATAAATCTCTGCAGGTCTGACTGAATGCTCAGCGTGGTAGATGTGTGTGGCTGCGCTGACCTTGAGCCGGGGAAAAGTTTTTTAACAAACTTCTCCTTTTGGAAAAAAACCCAAAAAACAACCCCCATTGCAGGCTGACAAATCCTGCCCAGCTTCCATCAATTGCCACAAGTTGTCTTAATTCTTTCGTGCTTAAGCAACATTTCTTTCTCATCAAAATCCTTGGTGTCAAATACTTCATTTTGAATGTTATGCTATGTTAAAAAATAGGAAATCACTTAGCAACGAAAATGAAATATTTAATCTGAGGTCAATTTTGCTACTTTGTTGATTCTGGGATGAAATAACAATTTTTTATCATTTTTGCTTTTAACAAAGGGTGTTGTTGGGTTTTTTTTTTGTCTTTTTCCCCCAGGCAATTTGGAATTGCCAGGGAATAAAATAAATATATTACCCCCAGGTAGGTACTGTATAAGTAATATATGGTAGAGTTATAATAGAACACTGAAAAAACCTCCATTGCATTGCTGTTCCTTTGTCAGAGGCAGGAGTGGTTGGAGCAGCACTTGTATATCTCAGTGATATCTAATTCCCAGGGCAAAGCTCCCAGCGCTGGGAGCACAGGCAGCTGCAGGCAGACAGCACCATCAAACACTGCCAGCAAACGCCTGAGCCACAGAGAAGGCAAAAAAGCAACAGCAGAAGAGACAACGTCTGCAATATTCATAATTCATCCCACAGCGGATTTACCTGAGAGCCAGGGCACCTCCTGGGGCACTCTGGGCACAGTGTGGGAATGGGCTCAGGCCTGGGGAGGAGCTCAGGAGGACCAGGGGATCCCTCACCTCGGGAGAAACAAAATTAGCGTTTGGGCTTTGGGGGGAGACCTTCTCAGCTTCTCTCACTTTGGGGGTAAATCCCAAATCCCCCAGGGCAGCCTGGCCGAGGTCTCAGCTTCTCTTACTTTGGGGGAAATCCCAAATCCCCCAGGGCAGCCTGGCCGAGGTCTCAGCTTCTCTCCCTTTGGGATTTAGGGGAAATCCCAAATCCCCCAGGGCAGCCTGGCCGAGGTCTCAGCTTCTCTCCCTTTGGGATTTAGGGGAAATCCCAAATCCCCCAGGGCAGCCTGGCCGAGGTCTCAGCTGCTCTCTGTTTGGGGTTTGGGGTAAATCCCCCAGGGCAGCCTGGCCGAGGTCTCAGCTGCTCTCTGTTTGGGGTTTGGGGTAAATCCCCCAGGGCAGCCTGGCCCAGGTCTCAGCTCTCCCCACCCCAGGATTTGATGCTGCCCCTGTATCCCACAGGAATCCTGTCCTGCCAGGGGGAAAGCACAGCACACACCACGGATCAAAGCCCTCCCAGGGGTTCTCCAGGGTGTGCAATCAGAGCACTGGCACTAATTACCCAATTAGGTCACACTGCACATTCCTACAGCACCTTTACCGTGGGATCTCCCAAAGCCGTGTGCGGAATTCTGTGTGTGCAGCTCGTGGTGGCGGGGAGGGAGTGAGCTCCCTGACCCACAGGAGGGGCAGGCTCTGTGTTTGTCTCATAAACCCCTTGTCTGGAGCACAGAGAGGAAAAGGCACGTGCTCCCACAGGATCTGTGAGGATTTGGGAGGGGAGGAAAGCAAGGCAGGGTTGGGAACCCACCCCCAGGGCTGGGGACCTGCAGGGACTGGGGCTGGGACCCAGAACAGCTCTGAGGGGACCCAGAACAGCTCTGAGGGGACACAAATCTGCTCTGCTGGACCCAGGACAGCTCTGAGGGGACCCAGAACAGCTCTGAGGGGACCCGAATCTGCTCTGCTGGACCCAGGACAGCTCTGAGGGGACCCAAATCTGCTCTGCTGGACCCAGAACAGCTCTGAGGGGACCCAAATCACCTCTGATGGGACCCAGAACAGCTCTGGTGGACCCAGAACAGCTCTGGAGGGACCCAAAAATCAGCTCTGGTGGGACCCAAATCAGCTCTGGTGGGACCTAAAAATCAGCTCTGAGGGGACCCAGATCACCTCTGATGGACACAAACCAGCCCTGACAGACCCAGACCAGCTTGGATGGACTCAGATCAGTTCTGCTGGACCCAGATGATCTCTGCTGGACCCAGTCCAGCCCTGTTGAGACCCAGATGATCTCTGCTGGTCCCAGCTGAGCCGTGCTGATGGGTTCCCCCAGAGCTGTGGTGACCATTCCCGTCTCTGCCCCGTCCCTGGCACAGGCAGGGCCCCTTCAGAAGAACCCAGCGCTGGAGGAACGTCTCCTGGAGCAGGGCCCTGCCTGACGTCAGCCTTTCCCCCAGTGCTCCCAGTTGTCTCCGTGGGCTGTGCTGCCCAACACCTCCCTCGTGGAGGGGAGCCTGGCCCCGGTGACTCACGCTGCCACCAGCGAGGTGACAAACGCTGCGTGTCCTCCGTGGCACGGTGCTGCAGCCCCCCCCCGCTCTATTTATGGGTGCAGCCGGAGAAAAACATGCTCCTGCCACGTTTTAAAATAAAATCTGTGTGAGCTGGGTGAAAAACACCAGCTGACTGCACGCAGGGATGAGGGGATATTAATGCAGACAGTGACACCTCCAGTTTTTTGTGCTGCCTGGAGAAGGCACCAGCGGAGCCCCAGCCTGGCCTTTGGGCACCTGGGTCCTGCCCTGCCTTCAGCAGAGGGTGGGACACACCAGGAGCACAAAAAAAAGCCAAATTCTGCTCTGGCTTTGAAGCCAATCTGACCAATCTGTGCCCAGGAGCACTGGGAGATTTTGAATTCTTTTCATTTTCCAGGAATTTATAAATCTACCGAAGGCTCACTGATGCATCGGAAACAGCTTTGGCTTTCTAGTGTTTATTTCCAGCAGTAATTTCCTCAAGTATTTCGCAGGGTGTTCAGCCCTTCGAGTGGAGCTGCACAGCAGCAATTATAAAATGCAAAGGGCAGCGCTGCTCAAGTGAGAGACCTCAGCCACGGCGAGGTTTGAGCTCCTCTGAACTCATTTGTAAGCAGGGATAAAATGGAAGAGTAAATGGAAGAACCTGATAGCTTCATGTCAGAGAAGACATGAACCGTGACACAGCAGTGTCAGCCAAAGGAAAATGAGCTGTTAAAGCACCTGGAGTGGAACAACACACAGTTTCTGAAGTGGCAGACTCCAGAAAAAAAAACCTGATAATGGGTCACGAGTGATGAAATTTATGCCTTGTTTCTGCCGTGCTCTGGGACTTCCACTTCCAGATCTGCAGTCAGAACAGATTAGATTGCCTCCAAATGAAAGTGTCAAGGTAAAACCCGGCAGGAGCAGTTCAACAGCTCTGTAAAAACATTGGCAGCGAGGGAAACAAGCAAACAAACCTCCCTGTGCCGCTCCCGCACCTGGAGAACGAGGCTCTAACACGGGCAGCAGAAATGTGATAAAAGCCCAGGGCCCGTAGCAGCGGGTGGAAGGGGCCTTAAATGACCTGTCAAAAAACTGTTAAATAAGAATTTTCTTGGAACTAAACCGTGATTCAGCTTTTCTAATATCACATAGAACTAAAAATTGGGGAAAAAAGTGAAGTTTGGTGTTTTTTCTCGACCTTGAGGAGGAATAACCCCCTCCGGGTGGCCGCGGTGGCCGCAGAGAACAGGCAGTTCTCTCCCTGATTACTGAGCAAACCACTCTCCCAACCATTTCTTCCCCTCCTGCTCCTGCCTCAGCACAACTGAAGAGTTGCCAGTGGCCAGCTAAAGCAGCTCAGAGGTGTTTATTTTGCCGGTGGGAAGGGCAGAGGGCAGCCCAGCAGCGTCCCTGCAGCCAGGGCTTTGTGCCCTGCTCCCAGCCCATTGGGGCATTTCTCTGCGGGGCTGCAGCTGGGAGCCTGCAAACATCCCCGGGGACACGCTGTGGGCAGGAGAAAAGCTCCTTTTCCTCCTGAGCCCCAATGAATTTGGGCACAAAAATAAAATAAACCCACCCCAGACTTGGGTTAATCTTTTTTCGAGCCCGAACCCTTCCCTCAAAGCTCAGTGCAGCTTTTTGAAACCCTTCCCCGCTGAAACAAGAGATCTTCCTCGCATCATAAACTCGGAGGGGAATCAGTAAATCCTGCTCTTTTATTGTGCTGACCTTTAGACCACCATCTGTCTTTTGGCTCCTCAGTTTCTGTGGGAGGAAACAGGCGAGGTGCCGGCGCATCCGAGCTGCTCCTTCCACCCCACACACACCTTGAACCCCTCAGCACTGAGCTGGAGGTCACGTTTTGTTGAGTGACTGCTTGAAGCAATGGATAAGAAGGAAAAAAAACCCCAAACCTGCTCGTTTATAACCACTTTCAGTTAATGCCAGGGAGCAGGATTTGTTATTTGCTTACATCATCTGCTGCTGAAGTCATATTTTCTCGGTGAACTCTATGTTTTGAGAAGTCCTTGGCATTTTAATTGGCTCCATATTTCAATTCTCTGTCAGAAAAGAGCCTTGCTGAGCAAACACCACCTGATTTCTCGGTGGATTCCTGTTTCCCAGAGCCCCCTAAATGCTGCTCCCCCTGGGCAGAGGTTTGCAGTGTCCTGGCTGCAGTTGTCACCTAAAGCCCTGCTCTGGATCAGCCTGGCAAACCCAAAATCATCTCCACACCACCGAGCAGGAGCCCTCTGCTGCACTGCCTCTCAGTGAGGGATTCCACACCCAGCCTCGCATTTCTTCTCCTCCACCAAAGACAGGCAAAGGAAGAACCAGGGAAAGGAAAAGCCACAAGTGGCTGGAGCTCTGCAGAGCTGGAAGGGAAGATTTCCTGTGGGAGCTGCAGCTGAAAACGCTTCCTTTGGTGCCCAGTTCCTCCTTCCCCACTGCCCACCTTGGCACAGCTCCCATCTGCATCTTGGGGCTGTTCTCCCTCGGGATGGGGCTCTGGAGAGCAGGAGGAGACCCCACAGGAGCTTCAGGCTGGAAAAACCCTCAGAGACATCGAGTCCAGCCCTGCCCAGGGCCCCTGTCCCCAAGTGCCACATCCACAGGGCTCTGAGCCCCCTGCAGGGGTGGGGATCTGCCCCTGCCCTGCTGCAGAAGGGACCCACAGGGACAGGGCCCAGCCCCTCCTCTGCACCCCAAAACTCCACCCCATGCCTGAAGGTGCTGCCCTCAGTGCAGGCATCCCACGCTCCGGGAGCTGCCTCACACCAGGGAAATGCTCACAAGGCACAGTTATTTCCATTTCATCTGGTGGAAGTAACGACAGCCCCGTTTGGTTCCTCAGCACTGCCCAGAGCCGCCTCCAGATGGTCACCTGGGGGCTGCCATGGGGTCACCTGGGGGATGGGATGGGGTCACCTGGGGGCTGGGATGGGGTCACCTGGGGGCTGGGATGGGGTCACCTGGGGGATGGGGACACCTGAGGACTGGGATGGGGTCACCTGGGGGCTGGGATGGGGACACCTGGGGGCTGGGATGGGGACACCTGGGGGCTGGGATGGGGTCACCTGGGGGCTGCGATGGGGTCACCTGGGGGCTGCGATGGGGTCACCTGGGGGCTGGGATGGAGTCACCTGGGGGCTGGGATGGAGTCACCTGGGGGCTGCGATGGGGACACCTGGGGGATGGGGTCACCTGGGGGCTGCGATGGGGACACCTGGGGGCTGGGATGGGGTCACCTGAGGACTGGGATGGGGTCACCTGGGGGCTGCGATGGGGACACCTGAGGACTGCGATGGGGACACCTGGGGGATGGGGTCACCTGGGGGCTGGGATGGGGACACCTGGGGGATGGGGTCACCTGGGGGCTGCGATGGGGACACCTGGGGGCTGGGATGGGGTCACCTGGGGGATGGGGTCACCTGGGGGATGGGGTCACCTGGGGGCTGGGATGGGGTCACCTGGGGGATGGGGTCACCTGGGGGCTGCGATGGGGTCACCTGGGGGCTGGGATGGGGACACCTGGGGGCTGGGATGGGGTCACCTGGGGGCTGGGACGGGGTCACCTGGGGGCTGGGATGGGGTCACCTGGGGGATGGGGTCACCTGGGGGCTGCGATGGGGTCACCTGGGGGCTGGGATGGGGACACCTGGGGGCTGCGATGGAGCCACCAGCCCACCCCCCAAAGAGGCAGCACCACTCCTGTTTGCAGCTCCCAAGGATTGAGGCAGATTCCAAATTTCTGCTGCATTCCAGCCATTTTTGCGTTGTGCACCTCCCCCAGCAGGCATTTTGATTTTCTCCCAGTATCCTGTGCAGGTTGGAGCTGTTAGCATCTGCCAAAGCTCACCCCTTTTCAGATGCCTCAGGAGAAAATGAGCGAGGCCAGAGGGCTTTTCTCTATACCAGCAAATAAGAGTTTGCTGGATTCAGTGAGTTAGAGGTTAATGGCTCTGCAGGAGAAAACAAGGCTCGTGGCCAGTTCTGAGCAACACTCAGCTTCCAGTTGCTTTGAGATGTGAAAAGAAGGTCAGCAGGCCCAGCCACGTTCCTCTGTGCTTTTGTTTCATTCAGCTTTGCAAATCAGAGCTCTCTTCATTGCCTCAGTGTCTGGCGTGAGGGAGGAAAGGATGGAATTGCCAGGCTGAGGTGTGACCTTATCACATTCCCCATCTCATTACCCAAATTGCTGTGCCAGAGCCCAGGAGCCTCTCCTGATCTGCACCTCAGGGAGCAGGTGTTTGCAGCCCTGGGGTGTGCACACGGGGCTGGGAGGTTGGGAAATCTGTTTACAGGTGTCCAGGGGAAGGAGAACAATTCCTGCCCAAAATCTAATTGAGAAGGATTTTCCTCGTGCCTTCGCGGTCACACACGTCCAAAGGTGAAACCTGCTGTGGCAGCCGTTCTAAAAGGATCAGGGAGGGAGAACAATTACTTGTGGCCCGGGGATCAGGAAGGGAAAATCCCCAGGGAGCTCTAAAGAACTACGAAATAATGTAGATGATGCACTGAGAGTCAGGAGAGGAGAACCTGGGAAGAAAGTCAATGAAATTGGAAGAAATTGCACACTGAAAGGATTCCGGAACCTCCACAACCTCTGCTGTGCATCTGTCCCCTGTGAATCGCAGCCGGGAGTGGGCTCAGGACCTGCCACCCCCTGCCCTGTCCCTGGGACACCAGCAGTGCCACGGGAGGCTGGGAGCTGCTCCTCAGGATTCCCTGAGCAGGAGTTTCAGACACAACATGGAAAGTGAGTTTTCCTCCCCGGAGCCATGCAGCCACGGGGGCACAGGGGTCAGGGACAAACAGGGGGGCAATTAACAGCAGATCATTCCGTAAGTGCGTCAGTAATAAAGGGGAACTGCGAAAGGAGCAGGGAAAGCCATTAGCCAAGGAAGTTGAGTGTTTAATAAGCTTTCCTTGCCTCAATCTCCATGAAAAGGCTAACTGAGAGCAGATGGTCGGCACAATAATGCTGGAACAAAGAGGGAAGTTTATAATCTCCCACAAAGGCAACGGGGAGAGTGCCTGGCTAATTTAGATGTTTGCAAATTGGTTATGCTGATGAACTTTATCTTCGCATGCTTAAAGGACTGTCTGGATCAAAATCCGAGTTTTAAACAGTTCTTGGGGAAGGCTGGAGAGGGAGAGATGGGGAAAGAGGATCCACATCCTTTGAATCGTAAATGGTTGGGCTTGGAAAGGACCTTAAAGCTCATCTTTAGGGCAGGGACACCTCCCACTGTCCCAGGTGCTCCAACCCCGATATCCAACCTTGGGCACTGCCAGGGATCCAGGGGCAGCCCCAGCTGCTCTGGGCACCCTGTGCCAGCCCTGCCAGGGGACAATTCCTGCCCCAAATCTAACCCAACCCTCCTCCTGTCACTTTGAAGCCGTTGCCCCGTGTCCTGGCACTCCCTGCCCTCGTTAGCAGTCTCTCTCCAAAAGAATGAACGGATTAAAAAAAAAACCAAAATAAATGAATGTTCTTTACCAGACATCCACCCCCAGAGAAATAAACTCTCCAAAAGAGCTGCAGGACACCAAGGTGTGGGCAGCAGCAACCAGCATTGCTGGGCTGCACCTTCCCAGCTGCATTTCCTGCCAGGGGACACCCCAGACCCTGAGAGACAGGGGACAGCTCGGCTTTAGCCTTGTGCCCACCCCGGCCTGAGGGACAGAGCTGCTGGGACACCGTTCCTGCCCAGGAACAGCCCTGCTGAGAGGGAGAGGTGAATCGAGGAGCTGAGAGCCCTGCCTTGAAGCGAGCGTTATTAATTTCTTCATTAATGACTGCCAGGGCAGAGGAGGGGGTGCTGGTAAATTGGCTGCTGGCACTGCGCAGGGAGGGACTGAGCACACGGGATTAACATCCAATAAAGGGCTCGGCATGGCAGAAATCACCTCTAAAAACCTTTTCAAAGAGCAGCTGTTATTCAAGAGAGACAAGGAGAGAACACAGCTGGGCAGGAATAATCCGTGGTGTCATTGCAGGGTGGGGAACTGAGGATGGGAGCCTCTGGGACACCAAATGCAGTTGTGGCCACCAAAATACAGGAAATTCTCCTTCTGCTGGGGTCAGCCCCGCCAGGTCCTGGCTGGAGAAATGTAAATGGTTTATGCTCTCTGTGTCAGTGGAGCTGTGAGTGAGACGAAGGAAATCAAAGGAGGACAAGGAGGGAGATCAGAGGTCTGGAAAACATCCCCAGGGCACGAAGCAAAGTTGGGGAGCTGAGCCTTAAACCAGAGACTGAGCAGAGAGCTTAGAAACTGAGAATACAGCCAAGGTAACAGCAGGGAGCAAACAACGGACTGCTCCCCCTCAGGCGTGACCTGGGGGAGGAAGATGAAGGATAAAGGATGAAGGATGAAGAATAAAGGATGAAGAATAAAGGATAAAGGATGAAGGATAAAGGATGAAGGCTAAACCCCCGGAGCCCCAGGCTGTGGCAGAGCTGTGAGTGACCAGCACTGCCCTGGACACTGGGACCTCCAGCAGTGTCCCTGTGGCCAGGCAGGAGCTGGCACTGACCCCTCCACACCTGCCAACCACCCACCAACAGCGCCTTGGGACGTGACGGGAAAAATTCAGGAAGGTCAATTAAGCTGCTCATGGATATTTAATAACGGGGAAGATAAGAAAAATAACCAAATAAAGGCCTCGCTCTGAATTATCCCTCCATTCTACCTGCAGTTCATTACTGACTCAGATTAATGAACGTTGAAAAGATATTACTCTCGTCTGAACACTCCGACTTCTCTACCTGATTGCAATTTTTGAAATGAAAAATGCAGTGTATCAATTCGGGATGAATTTTTAACTCGAGTCAAATGCCAAATGCCCTCCAGCAGCAGAGTCATCATTTAAAGCGCTCACGTTGTTTTCTCAGGCTGTGAAGTTCCCAGATCGCCCAAATTTCCCGCTGAGAACACGGGCAGTGGCTAAGGCAGGAATTCCCGGGGGGATTGGGGCTGGAGCAGCGACCTGCACTGCTCCAGACACCTCAGCACACCTCAGCCGGGGCTGTTACAAACAGGGGGAGCTGTGAAAAGACCTGAGCCTCCCCTCAGGGGTTTGCGGGCTCCTTTGATTCATTTTCACCTTCGCCAGGTAAAACAAAGAAAACCTGTGAATCCCCGGGGAAGCAGCGAGGGAAAGGTCAACAACTGGCCTCTCCTGACGTTTATCCATCCTCGTCGGGCCCCGACTCCTCCTTGTGAGCACTCGGCTCTGGGCTGGAACAGGCAGGACCTGGCGAAGGTGAGGAGCTGGGGTTCCTCCAGGAGGAGCAGAGGGGAGGCGACAAACAGCACAGAGCTCAGTGCCCCCTGATCCCCTGATTCCCTGATCCCCTGATTTCCTGATACCCTGATTCCCTGATTCCCTGATTTCCCTGATTTCCCTGATTCCCTGATCCCCTGATCCCCTGATTTCGCTGCCCAGCTCCTGCGGAATGATTTATCCAAAGGCTCAGCTGGGCCCAAGGCAGGAGCCCTGGGGTGGGTGACTGGGGACAGTGAGCCCTGGGGACCCTGCCCAGCCCAGGGGAGGGATCCCAGCACAGATCCCAGAGCTCAGCCTGGACATCAGCAGGAATTTCTGCATGGGAAGGTGCTCAGGGGTGGGCAGGGGCTGCCCACGGAGGGTTGGAGTGCCCGTCCCTGCAGGTTTGGATGCTCCTGCTGACCTTTTTCCCCTCTCCCGGGCTGGGTGTCACAGCTGGCAGCCACATCCCTGCAGGCACAGCCAGCCCAGCATTTCAAAATGACTTCTTTTAGCCAGAAATGCTCTGCTCTGCCCCAGAAATCCCCTGGTGCCTCTCACCCACTCTCTTTCTCCTGTGCTGAGGTGTTCCTGCCCAGCTCCTCAGCCCACCCCTGTCCTCCATCTCTGCATGGGACTGAGTCCAGACCTTTTTTCATACAGTTAACACCCCCTGACCCCAGCTGTGTTTGTGATGTCCCTGATGCCCTGATTTGATGTCCCTGTTTGATGTCCCTGGTGCCCTGATTTCTGCCCCTGCTGCTTTCCTGGCCAGGTTCTGCTGCCAGGTTCTCTCCTGCTTTAGGACAAGCCCTTCCCTTTATTCCATTTCACTGAGAGTTTTGGTGGTTCATTATCTCTGAGTTCTCTCTCCCTCTGTCAAATCCCCGTGATTTTCTCTGTGAAATCACCTTGATTTTACAGAGGCCAGAAATAGCTGCAGGAGGCTCAGCACTGCTGTGGGTGCCACAGGAACCTCTCTGTCCAGGGAAAATGGGACACGGTGGGAGATCTGGGGTGGGTGATCTGGGGTGGGAGATCTGGGGTGGGTGATCTGGGGTAGGAGATCTGGGGTGGGAGATCTGGGGTGGGTGATTTGAGGTGGAAGATCTGGGGTGGGTGATCTGGGGTAGGAGACCTGGGCTAGGAGGTCTGGGGGAGCACAGGGAGCCACGGGCTGGGGTCCCTCAGGAGGGGCTGCAGGTGGGTACAGCAGCAGATCTCACAGCCCAGAGCTCCCAGAAAAGCAAACGGGGACATTTCCCTTCCCACACCGGGCCTGAGCGAGAACAAATTGCCCAAATGGGACAATTAGAGCCGAGCCCTTAATGGCTGGGACGAGGAGGAGATTGCTGTGCCCATTTCTCCCCAGCCCCTGCTGCACACACGCGGCAGTTCTGAGGAATTATCCCTGATAAATGACTTGTTTTCCTCCCGCTGCTGCTCAGGTGTCGCTGGAGCAGGAGAGTGGAGAATTACAGCCCGTGCTGCTGCTGCTATTATTACTATTTGGCAGTAATTCCTCTAACTTTCTTCCCTGGAGGAAGACACAAGGAGCTGCTCTCCTGCTCCCAAGGTCATCCCACCAGAAAATATTAGCTATTTACCTCTATTAGTTTCAATTATCCAGCTGCAGAAAAACCAAATAATAGCAAATTTACACCATTTCACGGCCTGCCCTGAATGCAGGACTGGAACATTTACCCCCGAGCAGCTCCAGGACAGTCTCCACAAATCCTGCTGGCTCCAGCACTGGGGCTCCAGCCCTCCCATGTTCCTCCAAAGAGGAACTTTGAGCAGCCACAAGACTCTGGAGGTCAGAGTGGCTTTGGGGAGCGCCTGCCCTCCAAACAGCTCCCAGTTACAGCCACCCAGCAGTGCCACAGCATCCCCCCTGCTCCTGCTGCCAGCACTGCTCGGATTGCAGCACCAAAATTGAGTTTCAGCCTCTCCCACGACACGTCCTGGACCAGAACAGGTAAAACTCACAATGCACCACCAGTGTCACTGAGAGTTGGAGGGGAGTGTAAGGAAAAAAGCCATTTAGATTTGAGTTCTAGGCAAAAAAGAGCGGCTAAATAAATAACAAGAGTGATTTGCCAGCCCAAGAGGAAATGGAAAAGAGCCCAGACACTCAGCAAACTGAAAATGCAGTGACTGAGGGAGATGGAAACTTCGGAGGGAATGACCCAGAGCTGGAGCTGCTGGGCTTCAATTCCTTTTATTTTTCCTTTAATTTCCCCTGGTTTATTCTTGCCCTAATTGCTCAGTGGGAAAGTTCAACCCTGAAAGTGTTCCTGAAGTGATTTTTTCCCCAACTGTTGTTCAAATTACCCCCGGTGTGAGGCGAGCCATCGATCTGAGTTATGGCTCTTGGTATTAAACTACCCAAACAAATTATTAGCATATAAAAACTGATCTGATCTATTCAGAGGCGTTGCTGTGAATTATGGCCCTTAGCACAGTGCACCTATCTGGGATCATAAAACTTGTCAGAGGTACCCAAAGTTTATTGCCTTGGAAGATTCATGCAGCAACCCTGGAACACTTGATTTAGGTCTGAGCAGCCGTTTGTAATTCTTGCAGGCATGCAAGCGGGTCAGATTTATTCAAATAGAGAAAAAATAATTTAAGAAGACAAAGCAGCCCTTTTCTCCTAATCAGATGAGATAGAAATTATTTCAAGGCACTCTAAGGAACAAATTTGTCATTTTTCTTGCTCTAATTGTATACCCCGATAAATCCTTTGGCGAGAATTCATTCCTTAAACTGAACAGTTATTTATTAACACAGCCAAGCGTGTTCTCACCGTGCTAATGTGCGAGCCAGCCTGATCCACCCCGCTGAAGTCATGACAATGATTTGCTCACTGTCTGGACATCGTGGAGCTGTGGAGGTGGGCGATGCCCTGGGGCTGTCCCTGTGTCCCCTCTGTGTCCCCACATCTCACATGAGTTGTTGTTTTCCCTCTCCGGCTCCCCCAGAGCAGGGACAGCCTGGGAGAGTCTGGAAAAAAACCCAGTTTCTGTCCCTGATGCGGCCCTGATTGAGTTTTTTGTTGCACGAAGAGGGAAATTTCCTAATGCAATAAAGACGTGAAACACACAGAGAGAGAGAGAAACAGCAGCAAACCGTAATGATCAGATGTCTGACAAGACAATTTCCGTGCAGCCTGCGATGGAAGCGCTGCTTCCCCTGGCAGCCTCAGCCGGCATCACCTTCCCTCCCAAAACTTCCCACCAAACCTCAGAGACACCCAAATGGAAATGCTGCGTTTAGGAGGGGTTCCCCCCGACCCTACAGCGGCTTTTCCCGGCTCCACACAGGGAAAAGGAGAAAAACTCCGTGTTCTGTGCGGGATCCGTGCTGGAGCTCCTGCCCTCTCCCGCAGCCATCCAAAAGATGAACTGCAATCGGCGGGAGTTGGGGCGAAAAGCACCGAAGGCTCAACACTTCATTACAAAGGGAACCATTAAAACTCGGCAATTCACCTTTGTTCACGCCAGCTGAAGGATTTTCCGGACAGATTTCGGGATGCTGAAGGGTTTTCCTGCAAGGTTTTGGGATGCTGAAGGATTTTGCTGCCAGATAAAGCAGCTCCCACCAAACCAGCCAATCAGAGGTTGCAGAGAACCCCCAAATGTAACGTCTTAATAATCAAATAATTCATTTGGTCTGCTCAGAGCACAGCGGGAGAGGAGCTGGGGCTCAGCACCACCCTGGGAGGGCACTGGGAGCACTGGGACGCTCCTGGCACTCGGCGCTGAGCCAATTTCCAGACTTCAAATTGTGGTGCAAAATTATCTTGCAGTGTTATCTCAAAGCTGTAAAACGGGCTATGCCAGCACAAAAGGTGTAAATCTGATATTACTATATACAAGATGTAATATTTCATATATATATATTATAATATATATCATATATCGTATATCATATATCATATGTAATATGCAATGTACGATACATAATATATACTGCATAATGCATAATATGTAATATATTATATTATATTATATTATATTATATTATATTATATTATATATTAAGCCCAAACCATCCCGGGATTCTTTGGGGCCATGGGAGAGGCTGGAGGAGCCCCATGGTGGTACCAGACCCTCCACCAACCAACAGCCAGGAAACACACCAACAACAAACACAAACTGCTCTCTGAAGGAGGCAAAAAAAAAGACCGAAATAAATCACAGCTTAAACCTCCTCCTGCTTCTCCTCACGCAGCACCAGACTGGATTCCCCACTGCGAATCAGGTCAGCTTTAAAGCACAGATTTAAGCAAGTGCAGAAGAAAGCCCTGGTGCTCCCCCCGGGCTGCCCAGGGTTATTGATGGCAGGGGCCCAGTCCCAGCTCCGGAGCTGCTCCAGGCTGTGATGGGGATGGATGGTGTGTCCCCAGCCTGCTCCTGGGGGACAGGAGCAGCCAGGGAACCGGGGCAGTGTGGAGGATTTTTCTAAATGGCCCTCAAGGCTCTCCCTGAGTGATGAAGTCACTTCTCTCTGTTTGTTTTGTGTTCAGCCCAAACAGTGATGAACTCGAGCCTGGGGTGTGGAAAAGCCCCAGATCTGTGTGTGTGAGGCACTGTTTGGATTCCCATGAGAACACAACAATGAACAGAGGGGATGTTTAGCCTGGAGAAGAGCTCAGGGACCTCTCACAGTCCCCGGCAGGAGGCTGCAGCCAGGGTTCCATGGCACAAGACACGAGGGAACGGCCTCGAGCTGTGCCAGGGGCGGTTCAGGCTGGATATTGGAATATTTCTGCCCCCGAAGGGCTGCCCAGCCCTGGCCCAGCTGCCCAGGGCCATGCAGGGATGGGTTCATCTTCCAGCTCCAGGTCATGAGCCATTGACCCCAAGTTTGCTGCCCCGACTCCCTTTAGTTCCCATCTCTCAGCCCTGGGGCAGGGAGGGGTCCCTGGTCCCCAGGCCTGGGGAGGAATTGTTCTGTCTGCCCAAAGTGGGGCAGGGAGGGGTCCCTGGTCCCCAGGCCTGGGGAGGAATTGTTGTGTCTGCCCAAAGTGGGGAAGAGCAGCTCACACCGTGTGTGGGGCTCGGCCCTTCCCTAGATAACAGGGTCAGGAGGAGAGGAAGGGTACAAAAGCTGCTGCCCTGAGGGCTGAAGTGGCCGGGCTGCAGCAGCAGCAGCCCCCGGCAGCGCTGGTGGCACTCCCAGCCCAGCGATGAGCTGTGACAGCTCTCACAAAGCCTTACCCTGAGGAGCCGGGCTGTCGCTCCCTGTGCAGCACCTGAGATGACACATCCAGCTCCACCAGGACACGGGCAGGGCTGCACGAGGAAAAACGGATCTCCTGAGCTAATTTCCTTTATTTTTTCTCCTCCCTCTCTTTTTATAGCATCTCTTTTTGGTGCCTTTCCTTCATGCCTTGGGTGCTCCCAAGGAAGAAACACAGTCTCCAGCAGCCCAAATGTTAAAGGCCGAGGGTGAAGACACAGATGCAAGGAGGGGGATTGTGCTGTGTTGTGGAGGCACAGAGGCACAGCAGCCACAGCGAACAGCAAAGCTCGGGCTGCTCCTGCTGCCCGTGGCGAGGCTGGGATCAGAGGGGTGAAACAACCCCAAAAATGCTCTTCCACCTGCAGTTAATGGAAATTACATGGGATTGTTCAGCCTGGAGAGGAGAAGCTCCAGGGAGAGCTCAGAGCCCTGCCAGGAGAGCTGCAGAGGGGCTGGGGACAAGGATGGAGGGACAGGAGCCAGGGAATGGCTCCCAGTGCCCAGGGCAGGGCTGGAGGGGATCTGGGGCAGGAATTGTCCCCTGGCAGGGTGGGGAACCTGGCACAGGGTGCCCAGAGCAGCTGGGGTGCCCCTGGATCCCTGGCAGTGCCCAAGGCCAGGCTGGACACTGGGGCTGGAGCACCTGGGGCAGTGGGAGGTGTCCCTGGGGCAGTGGGAAGTGTCCCTGCCATGGCAGGAGTGGGATGGGTGGGATTTAGGGTCCCTCCACCCCAAATCATTCACCAATCCAATGACCCTCCATGGACAGGAGGGTTCAATGGGCTCTCCATGGACAGGACCTGTCTGGGTGGCCCTGGGGTGGCCCTGGGGTGGCCCTGGGGTGGCCCATGGGGCTCTGTCTGGGTGGCCCTGGGGTGGCCCTGGGGTGGCCCTGGGTGGTCCTGGGGTGCCCAGCCTGCAGGGACAGAGGTCCCCCACAATGTGCAGGGCTGTGGCTGAGCCTTGCCCAGCCCCATGGCTCTGCCCCAGGGAGAGGCTGCACGAGCAGCAAGATTGCTGTGCCACGCTCCAGGGGCTGTCCCAGTGAGGATCCAGGAGCTGTGTTTTTGCAATTCTTGTAACGAGATACAGTCGAGGCTGCTACCGAGCACAAAATCTATTTAAAGGATATTCCAGGGATCCTCAATGAAGTTACATTATCTCCAGTTAACATCCCTTTAAAAGCACATAATTCACTCTTAACCCTCCCAGTCTTTAGTGCTCTGAGGAAAGCCACAGCCTGTTCTGTGCTGTTTGAGAGTCAAATCAGGCCCCAGCCCCACTGCAGGGTCTGGTTTTCCATCAGGAGGCTTTGCCTGCCACACTGACACCCAGCAGGGCCCCAGAAAAGAGCCCTCAGTGATTTGACCAGGGCAGAAAGAGAAAGAAAGCCCAGCTCCAGCATCACTGCAGGCACTGAGGAGACGTTTCTGGGGTGCTGCGGGAGCTCTGTGCTTGGCAAGAACAGGATGGTTCCTCCTGCTGAGGGATGTGCAGCCCCAGGGCTCCCTCCCCACGGGGCTCTGCCATTGATCACCCCACTGACACCCCATGGAACCCCCCCTGCAGCACTGGGGGCTCCTCTGAAAGGAGAGGAAGGGGCCCCTTCCCCTCTCAGACACGAACTGCTGGTGCAGGAGCTGGGAGAGGAGCGGGACCCCCCAGCTGTGGGCTTGGAGGGGTGGCCAGAGCAGCCCCAGGAGCTGCTGCTCCCCATCCCCGGGGTCAGTCACACTGAGGGGCTCCAGCAGCATCCTGCCCACAGTGTGCCAGCTCTGGGGCAGCCCTGGGGCCGTGCTGGCTCTGGGTGCCAGCCCAGCTGTGCCCCTGGGGGCTCTGGGGGCTGCTCTGGGGGCACTGCTGGACTTCAGCCCTGACGAGGAGGAAGAGGAGGAGGAGGAGGAGAGGCACAGACACAGCCAGGCCCCAGCAGCCATTCTCCTGACTGGGGGAAACAGAACCCAGCTCGTTTCCCTGTCAAAGAAAACCAACCAAACCCAGCTCTCCATGTTCCACAGGATACACAGAGAGAGTCACACACAAAACAAACAACTCCAGGAGTTCCGTGGCTCTTTTTCTGATCCATTCAAAAAAGTATTAATTGACCCAGAATTTCGAGAATAATGCCAAAATGACTGGCAAAGTATTTACCAGCCATCAGAAGTAATTCCCTGCACGGCAGCTGCTCCAGGGCTCCCAGAATTACTGGCCTCACCTGCAGCAGATGCAATCACAGGCGAAGGCTGAGCACACGGACGAGCAGCTCGTAATTTTCTGCTCATCTGACCCTCCAACTTGGTAATCTTCTCTTTTATAACGTTCTGTGGAGAGGAGGGAGGATGATGAGTAGGGTAAGGAAGAATAGGTAACAGGAGATGATAATAAAAGGAGTCAGGGAAGAGGTGATCCATAATTTACCACCAACAGCAGCACAAGGACTTCGGGCTGGACAGGGACAAAGCAGGAACAGAATCTGCATTCTCAGTGTGGGCATTTCCCTGCACTGAGGGGCCTCTCTCCTCACTTATCTCAGAATGTATTCTTTAAGGATCTATTTCAGTGAAAGAAAAATCTCCTGTTTCCTGTAAGTCCCTGGTGTCCCTGGGGTACAGTGACACTGTCCAGACGTTGGCTGCAGCAGTTCAGCAGCTCTGGCACTGCAGGAAGGCCACTGGGGGAGGAATGACAGAAATCAGAGTGCCCAACAATGTTGCTTTTTATCTTCTGTTTTTCCCAGGGAAGGGATTAAATGCTCAAGAGACGTTGTTTCTTGTTTGGACTCAGATATTTATTAACTCTTATCTATTACAGTCTCACAGACCATGAGTTCCACAGCACTTCAAGCTAACACACTAAAAATGGCCCCATCTCTCTCTCTACAAGGCCTTTTAAGGATGAACTGTCCAATTAAGAAATGACACCTGAATTATTTTGACTTTTAACCCAATAACCAACCACCCCTGGCCACAATGGGGACTTTTCTATCAAACACAAAACCCCACCCAGACCATGAAGGAGAAGGTGAAAAAGAAGGATTCAGCCTCTGCCCTAAAAGCTCCATCTTGCTTTATATCTATATTCCTGTATTCTGAACCTTTAAACTGTGAGTTTTGCACCCTGTGCTATCCCACACTTCTATCCAAACCCCACAGCCACAATCCCAGGGCTGTCACTCCATTTTGGAGCCTTTCCCAGGGCCTCAGGTCACTGCAGTGTTTGCTGGGGGTCAGTGAGCACAGAAATCCGGGATTCTCAGTGCCCAGGGCTCCAACACAACAAGACCCAGCCTGCCTGAAATTCTGCTGTGCTTTGACATGGATGTGAAATCACAGCAGCACAAGATGTTGCTGTCAGTTCTTCTGGCGTCACCTTCCAAACCTGACCTGACGGGGGGAATTTACTTGAAATTGGTTTATTTTTTAAAAAACATATAATTTTAGTAATAAAATAACTGCAGGAGAAAATATTTCATCTTTCTAAACACAACACGGAACTGAAATTCAAGGTATTTTTTCTGCCTTATTCCCCAACCCTTTTTTCCTTACGTTTGCTGTGATCATGTGGGCGAAGCTAATTGCCCTCAATTGATACAACTCTGATTAGTGATGGAATTCAGGGCTGAAAACCACCTCAAAGCTGGAGTAGGGCTCTCCTCACCTCCCTCCCCGTCGTTCCCCCACCCAAAGCATCCTCATGCCATGGCAGGAGGGAGGATTTCCCTCAGTGTCTCCGTTCCTAAAGGAGTTTTTCTCCTGGTTTTGTGTGAAAACTGCTGGGGGTTGTGCACTTACCAGAAAAAAATGCCTGAAATTTGGATCCCTGTCAGAAATGCAGCTCTTTAAACAAAATCCTGTTTTAAAAAGCTACGCCCACAGAAAGGTTTTTTCAGAGCAGGCACCTGAATAAACGTCTTGGAATGATTTTCCAGCAGATCCTCCCACCCTGAGCTCAGGGAGCCTCCAGGCCGGGGACATTGGGACCAGCAGCAGCAGGAAACCTGCAGGGAAAAAACCCTCAGAACCCCCAGGGAAAGGCTCTGGGAGGTGCAGGGAAGGAAAAGTGAGGCTGAGGAAACCTCCAGCAGCAGTACCCACACAAAGGCTGGCCGGGAAGTGTAAATAACTCTGACTATTGTGATTCCCACTGCCGCACTCATTCCCACTCTCCAAGGACACCTAGCAGGGCGCTTCCTTTCACTCTCAATAGCTGATCAGCGAATTAAAACACTTTCATTAGGCTCCTTTTGTTTGAGTGGGAACAATTGTGCCCGGCTCCCAAGGACTGCAGCTGAGGAACAATGTCCCAGAGGCAGCGCACGGATCCTTTCCAGGGCTTGTACAACGGGGAGCGCTTCTCCAGCTGATCTGAGCTGCCCCCCAATTTCCTGCCCGTCACACCGGGTGAAGAACATTCACAGCACTTTGTGGGTGAATTCATGCAAACTGCCTGGGAAAGGACAGATAAGAGGAGGAGGGGAGCAGCAGAATATCCCCCAAATTCTCGGAGAGGGTCTGAGCAGAGCAGGACAGGGGGGTTGTGCCCCTGTGCTCAGGTGAGAGCTCACCTGCCCCAGCCCAGTCCCAGCTCAGGGAGGAGCTGGAGCTGCTGGAGACAGCCCAGAGGAGGCTCCAGGATGACCCCAGGGATGGAGCAGCTCTGCTGGAGGAGCTGGGATTGTTCACCTGGAGAGGAGAAGCTTTGGGGTGACCTCAGTGTGGGGTAAAGGGGATCACAGGAAAGATGGAGAGAGATTACTGACGAGGGATGGAACGACAGGGCTCAGGGAATGGCTTCAAAAACGGGCAGAGAGCAGATTTAGGGCAGATATTGGGGATGAATTCCTCCCTGGGAGGGTGAGGAGGCCCTGGAATAGAATTCCCAGAGCAGCTGTGGCTGGTCCCTGGGTGTCCAAGGCCAGCCTGGGACAGGGGAAGGTGGAATAGGAGCAGCTTTAAGGTCCTTCCAACCCAAACCATTCCATGACTTTGCTGATCCCCCACCCCAGCTTGCCGAAGGAACCAGGGAATTTCTATTTATTGAAAGGATATAAAGCCATTCACCTGCAGTATTTTTTGTAGATATTTACTAGAGGCTTGCAGGGAGGTGCACTTCCAAACTGTGAATTCACACTGCCACATTCACACTTCCAAATTGTGAATTCACACCGCCTGAAGTTTTTGTTTCAGTCGTCACCTGTACAACTTCCAGCCTCATTAAAAAATAAAATACAGTTTTTCAATGAATTCAGCTAATAAATGCAGGGATGCTTCTCTGTTCCCTTGGAGAAAAAAAATAAAAATCCTCCACGTGACTACAAGCTGGGGATGAAAAAAAAAACTCCAACAAAGCATAAACCCAAAGAGTTCCCAGAGAAAGGCAGCATGCTCCTCTTTTAACACATGAAAAATTATCACAATCAAATTCCATTGTAAAATGCACTTCCGAGTTTGGTTCCCCAGCTTTATTACCTACACTACTGGGATATTTTTATTTTTCCTGAAGTAGGAGCGAGTATCTAAATGAGGGGAGGATTGATGATATACAGCTGGAAAATGGCTGCGAAAAAAACGAGGGGCCAAAATTTATCTCCGTCGTTGCACACAATGAAGCCGGTGTGTTATGAGCAGATATTGTAACAGAATAAATCAGAATGGCACCAGTGATCAGAATCCTGGTTCTTTGTGCTCCAGCCAAGGAATCAGGGCTCAGGATCCTGGTTTTCCTTGGCATTGTAAGGAACTGAGCGGAGCAGAAAGGTGGTGAGCAAAGAGCCTGGGATGGCCAGGAGGGAAAAACAGAGCCTGGGGAGACAGGGCAGGGAAAAAGCAGGGAACAGGAGCTGGAGCTGGTCATTCCCCAAGTCAGGGATGAGCTGCAGCCATCAGGGCTCGGGGAGATTCCCAAAGGGATGCCAGGGGTGACAGAGCACGTCACAAAAGTGAGGGGAATTCTTTTGGTGTGAACAAGGCGGAGAGGGAGGCCCAGGGCAGAGCAGGACATGGGGTGGAGAGAAGGTTCCTCCAGCTTTGGAATGTCCCTCCTCCCTTTTCCAAGGAAAAGGGGCTTTAGGTGGATGGAGGGATGGATGGATGGATGGAGGGATGGATGGATGGAGGGATGGATGGATGGATGGATGGATGGATGGAGGGATGGAAGAATTGCTGCTTCCAGTGACAGATTCACTGCTCTCAGAAGGGAAGGAAATCCATGTGCTCTGGATGACGGCCAGAAGAGGCTGGAAAAGCTCCTGTGGAGCAGAGCTTGGGGCCAGCAGCACCAGCAGTGAGGGAGGAGGAGCGAAAATGCCAGGATTGGGATCAGAATGATTACTCAGGGCTCCCACGAGGAGGAGCAGGGTTATACTGGCATTCCCAGGGGGAAAGGGCTGCACTGTAAATCCAGACCTCAGAAGGTGCCAGGGGATCCACACTGAACAGAGAGCTCCTCATTCCTGCCCTGGAGTGGATGTGCTTTATCCAACAACCAGCCCGGGGTGAGGACACCCCTTCCCCTTCCCCTTCCCCTTCCCCTTCCCCTTCCCCTTTCCCCTTCCGCTTCCCCTATTTAAAATCCTTTTTCCTCCCTTCTAACCCAGATTTGTGATTCCGTGGTTCCCTGTGCTGCTCTCCTCAGCTCACCACTCGTTTGACCTCAGGGAAGAAGTGGCTGTGAAGATCAGGCCTAGGAAGAGAGAACATTTGTTTTCTGGCATAAATAGAATAATAGTGATACAGTGAAATCTGGCTCAGGAGCCGAGGGCTTCTGTATTTCACATTTTGTGTATTAAATATTTCAATTCATGGAAATGTTTACTTAGATACTTATATTTCATGGGCTATAAAACAATAATAACCAACTCCAAATTAGTCATTTCCTTTCAGATAATAAAGTCACAATGAGGAAAAATTTGTAGCTTCCAGTTGTTCCAACCAGTGTTGGAAACAACACGAAAATCTCTTCAGCAGTCATTACAGCATAATTGCTTTGGAAAGCTGCAAGAGAATTACCACAGCTTTTTGATGCCGTTTGTTTTGCTGAAGGAAAGTTAATTTTATTCAGAATTATTAACTGTTTCCATCTCCTTATTCCCACAAAGCAGGGAAGCGAATTGGGAATTTCTGTTCAATATCATAGAATCATCAAGGCTGGAAAAGGCCTCGAAATCCCCGAGTCCATCTTTGATTATCAAATTCCATCCAAAGACTTTTCTGCAAATGAAATCACACAGCTCGTTTCTCTGGAACCTCTCAGAAAGCAGCTCAGGATGAGTGGCCTGGAGTTTGCTGCCAGTGAATATTTCGTGGTAAATCAAATACCCTCGTGCAGCTTTGCAGCCCCAGTTCGGTGTGAAGCTCATGAATGATGCATTTCCTCCTGTAAACACAAAAGGAAATATCATTAGTAACGGTATTTTGTTATCAATATCTATTGGCATAATTATTTGGTATTTACAAACATCATTATGGTTTTGCTAATTAATTAGCTCATTTCATTTCTGTTATTTGGGGGATACCCACAATTCCTGCCTGCTGCTGCAGCGCTGGGGACGCCAGGTGGGATTTTTCTGGCAGTTTTGAGAAGCTTTTCTAAGAAAATCAGCCACGAACACTCGAGCTGGAAGACAAAAGCTGATGTCCAGGCACAAGCCCGAGGCTCGGGATGTCCTGTTCCCATCCCTGGAAGGGATTCCCTGGGGCATTTCCAGGCAGCTTTCCCTGCTCCCCCAGCCTGCCCTGCCTCTGGGGCTCCTCCAAGCCTGCGGTGTTCAGTCCTGCCCTCCCCAAAAGCTGCCATTCCTGCAGCTCCTGAAACCATGGAAAGAAAATTCTTGGAATCCCAGATTGGTTTGGGTTGGGAGGGACCTTAAATCCCACCCAGTGCCATGGGCAGGGACACCTCCCACTGTCCCAGGCTGCTCCAAGCCCTGAGCAGCCTGGCCTGGCACATTCCAGGGATCCACAGGTGCTCTGGGAATTCTATTCCACTCTCCCAGGGAGGAATTTCCTTCCTTATAAACTCCCCTGGGCTGGAGGGTGCAGACCCCAAAAAGTCAAACCTGCTCCTGCTGATCCCGTTGGATTTGGCACTCCGCTGGTAAATTAAATCCCAAAAGAACCTCCCCACGCCCAGAATGGCTCAGTGGCACAGAGATCTCATCATAACACAGAAAACATCCCTGTCTGGGTTTTCATTTGGTGTTTGGGCCTCATTAGAAGCCTCAAACAGCACACAGCACCCTAAGAACTGTAAAGGGGTGACATTCCTGTGCTGCTGCTTGTTCCACAAAGAAAAACACCCCCCAAGTGGGAGAATTTCAGAGAAATCTGTTCAGCATTTAGCCAACATCCTGGTTTCTCCAGGAGCTTGCAGCAGCAGCCAGCACCTAAGTCAGTATGATTCATTGGATCAATAATTCTAAGGTCTTGTACCTAAAAGGTTGAAAAATGTGATCTAACCTGGCAGAAGAGAAATGATTGTAATGTTCAGCAAAACAGTTAATGAGGCTTGGAGAAAGCAGACTTTGAGGGGAGAGAAATATGTCCGGCTTTAACCTTGCCCAGAGCTCCAGCAGAACGCTCCCTCCTCAAGGTGAACTCTGCAGCCCCCACAGACACCTCCAGGTTTTCAATTTTTCCACCCTTTTACTGGCTGGCCTTTCCCTTTTCCCATTTCCACACTCTGGAGGATCTGGTCTCTGTTCCAGCTCCCAAAGTCTCTCATCATTTCTTTCTGAATGCTTCATCTCAGTAGCTCACTCACATAAAGGCACAGAAATGGGTTTTCCTTCTCCCCTACCTGCAAGTTTTGTTTTGAAGTCCTTCTTTTTTTTTTTTTCCATCCTTTGCCATCCAAGTACAAATTTAAAAATTCCCTTCCCAGGTCCCTTTTGCCCTCTTTGACTCCTCCCAGATGAGGAAATGCCATCTTATACTCCAGTATTTGTGCTCAAAGCAAAACAAATCACAGTGATGCTGGGAGCCAGGACTGCCGGTGTTATTTTAACATCCCATTATTCTAAGGAAAACAGACACTGACAACTCCAGTTCCCTGCTCCAGAACAACCCTTCCCACAGGGCAGCCCCATTTGGGGTGTGTGGGATCTGCCCCTGTCCCTCACACCAGCAGTGGCACATCAGCCTGGAGAAGGAAATGCCAAGGAAAGGGTTTTAAACTCTTCATCCAGTTGGGGAGACTTTGAAAGGGTGTGGAGTGCCAGAGCAAGGCTTTGAATGGAGACAGAGCAGGTTTGGGTTGGAGATGAGGGATAAATCCTTCCCTGGGAGGGTGGGCAGGCCCTGGAACAGGAGCCCAGAGCAGCTGGGGCTGCCTCGTCCCTGGAGTATCCAAGGGCAGGTTGGACATCGGGGCTTGGAGCACCTGGACAGTGGAAGGTGGCCCTGCCATGGCAGGCTGGGATGGTCAGAAGCAGAGTCTCATGATTGTAATTTGTATGGATGAGGTGATCCCAAAGGTCCCTCCCAACCCAAACCCTTCTGGGGCTGTGTGACAGCCAAAGCCCCACTCTGCTGCTGCCCAGAGCAGCCCCTGCAGCCTCCCCAGCACCTCTCTGCCTTTCACCTCCACCATTCCCACCGCTTCCCTCTGCCCCGGGCGCTGAGGGCAGGGGATGAGCCGCAGGGGAAGGTTCCTGTGCTTGTCAGAATGCTGGAGCTCCCTCCCTGATCCCAGAGGCTGCACATCCCATCCCTCCCCCTGCAGAGAGCATCCTGCCCACGGTGCAGACAATTACACGTCGCTGATCTCATTCCTATAATTCACTTCCCCATCTAATCAACAATTATCCCTAATGAACTTTCCACTGCTCGCTGAAGCTCAGCAGCTTCTCCTTGCTGGTGTGAGGCAGGAGGGAGAGCCCGGTGGCTCCTGGCAGATGATGTTTCATGAAGTGATTTCTCAATAATCACGCTCGGGTTTTGGAGCTGTTTAACAGCCAGAGCAAATGGCAGGCGGAGGAGCTGAAGTGGGGACCATGACCTATGGAAACGAGGCACATTCGTTTGGAAAAACGCGTTATTAGGGAAAGGTCTCCTCGTCACAGCTCCATAAATCACGCCGGGAAAATGCAGCGCCATTGGAGGAGCAAACAGTTGTGTAATTCTGTATCCCTGCAGTCGTCTGAGTGGGAATAATGGTGTGAGCAAAAGGAAATATTTGTGTCCTGCTTGAAGATGCGTGAAAATGTGAAATAGGTTATAAATCCCTGTTCTTTGGGATCTCTCAGATAAATAACCCAGAGGCTGCTTTGCATGGACACCTGACTTAACTGATACCCAAACTGTAAGATCAAGGGAATCCAGCTGCTCCCCTATCACAGATCCCACTGTCCCCAAATCCCACTGTCCCCAAATCCTACTGCCCCCAAATCCCACTGCTCCAGTTCCCACTGTCTCCAAATCCCACTGCTCCAAATCCCACTGTCCCCAAATCCCACTGCCCCAAATCCCAGTGCCCCCAAATCCCACTGCTCCAGTTCCCACTGCTCCAACTCCCACTGTCCCCAAATCCCACTGTCCCAAATCCCACTGCCCCCAAATCCCACTGCCCCCAAATCCCACTGCTCCAGTTCCCACTGTCCCCAAATCCCACTGCCCCCAAATCCCACTGTCCCCAAATCCTGCTGCTCCCAGGGACTTCCGAGGGGTGGGAGCAGCTCCTGGGCAGTCCGTGCTGAGCAGGGCAGGAGGACAGGACCAAACATTCCCAAATTTTGCTGAATTTTCAGGCAAGCACCACTTGCAATTATTGCATCTACAACAGGAGTTTTGTTTGTTTTCAAAGGGGGAAAAAATAAAAATAAAAGCAGAGCTGAGTAATTTCAAAAGAATTCTGAGTTGTTTTGCTTTTCCAGGTACAAGGCCCCTCCTGGAAACAAAATAAATTCATTGTGATGGAATTACTGGCAGTTGTAACACATCCCAAAGGTATTGCAAATATTCAAACAGGGTGTAAGAACAGGGACAGAGGTGTAAACTACTCCTTCTCTGTGGGAATTTGCAGTCCTGGCCACATCAGGGCAGCTCAGACCTGTGAATTATCTGATCAATAGCGAACAGGAATTTTCAGTTCACTGGCAAAAGTCAAGGAACGGACAAATAATAACGGCAGCAGTGATTCAATCAGAGGCAGCTGGAGTAGGTGGCACGAAAACGTAGGACAAATGTCAAGCACCCAGACAAATGGCCCTGCTGAAGGGAGAAACCTGGAGTTATCAGAGTGCCTTTGAAAGGCCTCCGGGGTCAGCCTCCTCCTCCTCCTCCAGAGGAGCTCGTGGTGCAAGAAAAAAAAATTACTCAGGGAAGCAGAATCATGTGAGGCTGCAGCATTTGTCAAATTCATGGTCCCAGTTTTTAAGCCACGGTCACGTCGACCTTCCTGTCATTTTTACTCAAAAACAAAGGAAGGGAAAAGCCACAGAGCTCTGGAGCAGGCAAGAGGAGCTGCTCTGCAAATGCCCGTGTTTGTAAATTCCTCTTTGCTTAGCCAAAAGATTTTCCTTCCTCTAAGTTCAAATTAATGAAAAGACAAATGCGTTCGGGCTGGCAGGGGTGAGGCAGCGTCTCCTGTGACAGAAACAGCTCGTTCTGTCTGAAGGCAAACCAGAACAGGCTCTGGGGGCTTTGGTGCCAGGGATTTACCATAAAACATCCTGCTCCCATTGCTCAGGAGAGGAGAAATTGGGAGTGCAGCTCCTCGGCCCCTCGCAGAGCAGCACTCACGCAGCTCAGCAGAGCTGAGGCAGGGCTGGAGGATGCGGGAAGCTGTTTGAAGGATGTGCTGCTTGTTCTCCATGGCCCCAGCTGAGCTCAGCTCAGGGAAGAGCCCAGCTCAGCCTGCCCCAGCACCAGGCAGAGGAGATGGATGGGGAGGAGACAAAGTCCATTTGTCTGCAGGAGCTGTGAGGAATGTCTTGTGCAGAGCTGGCTGGAGGGTGACAAAGGGCAGGCACAGGACAAGTGCCCAGAAAAGGCCAGAGTTAATCAGGCCATTGTCCAAAGCTGCCCCAAACAGCCCTGCCTGGTGTGGGGGCACCACCCCAGAGTGCCCCAGCCCTCAGGGGTCACAGCATCAGCCTGGTGGGGAAAGACCTTTAACCACAGAGCCCAAACGTTCCATCCCCACTGCCACGGCCAGCTCCACCTCGTGTCCCCAAAGCCACATCGCTGGGGTTTACAGGGATGGGCACTCCACCACAGGGGAGTGGGCAAATGGGGCTGAGCACTGAGCCCTAGAGCAGACTACAGACAGACTGTGGTGTCACCCCAAAAACCAGAGTTGTGTCACCCCAACAGCCAGAGCTGTGTCACCCCAACAGCCAGAGGTGTGTCACCCCAAAAACCAGAGCTGTGTCACCCCAAAAATCAGAGCTGTGTCACCACCACAGCCAGAGGTGTGTCACCCCAAAAACCAGAGCTGTGTCACCCCAACAGCCAGAGCTGTGTCACCCCAAAAATCAGAGCTGTGTCACCCCAACAGCCAGAGCTGTGTCACCCCAGCCCTGCACAGTTTGTCGCTGTCCCTGCAGCTGGCAGAGGATCAGAGCAAAGGGGGACTCACCTACCCCAAAGTCCCCTCTGGTTCTGCAGCTCCTCTGAGATCCACGCTGGGATTCCAGAGGCCCTGGAGAGCACAGGGCTGGGTCAGCTGTGCCAGGAGCCCGCTGGGACCTGGATTATCACAACTGCTCTGGGCACTGGGGCAGGAACAGCCAGTGACCTCCCGGGGCTGTGCCAGGGCTGCCCAGCCACAGTGAGCCAGAGCTGCCCCCGAGCCAGGGAGGGCAGAGGGAGCTCTTCCCTGGCACCAGGAGTGCCCTGGCTCATGGCCAGGCCCTGGCACAGGGGCAGCAGAGCCCACACGTGGAGCAAACCCTGCTCACCTTGGCAGCTCTGCAGCAGATGGGCAGCTCTGCTCCCCAGGGCAGGGTAAAACTGGGGTCAGGGCTAAAAATGGAGCTGGCACCAATCCCCTGGGGAGGGGATGAGCCTCACAGGCATCTCTGGGATGGAATGAGCTTCAGACAGCTCTGGATGGAATGAGCCTCACAGACTCCTCTGGATGGAATGAGCCTCACAGACTCCTCTGGATGGAATGAACCTCACAGACAGCTCTGGATGGAATGAACCTCACAGACAGCTCTGGATGGAATGAGCCTCACAGACAGCTCTGGATGGAATGAGCCTCACAGACTCCTCTGGATGGAATGAGCCTCAGACAGCTCTGGATGGAATGAGCCTCACAGACAGCTCTGGATGGAATGAGCCTCACAGACAGCTCTGGATGGAATGAGCCTCACAGACTCCTCTGGATGGAATGAGCCTCATAGGCATCTCTGGACGGACTGAGCCCCACAGACAGCTCTGGATGAAATGAACATCACAGAAAGCTCGGGATGGAATGAGCCCCACAGACAGCTCTGGATGGAAGGAGTCCTGTTCTGGCCATGCAATGTTCCTCTCCGAGCCCTCCCAGGATGCAGGACTCCAGACATTTCAGGAATTGTTATTATTAGATCCCTGCTCAGAGTCATCTGTTCGTTTCTTGCGCAGTTCAGGTACTTCCCTCTTCAGAAGTTCTCACAGAGGATTTATCTAACCTGCAGAAATCCCTGTGGACAGGGAATCCCGAGTGCATCAGGCATCAGGATGTGGGAAGCTGTCACTCAGATTTACCGGGTGAACGCTTCCCAAGAGCTTTACAAGCAGCTTCTCTCAGAGCAGTCGGGTCTGCCTGCACAGTAACGGGACAGATCCCGTCCTTCCATCCCGGACTGTTCGTTTGCTCCACTTCCCAGTGCTCTCAGCTGAATTAAGCACTGCCGCCTGGTCCAGCGCTTCCTTCACATTGTGCATCGAAAGACACTCCACCAAAAAACCACAAAAACCACCAAAAACATGTGTTTATATTTATGTATTATATGTTTATATGTTTATACGTTTATATTTATAGATTTATAAGTTATATGTTTATATATTTTTATATATATATTTATATATATATTTATATATAAATATATTATGTTTATATATTTATATATTTATATGTTTATATATTATATGTTTATATGTTTATATTTATTTATATATTTATATATTATATGTTTATATTTATATATTGTATGTGTATATGTTTATATGTCTGTATTTATATATTTATATTTGTATTTATATGTTTACATGTTTATATATATGTTTATATACATATATTATATGTTTATATGTTTATATTTATATATTACATGTTTATATGTTTATATTACATGTTTATATGTTTATAAGTTTATTTATATATTTAAATGCTATTTATTTATATATTTATATTTTTATATATTTCTATTTCTATCCCTAGATTTATCTATCTATTTACCATTTCTCTTAAAGGAAGGAGAAAGTGCCTCCCTCAGTGCGGCTCTCGGCGCTCCCGGTGCCGTGTCCCCTAACGCCGAGGTGACAAAAGCCAGAGTGTCCCCAGGCTGTCCCCGGGGCTGCCTCCCGCAGGTTGGATTTCCCGGGAATGCCTGCCCCAGGTTGGATTTCCCGGGAATGCCGCAGCTCCCACGGGCCCCAGCAGCGCCATCCGAGTGCTCCCCTTGCTCTGAGACATCCCAACCCAGGCGGGCAGGGGACATCCCAACCCAGGCGGGCAGGGGACATCCCAACCCAGGCGGGCAGGGGACATCCCAACCCAGGCGGGCAGGGCACATCCCAACCCAGGCGGGCAGGGGACATCCCAGGCGGGCAGGGGACATCCCAGGCGGGCAGGGGACATCCCAGGCGGGCAGGGGACATCCCAGCCCAGGCGGGCAGGGCACATCCCAGGCGGGCAGGGGACATCCCAGCCCAGGCGGGCAGGACACATCCCAACCCAGGCGGGCAGGACACATCCCAGCCCAGGCGGGCAGGGGACAGCCCAGCCCAGGCGGGCAGGGGACAGCCCAGCCCAGGCGGGCAGGACACAGCCCAACCCAGGCGGGCAGGGGACATCCCAACCCAGGCGGGCAGGGGACATCCCAGCCCAGGCGGGCAGGACACATCCCAACCCAGGCGGGCAGGACACATCCCAGCCCAGGCGGGCAGGACACATCCCAACCCAGGCGGGCAGGACACATCCCAACCCAGGCGGGCAGGACACATCCCAACCCAGGCGGGCAGGACACATCCCAACCCAGGCGGGCAGGACACAGCCCAACCCAGGCGGGCAGGGGACATCCCAACCCAGGCGGGCAGGACACAGCCCAACCCAGGCGGGCAGGACACATCCCAGCCCAGGCGGGCAGGACACATCCCAACCCAGGCGGGCAGGGGACATCCCAGCCCAGGCGGGCAGGACACATCCCAACCCAGGCGGCCAGGACACAGCCCAACCCAGGCGGGCAGGACACAGCCCAACCCAGGCGGGCAGGGGACATCCCAACCCAGGCGGGCAGGGGACATCCCAACCCAGGCGGGCAGGACACATCCCAACCCAGGCGGGCAGGGGACATCCCAGTCCAGGCGGGCAGGGGACATCCCAACCCAGGCGGGCAGGAGGCGCCGGCCGGGCTCACTCTGCTCCGTCCTGTTCCCTGCACACCTCAGGCCTGTGCCTGGTGGGCAATCGGCTGCTCCTTAGGATTCCAGATAGAATTCTCCATCACCTAAAGTTCGGGTCCCTTTGAGAGGTTGGACGGAGCTATGACACATCCACACTGATGCAGTGATAAATGCCATACTGATGTTTATTGTTTGGGCGTCCATATTTATCCCTTTACAACTTCATTGACATTACAAGGCACACAAAGAATGTACACATTTGCTGCCTTAAGGTGGCTACTGCATTAGCACCATACATCGACATGTGAACACCCGTTAGTACCCGAAATACCTTAAGAAAGGTCAATTTTTGCTGTGCCACAACCTGAATTTCTACTGCACCACAAAGGCCCACAGGTGCCGCAGACCCAAGGAGCCCAGAGGCCCCACAGGCCAAAGGGCCCAGTCTGGAATTGCTCACACCTCACTCCAAATACAAATCGTGTCCTCCATCTCTTAGAAACTCCACTACAATCACCCACTGAGGGAATCTCAGCGTTATCCTCTGGAGAACAATGACCCTACTGCAGCATCCCCAGCCCCAAAGCCTCTGCCCCCGGCCCCAGCTCCCAGAGCAGCTCCAGGCAGGCTGCAAGTGCCATGGATTCCTTTCCCCATCCCAAAATGGGTTTGAGAGCACACGATTTTTCTTTGTGAAGGATTTCCCTTCTGCTGACAAGTAAATAAATGTGTAACTTTCTGCTCCTTTTAGCGCCCAAAAGAAAAGGGAAGGAAGAGAAAGGAAGGGGGAAAGGAGCTGCAACAGGTCTGGTGAATATTGGTTATTCATTTTCTGAAACACAGCAGGGACACTTTATAAACTAATCCAGCTTTACAGCGGCGGCAGCGCTGCCTTCACTTCGGTGTTATTGGATAATTTGTCAGTTGTGGCACTTTGGCAAGTAATCAACTCAGGAACAGCCACCAGAAGCAGAGGGAAACTATTGAATCTGGTTCTTCTTCCTCCTCCTTCTTTCTTGTATTCTAAACATAAGCTGATTTTAAACAAAACGCTGTTGGCAGGAGCAAAACAACCTTTCGGGTTTATGAAAGACACAGCACTAAAATAAGACACTTTTGTTTAGAGGGGGTTTTGATTTTGCTTTCCTCCCTCCCTCCTTTCTCCCCAGATAGATCACTTTCCATTAAATGCTTGGAGCTAAACGTGGGAAATCTTAATCCCTGCCCAGGTAAAGCTTCACTTTGCATAACTGGTGGCTGGGAGGGAGAAGAACATCGCAGTGACTGGGCTCAGCTCAGCAGCTCCCAGGGAATTCTCTGAACCTCGACTAAAACCACACTTAAACCCTGCCTGCTCTCACTCCAGTCCCACCCGCTGATGGGAAAAAATGGGGAGACACTTCTCTTGCAGACAGGAGGAGATATTATTAAAGAAAAGCTCTATAAATTATGGTTCAGGCTCTGCTACTCTGGCTAAGGTAAGAGCAGCTTGGAAGTTCCCATAAAGAAAAATTATAATCAGCACAACAGCCTGTTCTTACAGGGGGAAAATGTAAGTTTGCACCTGCGTAAACAATGGATCTGTCCCTTGAGAATCAGTGAAGAAAACATACAAACACATCCAGAGAGAGAAAATTTGACAGACATTTACAACAGCCCTTCCCAATGAACCTGTCCCATGAGAATCAGAGAGGAAAATACACAAACACATCCAGGAAGTCTGATAGACACTTACAACAGCCCTTCCCAACGGATCTGTCCCATGAGAATCAGTGAAGAGAACATGGAAAAATACCCAGAGAGAGAAAATTTGATGGACAAACACAACCTTTACCACGCAATGAACTGGGTTTCTCTGCATCGCTGCCCAATTTGGTTTAACACATTTATTTCCTGTAAATATGAGCTTTGTGAATGAAGAATTGGCTCTTCTCCCTGAGGAATCTGAGCCCCATCGGCTGATTCATCCCAACACACTTGCGGTGCAGAGGGGAGAAGGTCCCTTGGTCCCAAGGCTGCTCCAGGGAATCCCGTCCTGCAGAAAAGCCTCAGAGCATCCCCAGGCACCGGGAGCCTCTGCTGCACCCGGGCCTTCAACAGCCCTGGCCACATCGCTGTTTTCACAGGCGCTAGAGGGGAAAATAAAGGTCATTTGTGAAGTGCTAATTAGGTACGAAGTCATCGGCGGTCATTAAACAACACTTGGACTTTGTCTTGGGAATGGTCACTATGAGGGATGAAATTTTGGGAATGGTCCTTTGGGAATGGTCACTATGAGGGGTGAAACTTTGGGAATGGTCACTATGAGGGATGAAACTTCGGGAATGGTCCTTTGGGAATGGTCACTATGAGGGGTGAAACTTTGGGAATGGTCATTCGTGGGCTGTGAAACCTTTAAACCATCCTGAGGGATTTGGAGCTGCTTCCACCAGACCAAAGAACCAACAAACATCAAAAGCTGCTGCATCAGGGGCTGGTCTCAGGCCTCACCTGCAGCTCCAGCAAACAAACCTGAAAATCCAGACCAGGGATTTTGAAAGTGGAATTCTCTCACTGCAGGAGAGAAATCGCCACCCCAAATGAAGGAGATTGACAAAGAAACAGCTGCTCAAGCGTCCTGAGGTTTGATTTGCTGCTGAATTTTTGTGTGCAGGCACCAGTTCTCGGTGAAATTCCCCCTCTTTGGTCATCCCTGGCAGCGAGAAGCAGAGAGAGAAGTTTGCAGAACGGTTTTGAAAGGAAAACTTGAAATAAAACTTTAAATAAATATAAATCAAATATTTATTTTAAAGAATAAAATTATTGGGGCAAAGCAGCTCATCTTTGGGCTGGGAGCAGGAGGCAGAAGCTGCCAGGGGCACACGGAAAGGGCTCAGCTCTGATCTGGGAGCTGCTGGATCTGTTTCACTGTGCTGGGTTCAAGATTTCAGGGAAAACCAACCAGAGCCCGGCTTTGCCACCAAAACCCCAGAGCAGTGGATGGAAACATCACTTTAACGAGGCAATAAAGATGTTCCCGGGCACTGAGCTGCTCTCATCAGCCGCCCAGAGCCTCGGAGCCCCCTTGGAGGAGAGGAACCCTCACAGCAGGGAGGAAAGCACAGAGAGCAGGAGGGGAAGCCAGGCTGGACGTGCCCCAGGAGGACAGAAAGGAACCACCCTCACCCGTCAGGTGTGAGATGAAAAGGAAAAAGGGAAGTTTATTTGGGGGATCTCAACTTCTGCAGTTTTTGGGATTTGGTCAAGGATTGGGGGACGAGAGGAACACCCCTGTGACCCCAGTGGCCACCTCAGAAGTCCATCAGTTTGTCTTCCTCTCTAGAAGGTATGTTTTATTCACAAAATATCAGTCTTTATTTCTGTGACAGGCGTGAGAAAGCTCCAGTAGAAATGGAAAACCATCAGAAGGCTGAAAACTCAGGGCGCCAGGCACGTGTGTGATTGTCTCATCAGCAGCTCCTCTGGGAGGAGAGAAACCCTCGTCCTCCCTCTGCTTGTCCCACACCCGATCAGGACAGCCAAAGACGCTTTTGAAAGCCCTGAATAATGAATGAGACACCCGGAGGAGCTGCTCACACACTGACAGATGTGCTCAGAGAGCACAAACAAACAAAAACCCCACAAAACAAAACAAAAACCCCAAACAACGACAACAACAAAAAATAACCCCAAACCCCAACCAAACAAAAAATAAAACCCACAAAAAAAAACCCCCAAAACCTCAACAACTTTTCAAGCATTTCCCAGCACTGCTGGTGCAGCCAGGTCCATCCGCAGCCCCTAAGGACAAGAACCATTTCCTGGTAATTCCCCTTCATTACGTGCAGAGGAGCCTCTGAAAAGCCCTTTCCTGGCACATGGCAGCCTTCACAAAAAACCCACAGGAGTTTTATTCCTGCCCCACTCGGCCTCACCCCGTCCTGCCCCAGC
This sequence comes from Sylvia borin, assembly GCA_014839755.1. Taxonomy (NCBI): domain Eukaryota; kingdom Metazoa; phylum Chordata; class Aves; order Passeriformes; family Sylviidae; genus Sylvia; species Sylvia borin. The sequence continues at coordinate 991,769 of CM025968.1, forward strand.
AGATAAATCTGATTTTAGGAGAGGCAGCGGCTTCCTCAAGGTCTCACAAGAGCAATCCTGAAAATCAGGAAATCAGCCCCAAAAAACCAGCTGAAATCAGCCCAAAGCAGCAGGTGTGGCTTCCCTGGGACTTACCTGGGACTTCCCTGGGGCTGGGTTCTGGCTCCTGCAGGAAGGAAAGGAAATTCCTGACCCTCCTTGGAGAGGGAGTGATGGAAAAGGAGCAAACATCCTTCCCCCACGCAGCCAAACAATCCTCAGGAGTTCAGGAGGAGGATAAATGGATACATTCCTTTTATCCTGCTTTGCTCTGTGGAGTTTCACTTCAATGAAAAAAAAAAAAAATTAACAATGGTGTATGATCACGATTTAAATGTGTCAAGTTGGAAGAGTGGAATAATCCAAATTCTTCGCTTTGTTTGATGCTAAAGCAGTGACACAAACTTCAACCCAATAAAGTTGATTCATAACTCGAGCTGTGAACTATCCCACCCTTCACAAAACCACAATAAACCAAAAAAACCCAAAAAAACCCAAGGTTTTTTTCGATGTGTGCAAAAAATTAACACAAATAACCATTATCATCAACATTTTAACAAACACAAATGTAACCTTGACCTCGAAACTTTGATTCCAGTTGCAGCTCCAGCACTGTAACCATAGAAATCATCCCATCCCCTCCCACCGAAACGCTGTTTGTCCTTGATGGTTATTTCTCTTCATTGAAACACTCGGGCCACTTGCAGGCCAATTGCTTTGCAGCACAACATATTGCAGGGAAGTTGCTTCATTTTGTAACCTGCTGGTACACCACGTCCTACATTTTCCCCACTTTTCTGGGAAGCTCCTTGAAGGCATCTTTAATTTTTAACGACTCCCTGGAAATGTGCAACGGAAGGAAAGGTAGGTCAGAATTTTGGGCAGAATCCCGTTTTTTTGGCAGAGCTCTTTGAACTCTGCAGCTGTGCTGGTGTAGGAAGAGTCTCTGTGAGTTGCACTCTTACCTGATCACCTTCCAGAATTAATTACACAGTCACCAGGCTGGGAAAGACCTTCAAGATCATGGAGTCCAACCTGGCCTGAACACTTCAATAAACCACCAGTGCCACGTCCAGGTTTGTTTAAACACACCCAGGGACGGTGCCTCCACCACCTCCCCGGACAGAGCATTCCAGTGCTTTATCATTCTTTCCATAAAAATTTTTTCCCTAATATCCAACCTGTATTTCCCTTGGCCCAGCCTGAGGCTGTGTCCTCTGGTTCTGTCAGTGCTGCCTGGAGAAAGAGCCCAGCCCCACCTGAGCACAGCCACCTCTCAGGGAGCTGTACAGAGTGACAAGGTCACCTCTGAGTCTCCTTTTCTCCAGGATAAACACCCCCGGCTCCCTCAGATTCCTCACAGGGTTTGTGTTCCCAGCCTCGTGGCTCCTCTGGATGTGCTCAAAGCAGCCAGGATAATTCCAGGAGGGGTCAGGAGTTATTTTAGTGACCCCATTCCTCAGAGGTTCCCTGCAAACCTCCCTCCTAAACACCCTACAGAGCCCCCAAGAACTGCCCAGCTCCTTCCTTTGGCAGCTGATCCCGGCTCTGGAGGAATTCCAGCTGTGATCCCCAGAGCAGGAGAGAGGATTGCTGGTGTTCATCCCCTCCTGTGCCCTGGGTCACCCCGGCCTGGGACTGCTGCAGCTGCCCCAGCACCCCACAGCCCTCCCAGCCCTGGGAGCTCCTCACTTCTGACCTCAGACAGCTGCTCACACAGGATCCATCCCAGAAAAAGCCCGTTTTCCCAGTGCAGAAAAGCCTCTGGGGAGGGATTTTCCTGTCCCAGGAGGGCTGGGATCCTCCTCCCTGGGCTCAGGAGGTCTGTGCTGGCTGCCTGGACAGCAGAGCCAGCTCACAGCCCAAAACAAACCCCACTCCCAGCCCCTGGAGATGGGTTAAAGCGCTGGGAGGTGTTCTCTGCTCACCCACACACCCACAGCCCAAATTCCAGGGTTGATGGGCCTGGGGGAAACCCACCCACGGCAGGTCGGAAACAGAACTTATATAAAGAAAAGGAGAACTCTTCCAACATCAAACACACCTTCAAATCCTCGGGAAGCAGCTCGACCTCTTCATCCAGCCCAGCTCCCACCTCTGCACTGGAGGTGTTGGATTTATTCCCGGAGATATTTGATTTATTCCTTGGAACGTGCTGACATTTCCCCAGCGTGAAATGGGCTCGACACTCACATTCAGGAATTCAGCAGCTGTGAGGAGAACGGCAGCCCTGCAGAGGGGAATATTCGTGGAGATTCGTATCTGACATTTCCTGTTTTCTCTCTCTACCAAGGTGCAAATCTCCTGGATGTGCGTGAAACAAAAGCAGCCTTTCCCCTGCTCTTCCTGAAAGAATGAAAATCTCTTTCTTCTCTTTTTTGTTCCTCTGATTCAAGCCCACTGTGAGAACACTTCTTAGTGTGCACCACGAAATTCTCAACGGGAGCAAACAAATAGGTAAAAAAAAAAAAATATGCACACTGAAATATTTAAAATAGTTTCAACGCAATGAGTTTAAAACTCAGCATTTAACAGCCTTTTCGTGCATTTAACAAGCGATGAGAGGAGTTTTACATCAAAGTAACCACTTCCACCAGAGGAATCTCCAGCTGCTGAATGAGAAGTGTCTCAGCAAGACTTGTTTGAATATTCAAAGTGATCTGCAGAAGATCCCAGTATCACTAGAGATGATACATGAATATCAGTGGATAAGATGAGGTAATTACAGGGATTATCCCACCCCTGGGACAAAGAAAAAGTGAATTTCAAGCACTCTTTAATCTCACTGGGACAGGATGAACTTGATGATAACCATATTTTGTTCAAAAGAATTACTTGTACTAATTAAAGATGAAGGTGGCAGTTCAGAATCTATTCCTGCCTGTCATTTCAGGTGTCACATCAATCTATTCCGCTGAGAAAATAACAATCCAAATGCTCTCTCAAGTCCCAGCGAGCCAAGCTCTGCTGTAAATTCACTTTGCTGCTGCTGCTGAGAATTTTCCGTGTGGTGAAGCACAATTGCCAACTGCACTGAGCAAAGGCAGATGGGTTTGGGAGGTAAAAACACACCTGTGTGTGGCCCTGGGTGATCCTGAACGCCCCTTCCTGCCCAAACCAGCCTGGGAGTGGGTGATTCTGTTCAGAAAGTTAAAAAAAAAAAAGCCACCAAATAAGCCCCAAATCTATTTGCACTGGATTAAAACAGTTATTTTTGTTAGCACAGACAGCTGGAATAAATATGGACAGCCAGAGAAGTTGTGTGGGACCAGAAAAAAAACCTCACCAGTTCTTATTGGAGTGAAATAATAATAATAATAATGGATTTGATTACCTGCAGTGTATGAGCAATCCTTTCCCTTCCCCGAGTTCCCAGCCTCATGTAAAAAAGATTAAAAGTATGATTTACTAGGCAGTCTGTGGATTTAACTACCATTACCAAATGGCAGCCATGGTTTATGAGCAGTTAAAATGCAAATATTTGTTATGCCATCTCCCAGCTGGGATCACTTTTGCTGCACAGAGTCCTCATTAAGCTGCAGCACAACCTTTGCTGTCTCTTAGTTAGCAAAAAACCCCCCCAAATAACAAAACCCAACCACCAACCACCCATCCACTCACCTTCCCAATATTTATACTCATGTTGGATTTAAAACCCGCTCTCCATGAATATTCTTCATTACCTGGCTCCACACAGGTTCTGCCTGATAAATTAACTGGCTTTGAGGAGAACAAAATCAAAGTAAGAGAAAAGGCAAATCTCACTTTGGGTTTTTCCTTTTCCACCCTCTCCCACCCCAAACCCTCTCCTGCCCCTGAGACCCCTCCCCTCTGACAGGGATATATCATATTTTCTATTTTCTATTTTGAATTTTCTATTTTCTATTTATTTTACATTTTATATTTTATATTTTTTAAACTTTATTTTATATTTTACATTTTATATTTTAGACCTTCCAATCCCCCTGGGGATGTGCTGATTCCCTGAGGGAGAGAGGCAAAACATCCTGAGGAGCTGAACACCCGGAATAAGGCAATTAAACGATTTTATGTCCTAATTCAGACACAATAAAACAACAGTTATCAGCTAACATGATCTTTAAAGCTGCTTGATCCTTAAAGCTACTTGTAAAGCTTTTATTGAGCAGAATAAATCACCCCAAAGGGAGGCACCTCCTCCCAGGCAGGGCTTGGGAGCATCCCTGTGATCAATCAGCAACAATTTCATCCGTAACTCAGGGCACAATTTCCCGATTTTTGGTTTCAAAAATTAACTCGAAGAGGAGAGAGTTGAAATATTCCTTTGCAAATGAGTGCAAACTGCACTTTAAAGGTGCAGCAGAGCCTCTGGAGAGGAAAGTGCCCAGTGAGAGGGGCCGTGGTCAGAGCCGTGTTGCTCCAGGACACAAGGAGGACACAGACACAGTCGTCAGGGCAAAGAGAAGGGGGTTTGTTTTTCCACCTTGATTTATAGAGCTTTGGCACAGTGACCACAAATTAGACGAATGAAGTTGACCCTCTGCAGCTGCACTGGTCAGACTGCAAATCCACCAGTGGTCCCTCCTCCAGAGAGGGATGCAAACAAGAAAAGCAGATTACAGCATCACTTTTGTGACGTTGAAAGAAACTCCAGGACAAAAATGCAAACGTCAGAAGGCTGCAAAAGATCAGAGTGACAGAGGAGCTGGGCTGGGCTCAGTGCAGGAGCCGCAGAGGAGGAGGAGGAGGAGGAGGAGGAGGAGGGGGAGGAGGAGGAGGGTTCCACACATCCCCCAGAGGCTGAGGAGGAGGAGATTTAGGAGGAAATCCCTCGGGATGGGGCCCCAGGTCAGCCCCCGGTGCCCCTCCAGGACTGTTCTAGTTCAAATATCTGTTCAAATTCCTGTTAAAATGTCCTTCTCAACACCCGCAGCCGTGTCCTCAGCACCCCAACCAAGCCAAAACTTTCAGGGAAAACACCAGGGAAGGCCCACAGATGTTCCACAGCGCTTCAGAGGGGAAGAACAGGGGCTGACAGAAATGGAACAAAACCCCTCTGCGGGCTGCGGGGCAGGAAAACCCAACGGGAGAAGATTTCCCCTGGTCCGTTCCTTGGAGAGCTGCCTGACGCCCTGCAGGACGTGGCTGGCACAGGGAAACCTCCCAGGGCTCAGCTGGAGCAGTCTGCAGCCTCTGGAAGTGTCTGAGGGAGCACCAGCTCTGCCTCACGCTGTTCAATGGGAATTAAACCTCCCCGTGGCCTGGGGGAGATTTGGGGTCACACTTCCTAAAGAGCTCCTCTCAGAGGTTCAGGGGCAAACACACAGGGGTGCATGGGGACAGATGGACAAATTGGGGACAGAGGGACAAATTGGGACAGATGGACATCCCTCAGGGCTGAGGAGGGGACAGAAATCCTCAGGGCAGCCTCTGCTGCCTCAGAAAACAGCCCAAAAACGACACCAGAATTTTAATCCACACACAGCACCTGGCTCGAAGTCCACGTGCAGAAAACTTCTACATCAAAAACGCCTCAACCTTCCATTCACGGATGTTATTATGGGGTGGAGATATCTGCTTGTGCACAGCTTCCGTGGCCTTGACACTCTTTTCCCTTGGGAGACTCCCCAAAACCTAAAGGGAAGTGAGGTGATTAGAGCATTGAAAGCAGACCCCATTGTTTATTTATTACATCTCTGCCTATGACAGGAACACTTGGAGAGTTTAATTAATTCCACGTAACATTTAAACATCCTATATGTCTGTAAACACGAGGTTCTCTCAAGGTGGGTGTTTAACCAGGTGCTAATTGTATTTCTCCCAGAAGGGCAGTTCCTGGCTGGAATCCAGCCCAGGCTGCACCTTTCTGCAGGTGACCTCTTGAAGTGAACCAGAAATGGGGAACGTCCATTCCTTGGGCTGCCTGCCCAGGAAAAGGGGGCTTGAAGCAAGAATTCACAATGCAGGGCTATTTCTGAGGATTGAATATCTGATATTTTTATGCCTAAGGTGGGATGGGAGGAGGAGGAGGGAAGGGAAGTGCACAGAGCTGGAGCTGGTGGTTTGCAAACACATGAAAGGCCTTTCAATCCTCTTTCTGGAGGGGTTGGGAGCCAACATTCCAGCTGGTTGGAGCTCTGCCTGGAATGGATATTTCTTAATGAATCTTTTAAGTGAAAGCCCTGAAAGCCTCCAAACTCATCTGGAGTGCAGGGAATTGGGAGCTTTATCCAAATCCTATCAAAGGCTCCCAGCACAAGCACAGTAAGTGGCACGTTTAATTCAGATTATTTATTTCCCCCTACTCTGAATGCACTTTCCATAAGCAAAGAACTCTTAGATCACTCTCTTCTTCCAGGGGATATCTCACCTGCGTTTGCTGACTTCAATCTGGTGCTGTCTTGCCCCAAACCCTGGGTTGGGTAAATCCTGCTCTTCGTTTGATTCACATCATGCCCTGGGGAAAGGGCTTTAATTTGATGAGCAGATTTTCACCCTGCAGACCACTGACATCCCTCAGGGCTGCTCAGGAGGACAAACTGCTGCCCCTGCCAGTGCTCTGGGGCTTTGTCCTCAGCTGGGGGACAGTGGCATTGTCACCCTGAGTTTTCAGCCCTCTGATGTTCTCATTCTTGCACTGGAGCTTTCTCACTCTTGTAACAAATCCAAAGACTGAGGTTTGGTAATAATACATCCTTTCCGGGGGGAAAAACAAACTGATGAACTTCCAGGTTGGCCACTGGGGTCAGAGAGGTGTTACTCTCGTCCCCCAATCCCTGAACAAATTCCAAACTCTATTTAAACCCCAAATGATAATAAACTCTCTGTTTCTCTCCTCGCTTCTCAGCCTGACGAGTGAGTGTGGTTCTTTTGTGTCCTCTAGGGACAGTGACATCCCAACCCTGCTGTGGCTGCCTCAGCCTCTGCTGAGCTCCAGAACATGGATAAACCTGGAACAGGGGCAGGGCTGGGTCACTCTCGGAGACCACAGCAAGTTCACCAGTTAAAATCAATAACTCTGAAAAAAATGAATTATAAAAACAAACAAAAAATACAAAAAAATTTAATAATAATAATAATAAAAGGAATCTGTGTAGCTCCATCTCCCTGCAGTCCCCCAGGTTTCTGGCAGCCACAGCTGTGCTCTGGCACAGAAAGCTTTTCCAGGCACGAGTTCTTTTTGGTCCCATTCCAGAGCAGCGCAGAAATGGCTTTCACCTGCGGAGAAAATGAAACCCTCGCAGCAAAGCTCTGGGCCCGTTCGGGACGCATTTGCTGCCAGAGATGGTCTGTGCTGGGGCCGGGATCCATCCTCGCCTTCGGGTTTGGGGTGGGAAAGGAGCAGCTCCGGGAGGATTCTGCTGTCCGTGGTCCTGACTGCGCCGGGAGAGGTCGGGGTGTGCTCCCCGAGCCCCAGGAACCACGGGGTAATTCATTAATGAGTGTGTTAAATGCTTGTCTTCCCCAGCATCCGGCTGGGCAGCTCTGTGATGCGTTCCAGAAGCTCGGAGAAGGGAGAATGTTAAGCAGGGTAATCCCTATCAGGAGGGTGTAAAATATCCTTCCATCTGTCAAAAACACTGAGCTGTCAGCAGCCTAAAAATAATAAAGACAGAGCTCAGTTTCTGTCAAATCAGACTGACACAAAAAACTTGAATATCGGTGTAAAAGTGGGGGAAAAAAATCAATGTCAATCCACTTCTTCACTCAAAAGCAACAATCTAACAAGACAATTTGAGCTTTAGCATGAAAATGATTACTGAGAGTCCTTTAAATGTGCTCTGCAAGAAACCGAACCGAGGGGATTCACTTCAGAGCTGCCACTTCCCTCAGCGAGATTTCCATAAGGCCTCTGCTATTCCCGGAGGCAGCGAGCACACAGCAGCATCCTGCAGCCCCTGGTGCCTTCCTGAGAAAGAAGAAAGGCAGAGTTTGGGATTGATGGCTATGAGGGAGAGTTCTCCCCCGGGCTGAGGGACTCCTGGGCCACCTGCGATCCCAGCTTTGGGCAGGCAGGAGCTTCTCCTCCTCATCCCAGCTGCTGGAGCTGCTGTTCCAGAGGAGGAGAAGCCCCACCAGAGCACGTTTCCCTGGTTTGTCAGCCAAGGGAGGCCCAGCAAAGCTCGGCTCAAAAGCCCCAGCCCCGTTTTTAGGAGCTCAGATCTCAGTGATACCCCCAGGGAAGACACGGTGCTGTGTCAGTCTCCAAAATAACAAACCCAGCACGGAGAGCCAGCTTGGCTCCAGGGGACAGTGAGGGGCACAGGAGATGTCTTGTGGTGTCCTGGCTTTTGTCGGGTCCCAGCAGCCCCAGCTCCAGGTGTGCTGCTGCTCCCAAAGGGATCCTGGGGCTCCCCAAAGGGATGCTGGTGTTTCCCAAAGGGATGCTGGTGCTCCCAAGGGGATGCTGGGGCTCCTGCACATTACAGGGACTGGCCATGGGGTGCACAAACAGCCCCTTGCACTCACCAGCCCCAGTTTCTCCTGCCAGGAGCAACCCCTGGGCATCCCCCAGCTGCCTCTCCTCATCCCCCAGCTCCTCCTGGCTCTCAGTGGGCCCCCCTGAGCTGGAAGTTGGATTTTAGCTCAGTAATGCACTGTGATCGTTCATAATCACCGGGTTACAATCATTTCCTTTGGCAGCTGAGAAGGAATTTGTTCACAGTAACACGAAACAGAAATGGGATTTTTGGCTGGGTTGTGGGAAAAGCTGTAAAAATACTATTAAATGATTAAAAAAACCCCACAAAAAACCCCCAGTGAACTGCATAACTTGGAGAAGCCTTTCCAGGCAGGACTCTGGTTTGAGTTTAGCCTGGCAGAAGAGAGAATTCAGCTCCCCTCAAAGGGGCCCAGCCTGGAGAGCCCAGACCCTGGTGCTGAGCCCAGCCCCAGGAGCTGAAGGCAAAAGCTGTTCCACTGTTTGACTTGCATCCAAAAAAGCAGCAAACAAACCCACAAAGTGTCATTTCTGCAGCCACACTCCGGTGGAAGGAATGGGAAATTCTGAACCAACTGCTCACAGCACATCCAGCTCTGCTCCAGCCACAGAAATCATTCCAGATTCTGGCAACGGGCGAGCAGGAAAATCAAAATCACCCCTGGATACCAGCTGGAGGACAGCTCTCATTGCTTTGTGCCAAAAGCAGAGTTTGGCACGGCCCAGCAGAAACCTGCAGGTGCTTCAGGTGGAAAAGCAGCCCCTTGAAAAGGTCAGCAACTCCTCACACAGCCCGTCAGCTCCCATCCAGCTCAAGAGACACGCAGCAGAGCCCACCCTGCTCCTGCTCCTGCTCCTGCTCCTGCTCCTGCTCCTGCTCCTGCTCCTGCTCCTGCCCCTGCTCCTGCTCCTGCCCCTGCCCCTGCTCCTGCCCCTGCTCCTGCTCCTGCGCCTGCTCCTGCTCCTGCTCCTGCTCCTGCTCCTGCTCCTGCTCCTGCCCCTGCTCCTGCTCCTGCCCCTGCCCCTGCTCCTGCCCCTGCTCCTGCTCCTGCGCCTGCTCCTGCTCCTGCTCCTGCCCCTGCTCCTGCTCCTGCCCCTGCCCCTCCTGCCTGCAGCCAGGTCCTTTTGGGGACACTCACAGAATGTCCCATGCACACAAAGACAGCAGAGCCCACCCTGCTCCTGCCCCTGCTCCTGCTCCTGCCCCTCCTGCTCCTGCCCCTGCTCCTCCAGCCTGTTCCCTTTGGGGACACCCTCTGAGTGCCCCATGCACACACACAGAGCAGGTACCAAGAGAAACTCACCCTATTACTGAATTTTCAAACCGAATTTCTTCACCCCGTAGGATGTTGAGATGTAAGCTGTTTTTGCATTGCCAGGCTACACCCAGTTCAATGATTTGGTTTGGGGTGTGGAAGGCAGGGGTTGCCTGTTTCCACGTGCATTATCCAAGCCTTAGGGAGGTGTGCCCACGGAGCTTGAACCATGAAATTCAAAGTCCATTGAAAAAACAGTCCAAGCATCATTGTAGACAAAATACTACATCACTAAAAAAAAAAAAAAAAAAAAAAAAAAAAAAAAAAAAAAAAAGCGCACATTAAATATATATATATATATATAACTAAAATATTGTAACCAAGTTGCTTTAATTTTTAACTTTTACGACAAATAAATCTCAGACCAGAAATCAAGAGCACTTCATGCACAGGCCACGAGTTACATAAGGCCACGGTGAAGTGACCATTAGGCCAATGCTCAGTGGACTTTACTCCTTCAGGTACATTGGCTGCTCCTCCTCCGTGTAAAACAGAGATGGAAAGCCTGGAATAAACCTCCTGTGAAGCCCAGAGAGAAATGTCAGGCTGAGCCAAGCCCCAGCTCCCAGGCCCTGCTCCAAACGTGGTTCAAATGGCAAAACAACCCAGTTGGTGGGTAGGTTTTGCCCAGCTGAGCTCTGCCTCACCGTTTGAGCCTGAGCTGCTCAGAGCCTCTCCCAGTTTGGGATGAAGCAAAGCTGGAGTCATGAATAGCAAAGCCTTGGGCCCGTGCGGAGGCACAGCACAGGAAATTGCAGCCACATCTCTCCTGACAGGGCTAAGCAAGAGGTGATTCAGATAAGTGGGGTTGGAATCAAATATGATTAAAGCAGTCTTTGCCGTTCTGCTTTGATTTAAGAGTACAAAGTGCAAACTATTCATCTTCTGTCTCGAGGCAGTAAATCAGCTGATAAGGGAAGTGAAATGTAAGTGGGGTGCAGGGAGAAGCAAACCATCAGGGGCCAGGCAATTGCTGGTGGAGAGGAGGAGCGCGGGAGGAAATAACAAGGCAGAAACACCCACCTGGGCATTGTGCAAGGTGAGGGGAGCTCAAAGAGATGCTGTCAACAACCAGAGCGCTGGAGGAGGAGGGAAAGAGGAAATATCACAGGAGCTCCGGCTCTGAAGCAGTTCCTGACACTGTTTTACACCACAATGACACAGACTCCGACTTCAGGAGGCTGAAAATGATTCTTTTAGTGTTGGGATGTGTCTCCCTGTTACACTATTCCACACAGTCCAATCTGATGGGTGACACAAAGACAAAACCTCTTCACTCCCATTGCTCAGAGCAGAGGGACATTGAGAAATCCCTCCTGGGGAAGGGAATGAATAACAAAGTTACAGTTACAAAAACATTTCTCCTGTTCACAGAAAATTCCCTGGGAAAGGAATTTCAGGAAAACGAAACATCTCAGGCACAAAACCAGGGCTGCAGGTTCCTTGCCCAGTTTCCTTTGGTTTGGCTGGAATATCCCAGAGGTGATGGTCTTTCGGGAGGGGCAGAAGAGCTGCCGAGGAGCCACCAGGGGCTCTGCAGAGGGAGACACAGCAGCTCCTCTCCGTTTCTGTGAGGCTGGTTATAACCGAGGCTCATTCCCGTTCACTGCAGGTTTGGAGGTCAGTGGTTGTCCTCTCCAGAGGTGGAATCCATCCCTGCGAGGGGGGCGAGCCCAGAAAGGGAAGAAAATACGTAAATAACTGTGTCAAAATGAGGGAGAAAGGGAAAACTCCGCACAGAAGAGCACTTGTTGGACTCAGCTCTGATTCCCCAACAACTGCACGGACAAAACAAGTCGAGACTGAAAAACATGGAGAATCCAAATCCCAGCTCACACTTCCTTCCAAAGCTTCCCCTTTTCGGTGTCCAGCTGAGCATTGTTCTGGTTTTGCTGTGCGATAGAAGAGCTCATCACAGAGCATTTCCCCGAACTGGTGGGTTTGTACCAAAAGCCCGTCGTCATTCAAGGCCAGCCCCAGGGATTCACACGGTAATTTAGAGCACAATGGGACACAGAGCCTCTTAACCTGGGCAGACACCAGCTCAGGGCACTCCTCTCCTCCTCTGTCAGTGTCTAAGAGAGGGAACGCAACGGGAAAGTCCAGATACACCCCAGACACGTGTTCCCTCCTAAAAATATTGATTCCCTTCCAACCTCATCCTGCAAATGTCCCCAGTCCCCCCGAGGCAGCCCCGGGCCGCCCAGGGCAGAGCTGAGTGTGGCAGGTTTCACTAGGAGGTCTCCATTCGAAATGAAATCATTAGTCTGGGCTAAACCAGAGCGCTGAGGTGCCGAGGAGCAGCCCCTGGAGCCTCCTGAGGAAGGATCAATGTGTCAGCCAGGGAGGGATGGAGCCACCAACCGCAGTCGGCATTCTTTAGAGAGACAGCAAAGCCAAATGAGCTGGGAAGGAGCTGAATGGGTGAAACGAAGGGGATAATCCTGCATTCTCCACAAAAAGCCGACGAGCAGATTAGTTGCCATCCCCAGCTCCATTCTTGCAGCAGGATGGTTTGGTAATTACTTTGTTCTTCAGCAATCCTGTAAATGAGAATGAGATTCCCTGCGCTGCCTCACCTCTGCTGCTCCATTACCAGCAGGTTTTGCCCTCACCTTTTACCTGCCTAAAACCAAAGTCTGTGTGGGGCTGCTGGGACCAGCTGCATCCCCTGCAGGGTTGTGAGGGCAAGGGATGGACTTGGGATAACCCCTCGGGGCTGGAGTTTCTTGACATGCAAAGCCACATCACCACTGGGAATAAAAGGGGCAGAAAAGTGATTCCCAGTCAAGGGAAAAATCCTTGACACGATACAAAAATCCTCATCACAACCCTAAAACAAGAAACAAAAAAATCCAATTACATCAATTATCCAGTACCCATTATAATAATATATTATTATATATTATCCAAATATAAATTCATTGACTGAATTGGACCATAAACCTTCAAGCCTGAGGGACGTTGCCTTGGGCTCTGCTGCCCAACAGGAGAGATCCTGGCACTGCCAGGACCAGCAGAGGAGCAGCCACCCCTGCCCAAGCCCTGCACCACCCTCTGGGCACAACACATCCCCCTTGCAGTGGCATTTTGCAGCTGAGGTGGATTTTTTTTTGCTGAGTTTGCAAGCCTGGGAAGGCCAACAAAGCCTCTGCAGGCTCCTGAAGCCCAGGTCGTTTGCACACCAGGTCTGTGGGAAAGGTATTACCTGCTGTTCCAACGAATGTCTGCACTTCCAGGGAGAGAGGAGGGAAGGGACAGGAAGCAGAAAGCACCTCGGAGACTCCTGATGCAGCCCAGAGCCCCACTCCCTCTGCAGGAACACAATCGGGGGATGTGGAAGGGGCTGAGTTCGGGGGGCTCCTCTGCTCCTCCCAGAGCCACTTCCCCGGGAAAAGGGATCAGATCCTCCAGAGGAGGACACCGGGGCTTGTCCTGGGCACAGCACGGGGGGATGGAGGGGCACGAGCTGAGGGAAAGCCCAGCTCACACCTGCACCCTCAGACAGAAAAGCTTCTCTGGTCACTTCCCAGCAGTGCCCAGCCTGGCCTGTGCCATTTGTAGGGTCATTCTGGGGCCAAGGCTCCAAGGGGCCCCCAGCGAGGGGCTCGGTGATGCTGGGGCTCCTCCCGGGGCTCCCCAGGCTCGGGGTCAGTGCAGTGATGGGCAGAGCAGGGGGGACAGCCCCGTCCCGGGGCGCTGGCAGCGCACAGCGACCGCAGGGTGACACCTACTGACACCCGGCCCCGCCGCCAGCCCCCCACCCACAGGGGTCCCTACATCCGCAGGGGGGGTTCCAGAGGGACCCAAAGGTCCCCGAGGCCGGCAGCAGCGGAGCGATGGGCGGGCTGGGCAGGAGGGCGATATCCGCCGTGCCGCTGCCCTGGCTGCGCTGTGCCCGGGACTTCCAGCCCCAGCCCGGGACAAGCGCCGCGGTCCGCCCCTGGAGCATCTGAGCCCTTTTCCCCGGGAAATGCCTTTGGGAGGAGCAGCCCCTTCCACATCCCCCCTGACTGTGTTCCTGCAGGGGGAGTGGGGCTTTGGGCTGCATCAGGAGGGCTCCGAGTGCTGCAGCGCCCCGGAAAACTGTGTCACCGGGACATTCCCGGGGTGTCACCCGGGTCATTCCTGGGGTGTCACCTGGGTTATTCCCTGGGTGTCACCTGAGTCATTCCTGGGGTGTCACCCGGGTCATTCCTGGGGTGTCACCCGGGTCATTCCTGGGGTGTCAACTGGGTCATTCCTGGGGTGTCACCCGGGTCATTCCTGGGGTGTCACCTGAGTCATCCCTGGGGTGTCACCCGGGACATCCCTGGGGTGTCACCCGGTCATTTCTGGGGTGTCACCTAGGTCATTCCTGGGGTGTCACCCGGGTCATTCCTGGGGTGTCACCCGGGACATTCCCGGGGTGTCACCTGAGTCATCCCTGGGGTGTCACCCGGGTCATTCCTGGGGTGTCACCTGGGTCATTCCCGGGGTGTCACCCGGGTCATTCCTGGGCTGTCACCTGAGTCATTCCTGGGGTGTCACCCAGGCCACTCCCGGGGTGTCACCGGGACATTCCCGGGGTGTCACCCGGGTCATTCCTGGGGTGTCACCTGGGTCATTCCCGGGGTGTCACCCGGGTCATTCCTGGGCTGTCACCTGAGTCATTCCTGGGGTGTCACCCAGGCCACTCCCGGGGTGTCACCCAGCTCCAGCCTCGGGCTGGGGTTGAATTTAGAGCCCACTGAAACAGGGCTGAGCTCAGCATCACAGAGCGATGGATCTCAGGGACCGGTTCACCTTGGCATGGGAGTGGAACTGTGAGCACTGTGAATGTGCTGCCAGGGAAAACACGTCCATCCATTGCCTGGGTGCTCAAAATGATGCTGGGCTCAGAAAATAAATAATAAAGTGCATTAACTTTACATTTTCACCAGGCTGTGCTTAAGCAGAACCTCTGCTGGTTCTAATCCCTGCTCCAGAGAAAAGCTGCTGAACCAGGACTTGGTAAAAGCATGACAAATAATTTCAAATATCACCACTTTTACTGAGGAAGAAACCATTTTTGCTGTGTCAAACCACCCACACAGAAACAAGCACAGAAACAAACCCAAACGAAGTTTTGGGCAGCCTCAATGACCTGATTTTCAGAGACCGCTTGGGAGCAGGTAAACAGGATGGGATTTGTTAATGGAATTTAATGGTCACCGTGGGCTCTGGTGGCCGTGGCAGGGACACCTCCCACTGCCCCAGGGGCTCCAAGCCCAGTGTCCAGCCTGGCCTTGGGCACTGCCAGGGATCCAGGGGCAGCCCCAGCTGCTCTGGAATTCTATTCCTGCCAGGGAAGGATTAATCCTCAATATCCGACCCAAATTTCCCCTCTGTCAGTCTGAACCCATCACCCCCGTGCTGCCCCTGCAGCCCCTGGGGAGGATTCCCTCTGGGCTGCCCTTTCCCAGCCCTGGAGGGATCAATCCCTGCCTTCACTGGCTGCCTGTGCCTGTGCTCAGCCCTGACTGATCATTCCCATTCCCTTTATGCCGTGCCTCAACAATTCCAATTCAAAGTAGTAGTAATAATAATAATAACAATAATAATAATAATAAATTTTCGGTGTGGGAGCCCAGAACCGACTGTTAACCCTTTATCCACAACAGAGCATTGCTCTGGGAGAAAACGCTGCTACACGAGCCTTGGAAAGAATTGACTGCGACAGTCATTTCCCACTGCATGAGAGAGAACTCCTTCAGCTGTTGCACGGGGCTTTGCTGTGATTACCCAAAGCTGCAAACCCCGACACAGAAACACACGAACTCCTGTTTTTTTTTTCCCTTTCTTGAAATAGCACAGGGGGAAAAAGCCCTTTTCTGTTCCGTCCCACCTCCCGAGCAGATGGCGAGGCAGCACCACCTCCCACCGCCAGCTGGGAGCCCCGCTCCGGGAGAATTCCTCCCCCGGCTGCGCTGGGAACGGGAGCCGGCGGCGGGTGGGAGGTGCGGAGCCCCCGCGGGGATGCCCCCGGCCCCGAGCCGCTCCCAGGTGGGTCTGCCCCTTTCCCCCTTCCCCTCCCGTCCAGCGCTGAGCTCCCACACCCATCCCGGTTCCCTTCTCTCCCCTTCTATCGGCTTGTCTCGGGTGGGAATATCCCCATGGGAATTGTCCTCATGGGAATTGTCTCAATGGGAATTGTCCCAATGGGAATTATTCTGGTGGGAATTGTCCTGATGGGAATTGTCCTGATGGGAGTTATCCCTATGGGAATTATCCCAATGGGAATTGCCCCAATGGGAATTGCCCCAATGGGATTTGCCCCAATGGGATTTGCCCCAATGGGAATTATCCTGATGGGAATAGGAATTATCCCGATGAGAATTGTCCCGATGGGAATTATCCCCATGGGAATTGTCCTCATGGGAATTATCCCAATGGTATTTACCCCAATGGGAATTGTCCCAATGGGAATAGGAATTATCCCGATGGGAATTGTCCCTGTCCCCTCCCGTCCAGCTGTGCCCGCCCTCGGGGACAGGATCAAACACCTCTGCCGTCTCTCACATCCGACCTTCCTGCACAAGGCAATGGCATTTTTCAGGCAGCCAGAGCAAAATCGGGAGCAAAAACCTGTTCCAAAGCCATGGCTCTGGTCTGTCCGGTGTCCCTGCCACGGGGAGAGCAAGAGTGATGGAGCCAGGGATGGGTGACCCCAGAGAGACACTGAGAGGAGAGGTCCTGCCCTCCTGAGGCTGAAATTCCTGCCCCAACGAGCTAAAAAACAGCCCCAGAGCAGCTTTATCAGCGACTGTGACTGCAGCCATCAGGGGAGGTGACACACAACGTCCACGCCAGAATTACCTGCTGAAAACCACTGGCACTGGGGACATCATTGTCCAGCCCCACCAAAGCAGCAGGAGGTTCAGCAGTGCACATGAGGACGTGACATTCCCACCAAAGCCCAGCTCTGCTGCTCTGGAAATCTGTGTTTGTCTGAAGCTCTGGCAAAGCAGCAGCTGCTGGTGTTGATCAAGACAAGACCACATTCAAGCACTTCAGAAATATTCTCCATTCTGTAAAGCACAAAGCGGTTTAAACAGATTATATTTGTATACAGACAAGCACCTGGTTTGGGCAATAATTATCCTCTAAATAAGAAATTATCCTCCAACATTTGTTGCCACTGTGTAAAAGGAGCTCTGCTCTGATCAATAATTAGAAATCAATTACAGAGCTCTGTGTGCCAGTGATGATTGCTCTCCCGACTTGGGCACCTCTTACCAGCATTTGTAAAGGTGTTAATCCATCTTAATAATCCTTAAATCATGTATGAATACAGGAGTGCCCGTGGCATTATTCAATTCCTATTTAAGTCCAGGGAAAGCTGCCTGTTTAAATTACACAGGAGTTAAATTTCTCCTGGAAAGCACTTTGAAGTGATTCTGTGCAAATACACATTTACCACCAAACCACCTCTTTTTTTTTAAAAAAAAAGCAGGTAACCTGGCAATGCTGCTCTGATTCAGGCTCTGGAACCAATTCTGCTTTGATTGTCCCCAGGGTGTGATTTATGATTTTTGCTTTTGTTATGGCTAAACCCCAAGGCCTGGGCAGTGCCTTGGCAGGAACAGCCCCAGGGCTGAGGGACGGGCCCTGATGGGATGTGCTCAAATCTCAGCCCCCTCCTGAGGCAGAAATCCCATTTCTCTCATTTCCAGGGGCTGCTTCACTCCTCAGTTCTCATTAGAGAAGTTTTACTGACCCAAGAATGTTGAAGTACTCAGCAATGTACATTCAATTGTCACAAAGTTTGGCAGTTTCCCCCATTTTTTCCCTTGAAAAGCAGACCTGACTTTGGATTCCTGGGAAAGCCCGTGGCTCCAGCCCCACGGTTCCCACCACAGAGCCCTGGACAGTGTCCTGTTCCCTCATTTTCGGGCACAGGAATGGGAATTTCTGTGCTCTCTCAGAGAAAACCCAGGCCTCCCTCCCCCAGCAGATCGCACATTTCCGATGGTTGTATTTTCCCCTTCTCTCTAAGAAGACAACCCCACCACACTGTAATTCTCAGGTACTGGAGCTGGAGCTAAACCGGTCCTCAGGCTCCAATAAACAACCAAAAAATAGGGTTGGGTTCACTTTTCAGCAATAGAGACAATTTCCTGGGTGGCTCTTTGGACTCCAGGGGTCCCACAGGACCAGATTTAAATCCAGCAGCAACTGCTGCAAACCCAGGAAAGGCTCTTCCTTCGCTGATCCCTCACAAAACCTCAACACCACAGCCCCAGGCACATCACACTGAGGAGCCCCAGGGGCACAAGAGGAACCCCAGGATGCAGTTTCAGCTCAACTGAAGAGTTAAGAAGTTTTCAGCTTAACTTCAATTCAGAAGAATTGGAATTCACACTGAAAACACAAGGCTCGACCTACCAACAGCATTAGTTAGAACAACAAAAACTCTGCATTATTTCAGATCATCAAATTAGAGAAAACTCTAATTCAAGATTTTTTTTAAAAAAAGCTTCAGAAATTGTTTCACGTCTGCTTAAACTGGTTCAAAGATGCTTTTCGAAGAGAACAAAATAAGAGAGGGATTTATTTTTTTCAGAGTTGCTTTTCTAACAGGACAAAATAAGAGGGGATTTATTTCCCTTGCCAACCTCAGCGCCCACAGACTCCCGTGGCCATGGAGGAAACGGGCAGAGGAGCAGTGCCAGGAGGGGCCGTGCAGGTTAGTGACTGCACAGTGCAGCCCAGAGGCGTCAGCCCAGGTTAATAAAACCCTCCCGTGCTTTTACAGACCCACAGTTTGCTTTCCCTTCCTCCAGAATGGAAAAAACCCCAGCTTCTCCCCTTCCCCAAGCCTTGCAGCAGGTCCCTCCCTGTGTGACTGACGGAGCATGCATTCCTTGACTCCTGCTTTTGGAGCGAACAGCCCAGGGATTGGAAATCATCTGCTGGAATTATTCAGAGCTGTCGCTAATCTGAGGGGTTTATGTGCTTCTCCTTCCCCGGGCTGCTGAAATGGAAACGTCTCGCAGGCTCTTCCCTCCCTAAATTACTGCTCAGCCACCTTTGCTTATCTCTATTGTTTCTGAGAAAAACCTGCTCCTTCCCAGACATCTGCTCCGGTGATAAAGTGTGATTGAAAGGCTCGGCCTGTCAGATAGGGAGCCCTTATCACAGCTTGATTCCGAGCTCTGGAATTACAGCGGATAATGGCAGCTCCAAACAACACCCCTCTCCAATGAATTTATGAATGGCCTTTGCCAGATCTGAGGATAAAGCGCTGGAGACAGGAGAGAGGCTGGGAGCTGATGGATCACCCGTCATCGATGAGGGCTGGATATGTTTGTGCTGCACTGGGAATTTCATGGAGCAGGAGAAGTCCCTTCACGCTAATTAAATGCCATAGATAAACTCCTTCAATTTTTAAATAATTTATCCTTCTTTCCATTGGCTCAAGACCCCAGGGAACAGAAGGGATGGGGATGGAAGCAGCTCCTCTCTAGAATGCGATTGTCTGTGGGATGGAGAAACCCCTCCACACCCTCCTGGGGTGGCCAGGGCAGGCAGGAGCAGGGACTGGCCCCAGCAGC
This sequence comes from Sylvia borin, assembly GCA_014839755.1. NCBI lineage: Eukaryota > Metazoa > Chordata > Aves > Passeriformes > Sylviidae > Sylvia > Sylvia borin. The sequence continues at coordinate 1,011,118 of CM025968.1, forward strand.
CTCTCCAGGAGCTTGGTTAGGGGAAAAAATCCCCAGTGCCTTGTGCCTGCAGCCCTGAGCAGGCACTGGAGTGTCTCAGCCCCACTGCCCAGGTCCCAGTGCCCACCCTGAACTGCTCAGGGCAGGGAGAAGCAGAGTTTGGGATGCTCAAAGACCTCTGAGGCTGAAGGATTCACAAATTCAGGCCACTCCATCCAGAGAGGGATTTTTATAATCCCAGTTTTGGGCACAGAGGCATAAATCCCCCCCAAAACTGTCACCAACCCCTCCACTGCAGCTGTGCCAGCTGCCCCAGCAGTGCCCTGCCAGGCCTCTGGTGCCTCACCACACACACTTCAGGGGATTACCCCTCAATAAGATGCTCAGATACAACATTAATAGGATCTGACATCCCACGGAGGAAAACAGCAGAACTCCGGAATTTTAAAAAGGGAGCCACGAAGCCTTGAGCAAAGTCCAGCCTCCCATGAAAGCTCGACTTGGCTCTTTAGGACTCTGAGCTGGGATGGCCTGGGACAAATCTGTCCCCATGCAGGAGATGAAAGGTCCACCAGGAGGTCACCAGCCCATCTCTGTGCTCCAGCATCAAATAAATCATCTCGAAATGCAACAAAGATCTTTCACAACTCCTCTGCTCAGCCACAAATAACCTCACAACCCTGGACATCATGAACTCAGAGTGTCTGTGAAGTTTTCCTCTGGCCCTAACTAAAATTTATTTACCACAAAAATATTTTAGGGTTATTTAACGACAGGAGAGTGTTTACACTCCCAGACAAGAAAATGAGTTCACACAAGTGGCCACAGTTGACTGAACAAAATCACCTCCAGTTGGTGGGAAATTAATAACCTCGTTGCTGGGGTGAATCAGCTTGTCTGAGGTGAGGCGGACACCCTCTTCCCAGGGAATTTGCTGTAAACAAGAGACAGGATTTTGTAAACTCTACCTGTGTTTTCATTCCCTTTCCCAGGAGGGATTTCTCAATGTCCCTGTGCTCTGAGCAATGGGAGTGAAGAGGTTTTGTCTTTGTGTCACCCATCAGATTGGTCTGTGTGGAATAGTATAACAGGGAGACACATCCCAACAATAAAAGAATCATTTTCAGCCTCCTGAAGTCGGAGTCTGTGTCGTTGTGGGGTAAAACAGCCTCACTCTCCCTCTGAGGTGGACACCAAATGAACTCACCATTTGGAAATCACCTCCAGACAATTGCCAGCCTTTTCTCTCCCCCTGGAGCAGTTCCAAGGGTGACTGTGCCCCACCGGGGCTGAGTGCCTGCCCTGCCCTGGCTTGGCCAGCCCAGCACGGAGCCAGCCCAGCCCGGCACTGCCAGGGACCAGCCAACCCTTGGTGGGCACAGCCTGACCCCTCACTGTGGCTCGGACTGACCACAACAGAGAAAACAAACTATTTCTCAGCCCTGATGCGAGACTGAGGAAATCAAAGAATCCCAGAGTGGTTTGGGTTGGAGGGACCTTGAAGCCCATCCAGTGCCATTGATGCCTGAATTTTATCTTTCAGGTATTCCAGATTCCGTGCTGCCCAGAGAGCCCCTAAAACACTGAAAACACCCCCCAAAAGTGGCCATAACCCTCCTGCTGTGGTTACTGCAGCAGCAGGGCAGGGAGGGGAGGGAAGGAGCAGCCAGGGCGCTGCCCAAAGCCTGAAAATACTTCAGAACAACTTCACTGCACTCAAAGCTCCCCACCTTCCTTGCAGAGCTCTTGCAGGAGCAGCCACAGCCATCACTTCGCTGTTTAACAACCTCCCCAGGAGCTGGGGTTATGTAACAAACCTCAAGCTGGCATTAAAAACCTCAAGTGTTCTCCTGCTCTCGCCTTCTCCCAGCCCCATTTCAGGATGCTCCTCTCGGAGAACACACACCTCCATCTGCAGTCAGCTCATTAACAAACACTTGGGAGGCCAAAAGGAAGGAGCTCCTTGAAGCTGCTCCCTCCCTGCCTTATGTAAGTCCCTACAAACCCTGTGAGCAGCCCCCAGGTGCTCCAGCCACGTCCCAGGGCTGGCTGCAGGGGCTGAAGGACCCAGCCCTGACATGTTTTATGAGTTAATTTGCTGTTATTTAGGGCCCTGCACAGCACCACTAAATCTTCACCTCCTTTTTACTGCTTTAAGTAATGCTCTTTAACTTCTCGGTGGCCGCACGAGGTGGTGGCAATCCTTCTCTGTTTATTTGTGTAACACCCCGGGGAGCTGCAGAGCACATCCTCTGCAATCCAATCTCTGGCGTGGAGCTCGACTTGTTCAAGGCTCTTTCCCCAGTCAAGTTCAGATAAGAGAGCAGGAAATAATGGGGGAAAAATAAAATCACAACCCCTCAAATCCATTAAGCGTTGTCCCTTTGGAGATGGCTGCTTTACCTCATAACCAGATGAAGACTTTTCTTCCTCAGTCACCCAGCTGAGGGAGAGGACAGCTGTCCCCAGGAATTGCCCTGCTTTTGCTTTTCTCTACACCAGCATCATTTCCTCCCGACGTTCCTGCAGTTTCCTGATGCAGGATCTCTGCACGAAGAGGTTCCTGAGTTGGTGTATGATAAGCAGAAGGGAATCCATCATGGCAGGGTTATCCCAGATAACCGGGAGTTGTCATTAAGGTGTGAATGATACAAACCAAGATAACCCCGGGTGAGCCACAGCAAACCTCCCCAGGTGAGATCCTGCTAAATCCACAAACACCTCGCGCCTTTAACTCTGCTGTTTGATGTTCCAAGCTGGAAATGTTTCCTTAGCCAGGGAATGTTGGATAAATTGATTATCCCACCAAGTACCTCAAGTGCCACCCTGTGGTTACTGCCCAGGGGACGTTTCTACCCCTCTCTCAATAAAAACCCAGGATGATGTTCAAATCTTTCTCATTTTCAGTCCAGACCTCAGCAGTTTAACTAAGAAGTTTACCCTGAAAACCCCACAGTTCACAGACCATAAAAATCCCAGGCATGGCTGGCCTTGGTTCCACTGGACATCCTCCACAGGAGCCTTTTCGTTTTCCTTTTCTAATTTATTAGCAGGAGTTCCTACGCTCGAATAAACTTAATAGAACAATTTCATTGTTCTACTGCTGGCCATGAAAGTGGATTATTGTTGTTCAGTGGCACCAGCCTCACTCAGGGGAAAATGCACGTTGATGGAATTCTCCTTTTACCCAGGAATCCAAAGGCTCCTGCACCCAGACAGAACATCCAGCACGGAGCCCGAGTCCTGCACTCAAATTCTGGCCAGAAAGGCAGCAAAGTGGGGAAATATCTGCTGCTGAAAAAGGGGGACAGAACAGGCTCCCCTCTTATCACCTGCTCCTTGATTTGAGATGCAAATTCTGTCCAACACAATTCTCTTTTCTTTTTTGACTGAGTGAATGTGATTTTTATTGGGACAATGAAGACCTGGAGACCAGAGCTCAGCCTGTGCCACCAAGAACTAAGCACTTACTGAGCATTAACTTAGCATTTACTCACCTAAATAAACACATTACACGAGTAAACACACTGCATGGGTTTATCAGAATGCAGGAGAATTACAGTTAAGAATTGAAGCTGGAGAGTCCCAGACTTTACCTAGCAATAAAACCCGCAGCACCAAACCCCAGAGAGTCTTGGGATCACAGGAATTGAGGTTGGAAAAGCCCTGGGAGCTCATTGAGCCCAACCATCCCCAGCACTGCCCCATGTCCCCAAGTGCCACATCCAGATGGGGACTCCACACTGCTCTGGGCAGCTGTGCCAGTGTTTGCCAGCGTTTGTCCATGAGAAAACGGTTCCCTAAAGTCCATCTGCAGCTTCTCTGGCGCAGCCTGAGGCCGTTCCCTTTTGTCCCAGGGCTGGTTCCTTGGAGCAGAGCCCAATTCCCACCTGGCTCCACCATCCTTTGAGGACACAACCACAGAGACACAGGGGACACAGCCCCTTCCCCGTGCCCCCTCCCAGCCCCAGCCCAGGAGCTGGGGATTCCAGGAGCTGCAGGGAAGGCCTGGCTGGTGGGACTGACTGCAGGACCAGGAGATGCACACCACCAAGGCTGGAGTGCTGCTGCGGCTGATAAAAAACCTGTCAGGTTGTTCTGCTCAGCAGAGGAGGCAGCTTTGGGAGGTGGTTCACTCAGCCTGCTTTAATTCTAGTCACAGGAGGCCACAGCAACAGACACGTGGAGGGGCTGCAGAGGCATCCCAGAGGTTCCCAGGAGCAGCTTGAAAGGCTTTCACCTTTCACCAAGGAATGCTGCCTCTGAGTCAGAGCGCCCGGGCCGTGGGGACAAAAACCACCCCTGTTTTTTAAGCCTTACCCAGAGAACATTAAAGCGAATATTTTTTTTAAATCCACATTAATTACAGGCCAAAAATACCCATGTAAAAATATCTCACAAAGAAGGTGAAGCCGTTCCAAGGTAGAGCACATGTGATGAACCAGCACTGCTAATTAGCTCCAAATAAAAATCTGCAGTAAACTGCCATGAATTATTTAAATTTATCTGGAAAGATAGCCAATTTTTAGGGGGGAAAAAAAAGTTATTTTACTCTGCATTTACTCTGCTCTCTTTTCTCAGCAACAAAGCTGTGTGATCAAAGGATTTCTCCCTGACTTGCCTATTCCACAATGCCACGGCATTTCTCAGATGAGAGCACTGAGCACACAGCAGCACACACTGCTGAGCTCCAGGAGACACTGCTGAATAATTCACTTCAGGAAGAGAGAGATCAAATTCCAGCCTGGGATGAGATGAGAGCCGTGACGTGATGCTACGTGGGCAAAGCCAGGCCTAGCACAGCATTGGTTTAATCCTGGGGATTGGCAGGGCCCAGCGTGGAGTCATGGGATGGGTTGGAAGGACCTCAAATCTCAGCCCATGCCACCCCCTGCCATGGGCAGGGACACCTCCCCTTGTCCCAGGGGGTGAAAGCTCCATCCAGGCTGAAATCCCAAGCAGCAGCCCACAGGAGGGAAAGGTGTCCAGTGCTGCTTCCCAAAATCTCCTGCCAGTACAGAGGCTTGGGGAGGTCACCTGAGCTTGGGTGGCACATCCAACAGCCACGGAGGGGACAGTGACTGTGACACTGAGGGCCCAGAGCCACCCCCACGGCCAGGAGTGACACAGCACCCGGGTCAGCTCTGCAGGTCACAGCAGGAGCAATAAAACCCCCGCTGGGGCAAAGTGGCAGCTGGACACACGGTTCCCCTCCATGGCCCTGAGCCCCATCCCTGTGCCCAGGGACTGCAGAGCTCTGTGTGCCCAGCCAGGGCAGGGCTCAGCTGATGTGGTGTGAGAGGTGCCACCTCTCCTGAGCCAGGTGAGGACAACCCTTCCTAACCCCACAGCTCACGCTCAGCACAGCCCTCCCCAAATCTCTGTAATGTTGGGGCTCATCATCCCCAAACTGGGGGTTGCTTTGTCCCGAGGACATCCCAGCCTGTCCCACAGCCCCTGCCTTGTCCTCAGCGGGGACATCCTCGGTGTCACTGTGCCCCGGGGCTGGGAGTCCAGAGCAGGGCTGGGCTAGAAACAAATCCTCCCAACAATCCTCATTTCCCAATTTAACCCACGGCTCTCAGCAGTTTGGTGAACGCCAACTCGACTTCTTCAAGAGGAAATTCAGTCAGAATCTTCATTCCAAAAGGGCTATAAACAAAAAAGGGTTGGATGGCGTTAAAGGTGTAGGTAAGAGCCAGGTGAATATGATCCCAGGCAAGTCCTGGGACTTCTGACAGCTCTGAACTACACCTGCAGCTCAGTCCTGGGGCCAAACTGTGCAGGAAAATGCATCCTGTGAGCGCTGCAGAGGGAGACTCCTGAATTCCATCTTCTGATCATCTCCTGATTGAGTGATCCACTCAGGGACAAGTTAAAAAAAATAAATTAAAATTTATTTTAAAAATATTTATTTTAAAATAAATTAAAATTTATTTAATTTTTAATTTTTGCTGTAAATTAAAAATTAAAAAATTAATTTTAAATTAAAATGAATTAATTTGATTTTAATTTAATGATTAAAAAGGAAATTTAAAATCAATATTTCTTTACTCAATGAGGTGTGACCCCTTTTCTCCCTTCACCTTGTTTTGCACCCTCTTTTCTGTCGGGTGCCCTGACCCTGATGTTTAAACTCATTTCCACTCCCACGGCGTGGGCAGAGGGAAGCGCACGGAAATGTTTTATGGAGCACACGCAGATGAACCCTGCACAGGGGAAACACAAGTTTTAAAACCAGCTATTTAAGCAAAAATTACCGGTTATTTACCCGCCCATCACAGCACCCTCCAGCCGCCAATTGAGCCATTGGGGCAGAAAGTCAGAGATAAGTGCCCCGAATTGCAGCCAGCTCCATGGAGGGATGCGGAGCATCTGCAGTGAGCGCTCCGGAGAGGCTGGGTCAGTGCCGGGGGAGCAGAGCTCCGGGCCAGCCCTCTGCAATCAGCGTGATCTGCATCTTCCAGGGGCTCCCTGAACACGGGGAGAGGGTCTCAGAGTGGAGTTAGGGCAGGCAGAGCCCGGCCAGGCTCAGCCAGGGCTGGGCACTGACATTTCCCCCAGGAAATCGCCGCTTCATCCCTCCCTCAACATTCCAGTCCAGCTGCCAGCCTGCGCCCCACGGGAGGAGCGGCTCCTTCTCTTCCCATCCCTGAGCACAAGAGCTGCTGAAGTTACTGATGAGTCCTGGGGGTCACCCACCAGCCGAATGCTCCTCATTACAGGAGGTTCTGACCTCGGCTGTCAATTTGCAATTTCTGCCCTTAAATAAATCCAAACAGTTCCTAATCACTCCCTCCAACAGGAATTTTATGATTAGTGGGATAATTCCTTTAAAATGTGTAATTACTCTTTCCTAATGTATTCATTACTCTCTCAATACAGTATTCTTGAAACATCACAATTTCCCATCGAGAACATATTTCTGTGCTCATTTCCATAAGACAGTTCTAAAAACTAGATTAATATACTTTCTACTTCCTATATTAAAAAAAAAAAACCTTTCTGATTAAATCTGAGTTAATAATTTGCAATTAATATCTCATTTGATGGGTTTAGGTTCTTTCCTTCCCCCCCCCCCCCACCTTGAAATTATCCTTACATGGTAAAAATCCTTCATCACTTAATTCCAATTCCGTCTGCAAGCCTCAAAATCTGAATTGTGAACTGTTGATAATAACTATTAGCTCATAATAATCACCTAAGCAGATATCCTAGACAATCATTTCAAACAGCAGAGGAATAGGAAAGCCTGCTAGTCAAAACAGTTAAAAATTATCAATAAAAGCTGCTGAGCAATTAGCAACTCTTAGAATTAACCTATTTTGCTGATCTAAAAATAAAAGGGTCCAGGAGTTCACTTGAGCTTGGCAGCCTCTTTGCCCATATCCCATTTTTTCCAGTGCACAGGACGTGGCAGAAGGGAAAGCAAAACTCCTGAAGTGCAGAGATGGAGCTGAGAGATGGGCACTCATCCAAGCAGAAACCACCGCTCCACTCTTGGATGCTTCTGCTCCTCAGATGGGAAACCAGGAGTGAAATTCAATTATTCCTCAAAACCTCCCGTTTCCCAGAGTGCAATAAACCCACATACACACACTGGGATTCACAAATCTCATCTCTGAAGGGTTTCCACTGGAAGCACGACTTCAGGAAATCGGTGCTTCCAGGGGATCATGGAATTGTTTGAATTTGGAATCATTTGGGGATGGAATCCAACCATTAATGGAACTCTGCTCCACCCAGCTTCCAAATCCCTGCAGGAACAGAGAATTTGTACAGGAGCACCTCCCCAAACACCATCGTTTTTAGCCCAAAGTGCCTCGTTTTAGCGCATCCCCCTCAGGATCACAGCTGGAGCCTCGGAGGAGGCTGCAGCACCTGGAGCAGGGGAGATCCCTCAACCCCAGACCAACATTCCACGGGGAAAAACCACCAGAGCTGCCCCCAGTGGGTCCAGCCTCAGTGCACCACCCAGAAGATCAATTTTTACAGCTCCTTTAAAACCTCCAAGTGCCAAACCCTTCACGCAGCCCGGGGCAGGGCCGTGCCCAGGGCACCAGCAGCAGCCCTGCTGTGCTCCAGAGCATTCCCAAACTCATCCCAACGGGACTCCGGGCTGGGAAAGGAGCCCCAGCCACACAGCCAACACGCTGCTGGGGAATAAAAACCAATATCCATTGAGGAATCCCCGAGAGCTGGAAATGCTGCCGTGGAATTTAGGGGTGAATATCCAGGCTTTTGCTCATTAGTCCTAATGACTGTGGACAGGGTTTCAGCTGCCTCAACATTGCTGCAAGAACAGCAGTGGTACAGTGGTGATGCTGTAAATTATGGCCAGCCTTTTCCAGGCTTCAAACCCGTGTTTTTATTGCTGGGAAAGTGCAGATTGCGTTCACAGCTCTGCCGGGTTCAAACCCCCTGCTTTAACTCCAGGAGAAAAACTTTACCCTGAGTAAAGGATAATGTCACTTCGGGGTGTGTTGGGAGTCTCCTGCCACCCCTGGGAGTTTGCTGCACTGGAACTTGAACTAAAAACCATCCCAAAGGCTGCTGGAAGCTGGAGCAGGCAATGGGAGTTTGGGATCAGCCTGGGCACGTCTGTCACTGGGCTGGCTCCATTTCTCTGTTATTACTGGGTTATTTTCAGTGTGATTTGGTCATTTGGAGCTGAAGAGCTACAAAATCATGGCCATTCCTGGGCTCCTCAGCTCCTCAGACAGACACTCCCAGCCAGCCCATGCCTTGGGTTTTTCCTCTCCAGCCTTCTGAGGGTGCCAAATAAACCATCCCTCGTGCCTCAGCCCCACTGCCCGCCCCAAACCCACACAGAGCTATGGCAGCTGCAAAGGCAGGGGAGAGGAAATGCAAAAAAATGCAAAAAAGCCAGGAAAAGTGCATTGTCCAGGCTCCACAAACACCACAAACACTCCTGACTCTACCTCGGCTTCCTTTCTCACACCAGACTGTCAAAATAGCTGAATTTTGGGTAATCCCTGCTCACCCAGCCAGCACTGAGGAGAGGAGAGAGGCAGGACCCGGCTGCTGTGTCCCAGAATTTCTCAGGGACACAGGGAATAACCCACCCCTGGGTCATTGAGGGCTCCTGGGGGGCTGCAGGACTGTCCCCACGTCACCCCTGTCACCACAGCCCACCCTGGAATGAGGGAAATGCCATTTTCTGAAGGCTGCACAATCTGCCACAGGCTCTGACCACCAACACAGGGTGCTCTGAGGTTTGCCGTGATGGTTTTTTGGTCATCCAAAGTTATGATTTCAGTCAAGTATCACATAACTCATGGAGAATTTACGGCTATCACCGCTGGGGAGTATTTCTCCACTGTCTGCTCTTCTTAAAATACAAGATGTCTGATCCAGAATTAGAGGGGAAATCATATCCTTTGCCACCTTCAGTTTTTTATGGCCGTGCTTTGATTTAGGAAAATCTCTTTACAAGCAGCAGCCCTGGATTTCAAAGCAGGGCACTCAGAAGCCACGACGCTCCGCAATACAGAAAATATATCAAGGAATTTTCATAATGCACAATAAATTGATCCGGATTTCTCAAGCTGCTCAGATTTACGCCCTTCTGAGGACACGATGGCTAAAGCAAATCTATATTATTGCCCTTTTTAGTAACCCCATGACATCATTCCTGCTCAGAGGCAGCAGAGTGTCTGCACAAGGACGTGCCAGAGCCCAGGATTTATTGGGAGAGAGGATGCAGAGCACCACCAGAGCGAGCTGGGAGCTTTTGTGTAATGTCTCATTGAAAACTCTACCCCGGGCCTGGAATTTGGGAGATTTATTTTGCACGGAGTCAAAAAGTGACGAAGTGTCACTAAAGCAGAAGCAGGGGCTGAATAAATGTGCAGGAGAGTGGAAGATCCAAGGGGCAGCGCTGGCTGCAGAGAATTCCGGGGAGTTCAGCACCTTCCCGATGGACAGCGGAACATTCAGCCTCTGAGCACTGAAGCTCCTGCTCGAATCTGTGCTTGTTTATTCGTTTAAAACAAACACAAATTCTATTTAATCCCAAGTGAGTCACACCCATCTTCAATAAGGATTCAAGATGCTTCCAAAAAGAAAAGCTTGTCTCTTTTTTGGGGAAGTCTCCTGACTCAACTTCATTTAAACCTCCGCATTTGCTTATGGCCTCAACTCGTCTTTCTGAATTTTGGAAGCAAACAAAGCCTTGTCTTAGCTGCACTTGAATAAGATTTCTTCTTTTCTATAATTCTAGTGCCATATTCTGCCCTCCAGGCTCTCCCTGTGCTCCTTCCAACACCATTTCCTATTATTATAAATATTTAGGTTTGGGGGTTTTTTTAACAACACATTTCTTTCAGGAGTTCTGCAACTAAATGAAAACAGAACTCCTGAAAGGTACAACTGCCTGCTCTGGAAATTCCTCAAGACTCAGTGATTTTTGAAGATTCAAAGTTTTGAGCAGCTTTCCAGCTGGATGATAAAATAATGAGCACAGAGACAGCTCCCCTCAGAATAGATTCCATCCATAGCTGAAGGTGCTGGCAAAATGAATAAATGAAGAGGAAAAAAAAAAGCTTTTAAATAAATCCTGGGGAATTCAGAGCTCCCCAAACCACTTTCTCGGTGGTTTGAAGGAAAACCTCTGTGCTCCCACCAGCCCAGACCCACATTTAGAGAGGTTGAGGCCGGAATGATCCAAGGTCCTGAGGATGAATTATCCCAAATGTCAGTGCCCCTGTCAGCCTGGGCTCCCCAGGCAGGGCAGGCACAGCACGGGCACCTTTCCACGGCTCTGGTTATTGATGTACTGAACAGGGAGATCTGCCCAACATCCAGAAAAAAAAAAAAAACCCAAATTTGGGTGCACAAATTGGAGCGTGTGGGAACAAGGAAGAGCAAAGAGATCCTTTCAGCAGAAAGGAAAAGGTCCAGAGTGGCCCTGGCTTTTACCCAAAGGGACTGAAATCCCCACAAACAGGACGGGAAATGGGAATTCTTTAAGTAAAACTTGACTGGGTCTCAAATCTGCAGAAGACAGCTGTGATTTGTGCCACAATGTGGAGGGTCAGGAATTACAGCTCCAGCAGTTAAACACCCATTTTTAATCATCAAAAAGAGATTTTAGTCATCTCCTCCCAAGTCCCACTGCTGTTCACTTGTCCCATCACAGCCTGACTCTGTTTCCTGTGACTCCTCAATTATTTCTCCTCCTCTTCCCAAGGCTGAGCTGCAAATCTGCATTCTGCAGGGTGTGCCACTTCAGTGTCTGCTCTGAGCACAGAGATTTTCATCTCCATAGGAATTCCCTGAGCCCTCAGAGGCAGCACAAGCACAAAAGGAGCAGGTCCTGCCCCAATTCCAAACCCTGCAGGAGCCCTGTGCTGGGTCAGGGCAGATTCACCTGCACAGCCTCACACTCCCCACATCTAAAAGCAGCTTTGGAACCCCTCTAGACCAGACTGAGACACATTAATAAGTGTGGTGATGGGCCTAGCTGATGGGAAATGAAATGAAATACTGAAATAATGAAATAAAATTAAATTAAATTAAATCAGATTCTTTCAGGATGGAAAGTCTGGGAAGATTTGACTCCTGTGTGGGAGGTGCCAAACACTCTTCATGGGTTTCATTTAAGGGCTTCAGCCACCTGGGTTTGGGCAGGGATTTAAACTCCTCCTGACTGCCATCCCCACCACTGAAGTGTTTTACCCTTGACTTTGCTCTCCCTTTATTTTATAACCCAGTGTGCTGCTTCCCCACGGAGGCACAGTCCTGTGTGGCCTGAGCCAATAAATCCCCATTATTGAGACACTGATATTCCACACAAACACCTTCCAGGGAGGGAAAAACAAACCCTCTTCTTGCCACTGACAGACAGGATGGCTGGCAGAGCATGATTCAAGGTAATGAGCACGATTAAGAGCCACAATTAGACCATGGAATATGAGAGGAGAAAAATCAAGCAGGAGCAAGTAAAGCCATGGCTGGAGCAGAGCTGATCCCCCTGAGCCCCAGGGACTCCTCCCAAAGCCTGCCAGGGACAAGGAGCTGAGCAAAATCCCTGTGGGGAGAGGCAACAGCTCTGCAAAGGGAAGGGGCAGGGATTTCCTCCTCCCTGGGTGGAGCTGGGAGCTCAGGGAGTGACTGAGAGAGAGAAATGAAAGGTGCTCACAAAGCAGGAGAGCTCCCATCCCCTGGGGCTGGCATGGAGGAGACACAAAATGTGCTGGGGACAGTCCTGGGGACAGTCCTGGGGACAGTCCTGGAGCCTGAGCCAGGCTGGGCTGGTCCTTGGGTCTGGCCCAGGTGGCAGAGGAGGAAATAACTCTGCTCTGAATTCTCTGATGAAGGGGCTGGTTCGCTCCTGTCCCAGAGCTGGTTGGGGTCCTGGCAGGGCTCTTCTCCTCTGTAAACACCTTGAATTCCCCTTTTCCAGCCCCACCAATCCCATGATCCCAGCCCAGAAGCTCCTGCAGACTCCCCACAGCCCTGAAAAACCCACCCTAAACACAGCAAACCTTTCCCCAGCCACCAACCCCCCAGCAAACCCAGGGCAGCAGCGGCAATCAGCATGAACGAGATTCTCCTCCAATCCAACCAGGATATTCCAAACAATCCAACCCAAACCCCCAAGGCCAAGGCACAGAGGGACTCAATTTTACGATTTTACTGTGTGGAGACACAAAACCCCGTCTGCAGTGAAGTGAAAGATGTTGTTCTTCGCAGGCAACAACAAGAATTCCTGTTAAATACCAGCAACTCAGAAGTAAAAAAGAGGAGGAAACCAAGCGTGCTTTACGTAGAATGGGAATTTGCAATTAAAAAAGTTCAATCCTATTACACATCATTTTTCCAACAGGCAGCAGCACAAAGAACTCGATTTTCAACCTCGTGTATAATTTTGTACATCTTTGCTCGAGACAGATGAATTTCAGTGTATACAAGGATTGCATGGATGATCAAGGAGTGGGAACAGAGGATGAGATTAAAACCAAATTGCTTATTTAGCCTGGGAAATGAGCTGGATTTTTTTGTGCCGGTAAATAAATAAGGAAGAGGGAAGGAGCAGTTCTGCTGCATGACAAAGTGGCACAAAAGAAAAAGAGAAAGTTAAAAAAGTCGAGGTTTTTAACAGTGACAAAAATGAAGTTCTGGAGTAAACTTTGAATTCCAGGGAGGAGGAAGGGAGTGAAGAAATTCCATGGTCTGTCCCCTCTTTGCTTCCCTCCTGCATTTTTGCACACACAGAATCCCTGCAGACCTGCAGGACTGTGGCCTTCTCATGCCTCCCATGAATTCCTTGTCTGCTCCTGGAGTTTGGTGCAGAAACAGCCTCAAAAACCAGCCCAGCCCAGGCAGGGGAAAGACCAAAACCAGAGAACAACTTCTTCCTGAGAAAGGCTCTGATAAAAGGTGTCATCCCTGGAAAGAGGCCAGCTGTGGAGGCAGGAACATCTGGCAGGGATCAGATAACCAGCCCCAGCCAGGAGCAGGGGATGCTCAGAGCCTGTGGCTGCACTTGGACACATTCTGATCCTGCCACAGCAGCCCCTGGCTCTGCTCCTCTCCACACCAGGTTAATTAAAATAAAACTCACTGCCACAAGACTCTGAGTCAGCCAGGGCACAGAGATAAAACTTTATGGAAAGACATCAAAGGCATTGCTGCCCCTTCTGTTAGAACAGCAAACCACCTCGACACAGCCCTCCAAAGAGATAAAATGCATCCTACTAAGAGAAAATATATTTAAACACACATAAATAAACCTACCTGCTTGTAATATTCATTCTGCTCATTCCAGCAGCCTCTAGAGGCCCAGAAAAGTCATTTTGTGACCTGGGGGTGTTGGTCAGAGCCCCCCTCACAGCAGACAGAGCCCAAACTCCAGCTGAGCATCCCAGGGCTGTCCTGTCCCAGCTCCTCCCAGGTGAGCAGACCCCAGCCCCACCTCCCAGCCTCAGCAGCCCCTGATTTGGCCCCAGGAGCAGCAGAAGAAATGGTGATAAAGCCCTGAACAGCCTCAGGGCAGGTGGTGTGAAGCAATAAAGCCAGTGAGCATCGTGTCCCTGATGCAGCAGAGAAGCAGACTGTGCAACCACAGAGCGAGGGCTGCCCCGGGGGCTGCAGCAGCTCCTGGCCCTCGACAGCAGGAATAAAACCACCTTTTATTTACAAAATAGCCAGAAAAGAGCTGTGCAGAAAAAAAAAATCCTAAAGGGAGCAGGGCTGAACCTTAGAAATGAGAAACCTTCGCACAAGGTTCTGGGATGAGTGAAGGATCCTCCCAGCCCTTAGCAGAGCAGTTTGCAGGATGAGCGGTGCCAGGCAGGGACACGCTGTCCCTCCGCTCCCCGAGGTGTGAGCACTCACCAAACCTGTCCTGGAAATGCCTCTGCTGCTGCTTTTTACAAGCCAACAAACACTGACTGACTCCAGGCTGGGTTCAGGTGTGATAAAGCAGAGACACAAACCCAGGAATTTGTGTGGCTTCACAATAAACGAGCTGGGCATAAACCCAGAGAGTTTTCTTACCTGGGCACATAAAACCCCCGCAGAATTCACGTTTATCTCTGTGCTCCATGTGAGGTATTTGCTGTGCTGCCTTCCCCTCCTTTCCTGCTCTGACTGCAGCTTTCCATGGTTTAATTGCAGCTAAATTTTTTAGTTTACAACTGACTTTTTCCAAGCCCCACAAAAATCCTCCCTGCACAGCAGCAGAAACACCCTGGGCTTCACTGGGCTTTTTTTTCCTCTGTTTTAAAGGGATGGAAATTAAGACTTTCAGGACAACCCTGCAAATATCCTTTTCCTGCTGCTGTGGGGTTAACTGTGAGCTGTGACAGGTATTTCCACGGGCTGGGAAGTGCTGCGGTGGGAAGTGAGGCTGAATTCCCAGGTGGTCCTGCCTCATCTGCAGCGCTGCCAGAGATCTCTCCGCTGACACCTTGAAAAATGATGATGATCTGCTACAACTTGGCTTAATTAATTGGACTGTTCAGCCCCCTCCTCCCCCACATTCAACACCTGATGTGCAGAGTCAGTAACTGGATAATTACAGTGGGGGAACAGGCACGCCGAGGCAGAGGGCAGGAAAACACAAGAGAGAGATGGTTTATTTTTTTTATTTAAAAATTCAGTCATCCACAGCAAAGAGCCCTGGATAAATCTAACACACAAACCCCATTTCTGCTGTGTCCAACAAACAGGCATTTAAATAGAATTTTTCTACAGAAGAGAGCAACGTTCTGCAATATCCCTTCAAAAAATGGCTTTCCACTGTCAGGGGTGGATGGGGAATTGTTCCCTGGGAATTCCCAGAGCAGCTGGGGCTGCCCCTGGATCCCTGGCAGTGCCCAAGGCCAGGCTGGACACTGGGGCTGGAGCAGCTGGGACAGTGGGAGGTGTCCCTGCCATGGCAGGGGTGGCACTGGGGGGGATTTCAGGTCCCTCCCAACCCATTCCATGCTTCTGTGACATCAGAGCCTCAATCCCGAGCACCATTAATTTTTTTTTCCTCTTCTCTCCAGACAGGTTGAACTGGGATTTAAAATCAGAAATAGAGAATTCTGGGATGTCCAAGCAGATGCCTCATTCCTGCCCAGGCATCCAGGACTCTGTGATCCCCCCGAGGGGGAATTCACCCCCAGAGCCCAAATTCACCTTCCAGGACGCTATAAAAGGTGACCCTAAGGGGATTATAGACGTGGGAGGCAGGAGGGTTGTGGTGAACAGCAGGGCAGTGTAGGCACAGGTGAGTCTGTGCTCAGGTGAGTCTGTGCTCAGGTGAGTCTGTGCTCAGGTGCACAGGTGAGTCTGTGCTCAGGTGAGCGGGGCTCAGGTGCACAGGTGAGTCTGTGCTCAGGTGAGCAGTGCTCAGGTGCACAGGTGAGCTGTGCTCAGGTGAGTCTGTGCTCAGGTGAGCGGGGCTCAGGTGAGCTGTGCTCGGGTGCACAGGTGAGTCTGTGCATCCCGGGGTGATGGATGAACTCCGGACACACCAAAGCCTCTCCCGGGCACGGAGAGGAGGGGATGGAGCCGCGGCTCCCTCCGGGCTCAGCCCACAGCGCTGTCACCGGGACTCACAGCCCCTGCAGAGGGAATTTCAGCCTGGTGCCTCCCCGGCAGCTCCCGGGGCTGAGATGCTCCGGTGTAACAGATGAGGTTCCATCCATAACCAACCTGCTGCTGCAGAACCACTCAGGGCTGTCTCGGGCTCCGGCAGCAGCTCTGCTGCCTCTCCCTGTGCTTGTAGAACATGAATTACAGCGAAAAATCAGCTTAAGAGCCGGGCCCGGCGCTGTGTACAATTAATTTATCAATGCTCCTACCACTCACATCATTCTTTGTGCTCTCCTCAGCTCTGGAACATCTTGATGTGCCTGAAGTGAATATGAAATCATGTCGTCTAGATAACCTGCGTTTATTGAAATTTCTGTGTCTCTGTCGCCTGGCACCTTTCCCAAACAAGCAGATAAACCACACAAGTGTCAGGGAATCAAATCCCAGCAGCAGGATCTGCTCAGGAGGTGCCTGATGTGTGATTGCCCATCACAGCAGCTCCTCCGTGTGCCAGGTGTGTGCATCCCTGGGCTCTGCATCTCTGGCCCCTGCATCCCTGGGCTCTGCATCCCTGGCCCCTGCATCCCTGGGCTCTGCATCCCTCCTGCCCTCTGCATCCCTGCCTGTTGTTGGGATGTTTGGGTGGGCAGAAGTTGACAAACGAAGCAAGAGAAGCAGAAAACAAAAAGTAAAAGGGCACTTGGAACACACAGAACCTTCAGGGAAATCTGTGGCAGCTCTTTGGGTGTTGTAGAACCCTGTGGGATCGCTTGGATCAGCTGCTGGTGGGGTTTGGAACCTCCAAAGCTCCCATCAGGGACGGGCTCGGGGCTGGCACTGCTCTGCCTGTGCTGTCCTGGTGGTTTAGTCCTTTATTTCAGTGTGAGCCCCGTCCTGGGAGCGTGCAGGACAGCCTCACTGGGCAGCAGCAAGTTGGTTCTAATAATCTGATTTACTGCAGCTATTTTGAATCCGAGGTCCTGATGAGTGTGTTGTGTTGGAAAAGGTCACCTTGGCCTAATCAATAGTGCTCAGCTGCCAGGCTCCTGGAGAACACTGCACCTGACTTACTCAGGCCTCCCTCCTCCTGCCTGCGTGGGTTTCTGCTCTCTGTTGCTTTTCACGAGGACGAGAGGCTCAAAAAGCCAGGTATTAATTTATTTTCATGTTGGAGTGAAGCACAAGCGGTGCAAAGCCCAGCACATAAAGGGCAGCCTTGGCTCCGAGACAGGAGCTGACACCAAACTCTGCACTGGTGGAAGCAGAGTTTCTGCTCCCTCCATGTGGCATTTATCAATTAAACCTTTTGTATAATCAGGTTTTCCCTCCTCGATAAACCCCAACCTGTTTGTTTCTGCTTTTGTTATTCCTGCTTGGTGTTGAGCTGGGACTGCACTCAGCTTCAGGGTCCCCAGTGTTACTCCAGGGATGCTCCAGAGAGCAGAGGTGCTGAGGGAGTGCAGTCCTGGAGCTCCTCTCACCAGGATCTGCTGTTCAAGGCCTTTGTTCTTCTCTTTGTGCAGAAAATCAAGTTCCCCAGGGCCCTCCCAAAGCTCCCCTGTGTGCTCTGCTCTCCTGGGAGCAGTTCCAGTGCCTGTGACCCTGCAGCTCCTGCCCACCTCCTTCTCCTGCACTGGGGCAGCTCCTGCTGCTCCTGCCTCAGGGCTGGAACTGATGCTGTCCAGGAACACAGAACCAGGGCAAAACAATTTATAAAAAAGTGATTTGGCAGATTGCTCTTCTCTCTCCTCTCCCTCTTTCCAGCAGGGGAATTAGGAACATTTTATTTTTTTCCCAAGGTATGATTTGATAGAATGCCAGGATGGTTTGGGGTGAAGGGACTTTGAGGCCCATCCACTGCACCCCAGACACCTCCCGCTGTCAGAACCACGAATCTCATTCAGCAGCACCAAAACGTGCAGGGAAGAGAATTCCCAGCCCTTCCCCAAGGCCTGGGAGCTGACAGGGAGCAGGATTTGGCTGCAGCCCCACAGCTGATCCCTGTGGAGTCCAGCCAAGGCAGCAGCAAGGAGGCAGCTCTGGCTTTGGCTTTTATTCTGATTTTTGCTCACATAGGCAAGAACTGTATTTATTAATAGGACAAATTAAGTAACCAAGTGTTCCCAGTAAGTTCAGGGCACCCAGGAATGTGGGGACACCAGGACAACTGCTCCCTCCAGCTGAGTCAGGCAGATCACACCCAGCAGTGAGGTGCAAGTCATGCAAGCAGCATATTTTCTTCTTCAATCCTTTCCTAGAATTTGGGGATTTAGAATGAGGGAATATCCTGGTTGGGAAGGGGCCCACAGGGATCTGAGTCCAACACCCCAAAAACCCCACCCTGAGGGGTTGTCCAAACACTCCTGGCTGGTTTGGAGCTGTCACCACCTTTCTCTACAATCAATTTATTCATTTATTTAGAATTTATTAGCTGAGGGCCCAACTCGCCCTTTGTGTCTGGGGTTCTCCTCTCCCCCAGGCTCCCCACATGCACCAAAATCCCATTTCCCTGGCTGGGAGGTGTGGCAGGAAGTGTTTGACTTGGAAACCCTCAGAGAACATATTGGGCAAGCAGCAAACATAAGGAAAATCCTGCTCTTGCCAAGAAATTTTCCTTTTCCATCCCACTGCAGAGTGATGATGGCAGAGGAGAGAGAGAGAGAGGAACTTTGGGGTTTGCACAGCCTGAGTGCCACAGCAGCTTCTGGGTGTGGGATTCAGAAAGAAACACCTTCCCTGCTCTAAATCTTTAACATCAGATTAAAAATAAAACCCAAACATTCATTTTTTATGGACTTCTTAAAAATAAAAAAAAGAAAAAAGAAAATGAAAACTCTTTCAGCTGCTGAAACCAGCTCCCAGCTTCAGCACCCTGCTCCTTGGGCTGCCAGAATTTCACATAAATACTGCAAAAGGAGATTTGTTACTACCCCTCGTCACTCAGCACCTACAAGTTCATTCCAAAATCCCAAAATTCATTGGAATGGGACCTGAGTCTTGTGGAAGAGCAGCAGGGACTGTCCCCACCTCCAGGGACCAGGCTGGGGCTGCCTTCCCCTCCTGGAGCAGGGTCTGAAATCCCAGAAGGGTTTGGGTTGGGAAGGAGGAGCAGGGTCTGAAATCCCAGAAGGGTTTGGGTTGGGAAGGAGGAGCAGGATCTGAAATCCCAGAAAGGTTTGGGTTAGGAGGAGGAGCAGGGTCTGAAATCCCAGAAGGGTTTGGGTTGGATGGAGGAGCAGGGTCTGGAATCCCAGAAGGGTTTGGTTTGGGAGGAGGAGCAGGGTCTGAAATCCCAGAAGGATTTGGGTTGGGAAGGAGGAGCAGGGTCTGAAATCCCAGAAGGGTTTGGGTTGGATGGAGGAGTAGGGTCTGAAATCCCAGAAGGGTTTGGGTTAGGAGGAGGAGCAGGGTCTGAAATCCCAGAAGGGTTTGGGTTGGAAGGAGGAGCAGGTCTGAAATCCCAGAAGGGTTTGGGGTTGGATGGAGGAGTAGGGTCTGAAATCCCAGAAGGGTTTGGATGGGAAGGAAGAGCAGGGTCTGAAATCCCAGAAGGGTTTGGGTTAGGAGGAAGAGCAGGGTCTGAAATCCCAAGATTTGGGGTTGGAAGGGCCCTCAAAGCCCGTCTCATTCCCACCCCATGGGCACCTTCCCATCTCCTGGAGGGGACTGGGATGGAAAAGTTCCAACCCATTCTCAGGAATTCCTGCGGCGCTTTTCAAGCCAAAACTTTGGGCTGATGCTGCTGCTGTCACATGAAAAACAGTTTGAACTTTTCCTGCCTCTTAGGCAGAACAATTGGTCCCTTCAAACTGGCAAAGGGAAGAGAGGCCCGGGGAGATGGGAAGGAGGGGTGTGGGAGCTGGGAGAACGGGAAGACAGCATTAATTACACACAGCCTGACAGCTGGAGGAGAAAATTCTACGCTGCTCGAAAGGTAAAGAATTAGGAGATGATGGAAAGCGGGGAAAAGTGGTAATTTCCTTGAGCTGTGTAAAGAGTTTACCAAGCTCTTGCTGGAGCTCCGTGTGCCATGAAGAGATGGAAAACAATCCAGGACAAGAGGGGAACTCTGGAAAATGCACAGGAGTGGAATTCAGGACTGGAACAGACAAAAGGGAACAAATGAGAGTGTGAAAGGAACTTGAAACTAGGTGTCAAAGTTAGCTGGAAATCCTTGAGAATCCGAGGAAAAGATCCCCACAGCTGGAGGTGCTCTGGCCCTCACCTGTCAGGGACGGGTAAAGTACAAAAAAAAAACCCCTGAAGTGACAACTTCAGCCCAATATTTCCATGTAAAAATCCAACAGGCACAAACCAAAGTTGTTTGTGGGAAAGGTCTGATGGAAAAACGTCCTAAACTGCCAGAACAAGAAGCTGAAAAATTCTTTTCCTTCCAAAACATAAAGAAAGAAAATTAAAATTCAAACTTGATACCGACCAAAGCGCCTTGAACTGCCCAGCAAATGGAAAGTATTGCTTGCAGGAAAAGCAGCAATAAAGCAGCAAAACCACTCACCTCAGCTCGGGGAGGGAGAGATTCTGGAGCGTTTTGCAGGACAGGAAAACAATTTCACTCAGATGCTCCTGAGGGGAGCCAGGAGAAAACTGGATATTCAATTTGTAAAAGCAAGAAGAGAACACATTGTTATGTTACCTTTGGCTATGAGAGAGAGAAATGAAAACAAGGCCAGATTCAGAGCAGCAGCTCCCAAATTCTTGTGAGTGACATGGAAGGAGCTTCATGAAGTCCCTGCTGCCATGCAAAGCCTTTTGTATGAACAGTGAAATGTCAAAGGCCCAAAAGAAAGGGTGGGAAGTGAAACGTGGGAAATTAAAAACTTCCCATGGTGAGTGATCAGGGAATTCCAGGATGGTTTGGGTTGGAGGGGGCCTTAAATCCCACCCATCCCACTCCTGCCATGGCAGGGACACCTCCCACTGCCCCAGGTGCTCCAACCCCAATGTCCAGCCTGGCCTTGGGCACTGCCAGGGATCCAGGGGCAGAAATAACCTGATTTCCCCGATATTTTGCCTAAACCCCCCGTTCAGGCTGCACTTGTCCCCAGCTGGAGGGGCAGAGCTGAAAGGCTTCACTGTGAGCAGTGAAATGAATTCACACAAACATCCATCACAGAGATGGAGAGAGAGTTACCACTGGTATTTCGGGAAAGGGAACTGCTGAATGACTCAGGGTGGAGAGGGGCTATAAAAAGCAATCAAAAAGATTGTGCAAGGATCCCTGGATAGTTTAAAACAAATATTTTAACTCCGCTCTATTTTGAAAGTGTCTTAAAATAATGCGAGAGTGGATATTTTTATGGTGCAAGCAATGGCACATCCTGCTAATCCAAGTTATTTGTATGCAGACAGAATGCCAATCTTGTGCTTTATGGATTTGGGAATGTCCTTCCAGCTCTGCTTTATTTAACTCCTTCTGTGCTTCCCTGAAGAAGATCCAGAGCACACCCACTGTGGTTTGCTCCCCAAGCCACTCCTGCCTCTCAGCCTGTCTCAGGAGGATTCACCATCTCCCAGGGTGGGCAAAGAGGATTTACCAGTATTTAATGACTCCACATCTACGAGGAAACCCTTGGAAAAGCTCTAAACAAAACAGAGGAACTCTGGCAAAACTGGAATTTGGGCAATTACACAGCAGCTGCAAGAGGAGCAGAAGGGAAGCCTGAATGGCAGCAGCAGAGGACGGGACAGAATTTCCTCCCAGGGCTGGTGATCCCGGCACATCAGAGCTCCTGCCTCCCTCATCCCCTGGGGAGGAGCTGGCAGGGGCTGGGCCCTCCCCACCTGAGCTCAGGGCTCCAGCCCAACACCTCCTGGAAGGTTTGGTGGCTCTCCCACGTGTTTTCCCAGCTGTTGGGATTTCTGGTTGAGACCGAATCTCCTCTCGGCTCCTGCTGCTCTCTCCTGTTTCCCTCCTGTGCCCATGGGACAGGACACGCTCCAGAGCAGAGACAGGAAAGGCCTTTGCTGCTCTCCAGATTTCTCATGGACCAGCAGCACTTTTGGCGTTGCAAAAGGGATCAGGAATAAAATACAGCTCGGGAACTGGATCAAGGAGCCTTGTTTTACCAGGGGAAAAAAAAAGAGGTAAAGTTTTAGGCAGAGGGAAAGTGAATGAACATTGTGATTCCTGGGAAATTAAGCAGGATGTGATTGGGACAAATCATGCAGAGCAGAAGGAGGGGAGAAGGATTCAACTGTGTTTCTTCACTGGAAGGGTTGTGCAGGCTGCCCAGGGCCGCGGGGGACTCCCCATCCCTGCAGGGCTGTGAAGATTGTGGATGTGGCCCCTGGGGACGTGGGGCAGTGGTGTGGACACAATGATCCCAGAGGGTTTGTCCAGCCTGGATGATCCTGAGATTATGGGACACTTTGATTTCTTTCTTTGTTTGCATCAGATCCACCCCAGAGGGACATAAAGAAGAAACAATTCTAATCCTTCCCTTTTTCCCTCCTTGGCTGATTTGAAGAGATGACCACCAGTGACAGAGAAAAATCCCATCCAAGTCGGTTTCTAGGGAAGATCATTCCGTGGAGTGGAGCTGATTTTCCCGTGTGGGTGAAGGTTCAGAGGCACCTACACCTCAGTGCTCACCAAACTTGCATTTCATCAGCACAACAGCATCAGAATATCCACTGAAACATTCCTGAAAGGGAAAGCTTTGGTGAGAACCTCTGCTTTTGCTCTCGGGTGCTATCAGAGGTTGTTGCAGGAGTGAAGACATGGTTTATTGGAGGGTGAGCAATTCCAGACTGAGCCCTAAGTGACACAGGAAAAATTCCCAGTTGTGGGGCAGTAAAAATTCCCATCTGACATTAAGGTGTTCTGGGCAATAATGAGGTGTGATATGCAGAACTGTGGCTCTGACACTTTAACCACCTGAAGACCAAGACTGTTTACATACTCTGTGTGACCTGTAATGTCAACTGAGTTGTGAATGTATAAAAATCATGCTATAAACAATAAAGGGGAGAGCGACATGATAACCACATTGGTTCAGACGTGTGGTCTGCTCTGTCCAGCCTCCTGTTAATTAGGGACCCCTTTGTTACAAGAGGTGAATGAGGTGTTTGTCTGCTGAAACAAAGGGAGGCTGCAGAGGAATCCGTGGGGAAATGTCCCGTTTGCCCACACACACCTGAATTCCCTGAATTCCCTGAATTCCCTGAATTCCATGAATGGATCTGCCTCTTGCAGCAGGCGATCAGCCTTACATAAATGCCCTACATCATCCCAGTAGTCACTTTCTGATCTTCCAAATCCAACAGAATTATTTATAGCCCCGGCATGAAATATTCATGGAGGAGTGTCCACCGCCTGAAATTCCTGCTAAAGAGTAATTTAACTTGGGTTTTCTGCAGTTCTTACTATCAGAGTGATTTAGGTCAGGCAAGAACCAACAGTGTCATTTGCCTACGAAGCCCTTGTGATGAGCGTGACAAAGCTTTTAGGTTTGGAGTGGGCGTTTTGTAAAAACCACGGTGAACAACGGGCCCAGTCCAGCTCAAGTCAGTTTTTACCCTGATATTTCAGGTATTTTAGGCTGATATTTCAGGTGTTTTAGGCTGATATTTCAGGTATTTTAGGCTGATATTTCAGGTGTTTTAGGCTGATATTTCAGGTATTTTAGGCTGATATTGCAGGTGTTTTAGGCTGATATTTCAGGTATTTTAGGCTGATATTGCAGGTGTTTCAGCCTGATGGAGCCTTGGAAGCATTTGGAATTAGCACAGCTGATTCTCCCCATATTCAAAGCTCTGTTACACGGCATCAGATCAGGAGCAGCAAATCTGCATTTCCTGAGGCCAGGAGCCTGCATCAAAATCCTCCTCTGGTCTGAAGCTCTGAAAATACCGACTCCAGAAGCCCAGGAGCAGCGTGACTCCTAATTTGGGGCTGAATGCAGAGAAAATTGGTGCTCTAACCTCAAGGGTTGTTGAACAGGGGCCAAATAACGTCATCTTTGTGCTGACATGGTTCACATCAGCATTGAATAAATCTCCTGGCTAAATAAATATTCCTTTCTGCCCCTCATCTTTAATGTTTTATAGATTTTTGTTTTACTATATGCTATTTACCTGCAGATAATAAATATACAAAAAAGTAATTTTTTAATAAGCAATAGATAGGGGGACGACATTAAAGTGCAACACAATAAATATATCAATTGTGTGTTATATTATATATATGTGTTGTATATATGTAATATGTGTTATTTATATACAAAACATATGTATGACATATATATACTAATATATACACTAATCTATGATTATATATAATATATGTAATTTATTAGTAATATATATTATATATAATATAATATGATATATTGATATATGATATATATATCACTATATATTATATATATTAGTAATATATATTATAGTATATATTGGATTAGAACATATATACTAATATATTAGTATAGTATATATACTATTAGTATAGTATATATACTAATATATTAGTATAGTATATATACTAATTAGTATATATACTAATATAGATACTAATATATAAGCTATATTAATAATATATATTATAATATATTATATTATAGTATATATACTATTATATTAGTATATTATATACACTAATATATAATATACTATATATTATATTATATTATATTATCATAATTATTTTCTATATCTTATAATATATTATAAAATAATGTGCAAGGTGTATCCATTGTAGGAAAAGAGTTTCAGTTTCGCCTCTGGACTTTAAGAACCAGAACCTTCCATGCTCTTCTCACCATAACTGGCCCAAAAGCACCTGTTGGACCCTTGAGCTGTTCCTCAAGGAGTGGAGTTATTTTTTAAGCCAAAAACCCCTCCTGGATCATTGATTTGGAGATCCTCAGGGAATTTTCGGGACATTCAGCAGGTGAAAGGAACCTCCCTGCACTGTGCAGGGCTTTCATTCTTTTGTTCCTTACAGTTTGTTATTTTCTCTTTAATTAAAAACTTGCTTTTTCAAACACCTCTGATTAGCCGATGTGGTTAATTATTTTTAAGCCATTTCTGGGAGGTTTCTGGCAGCCCTCAGAGGGGGATGAACCCTGGTGGGGCTAAAACAAGGCTGTCCCCATGTCGCAGTGCTGGATACACAAAGGACGAGGCAGGCAGCAGAAGGTCAGGCAGGAAACCTCTATTTCAATATTTTTGACTCCATTTATATACCCTTTTACAGAAGGCCAAAGATTGGCTGCACAGGTCGCCACCTCCTCGACCTCATAGGTGAGCATCACCATCAGTGACATTTCTCCTCCCAGAGCAGAAATATGTAACAAAGTAGATAATTCCAAATATAAACATCGTTTACTTGGACCAGTGCAAGGAAAGCAGAGACCACCCCTGCTTATGAATTTCGCTTTACAGACACCTCAATATTGTCAAAAGTCATCCAAAAAAAACCCCCCAACCAGCCCTGTAAATCACCAAATGCTATTAAAACCTACATGTAAGAATTTGAAGAGGGTTTTCATGAGATAAATTTAAGTATCTAGAAAACTCTCCCATCTAGAAAAGCACATGACAAATATAAATATTGCAGAGCAACTGTTTAGACAGTCAGACAGAAAAACGCCTTTTCAGACCAGCACTGCCTGTCACTCTAAATGTCACATTGCTCAATCAAATTAACTCACACCTCTGAATATTATAACACTAATTTTCCCAAACTTCCCACTGCACAGTGGTTCCGAGCCGTCCCTCCCGTTCCCGCTCTCCTTTTGCTCCTGTCAATTTTGCCTGCCTGCATATTTGATGTGTATCCATAATTAAAAAAGCTGCACGGTGAGCCCAGGAAGGTTCTGTACATCACATGCCACGGGATGTAATGGATAAATAATGGGCTGTATCTCCTTCACCTGGGGAGCACCACGGAAAGGGAATCGGAACAACGCACCTGAATGTCAAGGAGTGGAACAAGAAGAATCCCAAACCCCCCTGCTCCCGCCCAGGGCTGTCATTACCATTTTAAATAATCCATCTCCCCTCACCCAGATTCCTGTGGCTAATGAAGAGGAAGCAGCCTTCTCAGCGAGCAGGTGTTTTTCCCATCGCTACCAAATAATTCAGGGCAGAATGTAATATTTTGACAGCGTGGCTATGTGGGAGTGTGAGCGGCTGTCAGGCAGGAATTCCCCTCCCAGACAAAGCTGTGTGAGAGGAACAATCTGCAGCGACATCAAAAGGCTCCCCACCCCGAGGAGGTGACACACGGCATCACATCCACGGAACGGGGGGAGCTGGGGGTCATTCCCCTCCTGCCATCCCAACCCGCACAGGGCCAGGCCCAGGAGAAGGGCTGGGGGCTGCACTGGGTTATTCATGAGGGATGTGGGTTTATGGGTTTAGCTCCACGCGTTCTGGAGGATTTTATGGCCCCACTCCTCCCGTTTCTCACAGCTCAGGCAGCACTGAGCTCTCCATCTCAGACGCTCAGGGCAAAGCCAGGCCAGCCTGGGACAGAAACACCTTTGCAGAGGTGAGGGAGAAGTGAATGGGGAATCTGGGCATCAGTTTGGGCTCCCGGGTGGTGGGAATTCATCCCAGCTCCGGGTGAGCGTGGCACAAAAGCGAGTGGAGTGTCCAGAGCCTGCGTTTTCCTGTTCCTCATGCTGGAGGCACTAAAGTCACTCACAGGGCTCCTGTTTGTTGTGCCCTCAGCAGGGAATTTCCTTCCAGAGGTTTTCCCTCCTGCAAGTGGGATAAAGAGCTCAATGTTCTGGGGCAGGTCACCACAGTGGCCATGCTGAGACAAAGCAAAGGTTTTGTTTCATTGGGGCAGGACAGAGCCCAGCCCAAGCTGTCAGGTGGATCCCAACCTTCCCCTGCCCCCAGATTGTCACCTCCTGTCCCCTCAGGACTGGGCTCTCCTGGGGCTGGGACCTTCTTATCCTCCTCCTCATCATCCTGCCAGGAGCTGCCTGAGGATCCGTGGCCTGATTTAACCTGCACCAATTCCCTCAGTGCTGGCAATAAATCCTGGGAGTTGCTGGAGAGCACGTTCCCGTGGGGAGGGAGAAGGAGCATTTCCATATGGGCTCAGCCAGAGCTGCCTGGGCTCCTTCCCTCAGGAGAATCTGCCTGCAGATTTAAATAGAAAATAACCCAAATTTAAATCCCAGCATTCCTCTGATTCTCGGCTTGCTTTCTGCCTCTCTCCACCCCCTTCCACAATCATATTTAAACCCTGCAACCCAAAAGAGCTCCCTCCAGCTCCATGTAAATTCACATTCCTGGGAGTTTCTCCTCCGCTTTGTGACAGTGTGATTTGCTGCACTACATCTAAAGCTCCACCGTGTCACTTAATCCTTTTCTATTTCAGTAAAAGCACAAATCACAAGTGGGATTTGGTGGGTTAGGAAAGGACAAATCAAAACGAAAAGGCGACATTTCTCTACCTACTGGAGAGGAAAGAGAGGAAACAGTCCACCTGTGATCAAACCTGCTTTAATCAGCAATTATTCATCCAAAAAAAACCCTTCACTGTAACAGAGATAAATCTGTTAAAACTCCTTCAAAACACCACGCGCTTTTCTCTTCTTCATTCATCATTTCTGTATGAGAATTGATTGTCTTTACATTGCGCAGCCCCATCTGTCGAGACGCGGAGTTCCCATTAAATAAAAGGCAGCGCTCAGGAATTCGGTGTTAATGGCAGCATTAGGAGCGCAGGAAAGCTGTGCCGGCACTCCCAGCTCTCCGTGCTCCCCTCGGAGGACTGCTGCATTTCCTGTGCAGCCACATTTTCGCTTTAAATAAAATAAATGTGGTATTTACCTACCGACAAAGCCAAGGGAAGGAATTGTTCCTGCCACCAGCCTGGCTGCTAAAAATAAAGGCAGAGAATTTTAATCTCAAGAGGCAGTTCAAAGAAACAAGGAAATTCTTCTGCATAACACAACAGCTTTTCCTTTCCCTTTCCAAGTTCTCTCCACACAGACACTTTCTTTTCCTGGATTTTTGCAGTAGGAGGGAAAAACCCCCATTTAAATTTCCCTGCAATAGCAGAGATTGCAGCAATAACCCCTGACCCAGCAAAACAAAACAAACTCAAGGGGAAAAAAAAAATCATCTTTGCATTTCAAGGAGTTTGCCCAAAATAAAATCAGAAGGCACCTGAGGTGGAGGGTGCTGCACAGCAATGATGGGGAGAGGAGCAGCAGTGCCAGAGCCAAGGCTGCTTTCCTGGGAAAAACCCCAAATTAGCTGACCTGGCCTGAGCAGGAGTTAAAACATGGGATCTGCACCCCACAGAAAAGTTTCATCATGCTCAGAAACTCTGGCCCCAGCACTAGAGGGAAAAAAATAATAATTTCAGTAATTTATAAAATTAGAGGAGCAGAGATGAGGCTTAAAGGAATAAAGTAAGAAAAGAAGACTCAAACCCAGTGTCATGGCAATATGGGAAAAATATCCATCGTGAGGAGCAGGAAAACGTGGGATAAAAAATCTAATTATGGACCCACCAAAGGCAGATTCCAGTTTTATGGATTTAAACTCAGCAGTTAGCTTGGGAAGAACCCAAACAAGGGAAAACTTTCCCTTTCATCCCAGACTGTGGGATGTGTCTGTGATCTGTGGGGAGGTTGTTCCCAGCCCAAATCCCTGCAGAAATCCCAGCCCCAATCCCAGCCCCAATCCCTGCAGAAATCCCAGCCCCAATCCCAGCCCCAATCCCTGCAGAAATCCCAGCCCCAATCCCTGCCAGCTCAGGGCACGACCTCCCCACAGATCACAGACACATCCCACAGTCTGGGATGAAAGGCAAAGTTTTCACTTGTTTGGGTCCTCCCCAAGCTAACTGCTGAGTTTAAATCCATATAACTGGAATCTGCCTTTGGTGGGTCTGTAATTAGATTTTTTATCCCACGTTTTCCTGCTCCTCCCGATGGATATTTTCCCATCCCCACTGACCCCTGACCCCCTCCTGCAGGCAGGGATGGCTTTGCAGGAAAGAAGTGGCCCTGCTTGTCAAGCAGCACTTCCTCAGGCTGACATTTCCATTGAAATTTTGTTGGAACTCCTTTTCCCAGTGCCCTGGAGTGACTGAGGGGCCCTGGGGATCTCCCCATGGACCCCGGCTGAGCTCTGAGGAACCATGGAGCTGGAGCTGTGAGTCCTGCTCTTGTGCCAGAGGAAAAGTGGCGCCTGCAGCAGCTGCTGTGAAGGCTCCAGCATTGCCTGGGCCGGGGAATGAAGCCCAGCTCCCAGCACCATTCCCTGCAGACAGCATCCACCATCCCAGCCCACTGGGCACGGAAAGCATCCCAGGAAGCTTTACACTTCGTGCCCTTCTCCCAGACATCAGCTCAGCTTTTTCTGCTCCTTTCTCTACTCATAAAAGATAAAATCAAGAGAGTCAGGATCCAAAGGAGATTTAATGGGAGTGAAAACAACAATAAAGCCTCTTGGTCCCTCTCAGCAGCCCCAGCAGCCTCTGCCCCGGCTCCTCCAGGCCACGTGTGCCACAGCAGCTCCTGAAGATTCGGGAAAAGGTGATGAGTCAGTTCCTGTATCTTGATCAAATTCAGCTGGAACTGCAACAGCAGCAAAACGCACTTTTATCTCCAAGAGGGGGAGAGGAATAGAGGGCACAGATTAGACACAAAGGACGGGGCCGGCACATTCCCAAACCCGAGACTCTCGTTTAGGCACGAGGGAAGAAAAACCAGTGACAAATGTGCTCTGCTGAGAGGCAGAAAACGGGAAAGGTAAAGAAAACGTGCATTATGCACAGGACACGATCATTCTTCACAGCACAAAGTTTGCGGTGTTTCAGCCGGGAACAAGGAGACAATTCCTGCTGAAAGGCTGGGCTCTGCCTCAGCCCCGCCAGCAGCTGCTCGTGGGCACGCTCCCGACTTCCAGCTGGATAAAATACAATGGGAACGGAGGGGAAAAGTGGATTAGACCGTGAAATATAAGTATGACACTATTAAAGAATATTACGATACTTCACAGTGTAGAAAGAATGAAAAGTGGGATCACTGGGCTGTGAAAGTTCTTCTTGCCTCAGATAAATTCCGAGCGTGGCGTTACCTGACAGAGGCAGAGGGAAGCTCTTGCTCCAATGGTTTTTCTAATTTCTTCAATTCCTTAAAACACCCCGGGAAGCTGAACACCTCCAACTGGAATCTCTGGAGGCACAGGGGAGGCTCAGAGGGGTAAAATCTGCTGGTGGTGGTCCCACAGCCAGGGTGGGCTTCACCACCCCACGGGTGATCCTCCCTGCACCCAGGGACACCTGTGGGACACCCAGAATTTGGGGTGAGAAAAGAGGAAAGTTCCGTGGTATCCATGATCCCCCCTGCACCCAGGGGCACCTGTGGGAGCTGTGGAATATCCAGAATTTGGGGTGAGAAGACAGGGAGGTTCCATGGTATCCATTATTCCCCCCTCTGCACCCAGGGGCACCTATGGGACACCCAAAATTTGGGGTGAGATTCCACGGTGTCCAACAAACACCAGCAGCCCTGAGCTCTCCCCACAGAGTGGGAAATGGGGGCTGGACAAAAAGCAGAAATAGCAACAGCCCCATACAGCAGAACCTGAATCCCCTAAATGTGGACATATGAATCCCATAAATACCCCTGAGAGAAATCCCAATTCCCGAGGTCTGACGGTGTTCAGGGCAGAACCTGAATCCCATAAATGTGGGTGTGTGAATCCCATAAATACCCCTGAGAGAAATCCCAATTCCCAAGGTCTGACGGTGTTCAGGGCAGAACCTGAATCCCATAAATGTGGGTGTGTGAATCCCATAAATACCCCTGAGAGAAATCCCAATTCCCCAGGTCTGACGGTGTTCAGGGCCCTGGAGTCACCTTGAATGAGTCTCACAATAAAAGCTTTATTTTGGCCTGCAGCGTTTGAAAACGACTTGATTTGATCTTGAGGGATTTTTTTCCCCCTCGATGTTCATCTCTCCTGTTTTAAAGGTGCCTCAAAAAGATGTTTTCTGAGAAGCTGTAAGTATTTGTTTTACCCACAGGAGTGTTTCACGGTGTGAAAGGGATGCAGAGCTGCCAAACTCCACTGCTGGGGCCTCTTCACCACACAGCACCTGCAGCACAACAGGTACCTGTGCTGGGCAAAAAAACCCCCTAAAAGTCTAAATAACCTTTAAAAAAATCTTAAAAAGCCCTTAAAAATCTAAAAAACAAACAAACAAAAATCCACTTCTGCTGGGAAAAAAAACCCACTTAAAAATCTAAAGACCTAAAAAAATCTATAAAATATCTACCTCTGCTGGGCAAAAAAACCCCCTAAAAACCTAAGAAAAAAATCTAAAAAAGACTCTCTTAAAAATAATTTTAAAAACCCTTAAAAACAATAATATTAACCCCCCCTAAAAAAAATCTACCTCTGCTGGGCAAAAAACCCTCTAAAAAACCTAAGAAAAAAAATCTTAAAAAACTCTCTTTAAAATAATTTAAAAAACCCTTAAAAATAATAATATTAAACACCCCCCAAAAATCTACCTCTACTGGGCAAAAAAACCCCTAAAAACCCAAGAAAAAAAAATCTTAAAAAACTCTCTTTAAAATAATTTAAAAAATCCTTAAAAATAATACTTACACCCCACCCCACCCCCCAAAAAAAAGAAATCTACCTCTGCTGGGAAAAACCCCTCTAAAAAACCTAAGAAAAAAAATCTAAAAAAACCTCTTAAAATAATTTTAAAAACCCTTAAAAATAATAATATTACCCCCCCCCCCCAAAAAAAAAAAATCTACCTTATACTGGGCAAAAAACCCCCTTGTTTCTATAAAAATCGCCTTGAAGGCAGCCCCACAAATGGTCCTACAGCTGCCAGGGTGGAGTTCAAGCCCCTTTCCCAGGGCAAGAAGGGAAATGTCCTTGGGAAATAAGCAAAGCCATGTGTTAAAATGGAAATTTCGATTATAAACCTTACAGAAACAGACAAAAAGTTAATATACATATATATATATGTGTATCATATGTATGCTATATCCACTTCCCTGAAAGCAATAAAAAAGGTACTATATAGAGAAATAAATAAAACGTTCCACTTTCTAACAGGTTTTAAAAAGTACTCAAAGCTGCCAGATGAAATAAAACAAAACCAACTCTTAGCAGGCAGCAAAGGGCTGGGACAGCTCAAACTGGAGGGATCTAAACAAGGGAAATCGGAGGCAGAAGGGAATGACACAGCAGCTCATTAGGGACGGTTCACAGAACAATCTTATCAGTGGAAACATTTCTCCCCTTCCTTTTTTTTAAGAAAGCATCCATTTAATAGAAAAATTAATTCTGAGCCTTGACTAAAGAGAGCCCAGAGCCTTTCAGCGAGGATGGAAGGGACTGGGTTTGGCTTTGGTTTCCAGTTTGTGCCCCAGACAAGGCTGGAAATGACAGAAGTTTGATTTCAAGGTAAAAATCCATTCTTTAATTATTTCCCTGGTGGGAGCTGTGGGCACCTGCTGCTGCCGTGGGGGAGAAGGGAATTTGGGGAACATCCCAGGGAAAATGGGGAGCTGGGAATGAAGAGCTCTAATGCTGCTGCTGACATTTCCCACCACAAAGGCACTGGGGAACTCCAGAGCTGGTTGTGAGCAGGCTGAGCTGGACTCCGAGCTCCTGGTGGGTCCCTTCCATTCAAATCCTCTGAAAGGCCTTGATTGGTTTTGTTTGCTCAGAATGAATCCTGGGATTTTGCACTCTGTCATTTTGGGACACTGAAGCATTTATATTTTTTTAAACAATCTACCATCTAATTTTTTACTCTTTTCTCTCTCTCTCTCTCTTTTTTTTTTTTTTTTTTTTTTTTTTTTTTTTTTTTTTTTTTTTTCCTTTTTGGTTGTTTTTTGGGGTTTGTTTTTTTTTTTTTTGGCTTTTTTCTGGAACAGAAATACTTGCGCCCACTCGAAATTGAAAACTCCAACATTTCATTTTCTTTTTTAAATATGGGCATTCTCAGGAGTGATGGCAGAGATTCCGAGAGGCTTGGAGCTGAGCTTTCATTTAGATAAGCTGCCCGTGGCCAGAGAGGTTATTTACCTTATCCCCACCATCTCTGGGCCTCAGCTGGGGCTGGGGCAGCTCCTCAGGAGCAGCAGAAGTCTGAATTTTGTGCAGGAAGGGCAGGGGGAGCAGGGGGAAATTATCTGCCACGTCAGACCCTTCCAAGAGGCAGCAGTCCCAGAGCCATCAGGTTCCTGCAGGGCATTGATCACACCAGGTGCTGCAGCAGCCCTTGTCTCCCTCTCCCACAAAACCCTGGAGGAAAACAGGCCAGAGGCCCAAGGAAT
Organism: Sylvia borin; assembly: GCA_014839755.1. Taxonomy (NCBI): domain Eukaryota; kingdom Metazoa; phylum Chordata; class Aves; order Passeriformes; family Sylviidae; genus Sylvia; species Sylvia borin. The sequence goes on from CM025968.1 coordinate 1,044,456, forward strand.
AACAAATTCAAAGTTAAATGTATTCTTCTTTTTAATCTAAACTGCTTGAACGATTATTTTTCCCCACCCTCCTTCCTCCAGGGTTAGCTGCCGGAGATCCAAACACAGCAGCGTTGGATCCAGAACTGGTCACAGTGACAGGAAAGGGGAAAGGGACTCCAGCACTGCCCCTTGTGACAACCCAGAGGCAGAACCTCGATCAGCACTAAAACAAGGAATGCTCCATTTATTGCATTAATTCTCCATTCAGGACTCACTTCAGGAGCCCCCCAGCCCCCAGCCCCCAGCCCTGTGTGTGCACTGAGGGAAATGCTTCACGTGATACTGGACTGAAAAACTATTCATCCATCCCTCCATCCATCATGCCTCCATCCATCCATCCATCCCTCCATCCATCCCTCCCTCCATCCCTCCATCCCTCCCTCCATCCATCCATCCATCCATCCCTCATCCCTCCATCCCTCCCTCCATCCCTCCATCCATCCCTCCATCCCTCCATCCATCATCTATCCATCCATCCCTCCATCCCTCCATCCCTCCATCCATCCCTCCCTCCCTCCCTCCCTCCATCCTCCACCCCAGCTGGCAGCAGCCCAGGCAGCATTAAGCACAGGATGAGGGCATTAAAGCAGGGCTGGGTCAGTGAGGATTTCACCAGGGCTGCATTGGCAGCGGGAGGGAGGATTTCACCCTGGAAGTCTCCAGGAGCTGGGCTGGGGCTGTGCTCAGAGCAGCCCTCTCAGGAGCCAGCACTCCCCAGGGAAGCAGCGCCGGTTTGGGAGCTCCCACAGCCTGAAGAAGAGCAAAGCAATTCCAGAAACTCTCTTTAAACAACCCCAAATCTGTCCTGGGTGCGCTGCCAAATTCTCCTTGTGCATTCCTGCTTCGTACAAAGGGAAATAAGAGCAAAAATCTGGCCCCCGAATTGCCAACAGCTCTCTGAATGCTAATTTAGGCTTTTCAGATATCCGAGCACATACAAAAGCACAGCTCAGGTTTGAAAAACAACCAGAATTGGCTTTAAAATATCTGCACTCTCTTTTTTCTCCATGTTCCCCAGGCAGAGCACAGCTCCTCCCTATGGCCAAGGCTGCATCCCAGAGGAAAATCGGGATTTTACCTGGGCTCCATCGTGGTGTTTTCCACCCAGCAGCTCCCCTGGGGTCAGCAGAATTTCCCTGGGAAGCAGTTCCTGGCTCCAGGAGGAGTTTGGGCCATCAGAGGTTCCTCACAGCTTGGAGAAGGCGTGTTCAGAGTTCTGCCAGCCTGGCTGACAGAGCCCCAACATCCCCAAAGCCAGTGGGCAGCAGGTTGGAAAGTTTCTTTTGCAGACTTCTAATCGTTTTTATTGTTATCATGTACAGGCCTCATCCCTTTAGCACTTTGTATCAGCAGTTATTTTAATTAAGCTTCCCGATGTCATGATTTTCACTCAATTCAATCGTTCCACTGAACCAGTGCCAGCTCATGGCTTTAAAAAATTGAAGAGCACCTCTTTGAGATTTGTGCAGCAGGCAGAAGCTGTGCAGCTGCCTCTGGACTGTCACTCCAGACACAAATATTCACATCCTGGCAACAAAAATGCCCAGGAATTATTAAAATAATTAAAAATACCAGGAATTTTATTGTACAGGAAAGTAACCAGCATGGCAATTAACCAGCAATTAATTATTTTAAAATACATTTACCTGGCCACTGCAGAATGGATTGATTATTTCGAATATCGATTGATATTTTGAATTTGAAAACGTTTGAAAGAGCCTCCAGCCCCAGTTTCCCTGTGCTGGTATTCCTGGGCACGAGGCCATTCCCTGCACTCCTGATAAAAACCAGAGTTCCCAGTTTTGGCCAGAGCAGCCCAGTGCCCCAGAGCAGAGCCCACGGAGGGAATCCCAGCCCTGCACCACCGAGCTTCACGTTCCTGTCCCATTCCTGCCACATTCCTGTCCCATTTCTCTCCCATTTCTCTCCCATTTCTCTCCCATTCCGGTTCCATTCCTGTTCCATTCCTCTCCCATTTCTGTCCCATTCCTGATCCATTCCTGTCCCATTTATTTCCCATTCCTCTCCCATTCCTGTCCCATTCCTGTCCCATTCCTCTCCCGTTCCTCTCCCGTTCCTCTCCCGTTCCTGTCCCGTTCCTCCCCCATTCCTCCCCCATTCCTCTCCCGTTCCTCTCCCGTTCCTCTCCCGTTCCTCTCCCGTTCTTGTCCCGTTCCTCTCCCATTCCTGTCCCGTTCCTGTCCCGTTCCTCTCCCAGCCAGCCCTGCCTGCACAGAGGGAACCTTTCCCACCCCATTTTGTGCTGCTGGCACATTGGCTGTTTTTCCTTGGGAAGGAGGGAACACTGACTGGAGCATTAAGATGAATTTTAGGGCCCCATTTGGAGGCTCTGAACATGTGCACGATGCACATTAATAAATATCTCATATTTTATCACCACAGCTCCCCTTTCCCTGCTCATTTTGCATTTCATTTTCTTCAGTGAATCTAATGGGGACAAAATATTCCATTTCTGGGAGGGAACAAATGTCCCATCAAGCAGAACAGACACTTCTGGATAAACTTGTGCTCTCCAGACCAGTTCCTCCACAGATAAATAAACCACGGGGAAATTCAGGTTATCAGGTAATTCGCATGGATATGATAGACCAGAAATGGAAAATATGAAAGGAAAATTATCTCCAAGTATTTCAAAGTGACTGTGGAAATAAACTGGCTCTGTGAAATGATAAGACCCACAAGGATATTTTATTTAAATCCTGATTTTTGTGCTTATTCATTAACAACAAGCTCTTAAACTTCCACGCCCTCACCTTGTGTCCCTGTTTAAAATAATGTCAAACAGGATTTTCCAAAGAATTCACAAAAAACATTGGAGGGGAGCAGGAAAATGGGAAAGGTGCTCTCCCACAGGCTCACAGTTCCTTTTCTCCAGCAGGTTTTTCTCTCTGTGGCATCCCGTGATCAAAATAAGAACCACAGTGGCACCTTCCAGCCTGCAGAGAACTCATTACACCGACAGATTTGCAGGATCCCATTATCAGCACTTATCAAATATCTGCATTTATATTGGAAAATAGGCAACTGCTGCTGGAAATCAGGGAGAGAAACCAGGACAGAAGGCATTTTCCCCATGCAAAATTCAGGGTCTGTGATAGCAGATACATTTCTTTCCCTCTTTAGGGATGCAGACAAACAGCCCAGGCCCCTTGTGCATAACACAGGGCGTGTGATTCGAGTCTGGCCATCAAAGGACGAGGTTTTCCTGCCTTTCTGTGGAGCAGAGAGGCAATAAAAGCACGTTTTGTCTCACCTGACTGGGACTGGCTCCATGAGTTAATGGCCCTCGCTCTGAGCCAAGGGATTAAAGCTCCTCTGCTCTGCCAGATCTAAACCCGTGCTCAATACAGTGAATTTGTGATGGTTCTCACTCCCCCTGGGAGCCTCCAGTAAAAGCTCTCCCTTCCCTCACTCCTTCAGAATTCCTGACTCTTTTATCCCATTTTCCCAGGGGTTTTCTGGCAGGGGCTGCACTGAACCTCTCCTGGGTGCTCCTGTTTGAATGCAGGGAAACTGAGCCATGAAAACCAGGCTTTTGAGGCTTTTCTGAGCCAGCAGAAACCCGGGGATGACTCCCCATCATCATTCCCAAGGAGAATTTGAATTTTCCAACACTTTTCTGGTCACCAGATTCCAGGAACCCACAACAGCCAGGCACAGCCCAGATCTGGGGACGTTTTAACCAAACCCAGTTGATGAGTGGTACCTGAACTGGTGGTTGTTGGTGAGCTCTGCTCCTCCTGTGCCTTCACACCCTGCCCTGGCTGTCCTGGGCGTGCCATGAGGGGTCACTCACCGTCCCCTGGGGGCTTTCACTGGGAGGGAAATGTCCCTGCCAGGGCAGGGTGGGTGGGATCAGCCCTAAGGACCCTCCCAACCCAACCCCACCCCACCCAACTCCACCCAACCCCACCCAACCCCACCCAATTCAACTCCACCAACCCCACCCAACCCCACCCAACCCCACCCAACCCCACCCAACTCCACCAACCCCACCCAACTCATCCCGTTCCAGCAGATTGGATCCCACAGATGGCAAACATGGGGACAAAAATCAGCCATGAGCCTCTTCCAAAAGCAGCTCAGAGATGGCAGAACGACCCCCAGCCTCTCCTGATCCCCCCTGGGCCTTCCCCCAGGCCAGCAGAGCTCTGTTGGTGTCAGGGGAGCAGCAGGATCCTGCACCCCGGAGCCCCCATCCTGGGCAGGCACAGAGAGGGCAGCTGGAAATCCTCTCCTCGGGCCACTCAGCACAACTGATCTCCTTTAATCTGCTCTCCTCGTGGCACCTCTTTGGCCTGACAGAACTGTGATTTATGGACTGTCAGCCAAGCCCACGAGGCCAAGACCTTCCTCCAGGAGTTCCTGCAGCAGCGTGGAGTGGCCAGGGAGGGGGTTTAAAGGCAGCCTTTCACTCTCTGGAGCATCAGAGCTGCACAGTGCTCCATCAGCAGCAGCGTTCTGAAGCAATAAAAATGTACATCTATTTGGCAAATTAATAAAAAAATAGGGCACGGTTTTGCTGGAGTGATTTTTTTTTCCTGCAAGGAAAGTGGAGCAGGGCTTGGAGGAGTACAGCTGGGAGCCGTGGGGACGTGTTTGTGCACCAGTGACCCCGTGGCACAGGCAGGGACCCGCAGCTCTCCATTCTTTACCCAAGTCATTAGGGCCATTCCCCTGTGGGCCGGGCTCAGCAGCAGGGAGAGAGACACAGACACAGAACCATCCCAGGGCTCTGGGCCACTCCAGTCCCACTCCATTGATTCCCTCCCCAGGGAGGAGCTGTGTGCTCTTGGTGGAGCTGTTCTGTTCAGAGGGCTGCAAAGAGAAGAGGCCCTCGAAGATTCAGGGGATAAAAATAATTATCTTTGATTCTGAAAATCAATAGCTTTTTTTTTAACCAAGCTGGCAAGGCTGCATCCAACTACTTAGTTAAGGAAAAAAAATTATTGCTGTAAGATTAGCACTTAAATGTCTCCAATAAGATATTCATTGGCATAATATTGAGGGTGCAATTGGGAGGCATTAACTGATTTAGCACAAACAGATCGAAAAAAACCAGCTATTCTGACTTGAAGGGAGTCAACAAGAGATGGAGGAAGACTTTTTACATGAGCCTGGAGTTAAAGGACAAAGGGAAACTGCTTCCCAGTGCCAGAGGGCAGGATGGATGGGATTTTGGGATGGAATTGTTCCCTGGCAGGGTGGGCAGGGCTGGCACAGGGTGCCCAGAGCAGCTGGGGCTGCCCCTGGATCCCTGGCAGTGCCCAAGGCCAGGCTGGACATGGGGCTTGGAGCACCTGGGGCAGTGGGAGGTGTCCCTGCCATGGCAGGGGTGGCCCTGGGTGGGATTTTAGGTCCTTCCAAACCATCCCATGATTGTGTGACTTCACAGCCCAAAGCTGAGTTACAGCCAGACCAAGCCATTGGCTGGGGGTCACACAGATCTGCAGCAGAGGCAAAACCACCGCCAACATTTTCCAGACCAATTCAGCCTTTAACCAGCTCATCCCTCCTCTCCCCATCCCCTGAGCCCTTCTTGCAGCACCACAGGACAGAGGCTGGAATTTCCATGTTCAGTCCCATCCTGAGGGATTCCACTCCTTGAGCTGAGCGAAGCCATCCACAGGCACACGAGAGCTGCAGAACTGCTCCCTGGGTGAGGAATATTTCCAAACACCCCCCCTGCAAGGGGAGCAGCCTCTGCCCCCCCTCTGTTCTCCTACATGTGTATTTTGCATCTGTAAACCATAAACACATGATAAAAGCTCTGCAAACCTCGGCGGAGCTCGGAGGCAAAACCGATCTGTTTTGCTCTGCCAGTTTGAAAATGGTTTTCTTGATGAAACTCATGAGTCTGCTGGAGACTGAGACACAGATGGATGAGCCGAGCATATGATAAACCTGCTGCATGAGTTTGTAGTTAATTGCCCATCATCTTTTTTGTCTCCCCATAAAACATTTCCCGCCCACCTCGCACAGCAAAGGTAACCCGAGTGTCAGGAACCATTTGTCTCTCTCTTTCCCTGCTGCACTCCCCAGCTCTGGTGCTCTGAGAGCCGTGCACACGAGGCAGAGCTGCTGAACCCTTCTACAGATGAGGCACGCTGCATCTTTCATCAAATGCTCTCCATTCTCTAATGAGGAGAAACACCTCCCAGAGTCATTTGCATGTTAATATCTTTATTTCTAAAACAATGAGCTGGCTGGGAGTCTCAGAGCTGCCAGTCAGCACAGACACTGCATTGCCATGAGAAAAGGGGAGAGGGGCCAAGAACCCAAATATATGGGCACAGAGGGGCCTTTGGGCTGAGCACAGAGGGGCACAGGGGTCCAGGACAAGGATCATTCCCTTGGGGAATCACTGCTGGGCTGTGCAGGGCCAGGAGCTGGGCTTGGTCATCCTCAGGGGGCCCTTTCAGCTCAGGGTGTTCACAGAATCTCACACTGGACATTAAAGATCATTTTAATTTGGATCATTAAAGATCCACCCCTGCCATGGCAGGGACACCTTCCCACGGTGTTCCAAACCCTGTCCAGCCTGGCCTTGGGCACTGCCAGGGATCCAGGGGCAGCCACAGCTGCTCTGGGCACCTGTGCCAGCCTCCTCACCCTTCCAGGGAAGGATTTCATCCCAACATTTAATCCAAACCTGCCACTCAGCTTTAAACCATTCCCCCTTTCCTGCCACTCCACACTTTGGGAAGAAAATTGTGATCCCTCTCCATCTTCCCTGGCTGTCTCCACTCTTTCTTGAGTCCTATTTTACACCCTGCCCTGCCTTCAGAGCTCTGTTGGGGCAGCCCCGGGGTGCCAGGCAGGTGGAGCTGTCCCTGCAGGACCCCCAGAGCTCCTCACACCTGCACATCACCCATGAATTCTCCCCTCTCCCTCCTTTTTCATTTCCTCTGGCGGACAAAAGCCTGCAGGAGCAGGTCACTGCAGGGCAGCAGCGAGAAAGACAAAACTGACAGGCACCACAGCTCCCAACCTGCCCTGGAAAAGCTCTGGGGGTGCTGTGCCAGAGGGCAGGACAGGCTGCTGGGGGCAAAGAGTGTCCCTGTGCCTTCTCCTGCCTCCCCACACCTCTGCCCCTGGGAGCTGTGCCCCTACCAGGAGAAAAGGAGAAATAAAAAGTCTTCTCTGCACTGAGTCAATTCAAAGCACAAGGAAACCTTTTCCCCCATCAGAGCAGCGCTGCCAAACCCTCTGGAAAGCCCCAAACCCTGTGGAAAGCCCCAAACCCTCTGGAGGTGGCAGAGTTTCCCCGCTGGTGGAGCTTTTCCTCAGCAGTGGGACCTTGGAGGGGGAAGAAGTGAAGCCCAAAGGGCAGTTAAAGGACTTTTTCCCACTTTCCCTGCTGCTTCCCAGCCCGTGAACCTGATCTCCAGGATTTCAATGCCCAGCACAGAGCTGGTCCCTGCCCCAGCAGCAGAGCAGAGGAGCTGCCAGCACAGGGCTCCTGGCTCCTGAAAGCTGCTGGCAACGAGGAGGTCTCTGCTGAACACCCACTTTTGGAATTTGCTGGATATAACCCAGCAGAAATGGCTCAGGGGAGAGGAACAAACCCTTCCAACATCCCCATGCAGCCTCTGCTGAGCCTTTAACAACACCACAGACAGCACAAGTGGGGCCTGGAGTTATTATATTGGGTCCTGTGTTTGTAACGTTGATTCTAATTAGTTATAGTTGTAATATTGATTCTATTTTGCTATATTTGTAACACTGATTCCATTTTGTTATGCTTGTAATATTGTTCTATTTTGTTACACTGGCAGCTCCCCAGAGGGAATCACACAAACTCTTCACCTTGCTAATGAAGCTGGTATTTTTTTATTTTTTTCTATCTGTGCATGCAAAATCGACACTTGGTTGATTTTGGTTATGTGCTTATGGGTTTGTGTCCTTACATCTCTCGGTACATTAAAACTGCAAATTTGCACTCCCTGTTTGAAATATCACCTCTTTTCTTTTTAGCCTGAAATGCAGCTTTACTCTATGAAAATACAAAAGAATATTACACAAAGGTAAAAATGGTATTTATCTAAGGCTACGACTGTTACAAGCGCTTGAGAAGCGATGGCAAGGATTAAAACCACTCTTGTCCTGATATAAGGTGAGGAATGGAAATAATCCTGTCAGCAAGGAACGAGAAAGCCTCTCCCTCACTCGGCTCCCGGGGAAGTGCTCCAGGGATGCCCAGTTTTCCCCATGGAGCCCAGAGGAGCCATTTCCCACGCCCTGGGTTTTCTCTGACTGCAGAAACAAACCCTCTGGGGAGGCAGCTTTCCCCCATCTCTTTCAAAAGGCTGCCACCATACGGGGGATCGGTTTTAATACAAGGCTCAGGCTGGGGCTCTGCAGGCAGAGCTTTGCTGGAGCCTCAGCTCAGCCTCGGGGAGGAGAGGGGACACCAGCAGGGGAACAGCACTGGGAACTGTGGCACAGAAACACAATCCCTCTGTCCCACAAGGGGCTGGCGTTACCTTCCCCTTGGAAGATCTGCCCAACATTTCACTGTTTTCCTGGTGTTCCACCCATGTGTGGGGGTGTGGGACTGCAGCATTCCAGCCCTGCTCGAGCTGAGGCATCCTTGGCACTGACTCTGTTCCCTCATCCTGTCACCTGCCCCATGGAACTTGTCCCTGCCCCTGGCAGGATGGAACCAGATCAGCTCTAAGGTCTCCTCCAGCCCCAACCAGTGGCACTGAGTTATTCTATGGAGAAATGAGCTCACCTGCCCACAGGAGGGTGAAGGTCCCCTGGATCCAGAGCAGTGCCATTCCCAGTCCGTGCACAGCCCTGGGTGAGCACTGGAAGCTCTCACTGGGAGAATAAACACAATCCGAGGTAAAACACGTTGTCTTTCCATGGGAATTCAGAATTAGGATGAAGCAAATGAGAGCAGGTGAAACGAGCACAAAGCCTTTTGTTACATTTGGATTTCTCCACCACTGTCCCACCCTGGAGCCCATCAGCTGAAGAACTACCCCCAAAATAGGGCTTGAATTTGATAAATAAAATAAATCCCCGTCTCTCAGTGGAACAGACTAAGCCAGAGGTTCTTCCTATCAAGCTATAAATGTCATGTGAAGATCAAGTTCCCATCTCACACAAGTGTTTGTTCAACAAAGCCTGGCAGGGCCTTCCCAGGGAGCTTAAACCCAGCAAGGACCTGCAAATAATCCTGCTCTCCAATTTAATTCTTCTCACACAGCGGGCAGTGGCACGGCCCTTCCCTTGTCCAGACCAGCACAGAGCACTGCTGAAGGCCAGAGCTGACCCTCAGCCAGGGGATTCCCAGGATTATTTGCCCTGCAGACAATTTCCAGCATTATTTGCCTCACAGCCCTGTGCAGGGCAAACCTCGGGGCACCTCTGGGTTTGCAGAGGGGCCTTGGGAACAAGAACTGCCTTGGGCAAAAGCCTGAGTAACCCAGACTCTGGCACTCTCAGGCCACCAATTCCTTTGCAAAGCAAGAATCCATGGATTTTTCCATGCAGGCACCTGTATAAGGAGGGATTTAGGAGGAAGCCCAGCCTTTGGGAATCCAATTCTCTCTCCTTTACCCTCCTCCCGAGAGAGTCACTCCAAGGTTCAGAGGGTGATGAGGAACATGGAGTTTGAGCAGGAACATGGACAAACACAGGAATTGGCCTCACAGTGGGGTCCCATCACCCCTGGGTCCGTCCTGGAGCTGCTCTGGAGGCACAGTGACCACGCCAGGATAAAAATGATGCCTTGAGCTGAAAAAATACATTCCTTTGGGCACTATTATATGAATGAGAAGGGGTTTTTTTCCTACCCCTTTCTTGGCCCAGCCAACTGTTGGAAACAAAGTGTTGCAGCTCTTCCTAGGGATCCCTCGAGCTCTAAATACATATTGGGGGAGATATTTCTGTATGGCAAAGCATCTGCTGTGCACTGGAATTGATCTCCATCGAGCCCAGAGCTGAGAACGTGGCCCTGTTCTCCCTCAGCTCCTTTTCCCTCCCTGCCACACACACCTGGATGTCTCTGTCCACAGCAGGAACTGCCTGGCCCTACCAAACGTCAGGGGTTTGTATTTTATTCCTGTAGTGCCACTGGCTTTTACCAACAAATATATCCCAGTCTGACGTGGGTTTGTGCCTCACAAATTCAAAGTTTGTTTTCCTAGCTGATGTGGAACTTGTGTGCACTCCTGCTCTGGAATAGAAGACAATAAAGGAAATAAATTCAATGTATTCAGCTCATTTTACCTGGATGGGGCTCAGCCAGTTCCCTTAAAGCCTGGTGCTGCTGGAACATTCTGCTGATGCCTCCACTGCAGTCAGGGGGGAAAAAAGGAGGGGAAAACAAGGAAAAGAGGTATTTTTAAAATACATTTTCATGTATTTTCTAAGGCCAAGGAAGGAGCTGAGTGTGCACAGCTCCCTGCTGAGCTCCAGCAGCTCAGGCACAGAGCTGTGAAACTCCTGGGCTGCACAAACCCGTGGCTTTTCCTCGCTCACAAACGAGGGTTTTACCACAGAGCACCTCCTGATGCCAAGGAAACTGCAAAGATAAAGAGGGAGAGGAGAAGTTATTACATTTAAAATGCTATCATTAGCAACAACAGGGTGTTTTTTTTTAAAAAAAACCCCTCCTAGACTCCTGCCTGCCACGTTCCCTCCCCACTGCCCTCAGCTCCAGCAAAGATTCCGGATGAGCCCAGAGACTGTGGAGTTTAAATGAGGTTTTCTCTCCAGTAAGTGTTTATTTCACTCTCCATAAAGTAAAAGGCACCACAGTTTAGAAATAATGCCTTCCCAGCCCTGAGGATGATGGGGAACCCATTATTTTTATGGCTTGCTGTGTAAAGGATATTTCATATTTAGGGAACGGAGCTGCTCCCAAATAAATAAGGAGGTGGGAGCTGGATAAAAGCCTTGGTGCAAAATACCCATACAATTATGAGGCAGGCAATGCAGGAGTCCATTGTACCTGCTCCCAGAAGTTTTATAGCCCTGAGAACAATCCCTCATTTGCATGTGCAATTACTGCAATTGCATTTGCAGTTACATCAATTGTCCAATTACATCAGCTGTGTTTCCAACGAGCTAAAAGGAAAAAAAAAGAAAATTGGAGCACACGTTGCTCTTTGCTGTAATAAAAATGTAATTTGCATCCACAGGAAAAAAAAAAATTCTGTTTGCTGGGAGATGAAATTAGACTACCTTGGGGTATTTTGCTTCTCTTGCATGGAGCCTAAGCATTTCTGGGATATTAAAGAAGGTTGGAGTCGCTTGATAACTTGAGACTGCACAGTAATTTCTTCTCTTGGGCCACTGCAATTACTGTGCAGTTTTTCATTGTCATCAGAGAAATTATTTTACATTTAGAATTAATAGGACACAGTCTTGGGGCCAGTTCCTTTAAACCTTTCTTTTCCTAATAACTTAGATCATTAGGAGCCACATATACATTCCATTTCTCAGAAATGTGCAAATAAAAGAAGCCTGAATTCCAAGGCAGACTTCTCTTCCCAGCATTAGCAGCATCTGCTCGTTCTAATAACTCCACAGGTGGTGGGAAATCCCTTAATCTGCTCATCACCAATTTCCACGTGTGAAATGAGAGCACCTGAAAGTGCAGCAACCATCAAAAAATACAGAAATGAAATCCTGCATTTTTTTAAGTGGATAAAGCATTTCCAGGACTTTCAGCTCTTACTTTTTAGCAGTCTAAGAATATAAAGTTTTGCTTATTTTTTTATTTTTTCAGGGCTGCATAAAGGCTGTGATTTTTTTTTTCCCTGTGCTGCAAATTTGGCCATCAGCAGAGAGGGATCCCAGTGAGATGTTCCCAAGCCTCTCCTCACATTTGCTCTCCCCATCCTGGTGTTGGGGTTGTGCAGGGGACAGGGCTGGGAGCTGCAGGACCACCCTGGCCCCTGGAAATCCCTTGATTTTGGGGGGGGGTTTTTGTCTTTTTGCTAAACCCATGACCATTGAAGCCCCTCAGCTGTAAGCAGCTGGAGGTGATGTGTCTAGATGTGGCCCAAGCACCACCCACGTGTTCCTGGACCTGGAGATCCATAAAGGATTTCCAGCAGGGAATGCTGAAACCCCTGTGCAGGTCCTGCTCCCACCCCTACAGCATCCAGGGATGGAACCCCTCTAACCCCCACATCAAATTCTAAACGTTAAAAACAAAGCAAATAAATCTGCTTTGGCAGCTGAACGTTGCCCCTGGAGGAAGCAGAGCCTGCTCTCTCCTCAACAAAACAGCAACAAAACCCAGCCAGCAGCTGATCTGCCTTTTCCTCTCCTCAGGAACAGATGGGAATCAGACAGTGGAAGGGAAGAGCTGGGTGTGGGTGTCATCTGTGTGTGGCTAAATGCAGGTTGCTGGTGCCATCAGCCTGAGCAGGGCACACAGATCTCCCTGCTGCCTCTGCACCTCCAGGCAGGGAGAGCAGGAAGGTGCTTTGGCACTGCCAGAGCCTGCCCAAGGCTTGGGCACCTTTACACAAATACACGTTCCTTAAAATGGCCTGAAAGACTGGCTCCTGCAAAAACTAGAAAAGCTCATTTCATTGTCAGTTCAGGTCCAGAATTCAATAAATGCCACTGAGGAAGGAGAAAATGAAAATGTTGAACTCCTGCCGTCAGTTGCTCAGTTTTAACCTCGGCAGAAGCTGCTCAGGCCCTGGCTCAGGGATTTTCTCCTCCTGCACACTGTTCATCTGGTATTATTTTAATGCATTGTTGCTTTTAATATTTGCTGCTTTCAGATGTGTTTTTCCATTCCCATTACATAACAGCACACGCTGAAGGTAAACAGGAGGCAACAGCAAAACCAGATTTGCTACCAAAGCTCAGCTATTCCCATTCAAAGCTGCTCCCCACACACCTCAGCGAGCTCTGGTCTGGAGAGCTCATTCAAACCACCTTGGGAGGAAGTTTCTCACTGGTGAAAATGTTTTCCTCCCTCTGAAATAACTTTCCTTTTACTCTGAATCCATTCAAAGCCGTGGGATGGAAGAACTCCCTCTCCCTGCGGAGACACCGGGAGCTCCTGGTCTCAGCTGAGCCCCCTGAGAGGAGTCTGTGAGCACTTGAAGTAATTCCTGCACTTCAGCTGTGCTGGAGAGCTTTCCAAAGGACCCTTTATTAAGGGTGAGAGTGTCCCTGTGCCCTCTTCACACACACACGGAGGATGGTGCTCCACACGCCAGCGCTGGCCCTGGGCTCTCTGGAGATGCTCAAGGTGCATCTTCCTTCCCTGAAGAGCAGGAAAAATAAAAACCCCTCAGCACAACTGAGTTCATGCCAGAACATCTTATTGCTTAGTCTGGCAAAGGTCCTGAGGAGCAAAAAAATCAGTTTTTATACAAGAGAACAGGGTAGGTCTGGATGTATTTCTGAAAACAATCATTTCTGCTGGTGATAACTTTAATTCTTGTCTCCAGCCACGTTTTGTTTTCATGTGTAATTTGTGTGTAACTATATACAGGGCTGAGATTTCCAACCTAAACAGCAAACGTTATAAATAAAGACCTTCCCAGAAGAAAGAAATGCAGCAGCAAAATGCCTTAATTTATATTTGCCAGTTCTGGGAACAATTACTGCGGGATGAATGCCTGGCTCTTTCTGTCAGGGAAACTTTGCCATTAATTCCTCAGCCTGAGAATAATTCTCCACTTAGCAAAGAGCTTTGGGGCATTAAAGCAGCTTCACAGAGAGCCCCCACAAAGGATGGGCCAGCAGAGTTGTTGGGTGTTGGTTTGGAAGATGAAAACCCATCCCAGACCCAGTGGTGGTCAACATCACCTGAAATTCATTTATCTCTTACTGCACAATATTATTTTCATTTATTTCCCTTGCCCAACCCTCCTCTCCCCTTTTTCCCTTCACATCACCAAGTGCTCTCCACCCCAACATTTGGGCCCCACACCAGGTCAGTGTTTGAGCCCTTCATGGGTTAATTGTGCTTTAATTGTGCTTTAATTGGTCCCACGGTGACAGGAGACTGCAGAGACAAACTCCAGAAACCACTGAGAGCTCTAGTGACAAACATAAGGTGGTCTTTATTTTCCTGTTAAATTCACTTTATGAGCAGCAATATAGAGGGCAGGTATTGAATTAAATAGCAAAGCTTCTCTAGACATTAAACATTTGGCCTTGAGCAAATGACCTGGATAAACTCAGACCCGGTGAGGGAGAAGTGACACATAAACCCAGTGCAGGAAACAACCTGGAAAATCCAGAGTCCAACATTAAATGTTCAGCCTTGTCCAGCACTGGAGATTTCAACACAAATCACGTGGAACATTTATGACTGCATGGCCCAAGCTCTTGGAGGAGTTCTTATCTCTGACTCGGTTTCAGCAGCACTAAATGAAGGAATATTTAGTGGTGAATGAAACATTTGTAAAAAGGAAGGAGTTTAAACTGCTATGCATTAAGAATTGAAGTTGACCATTCCCTTTTCTTGCCCTCTGCCTTATGAGCCCTCTTATTGGAAAAACAGATTTCCCATTAATAAAATAAATTTATTTCAATCTGCCTGTTGAGCAAGAAAAAAAAGCTTTGTGCAACTCCCAGCTGTGGCTTTGAGATACTGCTGCTCCCCAGTTCTTGGCAACTTCTCCCTTATTAACATGCCTATTTTTACACTGTTTGTATCATATTTGTTTAACATTTTCGTGGTGTCTCAGTGTCACAGTGCTCACGGGGTGCCCTGCAGAGGTTTGGTGAGAGCTGTTGCTTTTGTAGCTTCTTTTTCTCACGTTTTTTGATCCTCAGAGCTGCTCGAGGTCATTCCCTGAGCACAGACAACTGAGCTGGGCGCTGAGATATTGTTTGCCAAAAATAAATATCAGCGAGGAGCGAAGAGACATCCACGGCTCTCAGGGCTCCAGGGGAAGGGAGGGTTTGGTTATTTGCTGTACAACCCACAGGGGCAAGGGTGGACACCCAGCAGCCAACCCTTCCCAAAGCTTCCCTTCACCAGCTCCCACAGGAGAATTTTCCAGGCGAATCCCAGCAAAAAAATTATGGAAATTGCTTCTCCTGCCGCAGCACGGGGAAAATGCAAAGCCTGTGTGGTCCCATCCAACTGGTAGTGACAACTTCAGCGCCCAAAAATAAGTTGTGAAAAAGGAGGGAAAGGGAGAACCATCTGAGCTGACTTACGTGAGTGCTTTTTTGGGCTTGGAACAGGAATTGTCGCCAGCGAGCCCCCACACTCTGACAGCCAAGGCCACACCAACCTGCAAAACAAAGCACAGTGACACAGATTGAAGCTTCCCAACAATTTGTGCAGGGAAAAATCGTGGCACATCCTCCGGCCCCAGTGGAATTTTGCTGCTGTGCTTTGTGCAGCAGTCGGGGGTGGGCATCACCCCAGGACTCGGAGCACACTCCAGGACAGGCAGAGCCCAACAAAACTCATTGCCCACCTTTAACTGGAGCCCTTTGGGGCTCTTTTAGCTGGGTTTGAAGGCAGACACTGAGCTGAGTTTGTCCCTGTCACCTTCACTGTGAAATGCAGCCACTCCTGCCAGATGTGGGACACCCGCCTCTGGCAGGAATCCTCTCCCAAACACAGAGATCAGAGACACTCCGGGCGCTTCGTTTGCCTTTCTGTGGCAGTGCATCGCTGCTTTTCCCTCCTGGAAACCAGCGCTTTGCTCCCCCCAGCCTGTGTGCCCTGACAGCGCTGCTCCATTCAGCAAAACCCCCCTTTGCCTCCCCGGGATCTGCAGCTCCACAATACATATGCAAATGAAATTAGCGCTGGCAAAAATAATTATAGTCGCTCATGGGAGGATTAATAACTGAAGCCTGCCCTGCTTAAGCTGGGGTTTAATTCTGTTACAGGCGCTGAAAGGAGTTAATTCTGCGTTGGGTGTTGTGTGTGGCGGTTCAGAGGGGGTGAGGGAACGCAGAGGTAATTAATAGGAGGGGATGTGGGGATACATCCCTGAGCCTCGAACACAGAAAATCCTGGAACCACAGAGAGGGTTGGACTGGAAGGAGCCTTAAAGCCCCGTTTAGTTCCAGCCCCATTCCACGCTCAGGAAATCTTCCACCAGCACAGGTTAATCAGAGCCCCGTCCAGTGCACAACCCAAAATGTTATATCTGTAAATAAACATGTGAAATCCACTGGTGGTCGTTAGCTGGTGGAAGAACGAACACCTGAACCCTTTTGTCCTGGATCCATCCCCCTGCCGCCCATCACTCGGGAGGGAAGGGCACTGACTCATTCCTACCAGGTGCAATGATGTTGTATAAGCCGTGCCCTCGGGCTGGGAGTGTTTAATAAAAGAACAAGCTCCTTTTTTTACACAACATTTGTGGGAACAAATCAAATTTAGAGCGGGCTGTAAATCCCTCCCTCGTTACAGCATCGCTCTGCTGTGGCTGGGGAAAGAGGGGCAGGAAGGAATCACCAAAAAAAGCAGGAATCCTACATCAGGGAACACAAAGGGCAGGGTGCTGCCCTCCCATCCCACGGGAATTCTCCTCCTGGGGAAGAGCTGGGCTGGGAAAACTCTGCCATCCATCCATCCTTCCTCATCCTCCATCGGCACCAGGACAGTGAGCAGGTCCCCAGCCCTGCTGGGGTGGTGCAAATAAATCCCTGCTCAGGTGAGGAGCAGGGAAAACCCCCAGACCGCAGGGATTAAGCACCTTAAAGGCTGAAATCCCCCGGCTTTATCTGCCTGTTTACAGCCCTGATGAGCTGGATTAGCCCAGTGCAAGCCGTGCCTACAACAGCTGCTTTTCACCTAGGATTAGCATAAAAATCAATCAGCCCCCCTTCTGGAGGCAGCCAACTCAAACTGGGAGAGCTCCAATAAAAACAACAGCCGGGTGGAAAATATGAAAGTTTTATGGAGCCAAAGAACACACGTCCAGGTTGGACATTACCTGCTGCAGGCGTGTGCTAACATTTGCTTTAAATCCACTGTTTAGGGCTGGTTCCAGGACTGAAATGAGGCAAAGCTGATGTTATTTGATTAATTGGTACCTTGATTTTAGATTGCTACACACCTTTAAACACGTTAAAGCTTTGCCAGAGACGATATTTACCACACCAAGCCCCTGGTTTGGCTGTGATGTCTTCTGGAAAAACACACTTTATTCGTGGTTAGGGCATCTCATTAATGCCCACAGAAAGGGGCTCAGAAAGATCCTCACAAACACTCTGCAGGCGTTTCAGAGTCGGTTCAAATCATTGATTTGGGCTTTTCTTTACGGCCAACGTCAGGGTTGAAACAAAGGGGGAAATATCATCAATAATCCAGGAATAACCTGCCTCCCAAAGGACAATTCCTGCCCATTTTTGCTGCCCATCCCTGGCCAGGAGTGAGGCAGGATCCAGGCTGGAGCAGCCCGGGGCAGTGGGAAGTGTCCCTGCCCTGGCCACCCAAGGGTGGCTCTGGGTGGGATTCCAGGTCCTTCCAACCCAGTCTGGGAGAGTTTCCTCCTTCCTCCCGGACAGAGAAGTGTCAGTCTCCTCCCCTGGGCTCAGCAGGCAGCCAAAAGTCTCCCTTATTTCCCTCCATTTAAGCCCAGGCCCTTTCCTGAGGGATCGGAGGCTCTGGAGGTCGCTCTGCCCAGTGGGACAGACTCCAAACCAAGAGGGCAGTCCGTGACTTTGCTCTCCTCAGAGCAGCTCACCCTGCCCCTGCAGGAGGCTCCTCTCGCTGCTGATTGAGCTGGAGGTGTTTCATTTACTCTGCCTTCAGCAGTGATAGAAAACTGCCGCAGCTTTTGCCAATATCCATTAATGAGCATAACTTGAGAGCTCATTTCTGTCTCAGATATCCAGATTGATTCCTGAACACAAACCCACCAGTTATCGGACATCACTTAAGAGCTATTGCTTCTTCCTTTTTTTTTTCCTACAATATAATAAAAATATTTTCCTCATTTTATTTTTAAAGCTGGAACTTAAAGGAACCCCAGAACATTCACCCATCATTTCATTGCCCACCATCAGTAGCCACTACATTTCATTTGTTTATTCCTCACCTCCCTGTCAAACAAATGCACCTTCACAGTTTCCTGCATTCATAAGGACAAACTCTAAACTATTGCCTCAGTTTTGCACGTGGCTTTTCTCGTGGTTAATTCGTTCAGACTTTCAGACAAAAACACCTGCATTTATCTCCTGTGGCCAGGTGGAAGGTACTCACCCAACTATGCATAAAATCAACCAACATACCCATCGCTGCCTGAGGAAAAATGCTCTTTGTAACACGACTTCCAAATCGCTGGAGACGCTGGAAAAAAGACTTTTTAAACAAACACAACGCCGTGATATTTTTGTAAGGTGACCAGCAGGCCCCAAAGCTGACCTTTGGTACCATCTGATACTGTTTGTGGTGAAAACAGCCCGAATACAATCCCAGGGTCCCTGAGGTTGGGAAAGGCCTCCAGGAACAGAGTCCCCACCTTGTGACCAGCCCAGAGCACCGAGTGCCATCCCCAGGCATCCCTTGGACACCCCGAAACTGAGACTCATCCTGACCCCTCATTCCCCTGGATAAATACACTTATCAGAGGTGTTAATCAGTTATCAGCAGTCCCTGGCACTGCCCTTCTCACTGGGACAGGGGGTAAAACCAAACTTCCTCTATGATTTAATGTTACTATTTAATTGCATTAAGATCATTTCTTTAGAGCCTTAACGAAATAGATTGAATACAGATGTTAAACCCAACTGCAGCAGGGATATAATTGAGGGCTGTTACCCAGAGAAGCTCCAGCAGCACAGGGTTATGGTATTTTTTAGTGCCTTATTAAAACAGCACAGATATGAACATTTTCAGGGACATCTTGTCACATAAATAATTGCACCATTACTTTCCTACATGGTACACTACATAAAATGTTAATAAACCTTCTAAACCAGCTCCACGCTATAGACACGTAATTTATATTCCATAAAATATTTGGAAGGTCAGGGGAAGCACCTGGGGACCAGGGATGCTGCTGGAGCCAGGAGAGGACATCACAGCTGGGAGCAGCTCCATAAAGCAAATCAAACCGCAGGGAGCAGGGGCTCAGGGTGGGCTCAGCCCGGAGGGTTCGGTCATTATTGAACCAGAACATCATTTCTCACCAATAACATCTATCAGAGAAGATCTATGAGCCCCAGACAGCTCCAAATCACGTGCTGTGGTTTTTCTGGAGTAGCCAAAGACAGAAACAATTCCAGGTTTTGGGCTGGTTCTTGTTTGACTCAGCATGTGGAAGTCGCTGTCCTCCCAGTGCCCTGCTGAGGAGGGCCATAAATCAGGGATAAAAGCCCACAGTCAGAGTTTCCTCCCGGTGCTGCTGGAATTCACAGAACCTTGCAAGGCTCTGCGAGTCGCTGGGCTTTGATTGAAGAGCTCCCAGGACCTGTTGGACGCACAGAAAACCTCGGTGTGAGCCCAGCCCTGTCTGCAAGAGCCCCTTCCAAACTGCCCCACATCCAGCTGGGGGTTCCAGCACCACCCCAAATCCAAAAACAAAACCCCAAATCCATTGTATCCTCCAGAGACTCTCCTGTGGGGTCAAAGGATGAGGGTTTGAGGTTGGGTGGCCACCAAAACCCCACAGGGCTCCAACCAGGAGTTCCTGAGGACTCTTCTGTCACCAGGGCACCTCCTGAAGGCCACCACTGGTGTGCCAAGTGCTTGGCAACTGCACAGGGACAGGGCAGAAAGACCAAACCACCACAGAACTGTGGATTAGGGCTGGAATTCCCTGGGTTTATACCAGTCTCCCTTAGTGAGGGAAGGTGGGAGCAGCAAACAGGAAAATTAAAGAATGAATCAATCATAGAAGGGTTTGGGCTGGAAGGGACTTTCAAAGAGCATCTAATTCCAGTTTCTGCCGTGGGCAGGGACATCTTCCACCAGACCAGGCTGCTCCAGGCCCCATCCAGCCTGGCCTCAGTATTAAATATAACATCATAACCCCAGACATCACCTCCCCTCCCGAACTGCAACACTTGGCCAAGGAAACTGTGAAAAGACTCAGAGCAGCCCAGAACAGGGCCGTGGGTGCCCAGCCCCTTTCCCTGTGCAGCAGCAATCCCACCCCTCTGGAGAGGCAGGGATTTTCCCTGCTCCCATGGAAAACCACCACGCAGAGGGATGGTTGAGAAAGGCACAAAATCCACGGGTTGGGTTTTTTCTCTCCTTGAAAACCGCAGACTGGCACAGCCAACTCCAAGCCAAGAAAGGGGAGGGATTTCTTGATTTAAATTGTCCTGTTCTGTACCTGTCAAAGAAGAAATAGTTATATTAATTAATCAGGCAAAACCAGGAGGACAACAGGGCTCTCTGCGCTGGTTTGTGAAGAACCATCTCAGCAAAATCATCTCTCTCGGTGGCTGAAACAAAGCTCAGGCTTTAAGAGGAAAAAAGCATCAGGACCAAGCCCAAATGTTCCTCCAAAAAAAGGAAATTTCTCCTCATTACTTTTGAGCCCATTTCTTTTCCAGCAAACATCTGATGGAGACACTTTTGCTCGTGGCTGATGTCAGTGGATTTAAGCTGCAAGTGTTTGGGGTGTCCTGTGCAGGGCCAGGAGTGGGAGTTGGATGATCCCTGTGGGTCTCTTCCAGCTCAGGATATTCTGTGATATTTAAATCTGATATTTAAATCCCTGGACTGCCCAGCTGGGTGCAGAATTCAGGCATTTCCCTCCTCCTTCCCTCAGCCAGGAGGCCCTCAGAGGAGCTGGAGGAATTTTTATTCTGTAGAGACAGCAAACCCTTCACTCCCACTTTCGGAACGCCTAAAATGACTTTTACATTTTCTTTGGAATAATAATAAAAAAATATTTAACAATCCTATTTCTAACATCCCCTTTTATGGTGCTTAAAGCTCTCCATCAGCTCCACGGCCACGCTGAGCACAGACCCAGGAGCACACCCAGGGGACAGGCAGGGATGTAATTCCTGCTGCTGTTATGGACTCGCTGACTCACTGGTGGAAGTTGCTGGAGAAGGTAATAAAAGCCAAACAGATAATGGCTGCACTGTAGAGAAAATGTTCAGCAATTAAATTAAAATGGAAGATCTTTTGTATGTGCCACATTTGCATCTTCTCGCCAGGCAGCTCAAAGGGGGAAAAAAAAACCAACATAAAGAACTAAAGAAAATATTTAAAGTTTACTTTACAAAGTGCTGGGGGAAAAAGTCCCCTCCTCTTTTGTGCTTAAATAAGGAGAAGTCACCAACTCTCAGTGAGTCAGAAAAGACAACAAAATCAAAATCTATGCCTCCATCAGCTTCAGGCCATTCCCCTTTGTCCTGTCACTGCAGGACCTTGTGAACGGGCACACCACCTGTAGACACAAAGATCTAAACCACATAAGTGTCTTTCCCATGCCACAGAAATTCCCAAGTGCCCAGGAGCCAGCTCACAAAATAGGGACATTATTAATTTGTAGTATCTTGGAATTCAAAGTGATTAATACATTTCTGTCTTCAAACATCTCCCTGTTTGCTCAGGGCAATGGAGCTGGCAGGATACCAGGACAGGCTCCACATCAGCCCCTGAGCCTGCTGAGGAGCTCCTGGCCTGCTCCTTGGGAATGGGCAGCACCTTCCCAGGGATCACCCAGCACATCTGAGACACAGAGAGGCCCGAGGGGTTCAGAACTCCAGCTCTTTGGAGTTTGGAATCGATGGCTGGTGCCACTGCTGCACTGCTGAGTGCAACCAGAGTTTGCCTCTGGAATTCAAATGCAGTGTGCCCGATGTGAAGGCCATACATAAATCTTTAACAACTGTGGCATTAGTTACATCCCCTTTTCCAAAGGGATTTGTGCACTGGTGGTGGGAGAAATTCCATGTGATTCCACAGACACTTGGGCACTTTTTGGAACTCTGCTGTTGAATCATCATTGATCTCAGCCTTGCCCCGTGACATAAAACCTGATCTTGGACATGAATAGCTCTGAGAAATAACAGCAGATCTGAGATTGTGCACATTATATTTAATATTAAATAAGGCTCAACATTTCCCTCTTTCTTCCTCCGCTGCTTTATAGATCCAATAACCTTTATCTGCATTCCAGATGTCGGGAGAAGAGGAACTGATGTTTGCAAAGCATTTGCAAATGAAAAGTGTTATATAAATGTAAGGTAAGCTATTATTGCTATAGTTCCCTGAAGCTGATAACACCATTACACCCCCAGGGATGCTGGGCAGCCTCTCACAATGAAGGATAATTCAGCATAGTGAATAATAGAATTATGCAGAAGCAACAGTTTCCTCTTCTCCTTGGACTGACTGCACTCAGAGTGGGTTTCTCTGTTCTTCTCAGGCACCTGTGCTGCTTCCAGTGGGACATTGTGTTCTGAGAAAACAAGCACTCCCACAAATACTCAAAATGCAAATGAGGAACCTCTGCTGCTTTAGTTTTATCCTTTGAAACGTGGCATCGGAAAGAAAGAAAAAAAAAAAAAAGGTTTTTATGGCTTGAAACTGAAAGAGAGTAAGTTTAGGTTGGATTCTATAAAAGAATTGTTCCCTGGCACAGGTGCCCAGAGCAGCTGGGGTGCCCCTGGATCCCTGGCAGTGCCCAAGGCCAGGCTGGACACTGGGGCTGGAGCACCTGGGACACTGGGAGGTGTCCCGTGGCAGGGATTAAATCCTTAATGTCCCTTCCCACCCAAAGCAGTGTGGGGCTCTGGGATTATTCGTGGTGAAGTGAACCCAGCCATGAGTGCAGGGTTGGCACACACAGAGCCTGTGTCAGCCACAGGCACTCTGAGATGCTGGCTACGATTTCTGAAACATTAATTATTAACAGGAAATAAATAAGAATCCAAGAGAAACCAAAAACGTTGGATTGCACCAAAAGGGCATCAATCTGATCTAAACATCCTCCAAGCCAAGCAATGAAACTTGGCCCAGTCTTCCAGCTGATTTTGGGAACCACCAGCTGCTTTTAAAGAACGGCCCCTGAGGGCCCATCAGTAACAGGACAATTTAATGAGCTGGCTTTGGGCATTCCTGGCATCATCTCCCAGGGGTGAGAACTGCAAACCTCTGCTTCCAGATTGCTGCTGTCCAAGTGGCTTCTCCCCAGAAGCTGTGTGAGCTGAGAGTGCCCAACAGAAGCTGATGCAAAGCCCAGTGGTGCAGGCTGAGGAGGGCAGAGCTGCTGGACACCCTGAGCATGCCCAGCCTGGCCCTGCTGGCTGCTCTGCCACCCTCTGCCCCCTGCCCTGTGCTCTGGAAGGTGCTGCTTTGGGCTGGGAGGCTGGGCAAGGGCTTCACACCTCTCAGTGAGCACCACAGGTCTCAGCCTTGCTGAGGAAGGGATCAGATGGACACGGGGATGAGGGCTCGTCCCCATGCACACAGCCACAGAATCACAGAATCATTCGGTTGGAAGAGACCTCCAAGATCATCAAGTCCTGCCCAACCCTAACCTCAACTTAACCGTGGCACCAAGTGCCACATCCAGGCTTTGCTCAAGGTCCTGGCTCTGCTCGGGGACACTGCTGGGGCAGAGACTTGTGCTGCTGCTGAGTTACAGCAGATAAAAACCTCTGAACTCAGTCTCCTGAGGGACAGAAGGGCCTCAAAGGCAGCCCTGAGATGTGTTTTTCCCCTGGGGGATATCACCAGGGCCTGTTGCTTTAGCACAAAGGGTTAAAGACCAGTTGGTGCTCGGCTTTGAGATGAAGGCAAACAATGGGATTGTTAAGGAGCTTTAAGGCAAGGCACAGGGATACCCCAGCTGGCAGGAAAGGAGATGGGAGTGTCCCATCCTCAGGTCCCACTCCTGAACCAGAGGTGCTCACTGGAGCAGGCAGACCCTGCCCTCACTTGTTGCCCTGATTCTTCAGCCTTCTGATGATGGTTTACACATTTCTACTGGAGAAATGTGGCATAAACAGGTAAATTGTTTCCTCATCCCTCTCTGTGATGGACTGCTGAATTGACCACTGGGCTCAGAGAGGTGCTCCTCTCATCTCCCAACCCTTGATCAAATCCCAAATCCTATTGAAACCCCAAATCACAAAAAACTGCCCTTGTCTCTCTACTCGCCTCTCAACGTGACCGAGTGTGGTCCTTCCGTGTCCCCAGCAGTGACACTCCCTCCCCAGGAGCAGCACAGGTGCCAGGCTCCCCTTCCCAGCCCCAGCAGCACGTCTGGGCTCAGCAGAGCTCTGTGATGGGGGACAGCATCTCCCCAGCCGGGCCAGGAGGAGGAACTGAGGCAGAGGCACCATCGGGCTGTGATGAATGCCCAGGTGAGCCCCTGTGCCCCTGACACCTCCCATGGCTGAATGCCCAGGTGAGCCCCTGTGCCCCTTCCCCTGACACCTTCCATCAGTGAATGCCCAGGTGAGCCCCTGTGCCCCTTCCCCTGACACCTTCCATCAGTGAATGCCCAGGTGAGCCCCTGTGCCCCTTCCCCTGACACCTTCCATCAGTGAATGCCCAGGTGAGCCCCTCTTCCCCTGACACCTTCCATGGATGAATGCCCAGGTGAGCCCTGTGCCCCTTCCCCTGACACCTCCCATCAGTGAATGCCCAGGTGAGCCCCTGTGCCCCTTCCCCTGACACCTCCCATCAGTGAATGCCCAGGTGAGCCCTGTGCCCCTTCCCCTGACACCTTCCATGGATGAATGCCCAGGTGAGCCCCTGTGCCCCTTCCCCTGACACCTTCCATGGATGAATGCCCAGGTGAGCCCCTCTGCCCCCTCCCCTGACACCTTCCATGGATGAATGCCCAGGTGAGCCCCTCTGCCCCCTCCCCTGACACCTTCCATGGATGAATGCCCAGGTGAGCCCCTCTGCCCTTCCCCTGACACCTCCCATCAGTGAATGCCCAGGTGAGCCCCTGTGCCCCTTCCCCTGACACCTCCCATCGGCTCCTGCACGGTCCTGCCTCTCCCCAGCTGCAGGGAAGGGGGTTGTATTTAGGATGTCTCTGCAGAGATTTATGGCAGCTCTTCCCTCCCAGGGACCAGCTGGGTGTGCTCCACGCTCTGAGCGGGGCTGGAGCAGGGAGGGACGAGGACAAGGCTTTTACAGCACGAGGTGCTGCCTCCAGGAGACACCAAATACAGATTTAGGAGCCGACTCGGGCCATATTTCTGTCAGCCCATCCCTCTGCCCAGCCTTCCAAGGGACAAGGACACGATTTAGCATCTCTGGCTGCAGACAGCAGAGGAGCACAAGGGCTGAGAGTTCTTTTCCGAGCGTCCTCGCTGTGAGGAGGGGCTGAGGCTGATTTGGTTTTCCATTTTCCTTCTGCTTACACAACCTGTATTTAACTTTGCCCTAAACAAATACTGCAAGGGACAAAAACTTTCCCTCAGTGCCCTGAGAGCTGAAAAGGAGGAAGAAAAGAAAGAAGCTGAGCATGCCTGTAAATATATTTGTGACAGGCACACGGATTTTCTAACAACAGGAAAGTTTAGACTTTTTTAAATAGCGCCGAGCTCAGAGGCAGAAGGTTACATAGGATTAAAACCACCAGTAAATTCTTTTCCTGCCTTAAGGTCATTGAAACCTGTGCCTGTAAGATACATTTCTCCAAGATTTCTGCAGTAAATGCTCCGTTGCCTTTGTCTCTAACTTGTTTTCCCTTTGCCTTTTTAGTGCATGAAATAATTTTCGAATCGTTAGATACAATAAATTCTTCTAGATGTTTACCACATCCTTGGAGGTCTGCATCCTTATCTTCCTCCACAATTTCCCTTTATTCAATCTGAAATCTAAATCATAAAAATAATAACCAGGAAACGACATTAAAATCTCATTGTCTGCTCTGCAAAATCCATGATATTTAACTCGGTTCTCTGTGACCACCTGCTGCTGTACATTTTCCCTGCAGAGAAACCACTGAAAGTTATTTCATGAGGATTTTTGGTTTCATAAGAGTAGAACTGCAAAATAAAAGAGCTCTGGGAGGAATTTCCCCCTAAGATCAGCCCAGCCCCTGCAGCAGCTCGGCTCTGGGTTGTGCCATCGTTGGCCCTGCTCCTCCCAGGAACACAGGATGGGAATTGTCCCCACATGGACCACATGGACATGGTGCCACGGCATCTTTCAGCGTGACAAACCTCACAGAAAACAGCCACAAGGTTCAGAGCTGCCTCGTGTAAAATCCATTTCTAAAACCTATGGCGTTACCTTGAGGGAGTCAAAGTTAAACTGGATTTTCAGCCACTGCAGGCAGCAGATCCCTGATCCATTCACCTCACGGGATAAAACACCGAGGCTGGCAGGCAGAAAGCCACACAGCAATGATTTGACAGCTCCCAAAGGCAATGTGAGAGCAGGGCAGTGACCACCCAGCACGCGTGGTCAGCTGCAGAGTCCAGCTGGGAGCATCCCCCAGCCCAGGGAGCACGGAGCTCTTTCTCTCAGCCTTTTGCTCAGCTGGGATGGAAAGGCACAGAGCAGAGGAGCTGCCTGGCCTGAGCAGCCTCCTGCCACAGCTCTTGGGTGGGGCAAAGGCTTCACTGCCAACAACCACAAATCACAGCTCTCCAAAGCACCCACAAAGTGCTGGGCATCCTCTGCACACCTCAGGGTGTTCTCCAAAGGAGCACACAGGGACAGAATGCAAGGGGTTGTGACAAGAAGAGAGATTTCTGATACATTAAAGAACACCTGAAAAACCCTGGATATGACACCCATCCACAGCTGTTATAATTTTGATAAGAAATGGCAACTATTGTATAAATTATAAGAGGTTAAAACCAGACATCACCAGCCCTAGTCTTTACTGAGGTGGGTCTCCACTGGTCTCCACGCACCCCCAGCTGCAGCAAACAGCAGTTTGGGCTATAAAGGAGTGCATTCTGGTTTTTTCAACACAGGTTTCCCATTTCATGCCCACTCCGCTCCCTTTTACAGAATTATCCCCACAACCACAGAGATCTGCCACATCTAAAGGCACAGCATGCAATCAAATTAATTTTTGAAATCAGGGACTCTTCACAGCAAATTTCAGAGCCGAGCTGGGTTCTGAGGTGCATAATAAGATTCACAGCACTCCTCTAACAGCACGGATCAAACATTCGCTGCAGATGCTCTGGAGGCCACCAAGAGCCCCAACTGCAGCGGCTCCACGTGCACCTGCACTCCCTCTCTCCAACACCTTTCCATTTCCCTGCTGCTGCTGCAGAAAAGGGCCTCATTTATTTGAAATATGTCCATCCCACCTCGCTGCAGGCCAGCTCTCCCCAGGATTTCCTTTCTCCTCGTGGCACCCTGGCTCAATTTTAGGGTGACCTCTCCAAACTCCCCTCCCTGTGCTGCCCAGGAGCTCAGCACAGCTCTCCTGTGCCAGCATTGCAGATGTCATCTGCCAGTGGAAGCCCTGTGCCAGCCCCTCCTGCTGTTTGCAGATGTTCTCTAAGTGCTCACCAAGTGAGGAGAACCTGGGAAAATGCAGCAGCAACCTCCCGGGATAACGGGTGGCTGCAGTTTGCAAACTGCCATCCAAGGTGGATAATGGACTTGGCAGAGCACAAGCTGGAGGGGAGCAGAGTCTTCACACAGAGCAGATTGGAGGCCACTCAGCCATCCAAAAAAACACTGGCACTGGCATCCAACCTCCTCTGCAGCCAGACAGCCCCGGGGGAGCCTCACATGGGCACCCTGAAGGACAACTTCACAACTTCAAGTGAGACCAGCTCCAGTTTTAAATTTCTAACAGCAGTTCATGGGTTAGTGCAGAGCTGGGGTGAAGCCCAGCACTCAGCTCCCCCAGGGGAGCAGCAGAGCCTGGCACAGCCCCTGACAGGGCTGGGGATCCAACTCCAGCTGCATTTCACTTCTCCATCCTGTCTGTCCCACTGCACCTCCACAGCCTGAGCACTACAGGAGAAATCCTGCATCACCTCTGCTGCTGCAGCCCGGCTGCAGGGCCCTCCACTGCCCAGGGTGCTCTGTGCTAACTCAGAAAAATGGAGCCACACACTGGATTGGGTGGGAAGGGACCTGAATCCCAGCCAGTGCCACCCCTGCCATGGCAGGGACACCTCCCACTGTCCCAGGGACACCTCCCACTGTCCCAGGATGATCCAGCCCCAGTGTCCAGCCTGGCCTTGGGCACTGCCAGGGATCCAGGGGCACCCCAGCTGCTCTGGGCACCCTGTGCCAGCCCTGCCCACCCTCACGGAAGAAATTCTTCCCAACATCCCATCCAAATCTACCCTCCTTCAGCTTAAAGCCATTGTTTGTTACTCCATAAGGAACTTTTTCTGTTCAAACACCTCGTTTCCATTCTGCCTCACTGCACGGAGTCAGAGCTGTGATCACCCCTGGAACAGCCATTCCTCTGCCTCGCTCTGGCCTCTCATGCAGAGCAATTTTTTATCTCCTTTATTTAGCACTTACAGCGTCAGATATTGTTTTCCAACACAGAAGAGGAAGGAAACCTCTTCTGTGTTGGAAAGGAAGGCGAAACAGGAAGGAGAGGAGAAAAGAGAATTCCAGGTCTGGCTTATTACATGCCAAATTTCTACCCAGAATAAATTTTCACAATGGATCACATTGCAAATGCCGACAGACTCTTAATTGGAGCTCCACAGAGCTCACGCACAGCTACAGAGCAACCATTTGGAAATGTCTTGTTTAAAATACATCGAGGTTATTCAAAGCAGATATTGATATTCTCGTGTAGTACGAGATGCCAACAACGCCTCGCAGGCATCTCGGAGCAGCAGAATCCTTTCCAGCAGCAGGTGGGATGAAATGCTGACAAATGGGGTGGAAGCAGCACGCAGGAATAAACTCTATAATATCCTATTTGTTTCCCCAGCCCGGCTGCTGCTGCTGGTGTTATTTTTCAGGAGCTGGCAGCTGGGAGCAGCCGGAGCACAGCCTCATTCCCCCACAGCTCCATCCCACGGGACGGGATTTGGGCTCTCCCCAGGAAAGCACCAAGTGTCCCGGGGACACAGCCCTGCCTGGGGCACAAACTGCTGAGGAACAGAGCTGTGCTCTTCCTCCAGAGAGCTTTATTAGCAGCAGCACTGCTGTAACCAGCCCAGAGAGGGAAAAGCTGCCAGCTCCCACCCCACGCTGTCCCACTGCTGCCCTGTTCACTGGCACTGGAGGGACCAGCGTGCCCAGCCTCACAGGGCAGCAAAATTCCTCCTCTAGGGACTGACCCACACTGTAGCAGGTGGGTGACATCTGGGAAGAGGCAAGATGTAAAAGCCTCACTAAAGCAGAACGAAATAGCGAAGGAAACCAAAGTAAAATCAACACCAGGCTTTCAAAGCCTGTAAATGACCAAAAAAAAAATAGTTATTTTGTTCTACAAATCTTGTTTGGGACCCATGCAGGGAGGACTTCAGACACCTGAAGAGAATGTCTTGAAGAGAACAGGGTCTTTGCAGAGCTGTGATTCTGCTCGGTGGGAGCCCTGCCAGCTCCTCGGCCTGGCCGCCTTTTGGCCGGGCACCACGGCAGCTCTGCTCAGCATTTATCATTCTGGTGTCTCAGCTCGTGCTGCCCTCACCATGAAATGACACAATAAATATTTGCCTCCCTCCCACAGCTGGGGGGAGGTGGAATAAGCTGGTGGAATTCCCGCTGTCTGTGGGAATGTCAGGGGTGGAACTGCCTCGGAGGGCAGCAGCAGCCCAGTGAATGCAGAGCTTGGAGAAACCTGCTCCAAATGACCTCTGAGAGGTTCCCCAACCCACGGTGCTCAGCCATGGCCAAGGGGCCCCGTGCTGTCCTCACACAGAGGGGCCAAAGGTGGATTTTCCAGAGCACAGACACACGGAGGAGCCAAGGGCACGTCGCCCTGAGTGCCAAACACTGGAATGGAAGGGAAGCTCCATAGTGGGATTTCTTTTTAATTCAGAAATCCCAGCATCCCAGGATTATTGAGCTTGGAAAAGGCCTCCCAGATCATCAAATCCAAGCTGTGTCCCATCCCCACCTTGTCCTCAGCCCAGAGCCCTGAGTGTCACCTCCAGGAATTCCTTGGGCACTCCGGGGATGGGGATCCAAACCTCCCTGGGCAGTTCCCATTCCTGAGCTCCCTTTCCATGGAGAAATTCCTCCTGATGTCCCACCTGAGCCACCCCTGACACAGCTGAAGCCTTTTCCTCTTGCTCCTGGTCACAGGAATGCTGCTCCCTGCCAAGACAGGAAGGTAAAGTCAGACCAGAATCCTTGTAAACAGCATTCTGCCTTCTTTAGTAAAATATTTTCCATTTTTTCCCTAAGCTGTCCATCTAAGCCTTCCTGGCACTCCATTTCTCCACTGCAGCACATCCTCACAAATGCTGTCCACGGAGAGAAAGCTGGATTTGCTCAGACTGAGCCAACAAACAGCATTTGTCACAGACCCCAGAGGGAATGTTTCTCCTCCCAGGTTTGGGAGGGATGGAGGGGACAGGACACAATGGACATGGAGCATCCTCACTCTTTCTGGACATACAACCAAATAAATTAAGCTGAGGAGAAAATGAAGCTCTTTTTTTGGTGAATATCCAGAAGGGGGCTATGAATAATGCTCTTTGAATTCCAGGATGAAAAGTGACTGAGCACAGGAATCAGGATTCTTCTGTCAAGCTGATTCTTTCAGGAAAGGGAGCAGAGAACATCCATCCTCTCAGTGCTGGGTGCACTGAAAAGCTCATCTTTAGGGAGAACATGGGTGCATTTTCACCTTGCTAGAGAAATACTGAAGAGAAAATACCCTCAGTGTCCTCCTCAAAAACCCACAGCTCAGAAAATCTGCCAGGTACCCACGGGCTCTGCCCTCCTGCATCCACTTCTCCATCATTTCCACTGCAATTAAACTGAGATTCACGACTCCAATAGCCAGAGAAGCTGTTTCACAAGTGATTTAAAGTCAGGTTTAAGCACAAACATTCAGAACATTCCCAAACCCAGACTGGACACAGTCTAATCGACACAAACTCCAGAATAATGCAGTCAAATGCATTTAATGGACTGAGATTCTCAGTTTGTGGGTTGAAGGGTTAAAATATCTTCAGCCTTCGCTTTACTCAAGCACAGAATTTCAATGCTGCCTCAGAGCAAACATCACTTACCTTGTCTTTTCCTATTGCAGTTTTTAAGTCTCACTACAATCATTTGATTACACTACAAGATGTGCATTTAATGCTCAGTATTACCTGTGGGTTCCTGGAACAACATCACATTTGAGGCGTTTTTACATCCAGAAATTGCTGGGTTTTGTTGCTGTGGTAGAAATCCTGCTCACTCAGAGGCAGTTTGCCTTTGAGGGGAGCAAGGACAGATTATTCCCCAATGCTGCCGTGCCCTTGGACAGAATTCAGCTCAAAAGTTGCCCAAATATTTGGGGTCAGCTTCAGAGGAGTGTTTTCTACTTTGCAGGATAATAAAGTCCTTAACAGTAACAAGCATGGGACTAAGTGACATACACAACTTAATCAAGGGAAAATCTATTTCAAACAGAAGGCAAATTGCCTCAGGCCTTGGTAATTATCTCTCCGGGATTAATAATCAACTCTAATTTAATAATTGGCTTAATATTTCCTTTTTGAAGCTTTCAATAATTAACCTGCAGTCTCTCAAAAAATAATATTCCCAGGCACTTCATAGACCTGTGTTATTTAATGAAAACAAAGTTTGATAAGCTGTCACTGGATTAAAAATCAAAGGGTGAATTACAATCCTTAGAAGGTTTTCAGAGCACACAGATTTGTAGGGAGCAGGTACCAGGAGTGTGTCACTCCCTGTGTGGGACCAGCACGAGGAGGTGCTGGAGTGCCCAAAGCCAGGCTTTAGAAGAAAGGCAGATGAACCTGCAGGAAAAGCTGAATATATAAAATGTGGATTTTATATTTATAACAGCAGAGCAGTGCAGAGGCTGCCAAAGGTTAGGAAATAATCAGATAATGCTGGAAAAGTGCTGGCCCTTCTGCAGTGGGGTCTGGCCATCTTAAATACATTTGTGGCTCAACTGCTGAAGGTCATCCCTGGATATTTCAATATTTTATTTTCTTATAAAGGAGCTTCAAGCCCCACAATATCTTCTGTGTGGAACAAAATTCGATAAAGATCTTTAGCTCCAGGCACAGCCCGAGCAGAGGCAGTCTGGGCACAGACCCTCAGCCTGTGGGGACTGATGTTTTGGGGCTGGGGCTTCTCCAGCATTTTCCAGAGCTGCCTGATGGCTCCTGACACTTGTGGAGGTGCCCATCTGAGGGACCTTTAGTTCAGCTCTGCACCTTTGACCCCTGCTGCTGTTCACTGGAAAACTTCATTCCGAGAGCAAATCGCAGAACTCCACTTTTCCGGGTCACACCTGAGCTCTAATTCTGCTGAGAAATGCCTTTTCCTTCCCCCAAACACCAATCCCCCTGCACCAGCAGGGCATGCAGTGCTCTGATGTCACCCTGCTCTGGGAGCTGGGGCTCAGCACCCCTGGGTGAGGCACAGGGCACAGCCAGGGGCTGCTCACCCACAGTAACTGTGCAGAAATAAGGGGCTGAAATAATGCTGAGATCTCTGAGCAAAGTCACCCACAGGCCTGAGTTACTCCCTCCTCCAGCTCTGTGAAATCAGCCCAGGTGAGGGATTTCATGTGAGCCCAGCTGGACCCTGTGAGCTTTGTGCCATGGCTGATTTCAGGGAACTTGGGGCTCAGGTCAGCCCAAATTTGGGACTTTGGCAGCACTTGCAAAATTGAAATGCACTGGGCAGAGAAAGCCTGCTCATTTATTTTCTAATATCATTATGAGTCCAGAAATCAGTTACCAGCGATTTTATAACTAGAGAAAAATAACAAAAGCAATTTAAAAATCAGTCTCCCAGCCTCTTAGGATTTCTAGACGTCTTTTCAACCCCTTTTCTTTTGATAATCTCCTTTCTCCAGAACACAGCACTTCCTTTGAAGGGAGCAGAGGAAGAGCTGTTCTCACACTGCTCCAAAGTCACCTTGCTCCTTCCTTTTGCCTGTTTGCCACTTTATTACTCTTCTTACTCAAACTTCCCTACTTTGTTATTCCCTGATTTCAAACAGAGCTCATCCAGGGCTGGGCAATCAGACTCAGTGGATGTGGGAGGCAGCTGCACCAGTCCCTTAAAAACCCCAAATCCCAGCGGCCACCTTACCTGGCCCCACACCAAACCTCTCTGTGCCCTCCGCCAGCAGAGGACACCACAGACCTGCTCCCTGGAGCATTTCCTGGCACAACCTTTTATTTTTAATTACCCTTTTTCAGCCAATTTGCTTTCTTCCAGTGTTCAAGTTCACTTTTCCTCCCGTTCAAGGATGGAGAGCAGGGCTTGTGACCTCCCTCAGCTGCTCCTTTGGACTCCCAGCCCCACACCAGCTCTGTCTCCATCCTCCTTGCTGAGACTCAGCCTCTCCCTGGGTTTCTCCACTTGGATTTAGGAGAGACAAGAGCAGGGAACAAATCCAGAGCCCAGGTTGATGGAAGAGCTTCTGGGGGAAGGACACACGAGCAGCTCATTAACCTCCTTCAGGGCACCCTGGAGGAGAACTCCTGCTGGGATGGTGTTGGAGAAACCTCAGACACACCTGGGAGCAGCAGGAAAGGTTTGCTTTGGTCTTTCATGGAGCCACAATTTCCTGTGCAGCTCTGGGCTTTAAATTCCCACTTCTGTTCATCCCCAGAGCACAAACCAGGCCAGTTTTTCCCAGTGTAAACACCCCAGCACACAAGAATCAAGGAAAAGCAAGATTTCAGCCCATTAAAAAGCCAAATAACTCCTGTGTCCATCAATCATTCCTTAATCTGCTTTAAACTCCACTTCCCTTTTGAGCTGCTCCTATCCCACTGTGTTTTTCCCAAACTGAGCTGGTGTTCCAGGATTCCTCACACAAATAAGTTGCTTTTCCATTTCTTTTTACCTGTTTATGTTAATTTTCCCCTTCACATGCATTTGCATTCCTCTGAAGGGGAAAAAGTGTGCAGAAAAAGAGGTGAAAACGTTTTTAAGACCTCCAGCCATCAATAAAGGCAAGGCTCCAGAAGGCAGAGTGTTCCCCCTGCGCTGCCTGTCCTGGAGATATTGATGGTGTTGTGGGAGAGCCTTTTTCCTTCCTGTTGCCTTTTGAAAATACTGATAATATGAATGTTCCCATTAGCAAGAAATATGCCACATCAACATTAATGGCATTCAGCCAATAACAATGTGACTGTGGCTGTCAGGTTAACTCAATTCCGGGGCAGCAGAGCAATTCTGCCATCCAAACCTTCTCCAGAGACAGAGATGGATGCAGGTGATTCTCCCAGGCTGCAGAGCCTTGACAGTGTGCCCTGGATCCCAGGGATTTTCTGGAACTCTCCAAAAACCCTTTTATTGCAGTGCTGGACCCTGAGTGAGCCCTGGATCCCAGGGATTTTCTGGAACTCTCCAAAAACCCTTTTATTGCAGTGCTGAGCCCTGAGTGAGCCCTGGATCCCAGGGATTATCTGGAACCCTCCAAAAACCCTTTTATTTCAGTGCTGGGCACTGTCCTGATCCCAAACCCGCAGGGAAAAGTAGGGAAATGGGAATGTTGTTACCTCCCCACTGGTGAAAAAGGGCCAGGATCTGCTCTGGGGGTTTGAGCATCTTGCTTTACTCAGTTTTAGGTCCTAAAAGCAGATCAGTGTCCTCCACGTAATATTTGACTTCCTTTTTATTGAAATATTCAAGAGCAAGTTAAACACTTGTTAAGATGACTGAGATAAAAGATTCTTTTGCTTGCCTTTCTCATTCAAAAAGCACTCTCAAAAGATAAAAATGTGTTAAGAGCTGAGCTAAACTGCAGCGAGACCAGACTGGAGATATCTGCTCCAGCCTCCGAGAGTGACATGAAATCTTTATTCTAAAAAAGGTTATGGACAGATCAATGCTGCGGGGTGATTAAGTGACTAAATCATTTCAGATGAGCAGCAGACGTTTCACTGGCAGGCAGTGGACAAAGGGAATCTGAAATGAGGTTTGCACACTGAGGTGCCCACAAGGACACTGGCACCAACCTTCAATATTCTGGGTACAGCAACAGGGTGACATTGTGACAGAGCAGCAACGCCAGCAGCAGCCCCTGTGCTATGAAATCCAATATTCGTGTCCATAAAAACACGGCTGCCCGTGCTCCACACACTCGAAATATTTCCTGTAATTTCCAGCAGTATTTTGAGAAAGTGCCCAAGCGTTTTTCCTGTTGATATGATTAGGTAAAAACACTCCTGAAAATCATATTTGGTGCCTTTAAGAACAAGTCTGCTGGAGCTGGTTTGATGAATGCAGCAACTTTTAGTTCCATCTAAATCTCCTCCCAGACGAAATTGCTCCTCACCAGGCCTAACCTGGTTTAAATGTTACAGTTTAAAGTCACAATTTATACCCGGAAAAAAATCCTTCTGTGCTTAGGAAACAGGTTTTTCTCTTCTAGCTCCAACTCCTGTGGCATCCCAGGCTAACTGTGGCCAGTTTCCTGCAGATCTCTGGGAATTCTGCATCATTTCCTCCAAATTTCCATCAGCAGTGTGAGGTATGGACCGGGCTGTGTCAGAAGAGATCTTTTCTCAGTTTCACTCCCAGTCTCCAACACTGGTTCCCACTCTCCACCCAGGCTGAACCCACAGGGCAAACACTCAATTCAACCCCCCGGGAGGCAGCCTGGCACAGCAAATGTGCCTGAAATCACATTTTAGTGAGGATGAGGATGGCTGAGGATGATTGCAGCTTTGGCTGGTCTCAGTCAGGACCCCCTGAAGGTCACTGTGGAGGGGATGGAGTGTTGACCCCCCAAAACTGACAGCAAACACAACGAGAGCCACTTCAGGATCCATCACATCCCAATAAACATCCTCCTTTCACCTTCCCACGGAAGATTACGTTATTGATAAGTAAAATAATGAATCAGTAAAAGGAAATCTGAGAGCAATGCCCTCAAAGCCAAGGCTCAGAGCATCTCCTTGATGTTCTGGGAGCTCCTGCCCCCCCTCCAAGGCTCCCAGTGGGTCACATCCCTCCCCAAGAGCTGAAAACATCCCCTGGAGCTTTCTCTTCCCTTCTTCCTTTCCTTTCCTTTCCTTTCCTTTCCTTTCCTTTCCTTTCCTTTCCTTTCCTTTCCTTTCCTTTCCTTTCCTTTCCTTTCCTTTCCTTTCCTTTCCTTTCCTTTCCTTTCCTTTCCTTTCCTTTCCTTTCCTTTCCTTTCCTTTCCTTTCCTTTCCTTTCCTTTCCTTTCCTTTCCTTTCCTTTCCTTTCCTTTCCTTCCCTTACCTTCCCTTACCTTCCCTTACCTTCCCTTTCCCCTTTTCCCCTTTTCCCCTTTCCCCTGACATCCCCCTCAATCCCACTCTTGTGTAAGGGGAAATTTCTCCCCTGAGCCCTGGAGCCAGGCTGAAAACCTGGTTAAAACAAACAGTAAATTGTTATGGGGAAAGCACAGAATGAGATGTAAAATCGCTGTGGACTCGCTGCACTTTCCAAAACCTATTTGGCTGCTACCACTAGAGAGTGATCTTCCAATATTTCCCTTGCTTTAGAACAAGCAGAGTTGTTTTGCAGTATTTCTGCAAAAAGAAAATTACTCCTGATTATACTCTCTGCAGGAATCTATTTTTGAATCTATTTCTCCTTTTTCCCCCCTCGACTCTTTTTCTTTTTTTTTTTTTTTTTTTTTTTTTTAAGTTCAGATATGCTCTTTTCAGGCTGACAGTAAAATCAGGAACTGATTGGAGCCGTTCTGAATAACAAAATCATCTCAGAAGGCAAGAGACAATGTGAGAGGTCTGAATGTAAACTAAGGAGCTCCTAGTTTTACAGATGTAGTACAGCACAGAATGTCCAAAGGAATCAAATTATCATTTCATTTTTTGTTTAATCAGTGAAATATATTTATTTTTCTACCAAATGCTGGAGGGGTCTTGAGCCACAGTTGCTCCATGAGCCATAAAGAACAACTGTTTTCTATCTGAGAATAAGATAAAAACAACCAGATATTTAATTTATTTATTACATTTAACCATGAGTATTTTCTGAGTAATTGCTCACTGTTGAGGATCTATTTGATTGCTCTTTGAGCCCACACTCAAATATAAATTAACTTCATTCACAGATGTCCCTGGGACTGTTAGAACTGAGTGAAGGGATCAGGGCAGGTGTCCTAAATCATGGAATTATTAACACTGGAAAAGACCTTTAAGATGATGAGTCCAACCATCTCCAGAACAATGGGGCAAGCACTAAAACAACATCAAAGTCGTAATATGGAAGAACTAACGACTGCTGTTGCCTCATGAATATTTGATGGCAATATTAAAATATTATAATCACCTCTTCTAGACCCAGCTCTGCTGAAATGCCAATGAGATCAAGGTGATTAAAGGCACCACGATATTCATTAAGGCTCAAATACCAGCACCAGAATGATTTCTTTTCCATCACAATCATGCTGAATTATTAAAATATATATTCCATATGTTGTACATTAAAGTTTTACCTGTGGAGACTTTGCTGCTGTAGAAATGCAGATTTTCATTTTGGTTAACAGTAGCAATGAAGTTAAGGCCCCATCAGAGAATGTTACCACTCAAAACATTTTTTCATTGCCATATCAAAACTTGGAATGAACTGGCAAAGCAGCTCCACTTACTCACAAGCACAGCAGCCAAAATCCTCCACGGTGAGCGAGCAGGAACTTTCCAAAACAGAGTTCAGGGCACCACTTCCATGCTGAGAAAATATCCCCGTGTATTTTCGCTTCAAATAGCCACAATTTTCATACTTATTTTGTGCATGGTCTTGTGGACATCCCCTCATTTCAAAGAAAAAAAAATAATCAGTTAAATTTACAGGGGGGGAAAAAAATCCCACTATTTATAAAGGGATTTTGCAGTTTTGGAACCCTCAACTGTGAAATGTTGTCAGGCAGCTCTGAGTTCCACACACTCCTGAAGGGATCCATTCCTCCAGATAAATATTGCTGTAAGGCTGCTCCATGTCCCTGGCTTTGACACCTTTAATTCCAGGTAAATCCTGAGCCCAGGCGACTGGTGACTGCTCCAAGCCTCTCCCATCTCCTGCAGCTCCAGGGGTTATTTTGGACACTGGGATTCCTCTCCAGGCCCAGTTCCAACACCAGCAGCTCCACATTCCCCATTCCCCAAGGGCCACCCTTCCCTTGGGAGCAGCTAATGAGACAAAGGTGATCCCTGCTGCTGAGGGATTTCCTGGGGAAGGGGAAAAACCCCAAACCAACAGCTGTGGGTGAGTGGAGCACCCCAGGAGCTCTGGGTTTGTCCAAAAGGGAGCAGCAGCAGCATTTGCAGACAGAGAATTCCAGAAGGGCACCATGGAGGGGAACAGCAGAACCCTGCTCACTTGGGATGGAGCTGCAGCCTCCAAAGAGATCCCCTGGGAATTGCTCCAAGTTCCTGCAACAGCCACCTCAGTGTCACTGTGTTCCATGAGGCAGCCAAGCCCAAACTGATCCCAGGGGCTGGTTCATGCTGCTGCTGCCAGCCTGGCCAGCTCCTGGAGAAACATCCCGAGCTGCTCATGTTTTCACTCCGGGAAATGCTCCTGCTGGGATAAAAGACCCCATTCCTCTTCTGCTGAGCTCCGTGAGCTTTAATGCCTTTGTGCGGTGCTGCTCCTCCTCCTTTCATCTTAAGCACATCTTTTATCCCCAAACTGTCCAGGGGAGATTAAAGGAGGACACAGGAGGTTAATCACACCTGACCAGCTTGGTGGCGTTCAGGGACTGAACCCCAGCGTGGGTGGGGAGGGGAAGAGCCCGTGGCAGCAGCAGCTTGTGCAGAGCTCGGGGTGCTGCCCCCAGGACACGCCTGCAACTGATGGAGGGGCAGCTCAGGAATTGTCTGCTCCAGGAGCTGCATGCCCAGGCAGGGAGAGCAGTGCCCAGGGATGTTGGGACTGGCACTGTGTGACATCCTCACGGTGGCACAGGCAGAGCTGATGGCTTCAGTTTTCTCTTCCCTGTATTCCAGGTTCTGTGGTGCCCAGGAGCAGCTCTGAGCTCACAGTCAGTGTCACTCAGCTCTGCACACAGCAGGGACACAAAACAAATCCTTCTCCTGCTGCACACCAAGGACAACTTTCAGCCCCAACAGCACAAACAAGGGTGGGCTGGAGGGAGGGACAAGAAGGATGGGACCTCACAGCCTGGGGCTGGAATGGGACAATTCAACCCCAAGGTGCAAATGGACCAAAACTGATCCAAGTGTGAGACCTGGTGACTGTTTGTCCATTTTGTGACCATTTTGTGACCATTTTGTGACCATTTTGGGTCCCCCTTGGGTGTAGCCCTGGCCAGGCTCTTGTCCTGCCCAAGGTGTCTCCTAAAGGCCTTTGAATAAATCTCTGCTTTATTCTCCAGCTCTGCCCAGTCCCTGTCCCAGCTCAGCCTCTGAAGGCACCAGTGGCATTGGGACACCTTCTCCAGGTGTCCCAGGACACGGAGGTGAGGGTGGGATGAGGGTGGGATGCACCCCCAGGGCAGGCTGGACTCCCTGATTCACAAGAACTCTGTTCACAAACGCCTGGGCAGAGACAATGGAAATGTCCTGGCTGGATTGTCACACACACTGACGTGCCACAATCCCGCCCATTCCCCCCGGGATTACTCTTCCTCCCGCTTTGTCCCTCCTGCTCCTTTGTTGAAATGTGAGGTAGAAAAAGGGGAGGCCGTTCATAATTCAGGGCTGCAGAAACCAAAACATCCCGAGGGCTGCCAAGTCTAGACAGACAACAAATGAAGTTTGGCCAGACCATCTTTTCTCAGGGCTCTCTTTAGGCACTCAAATTTTTCCACTTTTTCCACAAAAATCCTTTTGACCTTAGTTTTGTACGTCTTTAGCTCAGTTTCTGGAGACTTTTCTACAACTGTGATTGTCTCAGGAATGAGACAAGTCCCAGAATTGTGCTGGGATGGGCCTGGAGAAATTTTAAGTGGAAAAATTCAAGGGGAGAAATGTGGTCAATCTATGGGACAGCAGGGCTGAACATCCCAAAGGGCCTTGGGGGCATCAGACCCACCAGTATCAGACCTGAGCACACAGGAAAATCAGCCAATTATACACCCTCAGGTCAGAAAAACCCCAGGCATAGCTAAAAAATCCCTTTAACCCCCACTGTGGGCATTCACATAAAAATTTAGGGTTTGCTTTTTTAAGTGCCTTTAGGAACATCTCCGAAAACCTACACTAAAATGAGCTTTTTACTCCAAGAAAGTTCCCAGAGAACGAGGTATTCCTATAACTGTATCAGCTGCAACTTGTGTTTTAAGGCAAAAATATTTTCTGAACAAAAAGAAAAAAATAAAGAGTTTAGTGCGGTCCATAAACGGCTGAAATACAGCAGCTATTACAGGAATGGAAAGAGGACTACAATGCCTACACAAATTGATAGATCCATTTCTCCCTGAGATACACAAGCTGCTAAAATAAACCGTGTGTTACAGCGATGGCAGAGCACAGGAGCACCCGGAGAGGTCTCTCTGCATAACAAACACTTCCCAACACACAATCACTGCTTTACCCCGGAGTTCCCAAAGACACCCTCACAAATGGGAGCTGCTGGGGCAGGCTCTGCTGCTC
Source organism: Sylvia borin (assembly GCA_014839755.1). NCBI lineage: Eukaryota > Metazoa > Chordata > Aves > Passeriformes > Sylviidae > Sylvia > Sylvia borin. The sequence continues at coordinate 1,085,076 of CM025968.1, forward strand.
ATTTTTTTGTTTGTTCCCAAGAGCAGAGCAAGGCTGGGGAGGGCTCAGCTCCTGCCTCACACTCAGCAAACCCAGGGAAAAGGAGCAGCTCCTGCTCCTCTCCCCCAGGTAATCATCCTGCCCATGGGCAGCTCCAAAGGAGCTCCTTCCCCTCTGATGTTCTGGGTCATCCATTAAATGGACGACTTTCACACTCTGCTCTCTCCTCAGGCTCTTTTCCCCTTGCAGGGTTTTATTATTTCCAGGTAGCTTTAGGTACACAAGATAAAAAGGGGATAATTAACACATCACCCAGTGTTTTCTCGGCAGAAAGCACCCAGCTGCTGCTCGTTCCTGAGCACAGTTCCACTCGTGCAGCTCTGCCTTTGGGAATTGGAGCATCCCTCACCCGTGACAGAGGTCACCAGCCAGTCTGCCATAAAGATCTGCCCCTGAACTGGGGCCAGGGACCTGCCCCAGCTCCCGGTGTGACCCACAGCAGCTGTAGGTCCGGGTGGTTGGTCACAGACCATTTACAGCTCAAACTGTGAGTGGAAGGGGACTGGGGATGGCTGCAAGGGCCAGCCCCTCACCCTGCGTGGTCAGAACCCTTTGGGCAGCACTGGCAGGGACCAGGAGCTGTGCAAGGGGATGGCCTTGAGGCCACCACGAGTTTTATCTAATCCAGCAGCCCCAGAGCTGAGCTGAGCCTGGGGCAGGGCTCTGGCACCACTCTGGAGGTGGCTCAGTGGGGAGTGACCCCACCAGCCCTGCACCAGCAGCTCCTCACTCCCCAAATCCTGCCACAGCAAACCTCCCCAAATCCTGCCACAGCCCCCCAAATCCTGCCACAGCAATCCCCAAATCCTGCCACAGGGCCCCCAAATCCTGCCACAGCCCCCCAAATCCTGCCACAGCAATCCCCAAATCCTGCCACAGCAATCCCCAAATCCTGCCACAGCCCCCCAAATCCTGCCACAACCTCCCCAAATCCTGCCACAGCAATCCCCAAATCCTGCCACAACCTCCCCAAATCCTGTCACAGCAATCCCCAAATCCTGCCACAGCCCCCCAAATCCTGCCACAGCCCCCCAAATCCTGCCACAGCCTCCCCAAATCCTGCCACAACCTCCCCAAATCCTGCCACAGCCCTCCCCAAATCCTGCCACAGCAATCCCTAAATCCTGTCACAGCCTTCACTCCCAAATCCTGCCACAGCCCCCCCAAATCCTGCCACAGCCCCCCAAACCCTGCCCAGCCCTCCCAGCACTGTCCATGGCAGGGGAACAGGAGCAGCCCTGACAGCCCCAGGTCTGTTCCCAAACCAGAGCTGGGCACATCAGTGTGTGAGTGACCCTGGGTGCACAGCAGGACCAAAGTTTCCCTCTGAACTCTGCCCACCCTGCAGCGTCCAGCTCGCTTTTACTGTGCCCAGGTCCCTGAGGGTTTGGCAGGAACTGGCTCTTTGTTTCATCCAAGCTGATTCACTCTGCACGAACGTGGGGAGAACTGCAAATGAACGAGGCACAGGGTGTTCCAACCTGCAGGAATACACAGAGAGGTGAATTCACGGGGTTTTCCTTTCGCTCTGTTAAAAATGAATGTGAAAATCATCAACAGTTCTGTTTGAATACAATATTTTTTTTCAATTTAAACGTTGTTTTCCCTCTACTCCCAAGAGCCTGCTGTTCTACAGGATATTTTTTACGGCTCAAAACTATTTCTGCAGAAATGGTCTGCGTTTCTTGGCAGTGAGGAGCAGAGCTCCACTGAACAGAAAGGCAGCAGCAAAGAGGCTTTGGTGGTTCTGGCAGAGCCACCAGCAAGGCAGGGCAGAGCTGCTCACATCAGCTGCTAAATTGTGTCCCCAGGGGTCAGCCAGTGCTCAGCACATCCCTCAGCTCAGCCTCAGCCCAGGTTTGCCCTCCCTCACCTGTGCCAGGGGCCAGGGGCTGGCCTGGCTGAAGGAAGACAAGGGAAGTTAATCTCCTCAGGGCACAAACTGGGGTAAATAACCACAGCCCTTGGGGGTTTGTCCTTTTTTCAGGCAGTTTTGCTGCTGTTCAGGATGTTCCAGTGAGTCAGAAGTGGCTGAAGGCACAGGAGAATGAAGCTGGAGGCTGCCAGGAAAGCAGAGTGCCAAATCCTGCTGTCAGGAGGCCGTGGTGGGCTGGGAGCTGGGAAGGGATCACCTGGATCATCCTGGATCACAGGGCTCTGTCCTGCTCCCCAGGAGAGCTGGAAAGGTGCAGCAGTGCCTGGAGTGCAACAGAGAGGCAGAACCACCTCCCTCAATCTATGCAAATATTTAAAAATGGAGATATTTACAGACATCTATATTTGAATGCATCGTGAAGTTTAGATATTTATATTCATGCCATGGAGGTGCCACAGGACACACATTTAACCTCAGGTCTGAGGTGTTCCATGCCTTCCTTCCACAGCCTGAGCCTGCAGGTACAGGGAGAGGCCAAGCCCAGCCCCAGCATCCCACAAAACCCCACACTCCATCTTCTGGACCAGGTGCTCCCAAATGTGCAGGGAAAAGAAAAGGTGCCCTGAGGGGGCACTTCAGACAGTGACAAGGAAGCTCAAGTTCCATAATCATTTGTTTCCAAGACAAAAACTGAAGTGGAGAGAGGAAGAAAGCAGCAAATGGGCTCCTTAAAATATAAACTTCTTAAAATAAAATATAATCCTGTCAACTGTTGTCTCACTGTGAGCTCAAGTGCTATGCTAAAGCTGCAAGGTATATTAAGAGTTGAGGAAGCCATAAAGCCGACCATAACTCTCTTTAATTTATGGCTGCCTGACAGTTTCCTTCTCCTGAGCCATTTACTTGATGTATACCTGACGTCACCCCCAGTGCACATTGAACTAGAAATACAAAGGCACGGGATAAACAAGTTGGCTTGGGAGACTTCCCAAAGCTGGCCTGGAAAGCACACCTGGCTCAGGAACTTTCTCACTCCTCCCCAGCCACACATGGCCCTTCCCACACACAGAGCCTGGGCCAAAATGCACATTCCGACTCTCCCCTCCTTCCACCAGGAATTCTAAATATACGTTTGTTTGTTTCCCAGGCCAGGGAAGATTCGGGAGACTTTCACCGAGGTTCTCTTTGAAAGGTGATAAAAACGACTGAAAAGGAGCTGGGGAAAGGGAACCTTCTGCCCATGGAGGGCCCTTTGCTGAGCCTCAGCCCAGCACACGGATCATTTCCAGCACACAAAGAACGACACTGTAAACAGCACGAAAGAGCAGTTTATAAGATCAAGGCTAGAATATCCACAGCCTTCCCTCATGAAGCCTCAAAAATACAAGGGAGCCTATTCAAGCAGCTTCCTAATAGAACATGTCCCCGAAGAGCTGCCCCTGCCCCTTCTCCTTCTGCAGAACAAATGTTGATCCAAATATTCAACAATTAGCCCTGGCAAGGAGGAAAACCTCAGTCACATCATACTGCAGAGACGAAGCCCTGGTGGTAATGAGCTGCTACTCAACGAGGCAACGTTCTGCCTTTTAATTACCCTGTCCAGGGCTCCTCAGCTCCCAGCTCCAGCCCAGAGCAGAGCTTGGGTTTATTTGGGCACAATTCCTGCTCCTCCCCAGCCCTGGGAATGATCCACCCATAAACCAACCCGTGGCCAGGCAGGAGCAATGACAAAGGCAATTCCAAACGCTGCCACTGCAAAATCCTCCTCACCAAGAGCGCCGTAGCCCATTATTGGCTTGTCAGGAATCTTTGATTTAAAGGCCATAAACACCGTATTTTTCCTGCATTTTGCTACGCCAAGGAGTTTCTGGGCTGTGGGATGAAATTGCTTAAGGATGAGAACTCTCCAGCCATACCTGCTGCTCCTGGCACGTGCCCCCAGGTGTGGGGGCACACGGGACAGATGTAATTAGCACGGCCAGCTTGATCACCAAGGAGCCTTGGCAAGAGCAAACAGGGCTTTGAAGATTACAGGGAGATTGGATCACGTCTGCCTCGACAGGAAGAGAAGATGGAATCAGACTTCTGCGAGCAAGAGATGCTGTAAAATGTAAAAGTCCCTCGGTGTGATGTTTAACCTAATCACTGTCGTAAAAATATAAAATAGTGTATAGGAATAGGAGAAAAAACAGAATAGTATATAAGTATAGTATAGACTGAAATGTAGTTCATACTTATATATAGTAAGTATACACTTACAGTATATACTTATAATATATACTTATATATAGTATATATAATAGTATATAAGAATAAAAATAGAACAGTATATTAGAATTGTAGAAAAAATAGAATAGTATGTAACTATAGTATATACTTACTTATATGCAGCATATACTTATATAGAATAAGTATATATTTAAGTATATGCTTTTTATATATAGTATATATATATAAAATACTATATAAGAATAAAAATAGAATAGTATATAAGAATAGTAGAAAAAATAGGATAGTATATAAGTATAGTATATACTTATATATAGTATATGTATTTTATATATATACTATATATTATAGTATCTAAGTATAAGAATAGTATATAAGAATAGTAGAAAAAATAGAATAGTATATAAGTATAGTATATACTTGTAGTATATACTTATGATATATAAATGAATACTATAAATAAGTATATTCTTGCTATTATATATAGCATATCCATATAACAGTAGATAAGTATAACAATAGAATATCATGTAAGCCTTCCCTGAATTGTACATAAGCATCTGGAGATCACAGTAGAAGTGAATTGTGATCAGCCAGTCCGTGTTCCCATCTCCATAATCCATCAGTGTCCCGGGGCTGTGCAGTCCCAGATGAGGGAATGAGGTGGCTCCTGAAGGGACAGGGACAGCTTTGGGTCACACCTGGGGCCACTGGCACAGCCCAGGGACAGGAGAGAGGCACAGCCACCCACCCTGAGAGACAGGACGTGCCCAGGGACAGGCTCTGCACCCTCTCTGCTACCACATTTGGGGATATTTAGGGGCAAAAAGAAAATCACCTCAGCTAAAATCGGTGCAGCGCTTTACTCTTGCCTGCAGGAAATCACTGCTGGAGGCAGAGCTGGGAAAGGTTTGGAATCACAGAATGAGCTGCAAGGGACCCACAGGGATCATCCAGTCCAACAGACACCCCAACAATCCCAATTGTCCCAAAGCTCCTGGAGCTCGGGCAGCCTCGGGGTTGTGCCCATTCCCTGGGCAGTGCCAGCAGCCCCTAAATCCCACCTCAGGATGGCTCAGAAATGATAACCTCCGAGGATGCAGAGACACAAAGAGAAGCTGAAATGGTTCATTTCAGAGCACCTCTCACTCAGACCCTCCTCCAGCACAGGACAAGGTACTCCAGGAAGGTCCTTTAGGCAGACAACAGAATTCCTGTAAATTCTGAAAACGGGATCAAAAGTGGCTGTCCCTTGTCACGGGCAGGTTCTCCCAATGAGTGTTTGCAGCAGATTTTGCAGTGCTGTTTCCCCATAACGTGCAGGCGTCTGCATCCTGTTCTCACTTTAAAATCCAACACCAGAACTCTCATTTTCCATGTGGCGAGAGAATGACTGCCCAGCTTCTCTTCCAGGAGGATAGAAATGTCTGGGAGGGAAAGAATCTCACCAATTTGGACCGTGCTGCTTCCACCAGGGAAGAAAAGGGTTATTTCCCTTCTGTCAAAACAACCTGTCCTGAAATGTGCTTCAATTTTCTCACAAAATGGACCAGAAGGGAATGAAAAAAAAAACCAACCACAACAACAAAACCATATCAGAAAGACTGCTGAAAAGAGAAAATGTTCTCTGCTGAAGAATGCTAATATCAGGCAGAAATATTGGGAAGTGTTTCAGGAAAGGAGAGGCCTTGGCACTGCCTGGTGCAGGTACAGCCTTGGAGAACTCCGAATTGTAGGACAGAAGGTTAAAGCCCATCCAGTGACGTGGTAGGGACACCTTCCACTGTCCCAAGTGCTCCAACCTGGGACATTCCAGGGGTCCAGGGGCAGCCACAGCAGCTCTGGGAATCTGTGCCAGGGCCTCACATTGCACAAAACACTCTGAGCACATCAGTCACTCCTCTGAACCCGAGTTTCCTTGTAAGAAACCATCAAAATTGTTGCTGGAACCAAGGCTGGAGAATGGGGAGGAACATTCCTGGCTCCTGTTTGCTGGCCCAGCTGGGCTCCCGTGGGTGACACCCAGGGCTCTCAGGGGCGCCCAGCAAATCCCAGCTGTGCTGGCAAATCCTGACTATTCCACGTTGGGGTTTCACATCAGCGAGGTCACAGCCAGAGGTGCCACACTCCTGTGACAGCTGAAACCGGCAAGGATGAGTGCCAGGGATTTCTGGCTTTGTGGGCAGCACTCCAGCCTTGCAGGAGGGAGGAATTGTGACCCCAAGGAGCTCCCAGAAGAGCCAGGCAAAGCTGTGAAAGATCCTCCCAGGTACAAACATGCTCTGCTCGTGTTTTCAGCTGAGCTTTTTTAAAAATTCATGAGGCCTTGAACACTGCAAAGATCCAGCCAGTGTTGAGCTATTAAAAAAATAACAGTACATAAAGTACTTGGGTTTTTGTTTTTTTTTTTCCTCCTCCATAAAAAACCAGTGCAGTCAAGTGGAAAAAACCTGGGATATGAGCTGCTGCCTTGTGAAGGTTCCTGCAGAGCATGAACCATCCCTGCTCTTTTCCCTCCATTCCTGTCCTCATTCCCTTGTGCAGCCTGGGCTCTTCCCTGGACCTTGACCTGCCCTTTGGGGTGGGTGCCCTGGGAGATGCTGGAGCTTGTTCCCAGGGAACACCCAGAGACTGGAACCAGGCACTGAGACAAACAGATTTAAAATCCCATTAAGCTGTGAGTCAGCAGAGACAAATCAAACTATTTAAACAAATATTTCTGGTTGGGAAGGCAGAGTGATGGCATCCAAGGCTGGGCAGGAGGGGACAGACCCCCCTGGAGCTCTGCTGATGTGGAAACTCAAGAGTTTCACCAAATGCTTCGAGTTACTGAGTGAATTTCCTGCAGAAGGCAGAAGAGTGAGGAATTTTCATAAATGTAAATAGGAACTCACCACGTTTGGGACAGTGTTTGATTTGCCAGCTGTCCATCAGCACCCTGCTGGAAGCTGAGGGGTCCCTGGGAGCTGCCCCCACATCCTGCCCCCTTTTCCCCTCTTCCCAGCCGGGCACAGCCTTGCAATGCTCTGGGAGGAACATTCCCGGAGGGGGAATGGAGGAGGCTGGTTCTGTGTGAGGCAGCAGCAGCTCCTGCTCAGCACAGCTCGGCTGGAGCTGGTGCTTTGGATCTCTCCTGGGCAGGACAGTCCCACCGTGCTTTGTGTGCTTGGTGAACATCTCCCTGAGACCAATCCACTGAAAATAATTTAAAATATATATATATAAAATCGTCAGCAGGGAACTGAGCAAAACAAGGAGAGCAGAGCTGGAAGAGCTGAACAGCACTGCTGCAATGCACTCTGCTGGAAAGAGAGGAGAAATCCTGGAGACACCAGGGAAAGTGATGCCCGTGGAGCAGCTCCTCCTGATGGGAGCCACAGGCAGCCTCCTGACCCTGCTGCTGGAGCAAAATGCCTCCACCCTTCTTCTGCCTGCCCAAAGCACTCACCGAAACCTGCAGCAGGACACAGCAGAGCCCCAGAGAGGGGCAGGAGCTGAGCAAACATCTCCCGAGGGATAAAACCCAGAAAAGAACTGCCAAAGGACAAAAACAAAGCGTCATCCCCTGCACATTTGGGTGTCCGGCTCTCTGCCGGAGCCTTTCCAAGGCATTCCCCGGCAGGACCAGGGACAGCTCCCGGAGCCTCCGGGCGGCTCCAGGAGTTCCGCGGCTCCGGATTTACCAACTCCTGTACCAACTCCGGATTTACCAACTGCGGATTTACCAACTCCTGTACCAACTCCGGATTTACCAACTCCGGATTTACCAACTCCGGATTTACCAACTCCTGTACCAACTCCTTTACCAACTCCGACTTCCCGGCAGCGGCTCAGAGGATAATCCCAGGAAATTGCCAGGATTTTCCAGTCCCCAGAAGTCACCAGGGTCGAAGGGAGGGTTTTCTCTGGCTTGCAGCAGAGTCACCTCTGGGTGTCTTTGAGGAGAGTCAGGCAGGAGGGCGAGTGGGACAGCATCAACAGCCCGGAATTGCTGCTGGAAATGGGGATGACGAGCATGACCAAAGCGCTGGAACAGCCATTAATAAATAATGGTGATGATAATGGGGGAATAATAACTTATTAACAGGCAGGAATAAAGAAAATTTCCATGCTCTAGGGTGCTGCTCAGTACGAGGAGCCACTCCAGACACCAGCTCATTAACAAATTGTCTCAGTTGCTCCCTGAGATGATTTGCAGGACGTGGTTTGGGTTTGAAAACGCCGTACTCTGGGTGATGACGATCACAAACCTCACTTACGTCTCCAGGAGAAAGGAGCAAGTTTAAAAGAAAAAAGAAAAAGGCTTTCAGGGGCCATCACACCAATAAATGTGATAAATGAACAGAGGGGGGTTTTGCAGGGGTTCCCCTCTGCCCACGGCAATGGCACAGTGTCCTTTCACTCCCCAGAGGGGACAGCTCTGAAGGGACACCTCAATAAATCAGAAATAAGCTGTAAGGTGGGAACACATGCAAGAAATGTCTCCAAACTCCCCAAGTAAGGAGCTCTGCTTCTCGAATAAATTGCTCCTTGAGCACTATGGCTAATAATTATTTCGCCAAACTTAGGAATTTCCAATCTCCCCATAAATATATATATGTATATTTACCTGATATATCCATACTATTTATATTACTTTGACACTCGCTATAAAAAAAATCAACCCTTTTGGTGACTGGCCATGCTTATTTGCTGCTTAATAAATAGCATTTATATTTGTCACTATTTGTCTTCTAAATATTAAATCACAGACTGATTTTGTTAAATATACAGTGTGATGAAAAATTATATGCGATACTTAATCAGATCAAAATAAATTCAAGCTAGCACTGACATCTCCACGAGATAGAAGCGTTCTTTTATTTTTATTTTCCAGTTCATTTGAGCTCTATTTATGTCTGTGGAGTAAATACCAGTAAAATTAGGCACTATTTATAATTTCAAATTATAGCTGTGCCTATACAGCAGGATAATATTTGTGTTCCCAACAGCTGCTGGGAAGGAGGGGAAAACTGTAAGGATGAGGTTTGCTTTGCCCTTATTTCCATGGAAAACAACCCCATAACCCCAGATCCTACGGGATGTGACCTTCTGGAGGAAGAAAACCCAAATTATTCTAAAAATCTCCACTTCTCCAGACTCCCAGAGAGGAGAACCTTTTCTTCAAACCCTGGCTCAAGCTGCTTTGGGCCCATTGCTGGAGTTACTTCCAACTGGAAAAGAGCTTTAGGGAGGGTTTTCAGGCCACTCTTTCCCCAAGTAATCCTCTCTGGGCACTCGAAAAGATTGAAGGATCTAATATGGCTCTCCCCTCTGGAACTCCAATTGTGTATCTGTTAACAGGACATAATAAATCATCGACGTCTGCCACAGCCGGAGACAACGGGATGAGTTGGAAAGCAAGGATTAAATAAAGTTTAATAAAAAAGTATTATGAAGCAGTGATAAATGGGAGCCAATACTTACTGTGTTATTCTACCCTGTTTCTTTGACATGAAATGTCCCAAAATGCCCAAGTTACTTCCAATATGATCTGGTTTTCAGCTCGGGAAGAGCCAGAGACTCTTACTGGGGATCCCAGTAAATGCTGCTTATTGAATAACTGGGAAGGGACAGGAATGGCTGCAGCAGCCTTTGGAGGAACTGTGTTTACAGCAACGGGGAGAAAAGCAGAGGATGGATTCCCTGGGAATAAAACAGCCAGGGAAGGGGAGCCCAGCCAAGGGGAGGGTACCTGGTCACTCACAGGAGGATCCCATAGACACATCCAGGGCTCTCCTCAGCTCCTCTCCCAAGGCTCTGCCCCCAGGGAGAGCAGAAGGATCTGTTTAAAGTCCCAAAGCAGGGATTTGACACAGCTGACTTTCTTCTTTCTCCATCATCTCCAGTCTAGTGAGGGAAAACACAACATATTAAACACAAGGCATTAAAATTCAAACACAAATGGATGTTTTGGGCAATTCTCGTTCAGCTTAAAGGTCTTTCCTAACATGAATTATTTCAAGGTCCCACACACTGAGTTCCCACTGAAAAACCGGCAGCTCTTAATTTAGAGAAAAGAACCAAACAGGAATCCTTTGATTTAGAGGAGATAAACAAACAGGGGAGAAGTCCATAAAACTGCTGCTGCCACCTCTGAGTTTTCCAGCTCCATCCTGCTGGAAAAGCCATGGCAGTGGCCTGGGTTTATTCCCTGCACACGGACATGGGGACTGTGGGCAGCAGAGGAACTGAGAAGCTTCTGAGGAGTGTTTTGTTGGGATGGATGGCTCCTGTTTAAGGCCTAATAGAGCTCAGGCAATTTCACCTCACTGCCCGTCCAGATGAGGAAGAGCTCATAAATGGCTGAACTCCGAGACAAAATGAGACCTTTCCCTCCATCCAGGGAGATTGCTGCACCTCGAGTGCGGGAGCAGGGACATTTCCTGTTTGTGAGGAGCCATTCCCAGTGATCAGCGCTGCATTCCGGAGAAAAATGCCTGCAATTTCCACCGCCACAATGCACCAAGTGATTCTGCCAGCTCAGATCCTTCTTCGTTAAACATTCCATTGCTCCTGCTGGTGGTGGAGTAGCAAGAGCCAGGCATGCAGGATTCAGGCACAGGGGAGATTTCCCCCTGGGAATGACCCAGGGGAGTGCAGAGCCCCAGCAGCACCACAATTCCTTCCCCTGCTCTGATCCTGAGCACAGGGAGAGGAGCCCATTCCCATTCCCAGGAGCCAAAACTCAGCCAGCCACACTGCCACAGTCCCTTCCCAGTTCTGCTGCTCCCAGAGCTGTGACTGCCTGCATCCAGGTGAGATTTTCCCCCTGGGAATGACCCAGGGGAGTGCAGAGCCCCAGACGTTTACTGCGTCCTCCTCTGATCCCAGCACAAGGCGAGGAGCCCATTCCCATTCCCCAGCCAGCCCATCCCACACTGCCACATTCCCGTTCCAGTTCTGCTGCTCCCAGAGCTGTGACTGCCTGCATCCAGGTGAGATTTCCCCCGGGAATGACCCAGGGGAGTGCAGAGCCCCAGCAGCACCACAATTCCTCCCCCTGCCCTGATGCCAAACACCAGAGGAGCCCATCCCTGTGGCAGCTGAGATGGAGAACACCTTACCCCAGGTAGCCTGTGCAGAAACCATAAACCTGAGACCACAGGAGACAGCAAATGGAAATCAGGATGCTGATGGCATCGTTCCAGAGCAGGTCGTGGCTTTAGTTCTGTCTCTCTGTTGCTTCAGGACCTTTGACATGTGAAGCCATGCCCCTATTCCCTGTTTGGGATTGGACACCTGCCCCCAGATAACCTTACATATTGTTAAGTTCAACCTTATACATTGTTAAGTTTAACCTTATCTATTGTTAAGTTAAACCTTATATATTGCTAATTCAGCCACACCCCCGGGCCTTTGGATGCTGCCTCCCAAAACCATGTGGACACCACATTTGTGATCAGATCACCACTAAAGTTCTATTTTGGGGCACTCCATCCTCCTCATCCTGTTTATTGTGCCACACTCCGCCTGGCCAGCCCCAGAATCTCACATGAGACCGTTCTCATTCCCATTCCCATTCCCATTCCCATTCCCATCCCCATTCCCATTCCCATCCCCATCCCCATTCCTCCACACCACGTTCCCAGCTCCAGCCCCTCAACTCCTCCCCCAGCAGAGCCATGGAAGCCGCTGCTGTCTGCTGAAGGCTTGGTTAACCAGCCCAAGGACGTGTTTGGGATAATTCAGCCTCCCTCTGTTCACGGCAGATTAGACACTGTGGTCAGTGAGTCTGAAAAGGAGAAACGCAGAACTCATTTGCATTAATGCCTTCAATTTGCTCAGAATGTTTTCTCTTTTAATTATTAGCCCACAGTAAACTACTTATCAATTAATTGCTAGAAAATGGAAGTGAGTGTGTGTGTTATTGCTTAAATCTCTAATTGGCTAGACTGTTGCTTCCTTGTTAAATGCTAATTAAAGTTTTGAAACAGGCAAACATTACTTAACTTTAAATGGCTTAACGAGCTCCAGCAAGGTATAAACATTTACATTACACATTATTTTCATGCCAGATCATGGGAAACCCAAAGCAAATATGACAAGGGTCGTTTTTCACTAATAAATTCCACAATTTATAAGGATTTTAATTAAATTAAAAAGGTCTTTTTTCTTAATCTCTTTTGTCGATTATCCAGTAAATATTGCAAGTAGCACTTTTCCCGTTAGTGTTTAGATGTGGGGGTTTTTTTCTTCTCAGAACCACGGAATGGTTTGGGATGGGAGAGACCTCAAAGAGCCTCTGGTTCCAGCCTCTGCCCCGGGGAGCTCATTGCCATGAGGGGAAATTGGGATTTATCACCAAGTTTATCACATCACCATAATCACCTCAGCAAGAACTTCGTTCATGACTTCCACACACTTTGTAAACCTATTAAATGACTGAAAAACATCCCTGAAAAAAATATCAGAAGAGATACTGACGTTAAATTAAGTTTGTGGAGCTCAGCCAAAGTTAGAACTACAGGCAAGGGAAGAGCTGTGGCAGCCCCAAATGTTATTTTTAGTGTGGCATTTCAAGCCTCAGATCGAGATCAGCTACTGGAAGCAGCAATGTGAGAGATTAAAGCTCAGCCACTCCCTCAGGCATCGCTGCCTCTGAAAAAGGTTCAGGCAAAAAAGGAAAGTCTCACACGGGCAACGTCATCTTCCCGGAGCAGTTTCTGACCAAAGAGGGAAGTCTTGGCACAAAAAAAACATGAGATGCAAACACAAGGAGTTTACAGCAAGCACAAACACTGGCACCTCTTCTAACGCCTCTAATTTGGAAGTAATGAATAATTTCATTATAAACCCAGATGGCAGTGATCATAGATCAAGTGTTCATTGTTCGGTTGGAGCATATCTGCAATCTCCAGATTTAATGAGACATGGGGCAGGGCAGGGAAACAACTCTGGCTGATTTAAATCCTAGAAATCAAACGGGGAGCTGAGGCCTTGACAAAGAGGGCTGAGGGGATGACACAAGGCTCCGTCTCCACGCTCTAGGGTTTTTTATCAAGGGGTCTAAAAACGTGATTTAAGCCCTCCAAAAGCATGCCCTAAGCACAGCCCCCAGAACCCTCCTTGCTGGGGAAGATGAATCAGGGAAACCTTATAAATATGATTGCTTAGCAAAAGATTCTGAAAATCTGAAACCTATAATGGGGATAGAAATGAAAGCTGACTTTGAGTTGTAGGATACTGAGTCTTAGTTACTATAGAACCTGAAAACAGTGGTCTAGCTGAAGGAGAATCCCTTTGGATTGAACAATCCCTTTCTGCTGGCTAAGGGATCCAAAGGTCAATGTAGCAAAACAGAAGTTTGAAGAATAGATTTTAGAGTTTAAAATATAACACAGTATGGTAATCTAGTAGTTCTTATAGGCTGTATGTAGATTCTACAGGATTTTTTTGTCTTGTGTTGGTTGGTCACTGAAAATTAGAATATTCATCACAAAAGGAGATAGAATGTATTGTAAGAAGGACCTCGCTCTCTTGCCCTTCCTCTTCCCCCTCCAGGTAAAAGTGAGGAGCTGTAAAACCCAGGGAGGACTTCTGCAAATGAGAGAGTCACTCCGAGCCCTGAGGATGGGATCTCCGAGAGGGGTCAGTCATAGGAGTGGAAATCTTGATCTCCCTGGGCAGGTGGAAATCCCTCTCTGAATGCCAAATAAAGGAGCCAAGAGGAGCAATTCCTGGCTGGGATTTGAATTACACAATTACACCTGGCTGTGCCCTGCAGGGCCTTTAACCATTCGAGCTCCTGGAGTAACTTAGAGCTGCTCTGTGGAAGAGGAATGTGTCCCAGTGGGATTATTAACCCGAGAAGGGACAACCAGGGAGCTGCTCCAGAGTGATCCCAGCCCGGGCTCCCTGTGCTCCACACCCAGACAGCTCAGACACAAACTCTGCCTGCTCACAGCCAGCTATTGAATTATTGCCATTGCTGGGCACACCCTGCCTTTTCTGAAATCAGCACAAATAGAAAACTCCTTTTTATTATTATTATTCTTTTTAATCCCAAACCGTTCCGCAGACTGACTGAGCCATTAACAGGTCCTGGATGTCCCTTGCCCCACCTGATAATGAGCATTTTTCCCCAGCTCCGTTTCAAAAGCCAGCCCTGGAGGCTCAATTTTCCAGGAATTCAGGCAGGGAACAAGGACAGCTCCTCCCGAAGCAATTCTCTGCTCTCACACTCACTCGGGGGGACACCGGGGAATTCAGGTTCATTTGGAGCTCCTTTCATTAACCTGATACACGGGAACAAATTAAAACTTCAATTACCTGCGAGTCAAAATGGAGAAGCTGCCGAGACTGAAAAGATACAGAAAAGCATTCAGTCTGCTGAAGTGATAGCACTTTTTATTTTTTTTCCTTTTTTCCCCTCCAGCTTTAATTGATTTCCTAATTTCAGGCTGTTTCCATGGCAGCCACACTCTCGCCTTGTCCATGTGCCCAGCAGCACCTTTGGATCAGGAGGAGCAGCTTGGTGGAGCACCAGCAGGCAGAAATGTTGGGTAAAACTCAAATATCCGCCAAAATCACACCTTGCTTTTGAGCCCGTGAGCTCCAGCTGGCCGTGGTGAAGCTGCACAGCCACAAAAGCGAATTTTGGGAGCCCTCTGGGAGGTGGGAAGGTTTTGCATCTCCAGGATATCCAGTCAGGGCTTCCATGGGAGGCAGCAGGGACAGAGCTGCTGCAGGCTGAGCTCCAGGGTGGGTTAAAATTCCTCCTCTGGCACCCAAAAAGCCTCACCTGGCACAGCTCCTCCCCATTTAAAACCATCCCTGTAAAAAAAAAAAAAAAAAAAAACCAAAAAAAAAAACAACAACAAAAAAAAAAAAAACAACTCCCCACGTTTAAGGTCCTGCAGCGAAAAGGGAGAAAGTTTATGAGAAAACTGCCTGATAAAATAAGAGAGGGAAGAAAAAAAAAAAAAAACAACCAAAAACCCCACAGGTTTAAGAAAAAAAAGCAGCCATCCAGAGATATTAGACTGAGCTTGAGAATAGATTGTATCTGATCAAAAGCTCGTTCCACCAAGGCCTCTCCTGGAATTTTAATAAGTCTGAGGCTTGTCTGGCTGCTTTGCATCCCCACCTTTCCCCGGCAGAGAGGAGCTGCGGCTCTCAGGAGCTGCCTGGGGACAGGGACAGGCAAATCTGGAGCCAGGGTCATCACAGGGGGAGAGACCTGCTGCTGCTGCTGCTGCCCAGCAAAAAACCATCCCAGAGACAAACTGCGCTGCTGAGGGGCAATAAGAAACCTCCATGGTTTCTTCTCTATCTCCAGGATGGTTTCCGTCTCCAGGAGATGTTTCCGAGGAGGAAAATGTGAGACAGGAGAACTCCCACCTGCCTGCAGCCCTGGTGAGCAGGAATTCCTCAGAAATCAGCCCCGGTGAATGGGAATTCCTCAGGGATCAGCCCCTGTGAACGGGAATTCCTCAGAAATCGGCCCTGGTAAATGGGAATTCCTCAGAAATCAGCCCTGGTGAATGGGAATTCCTCAGGACTCAGCCCCTGTGAATGGGAATTCCTCAGAAATCAGCCCTGGTGAGCAGGAATTCCTCAGGGATCAGCCCCTGTGAATGGGAATTCCTCAGGACTCAGCCCCTGTGAATGGGAATTCCTCAGGACTCGGTCCCGGTGAATGGGAATTCCTCAGGACTCAGCCCCGATAAATGGGAATTCCTCAGGACTCAGCCCCTGTGAATGGGAATTCCTCAGGACTCAGCCCCGATAAATGGGAATTCCTCAGGACTCAGCCCCTGTGAATGGGAATTCCTCAGGACTCAGCCCCGATAAATGGGAATTCCTCAGGACTCAGCCCTGTAAATGGGAATTCCTCAGAGCTCAGCCCTGGTAAAATGGGAATTCCTCAGAGCTCAGCTGGTTAAGAGGCAACTCAAGGGTCTGCTACAATACAAAGTGGAAAAAAAACCCAAAATAAGCAAGTCAATAAGTAATTTCTGTTAAAAACGAGCTCCCCAGCACATTTTGGGCCAAGCACCCAAACCTGCCCCTTGAACACAATTGCCAAAAAGAGCCAGCCGTGAGCTGGCAGCGTGTGTTGGTTTTGGCATGTCCATGTAAAACCTGCCCAGGAAATTGTCCTCGACAGCAAAACGATCCTTTTCTCCTCGTGGCACAACCAAACACAGACACCAAGTGTCCCATTCAGCTGTTTGTTTATAAAACGCAGCACAAATGGATCTGATCACACCTTAAAAGCTCCCGGGAGAACCCTTTAGGAAAACAATTGTTTGCATCCAGATGTTTTGGGTCACTGTTCTCTCGCTGAGGCTGAGGAAAATAAATATACCTGCTAAAAAGCAGGAGCCCACGGTGATTGTTCCAGCGAAAGAGGCTACAAGGAAATGAAATTTTGCTAAGGCTGTTAGCAGAGGAATTCTTTCACCCCGCCTTCTCTCTTGTTTTCAATAAAATAATTCCATTGCTTGCTTTGCTCTCTCAGCCTTCACTTCCTCCAACAGTGCTGATTCCAGAGGAAACATTCCTGGTGCTGCCAGTGTGAGAGCTCAGGGTCTGATGCCAACATCTGAAATCCCTCGGGGATTGCTGGATATTCCCTGTGCCAATTCCCAGCCATAACCCCCCCTGCAGCATCACTGGTTATTCCAGGGGAGATTTCAGCAATGGGAATGCGACTGTGGATGCACAAATCTGATCCCAGCCAGATCTGTTTGCACCCTCCAGCTTCACCCAGACGTGTGGATTCTGCTCCACAGCAATATTCCAGCTCCCCTGGGTCCAGCCAAGCCAGCTCCTGCCTCTGCAGGCACACACAGAGGCCTCGGTGGCTTCAGAACACTGAATTTCCCAGCCAGAGCTGAGGGGTTTGATCAGTGCCAGGGGGATGCAGGAGGAGAGGGGACCCCATCCCTGTGTGGGGAGCAGAGATGGCACCTGAAGGGAAGGCTGACAATCCCCCAGCTGCCTGAAACAGCAAAAAAAACTGGAGCTGGAGTGGATATTGTTTGTGTGATTCGATGCCAATGGGCTGTTAAAACCCAGCCTGTGGTTGGTAAAAAGAATATTTCAATATTAACTCGGTCATTTAGATGAAGTGTGTGTGGTGTAATGGTGTTACCCTCACAACTGCACGGGTGATGTATCGAGGCTCTGCATGTTCTGGCTGAAGGAAAAAAGAAATAGTTACGATCTTTTTAATAAAAACCTCATTTTCCTGTTCGTTTTTGTACACAGCAAACGGATTTCACCGTAGGTGGTTGGATCTAATTCATTAGCTCCATCGTGCACTGATATCCCAGGGTAATGTCCCCACAGCCCAGCTGCCTCCTTGCAGCCCTCCTGAAGGAATCTGGGAGTCCAATTTCCACGTGGAATATCAATCAATGGGTCTGCCTCACCAGCAATGCACAAAGTGGCATTTTGGGACCTTTCCCTGTGCCCCAGGCTGGGAGGGGACACCTCTCCTGTGGGCTGGGACATCCTGGGCCCCCAAAAAACAAACCCTGGGGAATAAAACGCTGCAGGATTTCCCCCACAGCCTTGAGGGGATTGCTGCTGCTCATGGGATAACCACTGAGGCTGGAAAAACCCTCTAGGGCCAGGAGAACAGGAATTTCTCAGAGTTCAGCTGCTCCAGAGGCAGCTCAGGGCTAACACTCTCCTAAAATACAGAGGGATAAACAGACTACGTGTATAAATAAGGGATTTTAATTAAAAATGAGCTCCTCAGCAAGCTATCCATCTATTCCAGCCACCCCCAGCACCGCCCATGGCCCCAAGTGCCACATCCACGAGGCTTTTGGGCCCCTCCAGAGGAATCCTGCAGGAGACCCCAGCTGGGTCACTCTGTTGGACCCCTCTGGCTCTGCTCTGCTGACCCTCCAGCAGGATCTGCAGCAGCTCCCAGCCCCGGGGGTTTGCAGGCAGAGGGGTCCTGCCCCTGCCTGGCCCCCTGCCCTCACCAGGCCACTGCCTCTCTGTCCTTTCACTTCACTCTTCATTTAGATGGAAAAAAAACAAACCAACCGACAAACTCACAACTTTTACAAGTGTATCCCCAGCCAAAAAAAATAAAAAAAATTTCATAACCTTGAGGAGATTAACTCCCCCAGCAGCGATTTCAATGCATATTGCTACAATCAAAAGACAATTTGGTTCTCTGACAGTTATGATATTTCTCAGTGAAAATACGGCCTATCGCTTCCATTCCCGCCGATTCATAAATCAGATTGTTGTGTTTTGTAACGCTCTTTCCAAAACACTTCCATGCACTTGGGCTCTGCCCTGAGGAACCACGGCAGTGCCCCTGGCCTCAGCAGCTGGTACAGAACGCTGTGGAAGGAATTCTTCAGCACAGGCAGCTCAAAAGGGACGTTTTCCAGGATTTGGGGCATTTCAGGCCACATTTCCCACCAGTGTAACTCACCCACCCCTGGCACTGACCCACCCTGAACCTCGCAGAAACCAGGTCTGCTCAGCAGAAAGGTCATTAAATAACAGCAGGAGGTTCATCTCTGAGATAAGCAGCGTGGGGAAAGGTGTGTGCTGGGTCTGGGGAGAGGAGCAGGGTGTGCTCAGAGGAGGGGACACGACAGGGAGAAGGCTGAGCCTGAGGGACCCAGGAGCAAATCAAACCCCGTTATTGGAGCCCACATCCCAACAGCAGCCACTGCACCCCCATGAAAACTCCTGGCTGATAAAACATTCCTCCCTGGAGCTGCTGCAGCTCACGAGCAAGAGCTGAAACAAGGAAAGAACAACGGCATTTCAAATTAAAAAAAAATAAATCTTGGGTTCTAAACCAGTTTAGAAAACGGGAAACACATCTCCACATTATCAGAGTTTATTTAAGGGCAATTTCCACCACCAGCCTCATCTGGAGAGGGGAAAGTCCCACTGGAACAAGGGTTTGCCTGAACCCTTGGCAAACTGAGGGGTTTGGGTTTTCAATCCCAAATTTAATTGTCCAATTACAGCTTCAGATTATGAAGTCTCATCCTTCTTGTCCCTCCCTCCAGCCCACCCTTGTTTGTGCTTTGGGGCTGAAAGTTGTCCTTGGTGTGCAGCAGGAGAAGGATTTGTTTTGTGTCCCTGCTGTGTGCAGAGCTGAGTGACACTGACTGTGAGCTCAGAGCTGCTCCTGGGCACCACAGGACCTGGAATACAGGGGAGATAAAACTGAAGGCATCATATCCATCAGCCCCAGGAGCCTCATTACCTGTGAGCACCTCAAAACTTCCATAAAGAACATAATCCATCTTTCCAGCATCTCCTGGACCTTTATTCCCTGTGAGCACCTCACAATTTCCACAAGGAACAAAATCCATTCTTCCATCACCCCCTGGAGCTTCGTTCCCTGTGAGCCCTCCATGAGCACCTCATCCCTTCCATAGGAACACCATCCATCCTTCCATCATCACCTGGACTTTTATTCCCTGTGAGCATCTCACCACTTCCATAGGAACATCATCCATCCTTCCATCATCTCCTGGACTTTTATTCCCTGTGAGCATCTCACCACTTCCACAAGGAGCATAATTCTTCCTTCCATCACCCCCTGGAGTCCTCCATGAGCACCTCACCCCTTCCATAGGAACACAATCCATCATCCCCTGGAGCCTCATTCCCTGTGAGCCCTCTGTGAGCATCTCACCACCTCCATAAGGAACACCACCCACCCTTCCATCACTCCCTGGAGCCTCATTCCCTGTAAGCACCTCACCACTACCACAAGGAGCACAATCCATCCTTCCATCATCCCCTAGAGCCCTCTATGAGCACCTCACCACTTCCACAAGGAACAAAATTCATCCTTCCATCACCCCCTGGAGCCTCATTCTCTGTGAGCCCTCCATGAGCACCTCACCACTTTCATAAGGAGCATCATCCATCCTTCCATCATCTCCTGGACCTTTATTCCCTGTGAGCATCTCACCACTTCCATGAGGAACACCACCCACCCTTCTATCACTCCCTGGAGCCTCATTCTCTGTAAGCACCTCACCACTACCACAAGGAGCATAATCCATCCTTCCATCATCCCCTAGAGCCCTCTATGAGCACCTCACCCCTTCCACAAGGAACACCATCCATCATTCCATCAGCCCCTGGAGCCCCGTTCCCTGTGGTGCCCCTGGTGCCCACAGATGCCAGCAGAGGGGACCCTGGCCCAGGGGACCCTGCCCAGCAGAGCCCAGGCCCATCCAGGGCTCACAGGGTGATTGATTTGTGCCAGGGATGGATTGCAGCTCCACCCCACAGCAGTGATTGATCAGCGCTGCAGAGGGGATTCATTAACAGCCCCCTGCACTCAAACCCCTCCCAGGGCGTGCTGCAGCTCCTGTGACAAAGCCCAAAGAAAAGGGTTGAGCAGCTCTGGTCAATCGCCCGGCAAGGAGAGTGAATTCAGCCCAGCTCCATTGCTCAGGTGAGGCACTTCGTCCAGCCCTGCCCAGTGCTCCCAGTAAATGCACTCCAAAGGTGATCGTTCCACCTCTGCACAGCTGATCAGCTCAGGCTGAGGAGCCACTGAATGAACAGCAGAAAGGGATTTCATTCCTACAGCTCCTGGCTTTTATTATCAATGCTGGGGCTCTGTGTCCTCCAGCAGCACGGTCCCTGCCACCTCGCCACTCTCCTGACCCAAAATGCAACTTTTTTCCCATTTTTTCCCTTTTTTTCCCCCCATTTATTTTCCATTTTTTTTCCATTTTACTCTTTCAGGTGATCTCAAAACCCAGCCAAGTGTTAAGCAGCTCCCGTGTGTGTTCTGCAGGTTAAACGAGCTGTGCTCTCAATTACATTATGTACAAAACATAAGTCCAGGGTACAGAATAATGCTGAATTTTGGATTGGCCTCTGTGGTGGATTGTTTGTGTTCTGTCTGTCCCCATCTAGAAGTGCAATTTTGGATGAAGTTGCTGGTTCCAAGCTGTGTCTGGGGTTTATCCTCGAGAACTGAAGGAAAAGCCTTGATAAAAAGGGTTGGAATCAGCTTCATCCAAGCGTTTAAAATTATGAAAAGATGAAGACAGAGCAGGCAATTTTCTGTCAGTTAACTAATCATGGAACAAGGGGACAGAAATAGCAACAACCCCAAACAGTCAGCAACTGGCTCCCAATGGCAGAAGGGAAGAATTTGTCTACACAAACACCCCCAGAGCTGTGTCTGCTCCTCCCCAAGTCTCAGTCTTTTGTTAGAGTCAGGATTCCTCAGGAATGCTGGATTATTCTGGTTTTGCTGCTGGTTTCGATATCATTTTTATATTAAAGAAAATATCCAAATTGAAAACTGCTCTGAATTTAAATAACTAAATTAAAATTTTAAAAAATCTGGATTTAACCCCCCAGCCCTGCCAATAACAGTTGTGCACAGACTCTGCTGCTGAGGTTTGGGCTCTGGGGGGTCCCATTTGCTCCCACATTGGGAATCCAAAGGTTTGGATTGCTCTCCAAAGGCAGGGGGGCAGAGTATCAAATGTTAGGGGCTAAGCTAAGGATACAAGAGAAAATGTAAAAGCAAAGAGTCCCAAAGCAATTTAATACTAAATTGAAAATTGAATCCTAAACCAGTTCCCCAGTAATGGACTATTTCTAATTAATTACCTTGTGTGTCTATAAAGATTTTGGTGGACCTCCCAGGCATGGCTCCTTTCACCAGGGCTGTTTTTACAGGAAACTCGTTTATCTCAGTGAATGAGTCCCAAACCGTTTGGAGACCAGGCTGAGCTTCACCTCACAGCCACAGGGACAGGGGAATGTGCTGGGGGAAACTGAGGCACGGGAGGGATCTGTGACGCAGGGTTTGGGCTCTCCACACAGACAGGACTTTGTGGACTTTTGGGATTTGCCACGGATTTATTTACACAGCAAAAGTGTGCCTGTGTCTGCAGGGCTGGGATTAAAACCTGCTGCTCAGCCAAGGCAACAACACAAGTTCCTAAATTTCAGTTTGAAATTCAGCTTACAGAGAAGGGAAATGCTGGAGGACCTCACGTGGAACAGAGTGACCCTGTGCAGTCAGAAACAGCAGAGGTCAAACCTCTGAGCACGATTCTGTAGGAATTATTTGTCCCTTTTACCTCTGCAGAAGGGCAGGGAGGCAACAAAGCCTAAAGATCAGCCCGAATCTTGATGAAAGCACCACCAGCCCCCAGGAGACCCCAACCCCGGGCTGTGTGTGTGATAACATCTGCTCAGCAGAGGGGGAAAAGCTCAGCTGGCAGAAATTGGGGCTGGTTCTTGTGTGATCCCATCCCACAGCTCCAGGGACGGGGTCACTCTCACTTCCATCCTTTTAAATTGCTTTGCTCAATGTCAGCTTGGGCCAGGCTGAGAACTCCAGCAGCTCTGCACCAGTGTGGGGCACCAAAATCAGAGCTGCATTTTTTTCTCATCCAACTGCTCCCAGTTCTGGGCAGGGGCAGGAGTTCATCCAGCCCTGAGGGATTCCTCAAATTCCTGAGGGATCCCTCCTCTACTGCTCATCCCACCTGGAAAGGGCCCCCAGGTCCCACCGTTCTGCACAATTTCTGCTGTGATTCCTTCTGCAGGCCCAGCACAGCCCCTCCAGCCAGAATTCCTGGAGGTGCTCAGGCCCAGGGAAGCAGCAGGAGCAAGTTTGTCCCACTGATAACTTCCTCGAGAGCAGCTTCCTGCTGGGAAAAAAAAGAAGTTGTAGGAATTGTTTGACAAGGCATCTGTTAACCCGTTCTGGCAGGGCTCTTTTCTCTCTCCTAACATGCAGATTTTTCAGGAAAACTCCAAATCACCAGAGATAAATCCCCTGGGATTTCTCTGGAGAGAGAGCAGGTGCTGATCTACCAGCACACATCCCACTGAACCACAATTCCCACCCTCCAGGAATCTGCACGGGAAAACTGGCAGTTCTGGTGGCTGACAACAAGAAAATCTGTTTCTAGAAGGACAATTAAAAGGGCTCAAATGTTGTGTTGGTGGGTGAGAGGCTCATCCATCCTGCAGCAAACGTGAGCAGCATTGAGCTGTACTTTGTAATTATGGGCGAGCTGAATTTCTAATTGCATCTGTTTGCCAGCTCCCTGCATATCAGCCCAGAGCTAAATTATTATTAATTTAGCAGTTATTGCTGATATTTATTTGTTGATAGTGCTGCTATTGACCTCTCTCAGCTGCTCCTCCCATGGCTCCATCAGGGCCCCTCCAGCTCAGGATATTCCACAATCCTTGGCTCAGTTCTGTAGGACACAGAACTCCAAATATTTCAGAAGGCAAAATAAATTTAAAAGAAAGGCTTTGTTGTCTGAATTCTTACTACCTTTTATAATGTGTTTTGATACAAACTTCACGTGATTAGTAAATAAGAACAGCACCTTTCTAATCCCACTGGTGAACTGGAGAAACAGTAAAACGACACTTTTAGACAAGAATTGTTTTGAGAAGAAGCTTTCTGGAGAATTTTTTTCCTTGGGAAAAGCTGCCAGGTGCCAGCAGGCTGAAATCTCTCAGGCTCACACAGTTGCAGCCCTGGAAGGGCTCACACAGATCCCCTCCAGCCAAGGCACAACCCACAGGTTGCTTTCAGAGCATCCAGGGAATTCAGAAGTTCCACAACAGCAGCAGAGATGTTGCTCAGGCTCCTGGAACACAGCAGGGTTTTCTGGACACGTGTCTCAGCCGAGGCAGGGAGGAAATCCATAAAACGCCGAGTTCAGCTTCACTGACACATCACACCAGGCACAGAGGGGAATAAACAACTGAGAGCAAGCTCCTTTATGATCCTCCAGACTCTTCCCTTTCCCTTCAATTACTTCTCCTCCTCTGAAAGACATAACTACAAGGGGGGTTTTTTTCTGCTTCTGAGGGATTTTCCATTTTTTTAACTTATTTACAATTAAAAGGTGTGTGAAATGCCAAGAGATTATTTGCTCTCTCACGAGGGATTTGAAGAACCGTCACAATAAATCAATGAAAGGTTCACTATAAAAGGGAGGGAGAGATGGATACTGTCAATATGAAACAGCAGTGAACTGTAAAAATAAGAATGAGGCTGCTGAGCTGTTTGTCAAACAGGTGAAAGCGCTGCCAGGGAAAGCAAGAAATTCTATTTAGGATCATAAAGAGCTTAGGCTGGAAGGGAACTTAAAGCCCACCCAGTGCCATGGCAGGGACACCTTCACTGGCCCAGGCTGCTCCAATGTCCAACCCAGCCTGGGACATTCCAGGGGCCTCCCCACCCTCCCAGGGAGGAATTTCTTCTGTATATAACCTCAGTTTCCCCTCTTTCAGCTGCTCTCCAGACACCCTTGGAGCAGAGTCTCTCCTGCACCACAAATCCCAGAAAATAAATCCCCTGTCCCCTGGAAGCCAGGCAGTAGCCAGAATTCCTGCTGCCAGAATTCCTGCTGCCAGAACTCCTGCTTGTCCCCAGCACAGGAGAAAGGCATGGCTCACAGTTCTCCTTCAGCAGATTTCCCAATACCCCAGGAATTCCAGGAAGACAATCCCTGCCCAGGGATTTGGGTGCAGCCTGTTGGGCTCCTTCCAGACACGTCACTGCCAGGACACAGGGAAACCATCCCAGCACTGGACAAGAAGAAGAAGAGCAAGGCTGCAGGAGACATGCAGAAATCAGAATGTTGCATTTCCTGCACTGCTGTCCTCTGCAGAGGGCTGGGGCTGAGCACAGGGCCCTGCTCAGGGCCAGCTGAAGAGTTTTGGGAGGGATCATCCCACTCAGAGGGGTCACTGTGAGGAGCAGGATCCATGTGCTGACCCCACAGATCCACCTCCGTGTCCCTGAGGGATCCAAAATTTCCAGTGGACCCCCAGCTCAGCTGAGGGACAGAGGATCAATGAGGAATAACACCCAGTTGGCCTCAAAAGAGTCCTCAGGTTGTGTTTCTGCCAAAGGAGAACGTCTCCACTGCCTCACCCTGGAGCAGATCTCACTGATCACAGCACCCCAAGGCACGAAAATCCACTCAGTGAGCACCAGAACCGTTCACCAAAGAGCTGCACCACGGAATGGAACCATAATTAACTCCTTCCTTAGCCTCTCCTGGATGATTCCCTCATCATTCCAATAAAAATCCTCTTTATTCCCTCCTTCCCTCAGCTCTGCTGGCACACGGATCTCACTGATCACAGCACCCCAAGGCATGAAAATCCACTGAGTGAGCACCAGAACCGTTCCCCAAAGAGCTGCACCATGGAATGGAACCACAGTTACCTTCCTTAGCCCCTCCTGGATGATTCCCTCATCATTCCAATAAAAATCCACTTTATTCCCTCCTTCCCTCAGCTCTGCTGGCACGCAGGCAGCCAGGCTGGGAGTGCTGGAACAATTTATTACCTGGGAACACCACCAAGTGAACCCATTCACCTGCACACCTCCAGTATTTAAATTACCCTCCCTGTCCCCTGCTGCTCCTGGTGCTGCATTTGAGCAGGTTTATTCGGGTTTATTGGGATTTTTCCCTGACATTTTGGATCCAAACGGAGAGTTCCTTCTCCTCGGACAGCGACCCCGGCGTTTTGCACCTTCCCAGGCTGGATTTAACTGAGAAGTGAGAACGAACAGAGGTTCAGAGGAATTGCTGCTGGTAGAAAAAAAAGTTTATTTTATGGCCACGGGGCCCTCCAGCCCCAAATCCTGGAGATCTCAGGGATGTAAAAATAAAGCATGAAGCTGTCCCAGCCTGGGATTCCAGCTGGGGCAGGCAAGAGCAGCAGGAAAAAGGAGAAAGAGGAGATGCAGCAAGAGGTTTTATCCAAATTTTGCCTTTTCCAAGACCCGTAAGACAAACACGAATCACACAAACTCACTCCACTCCTCCACAATTCATGGTTTATCCCAAATGATTTTTCCCAGCTCTGGAGGGAAAATGCCCCACGCTGCTTAAATCTGCACGAGCCAACAACAGCCCTGATGCTTCACAGGATCTCTCATTACATCCTTTACTCACAATTAGACTCGGCACTAATTCCTGTAGCCCTCAATTAGGAATGCAGTTTAACGA
Source organism: Sylvia borin (assembly GCA_014839755.1). Taxonomy (NCBI): domain Eukaryota; kingdom Metazoa; phylum Chordata; class Aves; order Passeriformes; family Sylviidae; genus Sylvia; species Sylvia borin. The sequence continues at coordinate 1,111,242 of CM025968.1, forward strand.
CACACCTGAAAGAATCTGAGAGACATTTTATCTCCCTGGGAAAAAAAAAAAAAAAAAAAAAAAAAAAAAAAAAAAAAAAAAAAAAAAAAAAGGCCATAATTGCTTGTCATTTCAAAGAAAATTCAAAATCATTTGGGGAACGATGCGAGTGGAATTTGCGATCAATCTGAGGGGTTTTTTTTCCCTCTCCCTGTGCGTTGGCGAGCCCTTCAGCAGACAGGGGAAGGACAGTGACTGCTCTGGGTGTGAATTTCAGCACACCAAGGATCCCTTTACATGGATTTCCATGTTCAGTTGTACCCTCGGATGACCTGTACCTTAAACCAAGCCGCAATTCCCCCTCCCCTGGCGTGGAAATGAAGCTGTCAGCTGCTCCTGGGAGCTCCAGCAGCCGAGAAAAAGGCAGGAATTCACTTGTGTGGAAAGCCACTGATGCCGTCCCCTCCCAGCTGCTGGAATCCTCCCAGCCCTGAGCATCATTTCCCCCGATGTCACCGCACAAAATCACGGCCAAATCAATTCCTCCTGAGGCAGGTGGGGTTTGCAGGCACAGCAGGGGATATTCTCCTATTAATAAAAAGAAAACCCAATTAAAACCCCCAGGTTTAGTGCCTGCCTGCATTTCCTTTTTATTTCTTTAAAGGTTCAGTTGAGAATAAACCATGTATTCTTTTTCCTCCCTCTGGAACATCTGGCCCTGTAATCCACAACGCATTTTCCTATCAGAAGCCACCCCCCAATAACAGGAAAATAGATGGAGTTTCACAGGGAAATACGTTTTCTAATTGAAGTTTAAGCAGTTCATTTTTTTTTTTAATAAAAATGTTTGTGTTTTTAGTGATTTTAGCACAAGCCCAGGGCAAAACCAGCCAGAGCATCTCATTTAAAGCCTTTGATAATTACAGAAATTAGTGACACGGCATAACTTTCCATCCTCAGCCCCACCTGCCTGTGCATCTCCTTCATTTACAAGTTTTAATTACATCATCAGCCCTTCCCCACGTGTGAGGCTGCTGCTCCCCTGAGCACACCGAGTTCAATCCTTCCTCCGAAATGAGCCTGGATTTAATATTTTTGGGGTTTGCCTCATTTTTCAGCGTGTGTCTGAGCCTTATCTCCTGCCGACTGTCCAAACACTGCTCCCAAGAAAGGATTTTTCATTTCCTTCGGGCTTTTCTCGGCTGTTTGTCGCTATCTGAATGCTCCACCACATTAATTAAACTGACAAGGTAAGGCAGCAAAATTATCTCCACTTCACACACAGGGGGCTGAGGCGGAGGGTTCAAGCTCAAACTGAAAATAAACGCCACAAAAAATATTGGAGTTGAGACGAGCTCCGAAAAAAAGGCAGCGTTGCCTTTCCACGAGGGCACAGGAGGAGGAGCTGGACAAGGTGTGGGCTGAGTGCAGAAAAAAAAAACCACCTGAAATTTTCCATTTGGTCTTTGGATTCTCAGTTTGAGCCTGAAAACTCGGAGAGTTTGGTTCAGAGCAGCCCAGAGCAGCCACATTTTGCGTGTTCCGTGCCGGGCTTCCCACGCAGAGGCTGGAATTTGAAGGGATGCAGCCCCCAAAAATCAACATTAAGGGATCTGAAATAAAGGGTCCAGTGCTGCTGAAGGAGCAAATATCCCTGTGCAACATGAGGTGATTCAGGGGTCCCTTTAGCCCTGTCCCGTTGCTGTGCTGGGGTCACTCCGCTCTCCCAGGTTTTCCATCAGCAGAGGAAAGGTCACTGCTCGCCCTCCCCAGCCCTGGGCAATCCTTGGGGGGTGGCAGAGGTGCCATCTGACTGACCCCAGCGATCCTGGGGACAAATCCACCTGCAAACTGCAAATATTCAGGAGTTTGACTCTTTACCCAACGTGGGCGAGAGCTGATCCAAGAAAAACCCGGAGGAGCTGGAGAAGTGGAGCCAAACATCCCTCCTGAGGTGGGGCTGCACTCCTCCCCAGCCCCTGGGTGTCGGCAGAAGTCCCCCAGCTCTGGCAGCAGAAGTGGTTCTGCTCCTTCTTGGTGCCCTGAGAGCTGCTCACATCTAAACCCACTGGAACCCTGAACCCTGTCAGTGACCCGAACAGGGGCTGAAAGGAGGGGTTGGGCAGGGAGCAGAGTTCTGGCTGCTCCAGTGACTCTGCCCTCCTCAGATCTCTGTGAGGGTCCCACTGTGCCAGACTCAGTCCCCAAAAATACCGTCCTCGAGGTAATTAACAGACCTCCAAAGCCAATATTGGCGAAAATAAGTGACAAATACAAAGACGAAATCATCAAAAGGCTTGCGGCAAGCCAGGCTTTAAACCGCCAGAGAAATGTCAGAACATTTCTTCTGGAAATCATTCCCAACCTTCCAATCAGCTCCGGAATCTTCTGCTGCCTCCGCTGCCTACAAAGCGCTGTTAAATCAGCAGCACTGATTGCAGAGCTTTGCCTCTGCCAAATCCCTTCCCAGCACGTCGAGAGTATCAACATCTGAACGGGCCACGGCAAACTCCACAACCACGCAGATATATTTATTAATTCCCATCATCCGGCCGGGGAGGTGTGAAGGAGGCCAGCGTCATTCCGGGCTGTAATTAATCATCCCGGACACTTCCCTGTCAGGGCCCATAAATCAAGGAGCAAAGTGTTCCTCCTCCTCGGTGATAGGGAGCCAGCATTAACGGGGTGACAGAAATCTGATGCTGTCAGGGACTGGGAGATATTTTATCTGCCTTTGACACGGGGCTGTTCCACACAGGTGCCCTCCACCTCGGGATTTATTTTCTGCCTCTAGAGCACGCATTTTAAAACCACAAACGGAGCGGAACGACGAGGCTGGAGCACGGAGTTGCCAAATGCCAAGATAAAGAAAAGTTTCTGGAGGGAAGGGAAAAAAAAAAAAACCCAACCGTGACACATCAATCCGAGGTGTAACCAGCACGTGGTGGAAATGAGCAGGGACAAATCCCTGTTTGCAATTCCTGGAGTGTGGAAGGGCTCCAAAGCAGCCCCTGCTCGGCTCCACATCCAGCAGCCACGGGCTCCCTGAGGAAAATACAGGGGAAAAAAAGTCTCAAAGCACTGATTAAAAATAATAATATATATAAAGAACTCAATCTCCTTCCTAAAAGATGCCTGAGCCCAGAGGCCGTGTCCATGGTGAGGAGATTGCCAGGCTGGTGCTCCCAGCTCATGGCACAGCTCAGCAGCCTGTCCTGCCAGGGCACTGCCTGCTCGAATTTCACAGGAGAAACGTGAAATAGGAACCACGAAGCCTTCAAATTTTCACTTCTTCAAAGTTTCTTTTCAAGGGTAGCTACACAGGAGCATTTATCACCTTTAACATTTGGGCGGAGCTGCTGCAAACCAAACCCAAAGCAGGCACAGGCAGGCTTGTGAGAGAGCTGCATCTGGAGAGACCCTGCACCAAGAGCTGGTCTGAAACACATTCAAACACTTGAAATTCTTTTTAAAACCCTTGTTAGATTCCGGGATTAACAGTCAGTGTCATTTTATTTGATATTTCTCCCATCTCCAGCTGCCCCCCCGTGCCCCTGGGATTATTCTCAGGATTATTCCAAGCAGTCACTCTGACATTTTTCACAACACAAATTACCTGGGGGGTTGCTCAGGCAGCACTGGAGCAGTTCGGGGGCTCTTTGAGAGGGATCTCAGGCAGCTGCCACGAGGAACACTGGACACTGAATTTTCTGGAAGGGTGGAGCTGAGCAGAGCCCAGCTCTGGGATGATAAAACACAGCCGTGAACACACCTCATCATCTGGCACTAAACACAGCCCAAGGCTCCTGCCCAGACCTTTCATCTTCAAATATCTGAGACCTCAGCACTTCCTCTGTGCCAGTAACGATCCAACCTGCAGCTCCTCACTCCTGCTCATTCACAGGCTACAAATTTGATAGCCAAAATCCAACCTAAAATATACCGGCTGCAATCTACAACAGGAAAAGAAATCATAAAATCTCTTATTTAATCACACAATTCTATCAGCAATGTGCTGGAAAACAGATGCAGGAGTGTATTACTGCCTGTGCTCTAAGTGCTGAGGTGGAAATCTGCCCACAGGCAATAACTATAAAGCCAGGTCTGAGATAATCCAGTTGTAAAACACTGAGCATAAACCACATGCTTTTAGCCTCTGATGGAAGCATTCTTCTCCAAAGCACAATTTACATTTAAATTGATATTGTAGGGAATCAAATACTCAAAATAAGTGTCAAGGTTTTCTCCTTCACCAAGTTGTTCCCTAATTGGATTCAAGTGTTTTTGCCGAATCGTTTCATAGTTCTTATTTTGTTTCTGGAAATTAAAAATAAAATCTTTCATTATTCATGATCTCTAACTTCTGGGAAGTGCCTCGAATTGTTTTTGTTGAGAAAATAAGAGCAGGCTGTTTACATTTAACTGCTGAGAGGCAGCAAACAAAAGGGGAGAGACTCCTGCAGATCCCCATTGGAGAACTTTTTAAAATGAATTCTACAACTAATGAGGCTGAGGAACGTCCACAACCGGGGTAAAAACGCAAAGAGCAGCCAAGTGCCCATCGCACTTTGCATTTCTGGCAGGGCTGGAAGGGAACAGGATCTCTTCAGCCCTTCCTTTGCTGCCACCAGGACAAAGCACCGGTGCTGCCGTGGGTTTAGACACAAATCAAACTCATTACGTGGTGAGAGAACCCCGTTGGGTGATTCCCTACCAAGTTTGTTGGTTGGGGTTTTTTTTTTTTTTTTGGGGGGGGGGGTTGGGTTTGTTTTTTTTTTGGGGGGGGGGTTGTGGGTGGTGTTTTGGGGGTTTGTTGGGGGGAGTGTTTGATGGGGGGGGGGGTTTGTGTGTTTTTTTGTTGTTTGGTTGTTTTTTTTTTTTTTTTTTTTTTTTGTGGTTTTTGTGGGGTTTTGTTGGTTTGATTTTGATTTTTGGGGGTTATTTTTCTTTGGGTTTTTTGGGGGGGGATTGGGGGGGGGGGTTGTGAGGTTGTTTTGGGGTTTTTTTTGGGGTTTTTTTGGTCCTGGCAAAAGACGTCGTGAGAACAAAGTTCATTCTCTGCAGCAAACGTAGAAACACAATCAAGTGCTGAGATTTCACCCAGAAGCCACACGAGGCCCCTGATGGCTGCACGTGCAAATTGCTCCAGTTAACAAAACACATCCCGAATTCCTTCATTTCCATCCGGAGAGAAAGGAGCCACAGACATTTCCAAACTACTCCAGATGTGCTGAGATCTCCGGGACTGAGCGAGCTCATCTGTAATTCACAAAATCCCCTCCTGCATCTGGCTTTTCTATTCTGTCCTACAAGAACTCGGGGCTGAACTTGTGCCACTTTCCTCTGCTGAGTGCTGGAATGTAATTCCCTTCCAGCCGATAACATCACACAGGGAAATTTCACTCCTCAGCTCTCCTTAGAGCTAAATGTGCTGCTAATTTGTGAAATATTTCACCTGACCCTCAAATCGACTGAACACTTCCATGTCCTTTCCTTCCTGCCCGTGATAACCGAGCCAAAGCCGTTTATTCCGCTTCACTTCAATCCAAAGTGGAGCTGGAAAACAATAGCTGGGGCCTGCAGTGCATCGAGCTGCACCTCATCAGTGCAGCAGGAAAACAACAGCAAAAATCAGAGTGTTCTTTGTCTCTAAATGATCATCACCTTCGCAGGGATTTGATTTTTTACATTGATCTTTGGCTGGTTTATAGTGGGTTAAAATGCCCATCTCAGCAGCCCAGGGCAATGCCAGCGGTGCCCCCGAGCAGGGAGGGGTAATCCCATCCCCATCCCATCCCATCCCATTCCATCCCCATCCCATCATCCCATCCCCATCCCATCCATCCCATTATCCCATCCTATCCCATCCATCCCATCCTCATCCCCATCCCATCCCATCCCATTATCCCATTATCCCATCCCATTATCCCATCCAATCCCATCTCATCCCATCCCATTATCCCATCCCATCCTCATCCCCATCCCCATCCCATCCATCCCATCCCATCCCATTATCCCATCCAATCCCATTCCATCCCCATCCCATTCCATCCCCATCCCATCCCATTATCCCATCCCATGGAGCAGAGCAGCAGCCCCATTCCCCAGCTGGGAAGGGACAAATGGGGTCAAATTTAGCCCACCCTAAAACCAAGCAGACATTGCACCGCCTCATTCAGCCACTCGAGGCCAAAAGCACAAAGTTTCCCTCCCAAAATTTCCAACTCTCCCAAAGGAAAAGGAAGGATAAAATAATGATTTTAAGAAAAGTCAACAGGCTCACCAAGCTGCCAAATCCAGCTCCTAAATTAAGGAGCGTGAAAGTGAAAGGGATGAAGAGAATTTACTTTTATTGGCACAAGTAAAATTTCCCCCTGAACCAAAGGGCAATGGCTGGAGGCAGCTCAGGTTTTTAAACACATCCATTAAAAGCTTTCATTTAGGAGACATCCAAATTTTCAGGCCGAATTCCCACCTAATATTTTTTTATCAAATTGTCAACACCAGCAAGAAAGAAGAAACTTTTAAGATCCCTTTTCTCTAGAGGATGACCTACACCAGAGAGCTGCTCACAGGGCGGCAGAGCAGGTAAAACCTCGGGCTATCAAAATGGATTTCGAGGGCACAGAAATTAAATCCTGTTGTTTGGGGTAAATAAATTCACCCCTAAGACCTAAAAAATTACCTTTGGAAGAAGCTGGGTGAGGTCCTTGGCTGGAGAAAAGGAGCAAAAAAGGTCCCAGATCAGAAAAGACAATGAGAGGAGGAACCTGGGCGCTTTCACTTCCCCGGGGAGGGAGCATCCCTGAGGACCACCGAGGCACGGGCAGCACCTGGGGGTGTTCGGGATGTTCTGGAGGATCTGTCAGGGGCCGGGCAGGAATTTCCTCTCATTTCCAGCTCCTTCAGAGGCCGTTGTTAACCTGCCCTCACCTCGTCCTCATTAGCCTTTAGTGATGCTTAATTAGCCAACGCTGCCCCGCGGGGATTCCGGGGAATCCTCCGGGAGTTCCTCCTCTGCCATTCCAGGGAAATTCTCCTCCATCTGCGGTGACGGCTGAGGATGAGACATCAAACACCCCTTTTCCCCCAGCCTCACGTGGGTTATAACCTGGTGGATTCATCCAAACTGGGCACGGTGGGCAGGAATTCCAGCCAGGGAAAAGCTCTGGGATAACTGGCCACCTTCTCTGGGAAATCAGGTTTGACCTTCCCTTGGAAATCAGGTTTGACCTTCCCAGGGAAATCAGATTTGACCTTCCCTGGGAAATCAGATTTGACCTTCTCTGGGAATCAGATTTGATCTTTCCAGGGAAATCAGGTTTGACCTTCCCGGGGAAATCAGGTTTGACCTTCCCTTGGAAATCAGATTTGACCTTCCCTTGGAAATCAGGTTTGACCTTCCCGGGGAAATCAGGTTTGACCTTCCCTGGGATATCAGGTTTGACCTTCCCGGGGAAATCAGGTTTGACCTTCCCTGGGAAACGAGATTTGACCTTCTCTGGGAATCAGATTTGACCTTCTCGGGGAAATCAGATTTGACCTTCCCGGGGAAATCAGGTTTGACCTTCTCTGGGAAATCAGGTTTGACCTTCCCGGGAAATCAGGTTTGACCTTCCCGGGGAAATCAGGTTTGCCAAGGGTCTGTCTCAGCCCTGCAGAACTCGGTGTTCCTGGCCCTGGAGCAGTGAACTCGAGGCAATCTCTGAAATGTGTCATTCCCCCAGTTGCTGCCGCTGGTGGGGCTTCAGTGAGAGGTGTGTGAGTGCAGGAGCTTCCCCTGCATTCCTGCTCGGGAAATTCCACCTTCCCCTCGGAGGACAGAGCACAGCTCCTGAGCTGCCTTTCAGCAACCCAAGCCAGCGCCAGGGCTGGTTGGATTGGTCATTTACTCGTTTGGCAAAGAGATGAAATAATTCAAATTAAAGAAAGATTAAAATTAAACTGAACCTCTGTGTGAACCACCTTTTTGGAGGTGTGGAATTCCACTTGACCTGCAGCAAAATGTTCTGTTTCAGCTGTCTGGGATCGAAATAAGCGCCACAAAAAGGTAAAGATTTTCTGCGGTCAGGTGGTAGAGATTTATTTCCTTTAAAGTGGAAGCTCCTTAGGTTATTCCTCTGGGAAGGGTAAAGTCAGAGAGACCTCAGCCAGTACTAAATTACCCTGCAGTGGTTAAGATTTACCAAATGTTATTATGTGACAGTTAAAGAAGAGGCCACCGTTATAATAAAACCTGCACAGCGTGCACGCATCACCAAGAGTTTTATTCCATTTTATTGGAAATCACAGTCACACCTTTCAAACACTGAAGTGACAGATTTCTCTGCCAGCTCTGTCTCAGAGACTGTGCAGAAACCTCCACTGTTGTTCATCAACTTGTGCAAAATAATTGGCACTATAATTTTATACCTGTCAGAAATGCAATGTGCAGCATTGACTAATTGCTATTTTGTGTGCTCAGAAAGGTATAAAATCAATGGAACCACAGTGGGAAACAACAAATCCTTTTGTGAAGCTGCAGAACGCTACACATAATTATGTTTACTACCCCCAGTCTTTGGGGGCACCAGATTTGCTTCTATCACACATAATCTACTAACAACTTACAGGAGCAATCTTGTAAAGCACTTAAAGCACCCTCCCACTGGTGAGAGGCCTCAAAACCTGTCAGATTCTCCCAGAGTTTATGGTTTGCCTGACTGTGGGAATAATGGGAGCTCTCTGAATCCCCAGTGATTCACTTTTTCCTCTCCTGGCCTTTGCAACTTTGCCTAAATCAATGAGCATCACAAATCTGTAAAGCTTTTTGGCTTCTGAATGTGTGAGTATGTGGCGAGGTTTGAGAGATGTAAAAATCCTACAAAATGCTCCTTCTATTCCTTGTGCCTCACAGTGGAGAGCTTCAGCCATTGCCTGGCAGGGAAATAATGTTCTTTTCCTCCCACTGAAACAACAGAACTTCTCCTCCAAAAGCCTTTTTCCACGACTGCCGCTTTTATCAGGCCCTGGGAAGAACTTCATGAGAAGCTGGAAGTGCTGCCATCAAATTTCATGTGCTCGTGTGTTTTCTGCAAACAACGTCCCGGTTTTACAGCCTGTTTGGGCAGAGTGTTCTCTGCTCTGCAAACAGCCTCTCGCTCCTTCCACCGCGGCTCCACTGGCATCCTTGCAGGTGCAATAAAGGCGCAGGAAAAGAAACTGTTAGAGCAGAAATAAAAAGGGTTTCAGCCACAGGTGAGCGCAGGGAGCGCCAGCGCCCATTTCCTCGGCTGCCAATAATCCGTGTGCAATAAAGGAAACGAGCAGAGGCTCTAACGAGCTCATGGCTGAGGAGAAGAAATGCTGTGTGCAGCCCCAGATGGATTTGTTCTGTTTTCAGTGCAGTTGTTCTCCCCTGCACGGGTTTCTGTAACCCCAGGGAGGTCCCAGGTGTCCTGCAGGGGGTTGGGCTGGAAGGCAATAACCCAAATGGGTCCATCCAAAACCCACCCAGACCATCGCATCCGTGTCCCCAAGTGCCACAGCCACGTGGCTTTTAAATCCCTCCAGGGATGGCAACTCGGATACAGGGGCATAAAGACGTGGAGGCCAAATAACACAAAATACAATTGCTTTTTGCCCAAACCCCCTTCTGTTGGAACTCCGGAGGCTGAAAATGTCAGGTTTTCTGTGCTAAAAGGTGCTGAGCCTCAGACAAACACCACGTTTGACTGGAGGCCTCAGAGCAGCTCCCAGAATTAAGTGACAGCACTGGGGTGTGCGGGTGTAGTTCGCATGGTGGTGTGTGATCTCACAAGGTGAAAAGCTTAGATTTAAGATTTTAGTAAATAGCAACACGTGTGAGTCAAAATAAAAAACTTTAAGCACTGTGTAAGTCCTTTTTCTTCACCTTCTTCTTCCTTCTTCTTCATAGGTTTCAGTAGTTTTCTGAAATTAGGTGAAAAATTGTAAGCCTTGAGTAGTCATTATTAAGTCAAAAATATAAATAATATGTGTTACCTCATTATTAAGTAATTAGTGCTTAAATAACCTTTAAATAGCCTTAAAAAGAGTTTAAAGTGCTCCATTTTACCTCATTTCTCTAACTGACCCGTCAAAGCTCGCAGCTCGTAAATCTGTAAATAAATAAAAGTTAATGAACATCTAAGTCCAAACACAAACTCCAACTCCCATGTACTAATCCCAACCTTAACAAAAAAAAAAAACCCACCCAACCAAACCCAAACGCTCTCACCCTCCAGCTGTGGCCCCAGTTTTTAGCAGCCATCCCCTCTCCCAGCAGGAAAACCACTTTTATCCTCCTGATAAAACCCCCAGGGAATCTCTTCTCTTTGCATTTGCTGCCTTAACACATTCAATTAATCCACAACACGGCGGAGGCAGCACGAGAGCAGACTTAAGGCTCAGCTTTAATGAGCATTTGTGCACTTAGGCTGGGCTTGGCAGAGGAGCCCCTTCCTCAATTCTTCCGTGCCCAGATTAGAGCCCCGGGAATTAATGAGCTGTCACTGGGCTGGCCTGGGCTCTTAATGAAGTGGTTAGTCGAGTACAAGGCAAGTCAGGTGGAAGAAGCTGCCTCTTCCCGTTTGCAATAAAGCTTTTCCCCCCTCTTTGGCTAACGAATTCAATTAGTTGAGAGGAAATATTTAATTACTGTCATGCAGCACCTTCGTCGTTGTGATCAAAGAAGTGCCTCTTCTCTGGGAGCTTTGTAGTCCCCTGCTCTGCTGAAATGGGAGAGGAGGACGAGAGGCTTTGGCTGAAGATCAGGATGGATTCAGGATTCTTGTTTTCTCTGAGAAAAAAAAAAAAATCTTGGGGAAAAAAGGTTTTGTTTCTTTGATTTAAAAACAGAAGTTTCTTTGAGCAGCGCTGCTGTCGTGTCTAAATGAGAGGAACACAGTTCTACCTCATGTCCTGTCCTTGAGCCGAACAGGGACAAACCCCTTCCACCTCCTGCTTCTAAAAACAAATCCTCGTTTAAGGACAGAAAAACAAATGCTCTAAACCTCTCAGCAGCTCTCACACAGTTTGGAATGCAGGTGCCTGCACTCCAGGGGAAATGATCCCAGCAGAAACCCAGAATTGTCTGAACGTGCTCTACTTACTGCTCCTTAAAATACATCTTCCTTTCCTTCATGCTAAAGGCAGATTTTGCACTCTTTTGTGCCATTTTCTGGGTAAGCTCTCATTAAAATAAAGCCCAGGCAATTCCAAACCCTTCCGTTTCTTGCCCTGCAATCCTGTGGCAATATTCTCCCTAAACCTGATTTTCACTCAGCTCTCCTGAGCAGCCCCTGAAATCTCAGTCAGGACTTGTTCCCTGCTCTGTCAGGATGTGGAGGGAACACAAATATCTCTGTGCCTGGAAGAGCTCTGGGTTTAAATAGATGTGAGGATCCTTTCTCACCTTCCCTGCAGGTGAAATGGGAACTGCTGGGGCTCAGAGCAGCCACGAACCGGCTCCTCCCTCCTGATCACTTCTGGCTGATAACCCACAAAAGTAATCCCAGAGGATCCAGGAGTCAGGAATTTTCCTGGAAAATGTTAGGCCTGAGTTTCAGGGTCATGCTGAGCTAAACTGACACCCCCCAAACCTTTGGGACACCCCCCAAACCTTTGGGACACCCCCCAAGTCTTTGGGACACCCCTCAGAACTTTGGGACACCCCCCAAGTCTTGGTGGCCACTCTCGTCCCAGACCAGGTGATAAATTCAGCTTGGCTGATTTTGATGACCAGTTTTCCAGTCTGTTTATCAATATTCAGGTTTTGGGGGGTATTTTTATTCAGTTTTTCAATAACAGGGCAGCAAATCTTCCCAGCAAATCTTCTCAGATATTTCCAACACTTTGCTGTAAGTGAGCACAGCCTCCAGGAAAAGCAGGGAAAATCAAAGGGTCGTTGTATGACAGAGCTGATAATCGATCCTGGGGCTCTCAAGGTGTCACACACCAATTAAATCAGTGAGTTTTTCCCCTCTGGCCATCAGCAGGAGCTCTGCAGCCCCGTGGCACAGGGAGGGATGGTGAATTTGGGTCACAGTGTGGTCACAGGGGAGGCTCAGCAGAGCTCTCCCAGCCCCAGAGGGAAGGTGGCCCGAGCAGCACAGCCCCAAGGCTCAAAACAAAACCTCCAAGACCCCCATCAGAACCCCTCCTGCGACTTCCCAGCTCCCGTTAGGGTTGAACTTCTCCTGAATTACTGGGCTGTGCTCCAGTGCCCGGGCAATCTGCAGTGCTCCTCTGTACCTGCCTGCTCCCAGTCACATCATACATCAAATCAATCCCCGGGGACAATCCGAACCCCATCAGCCTCTCTCTTGGTTTGGTTTTTTTTGATCTGCAAGCTGGGAAAAGTTAACACAGTTCTGGGCACTTTCCCTTGCTCTGCTGCTAACGATTTCTCTCTCTTTTTTCCCCCAGAATTGACGTTCAGCATCTCTCAGCCCCTCTCTGCAGGAGGAGGAGCTGCTTTGTCTGGCAGAGCAGAACTCAAGTCCAACAGAGAACAGACACACTTGGAGTGTCCTCTGCTGAAGCCTGAAATGTTATTTCTTTGCTTTCTTCCTTGTTGGTGCTGGCAGTGGAGAGGACGGGCTGGGAGTTGTCCTCCTCGTGTCACTGATGATCCCAACATCATCCCCCTCTGTGTCCTGGTCACTGAAATAAACTGCAAATAGGGGCTTTTGTTGGAATTTCCCCTCAAACCACGGATATTTCCAATACTTTGCCACAACTGAGTTAACAAAGGACCTTTGTGTTCCTAGTCTCACAGCTGCATTAACCTCTGGAAAACTCCAAAGGGCACCTGAAGGCTCAGGATAGAGGATGCACAGCAGCAGCAGAGCTCTGAAGGTTCTGCTCCCAGCTCTGGGCAGTGAAACGCTGAGGTTTGGGCACTAAAGTTAAAAATGAGCTCCTTCCTGCTGGACTGCAGCCTAGAAAATGCTGCTGCTGGTCACCCCTGTGTGCTCAGCTCAGCCAGAGCCTGGAAACCACAGACAGCCCAGCCAGAGGAGCCAAGTCCTGGAAATCACAGATCAGCTCCTCCTGCAGAGGGTTCCTCTGTTCTGACCCAACTCAGCTCCTTCAGCAGAGCTCTCCTCTGTTCTGACCCAACTCAGCTCCTCCAGCAGAGCTTTCCTTGTGTTCTGACCCAACTGAGCTCCTCCTGCAGAGGGTTCCTCTGTTCTGGCCCAACTCAGCTCCTCCAGCAGAGCTTTCCTTGTGTTCTGACCCAACTGAGCTCCTCCTGCAGAGGGTTCCTCTGTTCTGGCCCAACTCAGCTCCTCCAGCAGAGGGTTCCTCTCTTCTGACCCACCTCAGCTCCTCCAGCAGAGCTCTCCTCTGTTCTGACCCAACTCAGCTCCTCCTGCAGAGTTCTCCTCTGTTCTGACCCAGCTCAGCTCCTCCTGCAGAGGGTTCCTCTCTTCTGACCCAAATCAGCTCCTCCTGCAGAGGGTTCCTCTGTTCTGGCCCAACTGAGCTCCTCCTGCAGAGGGTTCCTCTGTTCTGACCCACCTCAGCTCCTCCTGCAGAGCTCTCCTTGTGTTCTGACCCACCTCAGCTCCTCCTGCAGAGGGTTCCTCTGTTCTGACCCACCTCAGCTCCTCCAGCAGAGCTCTCCTTGTGTTCTGACCCAACTCAGCTCCTCCTGCAGAGCTCTCCTCTGTTCTGGCCCAACTCAGCTCCTCCTGCAGAGCTCTCTTCTGTTCTGGCCATGCTCTGAATCAGGAATTTCCCCGGGGACCTTCTCCTGTGGCATCAGTCAGGGCCTTATCTCCGTGCCTCATGTGCCCACACTGCCTCTCTCTGCACACCCACCCTGTGTGCTAAGGCAATATTATTACACATATCTTATTTCTCCCTGACAATGCCTGGAATAAAAGATCCAAAATCCCCCCACCCCAAAGCTGGCTGATGTGTCTGAGGTCTGAGTTCCATCTCCAGAGTGTCCCTGGCTCTCTGGAGCCCCAGAAGCAGAGTGCAGCAGGCAGGGCAGGTGGAGAGGACAGAGGGAAATGCAGCTCTCAGCGTCTCCTTAGAGCCAACAGCCGAAAATTACAGAGAGCAATGCTAAATGAGCTTCCATTCCCCCGGCTCCTGGGGGAAACAACCAGTCCAAACCCATCTGTTCTCTAAAAACACCTCTCCCACCTTAGACAAACACCGCTTAATCCCGACAGCACAACAAACACTCCGTGTTTACACAGCGGCAGGAGTGAAGCAGTGGGGAAAAAATGGAATGTGTAATGTGCTCCTCTATCTCCAGCAGCAAGAGCACAGCAGTGGATTTTTCAGAACTGCTTCTTTGTGAATATGCATGAAACACATGTAGTGGTGTGGAACGGGCTCTTCTTTCAACGGGCAACTCATTTTTCACGCACGAAAGGGAAAAAAATAAAAAGCATTGTAAATTTATTTTTTTTCAGTAGCCACAGAGCCTGGTGCTTGTCTTTTAAATTCCAGCAGAGCAAGGCGCCAAAGAGGAAACTCTGAAATCCTAAAATCCTGAGAGCTTTAGGAAAAGTTCACTTTTCCTAACTTTGGGTCAGGTTGGAAGGGAGCACAGGGGGTCACCTTGTCCCACCCCAGGGCACAGGACAGTGTGAGTGCCTCTGGAATATTCCCAGTGAGGAGGATCCCCCTGCGCAGCCTGCTCAGGGCTCAGGTGTGGGAAAAGGGTTTGTGGAGAATTCCCAAAGCCTGGCAGAAGGCTCACACAGTCTCGTGCACCCGTGAGCAAACTCTGAGGTAAGAAATGCTGACTTGGAAACACCTCAGGATAGGACAGACAGTGCTGAGGGAGAAATGGAGCTGGGAACACGTTTCAAAGGATGGTTTGGCAAGTAAGACTGGCTGCTTTGGAGAAATAGAACTGTGAAAGGTGTGTTACAGAAGGACCCACGAGGGGCAATTTTAGATTATTTGCTTTAAGGCATTTGCAGCATTATGTGGCAAAAGCTGACATAAAGAAAGGTTTATAACATATTGTAATTAGGAAATAGTTTGGCTTCTGATTGTGATGGCGTGAATTGTAACATCTCTATTGTTATAACTGAATGAAGGTTTAAAAACTTCTATTGAATAGGAGTTTTTAGAACACCTCTAAGTTTCCCCATGTCTGGGTCAGGAAAAGGAATTATCTGACAGTCAGTCACTGCTCAGGGAAGTTCTGCCTCCTGTGCAGCTGGAACTTCCCTCTGTCATCACCCCTCGTGCAGGGCTGGGCTCCCACACAGCCTCACAGAAATGCAGGAGCCCAACCCAGGTCTCAGAGTGAGGGCTGACAGTGACAGAAAACGCTCAGCTTCAGGAGGGGGGCTGCACTTTTATTTCCAGAACCTTCATCTTCAGCCCTCCCTCATCCCCTTCCTGCCCCAGTCCATGGGGAGCAGGCTCTGGATCCCTGAGGAACCCCTGATTCTCTCCATCCTGAGGAACCCCTGATTCCCTCAATCCTGAGGAACCCCTGATTCCCTCGCCCCTGAGGAACCCCTGATTCCCTCACCCCTGAGGAATCCCTGATTCCCTCACTCCTTAGGAACCCCTGATTCCCTCAATCCTGAGGAACCCCTGATTCCCTCAATCCTGAGGAATCCCTGATTCCCTCACCCCTGAGGAACCCCTGATTCCCTCAATCCTGAGGAACCCCTGATTTCCTCAATCCTGAGGAACCCCTGATTTCCTCAATCCTGAGGAACCCCTGATTCCCTCAATCCTGAGGAATCCCTGATTTCCTCAATCCTGAGGAACCCCTGATTCCCTCAATCCTGAGGAACCCCTGATTCCTTAACCCCTGAGGAACCCCTGATTCCTTCACCCCTGAGGAACCCCTGATTCCCTCCCCCCTGAGGAATGGGATCCCAACCAAAGCTCTGGGGGAGAGGAACCAGCTGCATTCCCTCCTCCCCAGTCCTGGTGGGCACTCAGGAGGTCACAGCTCAGGGGATGGAATTTGCTGGGTGATGTCACAGGGTTCCTTCAGCCTTCTGGTGGTTGTGACAGGGAAGGTCAGCTGCTCCAAGGTGTCCCAAAGGCTGTCCTGCACGAGCTGTCCCCGTGTCACCAGGTGAGTGACAACGAGAGCGAGCTCCTGCTCCTCCAGGGGCTGTGCTCCATCAGCTCTGTGCCAGGCTGGCTGGGGGCTGAGAGCCTTCACCCTGTGATTTATGGCAGTCATTACAGCTCCAGCAAACACTTGCCTGGGTACACACACAAAAAATTCCCATCTCCATCGCACTTCAATCATCTCCTTTGCCTAAAGCCTCTTCCTCTCTGGCGTTTTCCCTCCCCGTTCTCAGGACTCTTCCATTTAGCACTCCACAAATTGCTTATTCCTTGTCCACTGTCACCCTGAACCAATCCTGGGGTTATCCTTCCTCTTCTTCCTGCTGCTGCAAAATATTGGCTTGGGGGTTTTTTGTACATTAAAACAGAAGTTCACCATAAATTGCAGGTTACCATAACTCAGAAACTCAGACCAAAAACCTTTCACCTGTCACAGTGCTGGAGTCCACAAAACTTCCTCCTTCCCCTTTGGAATTTGGGATTCCAAAGCAAACCTAACCCCAAAGGCTCCCAAATCCTCTTCACTGCCTGAAGTCTCGTGGCATCCTGAAGTTTTAATGTCTTTAACTTTAGTTTAGTGTCTTTAACTCGGGCTTTTTAAGCCTCAGACAAACACTTCAGCTGTGCCACAAACCAGCTCCAACCATCCAGAATTATCTGGGCTCCTTCAAGGGTCCTCTCTCCTCATCCTCACCTTCATCTACCCCTGCTCCAAGCAGGACAGCTCCCCAAAAGGTAAAGCTGCTGGATTTGTCCTTATCACAGGAATTTCAGAGGGCTTGAGAGAACAAATACTGATTCTGTGAGTGCACGAGCTGCTTTCCTGAAAACTCCTTCCTTTTGCCACGGGCCTGGAAGAACACAGAGAAAACCAACCCAACAGGGCAGGAGTTTCTGTGACCACGTTTTCAAACCCTTCTCATTTCGAGCTGCTGATTTAGCAGGAACTTAGAGAGTAGAAAAAGCCTTCAAATATTTCACTCCCCACTCGTACACGAGAGTGCAGGGCCCTGGTTTTCAGGTGGAGTTGGAGTAATGAGGACAATGAACGGTGACTTTCCAGAAACCCTCTCAGAAACTCTGGGAAATTCCTTCCTGGGAACAATTTAACATTGTGTTTTATCATCTGAGGGGTTATTCATGGGTTTGGACTCCATTTCATTTAACCAGTGACCACTGAGAGGTGACAAATCCCTCCTAGATCACAGAACCCCCGAATGCTTTGGGTTGGAAGGGACCTTCAGGACACCTCATCCCACAGCTCTGCCCTGGGGAAAACTTCCCCACCTGCAGAAATGAAACCAGCCCTTTGGGATCCTGTCTGACCTCCCCAAACCCCGCTCCTCCGCAGGAAAACGAAATCCTAAACCCCTAAATCACGACAATTAGCTGAGCAAACACAAGGTTTTGAAAAGAGAATTTTGCCATTGTTGTTTAAACCTAATTATTCACTTGTTAAGGGAGATGTGCCGTGGCTTTGTGTTTTTGTGGGGAACAAATATTCCGTGGCGGCTTCTGCTCCTCAGCTGGGGAAGTGACATGTGGCAGTTGTAAAGATTAATTTGTGCTGCGTGCCACCGCTGCTGCCTGCTCCTCGGGGAGCAGGGATGTGGGGGGAACACATCCTGAAACATTCCAGTAAATTAATTACCAGCGGAATGCTCCAATCTAATTAGGAAACCAGCAGCTCGTCGGTGCTGCGGCTTCCAGGGAGTGGAGGAAAGGATCTCCAGTGAGTGGGACCTGCAGGATCACACCTGGAGTGTCCCCAAGTGGGGTTCTTGGGATGTCCAACCTCCCCTCAGGCGCTGCTGCTCCAGACTCTGGGGTGCAGGAAAAATAAACTTAATTCTTGCTTAATTATCCCTCCCCAAAACTTAATTATGGAGGGGATAATTCTCAGGCTGAGATGATTCTGAGGCCCTTTTCAGAGCTTTTGGGGAGTTTCACACCAGAACTGCTGATTCTTTAGAGCAGCCTCAGGAACAGGAGTGACACGATTCCAACCAGGCACTGGAGGGATTCAAGGAACAGGCACCTGCTTTACCTGGGCTCAGCAAATCCACAAAACCCCCTGCAAAGCCCCAGAAAAGCCTTTCCCTGCCTCCCAGAGCTGCTCTGCATCCCTCCCTCAGCTCTGGGACTTCCCTTCCCACTATTCCTGTGGATTATCCCTCTGCTAAACACAGACAGATTGTTGAGAATGGGCATTAAATTTCCAAAAGTGCCTCTCTGCTTTCAAAACCCTCTGCCTGAGCACCTCAGACAGCACTTTAAAAACCTCCTCCTCGCTAAATCTTCCATCTCATCAGAGCAGCCCCGAGTATTTACTGTGCTCAGGCCCTCCAGTGGCAGCCCCAAACCTCCCAAGTCTTTTTCAGCCTCATTCCCTCCTTTCCAAGCCTCGTAATTCCTCGAGTTCCCATCCTCTCTCCCTGCTCCTGGGGCTGGGGGGAGGAAAGGAGCTGGTGCTGCCACAGGAGGTTAAAACAGCTGGGGGCAGCTGCTCCAGAGAGTTCTCTGGAATGTCAGGGCTGTGGGGAGTCTTTGGAGGGTCACTCCTCACCTTTGGAGGGTCACTCCTCACTTTTGGAAGGTCATTCCTCACCTTTGGAGTTTCATTCCTCACCTTTGGAGGGTCACTCCTCGCCTTTGGAGGGTCATTCCTCACCTTTGGAGGGTCACTCCTCACCTTTGGAGGGTCACTCCTCACTTTTGGAAGGTCATTCCTCACCTTTGGAGGGTCATTCCTCACCTTTGGAGGGTCACTCCTCGCCTTTGGAGGGTCATTCCTCGCCTTTGGAGGGTCACTCCTCACATTTGGAGGGTCACTCCTCACATTTGGAGGGTCACTCCTCACCTTTGGAGGGTCATTCTCACCTTTAGAGGGTCACTCCTCACCTTTGGAGGGTCGCTCCTCTCCTTTGGAGGGTCACTCCTCACCTTTGGAGGGCTGAGATTTGCTGCTGTCTGGTGGGTGAGGCTTCTCTCATGGAATTCCAGGATGCTTTGTGTGGGAATGGACCCCAAAGATCATCTCAGCCATGGCAGGGACACCTCCCACTGCCCCAGGCTGCTCCAAACTCCAATGTCCATCCTGGCCTGGGACATTCCAGGGATCCAGGGGCACCCACAGCTGCTCTGGGAATCTGTGCCAGGACCACCAACAGCTGAGATCATTCCTGGATCCAAGCAAAGGGAAATATTACTGGAGGAACTTTCTTCTACAAGGGCCAGAGAAGTTGCCTCATGCCCTCCAAGAGCAATCACTGTGCCGTGTGAGGCAGCCTTGAGGACATATCCCAGCGCCCAGGTTTTCCCCAGCAAATGGACTGACAAAAGGCTGCTGAACTCTGTTCCCATCGCTGCAGGTTCACGGATGTGCACAAAATAAGCATTAAATTTAAAGCACATTGCGAGTGAACACGACCTTCAGCCCTGCCTGTGCTGGCAGCAGCTCAGTGAGACACACAAACCGGCAGCTGGTGCTCAGGGGAGGGCTCCAGACGTGGGTGGAAAGGCAGGGAAATGCCAATTCCCACCCCCACAGCCTGCTGGGGATGGATGGAGCTGCTGCAGGCGACTCCTTGAACCCCATCTCAACCCCGTGACCTCTGTGGGAGCTGCAGGGATCTCTCTGAGTGCACACATGGAGCAGCAGCAATTCAGGAAAGCAAATTTACAGCTTGCTTTTTTCCCCACCATCAGAAGGCACGCTTACTGAGGGGCTGCTCATTTCACTCCGACGAGAATTACACGGCTTTTAATTGAAATATCCCTGCCTAAGTGGTCAAATGGTAATATTTCGGTGGTCTTTACAGATTTTCCTACCTCCTCTGTGCTTTTTCAAATCCACATTAGCATCCATTTGGGCCTCTGCTTTTTTTTTTTTTTCCTTATTACTTCTCCTAAACACAAGTTGCTCTGAAAGATCGCCAGTAATTTGCATAAAATATAGAGCTGTTACTTTTCTTTTCTTAAAGGAAGCAGAATAATTGCAAGCTGCAACTACTGGAGCTGAAAATAACTCTCCAGACAGTTGCACATGCAGAATTAGATTAAAATGAGCTCATTTTTTTTAAATGACCTGATAATTTGTGAGGGAAAAAAAAAAACAAACCCTACCAAACCAAAAAAAAACCCCTATCAAAGTATTTTCATCAGTAGAGAATGTTACAGCCCTTAAAGCAAGGAGGAGGTGCCTCTCTGCATGCAGATGAGGCCAACACGACCTAGAGAGGCCAAATTAACAAATTAATGGAGTTTTGTAGACCAATAACCATCACTTTTTCTCTTCTGGCAAACACAATAGGGGCAGATGTGGGACATCCTGCGGCACTCAGGGGAGAAATTCCCTGGAAAGCTGAGACAAAACGCTGGAAGGATCAGTGCTTGGGGTTGAAGGCTGAGCTCAATCTTTTGTTCTGTCTCCTCTGGCCTTGGGGACACCACAAGGTGCAGGAGCAGAACAAGGAAATCATGGGATGGTTTGGGTTGGAAGGACCTCGAAGTTTCCTGTTTCCAGTGGGCAGGGACAGGTCCCACTGTCCTGGGACACTGCTGGGGCAGCCACAGCTCCTCTGGGAACTCCATCCCAGCCCCTCCCTCACAGGGGAAATGTTCTCATACCAGTGGTTTGAGGGAAATGTTCTCATATCAATGGTTTTAGGGGAAATGTTCTCACATCAATGGTTTTAGGGAAATGTTCTCACATCAATGATTCGAGGGAAATGTTCTCACATCAATGGTTTGGGGGAAATGTTCTCATATCAATGGTTTGGGGGAAATGTTCTCATATCAATGGTTTGGGGGAAATGTTCTCATATCAATGGTTTGGGGGAAATGTTCTCACATCAATGGTTTGGGGGAAATGTTCTCATATCAATGGTTTGGGGGAAATGTTCTCACACCAATGGTTTAGGGGAAATGTTCTCATATCAATGGTTTGGGGGAAATGTTCTCATATCAATGGTTCGAGGGAAATGTTCTCATATCAATGATTCGAGGGAAATGTTCTCATATCAATGGTTTGGGGGAAATGTTCTCACATCAATGGTTTGGGGGAAATGTTCTCATCAATGGTTTGGGGGAAATGTTCTCATATCAATGGTTTGGGGGAAATGTTCTCATCAATGGTTTGGGGGAAATGTTCTCATATCAATGATTTGAGGGAAATGTTCTCATATCAATGATTCTCACAGCAATGGTTTTCCCTGACCACAAGGGCAAATGTGGCCAACATTTGGATTTGTCAGCCAACACCATCAAATTTTCTCACCTTTGCTCAGCCAAGAAGCACTTCCTGATTCCTGGGAGATAATTCAGGAACAGAGAATGAGAAAGTCTGAGAAAGCCTCAGTTTCCAGGGATTACCACGAGGAATTAGCAAGTACAACTCCCTGCAACAATAAACTCTGACTGGCTTCATGGTTAACCTCTGGTATTGTCAATATTGCTAAAACCCCCTGCAGTGGGCTTTGCAGGTTTATAAATACACCCAATTATCACGTTTTTGATGAGATTTCATTGAAACCCAGCAAAAAATATTCCCAAGTGAATCATCTGTTATTCATAAGTGAAGATGAATTCAGCCTCCCTCTCACAACTTTCCCTCCTCCTCCTCCTCCTTTTTCAGACCCGTTGCTTTGGCATAAATTAAATCCTTCACGACATGCATCCCAGTCAGATTTCCTTTTAGAAAGCCATCTTGTAGAGAAAGCAATTACATTTGGTCATTGATGGATCACCCAGGCTTTCAGAGCCCCCCAAAATAGAAGAGGGGGCTGAGATGTTCATCTGAATAAATGTTACACTTGGATCATAACTCAGAGGAGGAAACAGAAATCATCATCCCGTGGGATGTCACCCACTCCAGAGGCAGCCCTGGGAGGTTTGGGGATGGGGCTGGGCTGGAGATGCCACTGGTTCACCAGGACTGGGAGGAATGGTGACAATTCCTGCCAGCAAATCTGTCATTGTTCACCAGGACTGTGAGGAATGGGGACAATTCCTGCCAGAAAATCCCTCACTATTCACCAGGATTGTGAGGAATGGTGACAATTCCTGCCAGAAAATCTGTCATTGTTCACCAGGACTGTGAGGAACGGGGATTGTTCACCAGGATTGTGAGGAATGGGGACAATTCCTGCCAGAATATCTGTCATTGTTCACCAGGACTGTGAGGAACGGGGATTGTTCACCAGGATTGTGAGGAATGGGGACAATTCCTGCCAGCAAATCTCAGGCCAGGGGCAGCAGGGCAGGAGGATCCCAGCAGAACCATCCCCACCATGGAGCTGAGGGGAAAGGAGCAAAAAAATCCTTTGCTTAGAGTTCAATCCCACAAAACCCTCCTTAGCGTTTCCCCCCCTTTTCCCCTCCTTTGCTGGTGCTCTGTACACGAATCTGTGATTTTGCTGCTCCGGTGCCTGCCCTGGCTGGGCAGAGGCTGCAGCGCTGCTCGGGTGCTGGGGTTTGTCCCTGGGGTTTGACCCTGGGGTTCTCTGCACTCAGGATCCCTCCTGGCTGCAGCACAGCCCAGAGCCAGTCAATTAACCCCAGTGGCCAGCCTGGCTGTGGGATAATCCTCAGCTAAGCTGTGGAAGACGAGCAGGTTGAGAGGATTTTTGAACATTATTATCACTACCGTTATTATTGTTATTGCTATTTCCATAATCATTATCGCTGTTAATTAAACAGAATGCCTGGCCCTGGAAGGAGAGGATCCCTGTTGCACTCCCGAATGTTGTGCAGGCATGAAGGGGAGGAAAGGCAAAGGGAGGCAGAGAACAGCCCCTGGGCCCCCAGGTCAGCAGTGGTGGGGCTGAGGGCCAGAGTTCACCCCTGGAAGATGGGGGAACACCTCCCTTTGAACCCCCACTGCATTCTTGCCTTGGAGGAAAAGCACATTTCGTGGAGTGATGGAATCACTGAGGCTGGAAAACTCCAAAGTGATCATGTCCAAACTTCAGCCATCGAGTCCAACCTTTTGGACCTTTCTTCCACCCTCACACGGTGACTCTTCCTTTGGCTGTTAAAGGCAGATTTCAAACAGGGGAAGGGATGCAGGGATTCCAATTCCCACCTGCACAGGGCTGGGGTTATTCTGCAGCCTGTGCTGCTCCTGGGGCTTTGTGTGGGGCATCACCAGTAGCAGAGAAACCCCAGCACAGCTCAGGGATCACCCACACCAGCTCCATTTGAACATCTGAGAGCAGGGACACGTGGGCTTCATTAACCTTAAATCACCAGTCAATTAAATCAAGGCAGCAGCTCTGTGCTTTTTGATGATCCTAAATCAGAGGCAATGATTCATTCTCAGGCCTCTTAAGTGAGGATGTTTGATGACACGGTGGGAAATGGAGCCTTTTTGTAACAGGAGAGGAAACTCTGCTGTCTTTAACAGCACTTACTGAATAATTAACCTGCACCCCCGTCATTACTTCGGAGTGTTTGCCATTAACCCGACAGAAAAATCATCTGAGGCATGAATGGGAACAGAGAAAATGTACAGCTCAGACCACATTAGTGGGCCAACACCCACATTTCTGTCTGAGCCTAATAAAGGAGATGCACTTTAAATCAGGGAAAACAAACAGGAAACATTTGTTCAGTGCCTATTCCAGCTTTGATTCTGGAGCTGAGCCTGACCCTCTCCTGCCGCGGCTATAAATCATCCCAAAACAGGTGGCTTTCCCCTTTGTTGGAGTTCAACTCCTTTGTGCCACACTTGACCAGACATGATTATTTCTGTGTTGCTGCCAAGATTGCAACCTTTTCGTGGCGAGGGAAGCAGGAGCTCGGTGAGAATGTCATTGCTGACAGCTCTGAGAATGGCTCTTGGGAAGCCTCTCCTCAGTCCTCAACACTTCAGCTCTCTGCAGCAAAGGTGCCCTCTTCCCTTTGCCACAAAAAAATAACTGTTTTTAAATTATGGATGGAAGGTTTTGGGCTCCTCTGGCCTTTTATCCACGAGGAGTCTCTTTGTCATTGGGCTCTCTGATCTTACTCAGCTGATTAAGAATTAATTAAGAACTTCACGGCCCGTCCACACTTTGCCTCAGTTTCTCACCGTTCCAGGCTGTTGTTCAGCCCTACAAAACCGGCTGAGAGTCAAACAATTGCCACTGTTTGCAGACTGAAGTCGCTTATTAGCTGGGAACACTCACCTGGTTAATCGACACAAAAATTAACAGATCCCACGGGTAATTATCCTTCTCCTTGCAGAGTGATGCCAGACAGACCCGTTGTGTGGTGTCTTTGTTAAGTGACCTTCAGTGGGGCTGCTTAAGGTGGCCTGATAATGATTGCGTTATTATTTCATGCAAATTAAGAGTTACCTCTCCTAAAAGAGCTGATTTTCAATTTCATCCCTATTTGCACACTGCATGAAACCATGACATTTCCGAGCTCTCCAGAGTCTCTCACCCTGCCTGCCACCGGGAGATGCTGTTATCCAGCTCCTTTTTTTTTTCTCCTTAATTTATTTCCTAACTCTTTGTTCTCAGCACAGCTGAATGGGTGCATCCTCCCAAACACAACATTTCCAACAGCTGGGCTGCGGCGGGTTCCTGGCCTTGGAACCTGCAGCTCCACAAAAGATCCATCAATTCCAGCAGCCCCTCGAGTGCAAAACCTTCAGCCAAGCGCTCCAACACATCAACATCTGCTGGTGGAAAAGCAAACCTTTCTACTCTCCGAATGATAACACTTTCTACTCTCCAAATGATAACACTTTCTACTCTTCAAATAAGAATTAAAAAAAGGAGTAAGAGAGAAGTTTGGGGGTCTCTGACAACCCAAAACCTGGCTTCTCTCTCCAAAGTCTCCAAATTCCATGTTCTGCTTGGAGAGTTACATTTTTTTTTCTCTAGGTATTTTCTCAGTATTTGCATTTGAACACGAATCCAAAATAAAGCAAAAGCTTCAAGGTCAACAGTCTTTTTATAGAAGCAAAAAAAAAACCCAAGAGAGAAATTTAAGCAATTATTCTTAGCCAAAGGAGCAGTCAGTTCAAACAAATGTATCAAAGCCTCCAAATTATCAGCAATAAAATCTTATGTCATCTAATAACCACAATGATGACAATAATTACCGGGACAATGATTTAAAGTTCAGCATTTTTTAGAGTGCCTAATTTAACAAGTACAGGTTGCTTATTTGTGCCTTTCCAGACTGAAAAAAGCATTTGTCTGGCTTTGTTGATTGTCTGAGGTTAGACTTGGGGAAGACAAAAAAAGCTTCAAGAAATTACCCGAGTTCCTGCAGAGGGAGATGCTGATGGAGGCACAATTTCCACAAACAGGCAGCAAGTTTGCAGATGACAATTCTGCATTCACCGAGGAAAGGGAGGAAGTGAGAGCAGAGGAGTAACAAACTCGTGGGACACAAAGTCAGAATTGAGAAACCACCTCAGCCACATCTGAGGGGATTCCTCACGTGGGACCATCCCCAGCCTCTCCCTGCAGGATGGATTCACGTGAGGAGTGCTGAAAAACCTCTGGAATGCCTAAAAAGCATCTCCTGCCTCAGCTGGGATCCAGGGCACTGCCCTGCTGCGGCTCAGAGGAAAATCCCCTCGGGGGCAGCAGCAGGGGGAGAGCCCAGGCCCCCAGCACTGCCCAGGCCACCCTGACACGTGTCCCCAGGTGCCACATCCACAGAGTTTTTTAATCCCCCCCACTCTGCAATAGGCTCAAAATCATACCCATGATGTGTTTTTGTCTTTTTTTTTTTTGTCTCTGTTTTAATCTCAGCCATTTTTTTAAATGAATCTCACTCATCAAACAAGGAGTTCAAAAGGCTTTCTTTCCTTTTTTTTTTTTTTTTCCTTTTTAAGCAGAAGGAATAAAACGCATTAAAAGCTGCAGAAATTCCCTCTTACTCTGGACAGGGAGAGATCAAAGGCAGAACATTTCTTTTGGATGGGTCCTGAAAGGTCAGATATCTGAAAAAAAGCTGGAAAACTGCGTGTCCTCTGTATTCATCTGCAACCAGCAAAACTTCTGAGATCCCCAAATGCCAGGAGGGTTTGGGTTGGGAGGGACCTCAAAGGCCCTCCAGTGCCACCAGGGACACCTCCCACTGTCCCTGGTCACTCCAATCCCCAGTGTCCAGCCTGGCCTTGGGCACTGCAGGGATCCAGCTGCTCTGGGAATTCCAGCCCAGCCAGGAATTTCTTCCCAATCCCCCCTCCAGCCCTGCCATTCCCTGTGGAGAGCCATTCCCTGTGTCCTGTGTCCCTGCAGCCCTTGTCCCCTGTCCCTCTGCAGCTCCCCTGGAGCCCCTTTGGGCTCTGGAAGGTCTTGGAGCTCTCCCTGGAGCTTCTCCTCTCCAGGTGAGCAACTCCAGCTCTCCCACCCTGAGGTGTCACCCTCTGCCCTCTCCCCTGTCAGTGACTCTCACAACCTTTCTCAGTGAAATGATGATTTTTCTGATTTCTCGAGTAACTCCTCATTAACACGAGAAAGATTAATTTCCGTTTGGCAGCATTAGCATGAATAAAACATCCCTGGGATAATAACCTGCTGGGGGGCTAGAGGTGGTGACCTTCAGAAATGAGGACAGGCCTGGGGCTGGCTGCAGGAGTGACAAAATCCAGTGACTTCCAACGTTCCTCAGCTTCGAGGAGAAGAGGGAAAATTTTCCACTGCTGAATATTCACATTACAGACGGATTTTTTTTTTTTTTTTTTTTTTGAGCTAATACCCTTTGGGTTCAGAATTCCTGCACGCTGCCTGCCAAAAATAAACGCCTGTGGCTTCGAAGGGGCTGCTGTGTGTGTCTGGGCTGGGTGAGGCTGCACGTTCTGCAGCTCCCTGCGGGAGAAGGGGGACACGAGCAGCCCAGACACGGCACCAGCTCCTGGGAGGAATCCAGCACCTGCAGAGGAGCTGCAGGAACCTCCCCAGGATGAGGAGGGCAGGGGGTCAGCCAAGCTTTTGAGGAGGTCTCACCTTGATTTTTCAACCCACAGAGTTCAATATCCTCTCTAAAATATTTATCCCTTTAAGTTTTCATATCACATCTTTGCAGCCTTTAATATTTTTTTTCATTTTTGAGCACTGGGACCTCAGCACAGCAGCAAGGAAACCGAGCTATTGATTAGAGGCTGTTTCTAATTAACGAGGCATTCTGATCTTGTGCCTGTGATCGGGGTCCTGATTGGAAAAAGCTCAATTTCTTCCCTTTAAATGTGGCTTTGGTGGTGCCTCTGCTGGCGTGGATGCCAAGAGGCACACACACACACAGAATTCCTTTTGCAATCCAGCCCGAGGCACCCAGAGGTTCCTCTCTGCTCCAGAGCCACCCTCCCCTGCGGTTAATCACATTTTGTCTCCAAACCCACGATTTGCACCC
Source organism: Sylvia borin (assembly GCA_014839755.1). NCBI lineage: Eukaryota > Metazoa > Chordata > Aves > Passeriformes > Sylviidae > Sylvia > Sylvia borin. The sequence continues at coordinate 1,138,653 of CM025968.1, forward strand.
CGTGTAACAAACCCCAGCCATTTCAGCTGGAAAATGTACCACTCAGCCAGAGTCAAGGCTCCTGTTCCAAGCCATCCTCCACTTCCCAAGGGCTGTCGTTTCACTTGCTCCACTCCATCTGCCTCGTCCCTCCAGGGATTTCAGCCCTGAGCTTTGTGTGTTTGGTCAGAGAAAGGCCAGAATGGATTCATCTCCAGGAGGCAGCTCTGCAGTGTGCCACGGCACGCTCCGATGGGAGGAACGTGCACAAATGAACATCAACATTGAATTTAGGCACCCGAGCAATTGGACACTGGCACATTGACAACAGCGACTCCTCCGTGGGATGGGGAAGGGAAGGTTTGGGAAGGTTTGGGAAGGTTTGGGAAGGGAAGGTTTGGGAAGGGAAGGTTTGGGAAGGTTTAGGAAGGTTTGGGAAGGTTTGGGAAGGGAAGGGAAGGGATTTCCTGCTCTCTGGCCATCTGTCACACAAGTGGTGCAGATGACCAGTGAGGAGCTGTGAGAAATTCATCATCATAATGAATGGCCACGAGTGCGATTCCTTTTCATAACGTTATCATTGCAGTAATTAACTGCCTGCTTGTTCGCTTGTGCACCAGAGTTGTTGCACATAATCCATCACAGTTTCCAGTGGTAACAGGCCTTGAACACAACCTCAGCCATGAAATTCCAGGGCTTTGGCACAGGCAGAGCTGTTTCACACCCCACCACCAGCAGAGCCCAGGTTTTGTGTCCCTCACAGGTGCTCCAGGAGCCCCACTGCAGGCACGGAGCTGCCCTGGGATGTGGGAGGAGCTGGAGGATTCCCTGCCTTGCAGGGCCACCAATGCAACTGAAATAAGACATAAGAAATGAAATAAATAAGAAATATAAGAAATAAATGAGAAATAAGAACCTTTCCCACTGCAATCAAGGGCACACAGATTTGCTCGGAGGGCTGGCACTTTCCTGTGCTCTATCAGTGCAGAGGAATTGCTCCAGGCACTCCCAGCAGTTAAACTGCAACGAGGCTCCAACCCCATCCTGAACCTCCCAAATAAGAGTGCAACGTGCAGCCCTCCATCCCTGCAGCCCCCTGCCCAGCTGGGAAAGCACCTGAGAGCTCAGGAAGGGGCTTTTCCTCCTGATAATGCACAGAAGGACAATGAACAGGGAATTCCAATATTTGAAGTATTAAAACCAGCACAGTGAGAGATAAAAGTCATTGCTCATGGTCCAGCTCCATCTCCTCTGCACCCAGGAGCTCCCAGGTCCTCCTCTGCCCCAACACTGCTCCCACCTGTACGAGAATTTCTTCTGCTGGAAGGATTTACCTGGGAGAGAGGTTGGAAATACCCCAGGCTCCTACACGTCTGCTTCATTTTCCACAGCGTTTCATTGCACCTCAAGAGGAGGAGCTGAGCCCAAAGAGGTTCCCAAGGGACAGACAATAAAAACCCAGAGACAAAAAGCCCCCAGAGAACAGCTCCAGGATAAGGGAAGGTTTGGTCACTGCAGACAAATGAGATTAGCTCAGCGAGACGCTGGGTGATTAAAACACTTGTCCTTATGCAAAATTCAGCAGATATTCCCTGATGTCCATGGCAGACAAATTGCACCATCTGGTCAGCGAGATAAAGTCTTTAAACAAGAACTTCGCAGGCCGAAGGTTCTCAGCTGTAAAAACAGGTCATGCTGGTGCCCTGTGATTTGCCAAATTGAGGGCAAGCCACTCTCCCTCTGCTCTCCCACTTCACTGCAGCATTAAAAGCCACATATGGTGCCTTCCCGAAGTGACACAAAAGAATAAAGGATCTCATCTCAACTCTCTCTTTTTTACAGTGGTAATTCCCTACTTTGTCTGATTCCAGATGCCAACATCACTGCTAAAACACCACTTTTTGTGTTAGGAAGCTAGCTAATTACTAAATATATTTTTATATAAGCTAATTAATAAATATGGCCCATCTTAATCTATTTTCCACATATTCAGCAGGGTCTGAAGCCCTCTGAGCAGTAGCTGTGTGACAGGAATTTCTCACATGTCTCTGAAATGAGCCCAGGAACCACGGGGAGCCCAAAAAACCCAATAAAAGCACATTTCATACAAAGGCAGGGGCAGTCCCTCCATTTCTCTCAGCCCAGCTGGATCAGCCCTCGATGAGAGAACCCACATCAAACACCTGTAAATTGGCCATTAGTTTGGCACCTCCAGAGCCCCAAAAGCCAGGGAATTAGTGCACAGCATTTCCCCAGGCCAGGGCCCCTGCGGACAGCCCGGGAGTGGTGAAACCTGCAGAATCCATTCTGAGGAGAGATGAAGTGACATTACATAACAATAATTTCCGTGTCTGGACGCCAGAAGCAGTGCAAGGAAAAGCAGCAGCTTCGCACAGGGGGGAGATCTGCCCTTCAGCGTGAGTTCAGAACTCTAACAGCCTTAATGACTTAATTACTATTTTATACATTGTGCTAATTTCCTTGATTGTGCTGTGAAATCACAACACGTAACGAAGACCTTTTCCCCCCCTCTAATAAAAGCTGCCAAAGTAAATAAATATTCATCCCCATCTGCCCCTCTGGATGAAGGGAGGATTAATTGCTGATTCTCCCAGCTCTGTGACCTCCTGCCCGGTGCTGTGTTGGCTGAGGGCTCTGTGTGGAGCTGCCTTCCCGCAATCCTGTGAACACAAGTTGATAAGTCACACGGGCGCGGTGCACTAAATCAAATCTGTGTTCCAGGCTGCATCACACGGCAGAATGCCCATCTGCTCCTGGGGAGCTGGGGGCGAGCTGCTCTTCCACATTCCCCGGCTGCTCTCGGATCACCTGGGCGCAGCCACAGCAGCACCGTGTCCAGCAGGGCACCTGAGCAGATCCTGGTTCCTCAGGACACCTGAGCAGACCCTGGTTCCTCAGGGCACCTGAGCAGATCCTGATTCCTCAGAACACCTGAGCAGATCCTGATTCCTCAGAACACCTGAGCAGATCCTGGTTCCTCAGGTACCTGTAAAATCCTGATTCCTCAGGGCACCTGAACAGACCCCGATTCCTCAGGGCACCTGAGCAGATCCTGATTCCTCAGAACACCTGAGCAGATCCTGATTCCTCAGAACACCTGAGCAGATCCTGGTTCCTCAGGTACCTGTAAAATCCTGATTCCTCAGGGCACCTGAGCAGACCCTGATTCCTCAGAACACCTGAGCAGATCCTGGCTCCTCAGGGCACCTGAGCAGATCCTGGTTCCTCAGGTGCCTGTAAAATCCTGATTCCTCAGGACACCTGAGTAGATCCTGATTCCTCAGGTACCTGTAAAATCCTGGTTCCTCAGGACACCTGCACAGATCCAAATTTCTCAGGACACCTGCACAATCGTCTTTCCACAGGACACCTGCACAATCCTGACTCCTCAGGTACCTGCACAGATCCTGGTTCCTCAGGACACCTGCACAGACCGTGATTTCTCAGGTACCTGCACAATCCTGGTTCCTCAGGACACCTGCACAGACCCTGATTTCTCAGGTACCTGCACAAACCTGATTTCTCAGGACACTTGCACAGATCCTGCTTTCTCTGCTCTGAGTAAGTTTTTCCGTGCTGGAGCCCAGCCCTGAGCACCACCCTGGATTTGTTGCCCTGTTGGGGGGTGAAGGAGACACATCTGGGTGATGAAGTGGCAGATGTGCCTCTCACCGTGTGGGTGGCCTCTTTTCCCTGCTCTTCCCGAGGATTTGGGGTGCGGAGCAGTGATGTTCAGGGAGGTATTTGAGCAGTGATGTTCAGAGAGGTATTTGAGCAGTGATGTTCAGGGAGGTATTTGAGCAGAGGGGCTGCGGATGCTGCTCGTGTTCCCAGGCACGGCCGCTCCTGGAGAGGCTCCGGGAGGATGCGAGGACGTTTTAAAATTCATTTCAAGTGCAAATCGAACTCCTCTTTGTCACACAAAATCCCCTAATGGAAACGTGCCCCCGCGCCGGGGAGGAGAGGGAATAATCACAAAGGTAAATGCCACTCGAGGGATTTTATCTCCTGGTGACATTTACAGTAGCTCCTTCTTCCTGCCATCAGGGGCAGCCCTGGAGGTTCTGCAGCTCCAAACTGCTGAAGCCTTCCAGGAATCCCGGGCCCCTGGACACGGGGGTCACTGCAGGTGAGCAAACACCCAAGAGGAGCAGGACAAAGCCCAGGGAGCCAGGTGCAGGCTGCAGGGAAGGCGAGTCCACCTTTCCTGATGTCCAGGAGCACAGCCCTGTGCTGTCCAGCAGCCCTGCAGGAGCTCCGGGGCTGGGGGAGCTCAGCCAGCCCTGAGCAGGATAACTTACACAAAAACCAGGAGCAAAAGGTCCATCTGGAGCCCAACTTTGCCAGCAGACACACCGGGAACAGCCAGCAGCGCCGGGCTAATGAAAGCACCGGTGTGGGGGTATATACATATTTTATATCTCTATATTCTCGCTCCTATAGCTCTCCAGAAAAGGAAAATCCATCTCATTCGGAACCAGGTGCTGGACATAAATTTATTAAGATGAACGAAGCTACTTCATTCCCCTTTAGTGCCTGGAGGTTGAAAATTCAGGCGATATTGCCTCTCCCTGCCATCAGAGCACTCCATTTCTCCCCGAAGTTCTCAACAATAATTCATGTCTCGGCATGGCATTGATCAGCCAGCCTTTGAGATCCTGTTCTTTTGTCTACACCTTCTCCTGCTCTCAGCTCCCGAGACCACGGGGAAGAAAGGATTCTGGCAGGAAAGATAAAAACTATTTATTGCACTGACCTTTTTGATTAATGGGTGGAGTTAGGTGCGAAATCATTTTTATCAGGTGAACATAAAGACTCGCAGGACAACAAAAAGGGCATTTCAATTTTTTATCAAACCCTTCAGTGGAGAGCACAATCCCCCCCCAAGGTGAACTCTGGGGACAGCCCCAAGTAGCCAGGAGTGAATAAATATCTTATAACTTGGGTATTAGCTGAGAATTGGCTCATGAATCAGCAGGGATCGTTTGAAGGAGCCGGGCTCTCCTCCTCCTGCCTGTGGAGAGTGATTTCATGGAGCTGTGCTGGCAGGAGATGGAGGCGGGCGAACTCAGACACTCTGGATGTTCTAAATAACTCCGTTATCAACTCTACCTCCACTGGGCTTCGTGCTCTGAAATCATCCACTCGAGCCTAATTAAGTAGACATTAATGAGATCAGAGTGTCTGACTGTGTGTTAGTCTCTCAGAATATGATGGAGCCGTTCCCTGTTTTGCCACGCTGCTGCAGGAAATCTGTCTGCCCGAGGTTTACCCGCAGCACAAAATCGTGGAGCTGCTCCCTTGGACCCCGTGACCCTGATCCTGGGCTCAGGATATTCTGTGATTCCATGGAAACCAAATCCAACCTGTACACACACACAGAGCTATAACAGAACACACGAAGGCTTGCAGACATTAAAAAATACATTTTGGATCATTGCTTGAATTAATGAGCCCTTACAACTTGTTCCAAATTAACCCTCCTGACCCAAGCCCCACCTGATGAGGTCTGAGCTGTGTTTACCCAGGCACTGAATTCTCCCAGCCCCTGGAAAACTCTGACACCTCATCACCTTCCACCTCCTCACATCCTGATCGCTCGAACCGAGAGGCTCAAAGTTCGAGGCTGTAAAAGTGAGAATGTTCCAAGGCCAAAGGGCCTTTTAACAGCCCCCCGAAGCCCAGCATGGCTGGGATTGCAGGCTGCAGTGACAAAACCAGGATGGTTTGTTGGCAGAGGGCTGTAAAGGGCTCTCAGTCAGACAGAGTCGTGTTATCTCTGTGCCCGCAGTCGGCAGAGATGAAATGGAAACTGATATAAAACAAGGGTGGGCTGCGGGCACAGAGGAGTGCGCACGGAGGCTTTGGAGCATCCCCGGGGAGGACTGGGCTCTCTCCAGGGTGCAGGGATGGAGCTGTCTCCTGCCCCCCGGCGTTTCCAAGGCTCGCCCACTCAAGGGCATCGCGCTGGCGGCTTGGAGCTCGTTCCTCCCTGCCCGTGTCTCTGTGCATCATTTCCAAGCAGCTCCCAGGCAACCGGCGAGGAGAGCGGCATGGAAAGACCGGCGCCCTTTGAAGTCGGTCTCTGTTCTGGCTCCAGACAGATTTGGGTTTAATGATAGGTGCCCGCCCCTGCCAGGGAAGAAATCTCGTAATGAATGGAGTGATGTGGATAGAAATATAACCCAGCTGCAGTGTGGAGGGAGGAGGGCAGGAGCAGAGGACGGGCTGGGCTTTGGGTCCGCCTCAAATCTGGGCTCAGCCACCCTCAGGTTTGCCCTGGGGCAGGAGCCTGAGTGAGGCTCATTTTGCTGGGGCTGCAAAGGCGGTAAAGGCAGCGATAACCCGGGCACAGCTGCGAGCCAGAACAGCCAAAATCTCAGTGTGACTGTGACAAACCCAGGGCTGTGCTGTCCCAGTGTGACTGTGACAAACCCAGGGCTGTCCCTGTCCCTGTCCCTGTGTGAGCTGTGACAAACCCAGGGTTGTCCCTGTCCCTGTGTGAGCTGTGACAAACCCAGGGCTGTCCCTGTCCCAGCCTTGGTGTGACTGTGACAAACCCAGTCCTTGTCCCAGTGTGACTGTGACAAACCCAGGGCTGTCCCTGTCTCAGTGTGACTGTGACAAACCCAGGGCTGTCCCTGTCCCTGTCCCAGTCTCGGTGTGACTGTGACAAACCCAGGGCTGTCCCTGTGTGAGCTGTGACAAACCCAGGGCTGTCCCTGTCCCTGTCCCAGCCTTGGTGTGACTGTGACAAACCCAGGGCTGTCCCTGTCCCTGTGTGAGCTGTGACAAACCCAGGGCTGTCCCTGTCCCAGTGTGAGCTGTGACAAACCCAGGGCTGTCCCTGTCCCGGGAGCTGTGACTCCTTTTTGGACATAAACCTCTGACGTTTGTGAATTAATTTTCCTTGCACCTTCCATCACTCTGACCAGCTGAAACCAGAGAGATCTTTGGACCTGTGTTGACACTGCTGTGTGCAGCACCCAGCAGCTGCTTCCATCCTCTGCCAGCGCCCTCCTGGGAAGGAAAACTCCTCTCCCAACTCCCCACTTTTCCTCACCCTCGGCTCTGTGCAGCTGCAATTCCACCTGAACCAGTGGGAAAACACACTGAAAACACACTTCTCCTTTCCCTTTCAAGATCCATCTTCCAGCTCATGCGTGTGGTGCTGATATTCATCTTCAACCAGCAGCCAGATGAACCCACTGTGACTTTCACTGCTCAGCCACGACATCCCTGTCAGCCCCGCAGAGCTCAAGGGCTCTTCCTCTCACACCTATTAGCTTGGAACAAGCCTTAAAAGCATAAATAACCTTCCCCACAACAGAATGAAAGACCTTATTACAGCTTGGGATTAATTTTTGTTCTAATCTGTTTACAAGCAAAAAGGTCGAGCTCAAATTTGACAGCGAGGAAGGGAGGCAGGGTTCATTATCTCCAGGAAGGCTGGAGAAAATGGATGAGCATGAACAGAAGATAGTTTTGGAGCTTGAATCCATGTCCTAGGCTCTAATTAAAAATTACCCAGCGAGGCGCTGCCTCACAAACACCATTAGCTGCAGGAAAAAATGAAATTCCTAATCACTGAGCAAAAAATATTTTGATCTCAACATTTTTTATGTTTTCTTTTAAAAATCCATCTTGTCTGTTCGAACACCCATTCCCTTCCTTTTCCTTCTCCGTGTAAAAGCTCTGCTTTATCCTTTTATTATCAAAGGGCCAGCAGGACACAACCACACACGGAGCAATGATTTTTTTTTTTTTTCATTCAGCTGCCCTCACTGGTTGTTTTTTCCCCATTCAGCTGCCCTCACAATCCTCCCCTTGCTGCCCACGGATCTCATCTCCTTCGCTCTGGCTGCAGCTGTGGGCAAAGAGGCAAAGCTGAGCTGAGGCTGTTCCCTGCTCAGCTCTGCAGAACAACCCGGGAAGGGCTGAACTGGTGGGGAAAAGGAACAATTCCTACAATTCCAGCGGCTGTTGGGGCCAGGATCAGCCTGGAGGATGATGATGGTGAGGAATCCCGGCGAGGGAAGGGGTTGCACACACCCTGCAAGGTGAGTACCCACAGCAGGCACCGCGTGTCTCATGGCAGGGATGTGGGAAAGGCTCTGCTGTTCCTGAGGCTGTGCCTCCCTCTCCAGGCAGCCCAGGAGCTGGCACTGCTGCTGCTGCTGCTGCTGCTGGTTTATCCAACCCAATTTCCTCCCAATATGCCTCTCCTGGTTCATCCAACCCAGTTTCCTCCCAAAATCCCATCCGCACCCTGCCCTCTGTCGGTTTGGGGCCATTCCCCCTTGTCCTCTCACTGCCCTGCTAATTATTTGCTCTAATAATTATAATACTTGTAATTTTTTTTTGCCTTGATGTTGCTTGAGGAGCTGTCTGTACTCGCTGGGCATCAGAGGAGCCAGTGGCCAGAGATAATTTGTATTTATTCCACGTGTTAACTGTATTTGTACGTGTTTATTGCATTTAAGTGTGCAGCGAATTTATTTCTTGAACTCTGCGAGAAGAGTGCCAGGAGGTTTTACAGTTTGTTTCCGTCTTCAGCAGGTGGAAATAAAGCCCGGCTCATTCAGAGCCCGCACAGAGCTCTGCTGGGCGGGATTTTAGCCCTGCCAAAGGATCCCATGGAATTAAGGTGGGTAACAAAGCAGGAAAGCGGCGGGGATGGGGAACGGCATCCAGCACTCCTGGAGCCAGCCCAAAACTCCACTCTGGCCAATTCCTACCAGGAAAAAAAGAAAAAAATTGCAAATGCCATTATTTTTCTGGGCTATTCCTTAGCAGAGGGATGTGGGAGCACAGAGGATGAGCTTTTATCTCACACTCAGCTGAGGGCAACGCGGGGAGTCAGGTTCCTATCAACCACTTGCTTTTTCTATTCTTTTCGGCACAAAGAGAGAATATTTCATGTGCCTGAGCAGCCGCTCTTTGAAGGGAGAGGCAGAGGATGGCGAGGGCTCGGAGCCTTTTGCCCCAGCAGTCAGAAATCCAAGAGCTCCAGCAGGGAGAACTGGAGGAATTCCACGGCACAGCAAACCTCTCATGTCCCCGTGCCTCTGAAAATCCACATTGCTGCCACCACGGAGCTCCTGGGGCAGCCCAGCCACGGGGAACAGAGCGAGCTGCAGTCAAACCCATCAAACATCCCATTGCTACAGAATTCCCAGGGAATTCAAACACCTGGAGAAGGAGGATAGGAGTTCAGAGCTTCAGTCCTCTGGCGGAGAGGTTGGAGTTTATTGGAAACGGCTCTTGAGGTTCCTGAACGCTAAAGAAAAGGAGGATTAAAGGAAAAGAGGGGGGAAAGAGGAAAAGCAGAAATCATGAGGAGTTTGAAATCGCAGCCTAAATCAACAGGATTATTGACACCCCTGAACTGAAGAGCTTTCCTGCCTGGGGCAGGCCAGAAAAGGGAGCTGAAAGAAGCTTTTTTCCTGCTCAGGGGATGGAAGGGATGGGAACAGGGGAAAGTTTTCCTCCAGCTCAGGGGATGGAAGGGATGGGAACAGGGGAAAGTTTTCCTCCAGCTCAGGGGATGGAAGGGATGGGAACAGGGGAAAGTTTTCCTCCAGCTCAGGCGATGGAAGGGATGGGAACAGGGGAAAGAAGTTTTCCTGCTCAGGAGATGGAAGGGATGGGAACAGGGGAAAGAAGTTTTCCTCCAGCTCAGCGGATGGAAGGGATGGGAACAGGGGAAAGAAGTTTTCCTGCTCAGGGGATGGAAGGGATGGGAACAGGGGAAAGAAGTTTTCCTGCTCAGGGGATGGAAGGGATGGGAACAGGGGAAAGTTTTCCTCCAGCTCAGGGGATGGAAGGGATGGGAGCAGGGGAAAGTTTTCCTCCAGCTCAGCGGATGGAAGGGATGGGAGCAGATTTTCGGTCCCATCTGGATTTTCAGGCTCCGGGGCTGGGACTGGAGGCACAGAGCCCAGAGGTGCGGAATTCCTGCAGGAGCTTTAGAGGATTTCACCAAGGGAGAATTGGGGTTTAGTGAAGCTGGAGCCTCTCTGCTCCTGAAGGGCGAAGCTCAGAGCCCACACGGCTGGCGGCCCCTTCACCTCTGCTTTTGTGACCACCTCACCCCGAGTTTGTGGGTTCCCATCAGGTTCTGCCTCCTCCCCACACCTTCCCAGAGCTCCGGAAACCTCCAGCACAATTCTCCTCATTCTCATTTTTCACCGCCGTAATTCTATCGCTGGATGAACCTCAGCGACTATTCCAAAGCCTTTTCAAAAATCGCTTTTCAAATAAGGGCTGATAAAGCCCTTAATAAAAGTCCTTTCCAAAAGCCGGGCATCCATTTCTGAAAACAAGTCTGGGGTAGCCTCTTATCACTATTTACGTCTTCATTTGTGGAGTTCGCAGCTCATTTTCTGACACTCGCAGGGCGTTTAAACAATTTGGCTGCGTCCTCTGGATAATTATAATGAGCTACAGCCTTCCCAAAAAAAAAACCCCAGAAAATGTGATTCTGCTCATGCTGACTCAATCTGGCTGCAGCATTCATCCTCTCCCCTGGGAATACTTACAAGATGTAGAGGATTTCTTGCCAGGAGAGGAGAAAAAAAAGGGGGGGAAAGGAAAAAAAAGGAGCGGGTTGTGTTTGTTCCATCCCCTTTCCACCCTCCTGCCTGGTCCCCAGAGCCTGGGGAAAAACCTCCTGCATCCACACCTCAGCCATCTACTGCCCGTTAATTGGGTGTAAAGATCCTCTGGGCGGGCAAACACCGCACGGAAAGTGAGTGTAAATGTGAATTTCGGGGTTTTTGGAAGTCTGGAGCCTCTTTAGGAGGTGCTGCCCAGGGCAGGGCTGGATTCCCCGGGGTTGGCCGGGCTCTGGGCTCCGGGTGGGGCTGGGATTGCTCCCACACACGGGTGGGATGGCAGCAGAGCTCTGCTCCCAGCCTGGGGGAATTCAGCAAACATCACCCGGCTGAGAGACAGAAACGTCTCAGGTGTCTGCTGAACTGGCCCGAGGTGAACTGGACCCGAGGTTCTCCTGAAGGGAGCCCCAAGGATGATGGGGAGAGAGTTTGGAGAAGGGCCCGGAGTGACAGGACGAGGGGGAACGGCTTCAAACTCACAGAGAGCTGCTTTAGATGGGATGTTGGCTTCGATGGAATATATTAAATATTGGGAAAAGTCCTCCCCTGGCAGGGTGGGTGCCCTGGCACAGGGTGCCCCTGGATCCCTGGCAGTGCCCAAGGCCAGGCTGGACACTGGGGCTGGAGCACCTGGGACACTGGGAGGTGTCCCATGGCAGGGGTGGGATGGATGGGATTGAAATTCTTCCCCACCCAACCCGCTCTGGGATTCTGTCATTCCCCCAGTGCCATCTGCTCTTCGGCAGGGCCAAAGGGGCACGAAAAGCGGGGACAATGTGCGGGTGCTGCACAGGTTTGTCACCCTGCAGAATGGACTGGGGAATGATTTGACTGGACAGGAGCAGGGTGGGATTGGCAGGAATCCCCAAAGACACGCCACAGGGCTGCTGGAGAACACACCCTGGGCAGCTCTGGGATTAGATTTTATCTCATCATTATCGGGAATTGTTATCGTTGTTATTATTATTTTATAATTGTGTATATTTAGATATAAATAGACATTTGCATTATGTAATTGCTGTTATTATTTGTGTTTGTCTAGAACCCCTGGCAGAGGTGGGGGTGAGGACTCTCCGATCAGTGCTGGATTTGGCTGCTCAAGCCCTGCAGACCCCTGAGCTGCAGTGCCCCCCTCAGCCCCCAGGATCTCTGGGATGTTGGCCCAAACATCTGCCAGGCGGGGAACAGCCAATTAACTCGCTGTAATTAAGGCTGATCACGCGGTGATTGGAGCGGGACCCCGTGTGAAAAGGGCACAAAGAGTCTCCCATCACTCATTAATGTTGATAAAACACCGGAGCTCTTCGCTAAATGGATGTTCATCAGCGCTGCTCTGCCCAACTGCCGCACGAGGCGTTTTAATTAGTGCCTTAATGAAGGGGCAGAGACAATGGAGGGAAGGTTTGGGGTTAGGCAGTGAAAATTGGGCTGAGATCAGAGGTGAGATGGTTTCCATCCTGTTCCTCTGCCAAATGCAGGTGGAGAGGGCGGAGGTGACACTCCCTCCCTGTCCGTGTGCCGGATATTGTATAATAGATAACAGAAATAGGGGTTTATATAGATTGATGTTACATTGTGTTATAGTGTATCACATCATATTATATGTTATATTATTATGTTATGTCACATTATATTATATATTATATCATATATTATATCACATATTATATATAATATATCATGTGTTGTATTATATATTATGTTATACTATCTGTTATATTGTATTATATTGCATTATGTTGCATTGTATTGCAATATAATGTATTCTATTATAATAATTATATTATATTAATTATATTATATTATATTACATTATATTTTATTACATTATATTATATTATTATTATTCTATTGAGTATTTACTGCACTCTCGGCTTCTCTGTATTGATTTGCCGCCCCCGGTGCAGGGCCCAGATGTGGAAAAGTTTCCCGGGCAAGTTTCAAACGCTCCAGGTTGTTAAAAGCGGTGACATGAATGACAATTACGGTTTGTAAAGACCAATTGAGAAGTAAAACAGGAGGCGTTGATAGGGAAGACGTGTGCTAATGTTTTTATAAACAATTGAATTGGGCACCAGCGTGGCTGCAGAGCCCAGTTTGGCTCCTCAGGGGCTGCCCAAGGCTGAATTTTGGGGGAAAAGGACAAATTAAAGGGAAAATAAGTGATTTATCGGAATCAACTTGAATCCTCTGTCTCCTTTTCAGACATGAACCTCTGACATTCGTGGATTTTGCTGACAAAGGAAGGAAAATGGTTACTGGGGGTCATTTGGGGTTACTTGAGGCCATTTGAGGCTCTGATAGAGGTTTCTTGTGGTCATGGGGCCACTTGAATTTATTTGAGACCCTCATCGGGGTTAGTTAGGGTTCTTTGGGGTCTCTGAGTCCCTGGCAGGGCTGCCTGAGATGATTTGGGGTTCCTTGGACAGGAAGCCCCATTAGCCCAGAGTCCCCTTTGGACTTTGGTGTCCAGAACATCCAGGCAGGAACAGCAGGAACAGCAGGAGGACAGCTGGACACAGCTGGAACCATCACACTCAGGTGAAGCTCCATGAAACCCCGGCGATCTGGACAGAGATCAGATAAAAATCACAGATAAAAGCCCAGAGATCAGCTAAAGATCACAGGTAAAAGCCCAGAGATCTGGAGCTCTCAGCTGGAAGGAAAGGAGGGGACACCTCAGCTCTCAGTGGCCACAGACAAGGACCCTCCGTGAGAATTTGGGTTAATTTTTGCCTCACCTGGTGCGAGGAGCAGCCGTGGAGAAGTTGGGAGGAGTTGTTTCAAATGTCCCAGCTGGTTAAAAGCTGCCAGCAAAATGAGTCCAGGAGCAAAATGAGTCCAAAATGCTGCCTAAGTCCATGAGCCTGTCCTGCTTCATTCCTCTCACGGAATATTTCTCCAGATAAATCTATGGAGCTTGAAAGCTTTTCATCTCTGCAGCTTGTTAGGGATCTGGGTTTTAAAAACTAAAATAAGAATAGAAATCCCAGCTCTCTGCAGGGGTTTGTCCTAAGGCTGGCTGCCCGTAGGAACACATCTCTGCTTTCCTTTGCCTTCAGCCTGCTGAAACAGCTCCTGAATAAGTTTGTTCATCATCATCATCATTATTATTATTATTATGTTTTCAAATAATTTCTGGGAAGGGGGTTGTGGGCCTGGCCCAGATCTGTGTGTCTGTGACAGTGACTGTGCTTCCACCCCACGGGGGACAGTGATGGCTCATCCTTGGGGAAATGCCTCCAGGTTTGTTTGGAAAAGGTGGTTAAAAGCGCTAAAAAAATGCCTTCATTTTTAACTCTAAAAAAAATGAAAATAACTTTAAAAGAATTGTCTAAACCCCTTTGGCACCATCAATATTGAGGAGAGCCCGGGAAGGGATGGAGCTCCCAGCCCCCAGGGTTTTGTGTGCTCTGTGCTTTTTCAAACATGCACCCAAAGAATCCATTTCTGCAGGAAAGATTGGCCCACGTAATTACGTGTCCTCTGCACTGCCAGGCAATGTCTATTAAAATGTTTGAATGGAGGATTCTGCAGTAAATCCAGTTTTGAATTATTTTTCTTTACCTCCTGGAAAGCATAAAACCCCAGAAGTGAATAGAACAACCGAGAAGAGATAAAAAAATTCTCATCTTCTTTCTTTCAAATTGAAGCTTACCTCAGTTACACCAACGCAGCGTTTTACACTTCGGAAGGGTTTTGTGCTCATACTAAAACCTCATCAGTGGGGTTTAGTATTTAACTAATTCCATTTGCAGGAGTAAACCCCAGAGTCTTTCCTGGCGTGGTTTTCTTTGGAATATTTTCTGCTTGGGAGGCAGAGGGAACGCAGCAGCCAGCAAACCCTTACAGGTGATTTTATCACCCTCAGAGCTCTGACCAGAACATTTCCTTGCCTGCAGCCCATCCCTGAGAATCACAACTGCTGAAAGGCTGGAACATTCTGCCAGCTCTGGAATGGTTTGGGACCTTCAAGATTCCAGGGACACCTTCGCACTGGTCCCAGCCTGGCCTTGGGCACTTCCAGGGATCCAGGGGCAGCTCCAGCAAAGTCTGTCTCACCTGGATTTGTGACATTTGTGACATCCCACCAGATGTCACTGCCAGCTGGGGATGCCATGGGCCCTCACATTGCCCATCCTGCTGCAGTCACACCTCTGAGAAGGGATAGAAAACTTACACAGTTGTTTATTGCTTTCACTCAGCTTTTTTTTTCTTTTTTGGAGTGGATGCTTTGCTTTTGACATAATGGCATAAACGTCAAAAAGAGCCAACCCAAACGTACATAAATCAGAATTTAAGATGGGTAAGTGAGCAGTGTGCATCTCCCTGCACCTGCCAGGGCTGTTGGTGAACTTACAGTGACCACAAATGAGCTGTTACCCACCTGCTCCCCCACCTTCCCCAAAAATCCCTGAGGGGACGAAGTGCTGCGGTTCCCTGAGTCTCAAGTTCCCCTTTTGGACTCAATCAGCTCCCCCAGTGCTGGATCACCCAAGAGGAGTTTCTGATGAGGCACCAACCTACAGCTGCCCCCTGGGTCAGGTTTTACCTGCTGGGGTGTGCTGGGGCAGGGTTTGCCCGTGGAAATGCCCTGCACCTGCAGAAGTCCTGCACAGCACCCCCAGAGTGGGGCTGCTGCTCATCCCCTCAGTCCTGAACAAATGTTTCCCTTGTCCTTGAGATCTTCCCGTTAAATCCAGCCTTGTCTCCTGCAGAGAGCAAGCCTGACCTTTCCCACTGAATTAAGAGCCAATTTATTACATATTTTAAATTCATAATGAGATCAGAAGGGATAATGCTCAGATGACCTGGAGATCAGCCCAAGACACGGGAGATAATTGTTTCCTTAATTGCCACGCCTGAATTAAATGACTGGTGCAGTGTGTGTGCCCAGACAGAGGAGCCAGGAGGTGTCAGAGCTCCGGCAGCTCCTGCTGGAGCAGGGGGCTCAGCCTGTGACACCCCTGTCCCTCTGCCACCTGTGCCAGGGCCACCCAACCCAGGCAGGGTCACCCAGCCCAGGCAGGGCCACCAAACCCAGGCAGGGTCACCAAACCCTCCAGTCCCCAGGGCTGGGAAATGAGTTTTAGCCAGACCTTGGCCAGGGTGCCACAGAGGCCAGGAGAGGAGCTGAGAGAAGGGCCAGAGGCTGCCCTGGGCAGGGACCTTCCACCACCCCAGAGCCATCCCCTGGGACACTGCCAGGGATCCAGGGACAGCCACAGCTGCTCTGGGCACTACCTCCTTAATTTAAAAAAACTCCATCAGTTCAAAACCCCTTCCCTCTGTGAGCTGTGCCCGTCCTGGGGCTGCCACTGCACCTCGTGGGTGACAGGGACACCAAAGAGCCCCTCCCTGGGAGCCTTTGTCCCATCCAGCCCCGGCATGGAAAGGTGGATAAAGACATCAACGTGCTCCTTCCACTGCTTTTGATGCATTATTTATCCGTGGTTAAGGAACTGGGGCTGGTACAAACAGCAGCAAACGAGGGTGGCATTAATTTTAAAGAGCCTGTAATAGCTATCAGGTGGTTACAGGGTTTATCATAAATAACTGGACGGATTTGCTGAGTCCTCAAACCCGCACCAACAACTGATCACTGAATAAAAACATCCCGGTGAAGTGCAACTGCAAGTCATTAACCTGCATGTGAAAACCCATTTAAACCTGCTACGAGGGCCCAATTAAAGACAGAGAAGACGTAACAGCCTGTTGCTCCAGTTCCAGGATTGGTGATCCAAAAGAATGAAAAGGAATAATATTTTATCATTGAATATGATTGAGAACCTCTTGCATTTGCCAGTGCGAGGTGGGAGCACCCCCAGAACCTGTTACACATTCCCACCCCCTCAAATGAGGAGATTGTGTCTCTCAGGCAGCTGGGTAAACGTGCAGGAGCAGCGAATAACAGACCTGGAAGCTGAGTACAAAGGAGGGTTAATAGCAGGTAAATTAAAGGGTTTGTGGGAGGTTAATCGGGGGAAAAAAAACCCACTCAGATAATTCCCATTAAAAAAAAAAAAAATCCCAAAGCCTCTGGCTGGAAGTGCAGCTCCAGGAGAGGAAAATGGAATCAGAGCAGAAAACGAGATTGGGGGTTGTAAAGAGAGCAGAAATCTGCTGTAAATCAGATAAAGGTGCTGAGGGCCCCGGGAGACGCTCACTGCCCACGGAGAGGAAACGATTGCTTTGGAGGAGTTCCCAAAAACCCCACTGCACAACAGAAACCTCCCACAGGGCAGGTTCCTGCCCACCCAACCCTGCCCCTGGGCAGCTGGGAGGCTCCAGGAGCACCTTCAGCCACCTTCATGGTGACAGCTCCTCATTTTGGTCCGTCTGCATTTGCAATGTCAAGAGGGCAAAAAAAAAAAAAAAAAGATCTTTTTTCAACAGATTTGAGAGTTTTTTAGCCCAGGAAGTCCCTTGAGCCCCAGCTCTGCCCCCAGACACTCCCTTTGAACAAAAGCTGTGACCCCAGAGAGGAGCAGCTCCAGCCAAGCCCCAGCTCCTCCCTTCATCTGCCTGCATTATAAATAATTTCCATAGAAACTGGAAACATTCCCTAAACCAACAGAGGCTCCCTTATTCCCAGCAATTATCTTAAGGTCTGATTTGCATTTTAAAATGTCACCTGTATAAATTAGAACTGTTTACTGCTGGCACTGTCTCCATTCTGAGTCATCTGGCAATCGGCAGCTCCAGCCTGGCTTTGTTTGCTGCACACCACAGCATCCCCTGGAGCCTCTCTGGGGCTGCTCCTCTCTCACACGTGCCTGGCTCCTTCTCCAGCCTCTCCAACATTCCCCTTTTCCCCCTCAGCTCGCTCCTTGTGGCAGTGAAACTCTTCCAGAGCATCTCCGGGGCCCCGTTCTTCAGCTGCTGCTGCAGATCACACAGCTGCTCTCTCCTGAAGGGAGCCCGGGAAGAAGCTGCAGCTCTGATTTCCCAGCTCTGCTTTGCATTCTCCTGCATTCATTTATTAAAACTTGTAGTCATTTTTTGGGGTTTATAAATGATTTCTTTCTTTGTGGGTGGTTTTTTTTTTTTTTTTTTTTTTTCTCCTTACACTAAACTTCAAGGACAAGCAGAACATCTGCACATTTGAGGAGTTTGAAAACCCACTTTGATAACTCAGCAACAGGCTGTGCTCTGCAGGGCTCCTTGGCAAACTGGGGGGCTCCCAGTTCAGACTGGGACTGCTCTCCTGACCCACAGGGGAGGCCAGACCTGCACTCCAGGCCTTGGAATTGCAGGATCTGCTCCCCTGGATCGCCAGGTTGGATGATGGATTTCATTTCTCATCTCACTGAGCCTAGAAAACACTCCCAAGGCCCTCAGTGCAGCCTTGGAGCAATCCCCACACCGTCTTCTCCACCTCCTCCCCACCACCTCAAACTCAGGTCAGTGCAAGGCTCTGCAATCTGCCCTGCTCAGGGCAATATTCCCAATTTTACCTGGGGAAAACCAGACTCCAGCCGAGTGTTCCTGGGTCAGGTGGATGGGAACCAGCAGCAGCCATGAGGGGCACTTTTACAACATTTCTCCTCCCCCAAAAAAAGGCTTTCTAAAATGTTCCTCCAAGCCAGGAGAAGCTGGAAGGACACGTCCTGCCCACCTGCCACGACCTTCTGGTAATTACTCCTTAATCACAGTCCCCTGGTTCTCATTATAACAATTCCCAAGTTTTTCTTCAATTTTGATCCTAATTTTTTTTTTCCTCCTTCAGACAAATCCTGGCAGTTGAACCCGACTCCACTTGGGATTAGGAACTGAAAAGGAGCTGCAAAAAAAAATCACAGCTCCTGCCTGGAAATGACAAACTGAGAGAAGAAAGACGCTTCCCTTTGGCTGGGGAATATTTAAACTTTGAATTATTTTTAAATAAATAAATAAAGCAGAAACATTGAGAATCCAGAAAAAGCTTCCCCCAGGTCTGAGCCTCAGCATGGGGGACAAAACCTTCCCACTCTTTTCTCTCCTTTTCCATCTCCCCTCCCAGGTGAAGCACACGTGGACATCAGAGCCCCCACAAGGTGATGTCCTTCAGCATAATTGTCCAGGAAAATTGTTATTCTGAGGAAGTTTATGAAATTATCATCGTGTCCAACTTCCCTGTTCAGCTTAGAGATCAGTCTGGGTGAACTAATTCCATCTCCCTAATGATTAAATGCCTCATATTAATATAACCCTGAGCAGGCAAGTTCAAGCAGCCTGCCTCGCCTTCATTCCCTGCAATAATTAGATCTTGAGGATCATTTGTGCCTCCTTGGCTGCCTCTAAATCTGTTGTTTCTTAAAAAGAAAAAGAAAAGAAAAGAAGACGCTTTCCTGCACCTCCTGTTGCCATCTGTGCTAATGGCCAAAGCACGGCTCTGCCTCTGCCTTGGAAAACCAGGGATTTAAACACTGAAATCACTGGAAAAGCTGGAGGAGCCAGGCAGGGGGGCAGCTGGAGAGAATCCCTCAGGACACAGGCAGAAATCATGGAATTCCAGCTCCTTCCATGCCGTGACTAAAAATGTTTTGACCAGAGAGGGTGAAACACGAAAAGAGAACCTCTGGATTCTTCCAGCATTAAAAGCTCCTGCAGAGAATTCCCTGAATTTTTATCCCAGTGAATCCCTTGGGCAGGAGGAAGAAACAGCAAGAGCAGGAAGCAGAGCAGGAGCCTGGTTTATCCTGGAGAATTCTGGTTTATCCTGGTGAATTTGAGCCTGGTTTATCCCAGGAAACTCTGAGCCTGGTTTATCCTGGAGAACTCTGGTTTATCCTGGAGAACTCTGGTTTATCCTGGTGAATTTGAGCCTGGTTTATCCCAGAGAACTCTGAGCCTGGTTTCTCCCCTCCCTCCCAGCCCACGGGAGGCAGCACCAGCCACTGCCCACAACCTGCCAGGACCGAAATCAGGATGGGGCCCAAAATCCCGGGCCAGGGAGGGGCTGGAGGAGTCCACACCCAGCAAATCCCCCAAAAGGATTTGTGTTTTCCTGCAGCACATCTGGGATTGAGGTGTTGTGCCCCACTGGAGCCGCCCCAACCTTCCCAGCCCTGGGCTGGAACCATTTCTTCATCTACAGAGTTGGGTTTTTAGTATGGAAACAGGTGTAAGGTGTGTGAGACAGGAGCTTTTCAATAATAAACCCCCCCAAATGCCCGGAACAAACGGCTTTTGCTGCTGCTGCTGCACTCACTGTGCAGGCAGAGCTGCCCCTAATTAGATAATAGGAGGTTTCTTGGCTCACACCAGGCAGTTCAGAAGAAAGAGCCTCGTTATTGATGGGACAAACCACACAAAGCAACGGAGCAGAGTTTAATAAAGCAGAGAAGTATCAAAGGGAGAAAGGTTTTAATTCTTAATAAGTAGATCCATGGCTTTCATTAACCAGCGTTCAAAGGGGTGGGTTTTTGGTTTTTTTTTAGGGTTGCTTTTATTACCTAATTAATTAAAGCCTGACCAATAAGACAGATTAATCCAATGGAATTGCATCTTGTATTAATAGCAATACTAATTAATCACCGAGCTGAAGCATTCCTCTGCACCGAGGAGAAATCATCCCAGGGTGAATTTGGAGAGAAAGCCTGAAAGGAAAGGGGAAGGATGGGTGTGAGTTCCTCCCCCAAAATGGGATTTTGATGACAAAGTCCCATTTTGATTTTGACTTTGTCCAGCTGACAAAGTGCAGGAATAAATGCAAAATAATGAGTTAAATAAAGGTAAAATAATGAGTTAAATAAATGTAAAATACTGAGTTAAACATTTAAATGGCATTTCTGAGGTTTTAAATGTGTTTTGTAAACCCTTTCCACAGACCCATCCTTGCTCTGCCCCGTGTTCCATGTCCACATTCCCAGGACGAGGAGGCTGTGGGTAAACCAGGACTGAGACACAGGGAATTATCCCAAAATTTCCCCAAATCACCCCAAATCTCTGTGAGCTCCATTCACACACCAACAGCCTGAACTCCAGGGAGCCTCAGCTGGGACAGCAAACCTCCTCCCCTTCTCCTTAGCACACATTCCCAGCCAGGAAAAAAAAAGGGGGGAAAAATAGAAAGGGAAAAAAAGAAGGGAAAAGGGAGGGAAAAAAAAGGAAAATAAAGCAATGGAAAAAAAAACCCCAAACAACTCCAACTCTGTTGAATATCTGATTTTTCAGCCACCAAATTATGGCTAATTCTGCCTCCTCCTCTCCAGCAGCTCCCCCAGATCTGGGCTCTGCTGTGCTGCACTTGTCTGCAGGCAGGGAAGCAAAAGCAAAAGAGAAGGAATCATTTGTACATAAATATTAAAAAAAAACAAAACTGTGGCTCCCACATAATTTGTTTTCTCATTAAGCAGCGTCTGCGAGCACGGGGATATTTGATCTATTAAAAATGCTTATTTAAATACTCCTCCTAGAGTTAATTTTTTCCTCCTGAAGGCTGCTGTAAAAGAAAATCCATCTCCTCCGGAACAGAGGAGGGAGAAGAGCAGCGTTTTTTCAGGCCAGACTTTTGTATTCCGTGTGAAGTTCTGTGACAGGACCACGCTGCTGCCGCTGCTGTCACACCACCAGGATGGTGATTCATGGAGCTTTCCAAGAGCTGTGCATGTCAGCAGCGACTTGGCCCAAATGAACATGATAAATAATTAACAGAATGCAGATTGCCATTATTGGAAAGCCTCTGGGCTTTACCCAGTGAGAAAATTCAATTATTCAGAAGTATTAATAAACTGAAATATTCTTTTTTATTTTTTTTTCTCACTTAATTTGTCTGGATGTGGGGGTTTTCCTTCCCTAAATAAAAAAAAACAACTTTATTAAAAAATTTAAAATACATATTTAAATATATTTTATATTTTAAAATATTTTAGATTTCAAAATGTAGCGTTTCCTAAATAAAGCCCCTGACTTTCCCAGGGTGGCTGTTTGAGGAGCAGACCTTGCAAAACAGGAGGGACCAACTCTGGGGAAGGCAGCACAAAAATCACAGATCTTTGGGAGGAAAAAAAAAGGTGCTTTTTAGTAAAATCATCAGGGTGGGGACAAAGGGGACAAACGAGGCTGAGGAGACCCAGAGCACCTCACAGGGAACATTTCTGGGTGGCTTTTTTAAGTGGCTAAACCACAGCAGAGGTGATCAGTGGCACAAAATCCCCCCCAGAAGGCAGCTCCAAGGCCGGGCAGAGGTGAAGGTCTCTAGGAATCAGCAGTGCCGTGTCTCCTCTCCCTTTGCAGCTCTCCGGGTGGTGAGAATCCCGCATTTTCCCCGGGGAGATGTAAAAAGTGCCTTTTCCATCCCCGGAGCCGGCGAGGTTTCAGCCAAAGCACAAGGGAGGGCTCTGCTGGAGGCAAACTGGAGCTACAGCATCCCACGCCTCTGTCCTGCTCCAAACCGAGTTTTACTCCTGTGCATTCAGCTCTAAAAAAAGCCACTTTTCAATCACAGGTTTGGATTTTCAATCTTGTATCACAAGCGATTTCACTACGCGCCCCAATCTCGCAGGAAAGCAACAACAGCAGAGAGGCTTTTTGTGAGATAATCCTCAAATGTGGGCTGGAAAAGCTGCAGTGGGAGCATCAGTCCCAGGCCAGGGCTGCTCGACCCTCTGGGGGAGATAAGGCAGTGAGACAAGATAAGGAATGACAGGAAACTGCTGCTCAGGGCAGTGAGGAAATGTGCAGCCACAGGGAGAACATCAGAGCTGGGAAAAGATCAGCTTTTGGGGTGCTTGCCCAAAATCAGCATTTCAGCCCCTTTAGGCTCACTTTAGAATTGACACTTAGAAGTCTCAACGCTGCAAAAGTAAAGAAAGGCAAAGATCTCATCATCCAAACACTCAGAGGAAGTTTAAATCCACGGCAAAATTCCCATCTCTGACGTTCAACAGACATTTCCCCGGGACGTGGGATCCTGACACAGCAAAGGCCCTGCCAGCTCCAACAGCTCTGCACCACGACTGCAGAGCAGGACACAACACAAGAGAGAACGCCAGTCACAGGGAAAACAAATCCAGCGGGGAAAAGCAGCAAAAGAGAACCAATCAATCCAAGTGCTGGTCGGGCAGCTCATTTCCACATCCCTGTTCCCAAACCCAGCACGAGCTGCTCCCAGGCTGCTTATCCATGGGCTGGAGGGAGCCCAGCAAGGTTCTCGGGGCAGAATTCCCACCTGAACCAGGTTTTTCAGGGATTGATGGGACAAAGGATTGGGAATCCCAGCAGGGAGGTCAGGACCTGCTGATGAGACCAGGAACTGCCACACTTCACTCACCCCACAGCAATCCCTGCTCTCAGCTGCCCCCAAATCCTCCTGGAGAGAGAGGGGAATGGGGAGAAGAAAGAGCTCTGTTGTCTTGGGGTGGGTTTATTCCCCTGCAGGAAGAATAAATGGGATTCTCCCAGCCCTAACCAGATGGATTCCCAGTGTATAGAAGATGCAGGGAGATCTCCTACATGACAAACACACATCCAAGTAGTCAAACACACTATTTTTTAATGCAGATTTGCAAGCCAAGTGTTGAAAATTCAGGACATTTCATGTAAAGCACGTTTGGTCCTCTTCCAAGTTTCCCATCCCCAGTTAAATACTTCATGGATAAATAACAATTAAGCATACATGGCACTTTTAGTTAGGAAAACCTGATATTGCACATGATACCGAGAAATACAAGAGTCTGTTCCAGCAAGTGATTCCAGCACTGTTATCAGCTCCATTTGGATGCCACTGACTTGTACAAAAGCTCTCATTTTAGTGCATACCAGGTGCCCTGTCTTTACAGAGAAAAAAAACCTATCCAAGCAGTTTTAGAACAAAGAGGAAGAAAAAAATTGGCTCCTGAAGGAACACGGAGTCTTTTATCAGCAGCCTCCGTGAGGATAAAGAACATTTCTATGGGAAGATGACTGTGACATCACCAGGCAACAGAAATTCCAAAGCAATTCCCAAGGGCAGCAATTCCTGTCTGGGCTGCTCCCCTTCTCAGCCACCTTCCCCTATTCCTGCCAATCCCAAGGAAAACACAATGGCAAAACTGTTGTGCAACTTCCTCACAGCCGTGGAATTCTCTCTGGGAAGCTCTGGAATGGATTCTGTGCACAGCCCTGGGCTGGGACCCTCCCCTGGCTTCAGGAGTTCACAAGGCACAAACACAGAGTGGCCAGTGTCACACTGAGGGAGCTGAACTGGGACAAACCTGGAGCAGGAGAAGCCACCGCTACACTCGGGCTGTGTCTGTCCTGGTGTCCTGTCCATCCCCAAATCCTGCTCATCCCAGAATCTTGTTCATCCTGGAGTCCTGCCCACCCTGGCACTGCCACTGCATGAGTTCACACAGCCCCAGCTGTTCTGGGCTCCCACCCCAGCACTTCTCATGAGCCTCTCACTTCTTCCTGAGCCCACCCGGCCCAGGAGCAGCACTGCAGAGGCCAGGCCTCCCTGCCCCTGGGTGTCCCCTGCCTGTGTCCATCCTCCTGCCCTCCTCACCCTGCTCTGGCTGGAGGCACAGCCTGAACCTCTCCTGACACCTCTCTGCATCACAGCACCTTGAATTGCTGTTCTCCTCTCACCAGACAGCTCACACACCCCAGGAATACCCTGGGCAAAGCCAATCCTACAGGAGCTGGAATCAGCAGCTGCCTCAGGCACCAAGGCAACCCATTCTCCTGCAATATTTTGGGAGATTTTAACCTATTTCCCTCTCCCCCCTCCAACCCTTCACCCCTTCAAACACACACAATAAAACTAAAAAGACTTGATGGGGTTTTTTTTTGCCTGAATACAAGATTCAGCTATCATGGATCAGAAGATTCTACAACAAAGTCCCTGAGATGCATCTGCACATTAAAAGATTCCAACAATAACCTCTCCAGCACAAACTTCATATTTATTAGAAATGTTTTGAGTTCCAACACGTGGTTTATGAAAACCAATGTTGTTGTAAAAAGGTGAAAATACAGCAGATCAAGTGCCCTTGTATTTATGCCTCAATTTAAAAGTCATTAACCCAAAAATAACATTCTACTACTTCAACTGTTGTTAAAAGTATATAAGCAACAGGGAACCACTGGAAAAAAAACAAAACCAACTTGTTCTATTTAAAATAATTGTTTTGGCCTCAGTTTGTTGTCATCCCCCAAGCCCTTAACTGCTTTCTTCCTGAAAGTTCATAGACATTCTTCCAGCATCTTAAAAAAGCAAACAAACATCTCTTTTTAAGTGACTTTGGGTTCCACTGTATTTTGCAACCAGCTTGTCAAAAAATACTTTTCCATCTTCCCAAGGAAGCTCAGTTTTCCCTGCTAGTGAAGAGAACTTAAGGCACTAACACATGAATCCTGTCAGGAATGTGAAATAGTTTGTTCTTCATGTACTATGACACCAGTTCTTAGCAGCATCTCTCCTGAAAAGGCACTAAAACATGGCAAACAAGGAAACTTTGGGAACTTCTGCCCGAGTGGCTTTGCAATTCCCCCTTCCCTCCCCTCCATCCCCTTCCAAAAAGGCACCTGGATTGGTTTGATCACTGGTTCCTGCAGCCACAGGCTCTCACAACCCTGCAGGTTCTATCAGCTGTGAGTAGGAGGGATGTCACACTCTACCAACAGCTCTTACACCACCAGGAATTCTCTTTCCAAGAGCACACAGAGCAGTTTTGTTCAGCAAACCCAGTGGGTTCCTACCTGAGTAGACCTTAAGGTTGTGTATTGCTAGTCAGAAAAATTCAATAATTCGACTCGGTGTAAAAAAATTGCACTTCCCCACTCCTTGCCCAAGCCCCGAGCTCATTTCAAATGAAATAGCAGACCCTGCTCTAGAGGGGCATTTGTAACACAGCTACAAAGAGGTAGCTAAGTGGCACAGGCCAATTTGCCTTCTTTTCCTTTTGAAATATATTCAGCCTTCATTTGCAACAACGTTTTTGAGAGGAAGTCTTGAAGCAAGAGCTGTCTGTTCAGGTGGCACAGGAGGTTAGCCCAGCTCAGAGGACTGAGCTCCATGTCCTTTGTGTCCCCACAGGGGCCACCTGGGGGGCTCAGCCTGTGCAGGGAGCAGCTGGAGGGGGAGGAATGTCTGCAGAGGAATGCCAAGCTCCTCTGGAGTCTCCCTGCAGAGCCCCTCAGATCAGTCCCACCATTCTGTCGATCTGTCTCATGTAGTTGCTCTTCAGGGGCAGCAGGTACCTCCTCTCATCAGGGACTCTGTTACACTGTGGAGAAAATGAAAACCTTTTTAAAAACTCAAATCCAAACCCAGGCGAGGCCATCCCCTCTGCAACCCTTTGAGATCCTCCCAGTACAGAAAACTGTACCAAACAACACTTTTTACTCCAACATTCCCTTGTTCCTTGCAGACTTCCAGCACAAATCCCATAAATGAGCAGCAAGTGTTTCCTCAGTGCAGGCTGCAGCTTCCAAACACACAGCACAGCTTGTTGTGCAACTGAGATTTCCTTCACTATGACAACTGTGAATGTCTAAAATAATGCTCTTTTCCTGGAGCTTTGTGGGGAGGAGGGAAGGAACCACACCAGAACTTACCAGCAGAGATTTTAAAAACATTGTCCTTAACTGCTCTAGTGGAAGGTGTCCCTGCCCATGGGGGTGGAGTGAGATACCTTTAAGGTCCTTTCAGCTGGAACCATTCTGTGATTCTGTGGTTAAAACCAGACCTGCTCTGGTTGGTGATGGGCACTGGAGCCACAGCTCTGGGCTCAGCTGAGGCCTTGCTAAGGAAAGTCCCTTTACACCCCCAAAACCACACTGAGGAACACCAAGCTTGGTTTAGAGGACCCTCTGCCTCTCCCTTTGCCCCTGACAGCAACACTGGAGGGTTTTAAGGGCAAAGCAAAGGGGAAGGGAAAAATAACTGGGAGTAAATTAACAAAGAACAAAAAAAAAAAAAAAAAAATGCAGCAGAACACTTGAAAGGGGACAGGTTTCACCTTCACCAGAATCCCTGACATGATCCCACTGATGCTGCTGCTCAATGAAGGTTTCACAGGAGCTTCTCAGGCATTTAACATTCCTAAGGGAAACCCTCTCCAGCACCACTTCCAAAGGGTTCTGCTTGTCCACATTTAACATCTTTAAAGGAAACCCTCTCCAGCACCACTTCCAAAGGGCTCTGCCTGTCCTGCCTGCCCATCTCCCTCCCCCAGGCAGGAGCAGCCCGTGCTTTCCTTACGTTGGAGCTGAAGTTGGCTGCCTTGAGCTCGGTGGGTTTGGATCTTTGGGCACTGTCCTCCTCCCCAGGGAGGATGTCCTCCCACAGCGAGTTCCGGAATCGCTCGTCCACAGACACCACGTGGCCCTCAGTAGTAAACATGAACTTATTGCCAGATTTGTGCACTGGATTCTCTTCATCAAACAACTGAAGGAGAGATGGGAGAGACAGTCATTGGAGTGTGCCACATCCTTCACCTCCCAGGAACAAGGAGCTGGGAACAGTTACTCACGCTTTGAAGGGTCACACAAAAATTACCTTTTAGTGCTAAATAATGCTGGAGCAAATGGAAATGAATAGTCTTAATGCAAGGGATGGAGCTGAGCAGTTAGGAGAGCAGAATAAAAACTTCTCCCACAACTTAAAATGCCCTTGTTTTTCTAAGCTGCTCTGTGAGGCATTTCTAGGCTGGCATCCACTCAGTCACAGATTTATTTGGTTTTCTGCTCTAAAGGAGATTGAGAACAGGGGCTCAGGCAATGTCAGCCCAGAAGCTTTCTCCTGTGAGTGCCAAAGCCCAGCAGCAGAGGCTGCTCCAGGCACGAGGGCTGCAAGCAGCAGTTAGCTCAGAGCTGAGCAGCAGCTCCCTCCAGTCCTGCTCCTTCTCCTTTCCAGCCTCTTCCCAAAGATCTGCAGCTCTCCAGGTCCAGGAACCACTCCTGGGCACCTGCCCCACCTCAGAGATTGGGCTGAGGTCAAAGAAGAGGAGCTCGGCCTGAATCACCCCCATCTACAAACCCCAGAGCCCAGCAGCTCGTCATTAACGATGCCCCACCTCCAACCCAGCTTCTAATTAATAACCTCCTGCCCCCTCCTGGGCCATTTCTGTGCCCAGTGTCTTGGCAGTGAGGAGCCCCCACGTACCAGGTACAAATATTTACAGGTTTCACTGAGGAAAAAGCTCTCCATCCGATCCTCCTTGGTCTTCTCCACCACGTGGTGCAACGTGGCGTAGCCACACCTGCAACATTGGACATTGGCCTGGGGTCAGCTCCAGCTGTGCTGCCCCCACAGGGCTCCCCAGAGACCCCTTCACTCCAGAGCACTCCACTGCCAGGGGTGAAGGTCAAATGGAACAATGTGGAGTGCAAGCACTCACTGGTTATTGGTGCTGAGGGGTCTGTGATCACCTGGACCCCACTCAGGTGATCAGCAAGGTCTGATCAATCACCTGAACAGCAAGGTCTGACCTGGCCAATCGTTACATATCTGTCTAGAAAATGAGTCAATTCATAACAAGGAATCAAAATTCATTGTCTTCTCCCTGAGCCTTGCAAGAAGCTCAGGAGCTCAGTATTAAAGTCAGGATTCAGTGCTGCTGTCTTGAACTGGAAGCTGATATCCAGCAGCATCTGGCTTAGGGGCCATCCCTCAGCTCAGCTGAACACCACGAGGTGAGAAATCATCTTGCAGGATCCCTAGGAAAAATCCCAGCTACTACTTCCAGCAGTTTCTAGCAGCTGATGATCAACAACACATCTGGAAAGGCAGTGATAAAATGCCTAAGGTATAAAGTTGCCACTGGACTATAATTTCATTTTCAGATGGGAAAGAAAGAAGTGCTCAATAAACAAATAAACCATCACTTGTGGCTTTCAAGGAGGGCTGGGTTTTCTGGTTTACCTACATGTGGCAGACTGGATTCTAGATAATATTTGTATAATAAAATGTAGGTATATAGCACTGAGAGAAGAAAAGAACATTGAAGACTGACTTTGCTTTTGTATATTTTTCCAAACTCTGCAGAATATCCATTCCCACATGAAGGTAAAACGGGTTCTTTGTGGCCTAAATAAGGAAGACAGACAAGAGTTAGAGTCAGCAGTTTTGAAATCTTTGTAAAAATAACACAACAAAGGCCTATTGGTACCAGAGTCTTGTGTATCACAGCAAACTTATCTTTATAGGAGCATGACTTGGATTAGCCAGTGCAAGCTTCTCACATTTGCTTTAGTGCAAATCCTAGAAAACCTGCAGTAAATCCAAACTCTCTGATCCCTTCCTGGTAGGCAGACAGTTATTTCAGTTTACTGTATCTGTGCCTGGACAGTACTGCAAGGAAAGCTGTTACATTTCCTTTCAAAAAATTTGGTTGAGTAGTCACAGGTCTCTCTCTGCCTTGTAAAAATCTGCCAGCAGCTTTTAGAAAAGGTTGTTTAGTGTTGTTCTTTGCCTGCCTTATAAAAAAGGCTATCTTTGAAGCAAACAGCAACATTGCACAACAGTGCAGTGCCTGCCCAGAGACCTCCATGTGACAACAGACAGCTCCAGGGCTCTGCCAAACTCCAGCTGGCCACAGGTCAGGGGGGAAAAGGGACTTTCTGAACAAAAGCAGTTTGGCCAAGCCATGATGTGCACCTCAGAGAAATCAAGTACCTGATAAAGAAGATATGTGGACTCCACCAGCTCTGGCCTCAGTGGGTAGAAGGGAACATCTGGGGCCTGCAGCTGCCAGTTGTACCTCTCTGGGAGGGCTCCATAGCGTTTCCATATGGCATAATAGAAGGCATGGAGACAAATGGCATCTTCCACATCTCCTATCAACACCTGGGCACCAGAGCAGCCAGAGACAAACACACACTTAGAGCTGCAAGCCAGCAAAGAGGACAGTGTGGCATCTAATACGACTCATCTCCCATAAAACACCCAGAAAATAACCCCCAGGAAGTAGCAATGTATTCATTCTGTGCAGTAAAAGCTTCAGCAGAGCCTCACAGCTCAGAATACAAACTCTGAGGTTAAAAGAGGGAAGCTGAAAGTCTCTGAGGTCTCTCAGAGAGCAGGCCAGGCCTCCCCACAGTGCTGTGTTAATGCAGAGCTGAACTGAACTCTTATCAGAGCAGCAAACCCACAGGTGGGAGCTCAGCTCAGAGCTCCATTCCCAGGCCAGGATGAGGATGGGCCTTTCTGCGTGGCCTGGAGCAGAGGGAGAGCTGACCTGCAGTCCAGGGAAGAAGGCCTGCAGAGAGTCAATCCAGGTGTTCATCAGCTGGCCCGTGTACATGTTCACGTTGACGTACAGGGGAGGGTCACCTTCTCCTTCATTGCAGGCCTCCCGACTGCCAGGGAACAAGAGCAACATGGAAGTGCTCTGACAGGGGACAGCACAGCACACTGCCACCAGCAAAGGCAGGCAGCCACTGCTCTGCTGGGCTGGGCTCCTCGGGGAAGGAACCCAAACGCCAGTCGTGCTCTCAGAGGAGTTAATTCGTAAAGGGATGGAGCTTATCTTAGAGCTCTGCCAAAAAAGTCATGCTAGGCAAGATCAGGCTTTCAGAAGAACAAAGCAGCCAATTTAATACATTTCTTTTGCACTGCCAGACTTTTCTCAGCCTTAACGTTTATAAATGGGGCAGGAACCAGTTTGGCTTCTCTGCATCTGATCAGTTTCTGAGGGATGAGGAGACTACCATGGAAATGAGATTTTGTTCTTATAGTAACAAGGAGAACAGATTTGCTAGAGCATGACACAAAGCACTATAAACAGCTGTGTCTCAGATCTTGCAGGAGGATTCACTGCTCAGGGAATTGCTGCTGACATGAATCACATACCCTCGCCTCAGGTGGTTCTGGATGTTCTGATAAGCAGCGTTGAACATCTCCAGGTCTTCCTTTTCCCCAAAGAGGATGTAGGACTTCAGCAGGTACTCATAGAAGGAATCTGAGCCTGCTCCCAGTCCACTCTGCTTCCCAACCCAGTGACCAGTCTGGATGTTCACAACGTTTCCTATCAGAACAAACAAAAAGTTTAGTCTGAGGCTGCAGAGAAAAACAACCCAGTCAAGACTTGGGAATATTACACGTTCAGAAATTCCCGAGGAGGAGGGATCAAAGATTAACATCAGATGAAGTGTTACAATGGTGCACTCATCTGAGGAACACCCACACACATGCAGTTATTTTAAGTACTTTTAGTCATCTGCCAATCTGAATTATATTGATTGGGACACAAATCAGGGCCTTTAGCTCCATTCCCCGGTTTTGTGAAAAACTCAGTTTGAAAACCTGTGCCCTGAGGAGTCTTTCAGAGACTCCATCTTTCTTACAAAACCCCAAAGTGCCATTTGCTCCACACAACCCCTGGGCACACCAGGAGAAGGAGAGACTGAACAGCTACAGGGGGAGCAGAAGGACAAAGGTGAGGAGGACACATGATGGCACAGGCCGAGGCAGGCTGACACAGCAGCCCCCAGACATTACCCAGCAGTCCAGTGTTATTGCTCCTGAGGCTCCACAGGGCCTTCACAGCTCTCCTGGCCACCCACTCGAAGGTGGAATCACCAAGCAGCCTGCTGAGGATCCCAAACTCCACCAGCAAGGATCCAGCTCCTGCCGTGCAGGTCTCATTGTGGCTGTCTGGAGGAACCCCCTTCTTCAGGTTCACCTGTGAACAGGGACAGTGCCAACAGGGGCTGCACTCAGCCAGCTGTGCTCACAGTGCACCCTCACCTCCAGGAACAAGTCTTCGGGGTGATTTTAGCACCCTCACCTCCAGGAACAAGCCTTCTGGGTGGTTTTGGTACCCTCACCTTTAGGAACAAGCCTTTTGGGTAGTTTTGGCACCATGTGCAGCATGGAATGTGCCCACAGACACAAAACCAGCACGTTGCTGCTTGGAAAGCTTTCCTGTGGAATTCCTGACATTCTTCTTCTAGCTTTATAGCATCATGCTTAAAGTGGGCAAGCCTCATTTTTCTCTTACATTTGCTAAACCCTTGCAAACTTCACTTTTTCATGCTTTCCACTAAACATTCAGGCCCTTTTCCTTCTCTGCTGCCCCTCAGCTTGTGCTGTTGAAACCAAGAGCTTCCTCAGTGGATGCTCCTCCCCTTCCTCATGGAACACAAGGCTGAAGGGAAGTTACACCACCCTCAACTGCTTTACCAGGCCCTGAACAGAAGTGAAAATTCACATTTCTACAGCCTGGCAGGTCTGGAGGAAAAGCAGTGCTGCTGTCTCCAGAAATTAAGAGCAGCCAGGCAAGTGCTAATTATAGTTTTGCAGTTTAGGATTGTTCCAGTAGTGGTGACATCCTTCTCCTTGCCAATGCATCTGCTTAAAACAAGAGGCTGCAGCATCCAAGAATCCCAGAGTATCGAGTACCCACTTCAGGCAAATTATAAATTCCAAGCCCAGTATGATAAATATTTCAGAAGAGTTTTATTCTAATATAATTGTTTTAGCAGCAAGTCACCAATAGAGCCACTTTCCTCAGCTATTTGCCTTTATATATCCCCTGTTCAGGACAGTATTGTTTGCTGCTGTGTGACACAGGGCAGGCAATGCTGCAGCCAAACAGCACAGAAACAAATGACTCCTGACCCACGGGGAGCAACAAACACAGGGAAAAATCAGCCCAGGGAAAACATTCACTAAACAGAAGCAGCAACTTGTATCACCAAAACTTAGGGCAGTGTAAGCTAGAGCAGGCTCAATAACCCAAGTGCACATCAAAGGGCACAGAATTTCAGCTGCAGGACTGTGAAGGACTGCTCTGAGGCTGTGCACTCACCCGAGGATAGGGAATGCCAGTTTTGGTGTTCTCAAAGGCTGGCAGCAGCCTCACTGCCAGGTCATGAGCCAAGTGCAGCAGCTCATTGTCATAATCCTTAATGGTCATGTCCCCAAAGGGCTGCTTGGTGTCAGTGATGATGATGTGGGCAGACAGCAGGCTTCCCAAAACCCTGGGAGAAAAGGAAAATCCAGGTGTTCAGTCTGTTCTGAACCTCATTCTTAGCTAAACACCTTACTGGTGTCATGTCTGACAGATTTATTACTTTGTGCTCCTTACAGGCACCACACAAAATGAGCTGGTTTTCCCCCACCAGTAGTGAACACATGTAGAAGTCGTGCTGTTGTCAGCCACAGTATCCCAAAACCTGGCTCTGGAGAATTTCCCTAACCCAGGAATTCTTGTAACAGGTGTGTTCAGGAGTGAAGACCTCCCTGTCCCTGCAAATGGCAGGAAGGCTGTTACATAAACTCTGTACTCAGAAAAAAGAAAGCCTAGGCAAGTGAAGTGGGAATGAACACTGCTTGAGACACTCAGAAAAATGAAACCCTTTAAAAATCAGACAGTATCTAAACCCATTTCCACGACAGAAGAGCCTTTTTCATCTAAAATGGAAGTGAAAGTGAGCAGAAGTCCAGAAAACAAAAACAACCCAGGGAAAAGCTGTCCCAGGGTTGTTTGCTGGGCACAGATCTGAGTCTCTGCTGCAAGAGCAACAGCAGAAAAGCAGAGGCTGCAAGCACAGAGCCAGCCAGTGTCTCGCTGCTCCAGGTCACATGGGGCTGATTAAAATTGTTTCCAATATGAAAGGCTGGAGCATTTTCATAGAAGATTTAAGAAACAGCTTACTTGAGGAACAATTTAGGGAATAAAGCCTGCCAAAGACCTCCTAATCAACGATTTCACTTTGAATCACACACACCAAGTCTTTGACCTTGTTATTGCTTTAAAGACAGAAACTCAGCACCACATACCTGATTGTTGCCTCAAAAACTTGCACTGTCGAGTCTTTGTCAAATGAAACTGTGTCAATCACCAACTTCACTGCCTTCTGGAATTCTGAGGAGTTCCCCATTACCTTTTAAAGAAGAACAAAGCTAGTTTGTACCACTGTTGCTTCAGGAGAGGGTTGGGGAAGAGAATGGCAAGTTCCCATCTTAGCCCTGCAGTCAGATTTAGCACACTGAGTGTTCAAACTGCCTGAACTATCTGTTCAAGAGTTAAGTTTAAAACATAACCCAACTTGCAGAACAATGAAGTTTGATTTAATGTTTATTTGACCGAAGACCAGTCCAGCCTTTCAGGTTCCTGACCCAACACTGAGCATCCAGAGTTCCCTTGTGCCTGCTTCCTACAGGTCTGACCTAGGAACTGAATCCACTGCAGCCAGAGACAGATGTAAAACCAGCCTGAGCTTTAGGGGAGCAGCAACGTGGAAGGAAAACAGGTTCCTGCTTGCCTGAGCTCATGAAAAGGCTGGGACATACCTAAATTTTTAACCTAAGCACCAGGTGCCAGCTGTCCCCACTACCCAGAGCCAGGGGGGAAGCACCATGTGTTTGATCTGAGCAATGAGGAGCAGAACAGGCTTCCCTCATGCAGCAGCTTCTGAAACACGAGAGATTTCAGCAAGCAGAACCTTTACATTTGAGAAAAGAAGTTAAGACTGCCCTGCTGGTGATGGAGGACAGGAAGGCACCGTTATCAGCCACAGATCTCAAACTTCTCTGCCAATAAAACCCAACATTTCCCTCACTTCTGCTTTCGGTTCTGCTCAAAGCTGCCCTGCCCAAGCAGCTCCTCACCACTGCTGCAGTCCCAGGGTGGAATGGGAAGGGGCTGATATCCCAAAGAGCCCAAACCACTTTCTGCACCAGAGGAGATGCACATCCTCTCTGGCTCCAGCACATCAGTGAGCCCTGACACTCCAGGAGGCACAAAACCTGCCCTGGCTGCACAGATGGGAATAAAGAAACCTGCTGGGGTCACTGCAAATGCCCAGGCAGGGAGCTTCATGACCCCACACCCTGGTACTAACACAAACATGAGCTGCTCCTCACATTGCTTCCCACTTTTATCAGAAATGCAGGTGAGAAGCAGCTTCATGGGTTTTCCCCTCCTTCCTTTCACCACTCTTCACACAGATCTGTGTGTCAGTCAGGCCCTCTCTGCCAAGTGAAACAACCAGAGCTCTTCCAGCTATTGTGCACACAATGAACCCTCCTCCTGACGGACCTTTCAGCAGCTCACAGCAGCTCCAGCTCAAACCCACCCATCCTGAGCACCAGAGTGACGGCACAGCCCAAAGACATCTCGTCTGAACCTCGGGGAGGAGCTCCAAAATTTCCACTGCCTCTTCTGGAAATCTCTGCTGACATCCCCAACTACTCTCATTCTGTCACCCCCATGTGACACCGTTGGTTTGTGATCCAGCTGTTAGCTCATGATCCAGCTGTTTGCACCAGCTGGGCAAGCCTTGGGGAGGCCCCTCAAACCAGGGCAGTCCCAGGGTGGCCAGGGCAGGTCCCAGGGTGACCAAGACACTGTCCCCACGCCAAGGACTCACCGCCAGCGTGTCCAGCGCGTCGATCAGCGTCAGGGAGTAGTTCCCCAGCACATCATTGATGTTCAGGTTGGAGCTGGAAGGGCAGAATCACAGAATTGTTAAGGCTGGAAGAGATCTGTGCAGATTATCCAGTCCAACCTCCTGTTCAGGCAGGGTCACCTGGAGCAGGTGACACAGGAAGTGTCCAAGTACATTTGCAATGTCCCCAACTCCTTGGGCAGCCGTTCCAGAGCTCTGCCCCACTATGGAAAGCAGTTAATTCCAGTAGCTGAAGGGAGACTACAAGAAATATGGAGAAGGGCTGGAGTGACAGGACAAGAGGAAATGGGTTCAAACTCAAGGGGAATAGGTTGACATTTGATATTAACAGGAAATTGTTCCCTGGCAGGGTGGGGAACCTGGCACAGGGTGCCCAGAGCAGCTGTGGCTGCCCCTGGATCCCTGGCAGTGCCCAAGGCCAGGCTGGACACTGGGGCTGGAGCACCTGGGGCAGTGGGAGGTGTCCCTGGGACAGTGGGAGGTGTCCCTGCCATAGCACGGGTGGCGCTGGGTGGACTTTACGCTCCCTCCCAACCCAACTCATTCCACGATTCGTGCGGAGTTAGAACTTGTATTTTACCCTATGGCCATTCCCAAGTGTCCCGTGGCCGGGCAGCGCCGGGAGGAGGCTGGGCCCAGCCTGAGCCCCGGGGAGACACACCCGGACCCATGCCAGCCCCGCGCCCGTGCCCACCCGGCCCCGGCAGCCCTTCCCTTTCCCGGTCCTCCCAGCCCTTCCCGGTCCCTCCCAGACGTTCCCGATCCCCCCAGGCATTCCTCCCGGTCCCCTCAGGCATTCCCGGTCCCCTCAGCCGTTCCCGGTCCCCTAGGCCATTCCCGGTCCCCTCAGGCATTCCCGGTCCCCTAGGCCATTCCCGGTCCCCTCAGGCATTCCCGGTCCCCTAGGCCATTCCCGGTCCCCGCAGCCATTCCCAGTCCCCTAGGCCATTCCCGGTCCCCGCAGCCGCTCCCGGTCCCCGCAGCCGTTCCCGGTCCCCGCAGCCATTCCCAGTCCCCCCAGCCATTCCCGGTCCCCTCAGGCATTCCCAGTCCCCCCAGCCGCTCCCGGTCCCCGCAGCCATTCCCAGTCCCCTCAGCCATTCCCGGTCCCCTAGGCCATTCCCGGTCCCCGCAGCCATTCCCAGTCCCCGCAGCCATTCCCGGTCCCCGCAGCCATTCCCGGTCCCCGCAGCCGTCCCCGGCCCGGCCCCGCTCCCCGGCCGCACTCACGGGTCGCGGCGGTCGGGCCCGCGGCCTCGGCAGTGCAGCGGGTCGAGCTCGTCTCTGGGGAAGGCGTGCTCCATGTAGCTGTCGTAGCCGAACACGAACATGCCCCGGGCCGCGTCCCGCAGCCGCGCCCGCAGCTGGGGCGGGAAGGCGCCGCTGTAGCGCCGCTCGTACTCATCGCCGCCCGCCGCCGCGCCCCACAGCCGGGCCCCGCGCCCCGCAGCGCCCACGGGCGGGCCGGGCAGCGCGGGCGGCCGCGGGCCGGGGCAGGGCAGGCGCGGGTGCAGGCAGAGCCCGCGGGCCAGCGCGGGCAGCAGCGCCAGCAGCGCCTGCAGCCCGAGCCGCAGCAGCAGCAGCCCCAGCACCACCGACCGCCATCGCATGGCCGCCCGCGCATAGCGCAGCGGCGCCGCCCGCGCCGCGCCGCGGCCCCTTTAAGAGCGGAAGGGAATCTGGCGTTGGGAGCGGCGCAAGGCCCGCCTCTGCCGCGCTGCTATTGGTGGAGCCGGCAGCGGCCGCCGCCCATAGGACGAGCCGCGTGTCACTCCAGGGCAGCGCCCGGCGGCGTTAAAGGGGAGGCACGGAGCGGGGCTGTCGTGGCACGGCCCGCGGCCGCCGCTCCGCCCGGGCGCAGGGCCGGGGCGGGGCCGGGCGATGGGCCCTGCCCCGGTGCCGGGCCCTGCCCCGCGGTCACAGCCAGCCCCGGAGCGCCCCGGGCCGCGGCACGGCCGCTGCGGAGCTGGGGAAGGCCCCGGGGTGCCGGTGAGGGGCCGGGCGATGGGCCCTGCCCCGGTGCCGGGCCCTGCCCCGCGGTCACAGCCAGCCCCGGAGCGCCCCGGGCCGCGGCACGGCGGCTGCGGAGCTGGGGAAGGCCCCGGGGTGCCGGTGAGGGGCCGGGCGATGGGCCCTGCCCCGGTGCCGGGCCCTGCCCCGCGGTCACAGCCAGCCCCGGAGCGCCCCGGGCCGCGGCACGGCCGCTGCGGAGCTGGGGAAGGCCCCGGGGTGCCGGTGACAGCGGCAGGAATTCCTCCATGGAAAGGCTGCTCACGCCTTGGAACCGCCCAGGGAGGGTTGGAGTGCCCACGGAAGAAGGGACAAGGTGACCGGGCACAGCTTGGCCGCGGTGAGCCTGGGGGGCTTTTCCTCGGTGCTCGGGGATTGTGTGACACGTGTGACCGCGGCTCCGGCAGCCCAGGCCGGGGCTGGCACCCCCAGCCCCTCGGGGGCCACGGAACACGGCGGGAGGACGCCGAGCATCGGGGAGCAGGAGATGGACACGGGGATTTCCATCCCGCAGTCACTGCACAACGACGTGGCCAACACAGCATCGGTGTGAGCGCAGCACCGACCCCGCGGGCCACCTCCGGGCCACCTCCGGGCCACCTCAGCTGCAGAAACAGAAGAGCTGACAAATGCCAGGTGTGCATGTGAAAGTGAACGCGCTCCGGCAGTACTGGTAAAACCAAACCTCTTGAAGATAAGCAAAAGAAGAGAAAGAAAGCGCAGCTGGGGGAGGTAAAGAGGAAAGCCAGCTCCGAGCTATTAGCTGCTGTTACCCCAGCAGCATGGCAGGGAGTGGCTGGGGACAGGTCACTTGTCACTGAACTGAGCTGCCCTTTGGCACTGGAGTTACAGCCTGTTACCAAAGTGCCTGGTTTGTTACAGGGAAAGGGGACAGAAGAGGAAAAATTAGGGGAAAATGAATAAAGGACTTACTGTGCACAGACAGACAAGCAGACAATAATGATCTGTCTCCAGCCTGTATTTCAGAGTAGTGCAGAAGTCAGATCTTTGTTTTCCAGTTGTGGTAACAGAAACAGTAGAATGAATAAATCCAAGGCAAGTATCACAGCTCAGTGGT
Organism: Sylvia borin; assembly: GCA_014839755.1. Lineage (NCBI taxonomy): Eukaryota > Metazoa > Chordata > Aves > Passeriformes > Sylviidae > Sylvia > Sylvia borin. The sequence continues at coordinate 1,176,681 of CM025968.1, forward strand.
TCATCCAGACTTCAGGATGCTGACTTTGGACAAAATCCTCTACCCTGGCCAGTTCCCTTCTTCAGCCTGCAGAATTCATGGATCTTTTCAATGTTATTCAAACCAAGAAGGGAATTCTTTTATTGATTCTAAGAGGAAAATTCCTTCTTGTTGCAAAGACTGAAGTATCCACACTCCAAGTTAACACAATTACACAAAAGCACCTTAACAGTTTACTTACTTTTGAGACTCGTGAGAATCAAGTTTAGCTTTAAATTTCACACACAACTTTTTCTTCCTCTGCTGACATATTTGCTCTGTTTTATTGAATAATATGGTTCAGGAACTTCAACCCAGTGGGTCTTTTCAGAGAGAAACACAAATGAGACCAGCCAGTGCTTCCACTACCAGAAAAAAAATAATCAGAAAAGGGAATTTCACAGCCTGGCCTCTCAAAGTTGCCTGCACTGAGCACAATGTTGACAGTCACTCTCCAGCTGAAGTTATGTGGTTAAAGATACCCAAATCTTTCCCAGAATTAGTTAATGAGGGTTCTTAGATATTTCTAACAACAGTAAAAGCAGCTGTCCTACTACAGATGAATATGCAAAAAAGGTGGTTTTCAACAACACTTTATTGAAGCACTTCAAAATTATCACAATGATAGATGTTGCCTTTAACAGAACAAAACCTGTCATGTCATAATTAAAAGGCACTAATCCTGGCACAAAGGTCTACTTACCCACCTTCCACTGGGAGGGAAATAAAAACATCAAGTATTTCACTTCTCCTTTGAAAGAGTATGTGCAAAGCCCCTCTGAGTGCCACTGTGTGTTTGCCACTGCAGTGGCACGTCAGAGAAAAGCCCTCTGTTTCACCAGGACACAGCAGAACACGCAGCATCTGCAGCCCTAGAGCAGCAGAGCACTCTCTGAAGGGCCATGGTCTGGTGAGACAAGTTCTGCACTCATTTTTAGGGAATTAAAGCCCCGAAGCTCAGGCACTCACACATTACTTCTCCTTTAACACGATTCACTGTCTGTGTCAGCTTAAAAACACAGCTAAAGCTCCTGCTCTGCCTTTTGGGATCCACGCTGGTCAGGGTCAGTGCAGGACAGGCAGGGGAGCAGTGCTGGCCATGCTGGGGGAGCACAGATCCTGCACAGAGCAAACCAGGACGTGCCACTGCACAGCCACAGCAACGACAAAGGAAACCTCGGCGAAGTTAAAAGCCTGATAATCCTGCTAAGCCATACCTCAGGTCATTACAGATCCCTGCACAACACTCCCAGATTCAACACAGACACTGCTTAAGGCATTTTCTTTGGCCTTTACTTCTACCAGAAAGTGAAGATTTGTGCAGTTTGATATGTCAGCACCCAAAACCTTTCCAACCTGTTTCCATCAAGATGCAAAGAGAAAACATAAATCATTGAGGAACTGGATCATTGGTTCCACAGATCATGGAACAGCTCTGCATTTGTGCCTCTTTCCTGTTGCCAAGTGGTGGGACAGAGGTGCTCTGTGCAGCTGCCCAGCCCCTCAGCTGTCCCTGGGTGATGGGGACTCCCCTGCTCTGGAATTGCACTTTAAGGAACCACCATCCATCCACACTGAAGCTGGGAGAATTGGGACACTCTGAAAAACTCACACAGCCAGAGCTGTGGGGACAAGCACAACCATTCCTCATCTCATCACTGCTGCTCCAGGAGCCCTGAACAGAGCCAGCCCCAAGGACTGAGCTCATCTAATCCTCAGGACAGCACACAATGCCCACCAGGGCACAGAGGCAGGACTGCTGTCCAACCTCCAGGTCTCCACGAGTTCTCCCTGGCTCAGGGTCTGCCTTGTCACAAGAGCTGCTTTTCTTAACGTGCCAACAGTCAAGACCTGCATCAGAGGAGTTTCAGGACTATGGCTATTGATGTCAAATGCGGTAATTTATGAAATTAAAATGCATTCCCAAAAGCAGCTTTTGTGAAGAGCAAGAAAAATTTAATCAACCTTTTTACTCTCCATGCTCACCACAGAGCCTGAGACAAATAATCATGGTGAGATGACATTTCTAGAATACAGCTACAGCATCCAAGTTCAGCAAACACCACTGCCAATGCCTGAACTCCACACCTTGATTAGGCCAGAAAAGATTTAACCTTGAACATGAAGTGCCAGATGAGTATTGTTTTCAGTCCAAGGCTGAAAGGTGTTGAGAAGGAAACACTTCCTACACTTCCCCCTTCAAAGGAAAGATACCTGGCAAGTTACTCAAGCCCAGAAATAGAACAAGTGCAGCCCTGTGCACTGGCATCAAACAGCCACTCTGAGGTCTCCTTCCTCTCTGGCCTAGCAGCACCAGAACTGTGAAACCCAGCTGGGGACATTTTGGGGAGTATTGCAAATGTACCTTTTAGAGCACACACATTACAGGGGGCCCCTGTGTCTCTCCCTGCTGCTTACACCTAGAAACAGAAATGGGACTGAAATACCACATCAAGCAAAGAGCTGTGGGCCAGTCCATACCACAGCTGATTTATTGAGTGGTTGGTGCTGGTTTCACACCAGCCAGGCTGACAAGGCTCAGACAAGGCTCACTGCACTAACACCGTTTTCAGATTTGTTTCTAGAGACATTTTACTTGGACTATGAACTGCAGGGAGTTTGTTCTGCATGCAGGAAACTCCCCAAGAAATATGCACAGGATCTTTAACAGTTCACCAGTCTTTCCCACCAGCTGAGTTTCACGTGAAGGATGCTCAAAGACCTGCACTCAGGACTGAAAACTAACCTGATACAGCTCAGCAAGTTTGAAGGCTTACAGGGAGACAAGCCTGAAACAAGACATCCAATTTCTTACCATTAATTGGGAGATGCTGACAGACAGTCCTGTAAATTAATCAGTGTCCTGAGAGAAATTAATACAACAAAAACCTTTGGGAAGAACAGTCAGTGAAACTTTGGATTAAAATCACAGCAAATATTTTGTTCAAGACCTCAGTCAACAAAAGCCTCACTTTCCACTGAGATAAGAACCTTTCTGCTTTAATTGGCAGCGAATGATCAGGCAAGACCTGACACTTTTGCTAAAAAAACCCGAGGTTTTACTCTAAGCTCAACACAAGAACCAAGTTTGCAGACACATGCATTTCTCTCCTGAAAACAGAGCTCCCCTGAAGAAGGCTGCCCCTACTTCAGACCCTGCAGCTGCCCACTGCTTTTCACACACAATAAAAAAGCCCTGAAATCTGCTCAGACTGACCATCTGAGCTTGCTCAGGTAAGGTGAGCAAGCCCCGGGCCTCAAAGGTAGTTTTGTGAGCATTTCACTGGAATAGTTGAACCACAGACTAGAAATCAGCTCAGGTATTTACCAATCCTTCTTCCCCCACTGTAATCTTTGGCAGAAGACACAGACATCCCATTGTGTTCTTTCATGAGTTCAGCCACATCAACTCAAGTCAGGCAGTTAAGTGTCAATACAACCCTCAAAACATAAGTTTATTGAATAAAGCTGAAGAGCAGTAAACCAACATATGCATCCACCTAAATAAAAAAATTCACGTATTTACAAAGTTCAGTAATTGTATAAGTTGTTCACATGCAGAGAGTAATGCACAGGTTAACAATTGGTAGTGTTTGGATGCCATAAATGCTGAAAGCAGTGAAGTAGATAAACACCAAACACATCAAGTTTAGCTATAGGCCAGTTAACTAAACAGTGACCTGGTCCCCCACAAAGATTCACACATTCTAGTTTAGTTTCCTTATTATAGGCACAAGCAAATTTGCTAAATAAAAGTAACTGTAGCAGTTCTGGTGAACTCAGGACTACAGTAGCAGGTTAATACACCCTCTCCTCTACAGCACCAGAGTATGGATTAATTGAAATCATGCTTCAGAGAACTGAAAGGGGACAAAAAAGTTCAAATGCAACTTCAGCCCGAATGAAGGCAGGCGGGGCAGCGTGCAGTGTCTGTGCAGCAGTGCCAGAGCTGGGACACCACGGTAAGGCCATGGCACTCTGCACTAACACTGGCTTCTCACAGCTGAGGGGACTGAGTGGACGCTGCTCCCAGCCCCAGGCTCCCAGGGGCTGCCAACCACACGGAGCTGAGGGATCACACACAGTGTGAGGCAACACAAGCAGCTGCGCCATGGATCTGCACACAACGAGTAGCTACACTGACACTGCTGGATGAACAAACCAGTCTGGACCAGGCAGTCCCTTTAAATAGGCTGAAGTCACTGAGAAAGGAAAGCTACAGGAACGTTACAATCTGGAGTTTATACACGCTTCCCTAAGCTGCAGGAGCTGGTCAAGAGACAGGATCGATTGGTTGGCTCTCTTGTGCTTGGACACAGCGAAACATTTCATTGCCTCTGACAGGCTTTGCACATGGTGACATGGAGAAAGCAGGCGGGTCTAGAGTTGTCACAAGAGCCCAGGTATTCCATAGCACCAGGTGAAACTGTGCCCAGCCATTCCAGGAGCAGGAGAGACACTGACAATTACACACAGATTGTGCTAAAGGTCAACAACTGCCTCGATACAAGAGCATCAGTAATTTGGGTGTCATGCAGCTGCTCAGAATGCGTGTTCTGGTTTCAGAGAGAGACCACGAGTATCTGGAGATAGAAAAATGTATTTGAACAAAGCCTGATGTTCCTAGCCATGTGTTTTCATGCTGGAATACTCCAATGTTTGAAAGTTTGACAGAACAGTCCATTCCCATCCCCCACATAAATGTTAAACAGAAGCAACAGAATGATTTTAAACAGATGACTTTCCTAATTCACCGAGAGAGTTTTCTTTTTCAAGTGACAGGATCTCAGCTGTAGATTAGTGATGCTGATCTATGCCTTGTGCTCCCCTCAGCAAACAGTTTCCACTTCTCTGCTTACGTACACACATCACATGCATTTGTGAGATCAATCAGTATCCCACAACTCACGCTTAAATGTTTTCTAACTACCGTATGTGGCATCTTACAGAATCTTAATGCTGTCAAGCATCAGCATCTTCAAGCCACTAAACACTAGAAATAAAACACTTGCTGAAAATCATATAAAAACCTGGCCCTGAAAAACCAGAACAGAGTGTACCATCGTAGTTAACATGGTAGAGATAGTTTTTTAAAAAGCCCCCCCACAACCCTCCCGCCACAGATGGTTGTAAAATAAATATTTGTGCTGACTTTATCATGACAACTCTAGTTGTTTTGTGACAGAATAGGAATACAAGTCTTCAGCAGTGCACATGAGAAATGAACCGTGAAAAGGCAGATTCTTGATACAGGATTTTTGGGTAGTATCTCATTATGGAGGGAAGTGGACAATTGAGATTATGGCCAACTGGTACTGGAGATTCCAGGAAGACTTCAGCTTCTTCTAGATTTTGAATGCTGAATAAGCCACTGAAGCGTGATATCTACAGGGAGAGAGAAGAGAAGTTCCACATTCAAGGGTCTGTATTGGATATAAGAGGCAAGGCTTTGGTATTCCAGTGTCCCAAGCACAGGACAGGAATATCCAAGCCCTCCTCTAGAGGATGGCCCAGGACAGATGAACACAATGGTATTTTAGGGCTCTTGCCCAGCATCCTTTAGGTAACAATGACAGGCACTGCCCCACACATCCTGGTTCCTCAGCTCTGTCCATCTCTGGGAAAAAGATATTCCTCCATGGGACACTTCACTGTGGCTCCAATAATCAGTTTTAGATCAGCACTGCTCTATTCAGCCAGTCTGCAGCTCCTCCCCTGATGAGAACAAAGCTGGTTTAGCCCTGTGGGACAAGGATCATGCTCTCCTCCCTGCCTGGAAGAGGCTCTCCTAAGGAAAGGAAAGGCCCCAGTGATGCTCAGCTGTGCTGGGAGCCCTGTGTGGATCTCCACAGAAGGGACTCTGCTTCCATCCATCATGTCTGAACCTTTAACTGATGCTAAGGTGACAGGGGCTTCTTGGAAGCCACAACTGTTCCACAGACTATCCAGTTTTCCTAGAAATAAGCTTTTTTTCCCCTATAAAGCCATCCTGGTATCCTTTAAAGCTTCTCCTGGGAGCATCACCCTGAAGTTTCCTCATCAGCAGAACTCCTGTCACCCTGGCAATGCACCGTTAATCCCATGGCAGCCACGGAAGGCATCAGGAAAAGGCTGGGAAGTGTTGTTAAATTCTGTTTTCACTCAGCCAGGTGACTCAGTTTACTCACAAAGCTTATGGCAAACAGCAGAGATCACACAGGACATGGCCTCTGCTTTGAACTCCACAAGTTCTGAAGCATTTGCTGTCTGTGCCAGAACAAGGCATTGTGTGGCTGCAGGGAACAGGGACTGGCAGATGCCACAACACAAACTGCTCTGATAACACAGCAAGGGAAGGTGATTATTTCAAGGGGATGACTTGAGGAAAAACTTGCTGCAAGTACTTGGCATCCTCACCAAGGGAGGCAGAGGTGAAAGCACCTGACAGGAGTATAAAACCATTTAGGCCAAGCTAATGGACTAGTCAGCTCTCTCCTGCAAACTGACTGAAGAAAGGAGCAGATTTCACATTTTTTGGTAACTACAACCCCTAAAACTTTAACACCAGTCAGGTTTCCTCACTGCCATCAGGAGTCATGCTGAATTCAACCAGTGCACTCACACATTGGTCTTTTGAGTTGTTCCTGGTTTCCTGGAGACAGGAAGTTTGTTTTTAAGAAGTTACAATCCCCCCAGTCCATCCTCTAACAGCATTTCATGATTCTCAGTGTTTTGGGCTCATAGTTACCTATATTATCTTTCTCTTTGCAAGAAATTGAGTAGCAGCAGATTTCTCTGTCCTGAATAGCAGCAAGGTTCCTAGGAAAGAGAGAACATTTCAGCACACATTTCACTGACACAAGGACTCTTACTGACAATCTGAACTGTTCCTCTTCCCCCTCCCCACACAACTTGTTCTGTACAATATTCAGTTCCCTGCTGTTGCTGGGTTTTCCACCATAAACGTGAGCTTCCTGATCTAATAACAACCCCATGTACGTGAATTTATTGAGCAAGAGAAATGTTTCTTAGCAAGGGTTAGACTTACATCTTTTCAATTAGCTGTTTCTCATCCAAAGCATTAGGGAGGTCTCTCTTATTTCCAAGTACTAGCACCTGAAATACAGAGAAGGAAATGGTTGTGGCTTTGCTTAAAAAATCCCCAAACAAACAGACAAAAACCCCAACCAAAAGCAGAAAACCAACAAACTTCAAGGGAGTCTCATGAGCAGTCTGCATCTGCCTATTAAATCCAATGGAATGAGATATTCAGTGTTACACCAGATCAAGAAAGAAGACTGACCTAGTCACAGGGAAAGAGGAGGTACAAAAACCTGCCCTGTGCAAAGAGCAAGCAAGAGAGTACATCAGCTGATAAATCTGACAACATTTGCAGCACACTCATCTGAGATTCCCCAAACTAACTCAACATTTCTGTACTGCACTGTGGTTAACCTTTAGTCAATAGCACAAACTGATCCTGTGGAATCCTCTAAACTACTCTTTCAGTTGTATTTATTATGTTTTGTGAGCACTGAATGGAATAAGACCACTGAAGGTCAAAAATTGGTTTAAGGCACTGGAGGCAGGTATTGTTCATGCTTATATTGACCAGGAAGGTTGGGCCTAAAATTCAGAGTTCAAGGCAGACTTCAGAGTTGCTCAAGTGATGCACATTCCTCAGAGACATTTAATGGTGTTTGAGGTGATGTTACTTACAGGGATTCCTTGTAACTGGGGCTTATCTAGAAGATTGTGCAGCTCATTTCGAGAGGCTTCTATTTTGTCACGATCTGCAGCATCTACCATGTAGCTTTAAAGAGAATTTCAGGTTAGGTCAGTGACACTGAGCTCCTGCAGAAACATCAACATTCAACAAGGCTTTCAACAAAGCTAGGACTTCTGAGCAAAGAATTTAGTTCTTTAAAAAAATAATAAGTCTCTAAGAGCAGAGCAGAAGGAAGATGCTTGGTGTTAGCACTGCCACCCAGTTCAGACAGGGAGGAGTTAGTACTCCAGATGAGCCACTGATAAAATAACCCATCCTGAGCCCTGAGCTTAAGGGTGAAAAGGGTCAGTGTGGCTGCAGTGCAGGTTCAGAATCACAAGGAGAAGTCCCGAGTCAGGCATGCAGTGTGAGGAAGGCTCCCAGAGAAGAGAAGCACACATGAAGGAAGCAGAGCTGAAGGAAGGACACTTACACAATAGCATTAACTCCTCTGCAATATCGCTCCCACATGCTTCGGAATCGGGGCTGCCCTCCTATATCCCAAATCTTGAGGCAAGGGGAGAAAGACAATTTAGCCATGCACTGTGTTTAAACATGTCAGGCAAAGATAAGACACGAAATCTCAACGGTTCTTCCTTTCTCTTTAAGCAGCTGCTTGACCTCTCCCATGTCAAAACAGGAATAATCCCTTGCACAGCTGCTCGGAGCTTAGGGCCCAAGAGCAGGAGATGCAAAGTGGAGCACCTTGCAGCAGGCACAAGAACATCCTGTGTATGGAGCTTACACACTGAGGTACACAAGAAAATACAATGTATTCACTTAAAGCTTTGCTTTTGATGTAAACTTTCCCTTCAGCAAACTGATGAGTAGAAAAGCAGCATCTCTGGGCCTCAAACACTCAGATCTAAGCCAGAGAGCATTATCACAACAGTGCTTTAACTAGTCCATGAACCTGGGAATCACACACAGAATCTCATTTCAGGAACTCCATAAATAAACATAAATGTCTTCTTAAGCTACTCGACAGATTTAGCTGAGCCTCTTCAGTTTTCTATATTTGCCTCCAGGCTGGCAGCAAAACAGAGCAAACATATACATTTCAAACCAGAAGCTAAAGAAACAGCCAACAATGGCAACATACCTTTATTGTAACATTACCCTTTGTGACTTTCCTCATGTTGAAGCCCACAGTAGGAATCATGTCTTCACTGAATTGACCCGACTGGAAAAAAGAAAAAAAAAAAAAGAAGAAAGTTCAATTTAGTGCTTATCTGACACAACTGGTTTACACAGGAAAATATCACAAGGTTTTTCTAACCATTTGACTTTTTTACAGCAGAGAAGTCGTGGATGTTAAATCCATGTGTACTGGAGCTCCTGTGAAGTCAGACAACTCATTTCTTACAAGCACTGAAATCACTTCTCAAGCCTCGAGACAGCCAGGGAAGCAAAGTCACCAGGAAAGTGCTTTGCACAGCTTAACAGATGGACAGGCAGGGCTAGGGGTGGAAATGAGCCATTCACCTACTTCTGCTGGAGCCAAGGTCTGCATGCCAGGATCTCCCAGTTACCTGGGAGCTAGAAATATCCAGAAGGGCTCCCTGTGATGCAAGCTGCTCTCTGGCCAGCATTTGCAGTAATAAATCACTCGTGTGGAGGAAGCCTCCAGCCCACAGGGATGGGGTGACTCCCTGAGGAGTGTTAAAGGCTGCAAAGTGGAAGGACCTGCCGGGTCAGCTTCCTGCCAGGCCACAGTGTCCCACGTGTCCAGCAGTGCCAAACGCTCCAGAGGATGTGGCAGCAGATCCTTGTTTCCAGCAGACACTCAGCATCACTCCCAGCTGGGACAGAACTGCTGCAAACAGCACAGCACTGGAGAGCCTCTCCAGTGGCAGATGTTTTACTGTCTGTAACACTTCCATCTGCAGCAGCCTGACAGCCAAGTTCCCAACCAGCTCCTGCAGCCACAACAAGAGTTTTCAACACTACTACAGATCCCTCCCTTGCCTGTTTGTGAATCAGCCACAGTGGCCATTCTGTGTACCAGAACCAGACAGTCAAGCACATTTAGAAAAATTAGGGTTGATCCCAAAGCATTCAGTTGTTTAATTAGGGTTTGGTATCACAGCAGCAAAGGCTGCATCTCTCCCTGACACTGCCCAGAGAGGTCCCCTGGGGTTCAAAGCCTTTTGGGATCTCTCTCACACCACCCCAGAGGTAGGGCCAGAGTGCCCACAAGCTGCAAGGAGCAGCTAAGCCTGACCAGGTGGCCATGAAGAGCAACAGCTCCTGGCTTGTATGAGGAACAGTGTGGCCAGCAGGACCAGGGCTGCACCAGGAGCTTGGCTCACAGCCTGCAGTGCTGCTTCAGAAGCCACTCTACCCTTTCTCAGGCAGCAGGGTGGGTGCCCAATGGGAATGCCCATTCCTGCCTGAAATGCCAGGGCCTGAGCTGCCCATTGCAGCCAGAGTGACCAGCACAGCTCAGAGCTGATGGTCTGCCACGGCTGGGGCAGCTCAGTTCAGCTCCTCAAGCCTATCTTGCCTCTGGAGGGTCACTTGTCATGTTGCTCAAGCACCACAGCATTCCTGCCTCCACATTCCTACCTCCACAGTCACACCCCACACCCACAGCTCCTGTCCCAGCTTCTCCCAAGCACTCCCTGAGCCTCCATCTCTGCTGAGCCTTACCCCAGATGCTGCCAACTATTCCCACTCAGATCCTTCCAGATCCTTCTCTCGAGAGCTGCTCTTATCAATAGGAACACACATTCCAGGAACCTCCTGGACTCATCACCTCCCTGCTGGGTTTATTTCCAGCAGACATGTGGGAAGCTGAGGTCCCCTAGAGAACAAGGCCCAGCCACGGTGAGACTTCTCCCAGCAGCTTAAGGAGGATTTTGGTGCCTCTTCATCCTGGGCTGGGTGGTCTAGAAGAGACTCCCACCAGGATATCTGCCTTGTTGGCCTTCCCCCTGATTCTTACCCAAAAAGAACCTTATCATGACCCTCATCGAGCTCTAGGCTGTGCAAACACTCCCTGCCCATCCCTGTGAGGAGTTTACAGCCCTCCCTTGCAGCACTCACTGTGCCAGTCATCCCACTAATTGCAGCGTGTTCAGTACCAATTTCATGTTCTCCCACTGCTCTTTCAGGATACAGACTCCTGCAGATTGGAGCAGCACTTCATTTGCCACATCTTTAATGTAACGTTGAAATTACTGTGACCCACCACAGGGAAACTTTGACAGAATCTTCAGGAAAGCTGCTGCATCTTATTCCTTCCCAAGTGCTCTCTCTACCCACGCTGCACATCCCCAAACTTGTTCTGACTTGCTTAAAACCTCAAAACCTTCAAACTGCAGCTGCTCAGTTGTGTTTCAGCTGCCTGTTCTCTGCTTTGCAGAGGGACAATCCAGAGCTGATGGGAACGTATGGGTCAGCTCAGGTCTTCATGTGAAAGACCCTCCCCTGCTGTGAGTGTGGGTGTTCCTCTGCTCACAGGCCCAAGGAAAGCCACTGGCACTCACCTTCTCTTTTAAGACAGGTCAAAAATTGGTTAAAACGATTGTAAAGGATTTTAGCAGCAGACAGTGATCTCCTTTGATGGATTCTGCTACCACATTCAACTGTCTTGGCCCAGAAACAGTTCTCTAAGCTCAGAATTTAGAGGGCTTTTGTTTACTACCTCCTCAGAGGAAAAAAGCCAGGAATTCAGCTTCAGCTTAGAGTATTCAAATGCAAAAACTACTCGAAGAGCAGAACAAAAGGAACGTACTTTTACTAGCAGTCACTTAGTCCCAGAGCAGAGCACAGTGCTATCAGTGTGCTCACTGACCACTGTTCTAAACCACCAGCGTTCAAACAAGTCTGATATGCACAGCACTTTGAATTCCCGATGGGAAAGCCTTTGGCTGTTGTCACACACGGCAGCACTGCTCCAACCTCATCAAGGACAGCAGCAAGGTGCTGACAAACCCAGCCATGCCTTGTTCCCAGCACCGACCCACGGCAGCAGGCAGACCCTGAGCTCCCTGCAGGACTCCTGGAAGGGCAGGAGCTGTCCCGGCAGGGATCCTGATGGATTCCAGCAGGGATTCTCAGCCCCGAGGTCACACACAGCACCCAGCACCAGCACAAAGCGAAGGTCACCAAACAAAGTTAACTCCAACCCGTGCGGGAGATAAGGGACACGGAGACTAAACAGAGCCCGTTTCAGAGGCCACAGGCACAGAGAACCCACAGGACTAATCCTTCAGCCTCCTGGCTTCAGAGGGGCTCCCTCCAAAGCTCCTGGAGAGCCCAAACGTGAGATTTCAGTGCAGCATGAACCCACTTACCCAGATGAATACTTATGTTGCATAAGGAACATCCAGAGCAGCAAAACTGCATCCAGACTGAAGTAAAGGACTTTATTCCATGGTCAGTAGCAGCACTAAATCACAGACTGCAGCATTTCTGAACGAGCCAGCTACAGGTACAGCTCATTTCCCAGAGGAAAACTTAGGCCAAGCATTTAACTTGACATTCCAGAAGTGTACAAAGGATGCAAGTTTAGTCTCTTTTATAATTTAATTAATCATTAAACCTCCCATTTCCAGCGGGCTTGAGTCAAAAAAACATAAACTAAACAAAACCACATTTGGGTTCCTTCATCTGCCTCTCTACAACCATAAGGCTACATCCAGAAACTCGAATTCCAGCAAGTTATGGAATGATGGGGTGGTTTCAGTTGGGAGGAACCTCAAAGACCATCCAGTTCCACCCCCTGCCATGGGCAGGGGCACCTTCCACAGCACCAGATTGCTCCAGGTCCCATCCCACCTGGCCTTGGACAACTCCTAGCAGACTGTCAGCCCTCAAAGCAGCTCGATTTTGATACCACAGCCTGCACAAGGACATTCTTTGTATCACCAGAGAAGGTCAGGGCAGCCTTTAGTGTGTATCTCATAAAGCTGACATGATTCACTCCTGTTATAGGACCAATTTCTTCATGCAGACTTTGTTATTACACAGCAAAGATTGTTTTATCTTTAATCATATACTTTTCAGCCAGCTAGATGAGATCACAAACAAGCTCAACCAACTAGGAGACAACTGCACTGGAGTATGGAATCCAGCCAGGACACTCCCAATCCACCTGAACCAGAGTATTACATTAAACCCTGCTGCTCATCCCTAAAAATTCCTTTCTTTTCCCACTAAGGAAAAATGCTGCATGTCTCCAAAATGTCTTCTTGAAAAGAATTATTTAAAAAGCAGTGCAATTTTAGCATTATATCAAGCTACCCCTACACTAAGCCTCCTCTGCAACACTCATAGCCTCAACCAAGCAGTGCATCATAAATGGACAAATCAACTTTCTGTAGTCCAGCTTCCTTCTTTAGGAAATATTTCAGTGTTGCAGCTACTTGTGATCATGATCAGAAGCCTGAATTCTGGACTTGATGCTTCCATCACTGAAAGGCCTCCCAAAAGCACTTCCAGGAATGATTCCTGCAGAAACCAAAACATTGGTATATGACAAGAGAAGGCATTTTTATCTCCCCAGCCCTGACTCTAACTGAATATTTAAAAGGACATGGACTTTTAAATATTAGCAAATATCCGCCATAAAGAAGGAAAATGTCTGTCTAGAAGTCAGTCATGTAAAAGCTCAGGACATTTAATGGTTTTGATAGTCAACAAAGTGTCCTTATCCAGATGTTACCACTTAAAGCTGCCACTGCTTACAGAGTGCTCTACAGGAACTCAGGACCAAGATGGGAAAAGGAGATTCTGATTTCAGTCACCTGTTCCAGCCCACCTAGGGTACAGGACCTCAAAGAAAGGGTCTGAGTCACCTCCTAGGAGCTTTATTAGCTAATGAAGTGATGCAATGCATTTCAAGAGACTTCTGCCATTAAAAAACCACTTCCAATTTTATCACCTTTCTCCCTTAGCCACGGTGTGCATGAAGTGACAACACATGGGATTTATGGCCTGCCAGGGTGGTTCAAAAGGCATTAAAACAGCAGTGGAGCTCTTTGGAGCAGTATTCTTCTGCACTTCTCTGGTGTGGCTTCTTCAAGTCCAAGTCCCTTCTAACAGTCATGAGGACAGAAGGAAGTTGCAGCTCCCAGCTGGCCAAACGAATCTTTTGTCGAGAGGCACTTGAGGAATTGCCTCTCCCTAGAAACCACAGTCTCATTCCAACACTTGCCAAAAATCCTAAAAAGGGCCCTGATTTCCTGTCACCACGAACAGGTGGAGTTTAGCTCTTGAACCTGATAACTGTATCAGAAACGTCCAAGTTCCTCCCACTCCTCCAGATCTCTGCTGGCTGACTATCAGCCTAATGAGCTTCAGTGTTCCAGTGCCAAACACCTGGATCAAGGATCAACCAGAACTTCTCCAGAAAGTCCAGGACATGCCACTCTTCCCTGAAATGTGCTGCTGAGGCTGCAGAGAGCCCCAGGCCGGGAGCAGGCTCAGTTTACTTGAGTCGTGTTTCAGCTGCGTCAGTGGGCAGGAGCAGCCCCTGGCCTCTGGTGCTCCCCACAGCAGCACAGCCACGGCTCCCAGCTCCAGCTGCTGGGCCCAGGGAAAGCTGGGAATGGCCACGAGCTGCAAACACCCCAAGATCCTGCAGGGTCTGTAAAGAATGGGCATTTCCAGGGCTCCGACAATTGCAGCTGCGATCCCGGGATGACACGCAGATTCTCTGAATAAGAGCCACAGGCCATCCACATTAGGGAAATTAGGACCAGGAAGAAATGATATCCTCCCTTGTGAGCAAGTTTACTCACGCACATGGAAAACTTATGCTTAATATCTAATTAGAGACAGTGACTAATGCGGAGCCTTAGAAAAGCAGAAGCTGCATTAGCTGAATCCAGCTCTAACGAGATTTCACTGCTAACGTCGGGTTTTAAACCTTCTAATCAAACTGATCACAGGAGGGTTTGGCTTGGAAGGGACATTCAAGACCATCCAGGGACACCTTCCTCTATCCCACGGTGCTCCAAGCCACCCTTGGACACTTCCAGGGATCCAGAGGCAGCTCCAGCTTCTCTGGGAATGTGTGCCAGAGCCCCATCATCCCCACAGGGAAGGATTTATCCCTGATATCTAATCTAACCTCTCCATCTCTCAGTTCAAAGCCATTCCCTCTTGTCCTGTCCTCTCCAGGCCCGTGTTTGATCTGATTACAAATCAGGTGTTTGTTTACACTGGAGGAATAAACGTGGTCAAAGCCTGCTACCAACCTAGAAAAGGATTATTCTAGAACTGGAATAGTTCTAGAAAACTATTTCTAGTGCCTGTGCACTTCAGCAGCAGTCAGGCCTTGTACCAAGCTTCCCTGTGATGACTTTTCCCTCTAGTTCCATATGCCTGATTTGATGGGCAGAGATTATATTGGAGATTTATAGAGGATTAAACTCACTGTTGTTGATTCTGGCTCAAGCCCTTTGTTAGCAGCACACAACCCTGTAAGCCACACCAAGCCCCTGGTGTGCACTCCAGCTTTTCGAGCTATCCTCCAGGACATCTTGCTGTGTCATTCCTTTCATTTCAGTTTTGAGGAATCCCAACAGCCTCATCCACCCAAACCATTAACTGGCCTGCAGAGAGCAGTTGTTCTGTTCCTGCACTCATGCCCAAATGCAGGCTGAACTAAAGTCAGTCAAGGAAGCAAATAAGAAATCAGCTCTGCTCTTCTCTTAAAAGTGATTCTGCCCCGGTAACTGAAGCTTATGCTATTATTTTGTTTAAACCAATGATACAAACCTGAGCAAACCCCTTCCCTCTGGTTTGTTGTTTTTATTCTGTGTAAAGAATCACCAGATTTCCTAATTAAAAACTCCAGAGATGTGACCTGATGCTTCCAAAGTAAACCAGCTGAGGAGGCTGTGTCAGCACACTCAACAGCTTCCTCCTTGCCCGGGGTTTTGCAAGGCTCTTTGAATGGCACTCACACAGATAAATGCCTGGGTGTGATCCTAACATGTGGTTGAAACCTTGCAAGATCCAACCCCCGCAGAGGAGGCTGCAAACAGACTCCAGCTTTACTCAGGGAAACTTCTCCCACTGGAGACAACTCAGATGGGCCCAAGTGATGTGCAGCTACTACAGCTCTGAGTGCTGCACATACCTGCACTGAGCTTCACAGGTAACTCCCCAAACACGTGCTGCTGCTATAAAAAAGCAAAGCTTTTTTTTTTGTCAAGTGCCATCAGCAGGAGGACTCCAGAGGATGAAATACTTACAGAGAGCCCCCAGCTGCAGAAACACTCCAAGCAGGATCAGCTCAGCAGCCACAGATGGAGGCTGTTAAACAATTTCAGAGCTCCATTTCTACAAATCAGATGTATTGGTAGTGTGTGAAAGAAAAGGCTCCTGGCATTCCTGGGTTACTCCAGCAACTTTCAGCTAACAGCTGGTCAGAGAAAAGTTACTCTCATGAAGTAACCCATTTTCCATGACCATCAGGAAGCCCACTGAGTGCTCACACCTGAGCTACACACGGTTATCTTTTGCCAGGTTGGTTGTGCAAGGATGATGCACATAACTGCGAGAGAATGAAAGTCCTTTTCCCAGCCACTAACTCACTCAACTGGCACTTAAATAAATACATTCTTACAAGTATTCCACGGTGTGAAGGGCACAGCATCAAAGACCAAAAGACAGGCCAGAAGTGTGCTCACTCTAAAGCTGGAGACATCAGCTTTCTCATTCTAGGTGCACCACACTCCCTAAAAAACCTGAAAGTTTTTCCCTGGCTGCCCATTTCAGGAGCTCCCAAAGTCCAGCTCCTGGAACATTTTCCATCACACACATCAGCAGGGCAGGACACTGATGAAGCTGAATGGCTTCACCATTTAGGCAAAGCCACTCTTTATCTCGTTCAACAATGGAAAAGCTTCGTGTAGGAGTATTCCCACACCCTTCCTTTACCTGCTGCAGGCACACCACCGCACCAGCAGGCCCCAGTGCAGCAGTTTGCTGCTGATGGGCTTGTGCTCGTGAGTTGGACTCCTTAGGTTAAGTTGTACCTTAAGAGAAAGGAGATTATTTGATACGGGTTTCAGCAATCGATAAGTAAATATTTGAGAGGAGAACCGTAAGTGGATGCTGACACTTAAAAATGATTCAGGACTACAGAAAAACAGTCAGAGGGAGGCGGCAGCCGAAGACACACAATGTTATCTCCACATCTGCTCACACGAGCCCCAGCACACTGACACCCTGAGCGAAGGGCGCCTTCAGAGCCCGCTGTGGGGCCGTGCCCCGCCGTGGGATCAGTGTCCCCCCCAGCACACGAGGCTTCAGGGCGGCGGGGCAGCCCCCAGGGCGCAGCCAGCGCTCCCAGCCCGGGCCCACACGCTGCTCCCCGCGGCCCGGCCCGGCCCCGCTCCATCCCCGCGGCCCCGGGCCGGGCCCCGGCCGCCGCCCCGCTCACCGCGATGACGTTGACGAAGGTGGTCTTGCCCGAGTACTGCAGCCCCACCAGCGTCAGCTCCATCTCTTCCTTCCAGAAGAGCGAGCGGAACCAGTCGAGCAGCCGGGACAGCAGCGCCAGCATGGTGGCGGCGGGCGGGCGGGCCGGGGGCGCTGCGGGTTGGGCCGGGCGATGTCTCCGGCGGGCCGGGCTGTGCCGGGCTGGGCTGTGCCGGGCTGGGCCGGGCTGTGCCGGGCTGTGCCGGGCTGTGCCGTACCGGGCGCTGCTCTCGGCCGCTCCGGGACACCCGCGCTCGTCCGGGCCCGGCTCCCCCCGCCGCCGTCACGTGACGCCACGGTCACCCGGCCCGGCCGGCCCCGCCCCGCCGCGCAGCGCCCCCTGGCGGCTGGAGGACCCGCGGTGGGAGAGGGCGGGGCGGGGCCGCCATGTTGGGTGCGGTGAGGGGAGGTGTGACACCCCTGAGCCGCCATGTTGGGTGTGGTGAGGGGAGGTGTGTCACCCCTGAGCCGCCATGTTGGGTGCGGTGAGGGGAGGTGTGACACCCCTGAGCCGCCATGTTGGGTGCGGTGAGGGGAGGTGTGACACCCCTGAGCCGCCATGTTGGGTGTGGTGAGGGGAGGTGTGACACCCCTGAGCCGCCATGTTGGGTGTGATGAGGGGAGGTGTGTCACCCCTGAGCCGCCATGTTGGGTGCGGTGAGGGGAGGTGTGACACCCCTGAGCCGCCATGTTGGGTGCGGTGAGGGGAGGTGTGTCACCCCTGAGCCGCCATGTTGGGTGCGGTGAGGGGAGGTGTGACACCCCTGAGCCGCCATGTTGGGCGCGGTGAGGGGAGGTGTGACACCCCTGAGCCGCCATGTTGGGTGTGGTGAGGGGCGAGGTGTGTCACCCCTGAGCCGCCATGTTGGGTGTGGTGAGGGGAGGTGTGACACCCCTGAGCCGCCATGTTGTGTGTGATGAGGGGAGGTGTGACACCCCTGAGCCGCCATGTTGGGTGTGGTGAGGGGAGGTGTGACACCCCTGAGCCGCCATGTTGTGTGTGATGAGGGGAGGTGTGACACCCCTGAGCCGCCATGTTGGGTGTGGTGAGGGGAGGTGTGTCACCCCTGAGCCGCCATGGAGGAGGCTCTGCCCTGCCCTCTTCATCACAGGCTCCATTAGGTTGGGGCAAACCCCCAAGGTCATGGAGTCCAACTTATGACCCAACGCCACCTTGTCACCATGTCCAGCGGTTCCTCGGACACCTCTAGGGACGGAGACTCCACCGCCACCCAGGGCAGCCCCTTCCAAAGCCTGACCATGCTTTCCATGAAGAAATTGCTCTTGATGTCAAAGCTGCCCCTCCCCTGGCACAGATTCAGTTTGTGTCCTCCTTGCCCACCGTGGTGGGGTTGGTGAGGGGCTGCCAGCCCACACCCCTCACTGCCATCCTAACAATGCTGTGAGGGCCCCTCGGGCTGGCCTGCATTCAGGGTCACCCACAATTCCAGTTCCAGCTTGCAGAGGAATAAAGATTTTAAATGTTATAAGTATATATGATAAAGTTGGCTTTTCACAAGGTGTGTGCTGTATGATTAATAACTCTGTGGTAAGGATATAAGTTTTTATTTCTGCTGTTAGTAAAGGAAATTAGGCATAGTGGTCATAGTGATACAGTAATTGCTTAAACTGTTTGGCTGGGGTAACCTCCAGAGAACATGTAAAGAAGACTCTGCCATTGATACACCAACTATCAGCATCTCCCATCTGAAGAAAGCACGGACCAAGGCCCAAGCTGGAGGTGATAATGAAGACAGAGCCCAGAAACACAAATGCTTTAAAAAGGCGGACCCAAGGAGGGGCCATGCAAAACAGTCCATGGAATATGGAAACTGGTTTATGGAAAAATAAGAATATTCAACAGATCAATACAATAGAAAGGGTATTTAAAGAAAGTCTCTGAAATAGCAGGGTGTGTTCAGTCTCTAAAATAGTTGAGTGCCAAGTCACCCGGCCGGCCATACTTTGCTTTTTTCCTCCTAATTGTCTTATTTTCTATTAAACCTATTTCTTAAAAATTACATAGAAACTGAACCTTGTTTTTCACAAAAATATATATCAACTGTAATATTTCCAGTTAGCCCAATTACGTTTTTAAGCAAGTGAAATACAAAACCTTGTGTGTGCTCACAGACCTTCCAAAACTGAAGGGACTTCACCTCGTTATTCCCAGTTATCCTCACATCACCAGATGTTCTCCAGACATTCCTGCCTTTGGCATGGACTTCAATAAAATTACTTTCTGCTTGAGCCAAATAAACTCTAAGTAGATAACACTGACCAAACTGCTCCATTAGGTGCATTTATCACAACTTCCTCGAGGTCACTTTCCTTTCCAGCAGGAAGCGTGCCTTTTGCAATGCACTTTTTGGGTGATTTACCAGGGTTCTTGTCACTGTAACTGGGGTTATTTTAATACTCAGTCAAAGTAAGTCCAAATTCAGAAATTTTGTGGCTCCAGCTCTCCGGGGAGTTACACAGTGCCCTGTGCACTGTGAGGCCAGGAAGGAGCAAATGTAGATATAGCAGGAAAAAAAATAAATCATGAGGAAACTACAGGATGCCTGAGAAATATTTTTTGTTCCCCTGAAGCACAATCTTTTTCCTCAGGAGTTTTTTATGATGTTGCAGTAAAATTTCCACAACTCAAATTAAGGGTTATTAATGGATATTAAACAGGATTTGTTGGTTGCCAATAGGTTGGAGAAGAGCTACTGTTTTGCACCTGGATGCAATGGTTCTCAAATTATTTTACAAATATTAAAGAGCTAAGAAAATGTATGAAGAATGGATTGGGCTGCCTGGATATGAACCACAGATTACAAGCTGTGACTAGGACTCCTGCAAAGGATTCTCCTTCCCCACTGCTGGCAGAAGGAGAAGTTCTAAATCACAAAGAAAAAAAGAAAAAAAATTCTGAGCCAGAAAAAAAATCGGTGTCACAAATCTACTCTTCAGAACAGTGTAAAACAGGTGTAAAAAAAACCCAATTAGAATGGGATAGGTATAAAACCACCAAACTGTGTGCTGCCACACTGAAATTAGAAATTCCCGGCTCCCCAGTGGCAGGGAAAGCATTTGTGCACGTGCTTTTCCACCCCAAAACACGGCTTTCCTTTGTATTCATGAAAAAAACAAAAAATAAAAAGCAAGCCAACTAACATACTCCTTCCAATTAAGCTGAGATATGAACTGCACTTTGAAAGTTCTTAATCCATTCTCTGCTTCATTACCTCAGAAAATTTCGTCCCCGTGGTTAGCCCTATCCGAGAGCACGGAATGCCCGGCACCAATTAGCTCTAATAACGAGCTAAGTTGTGCGCGGGTTTCGGAGCTTGTCATTAGTGTGAGAAAATAGGACAGCTCCTCTCAGAATAGAATATCTTACTGGACTTTCCTTTCATTTGTCTTTGGCTAACGACTCCTCCCGCAGACAAAGGGACTAATTGATTTGATGAGTTGCAGGCGCCTGCTGTGTGACACCTCCCCTGCTGCCGGCCGAGGAGCCACGGCCAAAAAATCGTGACAACATTGCTCCGAGATTCTGCTCTCCTGCTTGTTCACAGTCTGTGAGCTAAGGAGGAAAACACACGTGCCCTCTTGGTGCCCTCGGCTCGTTCGGATGCTGGTTTTCTTCGAGGGATTCAGCTGGGCGTTGGTAAAATAGATATTGGTAAATATGGTGAATATACGGGTAAAATTGGGATTCAGCTGGGTATTGCTCTTGCAGACTGTGAGTGTCTCCCAGGTCAGGATCCTCCCTTGTGGAAGGAGGGAGAAGCTCTTGGATCTGGGGAATCTGAGGGTTGTGAGGACAAACGGGTGCCAGCAGGCAGCTGGGGGCTCTTTCCAGCTCTGCTCTTTCAAGGCTCACTTAAAATAATATCAAAAAGAAACGGAGGCAGATGATAGCAGACACAAGATATGTGTCTTCTTATGTTACAGACTCTTAAAGGAAAGGGTAATGGTCACCTCTAAGGAGATGGACGTGAAATAACTGCTTCCTAAACCTGCCACAGCCTGGAACAGTCTTCCTGACATTTTATACAGCATTTTCAGGACAGTATAAATAGTCATTCAACAACCTGAGGAGGCAAAGGAAGGATTTCTCTGTGCCTTCCTCACTTCTTTCCTGGAAAAAGAAACATATCATTTGTGCTGTTAACTGCTGAAGCTAAAGCAGAAGTATTCCTTTGCCGTGAAGAGGGAGAGACACCATGAGAATTAAACCATAATTTGTCTCCTCAGAGATGTTCGCATGCCATAAAATCCTGCGTCTTTCTGCAGCCCAGGAAATCGCCGGGTCCTCTCCAGCGTGTGCAGGGGAGGCAGGGAAGGAGAGGGAGGTGGCAGCACAGCTCTGCTTCCCCAGAGAGCCAGGGCAGGCAGCGGCGTGATTCCTGCATGAGACCTGACGTGAGCAGCAGGATCTCATTTCCCGGAGTCACGGGATCACAGGGGGACAGAATGGTTCGGGTGTAAGGCACAGGGGAGCGTGCCCGGACACTGAGGTTCCCATACCTCTGAGAGGGCAGCCTGCAGGTGAGCCCAGGTGAGAACGCCGAGCTCAAGGTGACCTGGTCTCCGGTTCATTGGGAGGCATCACTTTTCATGCACCTCCTTCACCTCGGAGCCTGGAAACGTGGCAGCTTGGCGGCTGGCAAGCTGTGCAACTGTCTGTCACTGCCAGGGAAAATATAAATGATGGCAGGCACTTTAGCATTTCGATTTCGTAGGTGCTGGCAAACACTCCCCAGCATGAGCTGCTGCATGCAAGTGATGACCTTTAGGAATGCTGGCATCTCCCAGTGCTGAAGAAGCAGGAGCATGAATCAGCAGAAGGGAGCAGGAGGGGAAAAAAAAACGATAGTTCAAAAGGAGCCTGCTGTTAGCAGTAAGTTAAATAAAATTCTCCTGGTCCTGCAGTCAGATTTATTAGCAGTGACCTTGGCACTTGCAGAGCCCCCTGCACAAAAGCCAGGCCCAGGCTCGCAGATTTAGTGCACAGTCAGGGCCTTGGCCAGCCCTGTCACCGCATTTCACCCCTTCTGTAATTTAGATTTTACATCTACGAGGAAACAAACCCATTCTTCCAGTCCAAGCACAAAGAGCCTCCAAGTGAGGCTCTGAAAGGCGGGCACAGAGCCCTGGGCTCCAGCTCTGCACAGACACCTGCATGACCAGATCCAACGGAGCAGCACCTTGGGAAGGCCACAGCAGGGACCCCTCGGAGGTCCTGGGTTAGACTGAGCCACGAGCTGCCCACCATGCACACGGTGCCAGGCCAGGGGAGGCATTTCCTCCAGCCTGAAGTAGAGCTCCCTCCCAGCTGCCAGGCAATATCCAAACAGTGCTGCAGCCTTTTCCCGACAAACCCCAGTGCCCACAGTCCAGCTTTCCATGTGATTCTCAGTCCCACCAAATGTTTTGAGGCTGTCTGTGCAGTCCTGTTTGGTTCCAGTCACGATTCTCTGCCTGCTGTGAGACTGTGCCACGCCACCAGGACCAGCCTGAGCCACCGGGGACTGCCCCTGCCTCACTGATCCCTTCCCACTCTGGGAAGTGGGATTGTGCCCGGCACAAATGTGATGTGTCCCAATTCCTGCAGAGGGTTGCCCCCACCAAGAGCCCTCTCACTGTGACATGAACCCCAGCAGAGCCCAGACTGGATGCTGCCATGGGAACCCGGGCCTCACTTTGCTCTTTGCACGTTGATTTCCCCTTTTCCTCTCCAGTTTTGTCCTCGGCCAGCGGCTCTGCTGCCTTTGCTCGGATTTTCCAGCAGAGGGGGATGCAGCCTCACCAAAGCCGTCCTTGCTTCCCTAAAGCTTTTCGCTGTGTCCTCACCTCCATCCTCACCCTCACCATCCCCTGGGCTGGCGGTGCCAGCACCCACAGCCACACCCAGCCCTCCCCTGGCACAAGGGCACCACAGGGTCCACCAAATCCTCCTCTTTATTCTTCGGAGCAAATCGAAAGCAAGGGGTGTCATCAGCGCTGAGCTGCTCACAGGAGATGGACTCCTGGAACGAAGCAAAGTCCCGTGTGTCCCTGCAGGAACATCTCTGGGGACTTGTCCCCAGTGTTGTCAGAGGTGTCGCCGTGCTGCCCACGCTCTCACCTGGCGGCCAAGGAGCATCCCAATCGCTCCAGCTGAGAGGGGATGCCTTTGACTTGAGTGGGGGGAGAAGCAACACATCCACGGGCACAAGGAGCCCTCGGTGAGCACAGCCAGCTGAGCTGCACCGATTTACACCAGCCAAACCCAACCTGGTGCCTCAGCAGCCGGGGAGGGCCCTGAACTGAACTGGGGAGCTTTGTGTGTGTCAGTGCTGAAACCTGGAGCAGAAGGGAGCACCCAGCCCACTCTGCAGTCTCTCTTGCACTGGATTTTGGGTGCTCTGCTGGTCTGTATTGTCCTTTGTCATCTCCTCTGGAAGTCACCTTCCCTGTTGGCACTTCATGGAGCAGGGCCATCTCAGGGAGCTGGGCGCCTCACGCCATCATGTCAGAGCTGTGCTTCAAGGTTATTTCCTACCAAATGCTCCTTCTTCCAGCCATCCAGTTATTTTCTCCTTGGCTAAATCATCTGAAAATAGTCTGCAGCCATCCTAGTTCTTCCTGCTTTGTATGCATGAGCAGGAAGGGGAATTTAGGATTTTGCTGTAATGCCATACACAAAAGCCTGCTGGAGAGCATCACTTTGATTAGCTCTTATTGTACACCCAAGAAAACAGAAAAGAATAAGAATAAGGGAGAGCCCAGCATGTGGCTGCTGTGCCTTGCTGCTTCAAGGCTGCTCAGAAAATCTGCCTGCCTGCTCAGGGCCCTCATCAGGAGGATATTTGTGCATGTCCCAGAAGTGGCTTGGGTTTTATCCTCTTAATAAAAGAGAAAGAAGGGCAGGAGCACTGTAAGGATTTTCTCCCTGGCACATCCCAAAACTTGGGCTCTGGCAATAAAGCAGCCTGACCCCGAGGCCTCCCCTGCCCTTGGTTACCTGCAGGCAGGTGAACCTTTCCAACCCCTCACCACGCCATCCAGGGCACAGCAGAGCTTCCCAAACTGCAAACAAGGCATCCCAGCTCCTGGAAGTCTGAGATGGAAAACTTGATTTAGATCTGGGAATTAAATTAGCAAAAGGGATGAAAAAGAAGAAAAATATCTCACGTCCAAGCACGCATCTCTGGCAGAATTTATGATTGGAAAAAAGTATTGGGACATGAATCTTGCAGACAGCTCTGACGAGTGGTGGAATGGACCGAACTCCTCGCTCTAAACTCCCTGAACTTTGAGGATTTGATGCAGATCCAGATTTCAAATTTCCATTGGGGCCTTTCTCATTAAAACCAGAAGCAGAAGGATCTTGTTTGCCTACAGGGGCTGTAGCAGATACTAACTCACCCCTTCTCCCCGTGTCCTCGCCACCCCCTCTTTATCCTCTCTCAGTTCACGTGAGTCTCTGTCACAAGGTGCTGACAAACCCAGCACTCCTGGTTCTCCCAAGACGCAGGGCACTGCAGTTCTGGAGAACAGAATTCAGTGCAAGTATCTGCATGTGGATGTTTTTTTTAAATAAACTAATCCCAAATAAAGCTCATCCGAAGCTGTGGGCACTCCAATCATGTTTAAAAACACGAGAACACAGCAGAGACAGAAAGCTTCCCTGCTTCCCACCCAGCCAGGCGAGCACCAGTCATGAGACTCACACAGCTCAAATCCCACTGTTACACTTTCCCACCAGACAAATCCTACTTTATTAAACCAAAGTGCAAGGGAATTAGCAAAACCGCCTGTTTCCTTCACACTATAGTGTATATAAGCAACCTAATCCATACGCCAAAGCTCCCACCGCTCTCGGAACCTCTCAGCTGGGAATTCCCGTCGCAGTCTCCCTCCTGTCAGCTCGGGATTACCTTTCCCTAACAGGGCCACGGGAAGGAGAAAAAAAACCCCACGTAGGCACCTGCCAAACTCATCCCCGCTGCTCCCCTCACACGGCGACCCCTCCTGCAGGAGAACCACGGGGCTGGGGCAGGGGGCTGTGCACCAGACTAATTAGTGCTCGGCTTGGCTCATTAAAGAGGCTCCTTTGGCTGACCTGACCAAATACTTCCCATTGTTTCCTTCAGTCCCGTGGCTGCTGGCTCTGCTGGCGGCACGGGGATGGAGGGATGGAGGGATGGATGGATGGATGGATGGATGGAGGGAGGGATGGAGGGATGGATGGAGGGATGGATGGATGGAGGGATGGATGGATGGATGGAGGGATGGAGGGATGGATGGAGGGAGGGATGGATGGAGGGATGGATGGAGGGAGGGAGGGAGGGATGGATGGATGGATGGAGGGAGGGAGGGATGGATGGATGGATGGATGGAGGGATGGATGGAGGGATGGAGGGATGGATGGAGGGATGGATGGAGGGATGGATGGATGGATGGAGGGATGGAGGGAGGGATGGAGGGATGGATGGATGGAGGGAGGGATGGAGGGAGGGAGGGATGGATGGATGGATGGAGGGATGGATGGAGGGATGGATGGAGGGATGGATGGGCCAGTGAAGGATTCCCACACCCTGCCCGTCACCCCAAAGCTCCGCTCAGGGACAAAGGAGCTGCGAGGCAGCAGGGCCAGCCTCTCCTTTCCGTGAGATAAACGCCTCCGTGCAGCGACAGAAATCAAGGGGTAATTGGCGGGGCCGGGAGGACGGAGCCTTTTGTTACGCGAGGCTTAATGGGCCTCTTCGGAGGGAGCAGGAACCAGCGAACGCCACAGCCTGGAATAGCGATGTGCTACATCCCATTTCTCAGGAGGGAGGAAGGAAGGAAGGACACGTGAAAAGAAAATAGCAGTAAATGATCCCACTTCATAATTTTTCTTCCTGTAACCCTTCTGGCCCTACAAACAGGAACTTGGTTTTAAACTAAAAATAAAGCCTGATGCCTGTGTGGCAGTTGCAGATGGGTGTTCCCAAGCTGAGGCTCAGCCCTGCTCTATAAGCAGCCTGGGCCGGGCACCCTAGGAAAGTGCCTGGCTTTGCATTTGCTATATTTACATATCATCAGTTATCAGGAGAACAGGATGTCCCAGGGGATCTGAAATAGGATACAGCACACTCCATCTCCTGGTCAGTTCAGCCGTGGGCCAGGCCCGTGTGACTGATCCTGTTTGCCCGTCTGCCCGCGGCTCCGGGGCTGCCCGGTGGGTGTCACCCACCCCTGGCACACAGGCCGGGCTGCGGTGGCATCCCCAGCCTTCCCCCAGACACGTGTGGCTGCAGCAGAGAGGAGCTGGGAGGGGTGGAAAGCTCCTCTTTCTCTTTCTGCCACACTATTTTTTATTGTGAAGGCAGAGGAGATTTATTCTGCCCTCCGAAAAATCAGGTCTGTATTCTCCTCCACGTGTTCTTTACCCCAGCCATGGGGAACATTTCAGTCCGGGGTGATGGGGCACAAACAAAGCCTCTCCCAGGGGGAGCAGGGCCAGGGCAGCAGCAGAAGCCCTGGCACAGCTTCCTGCGGGCCCACGGAGGGGCTTTCCAGCACCTTTCCATTACCCACACCATGCCTGCCTTGGCCAGGGTTGGCTCCCTCTGAGAACGTTCAGGTGTTTCTCTTCCTGCAAAGCACAGGGCCGGACAGGGCAGCTGGAGGGGTGGGTACCCGGTGCCCTGGCACTGCATGCCCTGCAAGGCACAGGCTGTGCCACCGGGAGCACGGGGAATGCCCTGCCTACCTCACCACCTTGGATTTAAATGCCTTTCTCACACGCTGGGCGTAGGTGCCAAGTATTGTGCCTTCGGTACATCACTCCACCTTGATTTCAAACTGCTTCAGCTTGTGTTTGGGAGTGGTTTCCAAGCATTCAGCTCACCCATATCTTATCCACACTGGTTTCCTTTATGAGCTGCACCCACTACAGGTCCAGAGCTTTAAATGCAAACCCAAACAAATATGTGGTAGAGCTTCCCATTCCCACTGGACTGGCCTGGAGTGGGAGTGGAATGAGTCAGGAGCACCATAAAGGAAAGTGAAATAGATCCACCCTGAGCAGATGATAGGATCAGGGCAGATTAGTAGCCTTGGATCAGATTCAAGGGTCAGCATAAATCTTTAATCTTTGCAAAGTCCTCGAGCCTCCCTCCCCTCACTGTCTCACATGCACACACACCAGGCATGACTAAACAGCTCTCTGCGGGGATGGCAGACGCTTCAGAAACTCCCGGCTGGTTTTGGTTTGCAAAATACAACAATAAAGCTGCTCTCTGTTCTGTGAACGTGAGAACTTCCCTACGCAGGCACCTCGCCCCTGGATGCTGTGGGATGCTGCCAGGGACAATGTCACACCACGGCCACTGCTCCCACCAGCACCAGGGCCCCTCTGCTTTGCTCTGACCCCACAGCCAGGCTGCAGCACCCCCGTGAGAGCCAAGGACAGTCCCCACCTTGTGCCTTATTAGGTCCCAACACGGGCTGCCAGCACGTCATTACTCATTATTCCTCTATATTTGCTTCCCACTGACGCTGTGCTCAGTGCACATAATCTGGATGGTTCCCAGGTTTCACGTGGAGCTGCGAGTGCCTGGCTCAGGGGTGCTGGAAATGCCAGGCTGCCCTGGGAAGGGGCTGTGTGGGAGCAGAGGGGCAGGAGGAGAGGTGTGTGCCAACTTTGCACCCAACTGATGCACTAAGGGAAAAAAAAATAAAAAAGAAAAAATATAAAAAAAAAAAAAAAAAAAAAAAAAAAAAAGGAAAAAATATACATAGCAAAAAGCCCTGGCCTAGTTTTTGCTAGTCTTTGTTTCACTGTGCTGGGCTCAGGCTCGAAGGATGTGGTTTGGTGGTCAGCGCATAAGACAGCAAGTGAAAAAAAAAAAAATTCCTTTGATTAAATCCAGATCGGGTCTGTGCAAGCTCTTCCTGCGGCCATCAGGAAATCACACGAGGGAAAACCCTGCCCACGCTGCCTGTGGCTGGGCACCCAGGGGCACGACCACCCTGGGGTGACCCTGTCCTGCTCCCTGGGGCACTTTGGCCCACGGAGCGAGGTGTCCCCTCCCGGCAGGACTCAGTCCCCAGGGGGCTCTGGGACATCCATCTCGAGCTTTCTCCATGGATTTATAACGATTCGAGTCACTCTCGCCGCCGCTCTGCACACAAAGGGCCGGGCAAGTTCTGTATAAGCGAATATTTCTGTGTTCCCATAAACATTTTAAATGGGAAATTGCCTAATGTGCCTTATTGAAGGGAAAGCACGAACAGCTGACGGTGGATGTGCTGCTGCTGGTGCTGCACCTCCCGGCTCTAATTGTTTCAGGAATCCTTTGACTCATCTTCCGAGCGCCTCCAGGATCTGAGCAGAGATCTCTGTCTTGCCGGTCTCCTTCAAAACACCTTTGCCTCTCTGCTGGCTTCACAAAAAAAAAAAAAAAAAGCTCGTGCTGCAGATGCCTCCTGACCTCAAGTGGCCAGGTGCTCGCTGGAGCCCGGAAAACCCCTGTGTGGTTGCTGCCTCAGCCGCACACGGGCTCCTGCTTCTCACACAGCCCGGCCCTGCCCCGGCCATCCTGGGGACAAGGACCCGGCCAGCTCCTGCCCCTTCCGCCCTCTGACCAGCAAGTTTTAGCTTTCCGCAGAGACACACTGAGAGCCTGACGCGCTCTGAAAGGAGGAAAGCCGGCCCCAGGCTGCCGCACAGCGCCGGGGAGTCGGGATCCGCCGCTCCTTGGCTTCTCCCTGGGGCCGGGGATGTCACCGGGGAGTCGGGATCCTTGGCTTCTCCCTGGGGCCCAGGGATGTCACCGGGGAGTCGGGCTCCTTGGCTTCTCCTTGGCTTCTCCCTGGGGCCCGGGGATGTCACCGGGGAGTCGGGATCCGCCGCTCCTTGGCTTCTCCCTGGGGCCCGGGGATGTCACCGGGGAGTCGGGCTCCTTGTCTTCTCCCTGGGGCCCGGGGATGTCACCGGGGAGTCGGGATCCGCCGCTCCTTGGCTCCTCCCTGGGGCCGGGGATGTCACCGGGGAGTCGGGCTCCTTGGCTTCTCCTTGGCTTCTCCCTGGGGCCCGGGGATGTCACCGGGGAGTCGGGATCCGCCGCTCCTTGGCTTCTCCCTGGGGCCCGGGGATGTCACCGGGGAGTCGGGATCCGCCGCTCCTTGGCTTCTCCCTGGGGCCCGGGATGTCACCGGGGAGTCGGGCTCCTTGGCTTCTCCTTGGCTTCTCCCTGGGGCCGGGGATGTCACCGGGGAGTCGGGATCCTTGGCTTCTCCCTGGGCCCCGGGGATGTCACCGAGCGCCGCGGTGGCAGCCCGCTCCGTTACTATGGGGACAAGCAGCACGGGGCTGACAGGAGCACACGCAGAAAAAGGCCCCTGGTTCCTCCCCGAGGGTGACAGAGGCATGGCCGGGCTGCCCCGACCCTCCCTGCCCCTTGCTCGCCTCGGTGGCCTCGCAGCCCTTGCGACACGTTGTTATCTTTGCCCCATGTGCCCGGCCCGCAGCTCAGGGGCTGTGGTTACACAGAGGAGGAGGAGGAGTGCTCTCTGCCCTGCCCGGAGCATCCCCGGGTACCACACGGGCTCCGTGTCCCCAGCCAGCACCAGCGCAGGGTTTGCCAGGGCCGGGCTGAGAGGCGGGGACAGCAGAGAGACCCTCACTCATGTTATTCACCCGGGACAGCAGAGAGACCCTCAGTCACTCCTCATTCACCCGGGAGAGCAGAGAGACCCTCACCTCATGTCATTCACCCGGGACAGCAGAGAGACCCTCACTCACTCCTCATTCACGTGAGCTCCGGGCAGCGGCTGAATTCCCCGGGACCTTTGCACACTCATTTCAGCCACGGAAAACGTGATGGGCAGCCGGAGGGGAGGGAGAACAGGCAAAGGGCCCGGAGGGATGGCAGCGGGCGGTGGAGGTGGCATCACCGGCACCCGGCGGGGGACACCCGTGTGCTGGTGTGCTGTCCCGCCCGGGGAAAGGCGCTGCTCCCCTGGGAAGGGGCCCGAGGAGGGATTGAGGGCGGCTGCGGTGCCAGGAGGGAGCTCCACGCACGGTGACACAGCTCTCCCGAGGGCATCGTCTTAGAAAGCGGCTCTTGGGAGGCCCGGTGATTCAAGGGGAAAGCTCTGCAACACTCATTCTGGGAAGTTTCCATTTGAATTGCTGCAAAGAGCAGTTTTTCCATGATAAACAGATTGCTTCAGTTCCCCAGCAGCACTGGGGGGGTCACGGCCACCCCCTTCCTCCACGGGGCCCTGAGTCATCCCCCACCCGAGGGCTCGGCCAGGGCTGGGATGGCCGGGAGAGGTGCCCCCGGGGAATTCAGCCCTGCAGCCACTGGCACCTCTTTGAGGTCAAACGTTTGTCTGAAATCAAGAAGGTGAGAAAACCCCTCCCCGGTCCACACCAGCGTGTGCAGAGCCAGGGCCCCTCCGGGCTTGTCACTCCCGAAGCAGGACTCCAGCACGGGTGAGTCAAACACCTGGAGCAGGCAATGCTGGTGACAGCCCTGCCTCCTGTGTCCCCACGCCCCGCTCAGCTCCTCCTGGGGCTGCCACCAAACCCGGGCCGGGTGCTCCACGGCCCGGCCAGCTCCAAGGCAAACATGTCAGCAGCAGAGATCAGCGAGGGGCAGGAATCCCTGTGCCTCTGTGAGCCTGTGGAATAATGCAGCCCATGAAGTGCAGTCTGGATCCAGTCCAGCACTGGCGGAACGCAATGACAGACCTCCCACTGATTTCAATGGGAGCAGGCCGAGCTGGGCTTTAATCAGTGTGGAACCAGCAGCAACAGCTCGTCAGCCCCGGCACTTCTGAATACATCAGAACTTGTTGCCTATGCCCATAGGTCCCATTTCATCTCCAATCGCACCAATTTCACAATACACGCACTGATACCACGAGACAATCATCAGTGACTGCTTCCACTCGGGACGGAGCTTTACCCCGGTCAATAGCTGCAGTCAAACCCCACCAGCAGGTCCCCGGGCCCTGCCCCAGCAGGAGGGGAAAGGCCCCCAGCATGACCATAACCTTATTAAAGATTCGGTGTCAAGAATAGAAATAAGAGTTAAATCTTCCCTAAGCTGCTCAGCTGCACACTGGTGGTGCACACATCCTCCTGTGGCAGCAGCACAAACACGGGTCTGTGCACACCCCGTGGTGCAGATAAGCAATATTTCAGCCCTAATAGTCTGCATATTCATCAGTTCTCTCAGAGCAGAATAGATCTTGGCCTTTCCTCTCTCGGCCACGGCACGGAGACGACCAGAGAGCCCCAGGGAGGAGGGAATGCTGCTGCAGTTCCAGAAGCACCGGGGGCTGAGGGAAGGATAAAGCTGTGTGGCAGAGAGAAACTAATTATTCCTCTTGTGTGACAGCTCTGGCAGCCCCAGAGCGTGACCAGCGCTCCTTGGGCTGAGCTGGTGTTCAGGAAACAACAACGTGGGAGCCCGTCCCGGGCACTGGAATGAAGAGCAGAGGTCAGAGAGGAGGTGAAATGGAGCACTGCGGGGAAGTGCCAGGCTGTAACACCATCCCAGCCCTTTGCCATCAGCACTGTCACCCCACAGAGGGTCACCCATGGACATGGGCAGGGCTGAGAGGACCGAGGCTCCATCCCACAGCAAACACTCACCTGTCTCAGCCAGGCCTGCTCCTGTGTAGGTGCAAAGAGTTGGATGCTGGGAGCAATCAGCCCAGGACAGAGCCCAGGACAGAGCCCAGGACAGAGCCCAGGACAGAGCCCAGGACAGAGCCCAGGACAGAGCCCAGGCACCTCCCACCACCCCAGGAACACACGGGAGGAGCTGGGAGCTGCCTTTTATTTCCAGCCATTCCTGTTTCCATCAGCTGTGTGGCGTTCCCCAGCTGCTCTGTTTGCAGTTCTAACAGGGCACATGTGGTGAAATCCCCCTTCCCATGCAGAGCTCTCCTCCTTGGCCATTTCCAAAGGCAATAACTGCCTATTGCCATCTCACATTGCCTCTAACTAATAAATCACGGAGTGATGTGCCTGGGGCAGGAACACACCTGGGAGAAAGAAATAAATTATTCCAGAACAGACAGAAATATCCTCCATTTCTCACAGCCCAGCACGGCGGTGCCCCAGGAGTGAAGCCACCAGGGCACAGACACCCCTGAGCCGTGCCCAGGGCTCAGGACAGAGGTGCCTTGCCCAGGGCCGGTGTGCTCACTGCAATTAGCAGCTCTCTGAGGTCTCCAGTGAGAGTTCTGCAGGGAGAATTCCCGAGGGAGAGTCGTGTAGTGCCTGAGCCGCCCGCAGAAGGGCAGTGGGAAAGGTCTGGAACACGAGGGAGCAGCGAGAGCCACCTTTCCTGGCTCGGGCAGCACGCCAGGGTTACAAAACACGGCCAGCCCGTGTCACATAGCCGGGGTCAGTGTCACCAGCCCCGCGGGCTATGGTTACACGGGCTGAGCCCAGCAGAGTCATCCTGCCTGCAGCCTGAGGACATCATCCCACACCTACCCCCGCTGTCCGGGCATTCCCAACCCTCTCCTTCCAGCCCCAGCATCACACGAAATGTCTAAGGGGAAAAAAAAATTAAAATAAAAAAATAAAGACTTGCTCAAGACCTGCTGCTTCTTTTTTTTTTTTTTTTTTTTTTTTTTTTTTCCACGCTGAAGCAGAAACAGCAATTATCTGGTTCAGTCTGGTGCTGCTGGCCTGGAACATGCCATGACAACGTGTTTCTCGTTTGAAAGCCTCTTTTGTACTAGGACACAGTTCAAGGGATCTTGCAATGCCTGCATTTGTAAACACGCCGCACTTGCAGCTACACGCTCTGCAGATGAAAGGCAAGGCGGAGCACAAGGGCACTTCTCGCTCCCTGTGTCACAAGGGGGGACAAGGCAGCGCTCCCCCCGCTGCTGAATCAGAGCCCCGGGGCTGCCTGACCATGCGTGGTCCTCTAAAGTCACGGCACGTTCAGGAAAACGGAGTCCCGGGAAAGGGAAGGGGGGTGGAGAAAAAAAAAAAAAAAATCACGGCAAAAAGAAAAAAAAAAAAAAAAAAAGAAAAAAAGAAAAAAAAAAAAGAAAAAAGTGCGTCACTGCAGATTATTTTAGGCCCTGGTCCATGCATAATGCAAATAAGCAGCTCCCGGGGTACATGCCTGGAAAAACCATCCAGTCCCACAGCGCTCGGCTACGGGAGCTTTCCAAACAGGTGGTGAAAACTAAAATTATGTGTCTGTGTGTCCTCAGCGGGGTTAGGAAAGGCCCTGGCTCTCAGGGAGGCTCTCCCCGTGCCTCCACAGGGCTGGTATGAAACAGGACCGAGACATTCAAAAATTCAGGGGCATTTCTTTCCTTTTGAGGCAATCCTGCCCTCCCACTCACAAACCTCACTCAGCACCTCCACGACACCCTTTGATGTGCCTGACCCCACTGATCCCTCGCACCCGCTCTTCGCACAACTTTATTTTTCTTTTTTTTTTTTCTTTTTTTTTTTTTTTTTGCGCCTAAAATCATTGTATCCTCCTTGTCTGACTTCAAGGAGTCGCTCGGGAAGCCCTATTTATGGGTTGAAATGCTGCTGAAAGAGTTATTGCCGTGTTATTCAGCTGTTGTGCCAAGCCTGCATGGGGATCGGGTTTCTGCTGAAAGGGTGCCAGGCACGTCTTTTTCCAGGAACCGGCAGCCGTATTTAGCCTCCGGCTGCACATGAAAGACTGCAGTCGGAAACGTGACATTGTGTCAACATTTGAGGCAGGTCAGAGCTGGGTGAGACCATGAAAACAAGCCCGGGAACTCAGCACACCCCGGCGGGGCGGCGGCACGGGCTGTGCTGGGCTGGCGTCGTGCCGGGGGTCAGCCTCCACCACTCCAGCCCTCCATCCCTCCATCCAGCCCTCCATCCATCCCTCCCTCCATCCAGCCCTCCATCCAGCCCTCCATCCATCCCTCCACTCATCCACTCATCCATCCATCCATCCCTCCCTCCATCCATCCCTCCCTCCATCCATCCCTCCCTCTGTCATCCATCCATCCATCCATCCATCCATCCCTCCATCATCCATCCCTCCATCCCTCCCTCTATCCATCCATCCCTCCATCCATCATCCATCCATTCACCCCTCCATCCCTCCATCCACCTCTGCATCCCTCCATCCCTCCATCCTCCATCCCTCCATCCATCCATCCATCCATCCATCCATCCATCCATCCATCCATCCATCCCTCCATCCCTCCATCCATCATCCATCCATCCCTCCACCCCTCCATCCCTCCCTCCATCATCCATCCCTCCATCCATCCCTTCATCTCTCCATCCCTCCCTCCATCCCCTCCTTCTCCCCTCGGCATGGAGAGCCTGGGGATGCTCTTCTGGCAGGACTGGGAGGGGCTGCTCTGGTGCTGGGTGTCACCTGGTGTCACCAGAGTGCAGCCCCTGTCCCACTCTGCCCCACAGACCTCACCTGTCCCACTGGCACTGGGCCAGGGGGCAGAGAAAATTCCCAGCCCAGAATAATATTTTGCTTCCTGAGTAAATGTTCTCTCCTCCACTTTTTTTTTTCCTCCGTGACCGAGGAGCTGGAACTCCTGCAAGTCGTCCCACCATGGGACAAGGAGGGTCAGAATATGAGGGCCCAAGGGGCGTGAAAGCCACAGAAAGGAGTCAGAAATCCAGGGGGTCCCGAGGCTGGAGACCCCTGTGCTCTGAGCACCAAATGTGTCCCCAAACGGGCTTCTTACAGTCAGCTTCAGTAAAATCAATATTTAGCCCTAATTAGAGCAAATATAACATGAACACTGGGACGTGTGGAGGCCCCAAACACATTAAACCAAGCAGGATTTTTTTTCCTGCCATTCCTTAGGCTAAGTTTCTTTAGTTCTAAGCACAGCCTTACAGAAGCATCGGCCTCTCCTTGTGGGGTCCTGGAGATGCTCAGCCCAGGACAGAGCAGTGCTGGCCCAGTCGGACATTAAACCTCTCATGTTTTGTGGTTCATCTGCGCAGTGAAAATCTGAAGATGCCCCTCAGAGCTGCCCGTGCCCCATCCAGCACAGGCAGCACCACTGGGAAACCGAGTCCTCCCTTTGCTTCACCCCTCTTCTGCCTTTGGGGCAGTTTGGGGTCGTTGTCATTTCACCTGGGCACCAGAAAGCAGCACTGCTGTGGAGGGAGCCCGGGCTGGGATGAGGACCTTACCCTCTGGCCCCTTTTGCAGCACTGGGAGTAGAGGCTGCTCCACCACCCAGTGCCAGCTGGAATTCCCAGATCAGGGACACATGGGACATGTGGGGGTGGCAGGGGTGACCCCAGCAAAGGCACGACCTGCCCCTGGCACCCCTCAGCTCAGGGGCACGGTCCCTGGCAGCCCTGGGGCAGCTCAGGCACAGGCTGAGGGTGCTGAAGTGAAACCAGTTTGCGACCAGTCCATTTTCCTGCAGGAACTGGGCAAAGCCTGTGGAGTGACGGCATCCTCCGGGGTGAGGGGCTGCCTCCTCCCCACAGAGCTCGGGGCCCAGGGGCCAAATGCCAGACACAGGGAGCACAACGTGACATCAGGAGAGAGCAGGAGAGCCAGCCAGGCTCTCCTGGCACCTCCCTCCAGTCTGGAAGGAAAAGAATCCCTGGAGGTGCCAAGGGAGTTAAAATAAATAAATGTCCCTGGTGACAGGGGTAATGGGACCCTGAGCTCCTTCAGGCACCGACGGCAGAGGAGCTGTGGGAGGAGCGAGGGGAACCCTGCTCCCTCCTGCACCCCAAAATCCTCCCTGCACCCTGAGATCGCTCATCCCCCTGCACCCCAAAAGCCCCTCTCTTCCCTGCACCCCAAAATCCTCCCTTCTCCCTGCACCCCAAAACCCCACTGACTCCTGCACCCCATGACCCTTCATCCCCCTGCACCCCAAAATCCCCCCTCTTCCCTGCACCCTGAGATCGCTCATCCCCCTGCACCCCAGGACCCCCCTCCACCCTGAGATTCTCACTCCTCCCCGCACCCCACGAGTTCCCCCTCTCCCCTGCAGCCCCTGATCCCCTGTCCTCCTGAACCCCGAGATCCTGCTCCCCCCTGTGCCATCCCCTGCTGGACCAGGCCGTGTGGGATGACCCTGCTCAAACATTTCAAAGCACAGGAGGCAAACCCTTATCTTCCACAGGAAAAGAATTATTTTATTAAGCATTTTTAAACAGCTACTTAACATTTACTCAAGATAAAAATATGTACAATATCCCACCTTGAAGGCGGCTCCAAAATATAAACACTGTACCTCTCCCGAGAGAAAAACGGAATATTCTTCTCTTCAAAAAAAACAAAAAAAAAGACAACCCAGAAACAAGAATACATTCATATTTCTCACTTCTTTATGCTCAAGTAGTTATACAAATAATAGACATCTGAAACGTTTTAACTTTCAATATATTTATATAATATATATATTTATAACAGGATTTTACAAATAAAGGCAACAACTGTATACCAAAAAAAAAAAAAAAAAAAACCCCAAAAAAAACCAACAACAAAATAAACGTTAGAACACAATCTGCAATCAAGCATAGTGCATCTCAACAGCTGGTGCAGCGGGAGGGCGACAGGAGGATCCAGACAGGGGGAAGGAAAAAAAACCACCAAAGAGCACTGCCTTCAGCAGTGAAGTTTGGGGGTTTTTAATTAAAAAGAAGCTGAACTGGAGAGGTCGTTCTCTGCAGAGAAAGCCTCTTGCAGGTTCCAGGACAGGTGTCACCATGTCACCTCTCTCCTTCACACGGGGTGTGAGCTTTGCCAAGGAGGAATCCAGGTGCTCAAAGCCCGCCGGGGTGGGGATGGGACCCCTTGGACAATCCCAGCCTTGTCATGTCCCAAAGGGGACTCCTTGGAGAATCCCAGCCTTGTCACTGCCCAAAGGGGACTCCCTGGAGAATCCCAGCCTTGTCACTGCCCAAAGGGGACTCCTTGGACAATCCCAGCCTTGTCACTGCCCAAAGGGGACCCCTTGGAGAATCCCAGCCTTGTCATGTCCCAAAGGGGACTCCTTGGAGAATCCCAGCCTTGTCACTGCCCAAAGGGGACTCCTTGGAGAATCCCAGCCTTGTCACTGCCCAAAGGGGACTCCTTGGAGAATCCCAGCCTTGTCATGTCCCAAAGGGGACCCCTTGGAGAATCCCAGCCTTGTCATGTCCCAAAGGGGACTCCTTGGACAATCCCAGCCTTGTCACTGCCCAAAGGGGACCCCTTGGAGAATCCCAGCCTTGTCACTGCCCAAAGGGGACTCCTTGGAGAATCCCAGCCTTGTCATGTCCCAAAGGGGACCCCTTGGAGAATCCCAGCCTTGTCATGTCCCAAAGGGGACTCCTTGGAGAATCCCAGCCTTGTCACTGCCCAAAGGGGACTCCTTGGAGAATCCCAGCCTTGTCACTGCCCAAAGGGGACTCCTTGGAGAATCCCAGCCTTGTCATGTCCCAAAGGGGACCCCTTGGAGAATCCCAGCCTTGTCATGTCCCAAAGGGGACTCCTTGGAGAATCCCAGCCTTGTCATGTCCCAAAGGGGACTCCTTGGAGAATCCCAGCCTTGTCACTGCCCAAAGGGGACTCCTTGGACAATCCCAGCCTTGTCACTGCCCAAAGGCACTGGCAGGGGCAGGGGGGATGGCGCTGCCGGCTCCGGCTGAACTGCTCCCTCGGGCAAGGAACTCCCGAGCCGGGAAAACCGCGGGGACACGGCGCAGGAGCAGCGGGAGAGGCTGGAGCCACCAGCAGAGCCACCACCCCAGGGACAGCTCCTCCCGGGCCGGCCCGACATCGCAGCTCAAGTTACAGGAAGGGCACAGGTTAATTTATTTATTAGAGGTACGCCGTGGAAAGCTCCAAGCAGTAGCAGCTACTTTTTTTTTTTTTTTTTTAAACACCTATGTGTCAGCAAAGGTGTGGAGAGAAACTCATCTCAGGACTGCCTGACCATGTGTCACCAGGCTGTGACCGCTGCCCTGCTCCTCCTGGACTCCTGGTGGCAATGCCACCAGTGCCACCACCTCACAGTGGCCACTGCCCTGCTCCTCCTGGACTCCTGGTGGCAATGCCACCACCTCACAGTGGCCACTGCCCTGCCCTTCCTGGTGACATTGCTGCCCCTGCAGTGACCACGGACTGCCCTGTTCCTCCTGGTGACATTGCTGCCCCTGCAGTGACCACTGCCCTGCTCCTCCTGGTGACATTGCTGCTCCCACTGTGACCACTGCCCTGCTCCTCCTGTGCCCACGGTGGCATTGCCACCAGCACCACCCCATGCTCGGGGTCACTGGGACACCAGTCCAGCTCCACCAGAGCCATTGGGGCCGATGCCTTCAGAGCTGCTCAGGGAAGTACCGTGCTTTATATTCAGGTGTCTCATATTCACAGACCCTCAAACCAGGCCTGCCCAAAGGAATATTTCTTCACAGCTTTGCAATAGATTGGCAGCTGACCGAGTCAACTGTTGCTCTGTAGATGTGGAGAGGGAGGAAGGGAAGGAGTAAAAGCACAAAACCCTTCTTAAAACCCTTCTTTAATCTTTTGGAAGTAGTCGCCAATGGCTAACCTGGGCGCATCCTTCATCCTTCTCCAAGCTACCTGACAAGGCAGAGAAAAGGGGATTTAGCTTCCTACGCACAGTGAACCTCATCCCCACACCTCAGTCCAGCCAGTATAGAAAAGTGAAACAGTCTCTCAAACTAAAAAAAAAAAAAAAAAAAAAAAAAAGAAGAAAAAGAGAAAAACCAGTCACACTGTGCTCAGTCTTTGGTTTCCAAGTTCAAAGGAGGAATCTGCTTCAAAGCTTGAAGCAGAGCCGAGGAGTCGATGGGGGAATGGGCCGGTACAGGAGAAGGGAGTCTCTGGGGCATCAGCAGAGGGGGGGAGATTTTGTCGGGGTTCATGAAGCCCGTCAGAGCGGCGGCAGAGGCCGGCAGGCTGGGGTACAGCACGGGCACCGAGGCCGGGTACCAGCACTTCTCCAGCATGGGCAGGTAGGCGGTGGCGGACGGCGGGATCAGGTAGAAAGGCAGGCACAGGGGAGGCTGGTGAGCGTGGGGGCCCAGGAAGCTGCTGGAGGAGCCCATCATGTCACTGCCAAAAGGGCCCTCGTCCTGCGGCGACTCCAGCCGGCTCCTTTTGGCCGGCGGGTCCTCAGTCTCTTGCTTAATCGAGCTTATTCTCTCCTGCACGGCGTACTTGAGGTCGGTATCCTTTTTGAAATAGGGCTGCTCGGGTTTGGAGTCACTTTTCTCCAGCTCTCCCCCGTACCCGCTGTCCGTGTCCGTGTCGCTGCCGCTCTGCTCCCCGCTGGAGTGAGCGAATGTCCGCTGGATCACGGGCACGCAGTTCTTCCCGTGGCCCTCGCCCAGCGCCGCCGGCTTCTCCTTCAGCTCCAGCAGTTTGGGAGGGATGTCCCCGGCCTTGCGGGCGGCCCCGCCCTGCAGCACCTCGCTGGCCATCCGGTGCAGGTGGCTGACCAGCTGCGACGACTTCAGCTCCTTGCCGTTCTCGTGCTTGGCCAGGTATTGCAGCATTTCCTTGGCACACATCTGGAAACCGGATCGAAACATTTCCTGGCTGGAATCGAGGTTTCTCGATGACAGGTCACCTAAGGAAACATTAACAGACAGGAATTAAAAATTAACAGCATGCTAAATAGCTCCCTTTCCATCTCCCAGGAGGACTGGAGGCGATGTTGGACTTGGGTTACAGCACAGCCAGAGGGGAAAGCGATGGCCAAGCTGCACCCTATGAACAGAAATCCCTGGATTTCTGCAGGAATGGACAATTCCATTGAACATCCACCTGTCCACTTTTACGTAATAACTTCACCTAAAGCACTCCCTTGCTCTTTTTTGTTATCTGCTGTATAATCCACCTTCGACAGGTACTGGAGTGCAGAGCAGGGGAGTGAGCCGAGCCGTGGCTTCTCCAGGAAGCCCCTGGGGAAGGCAGGGAAGGCTCCCTGCACCTCCAGGCAGGGAGCTCCAGGCCCTGCCAGCAGCTCTGCCAGCCCCAGGGGACTCTGCTGCTCCGGCAGCTCCACTGCACTCCCTGTGGCTGCCGGGGCAGGGATGGCGCCTCCGAAAAAATTGGGTTTACTGTATCAGATTCACGTGAGTGCCACATGTGAAAACAGCAGGAGGAAGTGCATCTAAGGCTGATAAGCTGAAGCACCGGGTCCCCTCCGCCTGCAGAGCACAGGCCAGCTCGGTTCGAAAGAAACTTAAAAAGGTGTGTGTATAGAAAGCAGATTTATATCTGTTTCCAGAGAAAAACAACCAAATAAACCCGCGACGGGGTTCTCTAAAGCTCACCGACACAAATGGGAAGAATCGAATGGCTTTGGAGAGAACCTCACAGCAAACCTGGGCTGTCACTAAAACTCCTTAAAACCCAGTTTAATCTCAAACAACCCCCAGGGCGCTCTGCACCGACCACCTTGAGCACTGTGTCTTTTTTTGTGAAAGCTGGTAAGCAAAGCCTGAGAAAATGACAGCGTGAAAGGCCAGAATTCCTGTCTCCTCCCTTCTCGGGAACGAGGTGTCACAACCGCATTTCACAGGCTCCCCAGGGAAAGTCCATCACACACACACAGGCTCTCTCCGTGCCGTCTGAGCACTCACCTGCCTGCAAACCGTTCTGCAGAGCGATGATCTTCTGCTGCTGCTGCTCGATGAGATTGGTCAGTGCCTTCACGTGCTTCAAGGTGAGCTCCAGAACCACAGCCTTCTCCAGGTGACCTAGAGTCTGGGAGCACGGGGACAGGTTGGCACCCGCCGCAGGCTCGGCCACGCAGGCAGGAGCCCCTCGGGGCTGCCAGTGCCCTCCCAGAGCCGCGGGAGGACGGGCACGCTGAGACCCTGACTGCCACCGGCAACATCCCGCGGAAATAAGTTAAAAAGCAGGCTCTGGAAAAGGCTCTCATGGAACCCCGTGGGTACTGCCAGACCAGCCGCGTAGATCGGGGAGAAGCATTTTATTTATCGGTTCTGCTGCCCCTGCTGGCACCGTGACCTGAGCCCGGGGGAGCCGGGCCGGGGACTGCTCTGGCCCGGACACGGTGTGGGGGCAGCTCCCGCAGGGATCCGCAGCTCCCGGGAACTTTGGGATGCGCTCACAGCCCTCCCGAGCCAGCGGCACCACGGAGCAAAAACAATAAAAACATAAAAAAAACCCACCCCAAAAATCCGCGGTGAAGCGGCAGCAGAGAGCCACCCGCGGGGGAGCCGCTGCCCCGTCCCTCCGCCGGCACCTACCGTCAGCTTGAGGTGCTCGGGCAGCAGGTCCTTCAGCTGCGCGATGCACTCGTTGATCCTGTCGCGCCTCTTCTTCTCGATCAGCCGGTGCGGCAGCTTGTATGTCTCCTGCGGGGCCGGGGACAGCGGGTCAGCGGGGGCACAGCCCGCATGGCCCCGCACGGCCCCGCTCGTCCCGGGGGCGCCGGGGAGCGGCCGAACCCCCGCCCCGGGAGCGCTGCCACGGGCGCGCTGCGGCCGCTTCGCCCCGTTAACCCCCGGCTCACCCCGCTAACCCCCCGTTTACCTCCTCGCCCCCCATTTTACCCCGTCACCCTCCCCATTTACCTTATTATCCTCGCTCCTCTTTAAACCCCTCCGGGGCTTGTACACCTGGTACATGTGCGCGAAGTCCAGCCTGCACGGGCGAAAGGAGAGCAGCGCGTTATCCCCGTCCCGCAGGCGGCGGGAGCCGTGTCCCCCCAGCAGCACCCCCCGGAGCCCCCCGCTTACCCCGGCAGGTCTCCGCTCTCCAGGGCGGGCAGCTTGCCCAGGCAGCCGGGCGGGGGCTGCGCGCTGGGGATGCGCTCCATGCCGGGGGCCGGGGGCAGCGGCGCTCAGGGCGGGCAGGGGCTGCGGGCGCTGCCGGGGCCGGGGCCGGGACCGCTGCTGCTCATGCCGCGCCCGCGCCGCGCGGGCTGAGGAGCGGCGGGCGGCCGCGGGCCGGGTTAAATGCGGGCGAGTGGGTGGACGGAGCGACGTGCGGAGCCCTGTGACCGCCGGCACGTCTGGCGGCCCGCGCCCCCGCCCCGCGTCACATGAGCCTCACGTGGCGGCCGCGCGGGGGGAGGCGGCGCCGCGCCTCGGGGCCCCTCCCGCACGTGTGTCCCGGCGCGGCGGGGCCGCGCTGCGCCCTGGGGCCGGGCCCCGATGGGCTGTGCCGTGCCGGGCTGTGCCGTGCCGTGCTCTGCTCTGCTCTGCCCTGCTCTGCTCTGCTGTGCCGTGCCGTGCCGTGCTGTGCCCTGCAGTGCTGTGCCGTGCCGTGCTGTGCCATGTCATACCGTCCTGTGCCATACCGTGCCATACCATATAGTGCCGTGCTGTGCTCTGCTGTGCCATGCCATGTTGTGCCATACCGTGCCATACAGTGCCATATAGTACCATACCATGCTATGCCATGCCATACAGTGCCATACCATGCCATACTGTGCCATACAGTGCCATATAGTACCATACCATGCTATGCCATGCCATACAGTGCCATACCGTGCCATACTGTGCCATACAGTGCCATACAGTGCCATACCGTGCCATACCGTGCCATACTGTGCCATACAGTGCCAAGCTGCGCCATACTGTGCCATGCTGTGCCATACAGCACCATACAGTGCCATGCTGTGCCATACAGTGCCATACAGTGCCATACTGTGCCATGCTGTGCCATACCGCACCATACAGTGCCATACAGTGCCATACAGTGCCATGCTGTGCCATACAGCACCATACAGTGCCATGCTGTGCCATACAGCACCATACAGTGCCATACAGTGTCAAGCTGTGCCATACTGTGCCATGCTGTGGCACACAGTGCCCTGCCATACCCTGTGGTACTGCTGCAGGGTCCCGAGATCGGGGAGGAAAAAAAAAATATGAAAACCACCCCCAAAGTGACACAGGTACAAAAAAAATGCTGCAGCCGTGGAAGTTTGGAAATGTGGGGGGAAAATAAAAAGAGTGAGAGTCACTGAGATGTGGCTCTGGGGAAATGGCAGTGCTGCAGGGAAGTTTTGGGGTGGCAGGACCCCCATCCCTGGGGGTGTCCAAGGCCAGGTTGGACAGGGTTTGGAGCAACTTTCTCCAGGGGAAGGTGTCCCTGTCCATAACAGGGGGTGGAACTAGATGATAACTTTAAGTTCCCTTCTGACCCAAACCATTCTGTGATTCTGTGATCAGCAGGAAATCCTCCCCTGTGAGGGTGGGGAGGCCCTGGCACAGGTTCCCAGAAAAGCTGTGCCTAGCCCTGGATCCCTGGAAACGTCACATGGAGCAGCCTGGTCTAGTGGAAGGCGTTCCTGTGCATGGCAGGGGTGGAATGAGGATAACTTTAAGGTCCCCTCCAAGCCAGAGCATTCCATGACATCCCCTGCCCGTGCCAGCCCGTGGACGCCAGCAGTTGCACAATGCCAAGCGGTGATAATGGTTTGTGTGTACCTGCCAAGGCAGAGCTCTCCTCAAGGGCTGTGGTCACTTCCCTGCTGCGTGCTGAGCAAGTAGAGGCAGGCTCAGCTGATAAAAGGTGCATTTACCGAGATAAGGGAACAGCAGAGCTCCAGCACCGAGCTGCTGCTGTTGCCTGCAGAG
Organism: Sylvia borin; assembly: GCA_014839755.1. NCBI lineage: Eukaryota > Metazoa > Chordata > Aves > Passeriformes > Sylviidae > Sylvia > Sylvia borin. The sequence goes on from CM025968.1 coordinate 1,220,465, forward strand.
TCCTGGCTGCTCCACCTCGGGAGGAATCCGAGGGCAGGAGGTGCTACATGCGAGCACAGGGAGGTTTCAAACGGGTGAGGGAGACAGGCTGTTTGAGGCTTACCCCCATCTAAAGGTGTCTGTCGTTACCAGGAAGAATCCCAAGGGAAGTTGGAGCCTCAGAGAGATGCCAGCCATAAATGTAAGGTCCATAGGACCCCAAAATCTCCTCTCAAGCATCTCCACACCACAGCATTGTACCAGTGACATGGGCCTTCCACAAAATAGATGTTTGGGCTGTCCCACTCAACGTGGTCTTCTCAGTGTGTGACATCTGAGCCTGTAAACCTGGTGATTCTGGCCAGGATCATGGAATCCCAGAATGGTTTGGGCTGGAAGGGACCTTAATGACACCTCAGTCCAACCCCCTGCCAGGGGCAGGACCTGCCCATCCATTTGAGGGTCTCTGTGGTGCCACAGCCCCAGCACACCGTGGAGGAGAGGACTGGGGACTGAGCGTTCTGAGTACCACAGAATCTCACAGCAGAGCTGCTCTTTCCTGCAGGAATCAGGAACAAATCCAGCAATAACCATCAGGAGACACGGGGGTGATGCATTTGTCCCTGCTGCAGCTCCGGGGACCATAACCAGCCTCAGTAACCAGCCCTGGAGCAGACAGTTCCTTCTCTCCGTGTCCCCAAGAGCCAGGCTGTTATTTTCCAAATAAAGGATGAAAAAAACACAGACAATTTTTCATCTGTCCCATCACTGACCCTTTGTTCAAGGCAACAGAAATAATTAGAGCTTGCTGCAGCCTTTTGCTAATGAAAAATGAGGTTTGGGGCCAACCTGCTCTGCATTTGAAGTTCAGGCTCCGAGAGTACGTGGACAGCTTCATGCCCGTAGATTGTCTGACTCCTGCATGCTCCTTCAGATATTCAGTACATTCCTGCAGTGGGTGGTGAGCCACAAATCAGGGTCAGAGGTAATCCCCAATTATTTAGCCCTTTTACTGTTCTCGTGCTTGCCAAACAATTCCCCATATCAGGATTTGCTCATGACCTTAAGGGACGTTGCCAAGGATTTAGGAGTCCCCCTAAAAGGAGGATCCAAATGAAGTTAATACATTCTTGGGCATCAAGTGAGATTGCTCGAGAGTTGAGTTACATTTTCCTGGGGATCAGTTTTCATAAGCAAGGGCTGATGCAATCATCAATTCGCCTTCTCGCTTGTGTTTGCTGAATTATTTCTACATGGAGGGCTCCTTTACACCACACGATTCAGGCAGTACCAAAATGTTTAAAAAGGCTGAATTCCCTCCGGCCATCCGTGGAGCAGCAGCTCTCCTGAGCGCTCCTCCAGCAGGGCTGCGAGTCACAGGACCGCGACAGCTCGTGTCCCAGGGGATTTGCAGTTACTTACAGACCGTGAGAAGGTGAGAGCTTGGGGGCTGCTTTGGGGGTGGGCTGCGAATCCGAGACTCAGGATTTGCCCCTTCCCCGGGACTGTCCCCTTCCGACCGCAGGGATTTGGGGGGGAAAACGTTCCAAAGCTCCCTGGCGCTGCTGTGTGCTGGAAGCCTATGTGGGCAGCGCCGGGAGTTAACAGATGGGTTGTGGATTCGAGCTTACGATAAGGTTACTGAGGGTGGTTTTGTTTTAAAATGTCTCTTACTTAATATATCCATGAAGGCCAGGCATGTGCCTGTGGCCTGTAATCAAATCGCTGACTCTCTCCCGTTTCCAGCGAGCCCGGCTCGGGTTACTGGCACCGGAGGTGAAGCTCAGCCCCGCCGACGGTGCGCGCAGCCCTCGGCATCCTCGGCCCCGAGCCTCCGGCAGGAACAACCCCGTGCTTTCGGCAGCACGAAAAGTTCCTGCGGGAGCCGGGCTGGGTGCGACAGAGCCGGGGAGCGGGCTTCTGTCCTGGGCTCCGCAAACGTGACGGCTCCGCTCCGCAGCCCCGCAGCCGCTGCTGCCGCCCCCGGGCTGGACGGGATGAGCCGGGGACACAGCACCTCCATCCCCGCGGGCTCAGTGCGGGCTGTACCCAGCCAGGAGCTGCCGGCAGGGCTGCGCGTCTCCTTTCCCAGCCGCCGTGTCCCGGGGAGAACGCTCAGCCCCAGGCGGGTCCCGAGGGACACTGCGGCACCTCCCAGCGCAGGGTGTGAGGAGCACTTTGACACCCACCAGGGCTCTGCCTCGGCCTTCTGGGAGTTGCAAAAGCCCGACTTGGTGTGCAGCCAGGTGCTTTCAGCTGTGTGTTACTCTCGATAGCACAGCTGGCCGCGCTCGCTGCCGCGGAACCGTCAGGAAGCGTCACGAGTCAGAAGTCGAGATTTAATATTGCAAATATGTGCATCCATCGCTGCTTAATTGCACTGATTCAGGCTGCCATGGGCTCTGCCTGGATAAAGCACTGGGAAAACACAGCGAGAGCTGCTGTCGCTGTGCTCTCCCTCCGGCACGGCCCTGGAGCGCTGCCGGGCACGTGAGAGCTGCGGGAATGACGCTGGCATCGCTCAGCGAAACTCGCCCCAGGACTATTCAAATGAAAGCCATTCCCCTCTCTGAGCAGAGATGTTTGCCAGCACCCAGTGCGGCAGTGGGAGGAACGTGTAGGTGGAAACTATTTGGAAGTGGCAAAATTTGTGGACATTAATAAGAGACTTTAGCCCACTTTGATAGTGTGTTTAATAAAACACGCCGGCTCCTCGGTGACATCCTGCCCTGCCAAGCCCCGGCAGCTCACGCTGTTTAACCAGTTCCCCCCCGGCTCTTGCACCATCTCGTGAGAAAGAACCCCGGGCGTGCACACCCGGCACACCCCGGGGCTGCCAGGCCTCGGCTCTGTCTGCACCGCGGGGTCAGGGACTCATGGAACGGGCTGCCGACGAGGGGACCTGAAAGTCACCCAGTGCCACCCCTGCCATGGGCAGGGACACCTTCCACCACACCAGGCTGCCCCCAGCCACGTCCAGCCTGGCCTTGGACAGCTGCAGGGATGGGAGTCCACAACCCAAAAGCCATTTCAGAGGTGACATCCTGGCTGCTGCAGCTGGGGCAGGGGACAGCGAGGGGTGACAGCAGGCTTCGGAGGGGCAGGCAGGATGAGGAATCACTTCTCCCCCCGCTGCTGGCGCTGTCTGGTGGATGCTCTGCACAATGGGATCTGATCACATCCCTCCTCCTGCCTCACATCAAACAGTGAGTCAGCGCTGGAGCCCCATCAGATGTCTCTGCCTCGCCTTTCATATCTGGGAAGCAGAGAGGATGGTGCTCTGTGAGTATGCAAAGCAAGGAAAGCAGGGTGCCTTCAGATCTGCCACTTGGAAAATACCACGTTATTTATTTTCCACTGGCACCCACGTCCCCCGGCAGGAATCAACACCACTGAGGCTCCCAGTCTGGGGTGATGTTGTTCTTTCGGGGGATGCAGGTAACAACAGCTACGGGGCCCTACTGCATCATGTCTGAGTCAAATACTAACACAGAGAATATTCTGAACTCACTAACTGAGTAAGAAAAAAAAAAATACACACCCACTCCTAAATATAATAATAAAATAAAGCTGGGACAGGCAGAAGAAGAGCCCAGGAGTGTGTTCCTCCTGCAGTTCATGTGAGGACATGAGTGAGTTAAACCTTGACCTCTCAACACAAGGCTTTGGGACAAGGTCTGTGTGACCTCCCTGCTCATGGGGTGGGGGCACCCCAGGGGTGGGTCAGGGGGAGTTGGTTTAAGGTGCAGATGCCATCAGCACAGGGGTGAGCAGGAGCTTCTCCTCAGGGCACAGGTGAGGGTGTGACAGGCCAGGGTGGGGAGCTGGGGGCTGCAGTGCTGCCTGGGAGGTGCTGGAGTCACCATCCTTGAAAGCCTTCAAGAGCTGTCTGGCTGGGGGACGTGGTTATGGGGTGATGGTGGTGCTGGGGTGATGGTGGGACTGGATGATCTTGAGGATCTCTTCCAACCCTGCTGATTCTGTGAGTCCATGTGATTCTGGGAAGGGGCAGACTGGGAACTGAATGGGCTTCACCAGGATGCTCCTGTGGCTGGAGCCAAGGGAGAAGCAGCCCACGTGCTGCCCGTGGCCTTCCTTGGCTCAGTCTGGGCTTTGTGTGATCCTATGGGATCAGGCACCTGCTGGGAGGGGATGTCCCTTGGCTGGCTGAGGGCTGCAGCTGTCTGGATGGACTGGGGCAGCTTAAGGTGGGTGGGTGGCTGTGCTAGGAGGGGAAAAGGGATTCCTGGCACTCCAGCTCATGGGGAGTTAATGAATATTTGGCCCCTCGGACTAAATGGGATGCAAAGAAAATGAAGGCAGAAGGGGAAGTGCAGGTGCAGGAGGCCAGACAAGCCATACACATGACATTGTTTCCTCGTCAGGCAGACTGAAAAAACCCCTTGGCCAGGAATATCATGGAGCTCTGGGGCAGTCTGGAGCAGCCGTGGGAGAATGCAACCCGTCATTTTCTAAATAAGAAGCCAAACCTCTGAATCCAGATCCACCTCCTCCCCAAGTCCCGGGCTGATCCCATGTGCATCATGAACCAGATGTGGCTTGGGCATTGCTCCTGCTGCAAATTCAGCTGAAATAAGCTCAAACAGGAATTCAATGGAATAGGAAATATTCATGGTGGATTTCTGCCTAATCAACATTCCACACAGTTCTGCTGACTGTGTTCCTCCAGCAAGGAGCAGGACCCTCCTACCTCACTCCTGGACCCCTCTGTGGCACACAGAGCCCTGATTCCAGCCCCCAGAACACCACCTGGAGGGGAACGTTTAGGTTTAGGTAAAACACAGCCCACCAGGACAGAGAGAGAGGTAAAGGACACCCAAGGCATCCCTACCAGGAGTTGTATTTGACAGGAATGTCTCTCATAGTGCCCTTCCCTCTGTATCAGCAGGGATCTGGCTGAGAAGTCCCGGAGCAAACCACAACTGAGGGTGTTGCTGTCTTCCCCAAATACTTTCTCTAATGAGGTTTTTAAATAGTTTTGCCCCGCCTACACTGGCAGCCAGAGCACTTTCATCTCCAGGTGAATGGGAACCGAGGTGGGACTCAGCTGTCTGCCGGGAGGATCATTTCCATACTGCAGCGGGCCGGGAGGCACAGCAGGGAAGAGCTCCGGCTCCTCTGGGAGCTGAACCCGGCGCAAATATTTCCCCTCGTGCATCAAGATGCAAAGAGCGCTCGGGCAGTGTGGGTTGGCAGCACGGGGGGGGAGCCTTTGGGTTCCACCTGGGCCGATGAGAACGGCCCCGAGCCCGCAGGTCCCCGCTGGAAAATGAGCTTGGTGAGCAGGACTCAATTTGTTACAACCTGCTCCGAGTAACCACACGCACCTCTCGTTCTTAGGTGGCAAAGATCACGTCTGTCCCGGAGGCTTTGGGGTGGGTGTGGAAGTGTTTTCCACAGAAAGGCAGCTCGCCCCCTTCTCCTCCCCTGCGCTGCTGCCGCCGGAGCGCCGCTGACGTCGCCGGGGAGGCGAGAGCTCGCCCACCCGAACCTGTCGAGGAGCCCAGACTCCAGAATTCCCCAGCCACTGAGGCTGGAAAGACCTCCCAGCTCAGAGAGTCCGAGCTGTGCCCCAGCCACACCTTGTCCCCAGCCCAGAGCACTGAGTGCCACGTCCAGGTGACACCTCCAGGGATGGGCATCCAGAGCTCCCTGGGCAGTTCCAAGGCTTGAGCACCCTTTCCACGGGGAAATTCTTCCTGAATTGACACCATTCCCTCCCTTGCTGTCCCTGCTCCCTGGGAGCAGAGCCTGAAACCCTCGGCTGTCCCCTCCTGTCAGAGGGTTGTGCAGAACCACAAGGTCCCCCCTGAGCCTCCTCTTCTTCAGGCTGTCTCATCCCTCTGCAGGAGTGTCTCCCACAGGGATCAGAAAGTCCTGGAATATCCCGAGCTGGAAGGGGCCACAAGGTTCAGCGAGTCCAGCTCCTGGCCCTGCACAGGACACCCCAAGCACCACATCACAGTGGGAATCGTGTTGGCCTCACACTCAGGGCTGCAGGGCTGGCTGGGCTCTGCGAGGTCAGACAGGGCTCTGAGCTCTTCTTCTAAGGGAAAAGGAATCGTTTCATCCCCAGCTATTCACATGGGCTCTACTACAGTAGTCTGGGGAAACAGAAAGGGCCACACAAGCTCGTTACAGCTGTCCCTTCTGATTTTATAAACTGCACGTCCCTATCATGGAAATGAAGGCCAGCCCTGGAGAGCTGTGAACATCTGCAGCTGCTGCCCAGATGTGGTTGCCCGGAGCCTGAGCAGAGGTTTCAGGGGAAAACCCCCATCTGCCTCGCACAAAATGCCAAAACAGAGGACAGAGGTTTTGCTTTGTAACCCTCGACCGAGGAGACATTCAGTGCCTTTGATCTCCAGATAAAAAAATGATCTTTTGATTTCAGATTATGAAAATGAGGAACCATCTGCTAAGAAACAGCTCTGGACCCACGTTTTATTGAGGCCAGATGGTGTCCAGGGTTCCTACGTATGAATTCAATTAGCTGCTTGTGTCTGCGTCAGTGAGTCTGGATCCACCCAGTCATGTTTTTGGAACAAATATTGTAATATTCCCATGGATCCTCCAGACAGTGGGAGGTGTTTCCTTCACTGTGAAGGTTTTGGGAAGTGGTGACTTTGTCTCATTTTCATCATTTTCATCCCTGCTCTGCATTTCTAGTCCCTTGGTTCTCAGGGTTCAGGGTTTCCCCTGGATCTCTGAGCCAGCTGTGCTGAGTGAAGACATCCCTGATTCCAGTTTTCCCATCAGGGCTGAGGTTTCAGGCCCTGGGAACCTCTCCCATCCACCTCTCCTGCACTGGGACTGAGTTTCAGCCTTATTTGGAATATAACCCATCTCCAACATCAGCCAGACCTGCTCCAGTCTCCTTTCCACATTGCTCACCAGGGCTTTACTCAGGGTTTAGCTCAGTTGGGAGCAAGGTCCCCTTTGCCAGCACCTTTCATCCTGGAAGGGTGGCACAGCAGGAGGCCTTTCAGAGGATGCAGAATGTGGGAGTGAGCAGTTCCCTGAGCAGCCACCAGCCCCAGCGTGGATGAATTTCCTGCCTGGACAGCCAGGCTCTGCAGATCCCAATTAGCTCCTCTCACCTTTCCAGTCTAATCATCTGGAAGTCCCTGCTTGGTTTTCTATACAAGTGTGGCTCAGCGTTACCCTCAGCAAGCTGCACGTTTGCACCCTCACTACAGAGTTGGAGGGGGGAAAATCCTGCTGTGGGCATGGGCTGGGCAGCAGCCTCAGGAGCAGCAGGCTGTGATTTGGGGCTGGAAGGGCCTCACTCACCTTCCTCTGCATCCTGGGAACTCACGTGCCTTGAAAAATGTTCCTGAGCAGGAAGTATCCCTGGCAAAGGGATGGAATTTGTTGTTTTCCCTCGACTTTTTGGGGAGGGATGGATGGGGCCGTCAAGCTCAGTTGCTGTTTACAGACACAGGCTCTGGGTACAGGGTCTGCCACTGCCCTGGCATCTCTTGTTTCAGGGTTCCTCACCCATGAGGGTTCCCAAACCATGGGAAAACCCATGTTTTTCCACCACTGGGAATGCTGGGAGGTCCATCCTCTCTCTGCCTGCCTTTCCTGCCGTGGAATCTCACTCTGTCCAGGCACGCTGGGGCTGCTGTGCCTGGGAATCCCCAGGGCACCTTTCCGGGCTGGCTCTGCTCCTCACCCTGCACGGCTGTGATTACAGCCCCATTACCAAATTAGAGGATTATGAGCATAATAACGCACAGAGAAACTACTAATTTCCAATGATTTCTCCTTTTAAAAAGAAAATCCGAGCCCTTTAGCAGATGGGGTTTGCAAAGAGCTCTCCAAAGGAGCAGCCATGAGGGAAGAGCCACGGAGTGGAGGGATGGGAAAATGGAGCAGGTTCTCATTAGGGTGCAAGGTGTGTGATAATTACTTGAGGAAGCACAGGGAAGGCAGGGCTGGGCTCACCCTGGATCCCACAGCCACTGCAGGCTCCTCATGTGTGGCTGCTGCAGGCCTGGAACATGATTTCACAGCTCTGCCCAACCCAAGCATCCCTCACTCCTTCCTTCCCAAGAATTCTCAGGAATCCATACCTGATCCCACACGCCACTTGCGGTTTTCCCTCTTGGTGGTGCTGAACTGCTCAATAGAGCTGTCATTGCTCCAACCCCAGGATTTCGGGCAGCTGGTTCAGGTTTGACACCCCCCAGCAGGGATTAGTCAGCTTTCCACCGTACTCATCACTCCACTCATTCAGCCTCCATCGACAATCTCACCCCCACCAGATGTCCTGGTTTTCCAGCCTCACAGTGTGTGTTATTCCAAGGACCCACCAAAGCTCCTTGGATCTGCTGGCAGGTCCTTTGGGATTCCCTTACAGCAGCAGGCAGCAGCTTTAGGGCTCCCAGTCCTCGATGCAGAACCTTCCAGAAGCCCTGAATCCACCCACCCATCTCCATCACACATTCCCAACGTCACCCCTTGCAAACCACTTTGAGGAAGGTTAAGAGTTGGCTGGTTGAAGCCAAAGTTGTGACTAATATTTTTTGGGGAAAGTACTTGATGTCAAAACAAGTGAGAAGTGAAGCGGAGACATGTGGTGCAGAGATGTGGGAAGGGATGGAGGGGCTTTCTGGTGCCAAATTTCCCTGTTCCCTGAAGGGAGAACCCAAGCTGCCTTATTTCTTAATGTAGACTGAGACAGAGAAGGAAACCAGAGAAGGAAAACTTCCTTCTTTACTTCTTTTAGATCCTTGCCTTTCTAGAAAGCTGCTGAATCACCCCCCTATGATACAGTGTCATGGAAAAGGGTCCCCTGGTCACAACGGTGGCCACAGGCCAAGCCCCTGCTGGGCTCCAGAGCCCCTCAGTGTCACCCCTGTCCCCTGCCCAGTGCAGGCTGGAGCTGCCAGAGCCCGCAGCAATCCCTTTTCCTCACGGCTCCTTCCCACAGCCACAGGCTGCAGCTTTCATGTTTCCTAAGCCTTTTTCCAGGCACAGCAAGGTGTGCAGACCTATAAACACCTGGAAAAACAGTCAGAGGGGTCCAGCCCCAGGGACAGCCAACACATCCTGACGAGACAGCCAGAGTCAGGTGCGCCACACGGAAACGTGTGGGTTCTGCCACTTTGGAAGGGAAATAAAACCAATTCTTTTTAGTCATTTAGGGCAGGCAAAGGACTCAGCCCTCAAAACTACTTTGCTTCCAGGAGTTATTCAAACCCTTTGGAGCCACATATATTTGCTTATTAACGAAGTGCCTGCGCTGGCCGAGCCTCCTCCTGCTCTGCCGAGCCCTCTGCACCCTGGTGCCTGCAGAGGCTCAGCTGCAGAGCTCATTTCCTATTTACATCCCAAAAAAAGCCCAGTTTAGCAGCGGCTGCTGCCCCTGCAGCCAGCAAGGTGCGCTGTGCAGGTGTGGGAGGGTGATTCACCCTGCACAGGCAGCACCCATAGGTTATCTGGTCCTGTGGCTCCCGGTGCTTCCCCGGCACAGGCAATTCCAAGCACACCCAAATAAAGTCCCAAATCAGCCCTGTCTGGCCTCACCCTCTTTCTCAGCAGAGGGTTTGGACAGCTTCCATGGCTCTTTTTCTCTTCCTCCCAGAGGAAGTTGGCCTCACAAGCAACTCCCTGTGAAGGCTGAGCCAGAAGGTGGGACCTGGCCTGCTGGCCTTCTCTCCCGACCTTTCCTGGTGGGAATAACAACCTCCGAGTCTCTCCTACGCCCTGGATGGGCTTTAGTCTTCCCCACACACAGCCCACCCTTCCCAGAGCAGCCCAAGGACCCTCATTAACCCCTTCTCTGCTCTGGGCTGGACAGGAGAGCCCCAGGTGAGCTGAGGGGATCAGTGGGGGCTGATTCCTGAATGAGGCAGCCAGAACTGCTCATGGAAATGAAACATCCCACCACATTCTCCCTGCAATTGGACCTGTTGTGACAGCACAAGGTGGGGTTGGTTTTAAACTTAAAAGAGGAGAGATTCAGATGGGATATCAGGAAAAAATTCCTCCCTGTGAGGGTGGGGAGGCCCTGGCACAGGGTGCCCAGACAAGCTGTGGCTGCCTCATCCTTGGAAGTGTCCAAGGGCAGCTTGGACGGGGCTTGGAGCAACCTGGGCTAGTGGAAGGTGTCCCTGCCCGTGGCAGGGAGGGGAATGGGATGGTTTTTAAGGTCCCTCCCAACCCAAACCATTCCATGACTCTATAAACAGCTGGCTGGAGCCCGTCAACTTTGGCTACTCTTTACAAGCTCATCGGAAACACTAAAATAGCCTGATTTTGGTTTGCCATCCCTTGGGAGCAGTGGTATTGTTCCCAGCCAGCAGCCAGGAGCTGTCAGGATGCCCAGACCATGACAAGACTGGCTGAATGCCCCTGACAACCCCAGCTTCACTGGAAATGACGGGGCTGGGCTGGACATCTGGGTGCTGTGGCTTTGCCAGGCTCCAGCCTTCTCGGTGCTAACGTGCAGCAAGAGGCACTTCCCGGGGCCACACGGGATAAAAACTGAGTGTTATCACTGCCAGCTCACCAGATGACTGCAGATAATCGACAGGGACCTGAGGAACAGCCCACCTGAGCAGAGGCTGCTCCATTAATCACTTTGGCTGCCCCCAAACTGAGCGAGGTTGGAGGCTCCCTCCTCCATCCGAGACGCCGTGTCACACTGTGACTGGATCCTGGGCTGAAATGCAGCTGCCGGAATTATGGAGGTGGAAGACCTTTATTTAGCCCAATCTTCCATCGTGAAACCTCCTCCAGACTTCCAGCAACCCCCTCCCAGAGCACTGAGTAACAGGACCAGCGCAGCTGCCTGCCGTGACCTCCCCCGAGCCGCCGAGCCTTGTGTATTTTGGATACCAAACTATTTCCAGCAGAAAGTAACTTCCTCAGAAAGTTAGTGGGAGATCTTGGGGGTGATTTCTCTGATGGGATTTAAAAATACAGATAAATTCTATTTATGTTTGCAAAGAAAACTCCGAAACTTCCTTTAGCCATAAAACAATTTGGGAGCCCGAGCTGCCCTCGGGCAGTTTCCTCTCCCCAGCCATGGCTGTCGTTTGAGGCATCACTTAGCAACCCTTATGAGCAAGACTGTGCCGTGCTGGGGTCACCACACCCACCACCACATCACACAGCTGCACAGCCAACTTTCCAGAAAAGCCAAATTCAAAAACCAACAGCACAAAAAAATCAACTCTTTTGGTGGCTTATTCCCACTAAAACGTTACTGATTTAGGGCGGAAATTCCCTGGCAGGAGCTTCTGTTTCCATTCTGTGTCTTGTTGGGAAACGTGGTGGGGAAGGTTTTGGGAGATGAGCTGGGGGTGCCAGAGCTGCAGCCTCCCTCTGGAGTCCCTCAGACTCCTCAGAGGTGACCTCAGCACTCTGGGCACTGACAGGGACCGTCGGTGCTCCCTGATCTCCTGCACAGGGATGCTCCCAGGAGGAGCAGGAGCACTTCTGTGAAGAGCTGGGTGCACATGCACCCCACACCCCACACACACAGACACCCCAGCCAGAGCACACGGGGCTCACAGGTGGAAGGAAGCCAGAGCCTCCATCCTGGGTGAGGAGAGCATGGACACACGTGGACCTGGCACTCCCACAGCAGCAATCTCCTCCAGCTCCCAGCCAAGGACAGGATGCAGTGGCCAAAGGAAGGCCTGACCTCCATCACACCCTGGAGCACAACCAGCCATTAGGGGAACTTCTCCCAGCTGGCTCAGGGGCACCTTGAATCACACACAGCTTTCCCTGTGGGACACTGAGAGCTGCCATGGAGCCACAGTGATGCCACCAGGGCTGGCAGAAGGTGACAGACACCTCACACCCCATGAGACATTGACGATCCACCACTGTCCTCTCTTGCTTCTTTCCAGTTGCAAGACACGGAAAGCCCCTGGTGGCTGCCATGGCCATGCCCCGAGGGCAGCTGAGCAGGACAGCAGTGACTCAGGCCAAGGGGTTCCAGGTCAGCCTGGTCACAGGGTCCCCCAGGCCCCTGGCCCCAGGGCAAGTGGGATGGCGAAGGCACTGGGGCAGTCAGGTGGGCACAGGGCACTGCTGGGCCAGCCTCTAGCTGGGCTTTGGGAACCAGTGCTCGTCCTCGTGTCTCTCACGAGGGTGTGTGGTGTGGCTGTACTGATATCACACAGATCTGCCTGTCTGGATGCTCCCCTCCCTCAGCATCCAAAACAGAAAACGGTTCTTTGCTTTTCTTGCCAGGCACTATCACTCAATTGCCATATTCTATCTCCATGCACTTTCTGTATGGAATTCTCTGCCCTGGGACTCTTTAGGATGAAAAGCCCTGTGTAAGTCTGAAACTATCTCTGAGTGCCATTGAAACTACCTTGAAATAATATAACCCTTTCAGTTCTGGGACCTCAGCACGAGGCAGGATTTCATCTTTTCCTGTCCTTGGCCAAGCAAATTCCTGTGCTCACCAAGGTGTCTGAGCACCTGCCCTGAAGTGACACCGCACCAGGGTTCACTGTGGGGCTCGTGACTGATGGATTTTCACTGCTTGGTTAAAGTAAGGAAAGAAGTGAAATACTGAAATGAATAGAAGTAACCCCACAGCTTTGTTAGAACTGCACTACCCCCCTCCCATTGCAGCCTGCCTGGCAATGCCTCATCACTTCAATGCCACATTATGGCCCACGACACCCAGAAAACCACAGCAGCACAAATCTGTGCTGTTCCCTGCCTTCCTTCCCCGAGGCAAAGAATTAGGAATGGTGAAAACAAAATCATGGGACTGAAATAATAAGAATTAAAAAAAAAAAAAAAGGGAATCACAAGACCAGTGGTTTGGAGCTGGGTGGCGCAGGGAGGGACAGCCAAAGGAGGGACCTCTGCTCAGGGTCCCACCACCTGGACACACCATCCAGAACCTTCTCAGCTGGGATTTCTCCCTCCTTTCTGCCTCTTTCCAGCTCCTCGAGTCTGCACCTTAAAGAATGCAAACTGATTTACTGGATTTTATCCTTTTTTCCCCTATAAGGAAATATTCTTTTTTTCCCCCATGAACATTTCAAACCTTGCACATTTTGGGGATGAAAGCTCCTCTGTGTGCCTACAGCTAAAGAGGGACTTTGACTTCCCACCTGCCACTCTGGGACTGATGCAAGCAGGAGCACGAGCAAGCTGACTCCCATTTCCTGGGAGACAGATCAGCCAGATTTAGGAAAAACTGAGCAGTCTCCTGTGCCAGGACCCATGGCAGATGCTGGGGGAACGGCAGGGATGGAGCTCAGAGCCTGTGCTCGTTGCCAAGGATGCAGCACAGGCTGCGCTGAGCTCTCCTGGGACCCCTTGGGGCTCTGCACCCAAATACCTGAGCCCGGAGGACAGGAGGTGAGCACACCTGGAGTCCAGCCCATGGCTGTGGAGGGACCCTGCGTGTCAGAGAAGCTTGGCCAGGGGTGTTGTCCCCTTCCCACCATGGCCGCAGTCAGGGAGGGGGACAGGGTGACCTCTGCAGCCCAAAGAGCCCTCGGCAGGAGGTGAGGCCACCTCTGTGCGGGACCCCAGACCCTCACACAGGCTGCACAGTGATAGCTGCCCGGGCATTCCACATTCCTGCAACAGGAAAATCCTGGCACCTTCAGGAGAGAGAAGCGACTTCCATGAGCTGGAGGGTTTGATGGTGAGATAAGAACCCTGCAAGTGCCCTCTCGCTTGGGATGCCCGTGGAGACTGACTGTTCACACCTAATTCCTCTCCCTCCATGACTCCTCATCCACCCATCCCAAGGGCCTTTTCCCCAAACTTCAGCCCCAGGCCACTAAACATTCTTTGGCTCCATCACAGTACAGCTCATCACTTCAGCTTATTTCGCTAAACCCCTCGAGCTGTTACTCCCCAACAAGACCAAGAACCCCAAATACGCTGTGGCAGAAGACAACCTGCACATCCCCAGAGTGCCCGAGCCTCTGGAGGTGTCAGGACTCTTCATTCCTGTTGCCAAATCCATCTCTGCAGTAACCCACATCGCCTGACTCCGGGTCTTGTGCCCTGATCACAAGACGATCTTTCCCTCTGTAAGAGCACCGGGAGCGAGGGATGAAACATCCCTTGTGTTGCCCAACACCTCCCCCACGGACACGCTCCACTCAGACCTTGGGACGTGGCCGGCAGCCAGGACCCAGCACAGCAAGGACACAATTCCCGGGCAGCTCTCGGAGCCTCCGAGGGTTTCACCTCCCACCCTGGTAATCCCCGAGTTTTACAGCAGGGATTTGGGACTGAGGTGAACCTCAGGCAGGCCAGTCTGCATCACGAGCAATATCAGCTTTGGCCGTGGGAATCTTGTTTTAGGGGGGAAAAAAACCCCGAGAGAACATCCTGGAAATTAAACACAACTTTCTGCATTCCCTCTTTTTCTTCTCCTGAGGCCAGGGAGGCCCCGCTGCATTCTTGACAAATACAAATGCAATAAATCAAACTCATTTACAGGAGCCTACAGTAAGGATTCAATATCAAGATAAATTTTACACGATGGAGCATCTTTATAAACTGAAATCCTGCTAATTCATCTTTTCAGGATATCCCCATTTCCCACCCTGCCCCAGAGCCCGCTTGGAAATTTGGATCAGAACTGAGTGGGGAGTCAACCTGCAAACTGCAGCAGAGCAGTCAGGCCCATGTCCTGGGGTACCGAGGCCAAACTGGAGCCAAACTGGGGAGAACTGGGGACACCTGGGGACAACTGGGGACAACTGGGGAGAACTGGGGAGCCCAGCCCCGCTGTCCATCCTCTGTGGATGCCATTGCTGGCACTGCACAGCAGCACAAGCTCTGCATGGACTAGAGATGCTCAGGGTTTTCAGGTGCCACAGACAGACCTGCTCCTGCTTTGGACCTGATTCCTAAACTGTCCCAAGGTAAAGTAATGATCTATAGAGGAAGCAATGATCTGTGGAGCAGAAGCAGAGCCAAGGACTGTGCTGGTGGTGCTGATGCTCCGGGTCAGGCACTTGCTGTGCCTTTATTTACACACTTTGAGGAGTCATTCTCTGTCTTGCAGAACTGCTTTCACCTAGTGTTATAATTTCTTGAGCATCCTGGAGCTCCACATTCTTTCTCATCAGTGAAGTGACTTATTCTTTCTGTAATTAACAGTGGCCCTCTCCAGAAGCAGATAATTTGAAAATACAAATGTTTTTTTGATCACATTTTTACTGATCCAAACTGGACTGTCTCCTGGGGAGACAGACACCATGGCTTTGCATTACCCTGCTTGGCTTGACCCATTTTCCCCTCTCTTTTTAACGGAATCGAATCCTGTAACTAACCTTTAAGGCTTCCTTCGGCTTTATTTTGTTCCTATTAACCTTCTGCTTCTCTGGATAATTCTGCAGCCAAGAGTAGGTGTGACTCCCACGGCACAAGTCTCGCTGTGCTGTTGACTCATGTGCTGTGCTCAGCCAGCTCCTGGGATGGGAGGCTTATGCAACGTAGCGAGGTCTCCCGGAGCATATGCTGCTCCTGGAGCTGTGAGATCCCGCCGTGTTCTCCTGCTGGATGTGCCCGTGGGACTCACACGCTGCCAACCAGCCCTGCCTGTGCCCCCAGCACGCACACGGGCCCCCCACGCAGCCCTGAGGAGGGGATTCGGGCAGGCTCCCCCTTTGCCCAGGAATAAAAGTCAGATATCAGTGCAGACAGGCTGCTGGGCTCTGGGTAGGGGTGGTTGTGCAGCTGCTGCCTGCCCTGGGCTCTGGGAGCTCCCAGCGAGGAGCCCTCCCCGGGTTTTTAAAGGGCACTCAGTTCTAAACAGAGATTACATAAAGTGAACTTAACAGACGGTCAGATTTGGCCTGGCATGTTGAGAGGGTTCTCACACAGATCGTTTTTTTTTAGGAGGGAAACTAGCAAGACATGTGGTGAAAAACACCCTATAGCTTGTAACTCCTGTCTCTGAGATCCAGCCATCTGTTCCCATGAACTTCAAGTGAGAAGCAGCCACCATTTTGAAGGCAGACACTTTAAAAAGTGAGAGGATGCAGCCCTGGATTCCTTGGGCAGAAAACGGCTCCGATGCCTGTCTGAAAGGGCACTGCACAAACTGCAAACCTCTCTGGGCAAGATCATCCTCCCTGCACGGCTGAGCAAAGCCTGAGCTAATGGCTATAAAATTAAAACAATCGCAGGATGGTTTGGGCTGGAAGGGACCTTAAAGCTCATTTCATTTTCCATCCCTGTGCCATGGGCAGGGACACCTTCCACTACCCCAGACTGCTCCAAGCCCTGTCCAACCTGGCCTTGAAACACTTCCAGGGATGAGGCATCCACAGCTTCTCTGAGAAACCTCTGCCACCACCCTCACAAGAAAAAAAAAAAAAAATCTTCCTAATATCTAATTGAATCTCTCCTCTTTTAGTTTAAAGCCATTCCCTCTTGTCCTGGAAGCACCTGCCTGTGCAAATCCCTGATGCTCTGGGCCCCATGCAGCAGGGGCTGAGCTGGGGCTGGTGTGAGGAGCACCAACCCGTGAGTGAGAAGCCAGGACAGCAGCAGGCAGGGGACCCTGGCAGGCAGCTGGGGCTGAGCCAGCCAGAGCTGCTCAGGTCGGAGCAGCCCCTGCCTTCCCCTGCGTGACTCGCTGCCCATAAACTCACCAGATTCATAACCGCACAAACAAAACCTCCTTAAAAGCCTTGCTAGGGAAAGGACAAACCCATCTCCTGCTGTGCAGCCCGCTGGGTTCTGAAGCCAGGATTTCCCAGAGCGAGCTGAAAACCCCAGGTTTGGGGCGAGGTGTCAGCACGTCACCGCAGCCTTTGCTGGAACTCCTGCTGGAAGGCGGCTGAAACATTAACCTGGGCTCGCCGTGGCACCTTTCCCAACAGGAGATGGGAGCCAGCAGCTGCTGATATGGAAAGCAACTGTTGGAGCTGCCGAGCACTGACACATGCGATCGCACGGAGCCACCGGCTCCTGCAAACGTGCTGCAGGAAATGACTAAACATTGAGTGCTTGTTATTGAGCAGGATTCCTGGAGACACGTAGGTGGTGTGGACAGCGTGGTATGTGCATTAAAGTGCAATTTAGGTCAGTGATTCTTTGAAAGGACCATTCTCCCTTTTCTCTCCCCCCTTTCTCCCTTCAAGGACGGTTGCGATTCAAAGATTAACTTTTCCAGCTCTTGTTTCCAAACAGTTCCCATCAGCTCTAAATAAAATTAAAAAGGGGAAAAAGACAGTAAAAATTGCCCTGGTTTAATATTGAAATCTCACAGTGATTTTTTTCTCATTTTAGCTGTTTTTAATGGTAAAACAGGACTCCAAAGAAGCTTTAGAGGAAACAGTGCGTGTTCAGACAAAACCAATCCTATTTCATGAGGTGTCTGAGTCTCACTTTTTAACAGGTGAACCCAAAATGAGAGCCAGCCCTGGAGAGACTGGGCAGATTTGGGCTATGGGAAGTGTCAGCACAGCTCCAGCTCACGCTGGGGCGTGCCAGGGCTGTGATCCACCTTTTCCATGGACCCTCCAGTGCCCAGCCATTCCTGAAGCATCTCCAACAATGTGAGGTGTTGCCTCCAGCACCGTGCCAGCACCCAGAGACCTCATCAGGAAACACAAATCTTCTCCAAAAGCCACTAAAAAGCTGCACAAATCCATCCTTATATCGCTGATCATATTTGCATTATTGCCCAGAAAACCAGACTCTCACAGAGCCAAAGGCTCCCTGCCCTCCTTGGAGACACTCAGGGGGCTGAGGCTGCCGTGGAGGAACATTGCAGGGCTCACAGGGTGTTCACCTGCCCTGGGAGCACAGCCACAGGACCCACAGATTCCTCCCCACCGCAGAGGGACCCTGCCACTGTTTGCACTGGGAATCAGAGGAATCCCAACCTGGCATCGGAAGGATGTCTGCAGTGGGGCTGGGAGCTGGGTGTGCTGCAGGACACAGGCAGCACTACAGAAAAGGTCTCCTTGCTAAAGAGAAATAAATTATTGATGGAAATGTAATTTCCTGCAGTGAGAAACTCCAAAGACCCTTTCCAAACAGGAATGAAATCTGGAAGAATACTGGTGTTCTCAGGCCACCTGCTTTTTTTTTTTTTTCCCACCCCAGAACCAGCTAAACAAAATCCCAAGGAAAGCTCATTTGTATCCATTTAATTATTTAATCAATAGCTCTGCTTTCAAAGCTCCTCCTCACCCTCATTCCAGCAAAGCTTGGGGTCCCACACGTCCTTGGATATCCAGAGGACAGCAAAGAATTTTAGTGGGCAATTGTTACAGGAATTAGATTTAAATAAAATTCGATTAAAAAAGCATTAAATTAAAGAGACAGAGCAAGAGGGAACAAGAGCTGGAAGCCTCACCAAGGCTTGTTTGGGTACAAAAGGTGGCTTTGAGGAGGGTGAGCACAACTATGGGGTGCCCAGGTTATCCCAGTGTCCCTCCAAAAGCCTCAAGGGTGGTGCAGCTGCCAAGTGGGCAGCCAGGAGGGTGCTCAGGGGATTGTCTCCTGGCCAGGACATCACCTCCTGCAGCCTCGTGCCCCAGGCATGAACCCGTCCCCTCCTGACCCAGCAGATCCCAACGCCACTTGAGTCATCCTGACATTTAACGGCGCCACTGGCCGCCTGCTGCTGCTGCTGCTCTTCAACCAGGAGAGGGGCCACAACACACCAGAAGTCAGGATAATTTTAAAAAGCTTTTTCCTTGCTTTTGCCAGTCTCTTCTCCAAGTGTTTCCCACACACATTCAGAGTGAGGGAACGGCTGTGGCTGACTCTGAAGTGCTGATAATGGTGGCCAGGCACTGCTTCTCTACCAGCGAACATTTTCTGGGAAAAAATTTTTCAAATCATTGGAAAACCTCTGCTGAGATGTGTCTCTGGAGGCTCCCATCAGCCTTGGTTAGAGGGACTACAGGGGAGCTGGAGAGCGACTTTGGACAATGGCCTGGAGTGACAGGACAAGGAGGAACGGCCTTAAGCTAACTGAGGGCAGGGTTTGCTTGGATATGGGGAAAAAATTCTTGGCTGTGAGGGTGGTGAGGCCCTGAGAGGCTGCCCAGAGAAATCTGTGGCTGCCCCATCCCAGGAAGTGCAAGGTCAGGGGGTGGGATGAGATAAGTTTGAAAATGAAACCATTCTATGATTCATTTCCAACCCAAAGCATTCTATAATTCTTTGGAGTCGGGATGGGTCAGACCCATGGCAAAGGGATTGCACAAGCCACAGTTTCAGTGTAACTTCCTTGTGGCGATGGGCTGCAGAGACATGTTGGGTGTGCACCTCACAGGAGAGTCAAGGGGCATAAAAAATCCCAAAGTAAAATGCAAAAGGGCTCAAAATGAGCCCTTTGATGGCACAAAACACCACACAGAACTGCCATTAGTTTTCTCACATCTCACATTTCCTTCCCCACCTTTCCCTTGCTCCCCAGTTTTGGTTTGCTGCTGAGGTTGAGACCAGACAGTGGCAACACCAACCTCCCATCAGCAAGCTTTTCCTTGGCCGATTTTCCAGCCTTAACTGCCTCCCAAGGCCGTTTGTTCTGAGGTATAAAGCCTTTTTTTTCTCTGGGAATTGATCTGGCAATGCTTTCGGGACTGCTGCCAGGGAAAGAGTGTCCCTATTGCTCCTTCATTACCATCACAGCTACGGGGACCTCTGCTGCCTGTCTCAGGATCTTGGCTGCAGTTCCTGAGCCTGAACAATCTTTCCAAATGCAGGGAATTCCCTTTGGATAAAGGGACAGAGACTGTCACAGGAAAGCCTGGACTGTCATTCCTCAGACATATATTCCTTCATGTCCTTGCAGGGAGCTGCCAACACAGCTGGAGCCAGCCAGCACCTCCAGGCTGGCTCCATCAGGCTCCAACCCAGTCCAGGGTACAAACATCGATGAAAACCTCAGTGTAGATGCAGAAATCACTGTGCAGCAAAATCAAAATATAGGAGATCTTTACGTTTTTCTCTTAACCCATTTAAAGGCCTTACCCAGGAAAACAAAACAAAACTTTACTGGAGAGAAAAACGATGTGCAAATACTGAGCATCATTAAAACAGGATCAACTCATACATATGTGGTAGGAGAAGGAGCTCCAATATTCCTACTCCTCTTAGGGCAGGGAGAAGCTGCAGAGTTCCTGCTCCTGGCAGCTCCTGTCCCAGTTTTTCTGGATCAGAGGAGCAGCATCCTTCTCTCATCTGCTCTGTCACCACCCTGACCTTTCCCAATCCCCTCTCATATCTCATCTGTTACTGCCATATACTTTTCTCTCCAGACACTCTGGAGCAGTTATTACTCACAGATGTAATTGCTTAGTGCTCCCTCAAGTCACAAACACAAGACATCAGAAGACATCTAAGAACAGAGTTTCTCCAAGGCCCTGCAGTATGGAGACAAAGGATGCTTTTTCCCAGGAAAACTTAGGGCAAACCATAGCTGTGACGTTTAAGCCATGAAGACGTCTCAATTCCTTGTTTTAAACAGGGATGACTTTGCATCAACAACAACAACAACATTGCCCTTTTGCTAAAGACCTCGAGTTTGGGTTTCACAGATTCATTTAGGTTGGGAAAGACCTCCAAGATCCCGGAGCCCAACCTTTAACCCTCGGTTTGGGAGCGGGGATGGTGTGGTGAGGAGCTCACGTGCTTCCTGATAACCACGCTTGGCCACATGACTGAGCAGCACACATCCCACGCTTCCCATCGCTGCTCCTTGCTCCACACACTGATCTCTGCTTTCATCTCCCAAACATAACATGGGTGGGATTTGTTTACACTGGGTGGAAGGACGAGCCAGAGCCAAGCCGGCGACCGCAAGTGTTAGAAACTGGCAGAAAGGGCAGCAGCTGTTATGATGCAAAAGTACATATTTGCCTGAAGACTCTGGCTAGGAAACCATCGGAGAAATCCAGATTGATTCATGCTCTGCGCCCTCCCCGGATGACTCCTGAGAGTCACGCCAGCCCTGCTGCCACAGCTGGAGCCGTGGTGGCTGCCCCAGGCCAGCTGCTGCCACCTGAGACACCAGGCTGGGACAGCCCAGCTGCCTCCTCTGCCAGTGCAACGCATCAGATGGATTTCTCTTTAATCAAAGTTCTGAAGGAAGATATGAAATGATGGTTTGACTACAGCATCAACAGCTGAATCACAAGGGCTGAGCAAGCAACCAGTGCCAGACAGTCCTGGTGCCTGGGGAGCCCCAGGAGAGCAGGTGAAACCAGGCAGGAATGCTCAAGGCTCCAGCACCTGCACTGCCAAATCCACCCAGCCGCAGTCCCATGGCAAGGCCAGGAGAGAAATGTCCATGGACTCCCTGTTTGCCACTGAGAGTAAAACACTCCAAGCCTCATCTGTGTGACTTGATGAACCTCCTCATTCAAGGGACAAAAGTCAGGGAAGTGGGAGAACACGCTCTTCAAGACATGAAATCTTGGAAATGTGGACCGAAGTTTGAGCTTATCAGTAGAAGACTGCATAAGTTAATTTGCAATCTCTAAGCACCCCTCCCTCAGCCAGAGCTTCCAATTCACCCTCTTGAGGAGAAGACAGAGAAATACTTCTCAGGGGGTTTTCTGAGGTTCCAATTCAGGTTTCTACATTTGCATGAGATATTAAATAAACAGAGCCTGCTGCCTGAAGAAGCTTTCACTATCATATGTCCTGGTTTTGGCTGGCATGGAGTTAACTTCTTTCCCAGTAGCTGATACAGGGCTGTGCTTTGGATTTAGGATAAGAGTAATGCTGATAACACTCTGATGGTTTAGTTGTTGCTGAGCAGTGTTTACATTAAGTCAAGGACTTTTTCAGCTTCTTACCCCAAAATAACTTGCCCTAAAAAAGTTCATAAATACGACAGTTATCACATATTGCTGAGGTGGCTCAAATTTCCCAAGACTGGCAATTGTGGTTGCCACATCTCAACTCCCAGTGGAAGAGTCTTCCCCAACTAGCCATAAATCCCAGTATTCCATTGCTAGCAGCAACACTTTTGGGTTCTTCTCCAAATTCTATCCAGCAATATTCTCAGACTAAGTGCCAGTCCCAGATAAATCAGTACCTTCCAATACTTTCGTCCACTTCCCAATGGCTTGACTTGTGCCCACAAGTCAGGACAGGAATCCCCAAATGAAAAGGCCAATCCATCAGGCTTTGGGATTTTGGGCAGCCCATCCTGGGATGGGACAGGCTTTTCCCTGCCAGGTGACACAGCTGCAGATCACAGCTAGCATGGTCAGACCTCAGCTCCTGGGAGGACAAACACCTTCACGGGCTGAACAGTGACTGGTTACTGCAAAAGGGGAAAAATGGGCTGCTCTGCAGAGGAACAGCAGCAAACCCTCCCTGAATGTCCTCAGAAATAGATGAAGACTCCTTGGCAATATGTGCCTTGAGTAAAACCTGCTCCAGGGTGACTTGCTCTGTTCTGCTGGTGGCAGAATGACCTGCAGAGCTCTGTGTGTGACAGCAGCAGGGTGAGCAACGCCACACTGCAGCCAGAGGTGGATATTGTGCCTATATGGTATTCCCAAGATATCCTCCTTCCCTTCAGGTCATGAACAGAGTTTGAGGGAACTAGCTGCTATTTTTCTGGGGGGTTGCAGCCTATTTTTCCTTCCCAGTGCTTATAACAAGACCTCTGTACACACTAATGCCAAGAACTCCATTACCCGGCCCTGAACAAATGCCTGAGCACATTGCAAACCAGACCACAGGCAACAAAGCCATCCCAAGCCTCCAGCACAGCCCTTGGAGGGGGATAGGACATGGCCAAACACCAGCCCATGGGCACAGCAAGGCCTTGGCAGCTGCTCTGCCCTCCCTGGCTAGTTTGCCCATAGAGCTCACACAGACCAGGGACCCCCGTGTGTGGGGAATCACCTCATCCTCGGGAGGGCTGCACTGGTGACAGAGGCCCTAGAGCCCAGAGGGGATGAAAAGCTCTGCTTCTGTGCTTGGCTGGTTGAAGGGACCCCTGACACAATGCCCTGGTGCCCTCCAGCCAGGGGAGCTCTGTGCCCCACTGCTGCCCACATTCCCTGGCAGCAATTCCCCACTGCCCAAAGCAGCTGCTGGGATTCCACACACTGAGGGTGTTTGTGCCTGCTCCCACCCAACCACACCCCTCTGGGAGATGCCCCATGGAATACAGGGGAATTGCATTACAGAATCCAATGCACGATGAAGAAATGCAAGATGTTTCTTTTTGTCTCCCTCCCCCTTTCCAGCCTTGCATCAGCTTTTTCCTCCTCTCCTGCATTAGCTTCAAACTCTCTCCCTCACCCTGAGAAGAACTTCACAGCAATGCAATGTCTCTGGGCTCTGCAGCTTGAGGAGTTTACTGCCCACACTGGATTAATGCTGTGTTTGTTTATTTAATGGCCCAGTTAGGAAACTCAGAGTGGGATCTGTGCTTGGGGTGCACGTGGATCTCAGCAAGACCTGCCACAAGTGCCTGGGAAATCTCTGGCCTCCAAACCAGTGCAGCCATGGGCAGGGACATCCCTCGGACACTTCCAGGGATGGGAGCAGCCACAGCTGCTCTGGGCAAGCTCTGCCAGGGTCTTACCAGTCTCTGAAGAAAGGATTTCTTCCTCAGAGTTTCTTCCTAACACCTATTCTGTGATATCAAGACGCTGGTCTCACATCTCCAGCCTCTGTGACCAGCCCATAGTTTGTCACATCCAGCTCACAGGCTTTGCTAGCACTGACAGCCCTGCTCCTCCACTTTCTGTCCCTTATGTCACAACAAACTGTCTGGACATTGCAGGAAGCATTGAGGACACTTCTCTTAGTTTTATATAAACAGAAACTTCTGTTCTGGGACTCTCTGGCTGGGTTAGCTTTGCTTTACACGACATAGAGCAGCACACCCAACACAGAAAATGACAGAGCCTGGCCCACAAGCATGAAAATTCAACATGAAACGAGGTCTCCATCAAGCTTCCCTGCTCTGGATTCTGGTGATGGCCAGGCAGGCACAAGAAAAGGTTTCTCCTCTGGCCAGCAGCCAGCACTGAAGAAATGCCAAACGCAAGCACCAGGCTCCTGCGGCACTTGTACCAGTTCTGCTCCCACCTCCGAGGCCCAAGACTTACTTTGATGCTATTCCGAAATCTCCTTCTCCCAGCTCCAAAGCAAGACTTGAAATTATTAGAGGTAGTAATGCCTCTCAGGGCAGAATGCAAATTTAAAACACTTGTCCCAAATAACAGGAGGTAGTAATTAGGCTCCAGCACTCCAAAGAAGCATCCCTTAGCTACACCCTTCCCTGACTGCTCCACTGATGTAGGACATGTGCCATGCCATGCCAACCCAGGTTGCAAATGTTGTTTATCTGTATATAAATCAGCTCCCCACTTTCAGTTTTCCTCCTTCACTCTTTGCTCTGGTCTATGAGCTTTGCTCCCTGCTTGTTGAAACCTTTTGCTTCTTGTTGCTGTCCCTTACCCTGGTCCCATTTTTTTTATGGTCGTTTTATCTGCTCAAGGTGCCTGCTTCCTTAAATAATTCTCTCTCTCTGTGTCTTATTCCTTCCTCCTTTTCCTTATCATCTTCTCTTTCTCACAGTTAACCAGAGTCTCCTTCCTCTTCCCCAGGGTTTCCTGCAAGGCCATTTGCATTCTTTCTCCATCACATCAAACAGGAGATTTCAATTTAGCAGCAATCAGGAAAACACCTCAGACATCCGCGCGGCATCAAAGCCTCCTGCCACCTCCGTTCCCCAAATCCCACTGAACTCTGACTCCGTGAAGCAGGAGCTCAGGTTCAAAAGGCACTGAGGTGACAAGTGTGTGAGGCGCTGCCACCGTGCCACTCCCAAAGCCACCCCTCTGCTCTGGGGGACGGGATCCTGGCTGACCAAAACCACATCCTCCCGTGCATCTCTTCAGGCCAGCTCTGCTGCTCCTGTGAGGCAAAAAAAGAAATGAAGTGAATGATGCTGACTGCCACAGGGTGAGGGCTGAGCTTAGGGCTCAGAGGGATCGGATGCCTCAGGCAAAATAACCGGGACACAGCTACCGTGCCCCGCTGCTGCCCGTGCCCTCGGGGAGGAGCAGAAAGCTAAAGAACACAAGTCTTTACGTGGCCTTTAGGAATTGGGTATGTGCATTATAATCTGATTAAAATTCCTTACAAATACACTTTAAAGTTAGCTCCAGAATCAGGGAATGGTCATGGATCTCCTCAAGCACAAGATTTGTTTTTAAGAAATTCATATATCTATGAAGAATATGTCCAGCTGGGTTAGCTCTGCCACAAGAGCCTCTGGTTCACTGCTCATCCCGACTGCCAGGTTAAAGATGGGCTGAGACTGAAATTCCAGGGAAAATAAGGCAACCTAGAAACAGATGTTTTCAAAAATGCCAATGGAAGCAAAATGAGTACAGGTTTTCACATCGCTTTTTCACTCTCAAATGGTTTAAGGTAGAATGGGTAGGGAAAAACATCTCCAGCCCCTCTAAATGACTCTCAGCCAAAGGTTCGTGTGCTGAGAAAGCAGAGGGGAAGGGAAGCAGCCTGGTGCCAATTACACTAAGTCGAGGCTCCAGCGCTTTTTCTTCACGGCAGCCAGAAAATTCATTTGAGTTATGTATCAACTGCCAGAATATTTTTAAAGTTTTCTAATTCATCTGGAAGTTTACTTGCTCTAAGTATTGAGACGCTCGTCTGCGCTTTGGGTCCTTCTGCAGCCACCAGGACAGCTCGGAAACTGCTTTGTTTTAAACTGGCAGCAGAGCCCTTGAGACAACCCCCATCAGGCGTGGGGGCTCTGGACTTGCCGTGAGCCTGGCAAAGCCGGGGCAGTGCTCCTACAGCAAAGGTGGGAACATCCCTGCCCATCCTGAGAGCGATGAGCTGTGTCAGCCCTGTCCTGTGCTGGACCATTCCCAAAAAGAGACGGCAGGGGGTGGGGGACAGGGCTGGTTGTACCCCGGAGCCAGGGAGGGGACATGGGGCAGCGCTCCGGTCTCAGCTGCAGCTGCAGAGAGAGTTCTGAAAGAGGCTTGTTCCCACAGCCCCGGAGCATCCCGACTCCGGGAGCAGCAACCTCCTCCCAGCCCAGCGCAGGCTGATTTCACATCCTCCAGCCCGGCGTCCCTTCCCAAAGCCGCGGCAGCTGCTGGCACGCAGTTACTCCAGCGCTGCTTGCCGACGTGTGGCCACCCCTCTGCCCAACCCCTCCTCGTGGCTCCCTGTCTGGAGCAGTGTGGAAGCCCCCGCGGCCGGAGGAAGGTGTTTGCCGTGCCCCCCGAGCAGCCAGCCCGCTCCTCTGCGCTCCCCGAAGCGGGGCGGACCCGGCGCACGGGAGCGCATCCCCGGCAGGAAACACAGCGCACAGCGCGCTCTATTTTAATCCCGTCAAGGGTCTTCTGGGGAGCGAGGCAGAGCCCGGCTGTGCAGAGTTAAGAATGAATCCCTATTTTTAGCCTGTCCTGGGTGAGGTAAGTGCGCGTGAGTCAGACGCCGGCGTGGGATGTTGCATAAGCCGGGCCTGCGCCGCAGCTCCCGGCGCACGGGGGTGAGAGGAGGAGGATGGAGGGGAGCCTTCCCTCGCCGCTTCCTGGCATTGTCATTTCAAGACAGACCCTTCACGGTATTTAAATGCAGGGTTCTTTCTTCCCTCCCCACCCTCCCCGAAAAATTTAATTAGAAACAGCAGTAGGCTGGTTATGTAATGTGATTAATTGCAGCATTAGAGTGAAAAAATATAGGGCATACAGGTCTTAAAGATTCACATGCAAAGTCATGTGTGGGAGTGAGAGAGGCAAGGGTGAAACGCAAGACTTATCTGTTTGATTAGGTGCTTTTCACAGGGCAGTGATTTATTCCCTGAGTAATTTCGTCGGAGGAATCTGCAGATAGCTAAAGAAAAAAAATAAAAAAGGAGCAAATAAACATCGAGGAGACAACGGGCCAAAAGTGCTTTCACAGCATCTCTAAAGGCTAGTGTTGAACCTGGGAGCAGAATGTTCCCTCAGCTGCAGACCTGCCCCTTGAAGCACTCACTCACACCAATAAAAAGGAGGTTTTCCCCTGAGTCATGTTGAAGGAGCTGCAGACACTGCAGCTAAACTTTCACTATGCTGGAACTTGATTCCAGGGAACATGTGGAGCTTCAGATGAATTCTTTCCCCCTGCCTTTTGTGAGCCTCTCGGCAGGGAAGCCCCAGATTCCAGGCTGGCATTCCCTCCCACCGGTGACCTCCAAGCAGCCGACGCTGAGGGCGCAGCGCTGGAAACGCCGCGCTCGCCACGGCTGTTGATTAAACCCAGCCTAGTTCAATAATGCCAAGGAGTCACCAGCGTTTTTGAGCGCTCGAGTGTCCTACATGTGCACGGCTCCGCCGCAGAGCAGCGGCTGCCGGGGGCTGAGTGAGCTCCTCTCTGCAAAGCCCGAGCTCGGCGAGGCTGAGCCCGCGCTGCCACGGCTCAGGAGGCATCGCTGCCTGCATTTTGGCACTGCAGCTCCTCAGAGGGAAACAACTGCTGCTAATATTCATGCAAAGGCGGGGGGGAGATGAAAAGGCACCGAAGAAGGGAGCTCGTGGCAGGGTACCAAGGATGTCTCAGCAGGTTTTATCCTGTGCTCTTGCTGGGAAGAGGAGGGTTCACAGCCCGAGTGCAGCTGTTCTCACACCACAGATATTCTCTCCAGCGTTGCCTTTATGCCAGCTACCCCCAAACTCAGTTCTGAGGCTTCACTGAATTAAGTATTAATTTAAGGTAGCCTGTGCTCCCTCTGAAGTGAAGACCCTTCCCTCAGTGAGCTCAGTCTAGTTCTAGAAAGCTTAATTCTTGGCAGCCCTAGCTGTAAAGCCATGGCTGGAAACACAAAAACCTCCAGAGTTGGTCCCTCCTGAATAAAAACTTTCACTTGTTACAGCTGTGCAATGATTTCAGAGGCTTTGGATTTGTCAAGCAGCAAAATGCCAAGATTAATTTAAAAACAGCTTTGCAATTACCTCAAGTTTGCATCTTGTTTCTTGCTTTACTAATAAACAAAACATTAAATGATTCATATTAGAAAAGAGATTTCAACAGCCTTCTCAGGGAGGCCAGGCACTCACTCCAAGTGATAAATGCAGGAATTCCCCCCCACGAGGCTTCCAGTCTTAACTGCAGCCGTGATGTGAGGGACAGTGAATGGGCCAAGAAGTCCCA
Source organism: Sylvia borin (assembly GCA_014839755.1). Classification (NCBI taxonomy): domain Eukaryota; kingdom Metazoa; phylum Chordata; class Aves; order Passeriformes; family Sylviidae; genus Sylvia; species Sylvia borin. The sequence continues at coordinate 1,248,602 of CM025968.1, forward strand.
GGCCAGGAGCTGGGTATGTGCAGCTACACGGCCTTGCAATGTTCCTCAGCTGCTTTCCTGCATTTCTAAAGCTTTCCTCTGCCTGCACGTGATAGCCAAGCATGAAACACATCCCTGGAGTCAGCATTTGACTTCACTCATCCCAATACATGTGTTCCGTATCACCTGAGCACACTTCCTTCTGCAGAACCTATCTGGAGACAAGTATAGGGACAGATCCTGAAGATGCTGCTTTCCCTGGTGAAACTTTCCCTGGAAACATTTTCCAGTGGAAACTTTTTTCCTCTCTTAGAAACTGGACAAAGAAAAATTGTCCAAGTCTCTCGGTGCCATCTAAGTGCACAGTAAAATACCTCTGGAAGATATCGAGATCAAAGCTCGCACAATTAGAGACAAACCAAAATCAAGGGCACCTTTACTGAAGCTCATTAAAAATATCCTTTGTACCGCTCTCCTGTGTGGCACCCAAAGTCTCTCGAATACTGTGGTGTAATGAGAATGCAGTGAGGGTTTTTTCCCCTCCAGTATTTTTCTTTTCCGTAGTTAGCAACTGTCACAGTTTAATTAAGGGATGTCACAGGCACAGAGCGCTGCCCCGAGATAATCAAACCCTGCTGGTAGATAACTGCTGAGGTGAAGACAAGCAGGAACAGCCACCGTGCAAATGCCAAATCATCAAGGGAGGGCAAAGTTCAAAAATGGAACTGACAATCCTTCATTTATAGAGGTGGGAGATGCCTTTGCCAGCCTTTGTGAATGGGCCCCTCCACCCAGATCCACCTCACAACGCTTTCTGGCTCCTCTCCGGCCTCTTTTTGCTCCCATGTTGTCCCTTGAAGATTCACTCTGAAGTATCTCCTGGGTGTCTCCAGCAGCACAAACGTGCTGCTGGCACAGCCCTTTCCTTGGAGCAGCCACTGACACACCCTGAGGAAGGATCCCAGCTCCCACCCAGACACCCCTCGGCCCTGAGCCCTGTGTAACCTCACTAAGAACTGACCCCCAGCCATTCAAATTGCTACAAAGGCTCCCACTGCCTTTAATTTAGTCTTTCAAAGCATGCAGGTCTTTATTTGTTAATATTTACCAAAGCCCTTCCAGTCTTTGGCTCTTTGATTTTGCAACCTTTTATGATTCTCACTAGATGAAGTTTTCTTTTCCTGAAAAACAACCCAGGCCCAGCCCAACCAGCTGCGTGCTCCTCACTCCTGCCATCCGTGCTTGCTTTCATGGGAAGGTTGGCTCCCTCTCCTTTCCCTTTTCCACCCAGGTCATTATTGATCTGATCATTCCAGCAGCAGTTTTGTGCTAGCAGCTGTCTCTGTGCTGTGCCCTCTCACCAATCCATGACCTGCACACCATCCTAATTTTTTGCTTGTTGCCCTTGCCTGGGTTCATTCACAGAACAGTCACAGAACAGTTTTTTAGAGAGGTGGTCTATGCTTTATTTCATCAATTGCTTCTATTTCTCAACTTCTGTGGCACAGCACCTTACGGGATCCCCACCTCTTCAGAATTACTTTCAATTTGTACAGGTACCGTATTTCCAGCAAATATTTCTCTTTAATAGCAAGTGTGCCCTAAAAATGGCACAGTGGAGTCCCTGTGTAAGTTCATCAACACAAAGTGCTCTGAAGATGGCTGGATGGGGCTCAGGTCCAGGCTCAATCCCCATTCCGGATGAGGAGCCCACCAGCCACACAGAAATTAAAGGAAATATCTCTTTGGAATTATACCACCTCCTACAATTTTCCCATGGCACTGGGGACAATGCCAGCATGGGGCTACAGCATTTTCAGACTCTGCAGGTCAAGCAAGATGGATAATTTTTCTTGGATCCTCACTGCATTATGAACAAACAGCTGTATTTTGACTGGCTTTTATGTAAACTTTATCTGACCCAGTGGTGAGGTTCTTCGGGTGAGACCACCCCACAGAGGTCCCTGGGTGAGGGGTTCACAAAGTAATTGTGAGTAACAAAGAGAAGCCAAATGAATTCTTTCACTCTGAAAAATGGTGTGTGTCTTCTGAGCCAGGAAAACAAAAGGATTTCCATGGCATTCCCGTACAAAACTATCAATGATTTCATTTCCGTGAAACCAGCTTCATAAAAAATTCTGTGGCTTTCCCAACAAACTGTGATAAAATCAAGCCCCCATACTGCTTAACTGCACTTATTAGCAAGCCAATTGTCCATCACATTAATTTTGTTATGCGGGCCATGTTTGTGAGAAAGAGCACAAGATTTTTAATCAAACTTGTAATAGTCACCACAAGACAGATTTTTGAAGGGCACAACTTTACCCAAACAAGCACATTTATCATTGCTGAGGACACAGAAGAGGTGGCTGTATCTTGGTATATGAAAACAGCTGGTTGTATAAAGATTTATTTCCTCCATCCCACTCTGACTCTAATGCATTTGCAGCCTGCCTGATGGACCTTCGGGTGAGCCTGGGGCTCAGGTCTCTGCCCAGGTGAAGGCAGTCACAATGCACAGCCACCCCCAGCACATAAATCATTGACAGACACACAGATTTACGTGCTCAAAGACTGTCACGTTGCTTCTTTTTGCAGCTGGGACAGCTGCATCTCTCTCTACGTGTCCCACCAAACCTCAGCCCCACAAGTCCTGTCTGTTCCCAGTGCCTGGTCCTGCACGGACGTGCTCGGCGAGTGCCACGGGCAGAGGTCATGGCAGCGCTGCCTCCCTGGCAGATGTGTCCCAGTGGACTCTGGCCTCTCCTCACTACCACACCACCCCTGTCATTGCCCACAGGTTGCCTGGCATTAACATTTCCTAGGTTGCAGAAAGCACCGTGATTGAACTTTCCTTCTAGACATTTATCTTAATAACCCACACACATCCTTAGCACGCCGCCCTTGTTTGTTCTTGTTTGTTCCATGAATATTCCAGACAAGAGCAGTACACTGATCACAAAGGTTGTCCAACACTCTCCATCATAAACCCCTTGTCTTAAGTTGATAACAACTTTGAAAAGGTTCACTGGCTCTCTCTGCCAAGGAATCAAGGGAGCAGGGATATTTTATCCACACTAAAATAATTCTAAAATTGTTTTTTTGTGGAAAGGTCCAATGCCAACATGCCTTGGGCTTGCACCCAAAACCTGGCAGTGGAGGGAAGGGTGAGTTCTGCCATCTTAACGATGAGGCCACTGACCTGATAAGCTAATAAATGATAAGCTTCTGAGAAGCTGCAGTTGTTGCATTTCTCAACAGAGGTTTGATAGATGCTCCCAGCTGAATTCCCGGAGGATCCCACCCATGTGAGGCCCAGCGGACTCTCCTCTGCAACTGCAGATGCTCCGGGCTCAGCCTGGGCACTTGGACTGAAGACGGGATATTTAACTTCCTTGTTTTCCTAGGGATAGAAACTGCCCCACTCAAGCACCAAGAAGGCAACACCTGCACTTGTGTTCGAGAAACTGCAGTTTGCTTTAGCTCAAATTGATTATTTTTATTTTTTTTTTCAGAAACTGGTAGAAAGCAGTAGGACTGGAAGGGAGATTGGGGCCGAGGCAAGGATGTAAGCACAAGCAGCCATGAGAGGGGAAGGCAAAGGAACAGAGTCCTGATGGGCTCAAGCCCAATGTCTGGCAGTTCCCTTTCAGAGCTTCAACCAGATCCTAAATCTTCTAACTCCCATTGCACTTCCACCATCTGCAAATGTCCGTGAAACCTTCTGCCCTGTGCAAAATGTTGTGAGAGCATGGCTGACTGCCCTAGAGCTGGCTTGGGGCATGTGGGTCTCAGCCACAGGCAACACCCCGAGTTACAAAGGTAAAGCAGAACATCGAGTCCTTGCTCGTTAAGAAACACTCTCTGCTCTGCTCACTGGCTAGACAGGGCTCCGTGCAAAAAGCAGGAGATGAATATCTAATAAGGCTTCTAATCCATGCCCAGAGATAAGCCAAATTAATTTTGCACAGGCATCTCTTTTCCCCGGATTTGGCAGGCATAGAAATGGCCTTTGAGGAATGCTTCATGTCTGTGCTTTAATCATTTGGGGCTTCACTGTGCCAGCTGTGGTACAAGTGGGGACAATGATGACCAAGGAGACATTTATGTGTGCAGCCAGCTGCCACTTTTGTGTAGTAAAAAAAAAAAGATCCAGGTGAGTATCAGAGGCAGGAGGACACTGAGGTACCACAGGTGGGTGAGGGACAGTCACTACTGACTCATGGAGACAATTTAGAGATTGCATGAAGACCCCATAACAACCTTCCAGCATCTGAAGGGGGCTACAGAGAAGCTGGAGAGGGATCCCACCATGAGCTGTAGTGACAGGACAAGGAATAATGGGTACAAATCAAAAGAGGGATAATCTAGTTTTGATATTACAAAGTACTTCTTCCCTGTGAGATTGGGGAGGCCCTGGCACAGGGTGCCCAGAGAAGCTGTGGCTGCCCTTGAATCCCTGGAAGTGTCCGAGGCCAGGCTGGATGGGACTTGGAGCAATGTGGGATAGCGGAAGGTGTCTCTGCCTGTGGCAGGGAGTGGGAATGGGTGGGATTTAAGGTTCCTTCCACCCCTTAACATTCTATGATTCCATGAATTTGGAAAGGACAGTGAGTGACCCTTGCGCGCAGCTCATGCAGTGAGGCAGCGCTGAGAGCGCTCACACACACGCGTAGGTGCGAAGAAGGAAATGTCACATTCATTTTACACCGTTTCCCACGCTCTTCCATCAGCAGGATCGCTGCCCGGCCGGGACATCCTCTGTGTCCCTGAGGAGCGGAATTCACACTATTTCTGTGGGAAGCTGAGGGGGGGTGAGGTGAGGGGTGAGCGGCGTGCGGCTGCCCGGGGCCGGGCCGCTGTGAGGGCTCCATCCCCGCTGTGAGGGCTCTATCCCCGCTGTGAGGGCTCCATCCCCGCTGTGAGGGCTCCATCCCCGCTGTGAGGGCTCTATCCCCGCTGTGAGGGCTCCATCCCCGCTGTGAGGGCTCCATCCCCGCGGCGGGGCTGTGTCACTGTCCCCGCTCGGGCCGCTCTGAGGGCTCCATCCCCGCGGCAGGGCTGTGTCACTGTCCCGGGGCCGGCCGCTGTGAGGGCTCGATCCCCGCTGTGAGGGCTCGATCCCCGCGGCGGGGCTGTGTCACTGTCCCCGCTCGGGCCGCTCTGAGGGCTCGATCCCCGCTGTGAGGGCTCCATCCCCGCGGCGGGGCTGTGTCACTGTCCCGGGGCCGGGCTGCTGTGAGGGCTTCATCCCCGCTCTGAGGGCTCCATCCCCGCCGCAAGGCTGTGTCACTGTCCCCGCTCGGGCCGCTGTGAGGGCTCGATCCCCGCTGTGAGGGCTCCATCCCCGCTCTGAGGGCTCCATCCCCGCGGCCCGGCCCGTGAGGGGCGGGCGCCGTGCGGCCCCGAGGCGCCCCCGCGGCGGCCCTTGAGGGAGGCCCGGCCATGCGGAGCGGAACGTGACGGGGCCGCACCGCCCGGGCAGCGGGGGAAGCGCCGCCTCCTTCCCGGCCCGGCCCGGCCCAGCCCCGGCCCCGCACGGGGACGGGCGGGCGGCCAAGGCGTGTCCCGGGCAGCCGGCTCCTGTCCTGTTTCCCTCCCTCGCTCCCGTCAGCTCGGCCCCCGCGGGCACGGCCCGTGTCCGCCCGCCTTCCTGCCGCCCCCGCCGCCGCCTGGCAGCCGCCCCGCGGGGCTTTCCAGCGCCGCCGCCGCCGCGCCCGGCACGGGGGCTGCACCGCGGGGCCAAGAGGCGAGAAAAGCCCCCAGAAGCACGATCTCCGCCGGCCGCGGGGGCCGGGACCGCCATGGGCCGAGCCCCGTTAGGGCTGGGCACGGACAGAGTGCGGGTAGCGGCTGCCCCGCACCACCGCCCGTCCCTTGAGCCCGCCGCCAGCCGGGCTGTTCTCAGCCGTTCTTCGGTAAAATAAAACACAGCACTGCTGGATTTTTACAAGCTAAACCCCCTCCTGGGCAGGAATGTGACCCGCAGCCCCCAGAGCCAGCCCGGGCTCTGGCGTAGCGCTGGACGCGGCCGCTGTGCCGATCCCGCACGGCGCCGGTGCCCGAATTCCCGAATTCCCGAATAACTCCGGGATTCCCAGCGGAGCGGCTCTGTGCCTTTGGAAATGTTGAGCTCACCTTTTGCTAAGCACATTCCCCGGGAATTTCGGGAGGTGCGGCAGGCATTTAAAATAGAAAAACATGTGAGACCTTGTTCTTTCCAAAAAGGCCTAGCGTGCACTTGCATAATATTTGTGTTATCCCTGTAATTACATTAGGTTTTACTTTTCACAATATTAAAAAAAAAAGTTCAGTCAGAACTTCACTTTGCAGAAACTAATATTTCTGCTTCTCAATATTTTATAGATAATATTTTACAACAATAAAAACACTGTTTCTCAGGCTGTTACTTTACAATTTATTATTTATTGGTTCAGAATTGCAGTTACTTGGGATCTGAGTGATCCACTTGACTCGGGCTTGCAAGGACAATGTGATTTCGCAGATTTTATTGTGCTGGCACTTATATATCCAGAGCCCAGTGGGCAATTTATGGCTGCAACGTCACATCTGATGTGCCAGTGCCATTAGTGGCATTCTGGGCTGGTCTTAAATGCTTCATCTGCCCCAGTCGATGCATTATCGTGGTTCAGCAGAAACTGGTAATTTAGCACAATCGATGTCTTGCTTCCTTGAAGAAAAAAACCTTTCAGGGTTTTTAATTCAATGTCTCCTAATCTGCTGGAGGTATTGTATTTCCACAATATAATCCTGAAAAAAACCCGTTGTTCTTAAGTAAAATATACTTAATATATAAGTGATGCCTTAAGTAAACCTTGATCCCTAACAGGGCACAGAGAGATGTGATCTCTCTTTAAAACCGTATGAAATGCAGTCCAAACGCATTCGTGTTTGTTCCAGTAATGAGGGAAAGGTGGTGATGGTTAACAAGAACCAAGAGAAAAACCCCCAGCACAGTCATTTGTTAAGTCAAACAGAGGCTGTGCCAAGCCAAGAGGGAAAATGTTTTCTGCTGCATTTTCACATGACATCAGGGGGGTTGGAGAAGCTGCTGCTGCCTCGCCCTGGCACCAGGAGCATCCCTGGGTTAAATGTGACTCTTCCAGGGTGAGTGTCCTTGGATGCATGGAGGGGTCTGGGCTGGGAGCTGCTCCTCAGTGTCCCCTCTGTGCAGCCAGACCCTCTGGGCTGACCAGCCCCCAGTTTGCTTCACAGGGGGATTACACACTAATTCCATACGGAATTCCATACATAACTGTTGGTAACCTATTCTGGGAGTAAACACAGCTTGTGGGGCTGAGTTTGAGTCTTATCCCTACTACTGTAGCAACTAAAACTTCCATGGAAGAAAGCAGGGGTTAGTAAGATATTTTATATAAATATATATTATATATGTATGTATATATTTATTTATACACCATTAAAAAGTGAGTTCACTACAACACAGGGCTTCTTACATTACAAGAAAATTTTTAAGTGCATCAAAAAATGGTTACTTTAAGTACCAGCGACTCTCCCAAGTACCGGTGACTTCCCCAAAGGTGTTTTGGTTTCATTGTACCATTTTTTTTTACTCAGTGGCCACTTTCTATAGCACATGTGTATCTTCAGAATGAGCAGGAAGCTTTTCCTGCAGTGCAAGAGATGGCAAATCCAAATCCCTGCGGGGCTGGTGCAGAGAGGTGATGGTAAATGTGGAGAAAACCTGGAACAATCTCTAACAGCCCATGTGAGGAATCGCCCTTCCCATCAAAACGTGTAGAAAAGAAACTGGCAGCGCAGCAATTGAAAAGATCATAGAAGGTTTATGAAATATTTGACCAGTTTGTATTTAAACCACTTCTCTGTAGCTCGTATGCAAAGTGCCAGCCCGATGCAAATCAACACTGCTGAGTCATGGCCAGAGTGGGGAGAAAAAAGGTAATTTAAAGTGCATTACTTTAAAAAGCTTTTGAGTTTGGAATTTGAACCACTCCTTCATGACAGTCACAGCGTACAATTAGGGGACAGTATATTAAGATAAGAAATGCTTAAAACAACTTAAATCAAACATTTATAAAGCCCAAGTTATCGTAAATATCAAGTAAGGAACTGAAAAAAAAAAATACTTTTCATCTCAGCATTTTTCAACAGCTTAAAAAAAAACCCTCAACTTCTTAAAGTCAAAGGTACAGCAGAGTAGATGAGTAAAATTCTGAAAAACAGCAAAACCAGCTATCAGCTCCGGAGGTATTTGATATAAAATAAGGTTGTATCAATTAAATGGACATGATTTTCTTGGCCATTCTGAGTTAATGTCTCTAAATATTTTGGGGTTCATTCCGCAGAGGTTCTGGTTTAAGGCTGCCAGGTTTATCTTAACCCTGTTTTTCCCAGCAGTGAGGACGCAGGGCGGTGCTGGAGGAAGGTTGTGGAGACACAGGGGAGAGAATCTGCTTTGCTCCTCCAGCAGAACAACTTTAGCATTCCGTGCCATTCCCGCTGCCCGCCGCTTTCCGAGAAGGGAGGCTGCGTTCAGGCCAGGGGATGGCTTTGGAGTGAGGGTTATCACTGTCCTGTGGCTGGCAGGAGAGAGGCAAAGTCTTCCTCGTCACTTTGGCGTCACTCGGGCATTTATCTTCAAAGGCCCCGTCGTTCGGGAGCTGTACCGGGGCACAGGGAGAGAGGTGGGAACGAGGACTTTGGGCTGAACCGTGGCTGCCCCGGCAGCGCTGCAACCCGCCACGTTGAACTTGGGGTGTTCAGGGGGGCTTTGGTTGGAACTGTGTGAGGGGGCTGCCTCTCGGTCCCCAGCACTGCTCTTCGCTTCAATTCCCATCCCAGTTGTTCTAGAGGCTGAGGTTTAGGAATCTGTCGGAAGACAATTTTATCCCCATTGTTTCCTACCAGTCACATCCTTCCACTCTGGCATTTTCCTGCTTTTCCCTCTTAGTTCGGGTGAGGCCACCTGAGGAGTAGATCCCCGGCCAGAGTTTGAGCTCTGCCTCTGAGTGGGTGTTAGGAGAAAAACCCCTGAGCATTCAAATGAAGGACAAGAGCAACAGCTGTAGTAGAGTTTATATTCCAGTGATCATGGGACTTTGGGTCGTTTCCTATCTGTTTTTCAGTAACGTGTCTGGTGGTTATAAAATGAGCAGTATTTATCTGACCCGGGCGGCAGAGACATTACCTCATTGTCACGGGGTCAGTGGCAATTAGACTGCAAAGCCCAGCCAAGCAGTGCCGCTGGGTACAATAGTCTGTGGCAGGCTTAACCTTTACGGTCACCGCTGCTGCAGGGGACAGCACGGGAATAGCCAGAGCAGAAATGCCCTTTCCTCCCCAAACCCCTCCCAGGCAGCTCACACTCGCTCCTCCCTGGATATGTTAAAAGACTGCAATATATTCATTTGGGCAGGATGGATGGCTTAATGATTTATATCAGTCTGGGATTTGGAGTTAAAAATTAAGTGCGTCCCCAAAAAGGTGTAGTAAGGGCTGAGTGTAACGCAAAAGCAATAATTTATAGACATCAGCCAGCCCATGCTTACTGTAAATACGGTGTACAAAGGTGAGCAGCCAGGTCAGCAGCTCGATTTAACCTGCACCTGGAGAGAATGAGAATGACACCGGGGAGCAGCGAAGGGCCCTGCCCACTGCTGCCCACCAGCAGCTGAGCCTGGGCTCAAGGGCATTGAGAACTGAAACCAGGTGCTTTTCCTCTCTGGAGGTGGCACCCTGCTATTTTTGCTCTGTTCACACTCAGTTGTTCGTCACACACAGCTCCTGTCTGTGGGTGACAGGCTCGAATCACAAGCCTAACCCCAACTGTGAATTTAAAGGCCACTCGCTTTCAGGGAGCACCTTGAACAGTCTCCCCGAGGAGCCACTGAGGGCTGCTGGTCACAGCTCCGCACTGTTACTCACTGGTGCCTGCAAGGATTTGTCAGGGGTGGGCAGGATGCTGCGGGAATGCGCCGCAGGAGCTGTGCCTCAGCCTGGCCGCCTGCCACCAGGGCTTTCCTGCTCCCTGCAGTCACCCCAGCCTCTGATTCACGCTGTCTGCCCGGCCTGCTCCTGCACGAGTTCCTGCACCACCTCTGGGCTTTTGCTTTGGGAAAATTGAATGTTCTGCCTGTTTATTTTTTTCACTGTATAAAATGTGGGGTTTGGCCCAGGCTGAGGTAACCCTGGTCTCCCCGAGAGCCAAGCTGGGAAAGAGGGGAGGGGGCAGCTCTGGAGGTACTGTACAGTCATGTAATCTTCCCTCTTGCTTTACAATTCCAGTTGCTCAGAATAAGGGTGAGGGTTTGGGTAAGGAGCAAGACTCTCTCCTACAGCCGTGACAGACTGAGTACTAGACTCACAGAAAGAGCTAGGCTTAGAAAAGGTCTGAAAAGCAAAAATCCAGGAGTTCATACTTTGTGGGCACCAACTCAGGCCCTGAGTTTGGGCTCTCAGTTGTTAGACAGGCAATGGGGAGAAGGGTGGGTGTATACAGGAGGCAGGAGAGCCTCTGGCACAGGGATGTAGCCTCTGGTCAGCACAGAACACGCTTCCAGCTGCTTTTCTCCATGCTGGAATCACAGCTGGGAGCTCTGCCCAGGGCGAGGTGGCAAACAAAGCACAGTGTGCAGTGGGCAGCAGCCTGGAAGAGCCAGGTAAAAGCTTTAACTAGCAAGATCTCCCTGAGACAGGAGCTGCTTCATTCCTCCTTGGATATTTATTGCTTCAAACCCCTCCCCAGGCGAGGGAATCCTGCAGGCCCCAGCCTTGCTATCCATGCCTGCTCCAGACAACAGCCAAGGATTTTTTACCCACTCCACCCCAGCCCTCTGCATCTGTGTTGTGTTGAGGAGTAGTTTTTGGTAGAGCATTCCCTTAATGAATGGATTGCTGTGGTTGGGGTGGTACAAAGTGGCTCCTTCAGGGCCATCCATTCATCCCAGGCATCCTTTGCACTGCTGCCCTTGGCTCTGTGCAGGAAATTTTCACAGGGCCAGGAAGAAACTCAGGAGCGGCCGTGATGGCACTGACATCAAAGGGCTGCGAGGAACCTGCCTTTCCATCTCTTCCCAGCATTTACGTTGAGCAGGTTTTGGAGGCCACCATTTCCTTCTGTTCCTCCCACTTCCTAATTTTAGGCAAAAAAAGGGAACGAGCTCTGGTTGCCAACCACAAACACACACCTTTGGGAGAGAGGCTCCTGACGCAGCAGAGCAGGATGTCTGCGAGCACATTCAGGAGGAGCCCATCAGCAGCATTTCCCTGCGGCTGACTCATCCCACCCGGCCAGCCCTGCTTGTCTGAGCTTTTCCATAGCCTTAGTCCTGGCTTCTTCCAGACTTGGAGCAGCCGTAGGTTTGGGGGTGTCTCCAGGGTGAGTCTGGATTTCCATGTGCTTTGGGTTTAAACAGCTTAATTCTCTCATTGCCTCTAGATCTAAGTGGACACAATCCAGGTTGCTCTCTGCAGAAGTCTGCTGGCTGTTGAGGTGACCTTTTGTGCCAGAATGAGATTCGCTGGCAGCAAAAATTCAAATTAAAAGCAATAAGTACATTTATCAGTGAAGGCTGTCAGTCACAGGGCCACATTGCAAAGGTCTACACCAAATTTAGCATCACATGGAGATGTTCTCGAAGATGTGGGACAGTTTTCCCACCACTCTGGGGTTGGACACTGGGAGATACTGTGTGGTTTGGGTCCTGCAGGTAGCTGTGCTACTGCACAACCACAAGTTGCACCAGGGGAGGTTTAGATTAGACGTTAGGGAATTCTTTTCACAGAAAGGGTTGTAAAGCATTAGAACATGCTGCCCAAGGAAGTGGAGGAGTCACCATCCCTGTAAGTGTCCCAAAGAACCCGTGGAAGTGGCTTTGAGGACGTGGTTTAATGGTGAACATGGCGGCAGAGCTGGATTGAGCATTGACTTGATGACCTCAAAGGTCTTTTCCAACCTTAACAATTCTATGGTTCTACTTTATTGTAATGGTTCTTTGGTTCATGAATAATGAATCATCCTGTGATTAAATCAATGTGAAAACTCCCGTGGTGTGGAAATAGAGGCAAGCTGCAGTTTTTAGCTCCTTTTGGGGTTGCTAACACTGAGGGGATAGAATTTTCTTCCTGGAATGTGATTGTACATGATGTTTGCACCCATCATTCATAAGGAAAAGTTTCTTACAGACTTAACAGATTGTGTTTCCATCTCTGCTGCGTAAAAACAGTGTTATGGACACAAGCGAAATGGAAATCATAACACAGCATCTCCACTATTTTAAGAGTCATATTGGAACACATGCAACAGAGATGGAATTCCACTCTTCACTGCCTTCAGATTTGGTGTTCTGTGTATTTACTTAGCGCTAGAAAAGGAAAGTGAAAACAAACCCATTGCCTCAATAAAGCCCAGGAACCGGCTTTGCTCCTGCCCGTTCCCTTGGGACCAGGCACCGTTTCCAGCCAGAGGAAAGGCTCTGGGGAAGGCAGAGCTGCAAAGTCATTCCTGAGATGAGACAAGAAAGGGGGAAAAAAGGGCTGAGAGTCCGGGTGAGAAGAGCCAGCTGAGGAGCACTAATGGGTGAGAAAGCCGAGAGACAGGTCTGAGGGATGATAGTGCTTCTGGAGGGAGGGGCTGCCTGGAAATGGCTCTGCCTGTTCCTGCTCTGCGGGGCTCCTGGGGAAGCACCTGCCTCGAGGCAATTTATCCAGCTGTCAGCGTGTTCTCACACAGACTCTGGATGCATCCCAGCATTGGGAGTTCGGCTGCTCACAGGGTGCTTTTCCCATCTCCTGGTTATTGTTGAATTTCAGGCTTTTTTTCCTGTGTTGCATTGGCTCAAACTGCTCCTGTTTCTCCCCTGGAGACCTGAAAACAGGGAGAAGATTTGGGCAGTCCCCACCAGCAATCAAGCTCTAAATCAATCAGATTTTCTGGGATTTGTTTTGTTGTTTTGCTTTTTTTTTTTCCCCTGCGAACTTCTCCGTCCAATTCAAGCTGCATCTCCTGAGCTACTCTGATTCGGTCCAGAGTTATTCTTTAATTTTTCTTTCCTTACACAATTTCAGTTCCAAGTGTGCCCCTCACACACATAAGTGCAGCAAAGCAGCCAGGATTGGGCAGGCTGCTCTGATCCGAGTGTCCAGTGTGGCATCTCCCACATGCACATCACAATTTCGGGGTGACTAAGCACGTTGGCACTGGTGTTCAGTGGCATACCCAGAGCACTGCTCTGTATTTGTCTTTCCTTTCTCTGTTTGTGTCTGTTTAAAAGAAAAAAAAAAAACCAAAATGAGTTCAAGCTATGTGCTGACAAGACTTGGCGATTCTGGATGGCAGGAGGGGTACGAGGCTCAGCGCAGCGAGTACTGGAAAGATTTTTGTCACTGCAGATTCTGCTTGTCATATGCAGAGATGACATGCAGATCTCCCTCTGACAGATTGATAGTCATTCCGAGATGCATCCACCCACAAAAACCACAGACATGCTGCTTTACTCAAATCTTGACTTTACCCACAACTTTGTGATGCAAAACTGGTGGAGTTTTTGGTACTTTTTGTTAAAAATGAAATCTTTATAGGGGTTTTCCAGCATCCTTGCTAGTTACTAAAAACAAACCAACATCAGCCTACTGGATGGGACAGCTCAGTTTACTCGTGGGTGGTTTTGACATTCAGCTCATTAACATGTTTAGTCTGAAAGAAGGTTGGAAAGGTAGTAAATAAAAAATTGGATGGAGAAGTACAGCATCTCTCCAGAAGTTACTCCTTATGTCGCAGTGACAATGCCAGTTCCGCTTAGAAGGAGTATTTGTCCTGATTTTACTCCAGATACCCACAGCTCGTCCTGAGCGAGCTCGGAGCCTGGTCAGTGTGTTTGTAGAAGCAAAATGCACCGTGCTGAGTGTAAAGGTTACCCTCTGCTCTGCTCTGGCCCGGGCCAGGGAGTTCACAGCCCGGCACGGAACTCCCAGCGCGGCGTGGGAGAGCCTGGGCACGCTGGCCCACAGCCAGGGAGTCTCCCAGGAAAAGAGGGAGCCAGCCCAGCCTGTCAGCACCAGCTTTGGGCCCCTTTGTGTCCCTGCTGGGGAAGGCACGGCACGTGGAACTGGCTTTGGCTGTTGTGGCTCCGCAGGCGTCCCCCGGGACTCCTGTGCGCTCCTGCCCCGTGCCCTGGGCTGGCTCCCGGGGATGTTGGACCATGTCCCATCCCAGGGATGTTGGACCAGGCGATCCCTTCCCACCTGACCCATCCTGGGAGCGGCTGCGTGCCTGGAATGGCAGCCAGCGGGGCTGCAGAGCACGGAGAAACACACGTGGCAGCGTCGTCAGCTGCTTATGTTGGAAAAGGGGAAAGTACTCCAAATAAGTTTCTCTTGTTCGGAAATACAATGGGCAATTTAAACCCCCTATTAGGCGTGTGTGTAGGAGCATTTCCCATCCGGGGAGACGAGGGGGATTGCTATGGAGCTGTATTATGACTTCCCTGATATCAATCAAGCCCCCATTATGTAACGAGGTCTCCATCACACGCGCCCCAGTGCGAGGCCCCGCCGCGAGCACCGAGGCTGCAATCCCGGCTCCTTTGTCCTGCCCTCCGCCAATTTGCTGCAAAATTGAGGATGAGGCTTGAATTTGCCATTGTGGCGGTGGCGGGGCCGCGGCTGTGCTTTCAGAGCGCTTATTTGCATTGCCTTGATTAGCATGTCACCTGCTTCATTAGCGGAGAAAAGGCTCCTCCACACACTCAGCCAGTCATGCAAATTGAGGAATGCAGGGAGATCCTTCCCCTCTAGGACTTTCCATTATTAGCAAAATTGGTAGATTCGGTTTGTTCCTTCCTCTTCAGAAGGTCGCTTTTGATTTCCACCTCCAAATATGTTCTTAAATTTAAGAGACAAAAGTAATAGTGGTCCCAAACTTGAACATTCAACAGTCCTGCTTAATGAAACCTGATGCCAAAGGAAAACGAAGGTGTGTGCAGGGCAGGTGGAACCTCCCTGGTCTCAATCTAATCCTTAAACCAACAGCCATCTGTCTGTACCCAATCATTAATTTTCCTGGATGTCAGCGATGTGTTTTTAGAGCCGAAGAGCTCCCTCCTGTGCAGGACCTAACCTTACATTACAGATGCCTCTCTGAGGTTTCAGAGGGTCTTTTTCACTAGAGAGACCACCAATTGTGAATAAAACTTTTTGTGATGTCAGAGACAGCTTTTGTGGAAAAGAGTACCCCAAATGGGGAAATTAACAGATCCCTCCTACAGCTTTTCTCTGAGATCAGGAAGTTGCCATGGGGCACCAGGCCTCAGTCCAGAACGGGAAAGTCCTAACACAGATTTGACCTCAGAAGCTGCAGGGGCAGAACCACCACCAGCCCCAGCAGGGTTTTCACCATCCCCTGCCTCTGCTGGCACAGCCGTCATGGGCAGAGGAGTTCAGCCAGGAAGGAAAAAAAAGCTTAGAAAACCCAAGAGTGAAAGAAGGAAAAAGGAAAAATGTGATGGTCATGCATGAAATGTCACCGCAGAAATGAATCCGCAGACGTGAATGACCTGTTCGTGGGCTGAGGGGAGGAAGAGAGTCACCCTCCCCTGCTGACCAGCTGACACAGCCTCTGCTCAGGCTGGGGACACAGTGTGACCTCCTGAGGCACCCCTGGAACCACCCAGCTGCCCTTCACAACTGCATCCCCACTGCCGGCGTGGCGGCTGCGCTCTGCTCCTCTTGCCGCAGCTGCACTGGAGGGACAGAACCTTCCCTTTCTGCATCTCCCCGGAGCTCCAGGGAAGGCAGAGCCGCAGGGAGAAGCCCGGGTTCCACCCCGCTGCTTTCACACGGATCGCAGAGCAGGGCAGGGCCGGGCCACAGCTGAGGCACACGGTGCTTCTGCCTTTTTAAGGTAAAGATGAAGCAACACTGCACATCCTCAGGGGTGCCCTCACAGCTCAGGCTGTGCTCAGCCGCCTCCCTCTCACCTGACTGGCACAGGCTCCGGGAAGCCTGACAAATTTGTGTGTCTGCTTGTCCCTGGATGGCAGGAGGGGAAGGAGTGAGTCAGGTACGTGTCTCTGCTGCTCAGGGAAAACGAAATCCTGCTCCTCCGTGCACACCTTGCTGCAGAGGGGAAGACAGATTTGCCAGGAGATATTTATGGAAATACATGTGATTAAGGAGTGACAGTCTCACCGATAAGTCTGGCTGGGAGACTGCTGGTCAGGCTGCCCTCCTTCCTCCCGCTGAGCCTTCCTGATGACCTGAGCCGGGGGCACGCACCCACCTCAGACAGTTGTGTGCACTTACCAGATTAAAGATGATTAATTGTGCCAGGTAGTTCCTGCTACGTCTTAATCAAATACACATAATCAGCAACGCTCCTGTGCACACGATACTTGGAGCTGGAGGGGTTTTTAACTCTCACATGCTCCAATGACAGCCACAAACATAAACTACCAGTGAGGAGAGTATGAAGTATGCCACCCCAGAGTGACCGCAGGTGAAGTTTCCTGGGTGACAGTGCCTCTCACTGCTGGAGGAGGGACATGCTCTGGTTTTAAAAAGAATCAACTCCTGCCCCTCTGGGCACTGGGTAAAGCCCCATCCTTACCTGCCAGGCCCCTGTGATGCCACATCCCAGGACAGGTGGGTGTGACAGGACTGCCACACACCACCTTGGAGGGGACACAAACCACCAGCAGCCTCTGACCGTAGAGTATTTTGCATCATTTATTTAAATACCTATATTTATGCATTTACAAATTTTCATAGCTCTGTCTGTAGCTTTTTTTTCTTGTTTTTTTTTTTTTTCCTTTTGTAGACAGTATTGCAGAGAAGTCAGCTTCTGTAAAATGAGGTCCATGTATAAAACTATGCAGCGGATTGGAGGAAAAAAAACCCCAAAACAACCAACCAAACAACAACCCAGTAAGTTTCCTTTCACACTCTGGAGAATCAGAAACCAAAGAAAGTGACCAAATGAAAGGGGACAGGGAGAGGAAGGGGTGGGACAGAGCAGCCTCAAACCAGTGGCTCTCACACAAGCATTACACACATCAGTGCTCAGCTACAGGACACATTTCAGTCGGTGCAGTGCCTGTTTGCTAAAGCTTTAGCAGGCACATAGGTCTCTAATGAAAAAATAGAAGGAGAGGATCCTACACGCTGAGAATGCAAAGCCTGGACAGCCTCAGCTCGGTCCTGGGGGACTGCACCGACTCGCCAGCAGTGCATCCTCACTCCAAACTTCATTTTGCATAAAAAGTTCCCTTTAAGAAATCTTAGCATTTTAAAAAACCCGGCGTCTGAGCTCTTCTAGCCTCAGTACTCTAAAGAAATCTCTTGAAAAATACCTCCTCTGCTTTCCTCACTCGGAAGCTTCAAAATAACGTTTTGCTTTAAATCGATACCAATTGAACAGCTCACGGAGTCCCAGCTTCATCCCTGGGAGGAAGAGGCAACAAATATGGCATTGCAAGATATTTACACACATGGTACAAAAATGTCCAAGGGTATGAAAAAATCACCAGTTACACAATTTTGCAGCAGCCTCATTTACATCTGTAATTTTATACCATTTATTACATTGTACTGACACACCAGCTCCAAAGATGTGCACTCCCTTTAGGACATTCAGGAGTTCCAAATATATTGTGATTGCATAATTCATATTGCACAATTGTATAAAAACATAAATACTAGCTATCCTATTCTTTTTTTTTCTTTTTTTTAAATACAAAATACATGTCACATAGTCAAATAATCTTTTCAAGTGCAATTCAGGTGCTCTCTTTTAGTCCTTCCAAGGAAAAGGCAAATTTCGATAAGTTTTGGCACAAAAGTTTAACCTCTGTCCCGTGCCAAGAGTTCTAATCACAATCCACGCGCCCCCAGCTCGATAGAGTAGCAGTCATATACATCTAAGTATAAAACCAGGGTATTTACAGGATACACAGAAGGTTCAGGAGCAGCCTCCGGGGCCGGGCAGGGTTTGGGGTGTCCCGGAGGGGCCGTGACCCTCCCAGCTCAGGCTGGTTGCTGCTGCAGGTTCACATTCATGGGCGGGGGGTGTCCAAGGAGACCGATGCGCTGCTTCTGCTTCCTCTGCTCCGTCATCTGGAAAATTAACAAGTTTGCTCATTAGGCCCAGGCGCTTCCTGTGCGTCAGCTCGCCCAAGGGCCTGTTGTGCTTTGGCGTTTGCTGCCGGAGCACGGGCTACAACCAGCTCCTGCTCCCGGGGCAGGGGGTGACTCCAGCCCCACCAGGAGCCTGTTGGTGTGCCCGGACACTGCTGTGCCAGGACACTGGTGTGCCCGGACACTGCTGTGCCAGGGACAGCCCGGCGGGGATCTGCACGGGGAGCAGCCTGCAGAAACCTCCCCTGTCAGGAATTCTCTGTAACCCGTCCAGCAGACGAGACGGCGGAAAAAGGGGCGAGCCCTGCAGGCAGGCAGGCTGGGAATACCCTTCTTGCCTTTGCTGGAAAAGACTGAGCACTCCCCTGCTCTCATCCGGAGTGAGCCAACAGCCCTCCCCATCTGCCGAGGCAGGGCTTAACCACCTCACTGCCACACAGCCCAAATTTCAGCATTCCCCATCCGCTTCCCAGTCATTAATTAACGTCCTCCCGATCGGTGAGCCGTGAACGGAAAATGGATCGCTGTCTGTTATCACTGATACTGAGAAATGGCCACAGGCCAATGGCTCCGCTCTGGGTTTTGAAAACTTTGGGAGGTTTCTGACAAGTTACATAAGCCATGTAAGGAATGACTGTGGCTGGGCAGGGTCTTGGGAGTGAACAGCTGGATCCCACAGCTGGATCCCACAGCTCCCGCTGTGACACGTGGGATGGCTCACAGGGAACGCCAGGACACAGCCTCATCCCTGCACCACCAAGGGCATCTGGGGTCCCCCAAAAAACCCCACACCCTTAGGGCTCAGCACACCACAGCACAGGATCCCACTCCCATCCTGCTCCTGCTGCTCCTTCCAGCTACATCCACCATTTATTTAACTTCTCCAGCTCCTGTTCAATGACAAATGCCAGCCAATGTCCCTGCCTATGGCAGCAACCCCGGGACAAGGGAGGTGGCATGTACATGTTATTTGTAACACACTTGGGATCATGGAATTGTTACAGCTAGAAAAGACCTCCAAGGTCAAATCCAACAGTCAACCCAGCCCCACCACCGTGGTCACCACCAAACCCTTGAGTGCAGCTGTTTAAAAGCCCAGTTTCAGCTGATGGAGTTTCCCTGCTGGTGCAGGGTGTCCTGGTGAACAGCCAGTGGCTGACCTTGGGTCTGCAGGAATGGGATCCAAAGGGGCAGTGCTGGACAGCCTCCACAAGGCTCCTCCACATCCCGGATGTGCTGCACACCTCCCTGAGTGTCCAGGGGCACTCCTTTAACTCCCTTAACAACCAGGAAAAGGGCTGAAACACCATCATCCCTCCTGAAGCCATAATTAACCTTGACCTCAGCACCTTGCCCACTGCCTGGCCCAAGGGGAGGCAGAGCTGCTGTTTTCCCTTTCCCAGGGCTGACCACAGCCTCCCGAGGCCAGGGCACACCTCCAGCTCCTCTGCACAGCTGCTGCAGTTCTCCCCACAAAAAACTTCTAATGCTTCACAGGGAACGGGAGCAGGAGGAGGGGGGTCTCTGAAACACACACACAACCCACTCCCTGCTGAACCTCAATGTTAAACTGCTTCTAGGATAACCTACAAGGGGAAATCAAGGGAGGCCACGAGGACCTGGCTTAAAAACGCCCCTTTACATTAATTATCTTCACTGAGCAAACTGCGAGTCACAATTTCACACTGCCAATAAACTGATTCCGAGGATGCATGGAATAAAAATGGAAAGAAAGAGGAATAATGAAAAGGGACTGGAGGAGATATTTTTCAGGCTGTAGAAAAGGGATGGTGCACCCTGATGCAGGTGTTTGTAGAAGATGTGGCTTTTAAAAAAGGGAAGAATAAAGCAACCAACCATCAATAAGAGGGAGAAATGCAATTTTAGTGTCGATGCAGAACATTATTAATCCTGCACGATGCTTAATGCTTGTGTGGAGGGCACAGGGCTGCAGGAGGGAGCAACTGATTGCCATCACATTTACTGGAGAGTGAATCTCCTGCAAAAGCTTCCCAGTGACAGCACACGTGGGCTAACAGGCCATAAAAGCCACGCACAGCGAATCCCCAGGGAGCTGCCAGGCCCTGGAATTGTGCTGACAGGACCCAAACACTGCCCGAGGGGTTCAGCTGAGCCGGGCTGGGCTCCCTGATAACACCTGGCACTGACAGAGGCTCCCTGGCTCCAAAGGGTACGGTGAGCTGGAGGCACCTCCAGGGGCAGGATCCCCACTGGACAGGCACCTGCTGAGTCACAGTGTCACACCTGGAGCTCAGGGGGGCTGTCCCCAGCCAGGGCCTGTCCCTCACACTCAGTGACACCGGAGGAGGCGCTGGGAAGGATTTCTGGGTGATTACATCTAATCCCCTGCTGCTGCTGCAGACAATTACGGTGTAATCTTTTTTGCACAGAATTAAAGTGATCAGGATTTTAATGGCTCTTGGTGCACTTTGGGGAAGCAGGCAGGCTGGAACTCGGCTTCTAATAATTAGAGTCTCCAGAAACCTAACGAGCTTGAAGAGCAAATGAATGAGAGGTTTTCCCTTTATTTAATTACAAGAAAATAAATACAAATAAAAACTCTCTGAGTTAGTTCCTTTCCTGGAGACAGTTCCTGGTCAGGAGGAGGGATATACTGGCTTTGTCACATAATTGGAGCATCCTGCATCTTCAGCAGGGCTCCCAATAATGGTACTTTGGGGAATTCCTAAAAGCTATCACCACATTAATGAAGCTGGTTTCCTCTCTTGCTTTTACAGTCAAATAGCTCTCTAAAAGCTAAACCCTTCATTCTTATTTTCACAAAGAGCGAGGAGGGGTTTTAGTGCTTGGTCAGCCAAGAGGGCTACGAGCTTCACAAAGAAAAGTGTGGTGAGGCTGTGGCTGGTGGGGAGGCTCCTGTGCCTGCAGAGCCCTTGGAGTCAGAGCCTTCAGCAGGGGGACACCAGACACACGGGGCAGGATGATTGTTTCCAGGCAGAACAGCCAAACCACTGCCCGGCAAGAATTAAAGCCCAGACAAAAGAGCAACTGCCTCTGCCCTCCTTCCTCTACCCAAATGGAGCAAGGGGCTCTGTGGCACCGTGCCTGAGAACTAATTACAGCCCGGGGCAGTAGGATTGTCAGCTCCCAGTCCCCCAGATGAATCCTTTCCTTGTGCTCCAGCCCAAGGGCACAGCGTGATGGGAAGGCAGAGCCGGATCTCAGCAGTGCCAGGGGCTCCTGACAGGGGAGTGCCTCATGGAGACACCCAGCCAGCTCAGCAGGGATGGGACTGCTGCTGGGAGAGAACTGACCCAGGGCTGCTGGGCCACTCCTGCCCATCCAGCTCCATCCACCACCACCCGGGTGCAAGTCAGCAATTAATCTCACCCAGTGCCAATACCTCCATAAATTCACTAATTGAACCATCTGGCTCAGGTTATTAATGCACAGAGATAAGCAGGCACCACAAACAGGCAGCAGTGCTTTCCCTGCTCCCTCCAGTTAGGCTGGAAGCCTGTGGACAACAAGAGGTAAAGCCCTGCTGCCTCTGTCCTTCACAAAGCCATGGCTGGGGCTGGGGCTGGGCTGGACACCAGCCCCACGATGCCCTCGAGCCCAGCCAAGGTAAAACCAACCAGCTCCTGCTGCAGAGAAGCTGCTGCTGCAGCAGAAGAGCACTGCGAGGTCTGTGGGGCACAGCAGCAGCGCCTGGTGCACTGCAAACCTCTCCTGGGGGTGGGTGAGCTGCAGGCTGGCAGCCAAATCACATCTGCACAGCAGCACAGCCACAGCACCAGCACCACCAGTAACCACTCGAGTGCTTCTCCAGTTTCTCGGTGGGTTTTGAGGTGCACACAAGTGTCACAGCCCTGGTGTCAGTGTCACACCCTCTGGCTCAGAGGATTGCACTCAGCTCTTGGGGTTAAAACCCCAAACAACAACAACACCACCACCACACAGGCTCCCTGCACCAGTCAGGACTGATTTAGGTTAACTCTGGTGGGTCTTTTAGCACAAGTTTTCCCTTTCTGATATGGCCACTTTGGAGCTCACCAGTTGGGTCAGACAGGTCAGCTGGACCAGGGGGCTCAGGAGGGACACCTGGTTTGTTCACTTCTTTCCTACTGGCCCGAGGGGTGACAGGAGCCCTGTGCTGCCCATTGCTCCTTACCTGATCCTTGAGCTCTGAGAGCTGCCCAGAGAGGTTGGTCACGAGCTTCATGGTGGACTCCAACTTCTCCTGCAGGTTCCTCAGCTCGTTCTGCTCTCCCTCCGAGTCGCTGCTGACCAGTGACATGGCCCTCATGCGGGGGAACCAGTCCAGGTTTCTCTCCTGAGGATCACACACCACAATTAGCTGTTGGCCACATGAAAAGCTGCCCCGAGAGCACAGAGCAGACAGAGCTCTAAAGCCACGGGACATTCCTCGGATGCAGCAGCTCTGCACTTATCTGCAGTTATCTGCATTTGCATCTCACTGGAAAGTTTGCAAAGTGCCAGCCCGAGGCACTGCTGGGAATTGGGGCTGCTCAGTGCTGGCATTTCCTCTCCAGTTACTCGCTGCCCCCAACCCTTGCTCCCTCACATACACCTCAGGATAAATGTACAAACACTGGACATTCAACCAGCCCACATTTCACATCTGGCCAAGCATTTCCCAGTGCTAGAAACCCACTGCCGACTTACAATCTTTTAATTTGTGTTTGAGGAAGATTTTCTGCTTTTTTGGTCAAGAAAAGCTTGGCTGTGCTCTCTGATAAAAGAAACCGAGTTCTACCTGGAAATTCTTCCCGAGCCGAAATACTTCCTTTTTAATGAAAAAGAAAATCATATTTTGACTGTCTGGTTCAGGCTAGAATGTGGGACAGATACATCACAGTGCACTGCCTGTAGAGTTTTCCTTCAGCCACACAAATTCTCTGATGGTCCATGTGTAAGTCACAGTCAGGAATGTCACTGGACACACTCTCAGTCTGGGGAGCCTGTAGAGAAGCTCACACAGGCACTCCTGTACACACCAGAGATGTTAAAAATAAAGGCAAGAGCGGAACAGAAAGCCACAAAAGAGGAGGGGGTGCACCCCACGTCCTGACACCTTACAGTTCAACATCAAACTGGTTTCCCATCCAGTCTGCTTCTCCTCCCACGCTGGAGATATGCTCTGAAATGGAAGCTGAACTGGGGCTGGCTGAGGGAAGGGTGTGTGTGCCCTCACAGGTGACACAGCTGGGGAGGTTTGAACACGCCAGGCACACTGATGGGGGACTGCATTAACACCAAGGGATGCTGTTAATCAAAAATCAATCAACACTGCTGATGAACAGCGACCAAAGCTCACCCCACCGTGCTGGCCAGGCTCTTCTCTGGGCTCTCAGCTTGTTTTTGCAGCACTACAAACTCCTGGCTTTTTGTCATTCCCTGCCGAAATCTCCAGCCCCAACCTGCTTCCCCTCCGTGCTCCCCCTCATTCCCAGGAGCATCCATCCTGCTTAATCAGGGCTGTGCACCTCTACAGAGAGCTCCAGTCACATCCTCTCTGCAATTCAGATGCGATGCCAAGACTCATCAGCTTAAATTAGCTGCTTCTGATCTGCCTGGAGTTTCCTTTTGCCAGGATGAGAAGGCAGAAAGCAAAGCAGGCCCTTTCCCATGCAGGCACCACAGCGTTCCCACGTGATGCAGAACTGCCAGGAAGGCTGTTTGCTCCTGGTCTCTGTTTACAGGGCAGATGGTTTCTGCTAATAAAAGGGGGGGAAAGAAAAATCTATGTACAAAAAAAATATGCCTTTACCGAGACGAGTGCCAAAATATTTTGGGCTTTAGGGAACGCCAGTCCCACAATTAAGGTTTAATAGTAGGAACAGGCAGCACTGCACTGTGTTCTTTCAGTAGTAAAAGCCTCATTAGGGAGGAGGGGGCAGCTCAACATTTGTGCTCAGGTCCAGCATCTCCCAGGCAGGGAAAACCAACTACACCAACTGCACTTCCCCCTGTTCCTCCAGGGAACAAACAAGGACAGAGGAGAGGAAACTCAGACTAAAATGCAATTTGTATCTGCAGGTTTGCCTGGACCCTCAGGCCCGTGTCCTGAGGTTTCCAGGCAGACACCACAGCCCTGAAGCTCCTCCTGCCTGTCCCTTCCTTGCTCCAGAAATATTTCCCCTGTTCCCAAAAACGTTTCTAAGGCTGTCCCCAGAGCGTTCCCATGCCCCATCCTTGAGAAGGATGAAAGGGATGAGGGAAGCACCAACTTTCCCTACCTGCAGTGTTTCATAACAAATACCCCAAAGCACTTTCCAACATTACTCTGCAATTTCAGCCAACGCTGCAGCTGCTGCAGAGGCTGTGACTTGATCGTTCCAGGCCCGGAAGGTGAAATCAAACAGCACCCACAGCTTCTGCAGCCTCCTCAGAGCTTCCATACTTGCTGGGTTTCTGAAAGCCCCAACCCTCAAAGTCGGTAAACCTTGGCTTTGATTCGGAAAAAAACCAACAAAGCACCTCTAGTTCTCATGGCAGCATTCAAAGATTAAAAGCAAATCATGAACTCCATGGGCTGAGGAAGGGGAAGGCTGAGGACAAGGAGACAGCCCTCTGGAGTGTCTCTGAGCTGGGGGACAGTTCAGGTGGAACTGGCACTGCCCTGCTGAGTGTGACCCACCTGGGAAAGGGTTAACAGGCACCTGGAAATTCCCTGTGCAGGGAGAGCCCCAGGGAAGGACCTGCACATCCCAGTGCCCACCCTGGGTGGGCTGCACTGATCTGCCTCTCTGTTCACAAACCCAGAATTTATCTGGGCACATCCAGCTGCCCCCCAGCAAGAAACGAGGGGATGTCCACCCAAACAGGCTGAGGTTCAGATAAACCCCCGGGGATGCAGGTAATGGAGACACCAGGCTGGTGCTGGAGAGGACAGAGGGGAGCTGCCAGCACAGCAGGACACAGCTCCTGCACACACTGCTCATCCTGGATTTCACTGGAAACCCTGAACCTGTTCTTCAGCCTCCTCCAGCCCCGCAGAGAGGAGCTGGATGTGACCAGGCTGCTGACACACAGCCCCTGTCCCTGCTGGGAGTGTGGGGGTGTTTTCTTTCAAATAAATAAATATTTAAGCAGAGCCAGCACCAACGGAACGGAGCAGGAATGCTGAAAGGTCAGGGGATGGTGATCCTGCTGGGCCAGCCTGGCTCCCGGGGGTCAATGAAAGATTTATATCTCCATGATCCAGTTTCTGCTGAACTTCAGCTCAGCCTTGGGGTGCCTTTAAAGACACGGCTTCTCTTCCCTCTTGGGGTTTTGGAGGTGTTTTAGAGGCACTGAGTGAGCCCGGAGAGGGGAGGCTGCCTGTGCTTGTGGGCAGCTGCTGGCACCCACACAGCGATATCCTCTGTGCCCTCAGCTCCCCGTTCCCAGGATCCCAGGGTGCACTCAGCTCCCCGTTCCTGGGATCCCGGGGTACACTCATCCCCCCATTCCCGGGATACACTCAGTTCCCCGTTCCTGGGATCCCGGGGTACACTCATCCCCCCATTCCCAGGATCCCGGGGTACACTCATCCCCCCATTCCCGGGATACACTCAGTTCCCCATTCCCGGGATCCCGGGGTACACTCATCCCCCCATTCCCAGGATCTCAGGGTACACTCAGCTCCCCATTCCCAGGATCTCAGGGTACACTCAGTTCCCCATTCCCAGGATCCCGGGGTACACTCATCCCCCCATTCCCAGCGTGTCCTCAGCTCCGCATTCCCGGGATCCTGGGGTACCCTCAGCTCCGCATTCCTGGGATCCTGGGGTACACTCAGCTCCCCATTCCCAGGGTACACTCATCCCCCCGTTTCCCAGGGTGCCCTCAGCTCCCCATTCCCGGGGTACACTCATCCCCCCGTTTCCCAGGGTGCCCTCAGCCCCCCGTTCCCAGCACGGGCACAGCCTCCTGCCTGCAGCAGCCCCAGCGGAAGCTGCCTGACCACAAGGGCTAGGTTTTGGGTTGCAGCTCTTTTCTAGGTGAAGCTGGAAAAGTCCCTGCTGTAAGGCCAAGCAGCACGGAGTGTCAGCCCGGGGGTGACAGGGGTGACAGCGGTGACCATCCCCGCGGGAGCAGGAGGAAGAGGAAGCGGTGCTGTGTGATGCACACGCCATTCATTCTGAGAAGCGCCGGCTCCCCCCGGCTTCTGCCGAAGAGCTGCTTCTGAGAAAGGCTCAGAGGTGACCTCAGCACCAGCTCTGCTCCTCCTGGGCAAGCTCCTGGCTGGGAGTGGGGCTCTCCTCACCCCAAGGACTCCCCACCCCTCTCCAGGGTCTCCATGGATCCAGCTACTAACTGAGAGTTACAGGGCGCTGAAGGGCTGATCCAACCCTCTCCAAA
This sequence comes from Sylvia borin, assembly GCA_014839755.1. Classification (NCBI taxonomy): domain Eukaryota; kingdom Metazoa; phylum Chordata; class Aves; order Passeriformes; family Sylviidae; genus Sylvia; species Sylvia borin. Next base: position 1,275,065 of record CM025968.1, read on the forward strand.
ATAAACCCCAAAGGGCTGCCCAGCACCATCATTTATGGAATCACAGAATTATTTTGCTTGGAAAAAACCTCCAAGCTCACCAAGACCAAGCTGTGCCCCATCCCACCTTGTCACCCAGCCCAGAGCACTGAGTGCCACGTCCAGTTGTTTCTCGAGCACAAGCAGGGAAAGGTGGCAGCAGCAAATTTCAGTTTCTGTCATGGGAAGTTAAAACTCAGACCCACACAGCTACAAAAGAGCTCTGTGGGAGCACTCTGAAAATTCATCTGTTTGTTTGTGGTGAGATGGGACTCCTCTTGGGTCTTTCTTGAGCTTCCTGGCAAAATCCCCACATCAGGTTCTCTCTCCGCTGCAAAGGGCTCACCATCACTTCTTCCACAGCGAGCTGCACTTCTCCCCTCTACACAAACCAGCACTTGGTGGTGTCCCCCCTCCACTCTCAGAACATTCTCATCTCCTCACCTGCCCCGTGCTGTTCCACAGGAGGCTGACGACACAAGGTTTAGGGTGCAATAACCTCCTTTTCCCTCTTAAATACCCAAGTGACACTCGGGCAGGCGCAGAGCAGGGAACCTGGAACACAGACCCCATTCCCAAAGGATGGCCATGGCCTTACACCCCTGAGACAGCTGTGCTGTGGGGACTCCCTGGAGCCCAGCAAGGCACCACCCAGCCCTGTGTGGGACAGGATTCCTGCAGGCCATGTCCTGCCTCCCGAAAGGACAAGGAGCTGCCCACACCAACCTCCTCGGGGCTGTTTGCATCCCCACTGAAGTAGGGCACGTTCCACCTCCACAGCTGGGCAGGACCAGCAATTCCCCAGCAGAGGCTGAGCAGCACAGCTGGTGGCGGTGGCTGCTGTCACCCACGGCCTCTTGCACAACGTCCCAAGAGCGCTGTGGGGTCACAGCAGTGACTCAGGGCCAGCCTCGCCCCAGCCCCAGCCATCTCCTCCGCCCCACGGGGCTTTGGTGGTTTGTGTTCCCACTGCATCACCCCACGGGGTCCAGGCAGGAGCCTTCCCCCTCTCCCAGGGCTCCAGGCAGGACACGGCACCCACCCTGGCAGCTGCTTGGGATCCACCCAAACCCAGCACGTTATGCAAACATCCCACTGCCCAGAACTGGCCCCAAGCCTTTCCTTCTGCTTTCATCCACCCAGGCCTTCTTCATACACACGCTCAGCCCGAGGGAAACCTCTGCCTGGTCAGCTGGGATGCCAACCTGAGATTCCCAGCATGGATACCAGGTGGTTCATCAGGGAAAAGCAAGCACTGGGCCCTGTGGGGTTACTGCCAGCAGAGCACCACGGGGCAGCCAGCTCAGACACTCCAGAGAATCCCAAATGGGTTGGGTTGGAAGGGATCTTAAAGCTCATCCTGTTCCACCTGTGCCATGGCAGGGACACCTCCCACTGGCCCAGGTGCTCCAAGCCCCATCCAACCTGGCTTTGGACACTGCCAGGGATCCAGGGGCAGCCCCAGCTGCTCTGGGCACCCTGTGCCAGGGCTGGGGAAGACAAGGTGATCATTCCTTTCTCCCAGTGCAGCTCCTGGTTTGCACCAAGGGTGGAACAAGTTCCTCCCCTGAGTGAGCACAAAGCTCAGGCCCTGCTGATGACACAGTGTTTCCAGCAGCCCAGGGCCTGCTGCCAAACACTCTTGGCTCTTCCAAGCCGCTGCCATGATTCCTTGTTTAACCCTGTAATTATATTGGCTAACTCCAGCCAGCTATCTCAAGATGCAGCTTGTTGGGAAGTTACCACCAAACTAAGCCCTGTCAGCTCCAGGTCACATCCTGACCTCCTTGGTCTTCCTCCTCCTCCTCCCTCTCCCAGCCTGCACCAGTATCACGGTGACAGGCAGCCCCAAAACCCCAATTTCCTCATCTGTAACCCAGTCATTTGCACGGGCTGCTCACTCTCTGTGTCTGCAGCTGGTTTGCTCAATATTGATATGACAAATCTCTCCTATTTGACTCTGCCTCAAGTACAGGATTTCCAGGCACAAATGACAGATGAACAAATTTTCCAACACTTTCCCAGACTGTAATTTCACACACATACGTCTTTCACCACTGCTGGAATCATTAAGGGCCTTTTGGAATGCTTTGGGAGTGTCATGGTGTGCCCTTGTCTTTCCTGTGGGTGCTGCAGTGCAAAGCTGGGCTTGGTCACCTCCAGCTGAAGTGGATTCCACAGAGAGCCTGGGACACAGCCACCCCCCAAAGCCACCACCACTGGGGGATGCCACGTTCCTGCTGGGTGTCAGGGCACAGTGACTGTCCTTGCTGGGTCACTCCCTGGGAAAGGCTTCAAGTCACACTTGTACTTCTGAAAGGATGCAATTTAAAAGGCTGACGCTGATGGGACCTTGTCTTTGCTTACCAAGAGGCCGTGCCTTGGCAGCCTCAATCAAACCCAGCACCAGAAACACTTTCCACTACAGGACAGAGCTCAGGACACCAAGGAAAAAGCCCAATAATACACTTCAATCCCCAGGTTTGTACACGGAGGTTAACTAAGGTACAAAGGGAAATCTGTAGCCTTCATTCCTATTCCAAATTCCTTCAGGGATATCTGTGCCATCACTCCTATTTGTAAAAGGTTCCTGTTCAATGACAACACAATCCAGATTTGGAACTCAGTGCCCTGGATCCAGACATGGAAGCTTGGGCAACCGTGACACCTCTGCCTCATTTCTGTAATAAAGGTTATTAATGACACAGATCCTGCTTGGATTCAAAACACGGGGCAACTGCAGGAGCTCCCTGCTAGAAAACTTTCCCAAAGCAGCCTTTATTTTTTAACAGGCACATCAGCATGCACAAGCCCTGACAGCCGTGGCTCGCAGCCACACTGCTCAAGGTGCAGAGCAGGGGGATGCAGGAGTTGGGCATGCAAATATTTGTCTGTGCTGTGACAGCCCATGCAGCTGCCTGCAGACAGCTTAGGAATGCACACAAGCCCCGGGTGCCTGTGTGGTTTTCTCCGTGTCTCGAGCTGCAGAGTGAGAGATTTCTACATAGCCCAAATGCCTGCACACAGCTGGCTGTGGCAGAGCCCTGCCAAGGCCCCGGTGACAGCTGAGCTGGCAGGGCTGCTGTGCTGCCCGGGCTGCCACAGCAACTGCAGGCAAAGGCACACAACTCCAGGAGGAATTCTCAAGGCAGGATGGGAAGATAAGACATTTAAATGAACTAATCTGCAGGGAGTTGCACGGAGTTCACATGAGTCATTAGGGTGTGGATGTCAATGTCTGGCCAAGGCGATAAGTGGATCCCCCCACCTCCCACACACAGGGTGTTATTCAGACATCACCTGATCTTCCTGGTGACTGCAGAGCCTCGCAGAACCGGGCCCTTTGTTCCTGGGAATCACGGGAGGCACCCTCAGCATCCTTCCCCATGAGCCCTGCTCCAAACACGGAGCCAGCCCCTCTCTCTGCAGGGATGGAGCCACACACATCCCTGCTCCAGCCAGGAGAGCTGGGCGAACACCAGCAGCCAAAGATCATCCCTGCTACCATTTGCTAATTCCTGCAGCACTGCCTGGGCCATCACGCAGATATTAAGGAGGTGGCTCAGGGATGCTCCACACCAAGCTGCTGAAATCTATTTGCCATCTCCTGACACCCACGAGACTGCCAGGGCAGGGGCAGCAGGGCAGGGATGGCTCAGGGAAGGGAGGGCACAGGACAGGGAGGGCTCAGGACAGGGATGGCTCAGGGCAGGGAGGGCTCAGGACACGGGCAGCAGGACAGGGATGGCTCAGGACAGGGATGGTTCAGGACAGGGAGGGCTCAGGACAGGGAGGGCTCAGGACAGGGAGGGCTCAGGACACAGGCAGCAGGACAGGGATGGCTCAGGGCAGGGAGGGCTCAGGACAGGGATGGCTCAGGACACGGGCAGCAGGACAGGGAGGGCTCAGGACAGGGAGGGCTCAGGACAGGGAGGGCTCAGGACAGGGATGGTTCAGGACAGGGAGGGCTCAGGACAGGGAGGGCTCAGGGCAGGGAGGGCTCAGGACAGGGAGGGCTCAGGACAGGGAGGGCTCAGGACAGGGAGGGCTCAGGACAGGGAGGGCTCAGGGCAGGGAGGGCTCAGGACAGGGAGGGCTCAGGACAGGGAGGGCTCAGGACAGGGATGGTTCAGGACAGGGAGGGCTCAGGACAGGGAGGGCTCAGGGCAGGGATGGCTCAGGACAGGGAGGGCTCAGGGCAGGGAGGGCTCAGGGCAGGGAGGGCTCAGGACAGGGATGCTCAGGACACAGGCAGCAGGACAGGGATGCTCAGGACAGCAGTGGGGTGTGCACAGACTCAGCTTCCCCCACCCCAGCCCTGCAGCCCCATTCCCTGAGCATCCCCAGCAGAGATTCCTGAGATACCCCGAGTTTTACATCATCTGTGGCAGCAGGCACAGGCTCCCCTCGCTGATGAAAGGGAACATTATCCCTGTTTACAGGGAGAGGAATTCCAGCCTCTATCAGCAGCCTGGACCTGCAGCTACAAGCCCAGGGCAGCCTGGCCCTGCAGAGGACTCAACCAAACCAGGCCAGATCCCAGAGCCACCAACAGCCCCAAACTGGTGCCAGAACGGGGCTGTGGGAGGGACAGTCCCAGCAGCACTGTCAGAACAGTTATCAGATTTTATTTCATGGAATCCCAGACTGGTTTGGGTTAGAAGGAACCTTAAATCTCATCCCATTGCAGCCCCATGGGCAGGGACACCTCCCACTAGCCCAGGCTGCTCAGGTCAGATCACTGCTGGGTTGTTGTTTTTTTAATTTTTAGTTTTTGATCAGTTTTCAGTGCCCTAAACTCAGCTCTGTTTCCAAGTGTACCTGTTGACTTCTTTCCTTGTGATGTGTTTGGATTTTAATGAGCTTCTGTCTGTGAAGAAATATAAAATTCACTAAGGAATTGTAGTTAATCATTGATTTCCAAGGCTGCAATTTCTTTTAATGTGGGGTCAGGATTGTGAAGGGGGCCAGATCCAGCTCAGCCATCCCCAATACAGTGGGAATCCTCAACACTGCCTTTCTACACACATTATTTATAGACAGGAAAACATCAAAATTCAACATCACTCTTAAAGGCGCCTGAATATTCACTAACTGCATAAATGAAATTGTCCAGGATTCTTTTGATACCACAGTGCTTAAAATATCTTTAAAGCACTGTACAAGCAGCACTGGAAGCAACTCACAAACTGACAGTGGATATAATTTAAGTGTCCTAATTTTTTTTTTTTTTACTGTTCTGTAGTGTTGGAACAACCCACAAATCCTAAATGGCAAAGGCAATTTTTAAAATTGTATTTTCTTAATATTTTTTTTTCCTTTCATTTACCGAGGGGCAGAAATCCCAGAGTTTTCTGAAGGCATTTTGTTGGGAGTCTGAGCACAGGTGGAACACCTGAGGTGTGGGACTTGGAGCACATGATGCTGCCTACCCAAAACTCCTAAAAATGGGGACCAACAGCAGCTGATGGCTGTGGGTCCCCACACACAGCCCGGGGAAGACGTGCCCCAATCTCTGTCACCATCCAAGATGTTACAGTGCCACCTTCAGTCGGAAACACGGGAGGAAAATCCCTTTAAAAGGCAGCCATGCCCCAAGGAGCCTTCCCAGGAGAGCCCATGGGAAAGCAGCACCTCCACAGCCAACCCCTGCCTTGGCACTCAGGGACAGTATTAAAGGTCTCCCTTCTCTGTCCTCCTGCATTCACGGGATTTTGCCCAGACAGGTTGAGGGTGAGGAGTTCCCATCCCTGGAAGTGTCCAAGGGCAGGTTGGACATTGGGGTTGGAGCAGCCTGGGGCAGTGGGAGGTGATTTAAGGATTTAAGGTCCTTCCCAACCCAACCCAACCCGGGATTCTATAAACGCAGAAAGCTTGAGGAACAGACAAACCAGGACCCACCTAAATTATCCCTAAAAACACCTTAAACAGGGAAAAAAAGCACTTCTGACTTCTACAGCAGCATTTAAAAGAGGTCTGGTCGAGAAAGAGATTCCTCATGTTTTACACCCACTTTAAGGCAGAAAAGGAAGTTTTAATGTTAAAGGACACTGGAAAGAAATTGATTTTCAGGGCAAGCTTTGCCAAATGGCTCCTCAAGACTGCAGAGGACTCCAAAGTCAGGGCACAGCAGTCTGAGCCTGGGGCACGATGGTGACAGAGCACTGAGGTGAAATCCAAATTTCCTGCCTATTCCACACTCATGCAGCTACACCCCACATTCATCAGCCCTCACTGAGACCTGCTCTTAGATCTTCATTTAAAACTGCCTCATGAAATGCAAAACCCCAGCAGCTCCAGACACACTCCAAACCTCTACCTAGAGCACATGGTTACATAAAATTGCATCTGCATGAGACACTCTGGCTATGCATAATTTATCCCTTCTCCCATCCACACACAGTAATTAGCCCTCGCTGACACTTAATGAATGGGAATTCTCATAAAAGTTCTCCAGTTTTTGTGCTTCATGCAAACATATTCAGTGACTAATTTCTGCTTCTTATCTAATTCGAGCCGTTCATCTGAAATAATGAATTGGTTGCCAACTGAAACTTTCTTTAAACTGGTTTTAGCAGCAACAAAAACACGGCACAAAATCATCTTTTAGAGGCAAAAGCACAACACGAAATTGTCTTTTAGGAGCTGAAAACCCTTCAGAGGAGTGCAGTGCTTCCTCCCCTGAAGTCATGTGTGCTGTGGGGGGATAAAGGAAGGGAGCAAAATAATCAGGCAGACTGGCAAGCAGCAGTGATGCCCTTGGTTATCTCACTGTGCTAATCCTCCATCAGGTGACTGCTCACAAGGTTTCTTTAAGCCCTCATTACTGGGGTGGAAATCCAGAAGTAGGACGGACACTTTGGTGACCCCAAAATAACACGTTTGACCTGGGAAAGGGCTGAGGGGGGATTTACAGACCCACCCCAAGGGAGGTGGCACCTCACAGCAGAGGAGCTGCAAAGTGCTCTGCTCCAAAGAAATCACACTGAAATGCTACAAATCAAACAGCTTCTGCTCCCCAGCCAGAAGACACAAATTAGTGACTAGGCTACAGATCTAATTCCAGGAGCTCTGAACCTGCAGCTTGGCAGAGATGAGGCTTTTAATTCTCTCATTAAAAGCCCTTCCAATTGAGTAGACATTAATTGTAGTTTTTCACAATACCGAGCTCAAATCATATGACAACAAATCCTACATGTCAGTTGGAGATATTTATACCACGACAGGTTAAAACCTGTTGGTTTGTGCTTCACAGACTTCCACCAGCTTGAAAATACTCTCCCCATATGGGAATTGAAGGCAGAATAGGTGCTCTCTTCCCCTGATCCAAGCCATGGGGAGTACCTGGCTGTCACCACTCACTGTCACCTCCTCCAGCACACACACAGAGTGCTCTGGAGGCTGGGAAATCACAGGTGCATATCCAAAATAAGTTAAAATACAATAGAGTACTGAATCTTTCACTGGACTGGTCTAATCTAGGGAAAACAACAAAACAAAACTCCAAACTCACCTTGATCATTTCAGCCACGTAACTCTCTGGTCCTGTGTATTCTGTGGAATCTTTGACTTTCACCAAGACAATAAAGCACAAATAGTGCCACATGTTGTGCTCTTCCTTAATGTGCTCTTCGAAGGTGACTGTCTTGTTGTCAAACTTGTCTCTCTCCAAACCTGTGAGAGGGACACAGGGAGAGCCCTGAGTGTTTGGCAGCTGGGGACCAGGAGAATCAGCTCCAGAACAAAACTGGTTTCTAAAGTCTGCTGCACTTCTGGAATTGTGGAATGGACACTGAATATCAGGACAAGATCTGACAAACACCCAGGAAGAGGAGAAGGGACAGGAGAAGGGAAAAGAGGAGGAAGAGCAAAGTGTAACAAGTACTGCTTATATTTATTATACATAACCGAAAAAAATTTGGTTAAAAAAGGCAACAACCCTGTAGCAAGCAGTTTGTTGGATTTCATAACACATCTCCTATTTTTAGGCAAAGTGATAGCAAAAGCAACGTTTGCTTTGCAGCAAACTTCCAAAGGTTATCCCGTCAGGCTGTGTGTTATGTAACATGGCAGGACCATGTCACTCAACCACAGCACCTCCATTCCCCAGCTCCTGGTGGGAAAAGCTTCCCCAGGCAGCTTGGAAAAAAAATGACTGCTCATAAAAATCTCTCCTGTCCCAATAGGAAACTGTTCTTCGAGGCAGAGGAGAAGCAAGAAGTGAAGTCTTGAGGAAAAATGGTATCCTGAGCATTCCCCATCTGTTCCTGCTGCCAAGCTCCAGGGCACGTGGTACCCAGGAACATGAACTGGCTGAGGAGTGCAAGGAGGAACAGCCAGGAATTCAAGGCTTTTTTCCTCTGTGAGACTGCAGCTATCCCTGGCTTACCCCTCCCTGTGAAGTGTGTCTCCACACTTACCACAAATAAAGCAAGTGGTTTTTAAAATTTCTTCTTTCTTCTGTTTTTCGCTCCTTAAATCAGCGAAAGTGTCAATGATCACCCCAAAGATCAGGTTCAGGACAATAATGATGACCATGAAGAAGAACAGCAGATCATAGATCACTCTAGCAGCAAAGAGAGGTTCCTGCAAGATACATTTTTGAGTTATTAACAGCCCAATTAGGTACAGATCTCACCCTTATTATTGTATCACCCTGCCCCACACCCCTTGGCCTGAGATTCTCCTCTGCTGATGCTCTCCAAGAGAAACTCACAACTCACAGCATTAAATGAAACTAAAATGCAAAACTAAAATGCAAAAATCACTGAAGGAAAAGCCAAACTAGTCAGCTGCCAGTGTGGGATCTCTGCAGAGCTGCTCTTCCTGTGTCCAAGATTCTGGACTTCTCCCACTTTCACAAGAGAAAAAAAACTCTTCTCTCACATACTGAGATTTGTTGTCACCCCTCTCTGAAGCCCTTCCAAATTATATCCTTATTTTAATCTGCAGTGTATCAACAGAGGATTGGTGTGGACCATAAAGTCTTTTACTGGAATTTAATACCACGAATTGAATTTTACAGCCATGTAAAGGAACACTGAGCTGGACTTTTGAGTACACATTCCACATTTATTGCAGGCCTCAACACCCAAAATATCCAACCCCCACTTTCACAATCATCCTGCCAGTCAAGTGCCAAACTTTTTATTAAGTAACTTTGAAGGCTAAGTTTTAGAAAAAAAACCAACTTTGAGATTTCAGGTGAAACAAAAAAAGCACTGCCCCCAGCGTGGCTTTGGGAGTGACAGCCTGAGCCTCAGATCACAGAAAAATCACAGAATTGCAGAATGGGCGGGAAGGGACCTCAAGGCCCACCCAGTGCCACCCCTGCCATGGCAGGGACACCTCCCACTGTCCCAGGGACACCTCCCACTGTCCCAGGGGCTCCAAGCCCCAATGTCCAGCCTGGCCTTGGGCACTGCCAGGGATCCAGGGGCAGCCCAAATGCTCTGGGCACCCTGTGCCAGGGCACCCACCCTGCCAGGGGAGGATTTCTTCCTAAATGATGGACACCAACAGCTTAATCAGCAGGAGAGGGGAGCTACTGAAAATTCCTGCTGCTTAGCCTGGTCCTCACTCTGGTGGTGGCTCCAAACCACATCCATCTTTTCTCCTTCACACTCCCACCAACACAGCCTGGTCCCTGTCCTCTCATCCCTCCCATTTTACCTCTCCCTAGGTACCAAAAACTCCTGCCCCTGGCATCCAGCAGCATCACAGCATTTTCACGCTCCTCCCTCACTGATCTGCACTCATCTCCTCCCTTCAGCTCCTGAGCTCCCAGCTCAGACTTTTGGCCCCACTCTGGACGTCCCACAAGCTGTAAAAGCCTGGGGAGAAGCCTGTGAGGGTGGCTGGTGGTCAGTGTGACCCCAGAGATGTCACCACAGAGCCTCGCCGTGCCTGCAGCGCTGCACACACACTGTCCCCAGCCAGGCAGATCCCAGCCCTGCTCAGTATCACTCCTCCACCCCCGGCCAGGGGTAATTTACCTCTTTGGAAGGTTTCCTGAGCACATCACCTACTCCACCCCCGCTCCTGAGCCCGTGACTCAGTACAGTAACAATGCACATCAGCAGCGTCTCACACGTATGCTCCTTGTTCTCTTCCTCCATCTCCTCAGTGATCAGCTCTGGGAACACAGCAAGCAAAGACACGTTTCACAGCCAAGATTAGCTCTAAATCCTCCTCTCCATTCTTTGCTGGGTATGCTCTCTCCCCCCTCAGACTGCCAGCCTGCGCTGCAAGTCCCTGGAGGTTCATTCCCCAAAGAAATCACAGAGCAGGGTGGGTTGGGGGGATCTCTGCAGATCATCCCTCCAAGGCCCTGCCCGGCAGGGTCACCTGGAGCAGTGACACAGCAACAACCCAGGTGGGGTTGGGATGTCTCCAGAGAGGGGAACTCCAGGATTCCCTGGGCAGCTGCTCCAGGGCTCTGCCCCTCCATGGAAAGAAGCTCTTCCTCATGTTGAGGCAAAATCTGTTTTAACTTGTGGCCACTGCTCCTTGTCCTGTCCGTGGGAACCACTGGGAAAAGTCCAAAACCATTCTGTGACACCCCTTGGGGGTACTGTATGGATTGATGGGATCCCCTCTCAGTCTTCCCTGGACTAAACAGTCTCTCCCCAGAAGGGAGATGCTCCAGACCCCTCCTCATCCCGTGGCCTCCCCTGGACCCTCTGCAGAGCCACCCTGGGAGCAGATCTCCCCCCTGCCCTCCCCTCCCCACTGCCAGTTTCCTTTTGTGCCTGAGCTGCTGCCTGTGACTGGGTGAAATCTCTTCCCATCCCTGCTCGCCTGCACAGCTCAGATCACCAGATGCCTGTTTATACAGAATCCAAGCTTTTTGACAGCTCAGAGGACAAAGTGTTGCCTCTTCCACTCTCCCCTGGTGCCTGACAGATTGCACAGCCTTTGGGCTGCACTCAAAATGGCAACTTCCACTCGGAGCTTTCAAATGGCTAAAAGATCACTGCTTGTGGAAACAGCATTCTGCTAGAAAAGCAACACACTTTTTTTTGACCTTCTCTTCGCTTGGCTCAAGGCTCCAGCTTCACTGTTTCACTTGCAGAGCTGCTAAAAATCCATTCCCTAACCTCAAACACTCCCCTGCACCCATTAAAAACCTCACGACTTTCATTTCATCACAAAAATGCTCATGAGCAGATCCCACCTTCCCACAGCCTGGAGAGGCCCCAGTCCCTGTGCAACCCTGAAATAACCAGAACCCGAGAGCAGTGGCCAAATTTGGGGCACCACGAACATCCCACACCACAGGAGACCCTGGCACTGTGCTGATTACTTGGGACACAAAAACATCCCCGAGTTTTCCTTCCTGCAGCCAGAGCCAAGGAGCTGAGAGAAGCAGCTTTTGCTGCAGCAAGGCTGAATTTGACCTTCTCAGAGAGGACCCCTGAGCAAAGCAGAGCCCTCCCCTCCTGTGAGCTGGTGGCCATCACTGACCTCTGATGGTCAGGCAAGAGCTGCCCTTCCCAGAGGAACTGGGATAGTTCTGTCTGCCCCTCCCAGCCAGCACCGTAAATCTCCCACGAGGAAATCACATTTTCTAGAAATAAAACTGAAATATTTCAATGCCCAGGTAATATCTCACTTTCTTGATCTCCAAACCCCCCAAATCTACCCTGGCCTACTTAATCCATCAGGTACTTCCTGCCATGATATTAGAACAGTTCCTTAGTTTGAGATAGAATGATGCTGCCAATAAACCATATTTCACAGGGCATTATCCTCTGCGATCACATTTAATAGCCTCATGCTTTAAAATAATAAACTTTGCAAAGAGGCAAACTGCATCCCTTCCTTCTCCAATTGATGCAGAAAATTAAAGAGTATGGCAGTGCTTTATGAAGTCTGGTTTAGTTCTGAGTTTCTCTGCTTTAGTCACTTCGTGTAACAAATGTTATTTATGCTGCTGGCCTAAATTAATCCTATTTCAAGTTAATCTCGTGATAGCTTTGTTCCCAAATTCATCGCATAGGATTTTCTAAAGAAATTATTTTAATTGAAGGTGATGAACTAAAAGAAAAAAAAAGGAGAGTGAAAAGTCAGGGTGTGATTTGGGGATTGCAGAGTGGTACTCACGGTCGGAGGGGATGATGGAGGAGCAGTTCTCACTGCTCCCTGCCTTGCACACATCTGAGTAGAGGAACTCTCCAGTCATGGTCTCACCTGGCTCTGTGCGATCTGGAACCACAAAGTGCTCCATCAAAGGATGCTTTAACACCCGGCAAGGTGACGTCTCAGGGATTGGGGTTCCCCACCACACTCAGCGTGCAATTACAGGGCATTTAGAGCAGTACCTTACCCTAGAGTTTAGATCTGATTCACACATTCCATGGTTTTAAATCCAACCACAAAAGCAGTTCTATTTCACAGAATCCCAGATTCACTGAGCTTGGAAAAGACTTTCAAGACTTTCACTTAGTGCCTGATGCCCACCTTGTCACCAACCCAGAGCCCTGAGTGCCACCTCCAGCCCTTCCTTGGGCACCTCCAAGGGTGGGCTCTTTAATCTCCCCTTCCAACGCCTGACCACCCTTTCCATGAAGAAATTCCTCCTGATATCCAACCTAACCACCTCTGGCACAACCTGAGGCCATTCCTTCCTGTCCATGCCCTGGGGAACAAGAGCCCAACAACAACAAGAGTTAACCCTCCAACACAACCCCACAGGAATCGGGGTTAGTACCGACCTGGCAGCAGGGTCTCGTTAGGGAGCTTGTCCACCTCCAGGATGAAGTCATCCTTGAAGAAGAGGTAGCCCACGATGGAGAACAGGTAGACCAGGATGAGGGCCAGCACAGCCGTCAGGATGATGGAGCGCCCGTTGCGGGTGACGCTCTTGATGACGTTGAGCAGCGTCTCCTCCCGGTACACCAGGTCAAAGAGCTGGGGACAGCCAACAACAGCACATGGAGCACCAGCACCGCTGGTGGCATCCTGTCCTTCCTGGCCCAGGCACTTGGGAGCAGCAGGGGCTGAGGCAGCTGTGCCCTGCTCTGCAGCAGCCCGTGCCCGCCGCGGGCAGGTGTGCCTGCCTCAGTGCTAGACACTCACCCAGCTGCCAGCACACACTGCTGCCTGCTTTTTGGAGTATTATCTACCCCCTCACAGCCTCCAAACAGCTCACTTCAAATGGCAGTTGGCTATTTTCTTTATGTCTTAATTTACGGAGCATTTCATTAAAGAAGCGACGTTTTTCCCCAAATCCTGCGTTTAGATTTCTCTGCTGATGTTTCAATCGTTTTTCACTGGGTCTGGGACAGATTGTGGCTATGCTGGTGGATCACAGGACAGGTATTTGTTGAACTGGACCTCCATGAACACAGCAAATAACCAGCTCAGGTACCAGAGGATGTGGCAAACATCCACCAAAGGCACAAAAATACCCTGTTCTGAACGGGATCTCAGCTTTGCTTCAACAGTGACACATTTTCTCCACCAACACTATCCCCTCCTTCAGGGTTATTCTAGAAGCATTGTGCTATGCAAGGTGAATCCCACCCCAGACAGAAGGAACACTCTGTGTGCCAGGATCTGTGTCCATCCCATGAGGGCTGGAGCCTGGATACAGCCATGGGGACATTCCAAAGTTATCCAGCTGCTCAGAGAGCACAGACACTGTGTTGTAGTTACTGACAATAACACAGCAAAGCATCACAGCCCATCTCGTTCTACCCCATGGGCAGGGACACCTCCCACTGTCCCAGGTGCTCCAAGCCCCATGTCCAGTCTGGCCTTGGGAACTGCCAGGGATCCAGGTTTGGGCACCCTGTGCCAGCCCTGCCCACCCTCACAGCCAAGGATTTCTTCCTCATATCTAATCTAAACCTCTCCTCTTTTGGTTTGAAATCATCCCCCCATGTCCCCTCCCTGTCTGTCTGTGCAAGAAGTCACCCGTCAGCAAAAGGGATGTGGCAGGAGTCCTGTTGTCTCCCACAGCAACTTCTCCTAAGGAAAACCCCCAGTTTGTGCCTCTTCCCAGTGCCTGTTCAGCAGGTTCCCAGCAGAAAAGCAGGAATTTTCCTGGATATGCCCAAGACGGGACTTGACAAACAGACCAGAAGATGTTCTGAGGGCCAAACAAACACCCACCAAGAGGCTGTAAAAGAACTCGTGCACGAAGAGCCCCAGGGCACAGATCAGCAGGTACAGGAGGTGATAGAGGAACTCCACGTCCATGATCATGGCCTTGTATCCTCGTGTGAAGGTCCCGCAGTTACCCACAAAACTCATCAGGAAAATGATTTTATTACAGACCTAAGGAAAGATCAACCATGAATCAGTTACAGTATCAGGGAAAACAGGCTGTTTCTTCAAGCTGGAGGTAACTTGGCACCTTGCTGGGCAATCCCTTCCAATGCCTGACTGCTGTTTCCATGGGGAAATTCCTGCTGCTGTCCACCCTGAGCCTCCCCAGCCCAGCCCGAGGCTGTTCCCTCTCCTCCTGTCCCTGTTCCCTGGAGCACAGCCCGACCTGGGGCTGTCCCCTCCTGTCAGGGAGTTGTGCAGAGCCACAAGGTCCCCCCTGAGCCTCCTTTGCTCCAGGCTGAGCCCCTTTCCCAGCTGCTCCCCATCAGACTCCCACTGCATCATTTACTGAGCCTCTCACAACCCCATAAATCCTGGGGTGGTTTGGGTGAACAACCACGTGCTTTAGGTCACAGAGACTCCTCTGTGTCTGCCTGAGCTGTTCCTACACTGAGCAAAACCCCAGAGCTCTGCCTGGAACCAGGATTAAATGAACACCACAGAGCCCCAGTGCGAGGAGCAGCCCAGGGAGGGAACTTCCCCTCCCACCATTCCCACCACCAGGCTATTTTTGCTGCGTGTCTTCACACACAGGCGAGGAGGTCAGCAAAGCCCCCTGCACACTCACGTTGAAGGCTCCCAGGAGGAAGAGGGTGGGCTGCAGGCCCACGGAGAAGATGAGGCGCAGGATGGTGGAGGCGATGAGGGCGCGGATGCCGTGTGGCTTGGGCAGGGCGATGACGATGGCCAGAGAGATCAGCATGGCTGTCCACAGCAGCCCAGACAGGTGGGGCTCCAGAGTGCCTGGGCACAGCGAAAACAAACCCACCCCTCGTCAGCACACTGAGCACAGCACGGTCTTGGCTGCAGCATCACCTCCTTTCCTGTGCTGGAGCCGGGATTAAAGCACGGGAGACACAGTCTGTGCTCCGACTCAGCTGTTGGTTAATTCTTATCTGCAGCACAATTCTTATCACAAGTTGTGAGCTCCAGCCAACAAGGTACAAAATGGTTCCATCTCTAACTCTTTCCATGCTCTTCGAAAGCTCTAAATTATTATCAATGTTATTATCCAATAATAAGGTGACACCTCTATTATTTAAACTTTTAACCCAATAACCAACCACCCCAGTCCACAGTACAGACCTTTTCACCCAATTACAAAAAAAACCACCCAAAACCATGAAGAGGCAGGTGAAAGAAGAAGAACTAAGCCCACACCTTAAATCCTCCATACTGTTTTATATCTATTACTGTAGTCTGAAGCCTTAAATTCTAAGTTTCCAGGGTTCCAACACTCAGCCCCAGGGATGTTCAGCCACCCCTGACTGCACAGCAGCAACACCTGAGCCCAAAGCCTTCAGCAGGTTTGAATCACAAACTTGTTACTAAACCATTGTGCTAATGAGAAGCACTAGAGGATCTTCATTTTGTTTTTCCCCCGAGTGCTGAGGGCCCTTTGCAGATGTGCTGTGCAGGGCCAGTGTCTGGGCAGGTGAGGACACTCCCAGAGCCTCCTGACGTGCTTTTGGTCAGACCCTCGGACCCAGTTTTGGCATCTCTTGCTATTTCTGGGTCTATTTAGGCTGTCCCATGAGACTGGCTGCTTACACAACACCGAGCCCGTGTAGCTAAAAATACACTTCCCTGAAGGAGCCAGAAAAAAGGTTCAGCCCCAAACACCATTTACTCCAGGTTTATGCTGAAGGTGAGTCAGACAACTCTCTCTCAAAGGTGACTTCCAAAAATTTTTGTCTTCAAGCAACTGGCTCCTCAATAGAGAAAAAAGCAAGATTCCTCCAAATTTCACAGCCCTTCTGCAAGTCCATGCTCACAGAACTCGTGTCTGACTGGCAAGATCCTCACTCAGGGCTTTTTCCCCCTGCTCCCAAATTCAGGCAGCTTAGGAAATATTACTCTCATCTGACTACCACGAGCAGCCATTTAATCTTGTTCCAAATCACTGCAGATTAATAAAGACAGCAGAGGATGGATGGAAATTAAAAGTTAATAAGCGTAAAGTTGAACAGCTGTTTTGGCTGCCTTGGGGGGAGACTTTGGGCTCCTGGAGCTGTCACACAGCACAAGGTGCAGAGCTGGGAATGCAGGCTCTGGGTGGGAACAAGCAACAGCACGGAGAGGGGACAGAGGGGAAATGTGCAGCAGCTTATTTGGGAATGACTTATCTAAAATCCAAATACGATTTATTGGGAATATATTGGCTTTCAGGTCCCAGCAGGCCTGAAGAAACACGTGGAGTGACTGGAGCCCTCAGGTGTTGCCTGGAGCACCCACAGAAGCCCAGAAGAGGAGGGCAGAGGCAGGACCTCCTGGGACCCAGCTGTGTCACCTCAGGGCAGAGCAGGGCTTGGGCCACAGGCTCCTTTCTCCTCCCCAGGGACAGAGAGAGGCTGGCAGCAGCATCCTTGTCCTGGCACACGGAGATCAGGGTGGTCACTCATCAATTTCTGCACCCAACGTGGCCCCCAAGCCTTGCTGGGAGCACAGGGAGTCCCTGCACAGCCACAGGCAGGATGAACATGCAACCAGCAGGAAGTTCTCCCTGGCTCTGGAATTCTCACCATTCCAGCACAGAATTCCAGGCATCCAGTTTTGTTTCTGCTCCTCAAGTCAGAAGTTTTACAGCTTCTGCTACTGTCAGATGCTCATCAGCTGCTCAGTTCACCGTGTCTGAGCAATTTAAGACACTGACAACTTCCCCCAAACAGTCTGTTTGGAAGAGTCTTTTTTTTTTTTTTTTAAGCTAAATATAAGATACACATGTATTTATTTATTTTACTTTTTGGATTCTAACCAGGAGAGGAAGAGGTTTTATCAGAACGTTACCTGATAAATAAAGAATTTCAAATATGTAGGGTGGGGCACCTTCAAAATGCCAAACAATCCCCCCCCACAGTCTTGCAGTTTGTAATCTCAGGGAACTCATTTAACCAGCAGCTTTCCTGGCAGCCATAAATCCAGAGCTTTTAACCTGGGATCTCTGCAACTAGAGACAGACATCCAGTTGCTCTTTGGGCTTGCTAGAACCTTCCAGGCAGGGTCTGGGTTGTCCCCACTCTGGGTGTGACACAGAGGAACAGCAGCCACAGCCTGGTGGTCCTGATGGCAGCAGGTAAAACTGTTCTCTATCCCCCTCTCAGGAACGCTGGAATTTGGTCTGAAACATCCCCCTGATGAGCTTTTTCAGGATGCAAACACCCTCCTCACAAGGGAAAAGCTCCTACCTAGACATTCACATCACTCTGCAAGTGATGGCACTGCTGAGAACATCCCTGCAGATCTCCCAGGTGCTGCAGCCCTGCCCTGGGGGGGAAGCTGGAGGTGCTCAGTGCTCACCAGCCTCACACAGCCCTGGCTGGGAGCAGAGCAGCTTCCCTGGAGCTGTCACTGTGCAATCCCACGGTGTGATCCCACAGTCTGTGGCAGGAATTCCCCCGTGGGAATGAATGCCCTGCTCCCCACACCCCTGGGAATGGGCTCTTCACCCTAATCCTCCACGGATTCCTACTCATCACTTCCCTCCCTGCCAAGGCAGGATCAATGTCACCCACCCCCAGCACTCAGAGGTCCCCTGGAGCACCAGGAGAAGTGTGTGGAAAATGCCATTAATAATCTGCAAGCTCAAGGAAAGCAGCACATTCACCATTTCGCTTGTTTTTAGCTGATCCTTAATTACAGGACTTCAAAACAAAGTAGAACAGTCAAGCAATTAAAGGTGCATGTTTGTCATGAGTAATTTCTTCCCCTAGGAAAAAGCTCTACATTTTCCTTAAAAATGCTTCAAGAAAGAGTAAGAGAACAGCACAATTTAAAACAAGGCAATTTAAAAAGCCAACTTTCTCTTCTCCTACCCCCACTGATGTAAACAGCAGTGCACAGACAGGAGTGGGGAGAGCACAACTTGGCTCATGACACCTTATTTCTCCACATGTGTTTTTTTTAGGTTAAGTATCAGTACCTCCTCGAATTCCTTTGAATGGGTAGAAAAATGCCACCAGCAGGTTCATGAGGACAGCCAGGTTAAAGGAAATGCTGCTCCAGAAGGACATGTTCCGAGCACACCAGTACAGGAACGGCTGAGCTGCAAAAGAGGAAATTATTTCTTTTTCATGGATGGGTTTAGGAAAAATAAGACGTCTCTATTAAAAAAAAAAACAAATCACCACCAAACCAAATTTGTTTTCAGCATCAAAAGTCATAATATTCATGGCTTATTTTGTTTAATTATCCTTCATCTTGGGGGCCCTTCAAGTTTCCTAGATGGTGTTTTAAGGCAAAGGATCCCTGTTTCAAACATGGTTCAGCAGCAGCAGCAAGAGAACAAGCTGGGAAAGTGCAGAGATCAAGCCCTTGAGGCTTCCCCTAATAATAGACTTTGTACTCAGGCTCACACCAAGAACAATTTGGAGGAGGAAAATGAGCAGTGAGCTCCAGCCTCATCCCTCTGCGTTCTGCTGCTGCCAGCAGCTCACCTGCACCAGGCAGTGCCACCTGCAAATTCATTTTCTGCTGAGAACAGCCCCAAACAGCCCCAGAAAAACCAGGGGGTGAAGCTCCCTGGCCTCCCTTCTGCCCCGGGGGCAAAGCACTCAGCACATCTGCACAGAACTCAAACGTACAGCCCAACAGCACATTGAAATCCTGAAGTGTTACACAGAAACACTTCTCCAAAAGACTCCTGATTTTAACAATCCCTGCAGCCAGAACCAAGAGGCAGAAAGCAGAGAGATTCCTTTTGCTGAAGTGGTCGTGAACCCAAAGTCGACAGGGAAGCCAAGAAGCTGCCTTGCAGTAATTCCCTCTGCATCCAGGCAAAATCCCTCTGATTTTAGCTCCTGCAGCCTTACTGCACAGCAAACTGTGTCCTCCTGAAATCTAGAGTAGTGAAAAAAACCCTGTTAAATGCTCTCAGAGAAGGCAAAGGACTGTTTTGCCCTGATGGAAGGAGGCAGTGTTTAGATTTACAAAGAAGCAGCTCTCAGTAAAATTTAGGACAAAGCTGAAAACGCAGACTTTGGGTTGAAGGGTAATTTATGACATGCAGCAGTTCTGAGCCTTGCAGTAGCCACCAGCAAATCCCCTCCTCTAACACCCCCAGATAACAAAGGGGTAAAGAATTCCACAGGATCTCCGTGTCCTCGATTTCCTTTGAACTGGAAGACTTTGTAACCAGGTCTAATTAATTTATATGGAATTATATCAGGGTGATTATAAAGGTCCAGGTTTAACTTTACACCTTCCTTTGGGGAAGGACACCGACTCTGTGTAGTGCTTCTGCCTGGCTTTAGCAGCTCATTTCCATTCTTAATTAACAATTAAGAGGCTTCTGGTGCTCAGATTATGAGCCAGCACCATGAGCTGAAGGGAGAGGTACGTGGGTCTTTATTTTAGAAGTCTTTTTGAGGGTTGATAAACTCTTAACTGGCATCACATGAGCACACACAGCACTGCCAGAGGTCACAGCTCCAACACAAACTCTGCTGAAAATGTGAGAAACAACTGTAAAAATGCAAAACATCACTCAGAGGCCAGACAAGACCTGGGTATTAGAGACAGAATAAATGATCCCTGCTTTTTTAAGGAAAAAAACCCGAAATATTCTCCACTCCTGCAGGTGGATCTTGGCTAATTTGTGGTCTGTTATTAATGATGGATGCCTTCACAGCTTGCTGGGAGACAGCCTCAAAGACAAAGTGACTCAAGCAACAAAATCTAACAGAATATATGGATGCTATTGAAGTTGCAATTTGTTTAGGATGTCACACTCCCAGATTTCTTACAGAGCTCTCAGATTTTTGGAGGCAGTCCCACATCTGCTCCAAGATGGGGTTCCAGACCTTGTCCTACTCTTGCAGCAAAAAAAAAATTATGCAGTTTACATAAAAACTGGAGTGGAGCTGATGCAGGGGAGGGGAGCAGCAGGGCTGTCAGATGGCAGGGGGTGATGCAGCAGGAAGGACCTGCCTCATCTCACATTTCACAGGGTCACTGCTGGTCAGGGCCCAGCACTGCCCACTGAGCCTCAGCTGCTGCATTTGGCCTCCAGCAGAACAAGAACAAAAATATGTTATTTTTGTGCAAATATGGTATTTTCTAGCAAATGAGCTAGAAGGTTTACTGGGGGATGTGGTGGCACTGTGTGAATTAAAATATCATTTTAAAGGGATTTCCCAGCTGCCAGTGGGAACCTCAGAGGGAAGGGAAATCAGTGCTTGAAAACACCTGTGTTCAGACATTTGAGCATCACAGGGAAGGAAGGGACTTGTCAACCTGTCAGCCAGCCTACTTGCCAAAAAGGGATGAATTCTACTTTACCATTGCTGAGAAATCCATCTTTGACTTGTTTTTTAACACCTCCATTCCTAGAGATGCCCCAAGTCCACAGAATCTTTACAGTTAGAAAAGACCTTTACAGTCACCAAGTCCAACCTTGCTGCATTCCCCAGCCCTTCTCCCCCACCCTGCCTCCAGCACAGGCCACTGCTCTCTTCAGCTGGGTCCTCCCCCTGTCTCCTCCTCATTCCAGCTTTTTTTATTCCTTCCTGCTGCACCTCAAAAAGGACAACCTGTGCTGCTCCTTCCCCCTCTGCCCCGGATCTCCTCTCCAGAGGGTCCCTATTGCTCCAGCACTCAGCCTCTGCCTTTATCCCAGCATCCTGCCACCCTGCACAGGAGCAGCTCTTACAAAACAATTCCTGATGTTTCTGCCACCCTGGGGAACCACCAGCATTTCAAATCCCCAATCACCCAGCTCAGGCTCCGCCCCACGTGGAGCAGCACTGACCCACCTCGCAGTTTCTTCTGCCAGTTCATCTCGTTGAAGAGGTCCTCAGACTTGAGGAAGAAGTCGTTGATCTTGCTGCCCTGCTCGTCCCTCTCCGTGGTGTAGTAGATGCGCAGCTTGGACTCCTTGGTGAGGAACTCGCAGATGCTGGGCACGGGGAACACGATCTGCTCCATGGTGCGGTCCGACCTGACGATCTGCAACAGCAGCCTCCTCACTCACTCCTTCACAGCTCCTAAATGCCTCCATGTCCCGGGGTTTCTGCCTGTTTTGCTGCCCCTTTCCAACCAGCTACATGCAGACATGTTTCCAAAGAGCAGTGGCTCGAGGCAGATTTAATTTACCTTTCAGAGCAGGTCTACATTCAGCTCCAGAATTGTGATTTCTATGCTGTGGTCTTATTCTGGCCTTAGCTGGGATTTCCAAGGGGCCCAGAGAACCCTGCACCAAAGCTGGGATGGAATTCAGAGCAATGTGGTGGCCCAATTCAAGAATGTTGGCAAATCTGAGCCATGGGCAAGTACAAGGAGTAACAGTTATATTGGTATTGCTGATTAGAGAGTTTAGTGAAGTCACAGAACCGTGGACTGGTTTGGGTTGGAAGGACCTTAAAGCCCACCCAGTGAGACACCTTCCACTGCTCCAAGCAGGCCTGGGACAC
Source organism: Sylvia borin (assembly GCA_014839755.1). Lineage (NCBI taxonomy): Eukaryota > Metazoa > Chordata > Aves > Passeriformes > Sylviidae > Sylvia > Sylvia borin. The sequence goes on from CM025968.1 coordinate 1,296,823, forward strand.
TTCCAGGGATGGGGCAGCCACAGCTTCTCCAGGAAATCTTCGTATTTGTGAACATTTTACTTTTATAAAGCTCTTAGATGGCACACGAGGCCAAACTGTCATCTGAATCCAGAAAGAGTGGCAAAAAGCTATCACAAACTTTCTGGATTCAGCAACAGCACCGGCCAAAATGTAACAGAAGCGAAGCCACACTTCCTCCTGCCAAGAGAGCTCTGCTCAGCTCCATCCCCGAGCCCACACATGACAGCTCAGGAATAGCTCCCCCCCGCCACTGCCAGGGAATTAAATAAATACCTCAGTGCTCTGTATCAGAGTCAACAGTCCACGGGCAGGAGAGCAGCAGGAATAATGCACTGGGGCTGCACTCCCTGGGCTCAGCCCCCGAGGGTGCCCCTACCTCGATCTGCGCCGTGTGCTTGGCGTAGAACTCCAGCGCCTCGTCCCCCTCGATCTGACCCCCTGGCTTCAGCATGTTCTGCAGCTCTTTGTTGTGACGAGCCAACTAAAATAAAGGAATGCACAGGGAGTGGGAGACACCAGATGTCTCTGCGCGATATTAAATTTCTGATTTTTTGGCATAAAAAAAGAAATAGTACGCAGTCAGCTGCTAGGAAAGGGCAAAGTTGACAGAAGGCTTGTTCTGTTCCAACCAGACACCCTGCAGCTCTATTTTGGGAGCAAGTCAGAAATGATTCAAATATGTATTTCTTTAATGCCAGTGTTGTACTCCTCTTTTCCCCATCCTCTCCCACCCTTTGCCTGGAATCTTTCTGATCACACAGAAATTCACATTTGGGCTCTGTCCTTCTACACCACCCTAACCCAAAGGTGTGCTCATCACCCAAGGATGCAGGCAGGGATAAAGAGAAAATCTGCATCAGCTGAGCAGCAGATGTAGAGAGCACTGCTCCAAAGATGCTGCTGGATGCTCCAAATTCATCCTGCAGCACAGTGAGGGTCTGTCTGCTCAGATGCTGGAGGAAGAAACAAGGAGTCTCCAATACAGTGAGAGATGTAGCACCAATAAATTAAGTAGATTTCGATACCTTTTTCTCCCCCTTGGTTTTTTTTACCTTTCAAACACACATTGTGTCAACACAATGGCTCTGCTTGGCTCCAGCAGAGAGAGAATGTGGCAAGGACCGAGATTCCTGATTACACTTTAATTGATCTGTAAGTAGAATTTCTTTGGGAGTATAAAGTAACCTTTGATACAGCTGAAAAATAATACACTGCTGCTCAGTGCTGCCAAGAATTGAGCCACGTGTCCTCAGCAACTCGGTCCAGAGCCTGCCTGCTTCCCACTATAAAAGAAAATTCCCCAAATTTCCTTTTATTCTACTATTTCTGTTTCCGATGAAAATTCGGATTTGCTCTGATAACAAGGGAACGTGCAGTGAGTCAGTCTCAGTGATGAGCCACAAAAACAGTTCCAGGGAAAAGCAGACTCTGGCTCTTCCCAGTTTGTGCCTGCTGCTGAAACTCTACCTGATGAGCCAAGATGTAAATGTTGTGCCCCACGTTCCTCGGGGACGCCGCCACGTCTTCCCCGTTCTCTCCATCCTCAAACTCCACCTCTCCCTGCAGATAAGCCTTCTTGATCACCTCCACCTGCAGAAGGGGGCAGGGGCAAGGAGAGGAGGCTCAGGCAAAGGGTGGAGGCTGCTGAGGGCAGCACAGGGCACTGTTCCCTTGGCACTCCCAGGGACAGGAACGGGAGCGGAGCAGGGACACTCAAAGGGAGGTCAGTGGCCTCCTCAACATCCAGGATAAACTGAATTCAGCTTCAGCCCAGCTCACAAACTGACCCTGAGGTTTCCCTGGAGCTCACACATCCCAGGCCACCCTCTCTGCACCTGTGTCACAATCTGACCCCAGCTCCAAGGCAGCCCCGAGCACTGGGACAAGTCAGTGGTGTATTTGGGATTTCCTGCTTGTGTTTTCATCAGTTCATACATTAACCAGCCCCAAAACCCTGTCGTGGCTTCCTGGACAGCTCTTGGGGCTCAGGGAATTGTCACTTCTCTGTGCCCTGTGCAAATGAAGAGTCAGGAGCTCAGGAGTGGCCCCGGGACTCACCAGCTCCTTGGGCCTCATGTTGTAGAGGATCCTCTCAGCGTTCTCACTGTCGTGCCTGCTCTCCATGATGGCCAGGAGCAGCTTGGAAGCATTGTTCTGAGGGGAGGGAAACGCACTGGAATCACTGCCAGGAGCCAAAACATGAGGATACCCAGCCTGAGTGGCAGCACTCTGCTGCCACGAGGGCTTTAGGGACACGGGTCCCACAGGCAGATGGTGCCAGCCAGCCCAGGGCTGCCACAGCCTCACCTCACCCAGCCCTCCCTCTCCTCTAATTACTGACCTGTGCAACTTAACAGCATCTTTTAGCACTTTATTCCCCAAATCCTACTTATTGAGAGACATCAAATTAAGCCCAGCCGAGGTTTGAATTTCTAAAAATGCTGCAGTTTCATGCTCGTGTTGTTTTGGTTTGGTTTAAAGATACTGCAGCATCACCACCAGCTCTGAGCTCCCAAATGGTGCAGCTCAGCTCTGCTGAAGATGCTGCTGATTAAATCAAGGGACAGCCAGGGCTGAAGACAGACGTGCTTTGCTGCTTTTAACTGAAATCACTCTGCAGTCTGCTCACGCCAAGGAACACAGGGAGGAAATGGGAAACTACCACAAGGCACCAGACTACTTTAATACAAACAATTAAGATTAAAATCCATCATGCCTGACAATAAAACCCAATAAAAGTATTTAATTTTGAAGTATAATGCTAATCGAGTCTAAAAGCATTTTTTATTTACAATAATAAAAAACCCACATTACCCATAATAATGGTGTGAGTCGGCAACGGAAAACAAGGAGACACTGCAGTGTCAGTCAGGGCAGTAAGTCAGAAAGGAAATATTTCTCAGGCACAGGCTGAAACAGGAGTGCTCTGGGACTGCTGTTGCTAGAGGGGAACCTGCTCCTGTGTTTTTGTGTTTTGAAACCAGGGCTAATTATTTCAGCATTAATAGGGACGGCCCTAAAGAATTGTTGCGATTTAATGGCAACAAATTAAACAAGACCAATAAAGTGTTAGGAAAGTAGTTGCAACACCAGAAATTTCACTTCCATTGCCCAGGTAAAAGCTCAGCACAACAACAGAACAGTTTTCATCAGCTTTAGGTTTTTTACAGGAAGTAACTGTAGGATTCCTCAGCATATTCTGAATGCTTGCATCTCCCATCTGAGAACTGTGGCTCCAGGTCAGCATTTAAAAGATGAAATACCTGTGACAAACAATCTTTGGGCACTGCCTGCAGCCCACTGATGTGTGTCATTCTGGGGCATTTATGAATATTGGGATATAACAAACACCCACGTAATTCCAACAATGAAATTATGGTTTATCTCTCTGTTAACGTGCTCCACACAGAGCATTCACTTGCCTTCAGCTCCAACACGAGGTCCATCCTCTTCTTTCCCAGAGGGTTGATGTCATTGAGAATTAATGCTGTGATGATGTCAATGCCATTGGACTCGTGAGTAGCAATGCAGTTCTGTCCAAAGAAAAGTCATCAGGCTTCACTAATTGCCTGCACTACAAACACAGCCCGGGCTGGTGACCCTGCCAGAGCAGCAGAGTCCCCTCTGTCATCACCTCATGGGCTGCCCAGGATGGAGAACTGCACACAGAGCTCCAGGCAGGGCAACAACAAAAGATTAAATAAAGCATTTTGTTCTAAGCTTTTTCCTCTCCTCAGCCACGGTCCTGCTGGAGCCCCTGGCCTCAGGAAGCACCAAGAAGCACAGCTGATAAATGAAGCATTTCCATGCCAAGGTGTGCAGGCTGGAGGAACAGTGTTTTACTGAGATTAGGGAAGAGTTTGCTTTATTAGAAACGTGCCAATCAACACCTACTTCAGCGCTGCTTACACAAAGAAGGGGAATTTCCATTACCTTCAGCCCTGCTTTTGGAATGGTCTCTAAGTAAAAGGTACAAACAGCAGCTTGCTGGCTTCAAAATCCAGACACAGCCCTGCTCTGTGACTGAACTGCACACCTAAAACACCTGAAGGGTTTTATTCCACCTGATGCAGAGAGCAGAGGGACACTGACAATTCTCCCAGGCATGCACTGCCTCACACATTGTCTTGCAGAGACAAGAAAGACAGAAAAAGTCACATTCCAGCCTTCCAGGACAATATGATGGTTCAGTTAATAAGGAAATGGAGAGAATAAGCAGAAACTGGCACAGGGTGCCCAGAGCAGCTGGGGCTGCCTCTGGATCCCTGGCAGTGCCCAAGGCCAGGCTGGACATTGGGGCTGGAGCACCTGGGACAGTGGAAGGTGTCCCTGCCATTGCAGGGGTGGCACTGGATGATATTTAAGGTCCCTTCCAACCCAAACCATTCTGGGCTTGTATGAAGTACAGAAACTCCCCACTCTCCCTGTCCAGTCTCACGAAACAGATCTCAGCAAAGCAGAAATACTTCTACTGAATGTTTCAGCTCCTCAGAGGGGTCCCTGAGAAAGACAAGCTGATCATGAGGAGTTTATAAAGGAAAAAAAAGAATCCTTCAAGTTGTGGGGCAAGTAAAGCGGGCAGTGTTATAAGTGTTATAAGCAGAGCTGGGGCTCAGGTGGAAAGGGGGATGCATTTCACAGCTCTGGATTCATTACCTGGTTCTCATGGCAGGGCCCCTGACAGTATTCAGTCAAACTTTCCAACGTCTGGTTGATCAGTGCCACGTTCTTCTCATTTATATACAGCCCCAGAAGTCCAAGTCCCCCAGTTGTGCTGCCACAGATGCAGTCCAGGAACTGCAGTGTCTCACACACCAGGTTGTAGTTTGTCTTGTTGTTCTGGCAGCGTAGGAAATTCTGTGAGGAGAGTGTCAAAGCCATGAAGGAGGGGAAAAAAATAAATCATACAAAATGTTGTTTGGCTGATTGCGTTTATGAAGTTCATCCATCCCCAATTCCACTGCATGGTGGATTGCTCTGGTTCACTGTACAAGCAGTTTAAGGCTCTTTCCAGGGCTCATTTGCAACGTGCTGCTCTCCTGAGCAGCTTGTGGTTTCACCTTGTGCAGCAATAAACAGAGTGCATCCCATAAACAGGGAGATCCATTAGAGCCTGACACACCCAGCGTGGAACAGGAACTCTGGGAAGCTCTCTGGAGCCTGGAAGCTTCACCTCTGCCAAGCATCACTCAAGGCTCCCTCCTCCTCCTCCTCCCAGAGCTCTCTCCAAGGTGGAAGCAGCGATTCCCTGGCTCCAGCAGCTCCACCTGCACCAGAGGGACCTGAGTGCACACCTTGAAGGAAGGTGCCTTCAAATGGAATTCTCCCCACTGCATTTTTTTCCATGTAAATATTGTGATTCTTGCTTGAAGCTGCTGATTAGGAGCAGCTCCTCTAATGAAAAGCCAGATTCACCACCGTGGATTTACCAGCTTTCTGCTTTCCCATACTCCAATGAAAAAAAGCACCAAACCCACCCAAAACTGAAGGACAACTAATGAAAACCAATTTCCCAGTGACTCAGATGCTGTTTGCCAGTGCACTCTCAGCAGTGCTGCAAAGATTAGCAACCACTACCACTTGCTTTTCCTTGAAGTTTCAGCAGGAAAACTCTTATTGAGCTTAATTCTGGCAGGTAACAACAATTCCAGGGTGCAAAAGCCCTCAGAGGAACAGGAGCCACGGGAGTATGGAAGCAGCAGGGTCTTTCCTGTCAGCCCAGAGAGCAGCACTGGTCCCTGGCTGTCTCTGCTTGACTCAGACTAATGAGTCTTTTAAGGCAAACAGAGAAATTGCAGATTCAATGGAAGGCAAAGCTAAAAAAGGAAAACGCTGTCTATGAATGCAGACTAAAGGTGACAGTGATTCAGCACATTTCAGCTGATTGCTCATTTAGTATCCTGACTCCTGATTAACTTGTCAGAATGTAAAAAAGGTTGATCCTACAGAAATCAGAGCTTGTGCTTTCCCTCCAGGAAAAAAAAACAAAAAACCCAAGAAACTAAAAGGATAATACCCTAAGTGAGGAAGTAAAATGCTCCCAGGCTGCAGCACAGCATTTATTCTGGTTACAGCTAAGCTTGTACCTGAGCTGCTTGATCCACAGTCAGTAAGGAGAGAAGAGGAATGAGGCACAAGAGGCAGGAGAACATTGTTAGGCTAAAACAAGGGGAAGGAAAATAACTGTAGAAAACAAACCCCTGCTGCAATGTGAGCAACTGCCCCAGGGAGTGTCTGTTGCTGTCTCAGCCAGGACAGAATGAACTCCTCATTTTCAGTCACCCAGAGCATCTCACAGAGCTGTAGAGTGGGAACACAGCTCCTCAGTGCCCAGTGTGCCACCCCACTGCTGCCCGTGGGAATGACCCTGAGCTGTGAGAGCCCCTGCACTGCAGCCACAGGCAGATTCACAGCCAGAACGTGTGGGAACTGTGCATCCACCCACTGTGCATCATCCCAGCCCTTGCCTTCCTCTGGAGAAGCTCCTGCAGCCCCAGGGAGGGCTGTGGAACAGCATCCACACGGAGCAAACTGGGGCTGTATGTGGGGAGGGCTGACTGATGCACAGGGCACAACACTACAGCTGCCTGAGCAGCCCAGAGACCTCCTCTTCCTCCTCCTCTTCCTCTTCCTCCTCCTCCTCCTCCTCAGCACAGCAGCTCCTCCAGCATGACCTGCTCTTCCCTGGCTTTGCACATCAGCTGCCTGGAGAGGCTGACAGTGCCCAGCCCACACCTGCAGCACGCAGGTGATCCCAACTCACTACTCACTCAAACAATGTGAAATTCTGCCTGGAGTGTCCTCCCCTGATCCTTTAGGCAGCACTGGCACTACTGCAGGGAGCTCAGCTACGTGTACCAGCTGCACACACCAGGATTTGGGAGGATCAGCCACTTCTGCCTTCCCTTTGGGGCTGAAGGAAAAGGACAAACCTCGAGGCAGGCAGGCAGCAAGAGGATTACACTGGGAAAATTGTGGATTACACCGGAAAAATTGTTCTACCCGTTTTTTTGTTGCCGCTAAGAAAAAGAAATCTCTTTTTCTCTCCGAGCTGACTACGGCTACCTGCTGTTTGGGAAATCTAATTGTTCAGGATGGGGAAGAGCTGAGGCCAAGTTTCTGCACTGGCTGGAATTCAAGTGTGTGCTCCTATAGCTGCGGGTGCGTCGCCAAAGGCAGCGGCGGATCCTGAGCGTGCGGTCTGGAACCGTGCCACGGGAACCGCCACCGCCAGCGGCAGGAAAATCCTCTGACAAAGCACTCATCAAAGGGCTCCTCGGCTTGAAAAGCACAGAAAGGCTGATGGATATAACCTGGGCACTCGGAGATGCTCCCAGGACGTCTGGGTGCAGCTGTGATCACACGTGCTGCCGGGGCATCCTCGCTCAGAGGAAGCGATTTGGCAGCTCTGCAGAGCTCTCAGGGTCCCACGCTCCTGCCGGCCAGGGAACAATGGGCAATCAAGGCAATTATTGCTCTTTATGAGGGCATTTAGCACACTGAGCAGCTCCTCCATCTCAAGCCGGCAGCAGCGGCTGCGCTGAACAAAAATCATCTGAATTTTGCAGCCCCTTTGTAAGGGGGAACCTGCTCTGGGCTCCCTGGAATTCTGCAAACACATCCCAGGGCAGCAGAGGACACTGAGGCTGCCAGGACCTTTGGACACTGCCAGCTCCAACCCCTGTCACGAGGCAGCTGGAGCAGAGCCTGGCCTGTTCTCTCCACATCCCCCATCAGGTGTTTGCACACATGGTCAGAGATCCTGAGCCTTCTCCTCTCCAGCCTGACCTCCCCCAGCTCCCCCTGCCCCTCCTTGCCCATCAGATGCTCCATGGTCAGCTCTGAGATTGCCTGGACTTGGGAACCCAGGACTGGAGCCAGAATCCCACATGGAGCCTGGGGCATCCAGCTTGTTTAAATGCACGTCCAGTTTGTTCAGATGTTTCCCATCCCAACTCTCCACCAAGGGTAAGACTCCCTTGCTCCAGACCTCTCCAGGGTCTCGGGGATGATGGGCTGGTGAAGGCCAGTCCTTCCCAAAAGGGGCAAGGTGAAGGTGGCACCAAGCCCTGACCTTCTCCATGCCCTCTGTCCCCAGGGGCTGTGTCCATTCCACAGCAAACCCACCTCCTCCTGTGTGGATACAACCAAGAAATCCTTCTCATTGCCCTTCATGGCCCTCAGCAGACTGACCTCCAGCTGAGGCTTTCCTGACACACCACCACGTGCTCAACCCTAGGCACATGAACAGATCCAAGAAAATCCAGGAGAACCTGGGGAAGTTAAGCTTGAGGGCTGCTGGAACCAAAGTCCCAATGCCCTCTTCATTTTCCTACATGATTTTTCTTTCTTTCCCTCCCCTCTCAGAAGCAAACCAGTAACTTCACAGGACAACACCTGCTTGCTCTCAGCATAAGCTTTTTAAAAGCCCCAAGAAGCGTTGAGCCCACTGCCTCTTATGTACCTTTGAAAGACCACTGCATAACTGGATTTGCTCATATCAGCCCAGCAAGGTGTAAGTGCTTTTTTTTCCCCTGGATTAACATCAAGACCAAAGAGAATAATTGGTCCCATAATCCATTTAAAAAGGCCTGGGATTAGGGATGATGGTGTGGCAGCAGTGAATGCACGCAGCACCCGGAGCCAGGCGGTACCTGCAGATCCCGGTTGTGGTTTTCACAGAGCAGCTGCAGGAAGCGCAGGATGGGCTGCATGATGGAGATGACAGCACTCATCTCCAGCTCATCCTTGCTCTTGTCTGCTGCAGCCTGGGCCCCCTCTCCTGCTGAGAAGTGCTCCTCGGGGTCGGCCTCTCTCCTGTAGGTGTTGTACGCCTTCCGCGTGGCCGCCGACGCCTCCAGCAGCTGGTCCCGGACCTCCTCCGTGATCTGGGTCATGGGCTCCCTCACTGCAACACACCAGGACACAGCTGCCTGAGGGAGGCTGCAGGAAGAGGGGCCAGGGAATCTGTCCACACCTTCCCCTGGCAGCTTCACCCACAGGCCCAGCTGTTGAGCAGCAGCTCGTTGGTGAGTGTGTTTAGTGTAGGCGAGGGGCTCGTGTCACACTCTGCACCTTGTACACCAACCACAGCAGGGTTAGAGATCTGGGGATTAATTGGTTAGGGCACACACACCCAGCAGGAGCAGCAGTTATGGTAAAGAGAACCTGCTTTAGAACAAAATTAGGATTTCTTCACTTGTTGTTAGAGAAGGCACTGACCACAACCCACAGTCCGGGGTTGTCACTAGGGATTTGGGCAGCTTGTCACGAGACAAGGCAGCAGAGTCTCAGCTCAGAAAGACTTTTCCTCATTTCAACAGCACAACCTCACAAATGGATGAAGAGGGGATGAAGCTCTCGAAATCCCGAGCCAGGGCACCACTGACCTCTGAACTTTGCTCTGTGGGATCAGAGATCAGAGCATTATTGCAGCAATTGAAATGAGTCCAAAACACACTCCCCTGTCACTTCAGAAGGGGAACGACTGGGGATTACCTCTTTTCCTGTTGGGGACGTCTCTGTCCGAGTCGTCATCTTTCTTTTTGTTTCCTAAGTCACTGGTGTTGACTGTGACTGTTGCCTTGATTTCTTGCTGTGCCACTTTCATGCGATCATAAAACACCTTAAAGAACTTCTCAGATTTCTTATCTTCCGTCAGTCGGCAGAAGAAGGAATGCTACAAGAGAAAAGGAACAGCACCTGTAGCTCCACACCCAGGTCTGAATCCAGACAATTCCACCTTTCTGCACTGTGCGGTATCCTGCAGGAGTGGGAACTTCAGCAGTCCTCAGTAAACTGAAACTCAGAGCAATGGAAACTTTGTAGTTTATTGTGAGGCAGCCTCAGAGTCTCCCAGCTTTCTTAAGTTCCTCATTAACAACTTCAAATACAGATTTAAAGAGAAGTGAGGGCAATAAATCACAGCAGCCTGATACATTCGGGCAGCACACCTCACTTTCAACAAAGGGAGATAAGCTAAGTACCAGGAATTAAGGTAAGGAGAAGGGAATCCCCTGTAATTTGATTCTCAGTTCAGAAACAAAAGACTACGAGCAAAATATAGAGGAAGAAGAAGCGTCCTGCCTTCCCACCCTCAAATCCAAGGCGCTGTGACTCACAGCACGCAAAAGCCAACTCTAATCACAGTCCAAAATTGTACAAACAGGGCGATGCCTGTGAGGGACATCCCGTGCTGAGGTTCCCCTGCCCTGCCTACAGCAGGCTCCTTAAAACTCCTTTTAGTTCCCACTCCACTATATCCTGAAGTGACAGAAAAACTCAAAGCACTGACTACTTTTAAGAAGGTTTATTACTCTTCTTCTGCACATATGTGCACGGAGACAGAAAGTTCTCCCTAAAATCGAGGAGAATACAAATCATGTACAGGTCAAGAAGGAGCCAACACAGTGAGTGATCAGACAACTCTTGATGAAACCAATATGCTGTTACATAAATCAGGACCAGAGCTTAAACACGACTGAAGGATGAACTTGTAAGTGGGTCACCTTATGCAGAGCATTATGAAATTAGTTAGCATTCTGCAGCGGCTCGCCATCCAACAGCTTTACATGATGAATAGGAATGAAGCCTGATTTATTGAAAAAACAAATTAAAATGGGAACAGCAATATATCCTGCCCGCTCTGCTGTGGAGCACACGGGGCCCTGGCTGCTGCTGCCTTTGATCACTCCCCAGCAGCTGCACGGAGAACACACAGAGTGACTTTGAACACTCCCAGAGTTGTGTCTTTGATTACAGGCAAGAGCAGGAGGGTGGCTATTTAAAGAACGTGGTCAATATTCACAAGATATCCCTCCCACCTGCCCTCAGCACCTCAGGTAAACTCTGAAGATGGTGTTCATTGCTAGTGATGAACAGAGAGGAGGGAAAGGAGAACAACCCAGGACAGACATCCCAAATGCAGGCACACCAGTCCCCTCTCCTGACACCCACCCAGAGAATCCAGCAAAGCTCAGGGGTCAGAGCACTGCAGGACAAGCCCTCTGCCCAAACACTGCCGGGCCTGGGATGTGCCACTGGGTGATCTGGGTGCCAAATTCATTTATTAGTATTTGTACAGTAAAAATAAAACATCTAATCCAAGACTTTCTACCAACAATTTGAATGTTTTCTGCTAATGTTCTCCCACGGCTTTAAACTGCAAGAGGGTTGACTTGGATTAGAGATAGTCATGAAATTCCTCCCTGTGAAGGGGCTGAGGCTGACAATAACCCCTCAATAACTGGGTGGTTGAGGCAGCCCAGCCTGAACTAACTCTGTGACTCGGTGGCTAGAAGGACAGAGAGAGCAAGAGTTTGTACCTCAGAAGCATCTTGGAAATTTCACTCTACCAAGATTACATAAAAGAACAACAACAAAAATTCACAGATAGACCAGCAGAAACCACAGGCTCTAGAAAGGGCAAGCACTTTCTGAAAAATCAGGTTTTCAGGCAGCAGTGGCCATGACCTGGCTGTCACATCTGCAGACCCAGACTGGAGGAGTTTCCCCGTGATGAAGCCGTGCTGAAGGAAGCCTTTTTTTAATGAACCACACTAAAGAAATACCTTTTATGAGGGTAATTACTACTTGCTGACAGACTTGATTTTTGTTGTCTTTTCAAGCTTCTTAACTGAGTTTCCACTGCACTTCAGAGAAAAAAAAAAAAACCAAATGAAAGGAGCATTTCCAGTAAAGCTTTTTGTGCATGCTGTGCGTACACTGAAGGGGTGCCACCAAATGATTGTTTCAGTTTAGGTCAGGATGCCTAACACCTTCACACATATGAATCAACCACATGCCAGCTCCCAAAGATACTGTATTTTAAGAGGTGTGATCTTGCAAGTTGCGCTTGAGCAGGTAACGGGTGGTGATAATTATGACAGAAATCCTAAAATCTTATTTACAGATATAGCCTCGAAGCAGAAAGTGGAGAAATCTCCCTTTTTAAAACGGAAATCGAGTGGCCATTTTAGAGCACCGTCTGCTGGGGTCCTGGCTTGTGTACAGACACCATGGAACCACAGGCTGCTGAAAGAGCAAGTGAGGAGGAACAGCCAACCTCCACACTCCTGTGGGATTCTGAGGAAAAGGAGCTTTCAACATAGCCCTGACACTGCAGCATCTGACATCAGCCATCCCTGAGAATCCAGTCATCACCACACTGGGGTCTGGGAGCTCCTAAAACCTACTGCAGGCAGGGAACTGTGTCCCATAAGGAACTGGTACGGGCTGTGTCTGGCTGTCCCAGTATGGAAAAGCTGAGAGGTACTGGAGACACAGGCAGTGAAGGCCAGAGAGGGATTGTGACAAGGGGAATGGCTTCTCACTGCCAGAGGGCAGGGTTAGATGGGATTTTGGGAAGAAATTCTTCTCTGTGAGGGTGGGCAGGGCTGGCACAGGGTGCCCAGAGCAGCTGTGGCTGCCCCTGGATCCCTGGCAGTGCCCAAGGCCAGGCTGGAGCATTGTGGGCTAGTGGAAGGTGTCCCTGCCCATGGCAGGGAGTTGGAAGTAGATGATATTTGAGGCTCCTTCCAACCCAAATCACCCTGGCATTCTTAGAGTGCTAAACTCACACACTGTGAAACTGAAATTTTATTTCAACCTTGTGCTGTTAATGTCTGTTAAGTCACTGCCCCTGGACAGGAGCCAGAGCAGCCCATGAGGGCTGCCCCATGAACTCAGGCTCAGCAAAGGGCTTTACAGGTGCCCAGGGCTCAGGGAAGCCCAGCACATCTCCAGAGCACAGCAAACGAACCGTGGCCACTCCGAGGAGACAGCGCCGACATAATGGGATGGAAATTAATTACACAGGCACAGAAGGGAACCCAGAGCCACCCCACGTGACAGGCACGAGTGTCTGACAGGACAGACACCCACTGAGGGCAAGGACATCACCACAGAGCTCTCTATCATTTTTAAGGAGGGAGCAAGCACCTCCTGCACACGTTCGTTGCTTCAAGGGGATGGAAGGAGAACCCAGCACAGGCAGCACCACTGCTCCTCCAGAGATCCAGATTACAGCACCACAGAGAACAACTGATAACACCAGGAAACCTGGGCAGTAAGTTCCTTTCCTCTCCATCACCCAGCTCTGCTCCTAAGGAGCTCCAGCCAGACGCCTGGTGCCCAGCAGGACACCCCCCTTACACCTCTTCTCCTCCAGAGTATCCCCTCGGGGCCAAAGGAGGGCAGCAAGGAAATCCCATCATCACCTGTGACTTCATCTCCTGGTGCACACCACACCTGGCAGAAGAAAAGCTGTAAATCCAGAGATGGATTTCTCTGGAAAAGAAACTGAAGGCCAAGTTCCAACTGCAGCACCTTGACCAACTACAGCCCTGCCCACCCTGGAGCACCACCAGCCCCTGGAGCTCCCTCACCACCTCAGCCTGTGTTTAATGCGGTTTCCTGAGAAAAGGATCCTGTCTTTCTTGAGAAAGTGTCAGAGATTATGAACTGTGTCTGTCCACGGTCTGTTCCAGTAGTTAACAATTGACAGAGACATGTGGTTAAGCTCTTTTTTACACCACTAACTTCCAGTTATGGACTATTATTCTTTTTTTAAAGTTTGTGTCTTTTCTGTAGTTCTTCCCAGGAGCTTGGTCTCCTCTTCCCTTCTGACTATTTACATACTCTGTGAAATGTTTACCTAACGTTTTGTGCTAAACTGAAAATACCATTTTTGCTTGCTGACGTTTTATTCAGCATTAATATCCTTTTCTGTGGTGGGTATTTTTTGGCATGTTCCTAAATACTGCAAATCATTAACAAGTTGAACTGTAGAACCCCATTAAAAAAAAATAAATTGGCAAAGAAGAGGCACATTTCCTGGCATTAGCATTTAATTCTAAGACCTTTGACATATGAAATACACAAAATTTCTAATGATGAGTGGAAGAGAAGCTCAGCTGACTCCCCAGCAGTTCAGGAGGGGTGGGATTACAGAGGCAGGATAACCACAGGGCAGGGACAAATGCTCTTTAACGTGTCTCTGACACCAGCAGTCAGTAACAAATTGGATTTTAGCCAGCAGAACTGACATCTGTCATGTGCAGAGTGAAACCGTACAGCACAGCAGTCTGGTGCCTTTGTGGAAGGTGCACAGAGGACAGACCCAGGTAACTAATCCACTATAAATGTACCTAATCCACAGTAAATTTCGTGATGAGCGAGTTTGTGCTCAGTGTAGGATTGTTAAATGGGGAAAGGAAAAAAAACCCAGGCAGCAGCTGAAGGCAGCTGATTTCTAGCTCTTGCCTCTGAAAGGCTTGCCAGTTTGGGCTGTGTGTGCTGTCCCCTTTACTGGGGACACCTTTGCCTACCCTGTCACCTGGCTCTGCCCCGAAGTCACGACTGTTCTGGCCGCCGAGAGAAGGAACAAGAGTTGGATTGCTCCTCATGGAGCAGTTTGCCTTCCCACCGCAGCCTCGCTCGGGGCTGGGCTGTCTGATCCTGTGAGAAGCAGCAGCAAAGGCCAGCAGCAAGCCCTGGGTTTGGGCGCTGGGTTTGGGGAGGCTGTGCTCAGCTGGGTTTGCTCCCCACGAGGAGTGGCCTGGCCCGGGGCAGCCTTGGCTGCAGCAGCCAGCCCGAGTCAGCCCACGGAGCTCGGAGCGTTCCCGGGGCCGCACCCTTCCCAAAGTGTTTCATCAGCCACCCAGCCCTGCCAGACCATCCCTGCACATCCCCAAGAATTCCTCTGCAAAACAAGCTTCTGATTAGCAAGAAGTCAGGGGAAGCAAGGTCCCAGCAAACACCTCACCAATTAAAGCAAGCTGCTGCCGTCTCCTTCCCCATTTCTCTAATGCCAGTGAACAGAAAACACCCTGTGAACTTGGTGAGACAGGGAGAGAGGAAAGTCCCTCCAGAAAGAGCAGAGAGAGCTCAGCGATCTGGCTTCAGCTCAGGACATTTTATTCCAACACTAGAGAGAAATCATTGCAGGGACCTCAGCTCGCTCGGGTTATCCGGCCAGGCTGCCAGCACGAACTAATGCAAAACTTGTGTGCTACTTCATCTCTGCAGGAAGAGTTTGCCACCCCCAGACGACTTCTTAGAGCTGGACTACTTCAAACAAGCCACATTTTAAGGGGAACTGCTCTAACACAAGCACTGAATTAGGCACAAGTGCCAGCCCTCTACATTCTGCCTAAACATATTGCGAGGGCTTCCACTGCAGAAAATTCCAAGCTAACTCTGCTTTCGGTCCCTCCTCATTTATTTATTTTAAATATCGCTAATCTCTCTCTCTCAAAATCTCTCTTACGTCCTGGCTCACTGCAGATCCATCACTTTGGGCAGGAGTGATGGATATCATTAGTCTTGCATAGCTTAAGGAAATGGCAGCTGAAATATTTCACACTGAACATACTTCACAGTTTGAAATAAACCCATAAGTAAAATCTGCCAGAACACCTCAATTGCCTGTTTTCTTTGCAAACTGTAAAATAAACTTTGTCCTGAAAGCAGAAGGAGGACTTCCCAGCTCTATTTTCCACAAATAAGCCAAACTCTCCCTGCCATGGGCACTCACTCTCCACCCAGCACAGCTCTGCTCTTCGCTGGGGGCTCTGCCCACTTATGGGGAAATGTTTTTTAGGGGTGATGAGTGTACAGAGCCTGACCTGTAGAAATGCTTGCCTGTCCCCATCAGCTTTAAATGGGACCAGCAGCACAGCTACAACAGGAAGAGCTCTCAGATCCTACACGTTCTCCTACAACAATGCCCAAAATCTTGATGCAACCTGAAGTCATTTCACAGAAGAAAGTAAGAACAAACCTCATGCAGAGACAGTTCCCTCACACCCTTCCAGAGCCAGCACGAGCCTTGGAAGGATGAGGTGACACTGGTGAAAGCACAGTGGGGGCAAAACAGGCACAAACAGCACTGTGGGGTCTGGGCTCACAGATGGCCTCAGGAGCTTGGGAGACTCGGGGTGTGCCCAGCATGGAGCTGATTTGGGTTCCTCCTGCCTCCCTGTGGGAACACACAGTGCTGGGTCACTCAGCTCAGCCATGGCAGGGGCATGGACCCCATTCCCCATGGCAGAAACATGGATCCCATAGCCCATGGCAGGGGCATGGATCCCTTATCCATGGCAGGAGTGTGGATCCCATATCCCATGGCAGGAGTGTGGATCCCATAGCCCACAGCAGGACCATGGATCCCTTATCCCATGGCAGGAGTGTGGATCCCATATCCCATGGCAGGACCATGGATCCCACTTCCCCACCAAACCAGCAAGTGCTGCGTAGGTGTGAGAAACAAGGAAGTCTGCAGACTCCCCAAAAGAAAAAGTGTAAGATCTCCTTGAGAGACAGAGGAATTAAAGAAAACCATAGCAACAAGTCAGTCCACCTACCCAAACCACCCACCCACCACCAGTTTCATTTGCTGACGCACTTCAAAAACAAGCTGGCTCCTACCCGCTCTGGAAGGTGAGCAAGCCCTGAGAGCTCATTAAATTCCCTTCTCAGCTACTCTTGTGTGCCTGCAGCTAGTGAGCAAGTGGGATATAAATAGAAGTTATATAACAGCGCTTTGTTGATTCCTGTGCTTACCAAAAAAAAAAAAGGCAGCATGACCTTGTTTTGCTGAATAGCTTTGCCTCTGCCTGCTCGGGGAGGACTTTAATCCTGCTAGGGATCATCTTGAAAGTTTGTGTTGGACCTGGATGCCATGGACAGGAATTGGGAGAATTACTCATTTACCTCCCTGCAAGATCAGGATCCCAGTAGAATGCTGAGAGGATTGCCACACAGGAGGTGCTACCCAACCATGAACAACACAAGGCCATCAAGACACAGCTGAACCCTGAGGTAGCAACTATTCTCCTTTTTTTCCACCTACACTGCTCAATCACACAGATGGGCACCTCAGAATCCAGCAGAAAACTCCCCTTTGGGAAGAAAGACTGGAAGATGTTCTGCTGCAGGAATACTGATGGCCCAAACCCACCTCAGGAAGCAGCAGGAGCTGCAGCTCAGGTGCAAAGACGAGGTGGTATCGTTACCATCCAACCTCATCCACCCTCAGTCTCATCTGTGCATCCCAGTGCCCTGAATGGAAATGGAATCTCCCCTGCAGGAAGAGGAGGTTCCATTTTCATGCATTATCAGTGGGGTGGGTTGTTTTGAGCATGGTGGTATCCAACAGCTGAGGGACACTGAGACTCCAGTGTGCTAAATACATTAAAATACACAAGGAGAAGATGGGTGTGCCCCTACAGGCCTGGCATCCCCATCTCCTTACGTGCTGTGGAGCAGCAGAGCATCAGACAGAGGTTCCTCATGGCTACTGCAGGTCCTGGGCCCTCTCTGGAAGGCAACTCCACCATCAAAGAGGTCAGGATTTGCACAGGGTTTCCTTCTGGAGAGGGCTCTTTCAGAAAAGGACAAGATCTCTCCCCACAGTTGATGATGCAGGTCCCTATCAATGTTTTTTTTACTGTCATATTCATAACATATTCAGAATTTTTAAAAAAAGGGTGTATTTTACCTTGAGGAAAAACACATTAAAACAGTGAAAGACACAGGTAGGTGGTTGTTTAACATGTGCCAAGAGCTTGCTGGTTGTGCACTGATTTCCTAAACAGGTATCATTAAAACAATGTAAAACCAGAGATAACATCCTGTATCAGAGAATTCTGTCTGTTTGAAACAAACCAAATTTAAGACTTGTTTTATCAATGATCAGAAGTTTTCAAGTGCTATTTACCAAAGTTTAGTGACCCAAAGACATCCTTGCCTCTGCAGCCTTTGCCATGACATACAATTGTCTGTGCTCACTGACATCTACGACTGCTGCAAATCTTGCAAGAAATAAATCTGTTTTTAAAAGCCCAAACCACAAATTAAAGCACTATTGTGTCACTAAGCCAACATTCTACTCCACCAGTACTCCTGTAATGTTTTACAGAGTTTCCCCCTCACTTTGCAGGGCAGTTGCAGTCACATAAAAAGAGAAACAAAGTGTTCCTGCAACCAAATAGGACATTTTGGTCACAGCGTTTCACAGCCAGTACTACAATGAGCTCAGGGACATAAATTTGTCCTGAAGTGTCTGCTCTCTCAATCCCAAGGGCTGTGCCTGAGCAGCACCAGTGGCTGGTAGCCCCCAGCTCTGGGCTTCCCTGGGTCCCCCAAGTGCCAGGAACACAAAGAACTGGATAGGTCTGGATTCAATCCCTTTTGTGCATCAATCCTGCAATTACCCAACAACTGTCAGTCATCTCTGGACAGTGGGAGGCACAGAAGAGGAGACCACAATTCACCCTGGTGGAGTTTCCTCACTGGTGGCAAGGCAGGAGGAGAAACGTTGAGAAATGCCAGCGAGTCCAAGCATGGAGCAAGACAGGGCTGGCATGGGAGAGCTGTGTGAGTCCAGGCCAGAATTTCCTCCCAAACCTGACTGATGAGGAGCTGGCTGCTGAGATTTCTGTGTCCAGGGCACCTGTTCCAGGGACAGCACAGCCACAGCCCCAGGGTGCACTCAAGGGAGGGCACATGGATCCTCTGGGGAGGCTCAACCAAGGAGCTCTGGAAGTTCAAACAGCTCAGAGCCGCAAGCTTTTTGCACTGTCACCTCTCAAAGGAGCCTCACACACCCTGGTGAGCTCCAAGCCACTGTTCCATGCAGCACTGGGTCACTCCTGCCATGCTGTGACAGAGGCACAGCTCTCCAGTTCACCACCACCAGCTCATCAGTGCTGAGTCAGAGTGGCCCCTGGTCCTCATCCCATCCTCAGCTGCTGGGGGACAGAGGGCTGTGAACCACATCCCACCACCATCCTCTGTGCAAGGGCAGCAACTCTGCTCAGATGCCTTAAAGCCAGGAGCAAATCCCACTTCTTTCCTGAAGAACAATCCCCTTTTCCCTGTGTGCCAACCCCATCACCCCATCCTCTGTGACCGCAGCCCACCCAGGGGACAGCAATGGACCAAGTGGCAGACGTGCATTGTGTCACCTTGGGGCAGCACTTTAAAAACTGCCTGAAACCACCAGTGTCACCAACCTCGTTTCACCTTCCCCTGCTGAAAGCACCGACGTGTGCGTGTGGGTAATTTGTCACGCAGGCTGACTTTTGAGAAGCTCCCTAATTAAAGGAGCAGAGTCTCCATGGAGAGGTGTTACGTAAGGGGCTTTACTTGCCATTAACTTCCAGTGGCCGAGGAAACCCAAAACCCAGCAGAGGTGAGGCACAGTAACGGCACAGGGAATTTTTATTGAGCAGATGAGAGACGAGCGTTGCAGGACAAGTCCTCAGCAATTTCCTGCACTGTCACTCACTTGCTGCACCAGAGGAAAGCCTGGCTGTGCTGCCATGCGTGTGGGAAGGGACTCAGCCTTCATCCCTCCCCGAGGAGATGCAGCTCCGAGTGCCCACGAGCATCAGCACCCAGCAGAGCATTCCCTGGAGAAGGGAGCCCAGTTCAGCAGCCAGGCACTGGCACCTGGGGAGCAGGGAAAGCTCAGCCCTGAGCCTCTGGAGCACCCCCAGGGCTGCTCAGAACCACCGAGCCAGCGCTCCCCAGGGGGATGCTCAGGGTTACATAAATTAATCAAGGGCTCCATGTAATTTGCAGCTCAGCGAGTCGCAGCATTTGTCAAGTTAATTTGTTGTCTGGGGCTGACCCCGTGGTGCCACCTCTGCTTCTGTCTCTGTGCAAACGAGGGCAGGCTTCCCACTGAGCCGGAGCGAGGAGCTCACCAGGCACAGCCACCACGAGGTCACCACCATCCTGCTCCCAAGGAACCTGACAGTGTTGCTAGGCTTATTCCAAAAGCTGAAGCCCGGGAAGTTTCCACCCAGAGAACTGGAAGCGGACAAAGGCCTTCCCAGAAGAGCTCATTTGCCACATTCACATTCAGCCCTGCAGCAAAACACGGAGCAGCAGCGTGGGATTCATGGTGCCACACACCAGCAGCCCAGCCTCCTTCCTGAGGTGAACCAGGAGCCTTTTCTCTTGTCCTGCTTCTTCTCCCCCACATTCATTTTCTTAACAATACAATGAAAACCCCTCCTACCAATTACAATGAGGAACGTTTCGAGATTTGCTTTTCTGCTGGAGTTGGCAACCACCTACTTTGCCTACCCTTAATATTGGCCCTGCCTGTACCTAATGAAACAGCAACACCTATTGCAGTTATCCCTTCCCAGCATCGTGGGGATCTGAAGCTCATGGGAGTTACCTGGGAACTCCCATTATTAACCACATTACAATCATCACGTGCCAGTTCCTGTGTGTTGGTACAAACCTTCTGCTCCACTTCGGGCGGAATCAATTTCCCGTGTGAAAACCTGGAGTTAAGAAAATGCCATGCAGGGGTGACACATTTCTGGCTTTGCTGCCAAAGAGCCTTTTTTACATAACCTGTCCCTATCCCACCACTTTCCTATTCTCAAAGGCCTGTAGATAGAGGCAATTGAAGTTCAGCAGAGATTATTCAAACTGAGCACAGAACAAGCTTGTTTGGAACACTATCAATCAAAAGCTGCTAATAATAACCAAAAAAAAAAAATTGTGAAATGAAGATAAACTGTGTTAGACCTCGAAGACAAAGCTGGCTGGTTTGGCTAGGTCAACTTTCTCAATGATAAATGCATCTAATGCAAAATGAACACAGTCACTAGTCCAGAGACTGAGGATGACTGCTCCACTGGCACTTACTGGAAACTGCAGAAAATCCACTCTGCAGGTTCCAGAGGATGCCAAGCCCTACCCACCCAGCCTGCAAAACTTACCAAAGAACATTAGAGAGAGATTGAGATAAAACACAAGGAAAGTATCAGGTTCATTTCCCCAAGTGCATCTTGTTTCCATAAGCAGCCAAATTCTGCAGCGTGTTTTGTAAAAATTAATTCCTGCTAAGGGGAGACCATCACTTTGCTGCACCCAGTAAATCTTCACTGTGTCACAGCCAAAGGCTGCTGCTGTACAAAACCCATCAGCTTTGCAGATTAGCAAGTACCCACATAGCTCTCCTGAACAGCTGGGCTGCACCCAGGGCCCTCTGCACTGTGAGCCATTCTTCCTACACGGAGACAGCAACGCTTGATTACGTGAGTTCACTGTCTCAGGATACCAGTTTAACTCGGCCATCACATCACTCAGCAATTACCCTGGGAGATACAGCCCTGAATTAATGATTCCACTAAAGAACAAGCCTCCACCTTCGCTTTGATTCCCAGTGAGGAGCCAGCTGCTCTCCCAGAAGTTCAGCTTTGTGGCTGGTGTTTTCCCTGCTGGAGTTCTCCTGAACTTAACCCTACTGAGAGCTCAGAGTGCTGAGGACAAGCTGTCCCTGACTGCCACTGCCAAGGTCCCATGGGCCCCCCTGTGCCGGAGCCACTGCAAGGCACCAGAGAACTCTCTCCCTACCACCAGCAGCTCAACCAACGTGGAGAAAAGCCACAGAACACGTCTATGCACTGATTATGCTCCTTTTTTGCCTGGAGTTGGAGTGTTCCAGCACGGAATGTCCACATCCCAACCGCTCCACGGGATACTTTCAACAACATCCCCCTCGTGCTTTGCATGCATGAGTAAGAGCTGCAGGGCGTGTCTGGGCCCTCAGAGCTCACAGCATTAGCTGTAGGCATCACAAGTCATTTGGTTCCTCAAACATTCTGCAGTTCAAAGCAGCCCACACTCCAGCAGAGCCCCCAGCCCAGCCCAGCCCATCCCGCTGGAGCACACACACACACACAGGGACTGCTCCCTGCTCAGAGCACGTCCTCCAGACACCTGCCAAGCACTTATTCCTGAGTGGGAAAGGATGGAAAATAGCCACTCTGGGCTGTGGAAGCACATCTGTCGAGGCTGGAATGCAGCAGGACCTGGCAGCAGTGCACGGTGTGGGGTGGAAGTTCCACTGTCCTGAGAGCCATCCATCATTCCTGACCACAGGGTTATTTCCACAGCCTCCCAGATCCCGGTTACAGACAGCGAATGCAAACTAAACTACCTCCCTTCTGGGCAAAAAGGTGTCTTTGGAGATGGATTGCAGATTTTCCTGTTGGTTTGCAGTGAGTGAACTAAGGAATCTGCTTCCAACACGGATTTGTGCACAGTGGGAAGTGACTCTGCTCAATCCTTTAGCACTGAGGTCCAGCACAAGCAAAGAATCTCTCCACATCAGGCTGGTGCAGTTTGTTTTTCCTTCCAGCATGACAGTGCGAGGTTACCTGAGGCTCCCTGAGAGCTGTAAAGATGAAAGCTCAGCTCCCTTTACATTAGAGAAGAGCAGGAAATCTAAAGGAGTGACTGTCCCTCAGGAACATTAATCCTGTCATTGCAGTTTAAGGTGACACAGGATTTTCAGCGCTCAATTCCCACTTTATCCTTTGCAAAGAAGTTTCATTCCAGAGCTCACACATCGGGGATTAATGAGGGTACTGATTACAGAGACAGAGTGAAGGAGCCCAGAGACATTCCCTGCTCTCTCAAAAGAAGTTTGCATGGACACAGGAGGTGCTGCTGTAGGGATCTAGTGTGTGTTCAACCACAGCTAGCAGTTTTACCTGGTCAGGACTCAGCCCCACAGACAGACTGCAAACAGCATGTGCAGAACTAAATAAATATCACAGGTTCAATCATCTTTGTAAGCAAGTTTTGCTGGGATAAGGTTTTGCTTTTCATTTGGAAGAACGTAAGAATTCATTGGTGTGTGTTCATTAATCCACACAGGGGACAATTTTCTTTTAGGGGAATCTAATCCTTATTGAAAACACAGAAAGGAAGAACAGTGAGATTACTGGAGAATGGTGCTGGTCTGGAGTTTACCATACACTTATTTCAAATTCCAGTCTGAAATTTAACAGCTCACTGTAAAAGTCTCTGAGCTTGTTGCAGTTGCTTAAATTATTTGTAAGAGCAGTCGGTAACTTACCTACAAAGCTGTTTTATTACACATTCCTCTAGATCACCCTGGGAAAACACCTCAAGTACCCACTGCCCCTGCAATCATTTAGTAAGTTCACTTTTGCATGGCAGACACCAACATTTCCCTTAATTACAGGTCAAAGACCATTCAGATCATTTCCCCTCCTGCCTCCTTAACCCTCTCAAATTTCCTGCATTTCATAAAAACATTTCCCTTCCCGACAGGGCTCAGGCCCAAGATGGAGTTTTCCATTTCCCTACCTGTATCGTGGTGTTCCCACCTTCCAGCAGGGCAATGGCCAGCAGGATGCTCTCGTGGAAGACTCTGTCGCTGGTGGCATTCATGATGAGGTCTATGACCAGGTTGGAAGCACCTTCTTTATCCAGGTGGCACTGGACATCTGCCAGGCTCATCTCCCCTCGGCTCATGGAGCTCGACCCAGAGCTTCCTCCTGTAAAGGTGATCATGAGGAACACGTTGGCTCTGACCCCATGGGGACGGCAGGCTGGACAGGGGACAGCGGCAGGTGTCCCTGCTCATGGCAGGGGGTGGAACAGGGTGAGTTTGAAGGTCCCTTTTCAACCCAACCCATTCTGCGATTCCGTTAGTGACCTTTTCAGCGACAGCCTCAAATTAAATAAACTTCAAATGGAATCTTTGCCCATCCTGGCCCATAATCTCTGCAACAGCATGAAGTGGTTTTCTTTCAGAAATGGTTAATAATCTGACACCCTTATGGGCGCATCTCCTAAGATATTACTGCAAATATTAAACTGATCAGGATTTCTAAGTGCACTTATTCAAATCAATGTCATGATGCTGTTGTATACCACAACGACTCTGAGTTCAGAAGGCTGAAAAATGACTCTTTTATTGTTGGGATGTGTCTCCTTTTTTATACTATTCTACACAGACCAATCTGATTGGTGAAGCAAAGATAAACCTCTTCAATCACACTGGTCAGAGCAGAGGGGACATCAAGACCAAGTCCCTCCTAGGGAAAGAAGGAAAACAATTTGCAGCGCCACAAACACGTCTTTTGCTTACAGAAAATTCCCTGGGAAAGGAATTTCAGAAAACCAGAACATCTCAGGGCTGCAATGTCACAAACATCAAGCCAACCCAAGGCAGCCACTGAAAAGTCAAGAACTCTGCCCGCTAGTTTTGCTCTGAATTGCAGTCACCCACATGGCTGGCTTATTTACTGCGGGAGCTACACACAAAACCGTGAGACATCCCGACTGCAGCTGCGGGTTTGCCGGGAGCACAGAGGGGCAGGGCAGGGGAAGGGGTGAGCAGAGGTGTCCTACCTCCCTGGGCAGCCTTGCCAGCCCCGCCAGCAGACAGGGGCCCGTTGCCGAAGGCGGTCAGGCTCTCGCGCCGGCCGGCCGCGCGCACCGTGCCGTAGTAGCGGTTCACCAAAACCTGCCTCAGGGCCTCGCCCTGGGGGCAAAGAGCAGAAGGAGATCATCAGGGGAGCTCCGTGAACAAGCCAACCACCCACGTTCATCGGCAGCAGGGATGATGTTATCAGTGCCCTTCTTGGGGTGAGGGACGGTGGGGGGGATGAAACCCTGGAGAACTGGGAAAAATCCACTGAGCAGCTCCTGATGTGATGGGGCAGGCTGGGACACTGGAGGGGTTCTCATGGGGCTCAGTAAGATTGTGGGTTCGCCCATGCAGCACAGAGACAGCTGCAGTTCAGATTTTGTGTGAAGCTTTCCGGGCAGATTTAATTTTCCGACAGTTTTGTTTTAATTAAGTTGTGCTGTCTCGGTGTTAAATGCAAAGGAATTGCATCTGTACCAACACCAAATCAAGAGGTGGATTAGAAGAACATTAGAAATGGTTTTAAGGAATAATTTAATCTCACACCTCTCCTATTTTGCAATCCCACCAACCCTGCAGGACTGTGCTCTGCTGTGCCCCCACCAGCAGCTGACACGATCCATCAGCTGCCGAGCAGAAACCTGAGCAATCCTGCTGGATCCTGGCTCTTTGTTCCCTGCTGGCAGCTGCCCCAGTCACCCCACCCCATCCCATCCCATCCCAGGGCACTGCACAGGGCACATCCTCACACAACCCCAAATCCTGGAGCGCCAGGAGCTCCGGGACAGCCTCAGCCATGATCCAACACCTCCAGTGGGGAATGTCACCCCACTGCTGTCACTTCACAGGAATTCCCAGGAATTTGGGGAGCTGGGCAAAGCTGGTGGCACTGCCAGCACACAAACACCATAAGGGGATTAAGGGATTTTTGTAAGGTCTTTGTGCCCAAAGGAGAACTTTGTGATTATTGTCACTGGGAGCTCCTGCCCTGCTAATGGCAGCGTGGTTACAGCAGCACCATCCTGGGACAGTGCTGCAGAGGGGAGGGAAGGGCTTTTCTGGAGATCCAGAAAATATATAATAATATTTTTTTAAAAAAATATATCTAGCCAAAAATAATTTCATATTAAAAATAAGTCCAATGAACTAAAGCATCTTATCTTTAATTCCACTCACAAAACATGTGCTTGTCACTGATTTACTGATTTGCAGTTGTATTTCAAGTGAAATTAGTTGTCTGACTACAGATTCAAAATATCATTTAATACATAAAAGTGAATTCTTTTTAAACTTTCACAGGAGGCCTTTAAAACACAAGTCAGTAAATGGAACAACATAAATGTGCATTAATTGGCTTGTACAGAACTCCAGCCCTGCTGCAGTCTCACTGATGTTATACACAGCTGGCACTCACAAAAGTCACTCACTATAAGAGATCATTATACCCCATAAGAAAAAAAAGACAAAAGCCTGTCTGACAATCAAGTTTTTTACCAAATTTCATAAATCACTTCCACAGGGAGAAGCCCAAGACACGCCTGAGCTGGTGAGGGGTCTGTGCCCTCCCCACAGGGCTGGGGCTCCAGTCAGGGCTCCCAGTGCCACCCTGTCACCACCATCCAGCAGCTCAGAACGGGCTCCTGTGGATCATCAGTGTGAAAGCTGCAGCACGGGAGCTGCATTTTATGGGATCAGATGGGGAAGGGAGCACAGTGTCAGGGAACAGGATGTAAATAATCACAGAGCCAGTGTTCCAACCAGCTGCTTCCAAACAACAGGAAAAAAGAAAAAAAAAAAAAAAAGGAAAATTCCTGTGGAAGCAAGAGTAGCAGGAGATGAGCACTCCTCCAAGGGGCATACGCTTCCCATCACCGCTTGGGCCAAAGAGTGAAGATGTGGGAGGGCAAGAGACAGCTCAGGAGCTCCAGCAAATCCTGTCCTGGAGGAGCTCCTGTCACTGACAGAGACATCAGAGTGTTTAGTACACGAGGCAGTGCTTTACCCACCTCCCTGCTCCCAGTCTGGCAGGTAAGGGAGGCTACATGACAGAACAAGGCCAAGACCAACAACAACAACAACAAAAAAATCCCTGAACTGCAGCTTCCTTGTACATGCGCACTGATTAGAAAGGCAACTCGACACCCAGATGGGCCCTAGGACACAAATGGCAACAAGGGAGCTCTCACATCACCTTTTTCCTCCTCTATTGAACTAACTGGCAGCCATCGTGTCAACTGGCTCTTAAACCAGTGATTTTTACTCCTTACTACCAAGATAACACACATCCAAGCCTCAAGAACAGCTGCTCAGCAAACTCCACTGTGCCTGGATTCAGGAGGGCAACTAAAGCTCTTGGAGCTGCCCCCAGATTCTCCTTCTGGCCCCTTGTGGGACAGGAGGTGACTTCTATTCCATGGTCCAAACCGTTGGGGTGAGAGGAGACCTGACCAGGACAAGCACCTCTGGTGTCTGTAGGTGTTGTGTATCCAAAACAAGACAAATCACCAGAAAATACAGTAGGAACAAGTATCAAGCAGTTGTTTTTAGTCAGAGCGTGCTGATGCAGGTCTGGAAATACACAGTCACCAGCATTTCAAACCCTAACTGGGATAAAAAGCCTTGGTTCCTACAAATTTATCCAAACCCACAGCATCAGCTAACAAAATATGAGTCTGTGATCAAAGCAGAAGGGAGCAAAAATAAGTGGTATTTAAGAAATGTTCTAATTAATTCAGCTGCAATGCTTGGCTCCAGAACAGTTCTTTAACCATCCTCTTAGTGCTGAGCACCACTTCGACGAGGGCAGTGTGCAAACAAATATCAGATGTTTGGCAGTAACCAGAAAAATCAAATATGGTACCTAGGAAAAAACCCAACAGCGTCCAGTTTCATCTGCATTCACACCAGGTAGAGTAAAAGTCACACAGAAACATCACTGCACGTGTACCAGCAATGCAGATGCAACACACAACTCTAAGTGCTATCAGAAACCTGTTAGAAGCTTTAAAACAGAGCACCTTCAATATTTTAGAGTGAAGCAGCTGGAAGTTGCTGCTGTTGTGTTCCCAGCTGCAAGAGCAGAAGAAATGGAGAAAGGGACCAAGGATGCTGCTGTTGCAGCTTGGCTGGTTACAGAGGGGCTGGTGTGGCCAGAGGAGCCAGCTCCACGAGCAGGGATGAATGTCGCTTCACAGGGGAGTGAGCACCAGCCACGGGAGTGTTTTGACAGTGTGGATGGACAGAGCAGGACCTGAGTTTAACTGGGAACAGCCAAGCACTCCTCCCTTCCATGTAACCCCAGAGAAGGGGCTCCAGCACCTCACTCTGTAAATATGGCTCATGCCTGAGATCTCCCAAGGGCCCAAGGAGCCAGCATTTAACCACACAAGTTTCTGACATGCCTTAGGCTTCACTGTTTGAAAGGGAAAGGGACAGGTGAGTTCTGGATGCTCTTGTCTGCTGTACGTACCCTTCTATGATCCTCCAGTTGCCTCTGTGGTAGAGTTTGATCAAGCTCCTGCTGCTGTGCGTGCAGAAAGTTTTCATTTGAGAGCAGAACAACACTCACAGAGAGACCAACACCTTGGCACTCAAGGGGAATACTGGGGGAGTCACAGCTGGATGCGAGGGGGGAGATGGACTGAGGAGCCATCAGAACAGGAGCCCTGCCCTGTGCCAGCCCTGCCCCCTGTGCTCTGCCCCCCTCACACACCCCCCTGGCATGCACGTGTGCCAGCAGTGCTGGGGCTGCAGGAAACACAACGTCTGCCTGGTGTCCCAGCCCCCAGGGACACACACACACAGGGTTTGGGGGGGCTCAGCCCACGCATGCCCATGCACAGACACACAGAAACACCCCCCCAGCCCACGGGACACACACTCTGGGCGTGAGGGACCCCAACACATCCCACTGTGGTCACTGAAACTCATTTGAGACTGGGGAGGGCTTCTGGAACAGCCTGGGGGGTCCCTTGCAAGGGCTGGGGTGTCACTGAGTCACTGAACAGAGCCCCTTGGCACGGGCACTTCCCAAATCAAATCTCTCTCACTTTAGATATTCGTTTTCAGGAGTGCAACTTCCACTTGGCAAAGCTGAAACACTTTGGGGTTTTGCTGCTTTAAAGCATCTGTAAAAGGTGTAGAATAACAGCTCTACAAGGACCCATCAGAAACCAGGAGCCATCTCCCAGACATCTCAAATCCATTTGATGACCACTCAGAGTTTCAGGTTACACTTAAACACTGTTCCACAAAACTTACAAATACAAAGGCCTAAACCATCACAAACATTTCTTTTTCTGCATGATCTCACATTTATAAACTTCACAGCTCAGAGAATCAACACTCCCCCAGATTGAGACTTCCATGTTGTTTCATTTAGATTTGGCACCCAGTTGTACAATCTACCAATGCCACGCCTGGATCTCCCACGAATTTCAAAGGAATTTAAGATTTGATAAATTTTCCCACCTTCTTTTTGGCAAATAATCTCTTTTATGCACATAAAGGACATGTTTCCATATATCCAATTCCCTGAGAACCAGTGACCTGGACAATGTGCAGTGACCCTGAGCTCGTCCATTGGGACATTTTAAACAGGACACCAATTGCTCTGGAGTCATGAAGCTTCCACTAAGAACTTCTGACACCTCCCTTTCTTTAAAAGCATCAAAGTTTTTAAGTATGTGAGGCAAAGGGAAAACCAAATTCTGCACTAGCAGCCAAAATGAAGTCTCATTTTGCCAATGTAGGAAAATTTGAGAGGAGAGACTTTTCCCAGTGCCACCCTTAAGGAATAAAAGAAATGGCTGAAAGGAACAGACTTAAGATTAGCTTAGATTTATTTTTTTTAAATATTTTCAGACTACCACCCTGATGCTGTATTGGATTAAGGCACTTGAACAAATCTACTTATTTCCACCGTCTAACACCACGCAGGAACACACACTTCACAGGGGTTTTTACCAAACAAGACACTCCACTAGGACTACTGAAACACCAATATTTGTGTGCTGTACAAATATAGGTGGCTGACACACCTCTACAGGGCTCTCCGTTTCTGGAGCTTGCGGCAGCTAGTCGAAAGTAAAAATGCAGAAAAAAAATTAGTCATTCCTCCAGAACCTTTCATTCATCCCAACAGCAATCCAGTGGTCAACAAGTCAGGGGAAGGGAGCTGGCAAAGCACTTGACTTCAGCTGAATCATCACTAATGAATTAGAGGTGTAATTAGTGTTTACGCCCTCCCAGCCTGCTCCTAAAGGGGCCACACTTGGCTAATTTCACAGGGATCCTTTGAACTTCCCAAACTGCTTTGCATGAACTCGGAGGCACAAGCAAAAAAAAAAAAAGTAGTTGCAGGTGCCCAGAGCACTTTTGGGGACCACAGCCCCAGGATCTGTCACCAGAATGCTGCACATCCATCCCAGTGGGGAGGAGGAGGAAGCCAGGGCTGCGTATCACAAAGGTAGCAGCATTATAATTGTAGCTTAAAAAAAAAGTATTCTGTGGATTCTCATCTATAAACATACTTTTCTCAAGACAAAAGGTACATGGTACTGCACCAAACAGGAGCAATGAAACAAGGGCCTGAATTTGTGACAGCTTTTCAAATTTAAAATGCCAATCTTCAACTGAAACAGATGAAGACAAGTAACTTTTATCTAGTCAAGCACAGACACACAACAGAGAGCTGAACACTCAAACTCAACTGCTGACTTAATTGTGGGGAAACTGCTGTAATTTCTCAGGAGCAGACACCAGGAAATAACACTCTCACAGTCCTGTAACCCCAACCCAAGCCAGGCACTGGTGGCCCCATCTGCCCAGAGGCCACAGGGATGGACACAACAACAGAGAGCACAGACTGGGAGAGCAACCCAGGACCTGCTGCAGCCTGGGGAGTGCCCAGCCAAGGGAGAGGGAGGCCACAGATCCCTGCCAGCAGCAGGAACAACCAGACTCCACTTCCCAGGAAGGAGCCCCAGGAGCAAACATTTCCCCTGGGGTGCTCCCAGACCATGAAAAAGACCCTTCTCCATTCTCCTCCTAAGGGACTTTGCTCCTGGCCAGCTCCCACGGCCTTTGGTAGTGGCTTCCTTGCATTGTCAGCTCTCCTGGACACGTCTCAAGCATGCAAACCCCTGGTGTGGCCAAATGGGAGCAGGGAAGGTTTAATCCAGGGGAGCACAAGTGAACAGGAAGCAGCACAGAGTTCCTGCAGGGGAACACACCGTCCCTGCCCTGCTCCCAGACGGGACCTGTGACAGCCCACGGGGAGTCTGGGCACATTGTCCTGCCTGCACAACCTGCCTGGGGCACAGGAAACATCCCTGCCTTCCCCAGGAGCCAACAGCAGCAAGGAAACTGGACCTGCTCCCCTGCAGGGGAAATGAGGTCCCTTCCTCCTGGGGAAGGGAGACTCAGGCTGACAGGTCAAGTGGCCATGACTGCTGGACTCAGGATTCCAAACAGAAGTTTCCTTCTGGGCACTGCGACAGGTTTCCCAGAGAAACTGTGGATTTTCCATCCCTTCAAGAGTCCAAGGCCAGGCTGGGTAGAGCTCTGAGCAGCCAGGGACAGTGGAAGGTGTCCCTGCCCATGGCAGGGGTGTAACTGGATGGGCTTTAAGGTCCCTTCCACCCCAACCCATTCTGGGATTCCTGGGCTGATACCCTGACCCCATTTCAACCAAATGTCCATTTACTTTTGGGGGTTGAAAAGCAGCACAGACGAAGAACCAGCATAAAATTATAGTTTGCTTTTTTCCCCAAGCTAAAAATGACAAATTCCAGCTCACAAATTCCTGTGCTTCCCTCTGTGGCACAGACAGCACATCAGAGCCAGCCCCACATTGTGACCTGGGAGCAAAACCACTGCCCTGGGCAATGTCCACACGGATCATCCACAGCAGCACAGCCCTCAGCAACCTTCCAGTAAGAATATAAACTCCAAACCCTGAATTTGTTATTCCTCGAGTCAAAATGGGTTCAAATAGCAAAGGATTATTGAGCTCTTGTTGCTGTGCTACACTTTGCACACTCCTGTGTGTGCTGCAAGAGCAAAGTATCACCTCATGCTTTACAAGGATGGGAGAGCTGCCCAAAGCAGTACTTTTCCAAGATTTCTTGTGGCTCCATCTATTTCAGCTCTCCAGCTCTAAGAAAGTGATGGTCTGGGGGCAGGTGTGTGGAACACCAAACACAGCCAGGTGAGTAGCAGGACACAGTGCACAGCTTTTCAACTGGAGCCCAGTGGGTGGCCAGGTCAGAGTCCAACATCTGTGCTTTTTACAAGCAGTAAAGACAAGTCCTTTCAACGTGCTGAGCAAAACCCTCTCTTCCTTTGAAGTTTCCACTCCCCCAGGGCTGGCCAATAAACCACTGCTCATGAGCCATGAGTGGAGATGCACAAGCTGTGACCCTCTGGTGACCGCAGTGCTTCCAGCATCCATTTCCCCAGCACAGGCCACGTCTGCTTCCCAGAACTGTCTGACTCAGGAGTGGATGGACCCTCCCCAGAAACCACCACAGCACGTGACAGCTCCAGAGGGAGCTCGTTACATCTCAATTTCTGACATACAGAGGAGCTGCCCATCCTTTTTCTTTACGGTTTGGAGGAATTCTTCAAAGCTTTACTCTCATTTGCTTTCAAAATAACAATCACAATGGAAGATGTCTAATTCTTCACAGAAAATTCAAACCACTGCTGTGATAAGAGTGGAAAATGTTTGAGGAAAAGCAGAAAGATTTTCATTCAAGTTTGAAGCATCAGAATTGCTTTTCTCCACTTTCTTTTACCCAGCTATGCCCTGAACACCCAGACCAGCAGTGAGAAGGCCTGAAATGCATTTAAAAGGCTGGTGGAGATTCCAGTCCACAGACTGGGGCTGCTCCAAAAAGTGGCTTCAGCAAAACAGGCTGGAAAACATCTCACATTGTAAATAAATGCAAGGGAAATAATCTCATCAGAAAACTCACATTTGTGTGACCACACGAATACACATACAAAAAACAGGTTCTTTTCTCTTCAGCCCCACCAGACTTTGGAATTTTGACAGAATAATGGACAAACCAGCACAATTCCAAGCACAAATCCCCTACGCTTCAGGGCTGCCCCACAGTTCAAAGGACTGGGAGGTGACAAACCTCAGACTGCTGAACCGATGACATTTTCCAAACCTCCACACAATTCCTTCAGGTCTTTTCTCCAAACATCCCTCTCTCCTGTCCTGGGAGGTCCTCGAGCTCAACACTGAGCACTTGGAGGAAGCTGAGCCAAACTCCATGGATTTGGCTCCGTGGATACACAATGGTGAGGAGGGGGATGCCCTGGGCTGTGCAGAAATTCGGGTTCAATCACAGAGAGGTCCCTTCTGCTCCCAAAATCTGTGAATTCAGGAACTGACCCAACTCCATGCATATGGCATCTCATTACTGGGGTGGCAGGGGGAGACATTTGGCAGAGAGGAGGAAATAAAAAGGGAAAAACACAACTGCAGAGTCAGCCAAATAGCACACTGAGCTTTGGATAGCCAGGTTGTACATACAGATGCGAGGAACCAGAGTGAAGATGTCAGATAAATGTTATTCTGAAGCCTCTGCCTCAGCTCCTGCATTGCCATCTCCAGGAGCAGCTGGAATTCCAGTGGGAATGGCTGTTCAGATTGAGTACTGCAAGTCCCTTTCCACTTTTTCCTCCCTTCTCACAACTTCTCTGCTCTTCCCTTTGAAATACCATCAGCTCTTTCTTGAAAGGCACGCAGCAAAAGCATCACCTTGTCTGATTCATGGCAACAGACTAGAGCACAAATTATGTTGCTGTCCTTCAGAACTCTTTAAAAATACCACAAAACTCTGTGCAGCTTCCTTGCCAAGTCCCCTTTGTAAAGCCAACGCTGTTACCTTGTGGAGCTGAGGAGAAATTCGGATAGGAAATTTCTAGCCCCTGCAGATGATCTGTAGGTGTTTGTCAAACAAGCATTTGACTTGTTATGGAGAAGTTTCAGGGCAGAGGGGAATAACTGGGACCCAGGAGCACTGAACTGCTTTGACAAACTTCCCACGTCCCATTTCCCCCCGTACAGACGTTGCATTTCCAGGGCTGGAGCAGCTCAGACCAGCCTAAATCAGGCAGCAGCAGAGAATGTGGGGCAGCCTCTCGTCCTGGCACAGGTCCCCCAGGAGGCAGGTGGGATTTGGGGGGGCAGGAGCAGCCCCCCAGCCCTGGCTGAACATCCTCCCTCACCTCAGGGCACGTGCAGTGACTTTGTGCACTGCCAGGTGAGGAGGTGGCAAATCTGGCACAAAGGCTGCCAGTGCCTGCACTCAAAGGTCACCAAGATCTGCCTATGAGAATGCCTTCCCTCATTTTCCAGAGTTTTCAGCGCAGAAATCATGTTTTAACTTGGGCTGGGACTTTCCAGGAGCTGGAGACCTCAGTCTCTGCCCTTCAGTGGGAGTGCAGCCACTTCCTCCTCTTTAAATCCTCAATCTTGCACGACTTCTACTGAACACAACCAGAACTACCTTCACATTTTACAGCAGCAGTTTTAATGAACCAGTAAGATGGTGCAACTATTACTTTTTTTGGTGACAAGTAACTGTCAGAAATGTTCCAGTCTCCTTTTCCAAGGAGCTCACCGATTCCAGTCCATGTTAAAAAAAAAAAAAAACCAACAAAAAAACCCACCCCAGTCCAAAGATTGCAGGATTTCTCAAGGGGAAAAAAAAATATAAGGCAGCCCACAAAAATTTATGAGTGCCTGCATTTCCTCTGCTCGAGACATAACAAGTGAAGCACTGTCTAAGTGCAAAATACACAGGAGAAATGACTGCAGAGTAAGCTCTCCAAAAGGAAAATAATTCCCAAGGGCAGCTTTCCAGCTCCGAAGAGGTTAATACTTTTCCAATCAAAAATGCACAGAACAGCATATATTTTGCACCTTAGCCACTGGAATTTTAACTTTTATCGCAGATAAAGAGCAGTGAGGA
Organism: Sylvia borin; assembly: GCA_014839755.1. NCBI lineage: Eukaryota > Metazoa > Chordata > Aves > Passeriformes > Sylviidae > Sylvia > Sylvia borin. Next base: position 1,331,053 of record CM025968.1, read on the forward strand.
GGTTAATTCAGGCAACCCCTTTGAACCACGATTTTCAGTTCTCTTTCTGCCTACTTGAAACCTCAAGACTAATGCCAAGAGGTGAAAAAAAACTAAACTCAAACTCTACTGAGTGGGTCTGCAAGTGCATTTTACTGGATAGAGCAGCCCGTAGATAAATCAGCTGAATAAAGAAGAGTCACTACTGAAACAACAGATAAAACACCAACACAACCCTAAAAAATAACTAAATAACTACAAGGGAAACTCCCTGCTGGGTTCAGCTGGATGGTTGCTGGTCCCTACCCCAGCCCCAAAGGTTGGGGGAAGCAGAGCACCCCCATTTCACCCTGGAGAATAAACAGGGCTGCAGTGGTGTGGGATCAGTCTTGGGGGGATCAGAACACCCCTGTTTCACTCTGGAGAATGAAATAGAGCTGCAGAGGTGTGGGATCAGGCTGGGGGGATCAGAACACCCCTGTTTTGTCCTGAAGAACAAAATAGAGCTGCAGTGGTGTGGGATCAGGCTTGGGGAGAAGCAGAACACTCCTGTTTCACTCTGGAGAATGAAATAGGGCTGCAGTGGTGTGGGATCAGGCTGGGGGGATCAGAACACCCCCATTTCACCCTGGAGAATGGAATAGGGCTGCAGTGGTGTGGGCTGAGGCTGGGGGGATCAGAACCCCCCTGTTTCACCCTGGAGAATGGAACAGAGCTGCAGTGGTGTGGGATCAGGCTTGGGGAGAAGCAGAACCCCCCTGATTCACCCTGGAGACCCAAAGAGAGCTGCAGTGGTGTGGGCTGAGGCTGGGGAAGCAGCAGCACAGCCCCGGGCTCGGCTGCTACCAGCACAGGCTGCGGGCCAGCGCCGGTGCCTGTAAACATCCCCACCGCCTTCATTGGCAATTACTGCTGAAGGTCACACATCAGCAGCGGGCCCAAATTCCAGGAAAAAAAAGCTCTTCTTATGTAACTGCTGCCTGAATGTTGGCAGGTGCCCAGCGGAACAGCTCACTGCAATGTGGCTGGGAGGGGAGGAAAAAAAAAAAAAAAAAAAGGAATATAAAAAAAATAAAAAACTAGCAAAGGCAAAGTAGGCCATGTCGCAGCACGATCGGCATCCTGCGCGTGCCACCTGCAGGTCAGCACCAGAGGGGCCCTGCCTGGCAGCCCACAGAACATTCCTGCTCCCTCCAGGATGCTGGGTTTTATAGTAGCCAGGTAGAAACTGGGCCACGGTGTCCCCAAAGGCCAGCCCTGGCCGGGGAGGATGGGCAGCAGTGTCCTTTGGCAGCAGCCTGGGCTGGAGCACAGGGAGCCCACGGTGCAGCTCACCGTGTAACAGCAGCAAATCTGCATTTGCATCACGCCTGCACCTCTCAGTGGGCTGAGGATTGAATTAACAGCAAATTAAGCTGTTGTGTTTAATTACAAGCAGGGTTTAGCTCTCGCTGGTTGTGTGAAGATTCACCCTTGGTGGCACTCGGGAACAATTGGCCTCGGCCCTGAAGCCCTGAGACAGCAGACAGGCAGCAGCTCCATCAGGAGCAGGATTAGAGCAGCTCCAGCCCAGGAAGGAGGCCACCAACAGAGACTCAGCCCAAGGGATTTTAGGGACAATGCCCTGCCTTGGGGTTTTGGCTTTATCACCTGCACAGAGCCAGGGTCAAACACACCCTGTTGAGCTCTTCATCTCCTTCTCCAACCCCGAGCTCCAGGAGAGGCAAAGAGCAGCCCCAAGACAGCCCAAAGGCCAAGCTCTGAGCTCACAACTCCCCAAGAGCAGGGGAGAACCAACACAACCACGGTGCCAGCGTGGGGTGACAGTTCCCAGTTCCCCATGGTTTGGGTTTTCTGTCAGTGCTGCACTTCTCCTCCCTGTCCCTCCTTTCCAGCACAAAGGGAATCACAGATAAACCCTCAGCACAAGTGTGAGTTAGGACAACAGCCCCACCTCTGCTGCTCCCTTCCACTCCACTTCTCCAGCACCCAAAGCCCCCAGCTCAGCCCAGAACTGTTCAGGGCTGGTGCCAACCCCACCAATGGATTTCCTGCCATTGGGTGAATTCCAGCACTATTCATCCACTCCCAAAGACACTCCCTCCTTCACTCACAAAAACGTTAAAAAGGGTCTGTCGTGACTTTCTATCACAACTTTCACTAACAAACACATGGATCTCCTTTGGTTTTAATCTCCTTTGGTTTTTGGGCCCAATCCTTGCTGGGATTACCTTGCAGGACACAACTAAGATAACTCAACCTACGTTAAAAACCACCACGAAATCATGCCATCAACAGTTACTTCAGTGGAGTTTCCCCTGAGGGAATAAGGAGCATTTCAGCTGATCAGAACAATTAAATTGTGCATAGTTTTGACAGAAAAGCAAGTTAATAATTTTACTAATAATGGAGGCTTTCGTATTTTTTGCCCTAAATGTTGACAGTTTCCAGGGCTGACAAGGGGAAAAAAGGAAAACAGAAAACCCCAGGGTTTCTGAGACTTGCCAGTGGTTCCAGCTCCATCTGAATCCCTTTCCCTGTGCAGCCAGTGCTCAGTGCTGATGGTTATACACACACCTGCTCCTGCCATGCACTTGCTCCATTAAGGAGCAATAAAATTCCTCCTTTGCAGCCTCCAGACCAAATCCTAAATTGCTCTGCACGCTCTGGCTGATTTACTGCAGACAAATACAGAACACAGCCAGAAACCGAAGGGGAAAAGAGTTTCACATTACGACTTAATTTGCAATTAAACAATTCAACTTTCTCTCTGAAGTTTCTCCAAGTTAAAATTATACATATACACACGTGCTATTCTGGGAAGCTGCAGCAGCACACCATCCAAAGGACCCAGCCTGATGGAAATGTTTCTGTGCTACAGGTTAACTTCTGGAAACACCAGAGCAGGCTGCTGGTGTGTATGCCCCAGGTAAGAAGAGGAAAAAAATGGGGTTATTAACAAAAAAAACCCCAGAGAAACAGACAACAGAGCACCTGTGTAATGCCAGAAGTGTGTGTGAAGCCTGGAGACACACCTGAGATCTCAGGCCAGCACAGCTCAGAGGTGATGGCAGGGAAGTAAAGGAACTTGTGCAACAAGAAATTTTTCTTTCAGGTCAAAATCAGACTCTGGGCTGAAGGTAGTGATGGCAAACCCATTTCTTAGGGAAGGGACCTTCAGCTCCAGCCCTAACAGCCCCCCTGAAGAGAAAACACCCTCCAGGCCAGCCCTGGGTGATGTGCACAGTATTTGTCTACTTTAGGGATGAAGAGTTTGGCTTTCAAACACATTCCACCAGGCGAGGTCCCCAAATATTTCATTTTCAGGATGAAGTTTACCCAGCAAATTCAGGTGATTAACATCAAAATTAACAAGTTCACACTGCAAATTGCTTTCTGTAGATCTCATTACCTACTCCACTAAATAAAGGTCAGAAATGCTTTAGACATTTCAAGTGGTTGAGCTTTGTTCCAAATAAAAGGCTGGCTTGGGAGAGAACACAGGAAACAAAGCACTGAGAGGAAAATATTTCTTTTTTCCGTGGTATTTCAGTAAAATAAGGTGCCAGTCAATCACTTTCTCAGTATTATACATTCATGCAAATTCCACGCCCACACCAGGGTTTTTTTGAGCTGATGAGGAAGTTGCACAGCAGAGGCAGCTCAGCTCCCTCCACCCTGTGCTGCTGCCCCGACCAGACACTCAGCTTCTCCGAGCCCTTGCAAAGCTCCACTCCAGTGAAACTCCAAGTTTCCCCTCAAGGAGGGCTTTCCACCCAGAAACAGCCTCCCAAATCCCCGAGCCCTGAGGGTTACACAGCACCCATGCCACTGCCTGACACCCAAACCCAAGTGAGGCACAGCAAGGGCACTGGAATGCTCCCAGTGCAGGGCTGGCAGCTTTTTGGGAAAAGCAGCAGCACAAGGACCTGCCCCTCTCCCCAGCCCCACCTGCACCCACCTTCCTCCAGCTCCTGCATTAAACCATTAAAGCTCACCATTTAGCTTTCCAAATAAAAAGAAATAACCCCTTCACATATAACACAGGGATGGTGGGGAAGTGCTAAATGCTGACTGCTCAGAGCAGTTCATCCTGACCCTAAACTTCATGGGATTTACCACAGCACCAGCTGATTGCAGACTACCCAAAATGATAATAACTCCATTTGGATTAATATTCCGAGTAATGACATATGGAATTAGTTATGGAATTAGCTATTCCCAGGATGGACACACAGCAGACTGAAAACTCCACTAATTCACTGACACAGGCACACAAATCAGAACGCTCAGTGCTGCAGAGACAGGACAGATCACAGGGCTACTGGTAAAACAAACACCATAGAAACAACACTGGAGAAAAAGAAATAAAATTAAAACCTCAGCATTATCCAATTCAATGGTAATCTGCCGGGAAAGAAAGAAGGGGAAGAATTGAAAGCAAGGATTAGTAAGAGAAACGAAACATCAATTTCATGTAAGGATCTTATAAATCATTTAACACTTGAACGCTGCAGCCCGACGTTATTTTCGCAGTGGGCACGAGGAACATCTGCCACGGCTGGGAGAGGGAACAGACACTGCTGGGAATGCTGTGCCAGGCAGCTTGGGAGGCAGGATGTACCCTGCCTTTGTTCCTGTGCCAGGGACAAACCACGTGGGCTGGCTGACCCCGAGCCAAGGACTTCACCCTTGGGCACGGGAGTGTCACGAGCTGCGAGCAGCAGCAGGGCAGGGGCTGCACCTCCACCCCGGGAGGAAAAATGGAGCTCTCCACTGCGAGCCCTGTCAGCTGCTAGGCACCAGGAGAGACGTGCATGAATGACATGTTTCAGCACAGTGAAAATCTTGGGTCTAGCCTACACTGTCAGCGTGGAGCAGTTGGGTGCCTATTAAATACTCCACAGTATGCTCGCCGTCACTGAGCCGTCCTGAGCGCGCGCCAAGAGAGGAGTCTTCAGCAATATGGAAAAATTTCAGCCTTCCCACAGGCTTCTGTGCATCTGTGCTCTGCTCCCCACGGGTTTTGCTGGCTGCGGAGGAGCCCCAGCTGTGGCCCCTGGGTGACAGCAGCACAGGCTGTGTCCTCCTGTCCTGCCCTGGGGCCAGGGCCAGCACGGTGGGCTGATGTGGGCTGTCAGAATCTGCAGGGCAGCAGCCCCATCCTTATGGATCTGCACCGTGTGGGGCTGCAGCAGCACCAGGGATGCTGCCAGAAGCTCCCCAGAGCTCTGGGGCTGGGCAGGGCTGTGGAGGGACAGCTGAGAGCCCCGGCACGGGGACAGGACAGGCACTGGGAGAGGGTTAAATGGGCTCTCAGGAAGGAATCCTTCCCTGTGAGGGTGGGGAGGCCCTGGCACAGGCTGCCCACAGAGAGAAGCTGTGGCTGCCTCATCCCTGGGAGGGTTTAAGGGCAGCTTGGGCTGTGGAAGGTGTCCCTGCCCATGGCAGAGAGGGAGCTGGCTCATCTCTAAACCTTCCCATGGCTGTGTGCTCGTGAGGTCAACGAGCTGCTCACCTCAGTGTACAGAATTCACCTCTACCTAGGGACTCCAGGATTTACAAGGGGGTTTTTCACAGTACAAGAGGGGTTTTTCCTCCTTTTTTTTTTTTCTTGTTACGCTACAGGACGATTTTTAAAAACAAAAGGTGCTGCCTTTTAGGTGGTGACTAAATTCAGTTCTCTGAGTCACAAGGGAGAATAAATCCCACTGCACTGCTCACAGCCAGACAGTAAAAGCTGTTCTACTACTACTCACAGTCTATCTGTGAGCAATCAGCTGCTTCTTCCGACTCGGAAATCACTTCACAGGCAGGCATATCCTGACTCCTTATGTAACTGAGCTACTGCTGCAGAAATTAATGCTTCTGCCACACTTTCAAGATTTTTTAGCATCTTGTGGGGTTCTCCGTGGTCTGAATGGTGTAAGGGATGTTAACTGCAGCTTCTAGAAATACTGCTTCCTCCAAGTTAGCTGAATAAAGTCTAAGAAACTCCTAGAAATTTATTTCCATTTTGGGAAGTCTCTCAGTGGTAGGTTACACTTAAGGAAAACTCTCAAAGCTCTGATTTGGGTTTTCAGTGGTGTACAGTACACACAGTATGCATCACACACTGCTTTTATTACTTAAGGTGACCTTGGACAGTGGCTCCTGGGAGCATCTGCCAGAGGAGTGTAAAATGTGATCTCTGCTTACACTGAATCTGTTACACCCCCAGTGCTGAACATCAGGAAATACCAGCACCCATTAGAGGCTCAGCAATCCCACTCCTTTCCCAGGAGCAGACTGACTTCTGCAGGCCACAGCCAGCCCCTTCCTGCTGGGATGTCTCAGGGAAGGGACCCTTCAGCTGATGCCCCAGCACAGGATTCAACCACTGGAGCAGAGAAGGAAATTGTTCTCCAAGCTGACACCTGCAGCTGTGCCCTTCCCTACCCAGCCTGCTCCCTCCTCACCCCACAGGGATGTGCTGCTTGCCTGCAGCTGGCCAGGGAATTCCCTCAAGCCAGTGAATTCACTCCAAACCTCTGCTGCTGCACAAGGAGACAGTCCCCAGGCAGGAGCAGAGCTGGGGCTGGCACCTGGCAGGGTGGCAAGAGCCTTCCTGGCAGGGCAGGGAGCACAGCCCTGGCCATCCCTACCCCTGGGGCATTTTCCTGGGAGTCTCCTGCTCCCTGGCACTGCCTGTGCTCCCTGGGTGTGCTGGGAGCAGCCCACACGTGCACACCCATGTGTGCCAGGCTGCCACTGCTCCCTCCCCAGAGCCCTGCTCCTGCCTCCTGGTGACAATCCCAGCTGGCCAGGATGCTCCAGGTCCCTGCGCCTGTGGAGCATCTCCCTCTCTGGCAGCTGCTGCAAACAATTCCTGCTGTCAGGAAAATTCTCATCTCTGAAGCTGTTTTGTTTTTTTTTTTGCCCTTTTTGCTGTGAATTGAGCACGAGGCAACAGCTCCAAAGCCATCTGTGGGGGAGAACTGGACTGAGACATCAGCTGCTCCTGGGCACAGGGACAGAGACAGTCCTGCCACGTCCCAGCTTCTCCCAGTGCCCACTCCCAGCTGCTCCCCAGGACCCTCCCTGCAGGGTCTGCTCCTCTGTACCCACTGGCTGCCAGGGGAAGGACCTCAGCTGAGCAGAATTCCAGGAGAATCTCCAAACCCCTGAATGCAACCACTCCTAGGAACACAAAGAGATGGCTGCACACACACACTCCCCTGAGGGAAATAAAGAATAGGTCTGGACCTACAGGAATATGTTCCTCTCAAGCAGGCAAGAGTTGTATGTAGGAAAGGGAAAGAAGAAACATGGGTGGGTGTACAGAGAGTTTCCATCTATAAGTCACAACAAGATTACTCACTGGTACACAAATTCATATTAAATACAAAACACCCTCTTGTGGCCAGGTTACATGACCTGAAGAGTCACCTAAACCCAGGGAGAAGATAAAGAGGTTATGGCCTTCAGGAAGAGGTAACAAAACTGGTATTTTAGAGTGCCAGCAACTGCAGGGATTAGATTTAAATTTGCCAGTCTCAAGAAGAAAACAAGCTTAACTTCAAATATGATTTGAAAGGTATTAGTTGACTAAAAATGTTTTGTCCCTGCTCCAGCCTAGAAGTGCTTACACATACAAAACAGCTTGAAAAAGCAGGAGTTTAAATCTCCTTCACTGAATAAGGACAGTGTTTAACAGAATGATGGACTGTACCTTACCTTTTCTCCATAGCCTCTATCTTTGGTCATCATTTCCCTGAGCGTCTGTAATACCTTAATACACAGCTTCTCCTCATTCTCCTCCAGCAGCTGTTTTGTGTGCTTAATTAACCTGAAAGAAGCCATCAGTCAGGCAAATAGTCTAAAAATGGGTTAAGATCTATGTGCTTATCTGAACTGGTTTATGCTGCAAACAAGGTTTATCATCTTACACAACCAGTCTGCAGCTTTCTCTCCAGAGCAACACCTGACTGCTGCCAGGGGAAGCTGTGGATGAACCTGCAGCCCCTGGGCAGGAAAAGAGCCCAAAAATCCCTCTGGCTGCAGGCAGCAAGGAATCAGTGAGATCCAGGAGCTGATGGTCCTTCAGAACAACCAGTGAACAGTAAGAGATTTATTCATCTTGGTTAAAAAACAGACTGAGAGCCCTCCTGGAGGGTGCAACCCCAAATCCATCCCATCCAGCATTTGGGATTAACTCAGTGCTCAGCTTCCACAACCTCTGTATAGAGCCCATCCCTCCAAGAGGTGACAGGAGAAGCTGGATCTGCTCTGAACTGCCCTCTAAACGACTTGATATTCTTCCCCTTTCCCCTCCTCTAGCTGTGGTGATGCCCATGACAACAACAGACCCTGATGTATTCACCCAGCACCTCCCAACACTCCTGGGGTGAAGGCAGGTACCATTAACTGGATCAGCTCCAAATTTAACTGATTTATACAACTGCTCAGGACATTTGCATCCTGCAGCAAACAGACATTTTGAAGCATTAGCTGGGAGAACGTATCAAAGAGCTTTTCCCCATTCTCACAAGCAGTTTTTTTCCTCCTCCAAGGACAGATTGCCTTGGCCACATCACAAAATACTGATTTTTTTTTTTTTTGTAGGATTGCAGAGGATAATAAGTATTTATCAAGCTGGGCAAGAGGGCTCCATTCCACAATGGAAAATGGGGAAAAAGCAAAACAAGCCTAAAAACAAGTTCTGGGACAACTTACTTGCAAATGAAACCTCCACTTTCACATTTCCTCCTGGCATCTGTGTTCTCTGGGAAGAGCAGCTCGGGCCTGTGGAGCACATCCACCAGCACTGAGAGCTCTGCCTGGACCAGAGGGCGCAGGCGATCCTCCAGGGCTGACACAATGTCCTAGAAACAACCACAGCCGGCTTTAAACCAACATGAACACCACACATTTATAGCTGAATTCGTTTTACTAACAGTGGATGAGGGACACGACAATTAGGTCTGTCCTGCCTGAATAAAAGACCTCAGGGTTTGGTCAGGTGAGATTTCTGTTTTGCTGTGTGTGGCTCTGAGAGATTTTCAGCCTGCTAGCAGCTGCTGACTTTTTCCCAAGGCAAAATTTCTCAAGAAAGTTTCTTCTCCAAACAACCTTGGCAAACAACTCTCCTTTCTCAAACAATCCCTCTCCAGGTGGTGTTTTGCTGTTTCTCTGGTTTAACCCATGGGATCAGAGAGGTGTCATCCCTATTCACAACCACGGTCAGTCTGTATGGGAACACCTTACAAAAGCCAGTAAGAATTCGGCAATAAAAGCCTTTTTTCTACACTCTTTGCCTTCTGAAACATTCAGAGTCTTTCCTTCGTGCCCCACAGCCTTGCTGCGGCCCTGCAGGAGGAGGGGGAGCTGTGCAGTCACCTGTAACCTCTCGATGATGTTCCTGTAGTCGCGGGAGGCGGCCAGCACCGAGTCCCTGCGCGCGGCGTTCCGCGCCGTCATCCGCCAGTTCATGGCCGTCTTCTGCACGATGTTGTGGGACTTCAGGAACAGGTTGTTCACCTGACTGTCCAAATCCACAGGGATGGCAATGGCTCGGCTTTTGGCTGCAACAGGCAAAGCCAGTGGAAGGTGAGACCTTGGGCCCGCAAAGCAACACAAGAACAGGACAAAGGTCTAATCAATTCCTTCCCACTACAAACTCTCCTTCCCAGGCTGAGAGGAAACTGCCTCAAGTTGCACCAGGGAAGGTTTACATTAGATATTGGGAAACGTTTTTTCCACAAAAAGGGTTGCAAAGCATCAGAAAGGGCTGCCCAGGGAGGTGGTCAAAAAACATTTGTACGTGCACTAGAGTTCATGTTTTACTGGTGAGCACAGTGGAGGTGTTGGGCTGGCAGTTGGACTTGACAACCTTAAGAGATCTTTTCCAACCTTAACCATTCCATGACTCTTTGAGTGTATTTTAAACAGTTCTCAGTCCCTGTGCAGGGTCAGGCCTGGGCAGGATTATGTTTAGAGGCTTCCACACCTCAGAGCTGTTAGTGTTGTTTCAAGTGTGGGAGTAGGAATCTGGCCCTGAACACACACCCCCAACAACTCGTGCTGGCACACGTGGACACACAGCAGCAGAACTTGACCCCATATCCAGTACAAGCTACTCTTGTGGGCACAGGAAGTGGAGCAAATTTATGGGCAGAAGAGGCACTCCCAGCTGCACCAGGGGAGGCTCAGGTTGGACATCAGCAGGAATTTCTTCATGGAAAGGGTGGCCAGGCTTTGGAACTGCCCAGGGAGGTCTGGAGTGCCCAAGGAAGGGCTGGACGTGGCACTCAGTGCTCTGGGCTGGGGACAAGGTGGGGATTGGGCACAGCTTGGACTGGATGGGCTGGGAGGGCTTTCCCAACCTCCAGGATTCCATGAAAACTTCTCCCTGCTGCAGATGAACAGGACTGCAGGCAGTTTGGAGGTTAGACAGAGGAAGCACTTCAGGTGACAGCGACAACACCCATGAGTTATCCCCAGGTGGCACCTGCAGGACACAACCCACACCGCCCCTGGGGCAGGATGACACACCAGCAGCAAGCCCTGGATGGGCACAATCCAGCAGGGACTGTGCTCACCCCCAGTCCTTACCCACATCAGAGAGCACCCGGATGCAGCTCTCCACAGAGGCCTTCTGGCTGGGCATGAGCCAGGTGCAGTGGTACACCCTGAACACCCCCTGCAGCAGCTGCACGAACACGGGCTGCCGGGTCTGCAAGGCAAAGCACAGCACAGTCACACCCCTCCTCCTGCCCTGAGAGCAGGGCTGAGCTCACCCCAGCCCCAGGCCAGCTGCCACTGGCCACGCCAGCCCCTTCTAACTGGTCTGCAGCACTCGTTGGGCAAGTCCCCGTGGTGGCAGGGTATCTACCACGGGATCAGCAACTGCATGGGAAGGGTGGGAACCAACACTGCATGGGAAACATGAAACAGGAGCTTCTGCAGCAGAAAGCCCTGCTAATTGAGGCCTGACTAAGCAAAGGAAATGAGCAGTCACCTTCATCTGTTTTATCTGAGCTATCAGCAACCCCGGCACACAGATTCCTCTTTTAGTGTTGACCAGCAGCTGACTCAAGAGGCCACAGGTAAATGGGAGTTGGCTGTGTGACAGCACAGCTCCAGAGTTGGAAACTCATCATTCCAAGCATTGTTAGCTGGTCTCCAATTCCCTGAGAACCCAGCTGTGTGTTATTTGGAACACAGGCAGTGGTTAGTGGCAAACACTGCAGCTGCTACGGCTCAGCCAAGATCAAGGTGTGGTTTTCCCCCCTGGATTTCACACGGGGATCTTCCCCTACAGACAGGTGAGCTGCTCCAACACACCCAAGCCCATGAGCTCTGTTCCTTCCCCTTCACAGCTGCCCAACAACAGTGACCAAAACTCCACTTGGTTTTGTACAGTGATTACTTAGTACAACAACATATTTTACCTGTAGAGGAAAGAGCATTTTAAGTATTTCAATCTGAGGGGGAATACCCTGTGTCCACTAGCTATGGAATGCTTCTATCAGCTACAGGAGCTACACCACAGTGCAAACACCACAGGACTTAGGAACCAGGGGAAAAAAATACCTCATTTATTGTGGCCAACAGTAAAGCCTGTTTGCAAGAAAAAAGCGGAGTTAGAGTAAAAAGCCAAAATCTGTGAGCTAATGAAATCTATTAGATCCTTTAAGTCAAACACCATCACAAAATGTACAGGAGGAAAACCAAAATTTGAGCCCCAAAAATTGCTGGGAAGCAAATACCCATTATCCTTTCTGGAAATAAGCCAAACACCAAAAACCATGGCAAACAGCAGCATTCACCCAGAGCCCTGAAAATACCTGCATGTTTGGATTTAAACCACTCACATACTCCTTTCAGTTCATGTCCAAAGACTTTTTGGTCTTAAAAAGCCTTTAAGATGTCTCATTTGCTTAAAAAAGGTCAATAAATCAAATAGGAAATTTACTCCATGTCTCCAACTGCACTTGGGAAAGGAAAAAAGGAAACCTTGGGCAGCAACAACTCTGGAGGCAAACAGGCTGAACAATGTTTGTTCAAGAGAAGCTGTGGGCAGCTGTCCTTTGCCAAGAGATTTGTGTTCTCCTAATTTTACATGATTTGAACCACATGATGGATGGACAAGGTGTTCCCTGAAGCAGCAAGGCTGGGCCTGACTCAGGGCAGGAAGAATTTCAGGCAAACAAGCCCTGACACGAAGGAGCAGGAGGCAAGAGAAGGCTGGAAGGGATGAGAAGGTGCAGCAGGAAGGGCAGGGAGGGACTGAACCCAGAGCAGAGTGGCCACATCCCTCATCTACAGAGATCAGGCCACCTGCAGCACCTCAGGGGGAGAGGAAATCCCACCTGGAGCAGGGATGGACACCAGGCAGGAGGTCCAACAGGCTGTGCTCCTCAGCAGGGAGAATCCCTGGGCATAGACAGGAGTATTGACAGGCAGGAAAAAGGAGAGGAACTGCTTTTAACTTGGAAGTGTAGAGGAAAGATGAATCTAGGACAAGGCAGATCTATCAACTGAGATGGGAAAAGAGGTGAACCAAGTGACTTCATCTTGCTAGACAGAGGGGGAGATGGAGAAACTAAAGAAAAACTGCTGATAGAACATTAACAGATGGCTAAAATAGGATGGCAGGATGTGTATTCAAATGCTGCATCTCAGAGATGGCAGCTGAGAGCAGGGCAGCTCAGGGACATGGCACAGAGGGAAGGGGACAAGGCCACAGTCTCCATTTCTCACTGCTTTGATGAGCACAGAAGGTGATGGGCAACAGCAACTGAAGGCACCTGAGGAGCAAATCAGCTGCTGCACTGCTCAGCCTCAGGTGAGGTCAGAGACATGGCAGGGGTAGGACTGGATGAGCTCTGAGACCTGGAGGCTGCACTGCAAACACCTGCCTTGGGCACTGCCAGGTTGCATGGAGTTTCAACAACTGCCCCTCTCAACCTCCTGCCAGAGCTGCCAGCCCCCTGACCACTCCACCCACACCCTCCAGAGAGTTACTGATGAATAAAGAGCAGTGTTATCTCTGTGCAAATATAAATATTAAACCTCCCGACACTGCTGTACACGTCTCTGCCTTCTCCCCTTCACAAGTGCTCCAAGCTCCTCCTCACATTTCCCCAACTTCTGAACAAGGCAAAAATCTACTCAGGGAGACACGTGAGAGCTTCTGGATTTTTGTTCTGAATCCTTGTTTTTTAAAGGGAAAGTAGAATCTTTCTGTAAAATGTGCTGTCCTTGATCAATCACCCTGTGACTGATTAATTATCACATTAATTATCCCCCCCGTGACACCTATGGCAGGGGCTTGGATGAGATAGGCTTGAAGGTCCCTTCCAACACAAACCACTCTGGGATTCAATGACACACAACAACTCTCTACAAAAGACACTGGTGGCAGCACAGAATTGAATCCACTGATGAATTAACGTGACACTTGAGCTTTTCTAGAAGAACATCTGAACTGTGACCTACGTGTTTTTCCATTTCTACAGCAAAAAAAAGCCCAGTCTGGCCACCGAGACCAGCGAGGTGTTTGCTCCACCATTACACCACCACTGCTCCCGGGTTTCTTTTGCACTGCTGAAGGGCACCAGAGCGGAGAGAACACAACTGCCTTGGCAGTGCTCTCCCTGTGTGTGTCTGTGCATTTCCCCACCTGCAGGGTGGTGCTCTGGTCAGAGAAGGGGGAGCTGAAGAAGGTGGTGACGATGCTCATGACGATCTCGGTCACGTACTTCTCCAGGATGGAGTCCGCGTGCTTCCTGTCGCTGGTGTTGTTGCAGGCCTGCAGCACAAACCACAGCAGGGTCAGTGAGGAGCAGCTCACCGAGGCAGCTGAGGCTGGAATTCCTCCTCTCACACTCTGCTGGTCCCAGCCTTTCAGTGACACTGGTGGCACTGGGGCTGTGCACTCCCAGCACACGCCGGAGCACAGCCAGCGCCGCTCCCGGTTTGATGTGCTGGCACAGAGCACGGCTGGAGGCAGGGAAATAAAACCACAGTGCCTTGGAGGAGGAAAGCAGGAGCAGGATGGGGAGGGAGCACTGAGGTGTAATGCTTTCGTATGGGGAAATACTTGGAATCCCAGGCAAAAAGCCATATGGCCAAATAAACACCGAGCCTGGAAAACAATCTGTCCTGACCTGCCAAAAAACTCTGAGTGCTGCTCAGGAAGGAGCTCAGTGATCCTGGCCAGAATAAGCAAGCCAGGTGGCAAGACAGAAAAGGCACTGGACAAAGGGTGTGGAGCTTCACTGGGTTTGGGCTTGGTTTTTTTTCTTTTAAAAAGGAAAATATGAATGTGTTCCATGGAATATGACTAATGAAATCCACAGGCATAAGGAAAAGGAGGCACATATTTGCAGGAACAGAGTATTCAGGGTACGTATTGCCTTGATGCACTGGGATGTCTTATCCTCACTGCTCTGGATTCAAGAGGTTTTTGAGCTTTCTGAACTCAGTTCCTTGGTGCAGATACATTACCCGACAGATGTCAACCAGGAAGTTCTCAAACAGCTTCCACATGTGATTACTGGTGTAAATCTCCTTCATTTCTACTTCTGTGTCCACATAGCAGTGATTCAAGAAGTTGATGTATGCTATTTTGACCTAAAAGCAGAGAAAATAATTCATGAAGAATAAAAACCTGAATGGTGGCATGAATGAATATACTGTCACATTAAAGCTGCTACATAGATCACTTGGAATTCTACTTCTCCCTTTTACTTAAACACTGGTGAAATTTAATGCCATGAATAGCAAGACACCATCCAATAAAAAACCACCCGGATTACTGCAGACAAAACGTCAGCATAATAATAATTTTCAGTTCTGCAGAACCATCTGTTCAAGGTTAGCAGCACATCCAGAAACCTGCCTGCCTCAAGAACCCTATAAAATAACCAAGCACAGCATCACATTCCCACTCTCAGGATGAGGAGGAAGTATAAAAGGATTTAACTTGACTATCCAGCTTGGCTGGGGGTGCCAACAGCAGCAGCAGGAAGGATTTCAGCTTCCCAGCTCACTGCCCACCTGCACCAACCCCAAACCCAGCCAAAGCCAGCACATTTCAAACACAAAGAGCCCAGTTCTCCTGTAAGCCCTCACCTCAGGTATGCAGTCCTCGTGGGTCACCACCCTGACAATGTCATCCAGGGGGAGGAGGGAGTTGCATTTGATCTCTGTGTAGACGTTTTTGCCCTCTGTGCACACAGCCAGCAGCTCCACCAGGTGGATGTGGTACATCAGGGGGCTGTTCTCGTCCATCCGGTCCCTCTCCGACCTCATCATCTGCACCAGGGTCTGGAAGGAGGCTCTGTCGTTGTAGAACACCAGCACATCCTCCCCTGCATTCACCAGCTGCAGGGCAAGGAGAACATCCCATGAGCAGAGCAAAGCCTGGGATCCCCCCCACGGCATCCCCCTCACTGGGGGCTGTCCCACTGCACGTCCCCACTGCTGCTCCTCAGGGACACAGGGCCCCAGGAGGACATCTCCCATTCAACTGGCCACTTCTGAACTGCTGAAGAAGTTCACAGCCACTCCAGCTGCCTGCTTAGCCAGAGGCTGTGCCAAGAAGTTTGTGACTTTCCATCGTGGCGTTCCACTTCACATCTGTCACCCCAGGTGACTTTCTACCACTGCTGTGGCCAGCCCTGTGCTGGTGGAGGGCTGCCCAGGGCACAGGGGATGGGAGGACTGCAGGGCTCACTCCTTCTGCCCTTCCAACAAACATCTGCCACCTTCCAAGGCCAGGGAGCGACACATTAAGTCACACCCTGAAAATTTCCATCAGCTTCACATCTGACACCTGGCTGGCCACGATTTCAGAGCAGCTCAGAGCTCCTGGAACTGCAGGAAGGGAAGGAGATGTAGCAAACCGAGCCCTGGTCCATGACTTCCCAGTGTTTGGGAAAAACAGCAGGATAAAAAGCAGAAGAAAACCCCCAGGGAAGCTGCTGAGCTCAGGGCAGCCCCTTGCTGAGCACCTCACACATGACTATGTGTTGAAAAGCTCATTTTTGAGCTGTTTTTGAGCTGAAATATGAAAGATTTTTCAACCCATCTATCAGGATTGATGCTCAAGAGCCAGATAAAACAAATCTGATCCTGGGGCTCCCCCTGCTGAGGAGGCCAAAACATCCCATCAGAAGTGCAGATCTGCCAAACAGATCCCATCCAATATCCCACTTAAAGGCATTCATTCACCCTTCTCTTACCTCTCCCTTTTGTCCTGACTCCCCAATTTCCAGTCACTCACACACTTAAAGCAAATCCTCATCTTCTTCCCCTTCAGCACTTAAACAGATGAATAAGAACATCTGGCTCAGACTGTTTGCAATGACTTGTAGGGACAGGACAAAGGGGGATGGCTTCAGACTGAGTAGGTTTAGATGGCAGGAATAAGATGGGTGGGGAGGCCCTGGCACAGGGTGCCCAGAGAAGCTGTGGCTGCCCCATCCCTGGAAGTGCCCAAGGTCAGGTTGGATGGGGCTTGGAGCAACCTGGGATAGTGGAAGGTGATTCTATGGTGCTTCAATGATTTCATAAAAAATTCCCACCAAAATGCTATCACGGTGAAAGTCTCCTTCTGCTTTAATGATCCTCATATTAAACTATTTCTCTTCAAGCCACTTTTACTAGACAAAGGCACCCTTGTTTTCATAACCCCACCTACACGCTGCTGTGACCAGGCCTGGGAAGTAACTCCTGCCTCGTTACACCTGTGAGTCAAGAGCTCAGAGAGCTTTTGGTCACAGAAAAGCCTGAGCTTCCTGGGAGCTGCAATGCTCTTTTTGCACGGTGAGAGCTGTCAGCTTCTTGGCACTCCCCGAAGCGAGAGGATCAATTTGTCATGTTCACCAACTGCTATGTGCAAACTTCTGTTCAGACCCTGCAAATCTCTGCAGCTCTCACCTCAGCCATTACCATATCTTGGCATTTCTTAATGAATTTCCCCTCTGCCTTGACGATGGTCTGCAGGAACTTGATGTACTGAACGTTCCTGCCGTGCGTCTCGATGCAGTGGACGAAGTGCTGGACCACGCGCTCGTTGATCTCGCTGCAGAGCTGGAAGTTGTTCATGAAGATGTGCTGCATTGTCACTGCTTCCAGGATCTGATAGGGAGGGGATGAAAGGGAACAAAAAAAAAAATCAGAAAATGAACAACCCACCACATCCCCACTGAAGTTAGGGTAAAGCAAACACTCCTGCAGGCACGGGGCTGAAGGGAACTTTGCTGAGCACCTCAGCTTTCAACACCACTGCTCCTATCTCAGCCTATTTTTCACTCCACTTCAGCCTCTTGAACCTTCTACACTGAAACTGAGCTAAACAAACATCTTGCCAACTTCTGAGGTTTTAGAATGAAAACAAAATGTGACCTCTTCAACCAATCTTGCAACAGAGGTATCACCGAGGACAATCCAGTCCCTTTCTCTCACCAGAACAAAAAAATAAATCATGGCCTGAGGTTATTCTTACCCCTGGGTTAAGGAACAGGTTTATGTGCTTGTGCAGCAAGGCCTGGTTCTGTTGGTTCCCAGCACAGAAGTTCTGCAGGAACTCATGTGCGAGCTTCATTATCTCCTGCATCCTGGTGTCTTCAGCCTGGCGTTGCATGACAAAGAAGAGGGGGTTAAAAGGAATGCAAAGGTTCACCTTGAGGTGAGCACAAGATGAGCCACGGCTCCAGCAAGGGAACTGTCACGTCCCTCACACCCCGAAGGAAAACAAACCTCCACCCAGTTCACAGACGTTTGGGATGAGCTGGGCCAGCTCCACTCTTCCAAAGAGCGTCAAAAAATAAAGCCCATAATAGGAATTACAGTAGCTCATTCTCTAAAAGTGCCTATTCCACAGCTGGGCCTGCCAGCAACGTGCTTTAGTCACTTCTATTCTTCTGAACATCCCAGCCCCTGGGCCAAACCACACATCATCACCTCGGGGCTGCCCAGGAAAGCTGCCACGTTCCACTGCAGCGCGTTCCCGCCGCCACGGACAGCGGAGCTCGTGGCAAAGCAGGGGATGGAAAGTTGCTGTTGCACCAGCTCAGCCCAATTTATTCTTTACTGGAACCTCCACGCTCCTCACGGCCTTCCAAGCACTGCTGGGGAACCTGTGCCCTTCCTCTGACGTCGGCGTGGGTTCCCAACCCGCCGAGGGCAGAAGCCGCTCTTCGGAAAATTACTGCCTGTTTTTATTTTTAAGGAATTTCGCTTATTTCCAAGGGTGAAAGCCCTTCCACATTGCCTGTCTGAGGCACATTCACACGTAGGGGACAGGAATTTGATGAGAAGGTGTTGAAGGGTGTTTTTGCTGCCGATTTTTTTGCAAAATATGACGCAAGAAACCAGGAGAATTAACATTAATCAAAGCTGCTGTGTAGAATTACTGGTTCTGAGAAACCTGATGAGTCTGGAACAGAGGACAGCAGAGTGACCAGGGAAATGTGAAGAGGTGCCTCACCTCTGTACTGATAAATACCTGTCAGCTGTGATTAATGAGCAGCCAACCTGATGACCCTGGGGTGTGCAGGGTCAGCACAGCCTGGTGCTCTGCAGGCTCACAGGCACAACCCAGCCCCAGTGGGCTCCAACCTGCCAAGCTGGCAAGTGTTAGCACTGAAATGGCTGATTAGGAGCAGCAGGCCTCACCTGCAGAGCCATTTATTCACCTCTCAAGGGGAGTTTAGGACTCCTCAGTTGGGGAAGGGTCTGTATCTACTGCTCATAAAACCCCTGGGGAACCAGGCACCCTCTCTTCCCTCCTTGTTCCCAGGATGGTGTTCACACAGCTGCCTCACAACGAGGGCTTTGCTTCCACCAACACAGCTGAACCTCAAGGCAGCACCTGCCTCACATGGAAAGCTCAGAGTTGAGCCTTAATTCTGAAGTATGATGCTTGAATATTTCTTCAGGCAACAGTACACAGCTGTACATCCAAAGGCTTCAAAAAAACAGTTTGTCTGAGCTCGTTCTGTCTGAGCATGGGTATTTTACAGACTGTGAGGCTACATAAACCAGCCTCTGTGCATCCAATCTACAGGGAGGAGGTTCAGGAAGGTCCAGAGGAGGTATGAAAAGCCTGACAAGGTGACACAAAGCCCCACCTTCTCGTAAGGGATCTGCAGCAGCTCCAGCACCACGGCGTGGGCTCCCATGTTCCTCAGGAGTCGCTGCTGCTGCTTCCTGCTCTTCCTCACCGAGGCCCCTTCCTGCACGCAGAGCTTGCTGAGCCGCAGCAGGATCTGCAGGAGACACTGGCCTTAGAGCCCCAACTCTGGCTTTTCTTCCAGAGAACGCCAGGTCCCAGAGAGCAGCACCAGGGACCAACTGATCTGCAGGGAGCAGGGCGGCTCCAGGCAGCCCCTCGTGGCCCAGGCTCCATCCACGGCATCTGACTAGGGCTGCTGGACTTTTGATGATCCTTGTGGGTCCCTTCCACCTCAGGACACTCTACAATTCTGAGATTCTATGCTCCTGCAGAACTCAGCCATGTCGAGTGAACCCAACATCAAAGCTCCACAGCAGAGCCACAGACACACCACCTTCAGCTCACACCACACCAGCACCACAGCACGTTCTCCATCTGGTACTTTCTACATTAAATTTCAACAGCACGGTGGCTTTGAGTGCAAGGTACTCAGGACAGGGCAAATTAAATGGCTTCTCCCCTTTGCTTACTGCCTTTGTAGTCCTTGACAATAAAAACATTGTGTTACCATTGAGACAGCAGCAAACGTCACGTTTCTCACTAATCCATTCTTAAGGAAAGAATACACACGTCGTGCTTATTCTATCCTGGCTTCTCATTCAAGTTGGGATTTGTTATTACTCAGCAAATAGTTTCCACAATGGCAGAGTGACTCAGACTTTCCTGGGTGCCTCCCTCTGACTGCAGCTCTCCAGAGCTCTGTTACTCATTTACACTTCCAGTGAACTATCAAGAAGCAAAGTTTTACCTCTTTTACTACCCGGTAGTTGTAGCTGCTAGTACTTTCAGGCTTTTGAGACTTGCTGTGACCTTCCTGAGGATAAAATCAGACAATTTATTAGTAGCTTATACTACTGTCTACATGAAGGCTAAAATTACCGTTCTAGGATAGCGCCCGCTCTCCTCCTGGGAAGGATTGTCATCCTCCAGCTCTCTGACAGCCTCAGAAAAGCACATACAATTATCCTGTCAAGTCACATTGACCTCTGGGACACAAAATAAGGTGAGGGTGGGATGATTTCAGAGGCAGCAGCCTCCTGTCCTTTGCCTGTCACGTTCTGTCTCTAATCAAGTCTCCCCTCAAAGAAAACCCCTTCCTTTCTCTCCCTCTCTATTGCTATTAAGCTGTCGCTGCACAAATACCAAGAGATTCCTCACAGCAATGTGTACAAGAAAAGCAACAAGTGGATTACTTGTATTTACTTCCAGCAATAAATGTTCCTAAACCAGGGACTGCTCCTTGCATCCCCTCATCCAGTCTCTCCTATTTGATTGCAAATTATACAGAGGCAAAAGATGCTCAAAGAGCTCTAAGCCAGATGTGCACGTTGGGAAAATCCTGTGTTATCAGGTAGAGATAAATTCTCTGCTGTCATTTAATCAAGTGCCATGACTCAAAATGCACCACCCTGAGCAGTTCACAGCTCTGCCCTGACCTCCCTTGAGGTACTTTTGACTGCACAAATCCCCTGCCATCAGTCAGTGCTGAAAGGACACAGCTGGGGAGCCAGAGCAAACCCAAACCTGCCCTGTTAGACCCTAAAGGTGACACCTCAGGCTGCTACTGGGCATCACCTGGCTCAAGGTCTCCTCTCATTCCTGAAAGCAGTAGAGAGAACCTCACCTAGGCAGTGTGCTGGGAAGATGGGCTTTGTCACAGCTCTGAAAGCAGCTCCACCCTCCAAATACCCACCCAAATTCACACAAACACAACCTAATTACCTCTTTCTTCTTGTGCTCGTTTTCACCTGGCACACTGTCCATGGCCTCATCAGGACCTTGGCCTTTGTACACCCAGAGCTCAGATTTCTCCACTATTGACCTCAACTGGTCCAGATCTTGTTTGATCTGCTTGTAGTTGTCAACATCTTGGCTGGTAACGAGCAGTTGAACCTTAGAGGGAGGCAAAGCCATTAGTTGCACAAAAAGGGCTGGGCTCAGCTGCCATAAGCACATTCAGATGAGGAGTAACTCTCTCCAAACACACAGGTACCTGCTTGAAAGCCTGAAGGACTTCTTGTCTCTGGCTGAAGTGCCTGAAGAGCAGCTGCAGTGCACCAGACACCAGGGGAGGGTAATCGTGCATGGTTAAATGCAGCAGCACCCGGAGGAAAGTCCTGCCCCCGTGATCATCCAGGTCCAGAGGGGTGTTCTCCTCACTGGAAACACAGCAGGAGTTAAGCAGCACATTAGACTGAGGGTCCCAGCAGCTTCTAAGTCCTCTTAGCAGTGGCAGAAAACCACTTAGTTTTGGGTTTTTTTCTTACTTTTAAGTAAGGAGGGAAATAGTACTGAGATTTTATTGCAGCACTGAGCTGAGATGCATTAATCCTGCACCTTGGCTTCCACCCACAGCATGGAGCCCTTCCCTGATGACCCTTCTGGGTGAAGAACCCCTGTTCCTTATCTCTGGGTTTTGATCCAAATGGACCCTACCCTGAGCTGCATCAAAGCCATTTTGGGAAAATGAAGCCTGGGTAGCTGTGGCAGCCGTTTTCCCAGCCTGGGGACTCCCCCAAGATCAGCACCTGTGAAGAGATACTTTCCTTCCACCAAAGATCCCCTCGGCTTGTTCTTCGATGTGTTCAAAGTCCAGGGTTCCTGAAAAAATAAACAAGACAAATACATGAGGTCAGAGTGGCAACAAAGATGTTTTTCCGACTTAAAAACATTTCAAATGGCAAGTGGGGACCTGAAACAATCATCCCATGAGCCCCTTGAAGATTCCAGAATCCTCCTTAAGCCACACAGCCTCATTCCTCACCAAACAACCCACCTGGTACATTAGATGGCATTTCTTGACTACTGCTTCCAGTGGGGGATTCAGACATCTGGGCATTGCTTTCATCAAACTCATGTTTAAATATACAAAGCAGGCAGGAGATCCTGTAGTCCAAGCGCACGTTCAGAATAAACTGATGGTACAGAAGTAGGAAAAATGTTGAAATAATTTGTGTGTTTCCATCACATCTACAACTCACACAATGTGCAACGTGAATGGAGCAGAGATGTGGATTTAATCTGGAGAAGTTACCCAGGGTGGGCAGGGCTGGCACAGGTGCCCAGAGCAGCTGTGGCTGCCCCTGGATCCCTGGCAGTGCCCAAGGCCAGGCTGGACACTGGGGCTGGAGCACCTGGGGCAGTGGGAGGTGTCTCTGCCATGGCAGAGAGTGGAATTAGATGAGCTTCAAGGTCCTTTTGAACCCAAACCATTCTGGGATTCCATCTTTCTAAGATCTGCAAATGTTGCCTTACAAATCCCCAGAACCCAGTAATATTTTCCAGGGATTTCAAGGAGCATGATACACACACATAATAAACACTGATGAGTAAAAGCCTTTGGCAGAGTTTTGGTGCCTCATTCCTGTGTGATGCTGGCATCCTCAGCCTGGCCCCCAGGAAAGGAAAGCAGCATTCCCATCTCCATCCTGGACACGTGCTGCTGCACTCCCGGGGTGCTGGGACACAGGAGCAGGACACGAGCTGCCAGGAGCCAGGCTGTGCCATCAAAGTCACCACTTCAGCTGGGCTGGACCAGCTGGTGCCAGAGAAACCTCCAGCCTAGCAGAGACCACCTTCCCCATGGTCTTCCTCTCGAGGAAGGAGTACACAGCCAAGAACACTCAGAGCTCTTGCAGCTTTCGGGGAAAATGCTTAATGCCATTCAAATGGCCCCTGGTGACAGGGAGTAGTGGCACACTGCAATATCCCCCTGCACATGCCAGGCCACGAGAGCAGCTCTGGCCTGAGCTAAACTTAGCAATGTGCAGGGAAGGAATGGAGTGTGCTGCACCTGCTGCTGAGGGAAGGGTGCAGCCTCCCACGGGGCACGGGGAAGGAACACCACGGCTCTCCTGCTGCTCTCCTGCCTTCGCCCACCAGGCTCTGGCAGCATTCTGACCCCCAGGACCTCGCTGATGAAGTTACTGAGCACAGAGAGGACTCCTACACTCACAGAGGGAAGATGCATTTCAGTGCAGTAATTCTGAGTCCATAACGAGGAAAGAAGTGTGTGGCCCAAAGACTTTGGGGTGAGCAAGTGAGAAAATCAGAGATAGAGAGGCTGGTTCTGCATGCTGCAAACACATGGCAGGCTGATGGCTCTGCCAAGAGCAGCCTCGAGATCTCCCCATTCCTCAGGGGATTCAGATGGCCCTGCACACTCAGAGAAACTGGGAAGACAACAGGGTGGAAAATGATAGCTCTGCCTCAAGTCAGATATTTAAAAATCACTGCTAAAACCACAAACGCCAACAGCAAACTCTTCTCTAATAAATTCTTCCAGTAATGGCACAAGAGTGCCGTAAACAAGCTGAGAGCCCTGTGCCTGACAAGGTCACCCTTGCCATACCTTCCCAGATTAACAGTCAGAAACTCATCAAGAGGCAGCAGGACACAATTAATGCTGGAGGACAGCACGAGAAGCTGCATCAGTGTGTGGTGGTACCTGGAGTATCTCGATGATCTTGAGCTTGGTGTCCATGACCAGGATGTCCTCCTTCTCTGGCTCACTCTGCTTGACATTCCCCTCGGGGGCAGCTGCCAGGGGAGTCATGGGCAGGAACCCCCCACCCCTGAGCACCACCTGGGTCATCAGCTCCCCCACGCCGTGGATGGACCTCATCACATTGCTCCCTTCAGAGAGGAAACAGCAGGGTTAGCGTGGGGCAGTGCAACTGCACTAACGGGGCAAGCTCTGGCCACATCCTACAAAGAGAAATTGTCTCAGCATCACACATCCACATCCTGGGCACAGGGGGAGCCAACAGCAGCACTGCAGTGCTTGGAGAAGCCCCCTGCCCTCTGCCACCACAGGCACAGATCACTGCCCACAGAGGGAGGGCACTGTCCCACTCTGCTCTGCACTGGAGCAGCCTCACCTCCAGCCCTGGAGGCAGTTCTGGGGGGACAAAATGTAGGATCTGAAGATGTTAGAGAGCACCCAAAGGAGGCTACAAAGATGGTGAAGAGACTAGAGGAGAAGGGATATGAGGAGCAGCTGAGATCACCTGGTGTGTGCAGAGCTCAGAGCTCACTGGGGCTGCAGCTCCTCCCGAGGGGCAGCTCCCATCTCTGCTCTGGGACAGGAGCCAGGGAGTGGCTGGAGCTGGGCCAGGGGGGTTTAGGTTGGATTTTAGGGAAAGGTTCTTCCTCCAGAGGGTGCTGGGCACAGCCCCAAGGCTGCCAGAGCTCCAGGAGTGTTTGGACACCACTCCAGGGATGCCCAGGGTGGGATTTGGGGTGTCTGTGCAGAGCCAGGAGCTGCACTGGATGATCCTGTGGGTCCCTTCCAGCTCAGGATGTTGTGTGACTTCATCATTCCACCCCACAGTGGCATTCTGAGATGAACTAGAGCCACCCAAGAACTTTCTGTCCTCCATTTGCCAGCCTTACCTTTACTTTCCTCGCCTTTTGCCATCTTGGTTATAGGGAAGATGGTAGTGATGTGCACACAGTCTAATATAGCAAGGAGGATTTTGGTTAGTCTGAGGAGGTCACAGAAGTTGTAGAAACCAAAATATATCAGATTTCTGGCTAAGTTAACAACCTACCAAAATAACAATAAAAAGCCTGATTAATACTAAACATTTTGCTATCACAGTCAAGTTGTCTTAACACAGTGATAAGATCAAGAACCTGGCTGAGGGTCACATTTTATCATAATATCTGGGAATTCTGCAAGACTCTCTAGGTCTATATCACATCAGAAAGTTTTCCACGTGCAGTTAGTGTCTGTATCTGCAACTGATATTCTGTAGCTACAGAATCAGACTGTACTTGTCTCATTATGGAACAGGGCAAGACTAGAGGGAAGGAACAGATAATTTCTATCATTGTCTTACAAAAAAAAAAGATATCACACCCATAAAGCTGAGCTTTGCAACTTCCAAGTTAGGAACTTTCCCCACAAGTCCACCCCATAAAGATCCACATAAAAATATCACATTCAGGGCCAATATTTTATCTAGCCCCACTAGCAGAAGTATATTACATCAGCTGTATTTTTCACAGAATATCACAGCTTTTCTTAAATTAATGGTTAGCTGGTGCATGGATTTGCTGCATTTTATTTGCATAGGCTGTTTTAACAGGTCAGTAAGTCCCAGGACACTTTTTCTCTTGGTGAACATCACTACAAGCTCTGGAGACTCTCTCTGTGTGCAGACAGTGTTTGATTTTTGAGACATTTATTCCAGTAAAGCTTTGCAATAACACTGAGAGCACAGAGAGTAAACAGGGCTGCTGCAAACCTCAGACAGAAACTCACATTCATAATTTTATTTCAAGAACCATCACTGCAAACTCACAAACTTGCATGAGGAGAAAGGAACCAACAGAGGCTCAGCACTCACTAATTACACTCACTAATTATTTTGCCAAACTACCTGGTGCTGAAAAAATAACCAACATTCCACAAAAAAAAAAAAAATGAATAGGATAAAATCAGAACTGGATAACTACCTCAAAAGTGAGTTTATTTTTCTCTTTATCAGAGAAAGGGAACCTCTGACACACCACATCTCTTAAATATTCCTCTACAAATTCCATTGTTTGTGCAAATCTCTCCTTAATTTCATCTTTGGAAGTTCCACTGCTATCATAGCTGAAGAGGGGGAAAAAAAAGAACAAAACAAAAAAAGAAAACAAAACTTAGCATGCAAATACACAGGGCTCTTTTCCCCCCAGCAGAATTTTTCATTGGTTTGTCAAAATCCAAGAAAAGCTAAAGCCTGGTAAATAATTTATCCCAACGAGGGAGTCAGGACACTGACACCAGAATTTCCTGGCTTTTCTTGGTTTATCCCATATACTCATTGGGTACTATTTTAAAATGTCTGAGGAAAACAAACAAAAAAAAAGACAATTTTTGTCCCAAAAACCAGAAAAAGCAACGCTCATTATTTGAGTGGAAACAATGACAAGTGATGTGCAGCACTAAGGACAACGGGTGGCCAAGAGGGGCTGATGGGGATGGTATTTTTCCTCCAAATAAAACTAATATATATGCAAAGCAGATATTAATTTTTAATATAAATTCTAGAGGTTTTTTTCTCAGTATGTGCAGTGACTTTGAGAAGGACAATCCCACCACCTCCCACAAAATACTCTCGTTTCCTGTTTGATCACTTATCACTGGTGAGCTTCTGGCAGGGCTAAAACCATTTGGGTTTATATTTTGGCCTTTAAATTTGATTTATTATCTACTGCATCTCTCTCAGCAGAGAAAACCAGGCTGGCAAGGAGGGAAATAACAGAAACCACTGAACACCAGTATTAACATTGACAAGACTTAAATTCCTAACACATAACATTAATTCCAGGTGCTCATTTTCTCCAACCAAAAAACCTGAGCTCTGAACAGTTGAGTACTATAAATTTGGAATTATTAATTATAGAGTTAATGCAAGTGATCAAGAAACCCTGTGCCTGCTCCAGCTGTGGTTTTGTGTAGGTTTTTGAGCACTGTGCCAGAGGATTTTCCACTGGAAGTTCAGGAAGGGGAAATGTTTTGTTTGAGCATCTTCTCCCTCGTTTCTGCTGCTGGTGGTGAGCTCCCATAGGGACAATCTGCCCTGAAGGAACCATTCTCAGAGGAAATGGCCTCAAACTGGGGAGGTTTTGAGAGGTTTTAGTGATAATGTCTGCACTGGGACAGTGGTTGAGCCCTGGAACAAGGGCCCAGGGCAGTGGTGGAAGCACCAGCAGGGATGGTCTCGAAGTGTGGCTGTGGCACTTGGGGACAGACATGGCTCAGTGGTGAACATTGAGCCTGAAGGGCTTCCCCAAGTTTAACAATGCTGTGGTTCTCCTCCAAGCAAATGAGGCAGGAGGAGAGAGGAACCCCCTTCCCCTGCCCACGCTGTGACCACCAAGCTCACCCCACACATTAAATAAGGGAGCTTATTTCCTTCCCAGCAACACGTTAGGGGGTGCTTGATTTATTTACAAACAGCAACTGGATAAACGATGCACGACTTTAGGACTGATGGTGCCTTAAAACCCCAGCGCTGCTGCACATGGGTGAAACCTTACAAAACAAAGACCTTGTAAAATAAAGGCTCAGGGCTGCTACTACAGCTAAGGAGAGCTGAGAGCTGGCCTGGAGGGGATCCCTGAGCATCAGCTGCACATCAGCCTGTCCTGGGGGAACCAAGAGAAGGGACTGGCACCCGTGTGAAGCATTTTGTACCCAGGAGACAAGAATGCAAACTCCCTTCTGAGAGGAAAAATGTTTGGGGAGCACGAACTCCAGCAGCTACTGAGCACCAAAGTGGGCAGCAACGAATTACTGATCAATTAGAATGAAAGGGCTGAGGAGGGGGAGAGGAAAGGGACGGGCAGAAAAAGGGACGGGCAGAAAAAGGGACGGGCAGAAAAAGGGACGGGCAGAAAAAGGGACGGGCAGAAAAAGGGACGGGCAGAAAAAGGGACGGGCAGAAAAAGGGACGGGCAGAAAAAGGGACGGGCAGAAAAAGGGACGGGCAGAAAAAGGGACGGGCAGAAAAAGGGACGGGCAGAAAAAGGGACGGGCAGAAAAAGGGACGGGCAGAAAAAGGGACGGGCAGAAAAAGGGACGGGCAGAAAAAGGGACGGGCAGAAAAAGGGACGGGCAGAAAAAGGGACGGGCAGAAAAAGGGACGGGCAGAAAAGGACAGAGAGAAAAGGACAGAGAGAAAAGGACAGAGAGAAAAGGACAGAGAGAAAAGGACAGAGAGAAAAGGACAGAGAGAAAAGGACAGAGAGAAAAGGACAGAGAGAAAAGGACAGAGAGAAAAGGACAGAGAGAAAAGGGACAGGGAGAAAAGGGATGGGGAGAAGAGGCTGGAGAGATGAAGACAGAGTGGCTCTTGCAGCACCAAGAACAGCTGCCCTGCCCATCCCTGTCCCTCCCAGCAGCAGCGGCCGCCCCCAGCAGGGCACTCACTCGTCGATGGCGATCTCGGAGGGGATCTCGGACCAGAGGCGGGCGTATTTGACGGGGGTCACCTGCTCCTGGGGGTCCCTGTCCACGTGCATGTGCAGCATCAGGCGGCAGAAGGAGGCACGCAGGTCGTAGGGCAGGTTCTCGTCGGCCATGCAGCGCAGGATCAGGTCCACGTCCAGCTGCCCCGAGATCTCGTTGATGGCCAGGTACTGCCGGTCAAGGCACATGCGGGCAAAGAGGTTCAGCTGGTACCTTCAGGAGGGGAAAGGAGAAACAAAAGAAGGAAATGATGAGCTTCAATTTATAGAGACTCGAAGTTTATGACTTATTTTTCTGTGCAAAGTATAGATAAATATATATGCAATGTACTTGATACATTAGATACCAAGCCTATACAAATACATACAAATATACAAATACACAAATATATGTATATAAAGTATATGTAAAATATATGTATACATAAAATATATGTTTATAAAGCATATACATATATACAAATAATGTATATAAAGTATACTTTATATACATTAAAAATATATATAAATAAAGCATATATATAAAGCAAAGAGGTTCAGCTGGTGCCTTCAGGAAGGGGAAAGGAAAAACAAAAGAAGGAAATTATGTGCTTCAATTTATAGAGACTCGAAGTTTATGACTTAATTTTCTGTGCAAAGTATAGATAAATATATATATAATGTACTTTATACACTAGATACACCAAGCGTATACAAACACATATAAAGTATACTATATACACATTAAAAATACATATAAAGCATATATATATAAAGCAAAGAGGTTCATCTGGTGTCTTTGGGGGAAAAAGGAAAAACAAAAGAAAATTATTTGCTTTAATTTATAGGGACTCGAAGTTTATGACTTAATTTTCTGTGCAAAGTATAGATAAATATATATAATGTACTTTATACGTCAGATACCAAGCGTATACAAACATATAAAGTATACTTTATGTACATAAAATACACATATAAATAAAGCAAAGAGGTTCAGCTGGTGTCTTTGGGGGATAAAGGAAAAAAAAGAAAAATATATGCTTTATATAGGCTTGAAGTTTGTGATTTGATTTCTTGTGTAAAGTATATATAAATATATATACAATACTTGATACATTAGATACAATGCATATATAAATATATATAAAGTATACCTTATATATATAAATATATAAAAGTATATATTTATAAAGTATATGTATAAAGTGTATAGACAAAGCCTAAATATGAGGCATATATATAAGTAAATATAAATATATATAAAGCATATATATAAAGCCTATATAAAAAGTATACTCTGAAGCATACTGATATACCCATATATTAACAGAAATAATATTATATTGCCTAGTAATACAGCTCCATCCTTAGTGTGGAAAGAATAAAGCACGCAGCAAGCACTAGCAAACAGTGGAACAAAGTTAAAAAACATAGAATAAATAACACAGAATCACTCCTTAAATATCATAAAGTCACTGAATGGTTTGGGTTGGAGGCGCTTTAGAGATGACCCCATTTCACCCCTGCCATGGGACACCTCCCACTGCCCCAGGTGCTCCAAGCCCAATGTCCAAGGGGACATTGGGGCACTGCCAGGGATCCAGGGGCACCCCAGCTGCTCTGGGCACCCTGTGCCAGCCCTGCCCACCCTCACAGGGAATAATAAATAATCGTTTTTATGATGGTTTTTATTCCAGCAGAATGAAAACAACACTTAAAACAAATCAGCCTAAATAAGGCCAAAGGCTTCTTACAGATGCTGAAGTGACAATTTTCCCCGAGGCAACAACAGAGTCATCAAAAATCAGGTACCTGATGAAACAACTGAGCTCTGCTGCCTTCAGTGAGAGAATTGGTAGAGAAAAACTGCACTTCAGGGCTAAGCTTCTCAGCCCATGAACTGACCACTGGCACCTCACTGACACCCAGCCAGCAGACTGACAATTCACCTTCAGCCATAAAGCACAGCACTCAGCACTGCTCACAGCCTGCTGCTCACCCCTGTCAAGTGTGAGCCTGCCTAAGGGAAAGGAGAGTTAACTGGAAGCAGATTCCTTTCACTTTTAGTACTCCTCATGGAATTTAACCAAACCATATCCTCAGCCCTTCTTTTAAGCATGTTTATGAGGTATAACAGACTAAAAAATAGCTAACACTACCATTGTTATACCAATATATATACACACCAAAATTCATCAATTCTATTTAGGACCACTCAAAATACCTACTTTGAAAGCAACTATGCTCTAAAAATCTTTGATCTAAAAGGTCTCCTTTAGAGCTCCAACAAACTCAAATAAAACCAGGTATTAGGGATTCTCCTGCACTGATCACTTCAATGGAAGAGACTATTCAAAATGAAATGGTTATTAAAACACATAATCTACTTGTGCTTCCTGCACTGCCACAACTGAGTCTGTCAGATGACTCCCAGGGGTTTGTAACCCAGACACAGGAATTTGGTCTGGGCTGAAACCTGACCTTACACTGTGCCAAGAACTCGGTGTCTTGTCGAGTCATCTGGAAACCTCAGGCGTGTCAGAGCTGCCCAAAGCACGGGCTGGGCTGTGCAGACAGCCCTGCACCCCCTCCACACCCAGCCTGGGGCACCAGCACAACTTCACCTTTGTGCTGCTGGCAGCACAGGACCACTAAAGCCTTGGAGAGAAGGCAGGAGGCACAGAGAACAGCAGCGACTTCTGGAAAACCAAAAGCAAAGCCATCAACTCACCCAAACCTGCCATGGCCAAGTGCCCCCTGGACACAGAGAGCCCAGAGGTCACCCGCAGGGGCTCTTCCAACAGCCACCAGCAGGAAACCAGGCACAGAGTGCTTGGGAAACTCAACACACTCCAAACCTGAACTAGTCTTTAAAAATCAGTTTAAACTGGCTCATGTCAACACCCAGACTCCTCACCATGAAAAACTCGGTGCTTTCAGCTCTCACTTCTGAGACACTTCACCCTCCCTGTCTGAAGGCTGTTTTGAGCATGACCCAGGAGCTCTGCCCCCTCCCCAGGCAGCCCTGCTGAGCTCTGCTGTGAGTTGTTAACCTGTAGTAGCTGAGCACGTCCCGATCCTCCTTCTGCCCCTCCTTGGCGTCCTGGGCCAGCTCCCGGATGCTCTTGCTGCGGATCTCCTTGTTGCTGTCCCTCCAGAACAGCCACACTTCCTCCTCGTCCTCCCCAACTTCCAAGGCGTTTTCTCCACTCGACACTTCCTCAAACTCGAAGCGTGAGAGCACCAACCTGCCAGGAGGAGGGGAGGTTACATTCCTTGACATCTCTTTTCACACACTTGCTAAAATGCATCTTACCTTTCCAGCATTAATATTTTACTACACCAAATCTTTGGGGTGTACTGTTAAAAGCATTAGATCATAAGCTTTCCTCTCAACCTTAAAAAGATGAACATTTCAGCTCCTTTCAAGTGAAAAAGATGAAGAAACAAGGAACTTAAAGACACATAATAATGGACCTTCAAAACGTTCTTTACAGGAGAAAAGATTCAAAGGTCATTCAACAGACCAGGGAAAGATATGGGAAAGAAAAAATGGATTCATTCTGTGTCACATAAACACCAAATGGATCAGAACTTCTTTCCGTTTATGTGATGAAGTAACTACAAATATATCAGCTGCTGATACTAAAAAGGCTTCCAGCAAACAAAAGATCAACATCTGAAAAAAACCCAAATTAAAAATACCCAAGGACAAATAAGTGATGCACCAATGTTAAGTGCTCATGGAAATAAACACAGCCTTTATGATTTCATTACAAGAATTAAATGTGCAAGAATACCCTCAGCCATCTGTGTTTTAAATACTACCTGCCTCCCTTTTGCAGTATTTTGATAATGGTTCTCTATTCCCTAGTATACATATTGAATAAAACCATCTTCATCAAAGACAAGCAGGATCTGGTGCCTGCTCTGAGGCCTCAGCAACGGCAGAGGAGAGCTGGAGACCCAAACCTCACCCCATGGGGAGGAAAGGTGAGCAGAGCTGGACCAGCTCTTAAGGCTGAGTGGAAAGCTTATGATCTCTGCTGCCAGCTGAGCTCCCTCAGGGCTGGGGGAGGCTCAGAGCAGGAGCCTGCACACCTCCCTGCCAGGTCTGAGTGCTTTGGATCAAACAGGAGAGATCTGACAGGTTTCTGCCTGCGGGGCTGAGGATGCACCTGGAGGACACCTGCTGTCCCCAGCTCCTTTCCCTGTGTTTGAAGAGGACCCCACACAATCCCCTGCTTCCCTGGGACGTGCCAGCACCTTCCTCCTGCTTCACACCAGGAGAACCATCTCGAGAGGCAGCAACTTACTTGGTTTCAATGAGAATGTCTGCATTGGCTGGGTTCAGCACGGCTTTACAAATCAGCTCCTGTGTCACGGGAATAGACTTGTTCATGGAAACGCACAGATCCGAGAGGTAATCCAAAAACCTGGAGGGGAACACGAGCCAAAAGGGTATCAATCACGGCTGAGATCTCGACTGAAGCCATCTACATCTCAGGAAGCAAACATTCAGAACTCCACTTGAACAGTGCAGAGCAAGACTCGGTGCCCGAGGGGACGGCAGGGCGAGTGCCAGAACACACTGAACTGGCTGTGCCTCCTCCTGAGCAAGCTGGCAGGTACACACTCTTCCCAGAAGGAGAAGGCTAATCACAAATTCAAAAATGCAGCTCTCACCTGGGCTCCCTATTTTTCCTCACGAGACTCACAAAGGTGTCAATCTCAGCAGCTGTGATGTGCTTCTCCAGGAGCTTGCGGTTGTTATGGAGCAGGGCTGTGATGGTGTCCTCGGCCAAGACGTCGTAGCCAATCTGCTTCTGCATGAAGCCAAACTGCTTGGCAATGTATTCCTTCAAAACACACAGGCAAGGAGGGAAGGAGTCTAATTAACCCTCAGAATTCGAAATTACAGCAGAGAACAGGCGGATGTTTGTCAATACCAACATCCCGAGGAGCAAACTGGGTTAGATCCCAAATCGTTTGTGTGAAGGAAAGCAAACAATGACAGACAACCTTAACACCTCCATCCCTCCCCTCTCTCCTGGGCTAGACACCAGCATGGCATTTATACTCATGCGACAGGACCTTGTCTGTAACACATGGCAAGAAAAACTGAACAGCCTTAATTTACAGGGCAACTCTCAATGGACCCTCAGCCAGCAAGAGTGAACAGAGGCTTGGAATTCCCCTGTGTGGGACAGTTAAAAATTCTGTTGTTTTCTTAAATCCCACTTAAAACAAGTGCTAATTACATTATAATCTCTGACAGAGAGGAAAAACAAAAACCAGAACAAAACTGAGCAATCCCAAAACCTCTTGCTGACTGCGCAACCAACAGCAGAGCAGAGTTCACTTTATGGGATAAAGCTTTTTTTGGTGTTTTTTTTCTTCTGAGCACAGGAACCACGCTGGTGCCATTGATGAGGACAGACATATTCCCAACCTGATTCTTCCTGTAGTCCTGCTGGGAGTGCCTGAGCACCCTGTAGCAGAGCCTGCAGATGTGCCTGAAGGGCGCGTGCCGCTGGTCGCCCAGCTCCTCCAGCCGCAGCATCGGTCCGTCCCCGCTGTCCGTGAAGGGAGCCTGCAGCAGCTTGAAAATCTACAGGTTTGGTGAAAAACACAGACACAACCCCATGAGGCACTGCCTCCTTCTGCTCAGAATGAGTGCCAGAGCTCTGCGCCTTTGTGTTTCAAAAGGTAAGACAGAAACAGGTGGCAGTCACCCCGAGGTTCTTGGAGCAGCCCAGACAGAAAATGCTGATGATCACCTTTATTCAACAGCATCTGTTGGGATTTTTAGTCCCATCAGTGGTGAGCCTCCAGTCCACTGGCCAGAGCCTGCTAAAAGCTGGAAACTCAAAGGACCTTTTGGTCCCAGTAATTTGAGACCAAAGTTTCACAGAGCCACAGAAGGGCTTGGGTTGGAAAGGACCATGAGGATGATCTCACTGCAATCCTCTGCAACGGGCAGGGACACCTCCCACCAGGCCAGGTGCTCCAAAAGCCTAGCCAGGTTCTCTGTTACCAGGTTCTTTTCTACCAAGAACTCTTCTCATAGGCAGAGCTTAGAAAAAAAACCACAGCCCACCTGCTTTAGAATATTCTGCTCTCTCATCAGCTTTTGCCTTTCTCTGTTGGGTTTAGAAAACACCACCTCAAGGACGTCCTGGCCAGAATTAGTTCCGCCAGTAACAAAGTAGACCAAATCCTCCAGCAGTTTGGTAACAGATCTATGGAAAAGCCACAAGTTGGTAACGTGAGAATACAAATTAAAAGAGCAGCGCCAGAGTGAATTTACACAGCTTTCTAAATGTTAAGTGAAAACCTAACAGCAATTAGAGACTGGATAAAGTTCAGAGGTTTGCACAGAACTTAAAATTAAAAACTAATGCTCCTGCAGGCTCACTATCCAACAGCTAAACCAGAGCAGCAGCAAGACAAGAAAATCACTTTAGGACATCTCTACACTTGCCAAGTTCTATTTGGCACTTCTTTCAATTGCCACAAACAATAAATCAGGTGATAATCTCTCCCAAGGCCAAATAAAAGGCCCTTGCTATGGAAGCACACGGGCCCTGGGGTGACACAGTCACCCCTGTGCTCTTTTTGTGTGGCCACATTTTCACGGCCACGGTCAGAGGATTTGCAGCCAGTCACATGCTCAGTCCTCACAAGATGGATTAGGAATTCCCACACTCCATTTGCAGAGGAATGCTGAGGATTAGTCCCCCAAGCTCACAACATTTCTCATGCTCTCACTCCACAGAGGACACAGAGAGCTGGACAGACCAAGCCTGAGAACCACCACTATGGACACAACAATATCACATCTCCTCAAGGAGGAAACCAAATCCCTCTTCTGTAGCTTCCTCTGATAAAACTTCCAAAGAAACACTTACTGACTAAAGGAAACAACATTATCTGATCCCAGTTCTGGTTTCCTTACCTTCTTTCATTCTGGGTTATTGTTCCCTTTTCCAGCTTGCCAGCAATGGAACCTAAAACTTTACTTGCATCATTTGCAAAATCCAAGTCCCGAACCTCTGCAGGTGAGACTGGCACTATGGCAAAAGCTTCTTTGTCCTCCTTCACTGGAGAGGTCCCAATCTGAAACCCAGAGAAGCTTTATCAGCAAACCCAAGGCAGCAACAAAGCCTCACACACTCAGTGACAATGAAACAGAGAAGTCACACTCTGCTTAGGCAGCCATGGGACCACTGCTGAACCCAAACCTTGAGAGCACCCTGTGCAAGCTCAGAGCTGTCCCTAAATTCAAAGAACAGAAGGTGAGATGGCAAAATGTTGCTGTAGCCAGTGGAAAAAATATCCTCCTCCTGATTACTGTTGTGGAGTAGAAGCTGAACAGTGTAACTCGAAAACTACCATGAAACTGAGCCATTAAGAGCAAATATTTTGCACAGGCACTGTTCAATACTGTCACATGCTCGGTGTGTGACAGGCTCAGGGAGTCAAACTCCTGCCAAGGCCACTTTTGTGGAAGTTCAGGAATCCGAGGATGTGCTAACACCAAGTAACAGAACTTACTTTCAGCATCACGGGTTTCTCCTCCTCTTTATCAATGGGGATGTTGGTGCTGTGAACCCAGGTGTTGGTGCACAGGTGCCTGAGCCTCACGTAGGAGTTCCTGAAAAAGTCAGGAGTGCCCCAGCATGAGCCAGCTTCCCTGCTGGGAAGTCTCTGCATTGCTGGGATTTGGAACTGCTGTCAGGAACACGTGGAAGAGTCTGTCCACCCTGCATCCCACAACTGGAACAACATTCTTATTGCCTTAGCTCATCCTGTGAATGCACCTGAGGAAGGCTTCTTTAACAAAAGACATCCTGCTCTAAAACAGAACCACAGCCACTCTGAGTTGCTGTAACTCAGTAACAATCTAAACCTCTTCCCATCCTCATTTCTCCACTGCTATGAGCTGCCAGCTTCTCCCCTTACCTCGGGGGTTTTCAGCCCAGAACCCCCTGATACTCCAAAATATGGGCACCTGATGATTGAGGGAGTTGCTCAATCGATGGAATAAATTTGCTGTGCTTTCTCAGTGGGATCAGCAGCCAAGAGCTGTGTGCAGCTCATGACTTGGAAGGGGGCAGCAGCTTCTCAGCACCAAGAGGTGCCACGAGAACAGTAAAGAACACATAAACAACAGAAAATCCAGTGCTAAATAGTTGGTGTTACATCCCAACACAGTACAGACAGGCCACAGGAACAAATGCCTTGATAGGACACCCAAGGCTTTTAGCCCCAGGTCATTCCTGGCAAGGGAATCACTTGGGGAGTCACTTAATCTCAATTTTCCCACGTGCACAATGGTGTTCTCTTACTTCTACCTCAGCTGTAAAGCACTCAGGTGAAGCTTCAGGCATTTTCTAATAGATTTCTACACTCATTTCAGGAGGAACCCCATTCCAAAGGACAAAAGCAAAACATCCTGGGGCAGCTTTACCTGACAAACCCACGCAGACCCCCCAAGCTGTGGCAGAGTGTACCTGGGCACGAGGCTGTCTCCTCCTCTCAGGGTGGTGGGGTCCAGCTCGAAGATGGAAGAGATGTCATTGCCCTCGGGGACAGACACCAGGGAATAGGCCATCTTCTCTGGGGCTCCCCTGCCCCGCCGTGCTGCCTCCTGCTCGGGGTCCAGCTGCAGGGAAACCCCCCTGAGTCAGCCCCAGCCCTGCCCAGCCACCCCCACTGCCCCAGACACACAGGGGGATGCAGACAGGCTGCTGGAGCACTGGGCTCCTATTGAATTTCTCCCAGAGCCAGGTGTGTGCAGCTCTGAGAGGGTTCAATACCTCTGAGAGTGTCCAGCACCTCACACAGAATGGCTTAACATGAGATGGCACGGAGTGGAGTGTGTCTTGAAAATGCAAAATGGTTTTAATAAAAGAAGAAGATCACACGAAACCAAAGAACAAAGCCATTGGCAGTGTAGGGACAGGTCCCACACACCTGCTACAACACCCCAAAAATGCCCTGAGAAGCCTCACTCTCTCTTCAGTGTTGGGTGATTTAGGTGGGTTTTTGGGCAATAAAACAGGTCCCACACACCTGCTACAACACCCCAAAAATGCCCTGAGAAGCCTCACACTCTCTCTTCAGTATTGGGTGATTTAGGTGGGGTTTTTGGCCCAATAGAGAATAGCTGCTTTTCTGAGGAACAGGTAAAGAGACCATCAGTGTTTTTGTCTTGGCATTGAGCCAATTACTGCCAGGAGAGCAAAGAGGTTTCTGGGTCCTTTAACCTTTTAAGAACAGCAAGGGGTGAGTGTTAAACCTTTTCCCTATATGGGAACACCTGCTGGGGTGTGGGGTGCACTCCCCCAGACTGGGCTGCAGCACACCAGGAACACTGACAGCAGCTGCTCTGGACAACCACTCCTCGGTGTAACTCCTGAGTAGCAGCAGAGGAACTCCCCCTCCACATGGAATTCATGTCTCACAGACAGTGCCAGAGAGACAAACCTCCTCAGCCATTCACACACTGGGAGCTCTGACTGGTTTCTGATAACACACATCAGCTGAGATCCCCAATCCTGAGCTACCAGCTCTCCAAACATATCCCACACATTGCAATTATCCCTCTAACCACATAATTAATGAGCTGAAAACATAAAAACCCGGCCACACCGTGTTACCAACAACCTTGCTGGGAAATAATCAGCTTCAGCAGCAAAAATGGACCCACACTCATCAATCCCAGGCAAGAGAAACAAAAAGCCAATCAAGGAGTTGGAAGCCTTGCTGTTCACACTACAGCTTGTGCTGCTCTCAAGCACAAAAACGTGTTCCAAAGGCCATGGCACCAGAAGGATCTTTATTCCCAAGGTGCCAGCAAATCCCCAGGCTCCTTCAGCAAAGTAAAGACACATCACTTGGATAAACCCTGGGGGGCTTCAGCTCAAAGGACAAAAGGGTAGGGAAAAACAAAGATGAACCGAGAAAAAGGAACAACAACTTTCTCCAAACCCTTTCCTAGGGAACTCCCAGCTATCCCAAACCCCTGAAGAAGTTGCTCACTGTCCTGGCACCCAGGAACCAGCTGTCCATGTACAACCACCAAAATCCTGGCTGTGGTTTTCGAGTTGACCAAGAAAGCAATTTCTCAGCTTCTCTGTGCTGCTGGCACCCAAGGGAGTCAGCACTCAGGCACCTGCCTGTCAAAGTCCTGCTCTAAGGCACTGCCATCCTGAGGCAGATGGAAAAGGTATCCAGTGTTGCTTGTGCCTCAGGATACTCCCAAGTTAACATATTTGCAGTCAATGAACTTGGCTGCGAAGCAGTGACATTTAAAGTCTGATTTTGTACATGGGAACAGGCAGTTATCTGTATGGAACAGAAATACACTTTGGGAGTGTGCCTTCAAGGGAAGGAGCAACTCTACACTCAGAGTCCATCTGGAGAGAAATTCTGGGAGAAAGTCGCTCACTTGGAATGAATTCTCCGAATTTCAGCTGTCTCCTTCATCCCCTCCAGCAAGGAGTGGGAATACAGGGAGGGATCCAGCTGCTCTGCATTCCCAGCCTGTCCTTCAGGTCACTTCTTCAAACTGTGGCAAAGCTGCACGTGAGCAGTAAATCCAAAAGCAGGAAATAGGGCAACTCAGGGAGCACTGAAATTCAGCCCCAAAGGTGACAGGAGCAGCTCCCCTTTGCTGCTGAAGGTGGAGCTGGCACCTCACCCTGGAAATCCCTCCTGCAGAGCCCTCAGAGGGACAAGGAGAAAGCAACAATCAAACCCTGAGCTGTGCACAGAGACCCTGCAGACACCTTGCTCTTGGACCAAGCTGGAGTTTGGATCAAGTTGGTTAAAGCAGCCTACACCCTCCTGTCAGCAGTGAATGATGAAGGATGTGGCAATTTCCTGTCAGAGCTCAGTTATGTGCTCCTGGGCCCCTTCTTGCTGGTCTATTTTTGCCATCTAGTGGTAAAGAGACAGAGCAGGGGAAAACCAGAGAGCTGAGACAGTGCATGAATGCTATCCAGGCACATGTCAGCAGGACACATCACAGCAGCAGGAGGGTCTATCTGAAGGACCTCAACATTGATTAACTTTCAAAAAATTAACCCAACAGAACATCTGGGTATTGGATTCCCCCCACAGCCCAGACAACAGCTATGGGTGGGGTTTGTTCAGGTTTTTTACCATGTTTTCTGCAGTCAAACTGCCAAATGCCAGCAATAAGTCACCAGGAAAACAGCTCAGTATCTGAGGGTAAGGGAAGCATTTTAATGGCCAGGCTAAAATGAAAACCCCTTTCAGGAGGAAAAATGCACCCTGCAGGATTTCCAAGCATCACATCCATCTCTTAAGAACGGAAGGACTAGCTCTTTGTCATACCCAAATGGTGCAAAGCTTCCATAATACAGGACAAATGACCAAGAAAGCTGCATAACTCTCTGATCAAATCCAACTAAATAAATAAAACCCACAATGCAAAGTGCTGCTCCAGTTTTCTCTGTTTTCAACTACTGAAGCAATGCTGGTTCCCTCTGACACCAGAGAGAAGCTTCTGTCAATACAAAGCACCACACACTCAGTTTTTGACACAACAACATTTACTGACAACACAGACTGGCTCCCACAGGAAAATCAGAGGGATGGAATCACCCTCCCCTTGCCATTCCTGAGACAGTGACAATGACAGTGAATTCACTGCTTAACCACCACAGAGGTCACACAGGCACAGCACTGGGGACATTCCCTCAGGGACCATTCCCATCCTGAGCAACTTCATTTCCAGCCCTTGACAGGACAGTGCTCCAAGGAAGCAAAGGTTGAGGAAAAGAGGAAGACAGAAAAAGATGCCACAAAGGGAGGAGTTGAGGGGGGTTCAGGTGATGTGTTCAGCTCCAAGTGGGTTGTTCTTCACCAAGGTGTCAACGCCCACTCCTTGGAGAGGCCTTAAAAGCCTCCAGAGCATTCTCAGGTTTTTATTTTCTCCACTAACAAGGAAGCCTGGGCCAGCTGGGCACTGGCCAGGTGAGCCCTAAGCCCTCCTCAGTCAGGGGCAGGACCATACCCTTGCCTATACTTACTGAGGATTGACACTCCAGGTCATCTTCCTCATAGTCAGGGTTTACCTGATGGAACAGAATCACAGTCAAAACTCCAGCACAGCTGCAAGTGGGAAACAGCCTGAGCATCACCTAAGCTCTCTCTGGTCACCCTGCAGTGCTCCAGCATCAGCAGGCATGAGGAGCACACTGCCCAAACCCAGCACCAGGCTGCAAATCACAGATAAACAACCTGCAAACGTGCAGGGCGGTTTCTCTCCTTCAGGAGAATCACTACAGGAGCAAGAGGAGAGAGTTAACCAGTTCATGCTTTCTTTTTGTTGTTCAAATTGCAAGTGGAATTTCCAGCTAGAAGTTACTGGCTTGGGGAAATCTTTTAGAACAAATATTATTCTAAGCAGGGATCAGGTGAGCAATCTCCTCTGGGATATGCCTGCATGATCTAAGAGCATGTTTTTGTTTGGGTTGATTAGAAAACCCGAGATTTACTGGAAAAGCTCTACACTGGATCACTACTGAAAAGGATTTGCAGTGTGCATGTGACAAAATGCTTCTGGTTTCCCAATCTGCTTATCAGAAGAATATAAAATGGGATATTTAATCTGGACTTTTCTCCATCTGCAGTTCTTACACACTGGTCTGAAGTCAGTGTTTTCATTTTATACTCAGTTCTGCTCAAAAATCAGTGATTCAAGAGAAATTACCAACACTTGAATTCATGTTCCCCCCAAGGCTCTCAGTCATTTACCATTTATTCATCAGTTAATAAAGTCACATTGATTCCAGTGCCCACATGACAGGATACTATTTAGTGCCTATTCTTTGCAGCAGAAGTTCTTGACTCCAGAATTCACACAGAAAGTATAATCAGCTCATGACTACCCCAAACCACGGGTCCTCTTTCAGCTCTTTCATCTCACTGCCTACATTTAGCACCTCTTGTTGTATTAATCCAAATGACCACTCTCCTCCCCTCCCCGTGTCCAGGTTTAGGGTGGGAAATGACAGATTTTGAGAAGGTGCTGAAGGAGGAGAGCACAGTGCAAGGGCAGGCAGAGGTGCCAGCCCAGCCCCACGTACCTCTGCTGCCAGGTAGTGCCCCGTGGCCAGGTGCTTGAACCTGAAGAGGCTGTTCCAGTAGCCAGCTCCTCCTCGGCAGGGATCGTGCTGCACCACCTGGAGGGACAGGGAACACACCTGGAATGCAGCACAGACCCTCCTTCCCCACAGGAGCTGCCTCATGTCGTGTGCAGGGAGGAGCAAACACAACCAGGGGCTGAGAAAAGACCAAATCAGCTTTTATCTGTGCCCAGGACAGTGCAGGGAACGCTCTGAGCTGGCCGGGAATAGCTCACCTCAGTTTATGAAGGAATTGAAGAAGGTGCTCTCTACCTGCATGTGGCAACAAATCCATTCCCCTATGGCTAGAACTAAATTTCTGACTGATTGAAGTGGATGAGGGAAGACTCCTGGAAACATTTCAAATGCAACAATGCTGCACAAAAGAATTTCTATTTATATTTACTGGCAAAGTGGGGCAAGCAGAGCCTCCACCACCTGTAACCCCACACTGGCTGCTCTGTGGGTACACCTGATTCCTAAAGAAAACTCATCCCAGCTGACCTGAACCTGTCAGGGAAGAACTCTCTCACCTGTGCCAGGTAACTGCACACACATGGACAGTTAGCACAGACTGATAACATGCCCAAGCAATGCTAATTACAGCCAGACTTTCATTTTGAAATACAGGAGAAGCTGAATGTCACAGCAGATACTTCTGGAAAAGGAGTATAAAAACACCTATCCATCATGACAATACATTTTTTCATTCTTATATGCAGCTCATAATTTAATCAGATTTAAAATCATAAACCAATGCTAATAATACCACCAGATTGAGGCTATTTTCAGAAGCCAGTGATGGCCAAGGTGTTAGTCACTCTGTTTAAGAGCCAATTGAAAAAGCCAGTTCAGACAGACTAGCAAGGGGCTGCAGCCTCCTATCAGATGAGGATATACATAATCACATTATTCCACACCAAAAATAGAGCCCTTGGTACACTCAGCAGGACAGTGGAAATTATAAGCCACTACTTAACTCCAGTGACTGGTAAGAAAATGACTTCACTGATGTTTCTGTGTGCCCTTTCCCTGAACTGTACAGCACCTGAACCCGAGGGCTGTGTGCTGCACCATCAGAGAGCAGAGCTCCACTGTGGAATTTTCATTTCACCTCGTAACACCAGGAAAACAAAAGGGAGAAACGCAGACAGATCTGTTTTTAAACAGAAGGAGCAGTTGTTGCTGCCAAGCTGGGTGCAGTCCTCACCTCCACCTCCCACAGGGCTTTGGAGCTGGTGGCAGACGTGGCCGACTGCCTGCCCGTGGTCCTGAGGAACACGTGCTGCTTCTTCCTGTGCTCGTCACATGTCAGGAACTTCTCCTGCTCTGCGTGGAACAGCCTCACCACGTCCCCCTGCCAAGGGCAGGCACAGCAGGGTCAGCAGGGGCAGTGCCCACCCAGCAGGGCCCCAGCTGCACACAGCCACAGCTCTGCCTCTCACCCCTTTGAGGATGTCGTCCTTGTTGTCACTCCATTTCATGAAGAGCACGATTTTCCAGCTGGTGTTGCAGTTCACTGAGTTGACCTAGAAGGAGAACTCAGACCATCAGTCCCACTGTCCTGAGCCTGCACAAAACCCTGCCACGAGCCACTGTCTGATTTTTTTAGACAATCATCAGTCCCACTGTCCTGAGCCTGCACAAGATCCTGCCATGAGCCACTGTCTGATTTTTCAGACAATTTTCAGCAGGACACTAGAGGCCTGGCTGCATCGCTCTGGAGAAGCAAAGTCCTTTCTGTATCTGCTCCAGAACAAGTAATTTCAGAGCTGACTTGCTTGGAAGCCACTTGTTACACATCTGTGCTGCTGGATTGAATTTTCTTCACAGTCACTGGTATGGGGCACATCACTTGTGCCACAACTCCTGATTTTGAAGGAACAGCTTGTTTTTAGCCCATCATGCAAAAGAGATCCAATTCAAATCTCTGCCAGCACCCAAGAGAAAGCAGAAAGCTCCAAGACTTTTCTTTTAAGTCACTGATTACCAGGATTGTCATTCCTAAGCAGTGCCACAAGCACCAACCAATTGCTGAATTCTAAACTATGTACAAATAGCTAAGGTGAAGCACAGAGAGGTTTGTGCAGCTGCTCCAGCTGTGCCAAAGTGCCCTTACCTCATTGCACCCTGGATTATCCACAAGCTGATGGCTACTGGCATGGAGAGGCTGGCCAGCATTGACAGGATTCAGGACTACTTTGTCTCCAATGACAACCTGCAGAGAAGTGCAGCATCAGACACATTTGCACCCTGAGAAAGCTCTTTTATTTCCTTTCGTTCTTTTTAATGGGAGCAATGGGAGGAAATCACCTTTTTGCAGGCTGGAGAGATGCCAGTCTGGGTATTCCACCAGGATTCTGTTTGGTTCAGAATTTAGCTCCCCAAACTCAGTCACTGAGGCAAAAAGCCCTGTGCTACTGGCCTCAAGAGCCTTGCAGAAGCAGCAGACTGAGCTCTACAGATGGGGCTACAGGATAAATGATGGCTCATTGATAAATCCATCGTGTTTAGGTGCCAAATATACCCGGCCTGACCCCCAGAGCACAGTGAAGCTTGTGACCTCCTGCTTTTAGGAAGATTCTGTACCCAAGTGACTCAAAGGAAGGGATTAAAATGGCAATGCATTTAAAGATTTCCCATGAACAGGAGCATTTCACTTCCTTACTACCTCACGCCTCATATCCAAGGTGATGACGAATTTTGATTCTAAGCTGACAACACTGAAAACCAAGATGCTAATTATTCCTTCCAAACCTCCTGAAGGAGCTCAACACTTCCTACCATTTTGAATTGAGCAGGAACTGTGCAAGGCCAGCCTAATTAGGTGCCTTATTCCCTCCAATGTTAGATCATTCCACGTTTCCAAAATACAAGTTACCATAGCAATTTTCCTCCCCCTCATGACAGCATAGCAAAAAGGTTGTTCCTGCATCATCATCACGGACTGGGAGATCTGTGCAGTGCATTAATTGCAAGGCAGGCCTCCCAAAAGCAGGCTGTGCCCAAAGGGGTGTGT
This sequence comes from Sylvia borin, assembly GCA_014839755.1. Lineage (NCBI taxonomy): Eukaryota > Metazoa > Chordata > Aves > Passeriformes > Sylviidae > Sylvia > Sylvia borin. Next base: position 1,375,385 of record CM025968.1, read on the forward strand.
GAGGATCCTGCTCCCAGCACTTACACTGTCCCCGATGGAGCGCAGTTTGTAGAAGGGCTGGATGTAGAACCAGGAGCCTTCATTTCCAGCTTCATCCAAGGTCACCCTCATTGCATTCTTCTCTAGCAGAGCTGGAAGCCTCTTATTTACTGTTAAGTATTTGTTACTTTTTAAGTGAAGCAGCTAGAATAAGAATCAGAGTTCAGTTCTAAGAATGCTCCTCTTCCTCCCCTCAATCACCCGAGCGTGCGTGAGACAACTGCAATGCTACACAGGACTGCAAAGTGAATTGTGTACAGGGACTGATGGCTTCAGGCACAATTCCACTCACACTGGGACACACAGAACAAAAACACCTCCAGTTAACCAACTGGCCCTTGCCCAGCCAGGACAAACACATGGAGATGCCCTCATCGCTTACAACAACCTGTTCAAAAAACACCCGGGACCAAAGCTTGTGGAATGCTGGGGATTAAGTGGCTCTTCCTGCTAAGAAGAGGCAAAGCTGCTCTTTTCTTGCTTTGCTTGGTCTCATCTAACAGCAAATGTAACTATTCCTATTGATTTTCCTCCTCTGTGTTTCTGATTTAAGTGTCAACATTCCACTGAGAGAGGATATTTGGTGCTGTTGCATGTGCCACCTTCCAACGACTCTAATGAGGGCTCTAACAAGTAGTTCTGAAGAAAACAATCAATGGTGACCTCAAAACCAAATACAACCCGTAATAAAAACCTGACCTCATGACAGATACAACACCCAGGCCCTGCTTCCCAGGATCCCACTTCAGAGCCTGGTGGAACCTGGCAACACTACAGACTCTTATCCATAAATCCCCAAAAATCTGAAGTCCACCGAGCAGAGAATTTTTAACTAAACCCTCTCCAGCTTGCACACATGTCCACAGCCTACCTGGATGACATTCCCATACTGGATGACTGTTCCCAGCAGCTTTCTGTTTTCAGTTTCGTTCTGTTTCTTCTCCAAATCCGCCGCATGCTGAAATTAAAGGAGAACAGTTCAATTGCTGAGTGTTCGAGGAAAGGGGCTTTTATGCAACTCCCTTTTCTTCAAGATTATTTCAAAGGACTGGAAAAACAGCGAGCATCTGAAAGAGCCTAATTTCCTCTTTTTCCAGCTTCCAACAGTGTAATTTTCAATTCCTTTTTTCAACTGTTTGGGGAGATAGACACACATCATTTAAGTAACCTGTAATTTGGGTACAATTGGACAAAATTCTAGAATAAGACATGAGATGAAAAGCTCAGACAAGACAGAAGGCAGATACCTGGGGGGGAAAGGTGAAAAAGGGATGGCTAACAACTCCAGCCAGGAATTCTGCTTTCCTTTCTATTGACTTCTACACAAATTGAATGAAAAAACCTCAACTTTGATGCTTTATTTTCCTTTGCACAGGCTCCAGCTGCCCTCCAGGCTGTGTTTTCTCCTACAATGCCCCTCCCCAAGCAGCAGGATCACTGGGAAGGCACACACAAATGCCCACTGCAGCTCTGGATTTGAGAGCTCCCCACACCTGAGCTTGTGCTCCCTGAGGTGATGGATCCACAGCTGAGCATTCCTGCACCACACAGGCAGGGAAAGGAAAGGGAAAGCCCTTGCAAATCTAATTATTATAATGACACAAAGACCTCATTAATAATTAACAATGAGCCTCTTGCCATTCTTGTTTTTAAAGTGAGTTATCTGGCCCAGGCTGTTTTTAAACAATTTCATTTGGTAAAGAACTTCACTTCACAGGCAAGATGATGTTTTGAATTTAAAACATAAATCTGTATTTGCTTTAACTGCTATCTGGAGGTGGAGAGCAATTTAAAATTGGACTTTTTAGGAGGCTGAGCGTCAAGGATTATGGTTTTTGGTTCTCAGGTCTCATGGACTGTGATGGGTCCAGGTTTCTCTTGGAGAAGAAAAGTGCTCACAGTTCCCCACTACAGTGAGGTGAAGTACCAGGACAAAGGAATAGCTATTTGCACACTGTTAGAGAATTTCACCAGCTCCAGCTCATTCAAAATCTGCTGTTTTCAAATGCTGTGCTGGGTATGGAAAACTGGCTTCTTACTGCAGGAGAACCTGAGGTACAGCTGCTCCTTCAAATTCAAAACATTATTCAGCCATGCAATGCAACACATTTTTCTCTGTATTACTAAAACACAACTTTTTTGTTTGATTTCCAAGTATTCTGTGAAGAAAAGGCTTCTTCAAGTCACCAGAGCCCTCCCAAATAACAGCAACCACAGCCAGGACTGCCCTGCCACAGATCCTGGGTGCAACATTTATTAAAAATACATTTATTATATTTATTTCTAGTAAACTAGGTGCCACGTTTATTATAAACACAGAAAACAATTCTTTCTGTGAAAGTACAACCAGGACTTAGGATGTACTTCAAAAGCACCTCCCAAACTTGACAGTCACTCCAGAAAAACCACTTTTCTGGCCACTAGATGTCAGCTCCTCAAGCAGCTCGGATGCTGCGACCACAGAGAGAGACAAGTGTCCCAGATTTGAAATCCCTTAAATGGCATTAACTTAAAATAACCTGACCTCAGCATGGAGCGCTCCGTGGCAGACAATAAATTCCACCAGCAGACAAACAGAAGCCAAAAAAGGCAAGTGATGATGATGAAGGCATCTTGCATCATCAGCTGCCTTGGAAATTCAACGCACTGATAAAGAAATCTCCTCCTGGGCAGAGCTCACAGCTGTGAGCACAGGCACAAGGGTTTAGAGCACTCCACGTGCCAGCAAGTGGAAAAGCTGACCCATGGACACACAGGACTGGCAGGAAGAAGTTCTGGTATGAGTGATGTCCATGGGACACAATGATTTGCAAGGCCTGGGTCACTGCAGACCTGATTCAGACTTCACAGCCAAGTGATGCAGATGAAATAAGCCCCAATGGAATTGTAAGGCACTCAAATCCTTGCTCCAAATCAGGCAGGTCTTGGTGGGACACTTCTGTGCAAACATTACTGGGCTCGGGTTAATGCTGGAAAAATCTCACTCTGGAAGAATCTCACCCTGGAAGGATCACATCCTGGAAGGATCACATCCTGGAAGGATCACATCCTGTGTTTCCAGGACTCTGGCACTAAAGGGTCAAGTGTCAGAGGAGCAGGGACAGGTCCCAAACACCTGCACTGGGATGTACTTAGGGAAGGAGAGACAACTCCACATGAGAATGTAATCCAGGGCAATTCCAAAGCCTTTTTCTTCTACGTGTTGCAGTATTTAGACTCTATTTTCTGTTAAAACCCATGAACTCTCCCTTTTGCTGAACCCCAGAAGCCCCATCACTCTCAGCTTGCTGCCACAGCCCACTTCCCCTATCAACACGAGGAACACGGCCCAGGTGAGGGAGCTTTGTGCTACCAAAATAGCTTTGTCCCTGCCAAGCCGATACTTTTGGGTTATAAATACATTTCTTGAAGCAGAAGGAGTCCACCAGTGGGCCTTTGTGAAGTGCAGGAGCGAGGCAGCCATATGGCAATCAGCAAGTGACACTCTCCTACGGGGCCACTTCGTATTCCAGGCTACAATGAGCTTAATATAGGCTTAAAGAGCCTAAAAATATTTAGAATTGTAATTTTGACATGAAGTACTCCAGCTATGTAATTTTAACATAAACACTGAGTTTATTTAACTCTAAAGTCAACAGATGGTATTTAAGTTAAGTTGGCTTTTTTTTTTATATAGGAGCTCTAAAAACAGCAATCAACTGCCTTGCTGAGTTTTCAGCTGCTGAATGTCAACATTTTACCCAGAAAATATTAAATACTGCAAGCTAATACGGAAGGAGAGGCTGTCTGGCCTTATAATTATTCATAATTACCCATCAACCTTTCCATGTATCAACAGCAGAGATGTTTGTTTGAGCAGTCCCAATAGATTGATCAGACCAGCAGCTCCTGAGTTCCCATGCTGAGATGCAGTGCTGAGACTCCTCTGTGCAACGGTTTCACAAGTCCCTTTTTTATGCTTTTTACACCCAAAATGCTCCCCTGGAGCACCATTATCCCCATCACAGGTTAAAGACAAGAGCTCCCAGGGCTACCCCAGTACCATGGACACAGTGCTGGGGGACACAGAGCTTGAGCAGGAACAGGAGAGGGTTCTGCCCACTTTCTGTGGCCAGGACAGAACCCAGGGAATGGCTGGAGCTGTGCCAGGGGAGGTTTGGGTTGGAGACCAGGGAAAGGTTCTTCTCCCAGAGGGTGTGGGACACTGCCCAGGCTCCCCAGGCAATGGGAACATTCCCAAGGCTGCCTGAGCACTGGACAACACTCTTGGGGCCAGGGTGGGATTGCTCAGGTGTGTGTGCATGGCCAGGAGCTGGAATAATCCTTGTGAGACCCTTCCAACTCAGCTTATTCCACGATTCTGCCATAAATCAGAGGATTGAAGACCCGGAGTGAACATCTCCAAAGCAATCCTGCACGCTGATTTATTTCTGCACTCACTCCGTGCCAAGCTCACTGCAAACCCTCATTTCAAGCAGGATGGGTGTGAGTGCTGGGGGTGAGGAGGGGAATACTCACGTGCAGTTTATTGAGCAGCACAGCATCCGTGGTGCTGTTGGCTCCTGGCTTTGCTGCCTTCCAGAACTGCTTCTGCGCCGAGTAGCGGTTCATGGGACACAGCTTGAACAGGCAATCTAGAAAAACATGGAACAAACACAGGCATGGCTGCAGCCACTCACAGTTATCTGGATTCTTGCTGCCAATGCTCCCCAAATATTCCAGCGGCAAGGAAAGCTTTATAAACAAATTCCAAAAAGCTCTTGATCAGGCGAATGCTTTTTTGAGTAACAGGAATGTTGCCCCATGAATGATAAAAACTAACTGCTGATGCCAACATCTGATGCAAGACCAGAAAATTTATAACTTGTCCCAGTCAAAAACAGTACCAGACTAAAATGAGAACACGTTCCAGCCCTTTCCCAGGCAAACAGACTTGGTTTCTGCACTTTCAGCTTGGAGTTTTTGTACTTCAGCAGGTAAATTCCATCAGGTGGGAGAGGGTTTTGCTTTGGAGTTTTTCACCGCTGCTGTTGTCAGTTTAGTTTTTAAAGCAAATCCCTTCTGTTGCTAGGGAAAACGGGGCAAAAAAATAGGAGAAACTCCTCACCTAATGAAGGGGCAGCAGCATAAAATACCCTCTAACAGCCTGCACAAGCACAGACATTCCAGGCATGGCCTGAGGTAACATCAAACCCCTCAGGCTGTCAGGTTCTATACCCAATGCAGCAACACAGTTGATTTAACTTTCTGCCTGGCAAAAGTCAGGAATCACAGCTCATTAGTCTTATTAAAAATACATTTCTGTATTAGAGATGCTAACTTATCAGTAATAAACCCACATGAGCTGCAGTGACTGTTTTTCCTCCTGTCGTCGCCAAGCAACGGAACACACAAAAAAATAAATTCAGCTATTCAAAGGCAGCGCCTAAAGTAGCAGCTCAGAAGTTCAAACAAAGTACCAGAAGAGCCAGGAGGCTGTTCCCAGCCTGGCTGGCAGCAGGGTGGATGTAAGGCTCCAGGCTCCTGCTGTATCCCTACGGCCAGGCACCGCAGCTGGGGAAGCAGCAAGGGGAGGAGAATCCCACCTGAGGGTTCTGAAAAGCAGAGCTGCTTGCTCATGGTCACTCTGGATGCACATCAGCCAGAAAGAGAGGAAGCCCATGCTGGAGACAGGTCATGGCAGCTCTGCCAGAGGTTGAAGTTGCTGAAGGGGCTGAGACAGAGCTTGGTGATTGCACTTTGGGATGCTGTTTGAGATGGACACCATCACTCTGCTCATGCCTCTCCTCTAATCCCCAGAGCACACCAGGCAGCATCAAACACCTTTCACAGAAGGGCAAAGAATCCCAGAATGGTTTGGATTGGAAGGACCTTAAAGATCATTCCATTCCACCCTGGTTTACCAGCTCAGGACCCCAAAACAGGTCCGGCAGGAGCTGGGTATGGCACTGGGGGAAGGACAGAGCTCAGGGCACGAGGAGGGAGACTGAGCTGCATCTCTGCAGAAACACTCAGCTCCACTTCATCCACACTGCCAGCCTGGGGCTGCTGAACCACCAGGAAAAGTGCAAACCACACTTCCCAGGTTTGTGCTCTTCACCATCCTTTTCATTTCCATCAGGATGATTCACAGAGATTGACAGCACAGCAGAGATTCAAAAAGCCACTGCGGGCTGGCACTCCGAGCTGAGACTCTGCATTGTAAGCAACACACCAGTTATAAAATTTTCTATTTTTGCTGAAACCATCAGTTCACACAATGACAGCAATTAACACACAGAACTGCAGAGAAGAATTAATTGTATGCTAGATTTAGTCACAGTGCACTTCTTTCCATCCTCTTCAGTTGAGAAAGTTGTCAAGTTAGGCTTAACTTCCAAACTGCTAACTGCAAGGAACCCCCTCTGCTGCCTGAAGCACCCAGAGAGGGCTACAGGGGTTTGACCTTGTCCAGTGCAAAAAGGGAAACATAACATGTTTTCCTTAGGATTTCTCCCTAGTAACAAAGCTACAGATCTAAAACAAACAACAAAAAGAGCCCAATATTTTGTTTTCTAGTATTTGTTCTATGAAATCCATTTCTGAAGTGGTTGACAAGTTCAACTTTGCCTTATTCACCTTCATACGGCCACCAAATGTATTTCCCCACAGGTCAAACTACGTGAACTTTATGGCCAGAAGACTTTCAGATCTCCAGACCCCGTTGCCTTGGATGTTTACAAAGTCAAGGATGTGCTGGCTGAGAACCATCGTGGCCATTGATCTGTAACCCACAGTCCTGATGACTGTGCAAGATAAACCCATGCTGGTCAGACACCATCCTTATGGAATTTAGGTCTATTTCTACAACAGGAGCCGAAAATCCAAAGCCAAGAATTAAAAGCCAAGCCAAAGCAGCCCAAAGCATCAGCTCAGTGCTCAGCTCAGTGATTCCAGCAGCTTTAGCCACATAGGAAAGGTGATAAATAAAGCAATTACTGCACGGTAACCACATCTTTTTATAGACTGTTTGTTGCATATTAACCAGAAAGGAATGTGTTCTCCTTTCAGATCTTCATGATATACAGTGAAAAATGGCAGAATTGCACAATGAAGAAGTATAAAAATAAAATACGACATCACTGCTGATGAAATCACAATACATCGAGCCCCTGAACACCCAACAAAGGTCCTGCAGGAAAAAGGGGATTGCATAATCCTCCACTACACCCCATCAGGATGATGAAGGCTATATGGGCAGGCTTTAAACGTGCATTTCAAAGCTTCCCCCAGCTAAATCCTGCTCTTCCGTCAGCGATCGCTCCGTGCGGAACAAAGCGAGGCTGTAACTCTGCCACGTGAGAGATGAACGCTCTCACTGGTGGGACACTGTCAGCCCACGTGGGGCTCTGCCACCTGCAGCTCCCCGAAATATCACAGCCAGGATTGGTTACCCTCCGCGTGCACCGGCAGCACAGAGGAGTGGGCAAAAGCAGGGATCCTGGGATGGATAGAAACCTCCGTGTTCCAAAGTATTTTGGGGCTCAGAGGAAAGGGGAAACTTGCCAGCGACGTTATTCCAACTGCCAATTCCTTCTACACCATGTTTTTTTATTTGCTCTTCTCCCTTCTACATTCCCTTCTTGACTAGGCTGTGCTCCTTCCCAACCCAGCACGGATTCCAAACTTCCAACCCTTCCCTCCAGTCCAGGCCCAAGCAGCCACGCCTCAAATGCCCCATTTTTGCTCTCACAGCACAATGAAAAACCTGACAAAGACTGAGCTTCTTCTCTTTCTTACAACGGACTCCACCGCATGGGAATTCAAGCCACATTGAGGTAGCACATTAATAAGATTATTTGAAAACACAATGGAAGACTTGTCCAAAATTGCAAACACCAAGGTTGGAGAGGACGAAAGGATATGGAGAAGGGAGTTGAGTATTTCAGAGCCCACCCAAGGCATCATCACCTTCTTTGACAAAAAACTGCCTAGAAATACCTAAGTCAAACATTCTCATGTAATTCCAGTCCCCCTTTCAGAGGCTTTTCCCACTGTTTGGGGCATTAATATCAATTCTATCCTTGGTCTATGAGGACAGCTCAGAAAGCTCCTGAGCAGGCCCTGCTGACACCCAAAGCTCCACCAGGCAACATCAAACACCTTTCAGAGGATGACAAAGACTCACAGAATCATGGAATGGTTTGGGTTGGAAGGGATCTTAAAGATGACCCCGTTTCACCCCCTGCCATGGCAGGGACACCCAGATTGCTCCAAGCCCTGTCCAACCTGGCCCTGGACACTTCCAGGGATCCAGGAGCACCCACAGCTTCTCTGGGCACCCTGTGCCAGGGCCTCCCCAGCCTCCAGGGGAGGATTTAATGCCCATATCCCACCCAACCCTGCCCTGGGGCAGTGGGAACCCATTCCCCCTTGTCCTGTCCTTCTCCTGTTTTTCTTTTTTTGGAGCTCCTTCAGGCGCCATCTCAGCTGCTGCCAGAGCTCAGCTCAGTTTTTGGGGGGCCTCAGCCCATTTTCCTCCCTCTGCCCTTCTCCAGCGTGCCCGTTCCAGAAAGATCTGGAAGCAGTTTCAGCTCCAGTCAAGCTGGTTGTGCAATCCACCACTCATCATTTTTTCCAAATCTCCACTGCCTATTTTAAGCACTCAGGAGAAGGTCCTCACCAACTTTTCTGCAGTTGGAGAGAGCAGGAATCAAATACTTCCCGTTGGCAACAAAAAGGTGTGTCGTTATTTCGGGTTTTAAACCCAGGCTCTCCCAAATGCCAACTAGAGAAAGGTAAGAACCAAGAGGAATTACTCCCCCTCACAAAAATCATACTTTAGGGCGCTTTCAAGTGAGGGAAATCTATAAAGATGAAGCTCTTTAAATAAGCCACTTACAAATCCACTGAACATTTAACACCAACACAGCTGTTTCTTCATTACTTGGAAAAAACCAAACTCATCTTTGCAGAGCAAAACTAAAATTAAAAGAAAACCTGCAATTCCCTGCTGAAATTTAGCATTTTCTCTTAAGACTTTTCTATACTTAGATACCTGATATTTTCCCAAGGCCAAAGCCTGCTCACAGGAGAGAATAAATCCACAGATAGGATCTTTTCTTTTTTATTTGAAATACGAAAGAATAGCAGCAATGAAGAAGTAACAAAGCTGGCAATGATGGAGATACTGTAAATAGAAGTTGTTGACTTTGTATTTACAAAATTGCACAGCTTTAATACACTCACAAGGAGGGTAATGCTCCACAAGATAAGGAGTTTATTTAAAGACAAAATGAAGACCTCTCTTCTGCTCAAATGCAGTATTTTCACACGGGAGACTTAGAATAATACAAAATGCATGTATTCAATCATAGACAAGTTTCACCTTTTCAGAAAGCCTCGGATTACTCCATCATCTATTTCTATACTTCTGTTCCTTCTGAGATGTAAAATTAATAGATGACAGCCGAAGAGCTTCAAAGAATATAGAACAAAAGCAGCTACAGAAATGTGTTGATTATTAATCATTCCTGCATTTCCATGAAGGGGGAGAAAAAAGAACCTGAGCCTGCTGAAACCACTCTCTTTGTGATGAGAAGACATCCTTTCATTTTCAATTTGGAGCGATCAAGCTTTGCTGGGAGCACAGCAGCTCGGTTTTCCTGGTCCCACGGGAGCTCCATCCCAGCAAGAACCAAACCTGGACCCTGCACCACATTCAGCCTGGTGGAAGAACTCAACTGAATTCCAACCTCGTGTTGCCAACAGCTCTGCCATTCCACAGGTGGGGAAAGTGAAGCCCAGGTGAGCAGGGCACTGGGAGGGAACAGGGAAATCTGGGGCTGCCCCTGGATCCCTGGCAGTGCCCAAGGTTGGACACTGGGGTTGGAGCACCTGGGACAGTGGGAGGTGTCCCTGCCATGGCAGTGGAACAAATGGGATTTATGGTCCCTTCCAACCCATTCTGGGATTCCATTCCAGGCCCAAAGATCTCTCAGCAGTCACATCCCTCTGCGGAGCAGCCCGATCACTCAGGATGCAAACCCTGAACTAATGACATGACAAAATTTATTCGGGCTTCCTGCTGTGGTGCTGCCTGTTACCTCCCTGCTCTGTGCTGCTGCATCTTGTGCTTCAAGGGCTTTCAGTGCTTTGCTTTTTAAAGCAGAATAAAGAGGGAAAAATCACCTTTGCAACCAACATTTAAATTGAGAGCGTGCACGATTTGTGATCTAAATATATTCTAATTTTTATGTTAAAATAACCACCCTCAACTCCTATCTGCAAGACACGAGGGTAACCACCCTCTTGCTATTATATTCATTTATGCAAAGCCCTGCCAATGGGAATTGCTGCTTCATTTGTTCAAGCTGTAACAACACAGGAAGTAATGTAATTGTTATTAACTTGGAGCTGAGGTATCAAAGCAAAGGAAGAAGACTGAATAGAGATTTCAGAGAGAGAAAAATCATCTACCTGAGGGCTGGACACTGAGTAGCAATGTCTGCTGAAGCTAAAGCTGACCTGAGAAATGCACCTTTAAGTAAACACCTTGTGTTCCAAAGAGTTCAGAACACACCAGTGTTTGTTTTATTTCTACACGTAACCTCTTTGGTCTCCTTCAAAAAGAAAACTGCTACTCGAAAAGAGAGAAATATTTAGACACTGGATATACAGGCAGTTCCAAAAGGAAACATTTGCAGGAAAGACCAGATGCTTTTTTCTATCTCTGGTACTGAGGGAAGATGCTGCGTGAAAACTCAGAGCCAGAAGGGAGAGCAGCACAAGTAGAAAGGAAAGAAAAAATTCCCTAAACCTCACTGATTTAACTACAACACATCCCATCTGACATCCATTCAGGCTCAAAAAAGCAAGAAAAGCATTCCTCTCCTTGTCATCACAATGGATAATGTGTCCCTGGATGGGCAACATCGGCAACAAAAGATGACAAAACAGAGCAAGTTCCTGGAGAAAGCTGTTTAAGGACACACTGAATGCACCAGGTACCCCTGGGGCACTAAAATACAGCCTCATTTATGGACACAATGGATCACTTCGACCAGCAGAAACTAATTAAAATAATCTCTTTATAAATCATCAAAGCACCTTGATGGCTCCTGGTTAATAACAGATATAAGTCAGGGAAAAAAAAAAAACAAACTCTTGACGTTGAGGAGAGGAAAAAAGAGAGGAAAAAACCTTAAGTGAGGGGTTCAGAGCTGCACACATGAATGTGAGTTAATCCAGGATCCCAAGGAAGCTGCTGGTCCCAGTCAGTGCCTCTGCCTTAGCCTTTGGTCCAGCATGAAAAGAAACCCTGAATAAACTCTCACCTGGATAAATTGAAATTTATTTATTGAAATGAATTGAATTTCTCTCCCTCAGAAGTGCCGAAAATCAATTTTTACACACAAGGAGAAGGATTCATACTTTATATGAAGAGAATTCAGCAAACTAATGTCATATGAGTTGCAGGAGCAGTTTTCAGTTAATTGTTGTGGCTCCAGCCTTTGTCCCAGCCCTGGGGAGAGCTGGATCCTTGACCCAGGAACTCATTCCCAATCCCCATTTTAATAGTTTCCATGACAAATCTCCCTGTGAGACACCAAGACAATTCTCAGGACAGGCACCCTGCAACATTCCCTCCTCAAAATCTTCGGCTCCTTTCAGTCTCCATTTCACCCTGGCTTTACACCAAGGCATATTGACTTTCTGGCTAAATTTCATTTAACTTTTTGGCTGCTCATCCCAGTGGATTTCACTCTCACAATTTGCTTCTTCACTTGCTCCTGCTTTTCCGGATGAAAGTTCCTGCTGAAAACAGGGCAGGAAGTGGGGGCAGGAGGCAGGGAAAGCTTTGGACAGTCTGAGCACAGGAAGAACAAGGCAAGATCAAATTTCAAAACCCCCCTCTGGAAGCGTCAGTGTTGACCAGCATGGAAAGAACACTGCTATTACACAGAGCTGCCTGAACAGCACAATAAAAGTCACTTCTATTTAAAAAAAAAAAATGTTTCGTGTGCGTGTCACAGGGAACGAACCACCACAGCATCATGCAAGAGGAAAAGGCAAATTGTTCAGCTCTTTGATGAAGCAGCTCCATTTTCAAGCTCTTAAATGGATTTGGCTTTAAAGAAAAACTGCATTGCCAAAAAAAAAAAAAAAAAAAGTAGGGAGATGAAATAAATATTTGATAATATTATTGAGGTCTTGGTTGGAAGAATGGAAGAAATAATAAAATTGAATTTAGTGCTTCAATTTTTCTCACTCTAATGAAGCACTTGGGATCCCTTGCCTGAACACTGCTTATTTGTTTCCTTCCTTCTGCACCAGGTGCTGCCCTGAACTCCAGGCCCACCGCCTCCTGCAGAATTCCAAATGCAGGTTCCCAGGGCTGGCAGCCCCTTGGAGAGCTTCCTGAGCTCATCCCTCCCTTCCAAGGGCACAATTAGCTCCATTCCTGGCACAAAAATCTGAAGTGATCGCTCCCAGCATTCCATCTCTGTATCTAACTGATTCATTGCTGCAGTTTCATGCCATGATTCTCTTCCCTCTCCACATGGACACAGCAGAATAGAACCTTTCTCTCTCCCAGCAGTATCTGCAGGCTCCTCTGTCCCACAGCTACTGAGATGTGAGACTGCTCAGTGGCGTTCCTGCCCATTCCCCTCCTGGATTTTCTCTCCTACCTTTCTGGAAGTACAAGAAACTTCACTTGAAGCTCTGCCAGAGCCCAAAAACTAGAAAAAATAATTCCTGTTTTTTAGCCACGTTTCTTTTTCTGTATTTTCCAAGGCAGCAACTGCACTTTTTGTCACAGCACAGCACTGACAACTCCTTTTCTAACCACAGTTCCCACACCATGGATCCTTCCCTATCGCAGGGCCACGTGCCCACCCTCCTCCTCTCTGGATGCAGCCAACTGAGAGCAGTCTTGGACAGATTCTAGTGAATTCCCAAGCTGGTGTCTGCTCTGCAGAGCTCACAGAGCACAGCCAGCTGTGACCAACACTGTGGGCAGACATGGGCAGCACCCAGGAGGTCTGAGCTGCCACAGATGTTCAGCCTCCCAGAAACTGGTTTAATAAAGCAAAGATAAATGCAAAACAAAAACAAAACAAAAAAACAACCCAGGCCTGTCTTAACTGTAGGAAACAACACCCTGGAGCTGAGCAGAGCAGAGTCCTGCTGCCCAGCTGTGCTGCATTCCCAGGCAAACCCAGCAGAACACCTCTGCCCACATCTGCTCCCAGCCTGCAAGTTTTATTCTTTGCTTTCTGTTGCTGGGCTCGAGTCTTCCACCTCCCGAAGGCCTCTCCCTTCTCTGCACTTTAAACAGTCCCCATCCTTTCTGGCAGGGGCCCAGAGATGCTCTGCTGAGCCTTATCAAGTGATGCAGCTCAATCTGTCCAAGCTCGCTCCGGCGCTGGGCGCCGCTCCCCCTCCCGGGAACACAGCACGGGAAACGCCAACAAATCATGCAGCTAATTAAAATCTGGCCTCCAGAACGTAATCTTAGCACTGAAGGCTGCACTCTGGAAGTCATTTTAATAAGCAGGTTGTGCTGACAAGGTGTATATACCCCGTAAACACAAGTGCTGCCATATATTGCCTGTGCAGCAGCAACGCAGAGCGTAAAACAGCCAGGCACTTCTGAAAAGCACAATATTCCAGTCTGACAGCACTTAAGAGTTAAGCTGTGCCAGCAGCGCTGCTGAAACACAATCCACGGCTTTAGAGATCAAAAATGAAAGTGGAAAATAGTCCCTAAAGTAGTAAAACAGCCCCTTTCCAGGAAGGGCTGAAGAGCCGCGCGTTACCAAATAAGGGCAGCGAGCGGCGGGAGCCAAGGCAGCAGAGGCACGCTGGATCCGAGAGCACACACAGCTGGAGCACACAGGGATGGATGGGAGGCAGCCAGCCCCGCCGGGCTGCACTGCAGATGGGAAGAACAAATGGTCCTGAACGGAAGCAGAGCCCGCCAGGATAGGTCTGCAGGATTTCACCTCGCCGGCAGCGCGGCCTCGGGGGGTTCCGTGGGGCTGCTAATGCAGGGCTGCCACTGCCAGCAGGGAAACCCCCAGAGACTGTCAGAGGGACACCCACGGGGCACCTGCCATCACCTAGAGCACCTGAGAGCCACAGAATCTCCAGCTTGGAAGAGACCTTCAACATCATCGAGTCCAACCCAGCCCCAACACTCTCAATAAACCAAGAGGGACACATCCAGTCCTGGTTTAAACACACCCAGGGATGGTGACTCCACCACCTGCCCAGGCAGACCATTCCAGTGCTTTATCACTCTTTCAGTTAAAAAAACTTTCTTCTAACACCTAACCTAAATTTCCCTTGGCTCAACTCAAGACAAACCCTTCAAGTTCCACCCCAGGTCCTGGGGATGCTCCGTGTGTCCCACAGGGACACAATTCACCTGAGCTGCCCAAGTGCCTCCACACAAGCACAAACATGTGGATGCTAAAGAAAAACTGCTCCTTTTCCAGTGTCAACTGAGCTGCTGTTTCCCTTCTCTTTTCTGAACGCATGGATGTAATTCAATTTATTTCTGCCTGCTCTCCCAGCTCATTGTCTTCCAGCAGAAGAGGCAGAAAGTGCTGTCTCCATCTCAGGGATGTTTCATACATGCTCCCAGTGTGAGCCTTCTGCAGAAATAAACTCTGCTAACTTGGTGCCTATTTTCCAGCTTCTCTGGCTCCTTGGTTTATCACAGCTGATTACCCCCATGGAGAACAGCCTGCAAGTGCCCACAGGAGCACCAAAACTCCATGGGATAAACCAAGGAGTTAAAACACACCTGGCAAAGAAAACCACAGCTTTCCATTCCTTTAACTCTGTGTGCATTACAAAGGAAAGGAGTCTGGGTTTAGGTGCTGACAGTGCCTCCCTTATTGCCCTGAAATCCTGGAGAAAAAGCAACCAGTAAAAAGAATATCCTGTGTGTGAGCCTGAAAACTCTACAGAAAAGAAATGCATTCAAGCTGCTTTGTGCTACAGCTATTTAAAAACTTCCTTTTCCACAAAGAACAATAATTAGGTATTTTCACTGTTTTCAGCCATCTTTCAAGCTGCCTTACTGACACAATGATAACACATGAATCAGTGAGGGAGAAAGCTGGATTCAGAAGTGATGGATGGGCTGGGAGAATTATTAAATAACACCAGCTGCACCACTGAAGGCATCCTACACTCCCATCCACCCAGAGTCAGCAAAGAGTCCTCTTGGCTCACATATACCACCCCTGCCAGTAGCCTCAAAGCAGAAATAACCCTCCAAGTTCAGAGAAATGACCTGAAATCTTATTTTAACACTGTCTGCTCCTTTCCGTTCTCTGCCTTCATTTGTTTCAATCACTGTCTTTATTTCCAATTATTAATTGTATCATAACTGCATTAGAAGTCTTTTCTGGTTGTGTCAGGTGGTGCAGTATCTGCTTCCAGATCTACATCACTTTTGTGCCTTCATTTGCAGAATTTTGGGTTTCAGATGAATTTAATCAGGTTTCAGATGAATTTCCCTTTTCTGCACAAACCCCTGGCATTCAGGAACAGCAGAAGTGACCAAACCAATCTGATTCTATCCCACAGATTGGATGACATCAATTCACAACCCAGAGCAGGACAGAGCCACAGAGCAGGAGGTGAAAGCCTCTGGTGGGGACAAGCTGGGACAGCCTGAAATGGTGACACGTGCCCAAGGCAGCCACACTTCAACTCAGTCCCACAGAAGAATCAAGCCCTGGTGGTTTCACAGCCAGCCTGGAGCATTCCAGAAGCTCCTGGAGCCCCTCCTCTGGCTCTGCTGCCAATTGAGGGGGAGTTCTCAGAACCTCACCACACCTGAGTGGTGCCACTTCACCCCTACATTGCCACTTGCTGGTTCCAGCCCCTACAATCCAGCCCTTGGCACCCTCAGCTCCAGGAGGGCTCAATGCCCCTGCCAGCTCTCCCACAGAGGTTTCAAACAATGCTTCCCAGATTTATGACTCCAGAAAAACAAAATTGCAGCAGCACGAGGTAGCACCCAACTGTTACTCACCTGTAAGGCACAGGAATGATTTTTACCCACAACATTTCCAACCTCTCAATCCAACAAGCATCTCCCACGTGATAAACCAGACACAGATTGTGAAATCTGGATGGCAAGTGTCCTTGGTCTTAGAGATGCTAAAAAAAAAATAAATTTGGAAATAACAACCGGTTCAGCAAATCCCAAATGGAACCCAGACAAACTGATGTTATCCAAAGGCTCCATCATGGAAAGTGCCAGCTGTCCTGATGAAATATCTGAACCTTATTACAAGATAAATGGTACAAACGGAACAAAAATTCCCCTCAAAACATCTGAGGATATGAAAGTTATGTAAAAAACCCCAAAAAACTACGTGAAAAAGATGTGAAAAGCTGATTATTCTGCAGTTTCCTGAGCTTTTCGATCTGGATGAGCACTTGGGACTTTCCACATCTATTTCCCATTTTACTGAGAGGTTGTGAAGAGGACACCACTAGGAGCAACTTGTGAATTTGTCTGCCAAGTCTCTGGACTTTTAAAAGGTGAATTTCTCAATACCAACCCTGCCTTCTCTTTGCCCACTGAAACTGTTCCAGAAGTCTGCTGCTTTTCCATTCAAATACACAAACTGCATCTTAGGCACTTGCAGAACCAACCATTATTTTTTATTAAAGAGCACTTAGGATACTACACCGTAAGTGAAATGAAAAGCTTCTTCAAGACAGGATTATGGGTGTAAACAGAAGATATTGGCTGGCACAAACTCAGTGAATTGCATTTCCACCATCTCCAGCTCTTGCAGGAACATAGAACCACCGATGAACACGAGTGTCACTGGTGCCCTGTGGCAGCACTTCCACTGGGCACATTTCCCCTCCTGCTCATTCAAAAAAAGCTTTGAAGGGTTTTCTTGACAAGGTGAAGGCATTGCAAGCATGGTTAAAAATGTGACAAAAACTCCGTATTTGAGGAGAAACAGATGAGCTGCTGGAGAATCACGTGCACTGCAGAGCAGCTTCTGAGCCAAATCCCTTCTCTGACACGGAGAATAATCCTGTATTTTGTACAAGGCAATATTGAGGCTGTTGGTGTGACAGCAGGTCAGAGCAGGCACAGAACAGTGCTGCACACAGGGATGCAACAGATTTGCTATTCCAGCCCTGAACTGCACTACTACAGACACTGCCAAGCGTTGTAATTTTCATGTACATTATCTCCATTTCTTTGATATAACATGTCTGGAAAGTTGTCATCAGCTTGCCCACACTCTCAGACACTGTGTCCCACGTTTGGGGACACAAATGACCGCTAAACTGAGAAAGCCTCCAGCCTGCACTCCAGGGCTGCTCGTGGATTCTCAGCGACTTCAAACACCCCAACCTCACCCTACAAAACAAGGTTTTCCTTACCAAACATCCCTGTGTGGAACTTTCCCTAATAAATACACCCAAACAGCTGCTGAGTACAAGCCTTAAGCCATATGCCTGTTACATACACAAAGCAACTTTTCCACTAAAAATATTTAAACTCAAACTGTTGATAAACCCACTGCGATGGAGCAGATGGATCCGTCAGTTCACCATCAGAACACCCTTTTGCTACATTAAAAAAATCTGCAGAGGACTTTCAAAGAAGTAGCAGAGATTAAAAACTTGCAGAGGACTTTGAAACAAGTAGCAGATTAAAAACTTGCAGAGGACTTTCAAAGAAGTAACAGTTGTTCTGCACATCATGAAGAGGCAGAACCACAGAATAAACTGGGTGGGAAAAGACCTTTGAGATCAAGTCCAACCTACAACCAGACACCTCCTCATCAATTAAACCACGGCACTGAGTGCCACCACATCCAGACTCTGTTTAATGAGTTTAAACAGTTCAGAAATGCACACAGGAGGGACAAGGAGCTTCACTAAACCCAAAGGTCCATGAAGGCCACCATGCCCATGAGGTCTTCAGCTCCTCCCTCCCAAGCAGAGCAGGAAAAGCCACTCTGCTCACATGAAAGCTCCATCCTTCCCCAAGGAAGACTGTGTGAGCTCTCCCCGAGGAACGCACGGAGCTCTGGACAGAAGTTCCCAGGATTGCTGCAAGAGCAGCCTTGCAGGAGCATCCTCCCCCACTGCCCTGAGGCAGCTGGCTCCTGCCTACTCCCACCCACCCCACGCTCTCCTCCATGGCAACCCTTCCCTGCACGCCGGGGAAATTCGGGGAGAGGAACGTGGGATTGTGGCTGTGAGCTCAGCTCCGAACGGCTGCGGAGCCAGGGCAGCCCCTCAGCACCTCAGTCCTTCTAAAAGTTCCAGCCAGAGGTGGGACTGGCTCCATGCAAGCCCAAAAGCCCCACCTGGCAGCTGGTGGTGGCACCCAGCACAGCAAAGCCTCACTGGGGCTCCACCACAGATGGGTGAGGAATTCCTGTGGATCCATGTCTGAGGAAAAGGTGGTTCCACTGGACACCTTCCACTGCCAACTATCACAAACATCCACTGGACACCTTCCTCTCCTAGTCATCATCTTCCTCTCCCGACCACCACAAACATCCACTGGACACCTTCCTCTCACAGTCAATCATCACAAACATCCACTGGACACCTTCCTCCCCCAGTCATCATCTTCCTCTCCCAGTCATCACAAACATCCACTGGACACCTTCTTCTCCCAACCATCACAAATATCCACTGGACACCTTCCTCTCCCAGTCATCATCTTCCTCTCCCAACCATCACAAATATCCAGTCCCTACCATCTATTCCTACCATCCTCAGCCTTCTGAGTGTTAAACAGGAACAAAAAGGTTACTGCAGCCCGACCACAGCCACGTGGTTCCTTCCTGTGCAGTCCACTAGCTCTGGTTTGTGTGTATTTACACAGGATTTGCTCAGACATTCCCTTGGATACATTCAGGAACTCTCACTAGGACACCTGACTGCTTCAGCAAAAGCTCTGTCCAGGACCAACTCTGTCCACACCATTCCCAAAGAGCCTGAGGACATAAAACAGCACATGGCAAGCCTCACCCTTGAGAACATTTAGTGTTGTACAGAGGAACTCAGCATTTATCTGGAACAAAAATCTAGAGAAGCTTACCTTTAACACTTGCAAAATAATAAATATTGATAAACAAACCCTCTCCTTTCTACTCCCCAATATCAGGGCACTATGCCTTTACACTTGAAAAAATCTAAATATTGGCAGCGTGGTTTAATTTAGCACAGTGCACAAGATGCTGCCAGTGAATTATCCACCAATAAAAGCCACATTTGGAGGCGGGAGAAACTCTGGGAGCTTCCAACACGCGCCACAGAACAGATATTCAAAGCAGCTGAGTCACTGTGGGTTTCTGAAATGAGCCTCCAACCAGGACTTGAAGGAAGGAACATTAAGTGACAAGCACTTCAAAATCTCTTGACAGATAAAAAAGTTTTTCTTTTAAAGTTCCTGAGTTGTTCAGTCTAAGGCTGCAGCTTCTTTACTTCACATGCCTTTTTATTTTGGTTTTTTTGAATACTTTTGATATCTAGCTCCCAACACAATGTTTAACTTCAATCCTGCATTGAACATCAGAGCAAGGAGCAGGCTCAGCAGACTTCTAAAAACCCAGAGCAGACAGGCAAATCTCACAGTTTCTGCACAGAAAAGAAAGGTACAAGAAAGAGAACAGCAAATGTAAACACTGGAAATACCTGGAGGGAAAACAAGATGGAATTAATTCAGTGTGAGATGCAGACTGCTCCCCTCAATCCCTTCCTGGTTTCAGGCAGGAACAAACCTCGGTGAAGGATCACAAAGATCCTCAGTACTGCACAAATGTATGCAGCCATCAGGTATGAAAATAACACTGAAAGCTCAAAGAAAGGCATTTCTGCTCAGAAAAATCCCCTGTCCCTGGAAAGAGTCTGAAAACAAGAACCAATTTTTATGATTTTTTCTTTACCCCCCCAAAGAACTTTACTTTTTCTTTGAGGTTTTGGGTTGTGCTTCTTTTTATTCTGCTGGATTTCAGAAAACGAAAAACTTGACTATTTTCATTTTTTTTTCCTCAGTAAGGGATTCATGGAGAAGCTGGAAGACTAAAATATTTTCTCCTCTTCAACTCTGCACATAGTTTTACTCATTAGTGGGAAGAACAAGAACTCCATGTGGATTCCACATCTCCAAACCTTGCTAAGATTTTTCCTCCCCTCTCTCCATTTCGTGGGTGCAGAGGCAGCCCAGGGAATTATGACACCCCTCTGACAACACACCCTGAAACAGCCCCAGCACAGCTGCAGGGTTTTCCCTCAACCAAACACCCCATAAAAGCAAAGAATTCATCACATTTCTTCCCTTCACATCTCCCTGCTACTCCTCTGCCCTCAAGGTCCTCCCAAATATTGCTCAGCACTGAGGATTGGGAACACTGAGCAGCTCTGCTGATGCCTTCTGATCCCTCAAGGTAACTGCACCTAAAGACTGAAAAATAAACACGACAACACATCCTCTCGGTTAGTTTTGCATCAAGATAAGAGCTACAAATTAAATGTCAGCCGTGACATTAAGATTAAAAGGAGCTGCTGTGAAGTGTTAGTGGATATTCACGGCATAAGCTACTACAACTAAACAGAAAATCAGCTCTGTGTGTTGTACTCCGCTCTCCTACAGTGTTTATTTGTTTATATATACATATAGAGAGATGCACATGAACCTGTAGGGAGACTGCAATACAAATAAGCCATTAAAGCCCAGAGTTCTGTGCAGGCAAACTCTGATCCCAAGGCAGAATTATCATCTGTCAAGTCGCCCAAATCTTCACAGCGCACAGAAACTTGCAGCACATGACAGGCTGCATATGGAAAAAAAATTATATTTGGGGATTAAATCTTATAGATCATATTTGAAGGATCTTCTCTTCATTGTCATTCTTCATGACCAAGGCCATCTGCCTGACAGGGAGTGGGAGGATAGAAATTCTTCACTTATTTTAAAGCTTGTCAATGCCAAGCAAGAACGTTATTTGTAAAATCTATATTGCCTTCAGATTTACCTCCAGCCAAGGCTGGAGCTCAGGGTGCTGCCATTGCTGTTTACTGAGGAGGCACTTTGGAGCAGGGAAGGATTATTCTCCCTACAAAGCACATGCAGGGCATGGAGCCACCATCCCATAATACTGCCCAAAGCTCCTGCAGCAAACACACAACTCTAATTTCCCAGGAAAATGTGGTGATTCAGCCACTCTCACAGGACCCAAATTTCTGAGCAGTTTTTGTGAGTATGGGACATGATTTGCTTTCCAATCAACAAGGAAAACGCATTTCTGAAGGTCAGAACAAAGTCAACATTCCTCCAGCAAAGCTGCACCAAAGTGTCTGCTCCAAAAAGACTCTTTGCTCAGTCCTGGTGTTTAAGACACGAGCAAGAAGCCAAAGGCACCTGGATGCACCTGCCATAAAAATCCAGTTAAATGTGCATGAAAACACAGTGGTTGAGAAATGCCCTGTGCTGAAGGCGTTGGTGAGCAGGAAACATCACAGATCCACCACTCAGGGCTTTCTTGGAGGCCTCGGGTAAATCAAAGCTGCAAGTCTGGAGCATTTGCCAGATCAGCACTGCAACTCCTGCTCTTGGGAGGAGTTTGGGAAAGCACCAGAGTCAACAGCCAGCTCAGCCCTCCCTGCTCCTGTCCTCCCCTTCAGAGGGGACTGAACTCTCCCTCTTTCCACACTGCTGCTGCTTACACTCTAATAACGCTGAGATTTATTCCTCCTTCTCTGACAATAAAAGGAGCAGCTGCGGGCTGGAATCCCCAACCCAAAGCAGCCCCTTTGGACTGGCTCCCAGTGAGTGCTGGGCCACCACCAGCCCAAACCTCTGCCCCTGGGGCTGCTCAAAGCCAACTGCTGTGCTCCAAAGGGGAGGGAAAGCATTTTTGCAGCTCTAGCTCAGATTTTTTCCTTTTCAGGATGGCTGCTCCCTCACTTCCTCATGCCTGCAAGTTCTGTGTTTATTTTTTCCTTGTATAATTTTTAACCTCGACAAATAAAAAGGGTTGACATTCACTAAATGCAAGGTCTAAGTGCTACCAGATTGCTTCTGCATTGCACAGCTCCCTGTACTCTCAACAAAACCCAGCTCAGGCATAATTTGCTCTGGTTCAGGCAGGGGAGGATCCTGGGGCAGTGTTTTCAGCACTGTCATGGTTTCTCTGCTGGCAGCAGAGCTTGCAGGAGATTTCCTGCTACAGCAAGGCTCTTCAACCAACAACACAAGGAGTTATGTTGTCACTGAACTCCTGCACATTACAGAATCAAAACAGATGATAATTGCCAACACTGAGGGCTCAGTGCTGACTCTTTTCACAACTCAGGAATGAAGGAGGGTTAGCCCCAACACATCAGTCCCTCTCTGAGTGAAGAGCTGCTCATTAGAATGAAGTTAAGGCACACTGTGTCAATCTGTAATGGTCATTTTGGTGTTTCCACACTGGTGTGAGACACAAGGCTTCTTTCACACATTTGTCAGGGGCCACTAAAGCTAATCCAGCAGTTTTGCAGCTCCCTATCCACAGCCAGCCAGTTGCCAAGCAAGGAAACAGAGCTTACTCCACTCAGGTGCTTTTCAAGACCGACCTCAAAGCAGCAAATTCCTCTCTGGATGGCAAAAAAATGCAAAGCAGTTTTCAGAGACAAGAACCTTCACCAACAGCTCACTCGTTTCCTGGAGTTTGGATCACAAACTTTCAAGTCAGGCAGGAAAGACTGGAGGTTTTTATCCAGTCAGGCCCCAAATCACCAGGAGCTTGACAGATCAGCACTGGCACCTCCATCTCCACCCAGCAATGTGAAAAATGCAGCTGGAGGTGCTGGAACTGCAGCAGGAATCGAAGCAGAGGGATCACACTCAGCTGCTGACACATGAAGCACCACACTTCATCCTGAAGGATGAATCCTGCAAGGAGAAGGGCAGAATATTCCATCTCCAGGAGTGTGGGAAGGAGGAAGAGGTGAGAGTGGCACAATGTTTGCTGGAGACACCTGGCAACTCTGGCTTCCATCACAGCACATTTTTACGGCTGGCTCTGCTGGCAGCCTCTCCACTTTCCTTCTGACTGCTCTCAAACACTAACACTCCCAGCTTCACCTCCCTGAGACAGCACCACTGCAGTCAGGACTCTGGCTCAGTGAACAACAGGCTGCCCAGAAAATCACAAGTGAAATTATTTAACTTCTGGGTTGGGTTCCTCCTGGACTAATGACTTCCATGTGGCACTTGGACATAGCACCTGTAAGGCCTCCTTGATATGGGTACCTAGCATATTTATCTCTTGTCTTAAGTAAATAACCTAAACTGGAAATACTTTTGAATTGTAACTCATTTCGAAGTGTAAAGCCTGATTTTTTTTAAGTAAAATAACTGAACTTTTTAGTATACTATAATTACAATTTAAAACTACTGCAATTTACAGAACTTCACTGTGTCCTAAAGGTGAGAGAAGGGAGGTGATCTAGAGCAGAGTTTGACACAGATGAGCTCCTCAGGAGCGTCACAGAGCACTCACTGCTCCCTCTGAACAACCAAACACCTCACGACCACAGCAAGTCAAGGGATGAGAGGAAACCAAACCTGGCCACAGAGAAATGTCAAGGGGAAAAAGCTTGAGAGGCCAGATGTGGTTCCCTACAGCTGCCTGGGGAAGGCAGACCCAAAACCAGAACTCCTGAGGCATCAACACGCCCGTGTGGATGTGAAGTGGAGGATGCAGGAGCAGGATCACACCTTCCCTCTGCTCACCAGCAATCACCCAGCCAAGGGCAGCCACGAGGCTGAGCCTCAGCCCTGCGAGTGTCAGCACTTCCAAGCTGCAGATGCTTCTCTCAACCAAACCCGAGAGCGTTTGGCACCAAATGTTTGTGGTGCACATCCAGCACAGCCCACAGCTGAGTGCTGGCAATGTCTTTAAGGGAATTACAGCTGCTTTTGACTGGATAAAAGCACTTTTAGCCTCAACTGCAAAGCCCTGCCACAAGAGGTGATGACCCACTGGTGACTTTAATTCACTGTGTAGCAAATTCCAAAAGCTCCCACCAAACTGGGAAGCATCATTTAGACGATCCTTGCCTAAAAGACCTTCTCCTGTGTATTTGGGTGTCTCAAACACCCAACAGCAGGTGAACACAGCTCCAAAGAACTCCAAACAGGAGAACAGACAGCCCTCACCCAGCCTCCCACCCAGCCTTGCCTGTTTTGTATTTTTTGTATTTATACCCAAGTAACCAACTTGCACATGAGAAAACAGTAATTCATCTCCTGCACTGCAAAGAAACAAATCTTTGCCTCTAGCTTACCACAGCTGGATAAAATCTCACCCAGGGCCAGGTCAGTGAGCCTGGGCACAATAAATGCACTCTCAGGGAGGTGTTCAGGACTGTCAGCAGGATTTTACACCCCATACCATACCTGAGGCTCTCCCTTAAGTCTCTCAGCATTTTAGATAATAAGTGCACAGCTCAAGCGGTTCCCAGTACCTGAGAGACTTGTGTCCTCACACACAGGGGGGTTTTTTTCTCACACAATTTATGACATTATCCATCTGCCTGCATCCTTCTGAGCGAGTGAGCTCCTTCCTGGGCAGAGCACTGGGGCTGTGCTGGCAGAAAACACAACTCACACCCTGAGGGGGACCTGAAGGTCCTCTGGAAGTACTTGGGGTTGATGAGGCTCCCCAGCATCTCCACCCTGCCAGCTCACAGGACAGACTGAGAGCCTTTCAGAAGGGACGCAGCAAACTACATGGGCTGCACACAACAACACACTTGACTACTCTAAATATTAAGCAAGCCACCAATTTTAATAGGTTTGCTATATGAAAAGATAGGCACCAATGTCACCCCACCCCCACGATCCATCAAGGCATTTCACTCCCTTGGGCTCTTGTGACTAAGTATAATATTTCATTAAATATCCTGTTCATACTGGCTTATGTACTAGGGAACACACTAATTTTAGAAAACTGATTAGCTAGTTCTTTCTAACCGAATGTTATTGTAGCTAAGGTCAGATTTTGCACTGAAACTATGGCAACAAAGCCACAGTATTCTTTTGTCTACAAGGTTGGGACCAGGTTTATTAACAGAACTGCTCCACTTAATAGCTCAGCCCTGCTTTTTTGGCAAATCCCTTCCTCGATGCTACCTGAAATACCCTGAGCTTTCCACGGGGAAAAGGCTCAGACCCGTGAGAGCTGAGAAAGAATAAACGCTCAGAAGAGCATTTGCTTCATTTCTTCAATTTTAGGGCACAGTCAAACCCCCCCTTGTCCCACACAGAACTCATCAGGATGGAACTGCCACCCACATTTGCAGATGGATTGAGTGCAGGGATCAAACTTCTCCCCAGGAGTTCAAATAAATCCCTCTCCTTCCTCTGCCGTACCTGAACCAACAGATTGGGTTTCACACAGTGTTCCAGTTATGCAGATTAATGGCACTTTCTGTCTCAAAGGGGCTTTGCTCTGCCTTCATCTCCATGCAAAACATCCCAGATGAAAGTTCTTCCAGCCCTGAAGTTGGCAGACAGCTGTTGGCCACAGGACCCCGGGCACAGAGCAGCAGGGAAACACAGCCCAGCCAATCTCTGCAGCCTGTGCCCCACAGAGCCACTCCTCTCACTGTCCCCAGGTGTCACACCAGGCTGGGAGACCCTCCTGACCTGTGCCTCACTGTCCCCAGCTCCTCTCACTGTCCCCAGGTGTCACACCAGGCTGGACAGACCCTCCTGACCTGTGCCTCACTGTCCCCAGGTGTCACACCAGGCTGGACAGACCCTCCTGACCTGTGCCTCACTGTCCCCAGGTGTCACACAGAGCTGGACAGACCCTCCTGACCTGTGCCTCACTGTCCCCAAGTGTCACACAGAGCTGGACAGACCCTCCTGACCTGTGCCTCACTGTCCCCAGGTGTCACACCAGGCTGGACAGACCCTCCTGACCTGTGCCTCACTGTCCCCAGGTGTCACACCAGGCTGGACAGGCCCCCTGATCTGTGTCTCACTGTCCCCAGCTCCTCTCACTGTCCCCAGGTGTCACACAGAGCTGGACAGACCCTCCTGACCTGTGCCTCACTGTCCCCAGGTGTCACACAGAGCTGGACAGACCCTCCTGACCTGTGCCTCACTGTCCCCAAGTGTCACACAGAGCTGGACAGACCCTCCTGACCTGTGCCTCACTGTCCCCAGGTGTCACACCAGGCTGGACAGACCCTCCTGACCTGTGCCTCACTGTCCCCAGGTGTCACACCAGGCTGGACAGATCCTCCCCACTGATCTCAGCCCCCATCACTGTCACACAAAGAATCCCAACCACCCTAACAAAGCCAGCAATGGCTTAGCCAGTCATTGATCTCTGCTAAGCACATCAGCACAGAATATCCCTGAAGGGTTTGGGTGGGAAGGGACCTTAAATCCCGTCTCATTCCCCCCCAGCCCTGGGCAGGGACACCTTGCACTGTCCCAGGTTGCTCCAAGCCGTGTCCAACCTGGCCTTGGGCACTGCCAGGGATGGAGAAGCCACAGCTGCTCTGGGTAACAAAGCACCCCAGAGCCAGGAGGTCTCAGGGATGTCCTGGTACTCCATCACAAATGATTGCTGACTGCACCACAAACCTGTCTGGCTTCACAGGCCAGTAAGGAACCACCACAAGAGATGTGGGAACTGGAGTAGAAAACAGCTTTCCAATTCACTGTCCAGGATCAAAAACCCAACCAACCTTCCCTTTGATTCCTGCCTCTCCCCCGATCAGGGTGCCCCAAGCTTTAGCAGATAGAAGGCAAACTTGTCTGCATGAAAAAGCAACTCTCCCAACTTCCCAGCTTTTTTTAAACACCTAAATGCTGCAGTGACAATTGCCCCAACATCTGCTTGCACGTAGGCTGCAGTGGGCTAAAGTTTCACAATTCAGAGACAGGATTCAGGATTCCTTCATCTTATAAAGGGCAGCAAATTCAAATGTGTACGAGCAGTTGGCAGTTTTCTAGCACAGCTCTATAAATACTGAAAGATTCCTCATCAAGGCAGCAAAATATATTTTAGATTTAACTATATCCTAATTCAGCAAGACTTTTTTTTAAGCTCAAAATGCTCAATGCCTCAGTTTTGAATTAAAAAAAAAATTATAGGCACAACAACAGACTGTATTGTTATCAATTTTTCTCTTCCTTCAAGCAACCTAAAATTTTGTTTTCATTTTACAGTTCTCATCTTGCTTTTTACTCTTTTGGAAAAGTGGGTAAGAGGCATCTTTTTTCTTTTTATGGTGTTTGGCTGTAAAACAGACAAGTGGTAAGTGGGTATTCACTATTATGCTCCAATTTCTACTTCTGGTATTCAGCACTGGCACTTCAGTGTGACTTGGACATCTCAGAATTGGAAAAGAGTTTCTATTGCAAGTGATGGATGTCTCTGCAAGAAGGCTTTGGCCTCAGCACTCAGGCACTCCCCAAAGTTCTGCTTCCTGCATGAAAAACAAACCCTGCTATTTGAACTGCTAATATCAGAGGGGAAAAAAGCAGCCATATTTAGATTCTAATTCAAATATTCCTTAAAGGAATCCAGGCACCTTAATAATTAATGCATCCAAGCACTTCAGCAGCATCACAAACTCCATGCTCAGAAGGAAAAGAAGCCCAAACTTGGCTGTGCAGCTCAGGTCTACCCCATCCTCTTCACCACCATTCCAGCTCAAACCTCTGCAGAACACCCACTCCAACTCAGCTGAGAGAGTCAAACAACTCAGGCTATTTCACATCAAAGTTTAAAGAGCTCATATCATCCCTTGCACCACAGCAGACCAGGAACAGCCCCAGGATCCAAGGCTGCCCACTTTCTGGAGGCAGAACACAGGAATTCAGGCTCATACCACAGAACATTCGTGATGAATGCAGGGGATGGCACTGAACCATCCCACAGCCTACAAAGGGCACTATCTGCTGCTCCTACTCCCCCAAAGAACTAACAGCCAGAGGGACCTGGTTATTGTTTTAGCTTGGTTCCTCATTTTCAGAAGTGTTTGGGAAAATTATGTACGTGACCCTTCAGCTGAAAGAATCCCTCATGTCAGCCCTGATGCCAGCTTGGCCTGGCTAAATAAGGGTAAATAATGTGTATGTGTGCACCAGGATTCCAGAGCCTCCAGCAGACCTGCATGAATCACAGATTTCCTTCATATTTTTCCTCCATATGGAGTTTCCTGCATGCAACACAAAGCAGGAGTGGGGAGGCTTCACATCACTGATGGCGAAGCTACAAAGGACAAAATATGAACTCTTTCTGCCAGGGAGAAGCTCATTGACCAGGGGTAACTCCAGAACATCCATCAAAACTGTGGCTATTGGGAAGGAATTGTTCCCTGGGGGGGTGGACAGGCCCTGGCACAGGATCCCTGGCAGTGCCCAAGGTCAGGATGGACATTGGGACAGCCTGGGACAGTGGGAGGTGTCCCTGCCATGGCAGGCGTGGCACTGAGTGGGATTTAAGATCCCTTCCAACCCAAACCATCCCATGATTCACACTAAATACACTTTTTTATCCCCATATAATTCTCAATGAAAGCTGCCCAGGGAGTTTGTGCTAGTGCAGCTGCAGCTCCCAGGCTGAGCCCCCCAGGACTGGCCCCCAACACCTGCAGAGGCACCAGCCACAGCAGCACAGCCTGGATTAGCATCAAAAGCACAAACAGAGTTTGAACTACTCCTCTTCTGCTTCGCCATGAGGGTATTTTAAGTCTAAGATACGGGTTCATTCCTTGAACATCTTGCCAAAAAAAGAGTGTTGCCCAGCAACTACTAAAACAATGTTCTGGAAGGAGGGAGCTGCTGGCCAGATTAACCCAGTGAGTGCCCTTTGAGCCAGAGCTCTGAGCAGCTCCTGCAGAGCTGCAGGCAGGCTGGCAGACAGCTCCGCATCCCAAATAAAGAGCTGGGAGGAATTTCCTGAGAAGCCTGTCAGACAGACTGCTCTGCTGGAGTAGCAGCGTCTCGCATTAAACAAACACGTTCGGCTCGGCGCAGGGCTCAGCTCCAGGACAAATGGACACAAATAAAACCCCTGCAAATAAATGCACGCTCCAGCTCACTAATAGAGCACAAGAATCACCACACCCTCGGGCGCTGCTGCAGCTCCAGCAGCAGGGGCAGGGTTGGTATTTCATTTCGCAGCATAAAGGTGTGTATTTGAGCAGGAATGGTGCCCAGTGAAATGTGGGGCTTCAGCCCAGCTGAGGGTCAGCTCCAATCCACACTTCCCACATCAATTTGTGCACGTTAAAAGGAAATTCACTTAGAGCCACTCTTCGGCTGCACAGTCACACTCCAACGTGGCAATTAGGGCTTAATAAAAACATTCAAGGTCTCTTCTGTTTAAAGAAGTGCAGATAACTAAGGGAATGTCACACACTCGTTCTTTTTTTGGAGACTCATACAAGTAGGATTTCTTCCAGGAATCTCATCTGTGCACAGTACATTTACAACAGTTAAGTGGAAAAAAAAAAAAACAAACCTTCTTTTGCATATTAACATTATTAAAAAGAAACATCCTAATGAACATACTGTACTCGTCAGTCTTCACATTCTGAAAAGCAGTTTCAGAGGACTTTTGAATTGGTTGGAGGTGGCAGCACGAAGGGCCACAGAAATGCTCTGCTTGAAAAAAAAAACCAAACCAAACACACCCAAACCACTGTATTTAAAGCGGACACAGAAAGCCAGAATAAAAAAAAAAAATCCACTGAAATCTTACACCATAATTACCATCCAACCTCAAACCACTGACCTCAGGTGCTAAGTAATTCTGCTTGGGATGGAGAAGAGTAAGAAAAAGGATCAGCCTCCACACCATCAAGTGCTCAAGTGAATATTTTAATGATGTAGAGGCACCACAGCATTTAACATGTGAAATAACTGCAGGTAAACACTCACAGGAACTTGGGCATGCTGCACTGACTTCCTCTAGAGTTCTTTCCAACTCCAGCACTTCACTTTTTTCCATTTAATAACCCTGGAATTCTTTTCTTTTTTTTTTTTTTTTTTTCTTTTAACCATCTCATTTACACTTTTACTCCACACTCCTCCTCTGACTCTCAGCTGCCTCTTGCACCTCACCCTTCCCAGGGCTCCCCCACCACCAGATCCATCTGTCAGCCAACTTCTTCCACAATTTCTGTCAACAAAGCCAGTCCTGGTGTCCTCAGGATCCCTTCCCTGCAGACTGAGCAGCTCTGTCCCTCCCAGCTCCAGCTCCAGCCCTGCTGCTGCACATCCTCCTGTCCCACCAAACATAAATCCACATTCCCTGGCTGCCTCCAAGACACTCCTTTTCCAAGCAGTGATTTCCCCAGAGCACAAACCCCACCTCCTTTTCGGTTGTTTTTAGGAACAGGGCTATTTTCACACCTCCAGCAGGTCAGCAGTGCTCAGTGACACATTTCAGCATTGCACATCCCTCTCTCCAGGCACAGGGATGCTGCACACACCCCTCACTCTGTGCACAGCAGCTCTGCTCCAGCTCAAGGCTCTGAAGTAAAAAGAAAATCCCCCACCCTCTAAACCAAGGCCTTGCTGCTGCCACCAAATGCAAGTGATTAAATGTAGCCTTGGCAACATGACTTTTTACAACCTGTGGGTTAGGGAAAAAAGCAGGAGGGATTCATTCTGCCACTGGATAAACAGGCTTGAGGTTCACACTGAACTTTCTTGGAGTCATCCATGCATATCATCTAAGCAGTCAATCTTGCTTCTAGAGATCTCTCCTCACGCTGATTAAGCATGAAATTTGTATTTACAACTGGTTTACATCTGCTCCAAGAAGCTCAGAATGACAATTCTCAAAAAATGACACCAAAAAGAAGATCCCCCAAGCCTGGCCAAAGGTGACAGGCTCAGTGTCCCTCCCAGGAGGGGACTGAGCTGCATGTGGACACCTTGGAGCACAGGGACATAAAGCAGGTCACAGAACCACACCAAGTGTTCCTCCAGTCCTCTCTAAGGGTGTAATGCAAGTCACTTCCATTTGATTCATCTTCTGCTTGCTCCAAGAAAAATTTGGAATATTCCCTGATGATTCCCAGTGGCTGACCTCACTCCTCAGGCCTGCAGCTGACCAACAGCATCCACAGAATGGTTTGGGTTGGAAGGGACCTCAAAACTGATCCCATTCCACACCTTCCCCCACCCCCCCGCTCCAACCCCACCCAACTGCTGCATAAAACCAGGGTATTTTCCATTTCTGGTGAAGAGGGGGTGATAAACTCCATTATTACTTCTTCTGAACACATTTATCACGGAAAGCATTTTATCTCAGACTACACTTGCAAAGGATGTGTATAAATAAGAGAAAAGGCTGCTAAAATTTTATGGCTTTTGTTGCCATTTACCATTAAGCATAAACCTCCCCATGAAAGCTTCACTGCAGCAACTACAAAGGTTGGAAAAGGTTCACACCATTCTTTCTCCCTGTATAAATTATAAGTAATATGAGAACATTTACAATGTCTAACCACGGTGTTTTATGTCAGACAAATGTCTCTCTGTACTCGCAGTTCCTAAACTGTGCTAGCAAGAATTGCCTTTTTCTCATTCTTTTCTCTCTCTCTCTGTCTCTCCCTCCGCCTCCCTCTGCACCCAGCAGTCTCAGTCAAATCTGGCTTTATTCTTCCATACGATTTTAACCTCAAGAATGCCTCAAGTCAAGGCTCTGCTTCACATAACAACACTGTTCTTTCTTGGAGAGCTCACCACTGAATGCTGAAACTTCCCCGGGTTGCCTCTTTAGTGTTTCAATTATCAGCTCTTCAGTTTTCCAGGAAAAAGGGAGGAATAAAACCAACAAGAGCTCACAGACTTCAGCAATATTTTAAAGGGAGAGTTTTGTTACATATGACATGGTGTCATGGCAAAAAAAAAAAAAAAAAAAAAAAACCCAAACCACTGAAATAACAGCAAGCAAAACGAACAGTACAGATTGTACATGATTTTCAAGGGCAATCACCTGCAGTTCTGGCCAAACCTGAATAGAATTATGGTGATCCTGAGGCCCTGATAAAGGCAAAGCATAACCAAGGAAACAAGATTCACCCAAAGAAACAGGACACACTGCTGCTGCTACACCTGATAATAAAATCCAGACCAAAATTGTAGAATATTTGGCTGAGTTATCCTCTGGGTAAAAGATGCAACCCAAGGGCAAGAAAAAAATTCAAAGCTTTTGCAAAAAAAAAAAAAAAAAATCCCAGTTAGTGCTTCTCTTCCTGTCTGAAGCCTTTCTTGAACAAGTCAGCCTTTGCCAAACAGTGAAAAGCAGAACAGTAATTTCTTATCACTGAGCAAAAGTTTCCTGGCAGAATGAAAGCAAAGCCCAAGGTAGCTCATATCAAATTAGGTCAGACAGCAATAGTTGTGCAAACCCTTGCTCCTTTTCATTTTCCTCCTCCTCGAGGGTTTGGTACTGGGTAATGAAAAGAATGTGTGGTAGAATGGAGGAAAAGTAATTAATTTTTGGGCTCCTGAAAGTTGGATCTGAAAGGCAAACAACTGACAACCGCAACCCCAGCCCCTCATGAAACTTTCTTCATTCCTGGGTTTGGCTGGGACAGAGTTAATTTTCTCTGCAGCAGCTGGCAGAGCCACATTTTGGATTTGTGCTGGAAGCTGTTGATACCACAGGGAGGTCTCAGTTACTGCTGGGCAGATCTCTGCTCCTCACCTCTCCTGCCAGGGAGATGCACGAGGAGCTGGGGGGCTCCAGGGATAGCCCAGACCACGGGGCATCACAGCAGGACACAGAGCTGGGAGTGCCTGTGGACATGGGATTTGTCTCGGCCCAGCACCTGCCTGCCCAGGGAAATGGGCAATCAATTCATTAGTTTGCTTTGCTTCTCCTTTATCTACTGAACTGCTTTATCTGAACACTCTTCCCGTTCTCTCCCCCATCCCTCTGGGTGGGGCTCAGGTTAAACCACCACAGTCCCACAGACATTCAACACACACATTTTTCCTCCTTAGCTGTCATTCGTGGAAGGAGGTGACACTAAAATATGCCAGAGAAAAAGCAGGGAGGTCAGAAATTGTCACACATCACTGCACAAAAGGAAGAAGCATTGCCAAGCAGAAGGGTGAGGAGCTGTCTGACCAACTTACCTCGGAATTTTTTGGGTGGGTTGTTAAGATCACCTGCCTCTGGCTGTACAACACACCGATCGTCCACAAGGCTGCAAAGAAATGAGCAGTGAAGTGAGATTGCAGCCCCCTGCAGCCCCTTCCATCCTCCTCAACAAAACCAAAGTCGTTCACTTGCAATATTTCATCCGAGTGGCCACTTCAGCAGAAGACATTCCCCAAATGCCAACTTATGCCAGATCTTTCTAAGAAGCATGCAGCTGATTTTTTGACTGTTGCCCAGAGCTATGCTCCTGGTCGGGTGGGACAATAAATAAGTCATTGCTCCTGTGTTCTGCATCATCTTTATGTCCCCTGCTCGAGGTGCAGACAGAACAGCCCATATTCTAGGGAGGTGACAGACAGCCTCAGGACAGTTCTTGCCTCTTGGACAGATTTGAGTCACGCTGCAAATGTGTTTCTATGAATGGAGAACATATCACAGCTGTGCAAACTGGACACTGACCCTGTGACCCCTCCAGGATTAAGGAATGGCAGGAACAGTCACTGCCACAATCAAAGTTGACTCCTGAGAGGAAGGAAGGCACAAATGTACCCTCCTGCTCACCAGCCAAACACAGGGTGAGTTGAGGGACTGATTGAGCCAACCTCCTGCTGCTCTGGCAGGAAGAGGGGGAGCTGGACAAGCAAATCCAGGAGATTCCAAGAGGGAATGGCAGGACAGAGCTGTCTGTCCCTGCACAAACCCCACAGGGTCAGCTGAAATCCCACAGAACAAAGGGAATAGCCAAGAAGCATCTGCTCCCACTGCTCTGCCTGAGCAGCTTTGGATCAAGGTGGAATGGGGCTTTTCCCAAACTGGGAAATTGCACGTGTAACCAAACACTTTGGGGTTGGATTTGATCCTAAATGACTCAAATTGGCCCCTTACAACCAATCTGTCAAAGAGGCTTTCTACACAAACGTAGAAAGTAAAACTCCAAGGTCAAAGGTTTGAGAGGTCCATTCTCATGCAGAATCAACTCGAGAAAGACTGAGACCTAGAATATGAGAGTTGTTCCTTGCAGAGGCTGGTCACATGCAGGGAGCATCTTGAGACAACAATTAGAGAAAATAAGGAAGTGCATGAAAATTCAGAGATCAGAGAAACTAAGGGGGTTCATCAACAGTTTTAGGCATCTAAAATTTGCATGTGCAAACATTCAGAGTGAATTGCTTTTTCCCCATGGATTTCCTCCCTACTCAGCACTATATATATAAATATAAAGGTGCTCCAATGTCAATTAACATTTGAGCTGAAGCACCTGCTTCTGGTGAACATAGGGCCAAAAACATCAAGGAAATCGGTTGCTCTGATCATCCCATACAGATCATCTCAGTGCAATGCATCCCTCTCAGCTGAGATTAAGTTGAAAGTAAAGAGGAACTTCCCAAACTAGTGAGAGGAAAATTTGACAGGGCAAGGAAGACAGAAGAGGATATATTGTACACCAGTAATCATCATGATGACAGCACTGAGTTTGGGAAACAGCAAGAGTAAAGTTCTGATTAAGCAACACGTCATAGGAATATTAAATAGGAACACTCTTCAGAGATTTAGGACAGCATTAGAATGTCGAGTGGCATCTGCTCCTCAACCTTCAGTAACCACATAACAAGGCATTACACATGGTTATGACATCAGACTGTCCAAACTCCACATGGGCTGGAGGACAATTACACCAAATCTTTCCTTTGCTGCTTTAATTTTCTCCAGGACAAAGACTAAATTAAATATGGGACAAAAACTAATTCGATTACAAAGGCTTATTAAGATGATAATGCATTTCATGTTTCACACAGCAATTAGGATTTCTGGCTTAAATTAGGCTCAGAGATATGTGGCCATTGTATAATGCAGTTACCTTAAAAACAGCACTAAGCAAATCAAAGAGGAGGCTTGAACACTGAGAGGCCTTTAGGCCTGGCACGAGAACATCTCATCAAGCCCAGGAAATACACGTGCTTGTCATGTCCAAAAGGACTACCCATGGTGAAAAATCTCTGCTCAGCAATGCCATCAGAAGCCACAGCCACTGCATACTGTTCATCATGCACCGCGTGGGATTCCACATGGCAGGACAACTTTCTACTTGGCCTGGAATTATTTACTGCCCAACTCGCTTCAGGGCTGGGGAGAGAAACAATAGGCAGATGTAGAGGATAAATCATGTTGCCAGTGTTCAGCAGATAGTATTTGGCCCGTTACACAGCTGATCCAGGACTGCAGAGTGCACGTGTCATATTTGACGAGGACCTGGGAAATTTGTCAAATACATTCGCCAAATACTATTCGACCAACCCTACTTACTACATCCCTTGCTTTTAGCATACCTTCTTTCCTTTCTGGCAGCATCCCATATTTTCTTCTCTTTCCTATAATAGATCATGGTGCATCTTCAGTGTCTGCTTCCTTCTCTGCCCCCTTATTTTCCAGAATCCTAATAGCTAGAGGACTAAACCTACAAGTTAGTTTGGAGTCACTCAGGTGAGATTCCAGCCCATCGTTTCCTGCCGAGGCACTTACCAGGATGCTGTCTCTGTACCCTGCTTGGGAGCTCCATTTATCAGGTGCATCTGGACTGTAGGCAGCAAAAAATGTGCTGTGACTGTACCCACCCTGAGGCCCTTAGGGCTACTGGAAATGAGAAAGAGCAGGTTGTGTGTGTGCCCCTTGCTGGGCACAGCCCCGTGGGCCACATGGGAACAGGGGCCAGAGGTGCTCCTGGAGCTTCTCACCCAAACAGCACCCAGATGTTTGCAGAGGTTCCTCCTCAGCAGGATCAAACATTCCCTGGCCCTCCTCAGAGTTGCTTTCCAATCCCATGGCTTTGCTCTGCCAGCTCGTCCTTTTCCCACATGAAAAGCTACTGTTTTTGGGTTAATGGAGCAGCATTCACTTCTCCCTGCTCCACAGCACCTGCTCCGTGTCCTTGTGGAAGGCAGCACAAAGGGGCTCTGTGGGAAGCATGCCCAGGGCAGGAGCTGGCACAACACAGCTCCCACTGCAGCTCCAGAGCTCTGGCAAAGCACAAGGGTCAAAACATGTTCTCCTTCGATAGGAGAAAAACAATTTTGTTTGTTGGAGAAACCTCAAATTAAACCTCAGCTTTAAGACCAAACTAGCTGTAGGGGTGAGTTACTGGTATTTAAACCACTTCACTCAGGAATTTGATTTTTTTTTGGTAGAGATAGATTTTTTTTTTTAAACTGCTTCCATTGCCTATGCTCCATCCTTTGTGCAGAGTGCACTGGGGTCTGCTCATCCCTGACTGGGGGAAGGGGCAGGGAGGGACAGGACGGGACACACGGATGGACACGGGACAGACAACAACATGAAAATCATTGGATTGCATTCATTCCCCCTCGACCCCTTCACCTGCCAAGGTTCTTCCTCCTCCCCACCAGGGACAAAACTGCACCACAGCCATTGATACACACTCCAGCCTCCCAAAATCTACCTTGCCATATTCACTTCAGGCCGTTTTTAAACGTAGGGCCGAATCAATCCATACAGCTCCCTTGTTTTAGCCAGTATTCCCTGGGATCAGGCTCAGGAGAGCGAGCTGAGCTCTGCTAGTCCTTCTTAAGGTGTTTTTAATACAAGAGAACAGCTGTTCTTACCCCAAAGTGCTAATAAATCCATTTGTTGAGCCCTCTGCATAGAGAGAACAAATATCTCCAATATGAAGGAAGCTCGACATCTTGTCAGTCATCTCTGGCTTATTGCCCCTGGAAGAAAGAAGAAAGAACAAAGCACAACATCAGTCAGGCAGAACTCCTTGGTGCAGCTAACAGAGGTTACAGCAACAGGACCCTTTGCCTTTGATTGCTGGTTTGTTTGAAAAACCAAACAAGTTTCTCGCAGTGGAATTTCAGGTATCAAAGAAAATCCAGCAGCGCTCCCTTGGAAAAATAAACCAGGGAAAAACAAGCAGCTACTGGCATCCATTCCACGTGGGGCTGGTTCACAGGCAGGCATTGATCCCAGAGCATGCTGGATTTCAGCTCCACCAACCCATCCCACCTGCCGGGGGGAAAGGGGGAGAGGAGACTGCCTCAGTTCAAGGCATATTTGTATCTAAAGCACATTTCTTGGCCAGAATTAAAGATAGGTTTGAGTATCCTTTAAAGGCTCTCCTTTGTGCTGGAATGGTGCTCCTGAGAAATTCAAAATATTGACCTGATTCATGGCAACATTTTTTGGTCACGTCAAAATTTTGACACGACACCAGCAGCCTCCTGCTCACACCTGCAGGCCCCAAACCAGAGTTAGGTGAAGACCCCCTCAGCATGCCTGACAGCAGATTTTGTACGTAAAAACATAAAGCTTAAGATTTTTCAAAGTCAAATGCTTGATCAGGAACCCAAATCCCTGTGAAATCAGTAACACTTCAATCCTGGGTTTAAAATAGATGGCTTAAATGGAACACTGAGGAGACAGACACTGAGTGTCGCCAACTGCCACTGTATTAAGAACTTGATTTTCTCTAAAGCCCCAAGTCCAAATGACACAGGCCCCACCTGTCATTTCAATAAATATAGGAAAAAATCCTATAGAATCCAGAGTTTCAATCTGTCACAGCAACAAAGAGGCAACATGAGCCCGGATAAAAACCCCATTGGAACGGATTTTCAAAGACATCTTTTCCAAGCCCCTTCACTGGTTTCCTGGAGATCCTCCCAAGCTCTGCTGTTTGATCACCGAGTTCAAAAAGGCCCAAGCAGCTCCTGTGCTGGAGGTTTTCAAACAGCAGGAGCACCAAGGCTCTTCCAAGCTGCTCCTCCAGGCAGGCTGTGAGCTCTGCCAGCCAACACTGCCCAGGGCCACGCTGCCACTGCTGAGGGAGGGAAAAAGAAC
This sequence comes from Sylvia borin, assembly GCA_014839755.1. Classification (NCBI taxonomy): domain Eukaryota; kingdom Metazoa; phylum Chordata; class Aves; order Passeriformes; family Sylviidae; genus Sylvia; species Sylvia borin. The sequence continues at coordinate 1,413,472 of CM025968.1, forward strand.
TCCAAACACTCCCACCCTCTCTCTCCATCACACCCAAAGGGGTTCCGAATGGTCTAAGAGCAAAAGAGTTATTCTTATTCTGCTTATTCTAGAGCACAGCCCTGACTGTAGAGGGATAAATATCCCCTTTCCCTGGACATTATCTTGTTTACCAAAAGTGAAAGGATCAGGTTGTTAGGCAAGGTTGGAGCTCAACAAGGACAAATTCATGGAGATCTAAAAGGGAGATGTTTGCAGCTATGAAAGGGCAATAAAAACCTGAAGTTACACTCCTTAAAAACTCCAAGCAGCTCTCCCTCCTCACTCCCAAAGGATTCCTGCTGGCAACATCCATAACAATTTCCATTATTGTTAAACCAAAGCACACCGTTGACATTCTATCCCTGTAAATCTGTGTCACTGGCACAGTAAAAAGCAAACCCAGGAAAACCAAGAGATAACAGGGCAGGCTGATGTCAGGTCAAGGGCTCTCAGCTCCTCTGGAATCACACCTGGGCACACACAAACCCAAACCCTCTGGCTCCAGGTTGCTTGTCAAATGCCAAGTCCTGCAGCCACTGAAGTCACACAGTCTGTTCCCATTCTTTCTTGGTAAGTGGACAGGAAATCACTGCTACCTATTTTCAGATCTATGCCACGAAACACACAGAAATATGCAGAGGGAGTGAATTAGCTGCACTGGAAACACAACTTTCCCCATTTCCTGACTTGGATGTAAAACTACCAACTTCAGACTAAAACACTTCCCGTCCCTCAAAAGTAGGCTCAGCCCTGAATTAATAGAGTCCAAAGCAAAGGCTGTGTAAGTCAACAAAACCCACAGATACTTCCAAAATTAACCCTTTCTACAATGGCATGAAGTTTTCCTTCCCAGGCTGTGAGGGGGATTGCTTTTTCCTCACAAGAGGCAGCTGTTCACCACAGCTGCTCCCAAGGGAATGTGAAGGTCAAAATTATTGACTTCCATTCGAGATTTTTTTCTTGGAGAAAAAAAGAGTTTCAGACTCTTGACCAAAACCAGGCTCAGAGATGGACAAGCAAACTCCTGCACCACTTTCCAAGATACAGCCTCAATTTTCTGACATTTTCTCCACTAAGGGAGACCCCAACACACCATGATATTGTAACTGACAGATCATGAGAGTGCAACCCCCTAAAACAAGGCACTTCAGCAATTTACTGACAATTCCACTAATAAAATGTTTATCAGCTTTACCCAAACCACCACAGAGCTCTGGAAAACAGAAAGGTGATGTTGAGCCTGGCTGCAGTTCAGTGAATTGAACTGCTGGGTTCTTCACCAGATCACCCTTAGAATTTCTGGATGAGCTTGCAAAAAAAAAAGCCATCACTGCAGTCAGGGTTTGGGGTGCAGCCTGGCACCCCAGCCTCTCCCTGTGCTCTTCACAATTCCAGTTTGGCTGCAGCCAGGGTTTGGGGTGCAGTCAGGGTTTGGGGTGCAGTCAGGGTTTGGGGTGCAGCCTGGGACCCCAGCCTCTCCCAGCCAGGAGAGCCATGCTCCTCACAATTCCAGCAAAGTTGGAGTCAAGTTTTACAAAGGGCTGATGTGGCTGCAATAACCTTGTTTCCCAAGGCTGCAGCAAGGATTAATCACCATGTAAATCCTCACTTCCCCTGCTCTTGTAGTTCTGAATACTGTTCTGACACCTGTCAGTGTGATGTCATCTCCAACACACCAGGAGATGCTGCACCACCTCGGCAAGCACGGAGCCAATTCTCCCTCTTAGAAAATACTGATTTATCCTCAGGCTTCCCCACAGTCAAAATGAGAACTGGCTACATCTATTCTTTACCAGCCCAAGTCAGTCCCTCTGACATTTCTCCCTACAAATGCTGCTGCCCAGCTTGGCCAGGGCTCAGGAACACGCTGGACTGGCAGATGGAGAAGGGACTCAGTGACCCCACAGGCCTCCCCACATTCAGGGGAAAAGAATCATTGCTACACTGATTGAGCTTCAAAGCTTTTTACAGTCTCCTCACAAGGCACTAACAAAATCGCTCCAGTTATTGGCATCAAACACCAAATGAGCAGCCACCTCCAATGGAGTATTTTCCACCTCTGACAACTGGGAAATGGGAAGCAAAAAGAAAAATAGGAAAGTTTTCAAGAGCAAACTTCCCAGGTATCCAACTTGAAAACCCTTTTTTCTAAAAGCTGCCCTCAACAACAGCTGACCACATTAATCCTCCCAAAACCAGACCTCTGTGGGGGTCATTTCTGATTATTTTCTTCTGCAGGACAAGCCAGAAGTGGAGGCAGCAAAAATCTGTCAGCCTTGGCACATTTATTCAAGTTCACAGCACAGGGACTGAGGAGAACAGGTTTGCTCCTGGACACGTCAGTCAGAGCAGTCCCTGTGTCACTCAGAGCAGCCCCCTGTGTCACTCAGAGCAGCCCCCTGTGTCACTCAGAGCAGCCCCCTGTGTCACTCAGAGCAGCCCCTGTGTCACTCAGAGCATTCCCTGCGTGTCCCCTGGCTGTGGAGGGGACATTTCCCTCCCCAAGGCACTGGGCAGACAGGGATGACCAGCAGAACTCCCTGCAAGAGCAGCACAGGAGGATTTCCACATCCTCCCAGTACCTGCCTCTCACGGGTACAGCACAATCACGCTGCTCAACAGGGCAATCGTGCTCCATAGACAAACACAACCATTACCCCACTATTTATTTGCTTTAGATACACCAGTGCCAAGAGCAATTGATTTATGCTACAGGAGGGGACGGCCCTAAGAGAACACTTGCAGCTCTTCTGTGCATAATCCCAGTTTTAATGGCACTCTCACAGCCTTGCCAGAGGAAACTCATCCTGCTCCAGCTGAAACACGGCACTGATACCCAGGGAGCATTGTCCTCCTCTTCCCCTTAAACACTGCAGGAAAACAACATTCCCTCCAGGTAAATCCTCTTGGAAAAAACAACAAAAATCAAAGATGAAGCACTGATAAGCATGGTATTACCCAGCAAAAATCAAGTCGGGTTTCTCCAAGCAGCTTAACTCAGGTGGCAGCAACGCCGACAGCAGCAACACAAGCCTTCAAAATAATGCTCTTTTCCCACTAAGCCCAAGGTTCTAATTTTAACAGGCAGAAGGACCTGCCAGGCTACAAAACAAAGTGGACTGCACATTGAGAAGTTAACTATATCTGCCCATAGACATAAAAAAACTCCCGAGATATGAACACATTCTGCAGCGCTTTTTTTAAGCCCTGAAAGCCTGAATTTTGATTATTATGTTGATGACTGTTTCCTCATGTCTGTATCAAAGTTAGTGTCGCGGTATGTTTTATATACAGTTTATCTGCCCAGGAAAACAAAATCAAGTTCGTGTTTAAGAAACTGACTAAAATAAATCAATGAACATCAAAATCTGCTAAATTTCATGCGAATTTCATGCGAATTTCAAGGAACTGAAATTTCAAGCTTGACCCACAAGCTCTGCTCTATGGGGCTGGATCTGAACATGTATTAGCTAAATGCAGGCAGAGAATTAAACCAGGAAAACCAGGAGTTTCAGGACTCTCCTGCTCTGGCGAGCACAAATCTGCACCACATCACCATGAGTTTGATTTTCTGACTGGACAGAAAGCGACACAGCTCTGGGGTTCAGTTCCCATTATTTCTCACTACAGATGATCTCGTGAGTCTCTTCAATACAAGCTGCTTTTCCTACAGCAAAGAGGACTGAAGAGCCCCAGTTCTGAAACAAAAAGAAGGGGTTGTAGGAGCCCTTGACCACGGTCTGTCCCCAAAGCCGAGGAGAAGCTCCGCAGACCCAGAACAGTCCCAGTGGCTCTCGGGACCTGGTTTTATTTCATGGCACAACCAGAGCATATTCCTGGCCTTGAATAAACCAGGATAAGCTTAACACAGCGCCTGAAATTCATCCCTTTTTCTCATGCAAACGCATTTCCCAGCGGCAGGGAGAGCAGGATGAGCAGTGAGAACAGTGTGAGACCCCAGCGACTGCCCAACACTGAACACCTCAGCTGCCTTTGGGAACCCTCTGGATGGGGAACCACTGCTCCATCAGCATTTCCAGCTAATCACTCCCAATGCTAAATTTAAAAAAACAGGTTTCAAGAGCGAGTTTGTGCTCCTTGAAGAGCCAGGGACTGTGTGTGACGACATCCCTGTGCTGCCATCCCTCACCCCCAGCGGCTGGGAAAAGGCTTTTTCAGAGAACCCCAAGCCACTTCCCCTGAATTCACGCCTCACACGCCTGCCATGTGTGGGATTTTAATGCTGCGAATCCTGTTTGGAAAATAAACAAGCCCCAATGTGTCTTATTGCCGACTGCTTGATTCCCGGCGACTGGGACACAAATTACTGTGTCTAAGATGCTTCTAATGATGTTTGTTTAGAGCAAAAAAAAAAACACACCCCCAAAAAACACGTCCTTGCTGTGCCCTGCAGTCCCAGGATGCACTCAGGTCTCTGCTGGCAGATTTCTCACTGTGGTTCAGTGCTCAATTCAATAAACACTGGCAATTTTACATGTACTGGTACCAAAACTGGAGCAGCGCTTTTATCAAAGTCTCTTTTCACTATCTCACTTGTTTAAGAATAGAAACTCAAACTGTACTTAAGTGTTTCAACTTCATTACTGCCGACAGGAAATTCCAGAGAGAAAGTTTAATTCTGTTGCAGTTTTTGACAGAAACAAGACCAGAGTTTAAGGGTAGGGAGACAACAAAGAAGCAAACAGAAAGAACTGCTTAATGGCATAAGCAGAGTCCTCCACAAATTAACAGATCTGAGAACCCCCAAGACCAGCTAAATCTGTGTTTGAATTAAATGGAATCAGGTCATTAATATTGGTAAATCAGGCCAAGCAAGTTAACATCTTTTAAATGCAATCAAATCCTGCATTATACTGAAAATCCAATGTTTAGATAATCTGGTAAATCCAAATTTTACAAGATTACTTGGCTGAAAATCTGGTCCTATAAACTAAACCAAGATTTCATGTGTTCTTTTGGGTAACACCCACAGAACATTCTGTATTTTCACAGGTGCAGCTAACTTGAAAAATCAGAACCCAAACCTGATGTTTCTCGTTCTTATTTCAGTAAAAAAAGGAAGCTAAGAAAGATTCCTAAGAATCCCATTAAAACAACCAAAGAAGGGAGGAAGTGCTTTATTTAAAAGCTCACCCAGTGAATAATCACCGTGCTGGGGCTGAGGACAGAGCTCTGTCATCTGCAAAGCTTCTGACTTAGCAAATCTAAAAGGAGCTCTCTGCACTCGCCAGGGAAAGGCAAATGAAGGGATTTTGGGATGTGGAGCCCTGAACACTGGGATCCTCCCACACCTGCAGTGGGACCCAGCTCAGGGTGCTGGGAGAGTTCAGCACTGCTCGGTTTTTTGTTTTTTGTTTTGTTTTTTTTTTTTGCACATGGAGTTCCATTTCAGAGATTACACCTTCAAAAAGAAAAACCCCATCAGTGCAGTACATTTATCTACCACAGGATCTTGTTTTCCCCTTCAGCTGCAACCTTTCATGTCCAGGAGGCTGCTAGCTGCCACACATGGGCTGCTGATGAACCGTTAGATTAAGCAGGAGAAATGCACTTTTCTCAGACAAACTCTTTCTCCTCCTGACGCTGAAAACGCAGCAGATTTATTTTTATTTCTTTCCCCCCCAATTTCCAGGCTGAGCAGGCAAAATGGAGGCTGGGGAAGAGGGGAAGGAAGGAGCAGCAGAGCACTGTGACTTTCTCAAGGACACGCAGCAGGTCAGACTCGGAGCCCAGATCAGAATCCAGGTCTCCTGAATCCCCATCCACCAGCCCACTCTGCTCCCAGGAGGGAGATCACTCTCACCGCACATCTGATCAAGCACACGCTTCCCCTTCCTCTAAAAATAATTAGGAAGAGGAGTGTAAAGTCACACAGCAAGATGATGGCCGAGTTCATTACGTTCTATTCATACTATTTGCCACTTCACAGATAAAGAGGGGTTTTTATCCTATCACTGACAAACTTGTTCAGAAGTTACTATTTCATAGGTGCAGCAGCAGTTGAAGAAAACAGATAAAGCAACTCATTTCGGTAACTTTAACCTCAGTAAAACCTCAGTACAGGAAAGCAAACGTGCACAATGTCCTTTTCTCCTTAGAAAGGGCGCCTGCCTTTTTTTTTTAATTTTAATTATTGGCCCAGTGCAACCAGACAAGCTAGTTACAGAAAATTCAGGTCAAAAGCATGGAAGTTACACTCTGACAGCACTCCCTTACACAGCAGCCACTGAGTGAGGTAAGGAACATGACTGACAGGTCCTATTGACAGGCATCTGCAGACAGCTGGAAAAAGAAGATTTATTAGAGACACACTGTCAGGGGAAAAAATATCATTTTTTTGTTCCAAACCAAGCACGACCTGACAGCATCTTTTTAATCCCATTAAAAGTAAGGAGCACTTCCTGAAGCTGACACTTGCTGAAGTCCACCCTTGCTGGCTCCAGCCCTGCAGGGAGGAGGCAGCCTGGACGTCAGCCTCTGGACGAGGCCCCTGTGAGCACACAATGTTTTCCAGCGGATTTCTATCAGGAGAGGGCTGGAACATGCCAAAAAGGACCAGCACAACCAATGTCATGGGGAAAGAGAGCAAGCTTGGTTTATTACACCGACTGGAGTTCGGCCAAGGAGCAAAGATGGCCAGGGAAGGAGAGGGCACAGAGCAGCCCCAATGTCACTTGGAGTGGCCAGGTGTCTACTGAGGGCTCACCACAGCAGGGGCTGGTTCCTCACATCAGCTCTCACTGCCCACACTCAGCACTGCAGCCTCCTTGCCTGTCCCCTGAGCAGCCTCCATCCCTCTCAACCCCTGTCCCCAGCGCCCACGGCTGTCCCCAGCGCGTCCCCTCCCGGGTACGGCACCTCGGCGGGGGCTCCCTCTCCTCCATGGCGGGCCCGCTGTCGGTCTCCAGGGCTGCGCTTGGCAGGGTGGCCCTCGGCACCTTTGGGGCTCCTCTGGCAGCGAAGCCAAAGCTTCCAAGTCCTGCTGGGCAGCTCCTGCAGGCTCCGAGGGCTGGTGCTGTCCCCGAGGCAGAGCCTCCCGTGTCCCTGGCGGACACCTCGGCTGGCTCCCGGCTCTCTGGATAAAACCTCAGCGCCCGGGACAACCAGCCCAAGAGGAGGAGCCACTGCCAGCACATGATGAGCACGTGTGGAGAAGCCACTGGTGGCCAAGGGACCTACTTTGAGCTCCAAAGCCCAGATGGGCCGGGCTCCTTTACAGATGAAGGCTCCAGTTCCCAGGCTGACTTGTACCTGTTGGCCTCCCAACTGTAATTTTCTAGAAGGCAAAAGTTCAAAAATACTGAACCACCCACGAGCATTAGCATCTGAATCTACCGAACACTTAAGAGAGGAGCAGCCAAGGATTGCAGAGTTATTTCAATCAGAAGGTTGCAATTAACCCTTCAGATCAAGCTGAGGTCGGTGTCTGCATCTGTGGCCATGTGTTTCTTCTTGGAGTGGGATGCAGATGGGACAGAGCTGGACTGCAAACAAAGCTTTCTTCTTCACAGCTTCTTGGCAGATTGCTGAATTTCTGGAGAAGTGAACAGCATGGGCCAAGGCACAAAAGAAATGTTTATACAAGTTTCATGCAAAACTGTACTAAACAATTCCATAAAATAAAAAACAAAGTACGGCCTTTGGGCAGCAGCCATTTTTTGGCCTAGTGTGATGAGAAATTCCTTCCATGTGCATCCTCAGAGATTATCATCTTCTGACCACAGATATCATGCACCGGATGAGGAGAGGATGAGCTGCCTGTGTCCACTGTGACACTGGGTTCAACCAAGCAAACCTCTTCCCTTAGAGCTCAGCATCACATTACTCCCAAAGCAGAGGCATTACCTCACATCCTAACCCAGAAACATCTGGCATTTCCATTTCTCAGAGCTATTCTCCCTCCTTTGATCACCTCTGCAGCCAAATGATCACAGAGTCACAGAGTGGGTTGGCTTGAAAGAGACCTGGATCATCATCTTGTTCCACTCCCTCCCACTGTCCCGGGTTGCTCCAAGCCCTGTCCAGCCTGGCCTTGGACACCTCCAGGGAAGATGATCAGTGACATAGGAACACTCGGTTCCTGCAGCAGTCTTCATGTTGGCGTTCTGGCACGTGAGGCTGCAATTACATTGCCACAAGCCGCAAATCCCCAAATAACACAGACTTCCATGCACATTTCCAACCCATTTTTCACTCCAGAGGGTTAACTTGCTCAGATATCAACCGACATTTTATTCTCCATAGAACGCTGCTAGGAAGTTCTGATCCAAGTTTTGACAAGCTCAACCAAAACCACAAGCATGAAAATGAAACTCCTCTGAGCTCAGAATCCACAGCTGAATGTTGCAGCTTTCCTCGCTTCAATTACCGTTCCTGCAGTTTCCATTTCATCTTTTTCACAGAACAGAATCCCAGAATGGTCTGGGTTGGAAGGAACCTTGAAGATCATCTCATTGCACCCCCTGCCATGGGCAGGGACACCTTCCCCTACCCCAGGTGGCTCCAAGCCCTGTCCAACCTGGCCTTTGGACACTTCCAGGGATGAAGCAGCCACGGCTTCTCAGAGCAAATTTGATCCCATAAACCATAACTGCCCTGAAGACCTGAAAATGTATTTTCTCAACAGGTACAGCACAAGCAAGAGCCACACGAGGAGCCTCTGGGTGCCTCTGCCAATTTAACAAGTAGTTACAGCCCCCTGGAAAAAGGGACCTGCCTCCATCCCCCACCACTGCCCACTCGTGCCAAGACAGAGAACCAGGCAATAATTGCTGTAGTGCTTCTGTAGTGTCCATGGGGAGCAGGAATTAGACAGGAATATCGAGCCAGATCAAAGCTCGTGCAGTTTTGGCATCCTGCCTCCCACAGCAGCCTCCAGGAGAGGAGGCTCGGCAGAAGAGCACAGGAATCACTGGGAACAGCCATGGACACAGCCAGCATCCAGCCCTGCAGCACAGGGACACCCTACTGCTCTTCCACTCTCTAAAGCAGCACCTGTCCCCACCCTGCACAGGCCACTGGATGAAACTGGGCAGCTTTTGACTCCCCTTGTGCATTATCACACACAAACAGCACAAAAAAAAAAAAAGGCTCCAGGCCACCCAAGCACCTTCACTTTCTGTTGCTATCTCAGCAGAAGAAACTAATTTGGGACATACAGGAATGCAGATTTTTAGGACTCAGGATTTACAGCACGGACTCATTGTGACAGAGATGTTACATTTACATAACTTTCTAGCAGCACATGATTTTCTGCCTCTAAAGCCTTTGGTCTTCCTAAGCTGCTTTGGTGAGGCCGCCTTCCCTCACACTCACCCACGGGCGAGCCAGCAGCTCGTCTACCAGCTACTACAGAGCCACTACCCTCATCCCACCTCCCACGGGAGCCTCAGATTCCTCCTGGCTTGAAGACAATCCTACAACTACAACTGCCTTGTATTTATGGGGTAATAATGTCTCCAAGCCTCTCAGTACACCCTGCAAGCTGACACATCCGATATTCCAAAGGAGTTTGACTGTGGTGATTCCTCAGTGAACAGCAATGGACCAGGCAGAATCATGGAAGAGCCACATCTGCTCAACCCTTGAGCACCTCCAGTGATGGGAACCCTACTGCTTCCCTGGGCAGCCCATTTCAACGCTTGGCTACTCTTTTAAGTGAAGTGATTTTTCCTAATATTTGACCTGAGCCTCCCCTGGCCAGCCTGAGGCTGTTCCTGCTCCTCCTGTCCTGTTCCCTGGAGCAGAGCCCGACCACCTCCTCCTGTCAGGAGTTGTGCAGAGCCACCAGGTCCCCCCTGAGCCTCCTTTTCTCCAGGCTGAGCCCCTTTCCCAGCTGTTCATGGTGCTCCTGACCCCTCTCCAGCTCCGTTCCCATCTCTGGACACACTCCAGCTCCTCAGTGTTATTTTTGACAGAAAGAAAGAGCTGCCCCAGCAATGCCCAGCAGAGGGACAGGCAGTGCCCTGGTCCTGATGTCACACCACTGCTGGCACAGCTCAGGTGGCTCTGGTCTCTTGCCCACCCGGCACAAACAAGCCCAAGTGGCCAAGAGCAGCTACACCTGCTTCTAGAGCTCTTCAGAACAAGCAGCACCTGCTCTTCTGAGGGATCCAATTCAAGGGCAGGTACCAGACAAGAGCTCAGGATATCTGGGATCTGCTTTAATCCTGCTGGACACCACTGAACAAGAAGTTCCACCTCAATGCTGTCCATTTCAGCGATTTACCAGGAAAGACCAGCTCATCTGACCAGAGGCAGCCAAAAGGAGCTTCCAGAATAGACTCCTGGACCACCCCAGTTTGATCACCCCAGGACTGTTCCCTTTTCTCTGGCACACACACAGTACTGGAGGAGCTGGATCCCCAAAATTCACCCCAAACCTGACACCCCTGGGGGTACCCTGTTCTCATGCTTGCCGTGCTGTCTCCACCAGAGGATTTACCACAAAATCAGACCAAGACCTCACACCACACAACAGCAGGACATCGTGGTTTGCAAGTCTCCCTCTAAGCTGCACCAGCCTCACTTGTCAGCTGCCAGGACTTGAGATTATTTCTTCACTTTAACTTCATTTGTGCATTTTCTAAGCCACTCCAACACAGGTTTGTTGAGGGAACATGAGAGGATTGATGTTGCTGTGGGATAAGATCATGTAACAGAACCACTGAGGCTGGAAAAGACTTCCAGGATCGCTGAGTCCAAGCTGTGCCCAATACTCACCTTGTCCCCAGCCCAGAGCATTGAGTGCCATGTCCAAGAGTTCCTTGGACACCTCCAGGGATGGAGATTCCATGACCTCCCTGGGCAGCCCCTCAAATGAAGAATTCCTCCCGAAATTACACTTCTCATTTATAACCAGAGATCACAACTGCCCCTTACACCCCCCGGGACAGTTCACCAGTCCCAGGACAGCTTTGTTCATCCACACCTGCAGCTCCACCAGCCATCATCAAAGAAACACACCAAATGTCCCCCTCCTGGGCTCTTCACTAAGGCCTCCTCCACCCTCAAACGATGGTGCTCAGGATTAGCACATCTCATAAAAACCATTTCCCCGAGCTAAGCTCCACCCAATGATTGCAAAGGCAAGCCAAAGTTACTCTTGTTTGTTTACTTCCTAATTTGTGAAACCCTGTAAGAAGAAACTATTTGCAAGGCTTAATCAACACTGCAAAACAAGCAGATGGGGGAAAAAAAATCTCATCTAAACAAACACTTTAATCTTGGGGAAAGAAGGTATTTTAACAAGAAAAACCTCTATTATTGACAAACAACAGGCGGTTTAAAGAAAACATTAGAAATAATCAGCTCAGCATCAGCTTGTTTTGAAACACGCTGGAACTGTGGGTTTATTTTCACAGCGATTCCTTTTTTTTTGGTTCAGGCACACTGAGCGTTACTGAGCGTTCTCCCCAGCTCAAGCTGCTGTATCTCACGGTGGTCAATCCCCACCTTTGTTTCACCAAGTGTCCTGTTAACCCTGAGTTTCTGGCCTTATCAGTGCCCCATCTTTCTCCACTCACTGACCAGCCAGTGCTGGGGCAGCCAAAGCTCTGCTCCAGCCACAACACCCTGCAAAGCTGCTACTGCTTCAGGCACTTACACCAGCAAAACCACCAGGCATTTAGACCGTGAAACACTCCCTGTGTGAGGAAATTGGCGTAAATTACGGTACAGAAAAGAAACCAACGAGACATCCAGCGCCTGGTAGCCCATTAACTTGGCCACAGAGGAAGCAGTGAGTGGAAGGGAAGGGATATTGGCCTCACATGGCATCCCACACTGACACAGCTGAGCCCTGCAAGGAAAACAGCTCCACCGTGGGCCTCTGGGCTGTGAGTGAGACAATCCTGCAGCTCAACAGGTCTGCGAGTCCCGGGATACACTGCTGAGCCCAGGAAAAGGACCTCAAAGGCAAATAACTGAACGCGCTTTAGGAAATAAAACACACGCGCAGGTACCGACCCTCACTAATAAATAAAACCGACGGCTCCCACACACACTACTCCCCACACGACCTGCAGCCACTAAATCTTCATCAGGCAAAGATCTGGACTGTATTAGCCACGTTCTCCCTTCCTGATTGCTGAGCAGCAGGACCGCAGCCCAACCCATCTGTGGCCGAGCAGGCACAGAACGGCCGCAAGGGCAATCAATCCAACTCAAACCTTTCTTCACCTGTTGGAGTCTTTTCAGACAAACTCCTGGGAACCAGAGCGAACCCGCCTGGGGCAGGGAGGGCAAAGGCTGAGGCAGCCGGTCCCGGTGCACGGAGCATTTTCCCCGCGGGGAAAAGCCCCGGAGCCCGTGCGGAGCCGGGGCAGCGCCAGCCCCAACAACCCGCGGCGCTCGGCACGAAGACGGGAAGCCTCCCGGGATTATGGCACATCCCACGTACGTGCATGGGGAATGCACATGTGCCCCCACCCCTTCCCCCCGCCGAAGTCCAGTTATTGTAGTCCAGGAAACAGCCAAATATTTGGCTTCTCAGGCCAGTCGCCGGGACCCTCCGAAACATCCACCCACAGCTGCCCGCTTTTTGACCATTTAAGAGGAAGATCGCCCATAGCCAAGTCCCCATCGGCGCTCACGAGTGTTTACATAACGCGAAACATCCCTCGCAGCCGAGCCCCGAGCACGGGGGTACAAACACGGGCAAAGTTGGAGCGGACGCGCCGCTCCGCCGCCGAGCCCGCGGTGGTCCCGGGGATGGAGCCCGGTCCGGCAGCGCTGCGGGAGCCGCCGGGAGGGCCGAGGGGTCTGTGCCCGCTCCTGCCAGGGCTGCGGCGGCCGGGCATCCCCGCCGAGCACGGAAATGCATCCCCGCACAGCAGAGGGCTGCATTCCCGGGTATCCCCGCCTAGCAACGGGCTGCATCCCCGGGCATCCCCGCCCAGCGCCAGGCTGCATCCCTGGGGCTGCGGGACAGGGCTGCCCCGGCGGCCACTCACCGCCTCCCTCCCTGCCCAGCCGTGCCCGCTCTCTCCCGGCCCTACCTTGCTGCGGAGGCGGCGGGGCGGGCTATGGACGGCTCGGCAGCCCCATTCCGGCGGCGCTCCCGGTCCCGCTCCCGGAGGCTGCGCCCGCCGTTGCCTCAGCTGCGCATCCACATGGTCACTGCGCTCCGCGGCCGCCGCCGTGCTTTAAATAGCCCAGGAGGCACGCTGGGTAACCGAGTCCTGGCGCCGCCGCGCCGCCGCGGGGGGGTGGCCCCCAGGACTACAGCTCCCAGCGTGCACCGCGCCGCGCTCCGGGCGGGGGCAGCGGACACCCTCGGGCCGTGCGGTCAGTGGTGGGGATGGACCGAGGGTCCGTGCGGTCAGTGGTGGGGATGGACCGAGGGTCCGTGCGGTGGGGATGGGGATGGACCGAGGGTCCGTGCGGTCAATGGTGGGGAGGGACCGAGGGTCCGTGCGGTCAGTGGTGGGGATGGACCGAGGGTCCGTGCGGTCAGTGACGGGGATGGACCGAGGGTCCGTGCGGTCAGTGATGGGGAGGGACCGAGGGTCCGTGCGGTGGGGATGGGGATGGACCGAGGGTCCGTGCGGTCAATGGTGGGGAGGGACCGAGGGTCCGTGCGGTCAGTGGTGGGGATGGACCGAGGGTCCGTGCGGTCAGTGACGGGGATGGACCGAGGGTCCGTGCGGTCAGTGATGGGGAGGGACCGAGGGTCCGTGCGGTGGGGATGGGGATGGACCGAGGGTCCGTGCGGTCAGTGATGGGGATGGACCGAGGGTCCGTGCGGTCAGTGGTGGGGATGGACCCCCGAGTCCGTGCGGTCGGTGATGGGGATGGACCGAGGGTCCGTGCGGTCAGTGGTGGGGATGGACCGAGGGTCCGTGCGGTCAGTGATGGGGATGGACCCCCGAGTCCGTGCGGTCAGTGATGGGGATGGACCGAGGGTCCGTGCTGTCGTTGACGGGGATGGACCCCTCGATCCGTGCAGTCGGTGATGAGGATGGACAGCTCGGTCCGTGCGGTCAGTGATGGGGATGGAGCCCTCCGTCCGTGCGGTCAGTGATGGAGATGGATCCCCGAGTTCGTGTGGTCAGTGATGAGGATGGACAGCTCGGTCCGTGCGGTCAGTGATGAGGATGGAGCCCTCCGTCCGTGCGGTCAGTGATGGAGATGGATCCCCGATTTCGTGAGGTCAGTGATGGGGATGCAGCCCTCCGTCTGTGCGGTCCCTGAGGTCGGTGATGGGGACGGACCCCCGGATCTGTGCTGTCAGCGATGGGAGTGAAGCCCCCCGGCTGGGGACGCGGATGTGTTTTGGTCCCGGAGGCTCGTCACAGAGCCCTGGATCGGGCGGGGGGCGATCGGGGGGTACCGGGCAGTAAACACTGAGTAAACCGGGTGTCAGCGCGACTCGGGGAGCGCAGAATAGCGGGGAGGTGACGGCTGAGGTGAGGACCTGCCTGCACAGGTGCTGTCACCTCTGCCGTGACTCAGGTGCCAGCCCTTGGCTGAGACGAATCACGGCGATTCTGCAAGAAACGGCTCCAAACTCTGGGAATAGCGAGTGTCACTGGGGTTCCTCTTCACTAAAATTGCAGCACAGGGGTATCACTAAGGAGACATCACGACTTCAGCCAGAATGACCAGCAGCAAATAAAAACCAGTAATATTTCATTTATTAACTGTATTATGCAATTATTTGCCCTTAAATATTAGCCAAGGGGATTTCCCACAGTTACACCCTAATTTTCCTGCCCTCTGTGGCTGGCTGGCAGCACCCAGAGCACAGGGGTGGGTGCTGTGTTTGCCTGCAGAACAACTGTATCACTTGAACTGAGATTTAGGTGAAGGAAACGTTTCCCTCTGGTCACTTTACCCACACCCACCTGCTGCCCTGGGTATCAGGTATGAATGGTGCCCAGCTCCTTCCTTGTTTCCCTCCCTACAGCAGCCGGAGAACGCTGATGAATGGGAACAAGCCCAGATTAATCAGTCTGAAATCAACACAACCTCCCCCTGCACTGGCTCTCCGTTAAAAATACCTCCAGAGGAGCTGTAGTTGTGGCTCTGGAACAAGGATATGCAGAAGTTGAAGCCCGTGACTCAGGAACTGAAGCGAAGGTCAGAGAACAGAGTTTTATGGGTTTCCTACGTGGCTGCAATACTACAAGCCATTACTCATCAGGAATTTGGCAGAGTAGTGGTGCCTAATATCATTAGATAATCCTAATGAATTCTTGTGTAATCAAATCTAATCTCTGGATGGGTTCAGCAGGCGGAGGCTGTGAGTGGCTGCAGTGGCTCCGAGGCAGTGACAGAAGGGCTGTCACCAGAGCCAGAGCTTTGCCTGCTGAGCACCTTGAGCAGCCCTGCAAAGAGCGTGCCTTGAAATAGCTCCAGCACTGAGGGATAAATCCCAACAGCAGCTCTGGGGGTGAACAGGCTGCCCAGGAGGGAATGGAGTCTGCCCTCTGGAGACATTCCTCTCCCACATACCAAAGGCCACATTTCTGCTTGTGGACTACATTTGATTCTGGGTCTTGGCCAGTTTTTGAAAGGCTAAGGAGCTCATAGAAGCCCAGAATGGTTTTGAGTTGCTCCAAGCCCCATCCAACCTGGCCTTGGACACTTCCAGGAATGGGGCAGCCACAGCTTCTCTCTCTGGATGACCTGTGCCAGGGCCTCCTCACCCTCACAGGGAACAATTTCTTCCCAATATCCAATCTAAACCTATTCTCTCTCAGCTGGAATTCATTCTTCCTTATCCTGTCATTCCATGCACTTGCTGGCCCCTCACCAATTTTTGGGCCTCCAGCCAAATAAACCCTGACAAGCTCTGTGAAGAACTTGCTAGATTTGAAGGGGTGCTGGCAAAGACAAGATAATCATGCAAGTTTCCAGTGGAGGAAAACGTTCCCATTTGTTTTTAGGAACTTGCTCTGGGATGCTGCAGACACAGTGAGCTCACGGGGTTCCTATAATCTTACAGCACTGAAAAGAGGTAAAATCGTAGGGCAGTGTGGGAGTGGGAAAGGTCACCTCGGGAAGGACCAGAGCTATTCCCTTCAAGGAATTTTCCCTGACAATGGGAACTACAGGAGGCAGCCCTGAGATGGGAACAGAGTCCTGTTCACTCAGCAGCAAATGAGGGCTGGGCTTGGAGCCCACACACCCCCAGAGGGAATGAACTCAAGAATTCAGAGAGGAAATGGTGAAAAAACACTACTGGGTAGGTATCACTTCAGCCCTGGGAGCTGTGCTATGAATGTTTGGCCCAATTTCACGTGTGGTTTCAGTCACAGGAAAACAACTTGTGAGGGATTTTTATTTTTCACTATTGGAGTACTTCATTCTTTTTCTCCTTTTCGAACCTTATTCTGCCCCACTCCTACTTTATTTTTAGCAATTATGGAAATTCAGCATGGAAGAAAGATGCTAAAATGAAATTTGAAGTCTTTCATTTGCTTTTTATATCCATTGTCTTGTTTTATGCCGACAAGTTTACAACAAACCATTGGCTTCCCTGGGCTCTTTTGAAAACATTGCACCTCCAGCCTGTGGGGTGGCTTTGCACAGCTTTTGTCTCTGCTGTTGGCTCAGCTGCAGCTCAACAGCCCTGGAAGAAAAATGAGAGCAGAAGATATTCCAGGACTCTGAGGATCAATCTGTCTCCTCCTGCTCATGGCTGGTCTTCACAACGGGGAAGATGATCCCAGAAGTTCCCTGTCCTCAGGGAGATCCATGGGGATGAAAAGCACCCCTGATAAATGCTAGAACACCTCAGCCTCTCAGTGAAGTGCTGGAAAATCTCTCATTGCCATCACATTTTAGTGACAGCAAGATCAGAAGCGTGGGGACTCAGTGTGAGGAAAGAGAAAAACCAAAGCCTGCATGGCTCAGCAACAAAATGATCCAGCAAAAGTTCTCCCAAGTCCTCAGGATCTCAGACTGGAAGCTGGATGTTGCTCAGAAGCAAACTGTAATTATTTCATCTGTTCTCCGGGGAGAGCAAGAAGTGTGAACCCTCCTGATGGAACTACACAAATGCTGCACACAAGAATTCCAGGAAAACGAGCCATGAGAATGAGTGGGCAGGATACACCAGAGAGCTGTCCCAGCTCGTTGGGAATCAGCTGATTTTCCTGAATTCTGTCACCACACAGCCAGAATCCCAGGGCTTTAGTAAGGGGACGTTATCCTGGCAGACTGTTCTCAGCCCTAGAAGTCTGTAGAATTTGGATGCCTACATTTTGCTCTCGCTTCACTCAATTGTGTTGGGAAAAATTTAGCAGGAGAAAATAAGTTGGATTTAGATCTCGTTTTCATAGACATTCATTCCTCAACAAAGGGCAAAGATCGCCGTGTCAACACAGAAGGAATATTTCCATTTTCTGACCCCAAAACAGCAAAAGGATTGGTTGTATAATTAAGTTTGCATTCGTTTGTTTCCCCGCACGCTGATGGCTTTCTGGAGCACGTCACAGGGCAAAAGGGACTAATGATGGATAATTGGAATTCATCCCTGCGAGGCCTCCCAGCAGTGCCATTTTACACACACTGAAACTTCACAGAGCGAACACATTTGAGTGCATTCACACACACCAAACAATAAAACCCCTCCTTCACTCTGGCCACGCTTCTCTTTGCTGCAAGTGTAAGGAAAAATTACACTGAGTACTTTGAATTAATATCCCGCAGGATGAGTAAAGATTTATTTTGGCATGGGGGACGATGCAGAAGATCCATTCTGTTGACAGTTCTGAACAGAAGCTTCAACAAGAAAGTAAAGATCCTACAGAATCCTCAACAACTCCGGTGAACTGCAGGAAAGATGCAGGAGAACACAAGAATTGCGAGTTCCCTGATGGAGAGGGGGAGCACCCAAACAACCCTTCCTTGGAAAGGGCCTGGAACCACACTCATGGTGCCCTGTATGAGATGTCTGGACGGATATTGGAGGTGTTTATAGGGACGGGTGAGATTGCCGCGGGTATCTGAGGTATTTCTGTGGATTGCTCAGCTCCTCTCTCCAGCTTCTCTGGACGAGAGAGGCCCCAGCAGAGCGCTGCTCCATCGTCCGCACGGGCTCTGCACGATCGGGACACCGGAGGGGACACGGGAGGACAGGAGGGGACAGGAGAGTGACGAGGGAACAGGAGGGAACAGGAGGGGACAGGGGAGTGACAAGAGGGAATAAGAGGGGACAGGAGGGAACAGGAGAGTGACAAGATGGGACAAGGAAGTGACAAGAGGGAATAGGAGAGGACAGGGAAAGGACAGGGCAGTGACAAGAGGGAATAGGAGGGGACAGGGGAGGACAGGAGGGGACAGGGGAGTGACAAGAGGGAATAAGAGGGGACAGGGAAGGACAGGGCAGTGACAAGAGGGAATAGGAGGGGACAGGGAAGGACAGGAGGGGACAGGGCAGTGACAAGAGGGAATAGGAGGGGACAGGGAAGGACAGGAGGGGACAGGGCAGTGACAAGAGGGAACAGGAGGGGACAGGGAAGGACAGCAGGGGACAGGGCAGTGACAGGAGGGAACAGGAGGGGACAGGGAAGGACAGCAGGGGACAGGGCAGTGACAAGAGGGAATAGGAGGGGACAGGGAAGGACAGCAGGGGACAGGGCAGTGACAGGAGGGAATAGGAGGGGACAGGGAAGGACAGGAGGGGACAGGGCAGTGACAGGAGGGAATAGGAGGGGACAGGGAAGGACAGGAGGGGACAGGGGAGTGACAAGAAGGAATAGGAGGGGACAGGGAAGGACAAGGAAGGACAGCAGGGGACAGGGCAGTGACAGGAGCACACAGCCCGCCGCCGCCCCTCACGGCCCCTCAGGACACGCCCGGTCACGTGAGGGCGCGCGGCACGTGACCCCGCCGCCAAGATGGCGGCGCCCAGGCGGCTGTGGCGCTGCCTGCTCCCGCTGCTGCTGGGACTGGGACTGGCGGCGGCCGCCGGCTCCTCCGGCTCCTCCGGCACCCCCGGCTCCTCCGGCACCGGGGACTGCGGCTGTAGCGCCAGCCGGGCCGCCGGGGACGGGCGGGAGGCGGCGGCGCGGCGCTACTCGGCGGCGGCGGCGGGCAGCGGGCGGAGCGCCGGGCGCGGGCCGGTGAGCGGCGGGCTCGGGCCGGGCGGGGGCCCAGAGACCTGAGGGGCCGGGCAGGGCCTCCTCCGGGATAACGGAGCGACCGGGGAGCTGCTGTGGAGAAACTTAAATTAGAGGCGGGTGGGCCGAACCCCTGAGAAATTTGGCTCGGGCTCGGGTGCTGCTTCTGGCCCCGTGTCGCTCTTGCCTCGCGGAGAGAACGGGAGAAGACGAGGGGCTCCCTCAGCAGTTGTCTCTGCTGTGATGCCGGACAGAGCTGCGTGCAGCAGGCAGTGTGGGAACTCGCTGAGAGAAAGGTGAACAGCAGCAGCTGTGACTCTGGCTTTGCAGCCTGCCCCCACAAATTGGAAAATGTTTAAGGAGTATGAATTGAATAATCCCCGTGGTGCTTGGGTTCAGTGTCGCCAGTGGATATTTTGTGTGACAAACCTGAGCAGTTCACTGCGGGGCTGGAGGATGAAAAAATCCTTTGTCTCTTTATGCAGCTGGCAGCTCCAGCAGTAGGTAATGAAAGCTAATTATTGCTGTTTAAGTTATGCTCAGCATATAACCTAATGATGCTCAGCTAGAAAAACATCTTTACTGGCAGAGAAGTGAGAGAAGAATTGATCTCTGCATCACCCACAAACAAGTTGATTTATTTCCAGAATGGTTTTATAACTGGGAGTTAATTGTGTGCAAGAGTTAATTTTGCACATGACTTTAGACCAGTGAGCTCTGAGCCTGGCTTGGAAACCTCTTCAGGGGGTTTCAGCTACCCAGGGTTGAGGAGAGATTGGAAGGGAGGGTGTGATGCAACTTTGCACCACGTTGTCCTTTCCTAAGGCCTAAAAAATGTAAGCAAATTTATTCTGAAGCCCTTTTATGGAGTCACTTTCAGACTATCTGTCAGAGCTCAGAGTCTTCTCGGGGAGAAAGTTTTGAGGACACAGGCAGCTCCAGATGTGGGTAGCCTGAAGGTGAAGATGTTTGTAGCATTTTTTTATGGGCCAGTTGCAAGTTGTGTGAATTTTAGGTGCTTCTGGGAGAGACCCAAGCAGGAGAGAACTGCAGTGGAGAAAAAACCCTGAAATGGGATGAGGAAGGTGATGCCAAATACTCACTCCAGCTGCCCTGAAGAACCAGGGAAACTGCTGTGACCTCATTTGCTGCTCCTTTGCTACCCTAGCAGTGCAGAAATAACAGCCAAGTGTAACATAGGAAACAGAACATGCTTCTCCTCATGACATGCACAAGCATGACCCAGACTTCACGTGAAAAAGCTGCAAATGGGGATTTATTCCCAGTTTCAGTTCTGTTTGCTGTTTCCCCCAATGGGCTGGCCAAAATGCTGTCTCAAAAACATCTCCAAAGATGAGGTGCAGGAGGAGTAAAACCAGCCCTGCATTTTGCCAACCTTTTGGTGGTGTTTGCTGTGCAGATGGTGGCGATTCCAGGAGGGGTGTTCACCATGGGCACCCAGGAGCCTGAAATCCAGCAGGATGGAGAGGGGCCTGCCAGGAGAGTCCACATTGACAGCTTCTACATGGACCAGTATGAGGTCAGCAACCAGGAGTTTGAGAGATTTGTCAATTCCACGGGCTACATCACTGAGGTAAGGCACCAGGGGGCCCTGGCTCCTCTCAGCCTGAGAAAATCACAGCTGAAAACCCGGGCTTTTCTTTTTTGGAGGCTGTCACAATACTTGTTTGGGATTTGCACACTCCAATATTTCTGATGGAAGCAGTGGGGAGAAGGAAGTGTCTGCCCTTGCTGTCCTGGGCTGAAAGGGCAGTCAGGGGGTTGTTGGTGTGTTTAATAATTGTCACCTGAGCTCTTGTCTGCCCTGCAGCCTGGGTGATGCCAGCAGCTCTCTACAGGAGTTTTTGGGATGGTTTATTTGGGATTTTTTTGATGTTTGGGTCTCGGAGCTCTTTGTACTAGTACCAGGTTAGATTTTCCTTGTTTTAGAGGAGCTTGGAGAAGGAGTTTAAGGAACTGAGATGGCCGAGGACTCTGCAGGCTGGCTGAGCACAGCTCCTGCTGCTGACACAGAGCCCTGTGCCTAAGGAGGAGACAAGAGCAGCTGCAGTGGGAATTGTGTGCATGTTCCTGGGAACAATGGACTGAGAATGTGTTAAGGCTCTTCCCAGAAAGGAGCCACCTGAAGCTCAGATCCCTCCTGACAGGTGACTGTTCCTACACAATTTTGACAAAGCCCTGACAGCCCTTTTAGGCAAATGAAAGCCTCGGTAATGAGCAGGTCTCAAAGGAGGCACTTTGCTGAATTCACTTGGTGAACTGGTTCTCATTTGCAAGGCAGGATCCTCTGCGTGGATGAAGAGCTTCTTTTGTCTCCTCTTTCTATTTCTTAGCTCGATAATTATGAATAAAAAGGCAGTTTAACTCTTCGTGGGGTTGAAACAAAGCTCATGAACACATGTGCTGGGGTTAAATGTGGAATCACAGAATATCCTCAGCTGGAAGGGACCACAAGGATCATCAAGTCCAACCCCTGGCTGTGCACAGACACCCCAACAATCTCACCCTGTGCCTCAGAGTGTTATCCAAATGTTCCTGGAGCTCTGGCAGGTAGAACTGCATCATGTGGGGTCTGTTTGAGACTTCCTGGCTCAGCTGGTGTAGTTGAGTGCTCCACTTACACCTCCTCCCTTTTTTTTCCTCTTGGTATCATGTACTGTGATTGATGGAAATTATTTGTATTTTTTTTAATCTTTTGGATTTAAACAATGCTAGATATAATGATCGAGTTACTTTTAACTCTTTGTTGTTGTAGCAGCAATTGAAAACATGCTTCTAGTGATGATGGAGCAGTGACAAGGCTCAGGTCTCATCGTGATTCCCAAAGGAAAAATAAGAGGAATGAAATGTGCCCTTTCATATTAGATTGATGACTGTAGTATTTGAAAGCAGTTGGGACAATCAGAACTGCATTTTTAATTAATAAAAGCAAAAACATGTGCAGCTCAGTGAGCTGCCATCTGCCCAGTGGCTGCTGAACAAAAACAACATCCAGAGGAAAAAAAATCCCTTATTTTCTGTTCTAAAACAGCTTCTTTGAAAGAGAACTCCAATTCACTGTTAGAATTGGTTTGGTCAAAGGTTCGACTTGATGGTCTTGGAGGTCTTTTCCCACCTCTGAATTTCTTATCCTTGATAAAGCAAAGCTGTAAAAGCTGAGTGTGGTTCTAAGAACAGCATTCCTTTGGTGACATAATGGTTGAACCCTTTGTTCTTTCCACAGGCAGAGAAATTTGGTGACTCCTTTGTGTTTGAGGGGATGCTGAGTGAAGCAGTGAAGGCTGACATCCACCAAGCAGTGAGTAACACAGCAGGGGGGAACTCCCTGAGTAATTCCTGGGCTCTGTCAGCAATCCCAGCAGGGAAAACTAAACTCTGTGATGTCCCTCAGAGCCAGGTGCAAAAATGGGGATTATGGAGAGATGTTTGGTCAGAATCATGGACTGAAGTGGGGAGGAGTTGCAATTTATTCTCTGTCCTTTTCCTTAAAAAAACCAATTAAAAACCTCTATTTCTGATTAGCAAAAGTTGGTATATCAACCCCTTGTCTTTTTTTTACCTCCTACCTGAGAAGTCCAGGCTGAGTCTGTAATATCCCTTGTGTTGTGAATAGCTGGAGTTGGTGATGTTTCCTCCTCTACAGAAGCTCCTGTGTTCACTTGCTGCTTTTCCAGCTCCCCTCATCCCCCCTGGGCACCACAGTGATCCTGGGAGGGGCAGTGTTGACTACTCTGGAGCTCATCCAGTTTTCCTCTTGAGTCAAAATGAATACTGATTTAAAAAGAAAGAAAGTTCTGTAGTAAATCTTCCCTGCCCTCCCTTTCCTCTTTTTTTCTGTCGTGAACATGTTGCTGAGCCTTCCTCAGGCTCCATTTACCTCCTTAACAGGTCAGGTCCCCTTTGCAGCTCTTGGCAGATAAGCAGATTGTGTCCTGTCATCTCCTGGATGAGTTGATCTGCTCTGAGCACAGGTTTGGACAAAATCACCTCCTGAGTGATTCCTGTCAGAATTCTCCTCAGCTCTGCTGGGGCACCAGTTTGATTTCTGTTTTCAAGGGGCAGCCTGAGAGATGGGAGGTTTCAGGAAGCCCTGGGTGAGTGTGTGCTGTGAGGGACTGGCAAAGGATGTGGGATTTGGGTTCCTCCTGCCAGGAAAGGAAGATTACAAGTGCAGTTTGTAATCTTTTAATTCAGGACTAGCATTTGTGCACTGTGAGAGATAAGGCTAAATTGTAGTTCCCACCACCAGCATAACTGATGCTAAATCCATCCATGGATTTGTTCTGCCTTCATAAAAATAATAAAAATACAAATAAAAAAAATGAATGGCTCATCCCACCTTCCCAACAGTCAATATTGCAGAAATTCCTTCTCCTGTGTAGTCCTGTGATGCAGAAATCCCTAAATCAAGTTCTCTGTTTTAAACAAACAAACCCCAAGAATGCTGCTGTCAGCTCAGCCTTGGCAATTTTGTAAACACAGAGTGTTGGGAGCCACTTTCCTGAGCGTGTCAGCCAAATTTCCAAGTGTTGGCTGCAGTGCTCACAGGACAAGTGTTGTGCCAGAGGCCTGGGACGGAGCCCAAACTGGTCTTTTTTGGCTGCTCCTTTATGAAGGTTTTCTGGAGTTGTTAAAAGTCAACTTGCTGTTAAAAGTCGCCCTCTTCAATCATAACTATCAGATGAAAAGCAGAAATCAGATATAAATATTGGTGTGTTACTGGCGCTGAAAATCCCTCCAACCAACCAATGGGAGAAAAAACTGTGGTTTTCCTTTGCCTCAGTGGCTCAGGAGAATTTTCTCAAGGATTTTCTCCAGGTGAAGCACAGGGATGTGAAATGCAAATGTGACTACAGGGCAAGAGCAACAGGAATGTAAATTTTTTCAAGCACTATTTCACATGCAGTGAAATAACTGGGGAAAGGTGAGTGTGGAGGTACCAAACTAAATGATTTATAACACAAATGACGAGCTCTGTGTGTCTGTTGGGGTTTTTGCTCTGTTTGGCCACTTTGCCTTCTCCAGTTCTTAAAGCAGATTTCTCAGAGCCTCGAAGCCATTGGCTGAGGGCAGAGCTGGGGCTGGTGGCAGCTGCTGCAGGAGTGACCCAGCTGAGCACGTAGGGTGATTGTTGGAGCTCTGGGTGTGCCTTTCCTGGAGCTGAGGTGGGCTCCCAGATAGCCACTGACAGGAATGTGGGCTGGCCTCAGCCTCTGGAGGGGAAGCAGTAAAAAGGGGTGTAGCAGCCAAGGATGGAATTGTTGCAGATTTCTGGGAACTGAAGTTGTAGTTTTGGCCTCCAAGTTTGTGGTGGTCACGTGGCAGGGAGGGAGGATTTAGGGCTGTGCCAGATGAGGGTGTTACTGGTGGAGCTGGGGAGGGCTCCTTCAAATGGAAAAGGATTTTGTAGGGCGAGGGTGGAAGGTCCTTTGAAGCTGAAATTATTTGTGTGGGCTTAAAAAATTATGAGAGCTTCACATCTGAAGTTCTTCACATATAGCCTGGAAAAGAGAAGGCTCTGGGGAGAGCTTGGAGCTCCTTCCAGGGCCTGAAGGGGCTCCAGAAGAGATGGAGGAGGACTTTGGGAAGGGCCTGGAGGGACAGGACACAGGGAATGGCTTCCCACTGCCAGAGGGCAGGGACAGATGGGAGACTGGGATGGAATTATTCCCTGGGAGGGTGGGCAGGGCTGGCACAGGGTGCCCAGAGCAGCTGGGGCTGCCCCTGGATCCCTGGCAGTGCCCAAGGCCAGGCTGGACATTGGGGCTGGAGCACCTGGGGCAGTGGGAGGTGTCCCTGCCATGGCAGGGGTGGCACTGGGTGGGGTTTAAGGTCCCTTCCAGCCTGAACCATTCTTGAATTCCATTTTATTCTGAGAGGATTTGAGAGCTCTTGCCAATCCCTGAGGATTTGCCTTCTGCCCAGGTACCATGGGAAAGGGAACCAGGGTGGCACAACAGGAGTGCAGCCTCAGTCTTTGCTCACTGAGAGCAGTGGGGACATTGTTATCCTTGGCTTGTGGAAGGCAGAAAAATTAATTTTTGCTTCAAGGCCAGATAAATTCTGCACTGAAGAGCCTGAGAGGATATAAATGTGTGTGCTGCCCCTTTGTCTGTAAGGAATTTTGGGTCTGGGGTACAGTGGAATTGGCTCACTGGCAGCTCCAGCAAACACTAAGCTCTGGCCAATCCAGAACTATGGGATGCTACTTTCCTCCCTGTTGGTATGGAAATCTCTGCAGTGGCCTGGGGCTGTGCAATTTGCCTCTTTCATAACTGAAACTTTCTGCATTTCAGCTGAACATCTCAAGCTGCTGCTGAGAGGAGCCCAGGGTGCAGGTGGGACAGCAGTGCCAGTGTGGGCAGGGTGAGCTGTTCCCTGCAGCCCCCAGTGCTTCAGCTTCTCCCTGCAAGGAGCTGGAAGATGGAGCTTTTGAACTGCTCATCTGTGGGTTTTTGTGCTCTACTCCCACTGCTGGGATAAAGAAGGATGTGCAGGAATTCTCCCGGGGAATTGCCAGGAATATTAGCCCGTGTTTATCAGAGCTGCAGCAGGAAAAGCAGGGCAGGGTTTGTGCCTCAGGCTGGGGATAAAATCCCTGCTCATCTCGTTTCCTTACAGCTCATGGGCACGTGGTTATTGGAAAAAATGACCACTTGGGGCTGCAGATTTAGATGTTGGCTGGAAATCAGACTTCCAGAGGTGTCTGCCTTCACCAGGAATATCGGTTCCTCAAAAGAAGCTTCTTCTGATTCCAAAACTTGCACTTAATGAATCTGACTGGATTTTAACATCACGTATTTGTGGTTATTTTTCTTGGAGGATTGACAGGGCTGTGAAGTTTTACACTGTCTGAACTGAAGTTCAATGACCTTTCCTTATGCAAAGAAAAGGTCTCTTCATAGAAGTGCTTGTTTCCAGTCAAGTCTGAAATATTTTTTGTAGTTGATGACTTAGAAAATAAAATTAAATCTCTTTTAAAGCTGCTGTCTTTCCTTGGTGTGCAGTTTCCAACTGCTGTAAAACCCTGGGGTTTAAGGCAGATAATATCAATATTCAATATTAAACAAACCCCCTTGTTGCTTCCGTTTCTGAGCTCATGAGGGAGGCCATTAACTTTGGAATGTGAGACTGAGAACAGATTCTTCTGTAATTAGAGCTTTGGGGGAGCTGGGACTTTTAATTGATAGAATAAATGGCATGGGAATTGCAGGAGCTGGCAAAACCAGGTACTCCCAGAATCCCAGGCTGGCTGGGCTTGGAAGGGATCTCTGGAGATGCAGGTGTGGGTTTGTGCTGGACAAACACTCTGCTAACTGGGAGTTGGGGTTTGTGTGTGACAGAATTGCCCAATCCTCCTCACTTCTTGTCCATAATTACAGCAGCTTTGCTCTCTGCAGGGACAATGAAGTGGATCCATTGCACAGTAATTATTTTTATTTCTTCAACTTCTCACCCTACTAAAAATGTTCCATTTTCCGCCTGCCTCTTTCTTTGGTAGTTCATTAATCAGTGCTCAAGGTTTAGGATCTGGCTTAGAGGAGGAAAAACTGTCAGAGATTTATGTGGATCTGCCTTACATGGGTAAAATAAAACCTCATCCAAAAAAATGATGTTCTTTACTGAATAACAAATTTTTTTCTCACGTCCTACCAATGCTTGCAAGATCCTTTTGCATATTAAAGATGTGCAGAGCTTAACACCATCTGATTCAAACAAGTGGTAACCTATTAAGTCAGCTTCTGAACTGGAGTGTTTTTTTAAGAACCCACCACTTAATAAATGATTCTTAAAGCGGTTTCCAGACTTGGGCTACTTTTCACTCAAAATCTCTCTTCACACAGTTAATTCTGAAGTCCTCACTCTGCAGTCACTTGTGTTTTTTCCCAGCTGTTTATCCTGACCTGGTGTAAGGCTTTGCTACATTGAAATAGCTTTAGAATGCTGTAGCACAAAAAAAAGATGTTTAGTGCTCTTTGTCTGGACAGCAGCATGAATTTGTCATCATCCTGTGGGTCTGACTTAAGGTTCAAATCTACAGCTTTGTTATTTCAGTGGACTTGCTACTTGATGGAAACGTTGGAGTCTGAGCCAAGATGAGCTACTCTGTTGAGTTTCTTTTTTGGTAATATTTTTTTGAATACATAAATCTGATTTGAATTTGAGATTTGCTCCTGAAGTGGGGGTTGTAGTTCTTGAACATGGCCTGTGTCATGTTAGTGCATGAGTAAGAAATGTTTTTCTGGCTCTGGGTGGCTTTGGGGTGGTTTTTAGGGATATTCCCCTTCTGCTGTAGCAGCAACAGGATAATGCTGACAATGAAACTCACTTGGTGACGTTCCTGACTCTAATTTATCTTTTTTTCTACATAGATTTAGGAAGGAATTTTCCTCAAGGTACTTGTGAAGTAGTTTAAAAATCTTGACATTGTGAGGTAATGGAGCAATTAAAGTTAGGCTGTCCCAGCCTACTTGGAAAGGAGAATGGAATACTTAGAAGGAGAGTTTTCTGCAGGCTTTTAGTGGGAGTTCAAATTGCTCTGCCCCAGTGCAAAGCTCGTGGGTCGGAATTAATTGTTCCAGCTCTTCCCAGTGTCAGCACACTGGGCTTTCTTTTCACAGTGCTCTGAGGCTGCAAGAAGCAGAACAGTGAGTTCTTAAGGTTTAATCCTGAAGGGGAGAGCTGGATAATCCCTGTTTCCAGCTGGATCAGACCAAAACAAGCCTTTGTGCCTCTGCTTTGGGAATGTTTCCCTGTGCACCAGGGTGTGAGGGTTGCAGGGCAGGTGTGGTAACCTGGGACAGGTGACATGCTGCAAGAATTAACCAAAAGGAAAGGGATTGTCCTCTGATTCAGCATCTATTCAGCAGCATCTGCTGCTGTTTTGACAGCAGGAATCTGTTGCCAGTGCACAGAACATGTTTCTGAGGGAAGCAGAACGTGAAGTGTTATGAAAGTAACTAAGCTCATTATTGGCAAGGGAGGACTTGGCTGTATTAACTGTGATGTTGTAATATCTCTGTCTAATTAGCTCTTCTGCTAATTAGATTTAGAGCAATTAAAAGCTTTAAAGACTTGTGAGAAGTTCTCTGGGAGAGAACTGTGGATTTCAGGTAGGAGATTTCTGGAAGGAGCAGCCAGTTCACTGGAGCCAGGGGCTGCCTGAGATGAATCTGCAGGTAATTCCTGCAGGTTCTCCCTGCCCTGTCCCCGTTATCCCTGTCCCAGCACTGGATGTGGGACTGCTCTGGAGCTCTGGGTGCTCTGCAGAGCCTGGCAGCCATTTGGTGCTCAGCTCAGCAGAGCCACAGTCAGGAGCTGCGCACACGCCGTGCTCTCCTGTGGAGAGACATTTTTCTTGGGTTAAAATAAACCAGGCTGATTGAAAGCATCTGCTTTTGCTTTTTGCATCACAAAAATGTTTTCCAAAATTAAAGTCGTCTAAAGTGTAAATCTTTGCGGTCTCCTGCAGAGATGTTTTTATCTAAAACCCAGCAGTTTAATTTACAGAAATATGTTGTGCTTAGAAGCTGTCGAAATCTTTCCTGTGATCTTTCAGATTTTAGCTTTAGCAAATGGTTCTGCTGCTCTTTTGCTTTCCTTAAATAGCTGTAAAATGCTAATTTTGGATTTCTGTCCTATTTTCAGTACAGTTTAAAGGTCAAATCTCAATATGGGCAAGGAATTGGTTAAATCAGACTAGTTTTAAACCTCTTGACTGTTGTATCAGTTTAGCAGCTCCATAACTCTGAAGCTTTAGTGCTGTGAGAGTTGAGCAGAGTATCCGCAGGAAGGTCTCATTTTGGGGTTGGAATGCTCAGTAACAGAGCTGTAATTCCCCAGGAGAGATCAGGTATGGCTCATGCTGACCTTTGTTAGACACTGAGCCAGAACTGGGCTTGGAATTGTTCAGGGATGTGCTGGGGAGGTCAGAGAGGGTCTGTACAAACTCTCATTGCCTGGGGGGTCCCTCAGAGGGGGACAGCAGAGGACAGAATGTCTGGGTCACCAGCAGGCTGCTGGGAGCATCTTTGTTTCTTTGGTGCTTAACACTCAGGTGTTCCCTCCACACCCTGTGTATGTGAGCTCCTTCCCAGCCTGGAGAGGCCCTGCAGCCTCCTGAGGCATTTCCCAGCCCTTCCCCAGGGCTCCTAAAAGCTGGGGGCTCTGCAGCTTTAGTGCAGGCTTGCTGGTGATTCACAGGGAGCTTTTAGAGACCCACATGTGCTATGGGCAAAATCCGTGTGTGTTGTCAGGGGAGTGTCAGAGCACAGGCTGATGAGGGGCTCTAAAGCCAGGTTAATAATGTGTGTTTGGGCACTTCTGTGGAGTTTTCCTACTGAAATATCCAAGTGAGGGATTTGATGTGTAGCTCTGACCAGAGTTTTCTCAACAGTCTGTGTGTGACACAGATAATCTTTTCTCCCACACACATGTAATGACATGTTCTGTTCAAGGATGCAGCTTCCCCCTAGAAGCTGCTGCTCAAGTTGTTTGACCAGGCTGATTCTGGGCCTCCTCAATTCCAGCCTGCAGTGACTTTTTGGACTTTGCTCTGAAGGTTTGGTGAGTTAAAGGGTAACACTCTTGGCACCTTTCCTACCTCTGTGAATAATACTTGACAAAGTCAGTCTAGGACTAAACAGCCTCTGGGTTGTTTCCCTCCTAAAGCATTCCAGGCTTATTTCCTTTGATTTTTGTTCTTTATGGGCATTATCTCTGTCATAAGAGTATTTGGAAGCTGCTGGAATAAACCCACTGTTAATGGGTGGCATAAATATTCCTTTTTTTGCCCCATTATTAAAATAAGTGTTTCTAAGTGAACATGAATCAGAATAGAACAGTTAAGCTCGACCTCCTGTGCTTTGAAGTAAGCCTTGTAGAAGAAATCCTTGAAGGATGTCTTCCAGGAAAAACTCCTTGGCGTTGAAGCACCAAATCTGGGACTTCTGGTTTCAAGAGAGCTACTCCATGTCTGCATTGCTACAGAGGATTTTGGCTGTGTGATGTTTCCCAGCTGAGGGGAAAAAAAAAAGGGAGAAAAGACTTAATGCTTCACTTCCCTTGTGTGGTTCTTCTGTCTCCACCTTCTGGAAGCTGAGAGGAAATATTTAAGATCAGCTTAGTGGGTTAATGACCTGGAAAGCAAACGTGTCACAAGATGTGTGTTTGACCCCCAGCTAAAGGGCATTATCAGGGGGTTGTTTCAGTGATCTCAAAACACTGAGTCCAGAGAGCAAATAATTAGGGTGAAAATGCTCTTTAGGCCAAAATCATCATCTTTTTTTTTTTTTCCCCTCTCTGAAGATTTTATCAGACTGAAATCAGCCAGGAAGTGAAATTTCATACAGGCACAGAATGGTTTGGGTCAGAAGGGATCTGGTGGTTTAGCAGAAAATCCCTCAGCTGGGAATTTAAGTGTCCTTCCCCGCTGCTCTTGTCCTTTTTCAGGTGGCAGCTGCTCCCTGGTGGTTGCCTGTGAAAGGAGCCAGCTGGAAGCACCCAGAGGGCCCTGACTCCAGCATCTCCAGCAGGTGAGCCAAGAACACCCGTTCAATATCTAGCCATAAATATCAATATCAATATCCAACCATCAATATCAATATCCAGCCGTAAATATCAATATCCAGCCATAAATATCAATATCCAACCATCAATATCAATATCCAGCTGTAGATATCAATATCAATATCCAGCCATAAATATCAATATCCAATCATAAGTATCAATAGCCAACCATAAATATCAATATCAATATCCAATTGCAACTATCAATATCCAGCAGTAAATATCAATATCCAATCATAAATATCAATATCCAGCTGTAAATATCAATGTCAATATCCAGCCATAAGTATCAATATCAATATCCAATCATAAATCTCAATATCCATCAATAAATGTAAATATCCAACCATAAATCTCAATATCCAGCCGTAAATATCTTTGTCTGAGCCATAAATACCTTTTAGTCTAGAGCTGGGTGTAGGAACATGATGAGACAAAGCTCAGTGGGGATCCCTGGGGCTCCCTCCAGGAAAGGGGGTTTATTTAATCTCTTTGCTGCTGCTTCTGGGCCTGTTTTCCCACCTTTGATGTGCTGTATTTAGCATTCCGTGGCCGTGGTCAACGAGGGAGTGCACAAAACTCTGTCAGGACCAGGCTGGTTGAGCCTCACTGGTTGCTGCTCACGTTCTTTACCAGCAGTGAAACACAGCAGATCTTCCAAGGCTCAGAAACCCCAGGGCAGACCTGGGTTTGGAGAGGGAGAATAAATCCTCACTGTGTGCACACTCCAGGGTTCTGGGCAGTGTGAGCTCTTCCATGTGGGATTTGGAAGCCTTTTTCTCTGGCAACACAGGACTGAGGAGTTTTGTGCTTTTTAAACTGTGTTCTGACTTGGTGGGAAATCAGTTGTGATTATCTAGATCCTCTGAATGTTTTGGAAAACTGTTTTTTTTTTACAGTTAGTGCCACACTTTTCCTCCATGAACCCTGAAACTTCCTGATCTTTGTCTTCATACAACTGCTTTCCATTCTCAAGTGGAACGAATTTTAGGCCTAGAAAATCAAATTACTATCTTCATTTGGGACCTCTTAACCTTGTGCAACTGCTCCTCTCACTAGGCAGGTGTCAATGAAGTTGGAACTTCATCAACTAGTGAAAGTTTCTGACAGCATTTTGAAATCAAATCAGACTCTGTAGCCTAGATCTAGTAGGTGTGTGAGTCCTCTAAGGACAGGACTTTGTTAGTGCACCATCATCTGATGGCTGAAGCGCTCAGTAACGAGTTGTCTGCTCTCCAAGGGCAAGGAGAGAATGATCTGAGGCAAAAATAGAGATAATAGCTGGAGGCGTTGTTAGAGGGAGCCAGGAATTGAGGTCAGAGGCAGCAGACAGAGCTGGAAAGCTGCCATGAAACTCTGGCCTCGTGCAGGGGTGGTGCAAACCTGGCTGCTGGGAACCTGCCCCGTGGAAGTTACCAGGGATGAACAGGGATATTTGGGGCCAGGAAAGAGAAGTTCATAGGAAGTTCTCTCTCCTGGATCCTCAGCTCTAGAAGTATTTTGGTCTGTTGGAGGCTTGGATGGGGAGGGTCATTCTGCAAGAATGCCTGGGCTTTTTTTCAGTCTTTTTCTGGAAAAAAGAGACAAGGATTTTAATGTCAGTCCTGGAGCTAAACCCCATTAAAGATGGGAGCTCTTGTGTGAACTGTGGACTGCCTAAAGCACCCAAGGAAAATCTCTTCCCAGGTAAATTTCTGCAGTTCTGTTTCCTGGAGAGGGTGCTGAAAAAGCTGATGTTGGTAAGACTCTTCCTCATGCCCCTTCTCCTTCAAAACTCCACAGCTGGCAGCAAGGACAGGACCCAGAGCAGAAGAGCCACAGGGGAGTGAAGAACCATCACCAGTAAATTGCAATGTGCATTTTGCTGTTGGGAATCCTGGCTTCTGGCTGAGATGGCTCTTGCCAGGCTGGTTTGATGCCAGAAGCCCCTTGCCAAGCTGGTGATGCTGCTGCAGGCCTTTGGTGCCTTCTTTTGGCTCTGCAAGCACCCACAGAGAGCAGGGCATGGACAGTCCTGTGCTGCCTCCTGAGGAAGCACAAACCATAAATCCTTATCTTTAACTGAACCATAAATATCTTTGACTGAACCATAAACACCTTTAAGTCTAGAGCTGGGTATAGGAACATATGAGACAAACAGAAGTTAATTATTTTCTCTTCCTTCATCCCCTCTGATGGCTGCATTTCCAGCATTTTGCTGCTTTTCCTTAAGTCCCTTTTTTTTCCTGGAGAAGTCACCTGGTGCCTGCTCCAGCCTTGTCAGTCCTGAGTGCCCCTGTGTGGGTGTCCCCAGCCCTGAGCAGCTTGTCCTGTTCCTTTTGTTGCCAGGATGGACCATCCAGTGCTGCATGTGTCCTGGAATGATGCTGTGGCTTTCTGCACGTGGGCAGGGAAGCGATTGCCCACGGAGGCTGAGTGGGAGTACAGCTGTCGAGGGGGCCTGGAAAACAGGTACCTGTCCCAGGGCTGTCCCTCACCAGGGGCTGCAGCTTGGGTTTGGAACACGAGGAGGGGTTGTGAGGGGTTTGTTACCCTCAGAACTGCTCTGCAGCCGGGCTGGGAGTGCTCACCTGGAGAGGAGAAGGCTTCAGAGAGAGCTCAGAGCTCCTGCCAGGGCCTAAAGGGGCTCCAGGAGAGCTGCAGAGGGACTGGGGACAAGGGCTGGAGGGACAGGACACGGGGAATGGCTTTAAACTTAAGGAGGGGAGGTTTAGATTGAGTCTTAGGGAAAAGGTATTTATTGCAAGGGTGGACAGCCCTGGCACAGGGTGCCCAGAGCAGCTGGGGCTGCCCCTGGATCCCTGGCAGTGCCCAAGGCCAGGCTGGACACTGGGACAGTGGGAGGTGTCCCTGCCATGGCCGGGGTGGCACTGGGTGGGCTTTGAGGTGCCTCCCTACCCAAAGCAGTCTGGAATTCTGTATAGCACTGACTTTTTGATTAAAAGTGTTTGACAGCTGCTCTGTTTCTGTTTTCCCAGGCTTTTTCCATGGGGCAACAAATTGCAGCCCAAAGGGCAGCACTATGCCAATATCTGGCAGGGAGAATTCCCCACCAATAACACAGCAGAGGATGGCTACAAGGGGACTGCACCTGTAAGTGTCTCAAAGACAATTCTGCATGTGGAAATCATCTTAATCTTCTTAAAATGAAGCTCTGTCTTCAGCAGGATGAGCCATGGCTGTTTTCCATCCCTGTGCTCTTTCATTTTAGATTTTAAGTTGCATTAAATTTAACTGCAGGCTTGAGCGTTATCAAGGGACTCTTTTACAAGCTAATTGAAAAGTAAAGATTACTTTTCACTTTAACTTCTAGTTCCTCTCAAACTGACCTCTTTTCCCCCTCCCCAGTCAGTCTGTAGTCAGAAGCTGAAATACTTTTTGCCTGCACTTCTGGTCTCTCAGTTTTGTGAACTCAAAAATCACACAATAGTTTAAAAGAAATTAAACTTCCCTTTTGGGCAAAGGTTGAGCCAGCCTAGTATAACAACCAGAGTGGAATTTTAAAGGCAATCAAGAATGTGAATGAATTATTTAATGGTAGTTAAGTAAGTCCAAAAGTTTCATCAGGAGAGGAGTCTGCCCAGCAGGAGTTGGCAGCCCTGGCTTTTCCTTGGTGGGAGGGGAATCTGGGAGCTGTGGGTGGGTGCCCGGTGTGTCTGCTGTTCAAACTGTGCCTCTCTGGAGAGGGTCAGTCTCCAAAACCAGCCAGGAGCTGCTGTGTCACACTGGACAAGGGTGCTGAGGACACAGAGGTGATCACAGCTTTCCATCCTGCTGGATTTAAATGCAGGATGTGGAAGTGTTCCAGTTCTGCACTGCTGAGCTGGTGGCTGCTTTTGGGGCTCCTCCAAGTGCACCTTCAGCAGCCTGGGGTGAGGATTCATGCCCTGTGTTTGTGTGGAGTGCTTACAGAGCTGTGTTCCCTGTCCTGTGCAGGTCTCTGCCTTTCCCCCCAATGGTTACGGCCTCTACAACATGGTGGGCAATGCCTGGGAGTGGACATCTGACTGGTGGGCTGTGCACCACTCCCCACAGGACCTCCACAACCCTGTGAGTGTTTGCTTGGCATCATCTTGAGCCAAAATCCCCTCTGTGACCGAGGTCTCCTTCCTGCTCTGTGCTCCTGGGGGTTGGGCCATCACAGCACAGCTCACCCACGCTGCAGTCACAGTGCTCTGGTGCCACTTTTGTGCTGTTTGATTCGTTGTCCACACCTGGTTAAGCCATAAATACTTCCAAACTGGCCTCATGTTAAAGAAATCAAGAATTTATGGAATGACTTCTATAAAAAAAGGAAGGTTTTTAGTTCATTTATATTGCTACTAGCTGTACTTATTTTCCCCCTCTCAGGCAGAGAGGAC
Organism: Sylvia borin; assembly: GCA_014839755.1. Classification (NCBI taxonomy): domain Eukaryota; kingdom Metazoa; phylum Chordata; class Aves; order Passeriformes; family Sylviidae; genus Sylvia; species Sylvia borin. The sequence goes on from CM025968.1 coordinate 1,448,534, forward strand.
AAACCATCATGAATTATGTTTCTGGCTTCTGGTAGTTTGTTTGAAATTCAACATGTGATAAAACTGAGGTTGAGGAGAAGTCACAGGCTCTGAGGGGTGAATGTTTGTTTTCCTTTGTGGCAGGCAGACCGAGGGTCCTGCAGGGTGGGATCTGTGGGGTCACTGATGCTCTGGCTCAGCAGATTTCAGTTCCAGTGTTAGACCTGCTCCTCTCCCAGTTATCCAGCATGAATAAATCCCACGATTTATGAATATGACAAGTAAGGCCACATAGGGTTTGTCATTCAAACCCCCCCCAAACACCTTGATTTTTATTTGCTCACAACTTAGAAAGCACTTGCAGGTTTATTTTTACTCCTGGTAATTATTTGTGAAGGCAAGACAATCAATTATGACTCCCCCACCAACAATCTGTGTGCAGAATTCCATCCATTCCTTGTAACCAATCCCCAGCACAGCCCAGAGTCTCACTACTTTGAAGATTTGGGGTGTTAAACTAAATATGTTTAAAAAAACTTTTCTGAGCTCTGACCCTCTGGAAGAATTCAGTCCTTTCAGCCCAGAGAACACATCCTGTATTTAGGTCACACTGCCTTGTGCTCTGCAGAGACTGAAGAGCTGGGCTCTGATAGATCTGGTGCTAATCAGTTCTAATGTCTCAGAAGATAACTGCAGCCTGGCTATTTTGGGACACCTTTTCACATGAGGAGATTCACTTTCCTTACCCATTTAACCAGAAAAACCCTTTGGAATTCACTTTTGAAGTGCTCTGCCTCAGACATTGGATTCTGACAATTAGTCAGAAAAAAAAACCCTAAAAGCCTCATTCTTAACACCTAGTTTTTAAATATTTCCTAAAGTGTCTGGGTTTGAAACTTCAGCAAAGTCTTGGAGTTTAGCAGAGCAAAATTCCCGGGACAGTTGTTCCCCACCATCACCCCAATCCAGCAGGGAAGTGCTGCAGCTTTGGCATCATCAACACCAAAGTGTCTCACCTAAATAAATAATTCTAATGAAGGTGGGTAACTGGAGTCACAGAATGCCAGAGTGGTTTGGGGTTGGAAGGACCTTAAATCCCCCCCAGCGCCACCCCAGCCATGGCAGGGACACCTCCCACTGCCCCAGGTGCTCTAACCCCAATGTCCAGCCTGGCCTTGGGCACTGCCAGGGATCCAGGGGCAGCCACAGCTGCTCTGGGCACCCTGTGCCAGCCCTGCCCACCCTCACAGAGAACAATTTCCTCCCTAAAAATGTACCTGATCCTTTAGCAGAGAGACCCAAGTGTGTGTGTGAGGTCAGTCAAACCTTTAGGGGTTATTTTGTGGTGATTTCTGGCTCTGATGATTTTTTTTGGTATGATTTCTCTCAAAACAGAGTAACCACGTGGCTGTGCACTGAAAATCACCGTGCACCATCAGAAAACATTTGTTTGATGTAGTGAAAGAAATACAACTTTATTTTCATTAAAAAAAAAAAAAAAGCTGCTGCAAGTTGGGTTTTTTTTTAGTAACTTTTAAAGGACAATCCTACTCTTACAAGCTTTGGTAATGGATTGCACAAGCACTTGTAATAATGTAAGCAGACTGGAATATGGCTATTGCAGTATTCTAGCACAGAGTAACCTTGCTAATTTACAGTAAACTCTGGGGTTTAAATCTGGGGTCAAAGTCTGGGCAGCTCTGGCCCTTTGCACCAGGCAGCCAATGGCCTTCCCCTTCAGTACCAGCTGGTGCACTTCTCCAGGACAGCCCATAAAACAATGGGGTTTGATAGAGAGCAGAGATTTGCTTGGTTTAATCAAATGTGACCTTAATTGCTGGCCTGTGATAAGTTTTAGTGAGGGGAAGCACGGCCAAGGCAGTTTCCTTCATCTCTGAGTGAGATATGTGCACATATTAACACTGCAAATGCTGCTGATCTCTATTGGTTTCCTGATTTTCTGACATCTTTGCCAGTTGTTTGATGATAAACTCTTTACCTCTAGTGATTTTAAATAAGAGAATGATATTTTGTAATAGAATAGGTTAATGGAGGACCCTGCAGCAGATTTCTGCAGGTGGTGAAGTGTTTCAGGGTGGTCAATTTAAGTTGTGGTTTTTTGTGTTACCAAATAACCTTTGATGCTCAGTTTTTGCCTGCTGGAGGATATTTGCAGTTAATAAAAAGATGCCCTTGTGAGCCTTGGGTTCACACACTGCTCAGCACAGGTCAGCCCTTTGTAATTACTGACACATGATCGATTTAGGGCTTTCTAACCCTAACCAAAAATGTTCCTCTTCGTTTTTACAAGTGTCTTTGGAGCCAGTAGCACAGATTGCTGCTCAGCACTGCAGCATTTTGGGGGAAATCCTGCTCCACAGCCCCATTGTTTGCTTTGTCCCGTTCCTGTGGAACTTTTTTTTAGGTCAGTTTTCTCCTGGCTTCCTTTAGAATGAGATTACCAGGCTGGGGGATGACTGTGCTGGTTAAAGGCTTATCTCAGAGCTTATCTCAGGGGCTGTGAGGACAATTTCCAGAGGCCTCAGAGCGGGACCAAGGCTGTGCTGTGGAGCAACACCCAGGATTGGAAAGAGCGGATGTTGCCTCAGGGTGTGGCTTTCCCTGAGGATTTGTGTGCCATGAAATGCAGTGATAGGCCAAATTCTTTCTCACACATAAATATTTTGGCAGTAAACATGAAGCTGCTGCAATTGGTGTGGTGAACTTTCACCACAGTCAAACTCAAGGGGTGCAGGCAGGAGCTTCTGGAGTACCAACATCACCTCAAGGTTTGCTGGCAGTGCCTAGGATTTATATTCAGGTACAAATGCTCTTCTGGGGTAGATCCAGAACATCACCCCAGTAATGCAGCCCTGGGTGGGAGACAGGGTAGGAGAGTGGGATCCATGCCAGGTGTGAGCAGACTGCTCACAGGGTGGTCACTGAGGAAGGCTCATTTCCTTCCTGGTAAAATCCTCTGTAGGAACCTCCCTGTCAGCAGGCATTATCAGTGGGCAACAACTGGGATGTGAAATACTTGCAGCACTGGGGAGGGAGCACAGTTACTGTCACCTGCAAATCCTGTATGGCAGAATGATTTCAAGCTGTCTGCTTCAGACACCACTGCCATTTGTGTCTGGAATTGCTCCTTGTCCATCTCCTTGCCTCCCTGTAATTAGCAGTTCCTCCCTGAGTACTGACCAGTGTCCTCCCCTCCCCAGAAAGGGCCGTCCTCGGGCACCGACAGAGTGAAGAAGGGTGGATCCTACATGTGCCATAAGGTAATGGTGCTCTTTTCATGTTCCTCTTCCTTTTGAAAGCACTTGACCATGAAATGATCCTCTGACAGAGTTTCCTGGCAGCCTGGATGCTTGTCAAGGGGTTTCATGGAATTTATGAAGAGCAACACCTGATGTTCCTAAGGACCTCTTGTTGCTTAGCTTGGAATTAAAACAAGTAAGTTTTTTAAATCAGTATGGGGTTTAGATGCAGAGCTTAAAATTGATGTAGGCTTTTAATGTTGTTTTCATGATAGAGCTTGAGTGATCCTTATCAGAGTAGAAGGTATGGATGTGACTTTGTTTTTTTAAATTTCAGAATGGGTTTGATCCAGAAAAGATGTGGAGCTCTGAGTAACCTGGTCTAGTGAAAGGTGTTCCTGCCCAGGGCAGGGGATTTGGATTGGATAAGCTTTAAGGGCACTTCAATCCCAAATCCTTTCAGAATCCCATGGTTCTATGATATCAGGTGTTGGCTGGGAGATAAAGTGTTTCAGCTGAGTTGGTGGCATATCTGAAAATCCTTCAGAACAGCCGGGATGTCACCACAGAGCGATGGCTGTTCATGACACAAAATGGTGTTTTAAACTGCTCATGCAGTGCTTAAAACCCCTCACTGTGCATCTCCTGTTTCATTAACACTGTCCTGCTCTTCTTCCCTTGCAAAGCCTGTGGCTGGCAAATCACTCTCATAATTAGATTAAATTTTCTGCAGTGAGATCTCATTTTCTACACTGATTTCCTTCTTAGGTGAAATCAATGTCAGATGTTAATTAGCAGTTTTGATTAAATTAACACTGGAATAGGCTCTTCAGTGATGAATAACATGACCCATTTTGAAGGTTTGTGAAGATTCTAGTCTGCCCTAGTCTCTTTTTGTAGGTGATAAAACTAGGCTGTGTATCAAGACAAAAACCACTGGCTGCTGTTAGTACAAGGGCTCTTTATTAGGTGCCTGATGTCTGCTCAGACTGATCTTTGTGTGCTGGTGCTCTTCTCCCTCTCAGAGCTCACAGAGCCTGAAGTTGCACCTTTGTACATCCCAAAGTCTGGCATCTCATTCAGGGAAATGTTTCCAGGCAGGTGCCTGTACCTGTCCATTCCAGTGGGGCATTAGCACATGGATACACAGCTCAGCCTCTGAGGGGAAGCTGGATGGTTGTTTTGGCTTTTTCCCAGAGCAGGAGAGATTCTCGGCTGACACTTTATCAGACACTTTGCCACTCAGTGTCGTTTTTGTGTCGTGTCAGCTGGCGTCTGTGTGGGATTCCCTCATTTCTAACGCAGCCCTTTCCATCTGTATCACTTCATCGATCTGTCCCACAGCCGTTAGGCTGTATTAATCTAACTAATTCATCTGTTAATCTAACAAACTGTTGCCTGAGGAGCCCCAGCTGTGCTAAGAAGTTCCCTTTGTGTGTTGCTGTGCAGTCCTACTGCTACAGGTACCGCTGTGCAGCTCGGAGCCAGAACACCCCCGACAGCTCCGCGTCCAACCTGGGCTTCCGCTGCGCCGCCGCCGCCGCCCCGGGCCCACACTGACAGGGCATGGATGTTCCTCCAGGGCACAGCAGGGGCTGGAGCCCACCCCAGGGACAGGAAACATCAGCAGTGTCCCTTGCTGATGGCATAGAATGGGAAAAACCTTCCTGCTGAGGGAAGAGAAACCAGCGTGACACTCGACAGCGCTCGGGGAACCTTCGTGTTCGTGAGCAACCTGGCCTGGGTTTAAATCCTGGGTTTAAATCCTGACCAGAGTGGTTTGCATTCAACTGGAACACAACTGAGCAGAAACATGCCCGTGATGTTTGCAAAGATTACTTAATCCCAGAATTATTTAGGCTGGAAAAGACCTCCAGAATTAGTGAGTCCAACCCTTGATCGATCACCACCTTGTCAACTACAACAGCTCCTCTTTAGACAAGATCTTTATTAATTTTATTTATGTAAAGCTTCTACACTCAAATGCAATAAGCAAAGGCTTTATAAACTTCTAGATAGCTTTAAAAGAAATTCTAGGCAGTCAGGAAATTCTAGGCAGCTTTGAGAGAGAATGAAGGAGTCAAGAAGAAGGGCTGGGAGATGACAGCTCTCCCCACAGGCAGCTCACCCTTGTTACATTCCACTTCTAGTGAAAATCATGTCCAGAAATGGGCTTCTTCTAGGGAGATATTTGCTGATCTTTAGGAAGTGCCTTCTGCAGCTGAGGGTGATGATCCTCAGGCTGATGATGATTAGAAATCTTGTACATATTTGAATAAAATGTCAAGCATTTGTTTACGCCAAAGACTTTTATTGATGGAAAAGCACAATTTCCTTTGAATTTCTTGGATGCAATGTAAGCTTATTTTAAGGACTTGGAAAATGCAAAACTGGCCTCATTAGAAACTGAAGCTAATGAATGATTCCACTTGAATAAAAGTCATGGAAGGGATGGCAGATGGAACTGTGAGCCCTAAGGCCTAATAGGGTAAATTTCTCAACTGTTTTGTTGCAAATAAAATTCCTGACTGAAAAGGAGAGGAATTTTAGCAAGAAGGGAAATGGGAGTAATTGAAAGCAACCTCGTTTTGGGATCTGAATGTAACAGTGGATTATCAAAAGCCTTTGCACTGATGCTGGTCCTTGCCAGCCTTGTCATTGCTGTAGAAAACTGGGTTTGAGTTTAATGCAAATCCATCAGCTGCCAGCTCTTTCTGCACTGGTTTCATGTTGAAAAGGTGACCCAGAAGAACACTTGGACAGCCCTTCACCAAACACCAGCCTCCAGTGGGGTCCAGGTAAGCCCAGGAGCAGAAAAATCCATTCCAGGACACACCATGACATGGCAAAATATTGAGACATTGATCATTAATACTGCACTGAGAGAAGAGAGGAGGAGGGAGGATGAGGGGAGCTCAGAGCCCATTGAGCTGTTTGGATTCATTGTGGCAGAGCACACTGAGCTGTGAGGGGCAGACTGGGCTCTGAACCTGAGCCTGAAGGGGAAAGGGAACAGAAATTCAGCAGATACAACAAAGGGTCTATTTCTTTTCTAGTTTCTTGACAGGCATTTTTCAGTAGGATTTTGGTCCACTCCCCCAGGCAGCTGCAGTGCCAAGGCATGGGCAGTGCAGTGCACGTGCTGCATGGGAAAAGGCCATCAACAGCAGTCAGGATGGTTTAGAACTCAATTACCAATTATTTTGTTTTTTTGCAAGGCCTCCAGTGTGGCTGTTTTGAGCAGTCCAACACTGTTCCTGTTCTGTGCTGGGAAGTTTGCTCTAAGTTTGCAGATAACTGGGATCAGGTCACTGGCAGGAGCTGCAGCACTGGCGTGGGCTGAGGGCTTGGATTGCAGGGACACAGGGCTCAGCTCTGATCAAGGACCAAGATAGTGCTAAAGGTGGCTGGATTTTTTTGTAATCTGCACTTCCTTAACTACTCAAAATCATGCCAAGTGCATACTCATAACAGGAAGGTAACAAACTGTCATCCTGAAAACGAGGAGTGCAGATGCTGTAACACTAATCTTGAAACTTTTCTCCGGAGGGAAAGAGGAAGTGGATTGGCTCATCTGCTCCCAGCCCTGTGGCCTGAAAGGGGCTGGCATTGGTGCCTTCGCAGGGAGAAAACTGATAAAACTCAGATAAAACTCTCCTTTACACAAGAGGCCTTGCAGTCCAGGCTCTGCTCTCCACTCCTGGCCATTCCAAGGTATGGGATCCAGGGAGCTTCTCTGCTGTAGCAGCAAGAACCTTTATTGAGGCAAGGAGCAAAATTAAAATCCACTCAGCCTGTGAACTACCTCTGACAAGCACCTGAAATCCTCTGGAAGGTTTCTGCACTGACAGAAATGGTGGTTAATGATTAACCCTAAGAGAAATCCCATGGTTATGTTTATCTTAAACCCACAGCCCTGTGTAACCCCAACAGCAGCAGGAAGGCACTTCAATGGGAGAGGTTAACACTGCATCTTAGCAAGGAAGCAAAGGTAAACACCAAGTAGGATTTTGTTCAGTAAACAGCAAAATGTCCTTTATCCCTGGTCAGTATCAGGTTCATCAGAGTGCTTTGGGTTGGAAAGGACCTTAAAGCTCATCTTGTTCCAACTCCCCTCCCAGAGCAGGGGACCTTCAGTTTGTTCAGAGCTGCATCCTTGAATTATTCTGATCCTATTTCAATAGGAAAGTAAATCTCCCAATGAATATTGCAATATTGATAGTCATTACTGCTCTTTGGGAGTAGACAGGATTACAGAGTTTTTAGCTCTTTGCCTGGATTCCTTGTGAAAGAGCACAGGGAGGTGGGAGTGACAGCTCAGTCCTTCAGTGGCACCAATCTTTCAGGTCCAAATCAAAGTTGTCATCAATTTTCATTGAAGGAGATACCAAAGATACTGATTTATGGACGTATTTATTTGCAGAATTATTAAGGTATTGTTAAATTAATTATCCCCACACTACAAAATGCTCAATAAATTACTTCTAAGGTTAATCTATAGCTCTTCTAACTTCATTTAAAATGAAGTTATTGATCACCTGCAGAACAGCTGGTCCCCATGAGATGTTCTCCCTTGTGTGTGTTATGTCCAAGGGGATGGAAACAGGTAAAGATCAAACTGTCCAGAGCAAATGACTGAGGTTTTGTGGTGCTGATGGCACAGTGTGACACGAATGAAAAACTGCACTGCAGTTTATCCATCTTAACTATCAAACCAGCCTGTGTGAAACTGCCTTACCCTGGTCTTTGCAGGAAGGGAGTGAAGGAAGGTGCAGTTACAGGATGTGCCCATGTGGCAGTGCCTTCCCTGCTGGAAGGAGTGCTCAGAAAAGCTCTGCATAGCTGTTAGAGCTGGACAAGGATGATGCAAAGAAGATGGAATGACCTTCCCCCTGTGCTGGGAAAGGCCAGGCCTTGCTCCAGCCTGGCCCTGGAGTAGTGAAACCATGGATTAGTGAGCAGCTGAAAGAACCCTCGTGCATCTGCCATCTGTTCAGCACAGAACCACGAATCTGTCGGTGTTCAGATGCACTTCTGTATTTATCCCTTCAGTCAGCTGTCAGCATCATCCTGCTTCATGCTGCAGGGGCTGGATTTGCTTCCTGAGCATGGACTGACAGTGCTGGGGAGTAAGAGATGAGCTGCTTGCTGTGAGTGCAGAGGTGTGATGGGAGCAGCCTGGAGGCTGAGGTGATTAAAGAAGAGGGAATGTTGTGCTCCTCAGAGACTGCTGTGCTGCACCACTTCAGCAAAGCTAAATGGGAGTGAAAGAGCCAGTCAGTCACAGCTGCTTTGGGCATGCAGCTACATGGGACACACAAAGTACTGAAGCTACTCTTTCCCTCTTTGTCAATAATTAGGAGTTATTATGCTTTGTGGAACAAGAAAAAAATCACACCAATTAATTTAAAAATAATAATTTAATGGATTTTAAGGAACCTGATGTCTTTTTTTTTGCAAGAGTCATGGATCATGGTGTCATTTTCTTGTGCCACTGTCAGTGACTTGCTGCTATCACATGTCCTGTCCACGTACAAATGCCAAAGGTACAAATTCTTTTTGCAGGATACAAACTGAAAGAGCTGCTTCAACATAGACCAAACTGTCAGAGGAAAACCAGACAAAAACACTGACTAGTTCCTGATTTTGGAACATCTCAAAGCTCCAATAATCCCTTGTACTATCCACCTTGAAAAGTCCTTGAATTTTTGCCCAAAATTAATTCTCGAAACCACGTCTCTTTGCTGCTCCTCAAACCCACGTGTGCTTCCTTGTTGAAACACAAAGAGTTTTATTTGACTACTAGAGAAAACAGTAAATTTTGGGTGTGTTCAAGGCTGAAAGGCTATGGAGAACTCGCTGGTGTGGAAAAGAGGGAGCTGTCCCAAGGTAAGAAGGAAGCACACGTGCGGGAACCACAGTAGCAAGGTTTCCTCAGGCTGTTCTCTTCCTCCACAGGTTGGCTTTGTTCTCTGCTAGCTCCTGGGAAATTATGGAATCTTCCAGAGTAATCATAAGTAAGTTCCTCTCCAGCAGAAATATCAGCAGCTGCAAAGAGTGCCAGTTTGGGCACCATGGAGTCAACCCTGACGGGCACCATGAAGAGGTTGGGCTCACATGAGTGGTTCAGGAACCTGCCCACGTTCCCAACACGGGTGGGATCCACGAAGGTCTCCATGACCTGCCCGTCGTGCAGGTGCTCCCTCACCACTATGATGTAGTTGGGCTGCTCTGGAGCCTGGGCCTGGATTCTCCTGTGAGCCTCGGCGAGGGCCAGCACCTCGCCGGCGTACTCACACACGAAGCTGCCCCGGGGCACGGGCTGCAGCGCCCGCACTCCCCAGCCCTTGCGGGCCGTGCGGAACACCTGCAGCCGCAGCTGCAGCCCCCGCTGCACCAGCCGGTTCTGGCAGCTCTCCCCGCAGCTGCACAGGCTGTTACACTCGAACACGGGCCTGGAGAAGGGCTGCTGGTGCTGCTGCTCCGGCAGCCTGAGGCACAGCCCGCTGTAGCTGTGGCTGCGGCGCAGGCAGGGGCACTGTGGAGGCAGGCAGGAGCTGCTGCGGCAGGAGCAGCCCGGGAAGGTCACCTCGCTGGGGTCCATCTGTCCGTCTGCTCCGGCCACGCTGTCGGGGCTGTACTGCACAGGGAACAGCAGGGAAAGCCTTGGCGTCAGCACTGCGTGAAAGCACGGTTTTAAACAAGTTTGTGTCCGCAAATGACTGATCCCAGAACTCAAATCGTGAACGCGTCGCTTCTCTGTAAACTTCCAACTCAGACTTGTCCGAAATGTTTTAAAGAATACTAATCAGACATTCCATATTTTTGCTCTATATGGAATCTATATTGTTAATCTCCTTAGTGCCTGGATTTCTCAAAACAGCTCCCTGGCCACAAAACATGCTCAGCAGAAAAAAAAAAATCACCTCATTAGATCCACTCTACTAAGTACGGTTTTCATTGATGGAGATACCAAAGATATTTATTTATGGGTGTATTTATTTGCAGAATGATTAAGGTATTAAATTAATTCTCCCCACACTTCAAAATGCTCAATAAAGTTACTTCTAAGGTTAATCTGTAGCTCTTCTAAGCCACAGAATTTCAAATACACAATTACGTTAAAAATTAAGATACTTTCAATTTATCTCTTCAGCGTGTTACACTCACAGATCCTCCTAATTCCGGTAGAAAATCAGGTCCTCAAAATTACACTGGTGCCCCCAGCAGGTGAATGGTTATAGAACCACGGAGTGTTGTAAAACAAAACCTGACAGAAACTGCTGCATTTGAAAACCAAGATATAACAGTCGGGGGTATGTTTTCACTCCCTTCTCAGCTTTCAGCTTTATTTAGAAGCCTGGAGGATGTGCTATCACTAAATATTATACTTTACAGCAGCTTGTACCTGGCAGGTTCGGGGTGTTGTGAAAGATGACAGTGCATTTGCAAGTTTCTTTTTTTAATAAGCATCAGCTTCTCAGTCACTCGCCTTCACGCCAAACCAAGTTTAGTGTTCCTCAACCCTCACAACCTTTCCCATTTCGGTAAAATACGAGCAATTCAGGGAGATTCGGGTCTACAGAGATCACACCTGAATTTTTTCCCAAAGCTTATTAGAAGCTTCTCCCATCTGGTTTGTAAAGACTCTCTAATACCACTGAAGCAAATTCCTACGCATCCTGGAGTGACAGCACAAGCAGGAGCAGACACAAACTAAAAGACAGCAGATTTAGATTAGATATTAGGGATAAATCTTTCATTGTAAGGTTGCTAGGAGAAGCTGCGGCTGCCGCATCGCTGCGGTGTCCGAGGCCCGGCTGGAGGGGGCTGCATTGGAAGGTGTCCCTCAGGGGAAGGTGTCCCGGCAGGGGAAGGTGTCCCTGCAGGGGAAGGTGTCCCTCAGGGGAAGGTGTCCCTCAGGGGAAGGTGTCCCTGCAGGGGAAGGTGTCCCGGCAGGGGAAGGTGCCCCAGCCCCGCTCTCCTCCCGCTGTCCCGCCCCGGTACCTGGAAGGCCGGCGGGGCCTCCCCGGGCGGCCATAGCGCCACGGGCACGGCCTCGCTGCCGCCGCTCAGATCCTCCATGCCCGCGCCACGCCCCCCGCCGCGAATCTCTGCGGCTATTGGCTGCGCGGGGCCGGCGCCGCTCGTTGATTGGGCAGCGCGGTGACTGACAGCACAGTAAGGAGGCGGGCATAGTGTTGCGGCGGTGCCGCCCACAGCGGGGCGGGAGCTGTGAGGGGACCCAGCGCCATGGGCCCCGGTCCCGCTCCGGTCCCGACCCGGCATCTCCTCGGCCCTGCTCCCGGTCCCGTCCCGCCCCAGTCCCATCCCGGCCTCCCCTCGGCCCTGCTCCCGGTCCCGGTCCCGTCCCGCCCCAGTCCCAGCCCGGCCCAGGGGTGCAGCTGCCCGTGGCAGGGCACGGGGGAATGCGGTGGGATCGCCTCCGGTCCGTCCCTTTCTACCCGAGGCTGCGCCTCCAAATGGCGCTGCCGCTTGGTGCGGTGGTGTGAAGTGCTCACATCGATGGTCAATAATAATTGCTGTAATAATAATAATAATAAAGCACTGAGTTGTTCTAATTCCTCACGTGGCTGTCAATCCTTGCTTGTTTTGAAGGTGTTCTGCTTTTGTTTTTTCCTTTTTTTTTCTCTTTTTTAAACAAGTTAATGTGTCTGATGAGCGGGTGGGACTCGGAGGCCTCGTGCAGAGGAGGCAGCGCCACACGCTCCTGTCCTGGCGGCAGGAAAAGCCATGGCCGTGACTTTTGGCAGGACATAATCCAGCCAAAACAGCGTTCTGGATGATGGGAGACACCAATCCTTGGGAAGAAGCTGTGGCTTGGGATCACAGACTGCTTTGGGTGGGAAACAACATTCAGCCGGTCCAGTGCCACTTCTGCCATGGCAGGGACACCTGCCACTGTCCCAGGTCACTCCAAGCCCCAGTGTCCAACCTGGCCTTGGGCACTGCCAGGGATCCAGGGACAGCTCCAGCTGCTCTGGGCACCTGTGCCAGGCCCTCATTGCCCTCACAGCCAAGAATTTATTCCCAATCTCTCGTCTAAACCTGGCTCAGGGCAGTCCTGGCTGTGCAATGTATGATGTTCTCCTAAAGCATCTCCCACTATCTCTTCCTGAGCTGGAAACTGCCCCCAGGCTTGTGCTGCCCCTCTGGGGCTTCCATCAGCTTTTGTCTGGATCTCCCCCTGGCTCAGGTGTTTTGCGTTTGGAATTAAAGAAGCTGTTGCATCATTCCAACGGTTTTCCCCCTGTGCGTGAGCCATGTGTTTCCATTTGGAACTCAATTAGCACACCTAGAAATAAGCCTCCCCCTCTGAGCTGGGAGTCAGAAGTTTTTGGGGTGTGCTCCGTGCTACTGCAGGAAGATTTTATGTTTTTATTTGTAGCTTCTCCTCCTTGGGATGGACACGGATGTGGCTTTTCTGATTCCTCATTCTGCAGTGTTTAGGAAGTGGAAAGGGTCTCCTTCCTTCTGCCTGGGAAAAGGAGCTGAGCAGCAGCAGGAGAGTTTCTGGTGAGTTTGGACTGTGAAATTTGCCTTTATGAGGGATAATGGGGTTAGAGAGTTGATGTAGAGATAATGGAAGTGTTGTTGGATAATTGAAGGGGTTGTTTATTGCACTGGAGCTGTAAGAGAAGAGGAGGTGTGGAAGAGGCACTTCTGGAGGTCAGTGCTCCCCAATATCTGGCCTACCTAATTTTGTGGAACACTTCCATCAATTTAAACTTGTGGTATCAATGTTTCATTACTGAATGGCATGTGCATGGTGGAAGGGTTTAAAGATGGCCTGTTGTTCTGGGTTTGGCCACCTGCAGCTGCTCGTGGTGCTCTGACCCTTGGGAGCTCTTTGCAGCGTGGGGAAAGTGGCACATCAGCTTTATGGGAGATGCTGAGTGCTTGGTGATGTTAAAATAACCTCGGTTTAGGGCTTTCTGTTATTACCAAGCTGACCTTTAGATCAAGGCACTGTGATTTGGCTGCTGCTCCGTAGTGCCAGATGGAATTCTCTACCATTTTGAAACAATTGAAGTAATGAGTCATTGCTCTTTTGTGGAAGAACCAGATTGCTTGTCTGTACAGCAGAGGGGTCTGGGAATCTGTGAAAGGTCATGAAAATCCAGTGTTTTCCTTTTTCTCCTCTGACCCAGGGCTCTGTGCTGTTGAACTGTGAATGGGTTAAAGTGTTGAGAGGCTCAGGGTGGGTGAAAAATGGGTAAAAAGTCGTTTTCATTTGTTAAGTAAGATTGTGGAAGGGCAGCTGGAAGAGAGTGAATTGGAGGTGAGTTTTGTGATGCTGCGCTGAGGCAGCTGGTGCTCTGGGATGAGACTGCAAATCCCTTTTGTTGCATTGCATGTGTTAAACCGTTGGCTTTTTCCCCTATGTAAATAATGTTTTCTGCTCATAAATCGTTTTTGTGACTCCTCTCTGCATTTCCTTGGATTTCTTAATATTTTTCTGAAAATTGATGTTTGGAAGGGTAATTGTGCTGGAACTGTGAGTTTTTGTCTTTACCTCACTCCACCGAATTTTGGTGGCTAATTTTGGCTGTGTGTTGTACCAAAGTGTGGACCTGTGACTCAGTAGCTGCAGTTAAGGGAGATGTGCTCAGAAAACTCGGCACAATCCTGATCTAGAGGAAACTGGAGTCAAAACTTTCCTGTCTCTCTGGTCGGCCAAAGGCACAGAAATCAAAGAAGCCCTTTGTAACATGGATGTGGTGGAAGCTAAACCATCCCAGGTAATAAACACGGGAATTCCTTGTGTTTGTGATGTCACATCAGTGCTCTTGGAGATTTGGTGCAACCTTTTCTCCAGCCGGGAGTGTTGTGAATGCTCCATCAGCTCAGCTGTGGCTTCCTTGTGCTGATTTTGGTCCCAAAGGGTCCCAGTTTCGGGGCTCTCCCAGGGAAGGTGATCAGGAGCCTGTTTGGACGCTCCCTTTGGCTTCCTCCTTCATATGGACCCAATCTCCGAAAGAATATGGTAATCCCCTTTAAGTGTTTTATTTTACATTGTATATGGTTTCTCTCTGACTTTGTTCTGAGTAGCTTATTCATTTCAGATACTTTTCACATACTGCAAGTTGCTATTTTACATTAAAAGGCAGCACATTTCCTGTGTGATACACTGCAGATGCCTCCTGAAGAGTTTCTTACATCGTGGTGTGAGCACAGACATTCCAAAGGGACTTTAGTCTGTCATTCCCTGGCTGAGGGTTTTTACTGCCTTATCTGTGTCTGCTCCAGGCTCTGTCTCCTTCCTCCTCTAGTTAATTTTAGTTACTTTTTTAAAAAAATCTCTTATTTGAAGACTTCTCTTTGTGCTGCTGTTCTTTTCCAGTGGGGTTTAACTTTTCCTCTGATTTGACCTTCATTTACAGATCATCATCTCCGTCAGGTTGGTGGGCAGGCACTCTGCATCCTCCTGCCAGTCTCTTTTGTGTCTATTAGAATATCGATTTGCAGAGAGGGAAGTATAAAAGTCAATATCCCATTAAGTGGAGTGAAGTGGTGATATTCTGGGGCTGGACAAGTTCAGGTTGGTGTCCCCACACTGAGGTGGGCTGGGCAGTGAGATAAAACCACGTCCTGGCAGGGTTTTGTTCAGGTGTGTTCATGGCAAACAGCCGTGTCTTAAAATGTGCTTATAATGCGAGGAGGTGCTCGGGTTTATTAGAACACTTGCAGTTTATTGGTTTTTTACTAGTGAAACAGAATATCAGTGTTCTGCAGAGCATTTAGGCCGGGTGTACAGACAGGGGCACTTGGATGTGGTGTAGCAGTGCTGCTCTGAAGTGCTCAGGGCATTGTGGAGACACCTGTATGAAGATTTTATTGCTTTTTGTCAGGATGAGGTAGAGGTGATGACTGCAGCTCCCCGTCTGCCACTGAAAATGGGCAACTCCAACGCGTATTTCTGCGTTTGCCACTTTTGAAGCATTCTCATTTCACCACGTGCTTCAGAGGCAGCCACAAACACCTGCCACAGGTGCAACTCCTCTCTGATTAAAGTGTAATGAACGCATTAACACCTGTGGCTAATTGCCCAGCTGGCAAAACTGTGGTTGGGCCATTTACTCGATCCGTTTGAGCTTTCCCGGCTGTGCAGAAATTCCCTCCAGCCGGGGTTTGGGGGATGAGGCTGCTCCTGGGGACGGTCATTCCTCAGCCCTGGCTCCTGCTGCGTGCCCATGAGCTGCCCAAATCCTCCCAAGGCACAGTGAGAGCTCCGGGAACGATGTTTGTAAATCCCAGGAGGAGAAGTTGAGAATCCTGGTTTGTTGAAGTGTGCCCTAGCTGCGCTGAGAGGGCTGACCTTGGAAAATGCTGCGTTTGAGAAACGCAGTTTTATCAAAATATCTCCGAGTGCTTTTTGCGGAGAGAGATGAACTTTGTTTCCTTTCTTGTAGCGATAAGAAAACTGGCGCAGGGACACATGAAAGGAGTCAAGCTGCGGTTGAGCTCTTGGTTATCACAGGGCTCTGCATTTCATCCCTCCCCATGTGCTGCTCCTGCAGCATCCATTGGGTAATAGGAGCCTTAGATCCCTTTGCCAACACACGGGCACTCACAGAGCCTTGACTTTGAGATGAGTAACCAAGTTTTATAACTTTTTTTTTTTTTGTCACATCCTTGGGTGTAAGCAAAGCAACAAGTGAGAGCAAGGAGAACAATTCAGCTCTCATTGTGCAAATGGATTCCTCATTAATAGTAAGGTGGTTTTGTGAAAATTAGTTTTACATATTTCAGGTGATTAAATTTTGCCCCTATTTTGGCCTGGCAGCAGCAGGTGAGCCACTTACCAAGACTAGATGGGCCACTCAAACTTTTTAGGAATCTATTCCTGGCTAAAACCGTGCTGATGTTTTGCAGGGACTCTTTTCTGAGTGTATTATTCATTTTTTGTTAATAGAGAAAGCTGTAGAACAGCCTTTCAGTTAAACAGGTTTCTGTGTGACAGTCTTCCTTCAAAAGAAACTCATTACCGAGTGAGCCACAGAACTGCCTCCCAGACTGGGCAAATTCCTTCCCTTTGAAGTGCACATCAAATTCCTTCTGTGCTCCCCATCTGCCTTGTATGAACAAACCTCATTTGACATCAGCGACCTCTGGCATTTCCCTCTGGATGAGGGAGGTGGATTTGCACACCACCCAAGTCTTTTATGAGCTGCACATGTCGTGGGCACTTCCCGGGGATTTTGCAGGCAGTGTTCAGGTGGCTGTTTCAGTGGCACAGCAGGCTCAGCAAACTTCTGCTCAAACTCTGGTGGCTGCTCTGAATGTGCTGCTGCTGCCTGCCAGGGGCAGAACTGCTCCTTGTGCCAGAGTAAATGGAGCTGAGGGAGGATCCCTGTGGATTTGCTGTCCTGCCTGCTCCTGTGGGTCTGCCTGTGCACGGCTGGTGACTGTGACACGGTGGCTTTTGTGTTTTCACAAGGCTGTGCTTCCAGTGCCTTCAGCCCTGCAGGGGCCTGACTGCAGCAGCCAGAGTTCTGCTGTCACCCAGAGGCTCTCCTTGGCACACAGGTGAGCCTGTGGGACACCCAGCTGGTGGAGGTGGCACTCCAGTCCCCTCTTAGAGCTGACAGTGGCACCACAGAGGTGGCTGTGTGACCTGCCCAGGGGTGTAGAGGTGTGTATGTGTGGTGCCAGGGTGTGAGTGCTGCTGTCACCCAGATGAGCCTGTGTGACCCCTGTGTGTTGTGGGGTGCCCAGCTGATGGAGGTGGCACTTCAGTCCCTTGCTTGGGGTGACAGTGGCACCACAAAGGAAGGTGGCTGTGTGACCTGCCCAGGGGTGCAGAGGTGTGGGAGTGCTGCTGTCACCCAGATGACACACAGATGGGCCTGTGTGACCCCTGTGTGTTGTGGGGCACCCACCTGATGGAGGTGACACTTCAGTCCCTTGTTGGGGGTGACAGTGGCACCACAAAGGTGGCTGTGTGATGTGCCAGGGTGGGAGTGCTGCTGTTCAGCCTCACTGCCAGCTTTCAGGGCTGCCTTTGGGGTATTACTGTTTATTTCAGGGGTTTCCTTATTCTTTCTCTGTGGATCAGAGCTCCCTTGGGCTGTGGATATACACATTGCATACAGCATTTTCATCTCCATTTGCCCCAAAGGACTGTACTGATTGAAGTTGCCTTCTCAGACAATCTAGATGCTTCCTTTTTTCCTCAGCTCTCATCTCTATACCTCATAAAACAGGGTGTAATGAAAATTTCTTATGAATTTTTTTAGCTTCCTTTCAGAAATAAATAATTTAGTTTCCTGCTCTTGGTTTCTCATCACTAGTGTGGCCTAGTGGCTGTAAGTGCTCTGGTTGGAGTGGTTCTTTTTGGTGGTTTGCTGAGAGTGTTTCATCTTGCTGGTTGGTGTCTCTCGAGTGCAAGTCATCTGAAAATGCCCAGGAGCAGAGGCTGATGGAAAACTGCAGTGCTCTGTGGATAATAGAAGGTTGAGTCAGGAATAATCACTTTTATCTCAAGCAAATGTTGGAAGCATGGAAGAAGTCCTTCTAGTTGTCATCACATGCAGCATCTTGGTCTGAGCCTTTGCTTCATTAAGTGATTTAACAGGAATTAAATTAGGATTTGGGTTTTTTTTCTCCATAAGCAACACTTCCTTAATATAGTACAAAATGTTCACTGTGATGATTCTGTGCTGTTTATGCTTTCAAAAAGATTTCGTGTTGCATTTTTTTCCATTTGCATTGTTGAAAAAGGTATGTTTTGAGAAGAAAAATGTTCCTTTTCTTGTCTTGCTGCTCTCTAACCGTACTCTGGTCGAAATGAAATCCATAATTTTTCCTTGTTGGTAGGACAACAGAAAACATAAAGGTGAAATTAGAATAGGAATATAGATTAATGTTAACTGTGTGTACTGTGGTTAAATAAATCACTTAATGATTACAGAATAATAATTCAGTGTGGCCTGCAGTCAGACAGGATGCTTTTAAGGGGGGAGGAGCAGTATAAAGAATGAATTGTGTGTTTAATGTAGTATTTCACTGTGATAGTAAATCAATTCCCCTCATCAAATTTCCCAAACAAATTTGTGTGTGTGTGTATCCAGGGCAATTAATAAACCATCTTGCCTAGGACTGAGAGATGTAGTTTTGTGCTGTAACCTTTAAACACAATTTATCTCAAAGGCATAGTGCTGAAATACTAAATGCTCCTTCTCAAAGAAAATTTAGGAAAAAAAAAAGTCATCTGGTGTAGGATTTCAGTTTTTTCAAAATCACTTACCCTTTAGAACTATAAAATTTGAAGGTAATCTCTCAATTTTTATTTTAGTGTTTTATGCAACGCTGGTTTTGTGTGGCTTTAAGCTGATGGAGAGGAGGTGTAGGTTAGGTATCAGGAAGGAATTCCTGCTGGGACACAGGGTGCCCAGGGCCAGGCTGGACACTGGGCTTGGGGACAGTGGGAGGTGTCCCTGCCACGGCAGGGAACCATTCTGGGATTTTATGGAAACCTCTCAGTCCTGGGAGTGCTTCCAGTGCAGGGCAGACAAACGGGAGCCAGGAGAAACACTCTGTGCCTCTGGGTGTGTGCAGGGCTCCATCAGGGCCAGCTCCCACAGCACCTCTTCCCGGACACACAAACCCGACCCAAACCCACCAGTGGGGGGGTTCTGGGCAGTCTCCAGGTGGGAAGTTTAACTTTTTAGGAATCTGTCCCTGAGCTCAGCAGTGCTGCCCTGGCTGTGACCTCCACCAGCATGTCCTTTGCAGCCAGCCCCCATCACAAAGTGCTGAGCAGGCAGGGATGGACTGAAAGCTGGTCCTGTTTGGAAAACATCTGGAGCTCTGATTTTAGTGCAGCATTAGCTGGCTTGGAGGAGTGTTGCATAGCAAGGTTTTCAGTTCCTCTCCCTGTTAGCAGAGGGAAAATAGTGACAGAACTGTAAACCAGAGCAGCAAAGCAATCCTTTGTGCCAGCAGTCTCTTACTGATTACCCTGCTCTCATTTTGGTGTGTCCAGGGAAGTGATGAGCACTAGAGGGAGGGCTGAGCTGCCTGCTTGGCCAGGAGCCGTGCTTTTGCTGTTGTGGACCACTCAGCTCTGACCACATTACATGAAAGGTGGATAAAGTGAAAAGCAATCTTGCTTTCAAAGGATTGTTGGTGACCTTTAAATTAGGGCTGGGAGTCTCATCATAAACTGCCGGGGCAGGAGACATGACTTACTCCCCTTTCCCTTGGAACTGAAAGGTTATTTTCACTGAAATTACCACTTTTTACAGAAAGGTCAAACCCATACAGCTGCATCTCGGGCAGGAAGTCAGTGACCTTGTTTATCTCCCAGTGTTTGCAACTTCATAATTCTGGGTGGTTTTTTTACACATCTTGCTCTTGTCATTCCTTTAAGGCTGCAGAGAGCCCCATTTGATGGGCTCGATGTTGAACTGCTGCAGTTTGTTTGTGTTCACTGAACTCTCCTGGACCTGCCAAAACTCCCTGTTGTGTGTTTGAGTTGATGACTTGCACGAGTTATGGAAATCATGAATAAAATTTATCAATCTCCCAAGTGCTGTGGGATTTCACCAGGACTAAATCCTCACGTTGTTTTAGGGACTTGCTCTTAGAGTGGATTTTACAGCTCTGAGCTGGATAAAGAATCTCTTTTCCAAAGGCTTGACAAGGGTTTTTAGGAAATAAAAAACCCCAGCTCCCTGCTATTTAGGAGATGTTATTTGCCACTTTATATACTTGAAAGAACCAAGAACTTTGAGCCTTATTTTTGCCTGTAAGTCTGATGGTCATTCGTTACTCTTTTAATCAAGTGGGTGAAATCTTGAATTCAGAGTAGTGATTGTGCTGCTTGTATTAGCTGGCTTTAAAAATTATTATTCTTTTGTACAAAAATGGAAAAAAAAGGGGGGGGCTAGACCGTATTTAAATTTTCAATTGTTTGTTTTTTCAAGTGTGTTTAACATTAAGTACGAGTATTGAGAGTCAGGGAAGTGAAGTGGATAGAGACTCCTGGGCTAGACCTTCAACGTGTTTTTGTTTGGCTTGTAAGAGAGACATGTCTCTATGTTTATAGCTTGTAATGGTTTGTTAATGTGAATTTCTTCGTCGATAGTTTTTTTTGTTATCTAAATATCCGCCAAGAGATGGCGGTGCGATGCTGCTCCAAGAGCTGGGAAAACCGGAGCCTCCTTCCCTGGAACAGCCCCACGTTTATCAGCTCACATCACCCGAGCTGCGCGTTGAGAAAACAAGCCGAATTAAAGGATGCTCTGCTTTGCGGTGCTCTGTCAGCCCTGGGAAGTCTCACTCCCGTCCTGCAGCAAGGATACATTTCTTAATGAGTGCTTTCGCTGGGATGGAGTTAATTGTGGTCTTGGCACCTGGTTCTGGGCTGTGTTTTGCTCAAGAGAAATCCAAAGGCAGCTCTGAGGCTGGCATCACTTCCATCCCTCTGACAGGAGGGGTTTCTGTTGCAGGGAGTGTTAAAAAGGATCATTTTTACCTCCCCCAAAGCAATCCCCCTGTGTTCCTGGCAGGTGCTGTATGGATTCAGGCCAAGGACAAGTAATCCCTCTCATTTGTCAGAGTTAGAAGGTGTCAGGTGTGAAAGCCCTTCTGATCTGTTGTACATCCCCACGTACAGAACACAGAGCTGTTAACGCTGAAAAACTTCCTTTTTCCCCTCTGTGTCTCCTGGAGCAGGTGGTGGGAGCTCAGAGGGGTGCAGAGTGCTGTTTGCCTGTGACTCCAGCATGGCCTTGGGTGTCTGCAGGAGCTTTTCTTCTCTCCTGGGGAGCTGTGCCTGTGTCTGGCAGCTGTGGGTGAGGGCTGTGTTCATTGGTTTCCTGCTGTCAGCAGGGGCACGCTGGGTTATCACTGCTGGGTGCTGTGCTGCTGCAGCTCTGAGTGGGGAGAGAAGCGCCTCAGGAATGAGGATAAACCCCCCCTGAGCTGAGCCTCCTTCTCCTGGTGTCCCCTGGGGCTCACCTGGGCTGGGGCAGGGACAAGGGACACTGCACTGTCACCTGCTGCCACTTGGGAAGGGATCCAGTTCAGGGTGTAAATGTCTTCTTGGAGAACATCCCTTTTCAAAGAAGCATTAGTAGAGACAACTCTACAGTTGGTGCCGTTTGTTGTTAAAATCTGAGTTTCTTCCATGGCACTGGCACTAGGCTGTGTTCCCTCCACTCACGTGGGATGTTTATCACAGCACTTTATCAGGTCAATTCTGTAATATTCAGCCTAAATTTTCTGTCTTAATACAACCCAATACTGTTTGCTAATGTCTCCATTACTATAATAAATATTTTATACTGTTATTCCGATTTTATAGCTTTTTATAATTTCGCTTCAGAGTGAGTGTTAGTTTTCTTACCTGTGCACATCTTGTCTATTTTTTGTTTAGTTTTGAATTTAATTTTTCTGAAGGCTTTAATATACACTCCAGTCATTCTAAAGATATTATTCACTTGAGGAAAATGAAGGAATATCCTGTGTAATAAACGAACCGAATTCAAAACCATTTGAAAATGAAACCTAAACTCATGTGTCCTTCCTGGTGTCTGTTCCAAAGCCGTGACTGGCTTTGTGCTCTCAGTGGGTTTGTGCCTCTGTTCAGCTCAAGTGCAGATGGCTGGCGGGAGACCAAAGGCTGCTTCTTGGCCAACAGGACATAAACGTGGGAAGCTCAACTCTGAGCAGGAGTCCAGAGAAGCCGGAGCCTTGATCTGTGTCAGCAGAGGCTGACACTGTGCTTTTGACTTTTATAACCACATCAGGAGCGTTTCAGGAAGGAGCTGAGTGAAGGACAGGAGGAGAGAGGGCCAGAGGACAAATGACTCATCAGAGATTCCCCAGCAGGACGGATTCAGGTTTTTGGAGTGTGTCCTAATCTCCCTGCCCAAGTGGCACCGCCAGAGCAGAGCACCCAGAGCTGCTGTCCTGGCTCCAGCAGGGCTCTCCTCTCCCTCTGTGTCCCAGCCAAACCCCGGGACAGGCACTGGCAATCCTTCCCTTGGCAGCAGCAGCAGCTTTCTGGTTAGACCTGGTTTTACAGGAGCATCACCTCCAGCGTCAAACACCTCTGTCATTTCTGTGCTCTTGTGGGGGTGTCAGGTCACGTATTCCCTAAGTTCTTGTTTCTGGGGAACGATGGGCCATATGAAGGGTGGCTGAGGGAGCCGGGGGTGTTTATCCTGGAGAAAAGGAGACTCAGAGGTGACCTTGTCACTCTGTACAGCTCCCTGAGAGGTGGCTGTGCTCAGGTGGGGCTGGGCTCTTTCTCCAGCAGCACTGACAGAACCAGAGGACACAGCCTCGAGCTGCACCAAGGGGAATAGAGATTGGATATTAGGGAAAAGCTTTTTATGGAAAGAGTGATAAAGTACTGAAATGTTCTGCCTGGGGAGTGGTGCAGTCACCATCCCTGGGTGTGTTTAAACAAACCTGGATGTGGCACTTGGTGCCATTGTTGGGGCTGGGTTGGGCTTGATGATCCTGCAGGTCTCTCCAACCCACACCTCTGGTGATTCTGTGCTGTGCCTCACCCTGGGGAGACTGGGCACAATGGGCAATCTGTGTTCCCACTCAGCTTTTGGGATCTTCCCTGCCTGGGGTTATCCCCACATATGCCAGGGTGGCCTGTCTGAATGATTGCAGTGCGGGGGCACAGGGGAAAAGCCTTTTGTTGGGGTGTCTGTGCAGGGTTTGCTGCCAGGGATCGATTATTGAGCAGTGACTGAGTTTTGTGCCTGGACAACCCCTGGTGTTGCTCCTGAGTTTTTCGTGGGTCCCTTCATAAACCCGTGGTCCTGGAGTTGTAATGAATGAAACATGTTATTGTTACCATCACAAATGTAGTTTGAGTATTGAGAAACATTTAAGCTTAAGGGGGAAAATTAATTCCTATTGATAAGAGAACTGAATGCAATTACCGAGGGTTTTTTACCATCTGTCAGCCTTGTGTACATATTTATCCCCAAACTCTCCAGTCATTTCGAGAATCACTTTGTATTTTATCTCCTCCCATACATTTTCATGGAATGCCCCATTCTATACCCCAGTTAAATCTTAAGCTAAAATCTGATTTGTTTGCATTGCATATTGTATATTCATCCACTGCTTTACTTTCCACACATGCTCAGAATATTTGGGAGGTTTCTTAGGATCCATTCTCACTTCAGAACTTTTTACTTCAGGCAGCAGTTAAGGGGTAAAGGGAGGAAAATAAAATCTCTTGACCTAGTTCTGGAACTAAAGCCTGCAAAATGTACACTGGTGGGGAGTCTCCTTGCTGGAACTGTGCATTTTGATTCCTGATTGGCTTTGTCTTTCCATCTGTTCATCTCATCTGCAGCTCCTGCGCTGTCTCTCAGCGAAGCTGTGGCTGCTGGTGTGTGTTATTGTGTGCCAGACTGCTGGGGACTGGCTGCTGACTCCTTTCTACTCTGCTGCTCTGCTTTTGTTCCCCTGACTCAGATCTGCCGCTCCCGTTTGCTCTGACAGACGCTTTCCTTCCAGGGAAAAGACTCTGACAAGGTTTTACACCAAGTAACAAAGCCACAATACTTCTTGGTTTTTTTTTTCCCCCCTTTTGCATAGGATCTACTTTTTCCCTGTGGCCTTTTATCTGAGTTTGCTCTTGTCTCCCACCTTCAGGATGTCAGTTCGTGACTTTGTGTTTCCTGGAGTTCTGTCGCATAATCTTAGTGAGATTTGGGATGTTTTCTGTTAGGGTTGAAATGCCTTTTCTTCCCTGGCTGTGATAATGAGTTGAGCAGTGCTTTGAGCTGTGTGTGGGATTTATTCTCTCCATACTTAACCCTCCATCAGGTTTGTTCCCTCCTCTTTATTGTGGCAGTGTCAATGCAGAGCAGCTGTAATGGTTTGTGCTGGGTTTCACTGGGCCAGCAGCTCCAGTGGAGACCTGGCTGCTGGAGTTGTCACTAAACACATCCCAAACAGACAATGAGGGGCTTTGTCACCTTGTCTTCTGAGGGGAAGTTCCCAGAGTGACTCCAGGATCTAAGGACAGACACAAACTTGGCATCACAAAATTCTTTTGTGGCTATTTTTTCATTCCACTCACCTGAGAAGGATGTACGTGTGGTAATTTGATTGAGTAAATAATGTCCAAGATTCACATTAAAAACAAAAATATGGAGTTAAAGGAGCTTAGAACTTTCTACTCTGACAGTGCTTCCCTCTCTTCTCACACTGCAACTTTCCATTGTTTTCCCAGGGGCTTCTGAAATGTAATTAAATGCTAAGTAAATTTTTCTATCACAATTGGCACACAGTGCTATTGACAATATAAACAAAGCACACGAATTGTTTAATGCAGGAGACAGAGATAACAAAGGGGGAAATCAAACCTGCCTTGTTCACAGGAGCTGCAGCCAGAAGTTTTGCACTTCCAACATCCTTTAGCAGTTGTGGGCAGGTTCAGTTCCAATATCCCTCACCATCAGCCCCAAATGCTGCTCTTCCTGAGGGAGTGGGCTGTGGAATGGAACAAACTCTGGGTTTTGAGAGGCCAGAATACAGGAGCTGTGGCACTTTTTGGCTTTAAAAGCTGTAGATTGGACCTGTGGCTATTTGATGGATGTGTTTAGGAGAGACAAGTGATTGTCTTTATCCCTGGGGTCCCAGGGACTCCCCAAGGGAAGCAGAAAGAAACGTCCCATTGCAGTCAGGCTCTGGGAGCAGCGTCTGCATGTATTTATTCCAGCGGGAGGAAAAGAGCTGTATTTCATAATAGATACAGGCTTCCTATTTTCTATCGAGCACCTGGAGTCTTTATAAATGACAGAATAGTTGTTGGAGCAGTTTAATTGGTTAATCACCATTGATTATGATTTGCCTCTGTAAAAAGAAATGGGTCTCAGGTGATCCAAGTATTCCTCACTGAGGTCAAGAGAGTTGTGACACCTCACACCAGCAGAGACTCTGCCACTGAGGGACATCAGGTTGGCTGTTTAATTGCAGGAATTAAAATACGTTTGTATAAACTTGTTTGTGAGTGATTTCCCGTGCCTCACTGGTTTTGTTTCACTAAAATTTGAGTGAAGTGATAAAGTGATATTTTATTTCAAACAAGTAAGATTTGTAGCCTGGTGCTCAGTACTGCAAAGTGCAAAAGACTGTTAACCATTTAAATAAAATAGGAATTGAATGAGTGAGACACTGAGCTTTAAAGGAGGAGTTGCTCTGTGGGTGTGAGGTGTCTCTGCTTCCGTGAAGACATCTGGAATTTCTGCTTGCTCTGCATATTTGGTGGTGTGGAACAATTTTAAGTGTGTTATTTTTGAAATCTGTCAGCTTCCAGTGGCACAGGAGAACATAATGACATCGCCTGTGACATGATTTGCAGGCTGAAATTCTGTTAGCCAGCCTTGCCCTGCTGGTGAAGAAGCAGCTGTACTTTAGGGTGTTTTTAAATCCTTATAATTAGGGCTGCTTCTGTAGAAGGAATCATTTCCCTGTGGTGTCAGTGAGTGAGATGGGGACGGTTCATCCTGTCATTTCTAAGCAAGAGCTGATTTTTCCCCAGTTGGATTTAAGTTCAGCTTGGGGTGTTTGATGTAACTTGAAGCCAAATCAACTCCCATCAGCTCATCTGCTGAAAAAATGAGCAGTTTAAGAGCTGCTTCAAATCTGACAATTGCCTTCTCGAGCAGGTTGTTCTGTCCCTGAAGCTTGTGTACTGCTGTTAGAATTCGGAGTTCTGGGAAGTACCAGCAGAAGTTCCCATCCCCTCACTGGAGTTTTCCATGGAGAGTGCTCTCAGCTGCTGTGACCTGCAGGAAACACCCAGGGGGCTGCTGGAGGTGACAAACAGTGAAATGAGGCGTCTGCAGGTCACTGCACAGAATTTTATTCCCCCTGTATCTCTGGAGATGCCCTGGAGCTTGGCCGTTCCTCCAGTCCAGGTGTGGAGTTCCTTCAAAGCCTTCCTATGGTATTTTTCCCTCCCTTACACCTTGAAGAGGTGAGGGAAAAGCAGCAGCTGAAAAGCTGCTGAGCAGAACATTCTCTAAATTGCCATTCCAGAGGCTATAAAGGAAAAAAGGCCCCTGAGGTGACCTCCTCGTGTTTGGTTCCTGCTTGTACAACTTGCTGTGTGGTGTTGGTGTCCTTTCCTGGAAAAGCAGAGTAACAACAAGAGAGGGAGTATTTACAGCAGAGTCAAAACATGACCTGGGCTGGTTGTGGAAAAATTCCAGTGACTTCAAATCCGGAGGTGTTTCCTGAGGAATTGTACAGGTGTGTTTTAGGGTAGGGATGTTTTCATAAGTGTGAGTTATTTAAATGACTGGGAGCTGTGAAAAGCCAACTTGAAAGTTTGAGGGATACATTTGGAAGAAAGGTAGACCTGAAGGAAAAAAAAAAAAAAATATATATATAACTGTAGCATTGACTGTCTTTGTGATAAGGTCTCTGAGATTTTTCTCAAATAATTAGCAGGATATAAATATATCAGTTCAAAGAAATGTGCAAATCTCTTCTGACAAACATTATTATCTAGAGACGTTCTTTTTATCTGCAGGCATTGTTTCTTGTGCATCCATGGTTACTTACTCTCCCAGAAGGGAGAGGAAAAAAAGATTTTTTTCTGTTCCTAGGTATCTGTTTTACCTCTGGCTAGAGCTGTGCTATGGGTGAAAGTTTTTTCTGCATAATCCATCCTGGGAAATGGTCAATAACTAAACCAGAGTAAAAGTTAATTACCAGCCAGTTGGTAAGGCCATTAAGAACATGCCCGGGGGAAGAAGAGGCTCTGGAGATAGGAGCAGGTAAGAAGTGGAAACTTCTCAGCAGGATTGTGTGTGTGAAAGGGAAGACAGCAGTTCAGGGACAGGAAATAAAAGAAGCCAAAAAGGTTGTAACTCGGTGGTTAAATATGATCTGCTGAAGACCTTTTAGTTGGGGGGAAAAAAATTCAGATGTTTTTAGTGTGGTTTGGGTTGGAAGGGACCTTGTTTGACAGCCCAGCCGTGGGCAGGGACACCTTCCCCAGACCAGGGTGCTCCAGCCTTGATGCCCCAGGACAGGAGCACCCAGGATGTTTTTTGCTGAGTGACTGCTGGGAGTGTCTGAGAAGATCCTAATTCCAGTTTTTCTCTTGGTCAGGAATCCCTGCAGCACACAAAGCAGCCTTTCCTCTCAGGAGGGTTCCTGTGTCCCCTTGGTTTGGTGACAGTGGGGATGTCCCTGGGCTGGGAATGGCCAGGAGGAGCTGCTGTCACCTCAGCTCTGTGCGCCAGGGGCTGGGAGCCTGTGCACATTATTGCCTTTGCTGTGTTTGGCAGCAAAAACAGCAGAAAAGGGGATGATGGGGCAAAAACTGCACTCTGAGGTACTTTGCTCAATTGTGGTGCTTTTTAGGATGAGTTTAAGTGCTTGAGAAGAGTGCCTGGATCCTGTTCAGCCTAGGTAAGAGCTAGCCCCATTCTGTCACATAGTCTGTGTTTTAATAAGCCTTGTGCAAGGAGTCTGTGTGCTCCACAGCAGAGCACAGGTGACCTAAGAGACTTGTGGGTAATAATTCATATTCTGTAATAATGAGGTGTTTTCCTAACTCTCCTTCCCGCTTCCCATCTGCCTTAGATTTTTCTCTGAGTAGAAATTAAAGATTTTTATGGATCAGAATTCACGTTCTGCTCGGTGTCATAAAGGACAAACATTTGCTGTGGGATGAGACACTTGACCTGCTGTGTTCAGGGATCCCCAGGGAGCTGAGGCCTCTCTGAACAGGAACAAAAAGACTGAGTTTAATCCTAAATGTTTAGGTAGGTCCTCCTCAATGCCAAGGGGTCAGGAGCTGATTGCAGGCTCAGCCTGGGGAATGTGGGCAGGTTTTCCTGCAAAGGGGAGACATCACATCCTGCAGCTCCAGGGGGATGAAACACATGGAAATCACAACCACAGTGAGCTCTGATGGTGCTGCTGGAGTTCTGCTGGGGCGTGGAATGGGCTGGCACCGTGGGCAGACCTTTCACATAAAGGCTGGGTGCTGCCAGAGCCTGAAGGCTGAGGAGGAGGTAAAACCCTGGGAAAACTGGGATTTCTTCAAGTAGGAATTTGTAGGAAAGCAAGTTCAGGCTTGGAAAGGCTGTGGGACTTTGGGGGACAAAGGGGAGAGCTCACCTCAACAATTCACTAAAGCTTTATTCCAAAACCAGGTAAATGTGGAACTTGATGTGGTTTAGTGGACTTGGTGGGATCAGTCAAACATTGGGTTTGATCTTGGAGGCTTTTCCCAACATCAGTGAGTCTGTGATTTAAATTATTTGGAAAAAATCTATCACCTGGTTGGTGACTTGGACCTGAGCTTTCTGGATGAGACAAAGAGATGGAGCCTGAAAGGCAACAAGAGTTGTGCAATGAAGGAGATTTCCATAAAACAGCTGATATGGAGCAGGGGACAGGTGTAGCTGAGCCGTGGCATTAGGGAACAGACACAACTTGTTTTTTAAAAGCATTCTCTGCTACAAATTAATCCAAAGAAGTAATTTTACTTGCAAGAGGCCTAATTAAGCCCTGTGATGTGAACAGAAATAGCCAACAGAGCAGTGAAGGAGGGTATCCTGGTCCTGAGGAGTGCCTTGGCAGAGAGCAGAGCCCTGGCACAGGGGTGTCAGCTGGCATGTGGCACTGCCTTGGACTTCCCTTCACTCTGGGCTGTGAGCAGGGCCTCAAATCCTGCTCATGAGCTGAGCAAAAGGCAGAGTTTGATTTGATGAGGACTATGCACTAACTACTTCTGAGTAATGCTGTCAGCAAGGATGAGAATAACTGAGCGGTTTTTGGGGAAACAGGTACAGCAACAGCTGTTTCTGCAGGGTTTGGACACTTCAAAGTTTGATTTCTACCCCACCAAGGTTTTATCAGTCGATTTTATTAATAGGTGGTTCAGAGGCCATAACAGGTGGGATTTGTGGGGAGAGGTCATAACCTTAACACTACAGAAGGTTGGAACTGTTTTCCTCTGCTTGCCCTGGATGCACCGTGGGATTGGAGCTGGGTGAATTCCCCCCAGGATTTGGGATTGAGGGTTTGTTTCTCCTTGTGATGTGTTGCTGTGATGTCAGGGTTTGGGTTGAAAAGTCTCTTCTATGAAAACACCAACTGGGTGGTTGAAGGTGGCAGCAGTTCAGTGTTGGGGCTCTGGGGGAGGGTGACCCAGCCCAGGAGGTTCTGATCTGATTTTAGCTGCCTCTTTACTTCCATGTAAAGCATTTCAGACAACAGGTTGTTGAGCTCTTTGTGAGAGTCAGCAAATTCATTATTGAATCATTTTTTATGCTGTGACAATGAGCAGGTTCTGCTGTCGTGCTTCAGAAACAAACCCCCACAATCCAAGAGTCCTTTTCGTGTTCTTTTTGGGGTCCCTTTTGGTGTTGAGTTATTTCAGTGAGCCGCAGTCTGAGCTTTGGACCATTTCTTATGTTCTCCCCTCTGGGGAAGCCAAGCACAATTCATGACTTTCCCAGCCTTTGTTTCCTCATCTTTAGTTTTTCTGTCTGACATGGAAACTCATGTTGTGGAATATACAGCGAAAACGAATTTCATTTATGATAATACATGCCCAGCACTCCACATCCCAAAGGGGGGGATTATGAAGCTTGCATTCTCTCATTGTTAATGATTCTCCAAAGGTGATGAGATTAGTTATCTTAGGAGCATGAGGTAACTGTTGTTTTTATTAGTTCCTGGCAGATGGCAGCTGGGTAATGAATGTGGAGGGAGTGACAATTCACAATCCCAGGAGTTCAAAAGAGAATTTTTGGTCTCCAGAGAGTGGAAATGGGCCTGTTCAGCATCTGTGAGAAGTTTCTGCTATCCATAGGAAATTTTTTAGCCAGGAAACCACTGAGTGATGAAAATTACTACTTTATTCTGCATTTCTGACTTTTCTGGGCTTCACAGAAAATAAGTATTCTTCCTTGAAAAGGGAAAATTGTATTTATCAACTATAAAGTTCAGTGTGAGTTTCTTTTAGCTTTATACCAGAGGAACTTCTCTGGGCCATGTCAGGAGTGATCAGCAATAGTGGGATTTTTTCCAGTAAAATACTGAATTGGAGAAACTTCCACATATGGGAGGAAAATATCTGTACTCATTTTACATAAATAGGAAAAAATAATTTACCTTTTCCCTTCCTCATCCTGTGTTATTAATTTCCTATTAGTTAGTATTAATGCATTTTCTACATGGAGGCACAAAGAAGGGAGCCGCCAAAAACCTCTCCATGGTTTAATGTGTTGCTCCAAAGGACTCCTTGTGCCTTCTCCCTCCATCTCAGTTTCCCTGCAGATTTCTCCCTGGCCTGGGGACACTCTCCACACTTCCCAGGAATTCCAGACATGGGGTTTTTTTTTGCTGTAATTCAAGTGGAACACTCTCTTTTATTGGTCAGTGGGAAGCTCAAATCCATTTTAAAAACCTGTTTCTGTCTCTCTCAGCGTTGGTTTTGGGGGCAGCATTATGGTTTGGGAGGGTTTATGGTCACTGAATGCCAGTTCCTCTTCTTCCAGGGATTTTCTCTGTGTTGCTGGGCAAGCCACTGTAGACAGCCTCAATCTGTAAAAACATGAGGCAGATTTGCATTTATAAAGTGCGGTAAAGTCCTTTTAGGAGAGCAATGTGTGTTGCAGAGCAGCATTATGATGATTAAAAAAGAAGGATGATCATCTTGGAAATGCCCATCTAGAAATAAAATTGAAAAATAAACCCTTTGTGTGTGGGTTCAGAGAAGAGGTTTTTTTTTTTTTCTCAGTCTGGTGACTCCATTAGTTTAAAGACCACTTCCATGTAGCCAGCAAAGATTATTCCCCCAGAGCAGATGCAGGGTTTGGAGTCCTGCTGAGGTGAATCATCTCTTCAGAGCTTGGCTTTGCTGGCAACAAAAAGAAGGAAACAGCTGGAGCAAGCTGTGAGAGGCTTTTGGGGGGAGGCTTCCTAGGGATTATTCTCTTAATTGCTCCAGCTGAGCACACAAGAAGAAAGGCAGAGCCAGGGGAGGGGTCTTCATGGAAACCGGGTCCTTTCTGGTGGCTGATCATTGCCCTTCTGACTGGGGTGCTCTTAGGGGTGAACCTGGCTTCTGCACTGCACATTTAACAAATAACATCCCAGCCATCTCCCCTTTGCCTCCTTTCACTTTGTGGAGGTACACGGTGTTCTAATTGCTGCTGGACAAGGGAAATATTAATCCAAACTCTAGGCGTGAGGGACTCATTACAGGTTTTTATTTGCCATCCCTTTCAGTGGGGCTGGGCAGCAGTTTTGTGTTCAGAGAGCCTGAACTCAGACTGGTCTGTGCTTGGTGCCCGTAACCCCCAAAGGCAGGAGGATTAATCAGATGTGGCTCATTATCACTGAACACTTGGGAAATAATGAAAGGCAGGGACTCTCTGGCTGTAGTTGAGGGCACTTGTTGCAAATAACAAACACAACAATAATTCTCCAGGATATGAAACCCCAGTGATTTATTATGGTTGCATTTCTGTCTGATACAAAGCTCTCTCCTTCAGGCTCAGCTACATTTTGTGGTTGCTGCTTCTTGGGTTTTAAAATCCTCTAGATAATTAACTAATAAACTAATTGCATTCCAGCCAGGGTTCCTGGGGGGGAGTATATTCATGTTAGGTACAGGCAAACAGCTGCCAGTGAAGTCATGAGATGTGGGCACCTGAGTGGTGCCAGCACTTCTCAGACCACCATGGGATGGTTTGGGTGGGCAGCTGTGGAGCTGCTCAGCCCTTCCTGACCTGCTGAGGTTATCCCAGCTTTTCTCCTGCCTTGGCTCCTTGGTGCCATGAGGTGCTGCCAGCTGGAAATCAGCAAAGAGACCCCAAACAGAAGTGCTTGCACAGAATCCTTGTGTGGGGAAAAAGAGACCCCAAACCAAGTGCTTGCACAGAGTCATTGTTTTTGTGAGCTGTTGATTTTACTGTAGAAAAAGGGTCCAATTTGGAATAAATACCAGTGGCTGTTGGCCTTGTTCTTTGACACAGAAGAACCAAGTCCATGTGTTTTTAGCACTGGTTCAGTCTGTTTTCACTAATAAATGCAGCTCTCTCAAGAGGCACTTGAGTGGAAATCCAATACTGAGTTCTGGAAACTGTTATTGCCCTCAGATGCACGGAAAGTTTAGGGCTGTACCAGGAAAAGCAGTTCCAAATCTGAGCACATCTGGGTTTTTTCCTTTCTCTCTGCTTTTAACTCATGAAACCGTGTAAATGGCTTTTTGCTTTCTCAGCATCACAGGCTGCCTGAGCCATTGCAGAAAATGAGTGGTGTTTTGGGAACTGCTGAGTATTTGCTGCTCCTCTTTTTGCCTCTTCCTGAAATGATAATGCCAGACAGGACAGACTGAGCGTGGCCCTTGCCAGGTGAGAAGCACAGTATCCCAAAGAACACTTGGCAGTGTTTTAGCTGGGACTGTGCATTAAAAGAGAAGTCCAAGATGGCAGGAGAGAATTTATCTGTGTACTGAATTAATTTTTCTGAGGAACTGGGAGAGAAAAAAATAAATCAATTTATCCATCAAAGGTGCTGAAACAGGAATGGAGGGAATACATAAATCTCCCAGACAGTTTGGTGGATGACAGCACAGTTCATCAGTGATAGGTGCAGTGTTCTGGGAAGCTCCTAATGGTTTTGGAGAGAGGGGTTTTTCAGTGATGAACTGTTTGCCTGGAAGCTCCTTTGGAGCTTATTATTAGCTCTTAATAATTCCCTTTTAGATGATTAAAATACGTAGCTGGTAATAGTTTTGATAGCAGCTTTAATTGCGTCCACTGAATGAGAAAAGCTCCTAGAGAAGTGTGTGGGGAGGTGGGGCAGGATCTCTGTGAGCTCCTTGAACCCCACAGCTGAGATCCCTTTGCTGGGGCACTGGTGACAATTCCCAGGGCAAGTCAGAACCCTTTGGCTGTGGATTGGGAAGGTGTTTGAGTGGGTCCATGAGCAGTGCCTCCCTGCCTGGATTCAGCAATTTGGGATGGGTTCCAGCCTCTCCTGTGCTGCTCTGGCTCATGGGCGTGGTCAGGGATCTGGAAGAATGTGTTTTGGGGACAGGAGCCCAGTGATCCATTTGACTGCAGTGGGTAGAGATCC
Organism: Sylvia borin; assembly: GCA_014839755.1. Lineage (NCBI taxonomy): Eukaryota > Metazoa > Chordata > Aves > Passeriformes > Sylviidae > Sylvia > Sylvia borin. The sequence continues at coordinate 1,481,899 of CM025968.1, forward strand.
CTCTTCTCCTCCACTCTGCGTGGTGCCTTTGCTGTGCATCTTTGGGATTGCTTTGTACAAATAGTTTACTCAGAGCGAAGAGTCCTGTATACACATCATTAAATTCTTCCAGTGTGGGATTTGTGCTCAATTCTTTATTTTCCTGTAATAGCCAATAAATATTCTAAGCACCATGCTAAGGAGTATTCTACAGAGTGATTGCTCAACCTTTTCTACTGAAGTTGTTCTACTTATTAGGGAAAACTCTGTCTTTGAGAGAGAAGTGATGGAAAGGAGTGATTATAGCCAGTGGGGTAGAGGACTCCTGGGATGGACAAAGTGAGACAGAGAGCTGGATTCTAATTGTGTGTCTCCTGAATATTTATTTATGCAAAAAAGAACAAGTTCAGTGGGAGGAACAGAACAATGTCTTCCTCTCAAGTATTCTGGGGCTCATCTTTGATGCTGAGAGATCAGGAGTGGGAAGGAACCAGCACAGCAGAGTGAGCACTGGGGTGTGTGGTGGCACTGCAGGGGACAGTCCTGGGGGTGTCTGTGACCCACTGGGGCTGCAGGAGTGGCACTGTCCTGCTTTAGGGCAAATTTGGGAGGAAACCTCCAAATAGGATCCTTCTGGAAAGAAAAAACAAATGGCCCCTTCCCCAATAGATCTGGGAAAAATCTCCCCAGAGAAAAGTGGAAAAAACTATTTATTTAACTAAGTGCTCACAAGCACAAAAAATGAATCATAGGAAACAATAAAACCTCTTGTTGCTCAGAGGTGAGATGGAAAACTCAAAGAAGGCTTCCAAAATGGAGCGACAGCCCTGGGATTGTGGGTGTGTGTTTGAATAGAAGTGTGGGGTGTCACAGGGTGGGAGACTTGGGGTTTAAGGGTTTAGAATATAGTCATGTATATAAAGCAGGATGGAGGATTTAGGGCAGAGGCCAGTCCTTCTTTTTCATCTTCTTCATGGGTTTGGGTGGTATTTTGTAACTGGATAGCAAAATCCCTGTTGTGGGCCATGGGGGTTGGTTATTGGGTTAGGAGTAGAGCCAGGTGTCCTGGATCCAGGTGTCCTGGATTTCATGGGACTGTGGTCCAAAGGTACCTCTGGACAAAGCTGGGTTTTGACACAAGGCTTCTTGTCTCATCCAGACGAGAATTCCAGCAGAACACCAATTACCTTTTTTACTCTGCAGTCATTTGATTTAGGTTCCAAACCATTTGACAAACCAAAATAACCTTGTTGTCCACCTGACCTGAGCTCAGAGGTCACGTCCTGCCAGGAACCAAGTGCCCCTGGCTGTTCCTCATGATGCCTCATCCCCTTGGGCAGCTGTTTGGGAGTGGGAAGAGCTGCAGGAGCTGTAAATCCCCGGAGCCTGTGGAGGTGTGGGGGGTGTTTGCAGGAGCACAGAGCATGGCTGAGTATTTCTGTGCTGAGACAGAAATATGGCAGCCCCAGGGAAAGCAACATCGGGGTTGGTTTATTTTTTTCCTAAATCCCAGACTTTATTTAGAAGAGCCTGTAAGTATTCTCAGTTTGTCTGAAACCCTAAATCTGTGCCTCACTTAGCCCCAGCCCCCAGTGGGGGAATGGAGATCAGTTTACATAAGCTTTTGTCACTGGAACGTTAGATTTATGCACTGTAGTTAAATCAGATTTACGGGACACCGTTAACTCTGAGAGAATGACCCAGAGGATATAAAGAAACTTCAGCTGAGGAAATATTTTATTTTAGTGTCTGGAGGAGTTTTACACCTGACAGGCGCTCGCACCCTTGTGCTGCTGAGAGTTACAGCAGCCTATTTCGGGCTCTGCAGTTAATGAGGTTGCTGGAGTGCATCTGAAATGCTGTGGCTGGAATTTGGCTGCAGACACAGCCAGGTTAACACCTCCCCACTGGAGCTGGGGCTCCGGAGATGGCAGGACTCGTTCCCTGGGCTGGGAACAGCAGTGTGCCTGGTTGTCCTGCTCCCAGGACCTTCACAGCCTCCATTTCAGAACAGCACAGTTGGTTTTAACAGCAGGTTTTATCATCAGCAGATGCCAAATAGTCTCCAAGTGTCCCTGGTCCTTGTATTGATGTGTGTAATCAAGGAACCTGGAGTGATTTAACAACAGAATACCTGTAAGCTGAGAGGGAGGAAAAGATCCTTCCCCAGTTTTCTGTCTGGCTGTGTCCCTGTAAACCAAGAGCTTGATAGATCCCATCAAAATCTTTCCTTCTCCCAACAGCTGAAGCTGTGGGGGTTGAGGAAAACTGTGATTATTTCGGATCTCTCCTTGCAGGCCAGCGAGGTGCTGCTCATTCCCCTGTGACACCAGGTCTGGCAGCTGTGCCCGGGGGCTGTGGAAGGGGAATATCCTGATCTCTGTGGGTTTTCAGGGCTGAACTCTTTTGTGTGTGCATAATAACTGTGAATTAATTATTGCAGGTCATGCAGTTCCCTGTTCAGGCAAATATCTTATAATTCTCTTTATTCTCCAGATTTCAAAGGAAGTTACTTAGAGTGATGTTTTTCTAGGGTAAAAATTGCATAGGATTGTTAGAGGGAACATACTATGGAGGAATTGTGAAATATCTATATATTTATTAATTCAAGACAGTTCTTAGTCAAATAGGGTAAATTATTAAATTGCATCAAAAGGAGCTGAGAGATTTTATGAATAAAACAAATCTGTGTGGAATGATTTTAATCATGAGACAATGACAGAAGCTTTTGTTGTGCTATAGTGATAGTGTCCATGAAAGGCTAAGAGAGATTAGAAAAGTTGCCAAAGCAGAAATTAGACTGCAATTATGAGAATACTGGCTGAGTTTGGGGCTGAAGATAAGATTTGAAATCTTACAAACCTCTAGTATTTGCAGCAAAACAAATAACCTCATCTGAAAAGGCAAAGCAAATCTTGGTTGATCCTGCCTAGCGAACAGGACGTGACTCAGGATGCTGCTATGAGGTTTGTCATCGTTTTAGTCAAACGTGACCTCCTGGGAGAAGCAATAAATCCGGCACAGTAGAGCATTTAACTTCAAAAGGCACCTAAGAGGCTGTTTAGACGTAATTTCAAAAGAACAACTGAGAGCATAACGCTGTCAAGCACAATGATTTGGAAAGGACACCAACAGCATCGTTAGGAAATGAATGGAAGGAGAAGAGAAGGGAGATGTTAAGAACGTACATTCCGATTAATTTAAGTTAAAAGCCACAAGACAAGCTGAAAAAAATTGAGGCACGGATGGCCTTAATTGAAAAAAGACAAAGAAAACACTCTGAAAAAAAGAGGCTTTCCCAGGCTGGACTCGTGTTTTGAGTTAACAGGTAATGGATGGTAAAACACCAAACAATCATCTCAGTCACATCCGAGGGAAGGGATGTGACAGCACAAGAGTAAGTGCAGGATTTGCAGAGGCACACGGTGGAGAGAGGCTTGGGGAGGCTCCTTTTCCTGTGGGAATAGTGTCAGGAACCGTCACAAATTGATGTGTCAGGAGGAGATGGTCAAAACAGTCAATAAAGGCACCAAATGACAGGAACAGATGGCAGCATCCTTGGTGAAAAAGGAACTTAAATGTGGGCTATTAACTGTGGAGTAACCTGTCACTTAAATCAGCCTCAGCGCTGCAGAGACAAAAAGGATGATGTCCTTTGTGGGAAGGAGTGGGAACCACAGGTGTGGATTCTGTACCAGCTCACTGAGTGAGAATCAAGATTGTTGGGCACTTATATAAAACATAAAATAGTAAGAAAATACAACTTTTTAAGGGATTCATGCCTGGTAAATCAGATTTGTCCAAAGGATTGAGTGGATGTGTGCATAAGAGTGGTCAAGTTAATGGGTACATTAATTTTTTTCACAGCACTTTCAGCAGAGTCCCTTCAAAACAAAAGACTTATTTGTAGTGTAAAATGGATTAGTAACTTGTTAGTAGATGGGAAGGAAAGTCTGAGTTAGAATTGAGGAAGATTTCATGAGTCAGACAGATCAGGTTTTGGGTTTGTGCTGGTTGCTTAATTTGTGACTTGTTCACCTTCTTCCCTTCCCTGCTCTCAGTTCCCAGGTGATCATTTGAAGAGACACTTGGAAAATGTCTTTGAGTGGGATGATGTTAACTGCCAAGTGTATTTTCTCTCTCAATAAGTTACCATTTTTAAACTTTAATAGTTCAAAACTATTTTTAAATTTTGTTTGTGGGCAGAGGGTAAACTGCTTCCCACCATTGCAGGGGATGAGCAGCTCTGGATTCCTGGTGTGAGTTCTCTTGTCCTGCACTCACCAAGTGTGTGTTTATTTGTGCTGTAGCCAGACATGGTGACACCTGCTGCAGTGTCACTGACCTGTGGAGACCCCTCCAGAAAAGTTCTCTTATTTGAGCACCAAGCATTTGAAGCAGCCAAAGCAGTCTGAATATTTTCAGCTGTGCTGGTAGAACACAAATGAGAAATCTGCTTCTATTAAAGGAAACTGTGTGCTTTGCTGGAGCAAAACATGTCCCAGCTGCTCCTGTTCCTTCCAGCTTTCTCCTTCAGAGGGACACACGTGGTGCAGGGCTCAGGGCCAGGCTTCTCTCCCTCAGGGGATGGATTCCCTGCTGGTTCTGGCTGTGCCCTTTCCCCTCTGTGGGCAGACAAGGGTGGCAGTGCCACGCTGCCAGTGGTGGCTGTTGCTCTCTGAGCTGCTGTCCTGGCCCAGGGCAAATTTTGGGAGGAAACAATTGTGATCTCCTCATAGTTCATCACTTTCTTCTTCCCTTTTCACCACAAATCAATTAATGCAGAACCAACTGGGGCAGTGCTGTCCCTGCTGCCAGCCAGGGGTGCAGGGCTGCAGCTGGGAGCTGAGCACTGAGCTGCTGCTCCCTAAATTCTGCATGGGAACAGGTATTTGGGCACAGGGCTGCAGCTGGGAGCTGAGCACTGAGCTGCTGCTTCCTAAATTCTGCTCAGGAACAGGTATTTGGGAGCTGAGCACTGAGCTGCTGCTCCCAAAATTCTGCATGGGAACAGGTATTTGGGCACAGGGCTGCAGCTGGGAGCTGAGCACTGAGCTGCTGCTCCCAAAATTCTGCATGGGAAGAGGCATTTCCATGGAAGTGCTGCACGAACAGCACTGAGGGGTGGCAGAGCAGCAGGACTGGGCAGTACAAACCCCACACAGCTGCTTAGCTGGGTCACTGCACTGCTGCCTGCACTGTGTAACCATCACTGAATCAGCAGTGCTGCTGTCTGCTGTCACCTCCTGGCCCTGGGAACGGGAATGTTGTGACAAACTGTGTGTTAAGGCGTGAAAAGTTTATTTTTAGATTTCCACCTGGAATAAAACACCTCGTTTGAGTGTGGCAGGCTAAATATTTTCTGACACTGTAATGAACCACAGTAACAGCCTGGTTGACAGAAGGATTGTGGTGCTATTAATAGACCTGTACCTCTGTCTCGGTGAGTTTTAGACACCTTTGTTTGGAGCTGTGGGGATTCATAACTGGAAGGCAAAAGGTTTAGATGAGATATTGGGCAGGAATTGTTCCCTGGCAGGGTGGGCAGGGCTGGCACAGGGTGCCCAGAGCAGCTGGGGCTGCCCCTGGATCCCTGGCAGTGCCCAAGGCCAGGCTGGACACTGGGGCTGGAGCACCTGGGACAGTGGGAGGTGTCCCTGCCATGGCAGTGATGGCACTGGGGGGGATTTCAGGTCCTTCCACCCCAAACCACCCTGGGATTCTGTGATTAATTCTAAGGGATGCCACATCTTACAGCTCTGCAAGGAGCTTCTGTTAATTCCATTTGGATTTTGCTGCCAGGAATCTCCCCAGGCTGCTGGGCTGGGAATGCTGAGCCCCAGGAGGAGGCTGCCCTGGGCTGGGAATGCTGAGCCCCAGGAGGAGGATGCCCTGGGCAGGGAATGCTGAGCCCCAGGAGGAGGATGCCCTGGGCTGGGAATGCTGAGCCCCAGGAGGAGGCTGCCCTGGGCAGGGAATGCTGAGCCCCAGGAGGAGGATGTTCTGGGCTGGGAATGCTGAGCCCCAGGAGGAGGCTGCCCTGGGCAGGGAATGCTGAGCCCCAGGAGGAGGCTGCCCTGGGCAGGGAATGCTGAGCCCCAGGAGGAGGGTGCTCTGGGCTGGGAATGCTGAGCCCCAGGAGGAGGCTGCTCTGGGCTGGGAATGCTGAGCCCCAGGAGGAGGGTGCTCTGGGCTGGGAATGCTGAGCCCCAGGAGGAGGCTGCTCTGGGCAGGGAATGCTGAGCCCCAGGAGGAGGAGGAGGCTGCTCTGGGCAGGGAATGCTGAGCCCCAGGAGGAGGCTGCTCTGGGCAGGGAATGCTGAGCCCCAGGAGGAGGATGTTCTGGGCTGGGAATGCTGAGCCCCAGGAGGAGGGTGCTCTGGGCTGGGAATGCTGAGCCCCAGGAGGAGGATGTTCTGGGCTGGGAATGCTGAGCCCCAGGAGGAGGCTCTGGGCTGGGAATGCTGAGCCCCAGGAGGAGGATGCCCTGGGCAGGGAATGCTGAGCCCCAGGAGGAGGATGCTCTGGGCAGGGAATGCTGAGCCCCAGGAGGAGGAGGAGGCTCTGGGCTGGGAATGCTGAGCCCCAGGAGGAGGAGGCTCTGGGCTGGGAATGCTGAGCCCCAGGAGGAGGATGCCCTGGGCAGGGAATGCTGAGCCCCAGGAGGAGGATGCTCTGAGCAGGGAATGCTGAGCCCCAGGAGGAGGATGTTCTGGGCAGGGAATGCTGAGCCCCAGGAGGAGGATGCTCTGGGCTGGGAATGCTGAGCCCCAGGAGGAGGAGGAGGCTCTGGGCAGGGAATGCTGAGCCCCAGGAGGAGGCTCTGGGCTTTATCCCATGGGATGAAGCAGCAGCAGCACCGTGCCCCAGAGGGGGAGGAGGAGGCAATCCCTACCCCACTGTGGGGCTGCACAGGGACAGAAAATCACCACAGTTGTTCCCTTTAAGGACCTCTGGCCCAACTCATGAAATCTGTCAAAGGTTTGTCCTTGACCATTTAAATCTCCTCGGAGATGAAGAGTTCCGTGTGCTTCACACAGATGTGTTTTCTGGCGTTCAGGGTTTGTCCTTGGGTTTTCAGCAGCAGGAATGTGAAAACTCCAGATCCTCAGTCCTTGGGAACATTATCCTGGGTCCTTCTGTTGTCTTTATATAGCTTTCTTTTCCAAAGATTTGCTACTAAAATATGCTTTGGTTTAATAAAAACTTATTTTTTTCTTGATGATTTTAGCCACTGAATTCTACCATCCAGTTCTAGTTTACTGCTATAAATTACCTCCATACCTTTATTTTTCATTCTTTTTTCACCTTTAAAAGAATTAGAAAACAGAAAGGATATGTATTTTTTTAGCTGAAGTCACGTGGCCAGTCTCTGCAAGTTGTGCAGTCTTTTTTTTCCAATAATAAAAAGTTGATAATTAATCCTGTAACATGTTCAGATTTCCCAGACCCTGCTCTGAAGCAGTGTAGCTCTGCACATACACAGAATTAAATTTGGGGTTGGGGAGACTTGGTGTGAAGTGAAGGAGACTGAAGCAGTGAAAAGCAGAGGCAGTGTTCTCTGGAGCCATGGGGTTTGTGTACAATCACTGCAAGCTGTCACATTTTGTATTCCAGTTCTTTATTAAGATCATTTTCCTTGCTTGCTTAGGGCAGAATTTGCCTATCCCCACTTCATGGAGACACTCTCCCAGTGCAGGCTGAACAGGGGAAAAAACCTCAATGGAACATGCTAAAAATTGGATATTAAGCCATATGACTAATTTTAGTTTTAAAATAGTATTTTTTTTTTTGCCTTTGTAGCATAAGAGGCTTATTTTACCTGACTTCAGGCTTTCCACACAAAGCCAAGAGAGCACAGTGTGGAACAGCTTATTTTAAGGTGGGGAAAAAAAAGTCATTAGCTGTCTCCTGCTGAGACTTTGTATTGAGAGAGGCAAATTATAACTCACTGAAGTTTAGCATGAAGGGAAGGCAAATGATTGTTTATGATTTTCCTGTTTTCTCAGCCTTGTGAGCTGAGCATGAGCCGTGCCCTTGGGGGGCACTCAGGGCTGGGGCAGGGGCTGAGCTCAGAGAAGGAACTTCTTAGAACACTCCAACCCTGGATATTCATTTCCTTGCAGCAGCAGCAGCTGAACATCCTCAGAAATAGAGAACACAAAAATTCCAGGAGTTTCTGGGTCTCTGAAGGGATTTGTGCCTGCCTGAGCAAATGAGTGGTTCATTGGAACCTGAGGAAATAGCTCAGGATGCAGTTTCAGGGTTAATATCCTGCTATAATTAATGGGCTCTTTTATTTTTTTTACAGTCTCTCTCTAGTTATAAAAGTTTCAGGGTTTCTGGGAAATGTATCATAGGACTAGTTTCCATAGATTTTATTAAGTTAAATGTGTGTTTGTCCAGCACAGCAGAAGTAGATAGAAAAGGATGTTAAAAAGACTTGTGACTCCTGAAGTTTTCATGCAAAAAGGAAGATTTTATTCATCATTTCAATTGCAAACATGAATTTTTTTTCCACTGTCACTTGTTATGTTACTAAATCTGTCATTAAGTAAAGGCTCCTCACTGCTCTGAGAGCAGAATTCAAAATCTGGTTATTTATCCAGTTTTTTATCCTCAGAGCCTCTGTGTGTGTTTCAGGTGGGGTGTGCCAGTCCTGTGCTGCTTTTCCAGACACCCCTGTTGTGGGAAATGGAAAAAGCAGAAAGTTTATTTAGCAATGTGGCTGTAAGGCTTAGAGCTAAAAAGATACCAGATTAAAGACACAGAATAATAAGTCTGTGTTTTTGTGCTGAGTAGGGTTAGGCCTTAGCAAATAGAAAAATACATTAAGCAAAATAGAACAGTTTAATAATGAGGCTCTGTGCTTTGTTTATTGAAGATAAAAAGAACTTTGTTTATAAAAAGTTCCTGAGTAATAAGAAATACGAAACAAGCAGCTATTTATTGTTAGATAAAAGGTGGATGTGTAGTTTTAATGATTGGTTTATGTAGATGTCTGTCAGCTCTTAACAATTTGCTGTTGGTTAGAGAACTGTTAAAAGGTCTTGGAACAGAGAATCCTTTTGGAACACAGAATAAATTCTCTCCTATAACATAGAGAATTCTGGCTGCTGTTGCCATCTCTGTCTCACCCTGTACTGAGGCTGATGCTGCAATAAAAGCTCAAGGAACATCTCCTGGTATTCCATTATTTGAAAATATTTAATATCCAACCCCTGTCTGTCCTGATGCAGAGGAAATCCCTCTGCTGTGGGGCAGGAAAGAGGAACTCTTGGATCAGGGAATTAATCATGGCATGTGAAGTGTTGGAAGAAGCCCTAAAGCCCGTCCAATGCCATGGGCAGGGACACCTTCCAGTGTCCCACATTGCTCAGGGCCTCATCCAGCCTGGCCTGAGAGTGAATCTGGGAGCCTGTTCCTGCTGGAAACCAAACTACAAATGCACACAGAGCTGTAATTAAGCCCTACTTTTGGAATTATATTCAATTCACCTCTGTGCTCTCTTCTTCAGGCAGAAGTGCTGCTGCTTCATCTGTCCAGGACAGACAGATGCATCTCAAGTTGGAAAACCAGCCAAGCATCTCTTTTTTTGGTTGATTTAGCACTTGGTGTTTCAATGGGCAGCAGAATAGCTTTTGTTCACAAGGGTTCTGCCAAGGCTCTGTGCTTGTACAGCACTGAGACTATAACCAGCACAATGTAATACACAATAAGTCAATTTTCATGGAATAAATTCTTGGCTTCTTAACTGTAACCTGAATAGGAACCATCTATGATTATGCCTTTTAAGCCTTTCTTAACGAGGCTTTTTTTTTGAGCAGCGATTGGTGATATAAACGAGGGCATTAGCACTCAGACCACAGTAACAGCGTCATTAAAATGCAACTTCCGAGGTGCACTACTTTAAATTTGCCTCATTATATGTGCAGTTAGGGAACAAACAATAAAATGGCCATAATTTTTCTGCCATTTCTTATCCTAACTGCCTTTTTAAAAAAAAAAAAAAAGCTTAATTAATGTTAAAGAAAAAAAAGGAGAAAGTGGTGGGCTGAGCCCAAGTTTAACAAGCAGAGCCATCCCTTCCAGTGATGGATGAGCTCTGCCTGCACACAGCCCTGAGTTCCTGTTGGCTGTGGCAGGGAAAAATGGGTTCCTGCTTTTAGATCCTGCCTGTGCTTTATCCCCCTCGCTGGAGAAAGGAGCAGGCTGGTGGAGTAAAGAGGGAGAGATCCTGCCCCTGCCCAAGAAATGTTCCCACTCCTCCAGGGAAAGGGGAGCAGAGCTCTGGAGTCAGTGCTGCACATGGGTTCTGCTCAGATAACATGTTAATTAAGACAGCAATCAGACTGAAGGTTTGATTGTAATATATATGTATGTGCTGCTGTTTGTGTGTAAATTTGTTATCTGTCGTTTTGGTTTCAGCCAGACCCATCCCTGAGCTGTGGCTTTGGCACTAAGGGAAAACCAGCAGGAGGCTGTGGTCTGGAGCCAGAGCTGTTCCAGCGAGGATAAATGGGGGAAAAAACATCTTTCCTTTCATCCACATCTGCTCATCCTCCTCAATATTCACTTGGGATGCCATTGCACATGTTCCAGTGTAGATATTTTGATGTTTTTTATTGCTGGTGGCTGTTGTTTGACTAGATGCTGGATTTGCATTGGTTGTGCAGTGTCTGGGAAAGAGCAGGACGAGGATAAAACTGGCATCTACCAGGGACAAATCCACGTGGGAAGTGGGGTGTTACCTGAAGGCTGGTGGCTCTGGATGTCATGTGGGATGATGCTGTGGTTTGGGACAGGGAGCAAATGATACTGGGATAATTGGAACTGCAAAAAGGAATTTCAAGCAGAGCACAAACGATTGCCAAAGGTGAAACAGGGCCACAGGATGGCTAATGCTGCTGATGGAAAAGGCCCGAGGAAGATTGGGTAGCTGCAAATACTTGAGGAATGTTCTCTGTGTAATTAAAAAGATGACCCAGGTACGTTCTTTTGAAGTGATGGAGAAACTCAGATGATTTCTTTGCAGATAGCAAGGTAAATTTATTTTTGCAGCTAGTCATGTTTCCAGGAGATTTTTATCTGGTAATTGTGTTTGTCTGCAGTGTGCAGATTGATGGGGAGCTGATGCTGCTTTTCCTATGAGCTCTGGCTGGTGCCAGTGGTGGAAGGTGTGACTGACACACTGATTTTTCAGGTGTTGCCTTCAGGACCTCCCCTCCCCAAAACAAAAAAAATGAGACATAAACCAGGTGAATCTGCAAATATTATCAAATACTGAGAGCTGAGTTTATCAAACACTCAGAGTATCAAGCAGCCACACAGTGGGGATATTGTGAGATAATTTCTGTGCTTGATTAAATATCCAGACACATCTAAATCTTCAGGAATGAATATCCTAAGCTGTCTTTGTAACCCTTCAAGTACAGAATGAGAACTGTGGAGAAGGAGCCATTAAAACTGCAGAGATAAAAAAAAAAAAAAACCAAAACAACTTCCTTGCCATGGAAAGGGTTCAATAATTTTGTTTTTTTGCTAAAGGGGAAAGAAATCAACCAACGGATGTAGGCTCAGGTACTAACTTTAAATTAGCTTAACTTGCTGATGCTTTAAGACTGGGGATTAGTGAATTTAATTATGGGAGCCAGGAAGCACATTAAGATAACACTGGGCCTTAAACTAAAACCCACAAAGCAATGAAATTAAAGTTGGTGGCATGTATTCCATCTTTATAATGCCCTTTTCTTACTGTGCTGTGTCACAGGAGGCCCCTCCTGCCCCAGCTGCCCCTTGGTGGAGGTTTTTAGGGGCTTTATTTTAATGAACTAGTGACCTTTATGAGCTTTCCCAGTTCTTCTGTCACAATGTACATGGACTGAAATGTGGTTTGCCCAGTGGTGGTGCAGCTGCCAGGTCGTCTTCTCAATCTTCTCATTCTGCTTCATGATGCCACAGCCCCAAGTCCAACCTCAATAGTTTTGTGAGGGCTTCAGCGAAGGAGTTTTGATTTTCTGGTGAGGACAGGTTGTTGGTGTGACTCTGGCAGGGCATGTGAGGAAAATCAGATTTCATTCCTGCTTTGCTTCTACCCTCGTGCTCAACCTGTTCTGCTGTTCATTACTGGGGTCTCTATCTGGCCTTTGTAATTACTTTATAATTTTTAAGAGAGACTTGAGATTAAACCACTTCAAGACCACTTTGGCAGAAAGTTCCGTTTCTGAGTCTATTTGCTGATGAATTATGCAATATTGACCTTCCTCTCTGCAGCGCAGGGTGATGGTGTTTTCTCTCACTCGTCTGTATTGGAGTCACACACCCCCGAGTCACATTTGGAGATCTCTGAGGTCTCACAAGGCTCTGGTTGAGGTGTGACGTGAGAAATTAGAGACTTAAATTGACACTTGGGACTGTGTCACCAGCTTTTGGTGACATGGGAAATGGGACATGTGACTTCTGAGCTCTTCCAGGGACTCACCAAGAGCTTCAGGGACGATGTTGGTCTCCTTTGTCAACAAGAAATTATTTGAAACCCTCTTTTCCTCATGTTGTTTGCTGAAGTTGTTGTTTTATCCTCTGCTTAACATCCATCTCTTGTTTTTAATGTCTTTAAAAGAACTTATTTCAGTGAACATTTTATTCCCTTTCTGGCTGTTGGCTTTTCGAGGACCTCATGGAAACTACAAAACATGCAACTTGATTCTCTTGGAATGCAAATGTATTCTGTTTTTCACTGTGTATTTCAGGGTAATTCACTTGATTTTTGTTTCATTTTGTTCCAGATAATTAAAGGCTGTAGAATAGTTTAGGTGGATGGGACAAAAACACTTGGGTCATTCAAAAAAACTAATTAGTCAGCCTGGCAGGGAGTGCAGGAGAGGGAAGGGACTGTCCCCTGCTGGGCCAAATGGCTCTGATCCTTCTGGAAACACTCCTGATGCTCCTGTGTGTTCAACAGGGCAGCTCCAGTGTTGGCTTGGGCTGCTCCTGCTTCTGGGACAGTGCAATTTGGGAATGAAAGCATTTTACTTTCTAATTAACAAGTCATAATAATAAAAAAAGAAGTTAACATGTCACTAATATATAATTAATATAGTATACGTATTAATAATTATTATAATATTGAGCAATATAATAATATATTGCAATGTATTATATTTTAATATTAATATGTAGTGTTGATAGTATACATTTATATATTATAACATATTAATAACTAAAAATTTTTCAGCTTTAGTAACACATTTTTGCTTTTCCAAAGCACATCTGCTCAGCCCTCTCACAGTTACTCTGAGCCATTCTGGGAGGTGCTGGACACCCCCAGAGTTTGCTACACCTTCAGGAGGCTCTGGCCTCCCACAAGGTTTTTGTCACATCCCCTGCCCTTCCCCTGGCTGCCAGCCTCCTGTCACACACCACTCAGCCTTTTTGCTCTGGTTTTTGAGGTGGTTCTTTATTGATCTGCTTCTGGCACTTGGTAAAATGCCAGTTTTTAGTATTAGCTGCCGGCCTCGTTTTATTGCAGCCTTATAAAATCTTATTGTTCCTCTTCAACGCTGAGAATGTGTCAGTGTTTCTCCGAGAATGGCTGGGATATTTTGGTGTTTTCCACCTTTAACACTCCAAACTCTCACTGTGTGAGGGATTCCCTCTTGCATCCTTCGTGCAGTGTTGGGAATGTTGGAACAGTGCTGAGAGGGGTGTGATGGCATTCAGAATTCCTGCAGGTAAAAGTTGAATAATAATAAAAAAAGTCTCAATCCCAAAAATTCTTGCCGATTCTTCCTTTCTGAAGTGCTGCAACAAAAGGTATTTTAGAGAGCAGAGTGTTTTTCTTAGCAATACCTTGCTACTAATTGACCTTGTGGTGAGGGAAAAGGTGCAGGAGAACATCTGGCCATGGGCATTTTCCTGCCACAGAAATGCTGGAGAGCACTGCAGGGTTTTTGTGCCCCCTGGGGAAATGGAGGCAGATGTGGGCAGAGGTGCAGAACCCGTTAATAATCAATCTTCCTGGATTATTGATGTGCCATGGCCACGTGCAGGTGGCTGGGTATTGATCAAGGCAATCTGTGCAGAGTGTTTGAGTCACTGTGCAGAGCCTCGGTGCTGTAAACAGGTTTGTTCTTTAGGAATCTCTTGGAAGAATTCCAGCAGGATCACCTTCAGGGCTGGCACATGTTCTCACAGATGAGAGCTGAGAGGGTATTTTGTGATTAGTTAAATATCATGTAATTTTAATTAGCCCAGCTATTCTCTATCTGTTTTCTTGGTATTTAGTTTTCATTATTTTTACCGTGGAGTTGTCATTTACATTTTTTTGTTGTCTCCTTGTTTCCCAGTGAGGTTGATTAATCCCTGTTCTGGTGAGAACACTCCAGCAGGACTGTGCAGAATTTTTCCCGTTGCAGCTTAGTCCTACTCCTGCCAACTTCCCCCTCTTTAGCCTGACCTGTGCCTTGATGAAACGAAATATTTATGATTTTAAGACCACAGAAAGCACTGGTGGTAATGGTGTGTGACCTCTGTGTCACGAAAGCTGTTACCTTTTACTGGGTGAAATAATTGCTTTGCTTTTGTTCTGCTGGAAAACTGCCACACTGTATGGATCAAAAATTACTAAAGAAATGAAAAATCAAGGGCTTGAAAACAGCTCTTTAGATAATGTGAGCTGTTATGCATTATTTAAAATTGGGGTTTGAGTTTCCTGTCATTATATATGGAATAGTTGACTTTCACAATGCCAAATTGGGTGATAAAAGATTAATCAGTTGGCAAGAGCATAAACTCTAGGAGACAGAAGTGGGCTGTGACAACGTTGAGAGGAAATGGTGTGCTTGAATTTACTTCTGATTGTGACTGACAACTTTTTGTTCCAAGGTTTTGGTGCCAGTCGAACTTCACAGAGCTGAGGTTCATTTAGCTCCATGTAGGGAACAGGGAGACCTGGCTGCAATATTCAGGAATTGCCCAGAGTGTGGGTCATCCCAAAGAGTTCAATTAACAGGATAACCTCATCCATATCCTTTCTGCCCTTGGAGTAGACATGATATGGAGGACTCTCATTTTAATAAACGATGTAATTATTTGTGGTGAGTTGCAGCTGCTATTAAAATTCCAGTCTCATTCAGCTCCCATTTATCAAGGAGCAGAGAAGTCAGCAGACTCTGTGCCCATTCCTCTGTCTTGTGATGCTCCATATTTCTCCTGGAGAAGTCAGTTGTGAATTTTATGTGGGTTTTCCTGCTGAGGGCACAGAGCAGCCCCAGCAGCACACTGGGAGAGCAGAAATCTGTGCTTTAGTTTTGTTTCAGGCATTTCCCTTATCTCCAGCCCCTGCAGTCCTGCCCACAATGGCTCTGGAGTTCTTTGTGTGGCGAATGCTGGCAGCAGATCTGACATCAGCCTTTTCATTACTCACCTTCCATGGCACAATCAGAGAGTCCCAGGGCAGAGGGGCTGCCTAATGCACAGCAGCAGCTTTCAGCTGGCTCTGAGCTGGAAATGAGGAGCACTGACAGAGATTTGCATGTGTTGGACTCTGTCATAAATTCATCTCAATGCTGAGTCGCTGGGTGCATGCACAGAATTAGCCCTCATCTCATTTTAGGAGCACAATTTGCTTTATGTTTGGCATCTCTATGGCCTTTGGCCTGTCCCCCTGTGGCAGTAGGAATAGAATGTAATTTTCTCTAGAGCTTAGTTTGCTTTTGTGTATTTCTTTGCAGCAATTAGGTGCTTTAATTTCTTATCTCCTTAAGAAGTTGTTCCTGTTCTTAGTTCTCTTGTTTAATCCGTGCTGCCCTGCTGCAAATGTTATCACTGCTGTTCAGAGGCAAAGGAGCTTCACTGGCACTGTGGTTAGAAAGGGTCAGAGATCAAACTGCTGAATTCACTCTTGGATTGTGTTACACCAGGATCAGGTAGAACACGAGCCTCAGCACCAGCTGCTGGGTGTCCAGGAGTCACTGCCCTGGAGTTGGCCTTGATTCCCAAGGCTGGAACACAAGGGCCTTTCAAAATTCTCGTGGCTCCCACAGCTGCTTGTTGGAGATGGAGCAGCTGGGATTCAGCAGAGAGAAAAGAGCTCTCACTCTGTCAGTGTATTGCCAGCAGCAGAATATTAAAATTGTAAAGAAAAGTCATGACCATAGGAGAAAATACAAAATATTATTTAGGGGGGATGTTTATTGGCAGCTGTGGTTTGGGTGGTCCCAGACACTGGAACAAGGTGCCCAGAGAGGGGCTGGAGTCTCTGCAAGTGTGCAGAGGGGTCTGGATGTGGCACTGGGGCTGTGGTTTAGGGGTGGTCATGGTGGGACTGGCGGATGCTGAAGGTCTCTTGCAGCCTTGCTGACTCTGTGACCATTACCTAAAAGCACTATTTGCCCCAATTTGTCTAATTGGCCAAAGCAGTTCATCAGTGCCCCAGCAGAGCTGGCGCTGGGGGTTGTGCTGATGGGGCACCTCTGCAAATGTCCCTCCTGTGACTTCTGGAAAAGCCCTTGTGGGGTTGGAAAGCCAGGAATCGGCACCATGAGGCACCTGCAGGGCTCTGGGTCCCCCTTGCCCTGGGGACAGCAGTGGCCTGGAGTGAGCAGCTGCCCCTGCAGGGGCACAGCTGCCTCAGGAAATCCAGCTGATAAACAAGCACACTTTCCTCAGAACCCCTTAATTCTCCATTCGCTTGCTACAAAGTGAAGAACATCACACAACATGCCCAAATATTCATACAAATAAGCTCTCAAATTGTTTTTCTCCTTGTGCCACCTGTTCTGGCAGCGAAGCTAATACAGGATTTGATTCTGTGTTATTAGTTGGTGATGGAAACAAGTGAGCCAGAGCTTGGTGGCAGGGCTCTGTCAGTTGGGGCACTGCAGGCAGGCTGCTGCTCCTCACACCTGTGGGCAAACCTTTGCCTTGGCACTCCTTTAACCTGGGGAATGGTGATGGAGCTGAGGCTGTGCCTACTCCTGTGACTATTTGCTTACTTTAAGTTTGCAGAGGCTGATTGAACCTGAAGATAAACAGCGTCATATTTCCAGTGCAGCTATTGGATTCATAAATCCCGGGTGATTTTTGCTCTTAAATTTTCATGTTCTGGAAAGAAAAGGTGGTAGATGGGAGAGCCAAGATGTGGAACAACTTGTTCAATCATCAACAACTTGTTCAATCAGTTTCCACAGGTGTTCCTGGGGTGGAATAATCCTTTCTCCCAGTAATTTAAGTGCCTCTGCTGTGTGTGACTCCCACGTACCAGCCTGAGGATATTACTTGAAGGTGCAGAATTACTGTCAGAATAATTTCAGACACAAACAAGACAAATTTCTTTTCCAATACAAAAACTGAGGCAGTTCCTTGCACTGAGGGGTTACTGGAGGTTTCATGGTGGATTTAATTGCCAGGATGACAATCCTGTTGACTTGCTGTTACATTCCTGACTCAGCACATTGCCCGTGTTGAGTGCAGAGTTATTTCAAGGTTGATGTTGGAAAACCCCTCCAAACATACACCTGTGTGTAACTGCTGAGTGCAAAACATTTCCCAGGCCCCTGTCACTGAGGTTTTGTCTGCTGACAGGGGTTGGGTACAACCTCACAACAAACTGGAGAGTTGGGTATGAGCTCAGTGAGGACTGTAAAATTCACCAGTTAATTCCTGTATGACCACGAGGAGAGAAAGATCAGGACAGTTCTGTGTGAGAAGCTGGAGCTGAATCACAATTCCAGGCCAATGTTTTTTGTAGAGGAACATGTAGGTGCAGCCAGGTTGGTTTACAAATCCCCAGCCAGGTGTGGAGTGATGCTTGAATTGTTGTGCTGGCTGTTTTATATAGGAAGAACCATAAATATGAAATATTTAGAGGAGAATGTGACAAGCAGCTTCATCATTCTGCCTGCTGAAAAGGGAGCAGGACCAACAGTTCAATAATACATCCAGTTTTGTGGTTATTAATGCTGTAATTACTCATGGTGTGAACTGTTTTCTGCTCTGTGGGTACAAGGAGAAGGACTGATGGTGTTCAGACGTTTTTGTTAAAAATGCAGTGTGCTGAGCATCATTTTGTGCTGCCTTAAATCACTGCAATATCCTGGCACTTTTTGTACTGGGGTTTGTGAAAAACTGCAGATTTATCAGCACTCTGTGAATACTTAATAATAATAATGCTCCTTCCTGTACCTGCTTGGTGTCTTGGCCTGAAGAGTTCCTTGCAAAAGAAGACAAGTCCAAGACCAATATTTCTTGGAAATGTTCAGGCATATTCCTTTAGGCTGTGTTTTTATTGCCCCTTGTTAACACACAGAAATGGAAGTGTTCTGCTGTCTGTTGTTGTTTTCAGAAGAGCTGTAGCCAAGAAGTTTTGTGGATGATTAATAAAGGAACAGACTTAACTCATGTTTGATTCAAAGACTGCGTGAGAGAGTTTGGAAGGATAAAAATTAGAGGGCTTTAATTATCAGAAGTTTAAGAAGTTGGAGGTGAAGTCTGAAGTGCTGATTCACCATCAGGAAATGTGCATTTCTGTGGGCCCTCACCCTGCAGGGGCTTGGGGACACACCAGGTGACCTCAGCCCTGCAGTGGGAGGGAGAGTGGTCTGAGATGTAAATGGTGTCACATCTCACTCCCCTGTGGGTGTTTGCAGAGTTGTCAGCACTGTGCTGACCTTTTGTCCTGCCTGAGCCAGCAAAGCACAAACTTTTGTACCAGTTCCCAGAGAACACCTCACACGTTTGTTCCTCTGAGAAAAACACAACCCAATAATCTCCCTGGCACGAAATGTGGAGTTTTAAAAACGTGGAGGTTCTTTCTGTGGTGCAATTCTGTGTTGAAGAGCACGAAGAAGAGTCTATTGCTGTAAAATACAGTCCTTCAGCTCCCTGAGAGGGTTGTCACCACTGCAGCCTCACTTTTATCTCATCAGATGATAGCAAATGTTCTGGCTCTGTCGCTTTTGGTGTGTTGGGCACAGAGAGAACACCCAGAGTCTGCACGGGAGCAGGGACAGGATTGTCCTTTGGGCATGTGGAGTTTGTCAGAAGGCAGTGCCATTTCTCCTGGAAATATTCTGCCTTGGAATAAACACTCCTTTTTCTGTTTCCTGTGTTGAAACAATTGCTCATCAAACCTCAGTGTGTTCCGTGGAAATACCTGGGCTAGCTTAAGGAACTCAAAGGTGCATCTAAAAACTGTCTAATGTTGTATTTTCTTCACTTGTTTGAACTTTCCCAACCTGAAAGGGGGGACCCTTAAGGTTTAAGCCAACCATAAAGCAGATGGTTTGGAATGGTTTCATGGGAATATGAACAATATTTGACTCATCGCCATACCTTTTGGTTTTCTTTTTCCTGTGGCAGTTCACTAAAAATGAGAATCTCTTGTCATTTTTTCATTTTTTGACAGAGGTTCCTTTTAATATTCCTGCTGTAAATGATTTAGTGGAGAAAGTCATCTCACTGCAGAGAAGGAAGATTCATAACTTCACTGACTAAAGGTCAGGGATTGGTTTTGTTAATGGAGAAGAGAAAGGAATTGTGAAACCTCTTCTAATATTTGTGGTTGGCCTCCAAAAAGAAAGGTTTAAACTACATGTAATTACCTTTTCTAGGTTTTGGGATGTGCTTCTTTCCTCCAGGTTTTTTTTTTTTTTTTGTCTTGAGTTGTGTTCTTTCCCTATTAATTTATCTGCATTTGAGCGTCCACCAAAAGTTTGTTGTGCCTGGATGACCTTCTCTGAAACAAAGCCCAGGATGAGGAAGGTGGCAAAGGAAATTAAGTGGCTCTCTGGGAGGAAATAGCACACAAAAATTACAGTTTTTTGGGCTCAGGACGTGTCACTGTGTGCAGCTCGTGGGACAATGTGACAGTGAGCAGGAGCTTTGTGTTGGCACTTCTGGAGCTCACTGAGGAGAGAAGCACTGCCACTGCCCTCCTGCCATCCCCAAGCCTTAAACAGGATAAATAAACGGGGTTTTTGTCCCCAGGAGCAGGGCTGTGTCACTCACCCATGGCGGATGCAGAATTCCCCCCACGCTGGTGGTGGGAGCGTGGTGTATCCCTGGAGAAGGGCTGTGTTAGCTCAGATACCATCAGGAACTGCTCAAACCCCTCCTCACAGTCTTCATCTGCTGCAGAAAGTTCCAGCAAGGGCAGTTTTCCAAGCGATCCACAGGAATAATTTGAATTGCAGGCAGCAGAGGCGTGGGATGGTCAGAGGTGTCCCAGCCCTGTGCTGGGAGCTGGAGGCTCAGCTGTGTCCCTTTCATCTCCTTTTCCTGGAAATTTGGACTTCTTTGCTTCTCCCGTGTTCCTTAGGGCTGCCCTTTGGCAGGCTGAGGCTCAGGGAGCAGTGAGGATGTGGCTGTGCCTGCCCCAGGCTTGGCAAGACACTGATGTCCAGCCCTGCACCTTTGGGTGCTGCTCCAGCCCAACCCCTGGGAACCATCAGCATTTCCCACACGAGCACTGACATGCTGACAGCAATTATAATTTCATGTGAAAAATCACTTCCTCCAACAATTTCTTAATTATCTCGAGGACAAGATGCTGGTTACAGGTGATAATGTTTATTGGGCAGTAGCTGCAGAGTGTGAAATTACAGAAATACTGATACTGTTTGATCTGTTCACAGCCTGTGTGCTCTGTTATGGATGAGGCTCAATGAGTAGGGGAAAATTAGTGTGTTTAAGGCATTTTGGGCACTGTATGTTTAATATGAAGAATGTGCCTAAGGAAAACCTTTGTTCAATTATTAATTTGAATTCAGAATCCAACTAGCAGTCCAGCAGAACAGTGAAAACTGGATTTGAAAATTTGTTCTACTTAATTAATATTCTTGATAAACATTTTTCTTCAAAAATCATCTAATTTTCAGAACAAAATGACTTGAAATTTCACTGCCAGTTTTCCTTTGCTGCCTCACTCACAGTCTGCTGTTGCTTTCAAACAGGAAATTGTTTTGACAGTGTCAAATACCGGGGCTGATGCTGAAGTTCAATCGGATTTTAAGTCCTCACTCTGCTGAAAGTGAGCAGATCTGTTTGTTCACCAGCCACTTAGCACATGACCTTGAGCAAGGCTGTGCAAGGGCTGCACTTTTGGAATAGTCGCCTCTAATTAGAGGAATTTTATTCAGTGCCTTGCAGGGACTTGAATCAGGATGCTGGAAAAACCACATTGCTCAGGCCCTGTGCCTGCCAGGGCAGAGCCAGGATCTCATGAATAAAGAAACTCTGGATGACCTTGGCCACTCACTGGGCGAGAAGCACAAATAAAAACTCCAGCAGATGAATTCCTGCCTGTGGGCTCCATCCCAGAGCTCCCAGAGGGGCTGGCAGAGCAGTGGGAACACCTTCAGGAGCTCCAGGGCTGGTGGGAATGGCTCTGAGAGGTTTGTGGGGTGCTCCTCCCCAAGGTTATTGGTGTCCCAGAGCTCCTGGTTCTCTTTCCTCACCCTCACACCTTTCCAGCAGGTGATGCTGCTCCCAGAGGAGCTCAGGGCCACCAAGAGCAGAATTCCCAGAGGAAAGCCACAGTAACCACCAGCATTAGCCCACACTGTGTTGGTCAAGACATTCTGGGGGGAATTTTGAGCTGAACTTGCTGGTGTTTGGTTTCTTGGGAAGGAAAGGCAGAGCACAGCCTGGTCTCACTTGGTTTAAACCACGTGGCCACAGCAGAGATGCAGGATTTGGCTGTAGGAACCTGGCAGATCTGTCCAGCAAATCTGCACGGAAATTCCCCTTTATTTCAGGGAGGTGAAGGAAATTCCTGGAGCTGGAGGCAGTGTGATGAGTGTGACTTGGTTAATCCCAGGTGGATTTGGGACTGTTGCAGAGTTGGGCAGTCCAGGAGCATCACTGGGTGCTTGCAGCAGCAGCTGAGTCTGGTCATCTGTCCTTACTGCAGGAGGTTAATCTGCATTTATGGCCACCCCATAAGTGCTGGATCCAGGCCAACACACCCTCCTCTTTGTTAAATAAACTCCCCAGTTTGTTTTCCGTGGGAATATCCATTCCCAGTAAAGACAATTACAACCATCACTGGCTACAGCATCTCCTCCATCTTCCCTTAAGACTAGGGAAGGGAAAACTGAAATAGTGAGGAGCTTTGTCTGGTCTTAATGCACATTAACTTGTCTCAGTTTCTGTGCTGTATAAACCAAGATTGGCCAGTAACTTGTTTGATCCTCTGCAGGTACTAAACTCTAAGGGAGTTTTACACAGATTTTCCACATTTTCTGAAAATGAAAGCATAAACATAGCAAATCTGATGGAGCAAGGGAAACATCAGCAGAATAAAATGAAGAGAATATCCCAAATATTTTTGTTTGGGGTATTCTCTTAGGAGTTTTTTTTAAACTATATTTGAAATATTCTAAGCCAAGCCTTGCATGCATTTCCTGCATGTCTCAAGGATAACGTGTTACTGCTGTTTAAAACTTGCAACCAGCATTTTTGCTGGACAATGGGAAGGGTTATATATTGTGGGGGTTTGTTTGTTTGTTTGGTTGTTTTTTTCTCAAACACAGGAATTCATCCTGGTTCTTAATTGCTCGAATAATCTCACCTCATTGATTTCCAACAAAGCCCCCAGACTGACACTTGAACAAATTGGAAGTTCAGTGTGGAATAAAAGCCAGTGACAAAAGCTGACTCCTCGTTTGGAGGTGTGAGGTTTGTGGTGAACATCCTTTAGCTGCTGCGCTTTGCCTCTGTGAAAACCAGAGTGGGACCTGTCAGAGGTGATTTTGGGGGAAGGAATTGTTCCCTGTCAGGGTGGTGAGGGGCTGGGATGGAGTTCCCAGAGCAGCTGGAGGCGTCCTGGAATGTCCAAGGCCAGGTTAGACAGGGCTTGGAGCAACCTGGGACAGTGGAAATTGTCCCTGCCCATGGCAGGGGTGGCACTGGGTGGGATTTAGGGTTCCTCCAACCCCAAACCATCCCATGACTTGCACACACACTGATCAGGGTCTCTGTGCTGGAGCTGCTCCTTGTTCACGTGGGAGCAGCTGTTTGTGAATAACCTTTTGAAAAAGTCTGCGAGAGGCAACTGGGGCTGACAAATCAATAGCAGAGCATTGTAAGGACATAATAGAATATGGCACAAAAGAGAGCCCTTCCTCCAGGGCTTCCCGACCTAATTATGGAGCAAACATGTAACTGTGTCAGAGACTGCTGTCCACCTTATAAAATGCTATAGAAAAGGTGCTATTTTCTGTTCAATTAATTAATAGCAGGTTTGAGGTTCTGTGTGGTTGCCACTTTCATTGGCAGGCTTATTAACTTCCTTACTGCTGTAGTCATGGCTTTAATAGAGCTTATTCTTTTTTTCCTCTTCAATATGATTTTTGTTATTGTTGGGGATTTTTGTTTTAATCAGTTTAACTTAATTAGAACTGTAGCACTTCAGAATCCTGATGGGGGCCAGCACCCTGCTCCCCTAAGTGCTGTGCATTAAAGGAATAATGTGTTATGTAAAAAAAAAAAAAAATTGTTTTAGGTGTTCCTAGAATGGAAACGTTTGAGTTCAGGGCCAGTCTGTTGCCATATATATTTTGCTGTCTGTTCAGTGAGGAAACTTCAGACCTGATCCAGTTCAGGCAGTTAGAGACAAACTGAGCAGGTGAAAAATCCCCCTGATGTTTGGGATAGGTGCTGATACAGAATTCCTGGTGTACAAAGCAAGCACGAGCTGGTTTTGCAGGTAAATCTGAGTGTTCTGCACTCAGGATACACAATCTGAGCTCCGTTTCTCATTTCCACCAAAATCCCTGTGTACCTGGTGATGCCAGGGATGTGCTTTGGGGTTTTTGGGGTGGGTGTACAATGTTCACAAGCAGCAGGGAGCAGTGGATGATGCCTGATCCATCTAAAAATTCAATAATGAAGATGTTCCCAGTGGAAGCCAGTGTGTGTTCTGAGCAATTGGTTTCACCGAAGGAAAATTTAGCCATTTTTAGGAGGTACAAACAGTTTCAGTACCCTTGAAAGAAGAGCAGGGAAACAGCAGGAGCTGTCTGCCGGGCTTCCAGGAGGCTGCTGGATTGTTTGCAAATGCAGAGGGTGTTTTGTGGAACAGGAGCAGAGGCGTGGCAGGAGTGTAAAGTTTGGATGTCAAAATCTGTTCTCACCCAGGCTAAAAAGCTTCCTGGACACTCTGTGTGTCCCCAGGGGTCCCAGGGTGGGCACCCTGCCTGTCCCCTGCCTGTCCCCTGCCTGTCCCCTGCCTGTCCCCTGCCTGTCCCCTGCCTGTCCCCTGCCTGTCCCCTGCCTGTCCCCTGCCTGTCCCCTGCCTGTCCCCTGCCTGTCCCCTGCCTGTCCCCTGCCTGTCCCCTGCCTGTCCCCTGCCTTCACTCCCAACAACCCACCTGTGCCTCTCTCACAGGTATCTGTGCACAGGCTGCACCAATAACGCAATAAAATAAGTTTTTTCCTTATGTGATGTTCTGCCTTCCACAGGAGTGAGGCTGGATTTTCTCCCCCCCTCTTTCTTTTTTTTTTTTTTTTCTTTTTTAGCTTCTCTAGAGCCATTGTTCTCAGTAGGGGGAAGAAAAAGGGAGCAGGATTTTAGGAAGAAAAAAGAGAAGAGGCTCCTGCCTGTGGATGAGCAGGGTGGGGGAGAGTCTGTGGTTTGAGCAGCTGCAATTCTGGCTGTCTGCTTCCCACCATTTGGGCTGCAGCAGCGTTGGAGGGATTGTTTCTGCATGCAAACACTGCTCGAGGTAATGGTGGTTCCTGGGATCAGTAACCACTGCAGTCAGTGGTAGCTAATTCTTTGCTCGTGAGAAGGATGTACAATCTTTTGTTACTGGCATTATGTGATTGGAACATGGCAATTCATCTCCTGACAGACACGGCAGCGCTTGGAGATGCTGCTTGTATGAGCGTGTGTACATGTCTTTGTTTTGCATTATTAATACATAAGCTTTTTTCAGCAGCTTTTAGTGAATTACTGAGTCTTGACAATAAATAATCATATTTACTTGGCAAATCTTTTTTTTTCTTTTTCTCTTTTTTGAATCCTGCAGTGTCCTTCAGAGTTTTTTGAGCTCTCATCTCTTTCAGTGCTGTAATATTTGTAGCTGCTTTGTAAAACTGCTGAGGTCTGAACTCTATTCTCCAAATGTGGAGAACACCACCAGAAGGGTTGGTTATTTTCTTTGTGAGCTCTGGGTAGAGTACAAGCAGTGAGATGAATGATGTGCCCTTCTGGAGTGTTCATCTGCTCTGTGATCCAGCTGCTGGCAAGCCAGAGGTTGTGCAGGGATGAAGTCAGAGCCTTGTGCTTCTCCTTTTCCACTGCTCTGGTGCTGCTGACTCCTGTTTCCCCCTCCAAACAAAAGGAGACGATTTCCAAGTGGTTGATGTTCATTTTTTCCTTGCATTAACAGGTGGGCTCACTGCTGAAACCTGTGGTCAGCTGGAATAAGATAGATCAGGAGAGCTGGAGCCCATCAGACACATTTCTGCAGTAGACTGAGAGGGGAATAAAGTGGGTGCTTCCAACAGCAATTCCAGACAATGAGTGGTGGTTTGGGTTAATTAGTAATTGATAAGCCAATGGCCTGAGCTCTTGTTTGAGGATACTGAATTGCTGTTATTAAGGATCTGTCTGAAGCTCCTTGACACTCTCATCAGGATTCCCATAAAATGCACTAATTAATCTGCAGTGCCTAAAGTGTGCAGGTCTTGACTGCCTCCTTATACAGGGTGTCACCCATTTCAGTGTCACCAATTTGTCTTTGAACTGTGCAGCACTGCTGCTGTGTCACCCCAAGAGGGTTTGTGCGACACTGCTGGGGTCTGGGGGATCCCCTCATCCCCTGACACCAGTCCCTTTTGTGTGATGAGCCAAAGGAAACGTTCCTGTGTGGATGGAGAACAGCTGGGTGAGGATGTGGGCACCTCCCACTCTGCTGTGCCAGCTCTTCCCCCTCAGTGTGGAGGGGACATCAAGGAGCCAACCTCATCACTTGAGCACCTAAAACTGCCTGCCCTGAAGGTCCTCATTAGAGATGTGATCTTTAATAAGATCTGCAGAGACATGTTTGATTAGTTTAAAAACCAATAGCTCACCTGCTCTTCACATGGGTATGGCAGGAGCAGCTCCAACCCCTCCATCATTTTCTTTGCCTAAATGTAATTCGGGCTCCTACAACTGCAGAGTTCTTTAAAAGGAAACTTCCAGACTAGAGTCTGATTTTGGATAATCTAGAAATTAAAATAAAATAATGTTTTCTTTCTGTCCGACCAAAGCAGCAGGGGAGGTTTGGTGTGGGCAGAGCTCTGGGCCCGCTCGTTTCCAGCTGGATAATTAATCTTTGTGCTCCTTCACCTGCACCATGGAAGCCTTTTGCTCTACCGTGGACATTTCTTTCCAGGGAATCCAATTAGAGAGCAAATGCCCCACTTTGGATGCTTTTAGGGGGCTCCTTGGGGAGCACTCTGGGGCTTGCTTGTGCCATCTGCCACCTGAACCTTGGGCTGTCTGACCAGTGAGCACGTGCCTCGTGTGCCTCATTATCTTCCTCTGGGTGTGATGGAGATTGGAGGAGTGGTGTAGTGATGTTCTGCGTTATCAAAGATGAGGATGACCCTGCTAATGAAGAATCATTTAATTTTCTCACAGTAACTCCAACCTGCTCTATGCTTTTGGAGTGATTTTAATGATAGCATGTGACCAAATCAGGACAATCAATAATTAGATTTTTTTCAAGCATAAAGGGAAGATGTTTTAACTGGAAGGTTTCTGGGAGCAGCCCCAGGGGCTGCACTGGAGAAGCACAGAGTATTTTCTGTCAGGGAGGGGCTGCACAAGCTCCTTGCACTCTCCAGCTGGAGTGTGGAAAGCTTGTTAATGCACTGAGCCCAGCCACATGGCAGGGAAAAGGGGAAAATCCCTGCTCGGATCACTGACAGGCACATCTTGCAGCTTTGGGGTCCTGTTCTGCTGCATTTCAGGGATTGTTTTTCTTTTAAATGTGCAGAAAGAGCTGCTTTCAGGTATCTTGCAGTTTAGAACCTTGCTTTTGGCTGGTTTTGGGAAGCTGGGATAACTTGGTTCCTGCTGACACACGTGGGATCCTCTCGGCTTCCCAGGCCTGGGAGTGCAAAGGCACTTGGCAGGTTCCTCTTCTCCCACTCAGGAGAACTGAAATCCCAGAAATAAGTCGACTGCGTTCAGGCCCTCTCTTCAGGGACCTGTTTTTAAGCACACAACTTGGGTAAAATCACCAAGCAAAGCTCTTGCCCAGCCACAGCCACCAGCACCTTGTTCTTTGCCTCATCTTCCTCACCTATGCAAACGTGAATCTTTCCACTTAAAATGCATCTTCGAGTGGTTTGCTTGAGTTTGAAATCTCAGGCTCTCATCTTCACCGTTCAGATATGCTGTTCACTTTGTTTATGGGAGAGATTTTAGCTCAGGTAAGGTAAAAGATTCACTGACAGGGAATTACTTGGAAAACTTTGGGAAGGGGATGGGTTCTTACACTTTTCTGTGTGGAATGTAGTCACAGTACTTAGGTCATAATGTAGAACATGGTCATAAACTCAATATAGATGAGTTTTTTTAACTCCCATCATTATCATCAGGCCCTTTTACGAATCTCACTTTCAAAGTGCTTCTGGAAGTTTTGTCCCTGTGTTTTTGTTTTTGCTCAGTCCTGACAGTTGGCAAACACCACAGAAGAAGATCCAGTAAAGAGACAGATGCTGCCTTTGCGGGTTACACGGTTTGAATGACAAACCAAGATCAACAGATCATTATTTTTCACAGCAAGCAGAGAGAGATGGCTGATTTTAGTGCCAACCTGTGCTGATAGGAGCTCTTGTGCTCCAGAATGCAGCACAACAGGAGCAGCTCTCTTGCACTGTTCCAAGCTTTGCTCTCTTTGATTGCAATTATATTTTTGATATTCAGGCCACTTCCAGTTTGCCACTGCAAAAAGGAGGCTGATGACCTCATCTGCTCTCACTCAAATGAGAATAAGTTGTTCCATGTTGTTCAATAATTATTATTTTCTGCATTTCTACTGATTTTTGGCTTTATTCTTGACTTATTTAGTTGTTTAGAGTAGATGAATTAAGTGTAGGCAACGTTGTTTTTTACTCCATCCCTTATTGTTAAACACACCCTAAATCCTGATATGATTCAAAGCATTCTGTTGCAGCTGCACATCATTTGATGTCTTCAGAAATCCCACTGTGTCCTCAGCTTCTTAAGGAGAAAAAAAAAGTATTTATTCCTTAATTTGTAAGTCAGAACAAATCCGGGATCGTGGAGAGCAGCTTGGGAGACTTTTCCCAACATTCCAGTGGCTGGAGGATGTATCAGGTGCTTTCCATTGACCATCTTGTTATACATATGGAGACAGTGATGGTGGGGTTCGAAATTCTTTGTGCTTGTGAGATGGATTAAAGAACCATGTGGAAATGCCAGATAATATTTATTTAACATTTCTGTTTGACTTGTGAAGATTGAGTGGTAATTGGCTGAAGGAAATACTTACTTCTGTTTCATTTATCATATGTTATCATCATCAAATCTGTTCCTGTGAGTGGTGTTTTTTTTTTTTTTTTTTTTTTTTTTTTTCCACATCTCTCAGGCTGCTTTTCTCTTTGCCTTTGCTGGCCAGCTGATGAAATGCACACACTGGCTCCATTTTAAACCCAGTTTTTGACTTAATTCTTGCAGACAGGAGTGGAGGGTTTTGCTCTGAGCAGCTGAAAGCACAGCCACAACCTGCCAGTAACTCAGAGCTCGAGGAGCTGGTGCTGCCTGTAAATCTCTGCTCTCCAGGAACTGCTTTACTGCTCTCCTGGAGAGCAAAGGCTGCCCTGTAAATTCTCTCACCCAGGAAAGGGCTGCTTGACCTGTGTTCTGCTCATAAATCCTCAGCCCCTCGGGATGCTGATGGAGTGAGGCTGTGCCATGGGACTGGATAAATCCAGCAGGTTTTTTCTGGGGCTGTCTGTTATCTCCCCAGCACCTTCCCTGGCCTTGGCCTTGGCTGGTTCCTCTGTAAATGAGGGAACAGAACATTAATGTCACTGCAGTGTCAGGACATTGGAAGTGCCCCAGCAGCTCCCAAATGCTGTGAGCAGAGGAATCATCCTGCCTTGGCAGCAGCCACTTACTAATGGTGACAGAAAAGATGGGAACAGGTGTCATTTCAGCACTGGTGCACCTGGTTTTCAGGCCCAGGCAATAAATTGGATTGGCAGGTGAGGGATTTGGGCCCACACGTTGCCAGCAGATGATCCTTGGCAAAATAAATCTGGATGTGGGAGTGTGGAGGCTCTGCCAGGGGAACAGAGCTCCTGATGCCTGAGGAATATCCCTCACAACAGTGGCCCTGTGCCAGTGGAGGCTTCATCCATGTGAATCCAATTGGTTTTTCCTCAATCTCACCTTGCTTCTAGTCCTTGCAACTAAATGACATTTAATTGAAACGTCCTTAATACTTGGAATTAACCACTAATTGGGTGAGGTGGTCAGGTGTGTTTAGCACCAATCCCACTTAAACTGAATGAGCCCTCACTCACCTTCTGTCTGCTGACCTTATGCCATGGCTCTTGGAAGAAAATTCCTTCTAACAAGTGGCTTTCAGGCAGGAAAACGTGTTTATTGTGCTCTTGGTGGTGTAAGTGGGCAGGAGCATGGCCAGCCAAGCTGATCCACCCTCACTGCTGAATCACTGCAGAGTGCTTAATTAAACCCCAGGAAAATGATGGAAAAAAATTAATTCCCTGTTGTAGTTTAGATGACAGCTTGTTGAAGATGCTTGGAAGGAGCCATAAATCTGGTGCTGGTAATGAAACCTTTGAACCAGAGGGGCTGGGTTCCATCAATACTGATCAATGGCCAGCTGGAGGAACCAGAAACATCAAAAGCTGTGGAATTGAGAGGTGAAACCTGTGAGCAGCTTCTGAGCCGTGTGTGCTCACACCGAATCATCCCCAAGGCATGGGGTTACACCCCAGCACGCTGTGCCTGCCACTGCAGGTTCCCTTTCTGGATCAAATGTTGTCCTCCTGCTGCTGCTCTTCCTCCTCCCTGGGCTCAGCCTTTCCCAGGCACGGCTCAGAGCCTCCCTGCTTCTCTCCCAAATCTGCTCTGTGCTGTTGTTGCAGCTCTGGGCACAGCTCTGTGTGCTGACAGTACAAGGAGAAACCAGTTTATTGATGTCTCAGGTATTGTGGTTTCAGGCAAAGGGCTCTTTTCCCGGTGTTTGTGAGAGGAGAGAAGTTGGCTGCTTGTCCCTGTTTGTGAAACTCCCCAGGGGTTTTCCTGATGGATTTGCCAGCCTGTGAGTCCATGGCATTAGTGCCAAACCCTCCTGGTGGCCGTGGTGCATCTTCCCTTTCCAGGTTTCAGTGTGGGTATAAGCAGCAGTGCTCCCACAGCCTCTGAGGGGTGGGAATGACTTCCTGCAGGTAATCAGTTCAAGAATTGCATGTTCTTTTGGGAGAGCTCGGAGTTCTTTAATAATAAATAGTTGTAAGATAATACAGTATTTCAAAAGAGCAGTTTTGCTGTTGCCTCTGAAATAATGTGGGACCTTTCAGGGGAAGCTGTTGGAAAAACAGGAGCTTTTAAGGTTCCTCCCAACCCAAACCAGTTACAATTCTCTGAAATCCTCTAAGGATGAAGAAACCGGGCCCTGGCTTTTGGAAAAAATCTTATTCCATGTTGTGGATTTCAAGATCAGGAGAAGCCTTAATGCAAAATGAAGAGATGACTTCAAATGGTGTAGTGGGAAGCAAGTGTTTTCTTGTCTTTTGATTATGGTGCTGATCTGAATAGAAACACCCAAATCTATTTTGACGTGATGATTGGAAACAAAGCTAACTCAGTTTCCAGAAGTGCCAATCATACCCGAGGCAAATTTATTTCCCTCTGTCATAAAACTGTGCCACCCACTGAAATGAAGCCCTTTTTCTTTTGGTGTGTCAGGTAGGAGCGTTCTTGAGCTGAATTTCAAGCGGTCTGTGTCCCTTTCAGTATTCAGCCTGAATTTTGGTGGTATTAAGATGCTCTGGGAGTTTGGCAGTGACTCCTCATTATAAATCTGTGCTCAGGAGCCCCGGCGTGCACAGCGAGGGTCTCTACTTGCAGAGCATATTTGTTTTCTATTCTTTAACCTGCTCAGATCCAAATGTGACTCTGTTCTTCTCGCTGTTTAACCTGATTTCAAACAGTTGGAACGATCGAGCCGAAGGCGCCTGCTGTAACACGGGATGCAAACCGTGGCTGGAATTTGCTCCAGGAAAACCCTGCTTGATGCCTGTCCTTTAAAAGCAAAAGTTTTACTGAGTTTCCAGGAGTTTGCTTTGATGTCAGGTTACAGAATCCCAGGATCACTGAGGTTGGAAAAGCCCTCCCCAAACCTTGATCCCCAGCTCAGAGCACTGAGTGCCACATCCTTGGGCACCTCCAGGGATGGGATCTCCAAGCCTCCCTGGGCAGCCCTTTCCAAAGCCTGCCCACCCTTTTCCTGGGGAAATTCCTCCTGATGTCCAGCCTGGCCCTCCCGTGACACAGCCTGAGGCTGTTTCCTCTTGTCCTCTCCTTTGTTCCCTGGGACGTCTGAGTTTTCCCCAAATCCCAGAATGGTTTGGGTTGGAAGGAACCTTAAAGGTCATCTCATTCCACCCCCCTGCCATGAACACCTTCCATGCCTGGTGCTCCCTTTGAACCAGCTGGACTTTTATTTGCTGTTCAATGAGAGCTGAAGGGTTTTAGGCCCTGCTCAGCTCATGTTTAAGCTCGATAGCCAGGCTAAGCCCTGACAGCCCAGGGATTGTGGTGACCATCAGTGGCTCAGCTGTGCGTGAAGGAGGATTTCCAGGGTGTCAGTGTGCTGGGAGAGAAATCAGCCTGCTTACTGTTCCTGCATGTCAGCCTAATAGAATCAGGAGACATGGCAGGAAAATAATTGCATTCTCTTTACTAATGAAAGAGCCCTTCAAGTCGCCGATGGTTTTTACCGCCTTAATTACTTTGCAATGGCAATGTTCAGTGCCTTTGATTTGAGTTTTGTAATAACAGTTACTTGGACTTATTAGTTCCTGTGTGAACCAGGCAATCTTTTATGCAATTATGTTTGAAATGTGTTTAAGTACATAAGGAAAAGAAGAGGAAAAAACGAGGGGAGGGGAAGTAATTAGTGAGCAGGATGGGCGTGCTGGGGGGAGATCCCAAAGGAGCTCAGAGCTGGGATTTCAGCTCCTGCTTGTTCCTCTCATGGTTTCAGCACCTTGAGGTCTTGTGGAAATAACATCCATTTATTTAAATCAAACTTGATACAGAAATAGACTCCCACTGGGTGAATGGAGGGAAATTAAAGAGTAAAAAGAAGTCACAACGTTTTTAAACTTTGGCTTTTCAAACCCTTCTGTTAGTTTCTGAAACGTGATCTTTGAACTGCTGCTCCTGCTCCATCAGTGAATCCTCAGAAGTCAGTGCTAAGCCCGAGGTGTATGTTCAGCTTAACAAATGCTGTAGTGTGTCTCACTGGGCTGTACCTTTCTGCCTGGGCCAGCTTGTAATGACATATTCCCCCCGAGCCTGTTTCCCCACACATCAGGAAGGTTTTTATTCCGCTGGATTTTGTTAAACTCTGTGCAGAACTCGGGAACTACCCTGGGCTGTGCATTCCAAATTGTTTCTCCTTCTTTCTCCAAGTCCCAGGGCCCTTTGAGATATCCATGGGGTGGTACCGTGCCAGTAGTGAAGTGCTGGGTTCAAAAGGAAAGGCAGGCATTCCAGAACAGTTTTATTTTTAGATCCTCCTTTTCTTCCTCTTGGATGCTGTTCCTGCCCTCCTTCAGCACGGGTGCTTGCCAAGCCGTGCGAGGCAGCTTCAAACTGACATCCAACCACAGCTTGAAATGTGCCTTGAAATCTGTTTTAATTAGATATGAGCCATAATAATTTAATTACAGATCCACCCACTAAATCGTGTGTTTTGAATCGGAGCAGCCACTTTGTGTACAGAAACAGAAATGTTTGGAATCGACACCTCGCTGGCTTCCATCAAGGGCATTCAAGCTTGGAATGGAGTCCCAGAGTTTTCTGTGGCTGTTTAACCTCTAGCCACTAATTATCCACAGCCCTTGGAAAACCTGCCAGATCCATCTCGATACGAGTCAGCTCTGCCCTAACGGGCTGCTCCTGGGGGATGAGATGTCTGGGACGTTTTGCTCTGAGGATGCTCCCAGCTGCAGGATCTCTGGGGAGGAATCATGGCTTGAGCTTCACAAGTGTCTCATTGCTCTGTGGACCTTTCCAAAGAGTATTTCCCATTAATCTGACTCAAATATCCATTGAAGGAGGAATTCTAGCCTTCAGTGTAGGTGCACAGAGGCCTCTGTCCATGAGGGCTCTCTGCTGGGAGCCGTGTCTGGTTGGGGTTCACTTGCCTGTTATTGAGCTGAGTTATTTATTTCTGGCAAATTGACCATCCACAGGGAGACTGATAGAGGAATTATTGCATGAATGTTAATTATGTAGAGGGGAAGCACAGGACCACCAGTGCTGTGTGTTATCAGCAAGGAGTGAAGCCCTCACCGAGGTCAGAGCCAGAAGAACCAGGTAGGAGCAGCCAGGTCAGTGCAAGGGACCTTCCTGTGTGATTCTGTGATTGAATCCATCACTCCGTCAGTCTCTCTGTCTGTTATAGACACAAACAGAGCTGGCTGGAGTTAGTGAGAGAGCAGTGGGATGGCCTTGGGGAAAATACCTGCAAGCAGACCAAAGTAGCTGCATGAGTGTCCCTAAAATAACACAGTGCTGGTCAGACAGGAAAGATGAATTTAATTTCTTCTGGTTTATATAAAATAAGACTCTAAGGTGAATTCTTGAAGGGCTTTGTATGTTGAAACTACAGTGTTTGATACAACCATAGGAAATATTGTGGTTGATAGCACAAATTTTCTTTACTTGTTCTGGTTCCTGTCAGCTTTATGGTGTGGGTTCCTCTCACTTTAAAGGTGTGAAAGAATAAAGGTGATCTTTAGATTTCAATTTTTTTTTAATCTTCACATTTACAGATAAATTTGCTTTGGTTTGGAGATTTTTAGTTCTGTCTAAATCCTTGAGATGTTTTGTGGCTAGTTTTTCCCGAATTGTTGGACAGTTACTGTGATGAAATCCTGTTAGTGGAATTTCTTAAGGGTGAGCAGTTAAAGAGAGAAAACTGTAAAATCTGAAAAAAAACCAACCCCAAACTCTGCCAGACACAAGCTCCAAAAGGAGATCAGAGAATCCCAGAATAGTTTGGGTTGGGAGGGATTTTAAATCCCATTTAGTGCCACCCCTGCCATGGCAGGGACACCTCCCACTGTCCCAGGGACACCTCCCACTGTCCCAGGTGCTCCAGCCCCAGTGTCCAGCCTGGCCTTGGGCACTGCCAGGGATCCAGGGGCAGCCCCAGCTGCTCTGGTCAAGATGTTTTGTGTGGTTTCAGATGATGGCTGGAAAGAAATAATTAGGCTTTTTTTCATCACTTGTTTTTAATGAACAATTCTTATTAAAAGCTCCTTGGCAGTCAGCGCCATGGTGTTGGAAATGAGGATGATTTAATGATTCCTTTGGTCATCAGCTCTCGCAGGATTGGCCCAAAGTGTTCATTTGTGCTGCCTCTGAAGGAGAAGGCTGGGAGATAACATCTGTCAGGTGCTTCTCTGTTTCCTTGGCTACCACATCATTGCAATGCCATCCCTTTTATTGGCATTAATGAAAATCTGCTGGGATCCAGAGCTTTGCATGATCTGCAGTCATGTCTTTGGAATTCTGTGCTGTGTTCTCAACGTTAGGAGCGTTTTGGGTGCTAATTGTACATCCCTCCAACAGGATGGAAATGGTTAAAGAAGACAAAAATCTGAATATAATATCGATTTCTATTAATAAGCTTTGAGTGACATGTTTTACTGTTTGAGTCTTTCCTTTCGTGACACTAAAATGACACCAAGGATTTTTTCCCTAAAAACTCAAGTGTGAGTTTCTTAGCAAACACCTATAATTAGGTCAGAATTTTCTAAAAGGCTTTCTATTTGCATAGAATAGCATTAATTTTGCATTCTTCTATCAGATGAAACACGGAGAAGGAACAAATAATTTATTCATGCAAAACCAACCCACATGAATCATTTATTTACCTCTTCTGGTAATTTCACAAGCTCACTTTTTATGCATCAAGCTGCAAATTAATCAACATTTTCTAGGAGTTGATTTTGTCCAGGAAAAAAAAAAAAAAAGTAATAATGACATAAATAACTTATGTATGGGAAACCATCCAGTGAATTTGGGCAAAAAGGAGATGCAGGTTGTTTTGGGCTTTTTTGATGCTTTTTTTTGGTGGGGTTTGGGGTTTTTTGTGGGTGGTTTTGTTATTTCTTAAGGGTAATTTGGAGTCCAGCCCCTCCTGAATCATCTGCTTTTTCCAAATGTGCATGAAATTGATAAAATCTCTCGGTGGATTTTGGCACCTGCAGTTTCTCACTGTTTAAACATTTTGCACTATTGCAGAGATCTTGGTTTTTATTGTCCTCTACAGTCCAGGGGCGTTTGAAATGCAGATTATTTTCCTCCCCACTCTCAGCTGGCCCCAGAGCTTTGTGCTGGGAGCTGGAATTTTGGCTTTGGAGGCTCGTGGATCTGGTGGCATCACTGCTGTGCTGCACTTCACAGTTTCAGGGTCCATATATGAAGTATTTTTTTGTTCAGTGCTTTGCCACAAGAGAATATTTCAGCTATTCTACAGTTTATCAAGCTTTTCTTGTCTCCTCTTAGGGTTTGGACTGAGCTTTTACAGCAGAGGTTTCTGTAACATTCTCCACTATTAATGCCAGAGTAATTTCCTTGCTCTGCTGTCCAACCTCTTGGACCTTTGTTTGAGGGCAATGCAAACAGTCTGATGTTCTGTATGATGGATAATTGGATTGGTAACAAAAGCACTTTAAAGTTTATTGGCTCTTCACAAGGCCTACTTTCAAGGGTAATTAAACATCTCATTATATCTGGTAATGTTAATTGCGGATTTAATTTTATTTGTACACTGACATTTGCTTTGGCTAAAAATAGTGTTTGTAATTGGGACTGAAAAGGGGAACTGGAGGAGAGATTTATGAGCTTGGGAGTTATTGGGGAGATACCTGTGGCAGAACAAAACTGCCTATTCTGATTAGTCCCAAGTGCTATTCTTCAAAAAAAGGGCATTTTAAACTGATCCAAGCCACACTGTGGTTAGATGGACTGAAATGTGGTTAACACCTTGTTTGTGTGGCTTTAAAACCACCATATTTAAATACATTTAAACCCATCGACGTGTCTAAAACTGATATCGGCAGGTTCTTCCTCCGCCTCTGCAAAGGTGTTGTTTGTGTCATTGGAGCCTGAGGGGTTTGGGTTTTAAAAGTATGACTAAAACCTTGCAGCTCTTACAAGTGACACAGTGATTTCTCTTCCCATCCCATACTTCCACGGAAGGAGAAAACCAAGCTGAGTTACCAGAGCTTGGTACACTTGAGTTGTAAAAAGGAAAAAAAATGTTATTATGTATTTGAAAGCCACAAGGACAACACGAAACAGAGGAAAAACGCAAGTTTGGGAATAATTTGTTTGCTCTCTGAATAATTAAAAAGTCATTGTGAGGAACGTGATAATGCATGTAAGTCCTCAGCTTGTTGACTATGCTAATTTATTCAGTGTATTAGAGTTGCCAATTAATGTTCTCCTAACAATGTGCCAATTAAGCATTCTTGCATTTCATTAGCAATTTCTCTGAGTCAGTTCGCCTGGAGATAAACATTACAGAGCATTTCACACGTACCCAGGTAACCCTGGCCAGCTTCATTTATGGCCAGCACTGCTTTGTTCCCTGGGATGAGGCTGCCCCTGGAGCCCTGGAATGTCCAAGGCCAGGCTGGGGACAGAGTTTGGAGCCCTGGAATGTCCAAGGCCAGGCTGGGGACAGAGTTTGGGTCTCTGGAATGTCCAAGGCCAGGCTGGGGACAGAGTTTGGAGCCCTGGAATGTCCAAGGCCAGGCTGGGGACAGAGTTTGGAGCCCTGGAATGTCCAAGGCCAGGCTGGGGACTGAGTTTGGAGCCCTGGAATGTCCAAGGTCAGGCTGGGGACAGAGTTTGGAGCCCTGGAATGTCCAAGGCCAGGCTGGGGACAGTTTGGAGCACTCTGGGACAGTGGAAGGTGTCCTTGCAGGGGTGGCACCAGATGGGATTTAAGGTCCCTCCCAATCCAGCCCACTCTGGGGTTCTGTGGCTGCTGGAAACCACCTTTGAAAGGTGAATCCTGACAATTCCCAGAGGAAACTGCAAATGGCCCAAGACATCCCCCTGTGTGTTAATTTGCATATATGTAAATGACCTGCCTGCCATCAGTGCTGCTGCACACCTTTGGTTCACTTGCTGTGGTTTTGCCTCAGCAAAACCTTGGTGAGCCTGTTCTTGCTTTTGGAGAAGCTGTCCCAACTCCTCACCTACTCACACACAGGATATCGTCACAGGGCACAGCAGTTCCTCCTCAGACGTGTTTTGCAGATCAGCATTAGCCTTTGCTGCTGTCTGGGGGCAAATTAAAGCCTCTGAGAGGCTGGAAAATTTTTATCTGCGGAGGCACTGACAAAGAATTGGGAAATGAGAACTGCCTGTGGCAGGAACAACAAGGTGCTCTTAATGATGGCTTTTCTGCCTTGACTTGCAAAATGATTCATCAATTGCCAGAAATATCCCTGGAGAGGTGCCTGTTAGATGGAGGATGTCTCAGCATCTCTCTGGGCAGAAGGCAGCACGGGTTGTGCCTCCTGTTGTCATCGTCCCTGACCTTTGGTGGGTGCAGGGGCAGAGCAGGGAGGTGTGAGGAGCAGCTCAGCCCCCAGCACACATCACACCTGCCCTTCCATGGCTTCATCTCTGCACGTCTCCAGGCTCTAATGGAAAAATGACTTTTCTCTTGTTGCTGCTCGATGGCTTTGCTTTTTTTTCCTTTTTATTTTTTGAAGCAGCGTTGGATGTAATGCATTTTTCACTGGGTGAGCTTCAGATGGGGTTGTTCCTTCCTGGGAGGTGGAGCTGTGTGGCTCTGGGTCAGTGTCCCCCTCTTCTGAAGCTGATGGAGTGAGAGGTGGTTTCATGAGAGCACGGGAATTATCTTCATTGACACAAATTATTTGCGGGACTGTCAACAGAATATTGCTCCTAATCTGCTTTTTCTGTTTTGTGTAGGGATTTTTATTTCTTTCTGAGGATTAATGCAAATCACACATAATTACAGATTTTGGAGGTGGAGGCGAGTCCTTTTGAGACATTAAGCAGTGTCAGATTTACTCCTTCACATAATCCTTAGGCTCCCTTCTATGGAACTGTGTGAAACAAACCCGGAGAATTTATTCAAAACGAGTTTCAAAGTTCTTGTTCAACCAATTTCTACCACTGAGTGTATTTCCATTGTAACTGGGAGTGAGGTATTCAATGGTAAGACTCACTAATCTCCTTAAACAACCTAATGCTTAATATGATTGTGTGAAAGAAATCCAGGCAAGTGAGCAGCAATTAAAGCCCAAAAACATCAAATCAGCTTTGTCCTTAGAAGTCAATTAAAACATCACCAGGACAAAGGAAAATGCCTGGCTGGAAGATTTATTATCCCAACAAATCCTGTATTAAGCACAGGCAGTTGATGTGCTATCAAACGTGGCCCAAGTGACAGGTGAGAGATGGAAGTGCGGCTGAGTGAAATCAGTTTTCACCTCTCCCTTCACTGTAACTCCTCAACACCAACTCTGAAGGATGGAGCTCACCCAGGAGGTGCTGGAGCCCTCCAGGGTTTGTGGGGTCAGGACACATTTCTGAGGAGCCTCTGCTGAAAATTGGGGCATCTCAGATGTTCTGTAATTTCCAGTCTTGTGCAGAGGATAAACTGCACCCTGCTGTAGCTCCTGGCTATGTCTGTCTCCAACACTCCTATTTATAGCTGCAACTTTGAAGCTGATGTGGACTTAAAAAAAAAATAAATAAATTAAAACCCCAGCTTTTTCACTGCTTCTGAAAACTGCATTAATATTAAACAGCAATTAAAAATCTTTATATGGATGCAGAGGAAGATGGTGAAGACATTTAAGGAACAAAAAATGCCATCCAGAAGAGGACAGTGCTCGGTTAAGGAGTGGGATCTGCTGGCTTGGGGCCAAGGCAGGCAGCACATTCTACTGCAGAAATTCAACTGCAAACCCCAAAAGTGCATCTTGGGCCTTGTGGTTCAGGGTGGCACCACTGCTTTTTAACCTGCTTGGTTTTGGTTTTTTTCCCTAAAGGGAAACAAGCTGTCTCCTAACAACATCCTTCAACGTTTTTTAAACTAACTATGGAAGGAGGGACCTCATAATGCATGTTAAGAGATGTTCTCTAGTCCTGTGATGGAAATTTAGAATGTATTCAGTAAATAAATAGAACAGCATTTAAAGGCTGTGATCTCACAGCTAATTTATGGGGAAACAGTGGAACGAGGTGCAACTAAAGGGCTGATTGTTTTAATTGTTCTGCAGCAGCGATGCCAGGGAATTGTCTCCCTCCAGCGTGTGAGAACTGCAGGAGTCACAGTTGAGCTTCTCCCTGGCTGCTAGAGCAGCAAAATCTGCTTTTATTTCAAGGTGGCAAACACACACCTGGGTGTGTCACTTACAGAGGGTCTTTATATCTGGAAGCATCATCAGTGCCTGTGTTCACTTAGCA
Organism: Sylvia borin; assembly: GCA_014839755.1. Classification (NCBI taxonomy): domain Eukaryota; kingdom Metazoa; phylum Chordata; class Aves; order Passeriformes; family Sylviidae; genus Sylvia; species Sylvia borin. The sequence continues at coordinate 1,521,632 of CM025968.1, forward strand.
CATTTATTACACCTGTAAAAGGGTTAGGTGGGATATTGGGAAGGGTTAGATGGGATATTGGGAAGGAATTCCTCCCTGGGAGGGTGGGCAGCCCCTGGATCCCTGGCAGTGCCCAAGGCCAGGTTGGAAATTGGGGCTTTTGGAGCAGCCTGGGACAGAGAAATGGGATTTAAGGTCCCTTTCAACCCCAACCATTCTGGGATTCTGCGAGTGCACAATTGCTTTGCATTGTTAAATAGAGAAAATAGTTCTGTTCAGGGAGGATTTTTTAAGGAAATGGAGGAGTTATGCTGCTTTAGTACGAATTCATTGAGCCACGATTTGTAGCTTTTAGTGTGAGGTTAAACTGTAGGCAAGAAAAACTAAGTTCTCTCTAAAACTTGAGTTAAGACTAATTTCTTGCTCTGAACTGGAACAACGTCCTTAATACTACATAAATATAACTAAATGAAAGGTTTTATAGAGCATTAAATATTTATAGCACATCAGCTGCCTCAGAAATGCATTTCCTTTCTTTTCCTGGGCATTTTAGTCAGCTTTTCATTGCCTGTGACTGGTTTATTATGGACTCTGATTTCTGAGCAGGCATTACAGATGCCCTCAAGTTTAAGTGAATGCATTTGTGGTGGTTGCTGTGTGATGACTGTTTTACTCTGTAAATAGACTATAAATTATGTATGGAGAAATTACGAATTAATCTATAGGCTATATCTTGCACTCATAAATATTGTAGAGTACCTTGTAGCCTCTTTAGAGCACTCTGGTGGAGATCTTTAAGTGCAGGGCTTTCCTGCTGTTCTCTTGTATCAGGAATAAGTAGTTTTGATTTTCTGCAGGACTATTTTTGGTCATCTTTCACTTCTGCACCTTGCCAAGTGCACAGCGAAATTGTCCAGTGCGTACAATGGAGCAAGGGATATGCCTGGCTTCACCTTTGTGTTCTGAAAGGGAAATAAATCACGAGGTTCAGACCTCTGGAGCTGTTTTCCTGTTCACCTGGCTCCTCTGAATAATAACACGTTTTCCCCAGGCAGCTAATTATGGGGTGAGATTAATGTGGCAGCAGATTGTAACCACAACTGAAGAGCTCAGTAAGTAACTATTAAAACACCCTTTGTGTCTGTGGAGCGCAGCACTAAGACCTTCTGTTCACTGGAAATCAGCTTTTTGTGCAGTGCTGTGCATGAGGGAGTGGCCAAAGGCAGTTTGAGGTACCTCAAACCCTCCCAAGCACAGTTTGGGTGCCTCTGTGTCATTTCATTTTCTCTTCAGTGAGTTGGGGGCTGGAACCTTTAGGGTCAAACTGATCCCTTGGGAAGGCTGAGCTGGAACAGAGACTGGACACAGCTGGAGAATAAAGGAGAGATTTATTAAAAAGCCTTTAGAACACACCTTGGGCAGGACAAGAGCCTGGCCAGGGCTACACCCAAGGGGGACACAAAATGGTCACAAAGTGGCTGACTGGTCACAAGATCTCACATTTTTCTAAGTTTTGGTCCATTTGCATCTTGGGGTTGAATTGTCCCATTCCAGCTCCAGGCTGTGAGGTCCCATCCTTCTTGTCCCTCCCTCCAGCCCACCCTTGTTTGTGCTTTGGGGCTGAAAGTTGTCCTTGGTGTGCAGCAGGAGAAGGATTTGTTTTGTGTCCCTGCTGTGTGCAGAGCTGAGTGACACTGACTGTGAGCTCAGAGCTGCTCCTGGGCACCACAGAACCTGGAATACAGGACAGATAAAACTTCAGGCCTCAGAATCAGTGAGCTCCAGAATGAGTTTGCACACAGGGGACAGCCAGGGGAAGTCACTGCTGTGGTTTGTAGGTGCAGGCAGCACCTGGGCTGGGAACTTGTTCAGCTGCCCTGAAAGAAAGCAGCAGGAAAATGCTTTTCCTGGGAGCTCTGGGGGTTGGTGTGGGGGGCTGCTGTCCCAGAGCTGGGGTTTGGCTCAGGAAGTGCCCAAGGGGAATCCAGGACCAGGAGTGAGTGGCTCTGCAAGAACCTCCTGCTGTGTTGGTGTTTCCCCTCTTTGCTCTCAGTGCTGGTACAGAACAGCACAATATCAGCAATCCCTCATTGCTGATACTCCCTCATGGATGCCTGGAGCTCCCTGGATGAGTTTGTCTCATTCCATCTCTTTCCACACCCTCTCCTCTCCTGTGTTTCTCCTCTGTTGCTGTGGGACTCTCCTAATGCTCCCACCCTGGAATTTGTCACCAGCCTGGCAATGCTTTGTTAGAAGAGTTTCCTTTATCCCCTGCTCTGCTCAGGGGAGTGCCAGGAGCCCCAGGGAAGCTGCTGGAGAACAGGATGGGGCACCCAGGCATCCAGCAGGAGCTTCCCTGGAGTCAGCAGGAGGACAAGGAGGGCTGGAGGCTTGTTTGTGGGGAGCTGGATACCAGGAGAACCCTCCTGAGGATGTCACTGTGCTCCTCCCCTGATCCCAGCAATCCTGTCCAGAATCCCTGCAGGGCTGCCTGTCACAGGGAACCTATTGATCCATCTGGGTTATAAATTCAGGAGCATCACTGGGGACATTTATCATACCCTTGACTCACTCACAAAGATAGTTGGGAATGGAGCAAGGCAAGCATTAGCAGTACCACAGATGATTCCTTTCTGTATTGTAGTCCTCGATGATTAATATTGGAACAATAGGCATTGGAACAATAATTAGATTCCAGATGGATTTGGCTTGTCATATTGCTGGGAGAAGGGGCTGGGTTTGATTTATCTGTAGTGGTTGATGAGCACAGAAGAAGGAGCAAAGTGAAATTCTAGCTCCAGATTTCCTCAGAAAAGGAGGGATTTGGGAGGTAACTGGAGCAAGGCAGGTGGCAGCAGAACAGGAAACCCCAAACTCAGAAAGCAGCTCATCTCTGGGCTCCTTTCCTGCCTGTCCCTGGGCTCCCAGAGCCCGTGGTGGGTTTTATTTGGTGTGTTTGTGCAGCTGAGCCTTTCAGGGGCAGTGCTGTGAGCAAGGACTGTGCATTCCAGTCCATACAGTTCAGTGTAGGACTCCGTGGGATGTACAGAATGGGGAGTTTCTCTGGCCAGTTCTTCATCTTTAGAATTTGGGGCTTTGCTAAATCCAGCTCTTCCTTCTGCAGCAATGAAAAGAGTGATTGTTCTTCATCTTTTTTTTCAGTTCCAGCTGTAAAACTGATCTTTAAGTAATGCTTTTCTTAGTGCATAATGGAGGAAAATGCTTCTTGAAATGCAGGATCTTTTAACTTTTTTTTTTTTTAAATGGCCATTAAACACAAAAAGAAAGTGCAAAATACATTTTTTTGTGCTTTGGGGCTTGGATCTTCAGTTCTGCTCAAGGAGTTGGGGCTTGCAGGAGCTCAGGCCATTGTCAGGAGCCCCTGTTCTCCTGGCTGTGCAGGGAAAGGTGTGGGACTCACAAGGGACTCAGGTGAACTCCCACAGAAACCCAAATTTGTCTGTTTTGCTTTGAGCTTTCCAAACAAACCCTCTGTTGTTTGCACAAAGCAGTTAATTTTTGCTCCCAGCTGTCTGTTTACTAAGGGACAACAAACACTCCTGGGTAGATTTATCTCACCACACAATTCTGCAGGTGCCCTTGTTTTCAGATGTTTGGGATCTTGTGAGGTCATTACCTAATTGCTGGAATATTTCTCTTTATGCATCTTGAAAATAAATGTCTGCAATGGGTTGCATCACCAGCAGTGAGAAGTGGGAAGAAATGGGCAAGTCAGGGGTTGTTTTTCCACACTCAGGAGGAAGGGCTGGGTGCATCCTGGACGGATTTTCCTTGGAAGACATGAAATCTGTCAGTGCAGAGATGGATGTGGTGAGGTGAGGGTCTGTTTGCAGCTTTGTGCCTACAAACTGGGGGAAAAGATGGCTGGGGAAATGCATAGCCTCAAGCTAAAACATGGGTTTCTCTTATTTCCTTCGGTCAAGCTTTAAAGCACATTTCCGTCCTCCAAGATAAAATCCATTTCATCTTTTTTTTCCAAAAAAGAACTTCAAATAAGTACTCTAAAAATTGGGCATCTCCTTAGAGACCCGTGGAGAGTAAAAATCAGGAGTTCAGTCGCATTCAGGATTCAAATTCTTGGTGATTTTAATTGAATTATTGCTATTTTCCAGAGCATGAGTCAAAACAGAGCCATCAGCTCTGTGTGTTGATATTAGAGAGAGGCAAAAAAGGCAGAGGAGAAGACAGAGATTAGCTGGGGAGAACATAAATCTGGATTTTTATCTCCCACTTGGGAATTTTCAGGAATTCTTCCACTATTAGAGAAATCTGTGGGATGAAAAGGATCCATCCATTCTGCAGGAGGGTTTATCCCCTGGAATTAGGTGTTGGACATCAGCCAGGGTCCTGTGGGTCTGTTACTGGCCCACGAGAAAAACGATTTGCTGAACCTTGAAACAAAGTTCGATGGAACTTTGCATATTGAGTAAGGAAGATCTCAAAAAGAAAGCAATATATTATTAATCTAATAGTGATGAAATAGTTGAGTATTTTTTTCCCCTTAAAAATCCCAGGATGGGTCCCTGCAGTCAGGGGCACCCAGGGTGTCCTCTCCAGGCTGAGCAGCCCCAGCTCCCCAATTTGACTGGTTTGGGCAAGTCAAAATTCAGCTGCATGGTTCAATTTCTGGAGCCTGCTGAGCTGATTTCAGAGTTCAAACAGAAGCAAAGATGTTTGTTCATACAAGGTGCGTAGAAGCAAGGAATTGTTGAACTTTAATTTAGCTTCTCCCTTTTCTGGAGCCTTTCCTGGGCATGGAGATGCTCCAGGTCCTTCTGGGGGATCTCTGCTGGCCCTGCTCCAGGAGCTCCACGTCTTTGATCTCCTGAGCTGCCCCAGAGCCCTGCGTTGTGCAGGGTGACCTTGGGGACCACCATGGGCTGGTCCCAGAGCCACCTCAGTGGCACAGCCACCTGTGCTCAGTGAAGATCCCAGCTCTGCCTTTTCCCTGCTTTCCTTGGCACCTTCACGAGGAGCACTCACCATCCCTGGGTGTGTTTAAGGCAGCCTGGATGTGGCACCCAGTGCCAGGGTTTAATTGAGGTGTCAGGGCTGGGTTGGATCCTATTGAAGGTCTTTTCCAACCTGGGGATTCTGTGGTCAGTCTCAGAGGAAAGCCTTTGCAGTCCAGAGGGGAACATGGAGCTTGCTCTCATTGCCCACTCACTCCCACCAGTCCCCCTGCAGCTGGAGGGAGCTTGAATTTTGGAATTAAAAACCACAGGTGCGTGTTGAGGGAATACAGCTTGGGAAAATTGCCAGTAGGATGTTCTCAGGCTCTGTCCTGACCCCAGACTGGAGCAAGAGCAGCAATAAAACACAATTAAATCACGTATTGATTTGTGTATCGGAGAAGGGTTTTCTCCTGAGCTACAAGTGTGATTTCAGATTCATTTCTCTTGTAATTCAGCACAGGCTAAAGGACACTGATGTTTTACAAACCGTGGCATTCTGGCTTTAGTGCAATCAGACTTTAAAAACGTTATTTCATTAAATGGCGCTTTGACTTTTAATAATAATAATGTCATGAATAATTTAAAAAGAGAGTCTTTCTCATTTGCAGGGAATATGAAGGAGAAGTTATTCATATCCCAGGCTCTTGAGAAAATGCAGGGATTCGCTGTGGGGATGACAAATTGCAGAGAGCTCAGAAAGGCTGAGGTTTTCTCTGTATTTACAGAACAAAAGTGTCAGTGCAGAGGGGCTCAGGAGCGTCCTGGAAGGATGGGAGAGGGAACCCCTCACTCTGTAGTGCCCTGGAGCTGGCCTGAGCTCATCCTGCAGTGTCACACAGGGAGCTGCACATTTCCAGTACCTGACAAACCAGCCTTAAACTGTTTCCCTGTCCAATTAACCAGCTCCTCACTCATCCATCACCAGCCCCTGCTCCTCATGGCAGCAGGAGCTGATCCCCTGCCAAACAGCCTGGGAAGCAAATGAACTGCCTGAGCTGCAGGAGCTATTTCTGGAGGTGAAAGCTGGCCCCAAACTCGGTGCCAGTTGTAGTGCCCAAGTCCAAAGCCTTCTGCTGGCCCCGGTGTGTTTGGGACAGGGGATGGTGCAGCCTGGAATGCCACCAGAGGAGGATTCCTGGCTGTGTCCCAGCGTGTGACAGGCACTGGTGGTGGCTGCAAGGCTGGGAGAGCAGCCTGGGCTGGGGCTGGGGCAGGCTTTGACTCTGCTGAGGGGTGGGTAAAGGCTGAAGGGTTACACTGGGGTGCTGCAGTGTGCTGTCACTGCAGGGGATCCTGCAAAAACACGGCTGCACTGGAGCTGGATGTGATGTAGGACCTGCATCCCCCTAATCTGAGCTTCCCAGAGGCAGATAAGTTGTAAGAGAGCTGGACACGAGGTAACTCCTTTTCCTTCTGATAAAGCTTTTGAAAGAAGTTATCTCTCAGTGGTGAGATTTATCCTCTGCTGCTGAGGAAGAGGCAGTGCTGGCTATAATCGTGTTTTCCCCCTTACACAGAAATTTAAACTGCTTGATCTCTGCTTGCTGTGGGCCTCTGGGGATGGAGAGGTGCTCCCTGTGCTGGAGGCAGGGCTGCATCTCTGCTGCCTTTCCAGCCACTCCCCAGCTGCAGGAGGGAATTGTCCTGTTCAGTGTTTTTGAGCTCTGGTAGCAGTGGGGAGCAATGTGGGGTGTTTGGGTCAGGGAAAAACTGGGATCCAGGGGCAGCCACAGCCTCATCACCCTCCCAGGGGGAGCAATTCCTTCCCAGTGTCCCATCCAGCCCTGCCCTCTAGAAACCAGTGCTTCCCAGTTTCCCCTTGCCCAAAGCCCAGTTTGGCTGCTCTGCTCTTGGTGTGCTGCTTGTCCACAGCACGTTCATGGAGCAAAGCCAAGGTGCTTCCTTCTCTTTTACAGCTCCATACCTTGGACAAATCCAGCCTTCTTCCATTATTCCATCCTTGGCATGATGACTTCCCAGGTGATAAAGTTGTCCACAACACTCCCAGCCTTCTGTTTGGCAGCAGGAAAATCTGAGGCTCAGTAATGAGTGTGTATTTCTCAGGCTGCATTTAGACCTCTTTTTTTTTCCCCCTTTGAAGGACATCAGTGTAATGAGGCTTGATGTGTTCCCCCTGTGAGGGAAGGGTAGGGTTTATAGGCTGTAAAATGAAGGTTCTTTCAGGTGGGCTTTTAATCCACATCCCTCTGCTCCAGGGAGAGAGTTCTCCCATGGTTTCACCACCGCTCTTCTTGCTGTTTAGCATATTATTTTCTGCAGCTCAGAAAGGGAAATCTGAAGGTGGCAGACAGAGAGGTTGAAGCATATGGCATCCAAATAAAATCCTGTTTAAGGGTGGTGTGAAACAGAGAGGACAGACAGCTGTCCTGGGATTCTAACACTTCCCTGGGCTGGAAATTCTATGAAGCCCTCTGCTTTTGGAGAAATATAAAATACAAATCGATGACACAGGAATTCCTTTGGCTATTTTTACATATAATTTATGCATGAGAACGACTTACTGTGTATAAAAGTCTGGATTTGGTAGGATATTGTCATATCTTGCTGCTGATCTGCGCTAGGACAAAGAAAGGTGCATTGGTGGGATGAAAACACTGGGACTGAAAATATTTTTAGTCAGTTTATAATCACACATTAAATTTTGTCCATATTTAAGTTTCTGACCCTTCTTAGTGAACCTCAAATTGTCCTCCACTGTAGCATTGTGGGAAGTATGAAAAGGGAATCCACAGGCTCTTTCCTTACTCACTTCTGTCAAGACATTTTTGCTGTAGGTGCTACTGATGTTCAGCCCCTGACATTTTGTAACTAATAAATAAGAGGTTATTAGTTAATAGTTGTTATTTGATGGTTAATACTTAAATTGAAGGAATTGAGATGCCATCAGCTGGCCTGAGCTGTGGTGCTGCTGCACAGACAAGGAGTGTTCAGCTCCATGAGAAGGGAAATTATTCCAGGTGCCCCCAGGGAGCACCAGGGAGAGGATGAGCAGCTGCTCACGCAGATAATACTGAAATTATGGAATGATTAAAATGCACGTGATAAGATCTTGGTGCCTTCTCTGTGAGATAAAAGCAGCCAGTACAATGCTGAGCCTGTTCATCTTCTCCACAACCCACTTTCCTTGTCACAAAGCAGAGGCAGTAGCAGGACTTGGATTCCACTTGTGTTTATTTAGGAATGGCAGATTGTTTCATCCTTCTCATATTTTCTGTCTGCTCATTCAAGAGCCCTTCTTCTCTGGAGTAACCTTCTATTTCTCAGCTTCATTAACTGTATTTCACATAGAATCTTATTAAGAGAAAGAATCCTCTTGCTTTATATTTCAGATTCTTCTGTGATTTCTTTGTGCTTGAAATTAGCTGTAACTTGTTGCAATCTAAAATATCTGCAGGTTGCTCCATGTGGAAGATGCTATTCCAATACCTGTGGTGTTTTCAGCTGCTGGTTTATGAGGATGATGCTGAAGTTCAATTCCAGGCTGGATGGGGTTTGGAACAACCTGGGATAATGAGAGATGTCCCTGCCCATGGCAGGGGTGGGACAAGATGAGCTTTAGGGTCTTCCCAGCCCAACCCAGTCTGGGTTCTTGTGATTTCCAGGCTGGTTTGGGCTTTGTTTCCCTTCCTGGAGCCCAGCTCCAGCTGTCTGCTCCCTCAGCACCCACGAGCACAACTCAGCTCTTCCCAGAATTACTGATTTTGCTTCATTCCACTGGTTGAACCCATTGTCTGATCTCTGAATAACTCTCACTGAACTGGAAGCCTTGTAGTCTTTGATCGAGATCTCAATCTCTTTTAATTTGCAGGAAGATTTTTGATGCAAATTTCGTTTTTGTCTCCTTTTTGAGTAAATATACCATTTTCCCCCTTCTTTTTGCTGCTCTGCTCTGTTGTGGAGGAAGATTAAGCTTCCAGTCCTCATCCTGACATTTGACCTTTACTTATCTCCTGCTAATTCTGTCAGCTTTAACAAAATTGTCTTATTTCCCCCATGCTGATAGACAGTGGAGGTCCTTCAAATTATTTAAAAAAAGGGAAGGGGGTGAAGAAGAAAAGCCAATGACCTTTAATTAACTTTCTCTAAATTTTCCATTGAAATTATTCGTGTGTGCCACAGAATTTCACTGGCTGGAGATGTGGGAACTGGCTGTGTTAAATGTATTTCTGCATCATCAAACAAAGCAACTTAAACAGATAAAACAGAGCAGAGGTTTGTGGTGGGTATCAGGATGTTATAATGAAAATATGGGTGGTGTTTCCTGGTTTGCTTTCTGTATTATATATAAAACACATTAATAACTCTTATTATAAAGATGCAGGGTTATCAAAAGATAAAAATGCTGCTGTTCCACCCAGCAGAGGAACGGTTTGATGGAAGAGCAACCCAGAGCTCCAGGATGGAAGGGATGTATTTTACCAGAGGAGCTGTGCTGAGATGGGGAGGGAGCAGCAGGGAATTCAGGGCTTGGCCAGGGGCTGGTGTGTGCAGCTCTGCCTGTGCACCATTAACTTGAACAGAGGAACGACTTGTGTGAAAATATTGGGTTTGTTAATTAAGTGCTCTGCACCCCGGGAGTGGGGAGTCATTAGCTGCTCTCCTTCCCCCAAGGACACGGAGCTGTTGGTGAGCTCAGGGCATCAAGGGCTGTTTATTTCCCAGGGTTAGATTCAGCTGATTCTTTCAAGTGAAAAAAAAAAAAACAAAACACCAAAAAGATGAAAACAATCACGAACCAGCTCTGAAGTCAAATAGAAAATCGGAGCCCGTGGTAATGAGAAGGATTGAATTGACCCAGAGCTTTCATTTTGAGCATGGCCAGATGTTCCCAGCGTTGGGGGCTCCGTGATGAGCAGCAGAGTGAGAGGAGCACAGTGAGCTTTCCTGGGAATGCTGTACCTGGGCTGGGTGATGGACTTGGAGCCATCTCTGGAGCTCATTTACACACAGCCCCAGCGGGGCAGAGAGCTGCAGAGCAGAGCCCTGGTGACCACTAACTGCTTCCTTTCACACTCCACTGATCCCAGGCACCAGCTGCTGGTTTTCATCTGCCTCCCTGCCTTTTGTTCTCTGGTTGCTGTGGATTGGGAGTGACTTTGGTATCGACCGCATCAGCTCGGCTGAAATTTTTGCTTTAAATTCCAACTAAAAGTCTGAGATGACTTCAACTGGTTTTTTAATGGGCTTCTTGTCAATGATGCTGAATTATTTATAGAACTGTTCAGGCTGGCAAGAATTCCCTGTGGGAATTTCTAGTGTTTTCAGCAGATTTCCAATCTGCTGTTTTATTAAGGCACGGATCCAGTGGACAAACAAAAGGCTGTTGCTCCTCTTTTAGGAAGACACTTGTTTAATGAAGCTTTGCCTTCATTTCCTGTGGCCTGTCTTGCTGAGACCCAAACTCCACCAAGTTCTGTGTCTTGTTTCCTTCTGGGCCTTTAATCACTGAAAGTCACCTGATTTGAGCTGAATTCTCCCTTCGTCTCATTTGATCTGAAAACAGATGTCTCAATGTTCCCGATGCTGTAAGGTCAGGAGGCAAAGAGAAGGTGATAAAGCTGTTATTAAAAAAATACCCAAATTGTGCCACATCTTCCACGGCAGCACATCCCAGAGGTGTCCTTGGGTCAGCACTCAGTGGTGTCCACCCACTCACTCCCGGCTCTGCCTGGGAATTATAAATCCCCAGGAATAAAATCACAGAATGATTCAGGCTGGCAAAGCCCTCCCCGACCACAGAGTCCAACCTGTGCCTGGTGCCCACCTTGTCCCCAGCTCAGAGCCCTGAGTGCCACCTCCAGAATTCCTTGGACACCTCCAGGGATGGGGATCCCAACCTCCCTGGGCAGTGCCAAGACCTGAGCACCCTTTCCTTGGAGAAATCCCTGAATTGAGCCCATTCCCTCTCCCTGGGATGAGATCCCAAATCCCCTCCTGGCAGGGACTTGTGCCGAGCCACAAGATCCCCTCTGAGCTCCTTTTCCCCAGGCTGAGCCCTTCCCAGCTCCCTCAGCCTCTCCTTACGGGAGTGTTATTTCACAACAATTTTCCATGCGTCTTCCCCACCTCACACATTTCTCTGCTGCAGCTCCGTGAGGAGGAATAATAATAATAATAAGATAAAGATGTGCAAATGGAGTGATGAAAGCAAACAGCTGAAGTCAATGACAGCACGGGCAGTGCAAGGTTGTGTCTCTGAGGTGTGAGATAATGGGGAGAGATGGGGAATCCAGAAGGCTTTGGAGGCTGGAGGAGAAGAGGAAATATCAGCCCTTGTTCATGGGCAGACAGAGCTGCTCTTGGAAGGATCCAAACCCTGGAGATGTTTTATTCTGGTCTCTGAACCCAGTCTCAGCATCTCTCCAAAGCCAAAGCAGAGGTTTTATGCAGGGCTACAGGATCAAATATTTGAGCTAAGGGTGGCCTGACATGGGGCAGGGCTCCTGCTCAGCCTGGCTGGAGGATAATTCCTGTGCATATCATTAGAGCTGCCTTTTAATGATTTTTCAGGGACCTGTGGGCTTCATTTGTCTCACACCGGGTTTCTGAACTCTTATTATTCTTCATGCAACTTCTATAAATTACTAATGATATTTTCTTTAGCACAAGAATGTCAATGAACTAATTATTCAAAGGAATAATGTTAAGGAAATTTTTTTCTCTCACAAAATACAGGCTGCAAGAAATGCCATGTCTCAGTTTGGCTGCATACAATTGATGAATTGTCAGAGTTTATTATTAATTTGGATATGTTAAATGCTGCAGGAATCTGCTGCAGAAGTGAAGCTCGTACATTGAAATAATATTGTGTAAAAAAAAAGTAATATTGTGTATTTATGGATATATAGATGAAGCCTTCACTTCTAAAGGGCTGTTTTTCTTATGCAGATGATCTTCTCCTGGGGTAGCTCTGGCTGATTTTTACAATATTATTCCTGACTTTCAAACGTCTGGAAAAATTGAGGCCAACAAACGATGGGATTTGCATTATTTTTCCTGTGTGGATTACTGCTTCACTGGACTGTGGAAATAATATCAATAAATCCTTTGGTTTCATGAAGAGCAATGTACAGAATAACTGTGCTGCAGATGGGGGAGAAGGGAGGAGGTGAAATACTGAAATCCTGATAGATTTTGCTGTTGTATTTACAATTAAAAAAAATAATTTACAAAACCCCCTCAGTTTTTCTAAGATTTATCACCATTCCTTTTAAAACAGGACTTGGAAAGGTTCCAGCCCTAAGACAATGATACTTAAATTGTATTAAAATTAATATAATTAATTAACATTAATTAAAATAAGCCTTAAAATACACAATTTGTGGATTGTCCCATAACACTTGGATTATCTCTTTAGAGCTCCCACAAGTTCCAGAATCCTGTCCCATAAATCAGCAAATCTTGGCCAAAGTCTCACTACTCTGCTATGAAATCCGTATCATTTTCTTTAGTTTTCACTCATCTTAACCCTACAAAGACTCATGAAATGCCCAATAACCTTTAGAGGCAGCAAGAGAATCTCTCAGGCATCCCAAAACTGCAGAGTTACCTAACTGGAAGGTGAATTTCCCAAATGATCACAATCCACGCCAGTCACTTTTATTCCCAATTACAGCTAAAAACATAATCTCTTTATAGGATGGTTGCTCCCAGTCAAGGGAGGAGATGAAATGTCAGAGGATGAAAAGAATGGAGGGGAACAGTGGAGATTTTGCTAATTAATGCCTGAGGGGAGAGCAATTCTATTGGCCTGGCTCTCATTCAGTCAAATGCTTTCCAAAAAATATCCCAAATACCTGAACCCTGCACTCAGGGCAGCTCCGAAGAACCCCCAGGTGTCATTTTGCCATGACTTTTATAAAAAAATAGGATTGTACAAGGATTGTCCCACCTAAAATCAGGTTGTTATTACCAGAAATGCCTCATGAAAATACCTGGAAAGGTTTGGTGTTTGAATTCTCTCAGGTAGAGGGAACCTTTAAGGTCAGTCCTGTGAAAAGGAGTTTTTCTTAAAAAAAAAAAAAAAAAAGCCAAATTAGGACATTACACACAGCCCCTAAAAGCAATACTGCCTTGGTGCTGCTGAACACAGTGTGTTTTATCTTACCCACAAGCTGCAATATATTAAAGATAGTTAATAGGTGAAAAAAGAACAAATAATACTGGTGAAGGCGCCTCTGTGTTTGTGCTTTCTGCCCTCCTGTGCTTCATCCCAGCATCACTCAATTCCTGACTCTCATCTGCTTATTTACAGCAAATAGGGGAGGTCTGTGCCATTTTCTTATCTGCTTTTATTCAAAGCTAATGAATAATTTCAAGCTAATTAATAATTTGAATAGTTTGAAGGCTGGAGATGGTTTTGAAGAACGCAGTTTTCAGGGTTTCCACTCCCTCCGTTCATATTGTCCTAAAAATACTTTCCCACAGCAGCCAGCCCCTAAGATTAAATATGCATTTGAGGCAAGCAAGTGCTATTTCCCATTTCTGTTCAATAGAAAGTTTAATTTAGATGTTCAAATATGATTCAGGGCAGAGTGAAGGTGTGGCAGTGTGACTGCTGAGGGAGCAGGGCTGTGCTGTGCTTTCCCAAAAGCAGCTCAGGGGAAGAGCTGGAAATTGCACCCTGGTTTTTCTTTCTCTGCAACCGAAAAACATCCCCCCAAAGCCTGGTGGTTCCAGAAGGAAAAAATTTCCCTGTGTTAATTACACTGGTAATTACACTGAGGGCTGCAGGGTCCCACCTTCCATGGGAACACCATTCCTGCTCCATGGGGAGCCAAGGAGCCTTCCTCCTCCCCTCTGAGGATGAAGAGATCCAGGCTGGGATTCTGTAACCCAGGGAAAAGATGGGAGAATTGATAGTTTTAAATTGATATTTTATATATATTTAGCATTTAGCAATTACAGCAGGGATCCCCGTGGCTCCCCAAACCCAGGGGCTGGATGCAAGTGGAACATTCTTTGCTCCCTTCCCTGTTTGAAAGCTCCAGGAGCATTAAAAGAGGCTGGATATGAGTTTTTTATCAGGGGAATAGTGGTCTGAGTGGCCTTGGCTGTGGCTGTGCTGTCAGCAGAGGTGCTGCTGTGCTCCCTGAGCTGCCACAGCTTTACACACACTGTGCCACTTCAACCAGCTCTAGTTACCCCTGGAATGTTCCAGGCCAGCTTGGGCAGGGCTTGGAGCACCCTGGGACACTGGAAAGTGTCCCCATTTAAGGTCCCTTCCACCTCAAAGTGTCCCAGGGTATTGGAAAATATCAAAGTTTTACAGGTAGGAATGCTTAGCAGAAGGCTCTCTGAGTGTGGAACAGATATAGAAACAAGTTTTGATATAGAAGAATAAAGGATGCCTAAAGCTGGAATTGCTGAGCGAGTTGTTACTGGACAACTGAGAAGGCAAAGGTTAGGTCGAGTTGGAAGGAGGTTTTATGGCTGGAACAAAGGATATGTTGACCACAAACAAAGATGTTTTCAGTGAGCAGAAAGGGGTCTCAAGAAAAGCAAAACATACCATAAGCAAACAAAAACTATGTTTTTTACCAAGTAGAAAAAAGGTCTGAGAATTTTCCACTGCAAGAAAACTGAAAAAACCCAACTTTAAGCTTAAACTGTAACAGAATATGGTAATGATCATAGTTATGATAGGCTAGAGGTGAATGTCAAGGTGTTGTGTGTGGTGCTGATTGGTTTTTATGTTTTAAGATGCTCAGCAAAGGAAACTATATAATGCATTGTGACCAGAGCTAAAGGGGCATCAGGTACCACTGTAAGCTGATGCTGGCAGCTTTAGGCTCGGCTCTGTTACCCAGACCTGCTGTGACTTCAGTCTGGGGGATAAACCCTTGAAGAGCTGCCTGCAGCCCCGGGCTCAGTGATGCTCTCACTCCGGGGCTGACGGCAGCGTTGTGTCTGGAGCAGTGGCTGTGCTGTGAGCAGAGGCAGCCAGAGCTCTCAGACCAGGCTGGTTCCATCCTCTGTCCAGCTCCCCCAGCTCAGGGCACTGTGTGCACCTCTGGGCGTTGATGTTTCTCTCACAAATCCACAATTCCCTGCTGCTTTTGCACTGAATTGTTGTTGCTGCACCCGAGACACCCGGAGCTGTAAGGCAGAGCTGTTGGTGCCCTGTTTGTACCTGCTCTCCTGGTGGCCCAGGTGAAAGCCTTTATCTCCCCTTCTGTGGAGCAGGAATGACAACCTGCTGTCGGCTGGGCTGACCCCAGTGCTGTGGGAAATGAGAGAAAGGGTGAAAAATCCTCCCCCGGAGCTTTTACAGCAAGATGTGCTTGCTTTCCTCCCCAGCTCTCCCCTCCTGCACGGGGGGCACGCAGCAACTGCCTTCTGCTAATTAATACTTCACTTCTTTTGTCCTTTTTATCTAATTGATACAGCAAGTTGGAGGTGGTTCATCGTGAAAAAGCACCAAGTGTTTTGTTTGAGCTGCTGCTGACAGCGACTGCTCTGGTGCAGCCATGGTTCTGTGACAGATCCGTGTTCACTGACGCTCTTCCCAGGAGAGGATGCCAGGGGATGGATAATTGGACATACTGGAACCACCTCGAAACTTTTATATCATTTTCTATTGAAAAGATAATGACCATTTTTGTCTTGAAGCGACCTAAAACCTGTAGGAAGGCAATGTGCCAAGGCACGTGGAAGTCAGGTCCTGTCCGCCTCCTGACAGACATTTGTCAGAGGATTCCACATCAATTTGGGATAAATTTAAATGTACTCCTAGCTGCATACTAATTCTGGGTGTTAGTGCCTGTGACAGCCTGGCTTGCATGCAGAATGAAAGCTTATGTCTCATATCTGAACAGCAGCACTGCATTTCATAAAAAAAAAATGGAATTAAAAAATTAAAGATTTCAATAAGTTGGGATCTGGAGCGGCTCAAGAGAGATCACTGCAAGTCCTACTCTCTGTAGGGACGTGGGACAGTGAGGAATAAATACCCTGGCTGTCACTGGATTGTACTGAGCAGTCAGTCAGCCCTTTTCTCCCAGCTGTGTCCATTTGAGAGCCAGAATTCCAGAATATTTTGGGTTGGAAGGGTCCTCACATCCCATCCAGCTCCATCCCCTGGCAGGGGCAGGGACACCTTCCCCAGCCCACGCCGCTGGTTCTCCCCTCTTTGGTTGCAGTTACTCATCAGGGGCTGTTCCCATCGTTTTCAATCCACTTTCTTGTGCCATTATTATTTTTAGCAGATTTTTTCTTTTGTCAGTGGGAAGCGAAGGGAAGAAGAAGGTGCTGCAGGAGAGGAGAGGGGGATGCTGAGGAAATGGGAGTGCAGGAGATCCCAGTGGATCTGCTCCAGCACACTGGATACGGTGGAAGTGGAACCTTCCTGGGTCAGGGGTTGGAACTGGGTGTTCCTCAAGGTCCACAGAACCCCAAGCCTGCTGCCATTGCAGATTCCATGGAATGTCATTCCAGGCAGTGGCTGCTCTGGCATTCCCCCAGCCTCCAGGAAATGTCACTCCAGAAGGACATTTCCTTCTCGGGGGCTGAACTGTGCAGGATCTGGGGCAGCTCCACATCCCAGCTCAGGCTCTTTGGGCACAGGGTGCCCTTGGATCCCGCTGGCATTTTGGCAGTGGGCAGCACTGGGGCCTGACGGCAGCCTGGGCTCCTGCCTGACTGCCATAAATCCCGGAATTCCAGCAGATTGCAAATCTGTCAGGGAGATTTTCCTCGCAGATCCATCACAGTCACAATGTCCTGCTGTCGCACCTCAGGCAGCTGAAAAATCTTGCAGGCAGTTCTTGTGTGTAAATCCCAATTTTGGCTGTTTCCAGAGCAGTGCAGCTCTGCCAGCCCTGGTGTGGAAGTGTGGCACCCCCAATACTGGTTCCAGCAGGATTCTTTGTACTTTTAATTTTTTTATTTATCTCTAGGGTTTTTTTACTTACACATTTAGGAAGATGTAGATATTTTCTATTGATGTGTAGTTAAATGTCTTGTAGTGGTGAAACAAAGCTTTCTCACTCCAGCCAGGGATTTACTGCTCCTTGTTCCCAGGAGCTGTTAATTACTGATGGAATTTTCACTCAAGTGAAATCCTGTCCCTGTGTCCCAGTTCCAGTGTTGGCTCATTTTTATTCCCTGTTTTTCCGTGTAATTGTAATGGATTTTTTTTCCCCCATAAAAAGTCATTTTATACCTGGGGCACTGAAGCTTGACGATATTTACACATTCGAGCTCTTTCTTTAAATGGCAGCTCTAGATACAAAGTTGAATTCTTTTTGTTAGGTTGGAGAGCAGGGGAAGGATCTTTCCCCAGAGGATGCTGGCACTGCCCAGGCTCCCCAGGGAATGGGAACATTCCAGAGCTCCAGAAGCCTTTGGAGACCATTCCCAGGGATGCCCAGAGTGGGATTTGGAGTGTCTGTGCAGGAACAGGAGCTGGGCTGTGGATGATCCTTGTGGATCCCTTCCAGCTGATGATTTTCCACGATCCAAACTTCTTCAGTTCTGTCATAGCGTAAATGGCACTAAAAGAGAGGAGATAAAGAAATAAATGCAAAGTCAAACCAGAATCATTGTACTGAGAGCATTTTTCCACCTGCCTCACTTGACAGGAATATGTATATGTGATTTATTGCTGTTTTCCATGGAAGGACACCATTTTCCTGGGTAGAATTACAAGTGAAGCAGCAAGAATCTCATCAGTCACCCAGCCATGTTTCTGTGACATGAACAACTTGCAAGTCAAACACTGAAATCTTTATTGGAGCAAAATTGTCCTTTGTCACAGTGCAAATTGTGTTTGAGCAAAAGGAGTTAATTGCACAGCTGCTAATCCTGAGGAGGAGCCTTGTCAGTGTAGGAGCTGGCACAGGAGGGCTGGAATCAGCAGGAATTTCTCTTTTGGTGGGTGTTTGGTGAATTGGTAGTGAACACTTTGGGATTCTGCACATACAGGTGTGCAGCCCACTCCACCAGGAGCTTACCACGGCAAATCCAGAATTAATGAGAGTCTGAACAGTGGGTAGACTTAGGAACACTCAAATTATAAAGGAGATTTATTACTTCTGGACATTAAATACAAACCACAGCGACTGGAGGTGCTTCACTTTCCTTGCCTCAAATCTTCAACATTCCTCAGCTGCTTCTCTCAAATGCTGTTGTATTTTCAAGGTTTATCAGCCTGGAAATTGTCCCTGCTTTTTCCTAAGAAGATGCAGCTTTGCTCAAACAGCAGTTTGACTCCTCTCTGTCATCCCCACTGGGGTTTTTTGGGAGCTGAAGGGAGAGGAGCTGTGGTTCCAACAAATCCACCCAATCTGTGGCTCCTCACTGGCAGGATTGGGATCGTTCCTGACACCACTCCTGCCCCCAGCCATCAATCACTTACCTCTCCAAATAAAACGATAAGAAATCTGTTTAGCTCCGAGTAGTTGGAGTAAATCAGGGACATGGGCGTGCTGATTGAGAGGCTGGAGGTTTCCCAGACTTCATCTGCAGGATGAATTGGTGAGGATTTATTTTGCCCTTTCATTCCTTGACAGCTTTGCTTTCACTCATGGCAGGGGTTAGAACAATCACACAGACTATTGGAAAAGCATTAAGATTAATGATTTTATGTGTGAAATGTTTCTCCCCACTCAGAACGTTGAGGGATAAGAAAATGAAGAAGCTCTTGTCTTGGAGATGAGATCTTGAAGGTCCTGTCTCTGCAGAAGAGGGATGGAGGTGGTTTCCAGCAGGACTGAGGGGCTGAAGCAGAGCTGTGAATGGTTGGGCTTTGGGAACTTCACAAGGACAAGGCCCCTGGGGTCAAGGAACATGCAGCAGAAGGAACTTTTGGCTTAAAAGTGTTGGAGAATCTTGGGGCTCTTTAGATGAAAAGACCAAAATGTTATTAACCCTTTAATTCCATTTATTCAGTGGCTTCTGCCACCCAGCACTGATGGTTTCCACGCTGACTTCCCCATGGAGATAAGACAACTCGATATTAAATACTACAGTATCTTGTTTTGCATACGACTTGAATTATTAAATGGCTTTTAAATTATTTGCTGCGGGCAAAGTAGTCGAAGTATCTATTTTATCTGTTGCTGATTGCTTGAGCTTGTGCTATTAGGTTCGTGTCTGCTGCCTGGATAAATGTGAGGGGAGAATCCAGTATTGACACAGCTCCTGCTCTTTGTGCTGGGCTAACTGGAGTGTTTGGGCTGCTGTGGATCTTTAATACCAACAGGTGCCATCCTTCTTACCTCAGCAGAGGGAGGAAGGGCAGAGCTGCGTGAAGAATTTCTTTGCTCAGACAATGGGGTTTTTGTTGTAACTACATTTAAAAAGTGAGCTATAGGCGTGAATGGGTTATAGGTGATGTTTGGATTTAGCTTTGTGTTTCTACTCGGTGGCCAAAGGTCAGCAGAGATTTTGACAGATCAGGAATTTGGCAGGGGTTCGTCCCAGGAAAAATAAAGTTTTGGTTAAAAATGTGAAAAAGGGAGAAATCAACAGGAAAGGCCTAGAGAGAGAGAACATGCCCTTGTAGATGGTTTGTGGCACCTCTTTTGGTCCGTTTTTTGGCTGCCTTTTTCCTGGGCTCTGTCTCTCAGGGCAGTCTCCTCAATAAACTCAGAGGCAGCTGAAGAAGGCAGTGGAATGAGCTGGTACCTATAGCAGTCGTGCAGCTCTTATTGACTTGGGGAAGATAAGGATCAGGGCCCCTGTGTAAGTTCAATTCATACAATTACAGGGAGGAGAATGAATCACTGGGGAAAGCAAACTAACTGAGAACTCTTTCACGATGGGATTTTCAAATTGGGCCAAAAGGAAATTAGGTGTCCAGATTCCATTAAAATCTAACTGAAGCTGGAGCATACCCAGTCTCCTCTGATAAACAGCTCAGGAAAAAAGAAAAGTTCGTTGTGGTTGATAACCTTGAGGGTTTGTAGCTTTGCTATCAGCATCAGCCTTGACATGAAAGAGCGTGGAAGGCACACAATCCACTTCTCTGGCATTAGTCCCGAGGGATGGAGGCAGCACACTGGGGGAGGATGGGGAGCACTTCCATAACTGCTAACGGCACCATTTCCCACAAAACCTGCTCCAAGCTGCTCTTCAGGGACTTGCAAACGGCCTTAAGCAGCTGCTGGTATTGCAGGATCTGCTCTGGAGTGCTGCATTCAACATCTGCACCTGCCTTTAATCGTTCTGCACGCCGGGCTGGGGCCAGGCTGAGGAGCTGTGGGATGTTTGTGATTGATTTGAGCCAGGCTGAGGAGATGTGTGATGTTTGAGCTTGGTTTGAGCCAGTCTGAGGAGATGTTTGAGCTTGGTTTGAGCCAGTCTGAGGAGCTGTCCTATGTTTGAGCTCCTCCTGGGCAGAGGAGGAGTGGGGCAGGCACAGCCAGGGCTCTTGGGCTGTGCTCTCAGGACAAACCCTAACCCTAGTGAGGCTCTGCAGATGCTGCCCCTGTGATCCCTCCTCCTTCTCTGTGTGTTTTGAGCAGCACAATGTCGGGCTGTGCTTTGGTCTGCAGTTGGTGTGGATCATGGAATGCAGCACTGGGGTTCAGCTCTGTTCCCTGTAAAAACTGGCAGAGTTGTTAAACATCTGATATGAGTCCAGCCAGGGAGATGGTGCTGTCAGGACCAGATTTATTCATGCCTTTTTTACAAACCCACGTCAAAACAGCCATGGTTTTGTTTCAGCAAAAGAGAGAAGCAGTAAAATTGATTGTTATGGGATCATGGAATGGTTTGGATTGAGAGGGACCTTAAAGCCCAGCCAGTGCCACCCCTGCCATGGCAGGGACACCTCCCACTGTCCCAGGTGCTCCAATGTCCAGCCTTGGGCACTTTCAGAGCAGCCACAGCTGCTCTGGGAAACCTGATTCTGTTTTGATTTACTGTAGGCAAGAATTCTGGGGAGGTAGAACCAGGTGAGGCACAGTGGGGGCAGAGCTGGACCCCCACTTTGGGTTTCCTGTCGTGAAATCAGAGGTGAGCAGATGCAGCTCTCTAGAAACACATCACGGGCTCCCACCAACCAGAGGGAAATCAGAAAAACTTGGTCATTATGAAAAATACAAATTACAGAATCATGGAATACCCTGAGCTGGAAGAGTCCCACAGAGATCACTGAAGTGCAGCTCTGTGGCTGTGTAGAGGATATGGAGAGGTGTCATGGCATCTGTGTTTGAATGGGGAACACTGGGAAACTGGGGGCCAGAGAAATGAAAATAGGCACCAAAAAACCTCTTCATCACTCTGTAGCTCTCCCTGCCCTGCAGCACCTTGGATTTTTGCTCCCTGTGAGGAAGGAGAGAACCCAGAACTGAGGGATGGGCTCCTGGGGTCACCTGGGGCTCCTCAGCACGGGGTGGGAGCCTCTGGAAAACAGCAGCCAAGGACTGTGCATGATGCTGCAGGAACATCCAGGTTTATTAAATGCCACAGCAAGGACAGGCCCTTGGAAAAATTCCTGTTGAAAAAAACCTGCCAAGGACTTTTGCTCCAGTTGTGAGCAGAAAGCTGGAGTTGCAGTTTTTAAAGTTCTTTGGGTTTATTTTTTTTAACCTTTAATCACTGCAAATCAGTGACTCCACTGAGGAGGATATGATTTAGATTCCATCCCCCTGCTCCCATAATGGGGATAAAAATCACAGTTTCAAGTGGGTTTTGAAAAAAAAAAAAAATTTCTATGTTATAAAATCCCACATAAAATGTTTCACAGCTGCTGAGAATTTAAGGATAGTTAATGCTTCCAGATGCACCCAAGAAAAATCTCATTTACCTGATTTTGAACCTGTCACACCACTGAAGCTAATGAGATGTAAGCTCTTAAGTCATTTAGTCACTTTTGAATATTTTACTTAATGATCAATTCCAGATTTTCCAAAGCATTTATTTTCACGTATTACCAAAAAGTGTCATGATGCTTTTATTATGCTTCAGCATTCCTTTGGTCTACTTGACATGACTCCACAGCAGTACAAATTGAAGGGTAAATCTCCTGTATCTCCTTAAAAAGGAAAATTAGTGCTTTGTTGCTTTCACAGCGATAGGAAACACAACAGAGGGCCACGATGTGGTGAGGAATAAGGGCAGGAGGGGAACTGGAGCAGAGGGAAGGGGTTTGGGGAGTGGAAGGGAGTGAGGAGAGGTGGCACCAGGTGTGATGTGACTCTGACAGCCAGCAGCAACCAAGGGCTCCAGAGGGAAAAATGAGAACAGTGAGGTGAAGGGGAAAAGGCTGCTGGAGCAAGCAGGCAGCAGGGAAGGGAAACAGAAATCCAGTTTTCAGTGTGAGTGAGGTGCAGGGCAGGGCTGAGAGGTGGACAGGAGTTCTCAGACACAAACCCTGGAGCTGATTGCAGGGTGGCAGCTCAGGGGAAGCAGAAAATGCCCCCTCCATGAGATGGCAAGGAAAGGTTGGCTGGGCTGGGGTAGTGCAGTGGCTTTTCCTGCAGGGATTCAATGCCCCTGTGTGACAGCCTTGGCACCTCCAGCCCAGGCACTCTGGCTTTTCCTGAAGGGACAAATCCCATGGCAGCAGAACCATGGGTTCTGTGAGCGCTGTGCCCCCAGCACAGGGAGCAGGAGAAGGCAAATTCCAGCTGCAGCAGGAACTCATGGCATTCCCTGTGGTGTGGGGCCGTGGAACAGGCTCACAGTGCAGCAAAAACAGCCCCTCCTGGTGCCTTGGGTGGGTTGTGAGGCTCCTCCCTGCTCCAGCCCCACATTCCTGTGTGCTTTTCCCACCGGGAGGCTTTGTAGGATGGTGAGATGGACACGGGTGTGCCCAAGGGACTGCTCCTGTTCCCCTGCAGGGCACAGCTCTGGTAGAGACTTGCCAGAATAGCCCTCACGTGTTCATCCCAGTGGTTCCAGGAATTCCATCGCAGTGGTTTGTCCTCAGCCTTGTTTTCAAGGTGCCAGTACAAAGCAAAAGGAGTTCCAATTCTTCTTTATCACTGATGTTCCACATTGTCAGGGGCAGTGGGGCAAGGTTATGTCCTTCTCTCTGGATCCCAGATCCCCTGATCTGTTTCCAGTTTACCCCAGTATGGACCCCAAACTGCTGCTCTTCTCACTGCCACCTTTTAGTGCCTCAGGGAGTAGTCCTGGGCTGGAGGACAGGTTGTGTGAAATATTGCTGAGTTTGTGCTCTCCATTCCAACACCGTGTCCTGGGTCAGCCTTGGGTTGTGGGTGAAAACACCCTCTCAATCCAATAAAATAGGATTTAGGTGAGGAGATCAAAAGCGGGTTCAGCTAAAATACTGCATCCCACACTTGAGTGGGTTTATTTACTTTTCAGGGGACTGAAATATTTTACTATTGGGCAACCAAGGGGAAGGAACAGTGCAGTTTAGTTGGGTATGGAAGATCTGCTCTTACACAGCCTCTGAACTGTTAGCCAAACGAAAGCTAGCAGTGGTCTGCCCCTCCTGCTTTCCAAGTGGGCCACTCTCAATCCCTGACTCTGAGCAGACTGGGCTGGTTTTTGTCTTCAGTGGAGAGCAGATGCAAATACATTTTGAAGGCAATTAGAGTATTTTTATTCTGGCTCACAATAAACTGCAAGCACAATACAATTCCTCGCACGAGGTTGAAGGTTATTTCCTACGATTATATGCCACATGTGATTAATCTCTTCCCCCACTTGCTATTCTTTTTATTAGCAAGATTTCAAATGTCCAGGGGGATCTCTCCAGAATTCGGCAGGGTCAGATTTAAAAGGCTGAACACCCTTAGCACAGGTGGCTGTGTGTGCAGAATACACTGCCTTAACGAGGTGTTCTTGCTGCTCTCGGGTGACCTGCATCTCCCCCCAGGGTTCCCAGCAGCAGCTTCCCTGCCGTCCTGGAGATCAGCACATCCCCAAGAAGCGTGTGCCTGTTATCATTTAGCCATTTTCCCCCTGCAGTCCTCCGACAGCGTTGCTCTAACAAGATGATAAATGACAGAAAAGAGAAGGGAACACACAGGGCCCGTTATTCCCCAGCAGAAAGGAACGTGTTAAACATCACTTGTCTTCCCTTGGAGAGCGCTGAGCTCGCTGTGGAACGTGGCTCTGTCCTCCTCCATGGCCATGTGTCCCTGTCACCTTCACTTTCACTTCTGGATATGCTTCTGCAGCTGCCCAGAACTGCAAAGGCAGCCAGGTGGAAAGAGCAGCTGGTGTGCTCTGTGTCCAGCAGCAGAGATTGCTCAGAAGGCAACCAGAGCCCCACACCGTCTGGAGTCCAGGATGATGGGAGGTGGGCACAGAGAGGGGAAGAGCAGGATGGTGTTTGGAGGGCAGCCCCGTGCACAGCTTGTGCTCACTGAGGGACCAACACCCCGGACCCAAAGTGGCGTGTGATGTGTTCTTCCACCAGTCTGCTGGGAGACTCAGGGAGAGCTGTGTGATCCTGGGAAAATGCTGCAGGAAACTGAGGAGATGATGGAAAAGGGGCTTTGCTTTGCACCTGCTGACACCTGCTCAATTAATTCTTTTCCAAGGACAGTTTTATGATGTCATGCAAGCTGGAAGCCAACATTCTGTGGCCAACCTTGTCCTCAGTGTCCTTTCCTGTGGCTACAGTAGTGAATTTTGCTGCAGAAGAGGTCTTGGTTTAATTCACCGTGCCTGCAGCTTTAAGGTTAGAACAGAGTATAGACAAGATGATAATTATTGCTCTGAAGCTCTCCTGGAGAAGGCAACGTTCCATTAACATTAAAAACAAATCCAGGAGAAGGTGATGAAGAAATGCATTCACCTTGTTACTTCTCCATGATCAAAAGACACTTGCCTAACCCCAAAATCTAATTGTCACATGATTAAAAATGCATGAGATCTCCTGAACGTGGGGAAAAGATTGTGTGTAGAAGCACAAATACTTGACTGAAATGCATAATTAATACCTTCTCTCAGCCTCATGTGGAAACACAAGACCAACAGGGGCAGCTCCAAGGGACAACCTCAAGTTTTTGTACCAAGGCAACTGATTAGTGACACAATGCTGGGAACTTTACACTTTTAGACAAGAAAAAAGAAGTTTGAAGCTTATCTGGAAGTTTTGAGGGGTCTTGGATATATCTGAGCAGCCAATGAGTTGAAAAACTTCACACAGCCCTACACACATCCCTTATTTGAATGATAAATTTTTACTTACCAAGAACTTATTTGGCATGTAAAAAATGGCCCATTGGAAGTGGTCAAGTGTAGAAAATGCTGTGCTGGCTGCTGAGGGGTGTGATGTGTTCACCAGAGCCCACCCTGCTCGTGCAGAACTTCCAGGGATCCAGAAAAGACAACGGACAACGCTTCCGTAGGTTCAACTGTAAATGATGCCTTTATGTTGTACCCAGTGCACACAGAACACTGCTGCTCTCTTTTGCCACAGTAATTCAGGAAAATACTCAGAATACGGATTAATTTGAAGCCTGTAAAAAATACACTTCAGTATTGGACCAAGCGTAACTGCCTTGGTAGTTTTAATCTTCATTTCTGCTTTTGGAGGAACATTAATCCAAATAATTTTATTTTTTTTTTTCAAGTATATCCCAAGATTCAACTGGTTTATTTCAGTTTGGTAGCACTGAGGTTTTTTTTTGTCCTAACTGATGGTTATGACAGCTAAATGTCAGCTTCATTTCTGTCTTAGCTCAGAATATAAACAGAAAAGCATACAAAAAGGAAAATGTCCTGTTACACACTCTGTGGATTATTCTTGCTGTGAACCCTATGCCAAACAGTTTTGATTCTGCATGTGACTCTCAGTCCAAAAGCCACGCTGAGACATTTTTCTCAATAAATTATTTTCCATATTTTGCCTCTAGTGCAGAGAAAACACTGCTATTAACATAAATGCATAAAAAAACCCTGAACCTGGAACTCCATTTCATCAAGAAAAAAACCCCCACGATATTTTTATATAACATTTTGGATATATTTTATGTCAAAACATGATCACCAGTCAAACTAGTGACATCTAAACCCAATACATTATTGTGACTTCTAAAATAAAAAAAAATCAGAACAAAACTAAATTTATTATAGCTCTGCCTTCATTAAACACCGTGTGTTGGTGATTTAAACACAACAAAACTCTAATAATTCTTCAAAATTCTACTAAATAGAATAAAAAGAATAAGAGAACAATTAACATTTAGTCTGTTACATTAAAAAATTGGATGTACATACTCCTATTGCCTGTTAGCTTTACCTAAGCCTTCAACTACTACAAAAATAATAATAATAATAATAATTAAAAAAAAAAAAAAAGGAAAACTCATTGTTGAAAGTCAAAAACATTCAAATCAGTTGATACAACATTACAGTACAGTCAACTAACATCATTCAGGGTCGAGTCCTCAGACCAGGGTGACAAACCTAGTTCACTGCAGGTCCAAAACTGAGGGTTAGCTCGGTGTCACCCTGCCCCGTGATGGCTCTGGAGAACAGGGTCAAACCCCGGGCTCACCCAGCCTCTGCTTCTTTTTATTCAGCACTGGAGTTAGGACAGTGTTAAGTTTAGCACAATAACTAAAAAAACAAAAAAAAAAAAAAAAAAAAAAGGAAAAAAAAAAAAAAGGAAAAAACAAAAAGATAAAATAAACAGAGAAGTGGAAGCTAGGTGAAGCTGCCATTTGTGTCAACCCATTGCGATACGCTATACTAAAAAATCCTGAAATATCCACCTGTCCTCACCGCTCTGCCACGGGCTAGCAAAGTCAAAAATACAAAAGTCTTCAACTCGTCGTTTTTGCAGAATAAAGCAAAAAAGTCTTTGTGCTCCTTACTACCAGAAGCAAAATATCCTCTGAGTTACCACATGTAATAGCTTCTGGATGTGTCGACTTGGGTCGGCTTGGTCTCTGCAGAGCCATCCTTGTCTTTTTCACTGTCACCTTCCCAGAGATTAATAAGAGGAGGGTAGAGCTCGTTCAGGGGGATTGAAGAGGTCTTTTGCATATATTTTTTCAAGGAGTGGTGGTAGTTTTTTCTCTTAAACCTTTTTGCAATGTAAACGGAGACGGAGGCAAGGCTGATGACAGCAAACATGGATCCCATCACCGCTGCCAGGGCCGTGCTGGTCTCCTGGTCAGAGATATCCAGCGCAAACGCCGCGTTCTTGGTCGTGACGTTGACACAGGACCTCTGCGTTTGCTGGTGGATGTTGGACACTGTCAGACACACTTCGTAATCCGTAGAGGGCTGTAAATGCGTGAGGTTGTATTCGTGGACGTCCACAGGGACCCTGGCGGTGTAGGTGATGTGGGGGTTGTCAATCTTCATGGTGGCCGACGACCATTTTAGGTTGGACGTCATGACGTTGGAATTGACTTTCCAAGAAACCAGGATGGAGTGGGATTCGGCTTGTTTGACGTAGATCTTCAGCACCTGGGTGCCATCCAGGAGGGTCCCGTTCACCCGGATGGTGGCCACCCTCGTGTCAGCCCCTTCTATGTTCTGAGCCACACAGGTGTACCTCCCGGAGTCCTCAACCTGGATGTTGGAGATTTCCAAGGTGCCCTCACTGCTCAGCTTGTATTTGTCAGAGAGGCTTTCCACGGTGACTTTATTGCCCAGAGGAGTGACCCAGTAGATTTCTGGCTCCGGTTCCGCCATGGCCCGGCAATCTAAGAACACCGTCATGCCGATGTCCAGGTTTAGGTGATTGGGAAAGGTCTCGTGAGAGATCATTGGAAGACATTGCTCGTTGGAGTCCTGTATCAGCACTTCCTTCACCTGCTGTCCCCGGAATTCCGGAGGCATGGCGCAGAACATGGAGAGGGGCTCCATGAAGCGGATGTTGGTTTTGTTGGAGTTGATCCAGTGGATGACGCAGTCGCACCTGAGCGGGTTGCTGTGGATGCTGATCTCACGCAGGTTGGGGAGGGACTCCACTGTCTTTTGGTAGACTGCATTCAAGGCGTTGTTGTTGAGCATCAGGCTCTCCAGGGCAGGGACGTTGCGGAAGGCCAGGCGATGGATGTAGGACAGCTTTGGGTTGTTGGTGGCTTCCAGCTTGGTGAGCTCAGGCAGGTTGTCCAGCGCGTACCTATCGACGGACACCAGCTCCCCCATGTTGTTGATCCCAAGCTCTTTCAATCTCAGCATGTTTTTAAAATCCCCCTCTTGGATTTTATGGATCGGGTTTTTGTTGAGATCCAGGAATTTTAAATTGGGAACTTTCTCAAGTGCAAGCTGAGGAACTTTTACCAATTTGTTGTCATAAAAAGAAAGGCTTTCGAGACTGTCCAAGCCTACCAAGGCATTGCCAGGAATGTCTGTGAGGTACATACCTGCCAGAACTAGGCTCCTTAAGTTTGAGAGTGGTTTGAAATTCATGTCAAGTATGCCAATCACTGGGTTTTCTCCAATCATGAGAATCTCTAAGTTGGGAGTAGAATCAAACCAACGGCTGTCAATAACCTTTAATTTGTTGGAGTTGAGGTGTAATCTCAGAAGGTTTTTCAGGCCAGAGAAGGCGTTTGCAGAAATGCTGCTGATCTGGTTGTGATTTATGTAGAGCTCCTGCAGATTGCAGAGGTCTTGCAGGCAGTAGTCAGTCATCTCCGTGATCTGGTTCTCCTCCAGGTGCAAAGTCGTAAGCTGAGTGAGATTGGAGAGCCCCACATCTCTGATACTTGTGAAGTTGTTTTGTGAAAAATCCAATTCTGTCAAGTTAAAGAGCTGTTGGAGTTCGTCTGTGGTCTTTGCAATGTTGTTGCTTTGTAACAGAAGGACCTGGGTGTCACTGGAGAGGTTGCTGGGGATTTTTGTTAACCGGAGGTCGTTGCAGTCAACTGTGGTGGCTTCCCTGTACGTTGACTGTGGTGTAAACCAGGGCCTGATTTCACAGACACAAAGCTGTGGACATTCGTTGCTCTGTATGGAAGACTCAGTTAATGAATTCATTAACAATTCTAGCACCAAGTGGCACACAGTTAAAACAACTCTAACCTTTGCCATGCTGGCCAGCGAGGGGGGGGTTCAGCTCCCCAGCCCCCTAAAATCCCCACGGAGGAAGAGGGTGATCCCCTGTCAGGCTGAAAATGTAAAGCTTGATATTTAAGGTGAAAGGCTTGGACATCCAGAAAGGTGAAAGATGATTTTCTGAGTTCAGTGATGTTATGCTCCGAAGACTCTCAGCTGCTCCTCAGTGTTTTAGAATCTTCTGCAAATCAGTGCCTGAAGATGGTCCTGAAAGCAGATCAGGGTATATGTTAGGCTCAGCTCATATATAGTTCGTCTATTATTTAATTTCTTCAACCTTTGAAAGAAAATACCT
Organism: Sylvia borin; assembly: GCA_014839755.1. Classification (NCBI taxonomy): domain Eukaryota; kingdom Metazoa; phylum Chordata; class Aves; order Passeriformes; family Sylviidae; genus Sylvia; species Sylvia borin. The sequence goes on from CM025968.1 coordinate 1,550,852, forward strand.
GAAAAAAGTCCTTATTTTAACAGTAATCTCTAACAAAAGTCCCGATCTGGTGTAGGTAAATTATGTGGGGTTTGGAACTCTCTCCTTCTTGGGGCTTACATGAGAAATCTCTGAGTGAATTATCTAAATAAAAAACAAAACTTATCTATCTATCTAAACTTATCACTCTTATTATCTATCTAAAAACCAAACCTTTGGGATGGATACCTTTCAGTTTTCCCCAGCAGGAGCTGTGGGAATGGCTTGGGAATGCTGAGGGTGGAGGGTGAGCACAGTGGGGTCTCAGACCAGTGTAACATCCCTGTCCCTAAGGCTCAGATTTCAGAGTGGAATTTTAAGGCTCAGGAAGCTGTTGGTTTAGAAGTTTGAAGCTAAATGAACTTTGCCAAAATTTATCCGAGTTAATCAAATCAGTTCCAGATAACGGCTTAAGATTTAATCCAGCTCAGCACCAAACAATAACAGTAAATTTGATTAAATGAATGTAGTGCCCTTATTTCAGCTGTTTGTACTGCATTGTGAGCGTATGAACCGCTCACCACAATCCCAAATGGCTGTGTAAGCCCCACGTTTGTATCTGCTTAGCCTGAAGTTGTTCATGCAAGAGTGCATTTAAATTAACCCAGCTGTGTCCAGGCACCTCAGAACATCTGGTGTATCGTGAGGCTTTGAACACATACTCCAGGAAAATCTCGTAGTGAAATCTTTCTCCTCCTCCCTTCATCAGAAAGTCACTCTGATGAGTGCAGTTGAGACTTTGCGAACAAAAGGTTGGGGTTTTTATGTAACTAAAATAATCAGGTTGTGCTGGATGGATTCCCCATCCCTTACAAGTGCCCAAGGCCAGGCTGGATGGGGCTTGGAGCAACCTGGGACAGTGGAAGGTGACAGGAGGTGGAACTGGATGGGCTTTAAGGTCCCTCCCAACCCAAACCATTCTGTGATATCTAAAAGATGAAATCACATCTTTTTCAATGAGAACACAGCAAAGCTTCAACCAAGTCACAGCCCACAAAAGATGGTGCTATATAAAATAATAAAACTAAGCACAGCTTCTAAAATAGATTTAAAGTACTCCTCTGGATAGTGGTGCCAGGAATCCCATTTGTACAACACTTACTTCTAAACCTGATCATATTAAATAATGAAATTACCATGTTTATTTTAGATGACTGTGTAGTGCTGTAGGCAGAACACACCCAACAGCGTTTTTCTTATTTATTTTTATACTGTTATTCTGTGGTTGTGCTTTGGAGGAAGGGGAAGAGGAATGGGACCCGGGACACATTTGACCCTGTTGAGTCAGATTTTCTCTCTGGGAGCTGAGACTTGAACGAGGGCTGAGCAGACTCTGCTGGAGGGGGAAAAACCAACTGTAGGACCAACATTCCTTCCCAAATAACTTCCAACTGATGGAAGAATTGCCTAAGACTGTATGAAAAAACAAAATCCTCATGGCTGTGCAATAGTGGGGAATATGTTAGCATGGAGTGATGAGGAGGCTGGCACAGCCTGAGCTGTGCTGACTCTTGATGGATGCTTCCCTCCACGGCAACACATTTGTAGCAGACCCAAACCAGCCAATTCTAGGGAAATTGATGGCATCCGAGGTTTAATTGATTTAATTGCAGATTTTCACACGGCAGCGTGGTGCAGTGAATAATGCAGGCAGTGCTTCCCCCATCACAATCCCAGGCAGGTACAGGAGGAGCCCTGAGCTGCTGTGGGCTGTCCCCTCTCACAGGGACATGTGAGGGAACATTGCTCCCAACATTCCTGCCTCTGGAATTTCTCCTGTGACTTCTCAGAGCATGAAGAGAAGGGACTTGGAGCCTTACGAGGGCCCTAATGATGTTTTACTACTGCCTTAGCCCTGGTGTAGCTGTATGAATCATGTAATGCTTTAAAAACCAAACTGCCTGAAAAAAAAGACTTCAAAGGGTCTTTTAAAATATGTAGGAGCATGTCGAGATGTTGCAAAGAAAAAAAAAATCAAATTCCATCTTTGTTGAATATTTATATCCTCTTAGTTGCACGTTACAGTTATTGTTCATCCTTGCTAAGAAGGCATTTGTGGGTTTATTGACCAGACTTCTGGGTTTATGATCACTGTAAATATATGATTTTACAAGTTCCTAGTGGCTCGTTCTCTTCCGTAGCTATTTTCTACTGCAAACGGATTTAATTTTCTTTTAACTGGAAATGTTCTTTAGAAACAACCCGCCCATTGCTTTCCTCAGTCTCTCCTGGCTCAGGACAGCTTGGGTGAAGCTGGAAATGAAATTCCAGGGCCATCAGAGTGAATCCTGAGCAGCCCCGTGTGCCCTATCAGTGCTGTGCTGGTGTGAGTGGCAGCCCAGGGACAACCCCAGTCATGGGCTTTGGTTTTTAGCTACTTGTGGTGTGTAAAACCCCACCCACAGCCCTGACCAGAGCTACAGAGGCAGCAGAGCAGCCACCAAAAGCCACCCCTTTGCCCCAGGATCCTCCAGGACTGATCCCAGACACCTCTGCAGCGTTGGGTGTCGCAGGCACTGAGGGTGTGAAGGGAGGCTTTTAGCATTCCCTGCCTTCCCTCTCATTTGTTGGATTCATATTTTCTGCTGTTCCAACCCACAACAGCAGTTGTAACAGCTGGTAACTTGATATCAGCAGAAATAATGGCTAATTTTATGTGAGAGATATGGAGGGAATTATTTTACTCCGAGCTAATTAAATGCATTTTCCATGGCACTGCTCAGTACCCAGTGCAGTGAGAAGCCACATTTCTGTCACCAGCAAATCCACAGCAGCTGCCTGGGCTTGTTCCTGTTCCCTGAGGGCAGAAACAGGAGCATCATTCCTGTCTCCCATCCTGGATATGCCATGGAGAGGTCTAACTCTTCCCTTTCCACCGAAATTCTGAAAAATGGTTAATACTGAGAGTTAGTTTGGGTAAAATAATGAGGGTGGGTGTTTGGTTATGGAGTAGAAGATCCTTCATTTCAGTTTTCCTTGGGAAGAAGTGTGCCCTGGCAGCCATGGCCTTACTGGTGGTGGCTCTGAGTGAGTTTGTTTGGTTGGGTGACAGGAAGAAAAAGTACATTTAAACCTCCAGTGCAGGAAGAGGCGAATATGAAGGGACAAGCATGAAATAAGCTGTTCATTAAAAGCGTTCACAGTTAACCTGCCAACTAAAAAGAAGAGGTATTAAAAACATTTTTGCTTGGTAATAGGAAAACAAAGTGTTGTCACTCCCCTGACAACTGTATTAATGGTCACTATTAAAATTCGCTGAAAGGAGCAACAATCTCGTTTGCACGTGGATATCTGGGTGCATTTTGGAACAGTGATGCTGCCACAGCAAATCCTCCCTCTGCACAGCTCCGTGGCTCATTCTGGCAGAATTTCTTTTCTTTTGCAGCAGCATCAGCCCAGATTTTGGTCGGCAGCCACCTGCGCCGAGTGTGCCCAGGTAAAAGTTGGAGGGATCAGACACACGAAGGAATTACCTCAGGCTAAGACAAGCAATTTATTCTGCAGTTGCTGTGAGGCAGAAACACACGCTGATCTTTCCTCCCCTCTCTCTCTGCAGAAATATCATCCCAGGCTGAGCCTCAGTACCTGAGCTGTGTGTTGGAAAATTGTCTGTCCTAATAATGACTGGTGCATCCCCACGCTGTGGGAAAGGCTTTGCCATCCCTCAGGAAAAGCTCTCCTGGCTGCTGCAGCCTGCCTCAGCAGAGGGGTGAATGCAGGTGGGGCACTGCCCAGGGACCTGGAGCAGGCTTAGTGCCCAACTGGGAGAACTGGAATGTGGAATTCAGGCTGGCATCAGCACAGATCCAGGCTCTGCCGTGTCCCTCTGCAGTGGCACAAGAGGAAGGGGCAGGAACTGATGCCCAGAAAGTTCCAGCTGAGCAAGAGGCAGAACTTTCCCTGTGCAGTGCCCAGCCTTGAACAGATTGTGCAGAGAGGGGCTGGAGGCTCCTCCCTGGGGATATTCCAGCCCTGTGCCCTGGGATGGTCCTGCTGGAGCACTCAGGGTGGTCCCTTCCAGCCCAAACCATCCTGTGACTGTGGAAGAGCTTGTTTGGGACAGGGGAACACTGGGGCTGGGCTGGAAAAGATCTGTGGGTGCTGGAAGCCCCTCTGGAGCTCAGGGATCACTGCCCTGCTGGTTAAGGCAGCTGGCCAAGTCTAAGGAAAGGGTTTGGGGGGTGTGTGCTGGAGCTAAAACCTGCCCTGCTCTGCTCTGACCTTCAGCAAGGCCTTTGCACTTCTGCATCCTTCATTTTTCATGGATAAAGCAGGGATTTGTGCCAGGCTCAGGTGAGCCAGCACCTCTGGCCAGGCTTTAGGAGGGAGAGGCACCAAACAGGAGCCACCCCCTAAATCACAGCACTGAGCTCAACACTAAACCCAGGCTAAAACCAGGTTTAAAGTCAGGCTTGCTCCAGTCCAGAGCATCAGTGACCTTGTACATCCTAGAGAAAGAGGACTTGGAGTTTAATAACCAGGACTTTTCCAGCCAACCCGCAGAACGGGCTCCTTTCCCAGGAATTAAATTTACAAGTGCAATCCTGTGTATTTAGAGAAATATTGAGGAATCGTGCTTGATAATAAGCCTTTTATAGGGAGGGTTTTAAAGTCTCTGGTGTCATCAGGAAATAAGCTATTTACAGGTCTTGAATTGTGGAAAATACAGAAAAAAATCAAGCTGAAAATGATGACAGTTGAAAGAGCTTGAAAAAAAATCTGAACGTGGGAGCTGGGTATTAAAGGGAAACACAGAAAGAAGGGCCTCTAGGACATGTAATAATGGTATAAAGCCTCAAAACACATCCTCAGGGATTGATAATATTTGAGGTTTGGGGTTTTTTTTCCCCCCTGCAAATCATGCTTACTTTTTCTTCTCATCTGTACATACATTTCATCAAAATAAAGTCTCTGTTTAATTTTGGGCAAAGCTCTGGTGAGGAGGCAATTTGCTGTATCTCGAGACAACCTTAGCATGCTTTATCTGTGTTCTTTTGAAAAATACTACTCTTATCTCCTCCAAAGAACTGCAAAGAGCCTCCTATTCATAACGTCTGCGCTGCAGAAACAGCACACTGCAGCCTGGAAATTTGTAATTTATTTGGGCTTATTCTTAAGGCTCGCATCTGATACAGTATTTTTTCATTAAAATATTGAAGTAAATTTGCAGGAGAGGGAAAAATGGTTTTCATTCACAGACTGCTCTGGAGTGCAAGGGGCTGGATCCCCTGCAGGGCCCATCAAATCCACCACAGAATTGCAACCCAGTTTCTGGCAACTGATGGAAAATCTCTCACAGATCACCATTAACCAGTCATATTAGAAACATCAGGAATAATATGCGCTTGCCAAAGAGTGGGTTGTCAAATTATAAAGGCTGTTTGCTTTAGGAGAGGGGGAAAAAAACCTCTCAAAGCACTTCACAGCCTTGAAACCTGCAGGGTGAAATGTGTTTGTGCAGCAGGAATATTCTTTTGTTAGGAACACAAATTATTATCAGCTTTCTTTACTACGTTTCTCTTCATGAATGAGTTTCATCTTGGGGCACTGTGGACTGTTCTCTTGTCCTGCTACAAGGGTTCAATGTGAAGGCAAAGCCTTGATTCCATTTGATGGAGAAGAATCCCATCTGTGAGCACAGATTAGATCAGCATTTCTGAGAGTCACCCCATTCCACTGCTGGGTGAAGATCCACTTCCCCGAGACCTTCCTTGGAGCTCTTTCCTTCTGCCTGCCCTGCAGGTGACGGAGAGCAAACCTCTGGGATGTGCTTTCCTTCCCTCCTGCCCCAACCCATCCCCAGCCCTCTCTCTATTTTAAATGCAAAGGAGAAGGGAAACCTCCTTGGTTTTAGTACAGTATCTAAAATTTCCAGAGCATAACTCATGTGGGAAGACTTCTTCCAGCTATTTCTTGCCTGTCATGTATCTGCTGGCTGATGAATGAGAGAGGGTCAAAGCTAGAGAAATTCTGCTTTGGTTTCTTGCCATACTTCAAGAGTAGAAATGGATTGAGTCCTGGCATATTTGGGATCCTGGAACCACGTGGAAGGATCTGAGCACCCTGTAACCCACAGGGGCACCTCCCTCCTGAGGATTTCATATAGAGCAGCTCAGAAAATCTCTGCTTCTTGTTATCTGTCAAAATCAGCACAATTCAAACAAAAAGCTAAAAAAAAAAAATAAAAGAGAAATGGAAGAGGATAAAAAGGGCATGAAGAGATTTGGGTTGGATTTTGGAGTAGAATTCCCTTTTTGTTTTTTGACCACTCTGAGAGCCAAGGAGCTTGGCCAGTGGAAGCAAAATATTCCTAATAGCAAAAGAAGGAGCACACAAGGAATATTTTTAACCAGGAGAAACCAGGGATGCCAGAACTCCAGAGGATTTTTCCTGAAGTAACAGAAAATCCTTTTCCTCCCTTTTTTTTGCTGACTGGCTCCTGGCAGTGTGATTATTTTGCTTCCTACACAGTTCTAGATCAAACTCCAGTTCCGTGAGTCACTCAGGATCCCCCACAGTTGGGGAAGACCCCGGTGTGTACGTGGTTGTTACTACCACAGAGGATGCCAAAAAACCCTGTGCCTGATAAATCCCAACCACAATGAGTCAGGAGCTCTGGAGGTATTTATAAATCAACACAATGGTGCTGGCTGTGGGGAATGCAGAAGGCTTGTTATTAAAAATTATATCTGCATGGAGCTTCAATTGCTTAGCTTCAATCAAGGAAAAAAAAAAGAAAGTTCTTTTTCTGGTCCTTGTTACACTCTGTTTTGATAGTTCTGTTTCCTGTGGCTGTGATGTGTGGTAGCATTTCAATTATTAGTGATTAAGTATTAAACTGTATTTTACTATTAGCCTAGATCTATATCTACATAGTTTGTACATGTAATGTGCTGACACAGACTTCAGCCCTTAGAATACAACAGACTTTTATTGATTTTTTTTTCCCCGAGTTTTATGCTTACAAAATCCAATTCTCTGTTTCTGAGCTCTCTGCATTTAAATGTTAATAGACCCACGCATTGAGTTGGCTGATGTGGGGAGATCTGATAGGAAAGGCTGTGAGTACACCACTAACAAAAGCAATGGATTTAGCATGGGAGGTGCTGAGATCCAATAGAAAGGCTGTTAGCACCAAGACAAAGACCTGGAACTCAACCAAGCCGGGCAGGGACAGAACTAATTCCATTAAGTGGCCACAGATTTGGGGCTGGAACTGCTCTGAACCAAAGCTTTACCCTGACCTGAGAGAAAGGCTCTTTTCTCTCCAGTTCTGCTGCTGTATCCCATGACCCTTCCCCTCCCCGTGAGTTTTTCTCCATTTCTGCTACGTGAAATAGTTGTTCCCCATCACTATTTCATGCTAAAATTCGGGCAGCATTGCCATGTGATCAGGGCAGGAAGGCTCAGTCAGACTGGGAGTGGTGGACACCTTCTGGATTTAACCTCTTCTCTTCATCTCAGTCTTGCTTTGAGTCGTTTATGAGGTGAAGAAAGAGAGAAAAGACATCCTGTGGAATGTTTTGTGTGTTTAAGAACAGGCCCTCTTGAGCTTTAGTCCTCAGGCTGGTCATGGCCACATTTTGGGTTTTCCATGGACTGTTTCTTCCAGCAGCGCTTGCAAAACACAGAGGTACTAAAATTCCTGCCTATTGTAGAAAGGAAAGTTTTTTTTCCTCTCAAAATTTTAAGTTACTGATGCTTTCTAGATAAAATCTTTACTTAATTACAGCGATTCATTTGGGCATGATGACACTTAATTTGTATGAAGCAGACTTGTTGCACTCAAAGGGGGCAGAAAGAGAAAGGAAAACAGATTTGTCAATGAACTTCGAAAAAACACTGACCTGGTTTTAACTTGGTGCCTTTTACTACAACGAACCCATTTTAAAGACCAGTTTTCCAGCAGCAATTACAAAACTTCATTTTTGCAATGGCTCGCTCACTTATGGCAAAGATAAAGTTATCTTTAAGTGCATTTAAAAGTCACTGGTGGCCCTCTGGTAGCATCAATATTTACTCTGTTTCTGTTAGAATGATGGATCATTTGTAATTAAAAAATTTAACAAGGCCAATCAGCAGCTCATCTGCATCACAGTAATTGTATGCAGCACATTAGCAAGGTATGAATTTATTAGGGAGTTTTGGACTTGCTTAATCAAATAAATGATACGACGCATGAAATAACAGAAAATGAAGGATTCATTATATAAAAGATAAACATTTTCAAATTACGAAGAGATAAGCCAAGCTTTGATTGATATTTTATTAAAACAAGGCGAAATGTTATTCTGCCAAACTTTGGACAAGCTCAGGGGTTCTCTCTGAATAAGTTTTAGGTGTTTTGTAGAAATTCTTTAAGAAGTGATCTGTCAGACTCCAGTGTGGAGGAGGAACCCAGGGACCATGAATTTAAATGTCCACGAGGTTTCTCCAGCCCACGAGTGTTCTCTTTAGAGCAGGATAAAACCAGGAGCAGTGACCTCAGGTGAAACTGTCCAGCGGCAGGGCTGGAGCTCTGGCAGTGCCACAGGTGGAGCTCCTTTCTCCAGCTTGGAGAAGTGTTTGTTGGCCACGGAGGGATCTGGGTTTGGTCTCCCCCTGTAAGGTGTGTGGCACAGAAATGTGTGTCACCTTTGGGGTGACTCCCAGCTGATCCCAGGGCTGGGATGTGCCCCTGCTCACCCAGGAGTGCTTTGGGACTCCCCTCTGGTGGCAACTGGGCTGTACTGGGACAGCTCCCAGCTGTGGGAATGAGCTGTGGGTGCCTCTGGAGTGTGGAGAGACCCCACCCCACCATCTCCCTGGGGTTCTGCTCCCTTCCAGGCCCAGCACAGCCCTCCCACAAGAGCAGGATGGGGACTGCCCTGCCCCAGCCCTGGCTCCCCCAGCCAGGCAAACCCTGCCAGGTGCCTCCAGGGGGGCTTGGCTTCCAAAAAGCCCTCGCTTCTCCTGCTCTAATCCAAGCTGACACATGCCCAAATTGCTGGAATGGCCAGAGTTAGTTAAATTAAATACCTGGAAGTGAGATGCTGGCTGACAACCTCTGGAATTTCTAATTAAACCCCCCCCCAAGTAAGGTTTGCCTCTGTGTTGAACTGCTTTGAGCTGGGAATTATTCAGGGAAAATACTGCCCTGTGTGACCACTGAGGACTAAAGGGCAAAGAGAATTCTGTAGTAAGGCTGCTGTACCCAATAAAACGAGGGAAAGAGCTGCTTCTCCGTGGCACTTTTATAACTTCAGTGCATTCTCACTACAGCACCCTGGTAAATATTTCAGGCCTGTTAATTCAACTTGCTTTGCCTCGTTGTTCTGTTAGTTAAAAAGGGAAGAAAAAGGCACTACTGCACTGCAAATACTCCATCTTTGGAAACTGTGCTCCAGGTAAAAAGCAGGTCCTTTAATGATTCAGCCCGATGGAACATCAAGGAAACGTGGCTTGTAACACGAAATTAAGGCCTTATGAAATAGGAGGCCAAGTTGTAAAAATATTTTGCAGGAGAAGTTAAGAGCAGAGACTAATTCTCGTCTCACTGATACCACAGACTTGTCCTGCCTTCACCAGGGGAGAATTAGGCCAATCCAAAATAGGCCAATCCAGCAGTTTTTTTTCTTCTGTGCCACACGTAGAAAAAGCAAAAGACGACATCTAAAGAGCAAAACAAAATCTGAATAAAGCAGCAGGGTTTGAAGCAGGAAAGAATAAGAGAGTGGGGTTCAGAAGAACTTTCACCTGGGGAGCTCTCAGCCCTCCATGGAGGCGTGTTCAGCTCCCACCTTATGGAGTCCCTTTAATGAAGGGTTTAATTACTCAGCTGCAGGAAAAGAACGAGACTGGCAAAGTCTTGGAGTATCTCAAGCACATCTGCAGTGAGTGTTTCTTATCAAAGTGGTCCCTGTGAGTCCCCTTAGGCCCTCCAAATCTTAGAGAAACTCCATTATTTAATAATTAAGCACAAGCCAACAAAACCCAAGTTCCTAAGCCAGCTCTGGGATTTTTCTGGACTCTTGCTCATCTTCCCACGTGTTAATGGCAGAGACAAACCAGAGTATGGGAATATTTGTAGTGGGTTTCCTTGGATTTCTGTTCTGGCATGGGGCTCTGGCTGCTTCCCACCTCTCCACTCTCCCAGGAGCTGCCAACCCTCCTAACCCAGACAAACCATCCCAGCTCCAAAGCCCCCTTTTGTGTAGAACTCACAAATTATTTTTGGGAAAGATGTGTTTAAAACCTGACCTTGTTAAATGATTTAACTGCTCTGGAGCCACAGCCTGGGATTCTCAATTCCTGGGAGCATCCAGGGTCTCCAGGCTGGCAGTTCCAGCTGGAAGGGGATGCAGGGATCAGCCCTGGTGAGGCTGGAGCTCAGGCTCCATGTCCATGAGCCTTATACAAACAGAGAGGAGGAGGAGGAGAGCTGGATTTATGTACTTCCAAAAAAAAAAAAACCAAAAACTTTACATAGATTTTCTTCAGTTCTGTGTCTACAAAATGTCTGCCAGGAAAAAAAAAAATCTGGAGCTTGGCAGGATGAAGCCTCACACGTGTATTGTTCGTGTAGCTATGGTAACCTACAAATGCCACCAGTGTTTCCATTTCATACACAAATGAGGGGACAGCTGTGGGGACCACATGTCTGCCAAGGGAATAATATATGTGAACTAGGATGGCTTGGTCAGAAAATTACAACTCATCTATATTAATCAGGGCTTCAAAGCCCAGGCACCTCCGTGGTGACAAAGTGCACAGGAAAGACAGAGGGGTTTTTATTTTGGGAGAATTTTGGCTCCTCTGTAAATATTTGCAGCATCTTGCTACTTTGCTGGTTGAAAAAGACACTAAAATAAATACTGCTCAACCAGAGATGTTCTATAAACATCACTTAACTCTTTTCCTTGGGTTTTGTTTGTTTGGGTTGTTGTTTTTTTTCCTGATGCCTGATCCTGGTGTGAGCCTGACACAAAGCCAGACCTGGGACCAGGCAAGTCCCTCACCTGGGGGAGGAGCAGCTCCAAAAGAGACAGAAATAATGGGACTCAGAGCTTGGTGAACAAAGCTCCTGTTTTCACTCTTTGACATCATTAACAGAAATAAAGAGATTCAAAAAAATCCATAGGAGAAACTAAAAAAAATAAAAAAAAGGTTTAAAAATATCGTTCAAATGCCGATGAGCCTCTATCGCCCCTAACAACAACAAAAAGAAATCTGCAGACCCAACGATGCCAACAAACCCCATTTCCAGTGACCATTAAGCCGTGCAGGCTGCAGCAGCACCAAGACTTGGCCGCTGTTATGATTCATCCAAGGTGTTTTAAGTGTCCCTACAGAAAAAAAAAAGCTAAAAAGGAAAAAGCAGAAGCCGTGGAGCGAGCGGGGATCTGCCGCCCTCCTTGGCAGCAGCAGCACAGCCGAGCTGCAGCAGGAATCCAGCACACACATGAGGAGGAAAAGTTTTTCTCTCTGCTTTTCTGCAGTGCCACGTTACTGGATGGGAGTGAGACAAAGGCTGCAGCATCCATCCCCTGCTCTGCCCGAGGCAGCGAGCTGGGCTCCCAGCACGGGCACCAGGGGGAATTAGGGAGGAGGAGGAGGAGGAGGATGAAAGCTTTAACCGCTGCTTGTTGTAATTATCCCATTTGCTCCACGAGCTGGAACCGAACACACTCAGAGAATAATGGAATCACAGACTGGTTTGGGTTGGGAGGGATCTGAAATCCCATCCAGTGCCATGGGCAGGGACACCTGCCACTGTCCCCAAGCTCCAATGTCCAGCCTGGCCTTGGGCACTGCCAGGGATCCAGGGGCAGCCCCAGCTGCTCTGGGCACCCTGTGCCAGGGCTCTGTTCCCTGTGAGGTCAGAGTGAACAGAAGTTTCTTTTTTCAGCCTGAATTTGGATGGGCTCAGCGTTACCTATGGCAGTAAAAAAAGGTCCTTCACAGTTCATGGGAAAAGTTATCCTTCTATAATTGTCCAGCTTAATGCAAAATCCCATTTCCTTCAGTCATCAGTAGTAGTAGCAGTGTTATCATGTCTGTTCTAGGTAAATGGAAAAGGCTTTATGGTCATCACAGTAACTGGTCTATTAAAGTCCAAAATGCCTACTGAGAGAGGTAATTTTATATGAGCTACATAAAATGTTGTGCAGGTAACTTTTAACTGCTGAGATAAAAGTTCAGCTGGAGCTCTTGTCCCGGAGCAGAGGCTGCAGAGCAGAGGGACAGGGACACCAGGGGCTGTGTCCTGGCCCAGGGGAAGAGCCTGACAAGGCAGAACCATCCTGGCTCTCTTCACTGCTCCCATTTGGGATGCTCCGTGCATTGCTTTGTCCCTCTCAGTGTGTCTGTCTTTTAAATTAATTTAAACTCCGACTTGTAAGACTTTGGGACACAGTTTGGTCAGATCCTTTGGACAGCTACTGATGCTGGGTGTGCCTTTGGTCCTTCAAAGCTCTGTGATGTCCCTGCGGGTACATCTGACCTAGGACAGGTTTATGATCTTCTTCACAAATAGCGCGTTCCTTTTATCGGGATCCTTTAAGTCTTAAAAGGTTTCCAAACTAGTTTTTATTGAAGGGACTCATTACTTGGGAGCTCTCGCCCAGCTCCAGGGCGAGAAAACACCCTGCGTGTGATCTCTCACCTTTGGACAACATCACTGTCTACTTGGGAGTTTAATTTAATTCTGTTCCTTTCCCTTCCATCGAGAGAATAACTTGGGGGAGAGAGAGTAACTCGGGGGGGGAGAGAGAATAACTTGGGGGGGGGAGAGAGAGAGAATAACTTGGGGGGGGAGAGAGAGAATAACTTGGGGGGGGAGAGAGAGAATAACTTGGGGGGGGAGAGAGAGAATAACTTGGGGGGGGAGAGAGAGAATAACTTGGGGAGGGGAGAGAGAGAATAACTCGGGGGGAGGGGAGAGAGAGAATAACTTGGGGAGGGGAGAGAGAGAATAACTTGGGGAGGGGAGAGAGAGAATAACTTGGGGAGGGGAGAGAGAGAATAACTTGGGGAGGGGAGAGAGAGAATAACTTGGAGGGGGGAGAGAGAATAACTTGGGGAGGGGAGAGAGAATAACTTGGGGAGGGGAGAGAGAGAATAACTTGGAGGGGGGAGAGAGAATAACTTGGAGGGAGAGATGATAATTTGGGGGGGAGAGCGAAGATCGCAGGCGAACATCTGCCGTGCGGCCCCGGCAGGCTGAGCCGGCGGCACAATGCGCCTCGCCGCCGTCGCTGCTCGCAGGGACCGGCCCCGCGCTCAAAGGGCCCTTTGACAGCGGCGACAAAGGGGCGGCAGCGGGGCCGGTCCCTTTGTCCCCCAGGCCGGGGCAATGCTGCCGCTGCCCCGCGCTTCTCCCGCACCTTTGGGGCAGCACAGCTCGGAGAGAGCCCCGCCAAGGGCAGGTGCGGGGCGGCGGGGAGCCGGCCGCAGAGGGGAGCCGGGAGCATCCCTGCGCCGCCCTGCGCTCTGCCGCGGCCGGTCCCGCAGCGCCCCGCGCACAAAAGCCGCGGCCCCGCTCACACTGCGCCTTTATGCCGCTTTCTGAAGGGCCATTGTCACACTGAAGGCTCCTTGTCTCCTCGCATTCCTGCGGGTGAATGGATGAGGCAGGACATCTGCCGGGATCCGCTCCCATTCGCATGCAAATGGGGGGACGCGGGCAGCGCTGCCGCACCGCACCGCCGGCCCCCGGGACCGGGCACTGCCCCTCCAGAGCCCCGAGCGACCGCAAACCGGCCCGGGGAGCAGCCGAGCACCCGGCACGGAGGAGGAGGAGAGCGATGCTGCAGCCGATCCCCGCAGCCCCGGAGGAGCGAGGCGGCCGCAGCCCCGGGGCGCTCCCGGCGCGGAGCCACCGAAACCCCGCAGCCCTCGGGGACTCCCCCCGGGGGACACCGCGGCCGCGTCCGCCACCGCAAACTTTGCTCTGTGCCCGGGCCGCAGCGCACATCCCCGCAGCCCGGAGCCCAGCCCTGACACCCGCGGCGCTCCCGCAGCCTCGGCTCCCTCCCCCGAGCGCGGCGGACGCACTCACCGCCGGCCGGGCGCTGCCGCCGTTCTGCCCCGGGGCTGCACATCCGCCGCTGCCGCCGCGGTCCCACGGCGCCGGGATGGATGGATGGATGAATGAATAGATAGATGGAGGGATGGATGGATGGACAGAGGGATGGACCGGTCCCTCGGTGCCCGCCGCCCGCCCCCAGGACAGCGCCAGCGGTGCCGGTGCGCGGTGCCGCCCGCTCTGAGCCGCCGCCGGCGCGCACCTGGGAAGGCGCCGCGGGTCAGCTGACGGGCCGCGCTCCCATTGGCTGCGCCCCGCGCGGCACCGGCACAGGGGCGGGGTCAGGATTGGCCCCGCCCCCTGCCCCGCCCCCGAGCGCCCCGCCCCCGTCCGCGGTGTGAGCCCGGCGAGCGCCGCTCGGGTCCGGGGTGAGCGTCCCTCCCTTCATTCCGTATATCCATCCTTCCTTTGGATCCGGGAGAACAGCCCTCCCTTCATTCCGTATATCCATCCTTCCTTTGGATCCGGGAGAACAGCCCTCCCTTCATTCCATATATCCTTCCTTCCTTTGGATCCGGGAGAACAGCCCTCCCTTCATTCCACATATCCATCCTTCCTTCCTTTGGATCCAGGGTTAACATCCCTCCCTTCATTCCATATATCCATCCATCCATCCTTCTTTTGGATCCAGGGTTAACAGCCCTCCCTTCATTCCATATATCCATCCTTCCTTTGGATCCGGGAGAACAGCCCTCCCTTCATTCCGTATATCCATCCATCCATCCTTCCTTTGGATCCAGGGTTAACATCCCTCCCTTCATTCCATATATCCATCCTTCCTTCCTTTGGATCCATCCAGCAGAACAGCCCTCCTCCCTTCCTTCCTTTGGATCCAGGGAGAATATTCCTTCCTTCCTTCCTTCCTTCCTTCCTTCCTTCCTTCCTTCCTTCCTTCCTTCCTTCCTTCCTTCCTTCCTTCCTTCCTTCCTTCCTTCCTTCCTTCCTTCCTTCCTTCCTTCCTTCCTTCCTTCCTTCCTTCCTTCCTTCCTTCCTTCCTTCCTTCCTTCCCTCTCTTCCCTCCTTTGGATCCAGAGTGAACGTCCCTTCCTCCCATCCTTAAAAGCTCTTTCCCTCATTCAGCTTCAGGGTTAACCCCCACATTTTCTCCTCCTGACCTTGCTCTTCCCCACTTCTCTGGGCGAGTTCCCAGGGTTGAGGAACTGGCTGAATCCTCACGTCGAGTCTTAGGCACAGTTTTAATCTGTGCCAGACAAGGAGTTTGTGGCTGTGGCAGTGATATAAAAATCAGCTTTTCTTCATGCCATAAAACCTTTATTTCCTGATATTTGATCATTCACTCAACCAACAGCAAGGAAACCTGTGGCAGGATGGAGCTGTGCTGCCTCATCCCTGTGCCCTTTATTAAGGTCATGGAAATTCTGTGCTCCTCAAGAGGCGCCTGTGGTGCTTTTATTGACAGACACCCCAAAAGCACGTGGGATATTCTTCATTTTCCTGCTCTGCACAAAATGTTACAATCCTGTGGGCAGAGTTTGCTGGGTGAAAAGGCCCTGATGTCCATGACAGGCAGAGCTCAGCACCTCCTGCAGGCACGTCCCGAAGTGCTGCCTTCTCAGGAAATTATTTTAAAGATTGATTTGATGCTTTTTAATATGAGTTAACAGTAAGTTAAATATGTAGCAAATACAGTTTGCAGTCAATGCTTCAGATTTCCTCCTGAGGCAATGAATTTTTTTTCTGAGAGCCCAGAAGGTCACTTGGGTAACAGTAAAAGTGAAGTTTTTCATACATAAGGAAATTGAATTTTCAGAAGGAGCTCATCAATGTTGTCCAAAATGACACTTTTCCTTTCACAGGGGCTGTTCTCATCCATCTGGATGTTCCTTTCCCATCTATCACTTACTCCTGATGAGGAAATAATGCAACAGCAGATGCATCCTGGAAAACCCAGTGTTTTGAACAGCTTCAGCTCTTTGTTTCAGGGCAGGGAATTTATTTTCACTTTCTTAGCAGAGTTGATCTATCCTTGAAAGGCATAAACCTGATGGACCTAAAACCTCCCTGCAAACAAAAAAAGGAGGAGAAATACAGCGAGCAGTAAAATTTTACAGCCTTAAGCTGGTGTCTTCATTTCTAGGCAGTTTTCACAACATCAAAACACCGGGAATGAGAATAATGTTGAGATGGAAGTTAAAACATCTTTCATTCCCACGGGCTACAGATGAGTGTTTTAGTGCAGGAAGGAGCCCAGTGAGTTGATGGCTTAGCCAAGGTTCCTCCCCCAGGCTGGGAGGTCTCAGGAGGAGCTGCTGCGGGACCTGCTGGTGTTAGGGAAGGTTTGCACCCAGGCAGAAGGGTGGTGGATTTTCCTCTCTGTGTCATCTTTCACAGACTGCTTGAGTTGAGGAACCAGCTCTGCCAATACTTTCCTGTCAGGTAGAACTGAGTACTCCTGCAAAACATTCCAGCTCAAGCAGCCTTAAAAGAGGAGGTCCCAGAAAAACAGGAGATTTCCCACTGTTTGGGCTTTTTGTTTGCCTCTTTGTTCTCCTCTCCTCTCCTCTCCTCTCCTCTCCTCTCCTCTCCTCTCCTCTCCTCTCCTCTCCTCTCCTCTCCTCTCCTCTCCTCTCCTCTCCTCTCCTCTCCTCTCCTCTCCTCTCCTCTCCTCTCCTCTCCTCTCCTCTCCTCTCCTCTCCTCTCCTCTCCTCTCCTCTCCTCTCCTCTCCTCTCCTCTCCTCTCCTCTCCTCTCCTCTCCTCTCCTCTCCTCTCCTCTCCTCTCCTCTCCTCTCCTCTCCTCTCCTCTCCTCTCCTCTCCTCTCCTCTCCTCTCCTCTCCTCTCCTCTCCTCTCCTCTCCTCTCCTCTCCTCTCCTCTCCTCTCCTCCTGTGCCCTCTGGCTTCATCCCCTCGTTCCTGCATTGTCTCCCCATTCAGCTGCTTTCCTGGTCCATCTCTGTCCCAGAAGTGCAGTGAAGGGAGTGTGACATTTGCTGCTGTTCCCGTGCCCAGTCCTGTTCCTGCCCTGGAGCTGTTGGCAGCTCTGGGACAGAGTCCTGGCATTTTGGACAGAAGGCCTTGAAACCTTTAACAAGGTCTAAATAACTTCAATATTGAAACAATTGAGCCTTGGGTGACCTGTCACGCACATCCCTGCCTTTTCTCTCTGGAGCAGGCATCGTGCCATTAAGCTGCTTAACATCCTGAGTGTGTGCATAATCCATTTCCCTGAACTGTGCCACGGGATCCTGGTGTGCCATTCTGTCCAGAAATACAAACTGGGAGGTGCTAACGAGTGGGGATGACAGGTACGAGGGGCAACCATTGGAAATAAAAGAGATTTGCCACTGGAGAGGTAAAAATCTTGCTCTGTCCAGACGGCAGCAGGTGCTGATGGTTGGGAGATTGGAATAAGGCTGTGGCCTCAGTTTGGAGCAGTCAGAATTTCTGGAGGAGGAGTAGGCCTTGCAGAAGGCTGCTGGGTGAGTTAAACAGAGGTATTGCAGGCTGTGTGCTGTGCCAGCAGTTCCTTGCTGTGCCTGACACTTTTTGTCAGCCAGGTGAAGCCGGAGAGGTTTCTCCTCGCTCACGTTTTAGATGTGGACACTGATTTTTTCAGAACTGCCTGAATGTGCTGGGTTGATTTAAAAAGGCACCAGCACAGCCCAAATTATCCACGAGTAACCGTGGGAAGCCAATGAGCAATTACCTCAGTGACTGGCTATTTGCATAATGCCTTCCCCATTATGCATGCGGGTGCAATAATCGCATGCACAACTGCTGTGAGCCATTGCAGGTGCAGCAGTGCTCACGTCTGCATGGGCTGCACAAACATCTGGGCGTGGGCAGCACCACGGGGCTGCTCCAGAGCCTGGGGATTGCAGGCTTGGTTGTGTCCTGGGTCCCTCTCCCTGGAATTCCACGCGTGTTCCGGGGGAATTGCAGCAGCTCTCCAGCAGCAAAGGCTGTCGTGGTCCACCCTTGGTGGTAGTGACAATATGGGAGGCAGGTGGGAACCCCTGGATGGTTTTATGTGGGGAATTCTGTAAGAAGGAGCTAAAATGACACCCAGCAGTGTTTCTAAAGCAGGTCAGACGTTTCACACGCTGTTCCGTCTCACTTCTCTTATGCATTATTAATTGGGAAGCTCCTCCTCGTGGCTGATGTATCTTTCCCCAAATGATCTGTCGTGTGAATGTTTCATTAGGAGGGACTCTAATCTCATTCCATCACTCTGCGAGAAACCCCCCAAAGCTTCTTAGAAAGCCAAAGCTCCTTAAAGACAAGTGAGGAGTTTCGTAGTGAGCACATCATTTGTGTTTGTTGCAAGAGGCAATGAGCTAACACACGGAGCATGAAACTGCTGTCCACTCCAGCCCCGGCATGTGCTAATGGACGAACAGCCATGGGAACATTTCTTTGCCTCTGCTGACAGCAGAAGTGATGCCCTGTGTGTTCCCAGCCATCGTGGAGCAGAGGTGCTGCACACACAGGGCAGCTCTCACAGGTGAAGCCTTAACTCGGCTTTAAGAGCTGGATTTACAATTCCTTATGAGCAGGAATTGAAGGAGCTTCCCTGGGCAGCAGAGGGAAGCTGCTCAGCTGTTGCTGCCCATATGGCCAGCTCAAAACCCAGCTCCTGGTCCCCTTTGCTCACCCTGAGCTCTCCATTTTATTTTGACCATGTCAAAGGATTTAGTATTTCTTTTTAAGTACTTTTTTTTTTTCCTGTGTCTGGTTTGTTGAAACTTTCTTAGTGGGAAATGAACTTGGGAATTCCTGGAGCTGATGAGGAATTGAGCTGCTATCTGTAGCCCTACAGATCTGCTCTGTAAAGAGAAATCCCTCACTGGGTGTTCCTTGGGCACATTAAGACCTTTTTAGCTCAGAATTTCTGTGCATTAACATTGGAATTCGCATCTCAATGGTTGTGGTTTGAGGATTGTTTCCTGATTTGGTGTGAAATAAATGAAATTCCTCTGCAGCACGTAAACTTACACCTCTAATATCTTGACTGTGTGTTTCCTGCATAGTGACACGTTTAAAAACCCAAACACACCGACGCCATCCTTTACTGCCTTCCATCTACCTCTGAGACAAAGGTCTGTGCTCAGGGAGGAGCAGCGTGAAGGTCAAAGGTTTGTGCTCAGGAAAGAGCAGCGTGGAGGTGAAGCTGCTGCTTTGTTCTTCCCACAAGTGTGGAAGGACCAGAGGCTGCTGTAAATCCATTTCACTCAAGGGATCAGCGATGTGCAACCAAAATCTTGTGCTCACGGTCAATGGATACAGCAGGAATTTGGAGACTTTTATTTATTAATGAATATATTTTGTGTGTGTGTGTGTGTTGGGGGCTGGGCAGGACTCTTTGGTAGCAGGTACAGTGATAAATCTGTTTTAACAGAAATCATTTAAATTGCAAGCTTGTTCCCTGTGTGTATGGCTGGGTGACAGTCCTGGAGCTCACAGGAGCCCTGGGCTGGGATGAACACAGAAGGGACCTGGAGTTTTTCCTCTGGAGTTTGGATTCAGGAGGTGTTGATTGAGTTCTTGGGGCTGTCACACACATGGACACTGGCTGAGCTGTGGAACTGCTCCTGCTCTGTGAAATGAGGGCCCAGAGGTTTTGAATTTCCCTCTCCTGCCTGCTGTGGATGGAGTCTCTCAGCCCTCACAGTCCCCCTGGTCTCTCTCCCCGGGAGGAAGCACAGCCCCTGCTCTGAGAAGTGTATTTCACATGGCACAGCCTGAACTGTAGCTCTATTAATACAAAGATAAACAGAATTTAAATTCAGTTTGACCTTCTGTGGCAGCTGTGACAAAGCGTGGCGTGTTTGGAGTCCGGATACAATTATTTGGAATTGCTAAACACCACACTTCAATCACGACCTTTAGCTGGCACCGAGGCCAGAGGAGGGCCCTGATTTTAACTTCTGAACTGCAAATCACCCCGTTGGAAGGAGACTTCAGAAGCCATTATAATCACAGGGAATGTCTGAAAGTGTGTGGAAGCTATAAGCAAAATATTTATTTTACACACTTGTCTGCATTTAAGCCATAAATCTGTCTACTATGAGAGTGTTTTACTGGTGTAGAGAAGACAAGTAAGCTGAGATCATAGCAGACATGTCCTATAAGGCTTTACTGAAAATCACTGCTTTTTAATCCCTTTATCCCTGTTATTTCCTACCACTGTGAAAATCCAGCAGCAGGGAAAGCTGGCACAGTGTAGGACAGATGCATAATATGTAATGCTAAGCAGGCAGAAATCCCTCTGTTTGTCTAATGCTCCGAACACATTAGAAATGTCAATGGTGCTGCCGGGTGTCCTACATAAACACAAATAAATTATCAATACTCAGCTGAGTGTTGCAAACCTTTGTTGGATGTTGTGGCGTCTTGATGCCAATGAATCATCTTCTAATTAGTCGGTGGAAAATGTCCCTGCTCGTGGCAGAGGGTTGGAAGGAGTTGATCTGAAAGGTCCATCCCAACCCTTTCTCCAGGATGATTAAAATCACCCAGAGAAGTTGGCCTGGATTGTTTCTCTGAGGAGCAGGTACCACACGAGTGGTGGCACAAAACTGAATCGTGCACTTCAGGTGTGCAACACCTGATCTCACACCTTACTTTTTTTATTTTTATTTTTTTTTAATTTCCCCTGCACTGTGTTTTCCCTGCATAAACACTGAAAAGCTGCTTAGGCAGTGGCGTGGAGGCAGGATGTCCCGAGGGCATCTGGAAACCTTCAGGTATGTGATGGCTTCTGTGACCTCCACATGAAAGCCTCCTCCTGGCTGGAGCACAAATTTAATCAGCTGAGCTGCATCCTCTCTGGCTGGGGGAAAGGGAGCCCTGGAGCTTGGCTGGGCAGGGCACTGGTGGAGGTTTGGACCACAGGGATGGGGATGGGGAGTGGAGGAGCTCCAGGAGAGCTCCAGGCAGCAGTGAGACACTGTGATGCTCCTCACCTTTGGGGGAAAATCACCATTTATTGGAATTTTCTCTTCCTTTCGCGTGGATTTCAAGAGGGAAGGTTTGAAGATGCACTTGGCAGTGAGTGCAGCTGTCTGTGTGAGGGATTTGTGTGAGCAGCAGCAGCAGCACTTTCCTCCCAAAGGGAATGACAGTGATTCCAGCAGGCTGGGACAGAGCCCCAGCACAACACCCAGCTGCTCTTCCCTGCCTTAGGGGGCACTGGGGGCACCCCAAGCCCGTGGATTATGGAGTGCTGAACCAGAAAGATCAGACATGGTGTGTTTCTCTCTTCTCACAGAGGAGCTGTGGCTGCTCCTGGATCCCTGGCAGTGCCCAAGGGCAGCTTGGAGCAGCCCAGGACCGTGGAAGGTGGATGGATGAGCTTTAAGGTCCTTCCAACCCAACCATTCTGGGATTTTATGGTTCTGTGATTCTCCTGCTCTTCCAGAGAGAAGATTGGATCGATGGGCTCTTCTGACAAGCTGAGCACAGCTCAGTTCCTCTTGGAATCAGAGGTTTTTAATGTCCAGGCAGTAGAAGTGCAGCAGGGCCTGAGCTTTGCTCACCTGGAGCAGGACAGGCTGGTCCTTGCACACCCACCCCACCATCCCCTGCACCCATCCCCTGCATCCCTCCCCTGCATCCCTCCCCTGCATCCCTCCCCTGCATCCCTCCCCTGCATCCCTCCCCTGCATCCATCCCCTGCACCCATCCCCTGCACCCATCCCCTGCTCCCACCACCCCTCTCTCACCAGCCAAGGTTATTGCCCTGCTGTTTGTACAGTTCAGGCTGCAAATTGGAGCTAATGAACACGTGCACAACCTCTCTGCTGTGTTATTATTGACCCTGGAGCCTTTGAGTGCCTCTTCCTCTCTTGCCCTGCTGGGTGATTTCCTGGCAGCTTTGCCAGAGCAGCTCCCAGGCTGGAGCACAGCTCTTCCAAAAGGGCAGCTGGAGGGACACAACCCCAACTGGATAAATTAGAATTCATCTGATCTTTTAATCTAGGGCAAGAGAACATACGGAGCGTTGTGGCAGAGTCGATTTAAGATTTTGACAACAAAAATATGGGTTCTTTCAGCCATCATAATTTTAAAACAATAGTTCATTTTTGTGCTGCTCCTGACATACAGTAGAAACTGTGAGAGACTGACAGGTTCTGGGGCTGTTCTCATCCCACTTTACAAACATGGGCCTTAGGAAATGTCTTTGTACCCAACCAACAGGCAGATTTCTAATTATTTTACTAAATAAATACAAGTGCTCTGTAAAAGCAGCTGCGACTCTTAGAAGGTATTTTTTCCATGAGGAAAAGCCAATCAAAGGGAATGTGCTGCTTTCAGATAATGCTCCGGGAATGAATGCAGAGAGCAGAGCTGTGATGCTGAATCCTGGAGCAGAGGAGCCCTTGGAGCCCCTGGCTGCTCCCACAGCCCCAGACCCCACTCTGCCCCACAGCTTCCCACAGCCCCTGGGCTCCTGCACTGCTCCAACTTCTGCTGAAGTTTTTATTTTTATAGTCAAAGGGGTAGGGACACTTTACAGTCCACCAGTGACTGTTTCAGCATCTCACCATCCCCATTCCAGAGGCTGGTGTTGGATCATGGAATGGTTTGGGTTGGGAGGGACCTTAAAAACCATTTCACTGCACCCCCTGCCACGGGCAGGGACACCTTCCACTAGCCCAGGTGGCTCCAAGCCCCACCCAGCCTGGCCTTGGACACTTCCAGGGATGGAGCAGCTGCTCTGGGCACCAGGTCTGTGGAGAATTAACACCTCCAGAGAAGATGTATCTCACCAACTTCAGAAGTCTGTGGCAGGGCTGAGAGCTGAACCCAAAGGTTTTGAGTTACCGACCCTGGGAGTCACGCAGAGACATTTGAAGGTGTTTTGATGTGCAGGATGGAGCTGTGGCCACGTGCTGTGGGGGTGGCTGAGCAGAGCTGCCTCCCCCTCACCTGGATTCCACATGGGAACTCCAAGGCCAGAGGAGGCTGCTGGCCAAAGCCCCTCTGTCTTTAGGATCTGGGCCCTGGGGGTGAGTGTCCATCATCCCAGCAGGGTCACTGGTACCCACACATCAGCTGCTGGTCAAAATCCTGCACCAAACCCTACTTTTGACCTGGAAATCCACACAGGGAAACCAGCAGGACCCTTGGTTGTACATTATTGTAATAAGTTAGCCAAGACTCCATTATCTTCATGTAGGAAAAGCCAATTTTTTATTATCACAACTCATTTTATGCACTTTTTACAGACCTCGTGTGTAACTTTAATTGGTTAATAGCTTTCTTGCCAATTAGTTTATTGGTTGGTAAAAGGTATTCTACTCGTCCATCAAATCTCTCTGTTCTTGGATTGTTTACATAGTTTCTTTACTGATTCTCATGGGACAAATCCTTTCTTATTGCAGGTGCACTTGTTTTTCAACCCAGGAAGAGGTTGTTGTGCTAACGAGTTTTCATACCAAGACTGTTTTTGCATGGGAACTTACAAATTACTTACAAGAAACGACAGGGTAACTTTCTTTTATAATTCTTTTACCTGAGCAATTCTTTTGCCAGAGCTCAGGCCAAGGGGAGAGCCAACAGAATGGTAAAATATCAGTGAGTTTCTTGTGTATTTTAAAGCTTTTACTAGAATTTACCAGAGCATTATCCCTCGCTGAGGAATGAGAAGATGGCTACAAGAGCAGCTCCTATACACCCTGCTCCTATAAAATCGAATTGGTTTCATATATATACTAAATTTTAAAGGCCTTTTAGCCTTATGGATTTATTAAAAAAAAAGAAAAAAAAAAGGTTTATTGTTGATGTCTTGAGCACATTATTGCAGTAACCTCAGTGCTGGACCACAGCTCTGGCACAACACACTCATCCATAATGAGGGACTGCCTGTTCTAGGGAGGTTTTATTACAAAAGAAAGTGCACAAGTATATGAGGGAGAAAGGGGGAAAACAGAGAAGTGTATTTTTTTGGCAAAGCCTTGTATTATAGATCTCATTGCTCTGGTTGCAGCTGCCTTTAGGCACCCATTTCAGCGAGCTGCTCTGTTCTGCTCAGCTGTAGATGCTTCCCAAATTTCCTCTTTGGTGAAACAGGCATTTGTGCAGGTTCCCCATAAAAATGACTGATTTGGGTTTTACCAGGAGCTCTGGCACTTCTTCACTACAAGAAAGAATTGCATTTACAGAGAGGTTTATCAGGATGGGAATGGCAAAACAAACATTTGAAATGTCCAGCGGAATCCTCTGTCTTCCCCCAAACGAGCCTCCCCTGGGCAGGAATTTTCAGCCATTCTGGAATGAAAACCTCCTGGAAGAAATCTTTTTTTAATTTTTTTTTTTTTCCCTGTGGGACTGCCCAGCTTTCAGCCCTGCTTCTGGGGGAAGGTAAGAGAGCTCTGTTTTCATTTACTATTTATGAGACGTGCCTTCCTATTGCCAAGTGACCACAGGATTCGGTGCTTTTAAGGATCTGCAAATGAGATGAAGCTCATTATTTTTTAATGGGAGAGGGATTACTGCGATGGGAGCGCAGGGATGTGTAACCTCAGAGATGGCTCTTGCTGGGGGGATACATTTTGAGGCTTTTGCTTTAGGAAGCCAATAAAGAACACAGAGTATTTCTCAGCCATTCTGCTCAGCATCTATTTATTAGGAATAACAATAAAGGGTTTTTTTTTTTTTTAATTGCAGACTGGGACCTGTAGGAAATCGTTCTCACGTGTGGGTTTTACTGTGCAGTGTTGAGAGAAATGCAGGGGCACGTTTCCAAAAATAAATCTTTTTCTTAATAAGAAAAAAGAAGCATTATCCATTCCTGCCCCCACACGTCAGAGCTGATCTCAGGGTCCTGAGGGACAGCAAAGGCTAGAGGCACAAATGCAGCTTTTTCCTCGGATTTCTTGGTGCCAGGGGTGCCCTGAGCCCCTCCCTGCAGGTCACACACAGGATTTTTCCATAACCTGAGTGTTTTTCAGAGTGTCTGTGTGAGACAGAGCTGTCAACAGGTGCAGCTGCAGGAGAGGACACCTGATTTAACAACGAGGCAGCTCGAGCTAGGACCAAAAACCAGTCAATTTAAGGGAAATGTCAGAACTTTGCAGCCTGTGGGAAGGATCAAGGGGCACTGAGCACTTTCTGGAGGCCTGGGGGTCCCATCCCTGTTCCCCCAGCAGCTTGGGATGTGCAGGGAGCAGGCACAGGGCACTGCACAGCCACTGCTGCCTCTCCAGGGCAGCCAGGCAGCATTCAGCAGAATATCCAGGAGGATTTGCTGACCAGCTGCCAGGGAAACACTCACTTGCAGTCCTGAGGTGCCTTTTTAAGACCCCAAACTAATTTCCTTGCCCGTGCTGCTGCTCTCCTGAGCTCATGCTCCACAAACGCAGTAATTGCAGGCATTTGTTTCGAACAGCACCAGCCTGAGCTCCAGAGCAAGTTTTATTTACTGCAATTATATCTGGCAGGTAATTTCTAGTAAACCCAGGGAAATGATTAACCTTCCACTAAATTCATGAACAGAAAAACAGGGCAAATTGATCAAATGAGCTGTTTCCTACATAATAAAAAAAAATATTACAAATATAACACCCTGGAACGGAAATAGCTCTGATGAAACCATGAAGACAAGCAGGAACCTGCTAGAGGCATCTGTGCAGAGTTTTAAAATGGGGATTCATTTCTAGCTTATGTCCTAACCATGAATTATTATTATTATTATTATTATTATTATTATTTTATCCATTGCTTCAGCTGTGCCCATACCTTGTGTCACAGATGAGTGACTTATGTCACCTAAAGAACCACAGGCAAAGGTATCAGCAAAAGGGAATTTAATTTAAATGTGTCAGAGTGCGACTGAGCAAAGTTTGATGGCAAGTTTTACTCTATTCATTACTGAATGGACTGGTTCTGCAAAGGAAACTGGGGTTAGAATTGATTTAAAGAGTTACACAGAGACTGAAGAGCCAAAAGGGTCGTGGAGACCCTCCTGTTGAGTCATGGGGTGCAGAGTGGGATTTCTTTCTCATTTGAGTTTGGATAAGAGGCAAAGACAGCCTGGGCCAGGAGAGCATCCATTTGCACAGGTTGCAGACTGCTGGCACAGAAGTGGCTGGTTTTGGTGTCCACAGCAATACCTGCCTGAATTCCCTCCCCAGGGCAGGGGCTGAAGGAGCTGCCACAGGGCTGGGGGCCCTCAGAATGCCCAGAATTCCCATTTTCCAGCTCAGAGCCCTGCTGGGTGTCACCTCATGTCACTTTAAGCTTCTTTATCCATCTCCTTCTGGGGGCTGAGGGCAGCTGGATCCCAGCCTGGCTGGGGGAGAGCGGCAGCCAACGGGAAATGAGGAGGAGCTGCTTATCTCTGATGGAAAAGGATCTTCTCAGACTCACCCGTGGTGCTCCCCAGGCTCCAGACAGAGAGTCATGTCACTCTGAGGCTCAGATTTTCCTCCTCCTTTGGCGTGATGGTAACCAGGAGTGACAGGAGATGGAGCTGATCCATCCTGTGGCACCTCTGTCCTCCTGCCCGTGCACCGCTGGCCAGGCTGGGCACAGTGTGACTCCAGCTGCCTTCTGCTTGCCTTGAGGTGGGGAAAATCAGGAGCTGTGTCATTTGGGGAGGGCTCTGCCTGTTCTCCAGGGCTGCTGGGTTTGCTCTGCCCGCCCAGGCTCAGCCTTGGTGGGGACAGAGTGGGGACAAGGTGGGTTCATGATGGGTAAATGGTAAATCACACTGCGCTCAGAGTTTGCTCCTGCTGGGATTGCAGCGGGGTGGGATCAGGGGACAAGGGTTGGGACGTGGGGACAGGGGCTGTGCTGGCCCCTTGTGAGGGTTTTAGCTTCTGCTCTTCTCTGCTGAGATCAGGATGAATAATACACGGGAAATGTAGGCTCGAGTTGGGACTTGGTGGTTTATTACATCTTATCTGTGTGCAGACTCCTGAGCCATGAAAACGAGCTAAAATGGAGAGCTTCTAACTCCTTCCAAGGTCTTTTAAGCACTAATTACCCAATAACGAGGTCACACCTGCATTATTTATGTTTCTGACCCAATAATGACCACCCAAGGCCCACGATGCAGACCTTTGTCACCCAATGACAGAAACCCACCCAAACCATGGAGAAGAAGCACAAAGACAACACCCCAAACCCTCCATCTTGACTCGTATGCACCACTATACACAGAACCCACAAAACCTACGTTTTTAGGACTCCAACAGCCCCTCAGGGCACAAGGTGCTCGTGCAGCAGCTGGCAAACAGTGCCCAGTGCTCTGCTCCTCAGGATGTGTGTCCCACTGACAGGACCCCTGCTCCTGGTGGCACTGGGAGGGTGAAACAGCTGTCTTTGGTTTCCAGGGGACGCCCCTGGTACGACATTGCTGCTGTCAGGAGCTGAGGGGCTCCTTCCTCGGGCACTGAAATAAATTGAGTTTGAAGCTGCACTACAAGAGCTTCAGGAAAAAAAAAATTCTTCACTGGAAGAGTGGCTGAGCACTGGAATGGGCTGCCCGGGGCAGGGCTGGAGTCACCTCAGTGGAAGTGCTCCAAAAGGAGATGCAGCACTTTGAGATGTGCTGTGAAGGTTGGATTTGATGAACTTGCAGGTCTTTTTCATTCTTAATGATTCTGTGGCTTTGGGTGATAAATACCACACTGAAGGAAGCTTCCAGAATCCTAAATCTGTCTTTTATGGCTTTTAGGGACTTTCCCTATTTCCCAGTATTTCCACATCATACAGAGTTGTGTTATTTGTATCTCTTCCTTCTCTTCCAGGCTCCATCCTTTTGAATGCTTGACCAAATTCATGATGAAATAAATTCTGTGTACATTGCTGAAGTTTATTCTGCTGCTGAAACATTGCACAGAAATCTTTTGTCTGTCCTGAAGCTTCAGACAAACCTTTGGTTCTTTTAAAATAACCTTTGAAATGTTTTTCATCCAAACGAGTGAAATAGCAAGAATAATAGCTGTTGTAGGATTTGTAGCCACTGTAGTTTCCTGCTTCTCCAAATGCTTTTGGAAATGCTGATTGATTTGTAACAAAGCTTGAAATGTCACCAGGAGGAATGAATGAAAAATACACTGCTCTAATGTATGTTGAAGTTGAAATTGGCTCAAAGTTTTAACCTTTAGAGGTGCTTTTTTTTTCCCCTTTTCTTCCCTTTTTTTAACTTTTCACAGCAGTCAAGGAGTTGGAAAGATAACCAGGAACAAAATGCACAGAGAGGAAATGAATAAATTATGCTCTTATTTTTGGCACATTTACAAGAGAGACATTTTCAAACTCCACTTCAGTGACAAAAGAAAGAATTGCTCTACTTAAAATCAGTTCCCTCTGGTACAGAGGGATGCTGTGCTGGTGAGGGCTGATGGATCCCTGGCCTGGCTGAATTCTGCAGGTCCTAGAGAGGGGGAAAAAGCCCTGACTGTGCTCAGGGACAGCCCAGAGCCTGCAGGAAGGGGCTGCTGCAGGCAGGGTGGGATCATTCCTGCCTTGGGCAGTGGTGGGAATGTCCTGGCAGGGTTTCCTCCACCCCTGGGCTGGTGAGCAGTGAGCTGGGGGTGTGTTTGGGCAGCAGTGACAACAAGGCTTTGCCTGCTCTAGAACCTGCACTAATTGGAACTGCAGGATGAGGTAAACAGGGTTTGAGACCCGTCCAATTTCAGATGCAGCAAAATGACCCTTCAGGGACACTGAGGCTGCTCCAGGGCCACCAGCTTCTCTGTGTTTTGTCCCTCTTCTCACTGGTTGTGTTCTAGTCCTTACAGTGCTCACAGTTTGTCACTCTGGTGCTTTCTGGGGTTTGCTGTTTTTCTTTTTCCTGAGGAATTTACTGTCTGAGTATAAAGCATCACAACAGAAGCCTCGGGACCTGTCTCAGTGCAATCAGCCTGGGCTGGAAGATGTGCAGCAGCTGGAGCTGCAGTGCTGGGACCCCTTGGGCCTCACTCCCCCCAGATTCCTCCTCAGTATCCACTGATTGTTGGGCAGTTATAGAGGCCAACAGGAGCAGTGAGTGAGACCCAAATGCGTTTTGTTGTCACTGAGGACCAGCGAGGTGCTTCATCCTCCCTGCCCCGACAGGACTGGGAGGTTCCAGCTCAGTGCTGCAGCAGAACGCTGCAAAACTGCTGACAAATGTGGTGTAGGAGCTTTTGGCCCAGGGTTTTGTGGGTGGAAAGCAGGGCCCTTTTCTTCCTGCAGCTCCCTCTCCCCCTGTACCAAGAGCTGTTTGCTGGGGTGATGCTGTGAGGAAGGATGAGAGGCAAGAGATGCTGAGCAAAACCAGGTAACTCCAGGAATAAAAAGTGCAGGTTCTCAAGTTCCAGTTCATTCCAGTATCCTGAAACTTGCTGCCCCAGTGGAGGTGGAGTAACCCAAGCTGACACCGTGGTGTGTCTGTGAATTCCAGCGTTGGAGGAAGGTCAGGAGGGAGCTGCATTGCAAATGAATGAAATGAATCCTGGAGCAGTAATTACAGGCCTCTCTCACCTTGTTACTAGGCTTTTCTTTTTCTTTTCTTTTTTTTTTTTTTTTCCCCAGCAGAAAAAGGCTCAGGATGAATCCTCCTCTCTCATTTCAGCCCCATGATGTGTTTGTCCAACATAAAGAAATCGATGTTGAACTAAAATTTTGTGGGGAAGGTCCGTGGGGATTACATTCCTGTTCAGTGCAATTTCATGTTTTACTGCTGCATAGCCTGGCTGCTTAATAAGGTCTCCTTGAATGGGAGGCTGTATTATTGCTGTGCTGGGATGTGAAAATCAATCCCTGCGAATTTATTGGTGGCCACGTGCTCTCTTTGCTGTCGTTGTAATTGGGGCTGTCGTTGATTGACAGCAGCCAATAACCAAAAGCACTTTTGCAATTCTGATCCCCATCGAACACCAAGGGCAGGGGGTGCCCTTGTGCCTCACGCTCTTCCCTGGCACTTGGAGCATTGCACGGATTACTGGGATGAAGAAACTTGTCTGGAACGGAGGGGAAGCAGCTGGGATGGCAATGGGAACACCACGGATAAAACCCAAACCCACCCCTTTGGGTTAATGAAATCCTTTCTCCCTGGATCTAACGTGAGCCCATTGAAGCACCTGGCAGGAATTTCTTCCTCTGCCTTTGTGCTGGGATAATGGGCAGTTAAATGATAGTTTTGTACTTGGCCGGGGAAGGGGGATAAGGAGAGGAAAATCTGCATCCTTTGGAAGCAGCACATCCCTTCCCTGGATTCTTGTCTGGGCTTTTTATCTGATCTGGAGAACTGGAAAGGAGACGAGTTCAGAGAATTCCGAGTGTGATAATCTTCTGGGAAGTCTGAGGGAGGCAGAAGCAGCTGCTGGAAGGGGCTCAGTCCTGAGCTTCCCAGACACGTTGGCTGAGGGATTTCGGGAAGAGCCAGGGGAGCTCCTCGCTCAGGCACCAGGCTGGCTCCAGGAGGGCTCCCTCCTCCTTGCTTCCAACCCCCAAATCAGTCAGTTATGGCACTTGATTACCCATTTAGCTCCCAGCATCTGATTGAAAAGCTTTGATTGCTGACTGTGAGCTGGGTTTAATTTGGTTAGGGCACCAAAACTAATGGCATTTACAGGAATTAGCTTTGGATATCGAAATGTGAGCCTGAGATAAAAGCTCCACCTTTCCTCTTGCAAGGAACACCTGCTATGGATTTGACCTGTAGGAACTCAGTTCAGTTCGTGGTGCTGATGGAAAACAAATTTGCCTTCACCTGCATACATTAAATTTCTCTTCCCTTGGCTGATAATCCTCTGCGTGTTGGCATCCTGACTGCTCTAAAGATTCCTGAATTAATGTTGAAATTATTCATTTGGGTGGTAGGAGCATCTGTTCCAGTGTTATATCCATGTCTGGTATTTCTTCATTATATATGGGAAGATGCACTAGAAAGGCACTTGAGATGCAGGTTATAAAAATACCACAAAGGCAGGGAAGGCATTTCTCGAGGAGTGCTCTGTGGATTTGGACGCATTTCATTCAGGAACAGTCCCACACAGGGGGGTGATGTTTGGGGTTGGGGCCACAGGGATTAATTTGGGGATGGCTGCAGAGGGAGCAGCTGCTGGCAGCTGGGGGCCAGGGAATCACAGCTTTGGGATCAAAATGAGGAGCTGGGGGACCCCAGGGCTGGGCTGAGGGAGCCTGGGGAGTCCCGAGGAGGAAGGGCTTGGGTCACTCCCCCTGGGGTGACTCCAGGGGACAAAACGACCATCACAGCTCCAGGCTTAGGAGCTGCTCTCAGGGCTGACCATGAAACCCTTTAGTTAAGATTAAACCTCATCTCTCCAAAGAGAAAAAGGCTTATCTTGAGTGTTAAAGCTGTAAATCACCAGGCTCTCCTCAGGTCTGGGATCAGGTCAGGGTTCACATCAGCATCCTCAGGAACCCATTTTACTCTCGATCCTCTCAATCCCTGCTGGGGATAAAAGGCTTATCATTAGTTATCAAATGATAGCAATGGCTCCCTGGGCTGTGTTCAAGCCCAGGTTTGTGCAGATATTAGATGAATTTTCAGAGGAACAGAGTGCTCAAGAACTTGATTCATGGGTGGATTTTGGCCTGTGTTTTATAGGTCTTCAAGGAACCACCAAAGAACCATTTTTCCCTGCTCTGTGTTTTGAAGTTTAACCCTGTGGTACAGGAACTGTTGGCAGAGACTCAGCTCTGAAGGAAATATGAACCATTTGTCAAGGAAAGGAGCAGCACATATTTTAGCCCTCCAGCCCTGCAGGCTTTCGGATATTACCCAATAAAACAAGCTCATCCACTCCTTCTTCTTGAAACCCCAAACTTAATTTTAAGTCTGTTTTCTCTGCAGAGTTCACCCTATAACTTTTCTCCTCCTGGAAGGGATCCCAAGCCCAGGAGGCCTGGCTGGCTGGGTGATAACCCTGCCCCTTTTGCCCCCAAACCCAGCCCCAAATCCCCAGCAGGAACATCCCTCTGCCACCTCCTCATCCTCAGGCTCATTCCAGGCTTGGTTTGAGGAGAGGCACTTGGGGTGGGAACTGAGGAAGAGAGAACAGAGAAGGAGGAAATGGAAGAAGTCTGAGGAAGGATGAAGGCTGGAAGGGATTTTGGGGGAGGGTTTCTCATCTTTCTCAACCTCCACGTCCCCTGCAGGATGCAAAATGCACAGCTGAGAGCCACTGATCTCCACAGCCTGAGGTTTTCTTGGCTTGAAATCCTGATCTGGGCCAAATTCCAAGCATTTGCTCATTTAGATGAGTAAATCTAAGAGAAATTAAAGATGAAGATGTATTATCAATCTTAACTTCTGTGTAACACTGCTGCATGCCTATGATTTTGTCATTACATCAGCTCTTGAGATGTAGAAATTGCTCGCAGTAATTTAATTCTCGCTCTATTTTATTGCATTCTTGTGTTGCTTCCTTGACCCTGGGTCTCTTTGCTGAGTTATAATACGTTTTTTACAATTTCCCCTTGAACATCTGTGTCTTCAGGAATATCAAACGTGGCATTTCCACTCCCTTTCACGTGGAACCAGGCATGAAAAGCCACGGAGGGGACAGTGCCACAGGCAGGGTGGCCGTGGGGTCATACTTTGAAATCATCTTTTAAAGTAAATGTTTTTTTTTTTTTAACCCAGCAAGCTGTAACTTTCATGCATTTGTTTTATCCCAAGCCAGTCTGGGTTGATTCAAAGCAAAGTACTCTCACTGTTTTTTTGGTGTTTTCTTTTTTTGATGGGGGATGTGAGTTGATGTTGTAATGATCTGGAGATTTGGGTTGTGTGTCAGGAGGTGGCACAGTCCCCGTTCCTGGAGGGATTTTAAAGCTGTGTGGATGTGGCACTTGGGGACAAGGGTGAGGGGTGGCCTTGGCTGTGCTGGGGGATGGTTGGACTCGCTCTTGGGGATGGATTTCTGAACCTAAATGATCCTGTGATTCTCTAGAATGGGTCTGGCTCTCATGATATCCTTAAATAAACCCCTCCTGTTGCCCAGGACAGGCTGCTGGGTGGGCCCTGGGCTAATCCAGAAGAGCTTTTCATACATTCTTATTTTAGCATCTAAAACTTGCATTTTAATAACTCCTCAGGCAGTGCTTTGGCCTCTTCCCCAACGGGGTGTCCCAGCCTGCCCAAGGACCACGACATTTGCTCAAGGTTGTTTTGCATCCTGCCTTTCATCAAGTGATGCACTTAATTAAAATCTACACTCCACTGGCAGTGCTGGAGCAGAGCTGAGTTCACATCCTGAGTTCTGCTCCAAAGGAAAACATCCTTTGGATGGGGAATGGTGTATTTTATATCCCTGGCCTTTATGTGGTGGTTAATAACCGCGGTTATTGGAGAGCAGCAAAACATCTCTGAGACTCTGTCCTTTAAACAAAAGGATTTAAAGATTACCAGGCCCTATTAGGAACCCCTTCCTTTTCACAGACTAAATAAAGGCTCACAGCTCTTGCTGTGCAGTTCAGAATGGGAGATTTGGGGCTTCAGAGTTTTCCAGGCAGTGGTTCTGTGTCATCGAGCCCCTCTCCCATCAGGAGTGAGAGCACCATGGATGTGCACATCACCCCGGAGCTCCCTGCAGTCCCCAGGGACACTCTGTCACCCCTGCACCCGTCCCCAGCCAGGGGGAAAGGGGCTGCTGAGGGGAGCAGTTGTGTGTCATGCCCTGGGGTGCAGGATTCCATGGGATGGATGATTTCATGGAATGGATGATTTCATGGAATGGATGATTTCATGGGATGGATGATTTCATGGAATGGATGATTTCACAGAATTAATGATTCCATGGGACGGATGATTCCATGGGACGGATGATTTCATGGAATGCCAGCCCAGCTACCTGCTGGAAGCCTGGCCCAGCTCGTGCTCCTCAGCCCAGGCAGAGCCCCTGTTCCTGGGGCACCAAACCCACCCCCAGACTGAGCCACCCTCTGCACTGTTCAGGGGACATGTCCCCGTGGTGGGCAGTGACTCTGCACATTGTCTCTTTTTGTCCCCAGATGCTGTGCAGGCAACATCCCACCTGGCACTGCAGCCAGGCCACAGCAAAAGGGATGCTGCATTTGGTTCTGGAACGTGTCTGATTCTCTGTGAGCTGCTGTCAGGGTGAGAATCCCCCAGCTGAGCTGTTGGCATCACCTTCCTGCCCCTGCCTCTCCCTGGGACAGCTCAGGAGCAGCGAGGACGTGGCAGTGACTGCCTGGGATGCAGCAGCAGCCCCGAGTGAGTCAGTCAGATGTGCAGGATGCTCAGGGGGTTTCTGTGGCTGTGTGTCTGTGAAAATTAACTTGTTCCTGACTGTTCCCAGCTGATCTCTGGGTTAGGAGAAGCCTCGGTGTGTTTGAATGTTTAAATGCAGTCTGTAAATCTGCTGGTGGCTGTGTTGGTGCTGTCTCTGAGGTTCCTCCCAGGGGCTCTGGCTGCACTCTGGGGTTTCTTTTATGGCCCAAAAAGATCTGAGGACTGGGGGGATTCTTTATTTCTCTCCTGGGCTGGGATTAAGCCCAGCTTAGAGCTGCCCAGGCTGAGCCCCAGGGCCAGCCCTGCCCAGGGCAGACACCCAGCTGGGGCTACAACCCCAGAAATCCTTTCTTCATCCTCAGCTTCAGCTGGCTGTTGGAGGAGCTCGGTTTTACAGTTTGCTGACTCTGGCAATGCATTTGAGAGGCTCCCTGGAGCCCTTTGTCCCTCCTGTGGGGTGCTGAGTGCTGCCTCTGCAGGAGCAGGGAGCTGCTGCTGCACTCCAGGAGAGGCTGGGAGCACACTGAAGGTCACTGTGATTTCACTGAGTGATCTTGCTGATCATAAGTAAAACAAGTTTGTCTTTTTCTTAAATTTTTTTTTTTTTTGCTGGCACTGAGGGGGATGCCTGGAAAGACATTAAAAATAGCTCCAGGGAATCTGCTGTGCCCCTTGCAGCTCCTGAATTGTTGTGCTATTAATAATGTGCTCCAGACATCCCCGGAGCTCCCAGAGTGTGTCAAGGAGCTGTAGATAACCCAGTGTTATCAAACTCCTGCTGCCATGCAGAACTTTATAGGGACCTGGGCATTCATATGCTGGGAGCAAGGCCATCATTACCAAGGATTTCATGCAAATGAAGGGTTATTGTGCTGTAACACTGTCAGATCATTACCATTTTCTGGTTTAACGACTCCTTGAAGGGGCTTTAAGATCCCAAGTGGAATTTTAGATGCCAGCCCAGTGTTGCAGGAGCCTGTTCTCTGCTCTGTGTGTCCCCCCTGCCCTGGGAGCAGAGGGGTTGTGTCCCCTGGCTGGGCTGTCCCTAAATGCAGGATCTCTGTGCAGCCCCATCCACGCTCTGTGTGTACAGAAGCATTTGGCTTAAGCAGAAGAAGTGATATTCTATTCATTTAAATATTGTAACATCTGATCCAGCTATTAATGACCCACTTGAGGCCAATCCTTCTTCTCGAAGGGCTTTTGGGTCACAAATCCATCATGCAGGCATCAGGCAGAGAGTTATCACTCACTCTTTATTTTATTTATTTTTTTTTTTTGGTGAAGGACAGGTATTGATATTCTCCCAAGATGTGGAAATAGATCCCCTTATCAGCAGTGCTGAGATGCAGAGGGATCTCCTCCAACCAACAGCCCTGTGGAGTTCAGACAGCTCTGCTTTTCCCGGGGAGCACCCAGGGAACGCTCAGATGTTACAGTTTCAGCCCCAAAACCTGTTTTTATGATGAGTTTTGTGTTCTTGCTTGCCTGTGCCCAGCAGGAGACACGGTTTGGTCTGGGCAGTGTGAGTCCCCATGCCTTGGATGGTCACTGGAGACAGGGCCAGAGGTCCTGGGTGGCCCAGGGCTCGTTCCCAGGGCCAGGAGGAGCAGAGCAGGGGCTGCTGAGCTGGGCTGGGCTTGCAGCTCCTCTCCAGTGACACTCTGAGGGAGCTGCTGAAGCTCCTTGTGCTTCCTTTTCCCAGCTTTCCTTTCGTGAGCAGGTCTCTGCTGCCAGGCTGGAGTGCAGTGGCACAGAAACCCTTTTTATTTCCGTTATAAAACTCTTCCCTGCCTGGGAGAGCTTGGTGATGTCCCATGGGATCACCTGCTGAACACCACGGAAAGCAAAGCAAACCCTGACTGCAATGCTCCTGGCTCAGCTGGGTGCTAGAAAACCACAGGGAAGGTGGGAATCTTCCAGGCTGAGCACTCCTCAGGGGCTGTGGCAGGGTTCCTCCTCTCTGAGTGGAATCCTGGAGCCTGCAGCCAGGCTGATAGCAAATGCAAGGCGAGGGATCATTCCAAACCCAAGTCCTTGTGGGTTTTGGGAGGCCCAAGAGTGTTCTCCATGTGCTAATGCTCCAGGTCTGCTTTGGGAAGTGTCCAGTACATGCCAAGAAAATGAATGAGCTGCTCTTGGCTGCTGGGGCTGCAGCACTGGGTGACTTGCAGCAGCAGTGAGCAGGTCCTGGTGCTGCCAGCTGAGCTCTGAGTGTGATTACATGGGGCAGGATTGATTGATTTTTTTTTTCCCCTTGCCTAAATTATTCACCAGCTTAGTCATTGCTTTTGGAGCAATGATCATTGCACTGGGGCCTGGGACCTGCCAGATCATGGCTTGTGAGGAGTTTAACCATCAGGGAAGTTCCTGGGCAATCAATCACCGTGGGGCTGTGCTGCTCTCGGGATGTCACTGGAGCTCAGGGGATTGGAACAGCTTCCCAAAGAACCTGTGCCTGCCCCACCCCTGGAGGTGTCCTCTTTTCTCACTTTTCCCTCCCCAAAACCACGAGCTGCCTGCAGGAAATCCCGTGAAATGATTTCAGATGTCTGAGGCAGCAGAGCCTGGACTGATCCGTAGGTGTTGTATTAATTTTTAATACAGATAGAAGTGTAATTCTGGTGGCTGCAGCTTTGTGCTGAGCGCTGTGCTGGGAGCACACAGACCTGCTGTGCTGGGCTTTGGAACGTTTTGGGGGGGAAATTTGATTTATTCTGAGTCTTGGTTTCATTATCTCATCCAGGCTTCACCAAGGGAAGGGGAAGGTGGTGTTCATCTAAACTCAAGGCATGTCTGAGTGTCACCTGAAAGAGCTTTTCCCCTGGGGTGACTGCGAGCTGAGCAGATCAGGGCTGCTTTCTGCACTCATCAGAAGGTCCCTTGAAAGGAATTTAAACTCCTTGGCAGGAAAAAAAATATATATTTAAAAAAATGCAGTGAACAGTGGATAAGTGAGATCCCTGGTCCAGCAGGGCACTGGGCTGTGGGGATGTGCCCAGCCCTGCCTCTGGGGATGCTCTGGTGTTCTCCTGGGAAAAAACCCTTTAGGGGTTCTCATTCCCAAAGAATCACACACCTCCTGCAACAGCCTCCTGCTCCTCTCCCCGTGGGCAGCAGAGAGCTGTGATGGTTTTGGGTGGCTGAGGGGAAGGAGCAGGGATCAAAGGCAGCCCAAGCTGAAGGGCTTTTATCACAAGGTCCCTTTAAAGGAATTTAAACTACCTGACAGGAAAAAGGACATTTAAAAAATGCAGTGAACAGTGGATAAGTGGGATCCCTGGTCCAGCAGGGCACTGAGGCTGTGGGGATTCATTAGTGGGGATGTTCTGGAGTTCTCCTGGGAAAACGGGGGGTTCCCAGAGCATCACACACCTCCTACGACACCCTCCTGCCCCTCTCCCCGTGGGCAGCAGAGAACTGTGATGGTTTTGGGTGGCTGAGGGGAAGGAGCAGGGATCAAAGGCAGCCCAAGGCTGTCCTGTAGGCTGCTGAGTGACTCCTGTGCTCAGCTGGTGGCTTTGGTGACACTTTTCCAGCGCTGCCTCTCCGAGGTGGTTACCTCCAGAAATAGCACAGGGGCCAAGTGCTGCTCTCCAGAAATGGGGTTTCCCTCTGACAGCTGCTCTGGGACTGAGGGCACAGGGGAAGGGGGTCTGCTCTGCTCTTCTTCCTCTCACAAGTTGTTGCAGCGTGTCAAAAAGTGCTATTTTTTCCCCCCTGGCATAAGGAGAGGAGCGTGCCTGCCTCCCAGCGTGACCTATATAAAGACAGAGTCAAAGCTATTATTGCTCCATGCTGGAGGTTCTGTGTTTCTAGGCTTAGTCAGAAAAAATAAAATAAAATAAAACGAAATCCATTTTTTTAATAGGCAATGAGCATGGAGAGCAGAGTGCAGCCCCATCAGCCCTCCTGCCTCTCTGAGGATACAGCTCTGGGTGAGGCCAATTCCTTTCCGTGCCAAGGCTCCGAGCTGGGCTGATATTTTTCTCACATCAAGAATAGTATTAATAATAATTTTTTAAAAAAGAGAAGGCTCTAGGGAGACCTTTGAGTCCTTTCCAGTGCTTAAAAGGGCTCCAGGAGAGCTGGAGAGGAACTTTGGATAAGAGGTGGAGGGACAGGACACAGGGAATGGCTTCAGCTTTAGGTGAGACATCAGAAGGTAATTCCTGGCTGGGAGGGTGGGCAGGCTGGCACAGGGTGCCCAGAGCTGCTGTGGGTGCCCCTGGATCCCTGGAATGCCCAAGGCCACCCTGGGACAGTGGAAAATGTCCCTGCCCATGGAAAAGGTGGAATCAAATGAGCTTTAAATCCCTCCCATCCCAAACCACTCCATGATTTTCCATATGTGCTGTGTTCTGCCTGCTCTTCCTGGTTTATTGCAGCACAGGGTCACCTGGAAAAAGCACCTTTTTGACCCTGAGGCTGTCCCAGTGCCACATGTCCCTCTGGGAATCAGGAGCCTCTTAATTTGCACCTCGGAGCTTTGCAATTGCAATATATTTATTAGCCCAGAGGATTTCTCCTGACAGTTTAATGATGCTGATTCGGCTCTCCCATCAGAGGAAAACTCTTTGCTCTCCATCCTGAGCACATCTCATCTGGACATGAGGAATTTTTTGATGGACAAACACATTTTGCTCAAGATCTGATTCCCAGAGAGATT
The DNA here is from genome assembly GCA_014839755.1 of Sylvia borin. Classification (NCBI taxonomy): domain Eukaryota; kingdom Metazoa; phylum Chordata; class Aves; order Passeriformes; family Sylviidae; genus Sylvia; species Sylvia borin. Next base: position 1,589,779 of record CM025968.1, read on the forward strand.
TTTCCAGCACTGCTAAACCCCTGAGGAATGGGCTAAAGGGGTTAAGGGTGTTTCTACTCATTTATTTCTGGGTGTTCAAAGGGAGGGAAAATCAGGAGAAACCTGAAAGTGAGCACATTTCCTTAGCACCCGTGGAATTGCTCGTTAATATTGGAGTTTATTGTGTAATCACAAGGGGTGAGTGGGGAACCTGCAGCAAAACTCCCTTTGCTGTAAATCTCTTGATTGGCCCCTCCCAGCCTGGGATGTATTTAGAGCCCCTTAACCCAGATAATTCCCTCAGGTAATTCCTCCCTTACAGATAATTCCCTCTAGTTTCTTAATTTCCAGTAGCTCCTTCTGTTTTATTATAAAAACCACTTTTAGTATCTATAAATAATTAAAGAGCATTTCTTGACCTCCATTCTGGTCATGGTTCTGAGTGGATCAAATTTCCCTTGCACTGAGAAATCCAACCCTTTCCTTTCCCATTCCTCATCCTCCTGTGATGTTATCATTTAACCACCACACCGAATCTGGCCCAATTCCTCTGCCTTAACTCCTTCACTTCCTTCCCTGGGACAGTTTTGGAGCCTCTTGGAATTTGTCCTGGCACAACATTTTCATCCAGAGCCTTGACATCCCTTTCAGCTCTTCCAGTTCTCACGACATAATTAAAAGAAGTTGAGATGTGCAAAGATGGACACTGAATCAACCCAGAGAGATAAAGATGTCTCCTCGTATTTATTCCTCCTGCGAGATATATTCCTTATAAATCCTTCATGGCACATTAAATATTGACTCTGCCTTGTCTCAGCCAACAAAATCGTTGTGTGTCCCCGAATTTCTCCTCCGAAAGCACACGATGGATGGCTGTGGCACTTTACTCAATATTTAATTAAATCCAGTTTAAAAAAAAACAAACAACACAAAACCAAACCCACCAACACAGACAACAGAGTAAAACTCCCAGTGATGGATGAGGGAGCAGGAAGTTTAAAGTTAGCAGTTTCCTCCAGGACGCTCCGTGGAGCGTGGCTCACTCAGCTCTTAGGGAACAGATTTGGGAATTTATGCATCAATATTTAGGAACTGGGAGTGAAGAATCTGATTTTTAACAAATCCTCCCTGTGGCCAATCGAGGTGTGGTGTTTGGCTGAACAAGCCTTGCTCTGAGGGCAAGTTCTCCTTAGGCCTGGGATGATCCAGCCTCGCCTCTGGGAACTGCAGCCTCTCTCAGGGTGTTTGCTGCAGTCTTCCAGCACTTGGGAAAAGGGATTTTTTGAAGGGAAATTGGAAAGCATAACTCATGCTGGAGCTTTAATCACCTTAAATTTTCCTGTAATTTTTTTTTTTTTTTGAGTGCTGATTGAAGAATGACTGGTGTGGAGAAAATGTAGAATTGCAATAAATCTTCAGCAAGTGCAGCACCTTGGGAGAAACCAGCACTCTGCTGGGAGGTTGGGCACTGCTGCCACCCTCTCCTTTGGCCTGTGGGTGTTTGCCAGGGCTCCTGAGGACACTGCTCCTGGATTTATCTTCTTCCCAGAGTTTGCCTTGGAGAAGAGAAGCCGAGAGCCTCCTCCTTGGAGCAGAACTGTGAATATTTGCAGCAGATTTCACCTCTGGAGATGCTGATCCCCAGCAGAGGCAGCCTGTATTCCACAGGGAGCAGAGGTGGGTGGTCATCCCAGGGGTGGAATATTGAGGATCTTTGGGGGTCTCTTCCAACCCAAACCACTCTGGGTTTCACCAGGAGAAAAAAAAAATCAACTCAGGTGATTCCCACCCAGCCCAAAAAGCAGCAGCAAGGTGTGACATTGGCTCCAGTGGCTGCCCCAGGAGTTCTGGGCTGAGGAGGGACAAAGGGCAGCTGTGGAATGCTCAGGATAAACTCCTGGAATTCCAGGCTGAGCTTTCATCTCACACAAATAAAGCCGGGTTTTTTTGTGGTAGATTGAGCACAGGATTGGCTACAACTGACATTTCACTTCCTTTTCAATCCCAACACGTTGCTGGCAGTGTTTAAACACTGGAATGTGGAATAACGTATAATATTGAATGAAAGTGGGTGGTTTGTCTTTCTTGTTCTTCTGTTCAAGTGAAAGTAATGAATTGAAATAGAATTAATAAAAAAAAAGAGGAAGAAATATATTCCCAGTGCTGCATCCTTTGAAAAATCATATCTTGGGACTTAACAAAACACAGGATTAACTTCAGTCTCAGTCTTTTAGAATTTAATTAAATTTGGTTTCAGGAAAAGGTAAGGATCAGCCTCTGGGGCCTAGCCAGGTAGTGCTTTAAAACTTCCTTTTTTCACTGTAAAAAGCTTTAAATGTGTGTTTTTCACAGAACTGGATTGGAAAAGACCTTTAAAGCCCATCCAGTTCCACCCCCTGATGGGCAGGGGACACCTTCCACCATCCCAGGCTGCTCCAGCCTGGCTTTGAACCCTCCCAGGGATGGAAATGTTGAGTTTTAGGATAATTCTGTGATGAAACTGCTCCCAGCAGTGTCCCTGTGGCACCTCCATCATTCCAGTGTTTATGGAGAGCAGGGATGCTGCTCCTAATAAATAATCCCACTTCCCTGATGTGTTCAATTGTTAAATGAGTTTAACCCAACTTGCTGCAAAGTGTGTTTTCAAAAGCATTTTCTTCCTGCAATGGTGGCATATGCTGAAATCTGTGGGGAGGAACTCAATAAAACGCTGCCAGCCTGGGAATTTATTATTTATGGTGTTTTTGAAGGTTTTCATCTTTCTGGAGCCTGGAAGCAGATGGGCTTCTAACATTTGATTTCCCTGGATCCTAATTAAAGCTGGAAATGTTGATGTTAAGAAATTAACTGACCATTACTTAATTTTTCTCCCATTAAGACTTTTTTTAAAAAAATCTTTTCACTCTTTCCCAGACTGTGCTGAGTTGTTTGAATTCCCAATATCTCAATCGTGTTTTCTACATCTTTTTCCTATTTTTCTGCTGCCTTGGAACTGCTCAAATCCTGTGAGCTGCTCCCAGTGCTTCCAGAGCAGATCTGCTGCCCTTTGATAGCAGCTCTCCAAACAAGAGCTCGTGTCAAAACTCATGGAGATCTACATCTTGGCCACTGGGAATGCAGCTGAAATACTTAAAGTGAAGAAAATTGAAATAAAAACCCCTCTTCTTGCCAGTACTTAGCCCTGCTGTTTACCTTTGGCTGCCCAGTGCAGCTCTGGGCATTGTTTGTATGGTGGAATGTTGGAGGCTCAGGATAAATATTTAGACATTTCTGGATGGTGCACACAGTTTTCAGCTGTGACTGAGAAAAATGGGAATCCTTTGGTCAGTGCAAGTGAAGGCTTTGGGATGTGTGTCTCTGGAGCTGCATCCCTTTGAGAGCTGGGTGCTGATGTTCCCATCCCAGTGCTGCAAAAAAACCCCAAAACCTGCAGGGAGGGCAAGGAGAACGCCAAATCAAATTTAATCTGCAAGGAAAACAGCAAATCCAATTTAATCTGCTGAGAATGGGCCCAGTGTGGGTAATTTGCACACAGCCAGAGAAGTGTGGGGCGAGTAGCAGTGCCCTGGCAGGTCTGCTGCTGCTGCTGGAGTGGATTTTCCCCTGGATTCCAGATGGTTTTCCCAGTTCTCACGGGGCTGTGGGGTCGTCATGCCCTGTCCCAGGTGAGATCCTCACCGGGATCCCTCTCCAGTGTTGAGCTCTGGAGCTCCAGCCCTGCAGCCATCTGCAGCAGATTAACTCCCACAGCCTCCTCTAAATCCCCCTTCTCCAGCATCATTTTCAAGCCCCAATTTTGTGCCCTCCAGGTTGACCTCTGAGGCTGCCTCACCTCGGCTGAACTCAGCTTTGTTTGGCTTTCCCCCACTGAATTTCCACCATATGGTGTTTCCTCCCAGCCCCAGCCTCCAGGAGCTGCTCACAGGTGCAGGGAGCTCACTCTGAAGCTTTTTTCCACCATCCCTGTGACCCCAAGGAATATTTTTATTGACTGTTTTTATTTTTTTTTCCTCGGCAGCTCTTGGCTGTTTGCTGACTTCCACTCTTTTTTTTTTTTTTTTTCTTTATTTATTTTTGTTTTTTTTTTTTTTGTAGCTGCACACTCAGGGGCTCTCCTTGCTAACACAGGAAATCGAATAATGGCTCGGGTCAGGAATATTCCATTTTATGACCTTTGCAAATCCTCTTTGCTCGTGGGTTTTATGAGATAAGTTAATGCTTTACTGAGAAATGGTCTCAAAGCAGGCCCATTAAATAGTGCTTGTTTTTGACCCTGTGGCCATGGTGAAGTCAAGAGTTTTCCAGCTTTTCCTGCACAAGTGTTGGGTTTTTTTAGCAGCTTTGCAGCTGATCTGTTTCCATCCCTTTGGGTCTGTCAGGGGAGCAGCTGAAGGGTGCTCAGGCAGATTCAGCCTCTCCTTTGTGTCCTGCCACAGCTGAGCTGCAGCCTGGGGTCACCTGGAGCAGGATCCAGCCCATGGATGGGCACAGCAGGAGCCAGCGCTGCTCTCAGTGCGTTTGTGGAGTGGCTTTTCCCCCTCATCCCCTGGTGTCTGGATCCCTTCCTTCTCCACAGGTGTTTGCATTGGAAAGCAGGACGAAAATGCAGGACATTTGCATCCCAATGCCCCACCTGGGAGAATCCACTCCCCCTTGTCCTGATCCCATCCCTCGTCCCTCTCCAGCTCTCCTGGAGCCCCTCTGGGCTCTGCAAGGGGCTCTGAGCTCTCCCTGGAGCTTCTCCCCTCCAGGCTGAGCAATCCCAGCCCTCAGTGACCTCCCCAGACAGGGAGTGAGGACACACTCTGAGCTCCTTAAGGAGGATGAAGCTGTGTGTGAGGATAAGGATCAGCTGCTCCATGGAAATGAGCACGGGGCAATGGGAATTATGATACCCAAGGCAGGGGAAGGGTCTGGAGTGCTTAATGTGCCTTTATCCAGCTGCCCAGACAACCCCAGCTGTGGATTAGTGAGAGTTGTCACAGGAATTGGCAGTGTAATTCCAGGGGTTGTGAATGGATCCACATCTGTCAGAGGAGTTTTCACTCAGGGAATATTTCAGACTGGAGCAATCCCACCAGGAATTCCTCCCTTTTCAAAAGGGGGCAGCTGCAGGTCAGGGCTGTGCCAGGGTTGGAGAGGAAGGAGAGAGGGGCTGGGGCACAGAGGCAGGAGGACACTGAAAAATGAGGACACTGAAAAATGTTGTTGCTGCTGTTGCATTGAAACAGGATTTATAATGACTAATTATAATAATTTCGGGGTTGTGCTTTGAAATAAAAGTTCTGGGTTTTAGACAGTGGTAATTGTGTAATTGGTAATTCTGGTAATTCTGGTAAAAGTGGTAATTCTGTGCACTGGGAGCACGAGCTCTGCCAGCACCTCATCTTCATGTTCCCAGGGTCTGTGTCTGTCTCTCTGCCAGTCCCTCATCACTTCTCCTCTTCCATCCCCACTGGATTTATTCTGGCAGCACTTTTCCTATTCCCTTCCTTTCTGTAAAGCAGAATATAAATGCTACTATAATCTCGAGTTGGAGCTTTGGAAAGCAGGAATCATGGTAAATGTGGAATTAAAGCAGAATTAATTCCTTTTCCCTTAAACATTGTGTTAACATTTCATTTATTTATATATACTAGCCAATGGACTCGTAGCAGAGATGGATGACTTTCCTGGGAAGACTCTTTTCATACAGTTTATTGACATAAACTGGAATCATTAGAGATGCCTCTTTTAACTTCTGTGCTGGAATTAAAATCAAATGATCAGTGCATTGGCCAATTAAGAGAAGACATTTGCAACTTCAGTTTCCCTGTTCAGTGCAGCTGGGGGGTCACAGGCTGGTGATGGCAGTTCAGTATGAGGAGAAATGGACATTTTCATGCTGGTGAAATGAACCCCCCGATCTGAAGTTTAAAGGACATTGCCCAGGGCTGAGTGGGGACGTTCTCCTTTGGCCATGGAGCAGCATCCAGAGGGAAAGCTGCTCTAACAGGGGCTGATTTGGACTTTTATTCAGCAATTCAGTTGAAAGGGGCTATTATGTGTTATCACTTGAGCCCGAAATGAGTGCCAGTTCAACTAGCAGGGAGTGAATTAAATTGGATTGCAATAATGCACATAAAAAGCCCCCGTAAAACCAAAAGTTAAATGCCCTTTTATTGGGGTGAGGGCCATTAGTTTTGTGGAGAGAACTGTAAAATCCTGCAGAGGAGCAGCTGCAGTTTCCCTCCAGCCTGTGGGTTCCTTGTGGGGTGCCCAGCCCTGCCAGCACCAATCCCATGGGATTGCTGGCCTCTGGCTCCTCCATATTCTGATTTTATTTTGTCCAAGAAGGTGCCCTGTGCGTAAGGACTGGATGGTTTGTGTTGGAATCCCAGAACCCCAGACTGGTTTGGGGTGGAAGGGACCTCAAAGCCCATCCAGTGCCACCCCTGCCAGGGACAGGGACACCTCCCCCTGTCCCAGGCTGCTCCAAGCCCCAGTGGGAGCAGGGACACCTGGGGTTTGAAGCAGTGACACTGAGGTTTTTCTGCTCAGATTAAACCACGGAACGTTGGATTCCTTTGGAGGGATCTCCCAGTCCACTGCTGGAGCTGTTGCCTTCACAAGAATGAAGTTACTGAACTAAGTCAAATAACTGACAGGGAAACAAGGAAATCACAGCTTGTTTGTAAATTGTTTGTAATTAGATTGTGAGCACAGAAAGAGGCTCCGTTTCTTGAGTGAATTATTCACAAGGAGTTATTTGCTCAGCCCTCGTTAGTAACAGATTTCCAATAATTTCTTATTTTTTTCTCTGTTGCTCTGTTCATCCAGATAGCTGCTTCCTCTGTGGTTTTTATATTAAAATTTCCAAGTACAATAAAGACTGTTTCTTATTGCAAACATTTATCTAGAAGGCAAAAATAAAAAACAACAAAAAGGAGTTAAAAAAGAAAAAGAAAATGCGCTGTGTGTAGATTTATATTTATTGAGTTAAAACTCTCAGACACGAACTGAAACAGGCCCTCATTTATCACCAGACTTGGTTGCATCTTTAAATAACCTCCTTTTTATCAAAATATGTGCACAATATAATTCATGGAAGTAGCAATTTGGCAGATTGAACTATATTTTTCTGAATTGAATCTCTGTTCTCTCTGATTTAATATTTAATAACGAAGGCATATCTGCTAGTGAACTAGATAGAAATGACAACTTCTGTGTGGGCTGATTAGAGGAAGAAAATTCTGCAGGCAAGGAATATCTCTGTTTTCAAAGGATGCTCTTAAGCTATTCAATTCTTACCCCTCTTTGAAATTTTCATAATAGTTTGAACAACCCTGAATTAACAAATGGAAATGAGTGTTTTAAATCTTAGTCCTTAAATGCTTACCTAGATAACTTCAGAGAAGGGAGTTCTGACTTCTTGCAAGGAGATGTTTCTGGGGAAGATCCACAACCTGAGGAGCTTTTTGGCATTGCAGGGAATGTACAAAACCTTTTGTTGGCAAGAAAATATTTGTAGAGTCAGGGAATGGTTTGGGGTGAAAATGACCTTAAAGATCCACCCTGGGATCAACCTACCACTGTCCTCTCTTAGTTTAAAACAGAGAGAACAAACTAGGAGAAAGATTTATTGCCCTGTTTCTGGCCTGGCTATGAAAGCACAGCCTCATATTTATGGTCATTATCACCTTGAGCTTTGGAAAGGATCTTCTGGGTTTGTGGCCATGCAAATCTTCTGGGGTGAACCTTGTGCCTGAAAAGGGAAATTTCTGGGTTTGTGACCATACAAATCTTCTGGGGTGAACCTTGAGCTTTGGAAAAGATATTCTGGGTTTGTGACCATGCAAATCTGCTGGGGTGAACCTTGGGATGAGGGATCCCCCCATGTCCCCTCCTCAGCAGGACAGGGGTGGCAGTGGCCAGGAGCTGCCCTGTCCCTGTGGACACATCGAGCTGCTTCTCTCTGTCAGAGAAAGAACACAGAAAATCTGATGTGGCTTCAGCCTTCTTGCAGCTCAGGTCTCTGCAGGATTCCAGTGAGCCCCCAGTGCTGCCTGGCTGGTTCCTGCTGGGAGAAAGGAATGAGGCGCTGGGGTGGGACACCATTCCCTGTGTCCCACCAGCTTGGTCCCAGCTCAAACTGGGAGATTAAATGTGTTTGCTGATAGAATTACACAGCATTTAAAACACAGCAGTAGCCACAGCAGTGTTAAAGAGCAAAGAGCCCTTTGGCTTTTCCATTAAGCTGACAATAAAAAAACCCAACAGAACAACAAATTGCAATTTGCTTAATGCACAGTGAGGCTCAAGGCTGGCACTTCTTGGTACCAGGTTCTGGTACCAAAGTTGCTCTGCCTTTCTCTTGTTACTGCCTTGGCAGCAGCCTTGGCATCTCTCTTTGAATGCAATTAGAATAAAGCAGGTTGGAATTGTTGGAGTGGAAACCCAAAGCTCTCCCCAAGCAGCTCCTGTCGCTCTCCTCATCATCCTGGATGCATTTCTCTCAGTATGTGAGAGGCTTTAGCACTTCTGTCTTGACTTTTATCACCCAGCACCTGTTGTCTGGGGCTGCAAAAGCTGAGAGTTTTATCAGGTGGAACACACGTTGGCTTCGGGTGCATAAAGTGCCACGTTTGTTTTAACCAAGTGACTTTAATTTTGTGACATCCTTGTGCTGTTTAATAACTTCCAGAGGCTTGAGATCTACGGGCAGGAGCGTGCTGGAGCAGCTCTGAAATTTTATTGGGGATTCTGTTCCCTGTAATTGGGATTATTCCAGTCTTCCTCCAGCATTTCATGGATTGCTGCATCTTGCAGCATCTTCTCCCGGGCCTGAAGGGCTTCATCTTCCCCTCTTCCACGGATGAAACCCTCGCAGGGTTCCAGCAGCAGCAGGGCTGTGAGTTGAAAAATGCCCAGAACAATTACCTGGCCATTTGTAATGCGTTAATTAAACGTCCTGATCACTTGGCAGCGGCACAATCTGCAATAAAACCCGTGTGGTGGGCAGGGATGGGCAGGGATCCACGGGCTCAGTCCTGCTGCAGGAGCTTCCTGGGATGGGCTTTGGCTTTCCAGAGCATTGGCCAGCTTTGGGTTGGTGGGGATTTGGGAGATAAAGGACACACTTTCAATCCTGGGCTTGGGGTTGGGTTCCTCATGGGAAGGACCTGGAGGAGTCCAGGGAAGGGAACAGAGCTGGGAAGGGGCTGGAAAAGGGGCTCAGCTGGAGAAAAGGAGGATCCAGGGGATCTTTTCCCTCTCTGGAATCCCCTGACAGGAGGGGACAGCCCCAGGTCGGGCTCTGCTCCCAGGGAACAGGGACAGAACAAGGAATGGGCTCAGGGTGGACACTGGGGAAAATTCCTCCACTAAAAAGGGATTGGAAGGAGCTGCCCAGGATAGGGGTGGAATCCCCAGCCCTGGAGGGATTTAAAAGTCATGTGGATGTGGATTTTGGGAGCATATTTATATATATATATATATTTATCCAGACAGATATACATGGACACATTCCTGGTTCAGTTCTACATACATGGTATAAACACGGTGGTCTCAGTGCAGACCACCACCGTGCCTCTGGCAGCTGACACCATCCCACAGCCTATTTTTGTATCCCCAGGCATGTGCTGTCTCTTAAAAAACTCTGAGAAAATAAAAAAAAAAAAAATAGCTCTTCCCAGTAATCCTGGGACAGGTGAAAAAAACATCTAATCCCCAGCCCAAATGGCCAACAGAGACGTCTGGGGAAGGAAAGCTTAAAATAAAACTGTTGCTGGGGAGAAATGAAAGCTTGGGGTTGGGAAGTGTAACAAGACTTGTAATATGTAATGAAAATCAAATTTAGCAAGGCTAGCACTCATTTCATGGGGTTTAGGTTTGGGGTTTTTTTTTTTCCAAACTCCCAGGACCATGAAGTTCTTTAAGAACTTCAGTGATCAATAACCCATTACAACACTGACACCAGTGCTGAACCTAATTACCAGTGCAGCAGAGCTTACCTAATGAGTTCTTAGAGTTATTGGAAGGGGCAAAAATGTGTGTGGGTTAATATCCTCTTTTTTAATATATTTTTCTCTATGCACCTTGATCTCTTGAGCACAACAGAATTCAGGCTAAAAAGGAGGATAATGAGACTTGTCTTGTGCCAAACCTCAAACTGCAAGTGCAGCATCTATTTTGCTCTGCTTGGATAAAATCCTGGTTTTCTGGAGGACAAGAGCTCCCCTTTGTTTTACTAAATCTCACTGCAATTCCTTCTACGTGAAGCACACAGGTGTACAAATTTTTAAATTCTCTTTCCTGTTTTATATATATGTAATATTATATATATATATACAATGTGATATACATTTATAATGCATGTGTTAGGTGTGCATAATGGCATCTTTTCTTCACTTGCTTTCCTTTTAAATACCTGTGCATAGAAATACATTTCTGGTAGAGCAACGACAGGTCCAAAATTAGAGGCAGCCAGGCTTGATTCCAACACACGTGGTGATGGTGGAGTCGCTGCTCCTCAGCTTGCTGCTGCCTGTGCTGATTGAGTTCACTTGGACCTTCTCATTTGAATTTTTCCAACATCCAGCCGTTTATTCCCCTTGCAACTTCCAGTGTGAGACTGGAGAATTCTGCAGGACTGATTTTTTTTTATCCCCTAAAAATAATCAAGCCCATATAATCAAGCCATCTCTCAGTCTTCCTGCTGAACTAGCTTGAGCTTTTTTATTTTTATTTTTTTTTTCAGTTTTTCTCTGAATTCTTTTTGGTATTTTCAGTTGTTCTCCTGGGTTTCCTTTAAAGCAAGAGGAAGGAGAATCAATGCCAGGCTGTGGTGGTGTCCTTAGTGCTGTGACAGGTTTTGCCTTGGAGAGGGGGAGGCCTCAAGGGGCTTTTATAGCTCAAAGAATCCCAAAGTGGTTTGGGTTGGAAGGGACCCAAACCCCATCCCATTCCACCCTTTTCCCATGGGACATCTCCCACTGTCCCAAGCCCTGTCCAGCCTGGCCTGGGACACTTCCAGATGTTATTCCACACTCAGAGATGCATCCATGAATTACCTCAGCACCTCTCACACGTGGCTGAGCCCATTAAGGTGACTGAAACTGCCCCAAAATGCTAACCCAGGAAATTTCTTGAATTCAGCCCTTCCTCCCAGGATAACTGTGAGCTTTGTATTCATAAAGAGGCAAAAAATCCCCCCCCAATTTCAGCTATCAAAGCTGAATTTGGCTTCTAAGGTTCATTTAATCACCACAATGGCTTAGTTAGAGAGAACGCTGCAGAGGGGTAATTTATCTTTATTTGTCAGCTCCCCAGGGCTGAGTTCTTTTGAAGGGCAAAAGTGAATAGGAGGTAAGGATAAATTGTAAGCTGTCTAATTTTTGACCCGTGATTTTTTTTCAGACATTATGCTTAGGGAGATTTTGAACAGTGGTGCCAGGACACCATGGGTGAACCTGTAGGGTGTTGTCAGATGGGGATTTGGCTGAGCCAAATTCACATGTTTTAGCCAGGGAAAATGTGTACAGGGTTTAAAGAGGACGGGAAGGAGTAGAGTTCTTTGCAGATCTGCATAATTAAGGTGTGGCAGGTTAATTTAAGCAGTGTAAATTGGCTCTGTGAGAGCCCATGTCCCTCAGTTTGGGTGTGGCAGCAGCAGCAGCCTCATCCCACACCCACCAAGGTCAATGGAAGGGCTCCTATCGATTTCCAAAAGGCCTGAATCTCATTTAATGAAAATTTCACTGAAGGCAACTTGCACGTGGCCTGACTAACGTTGTTGTAAGGGAAAATTCTCCCTGCTGCGTGCTTAAAACCAGCTCCTTGGTGTGATGGATGCTGGTTCCAAGGGAAGCTGTCCCTGCACCACCTGGATGTGTGGCACCTCCGAGGGTGGCACAGCCCTCTGCCCATCTGATGGGTAAAAACTCCCCAAGGAATTGGGATTGCAAAAGGAAAAGAGCGTTTGGGCGTGGCTTGGTAATGTTTCTGTCAGTAACTTCGCTCCTTCGCGCTCTGCTCCAGGTTTGGGTTGTGGTTGTGTTGTCCTGCTCTGGTGCCTCTGGTGCCTCTTCCCAGGTTCTGCTCCTTGCAGCATCTTCTCCCAGACCTGAAGGGCCCTGTGGCATCATCTTCCCCTCTTCCATTTGGCTTTTAAGTTGAATCTTTGTGAATCCCAGGTTTAGCAAGGGCAGTTTCCAGCCCCACTTCACCTCGACAGGTTTCCCTGGTGGAAATCCTCCGAGAAGGGTCATTCTCCCTGGAGCTGGTTCATGGCTTCAGGAGATCACTAACGGCCAGGGAGCTCCTGTGGAGGTGAAATCAGGCAGGTTTTACCATCCTGGCTCCTGAAATCCTGCTTGTTCCCAGGACTGGGACAGCCCTGGCAGGATTTGGGTCCCCCAAAGCTGCTGGGCTCGTGTCTCAGTGGGATTTAGCAGTGAGGTGCTTGATGCACTTCTGCTGTCTCACCCTGAAACTCCCTGCCTTTATTCACAGAGGAGCCAGACACTTGCAGATTTCTCATGTGAACTCAAATGCCACCTTAATTCCCGTCTCCTGCAGGAATTGGGAGTCTACTTAGAGGATTAACTCCACTTGCATGTAAAGCCTGTAAATTGCTGTCAGAGCTCTGTGTTTTGGGTAGCTCGGATCTGACTCTGCTTCATTAAAAAATGAGGCCAACAATATTTTTTTTTTTCATTCCCTATGAAGTGTATCTGGATCTTTGTGTGGGGAAACTTCATCTTAAAATTCATCTTTATTGTGACTTGGTAAAACGCAGTGAGCTGATGCTTCCCACTGACAGGATTTTAAATACAAACTCAGGCTTAATTTTTATAAATCCTTGATCACATATGGCATTTTTGACTGTCCTTAACAGAAATTGTTAAAAATACATAGGAGGAAATGTTTTTTTGCCAAGACAGAAACATAGCAACAATAACAATAGTAATAATAATAGTTGGAATTAGAATATTGGGCTTTGATTAGAGGCAGTGCTTTGTAGCTAGAGCTCACAGGGTTGCTCGGCCACATTACAGCATTTATTTTATGTTCTCTCATTGGTTTTTGAATTGTTCAGTTTGGTCAATGGGATTCAAGAGGTAAAAGTCATCCTGAGTGTTCCCTTGAAGAGGAATAATCAGAGACAAACCTGGCTTTTTAGGCATTATAGTGGCTGTGGATTCTTTACTTCCCTTTTCCATTTTTCTCTCTGTATTTTATACTCTCCTGCCTATGTTAATTTTTTCACCGAGGCATTTTGGTTTATATTCAGGGATATATCTAAGTTAGATCCCCTCATGTATTTGGGGAGGATTCAAACAGAGAAGGGTGAGCAGTGGGCAGCAGCATTTGTTTCTAGCACATGAGAAATGACAGATTTCTGGTGGATGTTGGGTTTTAAATTGCCCCTTGGAGCAGGTTTCACCCGTGGTGGGGAGCAGACTGCACCCCCACATTTCCAGTTTAACCAGGTTCTTTCTCTTTGTGTGAATTCTCAGTTTGCTCCAGCCCAGAGGTGTCCTGGAGCTGCTGCAGGGATGAGATGTGAAATCTGAGAGAATTAAAGCCCTTTGGGAGGCTGGCACAGTAATTAAAGCTGGCAGTAATTAAGCATGTCCTGGCTCAGGCAAGAGGAAGATGCAGTGCAGTCACTCCTGGCTGTCACCTGGTGGGGAAGGTGTTCCTGCAGGACCTGGGAGCTGCCCCTGGCCCCCAGGGCACTCACAGCCCTCAGTGGGTCAGTGCTGAGCATTCCCAGCTTCCATCCAGGGCTTTGGGCATGGCTGAGGGGACAGAAGGGACACCCTGAGGGGACAAGAGGGACACCCTGATGGGACAGGAGGGATATGTGATGGGACAGGAGGAACTCTTGATGGGACAGGAGGGACACCCTGATGGGACAGTAGGGATATGGGATGGGACAGGAGGAACTCTTGATGGGACAGGAGGAACTCTTGATGGGACAGGAGGGGGACATCCTGATGGGACAGGAGGGACATCCTGAGGGGACAGGAGGGACACCTTGATGGGGCAGGAGGGAACTCTTGATGAGACAGAAGGGACACCCTGATGGGACAGGAGGGACATCTGATGGGACAGGAGGGACCTGGCCAGCTCTGCCAGGACAGCCTCAGCTGGGCTCCAGCTCCTCCACTCGCAGTGCTCAGCAGGACCTGCTGCCCTGGGGCTGTGCCACGAGAGCAGGGAGAGGAGAGATTCCCAAATCCCTGTGAAGAAAGGCCCAGCAGCTGCTGGCATCTGCCTGGGCACACAGTGAGCTGCTCCTTAGCTTTGGGCACCAGAATAAAGCGGCTCAAACAGTGACAAAATAATGCCAGTTGTCCTCCTTTCATCGATTTTCTCCCTGCTCTTTGCCATGAGGAGCACGAAGGAGGTTTAGGTGAGGGTGAGAAGCTCAGGGACAGTGACAGCCCTGCAGAGGAGCAGCAGCAAGAGGAGCTGTGCTTGTGCCCCAAAGCTGAGCCCTGCTCGGGCACGGCTGTTAAACGGTTCCAGAAATAAAGATCTTTGTTCCAAGGCCCCTTGCAGGTTGCTAAGTGACAGCAGTGTGCTTGCCTTGCACATCACCTACCTCAGCCTGCTCCCAGAGCAAGGCAAGGAATGGTTACAGCAGGATGGAACTGAGAGTGCCAGCTATTAAACGCAGTATTGTTCTTATTTATGGCCAAGAAATGCACATTTTGTCCCAAATCGAGGGCAGGGAGCACGGAAGGAGCTGGACATGAAGGGTGGTGGGTCCCTGACCTTGTCCTTTTCCATATTCCAGAGGGCAGACCTTGGGAGATCCCATTTTCATCAGGCCAATGCTCTCGAGTGTTCCCTCTGAGGTTATGGTGGGACTTGCTCAAAGATGGTTTTTTCCTGTGTCTTGCTGCTGTTTTTCTTCACCTTTTCTTCCCTCCCAGGAACCCAGGTACCACTGTAACTGTTGGTGGTTTTGCTGCACTTACCCCTCAAACATCAACATTTGGGCACGTCTCAGTTTCTTCAGTGGGATTTTCTTCAGTGGGATTTTCTTCAGTGGGATTTTCTTCAGTGGGATTTTCTTTAGGGGTAGAAAGATAACAACAGACATTTAAAAATACAATAATAATGGAAAAAAAAATAACGAGCCCAAAGCAGCTTTGTTAAAACCATTTGGTACCATTGCAATGATCTTTAGCAAGGAGAGCTGCAATTCAGGGCAACCTGGGCTAGTGGAAGGTGTTCCTGCCTGGAACTGGATGAAACTTGAAATCTTTCCCAACCCAAACCATTCTGGGATTCTCTTTTGTCTTTGGGAGCATCCTGGGGGTAAAAAAAAGAAAATCAAGGGGTTGATTCCTCAGCTCTTGCCTTGAGTTTGGTTCAGTGATTTAATTATCTCGGTGTGGAGGGGAAAATGAAGTGTGCCAGATAAACATCTCGGGCCTCTCGTGGTCCCCCTGGAGTGAAAGGGACTAAAATAGGATTTCTTAATAAAAGCTCATTAATGGTGCCTGCGTGGCGAGGCCCTGTGTTAATTATGACAAAAATATATATATATTTCCTGATCACAGGAGAGTGCTATTCAAATATAAATAATTCCTTCTGTACGGCAAGCTTGGGAGAGAACAAAAAAAAATAAAAATAAAAATTGTCAGATATTTTCAGTCAACAGCAGTTGGCTCTGCCAAGCTCCTCGTCAGCTGTGATGAGCTATTAGGGGAAATGTTCATGGACACAGCAAAAATAAACTCCAAAAAGCATCCATCATCTTTATTGCCCCTTTCCAAAGTGAAAGGGGTTATTTTCTTTGCTGGACGAGCTCGCAAAGGACTGATGGAACCTGGGAAGGTGGAAATAACTGACAGGGTTTAGTGGTTTTTTCCAGACATGACATCAGGGTTTGATACAAGAAAGGGGAGAGAATTCATCTTCCTGCAGCACTCCAAACGCTTTGCAAAGGCTGCAAACCCCAGAACTCTCTGAATTGCAGGAATACTCTGATGCTTTATGTTGCTTTGGTTTAATATAGGTCTGAACCCCGCCACTCCTCCCCCAAAAAGGGAAATTTTAACAGCAAAAGGTCAGTTTGCCTCAGAACCGTTTGCAAAGTGAAAGGGCTTTGTCATTTCTGTGACGTTTGGGATGTTCTGGGTTGGTTTCCAGAAGTTTCCAGAGTTTTTGTGCTCCTGGAGGCAGAGCTCTGTGGTGGGGAGAACCCTCTGTCTCTCACCTCGCTGTGCACCATCAAGGTGTGCTCAGGTGGGCTTTAATTGGATTAAATTCCATCCCTTCATCTGGTAGAATTAGTTCTCTTCAAGAGGCTGCACTTTATCAAGAAGGAAGAGCAAAGATGACAAAAAACATCCCTTTTTATCCCTGAAATAACCGTTCCAGGCTGGGGCTGCACTGTCACGTGTTGGACCCTGTTAAAAAATCCCCCTTCCCAGGCACAAGGTGCTTAAAATGCACAAAAAATTGAGATGCAGCTTGGAAATAATCATTATATTGTAGGTTTGTGCTGCCATCCATTGTGCCTTACCTGATGGGGTAATTACCACCGTTACAGAACATTTTAATTACAACGCTGAGTCAAACTTCATGCAAGTGCCTGGCTGCAGAAACGATATGAAATATGCAGATAAATTTTTCTGCTCCTATTTTCCTCCCTTTTTGTGTGTTTGCTGTTAACAGAAACCAATTGCTGCTGTCACATCCCCTGCTTGTTTACAAGTTTCAAGGTTTTCCCAGCATTGTGTGGAAAAGAGAAATATTTTCTTCCCAGACTTATTAGATTATCAACAGATGCTCCTTTCATAAACTTGCTTTGAAAACCTGGCTGGGCAAAGAAACTCTTGGAGAGGGCGATCCAGCCAACTGAGAGGGAGAAAACTGCAAATTTGAGTCTTTTAGCAGATTTACAACTGTGTTTGCTCAGGGGGAGATTAGAAATGATGCTGGTCTGTAAAGGCAGCTGCGAAGAGCTGGTGAGCTCCTGGCCTGAAACAGCCGAGTTTTAAATGAAATCATGCACCCCCCTCTGCTCTTCTGATGCATCTGAAAACAACAGAGCAGCAGATAAATCAAAATGAATTTTGTGGGCCGTGGGAAACCCTTGCTGGGAAGCTGTGTAAGGCCTTGTGCTTTAGAGCTTTCAGCTTTGCTTTTTTTGCTGCAGATTTTGCTGAGAAATCAGGCAAAATTTGGCCTTTTTTTTTTTTTTTTTTGATGATTGTGCTCAGGGTTTTAGGCTGAGTTTGTGATCGTTTTTGCTGCCTCTTGCTTTTGCTCACGGTCCCACACCCCCAATGCTGCTTTTCCCAAAGCATCACCACCTAAAATCCCATCTGCAAAATGCCAGGTGGGCACAGGGAGAAGGCCTGGGATGGGCCAAGGGCTGGATGCTGGAGCTCAGGAGCAGCCAGGGTGGTCACAGGTGTCCCTGGGGCTGCAGGGCAGGGCTCAGGTGAGCTCTCAGGGGACCCTGCACACAGAGGTTCCACATTGACACAGAATATTTGTCAATTCATGAGGCCCCTGCTTGTTCCAGGAGCACTGCTGCACACCCACAGGTATTTCCCTTGGATGTTCCTTTAGCCTTTAAGATCAAAAATCAGCCTTGTGCCTAAAACGTTCTGTGAAAAAAAGTGCTGGGCCATTTGTGGGGAAATAGTTGGGTTTTGTGATGTGCATCACCTGATCTGGCACCCCAAAGCAGGCTGGGTGAGCCCCTCTCCCTGTGACACTCTCTGCCCAGGGAGCAGGGGATGGCAATTTTAAAAAGCCTTTTTTGGGTTTTTTTGGCATGAAAACCAAAGAGCTGGGGCTGCACTTGGCTCGTTGGGCTGGACTGTGGTGAAGATTACAGAGCCTGTGCAGGGGGTGTGTTTTTGGGAGCCCACAGCAGAAAATCAGGCTGATGATGATGATGATGATGGTGGTGATGGTGATGGTGGTGGCAGTGCCTGTGCCTGGGCAGGACAGGGATGAAGTGAGTGGACACCATTTCCAGGAAGCTGGGGATGAAAGGAGAGGGAGGTGGGAGGTGAGTGTTCAGAAACACAGAATGGTTCCTGTTGGAAGGGACCTGAAAAATCACCAGATCTCTCAGGACAAGAGAAAACGGCCTCAGGCTGGCCCAGGGGAGGTCAGGTGGGACAGCAGCAGGAATTTCCCCATGGAAAGGGAGCTCAGGCCTTGGCACTGCCCAGGGAGTTTGGATCCCATCCCTGGAGGTGTCCCAGGAATTCCTGGAGGTGGCACTCAGAGCTCTGGGCTGGGGACAAGGTGGGGATTGGACACAGCTTGGATTTGATGATCCTGAAGATGTTTTCCAGCCTAAATGGAATTCTGGTTCCAACGCCCTGCCATGGGCAGGGAAGGAATAATTCTCAGTTTCGTGCCCTCACGTACAGTAATTCCAGCAGATTGCTGAAAAGCAGCAACACCTCTGGCCACTGTGTTATTATTTATTTCTGACTTGCTCCTTTATTGACGTGGAAAACAATTTTGGAGAGCAGCTGATACAAGTCTTGCTGTTGAATTTTTAGCTGTGTGGGGTTGGTGTGTGATGAGAGCCTCACCTGATGTAAAAGATGCCTTTGATATTCTTTGTTATCTCTCTGGAAGGTTCAGATTGTTCTTAGGAAAATGAGGAACAAAAATAAGCACAACGACTCCATTAACTCCCTGGCAATTACACTGCAGCTCTTTCCAGGATCACTGTGGAAAATTAGTTCTTTAAGACGTGCCCCAAAGCCAGAAAGGGTTTCCTAAGAAATTAGGGAGCTGCATGGCCAAAAGGAATTGTTAAACCCATTGCCTTGTGAAATCCATCATGCCACCAGGAAATAAAGATTTATGGCCAGGCAGTTTATGGGAACCACATTCTGTGGCTTTATTAGGGAAGAGGTTGTGTTCAAATTCCGTGGAGTTTTTAGGGAGACAGATAGAGGACCTGTTTTCTGTGGAAATCCAGTGCAGGACACAAATGTTGGCTTGAAAACTGCCCATTTCCATTAAATGTCAACATTGGCTTTGATGGAAGAGCAGCAAATAAATATTTTGGTCTGAGTTTTGCATTTCAGTTATTCTAAAAATGGTTTGGGGTCTTTAAAAGGAAAACTGTTGAGTGCAAATCTTTTTTTTTTCTTTTGTTCCTTGCATCCTTTTGGGTTCCTTTGGCTGGAAGTTTCCAGGCTGTTGTGAGGAGTTTGTCCAATTCCCAGCATCCACATGGGTGCCTGTGGGAACCCCAGAGTGAAAATTAAGGAGCCTATTTGTGGGAGCAGAGGAAAAATGGAAAGTAAATGGCTCTGAACTTGAAAGTCTCTATTATTCTAATCTTTTCCCAGTGTGAAATTCTCACTTAAAGTTTCATGGGAACAGCTTTCCCTTAAATACAAGTCCTTCCTTTAGCTTTTACTGGGGGTATTAAAAATATGTGTAGGGAAGATAACACTTTGTAGCTGTGTCGTAGCTATTAAGGAGAAAAAAAAAATCTGGATTTGAATGCTGATCGTTTGCAGATACAGAAATTGTACCACCTGCTGCTGGAAAACGTGGAGCATCCGTGAATATTATGGGAAGTGCTCTGACAGCTGCTGCAAGGAAGAGTAGGGGGAATATCAGCCAGGCTCTCGAGGAGACAGGACCTCACTTTTGCACCTTTGTTAAAAACTTTTTGTCCAAAATGCCATGCAGAAAATGAATTTTGCTGTGCTCAGGAGCTTGCTGAGTTTACCTACATGCTGCTGCAAGCACTTTGAGCTCATTTTTCCTCCAGCTCTCCCGAGTTTAAATGACTTCCCAGAGGTTTCTGCACCTCTGCAGTGCCCACACGGCGTCAGGCTGTTTTCCAAACTGGAATTCCCAAGGTTGGGATTCCCTAGGGGCTTCCTTGGCCTCATTCATTGCTCTTGGAGCTTCTGATTGTCCTCTGCATCAGCCCAGAGCTGCAGATCCTCGGGGCTGGTCAGGTGAACTGCTCCTGAGAACATGGGAATGCACTTCCAAAATAATCCCCTGCTAATTAACACACAAACTCCTTCACTGTTAATAAGATAAATCGCTGTTGCCTTGATCTTATGCACAGTTTATGATAATTTTAAGCCCTACAGAAAGTGGCTGCTTCCAGGAACAAATGGGGATAATTAGCTGGAGATAGTTATTATGCAAATGGAGCAAGCTGCACTTTTGAGTGGAATTGGATGAGCAGGTTGAGAATAATGCCCCAAAATTGGATGCAAATGGAAGAGGTGTTATGGCCTAACCTGCCCACGTTGTCCATCCTTAGGATCAGCTGCAGAAATGATTTGGGGAAATGAGCCCCAGCCCTAAGCCTGTTCCCCATCCCCAGGTGGGAGCCTGGCCGGGCTGAGCACCCCTGGGTGAGCCCAGCAGGCACTTTTTGGGCACGTTTTTCACCACAAAACCTCACTTCAATGAAATCAAAAGGTTTGGGCAACTCTTGATCTTTGGAGGTTTATTTAGAAAATTCTGACTGTCTGGACAATATTCGATTTGAATGCTTTTACTCCTGTATCCTTTAATTTCGGTTTATTTTGAATTTATTTTTTTTTAAAAAAGCCACATAAATACTATCAATGGGCTGAAATGGAGAGGAATATCATAAGACTGAAACACTCAAAATTAATTAAATAAATTAATTTTTTTTTTCTTGAGTTTTTTTGGTTTTTTTTTTTTTTTTTCAGAGTTCACCACAGGACCTGCTCAGGTTTGGAACCAGGAGTGCCATCAAATGTAGGACTGCTGGAGCCCGTGGGGCTGGAGCAGGTGCTGAGGTTGGCCAGGCTGCTGGGACCCCAGGAGGAGAACTCTGAGCCAATTCCCTTCCCTGTGAGTGTGTTCTCAGACTCATTTCTTCAGGAACAGTTGGAATTCTGTTCATCTGGGCTGTTCGTGGTTGCTCTGAGTAACCAGGAGCTGCTTATTAATTAACACTGAACACAGTAATTGTTAGCTACCTGCTTTAGACACATCATTCCTGTGAGAGATTTCAGCTCTGCTCCTCCAGAGTTTGGGACTCCAGAATCCCAGGCTGGGCTTGGGCTTGGAGAACAAGTCCAACCCTTGCTCCACCCAGAGCAGGTCACAGAGCATCACTCCAGGGTTTGGATATCTCAGGGACACTCCACACTCTGGGCATCTGCTCCAGGGCTCTGCCCTCCACAAAACAATGTGATTTTTCCACGTGTTCAGCTGGAACTTCCCATGTTTCATACTGTGGTCGTTGCCACTTGTGCTGCCACTGGGCACCACTGAGAGTCTGGCCCCTTCCTCTTGTCCAAACCCTTAAAATATTTGTGTGGTGCTAAAAGCACCTCTCAGCCATCTCTTCTGCAGAGTTTGGGGTTCTATTCCCACAGGAGTTTGGGGTTTCTGTTCCCACAGAGGTTTGGGGTTTCTGTTCCCACAGGAGTTTGGGGTTCCTAATCTCACAGTGGCTCGGGGTTTCTATTCCCACACCTTGGCTTTGCCACTCAGGAGCTCTCTGATTCCCACCTGGTGCTGGATCAGCTTCCCCTCAGTGCAGGAGCTGGGAATGCAGCAGACAGCCCAGCATCCCCACCTGCCTTTCCTGGCAAATCCCCAGAGCTCCAGGATCTCTCCCATCCCCAGAGCTCCAGGATCTCTCCCATCCCCGGAGCTCCAGGATCTCTCCCATCCCTGTAACTCCAGGATCTCTCCCATCCCAGAGCTCCAGGATCTCTCCCATCGCTGTAACTCCAGGATCTCTCCCATCCCAGAGCTCCAGGATCTCTCCCATCACAGAGCTCCAGGATCTCTCCCATCCCTGTAACTCCAGGATCTCTCCCATCCCTGTAACTCCAGGATCTCTCCCATCCCTGTAACTCCAGGATCTCTCTCATCCCTGTAACTCCAGGATCTCTCCCATCCCCATCCCTGTAACTCCAGGATCTCTCCCATCCCAGAGCTCCAGGATCTCTCCCATCCCTGTAACTCCAGGATCTCTCCCATTCCCTGTAACTCCAGGATCTCTCCCATCCCCGGAGCTCCAGGATCTCTCCCATCCCGTAACTCCAGGATCTCTCCCATCCCTGTAACTCCAGGATCTCTCCCATCCCTGTAACTCCAGGATCTCTCCCATCCCTGTAACTCCAGGATCTCTCCCATCCCTGTAACTCCAGGATCTCTCCCATCCCAGAGCTCCAGGATCTCTCCCATCCCTGTAACTCCAGGATCTCTCCCATCCCCGGAACTCCAGGATCTCTCCCATCCCTGGAGCTCGAGGATCTCTCCCATCCCCAGAGCTCCAGGATCTCTCTCATCCCTGTAACTCCAGGATCTCTCCCATTCCAGAGCTCCAGGATCTCTCCCATCCCTGTAACTCCAGGATCTCTCCCATCCCCGGAGCTCCAGGATCTCTCCCATCCCTGTAACTCCAGGATCTCTCTCATCCCTGTAACTCCAGGATCTCTCCCATCCCTGTAACTCCAGGATCTCTCCCATCCCAGAGCTCCAGGATCTCTCCCATCCCGGAGCTCCCCCAGCCCTGCCCACTCCCCACATGCAGCTCAGCGCCAGCCTCATGAATGCAGAATAAAAATGCCTTCTGATGTTTCCTCTGCAAACGCGAGGAAATCAGATGGCTGCCGGGTACAAACGAGGGCAGGACATCCCGGGCTCTTGTTCCCCGGGGGGAGGACAGAGGAGTTCTATTTACATTACACACTGGCGTGCCCTGACTGTCAATATTGTGAAGCTCCTCTGCACATTGATGAAATCTCCACCTGAACTTCGTCAAACTGTTTTTATCACTCGATCTTTTGATTACCAGTGGAGGGGAAAAAAAGGAAAAAAAATCCCCCAAAAAACCAACCCCACATTTCCATAACAATAGCACTTAATGACCGGAGATGGTGAAAATCCAAGGTCTAATTTTATCCCTGGAAATAAAGATACCAGACGTCTCTCCCTCTCTCTCTCTCCCGGGCGAAATATTCGAAACTTGTTTTAAGAAAAGATGTTGGTGGCGAACAGATGGCCCCGGCCCTCCATCCATATTCATGAGTGCATTGATTTCATTATGCCTTCCCCTAGGAAACTCAGCTTTTATAAGTCTGCGTGGCCATCAAATTGAGCAGTCAGGAGCCCTCTGTCACAGCTCTGTTGCTGTAGAAATTGGGGAAAGTATGTGAGAAGCTTTAGCACTTTCGTCCTGACTTTTATCACTCAGCACCTGTCGTTTGGGGGCCTCCAAATCTGAGAGTTTTATCAGGTGCATAAAACGAGCCCAAAAAGTTCCTTTTAACCAGAATTACTTTAATTTTGTGCCATCCTTGTGCTGTTGAATAACTTCCAGAGCGTTGAGATCTACGGGCAGGAGCTCTCCAGTGAACCCTGAGCTGCCAAAAAAATCTCTTTGGGGAAATCCCTCGTGCGATTCTCTGCTTGATATATTAATTGCCCGGGATAAATCTTCCAGAGCAGCGATCACTTAGATCACAAAGGGAAATAAAACATCCAGACAGAACTGCAAATCCAATTTGAAGTGCCTTTTCACAGAGGGAAACGCGTTGTTAAGCACTAGTGAAAGCTGGGAATGTTCTGAGAATGGGTTTTAATTGACTTCGAAGCCTTCTATGTGAAATTCGGGATTTTTAAAAGTTTTGGCCAAAGAGATTTTTTTTTTTCCTCTTTATTTTGTCCCTTTCCCACTAACACCTAATTCCACGTGTGAGGATACACGCTGCTCACTCCAAAATAGTGACCTTTGGCTTTTTTTGGTGGAACGTTTGGATTTTTTTGGTGGGACCTTTGGCTTTTTTTGGTGTGATGTTTGGCTCTTTTTGGTGGAACATTTGGCTTTTTTTGGTGGAACATTTGGATTTTTTTGGTGGGACATTTGGCTTTTTTTGGTGGAACATTTGGCTTTTTTTGGTGAAACATTTGGCTTTTTTTGGTGAAACATTTGGCTTTTTTTGGTGGAACATTTGGCTTTTTTTGGTGGAACATTTGGCTTTTTTTGGTGCGACGTTTGGCTTTTTTTGCTGGGACATTTGGCTTTTTTTGTGGGACATTTGGCTTTTTTTGCTGGGACATTTGCACAGCCCTGACTGGAGCTGAGCCGCTGCTGCTGAAGCCCCACGAGGTTCCTCCCAGAAAGTTTCTTTTGCAGGCTCTGATTCAGTGATGGGAGAACATCCCTGGGCTTTGGGGGTCCAGGGATGGGGAGAATCCTGGAGGGAGCAGGGGGACCTGGGCACTGATTGATGGCAGCACAGGGACTCCTCCAGCTCTGCATTCAGGACTTACCTCTTTTATTTTTTAAGGCAACTTTAGCAGCTGGTCCTTTGATTTGCAAAATGAGGTTTAGTTCTAAAGAATAGGCCAGGACTGAGGGGATTCTGTAGGTTCGGGACTTGGAATTGCTTTTATCTTCCTCTTTTTGTCGCTTTCTTTCGGGCCAGAAGTATTTTTGTGTGCTCTTCAAAAGCCAGGCTGTTGTTGTATTTGGGCTCCAAAGAGCCTTAAAAAATCCATTTAAATTCAGATCTTTTTGCAAAGCTTGAAGGGAGAAAAGTTTTTAAAGTGTTTCCTGCTTGGACATAATCGATCAGTAGCAGGATAAAATCCAGGAATGTTCTTTTGGGGACCTTTGATGAATGAAATTACAGCTGCTGTGACACATTTTAGGTGTCGGCTGAATGAAGACAACCGTGACAACAGAATGTCCAGTTTTTTATTTTATTCTTTTTTTTAGAAGTTAAAAAAAAAAAAGGGTTCATATTCTCCCACTTGGTTTGCTTGATCAAGAGTAGGGTTTAATTAAATAAAATGAGCACAAGCACCATTTTTTTGCATTATGGAACTGTCAGTTTTAGCATTCGGCTCCCAAGGGGCACTCAAAGGATCATTTAATTTTAAAACGATCGTAGCCTTGAAATAACTTAAAAGGAACTAATATATTTAATCAAAGGAGGTAACTGGTAATAGAGGAATAAATCATTCATGCATATAAATAACAGGGCTCCCACGAGGGTGGGAAGCCAACAGGGAAAATATTTCGGGCTGAATTGTTTCCCTTCTGCCCATATCTGTGGAGTTAAAACGCCTGAGGTGGTTTGTCACAGGCTCAGCGTGGGGTTTTTCTGTGTCCAGGACATCCAGATGTGCTGTCAGCTGTCCCCAGGTGTCATTTGTGCCTGTTTTATCCACCCCACTCGTGTAGAGAAGTTCAGCACCTCTGGCAATGTCAGGATTCAGGTCATCTGGACATCCCCAATTCCCCCTTTATCCCCGTCATGGAAGGAGAGCCTCTGGGGCCCTGCAGTTAAAACGTTCCAGCTATTTCAGTTTGGGCATCTCTTCATTTCCCTGCCTCTGCTGTGTAAACGACGGGCTCCAGCAGCGCCTCTGCTGTGGGTGGTTGTTTTTACAGGGCTTGGAAAAGCTCAGGCTGGCACTGGGAATGGGGAGAGTGGGCTGGGCTCGTCCCCTGCGGGTGGGATGGGAGCTGGGGGTGCTGCTGCTGCATCCAGGCCAGCCCTGACCCCCTGATGGTGTCACCCCCATGATGGTGTCATCCCATGATGGTGTCACCCCCCTGATGGTGCCACCACCCTGACGGAGCCACCTCCGTGATGGTGTCACCACCCTGACAATGTCACACCATGATGGTGCCACCCCCATGATGGTGTCACCACCCTGACAATGTCACACCATGATGGTGTCACCACCCTGACAATGTCACACCATGATGGTGGCACCCCCATGACGGTGCTACCACCCTGAGGGTGTCGCTCTTCTGATGGTGTCACCCCCCTGATGGAGTCACCTCCATGATGGTGCCACCTCCCTGATGGTGTCACCCCCCAGATGGTGTCACCACCCTGATGGTATCACTCCCATGATGGTGTCACCCCCCTGATGATGTCAACCCCCCTGATGGTGTCACTCCCATGATGGTGCCACCACCCTGAGGGTGTCACCCCCTTGACGGTGTCATCCCCTGATAGTGTCACTCCCATGATGGTATCACCATCCTGATGGTGTCACCCCTTGATGGTGGCACCCCTCTGATGGTGTCACATCGCTGATGGTGTCACCCCATGATGGTGGCACCCCCATGATGGTAGCACCTCCCTGATGGTGTCACCCTCCTGAGAATGTCATACCATGATGGTATCACCATCCTGACGGAGCCACCCCCATGATGGTGTCACCCCCATGATGGTGTCACACATTGATGGTGTCACCCCCTGATGGTGTCACCCTCCTGACAGTGTCACCCCCTGATAGTGTCACCCCCATGATGGTGCCACCCCCCCGATGGTGCCACCCTCCTTACAGTGTCACCCCCCTGCTGGTGACCAACCCCTCTCTATATTCCCCCAAGTGCCAGGGTGGGGCTGGGCCAAGCTCATGTCCTTTGAAGGAATTCCTGAGAGATTCAGAAACCCCCATTTCAGTTGGTTCTTTCACGAGCTGCTCTATTCATATAGAACAATATGGAACTAGAATAAGCCAAGCAAGAACATTTTCTCTGTTGTTACACATTAGTTATACGTGTCTATATTAATTAGTAAACAGAATATTATGTGGATGATAAAATACTGCGGGAGGATTTCTCTCAGTGGTCTGTTGTGACCAGCTGGGGACTCTGCTCCCAGATATTCCCAGGCAATCGAAGTTAGCATCAAGTGGCACTTATTGATATATTTTTATATTCTATATTAATTATTATACACGTGATAATATAACACAAGAGGTTTCTCCCTGAAACCTCTGGGGCTCCTGCTGTGCTCCCAGCTCTTCCCAGCCAATTAAAGTTCCCATCAAGAGCACTTTCCCTGCAATTAAACACCCCAGCCACTCCAAACCTGTAAATCTTTTGACAAAACACCCACCACGAAGTTGTTCTTTGTGCATCATCTACAATCTGCAAACCTCTCGGGGTGCAGAGGCACAGGTGCCACTCCTGGCCTTGTCCCCTTTTTGTTTTGCTGTCACACCTTGCCTGTGACACCTCTGCCTGGTTTTAATTAACACTCATGGTTATTATATCCATAGGAGTTCCCAGAGACAAGGAAAATTGGATTTAAGCAGAAGGGATAATGCCACACCTGCCCCGAGTGTTTTGTCCAAACTCCAGAGGGTCAATTTGCTTAATTGATTAAGCACAAATAGTTCTGTTAAAACCTGCACTTTCTGGGTTATCTCCTTGAATGAAGTGACTCTGTAAATTCAAAGAGTTTTTTGACGCGATTTAATGAAAAATTAATTTCTAGGGAAAAAAAAAAAGGAAAAAAAAAAGATGGCAGCTCATAAATATGAGATCCTCCCCATCTGTTTGTGGTGCGTGACTCAGGGCTGTGTGTGTGCACCTGGGGAAAAGATGAATAACCTGCAGCTCGTGCCAGGAGGGCTCTTGAGCAGGTTGGGATCAGGCAGGTGCCTGATCAAGGTCGTGCAGGATTCCCATACAACAGAAACTTGTTAGGAATTATATTTTAGGGCTGTAGGTGCCTCCCTGGGAGAATTGATGTGAAGCAGTAAGACTGAGGAAAACCTGCAGTGGCCTGAAACACCTACATGTGGAAAGCACTGGAAATGAAAAAAAACCACCAAACTTTTTATGTTTTATTGCTGGTGAAATGTGGATTTAGTGTTCTGGGTATGTCCCAGAGCTGGCAGTGCCCAAGGCCACGTTGGACAGGGCTTGGAGCAGCCTGGGACAGTGGCAGGTGTCCCTGCCCATGGCTCTGGGTCGGGTTTAGGGTCCCTTCCAGCCCAAACCATTCTCTGATAACAACAACAACAACAACAAGGGGAATTTTGGGGGGAAATAACAGAGATCTGCAAAACAGAGCTGGGCAACACAGGCTGAGGGTTCAGGGATTCAGCTTCCTCCTCTGTGCTGAGGCTCTGCAGGACCTCTGTTCTTCCTAATCCTAATCTGTGTGGCTCCTTTGGAAGGGAGCCACACTTCTCCAGTCTCCTATTTTTAAACCCACAGAAGTTGTCTTAACGAGAAAGCGATTTCATGGGTAAAAAAACCAAACAGTTCCAGAAAAGAGCTGAAAAAAAAAAAAGTCGTTTCCTTCGTATCCATCACGCTTCTCAAAGCAGCACCCCCAAATCTGGAGATGCTCCATAAAACCCCAAGGCTGGGGATCAGCCATGGGTGATCAGCCCATTTTCGGGGCTCTCCAGCCCAGATTTGCAGCCAACAACCCCAGCCCAAAGCTGCGTGCCAAAGCCTTTGCCAGGCCCTTCCCTGTGCGTGGAAGGAGCGTGTGGCAGGTCCTGTCCCTCCCTGCCGTGGGAGGATGTTGTTCTCCGTGGCATACTGTGAGTGGGAGAGTGGGAAAAAACCAGCCAGAAGCTGCAATGGCATTTCAAGTTAACGAAGCTTTCGGGAGCTGCCTCTCTGATTAAACAGATGTGGGTGAAATAATCTCAGTTTGCTGCATCCCTCAGCGCAGAAAATCGGGAAGGGCCCTAAATTCTCTGGAACTTCCCAAAGAGGTGACTTTGGTCTGGTGGAATATCTGGAATATTGGAAGGGGCCCACGAGGATGGAGTGCTGTGGCTGTGCTGTTGGCTTGGACTGACAGGCAGTGATTGATGTGTGCTGGCAGCCACCAGGAAAAAGTTCTGCTTTATACAGCTGAAGAGTTTTAAATTTAGGGGTTTCGTTTACCACTCCCACTCCTCTCTCCGGGGAGAAAAGGGAAAAGCACAGGGAGGGCAGGGACCTGTTGCATGAGGGGGAATTGATTTGGAAGAGGTTTTGTGCACTTTTGATAATTTTTGGATGCCAAGGTGTTATGCTGATGCTTCTTGTAAAGGAAAAGGGTTCTGGAGGTCACAGTTTCTTTGATTTTCTTATTTGGCACCTCCAAATTTGCAGCTCCCACAGCTCTTCAGGAAGATTTCACCAGTTTCTTGGTCCCTGCACTGGGAGGTTCTGCCAGTGGCTTGTGATTTCTGCATCCTTTGGGGGAATGGCCTCTCCAGACATCCCACATTCCCTCCCAACAAATCAGCAAATAAAATCATCTCTTAAATTAAGTCTTCAGTAAGGAAAGCTTTTAAAGAGATGCCCTCAAGTGTTTCTCCACGGCAAATGAGAAGGGGGAGTGCATTCCTCTTGGCTTTATTCCCACTCAGCTCTGTCCCAACACAAATAAAAGCAGCTTTCTGCATTGCATCCTCATTTACAGGGCAATAAAATCCCAGCAAAAAGCAGCAACGCTTCATAAAAGTACAAACAAAGCAAATAGAAACCTCTCCTGGGATGTGTCCAGGCCTCAGATCGTGTGGAAGGTGGGCAGGAGCCGTGTGAGATGTTACATTCCAGTGGTGAAACAAAATTCAGTGGACGTGAAAGGAGTTAATACAGGTGGAAGTTTCTTCCCTCTGGCCACTGCCAAAGGGTTCCAGGGCAGAATCTCCCAAAGAAACTTTCCATCTGAGGCCGATGATGGTTTTTTTCCTCGTTGTATTAATGGAGCTTTTGGTTCTGTTGGTGTCATCTCTGATGTGCTGTGGCCACGGGGGCCCAGCCCAGGCTCTTGACAGGGGGGTTCCTGGGGGATCAGGTGTGCTCAGCTGTGGTTTGGCTGTTGCTGGATCAGATGGTTCAGGTGTGGTTTGGCTGTTCAGAGGGATCAGGTGGTTCAGGTGTAGTTTGGCTGTTCCTGAGGGATCAGGTGGTTCAGGTGTAGTTTGGCTGTTCAGAGGGATCAGATGGCTCAGCTGTGGTTTGGCTGTTCCTCCAAGCCCATGGGACCACGCCAAGGCCACATGGCCACTGGCCACTGCT
The DNA here is from genome assembly GCA_014839755.1 of Sylvia borin. Taxonomy (NCBI): domain Eukaryota; kingdom Metazoa; phylum Chordata; class Aves; order Passeriformes; family Sylviidae; genus Sylvia; species Sylvia borin. The sequence continues at coordinate 1,619,558 of CM025968.1, forward strand.
GGAGCAGCAGATGCTGCTCGTGGTGCCCACAGGAGCTGACTCCAGCCATCTCTCCCTCCCTTAGCCAGCCAAACCCTGGCTGCAGCCATCCCTGAAATTCATTTTGTGTTCCCAGCAAGATCAGAGCCCAGTGCAGTGTTTTGTGTTGGAGCTGCTCTTCCAGCACTCGCTGCTGCTCATCTGGGGAGCCCTTGCAAATGATTGAACATTTTAATCTCTTTCCCTGCCTTTCCTCACGTGGGTTCCAGTAATGTGCATCCGGTAGCAGCCAGTGGACTATGACCCAGAAGGGATTCAGGGCTGTGGAACAAAGAGTCCCTGCTGTAATTTCTTTCTCATCCTCATCTCCTCCTGCTGTATCCTCATGTAACTCCACGCTGGGCTGTTCTGAAGCAGCATTTCCAGCAGCCCTGGGCTTCAGCAGGAGCTTCAGGAGAGGCACTGCTGGCACTCCCAGAGTAAATCCTTCCCTCAGGGTGAAGGGTGGGTGTGCTGGGTGTGTCAGGATGCAGAGGAATGGATGAGGGAGTGCAGAAGGACCAGTGCAATGTTCCCTTCCCAGGCATGCTTCAGATCTGCCCCCAGATGGGGAATTTTGTGGAGCCATTTGGGGTTCAGCTGCTCGGGAGAAATCCCTGCTGGGAAGGGGAGGTTTGGTGGGACAGTGGAGTTTAATTTGGAATGGGGAGGTTTGGTGGAACACTGGAGTTTAATTTGGGAAGGGGAGGTTTGGTGGAACAGTGGAGTTTAATTTGGGAAGGGGAGGTTTGGTGGAACAGTGGAGTTTAATTTGGGAAGGGGAGGTTTGGTGGAACACTGGAGTTTAATTTGGGAAGGGGAGGTTTGGTGGGACAGTGGAGTTTAATTTGGAATGGGGAGGTTTGGTGGAACACTGGAGTTTAATCTGGCTCCTCATGCACAGAGCAGAGCAGCCAAAGGGCCCCTGTTAGGACAAACCTGTGTCCCTTAACCTGCTCCCCGTGGTCCCAGTGCCAGCAGCACCCCAAGGAGAGCTGCTTCAGGCAAAGGGCCTGTTCTTGTGAGGGCTGAGTCTCTCCGTGGTGATGCTGCAGAGCTCCTGAGGTGTCCCCAGTGCCCTGCTGAGGTGGCACTGCCCAGGGCTCCTGCTGCCACTCCCAGGGCTGCGATTGCTGTGGCCACTGTGTGCCAGGCAGTCACTTCCCACCTCTGTGACTTGTTCAATTTTCACTCTAAATCAAATTCCTCAATAGGTTTTTTTTCCCCCAGTGGTACCATTTTCACCTCTGCAGCATTTTGCCCTGCAGGCAGCAGCTCCTGAGCCACCTTTGTGCAGGTGTGTGTGCTTAGGGAATGAATTGAACATCGCATTCCTGAACGTGGCAGTGGGGTTATTTCTCCCTGCAGCCGGGGTCAGAACCCACCTGAGCCCCAGGACTGGAGCCTGCCTGGACCTAATCCTGCAGTTTGTGGTTTCTTGTTCTCCTCCAGAGCCTGTGTCCTCAAAGGCTGGCCTCAATCTGCCTGTTCACAGGGGCTGAGGCTGCTGCCCCTCAAGGGGGGTTGCTTTAGGCTGAATTTGTTTAGGTTGCTGCCTCTCAACTCTTTAGGTTGAGTTTGTTTGGGGTTTTTTTGGAGGTGTTTTTTTTTTTTTTTTGAGTCAGTCAGCAAGAACAGCTCATTCTGCACTGAACTCAGTGGACGGAAGGATTTACTTGCTAAACCTCAGGTTTATGGAGTTTTGCTTCCTAAAATTTCCTAAACCTACAAGTTACCCGGTTGCTGAGCCCTCCCAGCAGCAGGGAGAGCCCTGAGTGCCCGTCCTTGGGGACCTGGCTGTGCCCTGCCAGCTCCTGCTGGCCCACTGGGCTGGGGTTTGTCCTTGTTTTTAACTTCATCTGCAGAGCCCCTGGGAATAACTTGTGGCTCTCTTTGACGCTCTGCCAAAAGGAGAGACAAGAAGCTGTTTAAAAATGCAAACCAGGAGACTTTCTCCAGTCCAACACGATGATTAACTACCTCAGCTTACATGGAATAATTGCAGCCTTTCCTCCCTGCTCCCACCTTGGCATTGTTGTCCTGAATATCACCTGATACATCTCCACTGTCACGACACTTTCTTAATGCACAATTAGAATTATAACACCTTTTACAGCATTCTCTATAATTAAAAAGCCAAACTTCCTCTGAAATAACAATATTCTGGCAAGTGAGGTGGCACAGATGAATTATTTTGAAGGCCGATTGTGCTGGTTGGGTACATCAGGCTGGAGAAGTAGGGCACATTCTTTATTTGTTGTCACTTTTCCTTTGTGCTTAATGCAGATTTGTCTGATTCCAGCACTGGAGAGGGGAAACCTTGATTTAGGAAACTGTGTTTCAATAAAATGACACCACCTCCTGATCTGCTGGGGCTGTCACCTTTCCCCTGGAGTTACTCCACTGCCTTTGTTGGGATTGCAGGCAGAGAAATGGATTTACTGTTGGCAAGGGGGACAAATGGAATCCACAGTGCCCTGTGGAACAAGGTGGCTCCTGCTGGGGTGGGATAAATGAGAGCAGCCAGCTCCCAAAGCCCAGCCTAATTCCTGACCTGTCTGAGTTGAAAGATGCTGTTGTGGGCCTGTAAAATGTGATTCCATTTCACGTGTTCCAGCTTCCACTTGGAGAGAAAATCAACTTTCTGCTCCCTGCAGTTGTTGAGGGGGGGAAGAAATGTTGGCTCTGAATTCCAAAGGCAGCTAAAGACAATATAACTAATTAAAAACCCAATCAAAATGGCTGTGATGAAGGCAATCTTAGGGTTTGTGAGGGCTGGGAGGAGAGCAGCCTTGTGCCTGGTTTCAGGGCTGATGCTGGCCAATGCCTCAGGGTGCTGATTTCTGCTTCCCTCTCTATATCAAATCTTAGTGAAAAGAAATGTTGGTCTAACTTTAAGTCCAGAACATTTAACTTCATCCACACTCCCAGGGGTTTTCCTCTTTCTGCCCTGCGTTTACACCCCTTACAAACCTTTCTCCCCTCCCAAAACTGCCACCAGTCCTCTCCACAATGTCCAAGAGCAGTGAGAACAGTGGTGTGCTCCTGCCTGGCACCTCCTGCAAGGCACAGGCTCCCCAAACACGAACATCTGAGCTCAGGGCAGCCCCCGAGACTGTCCCCAAGGCTGTGGTGGAGAGCAGCTCCTGGGGCAGGGCTGGAGGGTCCCAGGGTCTTGCTGCAGCTTTGGGGGCAGACAAAGAGCTCAGGCAAGGAGCTCGGGGCTGCTGACCCTCAGGGCACAGAGGAAAACTGGGCCAGGCACTCGTGGGGTTTGTAGGGAGCATTTGAAGGGTTGGGAGGATGGATTTAATGGTTTTGTTCCTCCCTGGAGTGCTGCTGTTTGTGGAGGTGTTTAGAATGTCCCTGGAATCCATTCAGGGTGATCAGGCGTGCTCATATCCACCTTCATATCCATCTTCCTGTTCATCTTTGTGTCCATTTGTATATCCATCTTTATATCCATCTTTATATCCATCTGACCCAGGAGTCAAAACAAATGAAAATAGAATTGAGGCACCCTTCATCTGCTGGATTTTAATTTTTTTTTCTCTTTATACAAGGAATCAAATCCCATCTTCTCTTCATACATCCCATCCAATCCCTGCATTTTGACATCAGTGCCCAGCCCTGGCAGATGTTGTTCCTCCTCTGCCTGCCTGGGATGGGGTTCAAAGTGGAGGCAGCATCACACCTTATATCCACCTTTATATCCACTTTCATAGCTATCTTTATATCCATCTGACCCAGGAGTCAAAACAAATGAAAATAGAATTGAGGCACCGTTCATCTGCTGGATTTTTTAAATCTTTTCTCTTCATACAAGGAATCAAATCCCATCTCCCATCCTGGCACAATGGATTAAAATAAACCACAGCTTATTTGTGCTCAGAAACCCACTCTGGTATCTTTTGCCTGGGACACACACTCAGATTTTCTCTTAGGGTGGAGTTGATGAAGTATATTTTGCTGCACTATCAGCTGCCTGATAATTTAACTTCCCTTATTCCATTATGGTGCTAAGCAACATTTGAACGGATTGTGAGTTTCCTTTTTGGTATGGGTGTCTGGAGAGCACGTAGAGCCTTTATAATAAGCTTTAAATCTAAATAAAAAGTTAAGTATATAGCACTCTCAGTCTTCAGAGCACTGGAATAGATTTATTTAATCATCCTTTATGAGGCAGGCCAGCAGCTCCAGCCTCACTGGTGCTGAGGGGGGATGGATCAGCAGAGTGAGTGACTTGCTGTGGTCAGGAGAAATGTCACTGCCAGGAGAGCAGAGGGACAATCCCCACTCAATGACCCCAGGCTGACATCAAAGGACGTGTTGTTCCTCCTCTGCCTGCCTGGGGTGGGCTGGGCTGGGCTCAAAGTGGAGGCAGCATCACACCTTATATCCATCTTTATGTCCATCTTTATATCCACCTTTATATCCATTTGTATATGCATCTTTATATCCATTTGTATATCCATCTTTATATCCATCTTTGTATCCATCTGATCCAGGAGTCAAAACAAATGAAAATAGAATTGAGGCACCGTTCATCTGCTGGATTTTAATTTTTTTTTTCTCTTTATACAAGGAATCAAATCCCATCTCCCGTTCTGGCACAATGGTGAGAATGGTCAGCAGAAATGTCACTGCCAGGACATTTCTTGGGACATGGGACAATCCCCACTGAATGACCCCAGGCTGACATCAGGGCTTTGGTGCAGGTGTTGTTCCTCGTCTACCTGCCTGGGGTGGGTTCAAAGTGGAGGCAGCATCAGACCAGGCAAAGATCTGCACCAACCTCCCCCATCACAGCTCTGCCTCGTGGTTTGAGGGCTCTGTCAGGCTGAATCAACTGCTCATTTATCAGCTGGGTCCCAAAAAGGTTTGGAAACTCAGCTCCCAGCCTGCACATTTCCTACCTGGGACTCTCAAAGTCCTGAGCAGCTCTGAATGCCAACGACAGCAGTCGCTGGGCTGGGCTATTTAATCACCTCATAAAAGAATGGAAACAGATAGTTGATGAATCAAAGTGCACTCAGATTAAATGATCAGAAATTCCTAGTTAATCACCAGAAAGGAAACTAATTAAATTACCATTCAGCTTTTTATGGGGGCCTTGGGATGGGAAGCTGAAATAAGTCCCTTCAATCATTTTTTTCATTAGATGGGACAGGCATATTCAAGGTTAGTGAAGATAAATGTGATGTTCTTTGCTTGCTCTTGAAATTATAGTATTTAAATAGCATTTTATGCTTCATCACCTAATGCTAAACCCAAAGTAGCCTGCGAGGAGAGGCTGTGGCAGAGACAGCTGAGCAGGGAAGGAGGGCGAAAATCGGGAATGCTCAAATGAAGATTTGAAAGGCTTTCACTTAATTATCATTTCAGTCTTTAATTGTACTTTACCTTCAGGAATGAGGCAGGTGATGAGATGCTGATTCCAGCCCTGACTCTGGCCCTTGGGAAGCACAGAGTGGTTAGAGGTGGGGTGGGATGTCTGCTGACTCCCACGGCCACCCAACGCTTCCCACAGCCAAAAGAGGAAGGATTGTGGAAAAGAGATGATATTAGCAGCAAACGAGCCAATTCCTAATTAATTTTTTTTTTTTTTTTGGGGGGGAGGGCAGTTCTGTATCCTTATGAGCCACCACCAGCGTGGTGACATCCTTCTGTCCCCTCCTGTCCCCAGGGCAGGGTTGGGGGTTGTCCCCTGCCTGGAGCAGTTCCCCCCATCCATCCCTGGGACACTCCTGAGAGGAAACAAAAGCTGCCCCAGCCCCAGGAGATGCTCCCTGGATGGAGAGGAAATCTTCCTGTGCTTCAGAGCCAGAGGTAAATACAGCCCTGAGACACGGAACAGCCCCTGGAGAGAGGGAGAAATCTTAGTTTGAGCACCAGTCTATGTATTTTGGTATTCCTCTTTTTATTTTCTTTCTGGTATTCCTTCTTTTATTTTCTTTCTGCTTAGTTTGAGCACCACTCTGTGTGTTTTGGTATTCCTTTTTTCTATTTTCTTTCTGTTTTGTTTCTTAAGGCGAACCTTTACAGGCTCACAGAAGTGACAAAAAGATCCGGAGATATCCCCTTCAGTTCCCTGAAAAGGAGGATTTTCAGCAGAAAGTGAAATCAGTGAAATCCTTTCACTTTCTTCCTTAGCTTTTTAACAACCATCCCGGAGGTTTCTGACACCCAGAACTCGCTCGGAAAGTTGAAGAAAAGAAAATACAGCTGCAGGGTTTCAAAGCAGGGCACAACCAAGTCAAAAGAATCTGACTCTAAAATCTGGGGGCTTTTCATTCCCACGGAGGTTTTCCCACTAATGGAGATCCCGAGATCATTTAGGTCATTCATGTCCCTGCTTAAATTGATGGGGTTTTACTAAAAAATCATAATAAATGTCCTTTTTGTGGTGAATGATCCACTGTGACAGTATTTGCCAGCTGAAGCCCACAGAGCCTTGAAGTGTTGCTGATTTTGTTTTCTATTAATGTGGGTAATTATGTTTACTTTGCCACTCGGGATCGTATCATCACTGCAATAATTAGTGCATTTCCAGATACTTTGATAGATCTAAAAATTCCCTCTAAAAGCCTCCGAATACAACCGCCGAGAACAAGAAAGGAGCGTAATTATATTATTTTTTCAATTTAAATCTTTTTAGATCCGTATCAACACTGAGGAGGGGAGTTCCACACGGGTTTGGAGTGGAGCTGAGTGTTCCTCTGCTGAGTTCCAAAGGAAAAGATCGACTCACGGGCAAAGAGAAGGGATAAAAGACCTGGAGGTGATGAAGTCAGGGATCTCTGGAGGGAACCTCTGGAGCAGGGCTGGCAGCTGGAGCCTTCCTCACTTCCAGCACCTCCTTTCCAGCTTGGCCCTTCCCAGCAGCTTTGGAATGAGGGGATGGCTCCAGATGTTCCTCCAGCTGCTGGGGCCACCTTCCCCACACCTGCCCCTGGGGAGGATGTCCAGGAGCTGCCTCGCTGCTCCCTTTGGGGAGAATTGCTCTTTTTCTCTGCTTGGGAGGCATTTTGGAGGTTTTCTTTCCGTCTCTTGTTTTGCTCTGTAACCAGAGTAAAGCATTCCCGAAGAGTTTGGGTGAGCCCCTCATTTCTGGTGCCCTGAGAACTGAGGATATTTCTGAGGCATGAGGGATTATCCACCACAACCCACTGAACAAACTTCTTGTTACAAGTGGGGACAAACTTTTTTGGGTGCAAATATCATCTTGAATTCTCAAAGACGTGGTTTGTGTGGCCACAGCCTCTGGCTTTAAGGTTGGGCTTTGTGTGTCTGCAGTTTTCATCCATCCTCAGTAAGGAGCAGGGAGCAATTAGCAATTAGTCAGCTCAGCATTTTCTGGGAGAAGGGCGAGTGCTGAGCCCCTGGGGGATGCTGCAGCCTCTCTTCAGCACATTCTGCTTTGAAACTTCCCAAGGACAGGCTCTGCTTTTCCCAAGGAGAGCACAAACCCTCGGGATTTCGGGAGAGGATGCGCCATCCCAGGAGCTGCAGAGCAGCTGCTGCTCCAGCTGTTCCAGCTGTTCACCCCTGCCTGAGGCTGCAGGGGGATGATCAGCCCCTCACCTGGGCTAGGACACGGTGGGGGCTTCCTCAACCCTCTCCTGGGCTGTGGCATTCCATCTCCACGGAATCAGAGAATCTAAGGTTCAAACCTCAGAGGTTCCAGAGGTTTTGAAAGGTTTCAAAGGTTTCGAAGCTTAGGAAATGAGGAGAGATCTCAGCTGAGCATCCCTCTCTCCCTGTTGTTCTGAGGACACAAAATCTCGTTAGTTCCTCGTGAAGGAAAATTGTTTTGCCTCGTGATCTAATTCTTTCCCTGGCTGGTGTTTTCCCTGGATCGCTGAAGCCTGTGGCTTTGTTTCATTTTAGCTGGAAATGGCACCAACAGGCGCCAGAACATCCCTGGTGAGCTGAGTGGCTTTTCCCTGGTGTGTTCTTCATTCCAGAGCGCTGTTCATTATGGTAGAGGCCTGAAAAATGAGGATTTCTGTGTCACTGACATTGTGGAGGTGCCAAAAATTATCAAAGTCCAGGGATTACGCTGGTAAAACCCTGAAGAAAAAAAAAAAGGTTAAAAAAAACCACCTCCCCCCCCAAAAAAAAAACCAAACCAACAAAAAAACCAACCAAACAAACAAACAAAAAACCACCCCACAAAAAACCAACTTGGATCTTCATCTGATGGAGTTCCCACAGTGGAAAAGAACAATTAATGAGCAGGGGAGGCACAAATCCACATCCCACAGCCCCTAAACCAGGCTGCTCCAAATGAACCTTCTCATCTGCATTGCAGCTCTCTTGGTGAATATTCACCGGGGCCAAGGGGCACTGCAGCCTCTCCTGCTAATCCCAAATAATCCCTTTCATGTTCAGTGGGATCTTGCTCCCAGCTACAGAGCCAAGGCCACGAGGAATTAATTGCAGGATGAGTCTGATGGGTTTTTTTTTTTTAATTTTTTATTTTTTTGTAGCTGCTTTTTTCATAGCTGGAGGCTATGGCTCGTGTTTTAGGCTTTTGATCATGTAGTGATTATATTGTCATGGTTTAGGGAATCTTCCAGGATCCTGCTGGAAGGTTTGATTAGCCTCAATTAAGAGATGTGGAATGAAAAGTGTGCAGGGAGCAGAAGTTTCCAAGGCAATGGTGCTGGTGGTGTCAGGGCTGCTCTGAAGGAATTCTCTTCTTTCCTTTCAAGGCACCAGGTTTGGGGGAAAAAAAATAATTCTGCAAAAAGAGGCATCAAAAGGTGGTCTGTAGGTGCGTTTTGCAGAGCTCTAGTCCAGTATTTTGTTAATTATTGTTAATTATACAGATGTAAGTGAAGACATTTGTACATTTTCTGTAAATTTACTGCACTGGTCTCTGTCCTCCTACTCTGCAAATGAGGTTTTAGTGAAGGCAAAAATAAAGAGACTGAAAGAAAGAATTAGAAAAGACCCAAAGCCAAACATTCCCTAAACAAATTGCAATAGCCAGAAATTTTGAAGCAATCAAAATGTTCATTTTTAAAACCTGGGGGCTGGAAATAACCCACAAACCCACATCTTGAACAGAAAATCCTCGGGGGTTTTGCCCCACCTGCTCTCAGGGCAGCTGGGAAGCTCTGGGCATTTCAGAATTGCAGGATGCTCTTTGGAAAGGCAGCTTTTTCCCTTGGGTTTGCTGCTTCCAGCCAGGAACAATCAGGAAAATATTGATGATTTTCAGCAGTTATGTGGCAGAAGTGCCTCGTTTGATTTTATTTCCCTTCAGGGAAAAAAAAAAAAAAAAAAAAAAAAAAAAAAAAGAAAAAAAAAAGAAAAAAGAAAAAGCATTTTCAGGGGAGTGAGTGGGTTTAGGAGTGCAATCCTCCTGGACAGAAGGCAGCTGGGATCTTTCCATTGGGTTACCTGGGAGGGGTGGGAGCAGCAAGGCTCCCCCAGGTGCTGTCACTGTCACTGTCACCCTGGGGGAAGGATGAGCACCCCAAAATTGCAGCTGGGCTGCCAGGACCCCTTCCAGCAGACCTGTGTGAAGGGAAATGCTCCTGCTGCACATCGATTTTGCAGTTGGAGGCTGATTGGGGTGAAGAAGGAGAAGCCCAGAGGGAGTTTGGAGTGATGGTGAAGTGACACAAAGCCCGAGGCTGCAGAGGCTCTGGGACCCCTTCACGGGAGGTTTACAGGAAATCCTGGGGAACTGATCATGGACAGATGATGAATTTAATCAGGATCCCTGCAGAGGTCTGTGTGGGACAGGGTCACACCAACTTCTTGACAATTCTAATTTCCATTCCAAGGGCTCTCCGAGAAGAAATCTTTATACTCAACAAACTGGGCACTTGAATGCAGCTCCTAAAACACATCCAGTTCTTGCTTTATTAACTGGGCTGGGGTTTAAAGCAAAGCTTCCCCTTTTCTAATGTATAAGGCGAGTTGGAATAAGTTTTTCCTTTGCACCTAAAATTGGAAATTGTCCTCGGACCAGGTGTGATTGATGGACCCCGAGGTTTTGGTGAGTGAATAAATCACAGAGCTGATGCTTGAGGAATTTTGCAGGGAAGCATAATGAGTGACCAGGTGATGAGTTTCAGAAATGCCACCTTGTTTTTGAGCAGCACAGGTGAAGGTTTGGTTTTCAGAGGGACTCAGGGCACTGTGCACTATCATGTGCTGAGCATTTAGTTTGGGAATTTTCATCCAAGTGCCCCACATGACCCAGATTTTCAACAATTCCTTCCCTTTGCTGCATCAGGCAGGCCAAAACCCCAGCCCTGGAGGGTTTTTTTTAGGAAGTTAGAGGAGCTGGACCTGCCTGTGAGAGAGCACAGTGCTCAAATAACATCTCTTTTCCTTGCCTCAGCCCTGCCGAGGAGAGACCCAGCTGAAATATCCCAAGTCATTACATTAATTAGCTAATGCCTAAAGAGTGCTCTGAAGAGGAAAAGCATTAAATAAACAGGCAGCAGGGTTAATGTTATTTTTAATAAATAGAAGAGCCCATTCCATAATGAAGGCTCGTGTGATGAGTCCATTTCTTTGTGTAAGATCCCACGGCCCTTAGCTACAGAAGAATTAAATAATAACTCATTATTCCCAGCTTAGACTTTAGGCATTGTGTGGAGGTCAGGCTTTTATTTCCCTCAAAAAAATAGGTTAGAAATCCAAGCATTTTTTTTTTCTATTTTTTCACTTCAGGGAGATGAAGGAGGGTGGCATGACAATGGTCTGCCCCTCATACCCACTGCTCAGACACACAATGGGGCTGGGCTGCTTTTCTAAAAACCACCCTGCTCCTGGATTGAAATCTCCTGTATTGAAATTCTGGCCAGCTCCCTTGGAACGAGCTACAAAGGTGGATAAAGAAATGTGGATCACACAGAGAAGCTTCCCCAAGTGAAGACCGGGCACAAAGGAGTGAAAAGCAGGAATGTTATGTAAGTGCATTCTTTTAATTGAAAAGGAAAAACGTCCTCACCTGTTTTTTTTGGGTTTTTTTTGGGGGAACTGTTTCTGTCGTGGATTGTGAGGGGATGGGAAAACTGAGGCCTTGCAGAGATTATTGTTCCTGCTTGATTTCTTGACTTATGTAGCTGAAACTTTGGGGTTCACTGCTCAGCTTTGGGATGTCAGGGGAGTTCTGTTCCTGCCCTGCCCATCCCTGGCTCTGGGCACTCCTTCACTGCTCAGCACCTGTTTGGGAGAGGAATTGCAGCTCACAAACTCCTTGAACTGAAGATCTACCAAGATCCTGTTCTGCTGGGAAGGTAAAGGAGCCTCCAGTGGGGTTGGGATGCTCCATCCTCCCTGTCCTGACAAGCAGCACCCACTTAACTCCAGTGCTATCCAATATCCTGCTCTGAGACACACACAGCAGCTTCATGCTCCATCTGCCATCACTCAAATGACCTTTTGTGGCCTTCCCAGAGAGCCAGAGCTCAGCTGGAGGTCACCTTTCCAAACCCAGAATTGCTGTGTCTGAACCTGAACCTGACCTGAGCCAAATCAGTCTCTGGAACTGCTCCCCACGGCCCCAAAGACCACAGTTATTTCAAATAATGCTGGATTACGCCCCATAAATTCACTAAGGTGACCCAGGAGTGTTCATTAGAATTTATTTTAGCCACGCTTATTGTCACTTAAGGGCCTAAACAAGGAGTGATGGCTCTTGGAGCAGTAACAGTAAATTCTGGTTACTGCAAACACAAATGCCTCATTACATCCAGTCAAGGTCTATTTCCCCTTTACAGCCATAACTGCAGGAAAGCATTGTTTTTAATTTATGGAGAAGGATGCACAGGCATCTTGGCTTCCCTATTTCCATAAACACCAGAGCCAATTAATCTCCTGTAAAGGATCCAGAGCGGTGGGTGAAATGGCCACACTCATTGCAGAGTGCCCAGCTCCCTGTGGGACAGGCTGTGGGAATGACAATCTGTTACAGGGATAAGTCCAAACAGCAGGAAAACGGGGGCCATTCCTTATTTTAAGTGGAATTTTAGGCCGGTGTGATCCTTTCAGTGAAAGCTCCTGCGTGGATTTCCATTTGTGCCCAAGCATCAGGGGTGAAAGTCGTGTCAGAGAAAGAGGAATGGCTCAGGTAACAAAATCTGCTGCGTTATTTTTATTGCAGGATTATTTGTCTCATCTTTCCCCCTTTCCCTGTGAAATGTTCTGTGATTTACCACTAAATCTTTCAGGGTGATGCTGCAGGCTGGAAAATGGAGCTCCAGTGTCAGGACCAGCGCTGCTGGATAAGCATCTTTTGGGTTTCAGAGGTGATGGTGCTGCTGATGGCTTACCCACCTGTATCCTCCTGACCTGCAGAATTTCTGTGTCTTATGGACAAAAGAGAAGGAGGGCAGAGGATGGGCAGAGGGGAAATGCAGAGAACCAGGGAACGGCCCTTTTTGTGTTTCCTTCCTCTCAAAAAACCTAATTGCGCTCCACAGATAATTAACGATAGCAAATGAGCAAGCAGGCAGGTCAGCAGAGGAAAGGAGCCAATTAAAGGATATTTAGATGCTGTAAATATTTGGAGAGCATTGGCTGTTGTGTAAATCTTTGCAGACGCAGCGACTTCGGCCCCAAATCCTCTTCCTCAAGCTGTTGCCTGAGCAGGAAGGAAACGCTGGTGGTTTTCAGAGCTCAGGACTTGTGTCTTCCTGAGCAGGGAGAGGAGATTTGCCTGTCCATTGATTGATTTTCACCTGAAAGTCCTTGAGCAGCAGCAGGAACAAACCCCAGAACGTCACAGCAAACCCTCATCTTTGCACATGCTGACTCTGTCTCCAGAAGCAACTAATTCTTGCAATAACTCCATTTTTTTTTTCCTGCTGTCCCCTAAAGGTTTTGAATTTTTCAGCTCAGACCTTTAGCTCAATCCCATCCACATCTCGACCTGTTTTATTGTTGCTGCAGGAGATAAATTTTGGATATTGCTCACATGAAATATCTGATGCTATTTTTTGATTCCTTGGACGTGGCACAGCTGTTCTTTGCCCTCTCCAGGACTTTCAAGATCGGGAATTCAATGGATCTTTCAGGGCACAGTTATTTTTTAAAAGGAATTTTCCCCATAAAAGGTTTTGGCACTATAAAGTGTGGAGTTCTTGTCACCTCTTTGGAGAATCAGAGGAAAAAAAAAAAAAGACTTTTGGATTGTTGTGGTCCAAATTTAAATATGTGATTTTGCAACTTGCTGTTGTATTTGCCTGGAGCAATGGAATCAATGGAAAGCAAATTGGAAATCAAAATTAATCGAGAAATTAATACTTTTTATTTTTTTTTAAATCTCAAGAGTTCTCCAAATTGTTGTTATTTTAGAACCTGATTATTTTGTAGAATTTTACAGATTGCTGCTTTTATTCTGTACTCTGTGAACTCGTTATTTAGGGGCCATTGAAGTGACAAATCCTTGTTATTTCTTTTGGTAACTGCAAAGTTTAAAAAGGCCCAAAGGATTCCAAAGGATTGCTGTTGTAAAAAGGCTTTTCCAGCTTGTCCAACTCTTTCTGGTGTCATCCCCAAAAATTTTCATCCCTGCCCTGACCCTTCCAGCTCACTCTGTGGCAGCTCCTCTGTGCACACAGGGCTGGGGGATTTTTTAAATTTTTCATTTGATTTATTTGAAAAATGAATTTCTTTTGATTGATTTGATTCATTAAAAAAAAAAAAAACAAACAGTGAAACTGACTTTTAAAAAAATGTTAAATTTCTTTGTTATCAGTTAAAAAACCTGCAATCAATAGCAGAAAAAAAAAAAAAAAGTGGAGAAAATACATGGAAATGCTTGAATTTCTTTGTTCTACTTGCCAGTTCCAGGAGTGCTGTGTGCAGCCATTCCAGGTACAAAATTAACCTGCAAATGTCACTTTGTCCTGAAAATAGTGCCCTGGAAATGAGATGTTCCCTGACAGGAACACACCCAGTGCAGCAGCATTTACATTTCTGAGGGAAGAGTCACAAAACCCTCTGAAAACACCAAAAAAAAAACCCCAAAAAATCCAACTTTTGGTACTTGTTGAGTCGCTGTCTTTGCATCCTGAACTGAGTGAATGCAAATGATTATTTTGCTTTTCTTAATGGCTGCAAATAATTGCAGTTAATGCAGATGAAGATCATTGCCCTGCTCTGCAACACCAGAGCAGCTTTCAGCCTCCTATTGATTGATTCTTTGCAGTGGACCTTAAAAATCCATTAAGGAAGAAGTTGGGTGATGTGAATTAATTCTAAATCCTTTGTTGGGAGGTGCAGCTGAGGGAAAAAAAAAAAAAAAGATTTTTCAAACCTATTAATCATAACTCCAAATAGACTGCTAACTTGAAAATAAACTTTACAGGAAATGGGAGGACAAATCCAAGGAAGGTGTTTGAACTCCCTGTCCTAAGGTGCACTGAGGGGTTTCTCAAGTGTTTTACTGGATCTTTTTTCAATATTTATTTTTCAATTTGAATTGTTCTGATAAGGATACGTTGATGAGCAGCCATCTGTGCCAAGAATGGAGCAGCTGATTGCTGTTTAATAGATAAGCTATTTCACCCCTTTGGAGCTGAAGAATAAAATAAATAAAGCTTGTCCTCTCCTCCCAGGTAACACCATTAATCAGGCAAAACTTTGTTTAGAACAGGAAAAAAAACCAAAAAACCAACCCACCCTCTTTTTGAACTCCTCAGCCGTTATTAATTATTAAAATTAATTTTTATTGAGCAGGTTGTACACCCCTTGCTCCCAACAACGTCTCAATCTTGGCAAGTTCATGATTGCACTCAGTGATCTTCAAGGTCTTTTCCAACCTGAACTTTTTATGAGCTGTGCATCACTGTGGAATATTTCCCCTAAACTTCTAAGTTCTTTCCCAGCGAGGAAAAAAAAAAACAGGAATTTTCTAAAACTTGGAGGTGAACTTGAAAACAACAAAACAAAACATCTTACTGCAAATATTCTCCTTGTTCCCCCCAGGTCCCACAGGCAGCAGTAAATTGTCACCATCACTGAAATGAGCTGTGAAATAAAGATTAATCCTTCCCCACGCCAAGAACTGAGACAACCTGGAACTCCACTCCTCATTTCCAGGGGGTTCCTAAATTCATTTGGTGGCAGCTGGAGAATAAATTTCCATGTGGATTTGATACGTTAGAGCAGAAATTTGTGCTCAGCTCATGCTGGGACACTAAAGTCTCTGTACTCCCAGGGAGATGTCCCATGGCAGAAATTCCTGTCCTGCCCAGCCTCAGTGAGGAGCTGTCAGAGGTGGAGTGGAGCTTGTCCAAGAGCTGAAATCCATTGCAGGAACTGTGAGATCAGCACAGACTCTGAATTCAGATCCTTGTGTCCAACGGAGCCCCTAAAGTGTTATGTACAATGGTAGAAACCTGCTGTTTTAATCCCCTAACAGTGTTCCACACTGACCATTAATTAGAATTATTTATTATATACATATATATATATATGTGTGTATATATATATATATTTATATGTGTGTATGTATATATTTTTATATATGTATGTGTGTATATATATATTTGAAATGTCATTCTGTGGACTGCCTCAAAATCCAAATTTTCTAACTTTTAATTTATTTATTCTTTTGATTTTGCATTCTTGCTTTGGAAAATGTGCCACAAGCTTTGAAGGGCAGCCCATAGCTCCAATTATAACACAGCATCCATAGGAGCTCTGCAGGAAAAACGATAGGACTATTAAGGCAGGCTGTTATTCCTTTAGAGATTTGCTTTCCTTAATTTGCATAGAACTGCCTTTGATTAAAAATTGCCTGTCACAGAAGTAGCTCAGAGATTTTACTTTTTTTTTTTATTTTTATTTTGTAGCAGTCATCATTTCCCCTAATGAGAATATATTTTATTCAAAGGTATGTTTTTATTCATTGGAAATGTTCTCTTTATTTTATTTATTGCTTGTAACTGAGTGTATTCAATTAGAAAACGGTACATCCTGCTGTGCTTTAACTGTTGGTAATTGAGCTGCTCTGCTGCATTTCTGTGCTGCAGGTCTGCTTGGGCAAGGAACATGTGTGGCTTCTTCTGCCTGGGATAATTTCATGAAGTTTTTTTGCTCTGGAGAACTGAATTTCAGCCTCAGAGTCCTCGCAGTCTTTGAGGCAGCATTGCTGTGCAATGGGCAGAGCTGGGAATGGATTTTTTTTTTTTCCAGTTTTTAGGTGAGTTTTAACCTCTTCTTATCAACTGTTGTCAGTAGCATTTGGTTATAAGAACAATGAAAGGAATAAGTGTAGGGGATGCTCTGGGAGGAGCCAAGCAGAATTCACAGAACTCTGAAATTCAGGGGGTGAACCCTGCTGGTTCACAGAACTCTGCCCTTCTCTGGGGTTTTTAATCCTCCTCTCAATAGATGAGAAAATAGGTGAGACAACAGGCAGTCACAGCAAAGGTCACCTTTTACTCCCAGTCATTTTTTGGTGCCCAAACTGCCTGGGTGCCTTTCTTCGTGTGTTGGCTTTGAATAAATGGCCAATTTCTCTTCGTTTGACATTTCCACTTTGTGCTTCCCAGAGGTTCTCTGGGAGAGGGAGCTGTGGATCAGAGAATCCCACACTGGTTTGGGTTGGGAGGGATCTTAAATCCCACCCAGTGTCACCCCTGCCATGGCAGGGACACCTCCCACTGTCCCAGTGTCCAGCCTGGCCTTGGGCACTGCCAGGGATCCAGGGGCAGCCCCAGCTGCTCTGGGCACCCTGTGCCAGCCCTGCCCACCCTCATCCCAAAACCCTTCCCTCATGGCACCAGTGATGTGGGGCCCAGTCCTGAGCAGGTGTCACTCTTCACAACCTTTATTTTCCTGGAGGTTTTTTTAGGGTTTAACCATCAAGAGGCCCAATGGCAGCAGCTGCTCCACATCACTGAGCCCTCCTGCACATCCCCAGGAGCTGTGGAACATCTCCATTTAATGGGAATGTCCAGGGAATGGCTGGGATCCTTCCCTTCCCTTCCCTTCCCTTCCCTTCCCTTCCCTTCCCTTCCCTTCCCTTCCCTTCCCTTCCCTTCCCTTCCCTTCCCTTCCCTTCCCTTCCCTTCCCTTCCCGAGCACAAACAGGGCTGTGTTTTGATGCTTTATTTTCTTTTAACTTGTCTATAAATACTCTGATGAATTTTTAATGCAAGTGCACCCTTTAAAGCAGCAGCCACTGGATTTGCTCTCCCAAGTTCCGTGAATTCTCTGATGGGTTCCTTAGCACAGCCACCAGCACTGGTTTGTTGAGTTCCTTTTGCAGGATCTCTTTTTGTGGCTGGTAATGGCTATTGACTACTTCCTACACTTTTATTTTTTTTTTCTTTATTACCTCCCAGTCATAAAATTTGCCCAGACAGTTGCTGATGGCTCGACCTTTAGAAGCTCATCCCAGGGCTCTGCCCAGTGCCCCAGAAAACTGTCCCTGGTAAAGCTCTGGAGTTGTTATTTCAACTGAGCTTTTTATAGACTTGCAATCTGCATTTCCCAATGCTGAGTGCATTTCAAACACTCTCAGTGTCAGGCAGACTGCCTCGGTTTGGGAGCTCGGGGAGCTGCTCCCTGAAGCCTCCCCAAGCTCTGCGACCCCAAGAGATCCCAGCAGATCAGACCCTTCCCTGGTTCCTGCTGCATCCACTGCTCACAGCTGTGAGTATATTCCTCCCCTGAGCTTTGATGCCTCCAGACCCCAATGAAGGGATGGAAGTGGCCAAGAGCAGCATCTGCCCGAGCACTGGGCTGCCCACAGCTGGCCAGATGTGCACCTGGAGGAGGAGAGGTGGCACCACACAGGGTGAGCTTCACCCAGTGCCAGCAAAAACACCCACAGGGAGCACCTGTGGAGAGCCTCCCCTCACTGAGCACCTTGCTCAGGGAATTCAGAGCTCTGCCATTTCATTTCTTTTTGGCTTTTTAAAAAGGCTACAAGGAAAGTTTTAAATCAGGGTTCTCATGCTTGATGCTTTAACTCCACTTTTTTTAGTGCAGTTGTTCCCACTAAAATCTAAAATTCGTTATAAAAGAGAAAACCAGAACCAGTGGAATTGAGCAAAGCTGCCTGATTATTGATATTCTGAGATGTGTCAGTTTGAAGCCTTTTCAAACACATTTTTGGTCCTGCTCCAAGTGCAGTCATCCCAGAGTTTCTTCAGTGTCCAGAAATACAAAACAGGAGCCCAGAGAGCAAAATAAACTCACTGGAGGCTTTAACCTCTGAGTTCTTCTGAGAAATATGGGACAATGCAAAGGAAGATGTTTAGAATTGTATTGGCAAAGTATAAATAATCACAAGATACAGAGAGATCCGAGAGAAATAACTTGCATGATTTTGCTGTCAAGTTTTGAAGGTTATTGTGACAAATTGGAAGTGTTCTTTGGACACTTGCATTGATCAGTAGGAGATTTTGAGATGCAGATGGCACTGTGAATATAGGATGTTATTTCATCTCGCTGCTCTGACAGCTGAAGGAAAATGGTGAAAGGCAGGAAAAAAAAAAAAAAACCCAAAAAAACCCCAGGATGAATTTTTCCAGGGCCAAATTTCCAAATTAGTGGAATTTGGATCACTGCTTGGATGGTTTCATTGTCTCACATGCTGAGAGGGAAGAGAGGTTCATCATTCCTCCTATTTTCCACGAATCATTAAACAATTAAGAGGTGAAATTAGCAGAGAGAAATGATGGGAAATTGGGATTCCGGTGCAGGAAAATCACTGGCTTTTAGGCAGAGCTTGGAATATTGCTGCTGCATGTGTTGGGCTGCATTTTTACTGTCTTGGAGCTCTCTCTCCAAGCTGGACACATAAAATCATTGGGGCTGGAAAAGAGCTCCAAGATCATTGATTCCAACCTTGACCACCGTGTCACCTGAGCCACGTCACCAAGTGCCACCTCTGCGTGGTTTTTTGAACACTTCCAGCCATGGTGACTCCTCCACTTCTCTGCGGAGCCCAGCCCAATGTTTAACCACTCTTGGAGTGAATAATTTTTCCTGTTGTCCAACCTGAACCTTCCCTGGCACAGCTGGAGGCCCTGTCCCTTGTCACCAGCTGCATGAACCATAAGTTCTGTCGTGGTTAGGGGCAAACTGCCCACACTCATGGTTTTTAGAGCAAGAATCTTCCACTCTTTGGTGTCTTAAGCATTTCTGAATCTGAATTCTGGGGTTTTTTTTCCCCTCTGTGCTCCCAGAGGCTCTCAGCCTTTGGTTTGTCCATTTTGTTCCTCATGTAGAAGAGGAGCCAAGTGTTTCCCGTGCCCACACTCTGCTGGAGGCTCAGCGCTGACCCTCTGAGCAGAGCTTTCTTCTCCCTGGGTACAAAGCTTCACTGGGAATTAGTTAAACCTCTGAGTCAGAGGAGTAATGAGTGGTTCTCAGCAGCATTAAAAGGCAGAGAGTACGCAGGGCAGCCGGCATCAAGGAACACGCTTTGCTCTAAAGAGCTGGATTTGCCTTTTCCTAAAACGTTCCGTCACTTCAGACGCCTCAGAAGGGAAGGGATTTCGCTCAGAAGTGCTCACACTTTATCCATCTGTAATTGCCTCCTGCTCCAGAGCAGTGCTTCAGCTGCCAGCTGGTTTAACCCAACCTCTCCTCACTCGTGGTCGTCTCCAAAACGCAGCGGAGCGTCGGCCTTGGAATCCTCTCCTGCCACCCAAGGGCTGCCAGCTGGGACTCCTTCCCAAATCCCTTCCGAGGCTTCAGAGCCCCGAGGCAGCTGGCTGGAAGGGTGACAGCTCCTCACCTGCTCTTAGCAGGAGGCCATTGGAGGAATTTGCACAAAATCCCCCCCGGAACGCCCGCCGTGGAATTTCTGCCACTCTTTGTCAAGTGGGAACTAAGGACGGCTTAACTTTTATGTTTAATCCATAATGAGGTATTGATCTCGTGACAGGAGCTGCTCCCTGGGTGCTGCCCCCGAGGTTTTTATACCTTGACAGACACCAATCAGGTACAAAATAACTCACGTGTGCTAAAAAAGCAGGATTGTCTCCAGGAAGGAACCCGGCCTCTCTCTTCCTGGAGATTAAGGACATGAGGATTTAACTGCAGTAAAATTGACTTGGAATTTTTTTTTTTAATGTGGTTTCTGGAGAACTAAGCACAGATGATATTTAAATGATCTTAAAAATAGGATTATATCTCTGAAAAAAAATAAAAATTCAAAAGCAGAACAAAATGAGCTGCCTTCCCTCTGAAGGCTCTGTCGGCAAAGGTCCCCAAAGCTGCACCAGCCCACGGCTGCTGAAGGCTCACAGTGAACTCCAGCTATTAATAACTGGAAATTGTAACTGGACCCTTGTTGGATAAAGCCTGAATTTGAGGATTGGGATATTGTGTGGTTTTTCTTTGGGCTTTGCACAGCCCATCACAGCAGCTCCTTGAGGCAGGAGGAGCTGGAGATGATGTGGGAGGGCTCCCACCACATCTCTTCACTCTTCTGCTGCTGCAGGGTGGGGTCTGATGTGACCTTGGAGTTGTCTGTGATTCCAGAGGCCATTCCTGCTTCTCTGGGGCTCAATCTCAGGTTTCCCTTGAGCACAGGTTGTGTCTGCATTGTCCACTGTGTTCAATAATCCAGGGGAAAAAAAATGGGACTATGTGAGCAGCTCTTTATTTCTTTCCTTCTAACAAAAGTCTGCAGTGCTGCTTGGGAAGGTCAAGGCTGTTTGACACTGCCAGGATGCTGGTATTCTTGGAACAACCATCTGTTCAGAACACAGTGAAAAATCGGTTTGTGACTGCCCAAAGTCACTTCAGCTCATGAATAAAATTAAACAGGGGAAAAAAAAAAGAAAGAAAGAAAAAGCACAGCAGTGTTTTATCATCAACAACAGAGAAATTTCCAGTTGGAAAAATCGGTGTTTCTGTCCATGAGTGATGGTTTGTTCATGGAGGGATTCAGGTGTTCTTGGCCATAAAAAGGGGGATGTGGATATTAAACCCTTGGGACTGTCACTGTGTGCCCAGAAGGAATTGGCCAACAGCTGAGCTGGAATGAGTTGCATTGGCAGGGAGAGAGGGCAGGACACACCAACCCCAGAGCTGGGAATGAGGCTGGAAATCCCCTGGTGCTGCACCCCCAGCCCAGCCACCAGCGGGTTTGTTTGCTCTTTTCCCTTTCTCTCTGCTTCATTTGTCCGTTTTATGAAATTGTGTAAACCTTGGCAGGCTGAGAGCCTTTTTTCCATGTCTTTGTTCCTTTTCTTTCTTTTTTCTCCGGGCAGTTTCAGTATTTCCTCATCTCTGCCTTATTCTTTTTAATGATTTTTTACCAGCTGCCGCATTTTCATCTCTCACTCTGCTCTTCATCCCTCAAGGCAGGATCCAAAAATACGATCCAGTGACTTCTGCAGGTTTTGTGTTCCGCTGGTTGGCCCCAGAATGTGCCACGTTTTGATCATTGTGTTTTCCAAAGCAAATTGAACCTTGTAGCCAGGCAGGGGTTGGTCTCTGCTCCCAGGAAACAAGCAGCAGGACAAGAGGAAATGGCCTCAAGTTGCACCAGGGGAGGTTTGGATATCAGGGAAAATTCCTTCCCTGAAAAGGGTGGTCAGGCAATGGAAGAGGCTGCTCAGGGAGGTGGAGGAACCTCCATCCCTGGAGGTGTTCACAGAACGTGTGGGTGTGGTTCCTTGGGGCATGGCTTAATGGTGCCCTTGGACACCCGCAGTGATCTCAGGGCCTTTTCCAACCTTCATGATTCCATGATTCTGCTCACCCACCAGCTTTTCTCTGTGTTTTTCTTTGATAATTCGAGATTTTTTCTTGCCGCTGAAATTAGTGAAAATACTTTTCCCTTTGAAGCTGATATTTATTAATGTCTGTGTTTTCCAGATGTGCTGTGGCTGACCTGGTGCTGCTGTGGGATATTCAGTGGGATATTCGGGGCTGCTTTTGGGACAAACTTCCTGCTACAGTGAGTAGAAAATCACAGCTAAAGCATTGGAGGTTCTTTATAATGATGTGGCTCAGAAAGGCCTGGAAATGTCCTGGATGGAGCTTGGAGAAACCTGGGACAGGGGAAGGTTTCCCTGCCCATGGCAGGGGGTGGGATGTGAAAATCACAAGCTCTGGTGAGATGTTGTATATGGCAGCCTGCTGAAAATTATTAACATTACAAAAAAAGCTTTCTGGTGTAGGAAGTTTCATTAAGAGTTACATCTCTGAGTTCAGTCCCAATTTAATAAGAGATAACATCTCCAGCTTCTTAAAATTTAATTTGATAGTTTATGAAGAAAATAATTAAAGCATACTGTGACATCAGTCATTTTTTATTTCATAGGAAGTCTGTATGAAAAAAAGAGCCATTCGTAGAGCAGACAGAGTTTATATTGGCCTGGAATTTCATTAGTCTTTATTGACAGAACATCCACTAATCCAAAGTAAATGGGAAGGAAATGATGGAAAAAATAATAAAGGGTAATCTTGAACTTGAGGCTATGGAAAATGGAAGTTGGTGGAAAGTTTGGAGATGCAGCAGCTCTGTGGGGAAAGAAGTTTCCAGTTCCTCATAATAATATCTGGGAGATAAAGAGATAAACCAAAGGTTTTGGGGTTCTTCAGTCACACCAAACAGTGCATCTGGCAGTCAGAGAACCCTGGGATCATTACAGATGGCTAAAACATCTTTTAGCCATCAAATCCAGGTGTCCAACCACCTCGTGGTGTCACCTGAGGGCAGGTGAGAGAAACAGAACCCGTGGGATGTTCTTCTGTGGTCAGAGCTCTCATTCCTGGCTCAGGACAAGCTCCTTATCCCCTCTTGGCAGACCCTGTCACTTTTTTTCACTGACTTTCTTCCCTGCACTGTTCTGCTTTGGGAATCCAAAATTAAAGCACCCTTTTTTTTTTTTTTTTTTTTGAACACAAAACTTTCTGTGGCTCTCCCCAGGCCTCTGCCCAGATGATGCTCAGGAGTGCCTCCTCTCAGGCCACACCAACAGGTCCCAGACAGTGTCTTGGAGATTGGATTTGCCTCTGGAATGGTTTTAATCAAACTATTTTTTTTTCCTGTCACTTTTTGGACACTTTACAGCTTTCGGTGGCTGCGTTGAATCAGGTCCATAAGAAGGGTCTGACAAGCCAGAAATAGATTAATCTCAAGCCTCTGCCACAATTACCACTGGGATTCCTGTATCACTTACTGCCTAAGTGGTTTACAAGCAATTCCAGCCTGAGCCTTCCCCAGCCCTTGGAAGGAGCCTTTGCCATGGCGCTGTGCAGAGGGGAGCAGAGCAGGGCAGGATCAGCCCTGGTGGGATTCAGAAGTTGGATTTATTTGGGCTGGGGCCCTGCTGCTGACAGCTCAGTGTCTGTTCTGAGTGCAACAACCAAGGTGTCACACAGCTCATTATTTCAGGGAAAAAAAACCCCGGCATCCACAACCAAGTCTTATGGCTGTTGTTGGGTTTATTAAAAGCAAAAACGTTTGATCTCTTGAGGAAAGAGAAGAAATCAGGTCCTGGATTTTAGATTTTCTTTTCTTCCCTGGTTTAAGCCAGGCAGGTGGAAAGACAAAGAGATGCTCAGGTAAAACCAGCATGTGATGAGAAAGCTTTGGGATGTGTTGGGAAGTTTCTTGGCTGAATCACAGCTAATCCCTTCCTTGTGGCTCCCTTGTACCCAGCAGATTGGTTGGGAGTGACAGAAGCTGGAGCTGTTCCACCCAGGGCCTTTCCTGTGCTATTACCCTGAGCAGCTGATAACATGAACATGAAATTAAGGCTCACCTGAGGATTGTTTAATAAAGCAGCTGGGAGGCTGCCAGCAGTCACAAAGACATCCTGAGCTCTTCCCATCCCTCTTTTCACAACCAATTTTTTGAATTTCAATTCACTTGGTTTAGATACCTGGAAATTATTTTGGTGAGTGATCTCCTGTTAAATCAGGATTCTTTTAGAACTGGGGCTGGTGGGACTCTGGTAGGTGCACTCTGGTTATTTTGGCTGGCTGCAGGAAGGGCAGGGCTGTGCCCATCCCTGGGGAGCAGACAGGACAGCTGGAATTCCGTGTCCCCTGTGTGACCAGGGGAGAGCTGGCAGCACCTCAGTGGAGCAGAACAACTCACTGGGCAGTGCCTGGAGTGGGAATGAATTCCTTGTGGTGTTACTGGCTGCATTGAACCAGAATTTGGGTAGGGAGAGCTGCATCAGTGAGGATGGGATAGCTGGAGGAGCAGAAAGGGGCTGAGGAAGCACCCAGAGTGGGATGCCATAAATGTGCAGCCCATGGATAATCGTGATCCCAGCTGCAGAGCTGGAATCCAGCCCTGCAGTGCCACGTGTGGCTGCTGGGCAAAACCTGGACAATGTTTGTCTGAACACCCCTCAACGACAGTGGCTTTTAAAGAAGCAGGATTTTGTTCACTTGATAAGATTAAATTAAACATGGCATTGCCACCTCTGCCCCCAGCCCTGAATGCCAAAAGGCAGCAAGAGGATCAGAAATCTCCAATCCTCCAGCAACGATACAGGAGCACATCTATATTTATATATGTATAAATTGCATGATATTCAGAGCAAATCTTCAATAGGAAACTCCCAGCTCCTTCTGTTTCAGAATTTCCTTATCACCAGTGAGGCTGCAAATGTGCTGTGTGATAGCTGAGCAGGGTTACACCATTATTCTACCTTTTCTTCCCAGAAAATTGCACTGTGCAGCACTCTGAACCTGAAAAATGCAAGTCCTGTTGGAAAGACGTCTTATTTTTTTTCCTTCTAGGTTGCTTAATTAATTTCTTTCGACTTCTTTTATACTGCTTGATGAATGTTATTTCAAACTACTGTCAAAGGGAATGTGAGGAGGGGAAAAATGAGCCACCTACACACTGCTTCTAATACAACTGTATCACCCTTTCAAAACCAGGGGAATTAATAAAAAAATAGGTGTTAGCCCATATGCTTGACAGGGAACATTTGGAATTGTCAGGCGTGTTTCTACCCCAATTAGCTTTGTGGGGCCACTTTGTAAACTGAAAAATTCCCCAAGTTAAATAAAAAAACTCAGAGACAGGCTATTGAAAGCTCCACTTTGAAGCCACAGCCAAACAGAAATTGTGCTTGTTTGGGTTGTTACCTCCCACCCAGAGAGCTCTCACAGTGCTCTGCCACGAAAAGCAGCATGAGCACATCTGGTGGGGGGATGAATCGGGTTTGTTTGAAGGTTATTGGGCACCTCTGAGGGAAATCCAACAGACCTGGACAACGGTGCAATGTTTCAGTGGGGGAGAAAGCCTCCAGGTGGAATTACACTGAGAGGTGTTCCTGGCCCCTCCTTGTGATGATGGAACTGAAAGGGTAAATTTGGGATGTTGCTGATGCTTTGGGGGCTGTCGGGGTTTGGGGTGTCTTTTCAGAGCCACTGACACAACAGCAGCATCCTCTGCAGTGGTCAGGGAAGGGAGAAGGGAATGGCTGTGGGTTTTTGAGACAAGGATGCAGCTGCCTCAGCCAGAGGTGGCACCAAGGTGGCTGGAGGAGGTGGTGATGGCTGAGCATACCCCAAGAGCACGTCAGGCTGCACGCAGAGATCAAAGTTGGGTTTTTAAAAATTAATTAGGCAGATTCCTGAGCAGATTCCCCAGGTCAGGGCTTTCAGGCAGGTCAGCACACCCGGAGGTTCAGCTGCTGCCAGCACAGAGTTAACAACACACTTGACTTAGGGTAGCTGCTGCTCCCAGCCTGGCTCGAGGGGGCATTCACCCCCTCACAATTCTGAGGGAATAATTCATGGGTGAAGTTTGTCTTTTTCTCATGTTTGTATTTCCCATTTCAAAAATCCGTGCTGAAAAATTAATCAGAATAAGCCCTGTTTCTTTAGTTCTTTCCTGACACCGTAGGAAAAGCTGCTGCTGCCTAATTGGAGGTTCCCAGAATCATCTTTCTCCTGTGAATACACACAACATTCATGTTGTGCATATTTGCTGTAGATTGACTGGGTTCCTTCTTCCAAACTTGCTGTGCTGATGAACGCTTCTCCCAGGAGAGTTCCCCTTTCAATATTTGTGGAAAAGGCACAAAGGACAAGGACACAGTTGAAGTCTCTTAATTTGCAAGTGCATCTGAATATTCATGGTGCCTATTTTCATATTCATTCCCTTTTTCTCCTCCTGTTAAGGCAGTGTGGCTGTTTTAAGGGGGAGCACATCTGCCACGGTTTGTTTTGTCACCAGAAATACCAATACTGGGGAAAAAACCAGGGCAAAGTGTGTCAAAGGGGTGGGTGGGGAGGGACTTTGGAGATCATCTCCTTCCACCCTGAGTTTGCCAGCAGAAATCCTGCTCCTTGCCTTAATAAACTCCTGCTTGGTGGAGGTGCATCCCTGCCCCAAGTGAAGGGCAAATCCAGGGGATATTGTGATCAAAGGCAGATGTTGGAAGTGTGAAAAATGAGTTCTCACTCTTTTGTAGAAATGTGTAAGTTTAATAAAAATTACAAACAGACCATTAGGAGACAGAATGGGGAATTTTTCTCAGCTGAGGGTGCGTGGCACAAGGCCTGCCAGCAGCACACTTATCTTTTCAAACTTGGATCCTTTAAGGACTGCAGTATTGCATATTCAAGAGATTTTTTAAATAAATGACTCAAACATTCTTTTTGAGCTGTTTTATCGGTTTTAAGTATCCTCGATCATCTTATTTAATAGATTTATTTGTGGGTGGCTCTACTCTGTCTGGTAACATGGATATCATTAATTTCCTCTTGAGGTTTTCTGGTTGTTTTCATTTGGATAAGAAAACAGAAAGTTAGTCTTTTATGAAGGGTTAAAAGGTGACTGCCCTCTTCCCACACCTTCTGGCTTAGAGAGAAAAGAAACTCTGTCTTTTTGCTGTTCACCCTTGGCTATAATCAGAAAATATAAATTCATTACCTTTTTTAACTCTATTAGTAAAACATAATACAATATAATTATACACATAATATTCACATTAATATTTGTGAAAACCCAACTTTATAATATTCATTTATACCAGAGGGGTCACGGTGACCCCAAAACTGCCCCAGAGCTGAATTTGGAGAGCTCCCTCCTTTAGTGACTCTTCTCATCCCTCCCTGAGCTCAGCAAAGTTAAATCACCACGTGGTTAAAGAAAGGCCAGCATGGAAAGCACTCTGGATCCCCTCAGAAAAGAAATTACTTTTCCATTTGAAGCCAGAGCTGCTGAAGCTGTTGCCTGTGTTCCCTGCACAGCCCAAGGCACCCAGCGCTCCTCACCCTTCATCTGCTGCCTGTCGACAGCTCCTCAAATTGTCCCAGGGGCAAATCTCCTCCCACATCTTATTTGAGCAGTTTTCTTCCCTGAGAAACGTTGCCAACAAAGATTACTTCTCTTCAGGGCTATTTCTTACCTGGTGGCTTATTGGGAATACAATTGTGGAAAAAAACATTAAAATAAAAAAGGCATGATAAGGTTTTACAAACAGCAGGATGAATAAAGGGGGGAGGGAGATTTTTTATCTCCCACCCATCAGCTGCAGACAGAGGCAGTTCCTGTTCTGAGTATCTCCAGTGTGCAGTTTTTCTCAGTGAAGTGCTGATTTAGCTGGAAAGCATCGAGTGGCACGGGCTGGTGGCTTCACAAGGTCACTGCTGGCACGGGGAAGGTCCCCAGTGTCCCCTGTGCCTGGCACTGTCCCCTGTGTGTGGCACACCTCAGACCTTGTTATTTCCCACAGTCTTTGTGTTCTTTCCTCCTTGAAGGCGCAGATGTTCCTCCCCCAGTGTCCCCACTCCTCTGTGCGTTTATGGACTGCCTCATCCTCAGGGATTCCCTGCGGATGGTTTGCTGCAGCATTCTGGAGTTTGGCATCCCTGAGATCCCTCCAGATCCTCTCCAGAGCAAGAGATCTCTCTAGACTTTCAGCCTGTGTTTATTCTCCCTCTCTGTTTCAATTACCTCAATGTTTGCATAATTCACAAATTGATTTTGAGCCCCGCAACGCTCCCGACCACACTCTGAGTTTTGTTTGCTGCAGAGCCCATAACTAACAAAGCAACAACTTCTTTACTGCAGGATCAAGGCCTGTCTAAGGGATAAGCTGGCAGGAGGAGTGTGGCACACTGCACCGTTTCTGGGTGTTAAAACTTCCATTTATTTTCGAATATTTTGCAGAGCAGCCGGCACCTGCTGTACCAACCACGCCATGAAATCACACTGAACTCGTGTGTGAGAGAGTTTTGGAATTCCTGTGCCCCCCAACCCCTGGCTGCCACTGCAAGGCACAAGAAGAAACATTCACTATTAATGTTTTTCCTCCAGGTTCTCCTGCCCCTGCAGTGCTTGTGGGGCACCTGCTCTGCTGAGTGAAGAGGGCTGCTCTGCCTGGCACTGAAACACGGCCCTAAGGCTCCCTGAAATACAGAAGAGGACAGGGATTCCAAGTTCTCCCTGAGCAGCCAGAACAGAGCCCATTAAGGTATTGCAAGCCGTGCAATTCAATGGCCCTGAAAGTATAATTTGATTGTAATTCAGGAGGTTGCTAAAAGGAAATCCATACCAGGCTGGAAGATAAGTGAAAGTGAGGAGTGTATTTACTGTGAGTGGTGAAATGTGAGGTGTGCAGTCCCTTATCTCCTTTGTCTGCACTTTATCACCACTGAAGGCAAGTAAAAGGGGAATAATATCTGCTTCACAAGAGAAGATTGGATTAAGTTTTCCCAGTGGTCTTGTGGGAGTTATTTCCATTTTGCTCCTGCCTGGATTAGCCTAACTCCTTCAGGCTCTTTCCACATCTCTGCAGGGGAAGGTCCTGGCTCCTGGAGGGGAGGGGAGCATCATTGGTGTGTTGGTTCTTCCTGGAGGAATTTGCCTTTGAGCTGTGTAAAGGAATTAGGAGACCTACAACCTCCTCCCTGACTCTTTCACTGGGGAGGTTCCTTTATCAGATCCCTTTTTGTAATGCAAACTTATTGTTTGGCCGGGAAGTCTCTTGCAGGTGTTTGTTAGAATCATTATTTGTGAGAAGAAACCTGGGTGTGTTCGTTTCTTCCCGAGGTTTCCCTCGCTGCCCTTGTCTCCAGCTCTAATCCCTCTCTGCAGAGACCTGCCTGACTCCCTGCACGGCTTGGAAACAGCCCCAGCTATTTCATATCTCTGTTTTATCTCCTGGTCCTGCTCTGAACACTGAAAGGATGCTGCTGCTTGTGCACCGTGGGGTCAGTCTCCACCTGAATTCCACTGTAGTGGGGATGATGGAGTCTGGCTGCAGGGTGGATCTCAGTTTGCTGAGTTTTCCAGGCAAAGGCTGGTCGTGCCCAGGACATGATTTTATAGTTCATACACATTTACTGCCCAGACATTCCCATTTTTCCTTGGCCTTTTTTCACGGACAACTTGTTTCACATGCACTTTTGGAATGTTATGTTTTATTCCAGAGATAAACAGGGAACAGGGGAGAACCTCTGCAGCCCGTGGGCTCTGACAGGTACCTGTCAGGATGTTTATAATTGCAATGAAGGGCTCATTTCCCTGGTTTTTCATTTGGAGGAGGCAGGCAGTGCTTCTTTGCTCACTGATGGCCAGTGCTGACCAGCACAAGTGCCCATTCCTGCCAGAGCTTTGCTTTTCAAACACCACAAATCTCTTTTCCTACCACTTTTCTTATTTCTCTCTGGTTGCTGTTGTAACTGCTGCATCTTCTCTGAGCTCCTGGGCACTACAAGACATCTCCTAGATGTTGAATCTTGTCATTTTTGATAAATCTCTGTGAAGCACAAAGCTCAACTGAAACTGCAGCTCAGCATCCTGAAGTGCCAGTTCAATCTGTTTCTAGCCTTGGAAAAAAAATAGAAGAGGGGGCAGCAAAACCCCTCACAGCTTTATAGCAGTAATAATGGTGGGAATGAGTCGGCTTTCAGAAAATAATTTAATCCCTGGAGTACTGGAGATGGGTTTTGAGTGTCAGAGCCTCAGGTAGGGCAATGTCCTCTTGTTGTGGCTTGTATTAAAACAAAGAAACCTTTTTCCTCTGAAAGTTCATTAAAGTTCCGTTTTATTTTACCATTTTCCAGACTGAAACCACAAGTGGAGCAGCCTTCTGGAAATCCTGGGGGTTGGGTTTGCCTTGGCACTGTCAGATCACCTGGGCACTGCCTTTCTGTTGTTTAATCTGAGTTTGGGATCTGGAGGGATCCCTTGTGCTGGGGAGAGGCCACACAGTGCCTTTTACGAGGAGATTGATTACACAGCAGGAGAGCTGGAGAGAGCTCTTACAGACAGGAACAGGGGCTGGCTGCACCTTTGTAGCCCACAAAATCAGGTGTCTGCATCTTAGACTTTGACATTTCCTTTTGGTTTCACCAGAAGAGGACAAGCCTCACTCCTGGTTTCACAACAACAGCTGGCATCCCATTAAATGCCAGGTGAATGCCACAGACAATGAGAACTAAAATTTGGCAGCAGCGTCTACCTGCTCCTGGGGAGCAGAGATATTTCCTCACAGATGCTGGGCAGCAGCTCCATGGCTCTGGCTGGGCTCCAGCTCTCTGAGAGGCTGATGGCAGACAGGGCAGTGCACTGTGCTGTGGTTAAACCCATCCCTCTGCTCCAGCCTCTCCATCTCAGGCACATTTCAGACTTTGTTTGAGCTGCTTTAGGACAAAGCCCTTCTTTACACCTTGTTTTCACCTGTGGGTTCCCTGTGTGCCTGGACATCTCTTTTGTGTCTTTGGGAATGCCTGGTTCAAACTCAGCTCTTCAGTCTGATGTCCTGTCAAGGTTCAGGCCCTTCCAAACATCAGCCCCTCTTTGAATATTTGGGTTGCTTCAGGTTTCTCTCCAAATACCGTTAATTACCAGAAAATCTGTGATCATATTTTAATTATATCAGATAGCCAGAGGTACTGGTGAATGTGTTTAAATGCATTTAAGGCAGGCTTTAGGAATAAACAGGATGCCCACCTCTTTGGCATTCAACTTCCTCCTTCCTAACGACCATTTTCATTTCTACTCTGGTTGTGACATATAAATCAATGCCCCCCAAATGAAATTGCTTTGTCTGATAATCCTTTGTGCCAGGGTTATCAATAGTTCATTAGTCTTACTTTGCATCTGTCAATAAAAGGTGGAATTGAGAAAGAGAGAGCTCAGGGGAAGAAGTGAGTACATTCTTTGTGGAAGTTGTCTTCCCCTCTGGTCACTCTTTGTCTCCACTTGAGTCCAGGCTCAAGTTTGTAGTTGCACACCCAATTTTGTTCACTTGAAACACCTTGGAAGCTCTCACAGGTTCTCATTTATTCCTGAAGAGCCCCAAAGGACTCTTGAATCTCCATGCAATCCTCACACCATGAAAAACCATGACTAAATCCTCCCACAGCAGCACCAGGACTGATTTGAGCTGTCCTATTTCAGCTGGTTTTGCCACTCCTGCAAAGGCCACTTGTCCCTTGCTGGCCAGGACTTGGTGTGGCCCTGCCCAGGTGACAGCAGAGCCCTGCCAGGTGCTCCTCACTTATTTCCTTGGTTTATGGAGCTTGACAGGAGGCACTGGATGTTATCCCAGCAAGGTGGCACAGCTTCAGGCCGTGATATTTTATTCCCAGAATCTTGCCAAGTTCATCTGAGCAGCATTTTGTGTTGTGGTGCCTCTGGCCCCGTGTCACTGAGCTCTAACAACGTGCCAGGGTCAGTGTAGGTGCCACTCTGGGTCGAAGTCGACCAAAACCATCTCTTACCCTTGGCAGTGTCAGTTTTTTATTAATTAGTTACAACTCTGCATAGATTGACAAGGTCAACAAGCGAATTGTGTCATTCATTAGGTACCAAATAATTAGTGATGGCTCCTGGGATGCCACCTGATTCCTTTCATCCCAATTTTTACCTGGCTACAGCAAGTTTTTCTAATGATCAGCGTGCAGTCATTTCACAATTCATCCAAGCAGCAGATGTGGAGCAAAGCTCATGTTTGGAAGGTGTGTGCAGCAGAGGGGGACAGGGCTGGAGCCTTGGCTGGGGTAACTGGGCTGGCTCCAAATGGCATTTCTGCTCATGGAGGGATGGCTCAGGGACACCTGGAGCACCTCCTGCCCCTTGTCCTCCAGCTGAGGAACCTCTGTGGACCTGGGCTGGGCTGGGAGTTGAGTCAGCACAGTCAAGAGAAGCAGAGAGTTTATTGAGCTCCATCAAGTGACCTCAAGGGATTGGTGGAGTTTGTTTGGAAAAAAAAAAAACCCAGCTGGATGAGCTAAACCCCTCTGGCCCTTCTGGTGCTCCAGAAATGAGTTCTTGAACTCACACAGGCCAGGCTAAGTAGAGCCAGGGAAAGATTTTGACTGAGAAACTATTTGTCAGCATATTGTTGCCATGAATGTTTCATGAAGCCTTTGATTCCTTCAGATTCTCCTGCTTGGAGAACATTGATCATGGTTTGGGGTAACTCTGCCGCAAGAAAATTCTTCTTCCAATTTATTTTATGTCCTTTTAGCCAAAAGGATAAAGAAGAGAAGAATGAAAAGTTATAATGTCTGCTGAATAAGAAAAAGATATTCCTTTTGTTTCACTACCGCTGAAAATGACAATGAATTTAAAAAATTTCAAGCTGAAAACAACAATTCATTTTGAAACTCCTCACAAGGTATATTTGCCTTGTTTTTTAAAATCAGTTTTCTTCATCTGTAACTCAGAGAAGTGATCCAGCAGCACTAGGCTGCAGGAAAAAAAGCAGATTGGTACATAAAACCAGGGTGATTTCAAACTCCTTCTTGTGTGACAGAGTTTTGGATCAATATTTCATCACAGGAAGTCGGCGCCGTGGTTTTGAGTCTCGCTTTGCTGGCGAGGGAAGCTCTGCTCCAGTGTCACTCCTGCCTGCTTTCCTCTGCTGAGAAAAGGCAGCAGGGACAACCAAAGGGACAAACGCTCACAGCTCTTCAGAAAAACACGGGGACAATGAAAGGGTTGTGGTTCTTTTTGAAAGGATGTCTCTCTCCTCCTGGCTGCCCCCACCACGTGTCCCCTGTGAGCAGCAAACGTGTTCCCCACGGGCAAACATTCCCTGTGATCAGCTTCTCCTGATCCACGGGCAAACATTCCCTGTGATCAGCTTCTGCTTCTCCATGGGCAAACATTCCCTGTGATCAGCTTCTGCTGCTTCTCCACGGGCAAACATTCCCTGTGATCAGCTCCTGCTGCTTCTCCACGGGCAAACATTCCCTGTGATCAGCTTCTGCTGCTTCTCCACGGGCAAACATTCCCTGTGATCAGCTTCTGCTGATCCACCACGGGCAAACATTCCCTGTGATCAGCTTCTCCTGCTCCACCATGGGCAAACATTCCCTGTGATCAGCTTCTGCTGCTCCATGGGCAAACATTCCCTGTGATCAGCTTCTGCTTCTCCACGGGCAAACATTCCCTGTGATCAGCTTCTGCTTCTCCACGGGCAAACATTCCCTGTGATCAGCTTCTGCTGCTTCTCCATGGGCAAACATTCCCTGTGATCAGCATCTGCTTCTCCACGGGCAAACATTCCCTGTGATCAGCCTCTCCTGCTCCACGGGCAAACATTCCCTGTGATCAGCTTCTCCTGCTCCACGGGCAAACATTCCCTGTGATCAGCTTCTGCTCCACCATGGGCAAACATTCCCTGTGATCAGCTTCTCCTGTTCCACCATGGGCAAACATTCCCTGTGATCAGCTTCTCCTGCTCCACCACGGGCAAACATTCCCTGTGATCAGCTTCTGCTGCTCCATGGGCAAACATTCCCTGTGATCAGCTTCTCCTGCTCCACGGGCAAACATTCCCTGTGATCAGCTCCTGCTGCCTCCCTCTCCAGCTGCAGCGTGGCAGGGGCACAGCAGTGCCATGGGAGGTGATGCTCTGGGCTCGTGAGGAATGAATGCATGGAAATCTGTATTCACCAGGATCAGAGATGAGGAATTTCTAATCTTTCCTCTGCTCCAGGCCATGATGAGGATGTGATTCTGAACGATTATTCAGTGAGTCAGCTCAAAGTGAGCTTTCCTCAAGTCTCCTGGATTTTTTGTGGAGTACAACCTCTCCAGAGCAGTGAGTGAAGTGGTGTGTGGGGCTGCAGTGCTGTGCTGTGTGCTCGGCTGATGGCAACTGCAGCCACAGGCGGGACAAAGCCATGGGAACAGGGGACAGTTGGAAGGTCACAGGATATTTGGCACATTTATCACTGTCTGCTCCTTGCCAAGCGCTTCCAAAACCTGACTGTAGCTCTGGCTGTCACACTGTGTTTGGAGACAGACCCAAGAAATGACTCAGGGCCCATCTGTGTTGCCAAATAACTTCACTCCATGTTTGCTGTCCGTGCTGCTTTGGAGTGAGCCAGCTCCTGCCCTCCAACAGGGACGTCTCTGGGGCTGCTGGCACAGATGCAGAGTGTGTCCCCATCCTCCTCCTGGGGCTGCCTCACAGCTCTGAGCTGTGAACACCCTCTTGGCTGTCCTGGAGCCATCCCCGTCCTGCTGCAGGACTGCCTGAGCCATGGCCTCCATCCTGCTGGCCAAAGAGGGAGGGAATGTTCAGGGCTGGACTGGTGAGGGCTCAGCAGGGAGGTTTCTCTGCCTGTGCAGCATTTCTCAAGGGCATGGAGTGGCAGGACAAAGGGGAATGGATATTGGGAAGAAATTCTTCCCCTGTGAGGATGATGAGGCCCTGGCACAGGGTGCCCAGAGCAGCTGGGGTGCCCCTGGATCCCTGGAAGTGTCCAAAGCCAGGCTGGACACTGGGGCTGGAGCACCTGGGACAGTGGGAGGTGTCCCTGCCATGGCAGGGTGGCACTGGCTGGATCTTCAAGGTCATTTCCAACCCAAACCATTCCCTGACTCTGGAAATAGGTTTGGTTTGGAGATCCCACGGGGGTGGTCAGGCACTGGAATGGGCTGTGCAGGGAAGCTGGGGCTGCCCCTGGATCCCTGGCAGTGTCCAAAGCCAGGCTGGACATTGGGGCTTGGAGCAACCTGGGATAGTGGAAGGTCCCTACCGCTGGCAGGGATGGAACTGGATGATTTTTCAGGTCACCTCCCACCGAAACAATTCTGGGATTTCAGGTCCCACTTTATTTCTGAGTTACACAGTTTTAGTAACAATTTAAAATTTACAACACTCGCTGAAAGTAACTTTGGATGGGAACACACAGCTTTATTACTTTTTTCATAGTTTTATCAACAAATATAGCCTTTTCTAACAGCCTTTCTCCCCTCTTGCCTCATGATTTATTTTTGAAAGTGCTATAAATAGGCAATGCTCTGCATTGGGTCAGTTCCCCAGGGAAATAAGTGCATGCCACTTTTATATTAGAGGTTAAATTCTGCCAGCCTTATCCTCACTGAGGAGAGCATTAGGGGAGGTGTAAGGCAGGGCAGAACCTGCTACTGTGTACAAATGTAATTCAACCAAGTACACCAATTGCATTTTTAGAAACTTTATTATAGGGTCTGTTTATTTTGTCAAGTGACCAGTAATTAATTTTATAGATCTTAAAGAGGGTAAACTCTAAACTCTCAGACCTTGACATCAGAATAGAGGATTGGTGTGTGCTGGGCTTTCAGAGATGCTCTCGGTGTTGGCTGAGTGATGTGATGTGGTGAGGGAGGTGTCAGGGCAGGGGAGAGCCCCAGGTTTGGTCCAGGCAGGGCACAGCACAATCTCCTCTCCCCTGTCAGAGGTTTGCCCCGTGCACCTTGCTGGTGTTGATGCTTCAGGATTTCAGCTTTTCTATTTTTCATTTGTAACCCTGCAGTTGTTTAGTGCAGAACTCCAAACCCCACACACGGTGTGAGCTGCTGCTTCCCCACTTTGGGCAGACACAACAATTCCTCTCCAGGCCTGGGGATCAAGGACCCCTCACTGCCCCAGGGCTGAGAGATGGGAACAAAAGTGAGTTGGGGGCAGCAAACTTGGGGTCAATGATTCATTACCTGGAGCTGGAATTGGAAGATGAACCTTCAATATGCAAATGGACCAAACTGATCAAAGTGTGAAAACCCATGACCATTGTCCATTTTTGGGTGCAGCTCCTGGGGGGTTTTGTCTGCCCTAAATGTGCCTGAATGTCCTTTAAAAAAAAAAATAGAGCAGCTTTTTATTCCCTTAATTCTGTCTAGTCTCTGTTTTTAGGTAAGCCCATGAAGACATCAGTGTGACACCCTCCTTTTCGTGCCTCTGGTCCTCTGGGGGGTGTGCAGAGGGATTCTCCATGCAGAGAGTGAGGCATGTGTGTAATTCTGGGGTGGTTGTTCCCGGAGATGCTGACAGCTTGTCATGCAGCACGAGCCGCTGGGTGCTGCTTCAGCTCTGCCATCTGCCGTGGTTGCCCTCTTCCCTGCCTACTCCCCATGCAGGAATTGTGGTTTTCTCCATCCTGCTGAGCTCCCTGCACCTCCCATCCCCTGGTGCTGCTGCTGGGGCAGTGTCAGGAGGCTGCTGAGGAGCCCTGACCTGGGGGAGGTGGGTAGAACCTCCCACTACTCACTCCCAAATCTCTCCTGTTCTAATAAAGAAACCAAACCGAGTGAGATTTTAAAGGAAGTGTCATCAGTCTCATGTGCTGGTGAGACAAAAATCCCTCTTCTCCCCCGGCTGTGAAAAATTCAAGCAGGCTTTCAGCCTGTTAATGTGTGTAATGTAATTTACTTCTCTTCCATAATGAAAATATATTTAGATGAAGGTGAAAAAAACCTGGTTTTACCTATTTTGAGGGTTGGTTAGACGACTTCAAAAATCCCTTCCAACCCAAACGATTCCATGACCCTGCAGAAGGTCGACAGAAAAGCCTGACAGGTTGAGCATTTTGAAGGATGCTTTTCCTACTCGGGTTTAGCAACGCAGCAAAGAAGAGAACAGCGTGAGTGGAGCCGAGGAGAGGAGTGGGGAGAGTGACTAACGAGCAGGAATCAGCAGCAGAGCAGCAGCCCTGAGCTGCACCTGCACAGACAGCCCGAGGGCAGGCAGGGCATGGCACAGGGATGGCACAGGGAGCACCAGATGCACTGCAAGGCTGAGAGCAGCCTTTTACACTGCCCTGCAGATGGGGGAAACCAGCCCTGCCCTTGAGGAAGGTCAAAGAGAGCAGGTGTTTTTTTTTTTTTGAAGTTGGGCAGCTCCAGAGCGCAGGGTTTGATTTTAAAGCACAGAGGGTTTGTGGTGATGAGGAGCTGAGGGTGTTCTCAGGGACACTCTGTGCAGGAAGGGCTCTGGCACAGCCATGGGAATTCCTTTAGGGGAGAAATGAGGGTTGATAGGGTTGTATGAAATTTAAAATAAGAAGAAACCCAGCGAATAAAGCACTTGGGATGCAGATTTTGGATAGCTGTTTTCCTTTGTTCACTCTATTCATGTTTTAGGTAGTGTTTGAAGGAATTTTTTCAAGCAGGGGTGCAGCTGAATGGCAACACAAAACGGCCTCTGTTAATGCTGTTACCATGTTTACAAGCTGTGTAAGGCTACTTTTTTCCTACTAAATCTATTTTCTTCCTAATTTTGGGTTTCCCTGATTGGCTGGGTCTGTTCCACTTGGGATAAAATAGAAGATGCATTGTGTGATAGATTTAACAACCTGTGGGGTGCAGGGGTGACATCCCTTCTCCAAGCCAAGCAGACAGGACACTACAGTCTTTTCTGTCTTTTGTTTCCTTTTTTTTTTGTTTCAACTGAATTCCTCTGGAGGATGAAGGATGGGTCACTTCCCTGACTTTCATTTCTGCCTCAGTCAGGAGAGAATTCACAATAATTAGGGAGAATTCAGAGAGCCATGGGGATATTGGGCAGATAATCAACCCCCTGGTCAGGATGGCCTCTTCCCAGGATTTCACTCGGGTGAACCTCCTTCCTCCTTCAGCTCCCTTCCCTTAACAGGAACAAAAAAAAATGAGTGGTTTTGAATGACCCAAGCCCTGTGACTTTTAATTTTTGCTTGGTCAATATACTGGAAGTGCTCAAGGCCAGGCTGGATGGGGCTTGGAGCAGCCTGGGGCAGTGGGAGGTGGCAGGGGGTTGGCATGACATGACCTTTAAGGACCCTTCCAACCCAAAGCATTCCATGATTCCAGGGCCATGTGAGGAGCTGGAAGTCAGCAGGAATTTGCTGTTGGATCTGGAGGAGGTGGAAGCAGCCAGATACCCCTGACATAAAGGACACCAGCACCCCAAAGCCAGGTAGGACATGAGGGCTTGGCTGGAAAAAGCTCCACTGGAATCACAAAAGCTTTAAAATCAATTTAGTGGCGACTGCAAAATGTTTTGCATAAAGTTCTTTTCTTCCTGCCTAAATGTGAACACATCCAGATCAATCACCCAGCTCGAAAATCTTCCTGGTTCTTTTGTGAACATCCAGCTTTGTTATTCCTTTCATTTGTCTTGCACAGAACAAGCCAAGCACCAAGAAAATAACTTATTGTGGATGATCAGAAAGACCTTTTTTCTCTTGCTTTTCAAACAGCAGTACACAGAAATTGAATGTTGTCTGTACACAGAGTTGCTGTTTTCCATATATAACCAAGGTGTCACGCAGCTCATTATTTCAGGGAAAAAAAAATCAGCATCAACAAGCAAGGCTTGTGGCTGTCGTTGGGTTTATTAAAAGCAAAAACGTTTGATCTCTTGAGGAAAGGAAAGAAATCAGGTCCTGGATTTTAGGTTTCCTTTTCTGCGCTTGGTCTTCTCAAAAAGCACCAAAAAATGAAAAATCTAAGGTGACATCCTCCGTTCTCGTGGCCCCTAATAGCCAGTCACTCCACCAATTTTTCTAAGTTTATCTTTAATCTACTATTCCCAAACTAATTAGGGACTGAATGTCTTTGGACTGATTTTCATTTTGTCTTGAGCTATTGTGACATCTTTAGTACAAATTCTTTCTCAGTCTAATTAAATTCCTGCAGCATAAATGTCATTATTCATATCATCACCTGTGGTAGCCCGACTTTGCCTCAGTCTCCTGATGAGGGACTGACTCTTTTCCTTCCTGCTTCAGATTTGAAAAGTTTGGCTCTGAGTAAGCACATCTCCAGGCTTAGCACAGACAGGGAATCCATTCAGATCCAGGAATTGCAAATTGATGGGGTTTTGTTAGGAATAAAAAAATAAATCCAACAGTTGTGCTCCTGTATTAGTTTTCAGAAGAATATTCAGGACTGTGCCTTCCTGTGTCACCTGGAGGCCCAGAGGCAGAGGGGAGCTGTGAGCCTGGCCCTGAGCCCCAGCACACCCAGCCAGCCCAGAAATCCTCTGCCCTGCTCTGAAACACGGTGCAGGGGCTTATCTGCTAAATAACAACCCAAATGAGAAATGCTGATACTTAACGAAATATAACTTTGAGGATTTCACAAAAGAAATCTGCTGCCACTGCTTTAATTTATTAGGGGAAGAGTTATGTGCAGATGGTATATACAGAGTTATTTCCTGACTGTACTCCAGAGTAAGTTGATTTGTGGTTTAATGACTTTTATCAAAATGAAATAAGCGTTTGATCTTTGGATTTGATCTGGCTATATCTGCAGCTGCTACACCACTACAGCAATTACTTCCAAACTGGGCTTTTTGCCCAGGCAAATGGAGTTCGTCCTTGTTTCATGTCTCATTGACTGTCCTGATAATACACACAGTGCTACTGTAGGTTTTTTTTTTTTCTTCCTCTAAATTTGATAGGTGTGAAAGTAAGAGAGTAATTCCCTTTTTATTTTAGTATCAATGTTGTTTTATTATAATCCATTCGCCACTCTGGTTAATTTTATCTCGAAGCTGCTCCTAACTAAAATTCAATACCAGAATGTGTAATTTTCTCCACATAATCCTGCTATGCCCCTCTATAGAGAAACAAGAAATTCATTTATGAATTCTAAATCTCAGACCCCTCGTGGTAATCGTCACATCTGTCCATGTGGTTTAGGGATGAGTTTGTAGTGATATGTTGTGCACCCATGCTGGGCTAAATCCACTCCTAATGGATTTCAGTGGAAGGCAGAGGAATTATCCTTGGAATCAATTTACCCCCATGTCTCCATCTCTGAAATAGTTGGTGGGTTTTTTTTGCTGTTGGCTAATTAATTCCTGTCAGCTTGAAGCTATTAATGTTAGCAATTCTTTTTTCCAGGACAACACCTCATTCTTTATTTACTGCTCAGGATAAGATTTGTCCAAGCTCAGCCTCAAAAACTCCTGGTGGGAGATGGTGGTTATGATTAAGAGTTCTTCGGGCTTGGTGCTGCCAGCTGTGACTTCCTGAGGAGCTGCAGCTGCATTTGTGAGCAGGGTGAGTGTGGGGTGGCTGGTACCAGCTCACCTGGGGCAGGGCAGCAGGAGGGAGCTGCAGGTGTGTGCTGCATTCCCTGCATCAGGCCTTGCTGGATGAAGACGTTCTGGGAGCAGCCTTGGTTAGGAGCCAGCAGGTCTGAAATCTGCCCATGAGCAGTCAGAAATAATTATAAACCCAGGGGAAGAAAGATCTTTGTTCTCCCCGTGTTTTACGGTCACCTCGGGAGGAGGCACCTCACGCTTTGCGTGGCTGGGAGGTCGATTTTAAACTGTCTCCTTTTTTTTTTTTGGCTGGGTATTTCTTAGAGATAAGCAATAAAAATGGCAATAACTTGGGAAGTGACTGGTGGATGAGTTGCCTGGAGATCTGCAGCACTACCAGAAGCTCTGTGAGAAGGCGGCTCAGCCTCGGAGCTGGGGAAGGTTTTCCTGTGCCAGGGTTGCTGCTGCTGCTGCTGCATCTTTAGCAAATCAAACTCCTTGCACAGTCCTTGCTCCTTAATCCAGGGAAATGAAACCACCAGGCACGGCTCCATTGTCCAGCCATCTGCTCTCCCAGGTGCTCCCACGCCTGAGCAGAGCTGCAGGGATGTGACCTAGAATCCCACTGCAGAGCTGGGATCATTCCCAGCACA
Organism: Sylvia borin; assembly: GCA_014839755.1. NCBI lineage: Eukaryota > Metazoa > Chordata > Aves > Passeriformes > Sylviidae > Sylvia > Sylvia borin. The sequence continues at coordinate 1,660,413 of CM025968.1, forward strand.
GTCCCAGCCTTCAGTCTTCTGCATGACATCAGATACAGTAAACATCAAGATTTGATGGGAGAGCATATGTCCATTGCATAATTCATTAGAGTTCTTCTCCACAACTATTTTTAGGTTGGTTTTTCAATCAGAAGTAGAGGGTGAGGATTATTCAGGAAAAGAAAATGATAAGAAAATAATGGGGGGGGCTTAGAGAGATGTCTAAGTTCTTCTGGGACTGAGATCTGGCCATTTAGCTGTGTGTGTTTGGTTTTTAAATAATTATTTCTGCCCAGGACAATTCCACAGTCCTTCCTGACAGCTTGGCAGTGGGATGGTGTGAATCCAACAGCAGAACAGGAAACCTGCTCCTTTTTTTATTCAGCACTGCTGCTACAACCCCTGTCAGGCCAGACACCACCTCACCTCATTTCAGACCCTATCACTCTGTCACCCTGGACGTGCTCATTCCCAATTTCCAAACACTCAGCACGTCCAGAACCATTTCCCTTCTGTTTTCCAAAGCATCCACTGAGTGTTGGTGGGACACAGCCAGCAGAGTTGGTGCTTTCCCTGCTCAGGTTGTGCAAAATCCCTCCTTAACTGCAAATCATCACAGCTGCCACAGCTTCTTCTGGTGTGCCAGCAGGCTGTGAGCTGCACCCGGGTTGTGTGAACACCTGGGGATGTTCCTGGCTTCTCAAATTCAGGCATTTCAGCCTCATTCCACCCCACACGTGCAGCGCTTGCTGTAAGAAAGGGAGGGCAAAAATGCTAACAAAAGCCCAAAGGCCCTGTTGTACAGCGTGAGTCACTGACAAGACATGGAAGGAGGAGTTATTTTGAGGCTTTTACATCTTGCCTATTGCTAGGAGACAGTTCCTGGGCACGCAGAGCTCGTCAGGCTCCCACAGCTGCCTCCTTGGTGCCTCCAGGACACCTCCTCCAGTGTCCAGGGAGACTCACGGAGCAGCTTTCAGGGACACAGGGACAAGGACACTGGGATGGGAGCTCCTTGTCATTTTTTAGCCCTTCTGAGACCAATGCAGAGTGGAGTGGAGGCAGCAGCAGGTGCCTGAAATGCCAGATCCAGACGTGGGTCACTCCTGGCCTGCTCTCTGTGGGGTCACGATGTGGTTACACCACACTGGGGACAAATTTGTACTGCTTGGGAAGGTGCAAAAGTGCAGCACTGCCAGACACATTTGGGCTTGTCCCTGCTGCTCAGTGCAGGCACCTGCCAGCACCTGAGTGCCACCAGAGCACCTCATGGTCAGCACCAGCCTCACCACCTGTGACCCCAGCGTTTAAAATTCCCACTTCTGACCAAAAATTATTCACTGGCCGCCCAGTTTTCATCAGGCTCCTGAGCACGGGCCGATTGAGGCTGGGGTTGTAAATGGACACATCTCCTGGGGTTGTATCCCTGGGTGGGCAGAGCCTGGAAAAAAATCCCAAAGCTGTCATGAGAACATGGGAATTTGTCATCCAGAAGGGAGTTGCTGAGACAACTGTGGAGTATCTCACACTGTATTTTCACACTAATGCCAGATGGCCAGGAATGGGATCCCCCACGTTCTCCTCCCAGTCTGAGAAGACAAGAAAATAAACAAGGAAAATGTCTGTGCTGATGGCATCTGTTGGCTCCCTCATAAGGTGAGTCACTGCTTTTGATTGCTGAAATAATTAGGATTTCTTTCTAATTGGATTCCCATGTTAACCATTCTTGTGCCACAGATCCTAATCATCCTTTTAGCTCCTGGCAGAGGATTGGAACTGGATGATCTATAAAGTCCCTCCCAACCCAACCCATTCTGTGATTTTGTAGAAAATGAGATTTGACAAGGGCATTTTACACAGTTGGGCTCTTGGTGCGGAACCTCATCCCTCTGCTGCTCCCATCCCCTACAGGAGCATCCTGGAGGTGATCAAGACTCAGTTTCCTTCCAGCTACAGGACAAGAGAGCAAGGAATTCCAGGAGAAGAAAGACAGGGCAGAAATCCCTGGAGATTTCTGAGTGTGGGGTGTTCTGCAGCAGGTTTTATTTTGGAGGTGCTGACACATACAACCCACGCTCCCTGAGGTCCCTCCATTCCTGCCGTACGTATGTGCACATACATTTATTTTGAAGCTCTCACATGCAGCATTTCCTACCTGGCTGGTGCACCAAAGCAGGTTTTTTTCCTTAGCAAATCAGGGAAAGAGCTGGGTAAGTGTAAATGTGTTTCTTAACAGCCTTGTTTGTGACAAAATTGCCAAGTAAATCTTCACACGACATCGGGCTGCGAATATTCGAGTCACATTTGGACAGCAAAGCCCACTGCACACAGCTTTCATTACAATATTTCTCTCAAGCACAGCCTGTCTCTCATGTTTTACTGAACATTGTTTAAAGAACTGATGAAAGGCCTGAAAACTTCTCAAACTTTCCTTTTCTTGGGTCTCTTCAGCTCAGTCTTTCATCACTCAGTCAATAAACAGTGGAGGACTCTTCTGAACTGCAGTGGGAGCGACGAGGAGAAGGGGAAATTAATGATATCACCAAATTGAAACTCTTTCAAGTTCCCTTTAATTGCAGAGGGCACAGGGAGCTCATTCAGTTTTTAATTCTCTGATCTCTTGCTGTCCCCAAGGGACCAATCTGCCTCTGCTCCCGCGATTTTCCCGGGGTGGGTTCCTGGCTCCTTGCTCAGGGCTCCTGTGCTGTGCAGAGCCCTTCCCAGTGGGATTTTGGCAGTGGAACAGCAGCCACAGCTGCCCACTGGGCACCACACAGGGCTGGTCCTGCTCCTTCAGGCCCTTGGTGCCCGTTTGGTGCCTCAGGTGCCCATCTGTGAACTGGGGATCACAGGATCCCACAGGGATTTTAGCTGGGAGGACCTTAAAGCTCATCCTGTTGCACCCTCTGCCGTGGCAGGGACACCTCCCACTGTCCCAGGTGCTCCAAACCCCAGTGTCCAACCTTGGGCACTTCCAGGGATCCAGGGGCAGCCACAGCTGCTCTGGGCAGGAGAGTGCCACATATCCCAGCAGTCCAAAGACAAAGGAGAAAACAAAAAAACCCCCAAGAATGTCCAAAAATTGCTGCTGTCCACTGAGGAGCTTCAGCTGAAGGCACCAAGCATTCCCTGGCTGTCTTTGTCTCATGGGAAATATCAGTGCAAGGGGCTGAAAACTGCTCAAAGAGCCATTCCCACCGTGGAAAAGCCTGAGGATTATCATCACAACACGTCCCTGGGCAGAAACATGAAGCATAAAGCTTTAAATTCAAGTCACACCGATAAGAATAACAAATAAAGAGACCAAATTCCCTTAAAAAATGGGATTACAGAGGCCGTGGGGAAGAAATATTTTAAAGGAAGTTAAAGAGAAGTTAATCTGCTTTTATGTAATTTGTTTTCCTATTCTTCCCGAACTGGCTTGCTTTGGAGACAGCTGCCTTCAAGGTTTACAGCCGTGCATATGGTTGGGAGGGCTGGAATTGGCAGCCCTGGGCCTGACAGAATAATGGCTAACTGGAAAAATGGCTGGGTAGATAATTTACAGATGATACGACCACATCAAACCCAGTGAAACACAACCCATTCATTTTTACAGCCTCCAGATTGCTGCCTGTTGTGATCCGTCCCTCCCGACGGCTCTCCTGGCACACAGCCCTTCCCCTCCCAGGGGCAGGATCCCAGGGAAATCCTCATTCCTGGAGGGTTGGACATGGACAGGCAGAATTCCCATGGAAATCCTCATTCCTGGAGGGTTGGATATGACCAGGGCAGGATCCTATGGAAATCCTCATTCCTGGAGGGTTGGATATGGCCAGGGCAGGATCCCATGGAAATCCTCATCCTGGAGGGCTGGACAGGAACAGGAGCCAGGGCAGGATCCCATGGAAATCCTCATTCCTGGAGGGCTGGACATGGACAGACAGGATCCCATGGAAATCCTCATCCTGGAGGGTTGGATATGGACAGACAGGATCCCATGGAAATCCTCATCCTGGAGGGTTGGATATGGACAGACAGGATCCCATGGAAATCCTCATTCCTGGAGAGTTGGACATGGCCAGGGCCAAGATCCCATGGAAATCCTCATTCCTGGAGAGTTGGATATGGACAGGCAGAATTCCCATGGAAATCCTCATTCCTGGAGAGTTGGATATGGACAGACAGGATCCTATGGAAATCCTCATTCCTGGAGGGTTGGACATGGCCAGGGCCAAGATCCCATGGAAATCCTCATTCCTGGAGGGTTGGATATGGCCAGGGCAGGATCCCATGGAAATCCTCATTCCTGGAGGGTTGGATATGGCCAGGGCCAAGATCCCATGGAAATCCTCATTCCTGGAGGGTTGGATATGGACAGGGCCAAGATCCCATGGAAATCCTCATTCCTGGAGGGTTGGAACAGGAACAGGAGCCAAAGCACCAGCAGGGCTCTGCACATCTGAGTGTGCTGGGTGCCCACAGGGCTGTCACACATCCCCCGTTCCTCTCCCAACCATCTGGGCTCCCTGCCCTCTGGGATGTCCTGGGATTTGGGTGGCCCAGCAGGTCTCACACATCCGGCTCTCCAAGCTGTCCTTGCTCCAAAAGGAGCCAAAGAGCCCTTGGTTTCCAGATTTCCCAGTTCTCTGGGTTTGAACCCAAATTGCCTAAGGTGAAGCAAGCACGAAACCAGTGATAAAGCAGAGCTTGGGAACACCAACAGTGTTTAACCTTCTGCAGATATTCCTGTCTTTCCTGTTGGAAAATTGGCTGGGGGAAATTGCCTTTCAAAACATGAGTGCTTTTCTGAATGCATTGTGATTTTAAATCTGGGCAGAGTGTCTTTGTGCTGGTTTTCTCCCTCAGTTTTTCTCAATGGGGGAGATGACAGTAAAAAGGGAGAGTGGGAACAGTGGAATACAGAGATGGAATCTGGAAAAATGGGCTTTTTCTATGACCTGGACATATTTCACCTTCAGGTAAATGGCTTTCTGTACAAATCTCCATTTATTGTGAACATAGCAGTTGTTATAAAAAAAAAACCAAAACCAACCCAGAAGGGTTGCATTCAGCCTTCTGTTCTTCCCTCAGAAAACAGAGATGTGGCAAAGCCCAAGGACGCTGAGGTGATTCATGGTGTGGCACACAGGGATGTCTCTGTTCATTCCTGGGATTGCAGAGGAGGCTTCCTCGAAAGTGCCCTTGAGGGGTGGGATGTACAATCCATCCTGCACCTGTGTGTGGAGAATTGTCAGTGTCTGAGGAACAAATGGCAGCCCTGGCCTGAGGCTCACTCGTGTTCTGCCCCAGGGCTGAGGATCTGCTGAGGCTCAGCCCCTCCTGATGTTATCCGTGTGTCTGCTGCCTCTCACGCAGGGAATCCAGCAGGAACTGATGGGGAACTGATGGGATCTGCTCTCCTGGGCTGGAGCACTGCTGGAGCTGTGCTGGGATCCATCTCTCCAGCTGCAGAGTCCCAGCCTGGGCTGGCACAGGAGGAGATGACTCCAGGGTTGCAGGGAGTGTCAAAACTACCCTGTCATTTCCCAGCCATGGTGCCAGGGCTTTCCAGGAGGGAATCCAGAGCTTTGGAAAGGCTGCTGAGGGATGCTCAAGCTAACCAGGCTGCTGGAGCTCCTCCTGACCATGAGCTTTGTTGTCAGGACAGGATGTGGGGAATTTGCAGTTCTTAGCTCATGGGATTACTCTGAACTCACACCAGACTCTCTCTCTGCAGTTGGAAGTGAATGATTTGCTCCTCAGTGGTGCAGAAAGGTCTCACTGCTCCTGCACTGTGGGACAGCTTGGGCTCCTCCATGGGATGGAACCCGCCTGCTCTACCCTGACAGACACAGAGCACCTCGTGGGATTAGGGAAATCTGCAAATGTTGTGAGAAAAACATTCATCCTTTTCTCTGTTTTGCTGTTCTCACTCGCAGCACCACCAGCTGCAGCTGGAGCAGGAGTGGGGTTCAGAGGCAAACGAGGCCAGGCTGCTCTGCCCCAGCAGGGACAATTTTCAGATTTTCATTACTCACTCCTGGTAGGATTTTGTTGTGCCAGGGTGGAATGGATATTCAGAGATATGGGAACAGTGCTGTTACAGCAGCTGGGTGAGCAGGGCAGGAAGGAATTGCCCAGATGTGGGCAGCTGTGTGGGCATGGAAATTGATGGATGTTGGAGCCATGGATTACAGTGGACAGGATTTCTGTCTGTAGGCAGGGGCAGTGCTGGGTGTGGACTTCAGACGAGTTTTGCACCACTCTGATTTCAGTGGGATGAAACTATGTTATAGCAGAGACTGAAAATTCAGGTGGGAAAAGGTGTGGATGGTGTCCCTGGTGTCCATTCCCTGTGCCCCTGATGAGTAGGACCACGGGTTTGAGTTCCACTTCCTGTTTTCTCTGTTTAAACTGGGAACAAGAATTAGTGTTTGGTTTGAGATTTTAATATTCAAGGGTTGATTAAGACAATGGCAGCCTGATGTTAGATAACCATTAAATACCAAATGCTATCAAAATCTCCAGCAGCATCAAATCAAGCCTTAAATCCTAAAAGTTTAACACTTTTCCCCCCAAAATTACACTTGACTATCACCTCTGGAGCCGTGTTGTTCTCTGGTCAGCAATAAATCAGCAATTCCTGGAGAAATCCCACTTGGGGTAGTGGTGGCCCTCCCCTGGCCAAGCCCTGAGTGAAAGGCAGATTCTCTGGCTGAATTACAGAGCCAATAAACAAAATGGAAATGTTGATGTTCATTATTGATTTTATCCTTTGCTGCTCAGGAATGGTGCTAGTGGGAGCTGTTGTAATCAGATTACCTTAAAACTTACTTACAGAACGAAGTGCTTAATTTATTCCCCCTTTTTCCTTCCCCAAATCAATTGAACAGGAAGGGATCAGCTCTGCTTCCTGTAGAGCAACCCTTCTCCTTTTGGTTTTCTCTCTGTGTTTGTGTAATTCATCTTTTACCACTCTCAAAATAATTTTTTAAAAACATTTTGCATTTGTTACATCTCCTCAAGTAATCGCTCATTTTGGTTATGGAACAGAATAGCCTGTGATTGTTGGAGACATAACTGCAAAATGTTTCCAGTTTCTGGGAATATCTATTGAAAACTACATTTACTAAACATCCATCTGCAGCTCCCTGTGCTGTCAGGTCCCAGCTCTGTGTCTCTACAGCCTAAATTCTTTGGGATTCAAGTCAGCCGGGCTGATTCCAGTTTAACTGAGGCTCTCTGCATTCTGAGTGATATATCCTCTCATAATCTGGGAGGTTAAATGGTTTTTCTGATTTGATTCTTTACTGCCTTGCCCATTTCGCATCGGATGAAACAGGCTGTGAAATGACAGCAAATGCAAGTGGCACATTTGTGTGCCTGCCCTGGGCTGGCTCAGTGACTGCAGCAGCACGGGGAAAGAGGAATTGGGCCTTAATTGCCCCTCATTAGTCCTGTGCTGTGTGCAAGAGGACAAAGTGTTGGGGAATCCAGCCCCTGTGGTTGTCCCAGGCTGGTTGTGGGGCTGGAAGTGGCTCTGACTCAGGGCACCGAAGTGCCCAGGTCCTGGCAGCTCTGTGGCCAAGCAGCTGCTGGGGAAAATGGACCCTGCAAGCTCTGCCCCTTGGCTGGGCTCAGGGAGGGTGGATGAGCATGATCAGAGAATCCCAGAATTGTTTGAATTTGGAGGGATCTCAAAGCTCATCCAGTGCCACCCCTGCCATGGCAGGGACACCTCCCACTGACCCAGGCTGCTCCAACCCCAATGTCCAACCTTGGGCACTGCCAGGGATCCAGGGGCAGCCCCAGCTGCTCTGGGAATTCCATCCCAGCCCCTCCCCACCCTGCCAAGGAACAATTCCTGCCCAAAATCCCAATTCCTCCCCAATCTCCCATCCAGCCCTGCCCTCTGGCAGTGGGAAGCCATTCCCTGTGTCCTGTCCCTCCATCCCTTGTCTCCATTCCCTCTCCAGGTTCTCCTGGAGCCCCTTTAGGCCCTGGAAGAATCTCTCTGGATTCTTCTCCAGCCTGAGCCACCCTGTTCTTGCTGTGCTCTGTGTCCCCACACTCATGTGTCCTCCTAAGCCCCTGGTGGGCACCTGACCCTGAGCCAAGCACTCAGTCCAGGCCATCTCCTTGCAAAAACATGGAATCATGGAATGCTTTAGGTTGGAGAAGATCTTTAAGATCATCATTGAGTCCCTCCATGATGCAGCCCAGTGACTGTGCTGCTCCCCAGGGCTGCTCAGACTGTGACCCTGCCATTGTCCTCTCCAAGTGCCACTCGACAGGAGGAAGCTGCCTGGCAAAGGAGCAAGACTTTTAATCCGTGGATTTATCCAATTTAACCCTCTCCCTGCTGCGCCCTGCCTGCATTCCCTGCCATGCCTTGGCAGTGAGCAGCTCTGCTGCTGGCTCTTGCCATCACTCCTCTCCCTGACCATCACTTTGGAAGGAGAATGGAGATTTTTTGTGGCTTAGCAGATGGCAGCAAATCTTGATACCTGCATTTCACAGCCTGGCCCGTGGGGTTACAGTGATGTATTTACTCCAGCACCTAAAGTCAATGAATTACATCCAAGCCTGCAAATGGTCATAAATATGATAGTCTGTGTGAGCTGAGGTAATTGCCTGCTTTATATATGTGTTTATCTTCTCTGCATTGCATACACAATGTGCATTATGTCAGGGGGATGACGAAGAGCAGCCATAATGCTCCTCAGCTGCATATTTCTTCTTAGTTTATGGCTGAGGCTCCGAGTTATCTTATGCAGAGTTGGCTGCAGTGGTTTAATATAAATTAACATACTTAGAAAATGTCAAGGAGCATTAATTGACAATTTCAGAGGCCTACCTTGCTAAATACCAGTTCAGTTCTGAAGCCTGTCTCTGCAAGCTTAATATATGGAAAATAATGCTTATTCATGAATGGCTTATGTAAGTTGGCATTAATTACGTGGCAGCGAGTGCTGGCTGTCACAGATGGTCTCTCTATAAAACCAGGTGCCAAAAATAAAGTTTCAAACCCCACGAGGGAACTTCTGGGCTGGGTACTCAGCACTTTGGAAAACCAGGGCACATCATCTTATGTGGAAACACCGACTTACTAACCTAATTCTGGACCCACTTTTTGGCAGAGGATTGGCCTATATAAAAACTGTTCCACATCATCAGCTTCTCCTGCACCTCAAAGGAGGGGATCCAGGGCAGGAACCTGGGGTACCCTCAGCGCAGCACTCCCCCAGCACTTCCCACCTGGAAAACAGGGAGGACACTGACTATTCCCCTTGATAAAAGGTAAAACAAGCTGAGGGGTTTTTTTTATCTGAACTATTAGGACAGATTGGTGGTGGCTTTGCTGCCCTCCAGCCTGAGCTGTGTCACAGCTGGGAGCAGCTGGTTGGTGTGGAGATGCTCAGCTGAATGCTAATAGGTGATTAATATAACCCTGAGTTATAAAACCCCAGTTTCTCCCTTTAGGATTTTTTTTCCTCATGCACCAGGAAGGTGCTGCTGCCTCTCCAAGGTTTCCTGCTCCTCATTCCAGCTGGGAGCTCCCCTGCCTCCCTAAACAAAGTTAAGCGAGGCTGAAAGATGAGATTTGAAGGCATTTATTGATTTTGCTCTAATATTCTGTTATTTCCTTCCCATCAATACACTATTTGCTTTATGCAGTGCTGTAAGTATATTCCCAGAAAATGATGCACATAACGTTATCTCAAATGTGAGCACACGGAGATCAAATGAAAGCTGGGCTGTAAATCACTGAAAATGAGGAGTGGCAGCACCGTCCAGGCAGCTGCACTCTGAGCTAGCCCTGCTCTGTTCCCGAGCTGGAGTGGGAAGGGCACAGCCCTTCCTGAGCACGGAGGGCTGGGTTTCCTTGGCATCAGTGCCTGCTGCAGTGTTTGGGGCCCCGGGGCTCTGCAGTGATGGGTTTCTATGGCAACTGCCTGGTAAAGCCAGGGATGGGGGGGACCTGCCCTGTGCCCCCAGATTTTACCTAGTTGAGGTTTTTATTTTTTGCCAAATAGACCCTTCTTTTATGATTTTTTTTTTTTTACAAATATTTTGAATATTTTTGCATTGTTGCAATATTTTCTGTGATCCCTAAGTCCTCCTCTGAGATCAGGGCACAAGTGAGCCTAGGAATGTTCTCCTGGACTAACAGCAAGTGTGTATTGCCCTGACACCTCCTGCCCTCCTCTTCCTGCTGCTTTTCCATCTCCTCCTCCTCCCATCCCTGTGGGGACACAACTTCTCTCTTCGAATCCCAGAATGGTTTGGGTTGGAAAAGACCTTAAATCCCCCCCAGTGCCACCCCTGCCATGGCAGAGACACCTCCCACTGCCCCAGGTGCTCCAGCCCCAGTGTCCAGCCTGGCCTTGGGCACTGCCAGGGATCCAGGGGCAGCCCCCACTTCCCTGGACAGCCCATCCCAATGCCTGACCACCCCTGTGGGGATCTCCCCTGCCAACCTCACAGGATCTGCTTTTAAATCCGAATCCCAGGGATCATTTTGTCTTCTCTTGCTTGGAGCCCAAAAAAGAGATACAAAAAAAATATCTTTAGCCCATCTGCAAAGCAACTGCTTCAAATAAAATTCTGTGATAAACCCAAAGGAAGTGAAATTGAGAAGAGACAAGTGGAGCTCACAATGGGAACAGGGCGATGAGGAATTCCCTGGGATGGTGGTGCCACTGTTCCTCTGTGTCATTCAAATGTCCCCACCAGCCCTGGGGCGGTGTGTGGAGACAGGAAAAACAGGAAAAGGGATCTTTGATATCCAAAAGGAAGTCCAAAGTCGGGTGCCCACAGAGGCTGTGGCTGCCCCATCCCTGGACTGTGCAGGGCCGGGCTGGGGGAGACTTGGAACAAGCTGGGATGGTGGGACGTGTCAGGGGAGGGACTGCAGGAGCTTTAGGTGGAGGGGAATTGTCCCCTCTTGGACACTGCAGTGTGGGGACACACATGGAGATAGTGCAGAAGGCAATCTGGCCCCCACACTGCAGCTAATTACCAAAGAGTGTTAATTACCAAAGGGTGGGAACAGCCTTGCCCTGCCAGCTCTGGGTGGGATAAAAGTGAGTGGCTGGGAGGGGATTCAGCTGGGGTCTGCTGGTTGTGCTGTGAGGAGGAAGGGACAGGGACAGGAGGGTGTGAGAGGGACAGACAGGGTCAGATGTCACACAGGGGACAGACAGGGTGAGGTGGCTGTGCTGGGGACAGGATGGAGCTGGAACTGCAGAAGGAAGAGAGAAGAAGCAGAGAAAGAGCCAGAGCTGTGTGGAGCTGCCCATGGGAGGCCACAGAGAAAAGGTAAGAGAGATTTTGGAGAACAGGAGGATGGTTGGAGCCTTCAGAGGTTTCACTGAAGTGCTCTCAGTGTCACAGCTGTCTCTAAAGGACAGGGCAGATTTTGCTGTTCTTGTGAACCTTTCAAATGTGTCTTTTCCCCCCTGGGTGAGACCCTTCCTCCAAGATCTCACCCATGGCAATGACAGGATTCAGCTCAGCCCTCAGGAATCCAATTCTGTCAGGAATTCAGCTGTCCCTGTCCCTGCTCAGGGAAGGTGTCTCTGTTGCAGAGACTCTGGTGGGCTGCTTGACCATGAAATTGCCCGTGAAACGGGAATCTATTGTTTCTCATGCTAATTAGTGACCCCACAGGTTTATTTAAAGGTCACTGGAAAGCCATGAGAAATATCTTAGATGTGAAAAGCAGAAAAGTCAAGAAGCCATAGGGGGGTTTTTGTTATTTAGTAGAATGTTATTGCTAATATTTAAGATACTTTCTGAGATGTACATTAAATTAATAAGGGAGATGAAGGAGCGTTTTAATATAACTTAGTGTGAAAGTTGCTCTCGGAATTTATTTTATTCATAAATTTTTGCATCAAAGGTCTTACAATGATTAATTTTCAAACTTACAGGTTTAAACAGCAAAATAAGAAATAATAGCTCCGAAGTTTCTTTGAAATACTTAATGAAATTGTGTCCTTTAAAGCACTAAATAGCTTCCTAATGGCAGTAGCACTTCAAAGAACTGTATTCTTTGCAATATTTCTGTTCAGCTGCCTGCACTCTGCAAAGCTCACTCACTGTATGGAAATATTTTCAAATGGGCAAAACGAAGGTATTGTTATATCCCCACAAAAGGCTGGGCTGCAAACCTGCACTGAGTGTTTGGTGGGGCAGGAGTTGATGTGATGGGGCAGGAGGTTCCAGGTTCCAGATGAACTCCAAGAACAATCATTTGGAAAAGGATGTTGCTGTTCTGAGGGATGTCTTCTGCAGAGGCACAGAGGGACTGACACAGCCCCAAATCCAAATGGGGAATTTAATGCATTTCCATGGACAAAACCCATCTTCATGTCAAATCCAAGAGGGGTGTGTAAAATCAAAGGTTCCAGCCTGGGGAGTGCCTAAGTTTTCCCTTAGTGGGTATTGGAGGGAGAGAAGTTCCTCAGAGGGACTGACACAGCCCCAAATTCAAGTGGCTTTGATGGGGAATTTAATGCATTTCCATGGACAAAACCCATCTTCATGTCAAACCCAAGGGGTGTAAAATCAAAGGTTCCAGCCTGGGGAGTGCCCAAGTTTCCCCTTAGTGGGTATTGAAAGGAGAAAAATTCCTCCTGGATGCTCCAGAGAGAAATTCCTCCTTAAATACCCTAAAATAGGAGCAGGATTTGGCCCCTTGCAGCTCCTGGGGAGACAGAGGGCAGCTGGGAGCCAGGGTTGAATCCCAGGAGGGCTCCTAATTGTAAATTCAAGCAGGCAGAGTAATAATTGCCAGCAGGTGTCAAAGATAAGAAATTCCTCTCTGATCTGGGCAGGGGGTAACTCTGAGTATTTCCCTGTTTTGTTCTCTTCTTGCCATTGTTCGGGGGGGACAGAAAATGAAAAATCTACGTGAGGAAATGGGGAAAACAATTTTGCTGCTGTCAGAAAAGGAGAAAAATGCAGCGCAAGGCTTCAAAGGGGAGAAATTGTTAATTAGGAAATTACAGCTTGAAAGCAAACATAAATGGGGAGGTCAGAGAGTTGTGAAAAGCCAGCCTGCAGCTTCGTGACCTGCCCTGAGCCAAGGGTTACACACAACCCGCCCCAGCAATTTACTCGGGTTCCTTCCTCCTTGTGTTGTGGGAAAATGAGTGGGTTTAGCAATTAGTGGAGCTGCTGATTGAGTCCTGGCCATGGCCAGCTCCTCGCCCCCTGCCTTGGGGCTGCCCTTGTCTCCCCATTCCCGGGCACAGGGCTCAGCCTGGGAGGTCCTGCCACCACCTCTGCTCCTCAGGAGGATGTGCAGAGCCTGACCAAGGCTTTAATGAGGGGCTGGTCCCTGTGGAGAGCAAACGGAGCAGAAATAGAGGAGAAGAGCCTTTACAAAGTGATTTCCCGCAGCCCCCAAGGCCCAGATTGGCTGGTTTTGTCTTTGCAGGTGGCAGGGAAAGGGAGATAGGAGAGGACATGAACCTGGGTGAAGGACCTTGGTGTCCTGGGAGCATCCATGAAGGGAATTGCTGCTGAGCAGCAGCACTCTGCAAATTGAGGCTTTGGTTTGCTCTCCACGCACACAAAGGAACCCTGAGAAGGTCACTGAGGAGTCAGGCAGCCCCAGGGATGGAGCTCAGGAAAAGGTCAGGAAAAAGGAGAGTGCTGGGCACTGCCCAAGCTCCCCAGGGAATGGGAACATTCCCCAGGCTGCCAGAGCTCAGGAGCCTTTGGACACCGCTCCAGGGATGCCCAGGGTGGGATTTGGGGTGTCTGTGCACCACTTGGACTCGATGCTCCTTGTGGGTCCCTTCCAGCTCAGGACATTCCCTGACTCCCCGAAGGAACTCAGTCTGACACTGGTTTGGAATATCAAACCCAGCATCACAACACGAACAGCCAGGTTACAGAGGAATGGATTAAAATCATGGATTTGGAAGAGGGACCTTAAAGATCCTCTCATTCCAGCCCCCTGCCGTGGCTCTTGCAGATCCTTTGGGCACACAAAATGCAGCATTTCAATCATCCTTTCATGTGTGGCACAAAAGCCATGGCACCCCTGCAGTGAAGCAAAGCAGGGCACGAAATAATTACCTGCAGTCAGAAATAATTAATTATCTGCTAAGTGCCACTGATGGGGCAGTTCCAGTGGCCTGAGGGTGTCTGAGGCCATGGTGATGCCCTGAGATGTGGTTTGGTACATAAATCACAAACCGAAGTGCCTTTTAGGAGTTTTGTCATCACCCTCAGCAGGGGCTGAGGGACAGTCATTATTTGGGCTCCTCTCTGCAGCGTTTACCTGGATGAAAATGGCCAAAGTGAGCCTTTGGGATTTATTTAAAAGAGAAAACCTTGCTGCAGCCTCACACACCTCTGTGAGCTGAAGGCACCCGGTAAAAAAGCCAAGTTTGGGTTTAAATTAGCACCCAGCTCTTTGCCAAAGCAAAAAGGAGGAGCAAAGCAGGGAAAGTGTGGGTTTGGGAGTGCCTGGGCTCCCCACAGCCCCCGGGGCTGCAGCACAAGGGGGGAAGGATGTTCATCCTCAGCAGGAGACACACACCTGAGCAGCACAAGGGGGGAAGGATGTTCATCCTCAGCAGGAGACACACACCTGAGCACCCGGCCAGGAGAGGAGAGAGCCCTCTGCACTCTCCTCTTGGGGCTCTGCATCCTCGGTGGATTTACAGCACAGGAATGATGCTGAAATGCCATTTCGTGGCCTTCTTCAGTCTCCCTTCTTCCTGGAAATATCATTGGAGGCTTAGGGAAAGTCATTAGCAGTGAGGCCATTGAGGCCCAAGATACGAAGGACAGTTTTTAATTCCTTTCATTGTACTAAACCAGTTTCTTAGGGATATTATGGAACTCTTTGCATTTGGATTTCAACCCTAAATTAATTAAAGGACTATTCCAGATTGATGCAACGAGGTTTTTCTTTACTTCTCTAGAAAGGTGCTCTGAGGAGTTCTCTTGAACAAGTGTGAGGAGTGATGAGCAAGTCCTTTGCTCAGTCTCCACATCCATTTTGGACCACGCTGGTGAAATAAAAGCAAGTGGGATTGAGTGTAGAGGAAGCTCTGATGGGTCATTTGGCTTTTGACAGCTGTCCTGGACATTGGAATGGACAAGGGGAATGGCTTTAACCTGCCAGAGGGCAGGGCTGGATGGCATTTTGGGCAGTGATTGTTCCCTGGGAGGGTGGGCAGCCCTGGCACAGGGTGCCCAGAGCAGCTGTGGATCCCTGGCAGTGCCCAAGGCCAGGCTGGACATTGAGGTTGGATCACCCTGGGATAATGGAAGGTGTTCCTGCCCATGGCAGAGATGGAACAAAATGAACTCCAAGGCCTTTTCCAACCCAAACCATTCTGGGATTTTTATGGTGGTGCTTGTCCCTCCTCCCTGAGCCCAGCCAGGCAATTCCTGTAGTGCAAAGCTTGTGGAGTTCATTTTCCTGAGCAGAAGAGGCAGATTCCCATCTGGACAGGCTTCTTGTCCTTTCTTGCTGTGAGAGGAACGTGCACTCGAGCAGAATTTGAAGTCACTGGCAGAAAATAAGCAAGAGCACATGAGGGAAAGTGGAGGGACTGTGCAGGTGTGAGGAGTGGATGGAATAGTAACGAGGGAGTTGGAGAAAAAAAAAACCTGGGAATATATAACACTGAAGAGTAAAAGATAAGCAAAGCCAAACGTCCAGGGCTGCCAGTATCCCAGCAACAATAAATTCTGTGTGTGATAGGGCCGGGTGAGCGAGCTGGGGACTGACAGCTCTCTAATCTCCTGCCAGAATCCCTGCTCAGGGTCAGCTGAAGGTGTGCAGCACACACAGGTACGTGGGGCTTGGAGCAGCAGCTGCCCCAGGAGCAGCATTCCCGGGATGGGAGGTGACACCCTGAGCCCAGATGGGAGTCAGGACTGAGAACTAACTTCACTCCCAGCTCAGGGGGAAGTGCTGAGGCTGCTGATGGGCAATTTTGGGGTCGTGTTTTTCTGCCCAGAGCTGATGTTGACCTCAGCCCATCTGCTCCCAAGGAAAAGGAATGGCTGGTTGCCACAGGGATCAGTTTATCAATGTAACAGGGCCACTGTGGAGAGAGAATAAATGAGAATTTCCTGTGGGTGAGCATCTGAGTGGCAGTAAATGGTATCAAAGAGAAGATCTGCACATTTTTTTCGAGGAAGAGGAGACAGGAGGCTCACGCAGGTGGACTTAGGCAAGCTGCCAGTGCCAGGAAAGAAAGTGATAAATCGATGTCTTGGGAAAGCCTGAATGGAGGAATAATAACCATCAACAGCAGAAGACACTGAATGAGATGGATTCTCACCTCTAGAAGCTTCCTATGTTTATTATTGATGGCACTGCAGGTTTTATTTCTTTGCTTTTTTTGTGTATTTTTCAGTACAATCTGGTTAGGAATGCAACATGCCAAGGCAGGTGATGGAAGGATTCTGGAAGGGAAGTGGAAAATGACATAAATGAGCTGCAACAAGAGCCCTGCTCTGGCAAGGAGCACAAGGAACTGGAGGTAATCCTAAATGACAAAGCCTTTGTTTTCCTAGTCACCACTAAAACATCGTGGAAAGAGTCTCAGGACAGGGTAAATCTCTGTTTCCATGGGATTTCTGGTTAATTGACCCTTTTTTTCCCCCCTTCTCTAATATCCCAGACCTGATTTTAGAGGTAACTGAATACCAAGAGGTTTGGATTAGCACATAAAAAATTCACTGCTCCCCTCTTCAAGCTCTTCACTCCTCTTTGCAAACTCTTGCACGTCCTTTAAACTGGGAAATGCTGTGCTCTATCCTCTGCTGAGGGCTGCAGAAATGGTGCAGCGGGACCTCACACGAGGAGGGAGTCAGTGTGCTGCTGAGTAATGGGGGATTTTTCAGGAAATTAGTCATTTGGGGACTTTTTAAAGGTCACTTAAAGTTCCCCCCAAACTTTTATAGTTGGTTATATAAAATGAAAAGAGAGAACTTTTAGTCTAGATAACTGTCAGTCGGGTGAGATAACCTGAGAAAGGCTCTGGCAGGTCAAGGCACTTCAGTGACAGTTTTTGGGAAGAGACCAGTCAGCAGAGCTGCCTCCCCTGATGGGTGTCTGAAGTGGAAATTCCTTCTTGCAGCAGATTTAAGTGGAAGTTCAGTGCCCTGGTGGGCACCTGGATTTTATAACTGACCTCTGGAAAGTACTTGAGCCAACCTTTTGTCTCCACTTCTATAAGTGAAAGCCCAGGTGGGGACAGGTCAGCTGGAGTGGCTGAAGGCAGGAGGGCAGAACACAGCCTGACACCTGCCCCTGTTTTCCAGGATCTCCTCAGGGACAGCTCTGGATGGTTCTGAGGTGGTGCAGGGGTCTGATGAGGGGGTGTTGGATATTTCCAGCTGGGTTTTGGGTGTTCGTGCAAGACCAGGTCTGGAACCTCCCTGGTGATGCCTTGGGAAGGCTGAGCTGGAACAGACTGGACACAGCTGGAGAATAAAGGAGAGATTTATTCAAAGGCCTCCAGGATCCACCTTGGGCAGGACAAGAGCCTGGCCAGGGCTACACCCAAGGGGGACCCAAAATGGTCACAAAATGGACAAACAGTCACCAGGTCTCACACTTGGATCAGTTTTGGTCCATTTGCATCTTGGGGTTGAATTGTCCCATTCCAGCCCCAGGCTGTGAGGTCCCATCCTTCTTGTCCCTCCCTCCAGCCCACCCTTGTTTGTGCTGTTGGGGCTGAATGTTGTCCTTGGTGTGCAGCAGGAGAAGGATTTGTTTTGTGTCCCTGCTGTGTGCAGAGCTGAGTGACACTGACTGTGAGCTCAGAACTCACCCCTGGACACCACAGAACCTGGAATACAGGGGAGAGAAAACTGGCACCAGGCTGAGCTCAGTGGGC
Organism: Sylvia borin; assembly: GCA_014839755.1. Classification (NCBI taxonomy): domain Eukaryota; kingdom Metazoa; phylum Chordata; class Aves; order Passeriformes; family Sylviidae; genus Sylvia; species Sylvia borin. Next base: position 1,678,259 of record CM025968.1, read on the forward strand.
TGGGACAGGGACAATGCCATGGTGGAGAAGGCTCCAGGGGCAATCTGCTCCACCTGCAGGTTGGCAGCTCAGGAGCAGTGCTGGCAATGCCCACACACAGTGCCCAGTCCAGCCTGGCACAGCCCAGGGGCGCGGCAGAGGGAACACAAAGCATTCCATGGAAAACCACGGGCAGCTGGAGTCCTACACCACCCGAGACTGCAATTCAAAGCAGCAGAATGACGTTTCCTCTTTGTTACAATCATTCCCATTCCAGGTATGTAGAGATTTTTTTTTCCCTAATTCAGCTTTTAATTTTAAAATTTAAATTTAATTTGAATTTCTAATTCTGGTGCAAATCTCGGCCAGGAGTGAGCAATGGATTGGGTTTTCCACGTGCTCCAGGTCAGCTTGAAAACACGGGAAATGGCAGGTTAATGGCAGTTTAACACCAATTAACGGGCCACTTTATAAAAGATTAGCATTCAGGAGCCTGTTCTGTGGGTAATTACAATAATTAACTCTCGGAGCTTTGCCTGCACTGGTGAACAGAAATTTGGTGCCTCTGTTTACTCTGGAGAAGGCAACAGGAGCAGCCGTGGGTCGTTTGGAGGGCTGGAGCCAGGCACAATGGCAAGGGCACTGAATTTGGGGTTACTCCTGAGCTGTGCTCGCAGGGGACATCCCCACGTGCAGGGGACTCTGCCAGTGCCTCTTTTGGTCCTGGCTGAGATTGAATGTGCTGCTGGGAGAGAGCCTCTGCATCCCTGTTCTGCAGCCCTGGCATTGCCCACCTCCTTGGGCCGGTTCTTTGCAGGCAGGAAAGCTCTATTTGAATATTTTTGACTCTCTCTCTATAGATACACTTTTACAGAAGGCCAAAGATTGGCTGCACAGGTCACCACCTCCTTGACCTCGTAGGTGAACATCACCATCAGTCACATTTCTCCTCCCAGAGCTCCAGAAATACATAAATAAAGTCGATAATTCGAAATATTTACATGGAGCTGCGTGAGAATCTCCACCACCAAAGTGCAAACACTCACTGGGCAGGAAAACTTCGGGTGAAAACTTCCCAAAGGAGGAGGGCAGGTCCTGGAAGGAGCTGAGCAAAGGCTGCAAGGTGCCACAGGTCAGACCCTTTAACACTCATTAACCCTTTATAACCAGGAGTTTCTGTGCTGCCCTCTGGGCCATAAATAAATACCCCAGTGGCTTTGGGGTGCTGGCCCAGGGGCTGTGACAGCAGGACACACCTCAGAGCCCCTGCTTCAATGGAAAGCTGCAGACAAAACTCCCCAACAAATGTCTCCACAATACTTAACATTCACTGGAGCAAAAGGAGAATAATGAGCGCTGCAGCCATCCCAGGTTAGTAATTACCGCCGTCATTATTAATTTTCCAGAGCAATCTCGTCAAATGAGTCATTATTATCTCAATTCCTTAGCCAGGACTGATTGATTCTTTCTCCCTGTTGTGACTAATTCCATACAATGTCTGAGTACAATATAGAACTATAGAGCCAGTGTAATTCTAAGGCAGGAGAAGTCTAAATAACCAAATCCCTTGCCCTCAGCTCTCTTTAGATCTGATGCTTTATACTGCTTAATTGAAATAAACACCCTGATCCTGTCACTCGCTGCTCTCCACAGCCCCTGGAATTCCACTGGAGACAGGGATTGCTGTCAGCCTGGGCTGTGCCCTGCGTGTTCCAGGCTTGGATCCGTGCTGGCAGCGAGCAGGAGCTTCCCAAGGCTCACAGGAGTGGTCTGAAGGGAGTGCTGATCATCCTCACCGCCTCCTGATGTCAACTTTGACCATTTTTAAGGAGGTTTTTGTTGGTTTGGCTGTCTGTGAAGGGGTTTTTCTGGAGGAGAGGCTGTAAGTGATGTTTTCCCAGCTCTCTCCGTTATTTCTGTGTGCAGTGAGTGTCAGCAGAGCTGGGCACGAGGAGTTCAGTGGGGTGCCTGTGGGGATGGCAGTGTGGCTCCTGCCTCTCTGGAGAGGCTGAGGCACAACAATTACCTTTTAGAGGAACTGGAACCCCACTCCTTGCATTTCCCTGGAGCTGCAGGGAAGGAAGGGAGGGAGGAGGAGACCGCGGTTATTTTACAACTTTGACCTTTTTGTCTCCCAGAACTTCAAACACGATCAGACTGGAGAGGGAAAGGAGGAGGCTGCAGATCCAGGAGGGCTGTCAGGGGAACCCTCAGCACTTTTCTTTCCAGACCAGGAAGATGTGATGGTTTAATGCTGAGCCGTGGGGTTGGAATCCCTCCCTGTCCCTGCTCTCAGCCTGAGCTTTGCCTCCCTAAATCCAGCCCTTCCCCAGCCCAGGTGTGAGGATATTGGTGCAGGTTGCTCTGGATTGGATTGGGGGAATTAAAAATATTGAACTGGACAGTAAATAAAGGAGGAGAGGTCATTGCCATCCAGCCTTCCCTTATTGCTGGTTATTTATTGAGGCAGTTGCACTGGAGTCCATTAGTGCTGAATTCAGAATTCACTGCACAGGCTCTGGAGGCACAACTTGGCTGAGCCCCGAGAGCCTCTCCCCTGGTGGGTGTCAGGATGGAAATCCATTCAGCCAGGTCCAGCCACCACCTCCCCTCATGGATGTGTCCTGGCCTGTTCCTCAAGGTGCTAAAATTTCAAGATTTCCAGATTTTTGTCTTGGTTTGAAAAGACAGATGTCTGATAAGGAAGGCAGGAACAGAGAATATAACCCTCCCCTCTCTCTGAATTATTATAATTTTGAAATGTAAAGGCTTTTAGGCAAAGAGATGGAAATAGGGATAACAGTTCTTTATTAGGAAAATTATATAAAAATTTATGCAGTAGTACAAAAACATCTCAAACCTGACAGGGTCAGAACACAACCGAACACCTCGTTGGGCAGGGTGCTGGCAGCAGTTTCATTAAATGGTGGCTGCAGTGCCAGATGTGGTTCTGTTGGAGCCGTGATCCTGTAGAAGGGTGTGTCAGATCCTCTGAAGGTCCAGTGGTGGTGAGATGGGTCTGGACTTCCAGCCAGCCCTGGGTCACCTCCTCCTCTCCTGGGTGTGTCCTGCCCTGTTCCTCAAGGTCTTACAATTCCATGATTCCCACGTTTTCACAGGAACACCCCATGATATTGTGCCAGCTCCTTGGAGGTGTCTCTGTGCTGCAAATCCCTGCTTTTCCTGATGCTCCTCCCTGTGCTCAGCCAGCAAGAACAAACTGAGGTGATCATTTTACATATCATTTCTCCCATTTACAGTAAAAACAACACCCTGTTCATAGTTATTAATTAGATATTTACTAGGCTTGAGACGCTGAAATGAAAGCAAAATTTAATTAATTAAAACCTGGAATTAAAGACACCTCAGGCTTCTACCTTGAACTGATGGGAGGGTCATTTTGGGGATGTGGAGTCAGAGGTGGCACCTTCTGCTGGCCACAGATGGGCCCAGAGCTGGTGACACAGAGCAGGAGCTGACCTGTGCCCAAACCCCTCCTGCAGCCAGGGATGTGGAAATGGAATCAGTGGAAAACAGACTGCTAAAGGATGGATTTATAGGGAAAACAAGCTGAGGTTTGGCTTGGTACAAACCCTCCCTCCCAGTTCTGGTAGTACAACAATTGGAATATCAGTTAAAGTAAATGTAACTTCTCCCATCCAACCAAGCTGGGAGATAAATCTCAGTGTTTTTATAATCAATGTTACTTTATGGCAATCACCATATGCTACCTCTGGTCCTGTTTGGAGTGTAAATCATAACAAGTGTGGAGCCTAAAATGCTTTATTGTGTTTTTACGGCCACATATGGGCTGCTGCTCCTTCCATTTGTGATTAATTTTTTTAATGGTTCCCCTTAGAACCTAAAAAATAATTAAAGCTAATGAATACTCTGCGGTGACAGTAAAGGAAGGAGCAGATTGCAGCTCTTCTCACTCCCCAGATCTGATCAAAAGCGGGCTGGAGCTGTGAAGTTGTGACACTGACATTTTGTACTGAGCTGCCAACCCCCTCCTGAGACCAAAGGATGACTTTGGGGAAGAGCAGGAATTAGAGTTCTCATTGTTTCACAGCAATAGTGCTGAGAGGGTGGAATTAAAAGCAGATGAAGTCACAATGTTTATTTCTTAGCCAATTTTATTTTATTTTTTTTAAAAGAAATCAATCCGAGATGAAAAGGACTTTACGACAGATTTTTTTTTTTTTTTTTCCATTTGTCCTTGCCCCTGGCTGCATGAAGTGAGATATTTTATGGGACTGGCCAAAATCTTGATTTCAGCCCAACACAGAGCACAGCCCCTTTTCCTTTGCAAGCCACAGGTCTGTGTGTCCATCCAGGCTGGGGCTCAGGGAGAGGAAATTCAGAGGAAACCCCCAGCCCTGGCAGAACCTCCCCAGTGCCATCAATGCTCCAGACCCACGGCTGGGACTCTGCTGCCTCCCAGCCAGGGCTTTCTTCTGCCCTCCAAAACCTCTGGAGTTGGATTTGCTTCTTTTTTTCCCCCTCCAGGGAGTTGAACTTCTGCTTGTTCTGCATGGGAGCACACAGCCAGCGCTGAGCACCACTTAAAAACCTTTCAAATTCCCTTCTCAGAACTAATATTTATCTGTAAAGGCTGTCATGAGAGTGTGGGGGGGTGTTGCTGTGCATGGACCTGCCTCTCTCCAGGCCTCCTGTGGCTCACAGCAGCTTGGAAATGAAATTTGAGGGCAATAATTGACAGCCAGGTGCTGCACTGGGGTTCAAGTGTCAGTGCTGCAGGAGGAACCTCCAAGGTGCCATTCCCCTGGACTGGCCAGGGCTGCAGCTCTGGGGACAGACAAAAAACCAACTCCCCAGGCAGCTCTTGGCGTGGTGTCACCTCCTGCTTCATCGCTGGGTGTGAGCCCACGGGGCTTGGAATTCACTGGGAATTCTCCATCTCTGCTCTTCAGGCCCTGAGTGACACTGGCTCCTTTTTCCCCCTTTCCCTTTTCCTCCCTTCCTTTTCCCCTTCCTCCATTGCATCTTCAACCTTTCTGCCCTCCCAACGTCATGGCCAGTTCCCTTTTACATCAATTAATAATTTTCTTCCAGAAGAGCTTTAATTACTGCACCAAGCGAGTAAAGGATAATTAAGAATTCCCATCCTCTGCAGAACGGGTGGGAGAATGAGTGGCCTTGCAGTCCAGTCACTGGTATGGCCCTAAAATTGCATCCCACCTTCTGAATTCCAGTTTGACATCTTAAGCTGGATACTCTTGCTTCCATTTTATGATTTATGTTGATGAATTTCAGGTTATATGAGTTTTAATTGGTTAAGTCAGTTTGTTTTGCAGGATAAAGCCGGAGTTTTAAGACAGCACTTTTTAATTTGCAAATGTTCATTCCGAAGGGAGAACCATTTAAAGTTAAAACCTGAAATGTGTAAGGAAAAGGGTCATTGAAGTCCATGTCAAAGTACTGCCAGGTGGTCAAACTTTACTGTCCTGGCTGCTTTTTATAAAAAAAACCAACTTTGGTGGCCATAAAGTTGCCATTTTCTGTAGCAGGTTCCCCTGTAGAGCTTCCCCCTGTACACCTGTAAGGTATCATGAGTTAAAGTGAACCAAATTAAACTGCTGTGGCATATAAAAACAGCCAACAAAGGCAGGCAGCTTTTTTCCTGAACCCCCTGAGATTTATTCTGACAGTTTGCAACTCGATGAAATGGATAATGGAAGTCCCTTGTCACAATAACTCAGCTTAAATGTATTGTTGGATTAATAGACTCAGTTATCCACTCTTCCAAGGAGAAAAATGACTTGTGGTTTCGAATCAGGCCCTCACTCGTGGCATCCCATCCAATTAACCAAACAGGCCAAACTGAAACTCCTGGCAGCAGCCAGGCATTCTATGAGTTGTGTCATAAAAAACCGAGTTTATTTATTTTCAATGATTCCCAAATTGCCATGGCCACAGCTGGGGGTGACACAGGCTGGTGGCTGTGAATCCCTGGAGGTGGCAGCAGGGTGATGGATGTCCCTGTCACCTGCCCAGGGAGCTCCTGCCTGGTGTCACCTCCCTGTGCAGCAGCAGATTGGGGCAGGGAGCTCTCTGAGGATGTGACACACCCGTGGAAGGGCTGCAGGGCTGATTCCCTCTGCTGGAGATGGAGGTGAGGGGTGGGGATCTGCAGTGGTGGGAACAGCTCGCTGCCTTTCCCTGGAGCTTGTGGAGAGTTCCGTGGGCTTGGCCACTCACACAGCTGGGGAAGGCTCTCCCTGTCCTCCCATTGCAGGGACAAACCACACTGGCCATGTCACTCTCTTGTCCTTGCACTAAATGACCTCAAGAGATAACTGAACTCTGGATTTTCCTTCTGAAACAGAGAATAAAGAAGAGAGGTGGAAGAACTGAAGGCAGGCAGGATGTGTGGCACAGCTCCTTCCCCGCCTTGCTCAGGTCAGTGGGGTTTCCACCTCCACATTCCCTTCTCTGTGATTCCTTTTAAGCCTGTTTTAATAAATGCCATCTTCTACCTGCCCTGACTCTGGCTGAATGTGAGGGGCTGTCCCCGAGGGGCTGAAATCGTGCCCAGCATGAGCTCAGAGCCTGGCCACTCACCTCCAGCTGCTGCTTGTGCACAAACCCCTCCAGACAGAAAAGAGGATGAAGCACAGCACAAAAGTTCACCGAGGGGGATGTTTTGAACTAAAAAAGGCCAGATTTGGAGCAGTTAGAAGGAAGGAATTTTGACAGTGAGGGTGGGCAGGGCTGGCACAGGTGCCCAGAGCAGCTGGGGCTGCCCCTGGATCCCTGGCAGTGCCCAAGGCCAGGCTGGACACTGCGGCTGGAGCACCTGGGACAGTGGGAAATGTCCCTGCCCATAAGGTCTGGCAGGATTCTGCAGGTGGCTGTGTGCACAAACAATGATGGGAGCATTCAAAGGACCCTCCTTGGAGCAGCCAAACTGCTGAGCACAGCACATCCCTGAAGCACAGGGAAGAGCTTTTACTTTAAACTGTGACCATCAAACAGGAAAAAGCTTCTGCCTCCTGCTTTTTTGCCTTTAACATGTTAAAACAGAAGCACCTGCTGCCTGCTGGGCTCATTAAATATGTCTTTTTATTTTCATAAATCGCCACGGTAGAATTTGAATTATTTACTCGGTAAACTCGAGGCTGTGTTCATTTACATCCTCCAAGGTTTTTTTTTGTTGTGCATTAGCTTTGGGAGCCTTTTTCTTCTCACCTATTGTTCAGTGCCCACCTTGGCTCCCTGAGCAGGATCCCTCCCCTTGGTGACTGCAGGTGTTTTGTGAACTTCAAAAGCAGCCTGAAATGTCAGGCACAGGCGCCGCCGCTGAATTATGGATCAGAACACAGCACATCAAACACCCAGCGTTATTCACTTGTGGGTCTTTGCTTGGTAAAGCAATAGCAAATCCCTGCATTTCTCCTTTTGGTGAGGTGTGGGGTGGTTGTTTTACTCGCTCCAGAGTGATGGTAGCAGGGCTGGGGTGGGGGATGTGGAATGGTTTTGGGTATTTTTGGGTTTTTTTTTAAGCGAGGCACTTCAACCAAAGCTTCATTCTACTGTAAACCCAATTAGCTGCAGTGTGCCAAGGATGTGTGTAAGGCTCTGAAGAATTGCTAAACTCGGGCCTCCTTCTCTCTAGGAAATGCCTTTTGTTACCCCCAGACAATCCCCCTGCCCTTGGCTCCGAGGTTCCAGCTGAGGACACAACGTTCCAAACCCATAAATGTGTTTGAACAGGGCTCTGGGAGTGCAGCAGAACCCTGAGGCTGGGCTCTCCAAAGGCTCAGGGATGGTGCCAGGGGCTGAAGTGGGGGAAGAGATGAGAAGTCCCATGGCTCTGCTGCAGCTGGCTGCAGAACAAACCCATCTCTGGAGGAAAACAGTGTCTGTGCCCTCCGGGAGGAGGGGTTGGGGAATGAAATGCTCCAAGGAAACGTGCAGGAAATGGGTCACCTGCTCTGGGTGAGGAAGGGCACGGGGTGATCAGCTGGACTCAAGGTGCTGCTGTGGGTCAGTTTGGGCACAGCTGGGATGGTGCCACGGGGGAATTCAGGGATCCAGGCTGCCTAAATCACACCCCTGGTGTGGGGCAGTCAGGGGGATGTCTTCACTTTGAGCTTTCATGTTTTTCAGGTTCTCTGCTGCCCAGGGCTGTAGCTCTGAGCCTCACACTGAGTGTAAGTTCACAGAGCACGGAGACAAATCAAATCCTTTTCCAGAGAAGGACCAAGGACAGCTGTTAAATGTCTCCAGGGCCAAAAGCACAAACAAAGATGGGCTGAAGAGAGAGAATAAGGATAGGACTTTACAACCTTAAGCTGTAATTGGACAATTAAACCCCAATATGCAAATGGACCAAAGCTTATCAAAGTGTGAGACCTCATGACCATTTTGTGTCCATTTCGTGACCATTTTGGGTCCCCCTTGGGTGTAGCCCTGGCGAGGCTCTTGTGCTGCCCAAGGTGGATCCTGGAGGCTTTTTAATAAATCTCTCCTTTATTCTCCAGCTGTGCCCAGTCCCTGTCCCAGCTCAGCCTCTGAAGGCACCAGTGGGACTGGGCTCTTTGGGATCCTGTCAGCAGCAGGGGCCAGGAGGAGAGGAAAGGGCCCCATGTGGTGCCAGGGGAGCTTCACATTGGGGTTTAGGGGAGTTTTTTCCTTGCAGGGGTTCTCAGGCATTGCAGCAGGGCACTGCTGGACTCACCATCCCTGGGAGTGTTTCAAAACACCCTCAGTGTGGCTCCTGAGGAAGTGGGTTGGTGGCTGGACCTGATGAGCTCAGGGCTCTTTTCCAGCCTGGGTGACTCTGTGGTGACACCAGAGGTGTCCCTGGGACACAGAGCTGCTCCAGGGCTCCTGCCAGCCCTAAGGAAGGTGCTGCCAGCTGGCAAACACAGGCTGCAGCCCTGGCTGGGACAGGGGGAGGCTTTGGGTTGTTTCCAGAGGTTCCCACCTTCCCCAACTCAAGGGGTTTTTCCTTGGATATTGGCTTGTCTTTCCACCCCACAGGCAAAATATCCCTGCTTTTCCCTTTCCATCTGCAGAGCACCTCAAACGTTGTCATGGGGGTGAGTCCCCCATCTCACTCAGGCTCAGGTTTGATGGACTGTGATTCCTGTTCCTGTCCCTCCAGGATGGCCCCAGTCCAGGGACATCTTGAAGACTCTCCCAAAAAATTGGTTTTCTTCCCCAAAAATTTTCTTCTAAATTTATTTTCCTTGAAGCCTGAGGCCCATCAGGTGATCTAATACTCTCCCACTGTTTTCTTCCCCAAAAAAATTTATTTCTAAACTTATTTTCCTTGAAGCCTGAGGCCCATCAGGTGATCTGATACCCCGTGTGATGGCCATTGGTGAGATGTGTGACAAGATTCTGACATCTCGAGGAAAAGGCTGGGTGTTTTGCATGGTTTTTGTAAGTTGAGTGTTAAATGCTGTGTGTTTGCAGTGACACACGTTCAGGCAGGGCATTTTTTTCCCCCAGACACAGCACTGTATGAAGTATCCCAACATCATTCCCTTCTTTTGTAACATCTGCCAAAAATTATGTTTGAAAAATGGGAAAAAAACCCACTTCAATATGTAAATATTTTCACCGCAGGGGAAGAAGTGATTTTTGGCTGGTTTTATGACAGCAGGGACATGAACAAATGCCTGTTTTGACAACTTGTGACCCAAGTGCACGAGGTGGCAGTGCCAGCGACTGCCAGCAGCAGCAGTGGGTGCCACACTTAGAGAAGTGACACGTTGGGGTTGGGACACTCCAGCTCCCCTTTCCCTGGTGCTGTGATCCCTCCCCACTCGTGTGGGGGTGGCTCTGAGGAGCAGGTGACACCTGAGAACAGAACATTACCCACAGGGAGAGGGTTTTTCTTTAAATAGCAGCTGTGTCTGGAGAGCTGCGAGACTCCCCGACACTGTGAAACCCAGAGGGGGATTTTAATCTTAGCTCGTGCTCTGGGATAATCTCCAAATCACATGCACGGCCCAGTTCTTTTGAAAAACTGTGTTGAGTGATCACTCCTGCTCCCAAATGTGGGTGTGAAGAGCCCCAGGGAGCCCAGGCAGAGAGGGTAGCTCTCCCCGAGCAGAGTGAAGCACCACACAGGCTGTGAGGATGCAGGGACAGCCCTCAGAAACACAAGGAGTTCCCAGTATTACTGGTATTAATTACCAGGAGTAATTACTGGTGTTAATTAGGTGCATGAGAAGCTTCACTTCCAGTTATATTTGAACTGCTGGCTGATGTAGCAATGTGTTTGAACAACTTAGACCACGCTGGGCTCCCTGCTGCCATATCCAGGGTTTTTAAACACTCCAGGGATGGTGGCTCCAGCACTGCCCTGCTCCAACGCCTGACAAGCCTTGGCATGGAGAAATTTCCCCTAATACCAAATGTAAAACCCACTGCAGTTGGGGCAGGTGGGTCCCACTGGAAACAACCAACAATTGCGGCACTGGCTTCAAGGAAAATAAATTTAGAAGTAAATTTTTGGGGAAGAAAACAGTGGGAGAGTATTAGATCACCTGATGGGCCTCAGGCTTCAAGGAAAATAAATTTAGAAGTAAATTTTTTGGGAAGAAAACAGTGGGAGAGTATTAGATCCCTTGATGGGCCTCAGACTTCAAGGAAAAGAAGTTTAGAAGTAATTTTTTGGGGAAGAAAACCAATTTTTTGGGAGAGTCTTCAAGATGTCCCTGGACTGGGGCCATCCTGGAGGGACACGAACAGGAATCACAGTCCATCAAACCTGAGCCTGAGTGAGATGGGGGACTCACTCCCATGACAACGTTTGAGGTGCTCTGCAGATGGAAAGGGAAAAGCAGGGATATTTTGCCTGTGGGGTGGAAAGACAAGCCAATATCCAAGGAAAAACCCCTTGAGTTGGGGAAGGTGGGAACCTCTGGAAACAACCCAAAGCCTCCCCCTGTCCCAGCCAGGGCTGCAGCCTGTGTTTGCCAGCTGGCAGCACCTTCCTTAGGGCTGGCAGGAGCCCTGGAGCAGCTCTGTGTCCCAGGGACACCTCTGGTGTCACCACAGAGTCACCCAGGCTGGAAAAGAGCCCTGAGCTCATCAGGTCCAAGCACCAACCCACTTCCTCAGGAGCCACACTGAGGGTGTTTTGAAACACTCCCAGGGATGGTGAGTCCAGCAGTGCCCTGCTGCAATGCCTGAGAACCCCTGCAAGGAAAAAAACTCCCCTAAACCCCAATGTGAAGCTGCCCTGGCCCCACATGGGGCCCTTTCCTCTCCTCCTGGCCCCTGCTGCTGACAGGATCCCAAAGAGCCCAGTCCCACTGGTGCCTTGGGAGGGATGAGCTGGGACAGGGACTGGGCACAGCTGGAGAATAAAGGAGAGGTTTATTAAAAAGCCTTTAGGATCCACCTTGGGCAGGACAAGAGCCTGGCCAGGGCTACACCCAAGGGGGACCCAAAATGGTCACAAAATGGACAAAGGGTCACCTGGTCTCACACTTTTGTAATTTTTTGGTCCATTTGCACATTGGGGTTGAATTGTCCCATTCCAACTGCAGATTTTGAAGTCTCACCCTTTGTGTTTCCTCCAGGCTGCTGCTCCAGGCTTTGGCTGCAGCATCCCTGCCCCTTTTTGGGGAGGGCAGAGCTGCACAAATGGGGACAAGGTGGAGCTCTGGGAGAGCCCTGGGGAGTGTGGCAGTGTCCCCAGGGCTGTGCAGGAGCCCAGCCCGGTGTCCCCAGGGCTCTGTAGGGGGAAGGACACGCTGTGGCCACTGTCACCTCTAATGGCTCCACTCCGCTGCAGCTTCCAGCCAATTAATTTTATGAATCCTATTTGTAGCTCCTGTTCCTCCTTTATATAATCCTCATTTGTTTCAAATGAGCAGAGAGTGTGCCCCTGAGATTCTGCACGCACCTCTTTATTAGCTCAAACAGAAACTGTTACCTACAGAAGCTAAACTTAGCACTAATGTCTGAAAGGAGATGAAGAGTTCCTTTTAAATCCCCTACCAGGTGTTAGATAACAGGGGCTGTGCTGGGAGGGGGAGCAGGGCACTGCAGAGTGCTGGGAACGGCACTTTAACCTTCTGTTGGATTAATTTCTCCAATTAGAAGCAGATTAAACCCCCAAAATCTGGGGTGGTGGGTGCACAGCAATCAGTCCCTGCTCCCCCTAAGGTCACACTCACCAAGGCTGGCCTCCCTCTGCCCTCAGGACAGGCCTGGAAAAGGTCCCAGGAGCAGTTTTATAGCTGAAAACTGCATTTTAATTGTCTTTATCTCTGTCACAGTGTCTCACATTTGCTGGATGTCCCAGCTGGGTGATCCATCTCCCACCCCCAAGATTCCCTTCCCAGCCCTGAGCTTCATCTCCAAAGGATTTTCCTGCACCACCCAAAGTGGGAGAGAGCCCAGATTGTTTAAGGTATGGAAGATTTTAACGAGCCAAGCTGGAAAATGTTCAGCTTTTCTAAGAAGCAGAGTTAGAGAGCACGAGGAGGAGGAGGAGGAGGGAGAGGTGCACAATTCCCAGCCCAGGGAATTGTGGCTTTGCTGTGGCACCCCCCAAAATCAACATCCACAGCTCCTGCCACAGGGTGACAGATTGCTTGGACAGCTCAGAAGGATTTTTATTTTTTTTCTCCAGACTGCAACTCCTGAAAGGTCTGGATCCAGCCACGTCCAGTTTCTGTGCCATAACCAGGAACGAGGAAGGGCAGAGGTTCCCTGTGGGATCTCTGCACTGGGAAAAGTGGGGCTGGGAAGAATTTGGGGATGTGGCAGAGCTGGGACTGCCCCAGGAACAGGTTTGGAGGAAGGGGCTTTTTGAGAGGTTTTTGGGGAGGTATTTGGCAAGGTGTTTTTTGCCCTTCTCCAGCCCAGTTTACAGCTGGCTCTGTGTGTGTCAGAGGCCAATTCCTGACTTCCACGAGCAGCTCTTCCTGCAAAAGCTGAATTCCTTGAATTAAGTTGCAGGAGTGTAGATGAGAGAGAAAAATAATTTGCATTTTCCCTAAGGAACATGAGGGTGTTTGTCCATTCCTCTCCATCAGGAGCGAGGCGAAGATGAAAAGTGAGGATGAGATGAAAGGATGGAAATGATCACTCAGGTGAGGCAGGGATGTGCCACACGCTGTCACCATGGAGATCCCCCAGCAGCTCTTCCTGAGGCCACATTTGGCCTCTCCTTGCTCTGGGAATGCTGAACCTGCCTCGGTGATGCCCCTGAGGCCTGGAGTGGTTCTGGTCACTGGCTTTGATCAGATGCTTGGCTGTGATGATTCCGAACCCAGGGATTATTCCAGGTGTTTCCACGTGCAGTGGGCAAGCAGAGGGTGGAGGTCAGGAGTTCTGGGGTTTGTGGCTGCTCAGGAAACTGGCTTTGGATGAAGCAGGATAACGTTTGCTGTGGCTTACCTTACACTCCTTGTATTTTCAGGTGTCTGTGCCCTGGTTTTCCTGCATTTCTGACTTGGAAAAGCCTCTCTGCACTGCAGTTCCTGCTCCCGAGGTATGTGGGCCCAGCCTTAACAAAGCTTGAAGCCAAGAAACACAATCAGATGGAGCTTTTTAGCTTGTCTCTACAATCACCCACTTGTCTGGACATGGCTGGAATTTTCAAAGATTGGATGGATCCAACCTCTGATGGATTCAGGTGCATTTTTTTCCTTCTCCCATTATCCCAGGGCTGGCAGCAGAAAGGTGACTGGGGCTTTAAATGACATCAAAATGGGCCTCTCATCCTCCTGCATCCCTAAAACAATTTCAGTGCCACTGTAATTATTAGCATTCTCATTAAGAAGAGTTTAGCTGGAAACCAAGGCACAAAGGCGCAGTGACTTCATCAGAGCCACACAAATCCAGATAAAGCAGGTTCCTAATTCACTTCCATGCCTTGCAATAAATCCTCAGAGCATCAATTACTGTATCTCTTGTAAAGCAATTACTATCAGCCTCCATTGCTCCCCTTTACACATTTTAATTTAATCATTATTTTTTTGTATTTTTTTTTTAAATACAGCATAAGGAATTTCACAGTTCCTCGGGAAGAGCTAAAGCAGACAACAACAACAACAAAAAACCTCTGTAAAAGCAGAAATTACTTTCTTTTGTAATCAGGTTGATTAGACTCGTGTATAATCATACACAGCAGGTGGGAAGATTAACATTTCACTAATTCCTAGTGGTCATTACTGCAAGGAAATTTAATCTGCAGAGTTCACAAGGATTGCAGTTGCATGCTGGTAAAGCTCATTTAAAACACAGAGCAAAAAACAACACAACTTTGTATTCTGGAATCCAGGGTTTTTTTCCCTCGGAACTCTTTTGGCCTGCAGGCAATACACATAGCACCAGGATCTTCTACTTAATTGAGAAATAGATTTGTATTGATCAGGCCCACTTAACAAGCACATTCCGAGCTGTTCCTGCTCTCAGTTACTCGGGTGGGGAATGCAGGCAGACCCCAGAGGCTTGAGCTACCTGATAAAATAGATATTTTTACAGCAAAATGCCTTTTTCTCTGTGGGGGCTGCACTAGTACACAACAGCGAGAGTCAGTTCTCATATTTGGATCAATTCAGGGCCATTCTGCTGAAGCTGAACGACTTATTAATTGCCTCCTATGGAAACAAAAGAGCCACATAATTATTATGATCAGGTTCTGCTTCACTAAGCTGGACGTGGGTTACTCCAAAATAACATTTTAGGAGCCCAGCAGCTTGTGGTGAGCAGGTTTTGGTCACCTGCCACACCTCTGAGCTCTGCACTCCTTGTTCCCAGTTTGTCCCAGCAGGAGCCTTTCCAACCACATCCATTCCTGCAGCTCAGGGTGGCCCAGGACTGAGCTGGGAATGCTTCAGGGGCTTTGGGGTGGGTAATTCGGGGTGTGTTCTCTGCTTTCCACACCCGGGTGGGGTCTGGCTGGGCTCTGGGAGAGAGCAGAGGGCAGGAGGGAGGCAGAGCTCAGCCCAAGCCGGGCAGGATTTGTCACTGGGAGGTGACAGATGCCAGGGGGAAGGAAGCAGGGCCTGATTCCTTGTGCTGAACATCCCAAGGCACAAAAACCCGTCAGGAAGGTGGAGAAGGACGGGGAGGAGAAATTCAGCCTGGGTATCTTGGGCTGGATTTGGGTGATGTTCCCACAGGTAACAACATCATCTCCCCAAACAGCCAGAGGCCGCTGAGCTGAGCTTTGACTGACCACCACGGAATTCCAGGGGATGTTTGGGTCCCCACTTGGGCTGCTGTTGGATCTGGGAGCAGGGGGAAGGAGAGGCAGTTTGTTTTCAGAAACTCTCCTCTGCTGGCTGGCCTGGAGAGTCGGAGTCATGGCGTGGGATGGAGAGGAGTTCTTTTATTTCTTTTATTTCTTCTTTTTCTTTCCTCCCTTTTTTTTTTTTTTTTTTTTTTTTTTTTTTTTTTTTTTTTTTTTAGTTAGTGTGTAGCTAGCAGAGGGAGGGATGCCTCACTTTTTTCTTCTCCTCCCGTTTGTGTTGGGGTTTTTTGGTTGGTGGTTGTTTTGTTTTGTTTTGTTTTTTGGGGGAGGGTTGTTTTCTTTTGTTTTTTGGGGTTTTTTTTGTTTTGTTTTTTGGAGGTTTTTTGGGGGTTTTCCCTTTTTTTCTTTCCTTTTTTTTTTTTTTTTTTTTTTTTTTTTCTTTTTCCTGTTTTTTTCACCTTCCCTGGGACCTATTAAAAATCTCTCTGGACTGAGGACCCGGGGGAGTACCATGGGGGGCTTACACCTGGAACCCACCAAGATCCATCCTGTGCAGCGTTTCCCAGCAGAAAACCAGAGAGTGGGAAGGAGGGAACCCTCCCAAAATTGGGAATGTCCCACCTCTGGGTTACAAAGATGCCCAGGAGTTGGGAATGTCCCACCTCTGGGTTACAAAGATGCCCAGGAGTTGGAAATGTCCCACCTCTGGGTTACAAAGATGCCCAGGAGTTGGGAATGTCCCACCTCTGGGTTACAAAGATGCTCAGGAGCCAGCCCAGAGCCAACAGGACGCTGCCAAGGAGGCGACACTAACGAGCATAACCAAGTTAATGAGGGAATAATTAGGCGAGTGAGGCCATCAATATATGCAGTAAGAAGCCCCCTGAATCCCCAGGGACCCGCTGCTGTGAAAGCCGTGCCCCTGAGCGATTCCAGACCACGTACACTGAATTTTCCCTGACGCTTATCACCTTATATGCAAGGAAATTTATAGCACGGAACCGAAATGAGCCAGTGCTTTGGACGGGGAGAAATGGATTGCAGGTGCAAACAAGCATGAAATGAAAATCTACTAATGAGTTTCCATTAGCAGCTAAATACATAATCGAATAATTTTTAGCCAACACAGAGCAATGAGAAAATCAATTTATTCCTCCTAAGTACTTCTCTATGGATTGATGCTCCAGCACGACTCGGGCTGGTTTTGTTAAGTGAGAGCTGAGCTTGGGATTCAGCTAAAGCAGAGCCTGGGTTTGCTTCTGCTGAGTCTGAATGGAATGTATTTTCCCTGGAAACCCTGAAGAGTATCAGGTAAAAGAGATAATAGTTCTATATCTTAGTTAAAAGCGAGTATTTCCATCTGCGAGCTGAAGAATGGAACATTCCAGGGAAATGGACCAGCGCTGGCACGTAATTGACTCAGAAATATCCATCAGTGCAGCAAGGCTTGTTCTCCACTGCTCTTCAAGCAACAGGATCCTCAATTCCCTTTCTTTTTTTGTCTTAAGCAGCCTCTGACCCGGGTTTTCTTTGCCTGGTGTTTCATTCAGTTATGGGAAATGTTGTTTTTTTCCTGAGGCCCTGCAGCTGTGGCTGCCCCTGGATCCCTGGCAGTGCCCAAGGCCAGGCTGGACATTGGGCTTGGAGCTCCTGGGACAGTGCGAGGTGTCCCTGCCGTGGAAAGGGGGATGTTGGATGAGTTTTAAAGTCTCTCCAATCCAAACCATTCTGGCATTTGTGTGCAAATTCAATATAAAGCACACCTCAAAGTACCTTGTTTTCCTAAGAACCCGTTTCTGTCTGTGAACTTGAAACTAAAATGAGCTGTAAATTGTCGGGATATGGCTGGGATTTTAAAAGCTTGTTTAACTCATTTTGTCAAAGAAAATGCCCATATTTTGGACCCATCTAAAAGCAATTTCTCATTTCCAGCTGGCTTTGTATCAAACCTGAGCGTGCTCTGCAGCAGGCAAATGAGAAAAATCAGTATTTGCACATCTTTCTGCAGAGCTGGGGCTGCTGGAGGAGCCTGGAGATCCCCACGAGGTGTCCCTGAGTGCACCCACCTGGATGCCCAGGGCAGGTGAGTGGTGGCAGGTGAGAAACCAGGGGCACAAGAAAGCCAAAAATCAGTCAGGAAACACCCTCTCCACAGCCTCTTCAGCTGAAGGGAAGTGTTCTCTTCCTTCCCATCTCCCTGTAAAACTCTAAATGAGAAACAAATAAAAATTTTATGCCCTTCTCTAACCCCTGCCATAACCCCGTGTATCAGATGCATCCTTTATCTGCCACGGGCTGGAAATCTCCCATTTTCATTGCCTGAATCACCAGCTGCATTCATCAACCCTGACAAATGCCTCCAAAACCACTAAATCACCCCACTCCATCTCAATGGGCTACATAATCATTGTCAGGCTGCCAATAAATCTGGGAATATCTCTGTTCCACACTCAAATATCTCCAGCTTCTACCGGCGCTGAGAAACTGCCGCAGGAAAACTGCATCCTAAGTTAAGTTGAAGAGTTTTTCAGTCCCTCAGAAATTTGATAAACTCATGGGTTTCTGTCAGGCTCGTTTATTTTTAGGGGGGGGAAAAAAAAGGGTTTTTTTCTACCCACAGGTATAACACATGGACCAGGAGATTTTATTTTTTTTTCCAAGAATAAGATAATATCTGAGTAAGTACAAAAATATTGAAGGGGAAAATTGTTCTCTGGTGTCCTGGGGAGCTGCCAGCTCTGTGGCCTGGCACTCCAGAGGACCCAAGGGTGGCACTGGAAGGGGATGGAGATACCTCTGCAGCTCCCAGAGGGCAGCAATGCAGCACAGCAATGCTCCTGCAGCTCCCAGAGGGCAGCAATGCAGCACTGCAATATCCCTGCAAGTCTCAGAGGGCAGCAGTGCAGCACAGCAATGTCCCTGCAGGTCCCAGAGGGCAGCAATGCAGCAGATCAATGTCCCTGCCCTTTCAGAGGGCAGCAGTGCAGCACAGCAATACCCCTGCAGCTCCCAGAGGGCAGCAGTGCAGCACAGCAATATCCCTGCAGGTTCCAGAGGGCAGCAATGCAGCACAGCAATATCCCTGCCCTTTCAGAGGGCAACAATGCAGCACAGCAATGTCCCTGCAGCTCCCAGAGGGCAGCAATGCAGCAGAGCAATATCCCTGCAGGTTCCAGAGGGCAGCAATGCAGCAGAGCAATGTCCCTGCCCTTCCAGAGGGCAGCAATGCAGCAGAACATCCCCTCCTGGCTCTGTCTGGCAGGAGCTGCACCCACAGCGCAGTGCCAGGACAAGGCTGGTGCCAGCACAGGCCACACCTGGGGACTGCTGAAATCAGGAGGAGTTGGGCTGTGGACACATGAGCAAAATGCCCTGAGGACCCCATAAATGAGCCTTAATTAACGAGCTGCTCGTGGTGTGTCTGTGGAGCTGGGGAGGGCAGGGCACTGCTGCAGCCTCAGATAACCTGGGTTTATCCAGGGCCACACAAGATCCTGCCCCACGGCGCCAGAAACGGCTGTGCCTTCATGGACATGCTGCTCCATGGACAGACATTTAAATCCCAGAATCCCAGAGTGGTTTGGGGTTGGAAGGACCTTAAATCCCCCCCAGTGCCACCCCTGCCATGGCAGGGACACCTCCCACTGCCCCAGGTGCTCCAACCCCAATGTCCAGCCTTGGGCACTGCCAGGGATCCAGGGGCTACTCTGGGAATTCCATCCCAACCCCTCCCCACCCTCCCAGGGAACAATTCCTGCCCCAAAATCCCAGCCAGCCCTGCCCTCTGGCAGTTTAAAGCCATTCCCCTTACCCTGTCACTCCACCCCTTGTAAAAAGACCCTCTCCACCCTTCTTGTTTCATCCCTAAACAATTTTCGTTTCAGTTTCACAGGAGATGCAGGAATATAAACATTTCCTCTTCAATGCTTCTAACCCAACTGCAGAAGGCTGGTGTCTGTGTGTAGGATTGCTGTGTGGGTATGTAGGAAGTCTTTGTTTTCAGCTCATACACGAATCTTGATGCTTTAAAAGTGTATTTATATGCACCTATTTTCCTACACGTTGTGCCCAAAGCAAGGATCCCACTCACTGCTGAGTGCTGTTTAGTGCATTTTTAATTCTGAGTCAGGTCAAAAAGGAGCCTTGCCTGGCATTTTCTCTGGGGTTTTGCCTCCCAGTTCCCCCGAAGCTGAGCATGTGATTTTGCTGTATATATATATAAAGAACCAACCCCAAAAAGATGCTGACTTTGCAAGAATGCAAAAGCTGTGCTGGTATCAGTGGGAGTTGTGTCTCTGGAGTGATTAAAGACCCAAGGCAGTGCTATGGAAGCAGCCTGGGCTCCCTGAGAGATTCCCTGGCTCAGGTACTGTGGGAAGAAGGATCTCTCAAACTGCCATGCCTGTAGATAATTTGCACTCCTGTTTTCCCCCAGCATCACCTGATTTACTCCAGTGATAAATCCAACACTCTGTATAAACATTTATTCCTTCGACAACCTCGTTTGCTGTTAGAAAAATGCCCAAAGCTGGGAGCTCTTCTGGCAAGTGACAGGTGAACAGCTCAGCAGGATTCTGTGCAGGATCTGGGACCCACAGCCACCTCCTCACACCCTGGGAGCCCCCAGGTCCTCCCCAGCCCTGTGCCACACTCAGCATTCACAGGGCTGGGATTAAACTCTCTGAGATGTTTCTCAGTGCTAAGGACTCAGAGTGATGATCTTTGCACACTAATTGCCTCCCCAAAGGTGAATTTTTGAACAGTTTTTTTTGTTTTTGTTTTGGATCCAGGTTTACCTGTCAGGCTGAAGAGAGACATCACAAAGATCCACCTGAGCACGAGGCTCCCGTGGTGAGAGGAGCAGGCAGGAGCTGGGCAGGAGGGGATTTTGAAAGAACATCTTCATTTCTCAGCCAGATCCTGAGGTAAGGGTGGGAAGCAGCCAGGCACGGTGCCAGGGTGAGCAGGGCTGTCTGCTGCCACCCTCAACACCCCACAAAAAGCTGCTCCAGGTGTTTTTAGAGCAGAGCTTTGCCTCATTTTAATACCCTGCTTGATCATTTTAATACCCTGCTTGAGCCTCATTTCCACCTTCCTCTGGATGAGATTATGGATGGTCCCCAGACCACTCTGGGCAGTTCAGTGCTGCAGGAAAAGGGCAGCAGGATGCAGCCACGATGGCTTCAGTCAGGCTGCATTAAAATTGTCCCAGCTATGATGTTTCCTATTCTTAAATTCAACCAAGAAAACCGAATTAAGCTCATTCAGCAGACATTGGGTGCTGAGGGTCTCTGCTGCAGCCACAGCCTTCACCCAGGTTGAAGTGAAGTGGGCTCCTTCTCAGGAGCAGCACACACAGGGATTTAGAGGAGTGTGAGGCTGCTCCAGCCCTGCTGGAACACAAACTCCTCTCTGGTGCTCCATCAGCTCTTTCCACACAAAGAGCATTTTGGAAGGAGCAGAAAAAAACCCCCTCTTTGTGCAGTTAAAAAATCCGCAGAAGGGCTTGGGCTGGTAGGATGGAAATAAGGAAATGCCCAAATCAGCTTTGTCTCCTTGGAAGAGCTCCATAACTGAGCTGCTGGTGGGTGTTTTGTGTTTGGAGTGCCTCTGTCCTGCCCTTCCTCTGCTGCTCTGCCCTGACACCGCAGTGCCACGCTCCATTTACCCCAAAAATGGGCTTTGGAAGAAAAATGGCCCTTTGCTGAGGGCTGAGGAATGGCTGAAGCAGGGCAAGCAGCACTTGGAAGTTCTCCAGGGAGGTCCAGTGCTGGTCAGGCTGAGCCCCTGGGAGCTGCTGATGCTGCACACCCTCCAGGGAGGGCTCAGGCTGCAGCTTTTCCTGCTAAAAAAAACCCCAAACAACCTCCCTCCCTGCAGGATGAAGCAGGAACTTGAATTTCTCCTCATTTCCACAACTCAGCCCGTGAACCCTGGGATGCAAACAGCTTTTCCACATGGCAGCCATCCAACCCAGTGTGATTTCCAAGGGGGACCCTCATTAATGGGAGGGTGTGGGGGGACTGGCAGGTTTGGGAAGCTCTGGAGAACGAGATTATTGTCACTTAAAAGGGCCCAGAGCATCCCTTCTGTCTTCTGGGAGTGTTTGGGCCAGGGTGGATGAGCTGTGGGTCCTGTCAGGGGCTGCAAGTGCAAACCTTCACTTCTGTTTCCATGAAAATCCAATCCTCCTCCAATAAGGAGGCAGCTCTGTTGTTGACTCCCAGTTTGTTCTGTTAAAATATGTCTATAATTTTAAAATTAATAATTATAATAGTCATTGAATTATGTGGAATGCTCACATTTACTGCCCTGACTTTTCTCATGGAAATAATTATAATTAAAAGAAAGGGAGTGACTTTATTAATGGCCAAATGGAACCACCATTGATGAGATGCAGCTTTTTCAACTGGGCAAAACATTCTGCCTTGCAGGAGCTTCAAGAACAAGTTTTAGTCCTTTAAATTAAATGATTTTTGAAGGAAAAGGATTAATTAGCCACTGCTGAAGAACATTCAGCTGTTCTTGCCAAAAGGAATCTCCTCCTTTCACCTCTGCAAAGAGTTTTTACTGAGATTTTGCTCAAAGGTTTGTGCTTAGAAGTTTGTGAGAAGTTGAGGAATTGGGCATGAAGGGGAGGACTCTGCATCCACCCAGGACAAACTGAGTCCACTTGGGGCTTTTGTGCTCAAAAAACGAGCCTCGAGGCAGTCTCTGATGTGTGAAGGTTGGACCTGAGGATCTGGGAGGGCTTTTCCAGCCTGAAGCATTCTGTGACTGTGTGGCTGCAGCTGAACCCCTCAGGCAGAGCTCTGCCTTTCCCCCAGAGGTGTGACAGCAGCCCTGGGTTTGGTCCCTGGCGTGGTGGAGATGGACAAACCCCAGGGCAGACACCTGACACCTCCAGAATGACCTTCCCTGGGGGCTTTGAGCTCTTTGGGTGCTGGGGCCGTGTGAGAACAAATTACAGCAGAAATAAATGATGATGGGGGAGGTAAAGGTGGGCTGGGAGAAGGAGGCAGGAGTGGGAGAGGAGGAAAAAATTGTAATTTTCCCAAGGCAGCTCAGCAGTCCCCTGTGTGCAGCCTGATTTCAGAGGTAATTGGTACATAATTTCCTGCATAGAATCCATTGTCATCTGTGCCCTGCAAACCAAACCAAGGCCTGGCTAATTGTGGATAACCGGGGGGTGATTCCACAGCTCCACTGCAATGAGGGTGAGGGCTGGTTAATGATCTTTCAAGGTCACATCAGTTAATTGGGAGCCGCAGACTGGTCACCAAGGGGGCTGAGCAGCCCTGGGGAATTCCAAAGGCTGGGAGAAAGGAAATGCTGCTGGTCACACCTTGGTGTGGCAGGGTCAGCCAGCGCTGAAGGAAGAGCAGGGGACAGTTCACTGCTCTGAGTTCAGCAATGTGAAGGTTCTGCCTTCTTTTTCTCTGCCTGGGTCAGGATGAATGATACACGGGAAATGTTGGGTTTGAGTTCAGACTTGGATGTTTGTTATTTCTTGTCTGTTTACAGCTTCACTAGCTGTAAGCTCCAGATAGCCAGATAGAGAAACGAGGGAAAATGAAACACCTCTTACTCTTTCCAAGGTCATTTAAGTGATAATTACCCAATAACGAGGTGACACCTACATTATTTATATTTCTGACACAATAATGTCCACCCAAGGCCCACAATAGGGACCTTTTTCACCCAATCACAGAAAACCATCCAAACCCATGGAGAAGATGGAAGAAGAAGGTGAAGAAGGAAGAAGAAGGTGAAAAAGAAGGACTCAGACAACGCCCCAAATCCTCCATCTTGACTCACATGTATTACTGTATACTTCAATCCCCAAATCCAAGTTTCCAGAATTCCAACACAGAACTTGCTCCTCAACCCTCTGAAGGGCTCAGAGAGCTCCTCCCTGAACAGGGAATGTGTGGCAGGTTTGGAGCAGGTGGGAATTACCATCCAGAACAGGCTCATCTCCTACAGGACATTTGGGAATGATGGGAGCTGCTGGGCACTCGATGGGCTGGAGGTAAAAAAACAAACCCACAGTAGAAAAGTACCAACACTCAGGAGATGCTGCTGCTGTTTTTCCTGTTTTCCAGTGTTTTCCTGGCTTCAGGTGGGATTCTCCACTTTAAAGAAGCCTTTGGTTGATGGAGGAAGAAGGATGGAGTCACATTTCTCTGGCTTCCAGCAAAAAAGAGGGGAACAATCTGAAACTCCTCTCTGAAACTCAGGGAGCTCAGGAGGTTGAAATAATCTGATGGAAACCCACGGCTCACCCAACCAAATCAGGTAAATGATTTTCAGCTCACTCAAAATGATTTGTGGATTTAGACAGAATTCGTTGAGGCTCAACAAAAAGGCAAGAAAATGATCAGAAAAACCAACGGCTCTGAGATGCTTCTGACTTTTGTTTGAAAATGGTGCTTCCATTTCAGAGGTGGCACCAGCAGTTCAGAATTTACTCCCAATATAACCAGTCCTGTGGTGTTTGAATTCAATAAAAAGGTAAAACTCGCTTAGAAGCTGTTTTTTAAAATCCTGCTGCCTCGTTTTTGGAAGCCTGGAAGGAACATAAAATGCAGTTCTCAGCAGAAGGATGTAATTGGGAGGAACTGTAATGGATGGCCCATGTTTCTCTTTGAAGTTCCCATTGATCAGCGCTGCTGAGACGATTTTTCTAATCCATAACTCAGGAACATGAAGGAATTGTCACTTAATTCTTTGGGTGTCTGTGTTTCACCTCCTAAGAAAAGAGGCTCTGGCTTTGATTCAGGCTGTTCTGTGCAAAGTGGGGAAGAATCACCCAGTTCTAGTGGGGATTTTTTTTAATACAAAATTTTTCCTCCCGTTAACCAAAACAGTTCTGTGATTTCTTTTTTTTTATGTCTGACTTTGGTGTAAGAAAACTCCATCTAATACCTTCTGCTCCCAGAATGTGCTTTCAGCCAGTGGAGCAGTAATTAAGAGATGATTCTCCCCCTTCCTCCTCTCCACTGGAGAGGCAGCTTGTGTTGAAAAACCAACCCTTCACAAGGAGGGAAAACCATCTGTCCTCTCTGAGGAAAGAGATCATTTTTTTTGTGCTCACATTAGTCGAAGCTCCGTGTAATAACTCGTTTCCAGAAGGAAGGCACCCAGTGGGATGAATTTCCGTGCCCCTAATTGACACAGCTCTGATGGCAAAGCTGCCAGAGGAGCTCTGGCCACAGCTGTTGGGAAGATCAGGGAGATGCTTGACCAGCCCTGGGACCACGGGTGCAGAATCCCTCTGGAATTGTGGATGTGCAGAAAAAAAAGATGTCCTGGTGGTTAAAGTGCCACTTGTACTGACAAAACACCTTCTCTGCATGGGCAGCCACTGCCGGGTCGTGATCTCTTGGAATTTCATTATCTCAGCTGAAAACAAATGCCTTTGGCAGGAATTTCTGAAGAGAAAACATTGAAGACTTTGAGGATCTCACATAAATTCCTGCTGGATCCATGTAAGGTGTGGATATGAGGGTTCCTGGCTTGGAGAAAAGGGGGAACACTCAAACCCTGGGGGAAGGTGCTCGAGTTCCTGACTCTGCTTTAATAAGAGAAGGAAAAATGATGCTCCTGCTTGAAGAAATGATGGTGATCCAGAATTCAGAGTAACAGTCATTAATAAATAATGAGGGGAGTTGTGAAGAAAATGAATTTTTCAAGGACTCTGAAGAACATCTTTGGAGCTGAGGTCTGGAACCTGCAGGAGCTACAGCCTTCATCCCGCTGCACATTGATCAGAGGTTTGGTAATTAGCTGCTTCTAAAAGGTCTTTTGCAGCTGATCTGATATTAATGAAGTGGTTTGGAGCAACACTTCCCACTGCTGTGTCCTGGTTTGAAGGAAAAGAAGGAGAATGGTGATTTGTTCTACCAGACTGTCCTCAAGCTGCAGTTTTTTTCTGGCTGATGTATTTGTAATGTGGGTTTGTCCTGCTACTTACCCCTGCTTTTGCATCTCTTTATCAAGAACTGATTAATAATTCTTTGTAACAGCCTTTTGGGTGTTTTTGGCATCTATTTTTGCCCAGAAATCTCCTCGTCCTTCTCCCTTTCAGAATCTTCTCAAATCCCTCTCATGCTCAGACACTTGAGGACAAGCTGTGGCCATTGTGTAAGTGCAGAGCACAATCCAAATGGAAATGAAAACAATTAAATATACATGACAAGCAGGTATTTAGACGAGCCCGGATTTCTTAATGGTTCATTTCCACCTTTCAACTAAATTAAATGTTGCTTTCATCTATTTTTAAAGGAATGTCTATTTTTGGTCAGGAGCTGCCCTGCTCCATCTGTTCCTAAGACGGTTTTGCTTCATCCCAAGGATGGTTGTGTCAAAACCATGAGATTTTGATGGCACCACGGGTGAGGATGAGGATGAGGATTCCCACAAAGCAGAGCTCTGTTACCTCCAGGACCCTTTGGAAAGTCAATCCTCTGTAATTAATGACTGTTCCTATTAATGACGTGGTCCTGGTACTTATGGCATGGATTTTGGGATCTGCTTCTCCCAGTGCCTCTCAGCAGCTGGAAGCTTTGGGGGCTTCAAGTGCTGCCTGTATCAGACCCATTCCTGGAATCCAAGATATGGCCTGTGCAGTGCTGGAATTCCCAAATCTATGGAATTCTGCTTCCATTCCTATAATAGAATTCTGCTTCCATCCCCATATCTACAGCTGGAATTCTGCTTCCATCCCCATATCTATGATGGAATTCTGCTTCCATTCCCATATCTATGATGGAATTCTGCTTCCATCCCCATATCTATGATGGAATTCTGCTTCCATTCCCGTATCTACAGCTGGAATTCTGCTTCCATCCCCATATCTACAGCTGGAATTCTGCTTCCATTCCCATATCTACAGCTGGAATTCTGCTTCCATTCCCATATCTACAGCTGGAAATCCACTTCCATTCCCATATCTATAATGGAATTCTGCCTCCATTCCCATATCTATAATGGAATTCTGCCTCCATCCCCATATCTATGATGGAATTCTGCTTCCATCCCCATATCTACAGCTGGAAATCCACTTCCATTCCCACCTCTATGGCTGGAATTCTGCTTCCATTCCCATATCAATGCCTGAGCAGGATGATAGGAACTGGTCCAGGGGCTCTTGGCAGTCGCTCTGCTCCCATCTTGGGAATCTCATTCTCCTTGTCAGAAAATCAGGGACTGGGAAAACAAAAACTTAAGGGGTTTTGCCTCTTAATGACAGGTAAAAGGGGGAGAGTAATGAGAGAAAAAAATGACTGTAAAATGCAGCATGTGAAGAAGATATTTGCATATCCCTCTATATTTTTGGGTGGCTCAAGCAGACGTGGATGATGGATCTGTCTCCTTTGATGTAACAGTACTGAGATTGGAATTCTGAGGGAGATTTCATGGATTCAAGCCCTCACAGGCAGGATGGGTGCAGTATGGGTGCCCTGCTGCCCTCAGGCATTCCACAGCCCCTCCAGAGGCAGAAGCTGTGCTGTGATTCCCAGGCTGGGAGACGAATATCCCTTGGCAGCTTCCCACGAGTCCGTATTGATCAGGGCAGCGCTGCCCTTTTGTTTTGTGCTGAACAACCCCGTGTTTGGAATTGAGAGCTGTCAGGAGCTGAGGGACTTCACAGAGCAGGTTGGAAGGCACAGGGCCATCAATTTCCCAGGAATTCACGGCGTGGTTAACGCTGGGGAGGAACAGGCTGAGCACAAACAGCCCTGCCATGCAAATCCCGATCGATGCGCTGACAAATATCCTGCTGCATCCCGCTGCCTCACTCGATATTCCCTCAAAGAGACAGAATTTAGGAGGCAGGGCAAGGCAGAAGGTTCCACCTGAAGTGATGCACGGATGGGAGGCATTGTGGAACTAATCAGGGCTGGATGGATGAGCTTTGTGGCTGCCTCACTGTTTATTTCATACATCTGCTGCTAAACTGTATTCAAAGGGCTCTAATTGGAAGGGGGCCTGCTTGACACGTAAAGCATCTTCTCTCCAGTGTGTGTTCTGAAAAGGCAGTACAAAATACCTTTTCCTAGGGATGAATCCAGGAGTTGACAGGAATCAAGGTCAGTACATTGATGTAGGAAAGAAGGAACCCCTCTCCTGCAATTTCCCCTCAAGCCCCACGACTCCACCAGGCGTTGCCCAGCATCTCCACGGCGCTCTCCTGGAGCACCTTGCTCTTTGTGCCCTGCAGTGCCAACCAAACCCTGCCTGAAGATCTCCCTCAGTCCCCCGGGTGTCCCCAGCTCTCTGTCCTCTGCCACTGTCACCCAGCTCAGCCCCAACCACCCCCTCCTCCTCTCTGCTGAAGCAGAAGATGGTGTCTGCAGACGGGAAGAGACTTCCAAAGGTGATGGCCGAGGTGTTTTAGTGCTGGGTGTCTTTGCTGGTTGGTGTTGGACAGCTGGGAAAAACAGGAAAAGGGATCTTTGATGAACAAAAGGAAGTCCAAAGTCGGGTGCCCACAGAGGCTGTGGCTGCCCCATCCCTGGACTGTGCAGGGCCGGGCTGGGAGAGACTTGGAACAAGCTGGGATGGTGGGACGTGCCAGGGGGTGGGACTGCAGGAGCTTTAGGTGGAGGGCAATTGTCCCCTCTTGGACACTGCAGTGTGGGGACACACATGGAGATAGTGCAGAAGGCAATCTGGCCCCCACACTGCAGCTAATTACCAAAGAGTGTTAATTACCAAAGGGTGGGAACAGCCTTGCCCTGCCAGCTCTGGGTGGGATAAAAGTGAGTGGCTGGGAGGGGATTCAGCTGGGGTCTGCTGGTTGTGCTGTGAGGAGGAAGGGACAGGGACAGGAGGGTGTGAGAGGGACAGTCAGGGTCAGATGTCACACAGGGGACAGACAGGGTGAGGTGGCTGTGCTGGGGACAGGATGGAGCTGGAACTGCAGAAGGAAGAGAGAAGAAGCAGAGAAAGAGCCAGAGCTGTGTGGAGCTGCCCATGGGAGGCCACAGAGAAAAGGTAAGAGAGACTTTTGGAGAACAGGGGGATGGTTGGAGCCTTCAGAGGTTTTACCAAGGCACTCTGAGTGTCGTGGCCATCTCCACCAGGACACTCCAGGAGGGAGCTGGCTTTGCTGGAGAGGGATTCTCAGTGAGCTCCCACTGCTGTGTGAGCTGGGAGTCTGGGGGAGTTTGGGCAGGGTGACAAACATGCACTGTAAGGAGAAACTTGGACTGACACTTGACAGCTCCTCTGTTTTGTAAATTCCAGAGGAATTTGAATTGCATGGTATTTTTTTCACTTGCAAATGTTGCAGGCTTGTTATTTTTCCCTTTTCCACATATTTTAAGCTTATAGCATTGCATAATTTTTTATAACTCTGTCCTTGTGGAGGAACAAGCAGAGAGCAGTATCTCAGGAATAATTCCCCTGCAACAGCAATCTGCTTTTGCCTGCAGACAAAATAATCCAAACCATGTTAATAGTTTTAGTTTCCAGTGGTGTGAGAGCTGGCGCTTCTGGAAAGGTGATCTTTAAACCTGTGCTAAACTCAGATGCCTCCAGAAGAGCTCTGTGGGAGCTCCAGGTTTGTTAGTGGAGCAAAATATTGACAAGATTGTTTGGAGATACTTTATGGAAGAGCAAGTGGAGTAAGCAAAGCAGATGTTAAACTGAAAGGACTGCAGTGGGATTTGGTCCTGGGCTGGTTGAAGCTAAGGAAGGGCAGGAGGAGCCAAATGTTTGAGGAGGGCTGGAAGGGAAGGTTAGACAATGGCAGGAGATGTTTAGACAAGCAATAAACGACTACTGAAGGCAGGGATTAAAAGATCAGTGGGAGAGGGATGTAAAAAGAAATGAAAGGGGAGGAAAAAAGGTTGTAATGAAATGCTGAGAGGATGTGCTCAGCCTGTGCCAGTGGGATTAATTTCTGTGCTGTCAGGGACCAGTGGCTCATGGGGCTGTCCCCAGCTCCTGGGGCAGGTGACACGCTCAGGGCAAGCAAGAAGCTGCTCCAAACTGGTGGTGGAAAACACAAAATTGAAACTCATCGATGTTTTGGTGGGAAGGAGGAGAGAAGAAAATGTTTTTTTTTTCTCTTAATGCCAGCTGGTGCCTTGTCTTTCATGGAAGAGGAGGGAGAGAGGAGGTTGATTCTCCCATGGGAGACGAGGAGGATGGAAAGTTGCTGAGGAAACCATTGGATTTCCTGGCATGATCTGATAGGGGAATTTGACCACCCCTCAACAGCAACAAAAACATCTTTGCACAAAATTCTGTTTAATCCTGGTCCAGAATAAGTCAGAAGAGCTGAGAGAGTTCTTTGCCCCAGAGAGGGATGGGAATATCACACATGTGGCCTTTAAGGTCTTTGAAGGCAAGACAAGGTGAGCAGAGCATCCCTGCTCTGCATCTGCCCCACTGAGGTGTGGCAGTGCCACAGGAGGGACAACACAGGCACAGCTCCCTGGAATTGTTCTGCTTCTCTCTTCATTGCCCTCCATTCCCACTGAGGACACCGAAAACAAACAGCATCTCCTTTTCCTACCATTTCCCAACAAGGCTCCAGGTTCTGGGAGCCTCTGCCATCAATGAGGCCCTGGAGGTGCCCCCACACCCTCTGCTGGTGCCTGGCTTTGGCATTCCAGGCTCTTGGCCATCCCTCCCCGAAGGATTTCGGTGGAAAAAGCCCATTTCCCCTCCCTTCCCTGACTGCAGCCCTCCTGTTAATGGCCCCATTCCCATCTCTGTGCAGTATAAATCCCACTTTAGCTCTGTGAGATCTTCCCTGGGCTCTGTGGGCCATTGTGCAGTCATTCCACTGCTGCTGGGAGCATTTGGAGCCCTTCCTATTATTTGTCTTTATTCTAGGGAACAAATGCTCGGCATTTGCTGCAGATGTGCCTCTTCTACCGAAAAAAAAAAAAAAAAAAATCCCCCTCAGCATCAGAAATTAGCACAGGCAGAGGGGGAAACACTCTGAAAATGCCACACTGGCTTTTCCCAAACGACAGTGGTGACATTTTGGGTTGCCAGGACCCAAACCATTGCAGGAGCACAGCGAGGGATGGGCTGCCTCTGCTCCTCAGCTTCCCAGCACTTGTTCTTGTGGATCTTGTGTGTCCAGGAGATTCCCCCAGCTGCCACTCTGGCTCCTCCCTGGTGTTTTATTTAGAGAATTGAGTTTCTGCCCAGTGTCCAGTGATGGTATTCAATGTGCCCTCAGATAACATTTAAATGTGGAAGAGCAAAGCAAGCTGGGAGGAACCTCTCACAGCGAGGCGAGAGCACGCTCATTTACAAAAGTACTTCAGTAGGAATTACAATAAAATTTCCATTTTCCACACTCTCATTCTGATCCTCGTCGTCGTTAACTTACTCCAAACCCCATTTGGTATTTCAAACTGGAGTAAATCATCGTTGTCTTCCAATTAACTTCCATCCTCCAGACAACATAATGAGGCTGATTTCATTCAACTCTGTTGTTTAATAAACATCTCGACAATTCTTTATCTCTGAGCCACGCAGAAATGTGCACTTGTGCTGTACTGAGCACGAGGTAATGGGCAAAAGGAAAATTACTGGAGAGAATTCAGCTTGGGTTTGGTTTCTCAGCTCGCCCTGGGAGCGATGGGCAAGGCCAGGGAATGAGCTGCTCTCCCAGCAATATTTCCATGGAGAAAGTGTTGCACTCCTGTTCCAAGCCCTGGGATTTTTGGCTGCCTAAGCAAAGGCACTGCAGGGGTCAGCTGGAGGCTCAGCAGCACAGAGGGGGCAGGGATGTGGATTTCAGTGGCTGTGAAATATGATTATTTCCATCAGAGACAAGGCTGGGATGCTGAGACAGGCTGCAGGACTCGGTGTTCTGGGATCATGTGCAGAGGGCCCAGCTAAATGTAAGGAACAAGAGCCATCAGAGTGATGTGAGCTGAACAATACTGCAGTCACAGAACCGGGCTGTTAAATTATTCAGTGTTTCAAAACTGAGACTGTGGCCCCTGGTGTCCCAGCAGAGGCTGCAGCACAAGGACAGTGACCCCACTGAGGGTTCTGCTGAAAGGGACAGCTTTGTACAGCTGGCCCTGGTGACAAGAGGGACAACACCTTGTAAAAAGTGGATTATTTTGCTGCTGTCAGTGCAGAGGGCTCTGTGTGCTCACAGAGCACATGGCTGCTGGGGGATGACCTGGAAAGGGAATATTAACAGTGAGGAAATGTCACTGTGCCTCACTTTTCCTTTTGGGGATTGTCTCCAGGAGAGTTTGAGCAGATGTGGGATCAGGGAGGAGAAAGACTGTGGTGTGACTTATCCCGGAATCAGAGAGTGGTTTGTGTTGAGAGGGACATTAAAACTCATCCATCATCCCAGGGACACCTCCCACTGTCCCAGGTGCTCCAAGCCCCAATGTCCAACCTGGCCTTGGACAGTTCCAGGGATCCAGGGGCAGCCCCAGCTGCTCTGGGCACCTGTTCCAAACCTGTTATCAAACTGGTGGCTCTTGAGTCAGGAATTTCAGCCTCTGTGGCCTTTTCCAGATGATCATTTGAAATTAAATGGGCTAAATCCATTCCAATAATGGGAGTCTTTGAGGAAGACCATCTCCTCGAAGGATTCCTGGAGCAGGGAAGGAAAAAAGACTGGATTCCTTGAGCTCTTTGCTAATGACAGGCCTGGAGCTGGGCTGTGGTGTGTGCACCCCGAGCTCTGAGATGGAAGGTTCTGGTTGGCATCAGGAGCATCGGGCTGAGCACTGTGAGAATCCTTCTGCTCCATTTTATGCCTGAC
Organism: Sylvia borin; assembly: GCA_014839755.1. Taxonomy (NCBI): domain Eukaryota; kingdom Metazoa; phylum Chordata; class Aves; order Passeriformes; family Sylviidae; genus Sylvia; species Sylvia borin. The sequence continues at coordinate 1,710,202 of CM025968.1, forward strand.
AGCAAAAAGGAGCATTTATTCCTGAAGCAAGGAATTCCAGCCCTGCCTGAGCTGAGGGAAGGCATCTGCAGAGGCCAGGCTGCAGTGGAAAGCCAACAGGGCCATACTGGCAAAAACGAGGAGTTAATTTAGTGGTGAAGGCTCTGATGTTTTTTTCCCCAGATGCGTTTGCAGAGCCATTAAGAGCTGTGTTTAATCTCAGCCCCATTTGCAATCTGATGCACATTCTGCTGCCTCCACACAGAGCAGGAGCAGTTAATGGCACTGGATGGCTCTGCCCCTCCAGGAGAGGCTGGATGAGCTCTCTGAGTCCAGGGCTGCTCTTCCAGGGCACTCTGGGGACCTCTCTGACCCCGAGCCCAGGGCTGAGGCTGTCCCCTGGCTGTTTGTGCCACGCCAGCACTTGGGACAGAATGAAAACTTCCCTGAAATAGTAATGACGTTTTTATTTTTAAGGGACTCAAGCTCAGGCAGCGTTTTTAAAAATGAATCATGATTTTAGGTGATTTCTTTCTGCCTGGATGCTCAGAGCTGCCTGAATATTGTCTGTTCAAGCTGCTGCAACTTCTGGCTCTAATGGAGGTGCTCACGCTCACTAAACTGTTTGGCAAACACTGGCTGTCATGGCTCATCCTCCTGATTAAATCCCATATTTGCATTTCCTTGGATATACAAAGAAAAAGCAAATCAGCAATGAACAGCAGCGATAGAGCAGGAATAAGCAAACAGGGATAGAGCAGGAACTGCTGGTCTGGAAATGCCACACTGCAGAGCCAGCCACGCATGCAGGCCCTGTGCAGCAGAGCATCCCTGCATCCCAGAGAGCATTCCTGCACCCCAGAGAGCATCACTCAGGGCATCCCTGCATCCTAGAGAGCATCACTCAGGGTATCCCACATCCCACAGGGTATCCCATATCCCACACGACATCCCACAGAGCATTCCTGCATCCTTTAGAGCATCCCTCAGAGCATCCCTACATCCCACAGGGCATCCTGCATCCCTTAGAGCACCCCACAGGGCATCCTGCATCCCTTAGGGCATCCCACAGGACATCCTGCATCCCTTAGGGCATCCCACAGGACATCCTGCATCCCTAGAGCCTCCTGAGCCACCTGGGGATCCCAGTGCCCCTCAGGAGCAGCCAGAGGAGCAGGGTGGCCCTGCTCATTCCCATTCCCTGCCAGGTGTCCCTGTGTTGGACACAAACACTCCAGCTCAGCACAGCTCAGGTGGAAGGTGCTGTGTGGATTTTTTTTTTTCTCTCCTTTCCCTTTATTTCATCAGAAGGATGTGAGGGGAAGTCGGATGTTTTAACACTTGGCCTGCTATCAGCTGGGGAAATCTAGCAGATGTACTTCATCATCTCAAAGATATGAGCAATCTCCAGCTCTGTGTATTAATGTGGGGAGATTGACTCCAAGCGTTTTGCTTCAATGGCTCTTAAGAAACTCGCAGTTCATTTCCAGTCATTAAAATAATTAGTGCTGTGCTCTGCCTCCTCTGAGGACAGAGCTGTAGGGCCAGCTGCCCTGGGTGGGAGTGAGGGGCTGAGCTCCCTCCTCACCCTGGGATGGGGATGACCCTGAACCTGCCCTGGGGGGACCCAGGGGAAAGCCCAGCTTAGGGTAGGACTTGGCTTAAATGGCTTTGAGGGGCCCTGGCCCTGAGAGAGCACGTGAAAAACTGCCCCACTGCTTTTAATGAGGCTGCTCCAGTGATGGAGAGTGTGATAAATAAGTGATTACAGGGCTGAGCCAAAACCAGTCAGGAAGAATTAGATGTGACTCGTGGGATCGAGAAAAGTCCTTGGTTTTACTGGAGGCAAGAGAGAGAAGTCTGTTCTTTGCTGGATCCCATTATGTACCACCTTCACTCTAAAAAGAGGGTTTGGAAAATAGGAATGAACCCAGTGATGCTGCTCAGGAGGATGTCAGGCACAGGGAGCTCCAGAACTTCACTTCTCTTTCAGTTGTTGTTTCTGCAACCGGTTCTTATCTAAAAGCCTTGAGTCTTTTTGGAAAAAGCAAAGATATTCTTGCAGTTCTGGTGCTTGGTAGCAAGATCTGGAAGGTTATTTCTGTTAATGGGCTTGAAATGGATAGAATTTGGCTCAGGAGAATTGCTGAGGGTGAGCAAAGCTTTCCTGTGCATTGGAAGATTGGGCAGGTGAAGTTTGTAGGGAGAGAGGTCTGGAATTTTAGAGGTCTGGACAGTTTGGGATGGGTAGGAACGGGATATTAGAGCCAGGGCAGTAGAACACAAGGCACAGGGGCTTCAGGAGCATCCACAGGGGCTGGGAACCTGTCAGCTGTTTGGTCTGAACTCAAACCCAACGTGAATCAAAGTGAAAACTTCTGTTTGCTCCAGGGCAATGCAGGATCTGAGGGGCCAGGATCCAGGCAGGACCAGGGGAATGGCTTTGAGCTGAAGGAGGGTAGAGTTCCACTGGATATATGGAGGAAATCCTCCCCAGCCCCCAGCTGGGGCTGCCCCTGGATCCCTGGCAGTGCCCAAGGCCAGGCTGGACAGAGCTTGGATCCACCTGGGACAGTGGAAGATGTCCCTGCCATGGCACGAGTAGAAGTGGAGGATCCACTCACATTCAGAATTAAAGAATTCAGGTGTTTGGGTAAGTCTCCATTCCCTATTCCCTTATTTAACTTGGAGAAGTATCACCCACTGGAGTTTTAGGAAGGCTGTGAGTGTGCTAGGAAAATAAGAAGCAATAAAAAAGGCTGTTGAGACACTTCCCCAACGCTGAGGGATTTTTTAGAACAGCTGTGGTTGAGTAATTATGAGCAGAACCCTTGTTTCAGCTGAAAAAAAAATAAATGTCTATTAGATGATTCCCTAATGGTAAAGATTATTTAAAAGACAAAAGCTATAGAATAATAGACATTAGCAGATGTATCTATTTCCAAAATCCCTGAAACCAGACTTAAATCTTGGGAGTTATTCCTCACCTTTAGCAGAGCTCTCATCAGCTGCAGTGTAAGCCCCAGAGCTGACACTCCAGATAAGTACATGATATAGTTGAGCCCTAAAACTCTTAACAGAAAATACATCAGGACTTACTGTAAAATTTCATGGAGGATTAGAGAAAATATTAAGTCAATAGTTCTTTAGTTATTAGGGGCTTTTAAGGTAATCAATACTTCCCAGCCATGTTAGTGCCTACGATGATAAAAGATGACATTAATATCCAACTTTTCTCTTTTTTGGGGGTATATTTATGTATATCCTTCCTTCAGCCATTCCTGTTAAAATCAATAGTTACACCAAGAAAATGGTTATTTTTAAATGGCATCAATATTGATTCACCTGTAACTGCCAGTTTCAACTGGAACTTGATTTCAGGTAAAAAACTCTCACTTTTTCCATACAAAGGGATTACCAACCTCCCTAAATCTTTGGAGTGCCCCCGCCTTTGCTTCTAGTGATTTTCACATTCAGCAGTGTGCCAGTGCAGCGGAAACTATTTTAGGATTAATAAATCCTAAAAATAGGATTAATAGGATTAATTCTAAAATTTCTTTGGAGTTACACGACATTTTATGTCCTCAAAGCATTGTGCAGATGTTAATTGAATTTAATTGATATCATTCAGTCCCTAAAGTTATATGCATGCAGTTATTAATGATATAATTATTTTGTCAATGGAATAGAGTCTTTGCTTTTGATTCAGCTTCAGGAGATGCAGATAGTCCTTAGGCTGAATCTTTTTTATTCAGGTGATCCAGGGTTGGTCCAATAAAATAAATTTTGCCCAGGGCATCCTCAGGCAGGGATTTTCCCCCTGGTCAGCCCCAGAGGTCTGAAAGGGATTATTCCTTCCCAAGCACTGGGCTTTGTGGAATTCCACTGGAACACTTGGAATATTTGTTAAATCCACTGTTCCTTCAGGCTGGGCAGGGATCTCACGGAACCATGGAATGGTTTGGGTTGGGAGGGAGCTTAAAGATCATCTCATTCCAACTCCCTGGGATTGGGACACTCCTCTGCCTGGCCTTGGACATCCCTGGCCAGGGATGGGGCAACCACAGCTTCTCTGGAGCCTCCTCACCCTCACAGTCAAGGATTAAAATTCAATTAGCATTAGAATTAAAGGAATAAAACGATCAGAATTAACGTCTGCATTGAATGGCAGCAGCCTTTGGTACTTTTCTAATTAACCAAACCATAAACATCACCTCCACCTCAGTCAGGAGGGAGCTCTGCAGTGTTCCCTGTGTGTTCCTGGCAGCCAGGGGGTCTCAGGGATATCACAATTCCAGCAGGGCTGCTGCGTGGGGCAGTTTTCCCTGATTTTTCCCAGTTTTGAACCTGATTTTTTGCCACTCCCAGGGAAGTGCCAGTTTGTTCCATGTGGTGTTTGCTCAGTAAGGGCCAGGGGGTGAGGAGAGGATACATTGAATTAATTATGGCACCCAGAACTGCATTCTTCTGGCTAAATTTAAATAACTACCATTTTCATCTTGTTTTCAATCCACTTGTATGTCTGAACACAGACTCTTAGAGCAGTTGCCAGCTGGAATTTCCCTTGGAAATTAGCTCCCAGATGCCTGAAGATCAGCAAAGCTGTTCCACATACAATTTGTCCCTTTCTGACCCATTCTAAGAAGATGGAAGGAGATCTCTCAGGTTTGAAAATGCCAGAAACCCATCTTTAAAAATATCCCTGAATCCACTGCATTTAGAAGCTTTACTGAGAGATGTGGCAAAGCAATTCCCAAAAATGGCTGGAAAGAGCAAGAGGGTGGGTGCAGTAGGAAACCACTGAACTATTTCTGCTCAAACCAGTTGCTCCAGTGGCTCTTAGGGCACAGAGCACTGGGTATGGAGTAAATCAGGCACAGCACACTCCGAGAGTTTCCAGCAAGGAAACCTGTGAGTTATCCCCAACCTCCTGGATAGCAGGGTTAAAATCCCACTGTGTCACCTCTGCACAAAGTGCCTTTTCCTGGGGAGCTGTGCAGGTCTCTGGGATGGGGCTGTGTTATCCTGGTCCCTCTGCCTGCTGGGAATGAGCACAATGAGAGGCTCTCAGGGCACACCAGGCTCCTTCTCCAGCTCCCCCAAATTAGGGCATTAAAAGGGAATTACTGTGTTTTGCATTGGAGAAAATGGCTGGTCTTCTTCCAGTGGAGTGTCAAGCCCTTATGATGGAGCCAGCGGAATCATGTCTGGTCAGGCCTCTTTTCATTTCAATCCCAGCTTATCAAGGGGAAGAACAAACCATAAAGAAACCACAGAAAACATCGAGCTGCCCTCCCACAATACATCATTTGTAAAGCTTTCACTCCAGCTTTCCAAAAGGCCATTTAGCTTAATAGTCTGTCCCATTTTTCATTTCCTTGTGCTACAGGTGCTGGGGGGATGATTTACAAAAGAACAATGAAATGACATTTTACCTGACTTTGGAAATCCATTCCCAGCAGTCTCACGCCTTTTGTGCCTCGGCTTTGCCTTCCATAACACGGAATGGGTGGTGAGATTCTCTGACAAAACAATAGGAGATGTAAAATGAGAGAATACATCAAATTTTCCAGCCAGCCACGATCTTCTAGAACCATTAGTAAATTGTTTGTGTGTCTAGATTGGTAATAAAAGCTTAATCGACTGATTGAATTTTCAGAAATTTAGGCAAAGGCCAAATGAATTGGCCTCTATTCTAATGTAACTAAATGCCAAAAAAATTGCATGTACAAAATACATTGTTTAAAAAACACTCTGAAGAAAACGTGCCTGGATGTATAATACATATTCAGACAATCTGTATATTTAAACTCTATGAGAACCTACAATATTTGAATTATATGAAATAGAACGAATGAAAAGGGAGGGGAAAAAAAATCTGTATCTCAGTTTGGTTGTTACTGTTCTTATTTCCACTGATCATGACAGGTCATTAAATGAAGGTCAGCTCCTTGTGGAGGAGTTTGTTGGCTTCTTCAGGATCTTAAAGCTTGTGAGGTGTGAAATCAATGACAAATTTTAGGGCAGTATTAGCGTTGTAAAATGGAGAGCTTCCAGTGATTCAGAACATTGTAGGAAATCACCTGTTGGGTGAATGGCCCACAAAATATGATCTATGGCTGAAAATCTCCTTAAACACGCAGCCATTGGAGGAAATGAACTTTAAGTGGGACTTCTGTAGTAGAACTTCTGCTTTGATGAGCTTGTCATGCTTGGTGGGTAGTGATATTCAGCTAACAGCTTAATAACCTCACTATTTACAGGCAATTACCCCCATGAAGGAGCTCAGATGGGATGAAAACATCTGTTTCCTTCTGGAATCCGTGCACATCTGCCCTTAAACAAAGTGAAAATTTGGTGTGAGAACTCTTTAAGGACTGAGTTGCTGGGGTTTTTTTGCTGTGCTACCTTCTCTGCAATTAGATAACAGCTTAAAATCTGATTACCGAGTTATTTTTTACCTCTCAGAATGCACAGGCACAAGCAAACTCTCCGCTGAGAGCTGATTTGATGTCAGTCAAATATTCAGGTAGTCCTCTGAAGGCACTGGAAATCAAATACCCGAAACATCTTGTGCAGAGTGGGAATTTCCATGTTTCTGAACGTGCCTTTCCCTGCCATTCCCGGCGGAGGTTCTCACTGTTGCTTTTTCCAAAGCCCTTTCAAGCTGTTAGTGAGTTCAGAGCTTCACTGGGACGTTCTCTCAGGTAGGGGAATCCTCTTGATGTGCTGGTTACGCTGGTAAAGAGAAAATACAACCCTGTGAGTAGTTTTGTACCTGAGAGAGGAGATCTGACAGAGGTTCCCTCGCAGCAAGATCCTTTTTTTTTTTCCTTCCAGCAGAGACAAATCTGGCAGCTGGGAGGATTTGAAACGTGGGGGAAGCTGAGGAACCTGAACACCTCCAAGGCTTTCTGGAGCTCCCAAAGGGATTCCAAGGGCTGTTCCAAGGGGATGGAGAGGGCTGGGAAGGTGATGGATGTGCATGGCTGCAATGGGTGTGACATCAGGGCCAGCCTGGACAGGGCGTGGAGAAACCTGGGCTGCTGGAGGAGGTCCCTGCCCATGGCAGGGGGTGGAGTGAGAGGATTTTTAAGGTTTCTTCCAACCAAACCATTTTATGCTTCTATGAAAATGAGAACTGCAAAAGCTTAAGAGCACATCTAGAGAGTGCATTCCTCTGCTGCCTGAGGCAGGAGTCCAGCAGACTTTGGCATTATTACGTGCAGTTTATGTCCATTACATTATAGCATGTATTTTTTTTCCCCCATCTTTGCAGTGTGCCCACCTTTGGATCAGAGCGATGCAATACTCAGTGCCACTCCCAAAAAGAGTTGGGGAATGATGTTAACAATAACTTTCAGCCCAAGAAATGGAGAAACCCTGACTAAGCAGAGTGTGAAGGCAGCGTGCACAGTCTCCACTGAATTTCTGTAGGTTACTATGTGAAAAAACCCCAAAAAAGTCTTGATTTCCGAGCCACTCTGTGCCCTTTCCCTCCCTGACTCAGTGAGAAGTTTTCACTGCAGAGGTTACTGGACTTACTCCCCACGACAAACTGCAGGCGAACTTCCAGGATAAATTCCCAAGATTAAGGACAGTATTGCTGTAAATGTGGCTGTATTAACTCCTCTCAAGCTCCCTGAGTTCCGAGTGGTTTTCCTGCCCAGATAATGGAAGGAGCCTGCTCTAAATCCTCAGTGAAAGACAAACAGTACTTTTAACTCATACTCAGTGCTCTGTATTTTAAGTGAAGTGAGATTTATGAGCAGGCTCCCTCTACCTAAATGTATATACGCCCATTTACATGATTTTACATAATATATGGGAACAGTTTGTTGGGTAATATACACAGGGATAAAACCAACACTGTTTGCACTGTGAGCAGGGATCACTGCAGTGAGCTCTGCACTTACTCCTGTTCAGGCAGGGCTACTTGGCTCTTCTTGGGAAATAATGTCCACAATTATCTATACATTGAGCTATAAATATATTGAACCAGCTGACAGATCCAGGAGGAACAATGGAGAAGGAAAAAAATCAGTGTTATAGCTTGTAAGGCTCACTGGAATCACTCGTGTTTATGCTGGTTAAAATTTTGGGACCCCATTAACAAAAAAACGACTCAAAATTTTGTGATAGAAGAATTAAAGGAAATAGTAAAGCCTTATCTCTGACAAATCTTCTTTGCAATGGATATATGAGGTCTGTGTTAACCTGCACCTCAAAGCTACAGACACATCTCAGGTGATCTGGGAGCAGGGTCTGGCAGCTCTGGATTTACAGAAATATTCCACAAGGGTCCCTTTGCCTTGGTGTCCCCTTCCAGAAAGTGTTACAGAGTTTCCCCCTCCCTTTTCATTCCCTTTATTGAGCCAGGTTTGTGTTTATAGCCCCATTTGCTTTCCCTGCCATGCTGTCTGTCACTTGTGTGGAATATGGCTTTTGCAGACTTGCCAAATAGTTTTGTCGCTTGGCTGAGGGTTCTCTGGCAGGAGACTTTGCCTCTCCGCATAGCAATGGGCATGTTTGGCTAATGGGCCCTTTGTCCCGAGCCTCTTGCATATTCAGAGCTGCTCCTTTGTCACCAGCCTGACCCAGGCAGCAAATATTAAAAGGAATTGTAAATATTCCCTGTTCTCATTGGAATGCTGGCTGAAGCAAGGATCAGCTTCTCGGGATAAACTCGTCCTCTGCTGCTCCTGAACTTCCCAGCAGTTGTCCAGGCTCTATTATTCTAGAACAGTTCTGCCCATCACTGGTTTTTAAGCTTTTGGGGTCACCTTCCCTTGTGGTTTTTGTCCTCTTAGAGTACATTTAACATTGCCATGAGGAGCTGTGAGGATGTTTTGGGATGGCATCGCTGATAACGTGGTGTGTGCAGAGATTACAGTTAAAGAAGGAATTTTTTTCCCTGTTTGCTGGGGACTGGCAGGTAACACACCTCCCTGATTTGTGCAACAAAGTGGGGACAAAGCAAGTCCAGCTGGTCACTTGGAAAGGCAGGAATTTCCGTGGCCATGTGGATATAAGTGTCTTCAGTGCTGGGGCTGCCTGGCTATTGGTAACAAAGTGGCTTCATCTATTTTTTTGTAACTTTTTCTTTTCATGCCTGAAGTATCGATTTCCTTTTTGTCCTGTAGCTGCTTTCTACTGTCAGCGTTCAATTAATTGTCTAAAGGTGGGGGAGTCACTTTTTATTTTGGAATACTTGCAGAGACTGCTTGGTTCTGCCTGGAATAACAGGTTTGGGTGGATAATGAGCCAATTTATTGGCAGGGCAGAAATCAAAGGCACAAGTACACAGAACTTTTATCAGGTTAATTAAGACTATCCAGACTCCTTTTTAAACAGCTGGGTCAAAGCAGCAGAAACACGAAGCCCCTCATTTAAAAGGATAACGTGGTAGATCGAACTTTTCCATTGTTTGCAGTGAATCCCCTAAAAAACAGAAGCCCTAAAGCTCGCAGAGCAGCCCAGCTGAGTAATTCCGCCAGCGAAAACGTGCAAAAGGGGATGTCACAGCACCATCTAGTGCCTCTTCTCCCAGCAATATAGGGAATTTCTGAATTTTCCACTTCATTCAAGGATGTAGGTGGGGACCTTAGACATTGACAGCTTCTTTTCTCAACCAGCGTGGAGAGAGAAAAGGGAGCTGAGGAATAGAAAGGAGCTTTGGAATTTCACATGTGGAAGATTTTTGTCAGCAGAGCTGCTCTTAGTTCCTCTTATTTCATCTTCTCACCAGGCACACAGCTTTCCTCCTGAGGATAGTCAGCCAGTGGATGCAGGAGTAGGAAAATGGGAAGAGAAATTAAATAAGAAACTGGTCAAATGGCATATTTTGGGGAGGTAGAGTTGTATTTTTGGCAGAGCAATGATTTGTTTAGTGAATGACTGACCAGGAGGAGGCTGGTGTTGGTTTGCAAACTCCTTGTGTTGGTTGAGAACTGCACCTGGAATCAGGGCACAAGCACTCAATCCTTTGCCTTCCTCATCCTGAGTATGGCCCAGGATGAAGATTAAATTAACATTAAATGAAATTCTAAACAGAGCCACATTTTAATATGCTTTATATTCCTGTCCCTTTGTTTCTTTTTCTTCTGGAAAGGTGATTTAACATCCTCTGACTCCAAACTACTCAATGGTTAACCAAGAACAACTTTGCAATTATTCCCAGGCAGCCACTGGAGATGAATTTGGGGGTGAAACCCCTCTAGGAAACAACTTCCCAGTCTGAGAACGAACCCTGTTCAAGTGGGAGAATAATGACTCTTCAAACTAAGCTTTTTGTGATACTAAATAGCAATATTTATATGTTAAACATGTTTTCTAGCAGGTTGAATTTAACCCCCCTCCTAAATTATTTATACCTTAAAGCATTTAGTAAATGTCCTGATGGTGATGTGGAACTTAACAAAAGTCACTTATCTCAAAAAAAATAAAATCTTCACCCCAAATCCTCAAATCTTCAGTACAGCCCTGCAGAAAAAGCTGGTGGATAGTGATGTCTGTAAATTATAGTCAGTCTAAATTAATGCCCAGTCTGGGGGGTTGAATTTATACTTAAATCACTTGCTGGAGTTACAGTGCTCAGAGACAGAGCTGTTAGCAGGGTTAGGCTGATAAAGAGCAGCAACAGCATCCAAAAAACCTCCCAGAGTCCCCAGTACTTCCCATTTTATTATGATTATTATTGAATTTAGAGTTTCCTAAAAGAAACTCCAGCTCCTTGGGTCATGTGAGTTATTGGAGAATCCCAGGAGCCACTAAAAAATAAGATCTATCCCTCAAGAGTGCAGAAACAAGCTTAAAATGTGACTCGAATGTACCCTCAGCAATTAAGTTAAAAAACCAACAGAAATCAAAATATTTTAGCGTATCAAAAGATTCAAAAACTATTTAGCATAATATTTCGTAATAAAATCCCAGGGTTTGGAGAAGAGGCTTGTGATTTTTTAATTCTTCAGTTGGCCAACCTGACAACCAAAATATTCTTTTTTTTTTACTATTATGACAGTAAATCATCAGATACAATACCCTGCAATTATGTGTATTACACTGAGACAATGCAGAAAAAAAGTAATGGAATCATAGCTTAATCATTTAAGTGATTATTGTATTTTACAAATGCTTAATGTATCATCACGGGAATACATCGTGCTCGTTTGGCAAATGTGGTATTGATTGTTGCTCTAAAGGCCCATTCAGGTCAGTACAGATAATGTTTGTTTGGGAATTTTCCACCCACCATGGTAAGGAAATTACAGTGCCATTTGTCTTTTAAATGTGCTTCTCTAAACCACTTTAATTCTGATTTATTTTTTTTTTTAAATAGTGTTTTTTTTTGCTAGCTAATCATTGGTTTTCTCTGTTGTCACTGATGCAAGGAGAATATTATTGCTGAACTGAAATGGGAGATACTGAAGAGAAAAGCAGAAGGCGTAGAATTTTTCCCCCCTCAAAAAAAAGAAAAAAAAAAAAAAAGAGGCTTTTTTAGTAAGAAAACAACAAACAGAGCTGAGATAGAGGAATTGCAAAATGCTCAGGAGCACTGTATGGGTTCAGTGACTTGTAATGAAGAAGGCAACAAAAATTTCAGCAATAAAAACACAACATTTTAATGGAGAGGAATCCAGGGCCATGATAAGGCATTTTTGAGGATTTTTGAAAGGGGAAGGAAATGATAATAAATAATGAGACGGAGCATTCGTGGGAGAGTTGGGCAGGGCAGAGGCAGCTGCATGGAACTTTTTGGGGTGTATCAGGCAGGTTTGCATCCCGTGAACCATTTCTGGTGATGCCACCAACCTCCCATCAGGACAGGACTGTGCTGACGAGTTTCAAGAGCACGGGGCACAGGATTGTGTCCAGACGGGAGTGGAATATCTCCAGGGAGGAGACTCATCTCTGAGCATCTGTTCCAGCACTCGTTCACTGCACAGAAGTTGGTTTTCCTCATGTCCAGGTGGAATCTCTGAGCATCGGTGTCTGCCCGTTCCTCTTGTGCCATTGCTGGTGTCCCACTTAGCTCTGTCCTCTTGGCACTGTCAGTCATATATTTAATAACTAAGTTACTAACATGTGTGTGCACGGATAAAGTCCCCTTCCAGCCGTCTCTTGTCGGGGTCGAAGAACCCCAGCTCAGCCTTCCCTCACTGCAGAGCTGCTCCAGTGCCCCCGGCACCTCGCCACCTTTCGCTGCGCCTTCTCCAAGTCTCTCTTCTGCTGATAGATTTTGATATTTTTTCTGTGTTTAGTTTCTCCTCAAGCCACTCACCGGCGCGGTTTAACCCACCGCGGGTGTTATTGGCACCCGGCCCCTCTCCCACAGCCGGGCATGAAGCGCTCTGGGCCACCGCGGCCGGCCCTGCCCCGCTCAAGCCCTCGGCTCCACAGCTCCCGGGGATGAGCACGGAGCCCTCGGTTCCGCAGTTCCCAGGGATAAGCACAGAGCCCTCGGCTCCACAGCCCCGCAGCTCCCGGGAATAAGCACGGAGCCCTCAGCTCCACAGCTCCCGGGAATAAGCACGGAGCCCTCAGCTCCACAGCTCCCGGGGCCGAGCACGGAGCCCTCGGTTCCACAGCCCCTCAGCTCCCGGGGCCGAGCACGGAGCCCTCGGCTCCACAGCTCCCGGGGATGAGCACAGAGCCCCCGGCTCCACAGCCCCCGGGGATGAGCACGGAGCCCCCGGCTCCACAGCCCCCGGGGATGAGCACGGAGCCCCCGGCTCCACAGCTCCCGGGGATGAGCACGGAGCCCTCGGCTCCACAGCCCCGCAGCTCCCGGGAATAAGCACGGAGCCCTCAGCTCCACAGCTCCCGGGGATGAGCACGGAGCCCACGGCTCCACAGCCCCGCAGCTCCCGGGGATGAGCACGGAGCCCTCAGCTCCACAGCTCCCGGGGATGAGCACGGAGCCCACGGCTCCACAGCCCCGCAGCTCCCGGAGCCGAGCACGGAGCCCCCGGCTCCACAGCTCCCGGGGCCGAGCACGGAGCCCTCGGTTCCGCAGCTCCCGGCGCCGCTCCGGCCGCTCGGGCTCCTCCTCCGCCCGCCTCCTGCCCCCGCCCCGGCGCCTTCCCAGCCTGCTCTCCGGGTAAACAGCGATGGCCGCCGAGGAGCGAGGCGGAGAGCCCCGGGATAACATGGGCAACCACCTCCAGCTAGTGCCCGGTGAGGGGCCGGGCCGCGCCGGCGGCACCCGCGGGGGAAGCGCCGAGCCGGGGGCACGGCGGGCCGGGAGGGGAGGGGAAAGGGGGAAAAAAAAAGGGAAGAGAAGGAAAGGAAAAGAAGGAAACGGAGCCGGAGAGGAGAAGAGGAAAGGGAAAGCGAAGCGAGGGGAAGGCGGGGAATCCCCCCGGGGCGCTGTGGGGAGCGATGAGGGCGGCGGAGCCGTGGGCGCTCCCGGGCCGTGTGGGGCGGCCGAGGGCGAGCCTTGGCTCCTGCGGCCTCCGCTCCGGGGCTCCTTCCTACAGATCCATCGAGGCCGTGGGTGTCCCGTCGAGGCCGTGGGTGTCCCGTCGAGGCCGTGGGTGTCCCATCGAGGCCGTGGGTGTCCCGTCGAGGCCGTGGATGTGAGGGGCAGGAAGGGACACGCAGCTGCGGCTGGTCGGGGCAGCCGCTGGGGTCAATGAAACGCGCCGTGGGGTTTCCACCGGGATGGGCAAAACGCTTCTCTGCCCATCGAGGCCTCCGTGAAACCTAAAATCTGAGGAAAACGTGGTTTGTTTTAGCAAGTGTCTGCTCTGTTTTGCAGTGGGAATAAGTAGGGAAGCTGAGGTGCTCGGGGCTGGATCCCGTGTGCTGCCCGGCTTCTCTGTCACACACACCAGTGCGATTCCTCACCCAGGGAATTACACATAATTATTGCAAATAACGTGGGGGTTTTTATGGTGCCTGTGCACTGACAGGAGATCGAATGGTTTGGGAAGCAGCAGAGCTGGAAAGAAGCATTATTTCAGCATAAGCCGGCAGGGGAGAAGGGAGCAGGAAATCCTGCCAGGAACCAGTGTCATGTCCCATGGCAGGAAACTCTGTGAGCTCTTTAGGCCTGTATGTTTTAAATACTAAGAAAATTTTTCCTGATTATCATAGGAATTGCAGCCTTAATATCACCATAATATGAGTAATTTTCCTAGACTATTTGAGGAAATACAGCCTTCATATCACTATAATATAAGTAATTTTCCTGGAATATTTGAGGAAATACAGCCTTAATATCACTATAATATAAACAGTTTTACTGGATATTCTAGGAAACACAGCCTTAATATAGGCTATTTCACAAATATTTTAGGAAACACAGCCTTAATATAACCTTATTATGACCTGCATATAACCATGTCCCTTTTCTTTAAATGAAGTTTGTATTTCCTCGTTTCTACACAAAGGCGTTGAGGGTGGATTGGGTTGTGTCAGTGACCCAACGTGAGGAAAATGTGATTTTTGTGATGCAGGGCAGCCTTCAGCTCTCGCTTTTGCCTCCTCCCTGTGTGCTGGAGCTGCTGCTAATCCTGGAATTTAAGGCTAAATAACCCCCAGTATTTATTTGGAGGGGTGTAAAAGCTTCAAGCTTGTTTTGCCAGCTGAGAAGAGGGAGGAGGAGGAGGAGGAGGAGGAGAAGAGAGGGAAGACGACGGGGTTTTTTTCTGTGTTTTGGGCTGGCTGGTGGTGCTGCAGTGAAATGAGTCATCGTCCCTGAGCCAGCACCACACAGCAGCCACTGTGCGCTTTTGGCAACGGCCAGCAAAAGTTTGCAGGGCACAATTCTTTCCGATCAACTGCTGCTAATTCCTCCTGCACTCAGGAAAAAAAACAAAAAAACAAGTGGGGCAGCCTGTTAAAACTGCTAATGATGGATGCAGCCTGATGAGAGCACAGGGAAAAATCAGATTTTTTTTTTTTTTGTTTCCCTCCTCCGTCCTGCAGTGATGCCCCAGAAGCAAACCAAAAAAATTCCTGCTCTTCTCCTCCATCAAGCTAAGCAAAATAATGGTTATTCTGGACATCTTCAACGTTTTGTAATTGTTCGTGGTTAGGGTTGCTAATTGAATATAAGGGATTTCATGTAGATGTGGAGTATTTTTAACAGTCATTAGGCAGATGGTGTCTCGTTGCTGAAAGGGCTGTAATTAGGTACAATACCAAAGAGAGTCTGTAACCTCCTTTCATGTTGTGCTGGATCATTTCTTGCTGAGATAAATTCAGTATAGGATGGATCTGCATAAAGGCATGTTCTGTAAACTATGAACTATTAAAAAAAAAACCAAAACAAACATAAGTGAGGTGAAGCAGAAATAAGACCAGTGACTAAACATTTTGTGGAAGCATTTAACAAATGTGTCTGGAGGCCAGAGAAGGGAAAAAAGGCCTTTTTTCTCTAAAATCAGCTTTCAATGTCTTCTTCACTGTTCTCTTTGTCCTCCCACTCTCAGAAATAGTGAAATTACTGGTGCTCCCCTTTCTGAAGGAAAAGTCTTTGCTTCTGCAGCATCTTCCTTTTTTTGAGATTTCCCTGCAGAACCTTTCAGGATGAGATGATCCCTCCACCTTTTACATTTTCAACTCTGGATTATTTTTTTAGCAGATGCTAATTGCAAACGGAGGCAACTAGACAGACGGTTGTAAAAATATTTTTTCCCATCTTCTATAGCTTTCAAGGTCTAAATGATGTTTTTCAGCAGCATTGGGATTATCCCTTACCTAGCAACTCTTGGTGTAAGAATCCTGGAGATTGGTTTATGCTAATGTGTAGTTTAGACATGACTTGGTGTATAAATAATGTTTGTGTTCAAAGAAATAGGGTCAGTTAATGCAGTGATAATTGAATTGTCCTCTTGCCTGAAAATTACTTCAGATTGGCTAAATGGGCAGGAAGCAGTAGTTTTTAAACACTATTTTTATATCTGCAATCCCTTGGAGCCTTGTGATTTTCTTCTTCAGGAGCTGCCTTTGCTGGGTTTGTGTTT
The DNA here is from genome assembly GCA_014839755.1 of Sylvia borin. Classification (NCBI taxonomy): domain Eukaryota; kingdom Metazoa; phylum Chordata; class Aves; order Passeriformes; family Sylviidae; genus Sylvia; species Sylvia borin. Next base: position 1,726,152 of record CM025968.1, read on the forward strand.
GGTGAACACACAGCAATTAAATTGTCTGAAACACCAGCAGGAGTCTCTGCGTGAGCACGGAGTTTCCCGTTGCTGTTTACTCCCTTGCAGTTTGATTGTTGGGCTTTGTGCAGCCTCAGACACTTCCCTCAGCATCCCGAGGAATGAAGTTATCTGGCATCCTGGTGTGCTGACAGAAAACCTTTAGAGCTGAGATGGGGAAGCACCACTGTAGTGAAAAGCTGAACTGGCAGCCTTTGTTTATTATTTTCTTCCAAGGAAAGTTGTTCTTTAGCCTTTCAGAAATGAATTACCAGCTTCTGACCCTTTCTATAGAGCGATGATTTTGCTGTAACAGCAAGAAAATTCTTTTCCTCTGGTTTATTTCCCTGTGCAAGGCTGCAGACTGGGAATATTGAATGCATTTCCCTGATTCTCAGCTTTTTCTCAGTATCTCACAGTCTTTGCTGATTGATTTCTGCACAATATTCTGTATGTGCTTCTCAGTAGAGAGCGAGGAAGAGGATGACAACGAAATGGAAGTGGAAGACCAAGACAGTAAAGAAGCTGAGAAGCCAAACATCATTAATTTTGATACCAGTTTGCCCACATCACACGTGGTATGTTATTATACATTCTCCATTAAATACATCCTGAAGGGATTTGTAGGGTATTGTTTTACTGTAATGTTCTTATAAGCCACAAACTTAATTTTATTTTCACAGAATCATAAGATCATAGAACGGTTTGGGTTGGAAGAGTCTTTAAAACTCATCCAGTCCCACCCCTGCCATGGCAAGGACTTGTTCCATTATCCCAGGTGCTCCAACCCCAGTGTCCAGCCTGGCCTTGGGCACTGCCAGGGATCCAGGGGCAGCCACAGCTGCTCTGGGCACCCTGTGCCAGGGCTGCCCACCCTCCCAGGGAGGAATTCCTGCCCAAAATCCCACCCAGCCCTGCCCTCTGGCAGTGGGGAGCCATTCCCTGTGTCCTGCCATTCCATGCCTTGGGAAAGAATCCCTGTCCATCTGTAGCTCCTTCAGACATGGGAATTAGCTCACCCTGGAGCCTTCTCCAGGCTGAACAGCCCCAGCTCTCCCAGCCTTTCCTCCCAGCAGAGCTCCAGCCCTGTGCTCTCTGTGGTGTCCACCTGTCATGATAGGACACAAAATAAAAGCTGCTTGATTCCAGTCAGGAGGCAGTAGAAATCAGAAGGTTTTATTTACAACTCATTCAGCCCTTTTATAACATGCTAAGAAGACACATTATTGCCCATAGGGCTGACACCTCTGCCATTGGCTCAGTGACACAAACAGCAAACACCACCTGTTGTCATGGGGAAGGAATATTGCTTACACAAGGTCGTTTGGGGTGGGGGGGAAAAAAAAACCAAACCAAACTGTTGCAAAGTTTCCTTTGAGAAGGAAAATACAGAGCCCATGTCCCAGGCCAGGCTGACTGTCCCCCCCTGCCCTTGGCAGTACCTGGGCTCGGACATGGAGGAGTTCCACGGCAGGACGCTGCACGACGACGACAGCTGCCAGGTGATCCCGGTGCTGCCGCGGGTCATGGTGATGCTGATCCCCGGGCAGACGCTGCCGCTGCAGCTCTTCCGCCCCCAAGAGGTTAGCATGGTGCGGAATTTAATTCAGAAAGACAGAACCTTTGCTGTCCTTGCATACAGGTAAAAAAGCCACGGCGGGCGGGTCGCTGGTGTGTGCAGCATGGGGGGTTTTTTAGCACAGTTTCTGTGGGTGCTAAAGCAGATGGTTGCATCAGTTGTGTGCTCCCTAACAAGCTGAGATTGCTTAACAAAAAGTTGTCTTCCAGTGTGTCATGGCAATGTAGGTGCTTTGACAGCATCACGTGTTTGTGTGGGGAAACAGCAAGTGCTGATCTGCTTCCTTGTCTGAGCATCCTCTTCATTCCAGTAACTGTTTGTTCCAGCTTGTTCAAGAATAAGCCTTGACCTGAAATGTAAAAGTCACATTCTTGTTTTGAGAGCTGTATTGTTGCTTGTTTTGTGTGTGAATTAACAAGCACTGGCAAATGTTTCACAGTAGAGCTGAGAGACAGGAGGTGATAGAAAAGTGGAAAAGAGAAAAGCTGATCAGTGCCAGAAGAAATGGGGAATATTCCTTCCTCTTGTCCCTGCAATTTACTATGGATTAATTGTGTGGGAGGTGGGAACAGTTCCTGTTATAAAGTCAATCCAAAGAAGGTTGGTGCTTTCAGTGTCTGCATTTCAAATGCTGACACACAGGTGATCCCTGTGCTCCCAGAATGTCTCATCTAGACCCTAAAATAAAACCAAGTCACCTTTGTTATATATATATATATATATATATATGTTTGTATAAAGCAGAAGTTGCTTTAGAATGGAAAAATTATTGTGCTTAGTTCAAGGTATTTCACCAAAAATTGCTTTTTTGATCAGACTAATCATGTACAGTCAGTGCAGGTAGACTGCAGTCTGTTTGGAGGGGGGTAATTAATTTAATTTTTCTTTAATTCTGTTACTTTTAGTAATGCACATGAGAGGGAAGCACATTTTGGAACGACAGCAGAAATCTATGCCTACAGAGAAGAGCAGGAATATGGGGTTGAAACAGTCAAGGTGAAAGCAATAGGAAGACAGAGGTTCAAGGTGCTGGAAATACGAACACAGTCAGATGGGTAAGAAAATTATGCAGTTAATTCTATACACAAGTCAACTTTGGTTGGAGTATTGTCTTATTTTCTGTATTACAGTTGATGGCTGTGATCTTTAGAGGCTCTTCTGACTAGTTTTATCATATTATGTATTCAATGCCTTTTTCCATTTCTAAAAGTGCTCAAGATCCTGAACATCCAGTAAGAATATGCTGAGTCCCTCCTCATTTTCAGCTCCTTGGCATTGTGCCCTGCACCATGGCAGTGTCACTGGCCAGAGGTCCAGGCTCCTGCATTCATCTGGGAACATGTGACAATTCTTAGCACAATTGCTAGAGCTTCTGTAATATTTTCTGCCAGGCTTTTGAAGTATTACTCCTGGTCTGTTAAACTAGAGCTGCTCTCACCTGTATCCTGCAATTCAGCATTGCTTTAGAAAGAGGCCTGGGAACAACATTCCTGTGGGTTTGTGACCTGCAGCTGAAGAAATGAAGAATCCCTGTGCTCTTTGCTCTCTAACATTTGGCTCCAAATAACAGACTCCAAAATGTTAGAGCTTAGGAGAAGCCCTGCTTGGACACACGGTGGCAGTGCTTGGACACCTGCAGCAGCAGCAGCTTTGTCACTGGGAACTCACTGCCCAGAGCTCCTTAGCAAGAAGAACATTTCCCTAATTGTTGGCATTTCTGATTCCCGAATGCTTTTGGCACAACATAATCTTATAATTTATTGTAAGTCACCAGTTCAGTGCTGTCCCTGTGAGGAAATTAGAAATTTGTAATGACACACCCCTCAAAATTTCAGGATTTCTGCTGCATAATCCTGATGAAACACGAAGTCTTCCCTGCTGGACAGCATTCTTAGTAGCCACATAACATATGCTGAGGTCTTTGTGGAAAAGGTGACCTTTGATGCTGGGATATTAAAATCTGCTCAGAGGCTGTATCCTCTTTCTGCTGATTCTGACCTCTGGCTGAGCACAGAAGCTTCTGTTGGAAGGTAGCAAACTGCATTTCAGCTAAACCGAGGCATTGAGATGGAAGAGTTGATAATTTATACCAGAAGTAACTTGAGGAGACAAAAATCTAAATCTGTAAGTGCTGAGACTGTGGAACATTCAGCTGTGTTGTCACTGCCAATCTGTCTGTAGTTCTGTCCACCACAATCCCAACAGATCTGTAGTGCTCTAAAATAAAAAGAAGTTCTGATGGTTGTTGAAATTCTGTAGTTCTGTGGAGGATTAATCCATTGCACCAGCCTGTCTTCCCATAAGCAATAAAATCCATTTTTTTAAATGCACATATTTGAAAAAAAAAATTTAAAAAAATACATATACACCTCATCTTTTTGTTTCCTTTCTCAGAATCCAGCAGGCCAAAGTGCAGATCCTGCCTGAGCGAGTGCTGCCTCCCACCATGGCAGCAGTGCAGCTGCAGTCCCTCAGCAGGTGCCACGTGATTCCCTCTTCCAAACCCACCTCCTGGCAGGACAGAGCCATCAGGCAGTGGTGGCAGAAGTACCAAAAGGTGAGAAACTATTTCTGTTTCTAGTTATTTCTGTTTGGTTATTCTGGTTTTGTAGGTTGTTTTGTCTTAATTTCTGATGGCATCTCAGTCTCCAGTTCTATCTGTAGAGGAGGAGGCACAACAGGGAAGGCAGATTCCAACCTCCTGCTTTTCATGGAGTCACATAAGGGTTTGGAAAGGTCCTTAAACCCCCTCCATGCCATGGGCAGGGACACCTTCCACCTTCCCAGGGTGCTCCAGGCCTCATCCATCCTGGCCTTGGACACTTCCAGGAAATCCACAGCCTCTCTGGGAAACCTGGGCCAGTTTATATCTGTATTTATTACTTATTCCATTGTTTTGGTCATTGATGCAGAGAAGTTACCTTGAAATCTTTTGTAGAGATCTTTGGAACTACCTCCAGAAATTAATACAGAATTCTGGTAACTCAGCTCACGTTTGGGTTTGCTTTTTCCTTCTATGGTTTTAAACTCTTGTACCCTCAAAATCAAATCAAAAACTCCATTGCCAACAAAGAGCTCTTGATTCTCAGAGTTGCTGATCAAGTTCATGTGAGTTAATGAGGCCAGAAACTCCAGGCTGTGGGGTGGAAATCCCTTTCCAGGGCTCATTCTGTCAGGTGAAGCTGAAATGAAGTGAACCCACTGTAGAAAAAGCCTGGGCTGCAGACCCAGAGCAGGATAATTGTCCTGTTGACCTCCACCCCTCTACTGGTGTAATGTGTAAATGAGGAGAGTTGCCCTCAAGGGGGAGGTTAAAACTGAATTTGTACATATTTGCAGTGCAGTGTGAGCTCCTCTTCTGAAAAGCAATGTAGTTACATTTTGTGCTGCTTTTTAGACTTTTATTAACTACAGCTCTGCATTTCTGTGTTCAAAAATCACTGGAGGAAATCGGTTAATTAAGCAAATGACATTACAGTGGTGCAAATTTGGTGGTTCCAGGGACAGCTGGTGGAGATTTAGGAACAGATGCACTGTTAATAGCACTTAAATTTTCAACTGTCTCCATTTCAGATAGATACCCTTTTGAAAAACATAGGTTTTTACTACTAAACACCAGAAATACCTCTAATGCAGAGACAGGTTTGGTGATAAAATCCATGTATTGTCCTGCTCAGAAGGCTTAGCCCTCAGTGGATCTGAAAATAGGTTTGGAAGCTTCACAGTAAAGTGCTGGTCCTGATGGGGATAATTTCTTGTATCTTTAAATAATCCGTTTTATTTGTTTTAGAAAAACCCGTCCCTAAAATCTGCTTTTGTTAAAGAATAAACATTTCTGTGGGTTTGGTTTCAGAGGAAGTTCCACTGTGCAAGTTTGACATCTTGGCCCCCCTGGCTCTACTCTCTTTATGATGCTGTAAGTTCACCCCAAATCAAATAACCTGCAGTGAGCTTTATAGCTGTAATAGCTAAGTGTGGGATAATAGAAAAGCTTTAATTTTGTTGGCTTGTGATTTCCATTTTAAAGCATTTTATATTCAGTGCAGTGTGAAAAGATCAGGAAGGGCTTCCCCCCTCTGTGGTTGTTCCCTCCTTTCTAGAGCAAATGTCTGGGAGGGATAGCAGAGATTCTGGTTCCTTCTGTGTTGTCTCAGAGCAAAAACAGTTAAAACATGTAGGTACAAAGTGATTCTTTAATTAAAAGCTGCTGTCCGCTTAGGGAAAAGAGCTTACTCTACATTTTGCTTCCCTTTTGTTTTTTTTTTTTTCCCCTAAGAAGAAAACAGCAATACCTATGTATTTAAATTAGGCTTTTCTTCTAACACAAGGAAACCTTGATGGAAAGAGTCAAGAGGCAGCTCCATGAGTGGGATGAAAACCTCAAAGATGAATCTCTTCCATCAAACCCAATCGGTACGAGCTTGTATGAACCCACATTTTCAATTTAATTTATTTTTTAATTTCTTAAGACACCACAGCTTAGCTATTTACCTGTGCTAAACAGCAACAGCTGGATTTCTTTCTCTGTTAATTCTAACAGACCTGCTGCTTTTTTTTTTCCTCATTTCTAGATTTTTCTTACAGAGTTGCTGCCTGCCTGCCCATCGATGATGCTTTACGTATCCAGTTGCTCCAGATAGGCAGCGCCGTGCAGAGGCTCCGCTGTGAGCTGGACATCATGAACAGAGTGAGTGCTTCTCCTTCATTTGCCATCGAATTGCCAAAAGAAAATAGGGCTGACTGTCACAATCCCTTCCAGAAATGATGGGAAAAGCCAGCTAATCCTTCCAGAGGGTGAATTTGGGTGTTCTGTTAGTTCTTCGAAAGTTTGCTCAGAAGGAAAAATGGTGTCTCAGTGGATTGAGTTTGGCAGCAAGCAAGAAATACATAATAACATAATATTATAATATATTATAATGTATACAATTATTATATATGATTATATATTATTGTATATTAGAATATAATATATTAATATAGAATAATATTTGGTTTTGTTAGAAGTATTTCAGCGTGGCACAGCACTCTTTTAGCCAAGAGATGGTGCTAGAAGTCCAGTGTTGTTAACAACCATCACAGCCCCACACTGACACCACGATCAAGTCTCATTTTGCCATGGAAACTTGTGGATTTTGTGGCAAAAATCTTCCTAGTATTGAGCATAAAGCTAAAGACTGGATTAAACAGATTTTTTTTTTTTGTAAAAGACGCATTTATTTCATAGGCAATTCCTTGTTAATATGTTCAAAAAAATGTTTCCCTTCCCTTCTTTCCATTGCCATGGCCTTATAATGTTCTAATTTTGTGTAGTACAATTCTTTATAATAATTTCTGTTTTCTAGATAACAGTACTGTGTTTGTCTAATGGATACAGAGCAGTGGGAATTTTGCCTGTTTCCCTAAAAAAGTACTGTCATTAAATTCTTGCCTGTTTCTGGGGAAAAGACACCCTGAGGGTCATTTTAATAGTGATCCTTTTCCCAAAGCTCATGCACAAGAAATTTAAGGAAAGGAGATAGAAAACGTCTCTTCCCAATTCTGAGACAAAATGGGCAGGTTTTTTGCCTGAGGCTGTAATCAGACTAAATTTCACTTGTCTTTTCTGAGTTGAAGCTCTGAAAAAGGCCCTGATACTCAAATGATGCTGAGAACTGTTCATGTTCAGTTAATTATGTATTTTCCATAAATTCCAAAGAGACAGGAAAACTTAAAATTACCCTCATAAATTCAGTTTGAAGTTGAATATAGCCTATATGTAGCCTCTACCCAAAAGGTGTGTTCTTCATCATCATGGGACATTTTGTTCTGTGAACGTGTTTAACTGTTGTGTCTTAGTGTCAGAATGGGGAGTGCATTTTACAGTTTATTTAGCATTTTACAGTTTATTTAGCAGCGTTTTGGTCCAATCCAAAATCCAGTTTTTTAGCCAGAGTTCTTCAGGATGCCCTGACTTTTTCAGGATGTAATTTCCAATAATAAAACTGATCCTGAGAGCTGATCCACTTCCCTTTGTCTGTGAGTTACACTGTACTTTTAGCAGCTTTCCCTGTTGTTACCAGTGCTGATTTTAGGGAATGTGCCTGACTCCCAGGTGTAACACTGTGAATTCCACCTGGGAGTGCTAACTGCAGTCATTACAGAAGTTTGGAAGTGGAGCCAGGGAATAAAATCGGGGATGAATTGGACTCCCAGTGCTCTGTGAGTGAGGGGGGTTAATATAAAGATCCCTGACAGGAGAGAGAGAGGCCAGGAGAGCTTCAGGAGGGAATAAAGAGGATCTGGGTGCTGGAGCTCTTGTCCTTCCTCATATCCAATGAGCAGAGGGGAGCAGGACCAGTGGCACCTCCAGGAAAGGAGCTGGAGCAGCTGGAATCCAGCCAAAACCTCTGGAGGGAGCAAAGGAGAGAGGAAAGTGAGATTTATCTGAGTGTGTGGTGTCACAGCAGAGTGCAGGAGTCATGGCTCAGGGAGCTCAGAAGCACAAACTCCAGGTTTTAAGAGAACTGTTCCTGTCCCTGGGTGCAGGATTTTATTCCAAAATCCCGTGGCTCATTTTAGGGGGAATTTCACAGGCATCACGCTGAAAAAGAAGTACAAGTAATGGCCATCCTGCAAATGAATGGGAGTGTTCTGCTGAGCTGATTTAAATGCTGCTTTTCTGGGCAGTGTCAGTGATGAATTGTTCCGTTCTACTCTGTAGAAATTGTAGAAGATGGATTAATGTGTTATCATCTCCAGGAGAGAGATCAATACGTTTTACCTATTTTTGTGAGCAAATTAAACCCATTGATCTACAGGACCCTCAAATTTAAGAAGGGCTTAATGATTGCATTTGTCTCATCTGCCTTTCCTGTGCTGTATTGCAGAAGAGCAAAGGTTGTTTTTTCTAAATTAGCCTTTGGAGACCTTAAAAGGTTGGCTCATTTATTATCTTCGTGGAGTCAGATCCAATTCTCTGTGCGTGGAGCTTTTTGTGAGGGGATGATAGGAAAATTGTTCTGTCTTTTAGATCATAATGAATGTTTAAATAAGTAAAATGCATAGAAAAAATACCTCACATAAAAAATATCCCACATCAGTGACTGCTGCTCAGATGAACAAAACAATTGGTCCCAAGTCTGTTCTGATAGAGAGACATTTTTTATTATTATTATTTCCCACTGCTGACAAGCATCTGGAAATTAATGAAATTATCCTTTGATTCTCTTTCCCAGTGCACATCTCTGTGCTGTAAGCAATGCCAAGACACAGAAATAACCACCAAGAATGAAATATTCAGGTGAGTTTATTACTCTTCATCTTGGGCAGCTCCTCGGTCACAAACACGGGCACAGCAAAGCACATTAAGCTGGGTTAAATCTTAAAACTGCTGGGTTTGCCACAGCTCCAATAAAATTGAAGTAAATATTTATGGAGAGTTTATATTTGAGCTTTTTTTTTAATAAAAAGTGAGGGAATCTCAGCATTTCCAGGTATATTGGAGCAGAAATTGGTGTTGTGCCACACCCCCAGCAGCCTGCACTGAACAATTTGAAATGTGAATGTGTCACATAAAGACTTTTTTTTCATCCTGGTATTTCTGAATAGAGATTTTGATATCTCAAATTCCATTTCTCAGCACCTCATTTATGTGTCAACAGGCCACAAATTAAAATGCACTAATTAGGGGATATCAACAGGCTCTCAGGTTTCTATCTAAGCCCTTAAATGCTTCGATCCTTTTTTTTTTCTGGGAAGAATTTCAGGTTATTCCTGATAACTGGCCCCATTCTCTGTTTGCCCTGAACAATATCTCCCACGTTTAACAACGATTACATTGCCCAAATAATTGCTGCTGCTGTCAGGCTTGTCACTGCTCTTCATCTTGATTAACTCCCCTCAGCCCATCCCCTCTGCCAGTGGGAAGGTTAAATCATGGTTTGGCTTCACAAAGACTCCCCACAGTTTTTCTTTATCAGTGTGATAAGGAGCTGATGGGGTAATTAAAAGCCATTTCTTATCTTCTGATCAAATAATGGATTGCAGACACCACCATTGCTGCAGTGTCAATGTGATGAACTTTGAACAGAAGGTGCTGAGAAGTTGGAGCAATCAATGAACGTTTTTGCTTACTTTTAAAGTTACATTTTCCTTGCTCTTCTTGGAACTTGCTGTTTAGTTTATGGTGCACTTTCCTGCAATTCTAAGCAAATTTGAGCAGTGATACTTTAAATTAGCATCTATTTTCTTTCAGTTTTTAATACTGTAATTCAAGGTAAGTTTTTTTTCCTCCCCTACAAAAAATGAGGTTTTTTTTTGCTCCGTTGAAATATTTTAAGCTTAACTGGCAGTTTTTCCTCTGTTTACATTTGCCACTTTTTGGGGGGCTGTTTTTTATTATTAGTACTTTATGAATAATATCTTTATGAATAATATTTTTAAAAAAATATTTTTATTTTGGTTTTCTTTGCTTTCTGATCAAATTCTCTGTGGTTTTTTTTTAGCTTATCCCTGTGTGGGCCCATGGCAGCCTATGTGAATCCTCATGGATACATCCATGAAACCCTCACTGTATATAAAGCCTCCAACCTGAGTCTCAGTGGAAGGCCCTCCACAGAGCACAGCTGGTTCCCTGGGTAAGAACAGCAACATTTTATTCAAAATTTACCCAAATTGGCTGTTTCTGGGAGGGTGGAATGGTAAATATTGAGGTTTTTAGGCACACGTCATCATTTCGCTCATGTGAAAAATAAGGAAGTAAATTCAGACTTATTCAAAATGCTGAATAAAACAGAAAAAATCACATAAAATATAGCAGAATTTAATTCTTTTTAAAACGAGGAAATATTAAGATTTCAAAACAGACTAGAATCTAAACTGTTTAAACCAAGTTGTCTGGAAATTCCTCTGTATGTAGTTTTGTTTGAAGTACAACTGTTTCCAGAATTGTTTTCACACAGCTTTAGTGCAAATGAAAACCAGAATGCAGCAATGCATTTAGTCTACTGAAATACATTTTTTCTATCTAAAAAATGGAATAAATGTTACATGGCATTTAAAATTACTGATATTGTTACTGATCTGATTATCTTTGATTTTAATAATTAATAACGAATCTGCCTCTCTGAGGCAGTAACAGATTGAAGTGTTTAGATGTAAAAGTTTGCCTGATGATAACAGGTCTTGCATCCAGGATTTTTTTTTTTTTTCCTGGAATATCACACAGAACTGAGCAATGACTTGCAGGATGTCTGGCATTTCTGTCACACATTTTAACATTCCCTAAAGAAAATTTGAGACTTTTAATATCTGGAGTTAATACTGCTCATCCTTTTGTGTTTTCTCAGCTCTTTTATGATGGCTTTGAAATATTCATGTTCTGCCTCATAAAACTGTTAGAGAAAAGCTCTGTTGCTGTGGGAAGTGCAGCAGTCCCTGTTATTTGGGGAGCAGGGTGAAAATCACTTTCATTCCCATGAAATAATTCACTCTGAGAAGTTTTCTGAGCCCTCTTTAGGGCTCTCAGCATTTCTCACTGCTGGAAGCTGAAACAACAAAAAACTTTGGTTGCTTCCTGTCTTTGAAGAGGCAAGAGAGAGCTCTGGGGGTGGGATGTTGGTGGGGTTTTTGTCTTCAGTGTTTGAAGCTCTGCAGGGAGCTGGGCATTGGATTCCTGAGGATTCTTTGCAAATCCAGCTGGGGATTGGTACCCAAATGCTGTTTGGGATTGTGACCCAAGTCCACTTTGGGCATTGTTACCCAAGTCCAGTTTGGGGATTGTTACCCAAACTGACTTTGGGGATTGTCACCCAAACCCAGCTGGGTATTGTCACCCAAACTCAATTTGGGGATTGTCACCCAAACCCACTTTGGGGGTTGTCACCCAAACTGACTTTGGGGATTGTCACCAAACCAAGTTTGAAGATTGTTTGGGTAACAATCAGTTTGGGATTGTCACCCAAACCCACTTTGGGACTGTCACCCAAACCCAGCTGGGGAATGTCGCCCAACCCCAATGTGGGGATTGTCACCCCCTGAAGCCTTTTCCCGTTCCCTTGCCCTGACCGAGGCTGTGCTGTGCCCTCCCAGGTACGCGTGGACCATCGCCCAGTGCCGGATCTGTGGCAGCCACATGGGCTGGAAGTTCACTGCCACCAGGAAGGAGCTGTCCCCTCCCAGGTTCTGGGGGCTGACGCGCTCGGCGCTGCTGCCGCGCATCCCCGAGGGCGACGGCGAGGACTGCCAGCGTGGCCACTCGCCCCTGCTGTGCCTGTGACAGCCCCGGGCTGTCCCCTCAGGGCTGTCCCCTGCTCCCTCAGCCCCGGGGAACCAGCCTCACCCTGAGGGGGTGCCAGGACACACCAGGAGTGAGGACGGTCCGTGTAGGACGGCAGGAAATCTGGGATCCGCGTGGACGCGCTTGAGTTGGACTTGTGTAAATTCTCACTTTGCAGTGAAAGGAAAGGGGATGGAAACTAAAATCCAGCTGAAATCCCAACGAGCAGGGTCTGATTTCTGCAGTATTCCTGGGATGGTAGATAGCAGTTCCCTGCTGTGGGGTGTTTGCTATGATACACTGACACGTGGGTTGCTGAGAATCCCCCTTTCTAACTCTGTGAAGTCCTGCAGGTTTGCTGCTTGTGCTGTTCCTCAGCTTTTTGGCTGAAGAACCGTGGAAGAGAGAAGGAGCCTGAGAGTTTCTGAGTGCTGGAATGTGCAAAAGCTGGAACTGCAGCTGCCTCCCAGGATGGAGCCCGTGGGGAAGTGTCTGTTCCTTACAGCTTGTCTCCTCTGTTTAGTCCATTTGACTTTAGAAGTCTTAAATCTAAAACTGTTGGTAAGAAGTGCACAGGTCAGTCCCAGAGGGTAAACAGCATTGTCATGTTCTCTTCAGTGTGCTTCAATGACTTCCCCAAATTATTCCTGGGTAATTTACCAGTGGAGGTGTCCAGGGGGTTGGCAAGGACTCTAAAACACCTCACCGAGGTGATTTTTAAAGTAGTCCTTGTTGTGACAAAGGGAAGGAAAAATCTCTTTTAATTATTTTGTTTCACCTTTCAGATCATAAAGTCAAATTTCACGTTATCACCTTACAAAGGGCAAAAAGTTTCCAAATAAAAGAGAAATAAAGGCAGTGCTTTTTTGTGGGGAGGCTTCTTGGTAGATTCTTGGTTTGGTTTTTATTTTGTCTGTGCTCACCGGGGCAGCTTTTGCCACTGATTCATTGGAGTTTTTTCCTCTCAGAATGCACTTTGGTGATGGCAATGGAGATTTTTTTTCACCACTTGTGCACATAAACACTTGTTTTTCTTGTGAAGCTTTTACCATTCACTCCTAATTTCTTCCCAGTGATGTAAAACCAGTCCAGTTTAAGACATGAGGCACTGGTTGGTTGCCTTTAGCTGAGGCACACCAGGAGCCGATTCCTGTGGCACTGGGGGAAAAAAAATCCCCAAACCATGGACTTGCTGCTGGCTGTTTGTCATGCCAGGTATGTAGAGATAAATTGTGTAACTCAGGTTTAGTTCTTTGAACCTTTCTACCTCTGTGCTGCTTCTGCTCTTCTTCAGACACCTTTAAATCCGTGCTCAGCCCCTTGTGCAGTGCCCTGACTTGGCAGTGAGCTGGGAAATGCAAGATTTGGGATGTGGCTCTGAGCAAACAGAGGGTGCTGACGCCTCATTTTCATCCAAATAACATTTCTGGCTGTTGAGGATGATTCATTTTAAGCTTGGAAAAGGAGTTTGGCATCCTTTTCCTACAGTCCCTAAGAGCTGGATTCTTTTCTTTTATATGCAATTTTTTTTTGCTTGTGTTGAAAAATAATTTATATTACTTAAGAATGTCTCAAAAAAGGAAAAAAAAGAGAAAAGAGGTAGAAATGTGCTTGAGGGCAAATGATGTTACTCAGAAACTCTGGATAGTTTTAGTATCTGCAATTGGAAAAGACCCGATTTTTAATATTTTTGAATGATCACTGATGTGAGAAAAAGTGCATTTTTCTCACTGGTGTGAGAGGGAGACTCTGAATGCTGTGTGAGTCCACTGGAACCAGCCCTGCACACACAGCACATCTGGGCTCTGCATTTGGGTTATTTTGTTCCTTTTCCCCTCCCCTGTCACCCTCAGAGGGGCTGGAAGTGCTCCCTGCATCCCCTGGGGAAGGGGAATTTAAAAGGATTTTTCTCAGCTGCCACTGAACTTTTAAAGGTTCAAGTTCTTTGGGGTTTTTGGGCTGAGCCTTTGGGATTCTCGATTCCAAGGGGCAATGTTTGAATCCAGAACCAGCCTGTTTTGGATGTTTTGTGTAGATAGTCAACTGTAAATTAATATGATGAGGTAAGTTAGGGGTAAATTAACGCTAATTAAATTTTACTGTTGATGATGTTCCATGTGCTTCACCTGTGTGGTGTTTGTTGTTTTGGAGTCTGTGGCACTTCCCAGGGTGGATCCTGTGGTGAATCCAGTTCTTACTGGGAGTGTCAGAGCATCCAGCACTGCAGGCTGTGTGGAGCTGGGGATGGTTCCTTGCTTGGGTTCAGATTTTCCATCTTTTCCATGATTTTCTCTTGTTCTGAAGAGAAAACTGTTGGTGGGAATGAGGGGAAATTTGCAACATCAGTATGGAAAAATGCAGACAGCAGCTGCTTAGGAGAGTTAATTAAAGGAAAGCTGATTTAATGAATATTTACTGCATTTACCCTGCTTGAGTAGCTTCACGCAGGAATTAATCAATCCTTAATCAAACAGGATTTATGGCACATTTTGTAATAAATCAGCCAAGACTCCATTTTCTTCATGTGGGAAAAGCTAATTCTTTATTCATATAATTAATTTTCCACAGTTTTCACAGACCTTGTGTGCAGCACCTACTGGCTGGTAGTTTTCTTACTATATATAAACTTTTTACTATATAAAACTGGAATTAAACATTGTCTAAGCTTACTGAAATTTAGCAGACATGGAATTTACAGAATTAACTTCACAGAACTTAGCCTTGCTCAGCTGAACAAAAGGTAACAGAGCATTATATTAATTATAATGCCTATTAAACTGATAAGTAATTTGGTTATGAGGAAAACCCATGGCAACTGCACATTTCACAGAAACAGAAATTTGGTAAGACTTTATTTAGAGGGCAGGGGGACTGAAAAAAATATAATAACTTGTCATTTAGCTGAGTGCTGAACCGTAGCTTCTCGCAATTGTCTTTTGTGTAATTTTATGTGGCAATTTTTTTAACCTTGTTAAAGGAATCAGACTGTGTTGAACTCTTTGGCAGATAATGAGGCCCGGCATTTACTGCTGCCGTCTCTCCAGTAACCGCAAAGCTGTAAGAAATTAGGATTCAGCCAGAAAACAAAATGAACTTGAAGAAACCTTGTTACCAACAGGTTTTGAAGGCACACACACACAGTGCGTAAAGCTTTATTTAACAGAGGTGGTCAGAACTCACTCCGCACTGGAGCGGGGGGGAAAGGGAAAAAAGAGAGGAGGAGGAAAGAGAACTCCGCGCCTCCACCTTGCAGCTGCTGCGGGGAAAGGGAAGAACAAACGCGGCCGTGTCGTGCTCACATCCATGCAGCTGGGGTCTTTCACTCCGCAGTGCCCGGGCGGCGGGCCCGGCACAGCCCCAAACACCCGCGGACGGGAAAAAACACCACAAAAAACCCGTGAAAGCCACATGTAGCAAAAGAGCGGGAAACACCAAAAACAAATAAAAGATTAAAGAGGCACACAGCGCTTGTGGCTCCCGCAGCTCTGTTAGAAAACCCGCGCAGAGCCCGTGAGGGAATGAGGGACCGCCATCAGCGCCCTGAGCGTGGGGAGGAGCTGTGCTGCAGGAAATGCGCTCCGGCTCCTGCCGCCTGCGGAGCTCGCGCGTTCCGCATGGAGCTGCGAACCGAGCGGGACGCGGGGGATTTCTGGAGGATAAAACTCACCCGCACGGAGCCGCCGCCACCGCGGCCACAGCCCGACACCTCAGCCCCTTCCCGACACCTCAGCCCCCTTCCCGACACCGCGGCTTCTTGGCGAGCGGGAGCCGGAACCCCGCCCCGCCTGGGGACAGTTTCCCGCCGGAAGCATTTTGCGGTGGCGCACGCACACATTTCCGTTTCCGGACGCCAAGTTCCGTCTCCTCACGGCTGGGAGCCAAAGCGGCTCCAAGGCAGCGGGAATTCCCTGCAAAGATCCCCCAGATTTTACCGCTATTAAACCTCTCACTCCGGGCACTACTCCGCGGCCCTGCCGGCGCATTTCCGCGCCTGTTCGCTCCTAAATTCATTTCCCGCGGTGCTGCGCGTATCTTTATCTTCCGCGGAGCGTAGTTCCATATTCCGCGGCGCGTATTTTCATACTACGTGCTACGTATTTTCAGGCTTTTAAATTACTCGGTGCATAATCATATCACTCAGTGATTATTTTCAAGTCTTCAAATTACGCAATGCGTATTTTGGATACTACGCAGTGCGTATTTTCAGCTCACATATTACGCAGTCCGTAATTTCGGTACTACGCAGAGCGTATTTTCAGCTCATTTGTTACGCAGTGCGTATTTTGGATATTACGCAGTGCGTATTTTCAGCTCATATGTTACGCAGTGCGTATTTTCGATACTACGCGGCGCGTATTTCCCTGTCCCGGATCGTTGCGCGGCGTTCCCGCTCTCCCCCCGGCCCGGCTCCGTGGCCGGGATGCATTTTCCGCTCCCGGTTCCCTCCCGGGCGCTCTGTGTGTTTCTGTGCTTGTTTCTATGTTTATTTCTGTATTTGGTTCTGTGTTTGGTTCTCTGTGTGTTTCTGTGTTTATTTCTGTATTTGGTTCTCTGTTTGCGTATTTCTGTGTTTATTTCTGTGTTTGGCTCTCTCTTTAGTTCTGTGTGTGTTCTCTCGCCGCCCGGTTCCTGTCTCTGTGTGTTTGGTGCCGTCCCGGAGCTGTCACCGCAGCCCTCCGCTGCTTTCTGGAGCCGCCGCTTGAATTTCCTTTCCCAGCTGTGTGTGTTCCTCTCCCGGTCCCGCCCCCTTCTCCCGGCACTTTGTGTCTTCCTGGTCCCGGTTCGGTTCGGTCCCGCCCCCTTCTCCCGGCACTTTGTGTGTTCCCGGTTCGGCCCCGCCCCCTTCTCCCGGTATTTTGTGTGTTCCCAGTCCCGGTTCGGTTCGGTCCCGCCCCCTTCTCCCGGTATTTTGTGTGTTCCCGGTTCGGTCCCGCCCCCTTCTCCCGGTATTTTGTGTGTTCCCGGTCCCGGTTCGGTCCCGCCCCCTTCTCCCGGTATTTTGTGTGTTCCTGGTTCGGTCCCGCCCCCTTCTCCCGGTATTTTGTGTGTTCCCAGTCCCGGTTCGGTTCGGCCCCGCCCCCTTCTCCCGGTATTTTGTGTGTTCCCGGTCCCGGTTCGGTCCCGCCCCCTTCTCCCGGTATTTTGTGTGTTCCCGGTCCCGGTTCGGCCCCGCCTCCTTTCCCGGGATCCCCTCGGCTCATCGGATGCTATAAAAAATCAGCCCAAACTCCTTTTTTCTTCCTGCGGGAAAAGCCGATTCTTTTCCCCCCTCGTTTGTTTTTCACACTGTTCACACCTCGTGTGCAGCAGGCTGCGACTCTTCTCACCGCTTCATTTTTTGGTCACAAGGTGATTTGTTCTCACATTCAGGTTGTTACATTTTTCCTTTCTGGGTTTCCTGGAACAGATCTTAATGTCCACACAGATTCACTTACCTTTCAACCCAAAAATCGGGAGTTGTGTTAACAAACCTCGTTTTGGCTGTGCTCCTCTCTTTGTCACCTTGAATTGCTCTGGGAACTGCTCCAGGGGTCGCCCAGGCCCTGCTTTAACTCCTCCTTCTCTCTTTCTCTGGCAAATATTTGCAAAGAATAAAATTCATTTTGTTTCCAAACTCACCTGGTTGTGCTGATTGTCGAGGTGGGACAAGGAAGTGTTTGAGTTTGTGATGTGTTTTAAACAGGTTGGCTGCAAAAAAATAAAAGTTTCACTTCCAATGTGTGCTGGCTTGACTGACCCAGGGCAGAGAAGAGAAGGAATAAAATTCTGATTAAAGTCTTCTCAGGTTAATCACTACCAGCATCAATTTAAATAAATCAATTTAAATAAATTCCCTGCTGTTCATCTGCATGATTTGGGTTGTCATCCTTCCTCCTGGGGGACAGAGTCGTGCAAAGGTTCCTTCAGACACAAACCAGTGATCCAATGTGAGCAGGCACACCCGGCCCCTCTCAGGGCCAACAGCTGGGAACTGAAGCTCAGCACTCAGGGGAGGATCTCCCTGCTAAACTTTGTCCAAAATATCCATTTGGTCCATGCCAAGATCATAAATTTCAAACTTTTGTCCTTAAAAACCCTCTCTCCAAGAGGAGTTGGACCCTGACAGCAATTTTGGGTAAAAGTGTTGATATTTTACCACCTCCACAGCCACGGCCCTGAAGCTGCACTTTGGTGGAATCTTGAAAGGACTCTGCAGCCCAGAATTCTGTCACCTCTCCCAAGACTTCAGTAGCTCCAGAAATGACACCGAGGAGGCTTCAGTTTAATCACCTCATTAACTGAAGCACCATCCTGTTCTTGTGAGATTTCCCTCACTAACAGACAGCACTTTCCCTCTTCCCTTGCTGCCTCCCACAAATTCCCAGGCACCTTCAGGAGAGTTTATTCCAAGGGCCAGACATCCCAGGAAAATCAAAGCCCAAAAACGCTGATTTTTTTAATCCAGCATTGCTCCAGTGTTGCCATCTAGTGCTGCAAAAGGATATCCAAGGGAAATGAAATCCAAAGGAGTTTATTTCGTTACCATGGTTCTGTAGGAAAATTCCAACCTGCAACAAGATTTGTACACACAGGAGCTGCTCCCAGATTTTTTTTAACAGCACACCAAAAACTCCAGGGATAAAAAGACATTCATAAAGTCCAGGAAGAGCTCTGCTCCAAATCCCTAAACTCCCAAAACAAGGAGCTGGATCTCCCCTTGTTAATGTTAATTAACCTTAATTGTTTGTCTCACACCTGAGACAAGCTGAAGTTGAAAATAAAATGTAAAACCTTCACCAGCCTGATGTGGATTTAATTACTCAGTGATAAGTGACTGAAAAACTACTGAAAATTCGTGATACTTACTCAGCCAAGTCATCCTTTTACCCCAAAACTGATTCTGGAATTCTGGAAAATAAAAGCAGTCCCAGAACACAGCCTGGTTTCCCACGGCGAGGCAGTTGGGAACTGCTGGAGTGAGTATTTCCAGCTGATATCCAGCTTTAAGTACAAAAAGAGTTAAGGTAGAGCCCATTATTTCCAGACATTCTCCTAGGCACATAAAACCCCCTCCATGGTTTTATCTAGAGGATGCAAACAACCTTTTTGGGGGGGATTTGGGGGTGGGTTTTTTCTGGATATCCAAAGTCAGAAGGAGAAGAATGTTGCTGTCACCTCTCATGCCCTAAGCCATGACAAACCAGTAAATATTTACCAGTAAAACCAGCAAAGAGAGGTCGAGAAGGTGGAATTTGGCAACCAACGTTTTACATTATTACAGAATGAATCCTCTCCTGGCAGAAGTCAGGAATCAACAACAAAAACCTTAAATGTGACAAAACACTCCAGCTGCCTGTGAGAGGATTCCCCGGAGCTCACTCCACTTGGGATCAGGCCACAGATAGTTCTGGTTTTATTCACTTCACAACTTCTTCAGGCAGCTCAGCAGTTCCTCTTTATCCATGTGGTAGCCACTCTTTTTCCACTCCTCCCTGAGCTGCTGCAGGGCTGTCCCAATCTCCTTCCCCGAGGAGATGCCCATCCTGCGGAGGTCGTGGCCGCTGACGGGGAACGAGGGCACACTCCACTCCTGCATTGCTCTCAGCAGCTCCTCCTCTCCTTGGTACTTGAGCAGCTCAAAGATCTTGGAATTGGTCTGGGCTTCTCTAGACTGGGAGGAAAAAAAGGGAAAAAAAAATGGGTTGAGGATGAAACAGCAGAAGCAAGTGTGCTCGGCATTGTGCTAGTCCTGTTACTGTGTGTTAGGAAAGGTCTGGGACTGTGGGAGGGAGGAGCTCTCCTGCCTCCCAGGTGTTAAAACTGAGCCTTGGAGGATCTGGGAGATCCCTTGGAGACTCCCTGAATCCCAGCTAATAGCTGGAATACTCATCCATCACCTTTCCTGTGGGAGATGCTGCCCTCAGCATCAGGTGCTGCTCTGGAAGGGCAGGATTCACCTGGAAATTCCCTGAAATTCCCTCAGGGGGCTGTGGAAGAACATCCCAGGCTGCCTAAGGAGCAGTGGGCCTCGGGAAGAACACCAGGAGTTGCACTGATCTTCTATCCACAATTCACAGCTGATTTCACAGAAAAAAACCCAAAAAACCAAAAAAAAACCCAACAAAATCTCCCTGAGGTCCAGCTGCTGGTTCATATTTCAGCAGCAAACTGCCAGTCCCAGCTCAGGTCACAAGAAACTGGATGTGACATTTTTCACCCTGACTGGCTTTTAAATCAGTCCAGAAACTGCTCCAGAGCAATGGCTAAAATCGCTAAAATTCCAGAGAATTGCTAAAATACAAGATGTTTGTTCTTTAGAAATGTCTAAAAACAAATTCAGTTCAGTGTGAAGCCATCTGAACTCCACTCACATCCATCAGCAGGTCCTGGTATGGTCTAAGTGGTTCTGGCCCCTGGCCTTTGGTTAATTCCTGCCTGTGCTTCAGCAAGAAAAGGCCAAGGTTCTTCTCTTCCTTGGAGATTTTCAGCCTCAGGTCCAGGTTTGTGACATCATCCTTCCCCTTGAACAAGGATGTCAGGACAGTCATGGGTTTGGGAGACAGATTTTGGATGTTTTTAGTGACTCTGGCAAATTCCTCTAAATTCCCATCAAGTGGTAGCCCTAAAAACACACAAAAAGTGCAAAGAAGAGTTAATTAGACAAGTGGGTGTTAGCAGGGGATCAAAATAAAATCTAATTTCTGTGCAAACCCAAGTTTCAGCTCAATTTGCCACAAAATTCTGTCTGTAGAAGATACAAGAGTAGGAAATCAAACTTCATTTCACTTTACCTATGTACTGAGCAATATCCAGCTCATACATGAGCTGAACCAAATGATTGACATGGTTTCCAAGGAGAATCTTTTTCAGTTCCACCCAAATCCTTTCTCCTGATATTCCAGCCAAGCCTTTGGCATTTTCTTTAATTGCTTGCAGTGTGTTAGGTTCATGATCTCCAGGTTTCTCTGCAATTCTTCCATAAAATCTGCCAAATAAAACCCCTGGATGTGAGATTACAAAACTATTCCACTTGCAATCATAACACCATTTGGGTTGGAAAGGAAATATAACAACTGCAACTCTTTTTTACATCACTGGTATCTTTTTGCACGTTTTTGAAATTTATACAGTTTATTTACCAAGAAAAGGCAAAAGCTCTTACCTGAAGTATCTCAGGATTCTTAAATAATCTTCTTGTATTCTCTCAGTAGCCTTCCCCACAAATCTGATTTTCTTGTTTTTCAAGTCTTCATAGCCATTAAAGAAATCATAGAGAGTCCCATCCAGACCTAGAAAACATGAAAAACCCCAGAATATGAATTTATAAACGTGGCTGGCACAACGAAACACTCTGATTTGGAAATGAGAAGCTGTGGGATTCAGTCTGTCAGATCATCTCAGGGACAGAATTCACTGATGCCAAACTCAAATTCACTGCTTCGTCTCCATAAATGATGTTTGAAATGTACCTAAAAACATGGAGTTGACAGTGAGATCCCTCCTCTCAGCATCCTTGTGCCAGTCCGTGGTGAACTCCACCTCCGCGTGCCGTCCATCGGTGACCACATCTATTCGGAGAGTGGTAATTTCAAAATTCTGTTCATGGAGCTGCAAATCCCACAGACAGCAACTGTTACTTCCACACAGCCACCAAATGAAATGAGATGAGATGCAAAAGCTGCTCGTTTTTACAGCCCTGTGTCTGTGCACACGTGCACAGCCAAGGTGTGCAGTGCTTTCGCACAGAGCTGAGAAACAGCAGCTTCTGAAAAATGATCCTGGCATTATTTGTTTTCTACAGAAATCTTCCTGCAGGAGATGGACTAAGAGCAAGGCAGAGGAAACAGGACCTGAGAGGAAATCAGGAGCAGGAAACATTAGGATCACGTGTGGGCAGCCAACATTGTCTTTTCTGGTGATGACACAGCAGCGTGAATGGGTTACATGCATTAAAATATGATAATTATAAAAAACATGATAATTACTCGAATTCTACAATGTATAATAATAATAAAAAATCACTCCAGGCTTTAAAGCAGGGTCTCATTTAAACTCTCTGCTGTGACACTTTAACAAATAAGGAGCAAATTTTCTACTGGCCGTGCTGCACATCCACAGACAGGTAGAAAAGATCCAAACAAATGCCAAACCAACCCTGGCAGTGATGGTTCCGTGTTTTTCTCCTTTGTTGTTGATCAGCCGGACTCCAGCTGCTGTGAACATCTCCTTCATCTCTGCTGGTGTAGCTGTGGTGGCAAAATCGACGTCCTGTGGTGTCACCCCGCTCAGCAAATCCCTCACGGCCCCTCCTGCTATTCTCAGCTCATAGTTCTTCTTCTCAAACAGTTCTGGGAAGGGAAAACAATCAGCAATAAACCCATGGCACAACCAGCCATAACCTGCCTTCTCACAAAATTGAGATTATAGATGTAGGAATAGTATCCAATATGCAGGAAGCAGCAAATAATTGATGGCTTCATGCAAAATGCACTAAATTCGTGGCCCAGCTGAGCGCCCACAGGTATTCTCCCCGTCGTTCTGATTTATTTTTCTGAAAAATCCAGCTATTGGCAGGTCTCTAGTTGGTCCTGGGGACTCTGGGCTGGGGATCATTTGGAACAGTCAGGGGAAAGAATACAGATTATTTATGGCAGAGAATAGCAAGCCATGAACCCAAATTTCTCCAGGAACAACAGAGCATCAGGGAATCGACCTACAAAGGGGAAAAAACGAGCTCTGACATGTCTCTGGAGACTGGCTGGGCTCTGGGAGCAGAAAAATGCAGGGAGGGCATGGAGTGACAGGGCAAGGGGCAACGGCAGGAAGGTGAGCGAGGGCAGGTTTAGGAGTGAGGATTCCCTGGGAGGGCGGTGAGGGGCTGGGATGGAATTCCACTGCCCCTGGATCCCCGGCAGTGCCCAAGGCCAGGCTGGATAGGCCTTGGAGCAGCCTGGCACAGTGGAAGGTGGCCCTGCCCGTGGCACTGGATGGATCTTTCAGGTCCCTCCCGAGGACTGGATGGATGTTTAAGGGCCCTCCGGAGCCGAACCTCCCGCCCAGGGCCATTTTCGGGCTCCCGTTCCCGCACTCACCGGCCACGCTGCGCAGCCCCGGCGTGAAGAGCGCCTGGAACTGCGGCGCCTGCAGCCTCATGGCACCGCTCCCGCCGTGCAGCCGCCGCAGCAGCCGCAGCCCGGCCCTGCGGGGCACAACCAACAGCTCAGCCCACATGTGAGGGGCCCGACCGAGAGCTCGGCCCACACCTGAGGGGCACGGCCGCTCCGCCGCCCCGGCCCCGCCGCCCCGCGCCCGCTCACTCACTCACCGGGGCGCAGATCCCGGATCGGCGGCGCCGGGCGATGAGCTCAGAGCGGCGCCGGGTTCCGGGAGGGAGCAGCGCCAGGGGAATGGGCCGGGCTCGGGAGGCGGCTCCGCCTTCGGGCCCGGCCCGGGGATGAGGGGCTCCGCCTGCCCTGGGCCCGGCCCGGGGATGAGGGGCTCCGCCTTTGGGCCAGGCCCGGGGATGAGCGGCTCCGCCTGCCCTCAGCCCGGTCCGGGGATGAGGCGGCTCCGCCTGCCTTCAGCGCGGCCCGGGGACGAGGAGGCTCCGCCTTTGGGCCCGGCCCGGGGATGAGGGGCTCCGCCTTCGGGCCCGGCGATGAGGGGCTCCGCCGCCTTTGGGCCCAGCCCGGGGACGAGGGGCTCTGGCTCTGGGCCCGGCCCGGGGATGAGGGGCTCCGCCTTTGGGCCCGGCCCGGGGACGAGGGGCTCTGGCTCTGGGCCCGGCCCGGGGATGAGGGGCTCCGCCTTTGGGCCCGACCCGGGGATGAGGGGCTCCGCCTGCCCTGGGCCCGGCCCGGGGATGAGGGGCTCCGCCTTTGGGCCCGACCCGGGGATGAGGGGCTCCGCCTGCCCTGGGCCCGACCCGGGGATGAGGGGCTCCGGCTTTGGGCCCGGCCGGGCCCCGCTCCGCCTTAGCTCCGCCCCCACTCCGCCCCGGCCCCGCCTCCGCCCCGCCCTGGCCCCGCCCATGCCCCGCCCCCTCGCCCCGCCCTCGCCCCGTTCCCTCAGCGGGCCGCCCCGCCTGCCCTCAGCCCCGTGTGATTTATTAAAAAACAGAACGACCCGGTTGGAAAAGACCTTCATGATCATCAATTCCAACCCAGCCCTAACACCTCAACTAAAGCATGGCACTGAGTGCCACATCCAGTCTTTTCATAAACGCATCCAGGGATGATGTCAGTGATACGAGCGATGATTGATTATTTCCAGCTGATGATGTGCAGTTGATAATGTCTAAACGCAGCTGAGCTCTTGCCCACATTGAATCACTCTCATTTTCACCAATTTGGCAGGAGCTTTAATTGTCTTCTGAGCCCCTCCAAGCTGGTGTCACCTGCATGTGAATAACTTTGAATTCCAGGTTGTCCATGAGGGTGAGTCCTTGGCCTTCTCCCTCACACACAGCCCCACTTTCTGCAGGCCCTTCCCTTGCCTCGGGTGGTGTTCCCTCTCCTGTTTGTGAGCCTGTGTTACCATCACAGTCATGGAATGGGCTGGGCTGGAAGGATCCTCAAGGATCATCCC
The DNA here is from genome assembly GCA_014839755.1 of Sylvia borin. Lineage (NCBI taxonomy): Eukaryota > Metazoa > Chordata > Aves > Passeriformes > Sylviidae > Sylvia > Sylvia borin. The sequence goes on from CM025968.1 coordinate 1,750,574, forward strand.
GTTCCATCCTCCAGCCGTGGGCAGGGACACCTTCCATGAGTCTCCACTTCCAGGGACGGGGCAGCCACAGCTTCTCTGGGCCAGGCAGAAGTCATCCAGCCCTAAGGATCGCACCTCAGAGCTTTCAGCACAATATTTAGGAAGCTGGTTTTGCTTCCCAAAAAGCTACTGGTGTCTTCATGGCTGTATGTCCAGAGCTTTGGAAAAGATGACATTAAAAAAAAAAACAAACCCAAAAAACCAAAAAAACAAAAAAAAACCACAAACAAACAAACGAACAAAAAAACCGAAACAACAACAGCAAAAAAACCCTGGCCAAAACATGCACGGTTTCCCAGCAATGTCTGGGTTGGATTTTTTTAGGGGAAGAACAAATTGGGATATCAGCAGTGTGGCTGTAAGTTTTTTCTTTGCAGTCACTTGTCACATTCCTGCTCTTGAAAAATCATTAGAGAACTCTCAGACCATTAATATAATTAAAGCCATATAATTATATCATATATACATATACATAAAAGAATGTATATATTTATTGTATATAATTACATTAAATAATCCCATTTCTGGGCTGGACTGTGCTTGTACGGAGCCTTCCAGCCCGTGGTTAAATCCACAGTTCCCTTTTTCAAGACGTGCTTATCTCTCTTGTCCCCTGCCATCTCTGCTGAGGTACCAACCCCGTTGGCTCTTGAAAGGCAGCAGTTATAAAAGAAAGCCACAGGGAGGGCACCCAGAGGATGGGGAACAACCAGAGGCAGCTCTTCACAGGACTCTGAGATGCCCAGGTAACCTCCCGGGGTGTCTGCTGGCCTTTGGGTCTGCCTCGGGCTCGCTTTGAAGGCTGCAAAGGCTCTGCTTTTTAAAGTCAGTTTACACTGGGGAAAAAGCACCTGGAATCTTCTTCCTTGCTTGTGAGGTGTTTTTAAAAAGGCTCTGCTTTTTAAAGTCAGTTTACACTGGGGAAAAGCACCTGGAATCTTCTTCCTTGCTTGTGAGGTGTTTTTAAAAAGGCTCTGCTTTTTAAAGTCAGTTTACACTGGGGAAAAAGCACCTGGAATCTTCTTCCTTGCTTGTAAGATGTTGGGACACTTCAGCTGTAAGGGAGAAAATCATTGCTTTTGGGAGGCTGGGTTTTTTTTTGTGCTTTGGATTTCTGCTGTCCTTCTAAAAGGAATATATTCCTTGCACAAAGGGAATATTCCCTTTCCTCTCTGCTTATTACTTCTATAACCAAAACATAATCAAAACTTTGTCCTGAAAATTTACCATATCCATTTTTTGTGAGGAGCATAATCCTCTCGTAGCCTTCTAGCTACCCTCTTTATTTGCATACACTTATTTTGATTCTCTTTTCAGCAATTTCTCCTGTGAAACAAGGTGTCACAGACTGCAGTTTGTTCTCAGGGGTTGTGGTCTTACACAGAAATACAGCTTCCAAAAGCTGGGCTTTCAATCTTAGTCTGGCAGCAAGAAAAAGAAAAATGGCATTTTGGAAAACAAAGCAGGGAAAAATAAACTGAAAAGAACAGGATAATCATCTAGGACTCATCTGAATTACAGTTACATTTTACATCCAATTTCTGGTCAGTAACATGCTGCACAGAAAATAAAGGATCTAATACATGCAAACTTTTAAGAAGAAAAAAATATATATCTTTACCATCTTTTAGAAAGTACAGGGAAAAGAAAAATCAGAACTCTTAACTTTTTGTGAACAAATTAAAAAAAAAAATCCACAGGTAGCCAAACTCACTTTAAATAAACCCAAGGGAGAATCAGCTGTTGTAGTTATGATAATGCCTGAAACCAACACACTGACATTATTCAGGCAGATGTGAATGCTAAGGACTTGCAAAACATGAGGCTTTTAAAAGATTTTTTTTTAAATAATGTACTAAAGTCATTGCTTTTTTAAAGAAAAAAAAGAGAGAATGCTCTCAGCAGTGAAGCTAATGAAGCTTCTTTCCCAAAGTTGCTTTTTTATTTTTGAGGGTGTGAGGATAATGAATTTTTACTTCCAAACAGAGAGAAAAGTTATTAGAGTATATGCCAGTAATTTGTGCAGGCATAAATGTGTGCTATAAAGAATATTTGTCCCATTGTCTGTGATTTGCTACATTTTGGGAGAACCAAAATGCCTGGCCAAGATGTCATTCCATAACCAAATCTACACGAAATCCAACCCTGGCTCCCCAGGAATAATCCATTAACAAACTCCCGAGTTTCAGCTGCCTTTGTGCACATTTGGGCTGTCAGGGAAGCAGAGAGGCACAAAATGTGAATATAGATAATGAGGGGAGTTGGACATTAAAAACACACTCTACTGTAGATGATGTGTCATTTTAATGAACTCAGCACTCAGACTGCATTTTGAAAAATAGTTACTGTACAGCAGAATTATTCCAACTGTGATCAGTGGGAGTGCTTCCAGTCCCTGGGTTATTCCTGCTCATTACCATTGGAAAATATTGTGTTTTCTGTGTGAGCAATTGCTGTAGTGCCCCAGGGAGGTGTTGAGATTGGGCTGGGAGGGTGCATTTCTCTTCAGTAAGAACATTTTGGAAAGCTGCTGTTCTGAATGCCCATATTTATATGAGGTTATACATGAATGATTACGCAGAGATTTTTTTTTTTTTTTGCCCTCCCAGTAATTCAAGAAACAATCCATAGGAAAATGCCGGGTTTAAGCATTAAAAATTGATGTTCATTTAAATTAGAAACAAACAAAGCAGTTTCTCTTACAGCCAATAATTAACGGTGGAGAATTAGCCTTGAGGTGAGCAGTGACTGTGTCTTTAGAGAGCTTTATTGGAGGAGTAACTAGAAAGTAAATCCCAGTAAGCAGCTATTTCATATAGAGTAGGAGCTAAAAATACTGTTATTTCTGTTCTTGGAGGAAATGGGGCTCCCCCCAAAGCCAGTCCACACAAACCTGACTCACTTTCCATGGAGAAATGCTCCCATCCCATGGATGCTCTGAACATCCCCACATGAAGGTTTGAAACCAGCAGCTTCTCAGAGAGGGCTGGCAAAAGGAGCACCATGAAATGAGCTCAGTGGTACCTGAATTAAATTTAGCTCCCACAAGAAACATTTTCCTGCAAGAGAAGAAGAGTCTGTCCCTGCAAGGCAGCAGTTTCACTCCTTTGATCGTGGGGATGGATCATGGCCCGTGGTTTGGGTGCTCAATCCTTGCCTTGTGTTCCTTTTTAGCTCCTGTGCAATGGTGACAAGGCACGTGTGCTGAGGCCTGCCTGTGCCCATCCAGCACCCAGAGATGACAGCCACTGGGGTGGCAGTGTTCCTGCTCCTCCTTTGGACAACAGACACTCCTCAAGGTGCAGGAGGTGAGGAGCTGCCAGGGCTGAGCTTTAGTGGGTGCCCAAGGTCTCTCTTTGTGTTCTGCACGTGGATAAAGCTGTCCCTGGCGTGCCATGGGCACAGGACCAGGGATGACCATTGTTGTCCTGCTTCTTAGGACTGTTCTCTGTCCCAAATTGTTCCCAGTTGGTGCCTGCTTTGCTTTGGGAGGACAAAAAAAATCTCAAATTTGTGGAGACACAACTTGTGTTGGGGTCTTCTGAGCCTTTGCAGGGCAGATTTCCTACTGCTGTGTCTGTGCTTGAAAACTGAACTCCTGGGCATCCAAGGTTGGAATAACAGGAGAAGTGGGGGCTGATCGTGGAATCCCAGAGTGGGCTGGGTTGGAAGGGACCTTCAAAGCCACCCAGTTCCACCCCCTGCCGTGGGCAGGGACCCCTTCCACCACGCCAGGGTGCTCAGAGTCACATCCAGCCTGGCCTTGGACACTCCCAGGGGTGCTGGTGGCCCTCAACTGCCTCGGATTTGGCAAATAAAGGAGGGCAGGCTCTGAAGAACTGGAGGGGAGCAGATTGATTATTTCACTGCCCTGCTATTTATATGCTACCATTTCCCCCAGCATGAGATCCTCCTCATTTCCATGGGAGCTCCAGGAATCCTTCTTGTCCTGTCATTTCAAATTATTGTTCCCATCCTTCTGTGTTTTCTTCCATTTGTGCTTAATTCCTCTGTTCGTCATTTTGGTTCTCCTCTCACATGCAGCTTCTCGTGGCCGTCAGCCTTCTCTTTGAAAGCCCCCCACGTTGCCTTCTCCTGCCAGCTGATGTGGGTGAGAATTGTTCGTGCAGTTGATCACTCCATCAGCCCCATTTCTTAGGTGCCTCTGTGACAATGAGGACCAAGATGAAAACGCTGAACCTAATTAACAAGACAAATGTAATGTATCATAGTAATTTTCAAGTTGAAAGTGTTGTAAAAATTTCATTTTTTTAAGCCAAATTTTAATAAACTCTGATGGAGTTTTGGTTATTTAGAGGTTTTTGTTTTTTTTTTTGTCAAGTGTTAGAAATAATTTACAAGGGAGAAGGTAATATTGACATGAAATGATTTGCATGTGTTGGTCACTGCTTACAAACAGCTCTTGCTCTAAACAATTCACTGGATTGGCATCCATGGATATTTCTGTTTCCCCCCTTCCAGTTCAGGTCTTGCCACCTGTTAACTTCACCCTCACAGTGTCTGCATTAGCACAAGTGCTGTTACACTGGGAGCCAAACCCTGCCCAGGAACAAAACAACTCCACCGTTCGATACGATGTGAAAATCCTGAGCCCTGTGCCCGAAGAGGTAAGAGGAAAAAAATAACCCAAAGATCCTAAGAAGGCTAAATCCCTCCCTGCTGTTCTCTTTTATCTAAACACTGCTTTGGGAGCTGCAGGGATTCTTCCCTCTCATCTCTATGGGCACAGCTCTGCTGAGACAAGCCTTGGGAATTGCAGTGCTCACCTTGAGGAGAGGATGGATCCTGGCTTTAACTGGCTCCCCCATTCAGCTCAACTCACCCCAATGTCTGTCTCAGTCTCTGCAGGTCCTTTATTTTTCCTGCCAGCCCCTGAGGTGTTTATTTGATGTTTTTTATTCCAAGTATGACACCAGGAGGACTCACAGCGTGCGAACGGCGGCGCTCCACGACGGCTTCTCAGCACGCGTGCGGACCCTGCTCCTCCAGGAGGACCTGGAGATCTGCAGTGACTGGCTGGAGGCAAACCTCCCACCTCTGCCAGGTCAGGAAACCTCAGGCAAGGGCTGGATTTTGTGCTCTGCCCCAATCTGTGGAGTAAACATTAAAAGGTGACAGGTTTAATCCTTTCAAATTAAAAATATGGCATTTTCCGCTCTACCTGCTACAAAAGGATTTAGTCCAGAACTTTCTCTGCTGCAGTGGAGCCTGGAGTACAGTCTGGAGGTGCAAAATCTCAGTAACACCAATAAAATTTTCTGCCAATGCCATGCTGAGGCTGAGTTCACCTATAGCAGTGCACCTGAGGGTATTTTGCCCTGTTCCATGTGAAATACACGGTGCTGTGTGGCACAGCTTTACTCACTCCCTGTGGGAACCTGCATCCTTCCCAACCCACAGACCCACGTGATAAGGAGGAGAGACACAGCAATAATATGGAAATATCTGGAATAATCTGGAAATTTGATTCATTGATTGATTGATTCCAAACTGGAATCCAAGTGTTTTAGCAACAGGAATGTGTTATTATTTTTGCAGTGAGGTTTTCTTTCTGCTCTGCTGCAAATCAGTTCCTAAAAAAAAATAGATATCAAAAGTACATAAAAGTATATCCTATACAGAAAGGTATTAAAAGTAGCAGGCTCTGTCCTTCCTCCCATCGAGCTCTGCCACAATCACTGGATCTCAGTTTCAGCCAGAAATAAAAGTGGCTGAAACTGAGATCCATATTTTTTTATGCTAAAAATAGCTTCCTTGCCTCTCCAGGTGCTGCAGGGACCTCTGTCACCAACTTGTCCTGTGTCACTCGTGTCACCATCCCTGGCAATGTCTCTCTGTGCTGCACGTGGCTCCCTGGCCAAGGGGCACCTGAAGACACCAAATACTTTCTGTTTTACAGGTTGGTCTTTGCTCCTTTCCCAGCCAGCAGTGAATTTCTTTTAAGAGCAGCACCTTGTCTCACCAGCATTTTAATTTAGGTACGAGGCACACACTGAGGAATGTCCCACTTACACCAAAGACAAGTGGAACAGAAATATTGAGTGCAGATTTTCAAGGACTCAGATTAAACCTGGAGAGATTGACAACCTCATTGTCATTCACGTTAATGGCTCCAGCCAACGTGCTGCAATCAAGCCTTTTCAGCAGTTATTTAACCAAAATGCCATTGGTGAGTAGGAATATATTAAAAAAAACCCCAAAAATGTCTAGCAGGATTGTCAAAATGGGAGGAAATTCTGAGTGGTTCTTGATGCAGGTGAAAGGATGTGTTGATTTTGTATAGTCATCTTCAGGAAATTGGAAGCAATAACTGGATTGTTTTAGCTAAATTTGATTTTAATCATCTCTTTTAAATTGTGGAATGGCATAACTAAAAGCTAGTAAAGGCAATCAGTTATTCTGTTTGTTTGCCAAAGCATTACTCCCAATATTGCTTTTCAGTTGATTTAGTCAATATACCTTAGCACACAGTTTTTATTACCCTTAATTTTGCAGCCTTTCTTTAAAAGGAATAAGGCACGTGGTGTTCAAGTTAACCCTGTGCTGTAAAGGAAGGCATTAGAGTATGGAATAAAGGGAATATCAGCCATGATTGTCTATCATCCATCATCAACACAAATAATTTACTTTCCCTCATTAGTTCCACGCCTGTTTCTTTTTTGGTAAACAGATAACAGTTCTCTTTTTCATGACTTCACTAAGAAAAAAAAAAAATTCACATATTTTCGTCTTTGAAATAATCCCCATAACAGCAGCTGAATTCCTTCAATTTTTTTCTATTTTTCTATAATTTTCCTGACTCCATCTGCATTTTCTTCTTCCTGGAAATGAAGTTTTTCTAACTGTTCTATCATTCATTTAATACTTCTGTGAAAGTTAATTTAATAAATTCCTCTTTCCCCATTAATCTAATTTTCCAAAACTTCTAAGTGGATTTTCCAAACTGTTTTCCTATAACTGTTACCAGCAATGTACTTACTCCTCCTGAATCCTTATCTTTTCAATCCAAAAAGGGAAATAAATTCAATAATTATAGGTCCTACTTGGAAACACTATCAGGTTATAAAATGCTGCAGTTTTTAGTATTTAAACTTCTCTCTGTAAATAACTCACCAGTACTGCTTTCTTTTTTTTGCAGAGAAAGTGAATATTCCCAGAAACATCAGCATATCCCTGCAGCAGAATGATCTCCTGGCCACGTGGGAGAAGCCAATTTCTCCTTTCCATGAGGAATGTTTTGAATATGAATTTTATCTCGTCAACCTGAAGTCAGGTAACAAGCAGGTAATTGCTCTTCCAGCATCCAAGATTATCCAACATCCTTGTCCTCTCCAGCTGGAATTTGCCTTCCTCTTTTCCTCAATGCCTTTTATATCTGCAACAAACCATCCCCAAGGAGCTTGGGGAAGCAGGACAAAATTGGATTTATTCCATTTGTGCATCTGGATTCAGAACAATTTTTTACCCACCTCGAAAATGCTGCATTGAGAATCTGGAGGAAGAATGGAAAAATTAGGCCTTTTTTTGAGGAATTTTCCCTGGAATTTTGGTGTGTTAGGAGAAGTCCCACCTATAAAAATGGAGCTCTTACCTCCAAAGCAAAGCCAGCTGCTCACAGTGAATAAAAACCATGAAAAAATAAACATAGTTTAAACTTGCTGTCTGAATGGCTGAGTCTTAGTTGATCTCTTAACAGCACAAATCCTTTTCCTGACAGATCCTGAGAATCCCCTCCAACAGCTTCCGAGTGAGGGTGGATGTCAGCAGCAGGTATTCCATCAGGATCAGGGCCAACCACAACCACATCTGCCGTGCCACAGGCTTCTGGAGTGACTGGAGTGAAATCAGTTATGTTGGTAAGAATTCCCTTTATTCCATTGCTGGGCAGCACTGGAGTATTTCCCATTATTCCACTGCAGGGGAGCAGTGGAATATTTCCCATTATTCCACTGCAGGGGAACAATGGAGTATTTCCCATTATTACAGTGGAATATTTCCCATTATTACATTGGAATATTTCCCATTATTCCATTGCTGGGGAGCAATGGAATATTTCCTGGAATTCCAACAGGGAACAGGAAAACAGGGATTTGAAGAAAAAAAAAAACAAAAAACAAAACACCTTGTCAATGCCAAGGAGATTTAAATCTATTCCATTAAAAATGAACTCCTTGTGAGAAGGCTGGTTTTAGGCAATGCTTTGGGAATATTTCCAGAGACTGATTTAAACTCAAGGCCTTTTCTTGCATCACTTCAGTTTTTTTCAGGTGTTTCCTTGCCCTCATTGTGATGTTCATGCTGGAAATAAAAATGAGAGACCATGTCAACCATTAATTCACTGAAATTATCCCACTCTTTCAATGCTGAGGGAAAAAAAGAGCATGATCTTACATCTTTTAACATCTTTTAGCACCCCCATTGCTGGGGAGCAAATGCTGCCTAATCAGGAGCATCACAGGATTTTAACAGGAAACAGGAGAACAGGGCTTTGAATTTAATTTACTGAAATTATCTCACCCTTTCAATGTTGGGGGAAAAAAGAACATGATTTTAGCATCTTTGGAGCCTGATCATTTGCCCCTCTCTGTTTTGTGTTTCCTGCTTGCTGAGCAAGTTGTTCTGGAAATAACAGTTCCTTTATCACTGCACGTTATCAACTGTTTGTTCTTGGACATCCTCCTCTGCTCTTATCTTTGGAGTTACTTAACTTCCTTGTTTTCACTTCAAAAATACTCTGTTGCACTCTCCTGTTTACTACATTTCCCCTCTGGTGTCACACATTTAAATTTGCAGTGTTTTGCCTCCTTTCTCCAACCTGGCCTCCCCACCTGGCTCACACAGCAAACCTGGAAAATTCATTCTGATGGCAAAACAAATTTGGTCTTCCCTAAGAATTTATTTAAATCTCAACGATCTCCAAGGCCAGGACCAGATGTTAATTCAGTTTTTCCCATGGAAAGGGGTTTTTAGGAGCTTGTTGCAGTTCGTTGGCACAATAACTGTCTCAGCCACTTGTTCTCTCCTTTATGCCAAAATGAAAGAAAATCATTGTTGAAATCAGAAATCGAGTGCCATGGAAACTCTTCTGGAAGCTCTGCATTTCATTTCTTATTCTAGACATCAAGTCCTCAAAACCTGCACCTTCATTTGTGATCTGAATACAACCACATTAAATAGCTGATGAAATAATGACAATATTTACATTCTAAACACATTTTAAATAACCACTACTATAAGAATACATTTAATTTCTGTTTTCTTTTTTTTTTTTTTTCCTTTGAAATTCAGGGCAAAATAAACTGGAGAATTCCACAGCCTGGATGCTCACTCTGCTTTGTGTGTCCACATCCTGCACATTCCTGCTTGTTGCTATAATATGCAAAATGTAAGTAATTAGCATATTTATTTTTTTTAATTACAATATAACCAAGGACCAGGCATTCAACAAATGTGGGGAGGTGTCACAAGCTTTGCTTAATTCTGAGAAAAAGCCAAGTTTGCCTAAATATACAGAGCAAAAATAATCAGCCTCATTAATTATCAGTAATAACATTCAGCAAAATTGGTGGGGTAAGAGAGTTATTCAATTTAATCTTAGACAACAAATTGCTATATCGAGTGAGGTGAATTTGTTAAAATTTGTTAAAAATCTGTCCTTATCTCATCTCTTCACTTAAAAGCACCTGGTTGGGTCAGTGATTTCCCAGAAATCTTCATTTATCCCTGGTGAAAGCTGCTCAGAGATTTCAAAATACCCAAACCCCTGGTTGTTTGCTTTGAGCATTTGAATTACTGAATTTATTTTTAATTATACAGAGGCTCTGGATGCTATATAGTAAAGGCCAAAGCTCCTCAAATGTGCAGTGAGGAAGCCCAGCTACACTTTGGATTTGTGTCTGTGACAGTCAAATCATAAGAGATGGATTAAAGGATCCATGCAATTAGAAGTTTCTCCCTGAAACATGCAGCAAGCAGCAATTGGAATTGTTGTTTCCACAATAAACACAGCTCCCTTTAATGGAAGTTCTAATTCCTTATTAATTTCTTCAGTGCCTTTTTATTTCTTGGTCATCCTGCTGCATCCTTGGCTGTTTTCCTCTCTGTGCTGTGTTGCCATTATCCAAAATCTTGTGTGCAGGGGTGTTCTGAGGGGATAACTGGCCTTAACTCTGCCTGTGTGACCTGTTCTCAGGGCAGCTGAATTAGCAGAGCTCTGCTCAAGGAAGGATTCTGGCAGGAACAGCACAGATGTCTATAAATAAAAATAATACTTTTAACTCCCTGGGGAGTTTGTTCCTGTGTCACACACTTGTCCCCAGCTCTGCAGCCTTGATGTCTTGCTGAAAATCCCCAGGTTTGTCTTACTCACATGGTTCTTTTATGGATTGACCTGTAGCTGCTGGAGGTTCCTCCCCTGCCCCAGCATCTTCTCCAGCTCTCTCCTCTCTCTTTGGGACAGCAGAACCAACAGCAGCTAGCAGCAGTCACACTGCTCCATGTTCTCCTGTGGAGTTCTGCAAGCATTTGAATATTACATTTACTCCCTCTGGAGACCCTGGAACACATACAGGGTGAGAAATAAATCCAGGGTACAATTCTACTCAACCTGGAGATGCTGTACTAATGCACTTTATGATTTTAATCCAAATTTCAGGGAGCTTTTCCAGGTTCAGCTGCTTGCTGCTACCTTGGCTGCTTCCAGGAGTTTCTCTCCAGTATAAAATTCCCCAACATCCAAAGGCTCATTACCTTCTCTCTTTGCCAACGTGATGAAAGTTTTACCTCCCTCCTAACACTGAATTTCATGGAGCTGCTCACCTTATTCCACCCTTCCATGCTGCTCCCTGTCCTTCTGTAATCCCCAGCCTGCCCTGGGAGGATGGGGAAGTGTAACAAGATGAAACACAGGGTTTGTACCTGCAGATATTAAAAAAGAGAAAAATCGAGCAGGTTTCCTGGATCACAGTTTCATTAGTACTCTCTGTTTTTACTGCTCTTGAAAATTCATGGAGTGCACTCTGCAATTCAAGCCACGGAATCGTTTCAGATTTCCTGCGATTTGCAGCCATTAGGAGGAATTTCATTACAGCCAAGAGGTCTATAAATTTTCTGTGCACTTGCAGGCATCAGGGATAAAGCCCCACCATTTGGGAGGAGTGCTGCAAGGCAAAGGGGCCCTCTGGGACTGTTTGGGCAGGCTTTTCCCTTCACTCATGATGGGCTTGGAGTCCTGATAAAAACCACAATTGAATGTTCTCCTGGTTTGCTCTCTGCCTTTAGCAGTGAGCAGCTTCTGTGTTTCCCTAGGAAGAACATCTTCTTCCTGGAGGTGAGCCCACTGGAGGATGGAGTCAGTAACTTGTTCTGGTACCAGGGCACTCAGTGCCCTCCTCACCCCAAAATCAGGGTGGTCACCCCTGCTCTGCACCCCACGAGCAGCACTCACCTGCCAGCTTTGGGAAAACTCCACGGGGAATCTCAGGGGAGCCACTCTGACACAGAGTTCAAACAAATCCTTCCTCAGCCTCATCACAGAGCGAGGAGAGTTTGTTCTCCTGCCTGCTTCTCTTGGTTCCTCTCTGGCCTTTTCACATCACAGCCTGTGGGAAGAGTGGGAATTTCAGAAAGACAGCACAAAACCCAGAGACCCTGAAATGCTGATTTAAGGCATGAGGCTCCTGTGGGGTGTGTCCAAGGCCTGAAGGTCCCAGCAGTGATCATGGAAAGGCTGTGCCTTCACCTGTGCAGACACACCTGGGATGCTTTTTGTGATGAGATCTTTAATGACATGATTTTAATGACTTTTTCAGTAACCTCCAAAAACCAACAGAACCATTCTGAGGGCACCACCCCAGCAACTCCTCCCTGCAAAGCAGCCCCCATGGACACACTTCTGCCTCATTTCTCATAAAATTTCTCATTGGGCTCCCTTCCTTAAGTGTTCCCCTTCCAGAAGTGATGTGTCATTTATGCTTTTTGCTGCCTCAATAAATAACTTTGATAAGGCTCCATCAAAATCTTTCATTGGCAAACAGCACAACCAGAAACACACCAATTCCAAGCAGAACCAACTATTGTTGGGCACTTTGCACAGCAGTGGAATAAATCAGAGCTGAGATGAGCTGCAGGGGGAATGCTGTGGCCTTTTGCTAAGTTTGTGAGAGCTGGTGAGGTGTAGGAGCTGTGAAGACAACAATGCAAAGCCACCCTGGGTAAGGGCACAAGGGCCCTTAGGAGGAGAGCTGGGAAGGGTGGAGAGGGTGGAGATGATGCCAGATGTTATTGAAATAATAATATTGGAACTCCTCCTGCCCCACTCCTGAGCTCCAGCAGCAGCAGCCACTTTCCTGTCCCTCCCCAGTGGTGGGGGACAAACAGCCTGGCTGCTCCTCTGCACCCACCAGTGGCTCTGCTGTGTACCAGCATTTCAACAACAACAAAAAAATGCAAATGTTTCCCCCCAAACACTTCACAGCCTGTTTTTCCTCCTCATATTCCCATTTGGAGCTGTGCAATTCCCTCCCAAAGCCTCATCCCCCTGAAGCAGAGGGGAGAGCTCCCACAGCTCCTGCCTGTGGGGTGAGCAGTGTGGTGTGGCCCTTCCCCTCACCTGATAATTAGTGAAGCATCAATGTCACCTTCAATGCAGCAGCAGCTCAGCCAGGAAGCTTTAGCTCCAAGCTGATAGGCAGAAAATATTATTCCTCCTCACCAGGAGAATAGTAATAGGAGAAAGGTAAACTTGCCAGAACTCAGAAAGCTTCTGGACGAAGAATAGCCCTAAGAACATAAGCACTGAACTAAGCAGACATCAGCTGTTGGAATGAATCAGCCAAGGCTCCATTTTCCTCATGAAAAAAGCCAGTTCTAAACTCACAAAGCTCCTATCTATAGGAAATTTCAGCAGGCACCGTGTTAAACCTGCTGGTCAGCAATACAGTGAAACTCACTTCATTGGTCAGTGAGGGCTGTGCTGTTTGTCTGTCAAATCTTCTCTCTCTAGAAAGGTTTGCATTTTTCCTTTGTGGGTTCTCATGGGACAAATCTTAATGTTTGCACAGGTGCATTTGTTTTTTCACCCTCAGAATCGATTGTTGTGTTAAATTAACTTCTCATTCTCAAAGCAGCCTCACCTGGGAACTTGCAAATTGCTCTTTAGCTGCACTTAAAAGAAATGACAGGCCAGCTTTGGCAATTTTAGCAGAGAGAGGCCTGATTTCATAAGGCCTTTCTTTTATAATGCTTCTACCTGTCTGAGACAATCAGCCAGGGGGACTGTCCCAAAATGAACAGGGCAGAGGAGCAGATCTGCCCTTGGTCCCAGCAGCCCCACACCATGAACACATCTCTGCATCCTCCAGAACAGAGCCTGGATACCAGTTCTGGGCTGAGCACTCTTCACTCAGGCCAAGTTCCCATTAAAACCTGCCCCTTTTGGACAGGGTGCTGCCCAGGGCTGGAGCCAGCCAGGTGTTTCAGCACCTGGAATGTGACATCTGAGCTCTGCCACGTATCAAAGACAAGGAGAGGTTCTGTCTGCAGCAGCTGCTATCACAAACCCCCCTGTGCTGCCAGCCCAGGGGGTGTCAGGCAGGGAAGGGGCTCTCAGAGGGTGTCAGCAGGATGAGCTATCACAGCCCTGAGCAGAACCATTTGCTCTCAGCTGTCCCTGGTGCCCTCCCCTGCCTGCTCCCGGCTCCCTCAGCACACAATTATTCGTGGCTGCTCTCCTCCCATGTTTCACTGGCAGTTCATGTCCAGAAACCAAAGCCTGAGCACGAGGCAGCTTGTCTTGGCTGTCCAAACGAGGTACATGACAGCAGAGCCCCTGGGAGGAGCAGCAGCGTGAACAGCCAGGTCAGAGGCATTCATTTCTCTCCAGACAGCCCTGAAAGCTCTGGCGGTGGATGGGAGAGGCTGGGGACAGCCTCAGCCACCTCCTCCTTGTCACCTGCCTGTCCCCAGGGCCCAGAGGTGTCCTGGGAGGGTGGCACAGCTCGCCCAGCCCCAGTGGGGACCATTATCTCTGAGTGGAGGTGCTCCTGGGGCTGAGCACCTGCTGCTGTGTGATTTATTTCCCCGTGTCCCTCATCCCCCAGGAACAGCCACTCTCTCACATCCCTGCACTGCTGTTTCTTACAGAAACCACGTTTGGAGTAAACTGTTCCCTCCAATCCCAACGCCCAGCAACAAATTCCGAGACCCTTTTCCAATTGACTACGAGGTAAAACAACTTTTTTTGGTTGGTTTGTTTGCTTTTTGAACAAAAAGAATGTTTTTGTTTGTGTGCTGCTTTTTCCCCCTAAGGCTGAGAGCAAAGAGAGTCATAGAATCATAAAATCTCAAAAAGATCTCCAAGACCATTAAGTCCAACCCCATGGCCACTAAACCCAGGGAATTGAGCACTTCCTGAGGCTGTTTTTTGCCACCCTCACTGCTGTGGCAGATTGTCACCTCGCTCTGTGGCTGCTCCCTTTGCCCAGGACAGGTCCCAGTCTGCTGCAGCTGAGCATCTGGCTGTGTTTGCAGATGTTGTGTTTTGGGAAGGGCTCAAAATGAGCACAAGGGTGAAGTGCTATTGTCCAGTGCTCTGTCCATGTACCCTGAAGTTCAGGCACACCTATGGCTCTGCCTTTTGTAGGGAAATGCAGTTTTTCCCCATCCAGGCAGAGAGCTCTGCCTTGGCAGAGACTGCAGGGTGACTCCTGCAGAGCTGATTTTGTTCAGCCTAACAATTCAAAATGCTTTGCTCCTACTGTTAAGCTGGACTTAAGCCTTTCTGCCTTTGCTGTTCCTTCTGATAAATACATTTACCTCACAGATAAGATAAACCCCCTCATTGTCTGCTCAGGGGAAGGGCTGCTCAACAACTTGATTTTCATTTGTCCCCTTGGAGCAAAGGGGTTGATTTTTTTGCATATTGTTCTTACTCCATGGTCTGCTCAAGGAAAAAAGCTTGAAAGATTACCATATAATTTTTGTTTGGAATTAAATGGTGTAAAATATCACGGCTTGGGGCGTCCCAACTAAGAATATGAGAAAAGGCAAATATTAATGCTGCAGCTAGAAAATGTGAGCTTGCAGAGGCAGCTGCACATTCTCAGAAGCAGCAGTGCCTTGTTTTTGGTCTCTTTGCTCAAAGTGAGCTGGCTGTGGGGGGTGACACCAGCCAGAGGCTTTGTGCTGGCACCACAGCCACAAGGAGAGGTGAGGACATCACCCAGAGCCCTGCTGAGGTCACCAGGGAGAGGGAAGATGTTTGCTGGGGACACTCAGTTCCTAAATTCGGTGTAAACAAGGAGGAGGTGACGAAAGCCCTGCACGGTGGTGGCCCGTGGGAAGCTGCTGGTCCCTGCTGTGTCACCTGTCACCCTCCTGTCACCTTCCCAGCAGCTCAGCCACTGCTTCTGCTCCCTCCTGCAGCTCTCCAGCCCTGCACACTTGTTTGTGCAGCTCTGTCAGGATGGGCTTCGCTGCCGTGGATTGAGAAAAATTCCCGGTGCCCCAAAGCATGATCCCTCACTGGAAGGGTGGTCAGGCCCTGGAAAAGGCTCCCCAGGGAAGTGCTGGAGTCACCAGCCCTGGAAGTGTTCAAAACCCACCTGGTTTTTGGATGTGGCCCTTTGTGATGGGATTTAGTGGCTGTGGTGGGATCTCATTAAAGGCTGCGCTTGATGATCTCGGAGGTCTTTTCCAGCCTTAATGACTCCATGATTCTGTGCCCTCCAGCTCCTCCTGGGCTCTTTGTCCTTGCCCACAGAGGGGTGGCCACTGTGGTAAAAGGTGGCAAACGGGGGATTTGGGGGTGCAGGGCTCGAGGGACAGAGGATGAGCAGCTCTCTGAGAGCTTCAGCCAGAGGGTGAAAATCCTCCTGTTGAACCCAACCCTTCTGAGCTCCTAAACCACCAAACCCTTTGGGTTAATCCCTCTCTAAATGCAGCGATTTCAACACTTGACACTCCCCCAGCCCAAGCTCCCAGCTCCAAGGGGTGTTTGCTTTGCAGAGAGCACGGACCTGCACCAGCTCCACGGAGACCGAGGTGAGCAGCCTGGCTGAAGGCTTCTCCTGCAGTGTCCTCGATGACTCCGTGTTCTGAGAGGCTCCACAGTGTCACCCACCAACGCAGTGTCACCTCCTGTGTCCCTGTTCCCACTGGGGAGCAGAATTTGCCTCCACCAGGTGCCTTGTTCCAAGCAGGAAGCACCAGCTCAAGCAGGATTTAAGTTCGTGGTACAAAGGCTGGGTAGATAAAAAAAACAAAACAAAAAAAAACCAAACAAAAAACCCTTGGGAAAGCTTTTGGAAGCTTGGAAAAACTTGGAAAATGGATCAATTTTTTTTTCTTCTTGGCAGCTTAATCTTTTGGATGTTTGTTGTACCTTGCTCTGACAACTGGAGATGCAAACTGGGTTGGGCACGGCCCTGTGGATGCAGTGAGGTGATCCTGGCAGTGACCAAGAGGGGTCAAAAACTGGGAAAAGAAGAGAAAAAGTTGGGAGTCACCCAGTGTTATCACCCCCAGTGCTGTCACCCCCAGTGCTGCAAGGCCACCATGAGAGCAGGGACACTCACCTGGCCTTTGCTGCCACACTTTGTAATGAAAAGGTGAATTTCCACCTGAGAAACATCCATGGGAATGCAGTTCCTGGGTGAAGGCAGGTGTGACACTGCAGCCAGAGCAGCCTGTGTGGGGGCTGTGCATGGCCAGTGTCCTGTGCACTGCTCCAAGGCACCTCATCTTGCTTTGCAAGTGACACTGCAGCGTTTTGGGCTGCAGGGAAACACCTGAGATCAGCTCAGCTGGCCAGAGCATGGTGCTGATACACCAAGGAGGTGTTTGGATCCCTGTAGGGACCACTGGACTCGATCCTGGTGGGTCCTGTCCAACTCAGAATATTCTGTGATTCTCATCTGCTACAGGACTTTATCAAACACCAGAAACTTCTGCATTTTGTAGGTTATCTAAGACAAAAGTTAGTTTGCTTGGGCACCTGGTATACACTTAGAACCTGTGAGCAAAGCTGCTCCTTCTGTGCACTCAGGCACCACATTTCAGGATAAAACAGAGCTTCACCTGTGATTCTGACACTCCTGAGAGAGGGAATCCTGCTGGGATGGGTGGGATCTCCTGCTCCCCAGCACCTCAGCACTCACAGGTGGCTCCTTGCCCACCCAAGGCTCTTTTTCAGGCTCTGGCATCAGCTGGCAGCATCTGCAGGAGGACAACCAGGGAGTGTTTGTTCTTCCTGCCACGAGAGATTAAAGCTTAAGAGGGGAAAGAAAGAAAAAGAAAAAAAAAAGATAGAAAAATGGCATAAACAGATAAACTTCCTCAATTGCACCAACAAAACAAACCAAACCAGCCTGGGAACAGAGAGTTTGCAAATGTGAAATCATTAAAGAAATGTGCCAAGGACAGCCTGGTGCTCTTTAGAGGCTGAGCTGCAATGAGCTGGGCTCCTCCTGGGTGGGCAGCTCCAGAAATTCTGAATATCCAGGGCCAATAGTGCAGCCTGGTTTTCTTTGCTCTCTGTTGTTCCATCTTCGATGATCTAGGCTTGAGACAGCCTCAGTTTCTGAATTATTTCCCTGTGTTCTGTGATCCACTGAGGGAGTTCCCAAATAAACCTCCTGCCCCAGACCTTTCACCTCCCTGGCTGTGGGCAGTGAAGTTCTCCTGGTCTTGCAGAATTCCTTCTAATTCCAGAAACCTCCTGTCCATGGAGCTGGGTTAAACATGTTAACAAAGAATAAAAATAAAGGTTTCATCCAGCCAAAAAGTTCTTTGGGAGGTGCCTAAAGAGATGGGAGTTCCCAGGTACTACAGACTAAAAATAATTATAATAAATGAGCCAGTTCTCATCTGGCTGAAGCGGCATTGCTCCATCAAAATTAATGTAGCTCATTAATAGAACATTTGTGCCTCCAATGTCTTTCCTCCATGTGCTTTTAATGGGTTTGAGGGGCCCAACTTTAACATTCTTAAAATCAGAATTTCATTGGTAAAAATCCTAAAAATGAGACTAAGGAGAATTCACTTGTTGGAATGTATTTTATGTCATGCCTTCAAGTGTCCTAATTAATAAATGAGGTTTCTGCACATAACTCCATTCCCATTAAGGGCAAGCTACTGCAGAGATGAATGCAATATATTTAAATGTATTTTGCACGTCAGGTCCTTGGCAATCCCAGGGTGGGTCCTCTTGGGGACAGGCAGGGCTGGATGGCTTTGGTTTACTCATGCTAGTAAATAAATCCAAGCTGGTGTAAAGCAGGAGCAGTGCATTTCCCCAGGCAGGCTGCAGGTCCAGCCCACTCTCCTTTAGTGCAGGGCTGTGCTGGGATCCCACATCCTGGAGAAGCCAAGGCTGCAGGATGAGGACAATCCCTGGCCGAGCTCCTCCTCGTGGTCATGATGATCCCTGGAGTAAAATCCTCATTCCAGGCAGCAGGAGGGAAAAAGGAATTTATCCAGGACCCCAGGCCACGCCCAGGGCTGTGTCATCACCAGATCTCCAGCCCCTAATTCCCACAGCACAGAATTATTCATTTCTCTTTTTCTTTTTTCCCTTCCAACCCAGCTGCCAACCCCCTCATTCCTCCTGCCCAGCTCTTCCCTGCTGCCTCCAGGAGAGCTGCCCCAGGAGCTGCTCCTCGCCTGCCTCTGGAAACGGCAATTTCACTTTTCCTTTTAAAAATGGAATTGTGCTACTGGGCCGGTTTGTTTTTCTGCTTCATTGATTGCAAAGTGCAGCATCGCTCCTTGCAAAGAGAGCACCGTTCAACTCCTGGCCCTGAAAGGATCAGAAATGTGGCGTGGGTGGATTTAGAGGTTGCAAGGTGTGCTCCCCAAATCCTCAGGAATCCCCAGGATGAGCAGAGGCAGTGCCTGGAAGGGCTTTGCTCCAGCCACAGGGTCAGAGATGCTCTAACAGCACCAGCCCCACGAGCCTGGACTGCTCACAGCTCTACACAACAAACCCTAAATTCACCTGCTCACATTTTTTCGGTCAGTTTTGGGAGTAGAATTACACCAGAGGCGTATAAATACTTTTTTTTTGTACCTTCACAAAGTTTTGATTTAAAGCAACTCTTGTATCTTCACATCAGTGGCAGTCTCAGCAGGCTCTCAGGGGAAATTTCTCACTGGGCAGAGCAAAGAGTGGAGGAAAAAGGCTCCTGGAAGACAGGTATCTTTACAAATGACAGAATATTTATTACCAATACCTTTAAAAAAAGATTACATCTGCTAGATCACTGATAAATATCATTTACACCGGGGAGAAAACTACAGAAGCTTTTTTTTTTTTTTTAATTTCATTTTTCTTGGTTTTGTGGATTTTTTTAAAGGTTTTTTTCTTATTTTATTTATTTTTTTTACATAGAAGTAACCATATCAAACTAAGAAAGGAACACAGCTTGAAATACTGACAATATTTCTCTGGTCAACACCCCTGACTTTTACACAAGTGGAATCCTGATTATGAGTTACTGAATAAATATATTTAGAAGGTCTAAAAGTTAACTGTAGTATTTTGTAAGCAAAAAAGACAAGTTACAGGCAAATTCAAGCTATCAGGAGAGAAAAAATAAAACAAAATAAAATAAATAAATACCACTGCAGAGCATTGAAAGTTGAAAATTGTGTAGAAAATTCCGTTGCCTTTTCCAGCGTTATCCCGTCTGAACTTACAAAATTCCCCGTAGTAACAAACAGTCTTTCTCTTGAGAAGAATTATTCCGGTGTGGATATTTCTGGTGTGACTCTGTTCTGCCTCCAGGCGTCTGGGCAGAGTTTGTGAGGAAAGGCAAACTTCCAGCAGGGATCCCGTGGGAGATTCCCACTTTTCCATGGATAACCCGGAGCCGGGGCAGCGCCGCTCCCGCTCCGATTCCCAAGTGTTCTCTGGAGAGTGGAGTTCCCAAGGACGAGCAGTTGTGTCCCAAAGAACGAGCCCAGAGCAGCTTTGTGTCTCAGAGTGTTCTGATTTCCTGGGAATGAACCCCCCAGACCGTGAGGGATTCCCTTGGAATGAGATCTCCAGAGGGCTGAGCTGGGTGTGCACCCATCGTGACGTTCCCGTCGTGTCACCGCAGGCAGAGGTCACAGCTTTGCAGGATCTTCCTTCTCCCACCCAATTAGGTGCTCATTATAATCAAGACAAAGCAATTCCACAGCCCCCTCCTCGCTGCACCGTGCTGGAACGTTGGCTACGTGTCCTGTAGTCCACAACCAACCCAAAAAAAAACCCCGCGTGGGTTTTTCCAAAATTCTGCTTTTCTGAGGGTTTTGAGTTTGTCCTGCTCAGAGCTCTGGGCAGAAGGTGTGTTAGGAGCACTGGGTTCAGCAGCTGGAACTGCCAGTGCCACTGAGCCTGGCACAGCCTGGGTCTGTCAAACTGGACAGTCAGCTCCAGCCAATTTGCCAAGAGCAACTTGGAACTCTCCGTCGTCAAAGGGAAAAATCCCAAACAAGATTCTCGTGATAATGTCGTCCATAGCATTTTCTCGTAGCAGAGGGGGGAAAAAAAGAAATTAATATCTACATCATATGTTAACTTTAAAAAATTCTATAAAACACTAAATATATAATAAAAAATATGCATATAAGGACATATGTAAACTGCTTTGGTAACATCGTATTACAGATGTTTTCAGTGCATTGCAGAGTTTCCAAGGAAACTTCAGACAAAGCTATATTTGCTTTGAGGAAGTACTGTATAATGCCATTCCTAAAGAAGCATAAACATTTTTTTTTTCCAGTAGTAAGATGTACTCAAACCACAATATTACTTAGTACTGGGTGTCTCCAAAACAACTAGCTAAATGTTGCTTATATTGTAAAGAAGAAGTCCTCGGTGTCATTGTTGTCATAAACTGGAGCGGGCTGTGAGGGAGATCATGATTGTGCTGAGGGCTGACAGGGTGCAGGCGCTGGAGGTGGACGAGCCCGAGCCTCTGGCGTAGGCATCTGAGAGGGGAGAGGGGGAAAAGGAGCCAGAGGTGAGCAGAGAACAGTCCCTGAGCTCTTCCTTAACCCACCTCCCCCAAGGGTTAAATTCCCTTCCCTCCAGGCACAGCCCCCTCCTCCCCTTCACGGTCACCCCTCCAGCTGAATTTTGGGTTTCATTTCCTGCCCTCGTTGTGCTGAGGCTCCTCTCACAGTGCTATTGCTCCACACGCTGCCTGCTTATCATTATTTGGTCTTTTTGGACAATTGTACCATATTCCAGCTGTTCCTTGTGTCTCCCATCCCAGAGGAGCCGTGTGCCTGCTCTGTGACCCCTCCTGGGCTGGAGCTGGCGTGTTCCAGCTCCCCTTCCCTCTCCTGTGCTGCTGATTAAATTCCTCTGCATGCTTTACACAGCCATGCTGGAGAGAACTCTGCTCTCACTCAGGGTATTTTTTACATTGCTGTAATTTTAATGCCATATTCCTGCATTGCAGAGGCTCCTGATTTAATGCAGCTTATAAACTGGGACATTATTAATGGAAGATGGGACACGGAGATTTTGCAAAAGCCATGTTGTGTAATAAAATACTCCTTGTGTTTGTTCTTATACACCACCTCATTTCCCTGAATAAATATTTATGCCTCCAGCACACAACGGGATATGGCTGTACAGTAACCTTACAGATTTAGAAGCCTGTGCATCCTGTATTTTGTTACAGTGAATTGCAGGGAAACAACGCATTCAGTGCAGGGAACAGAGAGGGGAAAGTGTCTGGAAACCTTAAATACAAACAGAGCTACTTAAGAGGGCGTTTCTTATGGCTGAATCTCGCTTTTGGGATGAGATCAGATCTGGGGGCAGGGATATCTGCTGGTGGGAGCCCGTGGCACAGAGCCCAGTCCCTCCCCATCCTTACTGGAAATCTTTGGGATTCGGATCTGCTCGCTGCTGCTGCCGTCGCCGCCGTCGCTGAAGGGTTTGATCTCGATGATGTAATCCTCCTCAAAGGGCAGGGACAGCTCCACTGAGGTTTTGTTGGTCTCTATCACAGACGTGCTGCTCTGCCTGTTCCACCTGTACAAAACCTGCGGCCGAGGGAGAGAGAACGGGAGGCAGAAAGGGCAGAGCTGCCCCCTGTCCTCAGAGCTGTCCACCCCAGAGGTGCTGCTGCTGCTGCTCTTTTCCTGCCCCTGATGCTCAGGGAGGGTCTGTCACACAGGGGACATGTGGGATTTACTGGGGACACCAGCACAGAGGTGGCAGTGCCTGGGCAGGGGGGTGACACTGGCAGGAGGATGATCACTGCTAATCAGCAGTGCCCAACATGGCACTGGTACCTGCTGGAGCCCTCAGAGAAACCTTGACATTGGCCAAGCTAAAATAAACCCTTACAAAAGTAAAAACTTCTTTACAGAGGTCAGAAACTCCTTATTATGCTTCTTCTGGAAACTGAGTTGGGATATTTGATGCAAGTGCCACCAATGGTTTCCCAGAATAAATGACTTTTGTCAATGACCTTCTGAGCTGTGGGAGTTGCACTAATTTATATTATAAATTGTGGCATAAAATGCAAGATTTCTAGGCAAAAAGAAGAGAACCAGGCAATGTTTTGCTGGGATTCAGGAAAGAAATCCATGTGGCTGTGCTATCCTTACAGTAAGTTAAAGGAGAACGTTTTAGAAACCCTCTAGATGCTTCTCTAGGGTGATGAGTCTCCCTCCCCCTCTTTCAACTGACTCCTTAATTTGCATTTCAAACCTAAAATACGTAGTGAAAAGCCAGTCCAGATTGCTGAGGTTCATCTGAGGTTTGGACTAAAAACCCTGAGGAATCACTTATTTTTTATGAGCTCCTACAGAGCACCAAAGACACTCAAAAGTTGGTGCAGGAGTTGAGGGGAGCTGGCACAGGCTCACCAAGCTGCTGGCATTCCAGGCTGGGAATAAACCATGGAGCAAGGCCAGGTCCTTCACTGGCTCAGGCTCTGGTGGGAAATGTTTGCACAACTCCAACCCCAAGGCAACATCTTTTTGGGCTAAATGAAACCCTTGTGGAAGGTGATGGAGCTGAACTCTTCCCAAGGTTTCTCTCTAGTTAAATTATGTCCTATTAAAACTGCTTCTAATGAGGATTCTCTTTCTTTTCCTCTTGGCTTGGCTTTCTGAAGGAAATGGGAGCTATTAAAAAAAAAGGCATTTTATTTATCTGCAATTAAGGAGCCAACTGCAGCCTTGGGGAAGTTTCCAGGGAAGGCAGGAGCAAAGTCCTGCAGGTGGGAGCTGCAGGGAAAATGTGCTCACCTCCACAGGCATGGCTCTGGCTTTGGAGGAATGCCCCAGATCTGACCTGGGAAATCACGCAAGTCCCATGGAAATACTCACTTTGTAGCCTCTCACTTCTGACTCGTTGTCCAAGGCTTTCACCTGGTCCCAGTTCAGGATGATCTTGGAGTTGGAGGAATTCCACACGATGTTCCCGGGCGGCTGACTCGGTGCTACACCAAAAAAGAGACAGCACCACGTTATTGAGGACAATCAGCTCCCAGCTGGATCCCCTCCAGTGCCAGTGGAGCTTCCAGCAGCACGGCTGAGCCTGCCCAGAGCCCTGTCCCTCAGGAAAACTGACGAGCTGCTTCACTGCTCGGTGTCCTCGAGGTCACGGGAGGTGTGACACGACACGGGGCTTGAAATGAAAAAAGGATTCAGTCAGTTGCTCAACATGCCTGAGACCAGAGGAAAAAAAAAGCCCTCTTGAACACTGAGATAAATATTTAATTTGCCTGCACAGCTGTGATTTCAGTTTTGCATGCTCTGCTTACTTAACACCGGGAAAGAACCTCACGATTAAAAAAAAAAAGAAAAATCAAATAAAAAGGCTGAGCCTGGTAAATCTGCACAAAAACCTGGCAAGGAGAAGTGTGACAACTCCTTCAGACTCAGGAGAGCTGGGAAACGAGAGAGGGGAGCAGCGGCTGGACCCTGCCAGGTGTCCCTGCCAACACTCACGTGGCTTTTTGGTGGTGACGTTGACGGCGGCGCTGGAGGGGCCGGTGCCCGCCGTGTTGTAGGCCCTGACTGCCAGGTGGTAGAGGGCGTTGCCCCTCAGGTTGCTGACTTTGGTGGAGGTCTGGTTGCCCACCGTCCGGATCCTTCTGGCGTTCTCCTCCTTCTCGTCGTGCCGCCAGCAGCGCACCTGGGAGCCAGAGCGGGGCTTGTGGCAGTGCCCAGCCCCAGAGGGGATGGCAGCACCCCTCTGCTCCTGTCACCCACCCAGATCTGCTCCCTGAACAGCTCCTGCTCCCTGCCACCTGCCCTGGCCCTGCTGGGGACCAGCCTGGCTCCAGTGTTCCCTCCCCAAGCCTGGCCATGGCAGCACCTTCAGGGAGGGCTCCATTCCCACACAGAAAGGTGGAATTTGTAACCTTCCGAGAGAAAGGGGTAATTTTTAACTGTGTGAGACAAAAGTGGAATTTCTAACCTTGTGAGAGAAGTATCTGTGCACTAAAGAGGAGCACATCCACTTGAGGAACACACCCGTGGCAGGAGGAGCAGCACGAGGACATCTCTGTGTCCCCTCAAGGCTTGCTGCTGAAAGGACCCCGCACTCTGTTTCCCATACCTCGTATCCCTGTATTCTTCCTTTGTGCTGGTTCTCCCACGGGGGAGCCCAAGAAACTTCGACGTCTGAGGCAGAAAGGCTTCTGGCCAAAACAGTGGTGGGGGCTCTCGTTGGCTCTGGGCAGTTCAAAATAGAAGTGAGACTTTTCAGTTCTATGTTCAATTAGTCCTGAACGTCGGGGGATTTATTTTCCTCATTGCACAGGGAAGGAGGCAAACACATGCCCACGTTTCAAACCCATGGCCTGTCAGCCTGGGCAGAGCCTCTCCCCCAGAAATAATAAGATGTCATTACTAAACTCAGCCCAGGATACCATGTACTGTAATTAGGACAAGCGGGAACATTTCCTAATCAGTGGCCATTAATTCACACCAAACCTCGGCGGAATTCTCCCCAGATCACACATCACTTCCCCATTAATATCAGAAGATTTCATTACCATTAACTCCATTCTAACCCCCACGAGGAGAATCAATCACGGCCGGCCATTCGTTACAAATCACCATGAGCTATCAAAGGACGTGTCAGGGTGGAGACCAAACCCTCTGAAGACCCTGCAGCAGGGCACAGGGGGGCAGAGCAGGCGGGGAGGGCTCATCTTTACCTTCCTCAGCCGAGTAGACCACGGTGACGGGGCTGAAGGAGCCCTCTCCCTTGTTGTTGTAGACGCCCACCTTGACCTCGTAGGGCGAGAAGGGCGGCAGGCTCTCGTTGCGGAACACGTAACGGGCGGCGTCTGCAGAGGCCACCACTGTCTGCATCCAGCTGACCGTGCCCTGGGGACGGAAGGCCACCACGTAGCCAAAGCCACCCCCGTTCTGCAGCTCCTCGGGCACCGTCTGTGGGCAGGGACAAACAGAGGTTGCTGACCTCCCCCCGGCTGTACCCCGAGGATTTCTCTTTCGTTCAGAGGGTTTGATGATCTCAGAGGGTTTTTTCCAGCCTAGCTGATGCTGTGATTCTGTGATTGATTCTGTGATTGATTCTGTGATTGATTCTGTGATTGATTCTGTGATTGATTCTGTGATTTTGAGATGCTGTGATTTTGTGATTCTGTGATTTTGTGATTCTGTGATCCTGTGATTCTGCGATGATTCTGAGATTTTGTGGTTCAGTGATTCTGATATTCTGGGATTCTGTGATGATTCTTTCATTCTGTGAATCTGTGATTCTGTGATCTTGTGGTGATTCTGTGATGATTCTGAGATTCTGTGGTTTTGTGACTACGTGGTTCTATGATTCTGTGATTTTATGATGATTCTGTGATTCTGCAGATCTATGAATCTGTGATTTTGGAATTCTGTGTTGATTCTCTGATTCTGTAATCCTGTGATAATTCTGAGTTTCTGTGATTTTGTGATTCTGTGATGATTCTGTGAACACAGCACTGCAGACAGAGGTGCAGTTGGTCCTGCACCACATCCAACCTGAATTCATCCCCTCCTGCCTGCACCGGAGCTTTTCTGCTCCATGAAACAGGAAGCAGCATCTCCAGGAGACACTTCTCCTAAAGCTTATTTCCCTTCCCTCCCTGACTAGATGGGGTCCCCATTGCTGATGTAACTTTAGGCTTTGTGAAGGTTTTTGGAATTTTTGGAATTTTTGGAATTGAGGTTTGCTGGGGTGAAGCAAGGACACAGCTCCTGCTTCCCCAACACACGTGCAGCTGCTCTCACACCTTTGGGATCTCACTGAGGCCCCAAAGAACTCACCCTGGACACACTGACACTTCCTGCCCTGAGGCTTGCAGCCCCTAAAAAGCTGCACTAAACCCAAAGGTTCCAGTGTTAAAACAATCCATCATTATGGGCTGCCCTCCCTGAGATGTCCACGGAGCTTCAGCACGGCTTGCTGCTGGTGACTGCATCCTACTCTGTGTTGTAAGGCTCACATAAAGAAAAGGCCTCTGGACATTTAAAAGAGAGTAAAAGCCACTCTTCTATCAAAGTACAAATTGTATTTTGTGCAAATTACATCTCAAACCAATGGCTGATGTTCCGGCCGTGTGTGTTTTTGAAACATAATGCAGCATCTTTAGGAGACACGGCGTAACTAATTAGTCCAACAGAGGAGGAAATTTAGCACATTGAGCTGTGTGGTGAGGACAAAAACCCATTTATAGGATTTTAATAACCCCAGAAATATCTCTGGCGATTCATCCTGCCAGCTTGGTCAGAAATAGTGCTAAATGGAAGCGTTAGCATGTCTAGTGGAGTTCATTATTAGGAGAAATATGCCAGCTGCATCGCATCACAACACGAAAATATGAGCAGACAAATGACTAAAGTTCTAACCCCGTCTGCCTTAAGGAATATTAAACATTTCTCATCTCTGCAGCTCCTCTCGCTGGCTGCCATCAGCAGCAGGGAAAGGCAGCCTGCCTTGTGCTGGCTCTGAACTGTTGGCTGCCTGATACCCCAGGGAGGAGGAGGAGGAGGAGGAGGGAGGAAGCTGGGAGCCAGCACAGCAATTCCCCACCAGGTCAGGATGTTCCAAACCTCTTTTATCCCTCGGGTGGCCCCTGGCCATGCACATTTTGCCATGGGGATGTGCTGGGAGGCAGGGAGAGCTGAGTTGGTGGCAAATCCTGCTCCCCATGGTCCTTGCTGCCCATGGTCCCTGCTCCCCATTTCCTTGGGGCTGGGGTGGGCCCATCCTTTTGCTCCATCTGCTCAGCTGGGCTGTTTTTTTCATCACACAATCTGTGCTTTCTTTTTACTGCCAACCCTTGGAAATGCACACAAGGCAGGAGTGAGACTCACCTCCCAGGTAATGACCAGCTCAGACTTGCTGCCTCCACCTCCACTGACATTAGCTGGGGTCACCTCAGGGACTGCAAAAGAAGAAAAAGATGGATGTGACAGCTTTGAAACCCAAACCCCACATGGAGATGGAACAGAGCTGTGCAGCAACAGGACACTGCTGCCTTCCCCTGCTGGTGCCAGGAGCTGTTAAAATGACTAATTTGCCATGGCAAACAGCACATTAAAAGCATGTCAATAATAGTACATTAAAAGTGTGTCAATTAACTCGTGTATTCAGTCTCTAATTGTTTAGTTTAAACATTTGTCCTCCATTAAAAGAGGTCTTTGACTTGTTTTTCCTGTTTCATATTCAATTCCTCTACAGGCTCCAAGAGAACAGAGGAGGCACTTGCCAGGGCTTCCCTGTGGGAGCTGACAGTGGTCAGAACATGGATTCTCAGGCTCCAGGCAGTGCCTTGAGTCCTGTGGGCAAGCCAAGGACCAAACCCTCTCAGTCTGGGAAATGGTGAGGAGGAACCCAAAACAATCCCTATACACAATCCCTGTAGATCTCCTCCTGACACCTGGTGCTTTTCCAACTTGTTTACTGGTAGAGATGTTTACAGAGAGGTGGTGCCCTAATGGACCAACCCAATTCACCGCACCCAACCACTGTATAAAAAGAATCTGTCTTTAAATAAACTTTGCTCTCAGCCCTCTGAAGGAATCAGAGTTCTATGTGTCATTACATGAGCTGCATGGATCATAACGACACCTCCCCACAACTGAGGCATCTCTTGGCATTTACTGCCCCAAGATTTCACCCTCAGCCCCTCTGCCCAGCACCACTTACGAGCCTCCTCAGTTCTCCTCTTCTCCGAGGGCCTGCTGGGCTCCCCGATCCCGATCAGGTTGGCGGCCACCACTCGGAACTCGTACTCCACCCACGGGTTCAGCCCCACCACCGTGGCTGTGAACGTCCTGCCATCGATGAGCTCTGGAACTGGGCAAGCAAGGAAACCCACTGGGATGTTAAAAAACTAATGGGAAAAAGGCACAGGGAAATCTCATTCCCTGTCACTGTGACCATCCTGACACAGATGAGCTCTGGAACTGGGCAAGCAAGGAAACCCACTGGGATGTTAAAAAACTAATGGGAAAAAGGCACAGGGAAATCTCATTCCCTGTCACTGCGGCTGTGAACGTCCTGCCATCGATGAGCTCTGGAACTGGGCAAGCAAGGAAACCCACTGGGATGTTAAAAAACTAATGGGAAAAAGGCACAGGGAAATCTCATTCCCTGTCACTGCGGCTGTGAACGTCCTGCCATCGATGAGCTCTGGAACTGGGCAAGCAAGGAAACCCACTGGGATGTTAAAAAACTAATGGGAAAAAGGCACAGGGAAATCTCATTCCCTGTCACTGCGGCTGTGAATGTCCTGCCATCGATGAGCTCTGGAACTAGAGGTGCAAGGAAATCCATTGGGATGTTAAATATTCCTGGGGAAAAGGCACAAGAAAACCTTGTTCCCCGTCATTGTGGCTGTGAACATCCTGACATAGATGAGCTCTGGAACTGGGGGTGCAAGGAAACCCACTGGGATGTTAAAAACTGCTGGGGATAAGGCACAGGGAAATCCCATTCCCTGTCACTGTGGCTGTGAACGTCCTGCCATCAATGAGCTCTGGAACTAGAGGTGCAAGGAAATCCATTGAGATGTTAAAAAACTAATGGGCAAAAGGCACAGGGAAATCTCATTTCCTTAAAGACAAGGGTTTAACATCAATACCAAGGAGGATTGATAAACTTTCTTTCATCTTTCCAACATTTTGCCAAAGAGGCAGCATTAAACCCCTGTGCTTTTAGCCCAGAAATTCCTACTCTTGAAGAGTTCCTCCAAAATTGCCACACTTTGGAAGCAAAGTGTCAAGACAACAGGTTTGGAGGGTCTTTATTTTTCTCCTTTTAAAACACACTGTTGTCTCTGTTTAACGGTTGCTGGAACAAAATTAACCTCTGACGGAATGAGGAATCACATCATGGGATTTTTCCCTCTATCAGGAAAATAATTCTCCTTAAAGATAGGCCGGATGACACGGTCTGTCCCTGAGGGATGTCTTTATAGACCACAATTACTGTTGTATATCTCCAGCACAGCAACAAGAGAGAGGAATTCATTCTGTTTCCCCTTAAACATTCATGAGAAAAATGGGTGAGTAATGGCACTGACTGCACCCTTAAATCTTTGGGTTGCCAAACCTGAAACTAGTTAATAAGAGCAGAGCTCTGCAGCCAGGGAAATTGCTTTTTACATCAGGGGCCAGGCTTGGTCCAAGCAGCCCTGTGTGGGTGCACAGGGGTGGGTTTGGCATCCTTGGAGCTCCCTGAGGGCCAGGGAAATTGCTTCTTACATCAGGGGCCAGAGCTGCTTCTAGTGCCCCACGTGGGTGCAGAGGGGTGGGTTTGGCATCCCTGGAGTTGGGCACCCAGGGAAATTGCTTCTCACATCAGAGCTGGTGCAAGCAGCCCTGTGTGGGTGCACAGGGGTGGGTTTGGCCCCCCTGGAGCTCCCTGTGAGCCAGGGAAATTGCTTTTTACATCAGAGCTGGTGCAAGCAGCCCTGTGTGGGTGCAGAGGGGTGGGTTTGGCATCCTTGGAGCTCCCTGAGGACCAGGGAAATTGCTTTTTACATCAGGGGCCAGGCTTGGTCCAAGCAGCCCTGTGTGGTGGACCAGGGTGGGTTTGGCACCTCTGGAGCTCTCTGTGAGCCTGGGAAATTGCTTTTTTACATCAGAGCTGGTGCAAGCAGCCCTGTGTGGGTGCAGAGGGGTGGGTTTGGCCCCCCTGGAGCTCCCTGGGCAGGGCCTTACCTGTGCTCACTGCCTGCCAGCCCACTGAGAAGGGCGTGCGTGCCTGCACCACGTACATGGTGATGGGGCTGTGGTTGTCTGGCCCCGGCCTCCAGGACAGCTGCGCCGTGGTGTCTGTCACCTCGTCGATGGTCACAGCCTCGGGGGGACCTGGGGGACCTGGAGGGGTGCAGGAGAATCTCGGTGACTCGAGGGAGAGGCTCTGGGGTCATTGTCCCCTGCTGGGGACAGAGGTGAGGGGTCCCTGCAGGGCAGCTCCAGCTCTCTGTGCCCGTCTGGGATGGGAGCACCAGGGTGGGAGGGAGAGGAGGTTCTCTGGGGGGATTTAACCAGAGAAGCTCTGCAGGGAGAGACCCCTCTGCTCCATCCCATGGCCACTGCTGCCATCTCAGAGAGTCCCAGCGTGGTTTGGGATGGAAGGGACCTTAAATCCCATCCTGTCCCACCTCTGCCATGGCAGGGACACCTCCCACTGTCCCAGGCTGCTCCAAGCCCTGTCCAGCCTGGCCTTGGACACTTCCAGGGATCCAGGGGCAGCCACAGCTGCTCTGGGCAGTGTTTTACCACCCCTGATGTTTTCAGGGAGTGACAAGATCAGTACTTTCATCATCACCAAAGTCATTTCCCTGTGAGAATGTAATATTCCTCCTGTTTATGAGCACCAAGGGTAGCAGCACCCAAGTTTCCTCCCCCAAAGTTAACAAGCAGGAAAATATAAATCAGATTTCTCATAAGGACACAGACTCAGGCTAATTAATTACAGCTCTGTTAAAGTCAGACTTAACACATCACCTGTGGACGGTAATAAGGAGATCTCCATAGATCACTGAAGTCACTAAATCATGTTTATTCTAACAAATAATAACATTTCGTGGCAGAAATGCTGCCAGTAGCTGGATGCTGCTCCTGCTGCACCGTTCAGGGCACAAATGAGCTCAGTGGTGCAGGACAGGCACCAGGGCTGTGGGGCTGGGGCTGTTCTGGGAGCACCTGAAACACTTCACGTGCTCTGGTTGATGCTCTGAACCCCAGCGTGGGCTCAGAGCTTCTTTTCTCAGGTTAATTACAAGATGCTGGGCTGTCTCTGAGCCCAGGGATTGCAGAAGGCAGGGAAAGGAAAAAAAAACAAACCTACAACAACTCTACAACACTACCAACAACAGCAGCAAAATTCAAATACCTCTTACAATCAGGTCTGCAGCAGCTGAGAGCTTGTCCACACTTGTTTGCACCATGCAGACGTATTTCCCTGCGTGCTTCAGCTGGATGCTCCTGATCATCAAATCACCAGCTGAATCCTGCTGATAAAGTAAGGGAAAAGTGGTTACAATTACGTTTTAATGAGCCCTAAACATCATTATCACATGAAGGACAGTGTGGCTAATGGATTTACTTTGTGCTGGCTGATGAAAACATCAAGCCCTGGCCTGGTGAAGTGATGGGAGTCTGCCTGGAAGGTGAGAGAAGGAGCATCCCTAAAATTCTGGCTCCTCAAGGAGCAGGCTTGGAGGCTGTTAAGCACTTTCTCCGTTAAAACCATGTGACAGTGGTGACAGGTTCACTCTGATTCCTCCCTTTCTTCCCTGGATATCCAATTTTTATCCTCTCTGGCATCCAGAGGCCCAAGTTGTGTCTCCATCTCTCCTGCAAGGGAAGGCCAGCCCAAATGTGGAGATCATCAGCAGTAGTTTCATGGCTTTGTGTCCCAGCCAGCATTCTGAGTGCCCAGCATTTTTGTGCTAAAGATCATGAGAACAGCACTCTCGGAGGAAATCTTGCAGCACACACCAGCAGTAATTTGTTTTCCAAATGCCAAGTGCATGTCTGATTAACTGTTGAATAGAACTAATTAGGTTTCTGGATGTATTGGATGCTGAGAACCTCTCTCAATTTCTCTCCAGACACAAAACATTTGATAGTTTGGAAATCTCAGAGGAACCTCGTGGTCGTGGCCTTTGGATTGAGGAATAATATTAATAAAGTCTGTAATTTTAGCTCGGGGGGCCAAGAGCAGGAGCAGCCACCCTGAAATGCTGTGGCTGCTGCCATGAGCCCTGGGCATCAACCTGTGAGTTCATCTTTTCATGACTTTTGTTAAAGGATAAGAGCAAGGCTTGGAAATTGTATCTCCTTTTCCTTTCAGCATTAAATTTCTCTCCTGACAAATGTAAACATGAACTGTCACTGTGCCTGGGACCTGCTGCTCCCTAAAACCTCCCTCGGAGCAACAGGCAAAAACCCCTTCCCAGTTTTCTACCTTCTGCTGAAAATTTTCCATTTCTTCCCTCCTTTTTCTTGCTGCCTTCCCCAAATTCCTTCTGTCAGGGACCTTTTCCACATCACCCACTTTGTCAGATTTAAGACTTACCCCTCCAACCTTTTCAAAGTGATCCCCATCTTTCTCAAAGTCTATCAGGTGCCCATTGAACGACCAGGTGAACACGATGTCCAGGGAGTGGTCGTGGGACACCTGGCAGGGCAGGACGATGCTTTCCCCCACTGTGACATCCATGCTGAAAGGGGACACCATCACCCGGGTTGGATCTACAAACAACAAAGAAAGGAAGGGAAAAAACAAACAAACAAACAAACAAAAGGATTATTCTTGTTCTCCTGAGGAACAGAGATTGTAGGGCTGGGAGAGATCCCCACTTAGGAAGGTCCTTAAATCAACAAGTGAATTATTCCATCTTTGGGTTTATCCTTTCTCTACTTGTTGGATGAAAACACTTAATAAACCCTCCAGGATCCTCTCCCAGCCACCATCCTGATGAAGGAGGAAGGAAAAGGCTGGAAAAGAGTCCAGCAGATCTACAAGGCTCCATTAAAACTTTTTATCAGAGATTCTCTTCTTTGTCTTCTCACTTCCAAGAGTTCTTTCACACTCATACATTGCTCACCGTGGTGATCAAAAAACCTACCCTAGAAACTAAAAACCAATAATTTGTTCCTAAATTAAAGGTAAAATCTCCAAAACTGGGATAAAAAGGGTGTGTTAAACCCAGGAGTTTTTAACCTGGCCATACCCGGAAAGGCAAAGATCAGGCTGAGATTATTATTATTATTATTATGTTTATGGAGAACTGGCCACACTCTCTGATTTGTGATGGTTCCACATCTCAAATCCTTTCCTTGGGCAAGGAGAGCTCCCACAAAGAATAAATACAAATGATGTGTGATACCCACAGACCCTTCCAGAGCATGGAACCCAACCCCCTGATGTGAGTTCAGGCATTTCAGGGAGCTGAAGCTGACGGGAGGCTCCTAACCAGGACATTCCCAAAGGGAAGCCCCAAACCTGCGCCTGTGACTCAGCAGGTTCTGTGTCCAGAACAGGCAGCAGCTCCACCCTCACTCAGGACTGATCCCTTTCTCACAGCTGGAGCTCCACAGCTCCTTTCCCTCTGCTTTAATTGTCTATTTTTCACTTCAGTGGGAGCAGAGTGGTGGCAGGGAAAGATGAGCCACGGCACATTATGCAGACTCCAGCTCCTTGTCTGTGCCTGTGAATTCCCTCTGCCTCTAAAGTTAACATTTCTCTTCCATTTCTGTTGACAAAAAAAATATATATAAAAAAAAATGCAGCAGTTTTTTTTTTTCTACAGGGCCTCAGAGGAAATGAAAAGGAGAAAAAATCTTGTTTAACAAGGGGAGCAAAAGTCTGAAAAATCATACAGAGATAGATATTCTTGCTTATTCCAAAAATCTACTCTGCACAGCTGTCACACTAAAATAATACCAGCATTATTCAATCTCTGGTCCACGACACCAAAACCTTCAGTGCTTCCTCCTGAGCCTATTGCCCAACTGCTTAACTCTCTGCTAAAATAATAAAGATACAGCAAGGCAGATATGGGCTGGGCAGAGCTACCCACGGAAAGCCAGGGGATGCAAAACTGTTCCTGGATTTTCAGCCTTATCAAAAGCCCGCAGGAGGTGGTGAGGAGGATTCTGTTGCTGTGTGTGGAGATTTCAGATCAAGCCCTCAGGGACTTGGCTGTATTGTCTTGGGCAAATTTAATTCATCTATGTTTTGTGTTCTGACCAAACAGAGGAACTCTTAGAACAACTGTTGTGACAATTAATAAATGAATTAATACCTTAAATATTTCTCAGGTGTTTGTAAACATGAAAAGGATGAAGAATATAAAGACTGTAAATACACAGAATAGAATATATAATAGTATAGAATTGATATCTAGAATAGATTCTAGAATAGATTCTAGAGTATAGTAATTATATCTAGAATATATCTAGATTCTAGAGGATAGGATTCTGGTATGTATTTTTTATTCTAGGGTTCTATACGATTATATTGTAGAACATATTAGATATATAACAGATATTAAACATTCTTTATGGAATATTATATTCTAGAATATCGTTAGAATATGATAGGTTTATATAGTTCGGATATTATAGATTTATATCGAAGTAGAGAATATGAAATATAACAGAATTTTAGGATTTATATAAAACATATATATAAAATATAAAATATATATTAAATATACAAAATTTTTATGTGAACACCCGTTTCACGTTATATAAAAATTGACATGAAATTGCTATAAAATCCATATCAAATTTATACAAATCAAGCAATGGGTGTTTGCTGAAGGCCAGAGCAGCTCAGCCCAGCTCCTGCAGGCACTGTAGGAACTGGGAGTGCCTGGTGCTTCCAAAAAAATACCTGCAGGCTTCGGGGAACCATGGAATCATTTCGGCTGGACAAGATCTTTTAAGGTCACCGAGTCCACTGTCCCCTGTCGCCAAGTGCCACATGCCCACAGGTGTTAAATCCCTCCGGGAAACTGTGCCAAGGCTGCGGGGACCTTTCCCTGGGGAATTTCTGCTGCTGGCCCAGCCCGGGAGCATCCCTGGGGTGACAGGAGCTGATGTGACACGGGCAGGGACGTCTGTAGGTGTCACTGAAGGCTCGGGGAACAGCAGAATTCCTTCCCTGAGCCTTCCTTCCAACTCCGGCACTGTCGGGAGGACGCTTTTTGTGTGACAGAGGCGCCGCTTCGCAGATTTCCATGGTTTTTTCCAGCCCTGCTGGAGCCGAGCAGCCCGAGAGCTCCTGGGGCTGGAGTGATGCTCGGGATGCTCATCCCTCCTCATCCTCCCTGCCGGGCTGCCCTGAGCTTCATCCCTCCTCATCCTCCCTGCCGGGCTGTCCTGAGCTTCATCCCTCCTCATCCTCTCTGTCGGGCTGTCCTGAGCTTCATCCCTCCTCATCCTCCCTGCCGGGCTGCCCTGAGCTTCATCCCTCCTCATCCTCTCTGCCGGACTGCCCTGAGCTTCATCCCTCCTCATCCTCCCTGCCGGGCTGTCCTGAGCTTCATCCCTCACCATCCTCCCTGCCGGGCTGTCCTGAGCTTCATCCCTCATCATCCTCTCTGCCGGGCTGCCCTGAGCTTCATCCCTCCTCATCCTCCCTGCCGGGCTGTCCTGAGCTTCATCCCTCCTCATCCTCCCTGCCGGGCTGTCCTGAGCTTCATCCCTCCTCATCCTCCCTGTCGGGCTGTCCTGAGCTTCATCGCTCCTCATCCTCCCTGTCGGGCTGTCC
The DNA here is from genome assembly GCA_014839755.1 of Sylvia borin. NCBI lineage: Eukaryota > Metazoa > Chordata > Aves > Passeriformes > Sylviidae > Sylvia > Sylvia borin. The sequence goes on from CM025968.1 coordinate 1,786,395, forward strand.
TGAGCTTCATCCCTCCTCATCCTCCCTGCCGGGCTGTCCTGAGCTTCATCCCTCCTCATCCTCCCTGCCGGGCTGTCCTGAGCTTCATCCCTCCTCATCCTCCCTGTCGGGCTGTCCTGAGCTTCATCCCTCCTCATCCTCCGTGCCGGGCTGCCCTGAGCTTCATCCCTCACCATCCTCTCTGCCGGGCTGCCCTGAGCTTCATCCCTCCTCATCCTCCCTGCCGGGCTGTCCTGAGCTTCATCCCTCACCATCCTCTCTGCCGGGCTGCCCTGAGCTTCATCCCTCCTCATCCTCTCTGCCGGGCTGCCCTGAGCTCACCCCAGCTCCTCTCCCCTCCTTCAGTCCTCCCTAAAATGCCCATTTTCCTGCCTCGCCTCCCCCGGTGCAGCCGCAGCGGCCGGAGCTCGGGGTCCTTCTGGCCGAGTAAATGGATTTGATTTATCCTTCGAGAGGTTTTAAGCAAGTTTTCTTTCTCCCGTGGAAGACAGAGAGCTGAGCAGCGCCTCTGTGGGAATGCTGTGATTGTTTCCCTCCTCTCCTTCATCAGGTGCCCAGTGAGTGCATCTTTTTGGGCTGCATTTTGGGATGCATTTTGGGCTGCATTTCAATCGCATCCCCCAGGCTGCAGGACCGAGGGTATAGGACCAGGGGGTTGCGATTGGAAATGCAGCCCAAAATACATCCCAAATTCCCACCTGCGGGAGAAGCAGCCCTGCCACGGACCGGGTGTCCATGGGGAGAAAAAGGAGGATTTATCCCGGACAAACAGCTCCGCTTGCCGCACCCGCGGGGCTGCTGCTGTCACATCCATCTGCGGGAGGTGACACGGCGGGACACGGCCTGCGACAAGCCGCACAACCCTCGGCAGAGGCTGACACTGGCAGAAAACGCCTTTTTTTAATTGTTTTTTTTTCCCTTTAAAAATAGGTCAGCGCAGAGCAGCCCCGGAATGAGGCGGGGCTGTGACGGGTTCTGCGCCCGGCAGCAGAATTCCCACTGACCCGAGCGGCTTTTCCACACTGGGAGGACTCAATTCCCAGGCTGGCTCAGCCCCGGGGGCCGTGGGAGCCGCTCCAGGGGATGGACTCAGCGGGGTGAGGATGCCCGAATGTTCACAGGTCTGCGGTGCTGCAGGAGCACTCACAAAACTGAGCTGGAACACGCTCAGGAGATGCAGCTCCTGGTGCTGCCTCCAATCGGTGCCATCGAGCATCCAGATTCAAAAGGGAAGGGATAATGTCAGCGTTTCCAAGGCTGGCTAATGCCTCGGTGCTGATTTAGACATCAACCCCAGCACACGGGAGGAAGGAGAAGGGACAAGAGGCAATACTCAGGTTTGGACATATTTATCCAGCGTACAAACCCTGAAGAAATCAAAACTCCCCTCCACAGCGCCCAGATTAGCAGTTCTTTCAGACTGTCCCCCTTCTAAAGGAAATTCTATCAGTTCTTTCAGACTGTCCCCCATCTAAAGGAAATTCTATCAGTTCTTTCAGACTGTCCCCCTTCTAAAGGAAATTTTAGCAGTTCTTTCAGACTGTCCCCCCTTCTAAAGGAAATTTTAGCAGTTCTTTCAGACTGCCCCCCTTCTAAAGGAAATTTTCCAAATTATTATTATTATTATTATTATTATTATTATTATTATTATTATTCCTTCCTTTCTTCTTCCAGCCTTACCTTCCTTCAAGTTTGCACCTCCACGCTGCTGGGAAGAGAATGGGGATGGTGGACAGGATCCTTGCTACAGGATCATGGGATAATTAAGGTAGGAAAAGACTCCAAGATCATTAAGTCCAAACTTTAGCCTGCTTTGAGGTCTGCAGCACATGTCCCTCTCCCATTCCCTGTTTTTCCTGAGCAGGGAAGGTCTGTTGGAAATTCTCCTGACATTCCTTATGAGGACCTGGGCAGATAAGCAGCAATTTCCAGTTTGATTAACCAGCTAATTACCTAATTCTCTCAGATTAGTGTTACAGTGGTAAAGATCCAGATATATTTTGCTTTATCTGCATAAACCATTTCCTGTACAAGATTTTAAGATGTGTTTTTCTTGTAGATGAACTCTAACTCGAGCATTTGGGACTCATTTTTCCTCCTTTTTTTTTTTTTTTTTTTTTTTTTGGAACACCAGCACGTTTACCAATTCCATTTTGGCTTTTATCAGCACGAGTTAATAAATGCATCTCAGATCAATGTCCTCTATTTGCAATGACATTTTACATTATTGTATTGATTCCAAGGCAAATCATGTCTGGAGATAATAAAAATCAATCCTGGAGGATCTGGTTTCTATGAGCAACCACAGAATCAAAGTCCAATACATGAAAATACTCAAATGTGTTCTATTTATTTTTTTTTCTTTTCTGTTTGTGAATGAAATATTTATCCAGGACCATAAAGCCAAAAGCCTCAAAAGGTGAAACTTCTGGGAGCTCTGAGTGCTCTGTCATCAGACACTGAGAGAGGGAAGTACAGCTCTGAATTAAAGAGATTAAAACCCAGTGAATGACTGAACACATCGAGGAATTAGCCGAGCAAATTGCAGCTGAATAGATTGAGTACTTCATGGGGCATGGCCAAAATGGAGATGATGAAAAAGAAATGGGGGAAAGGTTAAGTATTTACAGCATTTGGCCTTTAAAATATCCCACCTGTGAGCTGAGATGAGTCACACAGATGCTTTCAGGAACAGGCACTTGGCTTTCATGCCAATATATCCCTTTTTCCCCCCTCTAATCAGCTATTGCACACATTCTTAACAGCAGATTCTGCAGCATTTCCACCCTCTGGTGTGTACTGTGGCAGTTCAGCTTAATAAAACATAATCCTATTAAAAGGAGACACTATCAGGTTTGAAAAGGGACTTCAGGCCTGGGACTAAAGTCACTTTGAGCTCTGATTTTAGAAATATTTGTGATTAGTGATTCGAGCATTCTCTGCCATCAGGCAGCACGGATCTCTGCAGTGAGATCAGACCTTGTATTCAGCAGGGGTCAGGGAAGGGAGGGCTGGAATTTCTGACCTTTCCTGGGAGAGCACAGACCCCATGCAGCCACACCCAGGGCTCAGCTGGGCGTCCAGGACGTGCTCAAATCGCTTGGCTGAAGGAGGATCTTCATCTTGCCACTTGTTTGGCTCAAACCTCCCCACACAACAGCGCTGTGGGGACATGGGGTCGCTTTTAGCTGAGCTAAATTCCCTTCGTCAGGAGTTTTCTGTGAGGGTGGGCGAGGTCGTGGTAGGAGAAGCTGGATCTTAGATGTTAGAGCAGATAAACTAAAAACAGTTGTCTCACTTTGCCAGACAGTTTTTGAACAAGCACAGCTGAGTCGTGCCTTTTTTTCTTCACCAAAACACACAAACATTTGTGCCACTGTTTCACATTTCCAAAAGTCAAGCTAAAGCTATCATTAATACTCACCCTGGCTGTCAGCTTGGGCAACCTCCTGCCCCTACAAGAGCCTGGGCTTCACAAAGTCTGCAATTATGGCAAACAGATATCACCAAGTCCCCATCTTCTGAGACATTTAAAAATACCCCTGTGTCAGTAGACACCTTTTCAGGCACAGCTTTTGCCTCTGTCCACACACAAAAGAAACAACCCATCGTGTCTGCCAACATTTTCTGCAAGCATTTGCTTCACCAAGTGTGCCCCAAGAAGTAAAAACAGACAATAGCTCTGCGTATACAGCCCCAAACTTGGCCACATCTGTAATAGACTAGAGTGTCAGCCACACTTCTAGAATTCCCTACTCCCCCACAAGTCAAACCACTATTAAAAGAACACATCACACCCTAAAAGGCATTTTAGACCAGCAGAAGGGGGAGTAGAAGTGACACCACAGATGATTGTGTTGGATCTACTCACCAATAACAGGATGGGGTGACAAAGAGGAATATAACCCCATATTCCAAGAGCTTTTTGTTTCATTATCAGTCTAGGTGAAGGCAGAGACATAAAAGATGGTAAAACTCACGCCACAACAACAGAAGCCAAAGTTCTCTTGGTTACAAGGCCTTTTAAAAGCTTTTTTTTTAACTAACAGGCTGATGCTAAAAGCTTACAAGTGCCTACTTAAGGCAATCAATAAACACTACACATACACCTTACAGCATACGAGAGTTGCTTGTTCTGTATTTTTTTTGCAGCTCAGAAACTTTCTATCCTCCAAATATTTCAAAATCCAGCTCTGCTTCAAACCTCTGTGTAAGCTCACTGCAACCCTGCGAAAGTCCTCTGCTTTTTCAGTTCCCACCAGGAGACTTTGGCTCTTGCTCCCTGTGATCTGTCCCTTCCAAGAGCAGCAGTTCCCTCCTCAGCTCCACTGAAGATCTTCCCCACAGGTGGAAAACTCTCCCGAGGAGATGGCAGAGTCTCCCTGCCAGGAGGGAATTCTCTCCACTGCCCAGAGGGGAGCGGGCAGTCAGCCAGGGGACTGCACTCTGCACACCCCCACCTGCATCTTGGGGGGGCTGAATAATGAATGAAGGTTCATTTAAATCTGAAAACACGTGAGGAGTGGGACTGCACGGGAGGATGCTGAGGAGGGGTGTGCCATTAGAGCAAGTTCAAAGACAAAATGCCTGAAAATACACCCGCTCCAGAGAGAGGGAGTGAGGAGAGGACCCAATACTCCACTTTAACCTCCATCTCCCCCAGTGCAATGCAATCTGATCAAATCAAGCTCTCTCCGTACCATTGTCACAAAGCAAATCACATCTAATGGGCTCTGGAGATGACAATCAAATCTTGTCACTCAGGGAAATCTGTTCCTGCTCTTGGCAGCAGGATGCAACAGCGCCTGATTACACCAGGACCCTCCAACAGCCTCCTCCAGCTCTGCACTGCAGACTAAAATAAACCCCTCTTCACTCCAGAGCTGCCTCAAGTGAGATCCCTGGATGTGACAAACGGTGCAGGCGTTGGTGACGATCTTTGTGGACAACCTGGGGAATTGAAGGTGTCACCTTCTGTGGGCTATTGATTGCCACGAGCTGAAATCCTTCTTTTGGAGTGTGGGACAATCTAGTGTCATTGCAGGAATGATGGCCATCTCCTCGAGAAGGTTAATCAGATAGAGCAGAAATCATATCTAATCTGAGATAAACTGCCAGCAGCTCAGGGATCAATCTCTGCTCTCCTTGTTCCACAATCCAGGGGAATTGTGCACGTGGGATTCCACGGAGCCATGGGACCTTTTGGGATCAGTTCACCCTCTGGAGGTTGTGGGTTTTTTTACATGTCTTAAATAGTGATGATCATCAATCAAAAGTTGCAGGAATCAGCAGAGCAGCAAAAAAAAAATACAACATCCAGGCCCTCAAACTGCAGGATCGTGGAGTGGCTGCCACAGCCTTTGCATTTTTAAGGCACGAGTGTGTCTTTTAGAGCTCTCCCACGTGAATTCTCTGCCTCTTACCCACCCTCCTCATCAGCACCAAAATGTTTGGAATTAGCTGCCGTGCCAGAATAAATCCCAAATTAAGAGTCATTAGGAGCAGATGCCTCTTGAGCTGTCAAACTTAGGGAAGAGGCAGAAAAATCCCCTGGCTGGACTTTGCAGCTTCCCAGTGAATGATCCACAGCTTAACCATCCTTAATGTCACGCAGATCAAGGCTTGGCTGTGTCAGCCCTGCCTTGGGATAAGCCAGGCTTGGTGTCAGGACACTGATCCAGCCCAAGACATCCAGCTTCCCACGTGCCATCGTGGAAAGGAGAGGAGCAGCATCCTAAAAATACCTCCTACCACATGGATACCTCTAAAAACAGGACACGTTTTCACTATTTTCTTACTACTTTTAAAAAATAAAAACCATTCCCTTTTAACTTGTGCCAAATACACATTATCAGAAAAGTTCCTGCAAGTTTAAGTGACAGAAAGCACAGCAGCTGCAGACCTCAGGGGTTTTCCAGGTATCCAAAGAACCAGGGAGACGTGGAAAGCAAAATGGGGATGATTTTAGGGGATGATTTCAGCTCTGTTCCCACGGAATGTGTTCCAGCTGCCCACGGGGGGCACAGCAGGGACCCAGCCCCTCCAACACCAGCCTGAACATTGAGACTTCGAGTCACAGCCAAATGGGAACAATTAAGCTCAACAATTCCATCAGAAAGGGAATCAGATAAGCAAAAGAGGAGGAAGAGTGCCAAATGAAGAGGAAAGTTGCTCCAGTGTGGGCACAGACTTGGAGTAATTGGGAATAAAACAAGTTCTCCTCCTCACTTTCTGTCTGACCTTGAGCAAGTCATTAAAAGTCTCCGCTGCCTTATTTGCCCAGCCTAGAAAATGGATCAGGCCTTCATTAGAAACTGTTTTGTCTCCCTGTGCCACTGTGCACAGCAGATATTTTTATTTCAGATGAACTTTTTCTTGCATCCCCATTGAGACCTCCACAGCAAGTCTGACGCCCAAACACCTATTTACTGAACAAACCCTGTGACAGGGAGACCAGAACCAGCCAAACAAACACTGAAACAAAATTCCCCGGCCCGAAAAGGTCTCATTTGTCTCCTGGAGAAGAGGAGATTGGCTCACAATGCCCCGTGCTCCCTGCGAAGGAAGTGACTCATTCTAATTAGTGGCACACAGAGAAGACCAAACCTCCCATTCTGAGGGTTGTGCTCCTGCTTTGCTGCCTGGTGCTGATGTCAGGGGCGAGGTGGAGGCAGGATCACAGGTGAAATGAAAATAACAACCCCCCAAGACCATTCCTCATTAGAACTCGCTCAAAATCCTCAGTGCCTGAATAAATCTTCCCCGCAGAGCATCATTAAAAAGTGTCCCTGACATTTCTGCTCTTCCACGGCATTTTGCCTCAAATTAGCCACGAGTTTTGCCTTATGTAAATAATTCCAAGGCTAAGATCGAGATCCAGCCTGCAAAAACACACAGAGGGGAGTGGAGGAGCAGCTCCACGTCTCCTTTCAGCCTGGTTTCAGGGCTGGGGTCACTCATGGTGTGGAGTTTTCTCCCAGCCACTTCCACTCGTGGCTCTCTCCTGCAGGGAATGATTTCATTGTCAGCTGCTCAGTTTAGCTCCCAGCACTAATGGATTTTTGCAGAGACTTTTTACTGTGCCCCTGGGATGGGAACTGAAATTTTCACTGCTGAAACACTGCTGATTTCCTCAAATATAAAATATAAAATATAAACTCTCTATTCAGATATAGTCACAATGAACATGGAAGAAAACACAGTGCTGAACTCTACAGAGTGGATTGGTTCTTTGTGGCCCACTTAAAAACTTCAAGTGAAAGCAAAATTCATATTCCAAGTCTGTGGTGGCACTGACAGAGACAGACACAACCAAGCCAAGCCATGGTAAGTCAATTCAGTGACAAAATTCCATGTATTCCAGGGTCCACCTGCTTCTGAGTGAGGGACATTTGTATTTTGGGATAAAGACAAGAGGCTCCTGTCTCCATGTGATCTCTATGGGATTGCTCACAATCTTGCACCAAAAAAAGGGGAAATCAGGTGTCAGGAGTCTCTAATATTGACAGTCCTCCCTGCCCTTGTGCAGCAGTGCTGTGGATAGCCCCTGATCTGTCAGTCCCAGGCTTTATCTGGGTGCCACCTGCCTTTTATCATTTGATAAAGAGCTCTGGGAAACCTGCTGGCAATCCAGGCTCGGGGAGGAAAACTCCCAGCAGCTCCAGTCCTCGGGGGTTTGGCTCTGCTCAGCCAGAAGTGCTCCTGAGAAAACGCACACCAGGGCTGGGATTTCCCCAAGCCCTGCCCCAGATTCGTGTCTGCAGCACTGTCACACTCCCCCCTCCCAGGACAGAAAACGTGCTCTCTAAACACTTCCTCTGTCTCTTTGATGTGAAAAACATCACCCTCAGGCCAGCCTGCTCCGAGTCACTGATTTCAAGGATATAAAGTGGATATAAAGTTCACTTGCTTTATTCTCCCACGCTGCTTCCTCCATCCTCACCTGAAGGAAAGAGCTCCAGTCACTCCCCAGGGCAGCTCGTGTTTAGATCAGCATCTCCCCCACCCCAGTCACACTGAATTCTCCTTAATTTGGGAGAAGTGGCTCTAGGGACACCTTGCCCCACTGCCACTGCAGCACCACGGGCTACAACGACCTCAGTGTTCTGTTTTATTGCTTTCCCTTTGGGAAATCCACTCTGATTTACCCAGGATTTGGGGATTTCCCCTAGAACTCCTGCCTGGGAGTTCATCCCCCTGCATGCTTTGAGAGAAGGACAAGCTCTGTGCAGCACTCTCCTCTGGGATAAAGCCCAAATTCATCCCTGAGTGCACAAAGGCAGGCTCAGAGCCCAGGATGTCCTCCAGCCAGGAGGAGAGGTGGGACTGCATCTCCTGTAATGCTGAGCACAACTCAAAATGTTAAATGCAACCATCATGTTCCATTTTCTGCCAACCAGAGGAGCTCCACAGAACCAAAAGCTGAAGGAGGCAGATCTTCCAGTGCCTGAAATCCCTGGAGGATCCACTGCAGAGGCACACAAAGCTGCAGGAACTGAGCTGTGGCCCCTGATCTCCCAGGCCAGGGGTGGAACAGCAGCAGGAAATCTCAAAAACCAGAGTTGGGCATGAGAGAGAACATCCTGAGCTGGAAGGGATCCAGCTGTCCCAGTTTGCTCCAAGCCCTGCCCAGCCTGGCCTGGGACACCTCCAGGGATGGAGCAGCCCCAGCTTCTCTGGGCACCCAGTGCAAAATAATCTGTTAATTATGACTTATGTCCAATCACACACATAAACACACCCACACTCTGCATTCACTTGGATTTAAATGTGAGCTGTGCCTTCGTTTTAACCACGCTGGGCTTTCATCTGTATTCCAAAAGTGACAAATATTTTCACCTTTCTGAAATGCAGCGTGTTAAAATAAATTGAGGAGAGTTGATGGAAACTGTTAATTAACCTGCTTTTGTCTCATTAAGAGCCTGTGTTTAACCTACAGGTCACCTCCTCTTCCAGCTGATGTATGATCTTCAGTGATGAGCTAAACAACCCAGTCTTTTATTGATGATGGAGAACTAATGAACCTCCTGTTTTGTTTTTTTTTTGGGAGAGCTCAGAAAAACTCTTAAAACAAAAGGAATTTAAAAGCTTTTAAGGCTGAGCTTTTAAAAACATTATTCTAAACATGTTTTTTTCCCCCTGTGGTTGCAATAGTGCTGACCCAGCAATACATTGTGGGTTTAAGGTAAAAATACAGAACAAAAATACTGTTTTTTTCCCCCTCTATGGGTTATTCAGACATAATGGTTGAACTTTTCTAAAAATATAGATTTTTTTTTCCACTTTGTGTGCTGAATCAGGTCTATCTATGAGCATTATTTACCTGAGAAATTATCAGTTTTAAGACCCTCAACGTGCCTAAAAGTTGGCTGGGGCTTGGAAGGACAGTGAGGGGAAAGGAGAAGGTGAGAATCTGTGGCAATTCCCACACCCAGAGGCAACATTTCACCCTCTCCATCACCAGCACACAGGTACCTGCAGCAGCTGCTCCCTGGGAGTCCACCTCTTCTTATTCCTGCTTTGAAAAACATCACTCCAATGGTGCTGGGGATTAGTCCAAAACTGGCACGAGAGCAAGGCAGGAGATCTATGCTTTTTAATATCAAGCTCTTCAGCAAGATGACTTTTATCATGTTAATGGCCAAATCACACTGATTGTGAAAGAGCCAAAATGAGGCAATTAGTAAGGGCTGTGACAGCCCCAGCAAACGACACACGAGGTTTGCAGTGGGAGCCAGATGGATATCTTCAATATATTTCTTATTGTCTGCTTGTGGTAATATGTTCAATTAAACTAAATCAGAGCTACAGAAGAACCTCTGAATTGCCTGGGAAAAAAAAAATTAATTGTCTGCTGCAAATTTAATGAAGCTTAACACTTGTGTTATGTTTACAAGTTTTGTTTGTTATGAGCACTAAGTGCTTACAAGAGAAAAAGAAACTCTGAACTTACTTCATTGAGCCAGCCCTAAGAGCAAGGCACTGCTGTTTGATTTTATGACTGGGATTTGATTTCATTTACATCTCTCTCTGCCATTCACTGGTTTTGTCCTTAGCAGCTGACTGGGGTTTTTCTTTCCCCAGTAAGAAGCTGAGAGCTCTCTGTGCTGGTCAGTCACTGCTCTGGGATTTGAGCTTAGCTCAAGTGTTTGGCCACAAAGCTGTGCTGGGATAAGCCCCCAAAGGGGCCACGGCTGCTCACTTTGACCTTCAGCATCATCCTCATCCTCGGGGTGTCACAGACCTTTCCCTGCTCACACATTCCAGCAGTTGTGGAATCACAGGGCAGTGGGACAGCCTCAGCTGGGATGGACCCACAGGATCATCAATCCAGCTCCTGGCCCTGCACAGACCCCCCAGATCCCACCCTGGGCATCCCTGGAGTGGTGGCCAAACCCTCCTGGAGCTCTGGCAGCCTGGGGAATGTTCCCATTCCCTGGGGAGCCTGGGCAGTGCCCAGCGTGTCTGGGGGAAGAACCTTTCCCTAAAATCCAACCCAAACCTGCCCTGACACAGCTCCAGCTCTTCCCCCTGCCCTGTCCCTGTCCCAGAGCAGGGATCAGCTGTGTCTGACAAGTTCACACGCAGAAAAGCAGAAGCCAAAGGTGCCTCTGAGCAGCTTAGAGAGGGGAGGGGAGGCTTTGGGGAAGCTCAGCAGCACAGGAGACAGCTGCTCATTCTGCCACTCCTGTCACCTCAGAACAACCGCAACCTTTCTGCCTCAATTGACTGTCAGGAAAACAGCAATCCTGACAGGATCCACAGTGATTTCATCCTCCCTGGGGGGCTCTGGGGCTGACCTGGTTTTTCTCATGACCTCAGTGCTCACCTGAACAGAGCTGGGAAGGAAAGAGACTTCACCAGCCTGAGGAGTAACAAACCTGGGGAGGATGAAACTCCAGCTGAGCCCCTCACACCTGCACAAGGTGATACAAATCAGCCTCACACAGCATCCTGAGCAGCTGGAACGAACAGGGAAGCTGCCTGCCACTCTAAAATCCTTGATTAAACCTTGTGTTCCGAGTAGAAGAGTGGAGAAAACCTCTTGCAGGCTGCAAGGACCCTGAGGCAGCTGCTGGATTCTCAGCCCCATCCTCAGGATTTCCCAGCCAGGGGTGGCTGAGGAGATGCAGCAAAGTGCAGCTCAAGCTGCCAGGGCTGAGGGAAAGGAGGGGCAGATGTGCTGGATGCACAGCTCTCAGTTATAATCCTGCCCTTCACTGAGTGCCCTGGGTCATCATTTTACTTAAACCCAGCAAAAGAGCCTTAATTGTGTCCTAGAAATAATTGGTGTCAGTGGAAATTGTCCAATTAGAGGGGAATGTTTTCCTTTGCAATTTCACGGGCAAAGATTATGGCTTTCCTTGTCAACTGTGAAAATCAAGCCTTTGCTGCTGGTTGTGACTCAAAAGTCAGGAAAGGTTTTTCCTAACTCAGAAATAAGTTTTATTTCACAAACATGAGAAGACATAACATGTTCTCATGAATAAATCACAGCCTGCATAACTCCATGGTGCTCTCTGAGCTTTTTTTTTTTTTTTTGCCTACAAATCCCTGATTTAGAGATTCTGGAGCACAAGTTCATACTCTAAATTGACTTTTCCTCCACAATTTTTTTTTTTTTTAAAAACGCATTAGACCTGATAAGGAATATTCATTCATGGGCTACACATAAAAACTGTGTTCAGCAAATGCTAAAACAAGATTTAAGAATAAGGAAATTTCTTTTGACGGTTTCAGAGTTGAGTCTTTATCTTGGTTTTGGCACCAGCTGAACACGAACCTTGTGTGCTATCCAGGAAAATTAGAAAAAAGCCCAGAAAATATGGACAACCCTCCATTGCTGCTCTGGGATTATGCCTTTAAACTCTGCCTCTCTTTTTTAAATTATATTTTGTGTTTTCCACAGCAGGTGTCACTTGACCAGGTCCCTTTTTTAAAGGCTGAGGCACAACCAACATGAATTTAGGATTATGTTGAATCAGGGAGGTCTGGAGAGGGCTCCTGGGCACGTGACAGTGCTGAAACACAACAAAAAAACAACAACAAAAACCCTCAGCATCTTAATGTGTGGTTTATTCTTCCTCTTGGGGAAAAAGTTAAAGCTCCAACTCCAAGGAATTGATATCCCAAAGTCCCTTCAAACGCAACAGGGCTGAGAGCAGCTGGTGAAATTCACAGTTACTGGAATTCACTGATTGAAAAAAAAAAACCCCAAAACCTAAACCAAACCCCACGGACACGAGGGAAGAACAACACAAATCTCAAAAATTGATGTTTCAATTACAATCAAGTGAAATTGAAACAGAGACAACCAGGGGTGGCAAGAGGGGACCCTCACGTCCCACTGCCACTTTTTGCAGAAGGCAAAAGTCCTAAAGGAGTGGAACAAGCACAGCAAGAATTCCAGGTCTAAAGGCAGACACATCTGAAGTCTCTGAAAAGTGACTCGATAATGGGCCAGAATTTACAGTATTTAATCAATTTTAACTGCAATGCAGCACTTCGGCTTTCACACAGAGGAATAGGCTGGGAATGAAAAATGTGCTATTTTATAGGAAATAATTTGAATCACTGTGCTGGACAAAATCAAGACTATCAGTCTATTCAAGCGTGAGGAAAAAAAATAACCTCCTGACATTATCTTTGTGTTCTTTTCCTGCTGAAGTGATACAGATTCCAGCCAGCAAAAGTTCTCCTGCTTTTACTGCCCTGAGCCCTCCCGTGACAGCCCCAAACGAGAGGAGCTCACAGCAGTAGGAAAATGTTAAAGGTGCATCATAATTAAAGAGGCAAATAAAGCCATTGGAGGTTGCCCTTGTCAGGGATGCTCCAACGTGACTGGAATTGCTGCACTCCCCAAGGGGAGCAGGCAGGAACCAACTCTGGCTGGAGCATTCAGAGATAAATTTCAATTAAAATGTATTTAAATAGATGGATTTAGATCTAGAGATGGGTTTACAGCTGCCCAAAGGAGAGGTTTGGGAAGCAGCCACGGGTGTCACCGGTGGGACCATGATCCTTTCACCTCCTGTGTCCCCAAAGCAAAGCTGATCACAGCTTCAATAAAAGCTATTTAATGTCTCTGGGAACAGATCCTGCCTGCCAAGGGCCCCCTCATCCCACCAGAGCAGCAGTGCTGACACAAGGATCAGCTCCATCCCCTCCCCAGCTCCTCTGGGGTGCTGCTTCCACATCACCTCCCGTGGGTCACACCTGCACAGGAGCCTCTCCTGGTGCTTCCCACATCCACACCTTTCAGTTATTTTGTTTTATTGGAGTCACTTTCCTCTCTTTCAGCCTGCTGCTGTATCAGCCAGTTGATATCACTGCATTAAGCACAAATAAACTCATACTGCACAGGCTGTGCCTGTTTACTCTATTTGTCATTTAATCCCCCGGTGCTCAGAGAGCCTCTAATCTTTCTGTGTGTTGGAAGAATTGAACATTTAGCCTCAAGTACAGGAAAAAAAAAAATTGAGGGAACAAGATGGAAAATTAATATTTATATCCTACGTGGAAACACACACCGTGTTTTACAGAGCTTTAAAGAACACTGCTTTAGAAAGAGCTGCTTCTCCAGCCTTACAAACTCAATCCTGCTTTTTAATTTAAAGGTCAAACTGTACAAGCAAGTTTCTAAGATTTCAGGTCTTGGAGGCCAAGAGGTTCTCATTTAGCAGCAGCCAACAGAACAAACCCAAAGCACAAGTGCACTGGTTGAGAAAACCACTGGGGTTCACCCAGCCTGACAACAGAATGTTAATACCCAGCCCTATGGGCACCTGTCAGGATTTGATATTTTTTAAACTGTCTACTCATGCGGAAAATGAATATTTATTCATCCCTCTCTTGTTTGCCGGAGAGTTATTTTAAGCTCTTTGCTCCTGGTGTAACATATTCCCCTCCTCCTCCTCCTCCCATCCTTGCCTGCACTGTCTCTGACACTGTTGGCATCTCTCCCCAAGAAAGGAAATTAAAAAAAACCAACATAAGGATAGTCTGCAATATTAATGGAAGAACACAGGAAGGTCAGGAAAAATGTCCTGACCTTCATGGTTTTTTGCTCAATGACATAAGAAGAGTTAGGAAAGAATGCAAGCAAATCTTCAGGTCAAAAACCACATCAGCTGTTAAATTAGTCTTTTTGTATGCCACAAACCTGAGTTAAAATACAGAATTCACTCATCTTTCTGTCCAAACTCACACCTGTTTTACTTGGGGCAGAGAAACTCAAGCATTTCACCCTATAATACAATATTTTACACAGTTCATTTGGAGTTCAGAATAGCTTCTGCTCTTTTATACTTTTTATGGGCCAGACTTGGAAATTGCATTTCTCAGTTTGCTGTTAAGATCCACAGCTCGAGCTTAAGAGTTAATTCCCTGCTTCATGCACATGTGTCACTGCCATTAATGCAAATGGAATGGAGTCAAAACAGAGCACTGAGGGGGGAAAAAAGCCCCTCACTAATCCTTTATAACCTCAGCGTGCAGAAAAGTGATTTGTGGAGCAGGGGAAGGCAGAGATCAGGTACAAGGACTGCTGAGGTTTTCCTGGGGGTTACAGGATGTTCCTTGGGCACTGCGAGGGAGGAAGGATGAGCCAGGAGCTACGAAATCCATGATTCTGGAACAACAGGACCCAGACACTATTCCTGCTTCCAACTACTGGGGTTTTTTATGGTGGGAGAAGCAGTCCCTGAAGTCCCTGCAGCTCCTGATTCTCCTCCTTGGGGTCTTGCAGCACATGGAAAAAACAGGATGAAAACCAGATGTGGCCAAGCTGGAGCTTGAACCTCACCCTGCTGCTGTCCCTGCTGGACACCCTGCTGGAAAAGGGGATTTGGGCTGATTTGCCATTTTTCTCCCCAGTTTTGCTCTGGGACACACAGGGGCTGATCCCAGGCTGCCCAGGGAATGCCCCTGGGAGTGTCCAAGGCCAGGCTGGATGGGGCTTGGAGCAGCCTGGGACAGTGGAAGGTGTCCCTGCCCATGGGAGCAGGAGGAAAGATGACCTTTAATGTCCTTTACACAATTTTGACAATGGATAAAGTCTTTTATGTTGGTGCTCCCTGAGCAGCCGTTTCCTGGCTGTTTGCTGCAGCTGCCTCTTAGGAAAACCCACATTAGGAAAAGGGAGGATCAGCTCCTACACAGCCCTAACTCTGCTCTTGTCTCTGGTCTTGTTTTCAGGGATCAACGTGGGCAAATGCCACAAGAGGGACTCAAAACAACCCCAAACTTGAAGAATTCTTGGGGTCCACATGTCTCCCTACAAGGCTCAGAAAATCCCAGACTGGTTTGGGTTGGAAGGGACCTCTGGATATGTTCCAGCTATAAATAACACAGATTAAACCCCTCGTTGAAACCTTTCAAATGTTTTCCATATACCACAGAAACAGGTGACAAGGAGAGCCTCTAACTGAGCATGACCCATCACTGCCAGTGTATGGGAGAATTAATTAGAGCTTTTTGATTGATTTATCACATTGTAATCAACGTTTCTTGATTTGCTATCCAATATAGATTTTTCCCCAAACGAGGAGGAGATAGAGAGTGAGTGTAAGGATAATAACCTGTATGCTCATGGCCTAAAATAACTCCTCAGACACTGGACTGCCCATCAGCAGGGCAAAAACTAATCCAACACATTTGCCAGTGCCTCTCATGGTTCATCAAATTATTCCTTTAAATATCATTGTCCAGTTATTCCTTGAAGTGTCCTGGTCAAATTACACCTTTAACTTTTGGAATCAACATTGGACAGCACACGAATGGAACACTCGGAATTCCTGAAAGGCTGAAATTCGGAATTCCTGAAAGGCTGAAATTCGGCCCCTGGAGGAGGAATAATGGATATAAACAGCAGTGAGTGCCCCAGGGAGCCCTGCTAACAATGGATTTAGTCACCTTTGACCACCAGGCTGCCCGTGCTGCTGGCTGTCCCGAAGTGGTTGGTGGCCACACAGGTGTAACTCCCCGCGTCCGATTTGGTGACGTTGACGATCCGCAGGCTCCCGTCCTCCAGAACAGTGATTCTGCAAAGACACCAGACACAGCAGCTTTAGTTCCCTTTTCTTTAAACCAACATAAAACCCTTTTTTTTTTTTTTTTTGAGTGTGCACTAATTATGGCTGGTGTTAGCAGCCAGCCCTGCCCTCAGCAGGGGGCTGAGTCTCTCCGGACACGCTCCATAAATACAAAAAGCATCATTTCCATGAGTTTTTCCATGAGTTTTTCCATGAGTTTTTCCATGAGTTTTCCGTGTCTTTACTCCAGGGCAGCTTTCATTTACACACCAGCAGCTCGTGTGGGTTTTGAGCTTTGGATATTCAGCCCTCTCTCCGTGCCAGCAGCACGTGGTGCCCTGGCTCCGTGGTGCTAAACCTCGGCTGCTGCAGGGCAGAAGTGCTGGAGGAGGTTTGTTACCCCAGGTTTGCCTGCTTTTCACTGTTTGCACTTTATTCTCCATGAAAACGAGATATATTTTTAGAATTTATCTATTTGGTTTAGGTATTTCTCCTCTGGGAGGAGAAAGATGACTGATGGTGATGTTCACCAACGAGGTCCAAGAGGTGGTGACCTGTGTGGCCAATCTTCTGCCTCCTGATCAAAGTGGATATAAGATGGGAGTCAGAAAATTAAAGAGAGAACTTTCCTGCTGACCTTTCTGCTGCCTGCTTTGTTCTTTCCTGTCCCTAAAAGTGATGGAAAGTGTTCCATTCCTGAGGCTTTTCCAGCAGGATGAGGGCTTTTCCAGCAGGATGAGGGCTTTTTCCAGCAGGATGAGGGCTTTTCCAGCAGGATGAGACCTTTTCCAGCAGGATGAGGCTTTTTCCAGCAGGATGAGACCTTTTCCAGCAGGATGAAGGCTTTTTCCAGCAGGATGAGGGCTTTTTCTGAAGGATGAGGGCTTTTTCCAGCAGGATGAGACCTTTTCCAGCAGGATGAGGGCTTTTCCAGCAGGATGAGGGCTCTCCATGCTGCCCAGTCACTCAGCCCACAGGGTTTATCTGCAGTGGCACTTGTTGCAGGTTACAGGGTCCTGTTTTTACAGTCCTGTTTCACTGCTCACCTGAGCTCTGGGGTTATCTGCACTCCCTCCAGGGCAGCAGGCAGGTGAGGATGGAATGTTAATTCCTGCCTGATCCCCACCCTCTCCTGTTGCACAAGAGCACTTGAGGCTCCCCGTTCCCTCAATGAGCTTTGCCTCCTGTTGTGTTTTGGGTTATTTTTCCTGCTCTAAGTCAGTGCACACAGAAAACCCGATTTTGCCCAGTAAATCCCATTGGAACATGAATGACTTGTGCCCTGTGGAGGCATCATCTCAGAACACTCCAGAAAAAACCTTCCTCCCACCCTAAAATCACCTCTTTGCACAACATTTTTTGCCCCCTCAGGATCACCTCCTGCAGCACAATCTGCTTTCTTACCTTCAGCCGCTTGCAGAAGAGCTGCGTGGAAAATCTTGTGTTAATTCCTGCCTTGTCCTGCCCAATCATCCCCTAATTTCACTAAAATGAAGACACCTTCCTGCATCCTTAATGCCAACAAAGCTCTGCACAAGTGGGCTGAGCAATGAGGAGGAAAGAACCTCAGCAGCAGCACTGGCAGGAGGGCTCCTGAGGAGGCTTGAGGGAATCTCCTGGAGCCAGCTGAATAAAGGGCCAGCCTGAGCCAAGGCACAAACTCAGCACCTCGGGGCTCTCTGGCTCCTGCCACAGGGCTGGGCAAGGTCTCCAGCGAGCTCCAGCTCAGCACAGGGAGCTGCTGAGGGTGCCCTTGGCCATCCCACGGGCTCCTGGTGGGCACACACGAGCTGCAGAGCCCCCACTCCCTGCCCTCCCTCCACAAATGGCCCAGTTTGGGAGGAGGAGGATGGCTCAGGATGCTCTGAGAGCAATCCCCCATCTCTGCCCAGGCTCACCTCTGGCCTGACCTGCCCCTGCAGCAGCCCCAAAGCCACAGGGCAGCTGGCAGAGGGCAGGGACAGAGGTGGCATTTCAGCCATCAGCAGCAGTGATATTAACAGCACCTTCTCAGCTGCCTCATGGTCTCCAAATTGTCACAGTCAGTCATGCTCACGGCTGTCATTTATCTCTGAGGGACTCCAGTGCCATGGGTTTGCTCCTGTGGCAGTTGCTGCAGCTCAGTAATTGGAAAGGAGCAGTGGAGAGCTGCTTGTCTCATCTGCAGCACTCCCTGGGCACAGATCAGAGCTCCTGCTGCTCCAAACCTGGGCTGGAGTGGCCTCCAGCAGGAGCTGGGCAGCACCAGCAGCTCCCCGGGTTTGCTGCTCTTCCCAATTCCGGGTCTTCAGGAACAACAGGGCCTCTCTGAAAGCTGAAGGTGCCCTTGGCAGGCGTTAAAATCCCAGTCAGTGTGAGCCAGGACAAGCTCAGCACTGTGCTCCAGCTCAAGGAGGACCACGGTGCTCTGCCCCACCAGGCTCTGCCCTCCTTCTCTCCCTCCACACTCCTGGCACCCCAGGAAACCCAGAAAAAGTGAAGTTTTGGATGGTTTCTGTACAGTTGAGGTTTTATTTTTAGTTATTTACGCTTTATTTTCAGCCATATGGCTGAAAGCTGTTTACTGGCTAATCTCATCCATAGATCATTTTAATTGTGTCTGTTGATGAGGCCAGACTCAATTTCAAATTCTAATGCTTTTTCTGTCTCTGCCTTTCTCCTGCTATTGGTTTCCTTCTCAGCTGTCTTTATTCCCAGTGTCAGACTGGTTTTCAGTAGATGTGGACTGGATTGGACCAGGACAGACAATCCAGCTTTGGCACATCTCAGGGAGCTTGTGCTGTCTTTGTTTCCTTCCCTTCCTAAGCTGAGCCCAGGCTCCCAGGCTTTAGAGGACATCCTTTAACCCCAGGAACTCACAGAGAGCTCAGGAGGGAGCTGCCCTGAGCTCTCCAAACCCTTTCCCCCAGAGCCCCCAGGGATGTTTAACCCTCCTCTGGTCTCTCAGTAACTCCCTCCACACTCCTGGAAATGAGCAGCATTAAAAGTGACAGATAACTGTACAAGTGAAGTGATTTTTGCCAAATAAATCAGACCATTAAAACCTCTCTGTGACTCATTGATCAGGAGGCCTTATGGTTATGTGGCTCTTTTTGCTGAAGCTGCTTTTCTGCAGCCAATGTTCTGTCCTCCAATCTGAATCCAACGTGCTAAAAGTGAACAAATAATTATTTGAACACTTGGGAATTCGTTACAGTTAGTTGAGAAAGGAGGAAGGCCTCTCACTGATATTGCTAATTCCCAAATTTTCCTTGCAGACTTTTCTGCATTAAAGGAGATGAGAGGCTCATTTCAGGCCACTGAGGTTCTCAAACTGCTAATTGGTTTGAAAGCAAACAACCCTTCAGCCGCAACTTTTAGCAGTTTGGGTGAAAAAGTTCTTCCAAGACACCAAGTTCCAGGTGGATGAAGCACTGCTCAGTGTGCTCTCTCCTCCAAAATACATCCTCAGAATGTTTTCTAACCAGATGCCTGGGAAGACATAAAAATAAACCACGGTTCCCATAAACACAGACATCAGAACAAAGTGTTGGCTGCTGAGTGTGCCCCTCTTCAAACCACTACAAACTCCAAAAAGGAGCTTCTGACTTGCTATTAAATGTTCTGGCTTCCCTGACTCTACTAACAGCAGTGGTAACAGTAAATAAAAATATAAATCTCTTCTTGCACAGGTTAATGGACTGTTCTGCTGCTAACCTGCCTCATGGTCACTGCTAATCAGAGAAAAATCAAAGAAGATAAAATAGCCATTTAAAAAAAAAAGACTATTTAAGATAGTTTAGCCTCCTGATAGGAAGAAAGGTCACCTATTTTAAACACAGCATTTGTGAGAGAGAATTTGGGGGTCTGTGTTGTCAGCTGGAGATTTCAGGTCCACAGAGAGCACGGACAGGTCTGAAATGAGGAGATAAAAGCATTGCTTGTTTCCTAAAGTGAAGCACTGGGTTCTGCTGCAGCAAGAGCTGGCCTTGTCAGTGTTTTGATCAAAACTCTTCTGGGGACAAAGGACCTTTAAAAGTGCTGCAAACATCCCTCCCCAGCCCTCCTTAGCCACTTCTGCCACTGCAGCAGCACATGGAAGGAATTGCTGAGCCCTCTGCAGCACCCTAAAGGAGCTGAAAGGCCCAGAGCTCCCAGAGCAGCTCCTGTGACAAGGACAGGCAGTGACAGGACACGGGGACAAGTGCCAGAGGCTGGGGATGGCTGGGATCTCCATCCCAGAGGGATCACAGGGCTCAGCACAGCAACACTCACCAGGGTCTCCAGGAGCAGCTGGAGATGGATGGGAGAGCTCAGGCAGTGTCAGGAGGAACAGCAGTGCAGAATCCCTGGGCTCTCACCTCTTGGTGCTTATCCCCAGCTCATGATCCACCTGGCAGAGCTGTAAATCCTCCAGCAGCAACTGTGTTACCTCCAGCCTGGATGGGATCAGGTCTGATTCATGGAGCTCCCCACGGCTGGGCAGCGTTCCCAGGAGCAGATAAATATTCCTCAGGCACTAACATATGCATTTAGAGATAGGAATTGTCCTGTCGAGCTCAGCAAGAGTTTTATCACCGACTTTGTGCAAACGAGATCGAGCCCTTACCTGGAATATACAATAGCAGAAATCTGCCCAAGTCCTGGGGCACATCCTACACCTGAGAGTCAGTAACCACCTCCATGGAAATGTGACCTCTGGCTGCTGGGCTGCATCACCAAAACGTGCCTGCTGCTCAGCTTGGGCCTCCTGCTTTGACAGAATATTCCCTTAAAACCCCAGACTGACAGGATCCACCGGGATATTCATTCTCCGTCTTGCTCGGGAGTTTAATTAAGAAAATCTCTGAGGCTCCAGGAGGCAAAGCAGCAGCACTGCAGAGCCAGGGGTGGCTGGAGCTCACCTGCACCTCGCAGCCTGTGCAGGGTGAGGAGCAGGGCCAGGTGAGTGGGAATGATTCCCCAATTCCCACGGGGGGCTGCCCAGCCAGGGGGCACGACAGGTATCCCTCAACAAATCCCTCTCAGCCTCTTGGCCTCTCTTCTTGTGTTCAGCAGGTGGGCACACGTGGGATGTGGATGGGATATGGATGGGATGTGGATGGGATGTGAATGGGATATGGATGGGATGTGGATGGGATGTGGATGGGATGTGGATGGGATGTGGATGGGATGTGGATGGGATATGGATGGAGTACAAATGCAGTGCATATGGCAGCCCCTTCCCGAGGGACACAACTCCAGCACTGCAGACTGCAGCTTGCTGCTTCTTTGGAGAAAAAGTGCTCAGAATTACAAAGGGATTTTTTTTTCTTTATTTCCCTCCTCCCTCTCAAACGGTTTCATTAGCACTGCTGCAATGGAATAAGGTATTTTTGTTTTCTTATCTAATCATTTTAGCATTTTAATTTATGAAATACAAGCCTAACTACCCTTGCCTTCACTCCTGATTAAACACACGCAGCTGAGATATTTCATGCTTAGCCAAGTGAATATTTTAAATATTTTTTTCCCCCCAGAGAAACAATGCTTAGGATGTCCGATCCTTTTTCTGTTACAGGGAGAAAAGATGTCTTAGAGCAAGCATTTAAATGAATGTCAGCTGGAAGAAACACACACTGAGTGCAATTTGAGATAAAACCACCATTGATCCCTTCATGTACAGCCTTTGTGGCAGTGGTGACGTGGCTATTGAAAAGAGACACTGGTGCCAGAGTTCTTCTAAGAGATAATCCGTCTTCTGAGAGAGGATTTAGGTTAAATGTACCTGTGAAAAACAGTGTATTTCAGCTGACATGATGAATGGCCTATTGTTCCTCCCGGCTGCCTGTGCCTGGGCTGGGGGGCTGGAAGCAGAGCAGAAAGCAGAAGCACCAGGCAGCCCTGACTGCAGTCTCAGCAGTGTATTTGTTCCTTCTTTTCCCAGAGTTCCTAGGCAGGAATATCTAGAGCAATTTTTAGCCTAACTGCAACTTTGCCTCATGCCACAACTCCGGGCAATTGCATTATTTATCAAATTATTTCTATTTCTATCGCACGTCTCTGTAGCTGTTTATTACCTTTTAAATAATGCTTGCCATGCAGTGAGGGTTATTAAAATGATCTCATGGATGTGGTACTGGCCATGAGGCTATTTTGGGTAAACACTGAGGTTTATAAATCCTCACAGGTTTTACTGCTCAGAGCACAGGGCCCCAAAATCAGGGAGACAGTTCATGAGTATCTGCTCATCACCTGAAGAATGGGCTGGTTCAGGGTGTAATGCACAGGTGATAACCCCTGTGGCCCTGGATGCTGTCCCCAGGTGTGACTCCAACCTTTGTGCTGCATGAATAACCAACAGCCAGGTCAGAGCTTTCTGCTTCCTAACGTTCATCTTTAGCAGGAAAAATGTACCATCCTTGTCCTGGTACTCCAAGTGTTTCTGGAGGAAAACCTGGAGGTTTTTCCTGGAGGAAAAGTGGGGGAGAAAAGGATGGTGTCCCCACCACCACCACCACCAGTGTGGGACATCAACACACCCTGAGGGCTCAGAACACCAACCTGAGCAAGGAGGGGACCAGCTGGGTCCATTCTACAGCTGCCAGGATAAATCAGGATAAATCCAAGGGACCAGCAGGATGATCCCGTGTGCTGGAGTCTTCCATTTGCTCATCCATCCAAACTCCCAACTGAGTGGACTCTCCTGCTGTGCACGCAGCCTCCTGCACCTTCTTGCCCTGGTAGTTGTGGCTCACACAAGCCCCCAGAGCTGCTCCAGTGGTTATTTGTCTGTAAGGACCTGTCTTTTCACGGTTCACAGGAGAGCCTGACATAATTTAGAGGCTCCGTCAAAGCCCATTTAATTTAGTGCCTGTCTCTCCCTCAGTGAAGGCAGCAGGAGATAAGTCCTGCCTTATCCATGACACCTGACAGGCCTCTTAACAGCACACCCCCTATAATTAATTTTCAGCTAAGGACTATATTTGCTGCAAATGAACTGAGGTAAAATCCTGTTGTATCGAGTTCAGCAGAACATCTCCCACTTCCCAATATGGGAAGCCATTCCCCCTTGTCCATGCACTTGTCTGTCCATGGAAAGTCTTTTAGTACTGACTTATAAAAAAGCTGTAAGTAATATCCTAAAGAGAAAGAAGGAATAGAAGATATTTTGCTCAGAGAACTGTTTTTGATCTTACAGCAGTGGCCCCTTTGGAACAAACAGCACACTGCCACTGAATTCAGCATCAGCTAAAAGCAGTCATGCAGCTGGCATCCTCAGTTTTCCCACAATTTTCTTTTCCCACCAATTGTTTATCTGCAGTGACGGAGCAGTCCAAAGCAATAATGCTGCACCCAGCCATTATTAATATCTATAAACACAAAAGCTGTGGTTTGTCATCATCTTCCCTTTGGTCTGTACATTTTTAAGACAAGTCTGGAAGTGACAGAGCCTCGTCCTGATGGAGCAGGGAGGCAGGAGGGAAAGGAAGGCAGCATTTACAGCTATTAGAGACTTCATGTAGGTTGTTCAGAGATGCCTGGAGTTATAATTCAAATACAAAAATATCCCTGGGTTTATCTAAGAGGAACAGTTCCCTGGAAAATATCTTTCTTAAGGGATGCTGATAACGGGAGGAAACAAATGAAAACCAAACACAAGAACTGCGAGGGACCCTGAAGGGAGCGAGGGGGCAGTGGAGAAATTCAAATAATAGAAACCTTTTTGCCTTCTCTCCCCAGCCACTCTGTTTTTTCACTACACACAAAATTAAAATAAATACAGTCAGAAAGCCCATGCCACCAAAATAAATATTTGAGCAAGCAGATTTGAGCAAAGCAAAGGAAAGCTTTGTTTTTACAACAGCTTTCATTCCTGAGACGTCAGGCAGTGACAAGTTGATACAGGAAGATTCTGCACATCTAGAAAGGTCTGATGGTGCAAAGAGCCAATTTCCCGTTGATTTTGGTGGGAAATGAAGACCAGCCCCATGGGAAGTGCACAGCCCCTCCAGCTGGCAGTTTACACACAAGGCTATAAACCACGAGCGCTGTGATGGCACCGGCAGGGACAGGCATGCTCCACGCTCAAACAAAAGGCTCAGGACCTGGGCCAGCTCTTGCTGATGGCAGCAGAGGGGCAAAGCACACTGGAAAGTGCCTCGTGAAAGGCTTAACCCTGGCTTTCTGCACAATTAGCCAGCAGAGACACAGCTCTCCACACTCATCCTCTGAGCTCACAAGTGAGGAAAATCCTGTCTAGGCAGCAGCAGGTGCTGCAGAACCACTCCTGCTTCCACTCTGTGTAATGCTCAGTGAAATATTTGCTGTGCTCATTCTTCCAGGGCACTGACTGTAGCCCAAGGCGTGGAAATTAAGTGACTTCTAGTCCATGGAGAGGGACAGTGGAAATCCAAGGAATTGTGTTTGGAGTGCAGCATCCAGCCACTTACATCAATAACTCCTTTCTGAAAAGGACAATCCACCACCCTTCACCCACAGCAAACACTGTGGAGGTTTGTAGAACATAACAATCAAAGGGAGCTCCACTGGAGCTCGTAAAAATTATTCTCTTAAGAGGAAAAAAAAACCAAAAATCCTTGCAAGATTGTCAGTGCATCAGCTGCTGACACAAAGTGTTTCTGGGAGCCTTCGTGAGATCTGAGCAGAGGCAGCAAATGCATTCTCAGCTTATTTGTTCCAGCTGATACCACCCGAATTCAAGCCCAAAGGCAGAGCCTTTCAAAGATAACACGTCTTTCCCTCTGGTTCAGATAAAACGTGCCCAAAGTACAAAGAGAAATTACGCACTCGGCTTGTAATGGACATTAACAGGTTTGTGAGATCCAGGGACACATTTACATCACTTCAAAATGATGTTTGAATAGCCATCAAAAATATCACCAAGCCTGAAATGTTCCTTAGGAATCTTTCCTCCCCTTTAGACATGTAATGATTTCCTTGGATTCTAAAAGTGCATCTCAGAGTATGGCCCTAACTGTAAAATCATTACCTGCTTGCTCTTCACCATAAAAACACCCACAAGAAGCAACATTTGATAATAATTCTTTTTCCCTTCAAAATACCACAGACATACTGAAATCATTATCACTGCTTTCTTCAGCTGGAGCACAGAGCAGGAAGTTCCACATCAACCCCAAACTGCATTCAGGCATTTCTTTGGGAGGCTGTGGCTGCAGGGTGTGCTCACCACGGAGCAAACCCCAGTGGCACTGCAGGGACGGACCTGCTCCTTCCTGGAGCAGCTTTCCACAGAGGGAGGAACAATTTGTAGCTGCGTGTTCAGCACCCAGAGATGAATTTAATAGTCATGAAACCACGAGAGATCTGAAGCAGGAGCAGCAGCAAGTGACACATTTCTTTAAAGGATGTCAGCACAGGACACGTCTGGCTGCAATCTGGAGGTTGGATGCCTCAGGGACAGAGCTCTGGATCATTCACCCTCTCCACCTCTGCAAGCAGAGCTCTGCTTTTAAAATTAATACACAAGTGCTAAGGTGAAAGCAAGATTTCTCTTGACCCCCCCTGTGACAGGTTTCTCTTAAGGATATTTTCATCCTGCTTTTAGGGATGTCAACACGGGACACGTCTCACTGTGATCTGGAGGTTGGATCTTTCCTCCCTCCACCTCTGCGAGCAGAGCTCTGCTTTTAAAATTAACACCCAAGCACCAAGGTGAAAGCCTGATGATTTCTCTTGACCCCCTGTGACACATTTCTCCTAGGGATATCTTCATCCTACCTTTAACAGGACACATCTCGCTGTGCTCTGGAGGTCAGATGCTCCTGAGCCTTCACCACCCTCCACCTCTGCAAGCAGAGCTCTGCTTTTAAAATTAATACACGAGCACCAAAGTGAAAGCCTGATGATTTCTCTTGACTCCCTGTGACAGGTTGCTCTTAAGGGTATCTTCATCCTGCTTTTAGGGGTGTCAATATGGGACATGTCTCACTGTGATCTGGAGGTGGATCTTTCCCCCTTCCATCTCTACAAGCAGAGCTCTGCTTTTAAAATTAACACCCAAGCACCAAAGGAAGAGCCTTTTGACTTCTCTGAGCCCCTGGGGGCACAGCAGCCCCTGGGTTTGGTCACAGCAGGGTTCTGAGCCAGGTCCAGCAGCAGCACAGGCAGCAGCAGTGTCCTACACGTGTTCCACTGAGCACTACAACAACACCACGCTGCAAGATAATCTGCTGGGGAAACAGGAACAGATTGCTGATGTTACAGGAGGCTGTGTCACGGCATGAGGGAGAGGCTGCTTCCAGGAGCACCAGCTGAAACTTGGCAGAGGCTGGGGCTGCACTTGTCAGAGCACTCGGCAACAGTTTGTGGCTGGAAACAGGAAATCGTCTCCTGCTTCTACAGGAGCAGATGGAAGAAATGGAAATTTTAGGGATCAGCCTAATTATTGATGCATACAAAATAGACCAGCACTGAACCCAGATTCTACATAAATCTCTAACCCTTCTCAGGTAACCTTTAGCTGGAAACGTTTCCAGAATCATAAAATCATTTTCAGGTAAAGCCTTCTAAGAACATTGAGTCCAACTGTTCACCTGGCACTGCCAAGGCCACCACTGACCCCTGTCCACAAGTGCCACATCTTTTTAATCCTCCAGGGCTGTGGACTCCAGCACTGCCCTGGGCTGGACAGCCCCTCTCAGGGCTCAGAGGTGATCACAGAATCACGGGATGGTTTGGGTTGGGAGGGACCCTAAAGCTCATCCAGTGCCACAAACAGGGACACAGGGACACCTTCCACTGTCCCAGGCTGCTCCAAACCCCAGCCCAGCCTGGTCCTGGTCTTCCAGAACAACACAGGCTAAAAGCAGCTCCTGCTGGCAAACAGCCTGTGAACGGGAGGCCACCAAGCCAACGGCTTTCCAAGACTTCTGACCACCAAATCCAGCAGGTTCCCTGTTCACCTCATTCTCCTTCTGCAGACAATTGGTTAAAACAAGTGGACAGGTCAGTTACTTCAGATGTTGCAATGAAGTAGAGCCATCTCGTGCTTTGCAAAGTAAGATGAATTCTGTGCCGTCGGCTCAAACTTCAGGAAGCCATTTGCAGGGTGTCATTTTTCATCTCACCTGGGCAGGATGTAATGAAAACCCGACAGCTTATTGATGGTTTGGTTACCTGTCTGCCTTCGAGAAACTGCACAGGTGCTTTGTGTAAAAAATAAAACTAAAAATACAAAGAGTCAACACAATTAACGTGAGGCAATGATGGGAAGCGTCCTCTGAGGTTTTCTTTTCTGCTGAAGTGTCACCAGGCTGCGTGTCCAAAAGACACTGCTGGCAATTCATCTCTCAAGTAATCAGGATAAAAATAGCACCATGGTTTGTACCCTGGCACCAGCCTGGGAAAGATGTGCTGTCTGTCCTCTTGCCACTTTCTTTCTGGCTGTTTGAAGTAATTAAGCACTAAATAGGAAGTTTGAGGCAACAAATATAAAACTGGAATTTATACAACTTTTTGTACTTAAGACATGCTGGAAGAATGGGAGAGAAGCTTTTCTTCTTCAACTTGATCATTTTTCCTCTTCAAAATGATGTAGCATCAACATGGAAAGGTTAAAATTCCTGTTACAAAAGAAAATCTAAATGAGGGGGTCCACAGGAGGAAGTGAGGAGGTCCCGAGGATGTGAACTCTTGAGAGAACCATGACTAAACTCTTTCAGGGAGACAAGACTTCCTGGGCAGTTTTGAAGTGCAGAGGACAGCAAAAACAATCAGATGAGAGCTTTCTGCTTTTCCTCGGCCAGAATCACTCCAGCTCCTGGAAAAGGGATTCAGCTGCTTCAGCTTTACCTGGTGCCAGCCAGGGGACCAAGGACAGAGGGGACAGCACAGTGTCCCCAAGGCAGGACCTCAGCTCCTCTCTGAGGCAGCTGCAGTCCCTGTGCTGGATGATCTTCTTCACTACCAACAAATTAACATGCCCTGCCAAATTAATAAGCCTGGAGGCACGGGCTAATTAATTTGGCAGGGCAAATGTATGCCCTATATGAACACATCCAAGAGGTTTTCCAGCGCCTGCCTGGTGTCCTTCCTCCCCAGGAGGCTGGGATTTTGGGGAGCTCTGGTTGGGATTTTGTTGAGGGAGGGATGAGCAGCCCTGAGCTCCCTCAGACTCCCACTGCTCCTGCCCAGTCTCAAGTCCTCACCTTCTTTCCTGAATTTACCAGGATACCAGTTGTGGCTGCCACTGGATTCCTGGAAATGTCCAAGGTCATCTTTGGAAGTGTCCAAATGTCCAGTTTGGGTGGGGCTTGGAGCAGCCTGGGATGGTGGAGGGTGTCCCTGCCCATGGCATCCACACCAGGATGAATTTTAAGGTCTCTTCCAACCCAAACCATTCTGGGATTCACAAAATCAAACTGAATTACCCTCCCAGACTGTCCTGACTCCAGGCCACGGTGGAGAGAACACCAAAACACCTGGGAAAATCCAGACTCAAATGACTGAAATCCTGGAGCAGACAATCCAGTTTGGGTAACCAACCACAGCAGGTGTCTGGCAGGGCAGTTCTCTCTCCTCAGTGCTATGTGACAAGGACTGAGTTAGCTGGGCACTCCTCACACTTCCCTGGCTGGAAAATGCCACCATGTGCTGCTTTCCTGAGCTTCTGTTGCTTTTCAGCTACAAAAAAAAAATTAAAATAACAGTGTTCCTGCTGTAAGTGTTGTGGCTCTGCCTGTGCAGAGCTCACACATCACAGAGCTTGTCAGGACTGCCAGATAATGGCACCAACTGGGAGAGTTTCCTGAGGATGGGGAGTGTGCCTGGAGTCGCTGGGTCAGATCCTGCTCCAACAAAGTGCACCAAGAGGGTCCCTTAACACAGAAACTTGTTTAATTAAGGTAACAGATGTTGCTATTACACAAGTCGCAGGGAATGGTGGTTTAATTGGACACTTTCATATTCTTTGCTACCAGCACAGAACATCGTTTGGTTTTTGGGGTTTTTTTTATGCATTTCTTTCCTCGCAATTAAACCGTATAAACAATGCAGGCACTGTATATTTGTGGGAAAAGAAACAGCTCTAATGATGTAGGGGCTTTACATGAAGAAGAATGAGAGAAGAGCAATTTGTTTTGGGGCTTAAAAGTACAATTATTTTTCTGTCCCAGCCTGAGTACGTGTCTGGTGGCAGGGTAAATGTGACTTCCAATAGATCTAGAAGAAGATTAGGAATTAAGACTGTTGTGGACATATTTTAAATAAAAGTTCTCTTGGTTTTCCTGCACTCTTTCTGCTCTTGGGGAGCCAAGGAGAAAGGGAAAAGTGGGAAGCTGTGGAGGAGCAAGAGAAATGTGAATCTGCTCTTGAAGCACACAACAGTACAGCTTCACCTCTGGGAAACATCCCTGTCTCTCACTCTGTGAGGAATAAACAAATGGAATTATTGCCATTGTGGCATGAAAAATGAAAAGTCCTTTGCCTAGGTGCAAAACAGGACCTGAGGAAAGAGGGAAGGTTTGCAGGGGAAGCCATGCAGAGCCTGCAGGGCTGAACAGCCCCTCCCAGTGCTGCCCCCAGAGTGGTTCACATGGGAAAGGATCAGGCTGGAAAGGTCATCACATCCAACCTCCCTGCTCAGGCAGCTCCTGGTCCAGGATTATGTCCAGCCTGCTCCAGCAAAACCACTCCATCCAATACACATCCCTTGACTAACTGCATGAGGAATTTCCTGAAGATGCTCTAACTGAACAGCCTCTGGTGGGAAGTTATTAAAAGCCAGTTCACCTGTGCAGTGGAGGGACAAAAAGCCCCAGTTTGTTGCCCCAGGACCATGCCAGGAAACCCTCCTGTCCCAGCACCTGTGGGACTGTTGGGACACCAACCCTATTTATTGGTGGGCAGTGGAAAACTCAGGGGTTGTCCCCAGCAGAAAGGGATCCCCTGGTCCTGGGCGAGGCTTTCCTGGGAATGGGTGGATTTTGATCATGTCTCACCTGCTCCTGCTCCCCTCTGGCCCTGTGAGGAGCAGCATCACCAGGACTAAAGATCTTTCCCACAGAGTGCAACACTCCCTTTGCACAGGAAAGTGAAGGGAAGATCAAGGAGGGAAAAGGATCCCTGTACTTTTCCCCACACAGAAATAGTCTTTGTTCTCAAACAGCATTTGCAATACATCTGTATCTGTGCTAGAGCTGTTCCTATAGAAAATGTACCTTCTGGAGTCAGGCCCCCAACATCATTTTGACTCCAGTTAGGCCTCCGAGGCAGGATTTCCATTATTATGGAGATGAAGTGCCTTTAATGACTGCAATCATATAATTGTACCCCAGGGCAGAATTCCTAATAACACAATTGCACAGTTCTCAACCACCAGTAAGAGATGCCCTCAGGCCGTGTGATTCATTGAGGTGCAGCACACACTACCTCAGCCTCCAGAGAACATGAAACCTAAACCGATAAAGCTCTTTTTTTTATTTTTTTCCCCACCGTGGTAGTCTCTGCTCTCTGGGCAAACACTGAACACCACACTTTGTTTTGCCTCCTGGACAGCAGGAGCCTCCAGAGCCGGAGTCTCAGCAGCAAAAACCACACAAGGTGTCTCCAGCAAGGAATTTCACATCCCACACCAGCTGAAAAGCCACAAAAGCCCCAGGAGAAACTCTGAAGTGATTGCCACGGCAGCCATCAGGCTGAGCATCAGCATTCAAGGCAAGCACTGACACAGGAACGCTGCTTTTAACCCCACCTGGAACTGGAAGCATCATCTATATTGATTAACCTCCACGCGATCAGCCTGCAGGCTGCAGAAGGATCCAGATGTTCAGGTGCCTCCCTGGTACTCCCAGGACCCTTTAATGTCAGTTTAAGCAGAGATTTCGTTGAAGTTTCTTCTCCCACGCCTGTCTGAAAGTTCTGTTTCCCGTCCTGGGTGAAGAGATTGCAGCAGCAGCTTTTCCTGGCGTCTTTCTTCACAGATTTCAACAGATTTTATATTTCCAGCAGCCAAGAAAGTTCTTATTTCAAGCCCACAAACTGGGCGTGTGGGGAGATATTGGAGCTGGGCTCCAGGCACTGCTGCTGTCCCCTGGGACAGCACGGAGGAGATCACATTCCAGCCAGCGCACAGAGCAGAAATACAGCAGAATTTAGGAGAGCTCAGGCACTTGGCCCCTCCTGCCCGTGAAGGCAGAGGGAGCTGATGAGCAGTGCCATGACCACAGGAGACAATGCCATTCCCAAATTGTGGATTTCACACAGAAATGCCATTCCCTAACTGTGGATTTCCCACTGCAGACAGTGTCATTCCTGAACTGTGGATTTCCCACAGCAGACAGTGTCATTCCCTGATTGTGGATTTCCCACTGCAGACAGTGTCACTCCCGAATTGTGGATTTCCCACTGCAGACAGTGTCATTCCCGAATTGTGGATTTCCCACTG
This sequence comes from Sylvia borin, assembly GCA_014839755.1. Classification (NCBI taxonomy): domain Eukaryota; kingdom Metazoa; phylum Chordata; class Aves; order Passeriformes; family Sylviidae; genus Sylvia; species Sylvia borin. The sequence continues at coordinate 1,817,811 of CM025968.1, forward strand.
CAGACAGTGTCACTCCCTAACTGTGGATTTCCCACTGCAGACAGTGTCACTCCCTAACTGTGGATTTCCCACTGCAGACAGTGTCACTCCTGAATTGTGGATTTCTCACTGCAGACAGTGTCATTCCTGAACTGTGGATTTCCCACTGCAGACAGTGCCATTCCCTGATTGTGGATTTCCCACAGTCTCCAGGTGCAGAGTGCAGGGCTGGGCTGGTGACTGAAGGCAGTGGGGAGGATTCAGCACCCTCATCCCCACAGCAGACACAGCCCGGGGTGTGTCAGAGCAGAGCAGGTCCCGTGCCAAGGCACTGTTCTGACACTGCCAGGTGATCCCTGGATGATCCCGCTGGCTGGAAAACCCCTGGGCTGGAGGAGCTCAAGATTTCACACCTGCTTGGGCACATTTCACGTCTGGTTTGCCATCCAGGGCTGGGTGCCCAGGTGGGAGGCTCCTGGCTGTGGCTCAGCAGCAGCAGGAGGAGAGAGCCTGGCACTGCCACGAGAGCTTGGAGCATTCCCAGCTGGGTTTGCCCCTGAGCCCAGGGGGTGCCCACCACCTCCTCTCACCACTGCCCCACTCCCAAATGAAAATGAGGAGCAGGAACCGTGCTGTGCCAAGGGGAGCAGCCTCAGAGCAAACAGCACATCCAGCCACGGGCTGTGCCAGGAGCACGGGGACACAGATGGGACCTCCTGGGGCTGATACCTCAAAGCTTCCAGCACCAAACACTCCCTCAGCACCACCCCTGAGGCCTTCAGTTTTCTCTTCCCTGTATTCCAGGTTCTGTGGTGCCCAGGGGAGCAGCTCTGAGCTCACAGTCAGTGTCACTCAGCTCTGCACACAGCAGGGACACAAAACAAATCCTTCTCCTGCTGCACACCAAGGACAACTTTCAGCCCCAAAGCACAAACAAGGGTGGGCTGGAGGGAGGGACAAGAAGGATGGGACCTCACAGCCTGGGGCTGGAATGGGACAATTCAACCCCAAGGTGCAAATGGACCAAAACTTATCCAAGTGTGAGACCTGGTGACTGTTTGTCCATTTTGTGACCATTTTGGGTCCCCCTTGGGTGTAGCCCTGGCCAGGCTCTTGTCCTGCCCAAGGTGGATCCTGGAGGCCTTTGAATAAATCTCTACTTTATTCTCCAGCTGTGTCCAGTCTCTGTTTCAGGTCAGCCTCCCAAAGACATCACCCTCACCAGGAGAACAGTTATTTCAGCTTTAAAAACCACTGCCCCTTGATCTGTGACAACTCTGACCTCAGCAGCTCTGTGTCCTGCCTGCTACAGGAAGCTTTGTGTCACTGATCACCAGCTCTTCTCATCCCAAGCAAACAGCCCAGAGAAAACAGCTTTGTAAGGATCAGAGAAAGGAGCTAAACAAGGCAGAAATGGGGTTTTCAGTATTTGGATCATATGGAGCTTTCTGCATACTCAGACACACCACCACAGTCTCTGTTTCAACGGGCATGACAGGCTGGATGGAGCAAGAGTAAACTTTCCAAGATGAAAAACAGATTAAAGCTTTTAGAGATAACAATTTCTGGCTTTTTTGACCTTTACTAACAGGATGGGATTCTCCTCATGAATCCCACTGCAACATCATGTTTTGGAGGAGTGTCAAGGACAGTTTTCCATGTCCTGCTCTCAGGTGTTGTGCAGGTGACACAACCACATCTCTACATAGGCCAATAACAAATCAACACCACAGAGGAGGATTTCAAAAGCTGGCTTTTGAATTTAAAAAAGAAATGGAGAAAAAAAAAATTGGCCAGTCTGAGAAAGCCACCTTCAAGTCAGGGATTAGAACTGTCAAATTAACTATTGCCCCCCAAAAATTCCTGTTTGCAGGACACTGAGTAATGCACCAGAGCTGTGCAATTTGCAGTAGAACCTTTTATCTCCTGCAAATATATATATATTTTTTAAACAATGGTTATTTAGACCACTGCAGAGGCAAAATACTTGGTTTTTTTTTTTTGGAGTGCATCTTTATCAGCTTCCTGGCAGGGCTGTTTTCATAGCAGACAGAGATGGGATGGGCACCATGGGAATGGGAATCTCACCCCCAGCTCCCTGGGATTGAACACTGGCTGTTTCCTCGTGCATTTGCAAGTCAATTTTGCCAAGCTATTAATGACAAATTTAGCTTTGATTGCTGAAAGTCCCTGGGTTAGTTAATGAAAGAAATGGTTACTTTAAAGACATTACCTCTCATTTTCTCTTAGGATGTCTCTTCCTTTCTTCCAAGAATAAGTAGGTCTGGGGGAGGCTTTGGGCTTGCACTCAATGATGACTTCACCACCCACTTTCACCAGAGTTACCTTCTTCAGCAGAGTTTTGGAAAAGTCTGGACCAATGGCTGAAAGGAAAATGGACACAAACCAGATCAGAATTCCCTCAGGAAAAAGCAAAGTCAGATTTATTAGAACGTTATGAAATTCCAAGGTTGTTTCTCACTGACAATTCCTAAATGATTTGACTTTATGGACGGGGCAAAAAGACACCTGAGTGCTTCTTTCACTGCAAAAAAATACTTAATTTGTTTAAAAAGTGTGTCCAGCTCAAAGAAACCAGAAACTATGAAGACTATATAAGACTATGAAAAAGCCCTGAAACCAGCTTTGGCTTTGTAAAACACTCCAGAATTAAAGGAGACGTCCTGAGGACATTTCCCACCAATGCACTCAGAATTAAATGCATTATTATTTATATATTATCTATCATTATCAATATATTATCACTTCTGAAATGAATTTCTCAGATGATTGTCCCAAATTTATAAGCAAAAGAGATTTTTTTGAATAAACCTGTTACTCCCATGTCTGTAATAAACAGTTTAGACTGGTTTTTTTGTGAGTCATTTGCTGCATTTTCTTGCTCCTGTGTGAGACACGGGAGTTGCCCACTGTGGGTTTTACTCTGTGATATTCAAAACGTCATCATTTGACATCTAGACACTCTGGGTTCATTTCCCAGCACTGCCACAACTTCCCTGTACCACTTCAGGAGCAATGAATTTAATTCATTGACACCTTTTGTTTGTCAGGTGGGGATTTTAATGACCTTTCCCCCCCCCCTCTAGACCCACAACTCAATTTTTCAATTTGTTTTTTAATTCTGACAATTCTGTAAGACAAGACTGCATCTCGAAATACGTATTTTACAATGTCCAGCACCACTGGATTCTGCCTTTATTTAAAGACTCCAGGCAAGATAATTGGCAAAAATAATTGAGAAGAATCACTCTGAGAAAAAGCTCGGTCTGTAATTTTCCATTTCTGTCTCTCAGTTAATTTTGCTGTAAGTCTCACTCGAGATGATTAAACACCACCAGTAGCAAGTGCTTAACTTCAGGACCTTTTAAAACAACCATTTGAACACTCAGATCTGGTTAAAAGCTGAAATTTCCCAGGGAGGGCTCGGAATGTTGCCCTGCTTTGAAACTCTAGTGAAAAGGCAAACCTGCTGCTTTCCTTTCAAAACGTGCCAAGTTAAATCACAGATGCACAGGGATTTATCTGCAGGACACCATTTGGGTGCTTTTCCTGTGACAGACAGAAACAGAGCTGCAGAACACAAGGGAGAAGTTGGCCAAATAAATGACAGGTTTCTCAGACCAGCCTCTCCAAAATCTGGGGATTTTTTTGTGTGGACAGGAGGAGCTGCTGGGCACAGGGACACCCTGAGAGTCCCCACCAACAAGGATTAAAACTCTCTCCTCTGAAAACATCTCCCTTCTTCCCCCAAAGGTCCATTTTGATCAGGTTTTAAATAGACAAGAAAAGCATCAGTGGGTTTATTTCGATTTCTTTCATGTCCAATAAATCTCAGCATTGTGAAGTCTAATTTATTGAGCAATATTGTACCTTTCTCCAACAGCAACACAGACAATCCTTCAAATGAATTTTTTTTCTATGCAGGCATCTATCACTGATTCACTGATGATAAAAAATGACCAATAACTGCAAATCCCATAGCTGGAAAAAACCTCATGCTTTGTCCTTCAGGGCAAATCAGGGAATGCTGCTACTGAACATTTGGTTTGAGAGCAACTAAACCTTTCTTTTGTGATCAGGAATTGTGTTTAACCCTTTGAAACTCCATCCCTATGCTGACCAGGGCTGCCACTCATACAAAACATAGTTTGGGATTGCAGTGGAGCCTGGCAGGGACCTCTGGGATGGTCCCACCCCAGCCCTGCTCAACCAGGAGCAGCTACAGGAGGTTGCCCAGGGCTGTGGCCAGTTGGATGTTGTGAATCTCCAAGGACAGGGATGCCACACTATCTCTGGACAATTTGTCCAACCAGCCTCAAAATAAAGGGTGTTTTTTCTATTTTAAGCTGCATTTCCAGGGTTTCAGTTTGCGGCCATTGCCTCCTGTCCTGGCACTGGCACCTCTGGAAGATCCTGGCTCTGTAATCTGCTCCCTCCCCTCAGGAATTTCCCCACTTGGATTCATATGAGCTTCTCCTGGTTTTAGCTGGTCGGAGCAGAGCAGCTGAGCACAGAGCTGTGGGGTACAAGAAGCTTTTCTTTGGGATGGAAATGGGACCTTTTTTTGGGGAAAGGTCTCTTCTGTCTTTCAGCAGCATTTTGGTTGCTGTTGGATTGCTGAAAGGTCTCTTCAGACAGGAGGTTGGTCACCATGTCCTGAGCAGAGACTGGACATTTTTGGTTCTGGATGTTCTGAGTGCCAATGCTCAGGTTTCTCCAGAAATAGCTTCAACCAGCAGGAGAGTGAATGCACCTGCCAGCTCCTGGAGGGATATGGGATGAAGTAAAAAAAACATCTTTCCTCTGCTCTCCACTGCCTCAAGTTTTCATTTCATGCTTTTCTTAAAAACAAATGCTCAAAGCTCCCTCATTGCATAGAGGTAATACCTTACCAAAGAAAGGCCTTGTAAAAATATGGTCTAGGCCCTGCTACTCTGGCTGAGCTTCCATGTGAAAGTATCAAAGGAATGAGAATCAGTTAGCACAACAGTCTATTCTTGTAATAGAGCTGTTCCCACCTGCAAAACCAAGAAATCTGTCCCCTTGAGAATCAGTGAAGAAAATACATAAATAATCTAGAAATAGGGGAAATTGATGGACATGCAGAATGCCATTTACCCACCAATGAACAATGTTGGTGTGCTGTTAACCAACTTGATCTAACACGGTGATAATCCTATAAAAATATGAGCTGTGCAATAAAGATTTGGCTTTTCTGCACGAAGAAAGAACAGTCCAGGCTTTTACTGCCACAATCCCCTTCAGCTTCACGCTGCCCCAGGTTTGCCTACTTTTCACTGTTTGCATTTCATTCTCACGCAGCTCCAAGGAAAAGATGCATATTTTTAGAACTTATCTATTTTGTTTACATCTTTCTCCTCCCAGAGGAGAAAGATGATTGATGGTGATGTTCACTAACGAGGTTGAAGAGGTGGTGACCTGTGTAGCCAATCTTTGGGATTCTTGTAAAATTGTATATAAGATGGAGTCAGAGAAATAAAGTAGAGAGCTTTGCTGCCGACCTTTCTGCTGCCTGCTCCTTCTTTCCTGTCCCTAACAGTGACAGCTTCGGGTGCTGCAGCCTGGCAGGAGCAGCTCGGGCAGAGACCTGCTGTGGTTTTTGGGAGGTTTTCGGGGCTGGGGGAGGGTGAACTCACCGATGACACTGAGCTCTGCGCTGGTGAAGATGACGCCGTGCCTGTTCTCCGCCACGCACTGGTACATCCCCGCGTCCGACAGGCTCACGTTGGGGATGGTGAGGGAGCCCTGCTCCAGCTGCACTCTGCCCTGGGGGAGCAGCAAAAAACAAACCCCAAAATGAGCAGGGAGACGCCTCCTCAGAGCAGACAGCCACAGGTTGTGGCGCTGTGTTTTATAGAGAGGTGGATGAAACCGAGTGGAGGTAACGGGAAGAATTTGCATGCTCCAATTTATTTGTCTGCCAGCCAAATTTATGTCAGGCTAGAGACTAAATGGTAAAACCAATATAGGAGTTGGTAAATGCAATTTAAATTGGAGGACTTTCCCTTGACCCCTTCATTGATTTAATACCCAAAGCATTTAGATTAATATCCCTTTCAAGGAGATAAGCGTGGAGCAAGAAATGCACTTCTGTTCCACAGTGGCCCATCACAGCCAAGCCCACCCTCAGAAACATTTAAAACAATGGTGTTTCCATGGATTCACAGAGCCATTAAGGTTGGAAAAGACCTCCAGGATTACTGTGTCCAACCTGTGACCAGACACCACCACAGGAACTGAACTACAGCACACACAGGTGTTTCTTGGACACCTCCAGGGATGGGGTGTCCAAATCTCCCTGGGCAGTTCCAATGGAGAAATTCACCCTTTCCATGGAGAAATTCCTCCTGATGTCCAACCTGACCCTCCCTTGGCACAGCTTGAGGCCATTTTGAGTGGAGATGGCAATGCAGGCTGGTAAGACTGGCTGCCATCTCAGCCAGCACAGGCAGAAACACTTAAACCCTTCTGCAGTTTACTGACAACAATGTAAATGCTAATTATTTAATGATCCTTTACTTCATATCAGCCACTAACGTGATTTAAGAACAACACCATCTGCCAGTGACCAGCGTGAAGCCACCAGAATTAGTGTGTGGAGTGAAAGACCAGGCTCTCATTTGTCAGCCTGAGGACATGGAGCCCGAGTTATCAATTCTAATAAGTACAGCAAAGTGTTCCCCCTCTCCCCAGGAGTTTGACATTTAAAAAAATAATAATTCCAAAATAAAGAGCTATTGGTTTTCTACTTGGCCTTAGGGCAGAAATTTAATGTTTGTGCAATTTTTGATCCGGCTTTGATCAAATTGGGGCTGCCATGTTCTTTCACAGTAAGTGAAGGGGAAAAAGTGCTGGTGCCTGTGAAAGCAAAGCTTTGGTGACTTGGCTGAGTTTGTGGTGACCAGGTGGGATCATGGACTGGGTGATGACCCTCCAGGAGAGGCTGGGAGGATGTGCTGGTGGGAGGGGTGTAATTCCACAGCTCCTGCACAGGGACACAGCTCAGCAGGAGGAGTGGGAACACCATTAAACATAGGAACCCCAAGGTTTCATTATCACTTGAAGTTCACCTAAACATCCTCAATTAAAATAATTATTTTTGAGTGATCATTCTCTGGTGACAGATTCCAAAAACATCACTCAGCTATTCCTTCTTCTTTCCAGCCTTAGGATCCTTGATTTTGGGGAGCAGCTCTGAATGTAGAGCTGTTGTGGGTCCTGCTTGTTCCCAGCAGCAGCCTGGGACAGTGGGAGGTGGCAGAATGTGGAACAAGATGACCTTGAAGGCACCTTCCAACCCAAACCATTCTGTGATTCCACAGTCTCAGAGAGCCTCCATCCTCTCTATCCCAAAATAAACAAAGCATCCAGAGATCAGAGAGCTGGCAGAGCCCCTCAGTTTAGGGAGGACACTGAGTGCTGTGTCCAGCTCTGGGATCTCAGTTCAGGATGGACTCTGAGTGCTGTGTCCAGCTCTGAGTGTCTCAGTTTAGGGAGGACATCGAGATGCTCAAACACATCCAGAGGAGGCCACGAGGCTGGTGAGGGGCTGGGAACACAAACCCTGTGAGGAACGGCTGAGGGAGCTGGGGGTGTTTATCCTGGAGAAAAGGAGACTGAGGTGACCTTGTCACTCTGTACAGCTCCCTGAGAGGTGGCTGTGCTCAGGTGGGGCTGGGCTCTTTCTCCAGGCAGCACTGACAGAACCAGAGGACACAGCCTCAGGCTGCACCAAGGGAATTACAGGGTGGATATTAGGGAAAAGTTTTTATGGAAAGAGTGATGAAATACTGGGATGGTCTGCCTGGGGAGTGGTGCAGTCGCCATCCCTGGATGTGTTTAAAGCAGCCTGGATGTGGCACTCGGGGCCAGGGTTTAGTTGAGCTGTTGGGGCTGGGTCCGACTCGACGACCTTGGAGCTCTCTCCCAGCCCAGCCATTCTGTGACCTCTGTGCTCAGAGCACCCACAGCTCCCCTCCCCAGGGGCCCCCAGCAGTGTGCCTACCTGTGGCAGCAGGGGCTCCCCGTCCTTGAGCCAGCGGTAGGAGGGTTTGGGGCGGCCGCTGGCGCGGCATTCCCAGGACACGCGCTCCTCCAGCGCCGCGCGCACGTCGCCGAGGCGCTGTGTCCAGCTGGGCTGGGCTGCAAGGCAAGCAGGGAGGGAAGGGAGGCCTCGTGCCTGGGGGCAGCAGCCCTGAGCTGCCCTACGGCCCCTTCTCCCATCAGCAGAACGTTTAGAAGTCGGATTTGGTAACGGCAGGATTTCGGCTTTTATATTTTTCATATATTCATAACCCTGCAGTTCTTCAGTGTGTAACTCCAAACCCCACACACGGTGTGAGCTGCTGCTTCCCCACTTTGGGCAGACACAACAATTCCTCTCCAGGCCTGGGGATCAAGGAGCCCTCACTGCCCCAGGGCTGAGAGATGGGAACAAAAGTGAGTTGGGGCAGCAAACTTGGGGTCAATGATTCATTACCTGAAGCTGGAATTGGAGGATTAACCCCCAAAATGCCAATGGACCAAACTGATCAAAGTGTGAAAACCCATGATCATTGTCCATTTTTAGGTGCAGCCCCTGGGGAGCTTCATCTGCTCTAAATGTACCTGAAGACCCTTCAAAAAATAGAACAGCTTTTTATTCCCTTAATTCTGTCTGCCCTCTGTTTTTAGGTAGCCCCAAAAAGGCATCCTAAGAACTGCTGAAGATTATTGTCCTTCCATGAGTCCAGTGCTGATTTCTGAAGGTGGCGCAGCCAAGATCTGAAGCTGCTTTAATTTTATCTTCAGTAAAAACCCTTAAAGAAAAAGAGCAGCTGCAGAAACCCTGCAGAAATCCTACAAAAACAAAGCAGTAGTTACACACCTGCTCCTCCAAATAGAGACATTTTCCTCAGGGTCTTTGTAACTTGGGCTTCAAAGCTCTAAAATTTAGCTTCTGACTTCAAAACTCATAGTTTAAAACTAGTTCTGCACTGAAATTGAGGTTATTCCAGTGACTCTGCACTGCTTCAGGCCCAGGCTCTCAGTCTTGTCTTGATTATGGCCAGATCTCCACGTCTGGCCACAGGAATGAAAAATCTTTGGACCCAATAATTGTATTAATGCCACTGAATAAACCTAGAAAGGCCACAAGCAGATATTGGAGACACGTCTTGGTAGAATTTGATGAAAAGTAACACTGGCAGTTTTCAGCCCCTTGTGAGATTGTATTTTGAACTGTTTCACAGAATTTTATCAGTTTGTTGGCTTTTTTTTTTTAATGGAGTTTGAGTTTAGCCAGATTCCTGTAAATTCCACTAAAATTGCCACATGGTTTTGAAGACCACACAAAACCTGAGACTTTCTTAAAAGTTACCTTTTCTCTGGATATATCCACAATATACAATACTATCTATTTAAGAGCTTATTATTAATAATATATTAATATATTGTATCTAGAATACTTTTCAGAAAGTCCCATTAAACCACAGAATTCTGTTTTTTTTTTTAATGGGCATTTGCCCTATTTTGACATAAGAGCATCTGACTTTATTACCAGCAGAGGTCTCCAAGAACCTGATTAATACTTTTCCCTGGGTAATCAGATAAAAGGAAAAAAAAAATAATAAAATTAAGATTCCTCAAAGCCAGGTAACAACTTAACACATCTCCTTTGGATGAGAACACTGGGCCAGAGATGGCCTTAAAAGGATAAATTTTAAAACATCACATCCAAATGGCAAATTGGTATGATCATACCCAAAACAGGGGCATGTCTGTGATGATGGGATGCTGGAAATCCAAATTCAGAGAGCTCAGGTTGGGTTTAACCCCACCCCTGGCACCCTGAACGTGCCAGAGTTTGAGATGAAGGAAAGAATTTTCCACAGCACCTCAACTCTAAGAGACTTTAAAAAAAAAAAAACAAAACCAAAGAACATGAACTGAGCATCCTGGCAAGGCAGAAGTAAACGGAGAAGTGAGTGGTGTTTATTTCTCTGGCTGCCCCTCCTGCCCCTGTAATATTTTAAGCTTGTTTATTGTCTGTATCTAAAGAGATGGGAAAGGGAAAGCCTTTAAATGTAGGAAGATGAAAGTCAGTTCTGTCATCTGGAGTAAGAACTTGAACAATTCCATCCAGCCGAGCAATTGCAGCGGGTTCAGTGGCTCAAGGACATTTGCAAATTACTCGTGAATTTACATATTTACTATTCGAACAGCATCTAACTCATCGTTTTGAAGGGAATTTTATGATCCCATGAAAGGAGCTCTATAAAACCCACACACATCCATTTGCCTTTTTTATTTTCACTGTGCTGTTTTATGGATTTCCCACATGAAAACGAAAGTAGAAAAAAACAGAACAACCCAACCAAGCCCAGACAAAACAACTGGAATTAATCTGCAAATCAAGAGGAGGCAGGAATGGTAAGCTGTGCTCTATAGTGAGTGTGTGCTACGGAAAAACAAAGATAACTCCTGTGGAGAGGAGGACAGAAAACTCAGAATTCATCCTCATTTCATACAGAAATAAGGGAAACAATAGTTTTCCCCAGACAAGGGACATCCTCTCCAAAAGGCATTTTTTGGGGTAGTTTGTGGCTTGTTCATGCCAACTCCTGCCCCGAGTGCTGAGGTTGAAACGTGCCACCCCCAAATTCAGCACCCTCAAACCACAGCCTCCACCCCACCCTAAACCCCCTGCAGTTATTGGAACTGGTTAAATTTTCAATTCCAAAGTCATTTATGATGCAGGCAACTCCTAGAACGAGCAGCACAGGTTAAAAAAAAAAAAGAAAAAATGCTTTCAGTGAGAAGCTGTGAGTGGTTTGTTTGCCAGGAGTTCCTCCTCTGCTGCTCTTTGGGAGCCTTCTCTAATTAGGTCAAGCTCTCCTCTCAACAGTTCAGTGCAGAGAGAAGCTCTTGGCTGCATCTTGGGGAATATTTCAGAGGTTGGCTCTCGCTGCAGATCTGTGTGAGGCACCAAAGGAGAGTGGCCACAGCCTAATGGAATTTGACAGGCGCCCACCAGGGATCAGACCAAGGTAACACGACACGAGATTTCAGGCATGATAATTAAAATAATTCAAATAAGGGGATGGGACCAGCTCCTCTCTGCAACATTTTCTGCTGTAGTGATGTTCTCGGAGGTAACGACAAGGTTTAATTTGTGACTGGTTCTAGAAAAAAAGTCCTTTGGATCGTTTCAGCCGCGAGAAATTATTTTACAGGAAATATTTTGGCCCTGCTTGGAGTACTTCAGATAGTGCTGGCCTTGGAAAGATCCTGGAGGAAAAATCTGGAAGCTGATTAAGAATTCATCTGAGTTGCAAGCAAAATTCATATGCTAAATCTATAAAGTGAAAGAAAAAGCTTAGAGATATAAGGACGACTCTTACATAAGGATTGCTTTAAAGCAAAATCTCCCCCTCCTAGAGCTGTCTGGAGTTTGGACTCAGGGGGACAGAAGAAAAGTGATGGAAATAGTGAGGAAAAAACCCCCTCTGTTTACCTTTGATCACCTTTCAGTCTTCACCAACACAAAGTGGGACAGTTAAAACCAGCTGAATAGGAAAATATGCCCAAATATATTCTTACTTCTCTAAAACAAAAAAAAGTCCAGGGGCAGTCTGTCCTTCACTGTAAGAAATTAAAAGGCAAAAGTAGGAATGGGAAATCATGTCCTAAAAGGTATTTGAAAATGAAGTGATGTGGCAGGTGATGATGATGCATCACCTCAGAGATGAGTAACAAACCCCCAGAAGTGAGGGAGAAATATGAGAAATAAACCTGTAAGACTCTGTGAGTTCAAAACAACCAAAAAGACTCAAGCAAATGAGGTGCTAATACATATCCAGAATCCAATTCTCAGCTGCTGTGTATTGATTTCAGTGTTCCTAAGCCAATTTCTAGCAGCTGATGACCTGGTGCAGGCTGTGTAATTCATCATTAATGGCAGATGAAAGGCTGAATGACTTGTCCATTACCATCTCTATTCTAAGGAGATTGAGACTGAGCCCAGGATCAGAGCAGCCGAAAGACCTAAAGAAAGGCAAGTGTAAGAAGTGAAATAAATAAAAAAAAACTCAACCAGATGGGAGAAATAGATGAGTAATTGGAACTAAAGAGTGCAGCCAGTGTGTGAGGCTGGTGCAGATAAATGCTCACCTCATCCTGCCCCAAATGGGGAAACAGTTCCTGTGCACAAACCCCTCAGATCCTGATTTGTTTCCTTCCCAAAGATCACGGGGATGGGAAACCAGACCTCAGGTTTCCACTTCTCCTCTCTCTTCCTTTCCTTCCTCCTGACCTCTGCTGCCAATGGAGGAGACTGCTCGAAATCTGTACAGCTTAAAGGTGTGCAAATCCTGCACCAAACCAACATGCTGGGACATTGTAGCTAAAAAAAATCTCCATTGGGCTGAGTCTTTGGAAACTCTATAGGAGTGACCCTCCCAACCCAGCCTGGGAGCTCTGCTTACAGAGAAATCACTGAACACCAGAGGAAGAGAAACAGAGGAAAATCTGGAGTTAACCCAGCTGATAAAAACACTTCAGCTGTCCCTTCCTGTCATTCATCTCCTGTCCCATGTTCTGCACCATCACAGGATCTTCTCCCTGGGTTTTGTGGGCTGGGGGTGTCACAGGGACCCACCCTCCAGGGTTCAGTTCTTTTTCATGCTGACACTAAACTGCAGCTGCTCAGGGGGGTGAGGGAGGTGTGGGGTGTTCTATGAGTAGCTTTCTAATTTCATTTCTATTTGTGTTTCACCCTGTTTGTATTTTTGCTTCTCCTGCTGGGGAGACGTTTCTCCAAGCAACAATGATAATAATATCAGACCTTTTCTTGATAATAATATCAGGGTTTTTTTCTGAATCTCCAGAAATTGGATTTCTCTGTAAGCAGGGTTCCAGTAACCCCTTGGAAAAGGAAAGGCTGATGAGAAAACACTTCTGTGCCCTGTGCAGGAAGTTGTTCTGAATTCAAGACTTCCCTTGGGCAGCAGCAAAGAATTCAAACCTCTGAGTTACTCCTCCCTGTACTAACTTTTACCCGTGCAAAAGGTGACAACTGGGTTTTCTAGAGAGTGATGTGAACAATAATTAACTATAATAAGACAGCAATAATACAATAATACACTTGCCCTATTTACAAGAATTTTCTTGTGTTTTTATCAGTCCAGAAATTCACTTTATTCAAATTTTCAGCAAACTATTTGTGATTTGGGACCTAAACTGAGCATAAAGCTGCCTGAATGTCACCTGTGCCAATTTCCTTTCTAGACCTCTGGCCATAATGAAGAGCATAATCTGATTTACAGAGTGGCATAAAGTGGCTTTTGCCCAAGCAAAACGCTGATGAAAAGGGAACTCTTCTCACTGCAAAATTAGGGAGCCTCACAAATTCCTAGTGGGACTTGGATTTGGGAAGGATTTAATCTGAAAAGGGCCCCAGCCAATTAAAATGATTCTGCTGAATATCTCAGAAAACACTGCAAAGAGCTGTAATTAGTGCCAGAGAAGTCTGTCTGTCTGTCTGTCTGCTAATGCAGACACTGCTGCTGTGCTGACACTTTTGGAAAACATTTGAGCTGCAATTTTTTCCTCCTCTCCTTGGCTTGCCAGAGCAGGAGAGGATGGGGGATGCTGCAGCACCACGGGTGATGCTGAGTCAGCACCTGCCTCCCTGCTGGCTCCAACTGAGCTGGTTTGGAGCTGGGATATTTCCCAGCACGAATCTGACTGGAAAGCCAGGGACAAATCCCATGTTTTGTGTCAAAATCCTGGCAAACAAACGTTCTCAGCTCCTCAGCCCTCCCCAGTGCTGTCACACTCAGAGAAATGAACACATTGATATTTGGATCACCTCAACCAGCAGCTCTTTTTCATATTTTCTGTCATTCAGGCTAAATATTTTGTTGGGAAGGGGGATCTCAAGATGTTGCATTGACTCACCAGAGTCAGTCAAGGGAAGCAGAGCCCAAGGAGCTCAAACCCAGGGATGAGCAGCCTTGGGGGTCACAAATAGAAGAAGATTGGGCTGAAACAGCATCTAAACTTACCATGAATTAAACATCAATAATAAATACGCATCTCCTTAATGCTGGTTTTATGAACAAAAAGGCAATTTCTTTTTTAAATTAGCTGGTAAAGGTAATCTGTTTACTGTACTTCTGCCAGGAAGAAAATAATTGTTGGCATTGCTGTTTGCTCAGGATATAAATCTTAGCCCTGAGGAGGGTTAGCAAATGTAAAATTTATGAGCAGCCAGATTAAAAATACAACCAGGTCAATGGGAGTGCGTCCCAAAACACACAGCTGAGGGTGTGGAGGGCCCTCACTGCAGACAGGAACTGGAGAAACTGGGAGAAACTGGGAGGAGAGAACCCTGTGTCCTGCTGGGGACCTCACCTGCCTCAGCCCCGGGATGCAGCTGGCACAGGGAACAAGCTCAGGAGGGCAGCAGCAGCAGCCAGAGCTGCTAAAAGGTGCAAGAGAAGAGGCAGTGCAGTCTAATTTGATAATTCAGGATCAGGGAATATTCTGAGCTGGGGGAAACCCACAAGGATCAAACACAAGTGTTGGCTGTCCTGCACGGGGCAGCCCCAAGAATTCCCCCAGGTGCCTTTGCCAGGAATTATTATTAACCTGAGGCAGGGAGAACAAGAGACCCAGCAAGGAAATGTGTCACTGAGAGTTCCATCAGCCCAGCAAACACGAGCAAGGGGCTGTAATTGCATTAACAGGAACATGTTTCCCTGGGAAGGTCGATCCATCAAGGGGGACTCAGCCCTGGAACAAATGTTTGTGGAGAGCAGGGAAACACTGAGCCTGGTGCAGGGGCTCAGAGCACTGAAAATGCAGCAAGAAGGGATCTTGCAGGTTTAATTAACCTTTTTCTGCTGCAACAAGGATGTCGAACAACTTCAGTGCCACTGATATGCTAACGGAGGAGAAAATAAACACTGATACAAGGGTGAAACACAGCAGAAGCCAACCCTCCCTGACAACCTCCAGCAGCACAGAGAGAAGTGACAGTGCTGGGCTATCTACAGCGAGCAGGCAAATTTGTATTTCTTTTCCTTCTCTTTTCTTACTTTGTGCCACGCACAGAGGCTGATAGCGTGACGATAAAACACTAATTTTAAAGGAGTGGTGCTGTTAGAGCCTGGCTGTGACCTGCAGAGCACATTCAGTGCACGTGGGCAGCACCTCTGATAACCCAGATCACACTGAACCCCCCCTGCTTTGGGCTGCAGGGACCTTAAATCCCACCCAGTGTCACCTCTACCCCTTAAATCCCACCCAGTGACACCTCTACCCCTTAAATCCCACCCAGTGTCACCTCTACCCCTTAAATCCCACCCAGTGTCACCTCTGCCCCTTAAATCCCACCCAGTGCCACACCTCCCACTGTCCCAGGTGCTCCAAGCCCAATGTCCAACCTGCCCTTGGACACTCCCAGGGATCCAGGGGCAGCCACAGCTGCTCTGGGATATCTATGCCACAGTCTAATCACCCTCATGATAAAAAATTTCTTCCTCAAACCCATTCAAACCAGAACCTTTCAGCACCTCCAGAGTGTTTCCCTCGCCAGGCACCAGCCCTGACCTTCCAAAAGTAACTTGAAAGCTCTGCCACTATTACAGTTGTATTTCAATAATGAAATAACATTTCTCAGCTTAAAAAAAAAAATATTCAGTTATTAAAGAAAATTCTGTTCTTTCCCCCAACTCTTTCTATAAAAGTTTACAGTGAATTACCTTCCCCTAAAAAATTTTGCTGCCACACAAAACTCCAGATCCAGAGTACAGAATGCAAGTTGGTGGGGTTTTTTTTTAAGAGATCTATTTTCAGCCCTGGCTGCCAAACACAAGTTATCCTTAAAAAACCAACCAGTTCCCTGGAAAATCCCCATCCTCAAGACATCGAGGAGGATATTTCAGTGAATTATCTTTAAAACCTGCACCAGGGGAGGCGTCCAGCTGCCACCTCTCCACTGGGAATTCCTCCACCCCCAGGGAAGAGATGGAAAGAGTTCCCAGCATGACAGACTGGGAGCAGGACACTCCTCCTCCTCCCAAAAACCCTCGAGCTTCTCTGCTGAAATGCCACTCGGGGTGTGAGAAGCAGCACGAGCCACAGTGGCAGCTTTTGTGTAGGATCCAGGGCAGTAAATTCATTACAGTAATGAGATTATAACTCAATATATGCTGTGGTGGGACTGTTCCAAAGGTTTCATTTATTGCTTTCCAAGGAAAGCAGCTTTGGCCGTGGGTAGAGCAAAACTCTACAACTGATGAGGCTTTTAATTTACTCCCCACGTGGGAAAAAATCAGGAGAAACAGCACAGAAAAAGGAATCTTTAAATCATCTAATTAAAAAAATTAAATCCCATTCAAATCAAGCCCAGATTCTTTCCTTAACGTGAAAGATTTCACTTTGTTCTTGCTCTTTCACTCCTTTTAAATGTTTTCTCATTTTATATTTCCCTCAGTTTTAAAAATAGAAATGTTCATTTGAAATGGAAGCCCCCAAAGTTCTGATCTCTAAATGAAATGTCCTTCAGAAATATTTCCAATTTGAAAACATCCCTACTTTCTTTAAAAAAAAGTTACATTACCCACCAAATTCATTCCAGTTTTGCCAGAAGGGTTGGTTCCCAAACACTTTTTCTGTGGCAAAAGTTATTATAAATCAAAACCCCTTCTGCTCCTCTCTGGAGTTCACCCCAATCCTCCCTGCAGACAGCACTGGGCCCTCAGGAGTATTTAGGGGAGAAAACTCTCAACTTTTGTCCATATTTTCTATGAAGAACAACATGGGATGGGAACAGGGCAGTAACAAAACCAGGATTTTTCTTTTTTTGATGCCGTGGAGGTCTCTGCACAGCTGTGGGAGGTATGGAACCTGCAGCTTCTCTCTCCAAAACATCTCAAGCAGAACCCTGGTACCAAACCCAGCCCCTTGTGACCCAAAATCCCCTCCCTGCACTCCTCACTCACCTCTAACACAGGAAAAGCCACACTTGGAGTTTGTGGGGCTGTTCCCAGCAGAAATTTGGGGATGAGCAGCAGGATCAGTGGGATTAATGCCTGTTTTATTTAACAGAGCAGGCCCAGGAGGCTGAAACCTGACATTTCACAGCGCCTGGCACAAGGACTCTGATTTCAGTGAGGGAAAAGCAGGTGCAGGAAGCCTTTGAGGGGAGAGGGCTCTGCCCTGGCAGTGTTAAACACAACTCTCCCTGTTGTTTTATCACTGATCCACTTGAGAGCAGCTCTTAATTGGTTACCAGCAATTAACATTTATCCACAAAAGCTGGGGCAACCCATACATCACAACTCCCGAGCTGGAACACGAGGATGCTCCCCCAGATCTCCCTGCCAGCAGAAGGCAAAAGAGCCCTGTCCAAGCACTTCCAGCACGTTCCCATGCCCATGTCCTTCCTGGGGATGTGTGTTTTTGTCCCACCTCCTCTAATTCTCCATTAACATGCACCATCCAGCCAAGTTTATTTCAAATTACACCCTTCTTGAGGCGCGCCGTTTGGATAGCCAAAAAAAACCCCATTCCAAAACCCAAAACCCCGTCCTCAAAGAACATTTCCTGCAGCCTGCTCACCATAAAACATCAGCTGTCCTCGGGCCACGTTCTTCCCCCTGACGTTTTCAGCCACGCACTCGTAGAGGCCGGCGTCCTCCTGCTGGAAGTTGGGGATCTCCAGGAGGCCGCTGGAGCGGTGTCTCCGTGCCTTCCTGGGCACCTGGCGCCCGTCGGCCCTCCTCCAGCTGATGGTGGGCACGGGGCTGGGGGAGGAAGAGCACAGAGAGGGGATAAGGCACAGGGAGCCCTGGGGATGGTCAGTGTGAGGAGTCTGGCATGGGATCCAGAGCGGGGTTTGGTGTGGGTGGGTTGTGTGAGATACAAATATATAGTAGAATAGAATGTAAAATAATGTAAAATAATGTAATATAAGGTAATATAATATAATATAATATAATATAATATAATATAATATAATGTAATATAATGTAATATAATATAATATAACATAATGTAATATAACATAACATAATGTAATATAACATAACGTAATATAACATAACATAATATACCATAACATAATATACCATAACATATGACATAACATGACATAATATTATATGATATGATATAACACGATATAATACGATATAATATAATATAACAACCTAACACAAATGTATAATTTATTACTTTAATATATATTAATATACATTAAAATATAATATATTATTTAAAAATATATTAGAATTTTTATTAGTTTATTTTATTTATAACATATATATTATATGTATAATTATATATAGTATAATGTATACTAGAAATGTGTTTATCGCGGTGGGTAAGCAGGAGATGTTTTATTATTAAAATGCTGGTTTGACTCAGCTGGATTTGGGGTTCTGCTGTGAAAACACGTCCATTTTTAGGGTGAGGAGGCCCAGAGCAGCTGTGGCTGCCCCTGGATCCCTGGCAGTGCCCAAGGCCAGGCTGGACACTGGGGTTGGAGCACCTGGGACAGTGGGAGGTGTCCCTGCCAGGGCAGGGGTGGCACTGGGGGGGATTTAAAGTCCCTTCCAACCCAAACCATCCATTTTGTGATGATTTTCCTCCCAGCCCCAACATTTTGGAAGTGCTGCCAGTTGTTTACTCCAGCCACTCCTGTGGCTGCTACAAAAACTGGCCACAAGTAACTCCTGAGGAAAGTCCATCATTTCTTTAGGAACTGCACCACGAGCATGAGAAGCTGCAGGAATAATAATTAATAATAATACTACTACTAATAATGGATCCAAACTTACTTGCCCAAGGCAAAGCACTCCAGTTTCACCGTGGTTCCTTTGGCAGATGGAACCGTTTCTGGGAACTGCACTTCTATTTTGGGCTCGTACTCTCCCATCACCCCTGGGAACACAAAGGAGATGCTAAGGCTTGGATTTCAGCAGTAAATTCACAAGTGTTCCCGTGCTAGCACAGAGCTGCTCTATACATCATTACTTGCCCAATTAATCCATTCATTTTAAACATGGCCTGTTCCTAACAGCCATGGAGTGTGGGCTCTTTTCCCATTTAGTGCCAGAGGAGAAGCTGAACCAACTCTCCACGCCATCTGCCAAAGATTAAAATCTCTTCATGGCTCTGTTACTTTTTGCTTTTTGAATATGCAGGGTTTTTTTGCAGGTAGCCTGTGAAATAAGGGTAGCAATAATCAGGGAGGTTCAGCATCTCCTAGAAATGAAACGTGGAACAAACAGCCATTAGGAAAAAGTTTTAAAATCCCTGGAGTTAACAGAGATATTTCTATTAACTTCCAGGATTTCAATGCACAGAGATCATCTACTCCTCGGGTAATTTCTTTATTTTTTTTTTTACTGCCCCAGTAAATCACAGAGCGTGGCAGCCTCTTTATGAAATTGTGTTTAAAAATTTGTGCACATAAAAAGGCCATTATAGCCCTGACAAATGGCTCCATTTCCAGCCACTGTGCACTGCCTTAAACCCTGGCACATATAATTCCACCAATAGTGATTATCAGCTAATTGATGATTGCAGTTCAAATCTCACCAGTGCAGCACATCCTGGACGATGGCCAAGGGAGGAGAGGAGCTGGGTCAGCCCTGAAGAATCCCCAAAATACAGAAATGAGGCAGCAGTGACACTGGGGCACAGCAGAGCTGCTGATGTTGGCCTGTGATTGCTGGCTGCTCTTGCTTTTCACGCTGGATGCAAGAAAATCCTGGGTTTTTTTCCTTTAATTTCCCAGTGATAAAGCTGGAAGTGCTCAGTGTGAGGCTCACACCAGTGACCTGAATGTTCCCTGTTCTGATGGCAGCAGCAGGTTCTGTCATCTTTCTTCCAACACATTAATTGCAAATAAATATTCAACAAAGTCGCTGCTGCGCAGCCCCAGTTGTCAAAATTAAATGCATTTTTTAAAATTATGGAGATTCTCCCCATATTCGTGCCCTGCCCCACGGATGAAACAGGAAATCTGTGATTCCGTGGTGACATTCCAGCATTTACAAACCATAAACCAAGAATTACGTGGCACATCACTCACCAGCCCTCTGCAGTTAACACTGCACCCTCCAAACACTCAAAATCCTGTTTTCCCAACTGGGACCTGCCAAATCTTGCCTAAATTTCTCCAAAAGCTGTGCTAAATATTTGCTGGATGAGCTTCAACCAAGCCAAGGGCTGCCCTGTGGTCTTCAAGGCAGCAGTTGATAGAACTTGTGGAGATCTTTTTCCCCTTCTCTTCACTCACTTGTTATTTATTCCCATTTCTTTGCCTTGGGCAGGGCCTGGAGAGGTGAAATCCCAGGGGGATAAAACCTCCCAGTGGGATGGGAATGTGGGACATCAGCTACAGCCACCACCCTCCTCAGCCCTGCAGCCCTGGCCCCTCACAGCCTCACTGTGAACTCCAACCACTGAAAAATCAGCATTTGTACCTGGAAAAATCAGGATTTGCACCCGGAAAAATCACAAGGCTCCTGCTGCAATGTCACCCTGCATAAATACAGGGTGTGGAGTGAGTCCTGCTGTCCCCTCTTTACAGGAGCAACATCAGAGCAGTTGAGACATCTCCATCCCGAATCCAAGATCATTTCCAGGCAGAAAATCCTCGTTTTTCCTGCTGTTCCTGGGTGATTTAACACCTGACTGAGCTGTGCAGGTGGCAGGGATGGAGGAGGAAATAAAGGACCAAGCCAGACCCTGGGTTTGTGGCCTGGAGAACACTCCCAGTGTCACGGCACATCAGACGCTCCATCTGTTGGCATTTCAGAAGCTTTTTGTATCTTTCTTCCAATTTCAAGGCTTAAAAACGTTCTTTGGGATGAAAATCCCAGGAATTCAGGGGGGAGGCTAATTTGTCTGAGGATTTGATCTGCATTTCCTGACACCTGTGAAACGTTACAGTTTGATTGGCCCATCCAGCTGCTGCTGATGGCAATTTTATTCCAGGGCTATTTTGCTCCTTTCCCACTGCTTCTGTTTCAATCCTGATGTGGAAAATCCCACGTTTTAAAGAGAAACAAGGGAAGTAGAGCAGGAGCAGCAGCTCTGGACACCTGGATGCTCCCAGCAGGCTTTGGAGTGGGATGGGGCAGCCACAGCTGTGCCAGGGCCTCCCCACCCTCAGAGGGAACAATTCCTTCCCAATTTATCAATTTAAAGCCATTTCCTCTTGTTCTATCACTGCACACCCTTGAACCTCTCCCAGCTCTTCCAGCAGGGTTTCCAAAACTCAATTCCTATTATTGGACTATTAAATAATACTATTTAATAATATTTAATAATTATTATTTCAGCCCTGCGGTTGTTAGCACGAGGCAGATTTCAACATTGCTCTTTGTCACCCGTGCCGTGACTCACTGTGTGGACTCAGAGGGACAGATTTGCTGCTGCTGTGTTTGTAGGAGCACAGAATTCCCTGTGAGGGAGGGCAGATACGGAGCAGGGCTGGAAAAGCAGCACCTCCAACCCTCCCAGTCCAGCTGTGACAATTCCTCATCACCAACAGCATTTCCCCCTCCAAGGAGCCTGCATTTTCCATGCAAGGAATTTTTGTCAAATCCCACGAAGTGACAGTGGAGCTTCTTCCAGGAGAAGTTGCTAACATTGCATTTCTATTCCTGGAGCAAATGTCCCAACTGTTAGCCTTTAAACAGAGACATTTTAATTAATTTTAATTGGAAATTAACATGCAAATGTATTTTTTTTTTCTTATCTGCTCCAAAATGACGACGATACAGATCACTTGTCTGTATAAATTTAGAAATGCTCTTTTGCTTTCTTCTCCCCTTTTTTTGTATTATTCCACAGACCACTAAAAATAGCCCTAATTCTGCTGGGAAACACAGGCTGAGCTAACAGTTACCGAAACAACAAAGTGCCTTTGTTCACTTTTGGGCTGCATAAAATGAGAAAAAAAAAAAACAACCCTGGTATACCCAGACTCTAAAATCTATTTCGTTTCCTGTCTTTGGCCAACTCCCAGAAAGGTTTTTTTCTTTCATAATTATTTTCTTTGTAATTATTGCCTGACTCTGAGAGTTGCTCCAGCGGTGGGAAGAGCAACTTCAGCTGTCCATGGGTTTGAACCACAGCTCCAGCATCACCACGTGGGGAGGGGAAAAAAAACCCTGAACTCCAACACAAATATTTCAGGCAGCTTTTGAATTTCTGGGTGACACCCAGCCACGAAAAGCACGACAAAGCCCCTTGAGGGCAGCTTGGGAGGGTCCTACCGTCGTTCCTGAGGACGAGGGGCGTTGGTGGCCCCAGGACCTTGCTGTTGGTCACGGTGTTGGTCACCACACAGGTGTAGTTGCCCACGTCCGAGGTCTCCACCTTGGCAATGTACAAGTTGCCAGTCTCCTGGGACACGAAGCGCCGGTTGTCCTGGTGCACAAAGGTGGGGTACTCGTTGAAGATCCAGGCGTAGGTCAGCTCTGCAAGCACAAGGGAGCTGCTGTGAGCAGGGAAAATGGGAGATACCACAGCCCAAGGGATGAGCCTCAGGGCTGCTGATGCCCTTTGGGCTTTCACCTTTTTATTTTCTCTGTAGTGTCTGATGCCCTTTTGGTTCTTACCTTTTCATCTTCTCTATAGTCTCTGATACCCTTTTGGTTCTTACATTTTTTTCTCCTCTATATATAGTCTCTGAAGCCCATTTGGTTTTACCTTTCTACCTTCTCTATATTCTCTGGTGCCCATTTGGTTCCTACCTTTTTTTCTTCTCTATATATAGTCTCTGATGCCATTTTGGTTCTTTCCTTTTTATCTTCTCTATATTCTCTGACACCCTGTTGGTATCAGAGAATATAGAATATTTTGGTTACCTTCTTCTCTATAGTCTCTGGTTCCATTTTGGTTCTTATTTTTTCCTTCTCTATATTCTCCATGCCATTTTGGTTTTTACCTTTTTACCTTCTCTATAGTCTCTGATGCCATTTTGGTTTTTTGTCTTGTTTTCTTCTCTGTATTCTCTCCACATATATTTGTAGCTTTTTATCATAGCTTAGCTTCAACATTTTCCTGGGCAGAAAGGCAAAACTAATTCCAGGATCCTTATGCTCCTTAGAAACCAATGGTGAAAACTGCTTTTTCGAGACATATTTTTATAAACAGGGCCTGGATCTTGTCTGTGGGGGGAAAATTTAGAAGGTACCAGAACTGAGGGGATTAATTCACTGGGCAGGTTCCTAATTGGGGCGTTCTTGTCAGATATGCTAATCTGCAGAATCTATAAAAAATGGCACATAAATCACGAGCAGGGCACATCCTCAGCACTTTCCACCTGACCAATTTGTGCACCTGAGGATCCTCACATAAAGCTGCCCCTTTTATCACCCTAACTGTGCCCGGCTCATATTTTTAGGGCCAGAGAAAAAGGCGTCACTACAAATGCAAATTTCCAGCTGTGACGCTTCCAAGCCCACACACAGATCCCGTATTCCTGCTGCTCCTTCAGCTCCATCCAGAATAAAATGCCTTTCACGGGAATCTCACCTTTCTCCCATGAACATTGCAGCCTGCCCATGGCTTTGCTTTCATCCTCCCTAATTAATTTTTTTTTTTTTCCCCTCCCCTTAAAGCCGGTTGTGAGGAGGATCTGCCGAGTCGTGTTATCACCCACTGGATGCTTTATTCCTCGGGAATTTCTGAATCAGCAGAAAACCCAACACTAAATTAAGCAGCTGTAATCTTCTCTGTGACTAATTAGACAGGGCTCTGTGTTTTATAAGGCGTCTCTGGAAGTTATTTGAGCCGTAAAGGAGGAGGGAGAGATGTTGCAGAGGCTGTGAGTGAGGTTAATGCAGCCTAACCCTGTTATATCTGCCTGAGCCAAATGCCCAAACACACTCAAAGAGCCTGGAGTGGACACAAGACTGCTGCAGTTTTCTAAGGGAACACTAATTATACTAAAAATCATATTCTTATTTGAATTCTCTAACGAGTTGTGGCTCTAATTGACCTCAGCTACCATTAGGTACTTTAGAAAACATATTCTGCCCTCACATCCTCCTGTTCCCAGCCAGAAGAGGCTGAATGCAGCCCTTTATTTATTTATTGGTAGCAACAGGACTGGAAAATGCCTGCTCAGACTTCCAGGAAGAGATGGTAATTCTGTTTATGAGGGAATATCTAATCATCATATTTACACATGTGCATCTCATTAGAAGGAACCTCATGCTGATGTCAAGAGGATACTCAGAGCAAACAAGGTACCACTTCTCAGCCAGTTTGTTATTTTATGCAAGTAGTTAAGTTTGTTGGTTTGTTTTTTGTTTTTTGTTTGGTTTTTTTTTTTTAATTTATTCTCAGTGAACAATTATCTTGCTCCTCCAGAAAATAAACTTCCCTGCCCTGGGATGCACAGAGGTGTTGAAATTGGAGTGACTCTTCACACACAAGGTTTCCACCAGAGCCCCCCTGAGCTCAGCAGTTCTGTGGAAATGGTGAAGTGACCACAGGAGAACACTGGGGAGGGAATTTCTGCATCAAGCCCTGGCCCTGCCATCCTCCCCCAGGAGGCCTCGTGGGTATAATCACAGCCCAGAAACGACTCCTGCTTTTCTCTGCCAGCCAGCAGCACTTTAATTGCTGAAACCCCTCTAATTTCCAGGTTAAATATTTTCATTGCAGTCCATGGTCCTGTGCTTGTGGGCTAATGATCCCTTTGGCTTCAGGAGTTCTCATCTCTTTGCTGGTGAGAGCCATGGAGAGCCCTTGTGCTGCCATTTCCCAGACTGTCCAACCCTGTAATCACTGTGGGAGCTTTTCCCAGGCTCTGCCTCAGTTAAAAAGTCTGGGATAATTCTGTCACTGGAGCTGAGGAAGCCCTGGGTGAGCAGGACACAAGAGTCTGTGCAAGAGCAGGAGCTCTGATCAAAGACAGAAACAAACTCGTGACCCTGGATCCCTCCGAAATGGTGGAAGGAATAAATTTTGCCTCATTTCTAGAGGGCAAAACACCAAAAACCTCCCCCAAAGCCACCTTCAAACTCTTCATTTGGCTGCATTAAAGTGAGGATCACAGTAAAGATCTGAAGGTGCAGCTCTGCCTTCCCATCAATGCCAGAGAGGTCCAGCTGCCCCAATGACACAGAGCTGGATAGCAGCAGCGTTCCATTCCTGCTCTGTAACATTTAAAACTGGCTAATTCTTTCTCTCTCCCTCTCTCAAAGCCCATGGGACTCAAGGAATATCCAGCCCAGGGAGCAGCACTGACTGGAGCATCTCTAAGTGCATCTGCTTGTGTAGCAACATGTAAATAAATACTCCATCCAACTGCCTTTGATTTCCTGAGAGATCCTGCTGCAATATTTATGGGCTCCTCCAACTTGACGAGCTCCTTTTGATAAGGTCTCCCTCTCTAATTGCTCTGGAAGTGACAGGCAGCTCACATCCCACAGGCAATTTGTAACTCCTGTGCAAACAGACACTTCAAACACAGCCCGAGGTGGCTCCTGGTGATGGAAACGCTTCCCAAAGTCACCCACACGGAGCCTTGGAGCACCAGGAATCAGCAGCAACGGGCAAGACGAGGTTTTCTAATTACACATCAGGCTCTAATTCCTTGAGGAATTTATTACAAACTTCTCCTGGCCAATTTGGGGCCCTTTTCATGTGATTTTTTTGCCTAATTTCCCTCGGTTTTCACTTTCCCTTTACAGCAGATTCAAGCAGGTCCTGTGAACCTGAGCTATATTCTCAACTTGCTGATTAAAATCTGCCAGCTGCTTGTAGAGGGGCTGTCCCTCATTCAAATGTCATAATTCCAAGTTTCACTGTGATTTGATTGAGCAATCAACAGCCAGAGCCCCACAAATCACAAAACGTGAGCAGGAAAAAAAGGCTCCAAGTGCCACAAGACCCTGGAAAGGGAAAAGGGGAATTATTTGGGAAAGACAAATCCCTGGCTCAACACACCAGGGTCATGGCCCTACCCAACCCTCCCAGGCTCCTCTCCACACACACCAGACCTCTGCAATTCCTGGAATTTTGACCATTTGTCTCTTTCCCAATTTTATTTTAATGTTAAAGCGATATAAATTATGCACTGCCCCCCCCCTTTTTTTTTTTTTTTTGTGGGCCTACAGACTGTTCCATTGCCCTGCCAGCACCACTGGATCAATTTTTCATCTCCCAGTCTTAAATAATTGCAGAACAATTTAAGGAAATCAGCCTGGACAAAAGTATCACTCCGGTAATTCCCCCTGTGAGTCGGAGCTCTGCTGCCCAGCTACATCACACCACAGCTCTGGGCCTCAAATGCAGGTTTTAATAAAGAGAATGATAAATAATGAACAAGATTAATCTCAAGTTAATGAAACACGTTTGGATGAACCCTCAGCTCTACCAAATCTGAGGGCACAGTCACTCAGCAGCCAGGCAAGAGAAAAAAGTGCTGTCAGAAGTTTGTAAGAAGGAGAAAAACGCACAAATTACCCAATTTCTGCGTTAGATTCATTCTCAGAGCTATTTTCAGTGCTGAGTTTGCCTCGCAGCCCCTCGACTGCCCAGGTCTGGGTAATTAAAAGGGCAAAGAGGTGTTCATTACCTGCAGCCTAATCAATAAGCCCTGTATCTCCAGCTTGTGGATCTCTAAAGCAGGGAAATATTTGCTGGCTGGCCTGGCTTCTCTCTGCAGGCAGGCTGCAGCCCCAGTGCATGGCTGTGGACACTCAGGGTGATGGTGCTGTGGGCAACTTGAACCCTAAAGGACAAAAAAATCCACACAAATCTTCATCTGTGCTGAAAAGAAAACGTTCTGAGTCGAGGCCTTGCCCTGGGGCATTTACTGCAGGTAAACACCAAAACTATTTTGACAACATCTGCTGGGCACAGACATTCTGCCATCCAGCCTGGCTGCTTTGGGGAGGGGAAACTTGATGTTTTTCACCTGAAAAGCTTTTAAAACTCGTCTTACAGACATTTTCAGGCAGGCTTGCCTGGAAAGAAAACCCACCCAGCCACCCAAACTGTGTTTATCATTCTGGTACCTCCTGGAGCAGGTTTGGTGTTCGCTGGAAATGCTGAACCAGGATGGGATTTGATGCCACTTTCAAGCCCTTCTCGTTTAAACTGAAGTTTTTGGGAGTCAGGCTCACCCCAGCTGGGATCAGCTGGGTGACACTCTCTAAGTTCATTTCATTAATGAGGAAATTCTGGTGATAAAAAAAGGGAATAATGGCTTGATATGGTCCAGAGAGCGACATCAACATCTCTGCAAAGAAAGACTCCTTCACCAGACAGCCAGAGATAAAACACCCCTGGGACACAGGGAAACAGGAGAGAGCAGCCAGAGAAAAAGACAAAAAAGGAGGCTGGGCTGAAGCTGCTAATTACTCATAAGCAATCATCAACAGAGAATAAAAACAGGGGAAGTTGGGCAAGTGCACAAGTGATGCCTGCACTGCATTTAAATTCTGCTCTGGGTTTGTGCTGGGAGAAATTCTGTCACTGCTGATATTCTCCAGGCTTGTGTTACATAAAGTGCTCCACACATCACCTGAAGGAATGACTCACGGATTTAATCCATCAGTTTGTTTTCTGTTTAAAGTCACGGGGAGTTAGCCTAAAAATCCTTTTTTGTGTGTGTGCACTTGCTTCAGAAAAGCTAAAGGTCCCTGGGCTTGTTTTAAAACATATTTCAATGTGACCCAGCTAATCCTTTAATACCAGCTTTCACTACCTTTGATCTGTAGTTGTAAGAGATTAGATCAAACCTCTAAAAAAAAGCTGGTTGCAGAGGAATTTTCTTACCGCAATGAATTAAAATTATGATCAACTGGAAGGCTGAAATATCTGCCCAAACAGCCTGAGGGGGGTATGGCCTGTAGGGCACTTGCCTGTAGCACACAGGAAAATAACCATTCTCTCCATTTATTTTATAGATAATCAGTTCAGATAAAGTGCTTTGATATCTACCAGCTGAAAACATCTTCGTGGTGGCACTTCTATTATATTTAAACACATCGTGGTTACATTTTTTGGGAGAAAATGCTGAGAGAAAATGCCCAAACCAACGGCCCCACTGATTTTCCAACAACAAAACATCAGCCCCATAGGAAGGGGGGCTCCCACAGCCAGGACTGCTGATTTGAACAAAGCACAATGTGCACCCGGGGATGAGGAACCCCAAAGTTGGTACAGCAGTGTCACTGCATGTGTTCTGCATCCCTGACTCCTTCCGAGGGCTTTGCAGAGGCCAGCAGAGCTGGATTTGGAGGGAAAGGGTTAGCAGAGCCCGGGAGCAGCACTCTGATCTCTAATTTAGTTCATAAAGACATCACAAGGCTTTTACAACTCCCGATAAATGCTATTGACTGGGTTCTGTCAGACAGATTTCACTCATCTTCAGCCAAAGCCTGCCAGCCCTACCCCCTCTCAACCCCATTTCAATCTTCATTTAGTGCTGACTGCAACCAAACAGGGAATAAACCACACCACTGGCTCGCAGATGATTTCTTTTTAAAGATGTCACGGGCTGTCACTGATAAATAAAAACTCCATTAACGCCATGTCCCTTATTATTTCTCTGTTTCCAAGGTCAGCAGTGGAGGGCTGAGCCTCTTCCCTCCCAGTTACAGACCCCAGACCTCTTGCTGTGGCCACGGCACCCACCTGGGGCACAAAAAAGGGAATGTTGGGGGGTGCTGGCTCTGCAGGTGACGAGTGACACGTGCCACCTGAAAATCTGGGTCTGAACTCCCGTGGTCAACCTCTGTTCTTCACTGACCCCCTATTTTTTTTTTTTTTTTTTTTCACCTCAAAATCCATCCCAGCTGAAGTGGGGCACCTCAGAGGCTTAAAGGAGGGTAAATCTATGATGAGCTTGGCATTTGTGCTGTTAGAAATATTTGTAATTTCATAAATCTCTCAATTAATGGAGCGCCGCGTGTTCCCTGCGCTGTCAGAAATATCAAGCCAAAGCTCTCCCAAATTAGAGGAGAATTTATCCTTATCCCTCATCCTCAAATATGTTGATAAACTTGTGCACAAACTGAATCAGCAGTTTGAGAGAAAGGATTATGTCAGATTAATTTTAATCTAATCCATTTCTATCTCCTGAGAAGCTTTTTACGTCTTGCTTTTAATAATTTAAACGGTGACTGTGGCAGAGCATAAAAAATAAATGATGGGAGATGCACTTTAAATGGAAGTTACCATTCTCAATCACTTTTTATTTAAATGAGAGTTTCATATGCCTGATTTTAGGTTTAATGAACCCCATTTTTTGCTGAACTGTAATAATCTCCATCACATGGAGCCAGACGAATTACAGAAACCCAGAGTGTCACTCATCTACTCCCTGTGATGGAAAGAGACACCTGGAGGGAAATTTGGGATGAATTTGGAGGGGATTTTTTTGGCAGAAAAGCTGTCAGGCTGCTCAGATCCAGCTTCCAGGAGCAGGAGACAAACTGCAGGAGCTGGAAGTTTTTTTCTGGATCTTGGCCTGAGATCAATCACTCAGAGGCTTTTTGAGGCCAAACTCTTTCTGCTCTGGGAAACACTTTTAGGATGTTGACACTTTGGGCCTGGGAACTTTCCTGCTGTTTGGGGACAAGGCAGGGGCAGTCACTATTAAGGGGAAAAACTGGTAACGGGTTCAGGTCTTTCTGATGCTGCATCCTCTGCTCTCCTCCATCTCCCAGACATCTCCAGCACTCACCCTGCAGCCACCTCCTGGGAGTTCCTGCTGGAATTCCACGTGTTCCCATTCCAGGAAAGTCAGCTGTGGAGCCCCAGTTTATGGGAACATCACTCTGCTGGGCCATTTTCCTGTTTGTTTGGGCACTGAGCCTCTCTTTTGTTCTTCCCTCCATCCTCCAAGCAGAAATATCCATGGAAAACAAGCTTTAACACCTACCCCACAGCCCAGGGAGGTTTACAACACTTCCTGGTGCTCCAGGTCTGCCAACACCACAGACAAATACATCCAATCCATCACTGTCCCTAATGGAAAAAGATTTCCCTGCCCTTTTTTCCCCTTTGCTTTTCCCAGCCCCAAGGGAGAGTTTACCTGCTCCTATTTTCCCTCCAGCCTTGGGAGTGACCCATGACAGGCTGCTCAGTAACCCTGCAGCCTTCTGACAAATGGCTGAACCAACTTCCAACCAGCTTAGCAGATTTCTTGCTTGGTTTCCTGGAGAAATGGAACTTTTACAGCCACGGTGCCCACCCGTGTGTGCGAGGCTCCTCTCTCTAAATTAGCTCCTCACTAATTGGAACCAAATCTGACCAAGCAGCAAAGGCGTCCAAAGACATTAAGACAGGAGAGAAAGAGGAGAAACTATCAATCCCTTAATAGGGAGTAACAGGAGGAGCTCAGCCCTTTGACAAGCTGCCTGGCAAGGGGGAACTGGGAATACAGGGTCTGTAAAATTCACATTTCTCCAAAGCTCTGGGCGTCCCACACTGAAAGACACAGGAAAATAAAGGCTGAATGTTAAGGTTACTGCAGTGGAGTGAGCACATTAAATGCTCCAGGATTCCTGCAATGCTCCATTCACTGATCACGGTATAAAAATGCCTGATAATTGTCTTTTTCCTCCTGCCCTGCTCTGATTTTCCCCAGGTTTGCTCCCCTTCCTCCTTGCACTGCGTGGTGAGGGCTGGACAAACATGAGGGGACATGAGACATGATTTGTGGGATGGATTATTTACAACACAAAGCCCTCAAAACCATTCACCCCACGAGAGGCCATCAGCCACCCTGAAAACCAAAAGATCCTCACTGTTCCCAGTCTCCATCACTCCTTTGAAAATAATAAAAATAATAATAGTAATAAAAGGAGAGAAAAAGGGAGCAGCACTAATGATCCCTGTGCCCAGGAGTGGTTTCAGCAGCACTGGAGTCAGTAAAGTGCTTTCTGCAAACTCCTCAGGTGTCCACACTTCACTACCGCCCGTGCAGCATGAAAGGCTGAGATTGAGATGGAATCAGAATTGCCATCTCCTCTGTCAATTGCTAAAATTTAGTTAGTTCTACTTGATTAAGCTGTGCAACAGAACTAAAAGTTCTCCTGGATGCTAGCAGGGGAAAAAAAGGCAGTAGAGAATGAGAAAACCTGAACGCATCCAAGCTGTGAAAAGACTTGGGAATAATTCTCTGTCAACGTCTCAGATGTGTTTCCATCCATGGCCGTGTTCCCATCAGGAGTGATGGCATCAGATAGGAAAGAGTTATGGGAACAAGTGAGCTTTAATGAATCTCCTCCTCTTGGGGAAGATGGAATTTTCCAAGTGCATTGAGAACGGGGGCACTGCAGAGACACAAAACTGATCTTCCTTGAAATCCTGCCTTTGTGGCCTCAAGGGGACACAGCTGCCAGATGCCCAGGGAGGTCAGAAAGGAGCAGAGGGAAAAAACTGTCTGAGGAACTGAGGTTCAGAGGGCAAAATTACCGGGGAGATTCAGTTCCAGGGTCAGCAGCAACTTTGAGGATCTCAACAAGTGGCAGGAGAAGACACATCCTGCAGGATCACCAGCGGGTTCCCAGCTGAGCACTTGGTTATCCAGACAAGCCATCGGGTGGTTTATTTCTTGCCCAGATTACTGAGGTAGACTAGGAGTGAGGATAAATGTGCTCCAGCTGTGCTGAGGGGTGCAAAGAGGGAAGCACAGAGCAGCCTCAGAACTGGACACACCACCAGGGAACGCAAGGAGAACACGGAATTCACATCATCAAGTAATTGAGAGATCATTTTCTCCAGCCCTCTGTGTACATTCAGCATTTCTCACAGCACTTGGAGAGCTCCAGCTCCACAGGCTTTTCCCACGAGGGCTGGAAGGCAAATGTCATGAGAACGTGGTTATAGATCTTTCTAAAGATGAACCACGAGAAACTCGCAGGGAGGGGGGTGAGAGAAATCCCAAAGACAAGTTCATTTATCTTCCCAGAGAAGGGAGGGGAAGGGTTTCCAGGCCCGTTTGTTCTGCATGAGGAAGGGTGTGCTACCAGCCTGTCAAGTAGAAAATCCTTTCCAGGACTGTATTTTTTTAGCCTCTGGACTCACAACGAAATGCCAGGGGATGCTAGAAGGAATTTGAAAACTGTAGTTGTTAAAATATTAACTAACCCTGCCCTGACTATCAAATAAATCTAATAAAAGTGGCAGGGGAACGACTCAGCTCACACAAAGTCAAATGAAAAGAACTATTTGGCACAAAAGAATGTTTTATCTTAAAATTTGGAGATAAAGTTAAAAGGACGGCGACCTCCAAATACTTCCCAGGCATGTCCCCTTTAGAACAAACTTAGATTCAGAGCCCTGAGAAACACAAGTGAGTGTTTGCTTTGGATTTTGGAGCTTTTTGTTTGTTTGTTTGAATTAAGTTTATCTCAACAAGAAATGTATCTTGCCAAATTTGATTAACACCATCGAAAAAAAGGCAAACAAGGAAAGGTGTTTCCCCCTGCAGAGCTCCTCAGAAGGAAAACATTTCCACTAAGAGCTTATCTTGAACACTGTTGTACACTTTGAAACGGTTTATGGTTTTTAAAAGGCTTAAAAAAGCAACAGAATGAAAAAACAAAGGCTGTTTTGGTGATGTTTTTTCCTGTTTGGGCTGGAAATGCTCCAGGTGGTCAAGGAAGAGGATTCTTCCCCTCTGCTCTGCTCTTGTGCCAGCTCACCAGGAGGATGGCCAAGGGCAATGGATGGGATTTTGGGCAGGAATTGTTCCCTGTGAGGGTGGGCAGGGCTGGCACAGGTGCCCAGAGCAGCTGTGGCTGCCCCTGGATCCCTGGCAGTGCCCAAGGCCAGGCTGGACACTGGGGCTGGAGCACCTGGGACAGTGGGAGGTGTCCCTGCCATGGCACTGGATGGTCCAGTCCCACCCAAACCATTCTGTCATTAATGGTTGATCTCACAGGGCTCTGAAAATAGAAAGCAGGAGAGCTTTGTCTCCTGGCATCCGAATTCTAGAACTCACCCTAGGACAGGCTTTGTCTCAACAAAGACTCACAGAAACTCTCTGATGCCCCTGGAGTGTCCAAACCCATTTCTGTGACTCCATCCCTGGGGACTGCCCAGCTCATGCTGTGGCCATGGCGAGGCCCCTGGTGTTCTGCACCAAAACCAAAGCCAAACTTGAGCTACACACAGACTTTAAAGACTTTTGACTGTTTCCTCTTGCCAACTTAAACACCACCAGCAGCTCATGCTGTTACCCAGACTCCAGTGCCACGTTCCCACAGCAATATTTACTCTTCAATCATTTCTTCTGTGGAGTTTCAGGGTGGAATGGTGGACACAAGACCATTGTTGGGCTTTTGATTAAACAAGCTGCAGAAATAACGAGGGAACACCCTTCACATTCAGGGTAATTATCTCAGAAAAATCCTGACGAAAAAGGCAGGCTTCTACCAGCCCCATAGGAACAAATGGAGAAGGCAAAAAAAAACCCCAAAAACCAACCAAAAGAGAGGAAAAGAACTGGAATTCTCACAGACAGAGGGGTCATCAGTGTGGCAGGACTGGCCTCGGGGGGCTGGGAATCCACTGCTGCCAGCGCAGAAAAACGCGACAGAAGCAAATGTTTGATTTGCATTTATTCCTCTCTCCAGCCCGGCCGCTTCCCGAGCCACAGATGAACATTTATTTTCCAAATCTCCAGCACTCAGCATGCACTTCATCAGAGGAGGCCACATCACATCATTATGCTGCTTAACAGAATGTACCAGCACAAGGCAGCGACCCGACAAACAGCGGCTCCCCGCCGCAGAGAGCACACATTCCATCTCCATTTGGGGTCTGGGGGGCAGCTGAGCTCCATGTGCTCGAATTTCCAGCTCATTTCAAACCCAAAATTGGGAACAAGGCAGGGCGATGGCCAGATTGTTCCGTGTGAGCTGTGCACAGCCCATTTGTTGATGCTGAAAGGACTTGTTCATCATTTGGACTCATTTTCGGGATGAATTTCCTGCAACGTTGGAACAGCAGGAAGCTCCTTATTGGGCATCATTAACAAGGAAAAAAGAAAAAGAAAGCCTCAAAAACTAATGCACGTAGGCCAACATAACTTCCCTTCTAGCTGACAGCTCCTCAAAAATGGATATTTCCAAGTGGCAAAGTATTAGAGTGAACCACAGCTGAAAGGTGAATGGCCTGGACGCTGATCAGCATCTCTCTAATAAAGTCACAATTTCTGAACCCAAGACAACCAGTGACACAATGGCTGACAGGAAATAAGCCCTTCTAATTTACTAGAATTTAATCTAATTTACTCCTAATTTTCCTGCTCCCGAATCTCAGCACCTGGCCAGGATGTTTTTTCCAGGCTCCTACTACTCCAGTGAATACCCTCATCAGCAAAGCAACAGCAGCTCTCAGATTGAATAGTTTTGCTTTTTTTTAAATACCTTTTTTTTTTTTTTTTTCAGATTTCATTTTCAACGCACCTATGAAACCAAAGTCAAAACCAGAATCCCACAGTCAGCCCTGTATTCCAGCCCTGGTCATTAATGCCATCGAGCACTTTTGGCAAGGATGATGAAGTTGGGTTCGCTGCCCTAATCAGATTCTAAAATAAGCAATTGTGTTTTCTCCTCTTATTACCACTGGTGCTTCCAAAGAGCTTGGATTATTTTTCACCTCTAAACTGAAGAGTTTTCTTCCTGTTGCACCACAAACACTTGCAGTGTTGGGCTGGGAGGAGCTGATCCCTACAGCTCTGCTTTGCCAGAAACCCAAGGCCCTGAGGATGAGGCTCCCCTTGACACCTGAAATTCCTCCTGAGCCTCCCTCTGAGCAGGAGAAGCCTCTGGGGTTGTGCAGTGGCTGCTACAGACCCAAGGGCTTCCAGCACAGCTGCCTGATGGAAACATGATGATCCCCAAAAAACATTAATTTGCAACCCCCCAGTTGTTTTCCAGGCACTGAAATGAAGAGAAGGAAAGCTCCTTTACCTCCAGAGTGGGGTGGGGGCCCACAGAGCAGCACCATGCCCTGGCCCTGCCGGACCGACACCGTGCTCCTCGTCCTGGTCTTGAAGTTCTCAAGGTCTGCCAGGAGAGAAAGAAAATTAATTAAAAAAAAAAAAAAAAAAAAGAAAAAGAGCTGGGTTAAAGGCTGATCAAAGGCTTGAAAGCACGAAAGGAAAATGATGAAATAAAGGAAATCTCCAGCTTGGAGGGCGGGCTGGTGGGATCTGGGTGAGGCTGCAGGAGGCTGAGGAGCATCAGCAAAAGGATGAGGAAACACCTTTGTTGGGGAAGATGAATCAGGGAAACCTTATCAATATGATTGCTTAGCAAAAGATTCTGAAAATATGAAACCTATAATGGAAATAGAAATGAAAGCTGACTTTGAGTTGTAGGATACTGAGTCTTAGTTACTATAGAACCTGACAACAATAGTCTAGCTGAAGGAGAATCCCTTTGGATTGAACAATACCTTTCTGCTGGCTGAGGGATCCAAAGGTCAATGTAGCAAAACAGAAGTCTAAAGAGTAGTTTTTAGAGTTTAAAATTTAACACAGTATGGTAATCTAGTAGTTCTTATAGGCTGTATGTAGATTCTATAGGATTTTGTGTCTTGTATTGGTTGGTCACTGAAAATTAGAATATTCATCACAAAAGGAGATAGAATGGATTGTAACAAGGATCTCGCTCTCTCTCACCCTTCCTCTTCCCCCTACTCTTGCTCTCTTCCCCTGCCCTTTGCTCTCTCTCCCCCTTCTCTCTCAGCTGTCTCCCTGCTGTTCTTTCTCCCTCTCTCTTTGGGGCTTCCCTCCAGCCCAGGCTGGTGGCTGAAGCCAAGGCCCTTTTACCCACGACCCTTGCAATAAACCCACATGTTCTAGAATATACAGGTTGGCAGAATTCCTTGTCCCAGCCATCCGTGGGTTCACCTACAGCCTTCCCTGGGCTGGAGAAGGGAGGAGGTGCTGGTTCACCCACAGAAAATGGGCAAAATCATTTTTACTTCAGAGCTGGAGAAAACCCCCCAGCACCTGTAATGCTGGGGGAGGTCTGTTGAATGGATTTAGGAAGAATTACTGCCTTAAATAAGCAATCCCAGGCCCAGGCAGCCTGCCCCCCTGGCTGCTGCTGCCCTCCCAGCCCATGTGTGCAGAGCCTTCCTCCACAACGAAGCCTCTCGCACGTTAAAACACAGAGTGCTTTAATTATAAACTCAATTCCTCCTTCCACCTCTCTCTTTTTCCTCTCCTCAGGGCCCACGTAGTCAGAAACCACGACTCCCTCTGCTGCCCCTGCACACTGAGCTCCAGAGACCTGCAGTGAAGTCAGGAGGTGACTCTGAGCCGAGCAGTGGCACCAGGATTGTCACCAGCAGCTGAGACATGGAGTCGCTTTGGCAGCCTCAGATCTTGAACAATTTCCTGCATTTTGATTTTCTTTTTATTTTTTTCCCCCTCTTGTTTCCAGCGTAGCTGAGCCTTGGTTTGGCAATTACAACCGACCTGTTCTCCGTGCAGTTGGGAACCAGAGAAAACACGGAGGTGATGAATATTTATCAGCAGGAACTGGTAGGAACATCATTATAAGGTTACAAGGATGGAAAACTGAGCCTTGATTTTTATCCGCTCTTAAAAAAAAATGTTTTCTGCACCACATCCTTAAAAAAATTTAAATAAAATAAAATCCGGAGTTGTCACTGCTTCATCTCCCTTTTTAGGAAAGAAATCTTTATGAGGCCTTTCTCTCTTTCTTTTCTGGCTCAGGACATAAGGAAAACAGAACAAAAATATCAACTAGATTTAATTTTTCATTCCTAAATTCTATAAAATTTACAAGTGGTTTGTTTTTTTTTTTTTTTTATTTATTTTTTTTTTTTTATTTTTTTAATTTTACAGGAACCACTGTAACATTCCCCTGGCCACCTGCCAGTGCACAGATTTTGATATATTTTGACTGCACACATGGGCACAAGGCTGGATCCCATCCTCTCTGAAGACAGCTGCAGGAGGAGTAACAGCCTAAAGCCCAAATAGGGCCTGCAGGAAGAAATGGGCAATTTTTTTACATCAATATTGACAAGAAAAGGATTGCTACCAGGAAAAGCAGCCTCTGCTTGGATGAACATCTAGGAATTGCTGCAAGGATGGTCAAAATCAGCAAATAAAGCAGAGCATTCATCACTTTTGCTTGTAGTGCAAAGCATCAGGCTTTGGGAGTCAGCTCCGAAAATCCTCCTTCAAATCTGGCTCTGAGCAAAATAACAAGATTAAAGTAATTACAAGAAAGGCTAATGCCTCATCAAAGCCATCAGGCTGATTGTGCCCGTGCTTTCTGAGGGCCACAGGTTTGTTTTTCCAACACTTAATTTGGCATGAACAACAAT
The DNA here is from genome assembly GCA_014839755.1 of Sylvia borin. Lineage (NCBI taxonomy): Eukaryota > Metazoa > Chordata > Aves > Passeriformes > Sylviidae > Sylvia > Sylvia borin. The sequence goes on from CM025968.1 coordinate 1,855,188, forward strand.
ATCATGAAGATTTTAATAGTGAGGAGCTTCATTTAGGATCCACCTCAGAATCATGGAATTGCAGAGTGGATGGTTCATGGGGACACCACTGCCAAGTCCCACTTCCCTTTGTCCTCAAACCTAAAAGCCCTGGGGAGCAGAGAAGGATTTTTTTGTTTTTATAAAAAACCCCAAACCCAGACCCATCAGATTAAAAGGGAAAAAAACGAGGAATAAAATATTAACACTTGCAATTCTGGAGATCAGTGTGCTGCCAACAATCCTCACAATACCAAACAGAAAAATGATTGTGGGAGCTCCAGTAACCCCAGCACTAGAGAAGGATTAGTAATTAGCAATTAGTAATGATTTCAAGAGGAGAATACAACAGGGGGCGTGTCATAGGAATGCAGAGAGGTTATTGTGAGTAACTCCTACTCACACCTTATTTAATGAATGAGTTAAGGTGCTTTTTAAACACTTTCTGGATGGTATCAATTCTAAATCAAGCTGAACAGACCCACAGAAGCAGAAAGTTGCAGGTATTATTATTATTATTATTATTTAATTTCAGCTGGATGTATTTAAAAACAGCTGCCTGACTTTGGGAAAGTCACTCCAGCTCTCGGTGACAAAGTTTGCACGTCCCTAAGGACAAGCACTTCAGCTGTGTCTCTCAGAAGAGGTTTAATTAGCTAATATTTGCACAGAACCTTGACATCTGCTTCTGAAATGCACCGGAGTGCAATGCACACACCAACACCCAGCCCTTAATGGGGACTTGAATGGCTTTGCTGGCACAATGAGCTTTTTCTGCAGCCTCCGTTAAAACCCTGCCTTGATGTTCAGGGCCACAACTTGGGCAGGTACTGGGAGGTGGTGCCAGGCTGACACAGATCCCTGTGCCCCCCAAAAACGCTCCAAAGCCCAGGAGGTGCCAGCAGCAGCTGTCAGCCCACCAGCTCCTCACTCTGGGCAGGGAATTATTGGATGGAATGACCTGTTCTGGGGTTTAATAAGAGCTTAAGCAATCTGAAATGATCCCCAGCCCCTCCACACCGAGTAGTCTGTCTCAGGAAATGGCATTTGGAAACTTTCATCAAACCCATGTGGCTTTGCACAGTAACAATTACCCAAGTTGTCCAGAGCAGTGAAAAATTCCCCCAAATTTTGCCTGCACAGATCAGTCTTTAGAACAAAGAAGATTCAATTATAAACAAAACAAAAGGAGCTGCAGCCTTTTCTCCTTCCTTAAGACCTACTTGGGTCTGAGCTTTATGAAATGTGGTGATTCTTTTTCTAAGTAACTCCTAGGCAAGCCAAGTTTTAAAGAAATTATTTTAAAGAAATACTTCCCAGATGGGCAAACAAACAAGGTCACATCAGCTCCTGCTGGTGGGGTCAGGGTCAAATCCGGCCAAAAACAGGAATGATGGAGACAACAGGAAACAACAGGAATGATGGAAACAAGAATAATGGAAATGAGGAATAATGGAGACAACAGGAATGATGGAAACAACAGGAATGATGGAGACAACAGGAAACAACAGGAATAATGGAGACAACAGGAAACAACAGGAATGATGGAAACATCAGGAATCATGGAAACAACAGGAATAATAGAAACAACAGGAATAATGGAAAAAACAGGAAACAAGAGGAATAATAGAAACAACAGGAATGATGGAAACAACAGGAGTAATGGAAACAACAGGAATGATGGAAACAACAGGAGTAATGGAAACAACAGGAATGATGGAGACAACAGGAAACAACAGGAATGATGGAAACAACAGATCCCTGAACTCAGCACGCCCTGGGAACCCGACTGGAACACCAAGACTTCCCTCAGGAGCCTGCCAGTCTCAGGGCACTGGGGTCGTGACAGAGATCCCTATTTTTTGTGAAAGCTGAGCTGTTTTGTTGGCTTTGTTTGCCCGAGGAGCCTTTCCACGCTTTGCTTTGATTTATTTTTTTTTCCCACACACACACGTGTGCCTATTTTTAGACCACAAAATGCTTCATAATTACACCGATGCTGCAATTAGGAGAGACCCCTCCGTGCAAGAGCTATTAAAAACCACCCCCCCAAAAAATATTATAGACAAGGAGATGAAGAGTCAGTGATGCAAATTGGTGGTGGCAGGTGTCTGCATGTCCTTTAGAAAGCCAGTTTCTGTGACTGCATCATGTGGGAGGCAGCTCTGCTGTGCAGTGCCTTGAATGACACGCTGTCAAAAACTCACCATTAGTGAGCCCTTTGTCATTACAGTTCAGGGTTTTGTCGGTTTTTTTTTCTTATCCTAATGATTAGAAAAGCAGTGTCAGTGCTATTTTCACCTATTATTCCTGTTTAACTGCTGTGAAAGGATTTCTGCTTCTGCTGTATTCCAATAAAAATGTACCCACATCAATCACTGCTTTATACATCAGTGGGTTTTAATTGCCAAAGAAAAAACACGGCTAACAGGCCTAGAAAAATAAAAATGTGAGTGGATTTTACTGAAAAGCCGTTCTCTGGAGAGTGCTGTAAAGCAAATTTGATAACACATCGTTGATGTCACTCCGCTGAGTTGATGTGAACAGCAAGGAACCCTCAAAGCACAGGAGCTGCATCCCTGGGGATCATTATTCCTACAAAACGACATTTCCAATGAACCTGGGCAGAGGCAACACGGAGTTTGTGCCCAGGAGCAGCACAGGGAGGGAGAAGGGTGGGTGATACATCTGTGCATCCAACTGGGAATTACTGGGAATTAGCAGTGCCTTAGTGCCTTTCCTACAGCACTAAAAATAAGTGTTGGGTTAGGAACCTCCTGCTTCACTTAGATGAGCCACAAATCCTTGGATCAGCACTTCAGGAGCTCTTTTAACCCGTTTGTGTTTTATGGGAGGTTGTGGTTGGTGTGTTTCACCCTGGAGACTTGGTTGTACTTTGAGCACAGGAAAACAGAACGGTTAAAAATGAACCTGGTCATCCAGGTAGTGATGAATTCAAAAGCCAACACACATTCACTGATGATTTGGGCTGTTCTGGAGTGGACAAAACACCACCTTTACTAATACTAAATGAACTTTAAAGCACCCATACGATAGGAAATGATGGTTTAGGTAAGGTGTAATTACTTTTTTCTATGTGAAATGCCCAATCCACTTGGGTACCCAGACACAGCCAAGACACCCAAAGCCAATCTTTAAGCATGACTTAACGAGATTTACAGATCATAATGGGCTCTGCCTTCTCAAACCCCTCCTATAATGTAAAGATAATCCCAGCAATCCAAACTTTAGGGTGATGTTTAAGGTCACATCCAGCCCTTGAATTGAAGACAATGAGATTATTCCTTTTATTAAAGAGCACACGACTCATCCAAAGGGAATCTCATTAGGCCAGGAATGACATCTCCAACAAAAAAACCAAAACAAAACAAACAACCTGACAGAAGGTTTGGTCAAATCCTCCTGGTTCAGAGTGAGCAAAGAACCTCCTGCTCAGGGATATTTGGATGTCCTCTCCCAAATTATTCTCATCACCTTTGCACAACTCTCCACATACAACAGATCCCAGGGTCATGTCCTGGACAAAACCAACAACCAGGTGGAGGCACTGGCATGATGATCCATCTCCAGTGGCTGTTGGCTACACACTGTGGGAATTTAAATATATATATATATATTAAAATAATAATACTAAAAATATATATTTGTATATAAAAATCTGGAAATATATACATATAATATATGTATATAAATATAAAACCAGTCTCAGAGAGGGGATCCCAGTGCACCTCAGTCCATTTTGGATATGAGGTTGGAAGAACTCTCAGGAAAAAAAGGCTGGGAGCTCTTCACTGGCACCCACAACAGACAGGATTTTCCTGCTGGTATTTATGGCCCCAAACACTGTCTTTATAAAACTGCACCTGGTTTTTAGCTGGGTTTTCTTCCATCCCTCTCACCAACACAGAGATGAAGTCCTCCAGGCTGTGTCCTTGCTGGTGTGTCAGGACTACCCAGAGAGCTGAGTGGGTTGGAATAAAACCCCTTTGATACAGAGCTTAATAGAATTTTAGTTTAAGAGCTGGTGTTCTAATGAATAATTTTGAGAGTCACTGATTTGAGAAATAGTTTACAAGGCTGGGGATGAAAGCTTTCTAATTTGACCTTTAGAGCAGAAATTTCCCTGGGATCTCACATCGCCGAGGAGAAAAGAAAGGAAAAAGAAGTTTTCGAGGTAAATAAATATCTTGGCATTTCCCCCAGCCCTATCCCTGCTGGAAAATGTTTTTCCTTGGACTTTATTGCTGTGGGCATTACCAAGGCCCTGCCTGGGCAGCTTTGGCACTCACATCTCTGATCTCTCTGTCATCTCAGGTTTGGACATCTCTATCTGGGCTCTCGTGTTTGGATCTTCCCAAATCTTTCTGACCACCTTCTGTTCAAGCCAAAGTGATTTCTGAACCCTCAGGGCTGAAATTCCACCTCCTTGGGGTTTGATCCTTGCTCCCAGCCAGCCCCAGGGTTTTCCTGCCTTCCTTCCACCACTGATCTCACAGGGAAACAGGAGCTCTTAGAAAGTCCTGCAAGGCACCCGTTTTTCTTTCCCAAAATCAAACCACTCTTCTCTATGATATTATGAAAAAAAAAACCCAAAAAATCCTCTTTGTCTTCATGTTCCACTTCATAAAAACTGCCTGTTTGCCTTCCTTCGACAGGAAATATTTCAAACATTTATTTTGAAGCAGCTCCTCTGCTTGAGACAAAAATGCTGAGGACTCTGAAAATTTTATTACTTTAATCTAGAAAATCTGGGCAGACATTTCCCCTTGGGTTGACTCGAATGGGGCTGTTTCACTCTCTGAAGTTTTTTATCTTCTCCTAGACTAAAAATAAAGAAAAAGGAGGAAAAGAAAAAGCTCTGTTTGCACTTTCTTGCAGCACAGATGACTTTGCAGTGGGCACAGAGCAGAATTTCCATGGGTGTCCTCCATGGGCTCTTCTGCACCTTCCCACTCCCTGGGCAGTGACAGGAATGCAAATTCTGACCCCAAATGATGTAAAATACAATCACTGAGCCCCAGAATCCACTAGAGTCCATGACAGAGGGCAGGGACACTGCCCCAGGCTGCTCCAAGCCTGGACACTTCCAGGGAAAATCCACGGATTTTCTGGATAACATGACTCAAGCTCACTCAGCAGGAAGTTTTCAAAGGAAAATTTCCCTTTAGGTGATTCAAAACCCAACCAAACCCCACCCCTCTGAGATCCTCAGCTCTGGTGGTTCAGCCTCTCTGTGGAAATTCACATTTTGGGCCTCAGAGTGCTGCTATTGTTCCATTCTGTCCCTCCCTGGGGGGAGATGAAGAATGAAATGCCACTGAGGTTTGCTGCAGACAGGGACACCAACAAGGGACACCTTTCCACAAACACACTGAAAGCTCCTCCATCCTCCACATGCCAAGGCTGACTCCTGGCTTTGCTTTCCAGAGGGAAAACGGGAATGAAAAAACCCAAAATAAAGACAAAGCAGCCACTGGGATAAAGTTGTTCTGCGCTGCCTTTGGAGGAAACAGAAACTTTCCTGCAGAATGCACCTCCGGCCTTTGCCAAGCCTCTGCCTGGCTCCTGGAACTGCTGTTTCCACACATTTAGAGAAAATACTGGTTTGCATTGACACAGAACCCCAAAGGATCACCTAAGGATCATGATTATTTCCTCAGCTGGGTCAGGAGCGTTATTTCATCCACAGGAGGTTTGGAGGCAAAAGGAGAAGTGTCACAAGAAATCTTCCTAATGACAGAGCAAATAACAAAACCTCCTGATTCGTGTCCTGTTCTCCAGCCACACAAACCATGAAAACTGATGGGAATATGCCATGAAAACATCACCCTGCAGCTCTGCAGATGTTTACTATTCTAAAATCGGTTTTTACAAGATGTTTGGGGGTTCATCTGAAAAAAACCCAACAAAAAACCCCATCTACATCATCATTTAGTTTTAAAGAATAAGCCCCTACATATAAAAAAAAAGAAATATCTGCTTTTTCAATAGGGGTGTTTTTTCATATTAAAGGCAAAATGAATAAATACGAAGAGAGATGGGGGAAAATGTCAAGGCTGTGCCTTGCTTTTCCCTGAATTCCTAAAAGCAGGAGAGTGGTGCTGTGAGTGACCTGTGACCCTCAGCTGGCTCCAACACCTCCCTGCCCTCTCCAGAGCTCCTTCCAGACAGAAACCAAACAACTTCCCAAAGAACACTGCAGGCTTAGGAGATTCCCAGCTTTAGGACAACGTGTAAAGAGAATTTCCAGGTGCCACTGCTTTAAGTGATAATGTATTCAGCTTATTGAGAATCCTGGGGAGGAAACAAAGCAGGTTAAAAAAAAAAAAATCCTCCATTTCTGCTCTGACTTCAGGGTCCTTCTAGCTCAGATGAAAGTAAAGTAGGTTATAGATCCATCCTCTGCTGCAAACTCCCTCTTGGTCCTATTCATCACCAAAAAAGAGAGAAAAAGAGAAAAGGGAAAAGAAAGGGAAAAAAAAAAAAAGAAAAAGAAAAAAAAGAGGAGCTTATGTGAGGCTTAGCCTAGTTTTCCAGCCATCATAGGCTGTGGGGAAGGAGCAGAGGTTGGGAGCTCAGCTCTAACACTGGTTTGATTTGGCAGGATTTCAGCCAAGAGGAGCACTTTGGGATGTGGGAACACGTGGGGAAATGGAAATAAACGGGCTCATTCCTGAGTTAACACCACCCCAACGCCAGGGCTGGGGGCACAGGCAGGCGGAGGGGCTGGTCTGGGACTGATGGAAACGGCCTTTTTCCTTCAGGAAAAGGAATCAGGGGGTTGGACACTGGGCAGGACACCGGGCAGGACACCACACCATTTAAAGGTCTGTGTCTCTGTGAGCTGTGCCCTGCTCTCACACCCTGACAGCTCCAGGGAAACAGGGGTGGCACATCCCGGGATGGCACATCCCAAGGAACAATTTGGCAAGGACAAGGAGCTCATCCTCCCTGTCCTGCCAAAAGGGCCTGGAGCTGAGCAAGGCAGAAGAAGCTGCAAATTCATCACTTTGGGCCCACCCTGGTGCCACTAAAAAAATCAATGGCAGCTTTATCTCCATCCTCAACAGCAGCAGGAGCCAGGCCACAGCAAACAACTTGACTCCAGTGTCTGAAGGGGTGGGCTCAGCCCCAAAGAGCCTGATCCCAGGGTTATTCCCCAACACAAACCACAGCAAGGAGAATAAAATCGTCAGCCTAACCCCAGCCCCTGAAATCAAAAGTGCATCATTTAATCTAGTTCTGTTTTCATAGATCTTTGTGGGAAAGCCATTATTAGATCCATACTCGAGGGTTTATAGCTTTTTTATTTTCTGAAAGCCTGTGTTGCTCTAAGAGCAGGGCTCAGGGTATCATTAATCCATATTCTGGCACCGTGGCACAGCAAATTCCTCACTCAGTGAAAAGATGTTCAATTTCAGAGACAACTACCACGGAAAAGATAAAAAAATAAAAAAAAAAGAAAAAAGAAAAAAGGAGGGAAGAGAAAGGGAAAAAGAGAGAGAGGAAGAAAAAAAGAAAAAAAACCTGAAATGAAAATGACAGATATAAAAAAAACCCCAAGTATTCGGGGGAAATATTAGCACTTCTATCATAATGAGTTTGTAACCTAAATACATATTTCAAGGATGAAATTGCTGACCCTGTCTGCCCTCCACAGGAGGCTGAATGGCTCCATCACAGTTTAATCTTCCCTGAAAAGGCTACAGAAGAATAACACAGCCCTTGAAGAACAACACACATTACTGATGTCCCGAGATTCACCATTTAACTCTTAAAAGGAGTGAATTAAATGGGAATTAAGAGCAAGATGCTGCCTTTTCTCACCCTCAGCTTTTGACAGGAAGCTACAACTCTGCTTTAACCCAAAATAAACACAGAGCTGCCCTCAGAGTGCCCACACCTGATGGACCACTGAAACCCAGGACTTGTGAAATCTATCTCTGTCAATTCACCCCTTGGGGAGATTATGCTCCTTTGGAACATCTTGAAGCTTTAAATCTCCAAAGAAAAGTAAAGAAACCCAATGGTGAGATGATCCCATTTGCCAGATCCTTTCCTAGGTAACCTCAAGAAACAGGACTTTTTACCCTGTGTGCTCCTCTGGAACATTTTGAATCTTTAAATCTCCAAGGAAAGGGAAAAAAAACAACAGTGGGATCCCATTTGCCAGACCCTTGAGGTAACCTCTTCCTCAAGAAATAACACGTTTTACCCTGTGTGCTCCTTTGGAACATTTAGAAGCTTTAAATCTCCAAAGAAAGGTAAAAAAACCCAATGGTGAGATGATCCCATTTGCCAGACCCTTTCCTAGGTAGCATCTTCCTCAAGAAACAGGACTTTTTACCCTGTGTGCTCCTTTGGAACATTTTGAAGCTTTAAATCTCCAAGGAAAGGTAAAAAGCCAATGGTGAGATGATCCCATTTGCCAGATCCTTCCCTCAGTAACCTTCCTCAAGAACTAAGACATTTTTTACCCTGCATAATCCAAACCATTCCAGCAAAATAATGCTAATCCAAGATCTGTGTTCCTCAGTCACACTTCCCCTCTTTCCCACTCCATGAATTCCAGAGAACCCACCAGGAAAAGCTGGGAAAAGACTCCCAGCTCCCTTTTTTTCTCCTTTTTTTTTGTTTTCCCCAGCACACTGTGGGAATAGAGACTGCCTCCTTTACTCACAGGCAAACTGCAGCTGTGCTTCTCTGCTGACGATGGTTCCGAAGGGGTTTGTTGCTACGCACTGGTATGTGCCAGCATCCTGGCTTTTGTTGGGGTTATTGATCAGCAGGTTCCCTTCCAGCAGGCTGTAGCGGTAATCCACGCCCACGTCGATGCTGCTGCCATTGAACTTCCACCTGGAGCACGGAATGCCAAAGTTAAACTCTGCTGATGCTCTTGGGTGGGGTGGGGAGAGGCTTGAAAATGCAGCGTGAAGTGAGGGAAGGATGGTTTGGAATGGTTCTGGCTGCTTATTAAAAATAGAGGAAAAAAAAAAGATGGCACAAAAATGCGAATTTCCTGAGGGGTATTGAAATCTCCCAGTGTTTAACTGGAGGAGCAATATCCTTGACAGATATTTCAGTCTTTGAAAGGATTCGTGCCTCTGCAGTTGCTGCTCTTTGGGATTAATCACTTGGCAAGGGGGAGTCCCTGAGACACGATCTCAAACCCATTCAAATCCACCGAGGATATTTTTTTTTCCCCTCCCCTCTCTCCTGACTCGCTGGTTGTTTGTTTTTAAATCCAGAGAAAATTCCCTCCTGGCAGATATGGGGCACTGAGGAATTCCAGCCCCAGGCAGAGCAGGTCTGGATGGAGCAGGGAGGAGGACACAGCCCTTCCCACCACTCTGGAGAGGTGTTTGCACCACAAATCCATGGATTTCATGGCATCAAGCAGCTGGGTGTCAGCAGCCAGCACAGAGGCAGAGGCCTGCTGCCTCTGAATGGTTTCACAGAGGTATTTAGTGGGGAGCAGAGAGAGAGAGGCACCAGAGGAAAGAGAGGAGCAGCAGCAGTGATTTACAGCTCTGCAGGAGCACAGCACCTTCCTCCAAGGATCCCAGAGCAGCTACTAAAGCTGAAAAGCCTCAGGAGAATTGTCCATGTTTATGGGAAAGGATGGTGAATCTGAGAGCCAGGATTATCTATAATCCCTCTGTAACCTTTCAGAACTGCTGTCTGAATTTTGCCATTGAGTTGCAACACCTGGAGATTTCCTGGTGTCCATTCCCTCTGTTCCTAAAGCTCCAGGATCACAGAACATCCTGAGCTGGAAGGGACCCACAAGGACCATCAAAAACCTGGCCAGGACACCCCAAATCCCACCCTGGACCCACAAGGACCATCAAAAACCTGGCCAGGACACCCCAAATCCCACCCTGGACCCACAAGGACCATCAAAAACTGGGCCAGGACACCCCAAATCCCACCCTGGACCCACAAGGACCATCAAAAACCTGGCCAGGACACCCCGAATCCCACCCTGGGGAGTGTTGTCCAAATGCTCCTGGAGCTCTGGCAGCCTCAGGACCATGCCCATTCCCTGGGGAAAGAACTTTTCCCTCAAATCCAACCTCAACCTGCCCTGGCCCAGCTCCAGCCTCTCCCTGGATCCTGTCCCTGGTCCCAGGGCAGAGATCAGAGCTGCCCCTGGGGATGGTTTTGGGATTTCAGGGACATCAGCGACCCACACAGCAGCAAGGCTCACGTGTGACAAGAGTTAAAACATTGAACAAACCCAATGGTCGGTCTGGGATTTCCTTTCACTTCACAGCTCAGCTTCACTTTCCTCTCCTCCGAGTGCAGGGGGAAGATGAGGCTGTCGGGCTCCTGGAGGAACACGGGCCCATGCAGGGTGTTGTCATCTGCAGAGGAAAGGGGACAGGTCACTCGTGGAATCCCCACGTCCCAGGCTTAAAAATATAAAATAGAGTCTCAGCAGCAAGTGTGTCATTCACCTGGGAAAAGATCTGATGATGTTTTATTTCATTTCTAACAGCAGATTTTAGTTTTTTTTTTTTTTTTAAAGCCACAGAACCTCACATGGAGTCGTGAAAATGTCCTAAACTGAGCACAGAATGAAACCTCACCCGAAGTCCAAACAGGGGGAACAGGCACAGAGCTTAACTCAAATCACAATCCTGAAAAATCACATCTCCTTTTAAAAATTGGAGGTGTTTTCCCTGCAAACGAAGCCCCAAGACGTTGTTAAACACAGCAATGAAATGAGCCCCAGGGCCCCCAGTGTGGTCCTGCCATCCCTGACTGGAGCCTTCTGCCCTCCTGGGCTGTCAGTGAGCACCAGCCCCTCCGGGGGGATGGAAACCCTTTTCCACCCCTGGCACCAGCCCCACGCCTCCCTGGGCACCAGGGTCCCAAAGAGCTGCTGTGTGACAGCCCTGACAAGGACATCCTACACCTGCGCCCTTCACAGCACTGAAAACACACTAAAGACAGGTACAAGAGGGAAAATCTTTTGGCAAAAACAACCTGACAGGACCTTCAAGGAGCTCAGGAGTCATTTCCCAGCAATCCAACACTCTGAGGCTGGTGATCACCAAAGGGAGCCTCCCTTGTGCTGACTTTCCTTCTTCGTTTGAAAAACTCACTTTGATTTTTATTATTTTTTTGAGCTGTTAACTCCTTCCCATCTCCTTTTCTCTCTCCTCAAGCACTTTCTGCTGTCACCTTATCAATTTATCCTCTCTCAGACCTGGTGCAGCTCTTCCCTGCCCGACGCTTTGCAGCGAGCAGAAAATCTCAGGGAATTCAATGACACTGCTCAAAACACCCACAGAAAGCTCCGGCTGAATTCACTGCTCTCCATCCTCTTTGTAGCAGGCAGTTTTAGCTCCGCAGTGGCTGCTCAGAACACAAAAGGAATCAACTTTTCCTTCCCCTGAAAAGATCAGCGGTCTTGATTTCACCGAGACTTTTCCTCTCATCAGTGTCAATGTCTGGCTGCTCCTCTAAGTTCAGTGCAAGTGAGGACATGCTGGAAGTGCTCACAGCCACAAAGTCTTTCAGCTGACTGGAAGGAACCTTGATTGAACATTTTTTAGATCGTTTCCCAATCTTTTTCCTGCTCTGTCTTTACAGCAGACCCTGTTCTTTCAGAGTGCAGGGACTTGAAGACAGAATTGACTCCAGTCAGGCTGCTGGAAGCCCACAGGATGGGGATACAGGAGATTTGTGGGTGTAGGAGGTCAGGAGAAAACGAAGAAATAAATAATAATAAATGCAATGATAATAAATAAAAATAGAGATGCTGGGATGTACAAAAAATACGAAAAAATAAAGAAGATGATGGATCTTCCAGATGGAAGGAAGGTGAGAATGAACAGGACTAACCCTCATATTCCCTGACTCTGGGCAATCAGCTGGATTTACTGAGGACAGAACAGCAGCCCTTCACTCCAGGGAGAGCAAATTGTGTCATCTCCTCAGAAGGATTTCACAGAGACCCAGCCAGGAGATTAGAAAGGACCCACCTCTCCCTCAGGCCCCACCACAACAGAGGATGCACCAAGCTCACAGCCACAGGCCTTGTGTTTATCTGTATTTTTAATTATACTAATTGACTGAAACCCATCTGTTATTCAAAACACATTTCACATCGTCCCCAGCTTTAAATTACACCTGTGTGCAGCTCGTGTTGCTGGTGGGAAAAGATAAAACCAGCCCTAAAGCAGAAGGGACTGGATTATGGCATCCAGCCTTGTTCCTGAGACCCAGGGCAGCTGCACTCCCTGAGCAGTCTCATTCACCCTGAGAGAGAACACTATAGCCCGGCCCAGGCTGTAGAAACAGAAATACAGAAAAAGATTACAGCTCTGAGAAGTGTTTCAAAGCAAGAGGTTTAAAACACATCTGAACGCATCCAGTTTTCTCATTGGAAAACGTGGAAGTGCTCGGGTCCTGTGTAAGGGTTGTTTCAAATGCCAGAAACACAGAGTGTGGTGGTGGCACAAGCCAGATCATCCCAGATAATCCAGTTAGGGACCTGCTGACTCAGGGATGTGTTGGCTTGCCTCTGTCACTGCCTCACAGCCCTCCCTGGGCTGTCATCTGCTGTTATCTCAATTAGAGACAGTCAGTTTCTATCACATCACACCAAAGGTCAGACCTTGGTCCCCCTCCCATCTAATTCAAGGAAAACACAGCTTGAATTAATAGTAAACAGTTCACCTACTTGAGGTGGGAAACAGGAACAAATCTAAAGGTCCAAAAGTGTCCCCACACGTCCAGGACATCTCCTGGCTGCAGGAGCAGAGGTGAACCTGCAGCATCCTGGGCTTCAAGGGTTAATGAAACTGGTTAAAAAAACACACCAAGCAGCGGGAGTTACAGGTGTAAGAACCTGTCTGTGGAATTAATTAGTCAGCAATTCCCAATTTAAAACCCACAGACTCCAGATAGAGAACTGGAGGTAGAAACAGTCACAAAGAGGCGAAAACGCTGCCTTTTTGTCTACCAAAAAACTCAGTTTACCTCAGCTGAAGTAGAAGCTCGTGAAAGATCAAATGAAAACACTTCCAAACATCCCACCTGCTGCTGACACAGTTCAACATTGAGCTTTTATATGGCAAAAACAAAATAATAATAAAAAAAGAAGCTTTCCTTTCCTGTTGAGCAGCAAGAGGCAAAATGCTGGTGGGATTTTGGAGCAGAAGGAGCTGGGCAAGGCAGGGAGAAGCTCTGAGAGCAGCCGCAGCCCATCAGGGGGACAGAGGAGCAGCAAAAACCTCGCACCACTGGGCAGATAAAATTATTTTTGAGTGCCTTTCTTCTCCCTCTTCTTGCTGCCTGTGTATAACCGAGATAAGCAAGTCCAAGCTGTTTAATCTTCAGCCTGTGGAGCTGCTTTGCTCCGGCCTGAATGTGTGATGGAAATCAGTGCAGCCCAGATCCCAGCACGGGGTGATAAGGGCTGAGCCACAGAACCCCACACACGAGGAGGATTTGGTTCACAGAGCACTGGAGAGTCACTAATAAACAAAACAAGCTGCCATCGAGATCCTTGCAGGCAGGAAACTACAAGTGCCTGCACCAGAGGGGGAAAAAAAAAAAAAAAAGCCAATTTTTTTTGACTAAGTTGTGTTTGCTCAGATGTTAAAAGCCAAAGGCTTTTGCTCTACTGAAGTGTCAGCTTTTGTGGGAGCAACCTTTTGCTGTTTGAATAACTCCGAAATACAAATCCTACACCTTTTTTTTAAAAAATAAATTCAAAGTGGTTAACTTTAATTCTGTCACAGCAATGTCCAGGGACTTGCACTCCAAGAGTGATAACACAATTTTTTGGTTTATCACTGGTGAACACTACAAGCAGCTCAATCCACAGAAACCACCGAGGCCAGGAAGAAGCTTTGCTCTGCTTAGAGGCTTTTTTTCCTCACCCTTCTCATCAGATTGTGTCTCATAGACTCTTTTTTTTGGTCATTTCATCAAAAACAAGATCAAGAAGCAGTGCATATCTGTGTGCACACACCTGAAAGTGCTCAGTTATTTTAGCCCACTCTCCCTCCCCTTTACACTGTTCAACAGCTGCTGCCACTCCTCACACACTTCCCACTGTCCCAGGACAATAAAACAAATAACTAACAGCCAAAGTAACTGCTGAGACACTCCCAGGGGCAGATTTTATTTTTCCTCAGTTCCATTTCTTTTGAAGAGCCCAAAAATGAGTTAACCCAGAACGAACACGAGCTGCACTCAGCTTAAGACAACCTGCAAACAAGATTTGGGTTCCAAAGAGCATTTTTTCCCCCTCCTTGTCAGATTAAACAAATGTACTCCTGCTCTGGGTCTGCCTCCTCTGACAGAAGTGTGCTTCTTTTCAGGGAGAGGCAGGATCTAGGAAATCTCAGCCGATTTCACAACAAAAAGCAGCATTTTCACCACAGAAGGGAGGTGTGTGTCCATATGGTGCTGGATGGAAAGTGATAGATCATTTAGAAGAACATTCTGCTCGAGATATATATATATATATTCCCACTAGTGAATCACAAAACCTATTAAAAAAAAAAAAGCCAGATTAATTGGAATACATTCCAAATGAAGAGTCGATTTGCTGTGTCCCTCCAGCACCCCAAAGCTGAGAGCCAGCAACATGCAGTTGGATGCTCAACGCTGTCATCTTCCCCTGCTTTTGAGGAACTGAAACATGAGGAGTGTCAGCCGAGGTTAATTCACACCAAACAGGTGGAACCACTCCTATTCTCTCTGAACATTAAGCCTGGTGACAGATACTGGGACCTAAATAGAACTGCTTTAATCTCCATCGAAAGTTATGGCCAATTTGAGAGGAAGTTTAATTGAATATTCCACACCGTGGGGAAAGATCATAACTAAAGCGAACGGAGAATTCTTGGAGTACATCCAGGATAAAAGAGAGAAATCCTCTCCTTGTTTGCTGCTGAGGGAATTGCTGCCTGCTCTGTGTGCTGGGCTGTTTTCACACAAGTGCTTCGAGCAGGTATTTCTTCGAGACAAAAGTGCACCTTGGGAAGAGCAGCTCTTCAGAGAAGCGGGATGGATGGGACAGCTCAAGGGCACGGCTGATGAACACAGCAGCCCTGCTCCTCAAGGTGAGCAGCTGCACTCCATCCTCCTGAGCAGCAAAGGGCTCCACTGCCTGCCTCACTCCTTCATTTCTGCCCATCACTTCTGCCAACATCAGCTGCACTTGGCTTTGGAATGAAAACCACGACTATTTCACACCCTGTGCTCCTGCTGGGACCAATTCTGGACACTTCTCAATGAACAAGACCCACTAAAGGTGCTTCCTGTCCAAAGGAAGGACAAAAAAAGAAAATAGGATAAAACTCAGATATTTAAAAAGTTTTTAAAGTGGTGTTTCTCAGGGAAGGGCCACCTTTGGGGACCAGATACACGACTGGACTTCTTTTGTGACACTTACAGGGCTCCAGCGGGTACTGGGAGCCTTCTGCTGTCCCCTCTCCCATCCTGCTGTCCCCTCTCCCATCCTGCTGTCCCCTCTCCCATCCTGCTGTCCCCTTTCTCCTGGAATCCCCTCTCTCATCCTGAGTCACCACAGCCAAGAGCAGGAAAACAAACAGAGGAGCTCCCAGTGCTCTGTTGAGGACAATATCAGCCCACGACAGAGCTGTGAGTCACTATAAAACAATAGTAAAAATCAGATTAATGCAGTGCTAATGGCGCTCCCACCAGTGCTGGGCGTTCTGGCATAGAGCTGTTTGGGAATAGAAACGTTTCCAAGGCCTGTGCTAATTATCTATTGACTTATTAGTAAAATGGAAGGTGCTGACATGATTGCTGTCTGCCAAGAACACACATCGTTACTGTAAAACTTTCAGCTGGCTTGACTACGACAGGGACTGTAAATATATTAAAAAGGCAGAAGTAGTTGGTTACCTGTGCGTATTTTAAAGGCACGTATTTCCTTTCCACAACACCTCCCTGAAATCCAATTGATTCCAATCTCTGGCGCAATCAGGAGGTGTGTGAGAGCCAGGTTCACAAATGCCATCCTCCCCACCCCAGCAGCAGACAGGCAAAGTTACAAAACCCTCTTTTACTTTTCAGTGCAAAAACCTTTTTCCTTTAAAACTCTAGAAAAGACAAGTCCCTGGGGCAATAACCTATAATCTCTGCCTCGTCTATTGCTGGAAAAACAAAGCCAAACTCTGGCAATGTGTCCGGGCTCTCCATTGATTGAGGAGCCAAACCCTGCAGAGAGCTTCAAGGTGAAAAAAAGGAGCTCTCTGGCGCTTGGCTTCAAGGTGAAGCCTCTTTTCTCTGCTCAGGTTTAAGTACATTAGCCACTGTCAGAAGGAAAGCTGATCCCTGCTTTTCATCCAGCTATTTACAGAGAGACTTAGGCCACCGATTCCCTTCTCAAATATTTGTGAATAAGCAGATGGAATTACCAGGGCTGGGAAGAGGAAGGAATGATCAGCGTGGCACCATCAGAGCCTAAAAAACACCCCGAAGTTCATTTGCACCATGGGACCAGGCAGAAAATGCTCATGGGGTGGTCAAAGGGCACTGGAAATCTGCCTGCTCACAGTCTGCAGGTAGCTGGCCAATTTAGATATAGGAAGGAAATTGCAGAGGGTGATATTTGTAACGAGGCAGATGCTTAAAACTTGCCAGTGCCAGTGCTCTGTGCTGGAAAGGAATGCGTTTAACAGTTTAATTCCACTTGGGTTTTGTTTTGTTTTCCAAAACAGGGGAAAAAACAAACCTCCATCAGGTAGAGATGAGGAATTTTTTGTCACACAAAGTATTTTTTGTCCTACAACTATTACCCTCTGCCATTTTCTTCCTGTATCTAAATTGTCCAGCAAGGAAACACAAGCTGGGTACAGGGGAATCCATCAGGGATTGTGACCAACAGAACTTTCAAACCACAAAGCAGAGGACAAAACTTTTGTTAACTATTTGTTAACTCAGTCCACAGCTGGCACATTCCTCCTTGGCTGTTTGGGGTTTTTTTGGCAATTCTGGAACGTTTCCATATCCCTGAGACAACGCTGCAACAGGACATGTGTGACAAAAATTCATCATCTCCACTTGATGGAGGTTTGCTTTCTCCCTGTTTTGGAGGAGGGAAAAAAACCACAAAAAAACCCCAAACAAAAACCAAAAAAACCAACAAAAAACCCAAAAAACCCACAAAAAACCAAAAAATCACCAAAACTCCAAACAAAAATGGACTAAAAAACCCCCAGAAAAACCCCAAAAAAACCCCAAACCAAAAAAACCACCCCCCAAACAACAACAACAACTACAACAAAACCCCCAGGTAGAATTCAAGTGTTAAACACACTCCTTTCTATCACAGAACACTGGCACAGGCAAATTTTCAGCATCTGCCTCATTACAAATATTAACCCTTCCCAATTTTCTCTCTGTCTCTAAACTGCTGAGCCCTTGCCTTAAGAAGAAAGGACAATATTCCAATATAAGGAATTAAAAAGTAACTGAAAGGATGGTGAGAAAGGGAAACCTCATGTTTATCGTGTTGTAAATTTATATTCTTGGGGGCAAAAAAATTTTCAGCATCAGCTTCCAACGGTCTGATGCAAGACTGCTGGCATCCTGAGGTTGAAAAAAAAAATAATTGAGATATTTCAGAGACCTGAGATATCAAGTCTCTTTTCACTGCTGCTAAAAGCAAGAGAGTGTTTAATCCTGTAAACGGGATCCAGGGCTGTAACCTGCAGGTGGTTCTGTTCCATAAATGGATTGGAGGCTTTGGAAGTCTGCTCTCAGGACACGGGGCTGGCAGCTCAGCTGCTCCAACTCTCTGTCACTCGGTTGGAGTGGCTGGAATTGCTCCAGCTCAGGGCACGTTGGAGGAGGTGCCCTTCAATTCTTGTTCATTGCTGGGGTTTTTTTAAATGTTTTTGCAGCCCTCAGCAGAACGGGGACAAAAGGCAATCCCAGTATCCAGTGGGAAATTAGGAGGACACAGAGGGTTTCATGCTGGGGGAACTGGGACACACCAGCACTGGTCACCTCAAGCCTAAAATTCACCAATTTATCCCTGTTTTTCTGGTGGGTCATTCCTGCAGAGTGACCAGATCCTCCCTGCAAACACAAACACACGAACACCAGACCTCACACAAACCTAACCTGAAAATTAACCAAACCCAGCCTGAAAATGAACCAAACTCAGCCTGAAAATTAACCAAACTCAGCCTGAAAATTAACCAAACCCAGCCTGAAAATGAACCAAACCCAGCCTGAAAATGAACCAAACCCAGTCTGAAAATGAACCAAACTCAGCCTGAAAATGAACCAAACTCCATCTTAAAATTAACCAAACCCAGCCATAAAATTAACCAAACCCAGCCTTAAAATTAACCAAACCAAACCTTAAAATTAACCAAATTCAGCCTGAAAATTAACCAAATTCAGCCTGAAAATTAACCAAACCCAGCCTGAAAATGAACCAAACTCAGCCTTAAAGTTAACCAAACTCAGCCTTAAAATTAACCAAACCCAGCCTGAAAATGAACCAAACCAAACCTTAAAATTAACCACACTCAATCTTAAAATTAACCAAACTCAGCCCTAAAATTAACCAAACACAGCCTGAAAATTAACCAAATCAAACCTTAAAATTAACCAAACTCAGTCCTAAAATTAACCAAACCCAGCCTGAAAATTAACATTACTAAAATGCCAAACAGAGGGAAGGCTTAAATAAAATTCTCCGAGTTCAATCAGCAAAACATCAAAGGAGCAGCCAGGAGTCCAATTTGTACAACCTGCCCACGGAGAACACAGATCCCTTTAATTTAATTTTATTTTGTTTTAAATGTTATGAACTTTCAAGCGACGCAGCAGGGAAAAG
Organism: Sylvia borin; assembly: GCA_014839755.1. Lineage (NCBI taxonomy): Eukaryota > Metazoa > Chordata > Aves > Passeriformes > Sylviidae > Sylvia > Sylvia borin. The sequence continues at coordinate 1,874,074 of CM025968.1, forward strand.
GTATCAGGAATAGCTGTCAACCCCTGACTTGTGACCCTGCACTTCAGCACTCCCCCAGCTCAGAGGGATGGTGTTTATTTGTGAGGAGAGCCTCTCTTCCACGAGCAGGGGAGGATTTTAACCTCCTCACTCACCTCTAAAGAGCAGCACCACGGGGAGGCCCCAGGGAAAAAAATTCACCTCCAGTGGTCCACTTCAAACTGCCGTGCCCAGCTCAGCTTCGGGAAGAGAAACTCCTTTTTTTTGTGATTTTTAAAGAGGCTTTTTCCACTAAAAGAAATTATTATATATATTATGATATATAATATGTATATTGTTCAATGATAATATCCTGTTATGGAATAGAATAAAGCTATTATAGGGTTTATCCTTTTCAATAACAGGAGAAAGCTGCTCCTGGAAACAGAGTTTTTCCCTGAGGGTAAAATTAAATTTTTCTTTTCTTATGAAGACTTTGGTTCCTCACCTAGAGAGCACTGAGATGTGACATCATGCAAAATGCAAATTCAATATTGATGAGGAGAGCCAGGCAAGAGTTAAATTGAGGGGGTCATGTCTATTTTCTTCATCTGATCAAGGGCTATTACTTTCTCATTAAAGTGTAATTATGTACTTTAATTATATAGGCGATTTAATATATAATTTAATATTTGTTAATTTAAATAAAGTGCATTTATTTATTATTTTTATGCAAATTATATATATTATATGTATTACATATAGTTATATAATATAGATAATAATTTTCTATAGTATTATACTATACCTTGTAAGAATATATCATAACAATTATATACACACCTATATTTATCTATACATAATTTGGGTTAAATATTTATTTCACTGTTCAATAAGAAATTATGGTTCACTGATGTGATCACGTGAAACGAAATAAAGTGAAACAAATCCCTCACCATGCAAAGTCCATTTATGCCAAGCCAATACAATGCTGAAGCCTTATAGAAGTCACAGATCTATGGTGCAAAATAAAAATAAAATAAATTCCTGCCTTTTTTTAATAAAAAACCCCCAAAATATCAGAAAGATGCCCTGGCATTACTCCTCTTGGGAGAAATGAGAGACAAGCAGAGTTGTAGTGGTTTGTTTTTCTCTTTTGGTAAATTACAAGTCAGAAGTTAAAAGCAAGAAATTTAATGAAAATCATGTAATTTCTTTTTAGAGCAGAGAAGGCTTAATGGGTAATCGAAATAATGTGCACTGCTTCAGCAATTTTTTCATTACCAAAAAAAAAAAAGAAAAAAAAGGCTTTTTGTGTTTTGAAAATTAAGGATTACAGTGGATTGAGAACACACTACAAAAAGCCAAATTTTTGTTAGTTTGTTTTTTTTTCCAGAAGCCTCAAAGACAAATAGGAATTTCTGTAAGCAGCCTTTTATCTGGAACAGAGAGCTCGGGCTTGAACTTTTCTCCAGTGAGCACAGTCCTTAATGAGAAACGTGCAGGCAGGGTAATTAACCTGGAAATAATGACTCTTTAGGGATCCCTCTGCTCCCTGGGCAGGGCGTTACTCTGAGAGCAGCAAAAATTCAAAGGCACAAAGTTCCTCTTGACCCTTTTGCTGCTCCTGGGAGAGTTTCAGCACCTTGGGGCTGCAGGGGAGATGGTGACAGCACTGAGCAGAGTGGCCAAAAACAGCTCCAAGACATGGGAACATACAGGAGATATGGAAACAAATAGGGAAAGTGTGGAAATAAACATAAAGACATGGAAACAAATAGAGAAAGTGTGGAAACGAACATAAAGATATGGAAATAAATAGAGAAAGTGTGGAAACAAACATAAAGACATGGAAATGAACATAAAGAAAGTATGAAAATGAACATAAAGACATAAAACGAACAGGAAGACATGAAAATAAAGACATGGAAACAAACATAAAAACAGGAAAACAAAGATAAAGACATGAAAAAAACCCCATGAAGACATGGAAATAAACATGAAGACATGGGAACAAAGTCATGAAAATAAACAGAGAAAGTATGAAAACAAACATAAAGCCATGAAAACAAACAGGAAGACATGGAAACAAACCTAAAGTCACACAAATATACATGAAGACATGGAAACAAAGATAAAGACAAGGAAACAAAGTCCTGAAAACAAACACACAGAAAGTCCTGAAAACAAACATAGATGAAGGGGTGGAATCAAATACAGAAATGAAAACAAACACACATGTTTGGGGTACACCTTGCACAATCCCAGGCTGCTCCAAGCCCCGATGTCCAGCCTGACCTTGGGCACTTCAGGGATGGGGAACCCTAAAAATCCTCTGAAAATTCCCTGAAAATCCTCTGAAAATCCTGAGTTCAAGCCGACTTTGCTGACACCTCAGCAGGTTTCTGCTCTGTCTGCCCAATTAACATCCTCTAATTAAGGATTGCTTTCCCTATATTAAGACAACCACGAATTAACTACTGCGTCCTCCAACGAATCTACTTAAAACCTTGTGAGCTGCTCGTGGTTTTCGTTGGCGCGGCTGCAGTTTGAACTTTTCTGTAAACTTTTCCTGGACTCTTGACTCAGCACAAACCTCCCCTTGGCTTGTCCCGAGTCAGCAGAACCCTGCAGGGCTCCTGCAGCAGCAGCATTGCTTTGTTTACCTCCAGGAGAGAATTAAAAGCATTTTCCCAGTGAAGAACAAATGTTTCCAGTGCCCGTGTTTGCCCTGCGCAGTGAGGCTGGGGGAAAAACACAGCCCTTAAATATTTCTCTAACCCCGTGGATGATTCCTCATCATCTTGCTGGGTTTAGTCAATGAGCACACAGCAAGCTCCTGCTTAAACAAAGTGAGTTTTTGCCTCCTGAAGGAGCTCGGAGCACAGGACCCACAATGTGCACGTTCCCTGCAATCCCATACAGGGACCAGCAGTTTGCCTGGGAAAACTCATTTATTCCCCTGCCCAAAGCCCCTCTCCTGCAGCTTCCCACCCTCCTCTCCTCCAATTCACCAAAGCAGAACCTCTTTAAGAAGCAAAATAAATACTAATCTTCAATTCAATGTAGCCTGACAGCAAATAAGTTTGCTGTGCTTACTTCAGCATGAATAAAAAGGCCGCAAGGAGCCTCCTCCGTAAGAGTATATTTACAAGTTCCATTACCCACCGGAGAGATGGATGTAATAAACCCATAATAAAAAGCCCCGTGTTATGGATTTCTCTAATGTTTCTTATCAAGCAGCCTGTATTATCTTGGCTTGGGTATTCCATTTGAAAGAGGTTTGCAGTAAGTGCCTGAGAGCTGGAGGTCATTTCCTCCCTCCTCGAGTTTTCTGACACGCTGGGACGTGCAGTGTCTTTTTTTTCCCCCCTGCCTTGGGATGCTAAAAAGCAGTTTTGGAGGAGAACATTTTAGAAAAGCAGGTGGGTGATGAATCTGAGAGGAGAAAAAAGAAAGAGTGGGAACACATTCCCTGCACAGCCATTGGCACCTCGGGGCTCCCAGCACAGTTCATTTTCCTGCCGGAGCACGAGTTGTTCCTCAGGAGATAAAACCCGTGCAGCAGGAATTGGTTTGTCACCGGCTGTCGCCTCGTTTGTGTTTCACACAAACCCAGGTGTTCCCTGCACGCTGGATCTGCTGAAGCCACCTCAGATTTCAGGTAAAAAACAGCCCGAAATTGTTTGGAAGTGGAAACAATATCTAAGCGCTTGTACCTATTCACATCTTCCCTGGCGCCGGATTTAGCTGATAACCATTAGCTGCTAATTAAGATTCAAAGCAATTTTTCCTTAGGACCCATTTCAAATCATCACAACACAATTACACAACGCGTTTTGCCTCGTCTATTAAACCTCTTAAAGACGCTCTTGGTTTAATTTTCAGTTCTTAACCCCTCGCTCCTCCCCGTCCCCTGCTCACTCGGAAGCAGCCCCACGGACCTTCCTGAGAACACCAATTTTCATGCCATCTCTCCTTCCCTGACACCACTTTTGGCTGAAACCTCCTGAATTAACGAATTAATTAATTACTCAGCCCCTGTAAAATCCACCCCCTTGAATCACGCCCTGGTTTTTGCCCCCAATTTCAAGGGATGCAGGAGGTGCAGCCACTGATGCCAGAGAGAAGGAAACCATAAGGGTTTTTAAGCTTTGTGTGCCAACCACTTATTATCCCTTTTTCTCCCCCCTTGCCATCAAATTTTGCTTCCGTTAATCACCCAACAGCAGCAACAAAAGTTCATAACTCCAAGGCCGCCTTCTTACTAAAAAAAAAAGAGAATAAACCAGTGTAATAAACAAATACTTTCTAACTTTAAACATAATAAACAGACACATTCTAACTTTAAACATAACAAACAGACACTTTCTAACTTTAAACATACCCACTTTCTAACTTTAAATGTAACAAACAAATACTTTTTAACTTTAAATGCAATAAACAGACACTCTCTAACTTTAAACTAATAAACACACACTTTCTAACTTTAAATGTAACAGACACTTTCTAACTTTGAATGTAATAAACAGACACTTTCTAACTCCAAACTGTCATAGTTGGGTATCAGTATCAGATCAATATTTTTAATAATTTAATATAAATTAATATAATATAAATCATATATTTTTTAATGATTTATGATGAGGCCCTGGGCTGAAATCCCCAGAGCAGCCGTGGCTGCCCCTGGATCCCTGGCAATGCCCAAGGTGAGGTTGGCCAGGACTTGGGAACCCCCTGGGACAGTGGGAGGTGTCCCTGCCCATGGCACTGGATCATCTTCCAAACTATTTAAACTGTTCTCTGAGGAAAAGAAAAAAAAAAAAAAAAAAAAAAGATGCTTGAAAAAAAAAAAAAAATCTAAATTTACCCCGCATTTCCCCTGAGCAGCTGAAAGAGACCCTTAATGATTTTACAACACAAGCCCCGTGGGTTGGGGTTTTTCTCCTGGCCTTTTTCCACGTTATTGAACAGCTTTTAAATGGAAGACGATGCCCAGGACCAAATTTTAATGGAAGACCTTGAAGAAATAATAGCAAAAAGAAAAGCTGAACGCTTGATAATTTAAGTGTTTTTTTTTTTTTTTTTTTTTTTTTTACTACCAATGTGAATCCAGCCCTAGCAAATTAAAACAGGAAGAATTAATTGGATATGCAAATAAGATTATTCACTATATAAATCTAATTACATACCAATTTGCTTTAACAGCATGAAAAAGACAAAAAAAAAAATAAAATAAAAGAGCCTCTTTGTAAATTGTTTTCCAAAGCACCTGTAGCACAGCAGAGGGGAAGGGCTGGATCTGAAAGTTGCTCCTTTCAGCTCTAATCAAACGTTTTGAAGACCTTATCAAGATCCCTTTGCCACGGGCACCCTGCTCTGGTCCCTCATCTCCCAAATTTCATTATCCCTTTTCAAAAACACACCCCAAACTCTGCTTTCATCCCAGGTACAAACAAAACGGGCTGGAGCTTGGGAATATGAGGTGATTCTGGTCACCAACCCTGACTTTTTTGGGGGGTTTTTGGAGCTGTCCAGGTTTATTTTCCTGCCTGAGCACAGAGGATCTGCTGGGCTGCCTCTGGGCACTGAGCTGCTGCCTGCACATCCCGAGCCCGGAGAAAACAAAAAAGGGAAAAGGGACAATTAACAGAACCCGAGAGAGGGTGAGGGAGATCTCTCCAGGGAGGAAAAAAGCCTGGTAATTTCAGAGCCTTTTGTGTCCAAGAAGCAAATTACACTGATGGCTAATTTATTTCTTGGAGTAGCTCCTTGTCAGGAAGAGTAAAAATTACAAACAAGATCACTGGAATTGATTAAGATACAGAAGAGCTGAGACCATAATTAGTGTCCGTGTGCCATCCCTGATAAAGGATCCCAATCACTCATTTTCTCGGACTGTACACTGAATTTTGTCATCTCCATCTGGTTCCTTGGTTCACCACTGGGCATCTGAAACAATCCAGGGTAAAAAGCATGAAAAATATGTTCCAAAGCAAAGGAATGTGATGTTTACACCTGCACAGCAAGTATTGAGGTCACCATATGGAAAGCAAGATGTTGTTAATACAGAAAATTAAATTTGACCTACATGAAAAACAAACCTGCAAAACATTGAGAAGTTGTTAAAAAATTAAATGTGCACCGGAGGCAGAAATTTGATGAGCACAGAAGAGGGGTTTTGTCACTTCAACTCTGTCTACAGAGGGGTTTTGCAGCTTTTATTGCCTATTTTAGATTATATTAATAAAGAAAGGCGTGCAGTGCTGTATAGATATTAAAATACATACTGAAAAGAAATGCAGAAATTTGCTGCACACGGAGGTTTTTTTTTTTGGTCACTTAAACTCTATAGATGAAATTTGTTTGCAGCCTTTATTGTATATTTTAAATTATATCAATAAAAGGGTGCAGTGCCCTTGCATTACAGACATTAAAATATATACTGAAAAGCAAGGCAGAAATTTGCTGAACACCGAGAGGATTTTTGTCACTTCAGCTCTGTCTACAGAGGGGGTTTGCAGCTTTTATTGCCTATTTTAGATTATATTAATAAAGAAAGGGGTGCAGTGCCCTTGCACTATATACATCTAAATACACACTGAAAAGAAATGCAGGAATTTGCTGTACATGGAGTTATTTTTGTCAGTTATTCTCTGTATATGGAATTTGTTTGCAGCCTTCATTGTCTATTTCAGATTATATTAATAAAGGGGTGCAGTGCCCCTGAATTACAGATATTGAAATGTATACTGAAAAGAAATATGGAAATTTGCTGCACACAGAGAAGGTTTTGTTGGTTTGGTTTTTGTCACAAACTCTGTATATGGAATTCGTTTGCAGCTTTTATTGTCTATTTTAGATTGCATTAATAATGGAGGGCAGCTCAAGATGAGAATTCCAAGACATTGGTACACTCAGACTGATACATTTTTCTTTTTATTTAAACACTCTGTGGGCAGCTGCACAGTAACTCATAGAGTTACACGAGATCTGAAGTCTTCAGGAACAACCTGAAGAGTTTTTAAACTCCTGTTTGCTAAAAAAACCCCCAAAAACAACCCAAGGAAGGGACAAATCCTGCAGGGGACATCAGTAAGGGTTTTTTGGTGTCCTCCAGCACTGCTGAGCAACTGGTGGAAAAAAATTGTGTTGTTTTCTCTAAATTTCTCAAAATGTTGCCCCTTTTTCTTCTGCCAGGGGAAAACCAGTTCAAAACCAGTGCATGGGAAGGGGATTTTTGTAGCTGGAATTTATATTATTTATATGTGTCAAACCCTCAGCTCACCGATTGGCACTGACACACCTTCAAAATGGGCGCTTTTTTAATAATAATAATAATAATAAAAAATAAAAGCTGTTATGACATCTCTTAAATGCCAAGCCCCTTGCTAAATGCTGCGTTTTCATGCAGCCCCTTAAACACCTTTTTTTTTTAAAAAAAAAAGCCAGCAGTGAAAATGCCAGAGAATGCCTCCACTTGCAGAAGGGGCGCTGAAGTTTTAGCGGTAATTGGAGGCCACATTAAAGAAAGTCACAATAAAGGAGAGGGTTTTTTTGGTTTTTGGGGGGTTTTTTTTGAGCACCAACACCTTGCAGGAGGTGAGAACGACGGCGCTGACTCCAAGGTGTAAGAGCTCACAGGGTAACAGCCTCGCACGAATCAATGCTGCGAGGCTCTGACAGGCACATTTCGCTCCTGTCCCCCCACCCCCAGAAAAACCCCACGCCATAAAGCACATTTTCTACCCAGCAAAGCGCTTCCCGAACCAGCACAGCCACACCTGGCCTTAAAACACCGAGTTTCTGTGTGGGAACAAAGGGAAATTGTATAAAAATTTTCAAGTTTGGTTCAATATTACTCAAAAAACAACAACCACGCGAAAAACCAAACCAAACAAAAAAAAAAAAAAACCCACAAAAAACCAAACTAAAACAAACCCCAAAAAACCAAACCAAACCAACCCACAAAAAACACCCCAAAAAACCAAACTAAAACAAACCCCAAAAAACCAAACCAAACCAAACAAACCCACAAAAAACACCCCAAAAAACCAAACTAAACAACCCCCAAAAAACCAAACCACCCCAAAAAACACCCCCAAAACCCTCCAACAAAGCAAAGGAGAAATGCAGCAATCAGACCATTATTGCAGTGACACGGTTGTTCCAGGAACATCCTTATTCCAGGAAAAAACTCAAATTATCCAAAGGCTAAGGTGGAGATTTCTCTTGCTCGAGTCCCTCATCAGATTCTCATCTCCTGTGCTTTTTTTTCAGCTGGTTGGGCTGTTCGTGAATTTCCCAAATTGTCCAAGCAGGAATGAACACCCTGAGAGCAGCCTGGGCATGGGAATTGAGTGGTGAGAAGACTCAGCGATCCAGCACCAAAATTCAGCCAATTCTCTGTGAAAACTCCTGCCCCAAAAAGCTTTTTGATTGTCCAAAGGAGCTGTAAATCCTCCCCCAGTATAAAATCCAAGTGCTCCCCTTTCCTGCATCCTGTCATGTTTGAATTTTAGATTTCCATTTGCAGGTTCTGTGTCGAGCAATACCTGAAGATGCTGCTGATTGATGATGGGTGAGGACTGGATTTGAAAGAACACGTTTTTCTGTGCTTTCTCTTCATATTCACGTGTGTAAATTTAAAAAAAGAAGACATTACCCATGTGTGTAAATGTGACCTGGACCCTGGATCAGCAGCTGAATCAGTGCAGCGTCAATCCTGAAGGGGAAGGGACACACAAGGACCAACTGAACTCCAACTCTGCTGGATTCTCCTGGAGCTTTGCAGCCCTGGATTCACCTTTCAGTGATTCTACACGTTCCCACCTGGTGTGTACAACACTCCAGGAAAAGCCCCGGAATGTTCTGCCTGGGGAGGTGGTGGAGTGGGTTTTAAAACCATCCCTGGATGTGTTTAAAGAAAGATTGGATGGGGCCATGGTTTAATTGAGGTGTTAGGGCTGGGCTGGACTCCGAAAGGTCTTTTCCAACCTGGTGATTCTGTGACTCCTGCAGGGGGTCAAGCTGCACTTTTTGTGATTCCTGCAGGAGTTCCAGCTGCACTTTTTGACTCTGTGATTCCTGCAGTGGTTCAAGCTGCACTTTTTGTGATTCCTGCAGTGTTTTAAGCTGCACTTTTGGACTCTGTGATTCTTGCAGAGGTTCAAGCTGCACTTTTTGAACTCCACTGCCCTTCCCAGTGCCCCGGGTGGGGATTGCAGCATTCCCAGGAGCAGCTCCCTGTCCCCAGGGCTCCTGATGCAAGTCAGGCTCGTTCTTACAGCTCCTCTGCTGCTTCCTCCTCCCCAGGGCACAGCTCCAGGCATTCATCATCCCCAGAGCAGCAGCAGCATCCTCAGGGGAAGGTGTGTGCAAACAAACATCCATCACGCCTGGGCTCCCCTGTCCTTGTCCCTTCTCCTGCCCCCGGAGGTTTGATAAGCCCTGTGTGTGTGTGTGCACCCAGAGCCTCCTGCAATTAGCACCCAGAGGCTGAGAACCAATTATGAGATGAGTTAATGAGTGGTGAGCAGCAGCGGTGAGAGGGAGAGATCCTGTGAGATGACAGTGAGGGACAGGGGCAGCAGAAGCAGGGCAGGAGAAGATGGGAACCCCGTGTAATTAAACAGCTCATGGATCCAGCTCCTGGGCTGGTGGAAATGGAGATTTTTGACAGAAAACAATAAATGTGCCCTGGCACAGGGTGCCCAGAGCAGCTGTGGCTGCCCCTGGATCCCTGGCAGTGCCCAAGGCCAGGCTGGACACTGGGGTTGGAGCACCTGGGACAGTGGGAGGTGTCCCTGCCATGGCAGGGGTGAAATGGGATGATTTTTAAGGTCTGTTCCAATCCAACCCATTGTGGGATTTCCAGCTGCGCTGCTGGAATGGGATGGTTTGTCTGGTGTGATAAAAGTGTCCTGAGCAGCCCAGGGGATGTAGGATCCTGCAGGAACAAAGGCTCTGACAGGCCACAGGGATGATGATGGACCATCCATGAGCTGCCTTCTAAAGCATCTTCCCACAGCAAACCTGCCCAAAGTGTCCAGCTCAACCACTGCTGACTCCACCCCACAGCACTGCTCAGCAGCTGAGGACACCAAAAAACCCTGCTGATGGCCCCTGAAGGATTTGTCCCTTCCAACCCTTGGGTTTTTTGGGGTTTTTTTTGAGCAAACAGGAGTTTAAAAACTCTTCAGGTTGTTCCTGAAGACTTCAGATCTGCGTAACTCCCTGAGTTACTGTGCAGCTGCCCACAGAGTGTTTCAATAAAAAGAAAAATGTACCAGTCTGAGTGCACCAATGTGCTGGCAGCAGGTCTGGGCTGAAAGGAAAACCAGCTTTGCTAAACCACAGAAATGTGCCACCAGTGACTCTGGAGATGTGGGATTCTCATCTTGAGCTCTCCTCCATTATTAATGCAATCTAAAATAGATGATACACACAGCTCTGCTCACCCCACAGCCCTGACCCCACAGCCCTGCTGACCCTACAGCCCTGCTCACCCCACACAGCACTGACCCCACAGCCCTGCTGACCCCACAGCAACACTGAGCCCACAGAGCACTGAGCCCACAGAGCACTGAGCCCACAGCCCTGCTCACCTCACAGCCCCACTGACCCCACACCTGCAGGAGTGGCTGCAGCTTTGGTGACTCCACAACTCCCATCCCAAAGCTGCTCCCCAGCCCTGGGAGCTCGTGAGACAGGCGTATTAAATGAGCAATAAAATGCAACTTAATGGGGTCGATGTTAAATTAGTTTCAATTATCAAACCCCATTTTAACAGAATGAATGCCTGGCTCCCTTCCAGAGCTCACATAATTTACATGGGAAAGCACTGGGCTGTCTCTCCTCCCACTGACTGATGGCATCTCTCCCCCGCCTTTCATTAGGGGATAAATTCCATATTCCACCCTAATATACCAACAAATCCCCCCCCCCAAAAAAAAGAAAAGAGCAGCCAAGTTTGCTCAGGAATGAGGCAGAGGTCGATAAATGTAACTGTAACACTTCAGAAAGCAAACTGAATGAATAAACACTGGGAAATTCTATGCAGATTATTTACCAACGAGTTGCTGCTCCCCACCCAAAGCATTAAGGTACAAATTAAAAGTTGGGATAAGAGGAATTTCAGACACATCTAAGTTCACGCTGTTCCCAAACATGCACTGGCCAAACTCAAACCTTTCACACCCCAACTGCTGATTTTCTTTTCAGCTGTGCAAGACAACCACAGGAAGTTTATAAATGACAATAGCCCGTAAAACAGATGCACTCTTCAGACGTTTCAACTCAGAAAATTGGAATTAAGACACATCAACCCATTAAGATCGCTGTATTTTTCATACTTTTCCCCAACACCTGGAAAGTTTAATGAAGTTTAAAGTCACCAGCTTCAGCTGGAGATGTGGCTGCTGGCTGGCTAATTAGTTACCTGTCTCATTGATTACCAACTGCTCCACTAGTCGATTATAAATGGTTGCAATGCTTGCCTTGCTCTACAGAGTAATTAATATGATATAGACTATTTAACAGCTGTGTCCTAGCTTGATTTATGAAGCTGAACACGTGTCTTTTACTGCAAAATAATAAAAAAAACCAACAATCCAACCACTTCAGGAGAACCAGACCGAAGCACTGAAGGGATAACAGGCAAGTTTTGCTTTTTCACTGTAATGAAAACACAGGAAACCTTTCCTAAAACTTGCAATAATGAGTCGGTGCAGCCTGGCAGCAGCATGTTCTTAATTTCAGAGCACAGCCTGCCACAGCATTTGACAAATGCTCCAATAAAGCAGCATCAAACAACGCCCAGCTGAACTGCAGCGTTCTGTGCTCTATTCATTAAAGGAAGAACTCACTGGGAGCAGCCATCGATTTGCCTTGGACTGGGCTTGGGGCATGAATTGCAAAAACCACACCAGAATCTGCTCTATTTCATGAGAAAAACTGGAGCTCTGGTGACAACCAGGCCTGGCTGAAGGAGGGGACAGTAATTTTGGGGACAGACCCTACAAAAACATGAGGAGCCTCACTTTCTGTATGGCCAGTGGAGCTGCCAGAGATCCCGGGACTGCCCACAGTTATGGCACTTCATTACCCGAGACTGGCTTGACTTTCATTCCCTTTGGATTAACATTTATTGAATTGACTTTCATTCCCTTTGGATCGTTCCCCTTCACTGAGGGACCTTCAGCAAGGGAAGATGATCCAGCATTTCCAGCCACTCCATCTCCAAGGGCTGCAGCAAAACCCAGGGATTTCACCCCAAAAGGCTCCGTGGGAACTGCTGCTTCCCTGTCTTCTAAATGCTGAAAATCCCCAGCAAAGAGTGGAGAAAAGAGCAGAGATTTTGTACCCAGGCAGGGAGGAAACCCCCACACAGACAGGCTTTGGACTAGCTAAGCCAGGCTTTGCTCAGCATCAAACACAAGCTCCAAGCCCAACCCCACATCCCTCACCTCTTGTTCCTCTCCACCACCACAGCAGCATTACAAAATTAAACTCCTTTCCAATAATATTTAGATTTTCTAAAGAACCACACAGTATTAAACCTATAAAATACCCGACTAATCACCTCTAATTCTGCCATAAACCCCATTTTTACTGGCAATAAATAACCAGTTTGGGTCCATATCCTCCCTAATTTGAGAGATGCGTGGGAAAGCAGGTATTTCCAAAAGCCCCTAAACGAGATTTAATTTCAATACCTACGCACTAATTCAAATGCAAAGGAGCTAAATTGAAAAGGGGCATCACATAAAACACACGGGGGATCACTGCACAGGCAGAGAGTTGGAACATCTGCTTAGAAAAATGTCTCTGTGCTCCCTGGTTTATTTAAAGTGCACCACCTCACCTTCTTCACTTTTGAGAAAGAGGCAATTAAACGTGCCCAGATGGACTCGAGAGTTAACCAGAGGAAAACATCATCCACCTCATCACCTGCATGGAGAAACGAGGAAGATGGCATTGAGATGGCCTCTGCTTTGGTTAATTTGGGAAATGGTGGCCTAAATCAATCAGGTCACATCCAGCAAGGGCTTTGCTGCTGACAGATCAGGAGCAGAAACAGCTTCTCCAGGGGCTGACTCAAATCCTCTGCAATCACAGGAAAAAAAAACTTGCCACATAATCCCCAAATAAGCCTAAATTCCATTTTCTTTGCTCTCCCTCCGACCCAGGCCCAGCTGTAGAACACCACTTGGGCAGCTAAAACTCTTCTGCCTGCAGTTTAAAGGAGCTTTAGTCCAGCTGAGGTTTAATTATTTTGATCCCAGTCAGGACTGGTGGATCCAGGACCTGCCCAGCCCAAACCAGGATGATGCTGCTGGAGGGTGTCACACCTTTTCCTGAGGGATTCCCAAACGCAGGAATTGAAAATTAACTCGAAAAAAACCCTAAATAATCATTAAAAAAACCCTCCACTCAAAGCATTAAAGCAAAGATCTGATTTGCAAACCCTTCTCCAGCGGTGCCAGGGGCTGGGTGCTGTTGGAGGAGGACCAGGAGTCGCTCCCTGCCTCCTCTGCTGTGCAAACATTAATTAAGCAGCCGGCTCCAGAAATGCAAAGTGCGGCAGAACTGACCAAAATATAAATTAATTAATTATGGGGCCGCAGCAGATGAATCATTTCCCGGCGTCCTGCTCACATCAAAGTGCAGAGAGAGAGCTACAAAGCACCAGGAAAGAAAAAAAAGACACTGAACAAATTGAACTGCGGCCTCGTTTAGAGGAGACCATAATTTAATATGTACAACAGGGCTCCCAGCTTTAATTATTTATATTCAGACACGGAATTAGCTGAATTTCTCTGGTGGGAAACCTGCAGCTGCCTGGAGAGCAGCATGAATTCAAATCCTCATCTCCCTGTGCATTTTGAGCTGTGGTTTTTAACAGAGCTGGGTGCCCAGATTTCATTGGGATGTATTGATATAAATTATTGGGGTTTTGGCTTCACAATGGGAAAAATTGAGTGTTATATTGCATTTTTTCCCCTCCCATGAGTGGCACAGCCGTGCTCTGAACACTCTGGTCAGAAGCACTGCTGGGGCATTGCTGTGATCAGCAGGAGAGAAAAGGAGAGACAACTCCTGGACAGGCATTTCTGAGAATATTTTCATGTTAAAAAAAAAAATAAAAGTTTTGGGGAAAAATCCCAAACCACCACTAAAACAAAAACATGAAAAACAACTACAACAACAACAAAAAAGCCACAACCAACCAAATCAACTAAACAAAAAAGCCCTTCAAACAACCAAATAAAAAAACCCCAAAACAAAACCAAAAACCCAAACAAAACCACCAACAACAAAAAAATCAAACTAAACCATACCAAGAGCTCTCGGACAAATTATTTTCCTAAAGCTCCTGCATTTCTGTGGTGCTTGCAGCTGGAAGGGGCTGGTCAGGATTCAGGGCAGGATCAGCCGTGGGTCAGTGAGTGTTGAACAATTTGATTGTGCTTCACTTGGGTTTTTTTACTTTATATTATTATTTATTATTATTACTATAAACTACTATTATTGATTTATATCTTTATCTTTATTAATTATTTATCTTTCACACGATTAAAAAAGAAATAAACTCCTTTTGTAACAGTCTATTTATATTTAATATTTAATAATAAAATGATAGCATTTTTATAATTTATCATTAGAAATACTTATTTAATTTATTTTATTATATTATTATACTATTATATATTATATTAATGTAATACTATTATATATTATTATTATACTAATACATATAATATTTATATATTATAATACTATTACATACTAGATTTATACATTATAATACCATTATTCACTATATTATTTCTTATAACATAGAAATAACATCATAAGAAACTTATATAATTATTATACTAGCACATATTATATTTATATATTATAACACTATTACATATTATATTTATACATTATAATACAACTATTCACTATATTATTTCTTACAACATTCTTATATTTATCACGATATTTCGCTTTATTTCAATTATCAAATCGTTCCTATCACGAGGTTTAATTCTGCTCCTCCTGCCCATTGCTCTGGGATGGAGGGAGGTGAGTCAGGGGCTGGGTGCCTTTAACCCAGCAGGTGCAGGGTTAAATCCCACTCTAAAATATGCATATGCACACTCAGACATTAACGTGTCTGTGCCACTGCAGCTCATTAACATGCAAATAGGACTTTGGCACAGAAACTCTCTGCTCCGGGAGGTTAATGAGGCAGAGGATGGCACAGAAGTCACGGAAAACACAGAAAATTTTCCTTTCAGGCTGCTCTGAACACAATGTCACAGCTCCCACCAGCCAACGCCTTTCCCTCCATCACTCTGCCCTGGCTCAGGGATTCAGTGTTCACTGGCACCAGAGACTTTGTTGGGATATTTTTTGGGGGCTGCCTTTTCTAACAAGGTCTTGGAGAGCTTTGTGCTACTTTTCACAGCTCATCCTGCCTCTCATCCCACTCTCCAGCACTGGAGAGTCATCAGCACCTCAGCTGCTGTCTGAGGGACCTGGACAAACCAGGGCTCCTGGGCACCAGAGAATGTCTCTGCAGCTCCTGACCCCTGTGAAGACTCCTGAGAACACCACCAGAACCCCTGGGCAGCTACACACCAACCACCGAGGCCAAAAAAAGCATCACCGGGTTCTCAGCAGTGCAAAACAGTGAAAAACAGCCCGAAAAACAAAGGTCTCAAGCTGGGTGGTGACTCTGGAAGACCTTCAGGGAGGTGGGAGAGCTCCTGAAATGGTGAGCAGGGCTGCGCCTCTCTCCAAACGACTGATGGAGGTTTCTGTGTGATGTTTCAGCAGCTCTGTGCAGAGCTGCGACACCTCAAGAGCCAGAACACACCAAGCAAGAGCAGTGTCCCCTGCGGGCTGGGGCTTGGAGCAGGACAGGGCCACTGCCACATGCTCCTTGAACCTTTACTGTGGCATCAGCTTCTTATGACAGGGTTTTGATGGCAACAGCTCACATCTGCCAGCACCAGCCAAGGATCTCTTTGTTACAGGGCATTTTAGGCGTTTTCCAGCCAATAACACATTGCTAAAGCTCACAGACAGTTGTTCTACCACTCCCTGAAAGCACAAACACACACCTGCTCCAAACAGTGCTCATCTGGATGTTTTCTATGAACAATGAACAATATTCCATCGTGAGGCTGAGAGCTTTTTACTGTCTTGCCACACTGTTCTTACTCCTTTACTGTCACTACTATCCTGCTTTTTGCTGTCTTTACTACAGAAAAAATCCTGTCAGATTTTTCTGTGGTTTAAGGTCTATCCCAGCCCAAACCTAAAACTCAAACTATTGTTTCAGGTCCTTGCTGGCTGTATTATTGTATCTCCTCCTACTTTTAAACTTTGCAGCTAATTCTGAATTCTCCTGCTCTTTCCCTTTCTGAAAACCTTTTTAGCTTTAACATTTCCCACAGCCCTGGGCTGGGAGCAGCTCTGGCACTGCTGGGACACTGAAGGGACACGTTGGGACCCTGCAGTGCTGGGGGCTGGCAGCTGTCCCACGGCTCGGGTGGGACCCTGGGGGAAGTTTGGGTGCAATCTCCTGGGAGCACACGTGCATTTAGGAATCACACACGTCAAAAAAAGGGCCCAAGGAGCTGGAGGGGCAGTGGCTGGAGCTTCAAAGAAGAATTTGGGGTGGTGTTGCTTGGGGTTGGTGGCACTGCTCAACTCCATGGGGGTTTGTGGTGGCAACATCCCAAAAACTCATCCTTCACCCCAAAACCTCACCCTTTGCCCCAAAACCTCATCCTTCACCCCAAAAACTCACACTTCACCCCAAAAACTCATCCTTCACCCCAAAACCTCACCCTTTGCCCTAAAATCTCATCCTTCACCCCAAAACCTCACCCTTCACCCCAAAAACCTCATCCTTCACCCCAAAAACCTCACCCTTCACCCCAAACCCCTCACCAGCCCTGCTGCTCTGTGCAGCACAGAGCAGGATGACACCTGGGCTGTGTCTGATTACAAGAACTAAACCCAAGTATTCCATGTTCAGGTTTAGGGATTGAGCTTGACTTTCCCAGGCATTTAAAGGTTCACAGGGCACTGTGGAGGGCTGGTAGACAACTTTCTGCAGACTATATACATATATCTTTTTTTTACTCTCTTATAACTCAGCTATCAATATTTTTTTCCCAAGGGTAGAGAATGGTTTGCTCCACGTGAAAACATGACTTTCCTCCCTGACTTCAGAATATTTAACAGCCACCTGTGCACATGTTCTTAACACCAGAGCACGACACGAAACACTCCCACAGCTCTGGGAAGCAATCCAAGTGCATCCCACAAAAAAGAGCCCAAATGAGGGACCCTTTGCTCATGGCAGCAGCAGAGTTCCCGCAGCACAGCCACGTCCCTGCCTGACACAACCCTGCAGGCAGCCACAGAAAATCCCACAGTCAAAACCTGCCCCAAGAACCCGGCCAAAAGGAACCATTTCCTCACTCAGCACCTGTTCTAAAACTCACACAAAACTTCTGACGCTCCTCTCCCCGTAACATCTGTTAAATTTCCCTCAGCAGGACACAGAATCTGAAATGCAGTGCACTGCAGAGAGGAGGGAAAACGCTGCAGCAGAATAATGGGGGGGAAATGCTGGAGAGATGTATTTTCATTAAACACAGATCTTTTGATAAAGGCAGCCCCTCCCAAACACATCCCCCCCTGGAGCTTTATTTTGCTGACCTTAAGCAGTTTGCAACAGGCGTTTCAAGTAATTACAGTAAAAATATTTGCAGTGCTTTTGTTTTTTTTTTTTCCCACTCTTTTGTTTATTTGCTGGAAATCGAGGCTCACCCTCAGAGCCCAACTTCCCTGGGGTTGCAATTCCCAAAACACGTGGGGGCCTTGAATTGCAGAATCTCTCTGCATCCCATTTTCTGCCAGCTCAGAAACTGTCACAGCACATTTAGAACCAAAATTTCAAAAATGGGTACCCCTGGAAGAAAAGTCGCTTTATGTTCAGTAGAGCTAAGCAGGAAAAAAATAAAGTAAACATTGCTCTAAGGGTTTTGTTATTATCTAAAATGCTGGGAAAGAACCTGACAGTGAGCACAAAGAAAAGGGGAGAGAGATCACAAGTTAATAAATAAAGCAGTAAAAGAGTCTGGGTGAGCAGCAGGTGAATGAGAGCGATCCAGGCGAACACCAGGGTGACACAAACATTAATTAAAGCCATCAGAACAAAACACATCTGAGAGAATAATGGCAGAGTGAAGGAGGAACTCATCAAGGATGTGGCAGAGAGAGGAAGACTGAGGCCAGGTGATCCTACAAGGCCAGCAGGGCTTGGGAACCAGCTTTGCTCATTCCGCCAACACAAAATATCCTCAAAACTGCTCCAGCTCCAGGAAAAAAGGCACAAAATCAAAAAAATCTCTGGGAGTTTCCCCGGGAATGCTCTGAACATTGCACCTCAGGCTGAAAGAGGTTAAACAAGGGCACTTGCAGGAGCTGGCTGTATGGCTGGGATATTGTAATTATTTGTTAAATGGAGCGCGGGCTCAGCTGTAACACAACACCACTTTAATGGCATTTCAAGCTGCACTCCACGCAGCTTTAATTGAGCAGGGAAACGCTTACCACGGAATGAGGGAAAAACAACTTCCATCAACAGCAGCTTTGGAGAGGAAAGGGGCAGAGCAGAGCTTGGAGAAATTAAATTTGCTTTCGGGCTGGGCGACAGTGACCAACAGGAGAATGAGTCTCCCCTTGGTCCCTTCAGGGGAGCAGAGATTTATTTCATATTTAATTTAAACATTTATTTGAGCATTTCGCCCCTGGCACAGCAACCAGAGGGGAACCTGGTGTCAGTCGGAAAAGCATTGGTGTGTTTTAACACTTAAATTTAATTTTCAGAGGAATTTTTAAGAATTTGAAGAGGCCACCTCACCTGCCAGGCACAGGGTGAGCGAGTGCAGCAGCAGCAGCTCCCATAGCAACCTCATCTTCAGCTCCAGGGGCACAGGAGAGAGCAGCCCAGGAATTGCACAGCACCACGGGCCTCCTTGGCACAACCTCAGGCAAGCTTTAATCTGTAAAACAAAACCGAGTGCGAGGAGATTTAGGGCTGTTGCTGCTACCTGCTGCTGAAAGAAGTTTGCTCTTCCTTCCCAGGAAAGTTGTGTCCGAGCATCAATAAAGAAACTTTTGCAAATGTTGGCTTTCAAGCCGTTCTCAGCAGCGATTTGGGGCCGTTTCAGGTGTCGGGGTGAGGCAGGTGAGGGTGAAGAATTGTAACGTGTGGCTGTGAAATTTCTGCTCTCTCTCAATTTTGCCCTCAGGAGGTTCACTCCCTTGCCTCTCTGGGGTGAGCTGGTGTAATTAGTGAACTCTGCAGTTTAAAATGAAAATGAGAGCAATTCTCCACCCTGGAACTTTTCTCTGCAGACATCCCCCAGCACATGAAGCATCTCTGAAAGGCAACGCTGCAGGAAATGTTCCCACCCTGCTCAAGGAAAGGGAGATTTTTCCCTTTATCACTCCATCCTCACTGCCCTAAAATTCTGCTTAAAAATCAACCCTAAAACATCTCCAGCAAAAAAAAATCTGATTTTCCCCTCTTCACCCCCTATTATAACCCGTAAATAATTAGAATTTGAGAGCAACTGGAGACTTTCTCAGCTGATCACTGCAAACTTCCACCATCCCCCTCCGAGAAACCCGAGGGGGAAAAAAACCCTCCTTCATTTATGAGAGGAACCACTCCAGAGCAGGCATTTAAATATTAAAAATAAATAAATCAAGCCAGACACACATCCTTATAACTTATTCATCACGGTGAAGACTGGAAGTTCAGGGCCCTTCGTGCTTACAAGACAAACTGCACGAGCAATAACAAGAGAGGTCTCTGCCTGCTTTTGGGAGCCAAAACGGGGGAAAATTCTTTTTTATAAAGTCATCTTCAGCGTGTTGGGAATCTTTACCCTCTGATGTGAAGATGCAGCTTTGAAGCAGGGAGGGATTAACTGCATGAATTCATCTGTTCTCACACAGACTGATGAGGCGTGCTGGAGGGAGCAGGAATGACCAGTCAATGAAGACTAACAACTGTTTAAGGCGATGATTAGAGTATTAATTATTAATTCTGGAAGGAAAATGTCTATATTGATTGACACGGTGAAGCAGTTTGTAGTGAACTCTAGAATTTATTTATTTTTTTTTAAACCCTAAATACTCTTGACCTGTGGAAAAATACTGGTTTTTCCTCCAAATACCAAATTCTCTTGATTGTAACAGCAGCTACACAAGAGATTTCTACACCAATTTAAGTGAAATTTGAGATAAATCCTGGATTTCAGCAGCTGCTGAAATTCTTCCCTGTTCCTGTTTTCCCACGAATTATGGGGGTTTTGCCTCACAATGGAAAACATTTAACTGTATATTGGATTTTTCCCCCTCCCATGAGTGGCACAGCCGTGCTCTGAACACTCTGGTCAGAAGCACTGCTGGGGCATTGCTGTGATCAGCAGGAGAGAAAAGGAGAGACAACTCCTGGACAGGCATTTCTGAGAATATTTCCCTGCTAGAAAAAAGTTTAGGGGAAAACCCAAAACCACCACTAAAAAAACAAACAAACAAACCAAAACGCAAAATACAACAACAACAAAAACCCCACAAACAACCAAACCAACCAACAAAAAAACATCAAACCTCAAAACATAAAAGTGACTTATCAACTTCACCTACTGCCCCTGGGATGCACCCACAGACTGGGAGCTGCCAGAGGGCAAAGGGCTCACACAAAACCATTCCCTACATTAACATAAATTCAAAAAAATCCTGAATTTATTGCCCCTCCACATTGTAACTTCAGCTCTTCCCACAGCTGCCCAGACCCAGCGTCCATTTGGGGAAAAATTTTGGCTACTATGAAGGTTTGGAAACTCATTTTATTTTATTTTATTTTTTTCTACTCAGGAAATAATGCTCCTCTCAGCATTTTAAGCACTAATACACAGCATCTCAAAGTTAATGGTGTAAGTTAGTTGTCTGGTGTAAATTAGTTCCCAATAAAAAGATATAAAAAGTATATTAAAGTATATCCTATCTAAAAAAAGTATTAAAAGTACTTCCTCCCATCGAGTTTTGCCACAATCACTGGATCTCACTTTCAGCCAAAAATAAAAGCTATGCTAAAAATATCGAATTGTAGAAGAGTTTGGGTTGGAAGGGACCTTAAATCCCATCCAGTGCCACCCCTGCCATGACAGGGACACCAAACCTGCTCTTGGGCACTGCCAGGGATCCAAGGGCAGCCACAGCTTCCCTGAACAATAAAACTATTTTAAGCCCAATGAAAAAGCTGAGAAAACCTGAAAGTTTCCCATTATTCAGCAGAATATTCACAGAATACGCACAGAACCAACAGGCACCAGAGGGTCAAAATTTGCTTCAAAGCAAAGCTCCAGCTCCCTGATGTCCAGCACAGGGTAACGCAGGACAGAAAAGCTCCCCCAAAGAGAAACTTTGTCTTGGCAGAAACAGCACGGAAAAGTAAATGAGATGATCACCAGGAAAAATGTTTTTGTGCTGTTAAATGACGGCGGTTCTCAGCCGCAGCTCCACTCCTGGTGATGGTTCCCTATTTCACATGTGAACGAGTCCAATTCCCAGAATGGTTCCCTGTAAATATTTCTGCTGCTCACATCGGCAGGGCCTTTGGTGGGAGCTCTGCAAGAACTGCTCAAACGCATCGACTTTTTTTATGGAAAAGCAACGTTTGTGTGCGAGCAAGAGGTGGATAATTGAAAAGATCCTTCCTATTCCTAAATGTTTCCTGACGATCAAATCCCAGCGGAGTTTCTGCTGCTGCTGAAGGCCTGAAAACTCACAAAGTTGAATATTTCATTCCCAGAAGGAAGCAGAGGCAGTTTCAGCACTACACAAGTTATTTTTATTTTATTTTTTCGAGATGAAAATAAGATTGCTGAGCCTCAGCCTGGAAGTGCAGCCCATTAGAAACCCCGGTGCCAGCACACGTGTGCAGATGTCTTTTTGACTTTACTTCTGGCAATGCAGCCAGTGCAAATTCTTTTGAAAGGCACCTTTGCTCCTAATTGGATTCTGCCAAAGAAACTTGACTCAGAGAGCTCTGACTGCAGGCAGGTAGAAGAGGGGAAAAAAAAATAAATAAATGTGTGGAGTAGAAATATTTGAGGTGAATTTTTTTCTGTTTGTGGGCACGGATGTGTGAGTAATTTTGTTGGGATGTTTCGTGATTAGCGCTTCTGTGAAAGGAAAATAAAGATTAAAATCCCGAAGCTAATACATCTGTGGATGCATTCAGAATGTAAAAAATACTCTTTAAGGTAAATCTGCACTATGTGACCGCTCAGTTTTGTGAATATTCTGAAGGAAAAGCTGCAGAACACACCTAAGACTGATGCTTCAGGATTTCAGCTTTTCTATTTTTCATCTATTTGTAACCCTGCAGTTGTTTAGTGTGTAACTCCAAACCCCACACACGGTGTGAGCTGCTGCTTCCCCACTTTGGGCAGACACAACAATTCCTCTCCAGGCCTGGGGATCAAGGACCCCTCACTGCCCCAGGGCTGAGAGATGGGAACAAAAGGGAGTTGGGGCAGCAAACTTGGGGTCAATGATTCATTACCTGGAGCTGGAATTGGAAGATGAACCTCCAAAATGCACATGGACCAAACTGATCAAAGTGTGAAAACCTGTGACCATTTTTGAGTGCAGCCCCGGGGGGCTCCATCTGCCCTAAACGTACCTTCAGTATAATATAATATAATATAATATAATATAATATAATATAATATAATATAATATAATATAATATAATATAATATATATAATAGAATAAATAGAATACAATATAATATAATACATAGAATAGAATTAATATAACATAATATAATATAATATAATATAACATAATGTAATATATATAATAGAATAAATAGAATACAATATAATATAATACATAGAATAGAATTAATATAATATAATATAATATAATATAATATAATATATAATGCCCTAAATGACCCTTCAACAATTATAATAAATATTGCTTTTTGTTCCCTTAATTCTGTCTGGCACCTGTTTTCAGGTAATCCCAAAAAGGCTCCGAGACCCCCGTAGGGCTGCAGCAGCCCTCAGCACTCTGCTCACATTCCTGGTGTGCTGCAGAGTGCCAGCCCCGCTCAGCTCCCAAATAAATCACTGCTAATGAAGCGTTGCTGCACAGACAGACAGCAACAGGCAGCTTTTAATCACCTCGGCAGAGGAAGAGCTGGGGGTGAGCACAGAACACTCTGCACTAATGGGGGACTTGTTAGATTGGAGGTGATGCAGCCCTGGGGCTGCCACAGGTGTGACCCAAGGGCAGGAGCAGAGCTTCCCCTTTCCACGCTGACATTAATTCCTGCTGCCAAAAAAGCTCCTCGGTGGCACCCAGCTTTTGAAAGAGGAGCGGAGGATGAGAATAAAATAACCCTCAGGCTTGGCTGCAGGAGGGAGAGCAGAGCTCTGGGTGACCCCCTGCTCGCTGCTGTGGGGATGTGCAGCTGCTGAGGGCACAAAATCGGGATTGTTTGGGTGGGAAAAGACCTCCAAAGATCACTGAGTCCAACCTGTGACCAATCCCCACCTTGTCACCCAGAGCAGAGCACTGAGGGCCACGTCCTGTCACTCCTTGGAGTGTTTAAGGGAAAGAGCAGGCAGAAAATACAGGCAACAGCACCTGCACTGGATGGATATTGCAGGCCAAATGTGGAAATACCTGATAGAAAATACCTCTAGGAAAATCTGAGCACTAAGGTCTCATAAAAGCTCAAATTCCACTTGTCTGCACAAAACAAAACAAAACAAAACAAACCCCAAAAAACAACAACAAAGTGGTTTCTTTTCTTTTCTATTTTTTTTTTCCTGTGGGAGTTGGGTTTTTCTGTTGTTGTTTTAAGTTCTTAGATAAACAATAACTTTCCTTTTTGTGTAAGGAGAAAAAAGAAGAAAAAAAAAAAAATGGGGGAATTTTGAAAAGAAGGCTGGGGGCATCTCCCACTGAGCTCTCCTCACTCTCACAGCACAGTCTGCCAGATCCTGAGCTAGCTCAGGCTTCTTTGCTGAAATTATCCCTTCTGGAACTTGCACACAATTCCCACAGTGTGGAGCAGACACTGGCACACTGTGATAAATGGGAATCATGGAATATCCTCAGCTGGGAGGGACCCACAAGGAACATCAGGGCCACAACAATCCCACCCTGGCCCTCAGAGTGTTTTCCTTCCCCCATTCTGAATTCCAGGCAAAATCCAGTCCCCGAAATTTAATTGTCTGAGAGAACCCTGTCCCATTTCACGTTGTGTTTTTCCCCTTTGGGCTCTCATTCCCATTCACTGGATAAAGATTTCCTTTCCCCGGGGCCAGGGAAGTTACAGCAGCTCCACAGATGGAATTTCCCAGCTCAGCCCAGCGATTTTGATTTGTCAGACCTTTGGTGAGCCCAGCCTCATGCTGGCTGTCACTGCATCCTTCCCATCCCCACCACCAACAGAATTCCAACAGCACCAGCCAAGGTTCCTGATGGGATCACTCAGGAAACACCCACTGCCACCAGTTACAACCTCTGGAGTTTAATACTCCTTGTTCCACGGGAGATTTTTTGGTGTAAGTGCTCCCTAATTCCTGCTCATATTCCCCAATAATACTGGGGCAGACAGGGAGAGGTTTCTCTGCTGCTGGAATTACAGGTGCAAAATCACTCTCACCAACACCAGCCCTTCCTGACTCGGTCTAGGAGCAACATTCCCAGTTTATCTTCATGCAGAACCCCAAAACCACAGCTTAAAACCTGATTTGGACGAACTGGATTGTACCTTTGGAATTCAGTATTTCCTGCACACCACTGAAAACTCCTTGGAAGCAACAATCCACCCTGAACATGGATATTCTCAGCTGAGGCACAAGTTCCTTGAATCACAGCACAGTTTTCCACAGAAAAAAAAAAAATAAGAAGAGTAATTAAAGAGTAAAGTAAATAAAATAAAAAAAATTAAATTAAAAATTTAAAGAATTTTAATCACCAGCCACCAACTGCACCATCACACCCCTCACTCTCTGTCTCTCACCCTCAGGAAACTCAGAATTGCCCTGGAAAACCTGGATAATGCAGGGATAAAACATCTCCAAGGAAGGAGAGCGGGAGTGGCTGGAGATAAATCTGAATTAAGGCTGTGGGTGTTAATTAGGGCTCCCTGTTTGTTGTTCTACCTTTCCCATTAAGGGCTGAATTGGGAAACGCTCACCTGAGGCAGCAGCTCTCAGAGAATATCCCCACAAATTCTGAGGTGCTTTGTTCCAAGGAGGAGTAACATTATCATAATAAAAAGCCACAAGCAGTGAAACTTCCTGGCCTGGCATTTTTCTACAAATGAGAATTTATCCTCTTTTAGAGAGACTTTTACTAAAGATTGTCTGGATCAGTTACCTTAAAACTCACCAATTTAAAGGCAATTTTTCCACCTTCACGCCGAGTGACATTTTCAGTGCAGTGTTTTGGGAGATTAAAGTGAGGAATTTCTGGGATCCTCTGCCACACAACCAAGCAATAAATTACACACCTCAAAAGATTCCAGCTTTAGGGAGAGTAAAATAACTCAGAAGAGCAAAAGATGTTGGAGTTGGTATTCCCTAAGTCCTTCTCTCCTAATTACACCACGGGTCCAGCAGCAACAGAAGTGGTCTGTAAGGACCATTACCACGTCCAATTTTGCTTTTTTATCCTTTTTTTTTTTTTTTTTTCCTGACAGCAAAGTTCTCAGTGAATTAAACTCAGCCCCCCCTGGTGTCCACCCACCAGAGAGCAAAGCCACTCTGGCAAACCCCTGGATGCAAAAAAATCACTTGTCAGGCTGGAATAGGAAACTGCAGCTGAGTTTGGAGCATAAATTACCGACAGAAATAAGGGTTAATTTAGTGCTGTCGCAGTCAGAAGGGTGCACCACAGGGATGAGGAAGTTCCTTGGTGTCCCTAAATCGCTGCTTGAAGATAAGCAATCAAATTTAGATAAGAGACATTCACAGTTATCGTTCCCTTTTGGATAGGGCCGTTCCCCAAAATCCACATTATCAGGCAGCATCGTCTTGCTCAGGAGACAAAAAAAAAAAAAAAAAAAAAAAAAAATTATGTGAAGATATTGAAGATATTTCCACATCATCTCCAAAAATCAGCATCTTAATGACATTTTACTTTTCACTTGTGGAGCTCACAGAGTCATCCCTTGGATTTCAAAGACAAAAGGAGAGTTTTCTCCACAGGAGCTCCTCAGGGAGATTCCAGCCCACTGGACACACACACAGTCACACTTTGCCTTCCTTCAGAGGCACAAACTGCAGCTTTATTAAGACTGTAAAATGGAATTTGGAGAAGAAAAGACAACAAGCAAGTTTTCCTAACTTTGAAAAGCTGCTGAGCAGCCAGTTCTCTGTGTATTCCTGGGAACAGAGGCTATCCAAACAACAACTCCCTCATCACCTATTACTGCCAGAACCCAGATAATTGAGATGCTTGGACCTCAAATGTTTTAAACCGTTTTGTTAAATCTAAAAATCGCCTAGGGAAGGGGGAAAAAAATAACCCTCACCAATCGTTTTGATATCTCTGTCAAGTGATTATTTAAGTGTTTTGTTTCCCCTTCAAAATTCATTTTAAAGATTGCCTGGAACTGAGGGAGTTGGGGATGCTGAGCAAGGAGATGAGAAAAGTCTGGGAGATGTGAAGGCTCAGAGCAGGGAGAGCAGACCTGAGTGCAGAAGAAAGTAAAAAAAAAAAACACCTCTTCACTTTGCACATTTGATGTGAAAATAACAAAATAATAAAACGCTGCATTGTCTGGGTTCCACTTGGAGCTGGGCTTGCTCTGCCCCACGTTCCAGGCTGGCCAGGAGATGGTGCCAGTCCAAGCCCAGCCCAGGGAACGAGTTCCAGAAAGTTCTGTGAGAGCCCTGGAGCCACCAGGTGATTTGAGAGAGCCACCAAACCACCTCAGGGAGCTTTGAGTGCTGAGGTGCCAAGGCACCCTGACAAAAGCTGCATGGGAGGTGGCAGAAAGCATCCCCTTTACAATGAAATCCCGTTTTTTCCTGTGTGTTTTAGAAGGTCCCTGCTGCTCTCAGCAGTTCTCCTGCTCTGGCTGCTCACCTCTGACCCCTTCCAGCTCCTGGTGCCCAGCCCAAGAGCTGCTGGGGAACCACAGAACCCACACAGGGAGACACAGCACAGCCAGAGGCAGAACTCCCAGCTCCCAGCCCGCCTCTCCTCCCGTCATCTGGGGATTATTGCCAGCAGCGAGGCCAGGAGCACTCCCCCAGGGTATCAGCTGAAGGCTCAGCACCACCCTGGAGCATCCTCTGGGAATTTTCTGCCCGCAGAACTGGTGAGCTCATTGTTCCCTTGCAAATCTAAACTAAAGGCACAGCTGAGGTGAGCTGCACTTGGTGATGTTTTGCTATGGAATAGCCTGGGCTGGCCCTTGGGTTTGTTATTTTGATTAGGAAATTGAGCTGATCCCCAAGAACACTGATAGGGGATCGGTGCTGTGGAGGTCTGGCCTTGACCATGGCCCTCCAGAGCAGATTTAATTCAGCCCTGACATCACCTCACTGAACTGCTCAAGCCTTCAGCGTGGCCTCAACACAAAGTTTTCCCTCCCACTGGCAGAGCAAATCCTCCAAAAGGAAGCCAAGCAGCCAAGAGAAGAGCAGTGGAGGCATCTGTTCCCTCGAGTGCAGCTCAGACAGAGCAGCAGATTTTTTGGGGGATTTGCTGTGGCAAGACAAGCAGCTCTGCTGCTCTGGCAGTGATGTGGTTTGGGTTATTCTGGGCTGGAATTCAGAGCACAAATCAGCTCAAGTTGGTGTCTGAGCACACAGGACCTTGGTTAGCAGCTCCAAACCCTCCGAGAACTGCAGCTGGGCAGTGCCAGGGGCACAGCAGAGCCTGCCTGGTGTGGACACAGATTTTGGGCACCCAGAGCCACCCATGGCCACGTGGGCTCTGCACCTGGAGCTCCTTGGGGACAACAAAATCGCTGTGAGAAACGATTTCAGAGCTGTGGCTGAGGCCTGTGAGGTGAGAGCAGGGCAGGTGAGGCTGTCCCAGGAGAGGTGACCTGACACACTGAGCAGAGCACAGTGACTTTGGTGACACCTCCCCGTGGTCCCTGCTGGCACCCACAACACAACCCTCCCGCTCTGGTTTTAATTACTGAGCATCAAAGGAAATTAAACTTGGGAATGAAAACGAAGAAATTGTGCTGGGGTGTAATTTCTGGGAGAGAGAACTGAGTGTTTACAATCCCTATTAGAGGGCTGCAAACACTCTGGCATTTCCCTGCCTTGCCTATGCAGATTACATGGAATTACTGCCTTTTCCTGCCCCTGCCCATCTTTTATAGAACGAGTGTTGTGTTGTTTTTGTTTGTTGGTTTTTGTTTTTTTAAAGACATCCTTGCACTAAAACGTAGGAACAAATAAATAAATAAGGCTCCTGTGAGCTCCCTCACTGCCAGAGGCTCTCAAGCTGGGATGTGCTGAGCAGCTGGCAGAGGAAGGGGAGCTGCACACAGCTTTGTTTTCAATCTGGAATATCAATTATTGAAGGAATCAAGCCCCTGGCCAGACAAAACAAGGGATAACGAGCCGAGCTCCACAGCATTT
This sequence comes from Sylvia borin, assembly GCA_014839755.1. Lineage (NCBI taxonomy): Eukaryota > Metazoa > Chordata > Aves > Passeriformes > Sylviidae > Sylvia > Sylvia borin. Next base: position 1,902,760 of record CM025968.1, read on the forward strand.
CAGGAGTGGCTGGATGGCTGCACCAGGATTTATTGAGAGATCACATTAAGCCCTTTGGTTTGCTTGGCACAGGCAGCAGATGAAAGGAAAACGAGGTTTGCAAACGTGGGTTTGTGTGTAAGGGCTCCTCAAGGTGTGAACAGAAAAGGTTTGTTCCTGTTATCCCTCCCTTGGGGCTCTGCCTGTCCCCCAGGACACCCTGGGGTGGGCTGGGATGAGCAGAACCTGCTCCTGCTGCCTCTGGGAAGGGGCTCTCCCTGCCCAGAGCTCCTCAGAGGGCACAGGAGGAGAGAAAAGATGTGGGACACTGACCCTATGAGCACTGTGCACAGCAACCCGCGATTCTCCTCCTCCTTCTCGTGCAGAAAATGCATTTCTGTGGGCAGGAAACCAGCGGGTACTGGTGTGCACTGGGTTTGGCTCCTCACCAAGGGCCAGCTAAGAGCTCATCACACAGTGGCTGTGCCACTTACCCTCTCTGAAAACGCTGCTGCTCTCTCACCGAGCAGAGGCAGGCAGCTGCCAGGTTTGGTTCATGACAAGGACTCTGACACCAACGCCACCTGCAGATTTTAAAGCCTTTTCCCTGTTTAAAGCCCTTCCCTGAGCAGCAGGTTTTTCTCCTGCCTTCCATGGATTGAGTCTGGGTGAATAAAGAGGAGAACTCACACCAAACTCAGCCTGTTCTCCAAAGGAGAGGGGGAATACTTTACTCTTCAAATGCTGATTGCCAGGAAAGGCAGGACTGAGGGCACTGGAACATTCCTGAGGCTGGGAAATCACCTCGGAATGATGGAATGGTTGGGTTGGGACAGACCCTAAAGCAGTGTCACCCCAGCCATGGGCAGGGACACCTTCCACCATCCCAGGGTGCTCCAAACCTGGCCTTGGACACTTCAGGGATCCAGCGGCAGCAACAGCTGCTCTGGGAATTCCATCCCAGCACATCCCCATCCTCATTCCTTCCCAATCTCCCATCCAGCCCTGCCCTCTGGGAAGCCATTCCCTGTGTCCTGTCCCTCCAGCCCTTGTCCCCAGTCCCTCTGCAGCTCTCCTGGAGCTCCTTTGGGCACTGGCAGGGGCTCTGAGCTCTCCCTGGAGCTTCTCCTCTCCAGGTGAGCACCCCCAGCTCTCCCAGCCTGGCTCCAGCCCTTCCAGCAGCTCCATGCTCTCCCCAGGACTCTCTCTTTGATATTTTGGGACCCCCAGAGCTGGAGGTGCCTCCAGTGCTCAGCCCAGAGCTGACCCCAAACAGACAGGAGCTGAATACAACCCTTCTGAGAAGCTGCCTCCACACACTCCCCAAAATATTGATTTTCAGAGGACAACCCACTCAAAGTCTGTCACAATCCTCAGTTACAACCATCAACCTCAGCCTTGGGGACAGAGCAGAGTAATTTGGTACAAAAAAAAAAAAAAAAAAAGGGGGCAGGAAAGACACGTTTTTTGGTTGTAGTGCCAGAGGAAAAAAAAAAAAAAAGGTTGCAAAGATGTTTCCTGACATCCTGGCTGCTGCTCTGAGAGTGATGCTGCACAGCAGCTCGTAATGAAACCCGACAGTGCTGGAGCTTACACAACCTCACACGTGTAACACCCGGGCAATGTGTGGCCAAAAAACCAGCATTTAAGGCAGTAACAGGCCCCAAGGAAACTCTTAACGGCAAGCACAGAGATCCCTCTGGAGATTTCTTGTGGGAAAATTACACTAAACCCCAGTATTGACAGAAGGTTAAAAGATATTCTAAATCAATTGACATTTAAGGCTGCAACAGTGTTAGCGTGTCTGGAAAATGCAAAACCCTTGTTAACCCCCTTGTATTGGGTCTTTAACTTGAAAATGCTGCCTCCATTTGATACTGGGAAGGAGAAATTCAGGATAAACAGGAGGTTTTACCCTGCTGAGAAGCAGCCTCACAGTGCATTTTCATGTTAAACAGCCCAGGCTGGAATCCCAACTTCCATAAAGCAGCTGGGCATTTCTCCCTGGCCTTCCTGCCTTCCTCACTCGTCCAGGGAAAGTTGGAAGGAGTCAAAGGAGAAATAACTTGGACAGTGTCAGCCCAATATTCCTCATTTCTGTGGGCCCCCAGCTGTTTTCCCCTGTGGTGCTCCCCACTCCCAGCTCTGCAGAGGTTGGAATTGGTTCCTGTTCCTCCCATTCCCACCTGGGATGTGGTCACTGCCTGTCTCTGCTGCTTCCACCCCACCAAACCCCACCATGGTTTAATGATCCTCAGACCTCCCTCTCCTGGGAGCACACACACAACTTCATCAACTCTCCTCAAATCCATATTTATAGGCAGGGAAGTTCATCAGCCACCTAACCTCATTAGCTCCTCATGCCCCACTTGGAAGGCTTCAGAGATCCTTCCAGAATTATTTCTGAAATCCCTGAGAGCTGAAGCAAGCTCTAAACAAGTTGGATTTTAAACTGGTGCCTAGGAACTGAACCTGAACCCAACCTGAAGCCCTGGGAGGGTCAGCACTCTGTGCAGCCTTTTGCTCTTGAATAGATTAATTTTATTCAAAGCTCAGCTTTGGGGGGAGAAAAATAATCAAATAATCCTTTCAGAAACCATTCCTTCACTTTCAGGAAGACTGGACAAATTGTTGAACTTCACAGTTCAAGGGCCACAGCACATCAACTCAGCATCCAAAAGCACCACAACAATTAGCATGGAACATGTAACAATTCACTAAGCCACATCCCCTGACTTTTTAGCTAAAGATAGACTCTTTCTGCCCAAATCAGTGCACCTGCCAGGTGATGAAGAGAAATGAAATTATGTTTAAATCCACATGTGACACGACATCGTTTCAATTCCCACACTGCCCAAATCCCACAGTTCACAGCAACTTCAGCACTTTAACACGGGAAGAATTATCAGCAGAGCCTGACCCAGCCTGGTTCATGGCTTGAGTCCCCTTTGTGGCTGTGCCCAAAGCACAGAGCCCTGCAGGAGGTGCAGCTCCAGTGCAGGAGGTGCAGCTGCAGTGCAGGAGGTGCAGCTGCAGTGCAGGAGGTGCAGCTCCAGTGCAGGAGGGGCAGCTGCAGTGCAGGAGGGGCAGCTGCAGTGCAGGAGGTGCAGCTGCAGTGCAGGAGGGGCAGCTCCAGTGCAGGAGGGGCAGCTGCAGTGCAGGAGGTGCAGCTGCAGTGCAGGAGGGGCAGCTCCAGTGCAGGAGGTGCAGCTGCAGTGCAGGAGGGGCAGCTGCAGTGCAGGAGGTGCAGCTGACCCTGCACAGCCCAGCTCCTGTCCCCCCATCCTGCTCCCTCCTGTGTCACAAACGCTCCCAGCCAGTCGTGGGACAACCCAGAGCTTTTTCTGAGCTGCAGCTGTTGGTTTTAGCAGGCAGAGAATTCAGGGAGCTGCGGATTTTATCCAGCAGGACACCAGCTCTGCTCTGCCACAAGCTCCAGGACAGCAACATCCGTACTCAGATCTGTGTTCCCGAGCAAAATCCACATCTGGGACTTGAGCTTAGCCACAAATCTCCCACAATAACCCAGAAAAAAAGATGAAAGCTGCAGAGAAGGCAGAGTAATTTGAGAACATCTCTTAGCACAAATGCAACACGACACGAGCACTCAGAGCTGTTTGTGGAGATGTGCCTCGCGTGGCTTTTCATTACTCTGACACCACTTTGCTTTTCCCCCTCGCTGGCACGACTTCACCTGTAATCTCTGTTTGTTTGGAAGGGTTTGCTGCTCCCTGGGCTTTGACACAGCAGGTGTTTTGTTTGGAAAAAAAAAAAACAACCTAGAAACAACAAGAGGCTGCATTTCCCTGAGGGAACAGGGCTCAGAATCCCTGCCCAGCATCTCCTGAGCATCCCCAGCTCCCTGTCCCAGCAACACGCCCAGAGCTGACACAAACAACACCTCAGCACCTCTCCAGGAGAGCTGCCAGGGGATGGGCTCATCAGCACCACAGCTAATTAGCTACCTGGCTTAGCAGGAACCCTGGGAGATAGATAAATAAAAAAAAAAAAAAAAAGCTGTGAGGATGCAGGGCTGAAGTTAAAAAGATGATTACAAGGTAAAAAGATTAACAAGAATAAGGACATAAATAAATAACGCTGTGGTTTTGTGCTGGGTAGAGTTAGGCCTCAGCAAGTAGAAAAAATATGTTAAGCAAGACAATAGAAAAGTTCAATAATCAGTTAAAGCAAGTTTAATTATTCATAGAAGAGTATAAAAAGTTCCTGAGTAATAACAAATATGAAACAAGCACCTCTTATAAGGTACACGTGTTGTTTTAATGATTGGTTTATGCAGATGCCTGTCAGCTCTAAACAATTTGCTATTGGTGAGAAAACTTTTAAAAGGCCTTGGAACACAGGGAATTCTCTCTTGGAACACAGAAAATTCTCTCTTGGAACAGAAAATTCTCTCTTGGAACACAGAGAATTCTCTATTGAAACACAGAAAATTCCCTCTTGGAACATAGAAAATTCTCTCTTGGAACACAGAAAATTCTCTCTTGGAACACAGGGAATTCTCTCTTGGAACAGGGAATTCTCTCTTGGGACACAGGGAATTCTGCCTGCTGTTGGCAGATGTGAGCTGTTGCCACCTCTCTCAATTGTCTCACCCTGTCCTGAGGCTGATGTCCCAATAAAAGCCTGAAGAACATCTCCCAGCAATCCCGTTCCATTATTTGGAAAACCAGATCCAAGCAGGAGCCTTGCATTAAACACATTTTACTGCCCTCAGCTCACAGAAAGATGAGTTGGGCTCTACTGCAGCACAAGGTCTCCTCACTAAAGACATTTACCCAAATCTCTGAGGGCAGCACCCCCGAGCTCTTGTCCTCTAAAAGGACTCTCCACGTCCCTCACATGTCACTGGGCACTTCATGCACATCATTTTTTCTCACTGATATCCACCAAAGCTTGCCCACAAGTGAGCCAAGTCCTGCCTTTTCCACAGGCAAACCCTCACCCCTCTGGAATGGCACCACTCATCACCAGGCTGCAGGATCTGCTTTTTATTCTGGTTTTTTTTTTTTTTTTTTAGCTTATTTTTAAACACATTTAAGCACCCAAAAGCAGCTACAGGCAATTAATTTCCTCCTAAAAGTCTCTTCTCACTACAAACCACTGAGGTTTCAGAATCCTTTCCACAGTAACTCACCAGTGCCCGTGGCAGCTGTCCCCAAATCCCTCCCAGTGGTCTCACACTCTGATATTTCCCCACACATCCACATCCTCAGGAGCTGTTCCTGTGCACTCCATTCCTCCTCTTGGACACAGACTGCCTCACTGACATTTCCTTGTGCAGAATTCCCATCCCCTGCTGCAGGGTTTCCTTCTGGCACAGCCTTAAATTTGCCTCCCTTAGTCCATTTGCCAGCTGCCTGGGACACTCAGCTCCTGTAAATTCTGCCCTCCCCTCCAAAAAACCTGCACTGCTGCAGTTTATATCTTGCCATGAGACACTTTTTTTTTTTTCTCTTTTGGTCTCCTCCTGATGCTTCTCTCTGGGTTTAAATCACCATTTTTTTTCCATGCTCAGATCCAGGCTGATAATGGTGCAGCCCCTTTGCCGTGTAAGGAAACTGCTTTATGGCTTCCTGGAGAATATGGAGCTTTTAATTGTGGTGCCAGAGCTCTAACAAAGCCTTTTCAGGGCAATAAATTCAGGCAGATCTTACCTGGGCTGCAGAGCTGGGCTCCCCCTGTAAGCACAGAACTTCTGCTGCACCACTGGCACTGTGAACTGAGCCCTGCTGAGCTGAACAGCCCCAAAAAATCCTGATTTATTCCTGGTTCCAAGCCAAATGCACAACTTCTGCTGAAGCCAGGAGGTAAAACTGCAGCTCAGGAATGAGCAGCTTCGAGAAATCCAAGATCCCAGCACGGCCCCAGGGCCTGAGGGGCTGGAAAGAGGCAAAGATGCTTTCCTCTAAAACGAATGTACATTCCCCAGGTGGGAAAAGCAGCCCAGAAAAGGGCAGATCCTGCACTGCTTCTCCCTGGCAAGGAGGTCTGACTTGCTCAGCTCAGGCTATCGATACTCTGAAACCCAAAAAGCAACAGGATTTTTTCATTGCTCTCATAAAAAATTTAACTGTTTCGTGGTTCAATATACGACACCCTCGAAGTTTAATCAGAAATGACATTACCCAAACTAAAGCAGGGAAGATCTGAGATGAGATCTGTTGCTCTCAGCAATAAAGGGCTTCAAGTGATGCACAAAAAAAGCTTTTAAAGGATACAGAAAATGCTGTTTCCTGCCACGTTCCTCAGGGGTTTAAGAACACCAGGGATTTCTTTATGAAACTGCTAAAGAAAACCTTTCATTTAATGATTATTACAGCTCTGTGAGTGTAAAGCTGATAATCTCCTGCTTTATTCCACCTGTCCCCACCTCTCCCCTTTCCCACTGAAAAAAGAAGAGAGATGGCGAGAGATTATTTACAAGGGCCTGGAGTGAAAGGAAAAGGGGGAATGAGTTCAGATGATTATTATTATTAATAATATTATTTGGGTTTCAGATATTAGAAAAAAATTCCTCCCTGTGGGGTTAATGAGGAACAGAGTGCCCAGAGAAGTTGTGGCTGCCCCTGGAAATGTCCAAGGCCAGGCTGGGTTGTGGCAAGCATAAAAAATAAATATTATTTAGGAAATTCACATTATAATGGTCAAGTTTTGCTTAGTTGTGCCAGGAAAGTTTGGCAATGGCATCAAGTTGCAGCAAAAAAGATTAAAAAACCCCTCTTAATTTAAAAGCTTTGGATCTCCTAATGTAGAAGCAAGAACTCAGTGTGGGTTTATTTATTATTTTCAGGGAAAATACACATGTGTATTTAAATATACAGATATTTATCATTGGCAAGGAAAATGTGTGTATTTGTAGAAGCCTTACTGAGAACCTGGGACTTTGGTACCATGATTTGTGCTACCCCTGCCCATTACAGAGACTCTGAAATGACAACATTCCTAAGAAAATTAATTATTTCCATAATCCTCCTCTCAGCCCTTTCCCTGGTGCTCACTGGGGATGTCTTTTATTCTGAAATGAGGGCAAGTCTTGCTTTCCACGAGGGAAAAAAAAAAACACTGGAAAAAACGCTGGAAACAAGAAACCTGCCCCTTATGGCTCCCACTTAACTCTGAGAGCTTCCCAATGCACCCCCAGGTGCCTGGGCAGGGCAGGACGCCCATTCCCGAGGCACAGGTGGGACATTCCATGGATATTCCATCATCTCTGCTCAACCTCTCCCTTATCCCACCCCTCAGACTCCGTGGAACAGCACAAAGGTCACTGCTGTTCTTCTTTTCCTGAGATGTTCCTCCCAACCAAATCCATGGAGAACATTCCTTCTCCTCATCCTGGGACATTTCCAGCCCAATCCATGGAGAACATTCCCTGTCCTCACCCTGGGACATTTCCAGCCCAATCCATGGAGAACATTCCCTGTCCTCACTCTGGGACATTTCCAGTCCAATCCAAGGAGAACATTCCCTGTCCTCACCCTGGGACATTTCCAGTCAAATCCAAGGAGAACATTCCCTCTCCTCACCCTGGGACATTTCCAGTCAAATCCAAGGAGAACATTCCCTGGGACATTTCCCTGCTGTGCTTTTCTCTGTTTTCACCCAGTGCCCACCCAGGACAAAAAACCATCTGCAGAAAAATCATCTGCAGAATTTCCTGCCCCTTGTGCAGCTGCCCTCCAATCAAACCAATCCCAGCTCCAAGGTTTTTGAGCTTTAGCCAGAAGAAGCCAAAATCCCAGGACAGGGCATTAAACCCAGCGTGGGACAGGGACGGGAAACTGCAGAGTGGCATTTCCTGACGCCACACAACGTCCCCAAAAATCCATTCCCCTGAGCACCACCCTTCTTATCAATCCTCAGTGTCAGCACAAGCACTCAGGAACTGCTGGGACTTGCAAAAAAAACAAACCAGGGCAAAATCCAAAATGTGAGGTTGGCTTTAGAGCTATCGACTGCTGCTCGTGGCCAGGCAGGATCCAGGAGGCTGCAGGGAGGATCAGCACATGGATCAAGGCAGAAGGGAGTGGTGCAGCCCTCAGCCATCGATTTTTAAGTATTTTTCAGAATAAAAGCAAATACTTAAAGGTTTCAACCATTTATCCCACAACTCGTGATTTCTGCTTTCGCAACACTCCAAGGAATCAATGTGAAAAATCTTCCCGGGCAAAAAGCACATCCTTCTCTTAACTCACTGCTCAGCATTTAAATGAAAGAATTTAATATTAAAGGCACAAAGCTCAGAAGTTTGCAAGCCCAGTGAAAAGCACCAGGCACTGCACTGTCCCACCCACTCCAGTGAAAGCTGCTCTCTCCACAAACAATTTCTATATTCCACCAGAGAATGCAACAGCCAGAGAAATTCTACTTAAAACAAACAATTTTTTCGTCCCTGCTGTACCTGGCCGAGCTGCTCCTGCTGTCTCCTGAAGAGTTTTACTGCTGCTGGCCTCAGAGGTGACCCGGTGCCATCCTGAACGAGGAGATCTTTAACTCCTGCAGAAACTTTCTGGTCCCAAGGAGAGGCAAATTCCTGACAGAATCAATGCTGTGCCTCTGAAAGGAACGCTGAGCTCTGAGCAGAGGATTGTGTCTCACCAGCTCAGTGCAGCCCAGAGCAGAACCCCAGGAGCAGCCAGGGGAGGAGGTTTGGGGTGTCCAAAGTGCTCTGGGACCCGTGTGGCTGCACAAAGGGTGCAGGAGATGCTGTCCCTGCCTTGTCCCTGCTGCTGTGGCCTCAGCTGGGATGTGCAGGAGCTTCTCCTCCCTGCCCTGCATCCCTGGGGAGCTGCAGGTGCTGGAGGGAGGAAGGAACAGCACCTCCTGCCACAGGAGCCGTCCTCATTCCCAACACACCCAGGGGAGAAGGCAAAATGCAGAATGAACTCTGCTCGTGGCCCCTCATCCTGTCCCCACGAAAGGCTGAGTGCAGAAGCCCTGGAATGATCAGGGTTCTGCCTGTGCTGGGGCTCTGCAGCCCTGCTGGAAGCTGGGGATGGAACTGAACCTTGTGTCCCTCTACCTAAACCTTTCTAAACCTCAACTTCATCTCTGTTTAAACTCTTCCTCAAGTCTCCACTTCAAAGACCCCCAAGAGAAAACATTTGCTCAGGATTTTCTTGCAGTGAGGGCAGCTGTTTCCTCCTCCTCAGCCTGCAGGTTTATTGCTTTACACATTATTTTATTTAAGCATCACATTCACCAGCTCCTAAGGTCAACGTGACAAATATTTAATGGCCACTTTTACCTTTCAACAAACAGATTCTTTCCCTGGGGTCCTTTTGGATCCTTGTGTCCCTCCAGGAGTGCCACAAAGCACTGGGAGCGTGGGGACAGAATTTACACCCAAAGAGCTGCATCAGATGGGGAGAAATGGGTAAGGAAAGGTCTGGAAGGGGATTTGCTGCAGGAAATTCCTGCAGGATTCAGCCCCCAGTGCAGAGGATGCCCAAGGACACAGATCCCAGACTCAGCACAGAGGAAATGGGAACCAGCCCTGCTTTAAGGAATTGATTCCAGGCCTTTAGCAAAACCAAATTTACTTTATGCAATATAGACTGGGATAAAGCAAAGATGCAGGAGAGGATTGGGGTGTGATGGACAAACAGACCAACATCCCACTTCCAGAAAATCCACACACCACCCACAGGGGGTTGCTGGCATTGCTGCATTTGAATTTCTTTGTAATTGAGAGCAAAACACATATTTCACTTTTGTGCCCATGTCATTTAGATATTTCGGCATTTGGCTATTACAGAATAAAAAATGATATAATTCCATTTTTAATGTAAAATTCCGAAACTGCAGCTTTTACAAAGATAACCACGCTCCTATTATAACTTTATGCAAATTGCCACAGATCCAGTGAATTCAATTAACTGAATTGAATTCCAATTTGCAGAGAAGCCTGGTCCAATAATTCAAAAACTGCATTTCTTGAACAGTTCTCAGTTGGCCAACGCTTACAAATCTGTCATTTCTATTTGGACCATTGTTCCAGAGCTGTCAGCACACATATTTCATAAAAACCACGAGATGCCCACAAAAACAGGTTAATTAAGGAGTTCTCATACATCCCAGTCACATTAACAAGCAGACCCCATGAGCAAACAAAAAGTGAAGCAAATGAAAATATCCCGGAGTATTTATTCCATAATAAAATGGAAATAAAGGCTTTAATTGCCTTCAAGTTCTATCCAGCCTTCATTTGCTCAGCAGTGACATAGACTCAGATGCTATTGTTCCTTGGGATGGACTCACTGTGGTGACTCGGGTTTGTTTCCAAATGGTGGCAGCAATTAGCAAACAGGATTCCTTCCAGCTCTGTCTGTCCCTGGTGGGATGGATCCCCCTGGAAGCAGCCCAGCAAAGGCAGGAAAACTTGGGATTTTAAATCCTGTGATGTCTCAATGATCCCTTTAGGGCGCAATAAGGGAGATGTTATTGCAGAGAGAGCAGGGATTCATCACTAAAATCATTCCATATCTATAAGAACCATCACCAAAATGTGACCTGATGGATAGAGAACGGTGTGAGAAGAGGGAAAAACCAGGGGAAAACAAACCCCCAAAACAAACCTGCATTAAGGGATGCAAAAGGAAGCTCTGAAGCCACTGAACAAACCACAGCAATCTCACCTAATGAAGTTTTGAAGCCCTTATTTTGTAAAAGCAATGGATGTTCCCAACATTGGAGCACTGTGGCAACGCGTGGGGAGGCCGAGTGGGAGACAGGAATTATTTCCATGAACACAAACACGAGGAGATTGGGGAGCCACTCTCCAGGAGCTGCTGCTTTCTCTGGGCAGCATCACCCTGGGTGTGCTCCCTCCCACACCCCATCTGCGCAAAGCAAAAGAATTCCTGGCCTAAAAGTAAAACTCTTCCCCCTAAAATCAACTCGACACCCAGCAAACTTTGCTAGAAGTGTCATGTTTTTTCCCAAATCCGTGTTTTTCGGTTTTGGTCTCTCTGATCAAGGGTGGATTTTCCTGTTGGGAGCAAAAGCAGCTTTGCAGTGACATTTCTGTCCTTGCCTGAAGGAGCCTGTGGCTCTCCCAGAGTCTCGGAGTGACAAAATGAAAACAAAGATAATTAAGGGATGCAGGTGAGGAAAAGCTGATCCTGTGATTAATAAATGACACCAATTTGGAAGTTGGTGTCTATCCACAGTTGGAACTCAATGATCTTTAAGGTCCCTTCCAGCCCAAACCCTTCTGAAAGTCTGAAAAGTAAGTGAGGAGCAAGAGGAGGAAAAGAAATCACTTCTGTGATTAATAAACTACAGCAAGAATCACAGTCTGTGGTTCTGCCTCTCAGGGCTTTTTTTTAATGGCTTAACATCCTCCCGTCTGAGCATACAGAAAACTGTTTTTTTGGACAAAAGTTCACTGTTTGGAGAGAAAATAACTATTTTTTTTTTCTTTTGCAATAACAAGCTCCTTTACTTCTTGCACACAAGCTAAGCCAAAATGAAGGGGACAGTTTGGTGGGAGCCCACTGCAGGGCAATGATTTTTTTTTTAATTTATTATTATTTTTTTTTCAATTTAGTCACCTATATTTGTGAATTTTATTTCATTTCAGATATGCCCCCCCAGGGAATAACTCTGCTGCCTGTTTGGTGATGCCCTCACACTGCACCTGCTCCAGATGGGAAGGTGAAGTTGTGGAGTGCATAATAAAAAAAAAAAGAAGATGAAGTGGTTACAGAAGCCAAAACTCTATTTTTTACAGTAATAATAGATTTTAAATAATATTTAGAAAGCCAAATACATGGCAAAGCAGCACTGCCTCGGTGTACATCCACCAGGGATCACTGCAGGGAATAAAGAGCACGAGCCAAGTGTCAGATTCCACCCCAGAACGTTTGTTGTTGTTGTTGTTGTGGATATGCCATTAAGGAATTACTTGCTAGGAGCAAAGTATCCAGGAAACCATTCAAAGTACAATCCTCAGTCTTTTATGATTCAGCTCAGTCGTTTCCAGTAAATAAGAGAAGTCAAGAATAACTTTAATTACTCAGCTTCAGCAATTCCTGCCATAAAAGATGAGAGCTATCAGCTCCGAGTATGTACTGCAGGAGTGAAAAACTCAGGCTGGAGCTCCACAGAAAAGCACTTAGCTTCAGAAAAAGAAGGAAAATTACCCTATGTGTTATTTTAGACTGTATAAAGATGGCCATGGAAGGGTAGATTTATTCTCCCTTCCATCTCTGTTGACTTCCCAAAGGGATCACAGCCATCAAAGGCAGAGCAGTGCTCAGTGCAGCTCATCCTCTTAATGCTGCCTGTATTTCTGGGCCATTAAAACCCCAACAACAACAACAACAACAAAAACCCAAACAAAACCAACCAACCAACAAAAAACCAACCACCCCCCCCCCCCCCCCAAAAAAAAAACCCACACCCCAAAAAAACCCAAACCAACCAACCAACAAAACCCCAACAAAAAACAACAACAAAAAACAACAACAACACAAAAAAACCCCCCAAAAAACCACCACCAAAACCATTCCTGAGATGATCACGAAATCCTGAAGCATTGAGAGAGAACTGGTTCATCACTGCACCAAGCCAAAGGGTGCAGTTTGTCCCTCTGCAGATGTCTCAGAACAGAGAAGGATCCGTGCAAAGGCAAAGCTGCAGGCCCAAGAGCAGCTCAGCAGATCCCAACATGTGCAGGGGAATGATTTGTCCCTTCTCTGTTATTTATTGTGCGTTTTTATCAAAGAACCCCCCCCGTCCATGCCCAGGGCTGGTGCCCAGGCTCTGTTCCTGCAATGCTGTGACAGTCAGATGTTTCCATCCTCCCCAAAAGCCACTGCCAGTGAAGCTGCTGTTTAATGACCCCAGTCAGGATTGCTGCTGCCTCCCACCCACCAGGGCTGTGCAGGAATTGTGAACTATTCCCTGGTGACATCCTGTGGAGCCACTTCTGCTCATTTTTCCAAGCAAAAAGACCTTGGGTAAGGAATTGTGGAGCCTCTGCAGCTCGGGTCATTGCTGAGTGCAGCGTTTGAGGTGTCAGTGACTGCTCAAGGTGCTGCCTGACGTGGGAGTTGTGGATAATTAGAGACACTTTGATTGCCTCAGGTCTTTGAATTGCCAAAGGCCAGGGATGAGGAGGGCCAGGAGGGAGCTGAGGGTCTGCTGAGCCAAGGAAGCCTCCAAAATTCCACATCACGAGTTGCCCCTCTGTGTTTTGGGGTCCTTCCTTAGGGACCAAAGGAGGGCAAAAGGAGGTGACAGCCTTTTCCAAAGACCTCACCTGTCCCTGTGTCCACAGCTCCTCTTTGCTGGGGAGAAAATTCCTGGCCAAGCTGCCTCCTTGTGTGAATTCCTGCAGGGACATTGTCCCTGGTCACCTCCTCTGAGGAAGAAAGGTCCCAGAAGGATGAACCGGAGTCAGGACAGGGTGGAAAAGCAACAACCTGCAGAGCATCCACACCTGCAAATTCTCCTGCATGGCAACAAGTTTCGAGTAAAAACGACAGAGTTTGGCTCCTGAGGCAAGTCCCAACAGGAGCTGGAGCTGCTTTTGTCATTGATTCAGACAACCCTCTCCTAGCCCTCATAAAAATCCACAAATCTCCCACCCCCAGAAGCCGTTAGAGATATTTAAAGGTCCTGAAATAAGTCAGATTGGCAGCTGTGAAACACTAATCCTCCTTTGTCACGTTTTGCTAATGATGTTTTTGCACTTTCTGCTCAGGTCTCCTGGTTTTTATCCCAGGCTAAGTGGATCCTTCCCCAGCCTGCAGCTCCTCTCTGCTGGTCACAGGGGCTGAACCCTGGGAATTCTTTACTGCTGATGGAAATGGAGAGCCCAGAGAGCTCCCAGCTGCAGCCTCGGAGCCCACAGAGCACTGACAAAGCTCAGGAGAATGAAAAAAAGTACATTTTTTCCCCTGGAAAAGGAACAGATTGAGGAACAATAAAGCATGAAATCCCACTTGGGTTTCACCACTCACAGACTTTCCCTGGAAATGCCTTTTGCTATCCATGACAACACAGCCCATTTCTCACTTGTCCTACCTGGACACTTGGTTTGCAGCCAACGACTCAGAAAAGATCTTGAGCCCTGGTCACTTTGCCTACAGCTGCTCTGGGGCAAAGCTGAAATTCTCACCTTGAAGCTGATTCCCTGCGGAAGCATCAGTGGTTTAAAGCTGCTAACACGAAACCAGGCTATGAACAGATGCTCAAAACATTATTTAGGGGTGAAACGATGGTAATTCGTGTTCAAGCTTCACCTGCCTGGCTTTGAGCTCCTTGAGTGTGGATTTGAACCCCGCCAGGATCAGCAGCTTTGGCTGCACCACCTCAGGCTCAAGGTGGATTTCTGGTCCCTCCAGGCTGCTCCTGCTGTGAATTTTCACAGCTTTTTCCCCCAGCTACACTCACTCCGTGCCCACCACCCACTCCCAGAGCTCCTTCTGCACTTTGCAGGTTGTCAAGTGACACCTCAGAGGCTCCAAGGAAAACAGGAGAGTTCTGGTAAAAACCTTGGTGGGTGGCTAAGAGCCAGACACTCTCTGTGCTTCTGCAAAGGACAATGAAAATTAACCCCTTCCAGAGGCTGAGAAAGCTTCGAAAAAGCTGGTTTAGATCTTGCCCTGTCTACAGTTTCTCCAACCCCAAATAAAGTGTATTAATTATAAACACAACCAGAGCTGTTCTACACAAAGGACACTCAGCATGTTCTAATACTACGCTGCAAAGCATTTACAATCGTTTAATTACATGTCTGAATGTCAGACACTGAGAAACCAGATTATTTCAGGTCAAACTGTGTCCCCTCTGTCACCTGCCTGGCCCTGGGCAGGGAGCACAAAGCCCTTGGAACATCTGGAAACCAGATTTAAACCTGGATAAACTGAGGGAGCCACACCAATCCCACCCAAACACAACCCTGTGCCTACACAAAGCACAAAGCATCTCCTTGTCTCCATTTGCTGCAGCGAGTGAAGGTCTCTTAATTTGATGTTCTACATCTAAAAGAAGAATCCAAAGATGCAAAGTCAGAGGTAATGAACATTTCTCAGGTAAAGGGGCTGGTGAACGTGACAGAATCTCAGGGCAGCAATTCCAGTTCATCAGCTACCACTGGTTTAGCTGAAAATAAGAATAAAAAACCCAAGACCTCTGAACAGGTGGCATCACATAAACAGATTACAGCTGATTTCCTCTTTATGATCCATTACATGAAGGAAATACAGCCATTAATTTATGCCTGAGATGGAGAGAATGATTCAACAGAACTTGATGGAATTGATAGTGTCATTTGGAGGAAGGAAAGATGGGGAATGACCAGAGTATCAAATGTAAAGTACCCTGAAAAAATATAAACAGCGGTTTGAGAGAAGAGATTTCACCCAGGAAATTATGATTAAAATTTAGCAGATTAAAAAATAATCTCAAGAGACAAAAGAGACGACGCTGTGCTTGGCTTCCCTCTCTTCCTCATGCACCAAAATCTGAATTCTCTGGCATTTAACTTTCTCAGGAGCAATCATTTTCTGTTCCCAGAGTGAAAGTGACTCCTTATTTCAAACCACAGGAATTCCAAGCACCTCCAAACTCTGGATTTCCAGCTGTCCACATCTTTATTCCCCTACTCCCCCCGACCTGGCAAAGAGAGCACAACTCCCCTGCCCAAAAACCTGCCACATTTCAGGCACTTCTGCTGGAATTATTCCCCAACTCCCAAGAACATCACTGATCATCAGAACAACTTCTCAAGATTTTCCTAACTCTATCCTTCTCCCCCTGGCGTCACACAGAGTCTCTGAGTGTCAAAATGGGGTTTATTAATAGGAGGAAAAAAAAAAAAGCCATTAGGAGCATTTAAAGTTCATCAAGGGCCGAGTGTCCCCTCTGATAAGAGCAGGGCACACCTGTAATAATTACTGATTATTAGGAGAGAGATTAGCAACTTTTCCACGCTCCAGCGGCTCCGTGGAGTGTTGGTTTAGTTCATCCGAGTGCAGGGGATAGATGGAATTCCCTGCTGTTTTCTGCAGACAGCCAATTACCAACTACCTGCACACTGGATGCTCCTGACCTTGCCCAGAGCTGATGGACTGAGTCACTCTGAAATGGGGAAAATTTTGTAAAAAATGCCAGAAAACTCCTTCCCTCCCAAGAGCATTAGGGAAGTTGAACATTAGGATTATTGTAATTAGCCTCTTAAACCTGTGCTATGTGCTTTGAATCCTTCCATCCTGCTCACTCTGGGTCTATGGGAAACGAGGGAAAGCATCACGAATAATTTCTTTAAATGCATCCCCAAAAAATCCCCCGCCAAAAACGCAAAACCAACAAAAACCAAACAACAAATAAACCCAAAATAAAGTCAAAACAGCCAAACTAAAAAAACAAAACAAAACCAAAAAACCACAAAACCTCCCAAAAGCCCCCCAAACAAACAAACAAACACCAACAAAATACCCCAAGACAAAATAAAACCAACCAAAAAAAAAGGAAAAAAAAAATCCCATGCAAAGCAAAATTTACTTCTCACCAGCCAGAATTTTTGGCTTTTCCAAACAACCAAATTCACACTTAGTGCCAAATTAAGCCGCAGTTTCAGCCTAAACTGGCCCAAAATATCCTCACTTCTCCCCCCCCCAGCTAAAAATTGTTATTAATGCCTGATGCAGGCGGCGCTTCTGTTCCAAGCAGATGGGCTGCTGGAATTTCTTTGAGCATATCATCCCCACGAGCCCTTCATTAGCTTCAGGACTGAGTGTTTCAAGGCAGGCATTCAGAAAAAAGCAGGATGAAAAAACAGAAAAACGTGGCTGCTTCTGGTTTGCACACTCGGGGTGTTTTGTTTATAAAAAAAAATTGAGCTGGGATAACTTTCTGTGGAAACATTCTCTCCTCGTTTTTCATTTCCCTCCTGTCAAAAGCCTTCTAAATGGGAGCTATTACGGCTTTCATAATTTGGAACTTCCAAAATCCCTCAAGGTGAAGGCGGAAAATGCATTTTCTGTTGAACATTACGTGACACTGCCTGTTGTGAGCAGCATTTCCTAAAAGAAGGCTGCCTGAAATAAATAAAAACAACGGCAAAAAGTCCTTCAGCAGACGATCCAATTACACCTGAAGCTGTTGCAGTTGGGTTTTATGTAAAAATAGCTTTATGATCCCTTGTGGGGTTTTCTTGTATTTCTCAAAATCACGCAGAAGAAGGGAGGAGGATTATTTCCACATCCACATGTCTTGATTTTAGGGTTAATATTCCAAATTCTGTGCTCAAAACCTGCATTTTTTGTTCAGCAGAGGCAGGACAGCAGGGCTGGGGCTCAGCACTGCTCCTTCCTCTGGGCAAAGACATCCCAAAATCCTGGACAGGGGTGGCCCTGGGACACTGCCCAAGGTCCACAGGGTGCCTCACTCCATGTGCTGATGATGGTTTAAGTTTTCTCTTCCCTGTATCCCAGGTTCTGTGGTGCCCAGGAGCAGCTCTGAGCTCACAGTCAGTGTCACTCAGCTCTGCACACAGCAGGGACACAAAACAAATCCTTCTCCTGCTGCACACCAA
This sequence comes from Sylvia borin, assembly GCA_014839755.1. Taxonomy (NCBI): domain Eukaryota; kingdom Metazoa; phylum Chordata; class Aves; order Passeriformes; family Sylviidae; genus Sylvia; species Sylvia borin. The sequence continues at coordinate 1,920,308 of CM025968.1, forward strand.
GGGCAACTTTCAGCCCCAAAGCACAAACAAGGGTGGGCTGGAGGGAGGAACAAGAAGGATGGGACCTCACAGCCTGGGGCTGGAATGGGACAATTCAACCCCAAGGTGCAAATGGACCAAAACTGATCCAAGTGTGAGACCTGGTGACTGTTTGTCCATTTTGTGACCATTTTGGGTCCCCCTTGGGTGTAGCCCTGGCCAGGCTCTTGTCCTGCCCAAGGTGGATCCTGGAGGCCTTTGAATAAATCTCTCCTTTATTCTCCAGCTGTGTCCAGTCTCTGTCCCAGCTCAGCCTTCCCAAGGGATCAGTGTCACAAATCCCAGCGGAGTGTGAGGGACGTTGTGGATTTATGACACCAAACACAAACCCCACACCCAAACCACCTGAACCAGGCAGGCAAATGCAGCCTGGGCTGCTCTTTCCAATGTGTCACCACTTCCAGGACAGGGCTGGATGGGAGATTGGAAGAAATTCTTCCTGGGAGAGTGATGAGGGACTGAGATGGAATTCCCAGAGCAGTTGTGGCTGCCCCTGGATCCCTGGAAATGCCCAAGGCCAGGTTAGACACTGGGGCTTGGAGCACCTGGGACAGTGGGACGTGTCCCTGATCTTTAAGTTCCCTTCCAACTCAAACCATTCTGTGATTCTACGACCCAAACTTTCCCCTAAAGCAACGTGAACTAATAAAGCTTGACTCCATTAATTTCTACAAATAAAAATATTCTTGAAACACACACACCAGAAATCACCTCACGTGGGGTTCTGAACCTCCGTAAATGCACTGGAGACAATTCCCTCTCCCCAGAGCCACAAGGAAAGTGTTAATCCCTTTTTTCCCTCAAATGATAATCCTGCTCCTTGTGGATTCTTTTGCTGAGATTGAACCTCACTTGCCTGAGGTATTAAGCCAATGCAATTTTCTGACCCGTGGGGTATCCACTCATCAGATTTGGTGCTGATACCTTTGAGTTGCTTCACTTGGAGACAAAAAGGTTCTTTTAGGAACAAATTATTCAAGTGTGACTACAAATTACTACTACTACAAAAAAACAAAACAAAAAAAAAACAACAAAACAAAACAAAACAAGCCACCTTAAGGTATCAATAAATACAACAAAATTCAGTGATATTGGGAAATAAAATCAGGGTAAATCAACAGCCTAAATATAAAATTGCTGAATCCAGAAACTCCTGCTTTCCCCCACTCCTTTATTTGCAATCATTCAGAAGAGCCCCTAAGGAAAAAAAAAAAGGCCAAAAGAAAAGTACTTTTAATTCCTCAAACTGAAGTCCAGTAAATTGTAATTCTCTCTTTTATCCCTGGCCCACATAAAATAATTGCTCGTGTTTATCGAGGCCGTGGTAATGGAGAAAATTAATTTGTGGAAAATTCATTAACAAACTGCTTTGCTGGGCTGGAATGGCCACCTCAAATGACCACCCCAGAGTGTCAGGGAGAGGGGAGGAAAGAGAACAGCCAAACAAAATCCTTCATTTTAATGAATCCAGCACATTAAGGCAGCTATTTGACAACTAAGGGGCTTTTTTTTTATATTTTAAAAATAAAGAGCGTGCTGAAATAAAAGGGAAAAATGTGTCCATAATGAGACAGAGGCAGCTCAGCCCTGGTGTAAATCCGGTGTAATTCCTGAACTTTACTGAAATAAACACATGCATTGGGCAATATATTATGCAAATCGACTTCTTGATATTAAGAGTGCTGCATCTGCTGGCACAGGTTAATTATCTTTATACAATTTATAGAGCTAGATCATCACTTGGATGAAAAAAAAGCACTGCAAATTCCCAGGACAACTGGATTTCATCAGTCGTTTTTCTTAAATGAACACTGAGTCTTCCTCAGCTGGAGGAAGGTTTTTCCAAGGCAGCAAGGCCTTGGACAAAAAGAAATTTTAATCCATTTTTAGTATCTCCTCTTGCCAGAGGCTTGTTCCTTATTTATTTTTTTTTTTTTTTTAAGCTGGATTTGTGAGTACTCAATTAGCAGGGAAATAATGAACGATAACCAATAGAAACTGTGCACTGCTATGAAAAAATTGAATCAGGAATAAGTGATCTAGAAAGAGAGGTCACCGAGTCATTCTGCATAAGTACATTTGAGATAATTGTTATGTGCTTTGAAGACATTCTGAGGAAAAAAGAGGCAAAATTAATCAGATACATTAAATTATGAATTATTAACTCAGCTCTATTAAGCATCAAATAGAAAAGCTCTTTAGGATTAACCATGTTTTTGGAGATTCTATGAACTACAGGGAAGATTTCCTTAATTTAAGAATGATTTTTATTTATGTCTGAAATGCAAGAAAGGCCCTCAGGGGCCAGGGACACTTTCCAGAGGTGTTGGATCCATTTATGGACAGGGCTCAGCCTGAAACAACAGAAATCCTTTAATCCATTTACCCCAAACCTTCCCAGGCTCAGCTAGAGATGGGCACAGAAAACAAAACCCATGAGGAGCACCTAAAGACAGAGGTATCCAAGAAATTCCCAATTTTCCAAGCACTGGGATTTCGTTTCGAAGAGCCATTTGATGAATCTATTAACCCCTGAGTGAGGAGGAGCAGCTCAAATTGCTGCACAAACACAAGAACATGACTAAACACAGATTTTCTGTTTCCCACCCCTCCCAGCGCCTGGGGTATCTCAGGTGGTTGATCCAACTTTTCTTCTGAAAGGATAAATTCCTTGGCAGAGCCTTTCCCAGCCTTTGAAGGGAATGATGTGAGAACCCCCAGCTTTCATTTCATCCTGCAGTGCTGCATGTGGCTGGACTTTCCCTGGCTAATGAACGTTCCTCCTAATTGGGATATTGGGGGCCACTGGGAGGCGTCTTAAAGCACATTTATTAATATGATTTATTAATTTTATCAGTCTCATGTAGGAGTGAGAATGTCTCCACTGCATAAGGCAGAAGGCCGAGCTCAGTGGTCACAAGAGCACAGGTTACAAGGAGTTTTAAAGGTTAATTAGCCAATAAATTCCTGCCACAAAGAATGTTTCTACTTTCACACCGATCCCTGATTAAATTGTCTCACAGGTCTTGCCACGGTCCTCTTTAACCAATCATATAATGACACACAAACTGACTTGCTACACCTGAAAACTTTTTTCTATTTCTGGAAGTGCTTCTACATCCGAACTTTAAAACCTTAAAACTTTCCACTGCCTGAGCTTAATATCTTCATACAGCTTTTACGGCTTAATGTGTTTCCATCTGAACTACAAACCCACGTTCTTGCTCGTGGTTTCCAGACCTGGAAGCCTTTTCCAAGGTCTCAGGTCAAATCCTGTGTTCACTTCTGTGTTTGGGCTCTGCATGCACCAGCTTTGGAGAATTTTCTGTGCCTGGAACTCCCATCCCACAGCTCCTGGCACTTCGTGAGCCACCACCCACCCCAGAACTCAGCAGGATGAAAGGAAGCGCCTGTCCCTGCTCTGGGAGGGTGGAAGCGATGCCTTGGGAAGGCTGATCTGGAACAGAGACTGGACACAGCTGGAGAATAAAGCAGAGATTCATTCAAAGGCCTCCAGGATCCACCTTGGGCAGGACAAGAGCCTGGCCAGGGCTACACCCAAGGGGGACCCAAAATGGTCACAAAATGGACAAACAGTCACCAGGTCTCACACTTGGATCAGTTTTGGTCCATTTGCACCTTGGGGTTGAATTGTCCCATCCCAGCCCCAGGCTGTGAGGTCCCATCCTTCTTGTCCCTCCCTCCAGCCCACCCTTGTTTGTGCTTTGGGGCTGAAGGTTGTCCTTGGTGTGCAGCAGGAGAAGGATTTGTTTTGTGTCCCTGCTGTGTGCAGAGCTGAGTGACACTGACTGTGAGCTCAGAGCTGCTCCTGGGCACCACACAACCTGGAATACAGGGGAGATAAAACTTGAGACATCAGCAGCTCCCAGGGGAGGTTCTGCTGCAGATCCTGGCCCTTGGTCCCAGCCCATCCCTCAGGGAGCTTTGCTGCTGTCCCTGCTGGAGCACAGCTCCCCTGGGTGATGCTCCCACTGCTCCTCAGGATCCATAAAAACCACCAAAACCCATCTGCCTTTCACCTCCAGCTGCTCTACAGGATTCCAGCAACACCAGATCAGCCCAAAATTGCACACTGCAGGTTTTGTGAGCTCCTCAAGAGCCATATTTCACCAAGAATAAAGTTTCTAATGATGAAAATGGCCACTTTTCCTTCTTTATCTTCATTTCCACGAGTCTGTGGCACAGAGAGCAGACCAAGGGGCAGCACCAGTGCCTGCCCCAGCGGCTCTCAGGTGTTTTCTCCCTCCAAAGCCCATCCCTGCTCCACAGGCACCTCTCCACGGGGAAACTCCTCAGCAAACACACCTAGAAACTTTCCCCTTGGGGGTTCAGAGAGAATTCCTGACGTGCCAGGAACACTTCCCTCACCTCCCTGCCAGTTAACTCTGGCATTAAGGGATGGAAATGGATCTGGATTCCCAGCTCTGGATTCCTGTGTGAGAAGCTGCAAACCTGCAGCAATTCCTGATGGCTTTTGGCTTCTGACAGGAATCCCTGATGGTATTTGATTTCTGACAGGAATTCCTGATGGCTTTTGATGATTCTGACAGGGTTGGTTTTGTTCTTGGCCGGTTCACCCTATAATTACAAATTAGTGAATTGCCTGATACCAGAGGATTGTTTCATAAATTAGGTCACTGTCATTCATCATTACGATTTATTTCCCCAACACATCTCATCCCTTGATCCATTCACATCTCCACCCTGCACCATTAACACTCACTCATCACCACCCTGAAACGCTAAATACTGAAACTCAACATTTACCAAGCCAGAAAAAAAAATCACTTTTTCTTCATTCTCCTCATTAGCAGGTGCATGTTAATAGGCAAGAGCAGCAAAACCTTCCAAAAATTCTCCTTTTACAGAGAGGGGTTTGCTTGCAACTGAAGCTCCCCCTGGATGAGGCACCTCTTTCCTACTCATCAGATAATCCCATTTTTTTCTCCTCCACATTTCTCCCCTAAACATTATCTAAAGATATTTACATTCCACCATGGTGAGGACATTTATTCCTGCCTTGTGTTCACTAAAAAACGGACTTCTTCCAAATTCTTATCACTGACGCTGAATCTTGGGTCTACCAAAGCAAGAAACAAACCTCCAAAATCCTAAAAACCTTTTTATAATATTTTCCCAGCCAGCATTTTTTCTCTCCGTGGTTTAGTGTGTTATCCATCCCCTGCAGTGCAAGGATAAAATAAATACAATCTCAATGGCTTTTTCTGGGAAAGACTCAGGAATTCAGGGTAGTTTCGTGGACAAAATACCTCATTTCAGCTTCTTCTGAGTCTAATGAAATGGCTGAAGTTTCCTGACACTGCCCCTGAATGATATAATCCTAGAGAAGACATTAACAGCTGCTCTAAAAATCTAATTAAATTTTAGAGCACTGGTAATGCAGCCATAAGGCCCATGTAAGCCATTATCTACATTAATAAAAATTAAAGTCAAACAGTGTCTATACAGTAATAATGTACCTGAATTCAAGGTCACTTTAATTCCCTTACTCCCAGTTTTTCCTTCATTATTGCTGCAACCATGATTAATATTTATTCAAAATTTCAAATCCACGTACATTTGTTCCCCTGACCTGTTTTCCTAATACGCAGTATTGAGACAGAAATTAACTCATTTGTCTTAATTGTTCATTTTCTCCCCTTCTCCACAACAGAACTCCTGTTATTAGCATAGAAAAGGGCAAGAAACTGGAACAACCTACAGGGATTTAATTCTGTACCTAAATGAAAATCCAGAATGGAACAACACAGGCACAACTCATCTCAAATCCAAGCATGGAAGACCAGAAAAAGAAAAAATATGGATGCAACGGAAGGGGGAAAGGGAAAAAAAATCAGAAAAAAATATCTGAGATTAGAATTTTATTTCTATGCGATTATTTTTCTCCACAAATTCCAACAAACTGATTTGGTTTTCCTGCCTTGGCAAAGATTACTGTGCATTTCTAAAACACCTGCCAAGGTGTGCTGGGAGTGACAGAACAAACGATAAAGAGAATTTTGGGGTAGTTCATTGAAAACTGGGGATTTATTTCACTGAAACTTTGATTTCTTTGGGAAGACTGAAAACTGTTGGAAAAGCAGAGAGTGAATAATCCCAGGCAGGATCATCTCCTGGAAAGGTTTTAAAAATTATTTAAAATTTGGAAATGCTTTTTAAAAATTAAAGTAACATGAAAAGATCCCATTAAGATTGTGCCATGGACAAATACAGGGCACCTCAACAGGGATTTAAATAAAAAGGGAAAAAAGGAATATTTTGCATGAGGTGAAGTATCCAGTCCAAGCTCTCCATGAGGAAAAAGGGATCAGGCAGAGGGTTCCCACTTTCCCATCAGCTGTGCAGGTGTCCCAAGGGTGGAAATAGCTCCTAAATGTGAATGAAATATTCCCAAATGCCCAAATTTCCATTAAACGTCTTATCACCGAGACACACACATTGTTTATGGAGTGCCTGATTAAAACCTCAAGTGTTTCCCCATGAAAATATTTGTAAATTAGGTGAATAAATTATTCACTGGGCATTTACTGAAATTAAACATTCCCCCAGAATATTCTCTTAGCAGAGCACTCCTAATTCTTCTCACTGATTATTTCAGCACACCTCCCAGCCTCCCAAATTCTGTTTGGCTCAAGGAGCTGCAGCCTTCACCTCCTCAATATTCCCTGGAAATGCACAATCCTCATGTTAAATCCCTAGAAAGACCATCAACCCTTCAATTCCTTTTTTCCCCCCTGTCCAAGAGCATTCACCAGCAGCTCAACAAAGAGCTCGAGGTGGCTTCTGTGGTTGTGTCACCTCTCTTCATGACCTCCAAACACTCAGACCTTATGGCTGAAGTGAGAAAAGGGCCTTCAGACAGAGGTTAAGGAATGAGAGGGGTGGGAATGCTCTGCTTTTCCTCCCCTAACCCAGCTCAGGGAGCGGGGTGTTACCCAGGCAGATGCTGCAGCCAAGAATTCCTAATTCCCATTTAGTTTTTAAATCAGGTTTCACACTCCTGGATGTAAATTCAACATCAGACACTCTCCATTCCAACAGAGGAAGGATGAGCAGGGCAGCTCCTGGGATATTTGGGGGATTTTCTGGGTTCTGGTGAGAGGCTAGAGAATGGTTTTTACCCAGGATAAAGTTTGTGAGAGTCTGGTCTCTTACTGGTCACTGATTTCCAGTTCTAATCCCTGCTGGGGAAATAAAACAAAAATAAAAATCCCTCCCTCACTTGTTCACCACGAGAACCTCACCTGGAGCAGGGAAAACACACCAGAGATGGAGCAAAGAGCAGGAAAGAGCTCAAGGATGGCATTTTTTTTTTAATTTTTATTTTTTCTGGGATAGCTCATTCAGCCCTAGCAAAAAAAACGCCACTTCCCACACTGGCTTACAATTATTTTTAGGCCCTGTACAAAATGCAGTTTGCACACCCAGCTGATCTCTGCTCCCCTGCATATCCCCTCCTCCTGTTTTGCTTTCCTGAAGTGACAATTTGCAGGAGCTCATAAACAACCCCAAATATCAGCTCGCCAGGGAAAATACATCCTCTGCTTTTGCTGTTCCTGTCAGTTTAAAGGAAATTAGTTAAACCACACAACAGCTTTTACAGCCTCAAGACTTTCTGCACTTAGAGAGGGAGGAAAAAAAAATAAAAAAAATAAAAATCTGCCAGCTTTATTTCCTCCAGGCAGTCATTTCACCTCTGGGCATGTTAGGGAAACAATTTTTATGCCGTCAGTGAAAAACTGTTTGTTTTAAGCAGCACTTTCACAGGAAAGATGCCATGAACTGCATTTAACAACGTTAAAACTGCTTTATTCACTCAAAACTTTTGACAGCCAGGCATAAGGAAGTCGGATTTTTTTTTTTATTTACTTTGATTTATTGTCTCTCTTGAAGCCAACTCCTTCGCTGCACCATTTCATTTTTAAGTACAAGCAGCGCCGCTTTAAGCATCACGCAGGGAGTTTGTAAAATCATCATTTAGCTCTGAATTTTGTCTCCCCAAATTCCCTCCCTACTTCACAAACCCAGTGGAGGGGAGAGGAGGACGGATGGTTTGGGAGCAGGGGATCACTAAGGCCGACAGAAACCTCCAGCTCCTGTCACAAATTCAACCATTTCTTGCACCGTTTCCTCCTGGCTTTAGGATGGGCCACCCCAGCAGCCAGAAAGGAGCCCATTAATCAACTCTGGGAAGGAGAGAGGACTCCAAAATAACATTTTCTTTCTGCTGTACCAGTGGTTTGTCATTTATATTTCCACTGGTTTACAACTTAGGCAAATAAATTGCTCCAGCAGCTCATTGGAGGAAAAGACTTAAATAAAAATTGTATTTCACGTGGTGCCTGCACTTGTGACTCCCCATTCAACTTAACTTTTAATTCCTTTAGGATTTAGGAGGAAAATCAAACAGAAAATAAACCCTGTGTTGTGAACTTCAGAGATACAGCCCTGAACATCTGGGGCCTGAGAGGACACTCAAAATCTTCTTTACATTTCAGGGCTCTCTCAGCCTCTGTCAGTCAGGTAAGAAATGAAACATGGAATATCTCACACCCAGACACATCATTCGGGCAATTTGCTCTCTGAGACTCCTGAAATTCCCAGCAAGGCAAAGGAAACTTGGGAGTTTCTCTCTTTTTTAGAGCCCTGGCCGTGGGGATGCTCAGGCCAGGTGAGCACACCTGAACCCTGCAAACCCCAGCCACAACAGCTGAGCTGAATCCTGGATGGAAAACGTGATTTCAACCCTCATGGATCAAATATTAAATATTCTGAGTGGGCTTCATTGTGTGCTTAATTGATCATTTCCTTTACCTGCTGATGGAGGATGTGCCTAAAAGCCTTTTCCCCTCTGGCAGCAGGCACAGAAAGTCAAGGAAGAAGAAAGGGAAGGTTCTCCCTCTTCACAGGCTCTTTTCCCAACCTCTTCTCTGCAAAAGACTACAAGGCATTAAAAAAAATACACTCAGGGTCCGAGACCCCTCCAGGCTACTGAAGAACCGGGAGCCTCAGGGTGCAGAAATCAAAGATTTTTAAGCAGGAATCTCTCAGAACGACAGTGTTCCAGCAGTTTTGTGTGTTTTATTGCTTCTCAGTTGCTTTGACAGTCTCATCTCCCCACTGCCACAGGCCAACTTTATCAATGATTGATCTCTGCCTCCTTCCTGACCTTCTGGGGAAACCTGGAGAGATGGCCACAGTATTTACTTCCATTTGTTGTAAGAACAAAGCTCCTCCTCGCCATCTCTGCCTGTTGAACACCACACACGTGGCCCAGCTCGTTTATTGATGTTTAATTTTCTCCTCTCTGTCACTGAACACAACCAGGGGAGGAACACACACGAGTGCAGAGGAGCAGAACACCAAAACAACCCGGCCCCGGGGTTTTTTTTTTTTTTGGGATGACAAAAGCCTCAATCAGCTCCACCAAGGCAGGAGACAAACCCCATCCATCTCCTCCCCTCCTGTCTGCCCAGTCTGCCTCAAGCAGGGCCAGATTCCATGGTAAATAACAGCTCTGGAAGGTCATCTGAATATGGACAAAACCAGGGGATGGGATGGGAAATAAATACAGGGAAATAAAAATAGGGGAAGAAATGCAGGGGAAGAAATGCAGGGGAAGAAATGCAGGGGAAGAAATGCAGGGGAAGAAATGCAGGGGAAGAAATGCAGGGGAAGGAAATGCAGGGGAAGAAATGCAGGGGAAGAAATGCAGGGGAAGAAATGCAGGGGAAGAAATGCAGGGGAAGAAATGCAGGGGAAGAAATGCAGGGGAGGAAATGCAGGGGAAGAAATGCAGGGGAAGAAATGCAGGGGAGGAAATGCAGGGGAGGAAATGCAGGGGAAGAAATGCAGGGGAAGAAATGCAGGGGAAGAAATGCAGGGGAAGGAAATGCAGGGGAAGAAATGCAGGGGAAGAAATGCAGGGGAAGAAATGCAGGGGAAGAAATGCAGGGGAAGAAATGCAGGGGAAGAAATGCAGGGGAAGAAATGCAGGGAAGTTGTGGGCACAGCTTTGTGTTTCCAAAGGCACAGGAATCCATCGTGGCATTAACAGATCTCATGGATTTGGGGGGAGAGCAGTAAGGAGAATAAAGAATATCAAATAAAAAAGGAAAGGAACAGTGAGAAACCCCACATTCCTGAGCAAGCACCGTTCCCTGCCTGCAGTGGGGGATGCTTTGGGCAAACACCTCTGCCTGCATCAGGGATTGTGCCCCACACACAGCCCAACACAGCCCAGATGTTCTCAGTCCTCACCTGTGCCACTGAGGGACCCACCCAGGACTGAAAACCTGCAGCTCTCTGCCTCTCTGAGCAACCATTCCCCTCCCAGAGATCATTTCAGACCCTGCCCCACCCTGCTGCCTTCATCCACACAAACAGCTCCACGTGGATTTTGGACACTCAACACGCCAGGGATAAAATTCTCCTTTACAGCATTGGTTCTGTGAGAATCTTCAAAAAGATCTTTTCATAAATCTGCCCCCCCCAAAGAAGGGGGACAGCTCGTTCTCATGGCAGCAAACCCAATCAGCACAAAAATAATGGTTTTTATGTCAGAATTGAAAAGCTGGAGATTTGGTTGATCAGACATGGATAATAATCACTACTGGAAGAGACTTTTTGCCCCTCACTTCTGTGTGAATGGGTGCTGAAGGCTTTCAGGAATTATGAAATAAATTGCTGTGCTGAGTAGCTGGGTGAAAACCAAAGGCTTTGAAGCAGGGCACGATTTCCACACATTCCTACAACATTCCATGAAAAGGCATCTCCAGCCCCACTGGGAAGATTCCCCAACTCCAGTGATCTCCCAGCACCAGGGCAGCTTTATCCTGCTTTTTCCATCAGCCCCCAAAAAAACCCACACAACAACAGTCCAAAACTAAGGAAGAGCTGCAATTTGATGAACTTTTTTTTAAAGGATTCTTTGGAAAAATCCCAAAGATCCGGCTATCACATCTCAAACTGACACCACTGCACAACAGTGAAAAAAAAAAAAAAAGAAAAAAAAAGAGAAGAATATCTGTGGGCAAACCATCAAGTTTTTATAGCCATGAGGCTCTCAGAAATGTTTATTCTCACTTCAAAACTGGCAAGGGTTTTCACTGCATAAATTATTTGCTGGTTTGCTCTCGAGGGAGCAGGTGTGCTCACTAAAAAAAAAAAAATATAAAAAATTAAAATTAATTCTTCCAAGGAAAATGACACCACTTATCAAATTACTGAGAATGATAATTCTGCTCCTATCCGACTAAAAATACACCAGATGCTGCGAGTCAAAGGTTGGTTAAGTGGGATTAGCACCTGATTGCTCTTCTTTGATATTCCCTGTCTTCCGCACATTCCAGAGTCAAAGGGTTATTGTTAAAATAATTTGAAAAGGAAAACTAAAGGGGGTGGAATCCAAGCTTAGAGTCTCTTACATTGTATTCTTAGTCCCTAAAGGAATGAAACCACCTATTTTATAAGGTTTCTACCTTCAAATGCACAATTAAATTGTAAAGCTCAGCACCTTCCAAGATCATTATGTAAACAACATTTAAAGTGACTCCTTGGCTAAGATTAGCTTTATTCTTGCAGAAATGACCTATGGATTTCTTCCTTTTTGCTCTGCTCACCACAAATGCAGAGCCTGCAGATCAATTTGTTTCCTCCCAGACTTCACTGGAGCCTTTGTTTTAAGCTAAACTTTGTGCAGTTTTGACTGCCATAAAAATGCTCAGTGTTTTCCTCCATCTGCAAGAAGCTGTTTCTTTCAACTGGGAAACTCGCACTGAATTTGGTTAGGAAGATTTTATTGATGGGTTTTTCTTCCCTAGAGCTGCAATAAAATGAGGTTTTTAAGCAACCACTGTAACCACCTCTATTTTTGGTACTTCCACCCAAAGAGCCCACACAGAAATGGACATTTCATGAAACGAGACTCAAAACAAATCTGGCACTTTTACACCACATAACGGATTTTATTCTCCCTGGGATTCCCAAAAAAAATTCATTTGCTGGCTGTGAGCTTCCCAAAAATCTCTGCCTGGGGTCACTTGGTCCAACTGTGCCCTACAAAGGAGGGAGAAGCTCCTGGGGAGGGGTTTGAACCTTGCTGGGCATTAAATGGGTCCCATCTGTCTGCTCTCAGTGCTCCAGGGCACAACTGTCCACGTCCGTCCCTCTCAGGAGGAATTTGGCAGCCCAACATTCCCACATTTCACATTTTCCATCACCTCCAGCAGCAGCAGGAGTCTGGTGGGCCAGGCTGTTCAGCCAAGCAAAGACATAAAGGTTGTTTCCCCCAAATTACCTAACCCAGTTCTGCACAAAGAACCAGAGCTGTTTTCCCAAAGGGAAAATTTAAAGGCAATTTTAAACTACGGGGTTTTTAAAAGTAATTAAAAAGTCTTGGGGTTTGATCTTGGGGGTCTTTACCAACCTTAAGAATTCTCTCCGTAAAAATAAATATAAACACACACAGAGTGCTGAAAAATTGCTTTAAATTATAAATGAACCTTCCAAGACGACCAGACTGAATGTGCAGATCCTCTCTCACCCAGCCAAGCTGGGATGATTTTTTTTTTTTTCAGGTTCATCCTAAACGCTCTACGCCGCTACAAAACAAAAAAAAAACAAAAACAACGCCACGAAACTTCCCGCTGTGCTTTTAAAAATGCCTTTCCATCCACTTGATTCAAATCAACGTCTGGCTGAACATGATCAATGTTCATTAAAAGCTCTGGAGTGACAGGTACACGAGCAGCACTCGGCGTTTGCACAGCCAAGTTCCCACAGCTGGAATGAATAAATGGAGCGTGTGTTTCCACACGCAGCTGACACCATCCATAACTCTGCCTTTGACACTCGGCTGCCCTCAGGAAGGAGCTGTTTGTCAAAAAGATAGTTTATTTGCAGCACCAAAAAAAAAAAAGAAAAAAAGAAAAAAAAATTATTACCAGAATAACCTTCTCAGTAAAGCGGCTTTGAAACAGAGTTATGAAAGAAATGCCAGGCAGGAAATTCTTCCAAGTGGGAATGTTTGTGTGAGCTGGAAGCACTGCTTAGCCACACAGATTTGTCAGAAATATGAGAGAAAAGCACATTTATGTCTTTCCTGCTGTAAGTAGATGATGAGAATGGCTCTGCTTTGGTGAGAGCATCCCATGGGAAGCCCACCTGGATCCAGCCCCTGGTTGTAAAACAGGAGAGAAAAGCCAAGTTCTGCTCACCCTCTGTTAAAATCCCATCAAATCCCAGAAAATCCCAACGTTCAGGACAGAATTTACCTTCTAGAACGTGATTCCCTGAACTCTTACAGATGTGTGCCTGCGGTGCCCTTCTCCATCAGAGAAGGATCAATACAAGCCTTAGGATTGGTCCCAGAGAGACAAATCCTTGTCCCCAAAGGCATTTCAGGCTGCCCCACAGCCTCCTTCCCATGATGATCCCTGCCCCAGAATTCCTCTAGAAAACCACTTTGAAAGTTTTCATGTGCTTTTATAAAATTTACCACTGAGGTAGATTTTGGGGTGATGATTTTTCTCCAGGAGCATTTTTCTCTGCTATGACATCAAAAGCGTGAGGAAAGCCTGGCAGGAAATCCCTCACAGTTTGCACAATGGATCAGAAGAACCAGAAGGAATTTCTTTTTCCCATCAGCTCCAAATATCACATTGCCAAGTTTCATTTTAGGGAGGAAGCAAAGCGGATCAAAACATGCACCAACAAGTTTCCTCTCACTACTCCTACATGAAAAAAACCCAACTCCAACTGCCGTGACATCCCAAAACATCTTCTAATTGCAAAAAAAGGAAGAAAAATACCCCAAATCAACACGCAGAAAATGACCAACGTTTGGGATTTGGGAAGGAATCCTCAAGCAGAGGGAAAGCAGCTGCAATTCAACAGGTGGGTTTTGCCATGGGGGACACAGCAGAGGGAAATATCTCCTCTCCTCTGCGACAGCTGAAGGGAGAAGGTTTGATTTGTTATTTTCAGCCTTTCTGAAGCCTGTCTATTTTATTAATCAGATTTCCTTTGAGGTAAGGCTTGAAGGCCTTGCCTTCCCTCCCAGCTGAGCCTGGGATGCCCTGGGTGTGTTCCCACCTCATTACCCCGATCAGCAGCTGCAGAGGGTGATTGCTGGGGATGGACAAACCCCACGGGCTCTGTGGGGGCTCATGGAAGCTGCTCAAACCCTTCTGGGCTTAAACCTTGGGAATTGAACTCCTTGGGGATGTTTGGGAGCGTGTGAGCCAGACAAAGGTCTGTCCATCCTCGTGCTGCACACTCCCAGCAAGGGAGGGAAGTGATCAGGATTATCTAAAACAAATCAAACTCATTTCCTTGGGCTCCATTTCACCTCTTCATTTGGGTGATACGTGACAAATACCGGCAACAATAAGGAAATAAGAAAAAATAATCAGCTGTGAACTGTGGTATTCCTTTTTTAATTTTTTTCCCCCTTGTTGGAAATACTTTAAGATGGAAGCGTAATGTTTTTGATAAACTCCAAAATATCTGAAGTGGTTGATATCTGTGCAGAAGCTGATTAAGCTCTGTAATTACCACATGCTCAGCTATAAACTGTAATCACATGTAAGGACCAAGTTGGAAAAAAGCCTTTTGCTAGCTTTTAATGATTTTTTATTTAATTTTGAGCTGAATACGACGGGATTTTCACCACCCAACCTCAGCATGGAGAGGGAGCACCTTCTCACTCACACCAAGGAGACGCCCACACACAGATACACCCACAAAGAGGGGTGAATTCCTCCTAAATTCATTTCAATAGATACATAATTCATGATATGCAACTTGTTGTATTTACAAGACCACTGTGGCAGAGGGGTGAGTTAAACTGATTCCCCAAGGTGGACAGAGCCAATCTTCCCTAGGCTGAGGATCAAAGGTGGTGCGGCAGCTGCTATAAACACCGCCAGGCATTATTCTAAACCTTAAAGCAAGAACACCCTGAAATATTTCACACCACAGAGTCAATGGTTTGAAGATTGCAGATGAAGTAGTCAGGCTATGAATAACTGACAAGAAAGTCTCCAGATAAGCACATGAAATTAATTATGCCGTACCCAGAAATAAATAAAACCACCAGCTCCGACGTTCGTGAAGCAGCTGGTAATAAATAACAATTTGTAAACATTTTAATGCACTTATTCTGGTAAAATTAAAATCAATGTTCATGCAGCAAGAGCTATTAAATAATACTTACTGGGGGAAAAATCTGAGAAGCTTAAAATCCAGTACCTTGTGTGTCAGAAAATAAGCCACACAATGAGAAACAGCTGGAGCTCATCATTTATACCATTTTGAGGTCTTAAGGAAGAAGGCTGCCAAAAAAATACCATGTACAGATATTTGGGGCAAATTGATCTCATAAAAAAAGGATTAGTGCATGCGAGGAGTAATCAAATGCTTCATGTTGGATTACAATTCCACTTAATAAATCAAGCCACTTCTGCTCCTGAAAAGGTTCATTCGGCACTCATTTGATTAGTTACACTAAAAATAAATCCCACAAGGCAGAAGCAAAAGATAAAGGCCACCACGAGCCCCTGTGAGCACCTGGCTGTGCAGGAGATGCCAGCCCCACATCTCAGAAGAGTTTGGGCAGATCCCAGCTCAGCCCAAGGTGCTGTTCATTCCAGACTGGACATTTCACAGGGGCATCCAATTTTCCAGCCCAGTCCTTGCTGTGACCTCACCAAGCTCAGCACCTTGGACAGGAGTTTGTAAAAATCTCAGAATGTTTGGGTTGGAAAGGACCTGAAAGAGCATCAAGGTCCAACCCCGTGCTTCAAGCACCACACCCATCATCATCCTCATTGGAGATCAGAGGAGATGCAACAGAACAGCTTCCAAATGTGGCTCAAGAGGGTCACTATGGAGAGAATAAACCATCCAGCAAGGACTAATTTAATTAATTTTCTGTTTTCACTGCCTGATGCAGTGAGCTCAGATGGATGTGGCACCACACTCTCCTCACAGGATGAAATCTCTTCCCAGCCTTGCCTGGAGAATGGAAAACTGCTCTGGAGCACATTCCCCTTTACAGCTTTACTTCAATATAATGAGGGATATCTTTGTTCTCAGGGTAAGTTTTCCTCACAGGAGATATCAGCTACTCCCTCTTCTTATTTTTCTCTGGACAGCATCCCTGGGTAAGACCACGACTGCACGGCGAAAAGGACAGGAAAAAGCAGGAAACCGAGTTTCCTTTGGAAAAATCAAGATGAGTTTGTGCTCTGACAGGGGTCTGCTGCGCTCTGAGCCCAGCCTTTGCTGTGAATCATGGTAGATCCCCGTTTCATTTTGACCTTTTCATCATTATGCAGCTTGATTAGCTCCTGGAGCCGGCCGCTTTCATGCGGGAATGAAATCAGCGACTCAAAAGATCCAAGATGAAAGCCATCAAAGTTCTGTTTCATATTCTCAGTTTTAGAGAAGTGCCACCAGCCTGACACCTCTGAGTGCAGCAGCAAAGGACAAGTGAGCCTCTCCTCCAGTGGAGGAAAAAAGCCTGGAAAGGCTTTTTGGAGGGGATGATGTAGCTGAGAGACAGCAAATTCACAGCTGAATTCCCTGTGTGCCTCCGAGGGATGTGCCAGGTCACACCCACACGAGGATGCAGCAGACACACTTCCCAAGGCTGGAACAGGAGGAAGGAGCTGCATTTTCAGCACACAAAAGTTGTAATCACAGATGCAAATTCAAGAAACGCGGCAAAAAGCTGAGTCGGAGACATGGAGAAACGCGCTGAGTCAGCGCTTTCTGCACCCCCCCCTGCCCTTGGAGGAGCCACAACCAAAGGAATCCAAACACAGCATTGAAATGATCCCATGCCTCCCCACGCTCACCTCCCAGCACAGCAAGGAGAGGGCCAGAACCTCCCCAAGATTTCCACCCCAACAGGGGCAAACAAAGAGAAATGGTGAGAGACAGACACAAACCTGCCAGAAATGCATCGGTCACTACACCAATTTGGGATTGATGAACACAGCCACACATGGACACAGAGGAGCTTTGCCAAGGCACTCATCTAGTTCCCCCCACAGAAACTCCCAGAGGAGTGAAAGACGTAGGACACGAAAAGGGTGATCATCAGACATCACCCACAGCCCACCTGGAGAAAACTCCATGAATTCTGCCAAAAAACCCCCAAGACACTCCACCCCCCAAAAAAACCCAACCAAACGCCCAAAAAACCCAACCCAAACCCGGATTTGCTCACCACAAACCTCGCTGCCAAGCTGGCACCAGAGCACGGAAGAGCAGGACAGGTTCTCCAAACCCCGGTGGAAACAGCTTTATCTCCCAGCAAATCAGGATTTAAAGCAAGCAGCCTTGGCCAACAGATGAACCAAGCAACCAGCAAACAACCTGGATTCAGAGATACAACATCCTGAAGCAATTATGGAACCTGGGCTTGAGTGGGCTATTTCTGAGGCAGCAATATTGCAGCAGGCAGTGTCCCGACAGAGCGTTCAGCGGGCGGGGGACTCCACTCAGGGCTCTGCCACTCACAGTAACTTGGTTATTAAGCTTGATCAGCCAGTGTTGGTGATTATTGAGTATTTTGTGAGCATCACTGGAATCTGGACGAGGCAGTGGCTGAAGAGGTGAAGCAGCAGAGGGAGGTGCAGGGCAGGAATGATCCGAGGGGACGCTGCAGCCACCGGGATGTGGCAGGGCTGGAGCACAGCACAGCAGAGCAGTCTTTGAAAGTTTTGGGTTTTTTCCACCCTTCAGATTCTCTCACACCAACCCACAAGCCCAGAGAGGAGCACTGAGAGAGCTCCATGCATCTATCAGCTCTATTTATTACACAAAACCACAAGGATGCTTTAACAGTCCCTTTCACTCTGCTTCCATTAGCAAAATATTGGCACGACTTCCTCTCCCACTCCTCCAACGACAATTATAAGATATCTCCCCCCTCCAAGTACTTCTGTTTTTTTTTTTTTTTAAAGCACATTTTCCTAATATTTAATTTATACATCATTTCCCACATGTATTAGTAATAAATGTTTCGAGGCGGCAGACAGGAATCCAACAGGAAAGCATAATGCTTGCTGTTTACTGGGAGGCCTCATTAAAAAGACATCAAGAGCAAGGAAAATAAAAAACAACCTTGTGAACCTTTGTAATTGGTCTCCAGAGAAACCCAACACTGAGGACATCAATGCAGAAACGCCCCAGTGACCGGAAAAAAAAAATTATAAATTCCACTCAGCCTTTTGCACCCCTCAGTTCTTACATTGATTTTTTTTTTTTAATTATTGTAACACACATTTTTTTCGTAGTTTGTGATAGCTGTAACAGCTCTATCAGGTGTTTGATGCCGTAATATCAAATAATTATTAATCCCTCCCACCCTTAATTGTTTTTAAGGGGCAGAATAATAACTAGAGGCATTTTCATAGAGTTTAACTTTTTGCAAGGTCTCCTCTGGGGGATCTCTCCTGTATTGGAGCCAGTTGTGTACTTTTATCATCTCTCCTGTACTAAAATAAAGAGAATGAGTGCAATTACAGTGGATAAATCTGTTATTTTAACTCACTCTTTGTCCAACAGACCTCGTACGTCAGACACATTATTTTAGCAAAATAATGGCTTGATCCCCCCTTGAAATGAGAGTTAATTTGACTGGCTTTGCCCCCAGTTAGGCCCAGCTGTCACTGGCAAAGCTGAATTTTTAAGCCAAGCCCAGCAGAACCCCCCCTGTTACCAAGCAGCCTTCAAAATTCATATTTAAAGCCAACAGGTCCCAGCGGCTCCTTTCAGATCCTTCTGGGCTTCCCAGCAGACTCATGAAAGTTGATTAAACTAAAAATTGCTTTTCATTTTCCTGTTTTGTTTGCATTTAAATGGAGAAACTTGCAGCTGGATAATGGCCATATATTTCCTGTTGTACTTCCACTCCCAGCAATAAGTGTTTTGTCATGTTTTGTGCTGCCTGAAATATGAACTTCTTGCTCCAAATGCAAAGTAAGGCTGAGGCTACAGCAAGACTTGCCCGAAGTGTTTGATTTTGGTGGGATTTAACATCCATCTAAGCACAATTATTTGTCCTGTTTTCACTTGGGGGTGCACTTGGTGACCCCCCAAGCACCAATTCCTCCCTTCCCTGCTCCATCCCCAGCTCCCAGACTGGGGTTTATCAACCCCCTCAGATGCCAGATTTTACTGCAAAGCTTCAAAACCATTCCTCAGCCAAGCACTGGATGCGACAAAGCTCAGACACACCGTGAAAAGCAGCTTTTTACCCAGCCCATGTTGGTCCAGTGAGGCTTTGCTCCACCACTGCTGAGCTCCTCATGCAGAATCCGACCCAATAAGGTTGGAAAAGCCCTCCAAGATGATAAAATCCATCCTTTGGATCCCCTGTGCCCACTGAACATTGGGAAGTGCCACATCCACTCATTTCCCACGGCTGGTGATGCCACCATCTCCCTGGGCAGCCCACTGCCAATGCCTGACCACTCTTTCTGTGATAAATTTTTTTTCCAAATATCCAACCTGAACCTCCCCTGGCACAACCTGAGGCTGCTTTTCCCTTTGTTCAGTCTGTCCAGCCCACCCCAAAAAAGCCTTGGAACAGCAGCACCTGCAAGCCCAGCCCTCTGCAGCCTCTCCTCTCCCTTTTTCCTCTCCTCTCCTCCATACCCAGGCTGAGAGGAGTGTGTGACATCCCTTCAATTCACAGCTTTTCAAGGAAAAAAAATAAAAATAAAAATTGAACCCCTAAAAGCACAGAGGAGAAAAAGCCACCTGAATTTGCTCTCATCCTTTGAAGAGCCCTTCAAAACAACAAACTTTGGTGTTGTTTCTTGCTCTGGCCCTGCAGGAGGCTCAGTGACACAGTGGCACAAGGTGCTCCCCTGATCCCCCTGGAGCAGCTTTTCCCGTTGCATTTTGGCACATTTGGGGCCGGTTTTGCCACACCGTTTTTTACAGGTTCCCAAGAAAGAACTGGATTTTTAATCTCCTGCCTGCCCTCCTTGTCTTTAAAGGGCTTTTGCAGGTTTTTGAGGCTCTGGTGATGCCCAGGCCACGGTGGCTGTCCCAGATGTTGCCAGGGCCAGCTCTTGCCAAACCCCACCAAACCCCGTGCAGGACGAGCCCTTCTCCATCTCCCTGTGCTCTCAATCCCATTTAGCACAGCACAGCCAAAACAGGAGTAAGGAAATGAGTTTAAGTCCATCAGAAATATAATTTTTAGTGTTTTTTGTGACATGAGCTTGGGTAACGTGGCTCATGGGAAGGGCTGGGGAGTTCATGCACTCCCTCTCTCCACAGGGCAGAGGGGAAGGAAGTGCCACGATTATTTTCACATTTTAAGCATCCCCAGAGCAGGATTAAACAGCTAACAACAACAAAAAAACCCTATTTCTATTCCAAATGAAACCAACTGGGCGTCCTCTCCTCCTGCTCTGCTCCCTCATGTTTTACACCACCACTGAGGTGACACCACAATTGCCATCACAGCCCCCAGTACAGACCTTCCCACAAGTCTTTTTTTTTTTTTTTTTTTTTTTTTTTTTTTTTTTAATCACTCTAAAAATTCACCAACTGTCCCAAATAACAGGGAATAGGCACAGGAAAGCTGTGACAGCTCCCCACGCCAGCCCTGGCCTCACAAACGCTTCCCCAAACCAAGTTGTTAAATCTGTCAATACACGAGTGCATTTATGGCTTCATACAAATACACAGAGATAAGGTAATTAATAATTTCCCACTGGAAATTAGTGTTTGGCATGAATATTGGACCAAAAATTAAGGTGAAATGACAAAAAAAAAACAACAAAAAACCAAAAAAGAAAATTAAGGGAAGGTTTCCAACTTTGTTTTGCAGCATTACCAACCAAATCCCTCGCCTTTGGCACTAAAAAAAGAACCAGGGTGGGAATTGCCACATTTAATCTGACTTTTTTTTTTTTTAGACTAATTACTTTCCCGCGAGCAGAGTCGCTGAACTGCTCGTTCCTAACCCTGCCTTGTCTGGCACATCAACAGATGGGAGCAAAATGACTTGTGTAAATCAGAGCCCAGTGACAGCAGCGAGATGATCTCGGTTCTGGGAAACAATCTCAGGTACAGCTCACATTAGAATGTCGTTAGGATTTCTCCCTGAAATATTGCTTTACATCAATTTTGCAGGGTAATGGTTCCTCAAAACTTCCACACAGAGCGAGATCTAATCACTTCCTTCACACCCTTCTCCTCATTTGTTTAGAAGCCTAAAAATATCTTTAAAAATAGATGATGATGTATTGCAAGAGAGACTCCTCATTTTAATAACTTATCTTCAGAGACGGAGGACGGCACAGCTGAAAGACTAAAAACGTTCCGGGGAAATTTCAGAATTAGCTAAGTCTTGAAATATTTCAACTTTCCATTACATACCCTTAAATTTTGCAAGATGGGATTCAATTAAATCAGCTGCCGCCCTCGACTCAGCAACTGCCAAAGGCAGATTAAATCAGAGCAGGGCAAAGTTGTGAAAAGAACCTTTAGGACTACGTACGTCAAACATGAAATCATTTAGGAGAAGAGACAAAAAATACCCTTTTTATTTGGAGAGAAAAGCTGAATTAGGGGACAAGACGAGGGTCATTAAATAAAGTAAAACCCCATTTAAGTGGAGCTGCAATAATTACCTGGAGAGCTCTGTTATTTAGGAAATAAATTTTACTTACAAGCCCAGCTTCCTCTGCATTTGGCCAATGCTACCTCGCATCCATTTGAGTTAAATTTCGAGCCACCACAGATCCCTTCTGTTCTTCCACCACGAGCAGTTAAAACCTTTCCCTTTCAAGCTCTCTGAGCTGCTGCTCTCCCCTCACAGTGATGCAGCTTCAACATCTCCAGCAGCCCAAGCCCCTGAGAAATCCACGTGCATTCACCACTTTGAAATTATTGCAGAAGCACCAAAAAAAAAAAGAAAAAAAAAAAAAAAAGAAGAATAGAAAAAAAGGAGGAAAAAAAAAAATCCCCAATCCACTTCCTGGCTTTGTGTTGTATTTCAGAGAGTTTAAACGATCTAATATCCAATTCCTTCTCAACGTGCCACAAAGTGCTAAATGGGAAGAATTGCATTACTGCCACTGCTTAGATCTTGGCTGATAAGGTGAGCCTTGTACACTTAAAGAGACTTCTGAAAAGAAGCTGGTGCTATCCTGGTCTGCCAATTAATAATTCATGGAGCCAAATTACAGCTCGAGAAGGATCCAGCCGTTTTTACCAGTTCTTTCAAATTCCTCTGATTTATGTATGACTAAGTAGGAGACTGAGCAAAAGGGAAAGAATTAAAACTTAACACTTCAGGTTGCAAATTAAACTGCTCTGTACTTGGAGAGGATGGATGGAGCGGGATATAAAAACGCTTCTTGGGAGACGAGCACATGGAGAACATTTCTGAACATACATTCATTTTATGGTATAAAAATAGCTTTTGCAGCCACTAAAATTGGAGATATTTAAAAGTGGGAATATTTATCACTAATGGGACTGGAGTGCCCCGGGAGTGCAAGACAACACATTAATATTTGGAACATCTTTACAACAGCCCTCCTTCCATGTTGTCCTTGATGAATGGACTCATTTTTCTGCCCCTTGTAGCTTTATCCTCTCATTGCTAAAGACATTTTTATTGATCCAAGCACACAACAAGATCCACCTAAAGACAAGGATCACTAAAGGAATCCAATTTTGTTATTTTATTTCTTCCAGGGAAAAAAAAAAAAAAAAAAAAAAAAAAAAAAAAAAAAAAAAAAAAAAACCCAAAAAAGATGATTCAGAAAACGATTTCTTTCTCAATTTATGAAGCACACCCAGAGCTGACATTTTCAAAAGGGTCTAAAAATGTTCTACAGGATAAGGAGACACCCAAAAACCCCCCCAAATAGAGGAGTAATCTACAGATATAGGAATGTCCAGGGGCTTTCAGAAGTTTTTAGTCCAGTGTGGCCTTTAATTGACTTTTCATTTAGAACACTTCATCCTGAGACACCAACTGAGGAGATGCTCATACTCAGAGGGGCTGTGGAATTCCTGCCTATTGCATAACCCAAATAAAAACCTCAGAAAGCCTTAATTAATGCAGCTAGACTGTTTAATATTTTTTAAGAATACAACAAATTTAAAAAAAAAATGGTGCCGAGAAGAAAGAAACTTATTGCTTTGGTTTTCAGGAAAATATGTAAGGGCAAAGTTTTCATAACTGCGGAAATAATTAGGTCTTAAATTGAAGTTGAGCTTCCTAAAAGCCTAAGTTCCTTTGAAAATTGTTCATTCCATATCACACATGATAATCTAGCAGTTTTTCATTAGCACTATCTAATTATATCTTACTTAAGCTCCAACATCTCGTGATAGAATGTTATTTGAGCAGATAATAGAGGATTTTGGAGCTGCCCGTGGTTGGCCACGTTACACAGAAATATTTACACCCACAAGTTTCCCTCAGCGCAAACAGCAGCTAAAAGGTACCGCAGCAGATCATTCTGCTGCAAAACAAAATGATCCAAAATAACCTCAAAATGATCTTTTGGGAAAAAAAAACAACAAACCCTCTAAGGATCCACCAGAGGCAACTGTTCCATGTGTTAACCCTGATCTTCATTTACTCCCCTCTGCACTGAAGATGGGAGCATGAGAACGTTGTTGGGAGTGTCATGGAATGAGCTGGGATCTTTAAATCTCCCCCAGTGCCACCCCTGCCATGGCAGGGACACCTTCCCCTGTCCCAGGCTGCTCCAAGCCCCATCCAGCCTGGCCTTGGACACTTCAGGGATCCAGGGGCAGCCACAGCTGCTCTGGGAATTCCATCCCAGCCCCTCATCACCCTCACAGGAAGAATTTCTTCCCAATATCCCATCTAACCCTGTCAGTCCCCCTTGTCCTGACCTTGTAAAGTCTCTCTCCACGTTTCTTGTCACCTCCCTTAAAGTCCTGGGAAAGCTGCATTATTGACTCCAAAAGCTTCTCTTCTCTTCTCCAGGCTGAACAACCCCAACCTCTGAACCCTCTCCAAGGTTGACTAACTACTACACTAGTCTGATAAATATGTTTTTACTTTTTAAAAATGATTATTTTCCACAGTGGATGGTAAAATTCTGCAGTGGGTTGCCCACAGAGGTTGTGGAGTCCTTGAAGATGCTCAAAGTGGAAAAGTGTCTGAGTAAACTGTCCTGCTTGGAATGTGAAGATGGAGCAGATGACCTCCAGATTCCCTCCAGCAACATTATTTTATGACTTCAACAGCAAAACAGGCGTGAAAACTCCAAATGTTAGAGTCTGGAAGTGGGAATGAGCAGAAGAAGAAGTGGATGTACACAGAGAGTGTTCTGTGTTAAAAACAAACCAGTGGGACTCGCTGTGAGCAGCTCATTCGGAGAACTTGAGATATCTCTTGATGCTGTTATTTTTGTCACTAAAAGGTAGATTTCAAATGGAAATTGTTTGCTGACACTAAGAGGAGTCAACAACATCCAACACATGGGAAAATGGAGCACCCTGGGGCACTTCAGTGAACTGAAACCAACCTTCAGCTGAGGGTTGAATTAAATCCCCACATCGTGTTTGGGCAGTGCGGGACTGCTGTGCTCACACCACACAGCTGCTGGTGGCTCTGCCTCAAAGCAGTTTGAGTATCAGCCCTGGTAATGCTTATTCCTGAGGGATCTGAGGCCTCCTTGGTGCCCCTTGGGAGGGCTCAAAGCCCAGTTTGACTGGAGACAGAGCTCTGAGAGAGAGAGGAACAGCACGGGAGGGAACGGCCGCGCTCCTTAACGCGGACACCTCACAGAAACCCTTCCTTCAGCCACCTGAGCCTCCAACTCCCTGACCAGAGGTGAATTTCCGTGCAGAACTGTATCAAAGGCTGGGTTTTTTCCCGCTGGCAGTTTGGTTCATGCCCTGGTTTTTCCCTGCAGGGTTCGTGGTGCCCCGCACACAGCCCTGATCAGAAACCTTGCAGCCACCCACTGGGATGGAAGATGCAGGAAAGATCACTGGAAAAGAATCAGGTGTGTGGTTTAAGAGGCTCTGGCAAACCTTCAGTTTGATCAGCTGTAGCCCTGGTTTGTGCCTGAAATGTTTTAATTTTCTGATTTCCCCCCCCCCCAAAGGATTTTCTGTAAACAAAAAAAAAAGGTATTTTTGTGAACTCTACCTATGTTATTCATTCCTTTCCCTAGAAGGGACTTCTCCTTGATGTCCCTCTGGTCTGTACGAGGTAATTGAAGAAGTTTGTCTTTCTGTCACCAATCAAATTGGTCTGTGTAAAATAGTATATTAAAAAAAAATCCCCGAATTAAAAAAAAAAATAATTTCAACCTTCTAAAATTCAAAATCCGTGTTGCTGTAGTGTAAAATAAGGTCAATCAGCCTGCACAAACACTCTGTGCCTTGCACTGTGCAGGATTTCTTAACCCATCAGTCACATAAAAAAAACCCCTCCTCAAGCTGAGCTTTCCTAGGCCAGACACACTTTGTCTGGGTGCTCAAAACAAATGTTTCCATAGCAAAAACAATCCCTTTTCCCAAAGCTGTTAGGCCCTCAGTGAGCTCCCAAGAAGCACCTGAGCAGCCCAAAAATCACTTGGCAGCATCCTCAGCTGTGCTGAAGCACCTCTGAACATTTCTGGTGTCATGCAGCTATTTTAATTTATCCCAAAGCCCTAAAAGCCAGCACTAAAAACGAGCCAGGCTCTCAGCATGAAGAAGTACATCCTAAATAACAAATACAATGTATGTAAATACCAGTCCCCTAAAACAAGTTCAGCAGCTTAAAGGTACTGCCATCAATCACACCATTACAACTGCAGTTTAAAACACCATCAGAAACTTCTGGAAATAAAGAGTTTTGTAGTTTCTGCAACTGTTGTGACAAATTTCTGATCATTTTCAAACGAATCATTATTTAAGCTTAATAAAAATCCCGCTCTAACGCAATTGTCTTTTGTATTGGCCAAATAAATCAGCACAGCAAACCAGGGCAGTAATATTCATTTTCAGTAAGAAGGTGAAATCAAAGTCAGAAGAGGGAATGCCAAAACACCAAACACAGGTGTAAGTTTTGACACACAGCTGACACTCCCCCCAACCATTTAAATGTGGTTTTTTTTTCTTTTCCCCTAAGAAAACAGAATTGTGCAGAGAACTGAAGAAAACAGGAGGAAACCCAGAAGGCCCATTAACTTCTCCACACACCTTCCACGAGGCCAGGCTGCTCAAAACTCCCTCAAATCTGCAGCTTTAATAAAATTTATCTCCTTTAGCCTAAGGACATCACATGGGGCACATCTTTTCCAGCTACAGGGTCTGGCAGAGGTGCAGCTGCACTGTTGTAACTTTTCTTCCTAACCCCAGATATTTTTGCGTAACAACTGTTAAAAGTCGCTGCTGGCTTCCAGTTTTTTCTTTGCTCCAAGTCTAAGAAGGCTCCAGTAAGTTCTTGAGTACAAACTCCAAAAATCCAGGTAGAGCTGTCCGTCAGCTGACCCCGCCATTGCTCAGAGAGCATTAGGCAGACTGGCAAAAAGCCACATCCAGTTTGAAATGCTCACTGAAAATTTCCTCTGTCAGATGAATCTTTAATCTATTTATAATCTCCAATGTTTCCTCTAAACAGCACTCCATGTCTTACCTTGTATCATTTTCCACATAAATGCCATGCCACAGAGCTGAAACGTATGTCCAAAGAGAAAAGTGGATTTCATTTTGATTTTTTTAAAGCGAAACGGTTGAGAGATTGACCTTATTATAATTTGATCTCCAGTCATTATTACCAGAAGAACTCAAAAGCAATTCCTGTCATCGTCCCTGATGCAGAATTGTTTTGGAAACCAGGGCCCTGCCACAGGAAAACAATTCCTTCCTTTCTGTGCACTCGATCAGAAAATCAGGATACTGATGGAAATTAGTACAGATCTTCTGACTCTTCTTTTAAACATTAAGGGTATTCAACTCATGTTCCTGTGCAATTTGTTTGGGTAATTAACATTGTTATCTGGAAATGCTTCAGACAGGAAAGGTTTATCTGAACCAGGATCACAGAATGATTGGGAGGGACCTTAAAGTTCATCTCATCCCACCCCTGCCATGGCAGGGACACCTCCCACTGTCCCAGGTGCTCCAACCCCAATGTCCAGCCTGGCCTTGGGCACTGCCAGGGATCCAGGGGCAGCCACAGCTGCTCTGAGAATTCCATCCCAGCCCCTCCTCATCCTCACAGTGAACAATTCCTGCCCAAAATCCTACCCAGCCCTGCCCTGGGACCGTGGGAAGCCATTCCCTGTGTCCTGTTCCTCGATACCTTGTCCCAAGTCCCTCTCCAGCTATCCTGGAGCCCCTTTGGGCACTAGAAGACACTCTTAAGGTCTCCCCAGAGTCTTCTCAAGCCCCTTACTCCTCCCCAGAGCCACTGCAGAGAGCACTGTTCCACTCCCCAAACTTCCCTGTGCTGCAGGAGATGGAATTTGGGATGTGGGAACAGAGATCTCAGGGGATGAGCCACGGTCAGCCTGAAGTAAGAGGAAGCTCAGTAACAGCAGGTGGACCAAACCTGCTGCAAATGCCAACACTGGGGCTATTCCCACTCCCATCCCAACCCAGGAGCCCTCCGGGACAGCAGACACACAAACTGGATTTCCTTGCACAAACCTCCCTCGCGTCTGGCTGGGTGGAAATGAAGTAATTTAACAGCAAACAAGTCACCAACAACAAAGAGCCTTTCAACACCCCTTTTACTCCTGCACTACAATCCACACTTAGGTTCTTTCAGGAGCTGCAGAAACCAGCCAAGGCAATATGGGCTGGTTTCCCTGGTGATTATTGAGGACCTGTTTTAGGTATCTGATGATGCACCATTCACAGCAGCCAGATTTCCCTGGGGCTCCTTACGCTGGGTGTTCACTCAGCAAAGGGCTGTGGGTTTAATTCCCACTTCTCTGAGCTGGTCCTGGAGCGGAATTTTGGGCAAAATTCTCTGCAAACACAGCAGGGGGCTCTGAACAGACACTCAGCATCCCACCAGTGTCCTCTGTGCTCCTCACAAGGGTGTTGGTGTCCCTGATGCTCTGATAAGGGGAGCACAGCTCCATTTGGTGCCTATCAGATAACGCAGCTATCAGGGGGATCTTTATCTGCTCCGTGTAATCTTTATCAGCAGATCAGGAATTTGAGAGTTCTGCTGCTACTTGGGCGATTTTTTTGACTCGCTTCAGCTCTGCTCACAGGGATGAAACACTGACAGGGAAATATCTGACATCTCCTCCTAGTCTTAGAGTACTTGAAAGGAGATTTTTAAAATTATTATTGTTTTTAAAGCTATGGAATTACTGAATATGGGTTTGCAAAGAGCAATAAACTTATATAACCCACACATCAGAGTACTTAGAGTCAAGCACATAACAAAAATGGGGGTTGGAACTGGGGGATTTTTGATGCCCCTTCTAAGCCTGGGCCATTCCAGGATATTTTTATGATTTATGAGGAGGCAGCAGCTCCTCCTGTGTAGGACAACAGCAGAGTGAGGCATTTCCCCAGGCTGGGAATGCAACAATCCTGCCAACAACACTCCACTGGAGAGGGGTTTGTTTTATAACTGTGAATACTTTGCCTCAATTTCCCCCTTGCCCACTAAACCCGAGCACAAAATCCACCCACGTTTTTGGATTACAAGACAAGCACTAAAAAGGAAGCAGTCCGTGGAATAATAGTGGTTATCTCCTCCCTGGCCCCTTCCCTCATTTTTTATCTTCTAAAAATGATGATGTTTACCCTGCTAAGGACTGTAAGGTCCAAGTTTCCTTCACCTGGACAAAGTTTGGGAGAGCAGCATTGTCTGAAGGAGACACAAGGGCAGAACTGCTCAAATATGAAAAGGAAAAGAAAAACTGATTTACTTCCCACTTTGATATTCTTATGGAGACAGACAAATAGATCTCAATTTTTATAGCCTTTAAGGGCAACACATCATGAAGTTCAGTCTTTCAAACTGAATTTAAATGCATCCTTAAATGATAGAAAAAAGGCTTTTGTTCCCATAAGATGGCAATCAAAACCAGACCCACTAAATAATGTGGCTGCTATGAGTCTGGGCAATTTTATTTCCAATACAAAAGAATCCTTATGCAAAAAAACTTTGATTAATTATTTTGCATCAGGAAGAAAGAATCTCTTTTTAATTGTAGCAAAAAAAAAAACAACATTATAGATTAAAATGTCATTTTAAGTAAGACATTATGGAACCAAAAGATCATTTCTGCTCTTTCCAAATTAAGAATAGAAAACTAAAAATTAAACTGTAAGTAAAATGCCATATATTGCCTCGGAATGAATTTCCAATAATAGCATCTACTTTATGTTGGTACAAACAAACTTTGTCTTAATTAGATTGACCTTTAAAAAGCTTCTCAGGCATTTGAGAATTGTAAATACCTAAAGTCTGATTCATTCACATTGCTGTTTGCTGAAAGCTTCGAAAGGCAGAGCTGGGGCCAATTCCACCGGTCCTGCAGCTCTGCTGGGACCAGGCCAGCCAGGCCTTGGAGGAATTTCATCCCTTCTGCCTCCACGGGGGCCTGGGGGGGATTTGGCTGCACTTTGGAAGGGCTGTGAAATCCAGCAGGAGCTGCAGCGAGAGTTAATTAGGAGATGAGCAAATGGCTAATGGGGCTGAAGCGGCGCCGCTGCACCAGCAGAGGGGAAATCCACGGAGTGACAAAATAGTTTGGGATGGAACGGACCTTAAAGCCCATCCAGTGCCACCCCTGCCATGGCAGGGACACCTCCCACTGTCCCAGGCTGCTCCAAGCTCCATCCAGGCTGGCTTTGGGCACTGCCAGGGGCAGCCACAGCTTCTTTGGGAATTCCATCCCAGCCTCTCCCCACCCTCGCAGGGAAGAATTTCATCCTCACGTCCAATCTCACCCCACAGGACACTGACACATCCACACGGGTAACTTGCAGATTGTCTCTCAGAGCAATTTCCTTTTATTGATGCTGAGCTTGTCCTTGCTGGAGCAAGGAAGTGAATTTGATCTAAGGGAATTTATTTCAGCAGTTTATGATGCTGTTTCACAGAGTGTGGACCTCCCACGTCAGAGGATAACAGAGCTCATGTTTCAATGCTCAGAGCTGCCATCTCTGCCTCCACCTCGTCTTCCAAGTGACCACTGCACAATCCCTGTGACCAGCCAGACAATAAATAATTGATGATCCTCAGCAAGCGACTGTGCCCAGAAGGGCTGCAGAATTTGGAATAAAATGAACAACACACAGTAACGAACACCAGACTTTTTTTTTCTGCCATGAAAAACAAGAAAACAAGACGCTGGGCCTTAAAAAATATTCCTTGTACACACAGCTCCAGCATTATAAACCCAACACAACCCTGCCCAGGCTGACAGGTACGTGCTACCTTCCCTTCCAAAGGTCACTCTCATCCCAGCTGTGCTCACCTGCACAGGGAGCAGCTCCTCACTCACTTTCACCACAGAAAAACCTCCTCCAGCTCCTGACTGTTCATTTGAAACTGTCAATTTAAAACCTCTCTCGTACCAACTTTAGCTCTAACTGGACTACAGAGACTGTGAGTGTTCCTGGCAATAAAGGAAGATTAAAGCTGGGAAGGACAAGCAAGTATTGTAAAAATAACAGTGTGTAATTGGGCAGCCTCCCATGGTTTGGGGAAGAGAAACGAGCAGGTCAAGCAACTGAGAACCAGGAGAAATGACCTTAAAAAGTTCTGTCTGGGGGACAGGCTGCCGATGGTCTCATCAGCATTCAGCTCCACTGCCACAGTCTGGAGGAGGAAACATAAGGCAGAAAATGGAAAGGAGGGAGATAGAGGAGCAGTGGGGAAAAAAACATCTTTCTTCATTCAGCCAGGGAGCTGGAAACCAGCCGGCCGCAGCCTTTTCCCCTTCCCCTTCTTTTTTACGAGTCCTCTGCTCTGTGACCCACCCCCTGATACGTTCTCAGCATCATATCTAATCTTGAAGAAGGCAGATTAGTGACTTATAAAGAAAACAGTCGGGGAAAAAGGAGCTGTCAGATCTTTTAGTGCACATTTCAGTTGTTTCACGCCAACCGAGAGGGGCTTTGGGTGGGATTTTCCACAGTCGAGGAGCTCAGTGATTTTCAGCAAGAGCAGAACACCAATTTACCTTTTATGTCTTTGGGAAAAAAAAAAAAAAAATCTCCTTTAACTTGTAAGCTGTTCGAGACAGATTGTGCTTTCCGAGGTGTTTATACAGCTCCTTTGGCGTCTGGGTGTTACAGCAACATAAAGTGATATTGAGAATTGGTTATTTGCTGTCATCCAGCTTTTCCATCAGCTTTTTACAGCTTTTTGTAATGGAAAAAGATGTGGGGGGGGGAAAAGCCAATTTTGGAAATGTATACACAGACACAGTTTTCATACGTGTTTACAGGTTATCACTGAGAAACCAAAAGCCTCCAGAATTTATGTTTTCTCCAGGATCCTGTTCTTCAGCCATGGCATTTCTGCCAGGAGCCAGAATCCCCCTTTTACACAGAGAGCAACACACGTTCCTCAACAGAGACTCGAGTGCAATTAGGATCTCTAAGGTACCACCTCCAGTTTCCAATTTCCATTACTTCATTAAAATGAGTTCATAATTAGGCAATGGTGTTAATATTGGAGGTTGGGCTAGCTGAACTTTAAAGGTTCCATCCCTGGCAGTGTCCAAGGCACAGTTGGACAGGGCTTGGAGCAGCCTGGGACAGTGGAAGGTGTCCCTGCCCATGGCAGGGGTGACACTGGATGAGATTTAAGGTCCTTTCCATCCCAAACCATTCTGGGATTCTCTGATTCTTCCAACTGAAACCATTCTGGGACTCTATGCCTCTATATATGAATAAAGATACGAGATAAAATTTCCATTTTTTATAGCGTAAGGGGTAAATATCAACAGAAACACTGGCAGCGTTTCTTGCCTTCAAATCCACTCATGTTCTGGCCAGAGTTTGGATTCAAACCTTCAGATAAGGACTGGTGCTGAGCCTCTCACACACTGAGTTCTTCACACCCCAAGGTTTATTCCCCACACTGTTGCTCCAGTGACATTAAAAAATGATTAATTTTCAGCAGGGATCAGCACTCTAAGAAAACGCTATCCCCAGATGAAATAAAAATGCAAAAAGCCAGACTCAAATATTCCTCCCAGGCAGGTTCCCTTCTCCTCTGCTCAGGTCAAAGATGAAGACAAGCTGTGGGAGGTAAACCCGTATCTGCTGTGCCATATGTCACCCCATCGTGTCCTCAGACCACTTATCTCTTTCAAATGTCATTAAAAGTGACTATATTGGAACATATCTGAACATCACAGCATCTGCCGTGCCCCTGACCCGTGATATTCAGCGCTGCAAGAGTTCCACTGATCTGCTCGAAAAGAGCTCACTCATGGGTACACAGGACTCAGTCCTGAGAGGTGACAACAGCCCTCAGCAGTGAAGAAGACACTGAGGAATTAATAAAAATCTAAATAAAAAGTTACGCATTTCGCTCCACGTGCTGCACAAGTCTCTCCCACATCACTTTATCCAGTGCCTCCCTGCAGCTAACTCAGGTGTGTGGCTTGTAAAGCACCATTACTGCGCTGGTTTTATGTTAATAAACAACAATTACAACCAGGCATTCCCTCCCAGCACACTGACTATTCCTGTGTTCAATTTTCAGAAGGATTTCAGCCCAGTTTAGGGCTGAAATCAGTGCAAAATCTAAAGAGAAACAGCTGGGTTATTTTTCCTCTGGATGAAATCAAGGCTGGATTTGTTACATCCTAAACCTTCACCTATTCTGCCCTACGTGACAGTCCTGCCACGGTGGGCACTTAGTTCTTACATCCCAGATTTTCCTGGCATTTTCACTACAAACTCTTTTTTTTCCCCTCCTTACACCCACAGCACACCATTTTTCTGAAAGTCCAGCCAGAATGTAAGAGGCATGAGATCTCCAGGTATTAAAAAAAATAAAGGCAAAGAAATCCACATGATCATTCTCATAATGATTCATTGACCCTTCAGTGCTCATTTTCACGTGAGGATTGTTTTAGGAGGGACCAACAACCACATGACCAGATCAGCTCTGGCACCTGGACACACCAGCACCTCGAGTTTTCACCAAGTATTTAACAAAAGAGGGTTGATTGTATAACATTAGATTTAAGAGGCCTGAAGAAAACTCCATGCAGATGTCCTCACTTCCCAGCAGGCTTGGGTCTCATCTGTGCATGGAAATTTGTGTACAGGGCCTGGCATTTTCATCTCCAGGAAGACAGAGCTGCACTAAAAGTGGTTTTGCTGCTGTGTGTGTGCGCATCTCAGTTATGTGTCTGCTCCAGAGACTTTTCCAGGGAGAAAAGGCAAACTGCCCTTCCCTGGAAAAGGGAAGATTAAAGATGCCCCAGGTGTAAAAAAGGCTTCTCCCCAGGGCTGCTTGCAGACATTGTGCAATGTTCTCTTGGGGTTTTGCAGGTCCATCACCCACCCCATGGCATCCCCTTTCCCTGTTTATGGGACTGGTGTACTGTTCTCTCTTCCCTAGGGTCACCTGCCCCTTGTTCCACCCACGAACCTCAGACCCTGTATAACTGGGAAAAACCATATATTTACTCTCTCTGGCTCCAGATTCACCTTCAGCACATGGAGTAAACTCTTGCTGGGAATTGCTCTGGGGCTGGGAGCCTTCTGCCCCTCTGCTGAGGCAGCCTGGTAACGTGTGTGGCTGTGTGAGCTGGACTGCTGCCTGAATTCTTCCCAAGCAGTTTCTCCATGGAGAGACTGACTGGGGTATAGAAATGCTGCAGCTCTGCCCCACGAGCCGCCAGCTCCAAACAGAGAAACACCTTCCACTGAACACACATCCTGCTGGATTATCACTGCTGCAGTAAACAATCCTTCCTGCACCTACTGCTCCCTTCAAAAAGACCTGCACACGGCGGATTGTCCAAGGAGAACAAAGTGCTGTCTTGTCCTCCTCGGAGCTCTTTGCTCTCCCACCTCCCGTGGGCAGAGATAATTGCACTGCTCCTCTTCCTCCAAACAGCCTCTCCCCACGGCCTCCCTCGGCACAGCCACAGGGACCCTTCTGTGGGATGGATGTGGCTGGAAACAATCCAGGCACGTCACTCCTGTTCCCCTGCGGAGCCGCGGCCACCGAACGCTCACACGGGTGATTTTCTGGAAGCACATGGAGAGTGCATTCAGAGTCAGATGGGACTCCTCAGAGACTCACTCGTGGTTTACAGTAAGGTGGAGGAAGGCAAAGTCATTTTATTCCAAGTTATCCAGACGCTTTTGGTTGGAAACACAACTACAGCGCCACAGAATTGGGAGTTTTCCCCTGATTTCTATGGTTTACCCACACAAATTTTACAAATCTAGCAAAACACTTTGCTTGATTTTACAATCTTGATTTTACAAATCTAGAAAAATACCTTCCTTTAAGTATTTTAATGTTTTCAGCTCTACAGGTGATGGGGTGAGTAGGTATTTCTAAGGTCTCTCCACTTGCTCCTGAAAGCTTCAGAACACCCCATTAGATCTTGGAAGAGCCTTAAGCTCAAGTGGTTGAGGAAGCAAAACAGTTTACATTTAAAAAAATGAGCAGGTGGCCAAGTAGGGAAAAAAAAAGAAAAAAAAGAATTGCTGAAGTTCAAATATAAAAACATTATGGCATGAAAGTAGGTTTCTTACTACCAATCTCTGCTTCACTTACATCAAAACGTTAATTCAGGCTGAATTTTCAGCCCATGCAAATGAGTAGGAAAAAAAAACCCATAAGGCCAGATTCAGCTTTTCATTGCTAAAAAGTCTGCAGCCAGGATTCATCCAGGCTCATCTCATCACAGCATGATTCAAAACATTTGACATCCATACAGCAGGGTTTGTCCAGAGGCTTGGTAAGCAATGTATGAAGTACGACCTCC
The DNA here is from genome assembly GCA_014839755.1 of Sylvia borin. Lineage (NCBI taxonomy): Eukaryota > Metazoa > Chordata > Aves > Passeriformes > Sylviidae > Sylvia > Sylvia borin. Next base: position 1,955,356 of record CM025968.1, read on the forward strand.
ATTAGTTTGAACTTCAGACCAGACTAATAAAAACTCCATCCGAAGTTTATTGGCATCATCTTATCCCCGCCAAAAAACACACAAGTAGGCACTTGATAGCAAAACTCTCATCGCTGACCTTCCGAAATTCAGCCAGAAGAGCTTCCATTTCATTAGGATTCCTATTAAGGCAATAGAGCCCAGCTGTAAATTACTGGTTATTACCAAATTAAATGGTACAGAACGGATTGTTTCTGGGAGCTCGACTCCACTGCTCCAACTCCCTCTCCTCCTTGTCAGGCCAGGCTGGAAGGGATTGATCACCCAGCAACTGCAAATAATTAATCTGTTGTGGTGTTACCAAGCTCGAGAGCTCAAATGCAGAATTAAGAATTAAATGTATTTGCTGTTCATCAGGATCTACCTCACCCTGCTATGCTGGTATTTATTGGTGCCAATTGTTCTGGGCATTTTCCCATAACAGGAAGGAGCTTGGAAAAATAAAACTTGGAGATCAAGGCATTGCTGCTGTCTGCTGAGGATGCTGTAACTCATCTGGGATATGGGAATTTCCACACCAGAACAGAGACCATCAGAGCAGGAAGCTGTGATGGTTCAGAAAGGCACCAGGATGGACATTTCTAGGCACAAAGCCAGAAAGATTTAGAAATCAACTGGGGGATCTGGACCTAGCATGGAAGGGAAGAGACCCCCAAAAAGGACTATAAAGCCCCCAGAAAACTGCCAGAGTGGCTTGGTGATAGCTGAGAGAGCACCAAGCCAGGGGAGCATCCTTGTGAGGTTCCTGATGTTACTCAGTGTTTTATTTGCGCTCTGGACCTCCCAGGTTCACTCTGAAATCATCCCCAGTGCCTTCATTATTTCACCCCATTTGTCTGTAGGATACCCCCAAATCACACTGCGTGACTTGTGAGGTTTGCAAACTCTCTGCTGTGGGTCAAGGCCATGTGCAAGGCAAAAAAAAAAAAAGGAAACCATCATGAAGGATTCCATGCATTTCCCATTCATCAAACAAAAATCACAACTCCCCTCCCAATCCTGGTAAGGAAAACACTACTTTACACAGAGAGCAGATTTCAGGAGGGGCCATGGATATGTGAATATTTTGATACGATGGCATTAGTTCTCTGGCTGACTTTTCCCTTCAGATACATCTTTTCTTTTATCTTCCCTTGGTCCTTTATCATACTATAAAGATTAATTTTGAATTTCTGCTGATTGTATGATCTTGGACTTGACGAACAAAGACCTCTTCTGTGGGAGACATTAATATTCACCGTGACAGCCCTGAACTTCCCCTTGCAGAAAGGTTTAATAATTTTCTAAAACCTCTTGATTTTGTCACAATGACTTGCATTCAGCCTAACTTTTCTCCTTGTCTTGGGCCACGTCATTTACCTTGAACGTTGTCTGGGTAATAAGCACGAGTCAAATCCCTCATTCATCTTGTCACTAATTGCAATTTCTTTCCCTATTTTTTATGGCAGATAACTTTAGTGCAGAGCAGAAACTCGGGAGGGAAGTGGTATGAAAGCACTGTCCATGCAACCCCACGCCTTTTGCCCAAAGGAAGCATCTTTAAAAGTGGGAGAGGTGAGCAAGGAGAGTGTCATTCCAGGTTTTCCCAATCTGGGATTTGACCCTCCTTTCTAGGGATGGCCAGGAACTCCTCTGGGGCATCAGCAAGGGAAAGCTCAGCTCTGAACATAAATCAAGCAGCAGCTGCCTTTGAAGTCTGACTCCTTTTGCCAGACTGGGCAGAGCTTCAAACTGAAGCTCCTTTCCCCAAACACCTGGGGGCAGGTAACCCCCCTTTCCAGAGAGGGCTCCTCACAGCAGGAACCCAAGGTTCAAAAAAACCCAGTCAAGAGTTTCTCCGATTCAAATGCCCCACTTAAACAGGCCGTAAGCTTTTGAAGGGAGATGAAAAGCAAATGGGGAATGAGTGTCATTGACAGCTCTCCTCCAGTGGAGTCAGAAAATGGTTATTTCTTTCTTGAGGTGAAGTAATTTGTTAGCAAAGATCAGGGAAAAAAAAATAAAATTATTTGGGCTTGGAGGGAAGAAACTGGCACAAGCCCAGCAGTGTTCTATATTTAGGGACGTCAACTTAGAAATGGATTTGTTTGGCTGGCCTGGCCCTGCAGTGCCACGTCCAGAGCGGGGTGAGGATGTGCTGCCTGCAGAGACCCAGGGGTGCATCCAGGCAGGACACGGCCTGGGATGAGAGCCCAGAGCCCCAGGATGCTGTCCATCATCCAGCTGCTCTTCCCACACTGCCCCAAAGGGTCCTGATGATGAGGACACAATGCTCCACCAGACACCGGATCCAGTTTCTTCCCAAGCCATGTTTTTCCTGGATGTCTATCCCAGGCACTGGGCAGGGGCAGAATTCCACTCAGCCACTCCCTGGACGACAAATCACCCTCTAAACTTCCAGTCTCTGCTGATTTAGCACTGATTAAAAAAAAAAGCTTTGAACCAAAGTCTAAATATTTTGTTCCTTAAAATATTTAATAATCTGCTCATTGCTTATTCTGTCCTGATCAAGAGATTCCAGCGAATCTCACAGTAAATTTGGGGAGTGGAGCTACTTGTACTGGGCACAGCCAATTTCCAGCTCCAAGGGCTTTGATCTCCTTTCCTTCCACTGCCAGCACTGGCTTTTCTCCCCCTCCCCAGCCCTCACTTGTGCCCTGGGTGAGTATTGATGAGGTTAAGAGGATTATTCCCCAGCTGCATCCCCCCACCTGCTCTTCCAACACTTGGCTTTTAGGGCTTTGAATGTTTTGTGCTCATACCTTGGGCTCGGTTTTGTACAAACACTGATAATCTGCTTCCTCAAGGCTTGTTTCTGTCTTATTTGAAGACAGCTGTAATTAATAATCTCCTTTTAAGGGCCTAATTTCTTTTTAGTTAAAGCCAACTTTCATCTCATTACTAATCTCTCTTTTATTTCAAAGGAGGCTCTAAAGTTAGAGAGCGAGCAGACATCTGTAGAAAATAATGACATCTGTGAAAATATTTAATTGCAATTTTTATATGAAAAGTTTTAGTCTGACTTCCAAATAACTACAGATCTCTGCTGATATTAATGTTCAGCAGACCCTTCAGCCCTCCTCACCATTTCTCTGTGCTTACTGAAAAAAAAAAAAAAAAAGCCTCTATATCATTGAGGGTTTTTTCAGATTTTTTTGACATTTTATTTCACTCAGTTTTTGTTTTTTTTTTAACCACTTCCCCATGCTGGGACAAATATTTCTTTCACCCTGCAATATTTGTGGTATTGGAACAAGAACTTCTTAGGTTCAAAAAGATCTACAAGACCATGGAGTCCAAGCTGTGTCCAATCCCCACCTTGTCCCCCATCCAGAGCTCTGAGGGCCACCTCCAGGAATTCCTGGGACACCTCCAGGGATGGGATCCAAACTCCCTGGGCAGTGCCAAGGCCTGAGCTCCCTTTCCATGGGGAAATTCCTGCTGCTGTCCCACCTGGCCCAGCCTGAGGCCATTCCCTCTCCTCCTGTCCCTGTTCCCTGGGATGAGATCCCAAATCCCCCCTGGATGTCCCCTCCTGGCAGGTGGTTGTGCAGAGCCACAAGATCCCCCCTGAACCTCCTTTTGGTGGACTAAAACCCAATAATCCAGACCTAGACCCAACAACCTCCTCTCCTCTCCTCAAAAAAACTGCTCCTGTGATTTCTCACATTTCAATCTTCCATAAGACGAAATGTGTCGCATCAAAAATTGTCATTGACCCGAAGCTGACTGGTTATCTGCTACGAAGGTGGTATTTTAATTACCAAAGTTAATTACCATCTCCATGGAATGCAATTTCCTAACTTCATGCAGTTGTAAAATAGGAAATGGAAAGTACAAGCGATGCAAAATCCACAGAAGGTCTACACAAAGGCGTCTGTATGACTAATTGGTCTGAAATTTAATCAGTTAAATTTCTGTTTCATGTTCCTTTGATAAGATTATCTTAATTACTTTTTACAGTATCTAAGTAGGAAAGATAAAGAAAAAACAATCTGCTGAAGGGGAAAACTAATTCATAAGTCTAAAGGGAGAGAGGAAAATAAGGGGAGGAGGAATACACAGCTGTTGATTAGGCCACAAAAGCTCCAATCTTGTACTTCCAACACTTGATGTTTCAGAGCAGCCAGGAACACATGAAAGCCTCAGAAAGCCAAACTTCTACTCAATCAACTTGCACAATGTTTTTGGCCCTCATCTTCTTTCCAAGGCTCCATGTGTAAACTGGTTGCAGACAAACGTGAGAAAATCAGGGCAAGGATCATACGGCTCATCAGCATCAAGGCTGCCCTTGTCAGGGGTTAATACTGACATTTTATGTACTTTATGGGGTGGTTTTACAGTCTTTAGCATCCAGAGGGGAAAAAAAAAATACAGAATTAGAGACTCAGAGATTTAAGAGAAATTTCCTCTGCAATATCAAAGGTCCTGAGGGATTTAACCTCACCAGTGGAGAAGTAATTTTAATTTCTACCTTGTCTGAAACTAAACAAAGATTCTTCACAGAGTGGTTTGGGTTGGGAGGACCTTAAAGCCCACCCTGTGCCAGGGACACCTTCCACTATCCCAGGGTGCTCCAAGCCCTCTCCAAGTTGGCCTTGGACACATCCAGGGATCCAGCCACAGCTTCTCTGGGAATTCCAACCCCTCATCACCCTTCCAGGGAGCAACTCCTTCCAAAATCCCACGTAACCCTGCCCTCTGTCAGTGGGAAGCCATTCCCTGTGTCCTGTCACTCCAGGCCCTTGTCAAACATCCCTCCCTGCCTTTCCACAGGAGTCACACTGAGCCAAGCAGGACACAAGTCGTGCCAGGGACGTGCCAGGGACGTGCCAGGGACATGTGCTCTGACAACAGCCAAAGTCAGCCCTGGAGCAGGCGCAGGAAAATCACCTTTGGATGTGTCTCCAGAACTCTTTATGCATTCAGGATGCCACATCAATTCTCAGTCTGCTGTGAGATCCCCACAAAGAGCAGCAGGGAGCCAGGGCAGGGCAGTGGGAGGCTGCGTGCCAGGAGAACCGGGCTGTGCCTTGGAACAGCAGAAAAACTGGGAATAACTCCTGGGAGCAGCCAGGCCACGGCTTCACTTTCACCTTCCACTGCTCCTCGCTGTCCTCTCCATCATTCCCCTGCTGGATGTGGAGGTGACAGATTTGGGCTCCCCAGAGGGATGCTGAGCTCCTGACATCCAGCTGGGAACGAGTGGCTGTGACACAGGGGATGGAGCTGCTCTCACACCTGGCACACCAGCACCATCCTCCTCGGTGGAACAGACACCAGAGATGATCCAACACCAGCTCTAGTGGAAGGTGTCTGCGCCCAAAACGGGAAGGAAGAGGGGATTGTTTGTGAGGCCCTGGCACAGGGTGCCCAGAGCAGCCGTGGGTGCTCCTGGATCCCTGGAATGCTGGACATTGGGGTTGGAGCAGCCTGGGACAGTGGGAGGTGGCAGGGGGTGGAACAAGATGGTCTTTAAGGTCCCTTCCAACACGAACCATTCCATGATTCAATGATTACATCATTCCAGTGTAATTTTAGAGGAGATTTGGGATCATTTGCCCCCCAGTTCACCTCCCCAAACTATTACTTGGGCATGGACTAAGGCAGCACAGGCACTGTGCTCACAGGGTGCTCTGACACATCTCTACAGATTCCTTCCCTCCTCCATAAAAACCCAACCATGGATTCATTCCCCTCTCCATCAAAATCCCTACAAGCTTCTGATTTTAAAAATATGTTGTTTTCTCCTCTCCTCTGCTATGAACTCTTGCATTGGAGCCAAATCAAGTGACTTAGTGCTATGTAAAAGCTGTTCATTTTGAATTTGATAGAAGAGGTTCATTGTCTCAAAATGTATGGTTTTGATAAGTGTGATTTGTGTGAAATTAAAACAGAGCAAAATTAATGTCTGGAGTTATTTCACTTCAATTATGTCAGCTTTACATTTGCATAAAATATTGTTTTCATTCCTCTTTAGCACAAACACATAATAAGGCTTTGTATTTTTAATTTATCTGGAGGGAAAAATATGAAGGTTCTGCAGCCATGTGGAGAACTCTGTTAAGAGTAATTCCAGATTTGGTTTCATTTAGCTGGAAAACAGGAATTTGGACTGCCAGAATTTCTCTGACAATGGAAGTCTGCTTCTTTTTCAAATAATACCTAATTTATTCTATTTTAAACCTACAGTTTGGGCAAACAACCACTTGAAGCCCTTTCAGTGTTGCTGTAGGTCTCATCCTGTCACTCCTTTTCTTCTGTGGTGGGAATAAGAGTGGGATATGTCTTAAATTAAAAAGATCAGACAAAAATAAACCCCAAAAGATGCCTTATCCAAACCCTCTGAACTCCAGGGGCTGTTTCCACCCGTACCCAGGCATATGGAGCAAGGTCCTCTCTCTCTCTCTCTCTCTAAAATTAAATGAAGATCCTGAAGGAACTCGAGTTTAATTACACTGCAGACCTCAAGTGCCAACTGAAAGTGACAAAAGACACATTCGTGATCCCAAACTTTTGCTCTGCCACTACCAGAAATTACAGAGTGAAGTCGAAGCGTGGCATTTTAATATTTATTTAAGAAATAAATTGAATCCTGGAGACGTTTGAGCCGCCTCACCCTCCTGGGACTTCTGGTCCCCGTGATAATTAACAGAGATGGACTTAACCAACAGACCCCTCTCCTGCTGCTGTCCACAGGCAATTTAGGAGTGGGATAAATTGCTAGAAAAGCTCCATGTGAGCTGGCAGTGCCACCGATCCCCAGCGCTGCTCTCAGCTGCTTTGATTCTCCAGACACGTAAAAGACAGGAGTTATGCATTAATTACCATCCGATATTCTTAATCAACATCAACTATCAAATTCTTCGTCAAGCTCTTGATCACAAACTTAATCATGCCTAGCCCAAACTGCTTCACCCCGTTAAGTGGCATTCATTAGAAAGGCTCTGCTATCACACCGTCAGGCGCTTCCCTGAGACTCTCTCAGTGACAAACAAGGTGCAGTTGAAGCCATCACTGGGGGGAAAAGATGGCATTAATTAAAGAGGATAGACATTTAACTTCACAGGAGCCAAGCAGCTCCACAGGAAAAGGGAATCTAAAGCTCCAGCTGCATCGTTTATCCATTTGGAGGTGTTTTGGAAGACCCTTGTGATACCTTCCTGCTCTAGAGAAGAGAGGAGAAGACTGAGGAAGAAGAAAAGTAGCAGTGAAAAATGAAAATATCTCTTTTTTTTTTCGGTTATAAAAGGTAACAAGTCCCCCTCAGAGTAAGGAATAATTGGAAGAGCAATTAGAGCTCCCTTGGGATGTTTGGGCACATCTCAATTCATACAAATCTTTGTTCCCAGTGTGTTCCCACTTCACCAAACAGCTCTGAGCAGAGGTGAGGGTGGCTGCGAGCTCCTCTCCCAACCCACACAACCGGAATTGTGTCTTCTGCTCCTGGAACAGTCACTGGTCCCTCTGCACATCCCAGCTGAACTCCCTGGATCCAAACACCAGGTTACTCCTCCCACAGGAGCCATGGGATCGGTGCATCCTGCAAGAATTTACCATCTAGGAAGTTCTATTTCTCCCCAGAGTTTTATGGGAAGAGGACGGGGGGGACACATTGCTTCTGATCACTTGGTGTCTCCAATCAAAAGGCATAGATGGAGACAATCCTAGCCACCAAAATGCACAATGGAAGAAAATCAGGCTTTTTTTCCTTCTATCAAATGCAAGTAGAGAAGTCTTCTCACCCACACAGTTTGGAAATCCAGGTTGACTGTTCTGTAAATCCCCCCAGTCTATAAAACAACACCAGGATGAGGCGTCCCATTATGACAAATAAGCACTTAAAACTTTGAATCAGTTTTTCTACATCTCGGTTAAAAAAAAAAAAAAAAAAAAAAAGAAAAGAAAAGATAAAAGAAATCCAGGGGGGGAAAAAATGTTGACAACTGAGAAATTTCCATTAATCCAACACATGATACGTCCTAAACACAAGTGAATTCCTTGGCCAATTATGAATGAGTGGTTACTACCCGAGAAACAATTCTTTCAACATTCATTAAAAGATTTCTGTCACTCAGAAGTTGTAGAACAAACGGAATCCGCAGGCTTTGAAAATTAAATGCAAACTTGTACCTGATTCATTACAGAGATGTTGTAATCAATAATAGAATTGAAGCTTAAAAGCACAAGGTCTTCTCTGACAGCAGAGCAACTTCTTCATCCCCCTCCCTGCCCCAGCTGACGTCTGATCCACGGCATCTCTGGTAACAAGAGCCCCTGGCTGCCAAAGGAGAGACATCTCCAACTATTGATTTCTTTGTCATTATTTCCTTTTTTTTACACACCGAGTACCTGGGTAGATTTAATAGTGCTCCCTCCCCCCGGTTTTGTGTGTGCACAGAATCTGATCTCACTCTCAAAACTGGAAAAGGGCTTTGAGCTGGTGCTGGGGCCGTGTTATCTCCAGAGATCATCCACCCCTGATCACCCTGCCTCATTAACCAGTGCAGAGTGATGACACTTCTTTTAGTGATCACAAAGCCCTGGTGACCTTGATCTTTCTGGCCCCAATCACACAACCAGTCGTTATTTTTGGCATTAAGGCCTCCAGGATCTTCAAGCTAAAATTCACTTTTCGTGGTTGTGCTTTACATCCACCCCTCCCAACAGCAGCACAGGAGTTCCTTTCCAAACAACACACGGATGGCTTTGCCTGCTACATCCCATAAACCTGCTTTTCCCCCTTCCTGCAGCACAGTAAATATTATTTGGGCTCCAAGCAACAATTCCAATCCCTGGAGAAGGTCCCAGAGGGAGCAGGTGACTTTTCCTACCCCATAACCAAGCAGGTTCCATGCCCAGCACATCCCTCCTGTGGGCTGACCTTCAGGTGTTTATCAGAGATCTCAACTCAGCGGTGAAACCTCAGCAAAAAGGTCTGAGAAGCAAGGGAAAAAAAAAAAAAAAAAAAGGAAAAAAAAAGTTGGAGAGAAAAATTAACCTGTTTTCCAAAAGTGCTGCTATGCTCTTACATCCCCAGGTATGGACATCAAACCTTACGTTGAGAAAAAAAAACAAACAAACAACAACCCCCCCCCCCCCAACAACAACAAAAAAACCCAACCAAACAAAAAAACCCAATCCCAAAAAAAACAAGACCCAAAACAGTTTAAAGGTGATATTTTTTGAGGGAAGTGGTGAAGTCAGGCACAGAATGAATAAAAATTCTGTTTAGTGCAATGAGGAAAACGAAACGACTGCTGCACTTTTCTCCTTCAAAGAAAGTTCTTGAAGTGATGGAAATTTCATCACTCCAGCGCTTGTATGGCTCAAATGCATCTCATCCATGCTGCAGGTTAAACTCCTCCTGGCCTCGAGCCACTTTATATTGAGGCAGTGCACAAAACAGAGATTTGAGTGTCCCAGCCCTAAACTTCCTGCACTAAAACCTCTCTGACCCCACTAAAAATGAACGTATTAACCCCCCAGGCACTCCTCTGCAGCATTAGCATATTTATGGCTCGTCAAAAGTATTAATAATTTATTGCATCAACGCATCAGTGCTGCTCTGTTTCCATATACATTTATGTGCTTGAATATATGTTGCATTTCATTTACTGTCACCACCGACTGCTGCACAAACTTCTCAACTTTTTTCCTGCCTTTTTCTCTCAAAAAGAACTTTGTCTTTCTCCAGCACATCCCCAAATTTCCACACTGCTGACCACGGCATTTTTGTGCTTTGCCAAGCACGGTGCATCCACCCTTAAAATCAGCTTAATTCTTAAAAAAAAAAAAATAAAATATGTTCATCATAGAATAATTAACACACTCATTAGTCACATAGTGATTTTCTCAAAGACAATCTGGGAATGCAATTACTGACTCAAGCACTCAACTTTTCACGTTGTTAAAACTCTTATTGCCACCTTCAGTTCCAGGCACCTTCAGGAACTCCAGCGGCGTCAGAAAGGTTTGAAAGAACCAATCTAAAGTTCTCGATGGGATGGAGAGATTATCTGGATATAAAAAAACCCCAAAAAAGCCTGTTTGCTTCCAGAATTCCTGCCAGCTTTGCCTCATTCCACCTGCACCCTGGGAGCTATTGAAATACAAGCAGAAGGAGGAGGTTTTTAAATACACTCACTTCTCTTCAATACCTGGTTCAAGGTGTTTTGGGGGTTTAAATGCAGCTTTGCCTGATGCCAACGAGGAAACCGGTCACTTTAATTCCTTCACTGCCACGATAAAAAGAAATCAACCTCAGGGGCTGCAAACTGTGCTCTGTGAGGGAACAACAAAGGCGAGCAGGCTGCAGGGGTATCGGGAGATAATCACATCCTCGGGACATTTATCGTGCGAGATAAGAACCGCTGCCAGAAAATGATTATCTGCTGATAACAAGAAACCCTGGAGTTGGCACTCTGCTGCAGGAAACTCATTACGGGGATGGAAACCTGTGTTTATTGCTCCTGAATGTGGGATTGGCAGCTGAGAACGGAGAGTGGCAGCTGCAGGGGGACAGTTCATGACACCAGCTCTTGAGGTGACCACCTGGACACTGAAGGGACCTCCCACTCTAAGCTAAAACTGCCCAGGACACAGAGAAATGAGCTGGCACAGCATTTAACCTCCTCCTCCCATGAGCTCCACTGATGGACTGAGACGGAATCACTTCCAGGGAGAATGGAGTTAAATCTGATCCCCTTCTCAAAAAAAAGAAAAAAAAAATCCAGCAAAAAAAGAATGATAGGATGGAACAGAGGATGGAACAGAGGATGGGACAGGAAAAAGAAAGTCCTCACAAATTCTATCACCATATTTGCCCCAGAGGTCTTTGCAGGGGTGTAATTTCCCGACCCTCCTACAATAAGGATATAAATAAGTCTGGATGGGGAATGGTTTTCCTGTCCTGTCAATGCCTCAGTTCCAGAAGGAACCCAGCTCCTGCCAACGCACCCCGGGCTCCAAAAATAGACCCAGTCTGCTTTGGGACAACCTTCTCCTCCAGGAAACCTCCTGCCAGTGAACAGAGGTCATCTGTTCCAGATGCCTCAAACCACCTTCATACAGGTTTTACTCTTGATTAACCCAAAAACCTCTGCATGGAGGGTGGAAACAGTGGGTCACACCCAGCAAAGAGCCTGCCCAGGGCTGGCACAACACTGGAACAGGCTGCCCAGGGAGATTGTGGTTCTCCATCCTTGGAGATGCTCAAATCCCAGCTGGACACAGCCCTGGCCAACCTGCTCTGCTGCCCCAGCTCTGGTTGGGGTGGACTGGAAATCTCTGGGGGTCTTCACCAGCTCCAGCCATTCTTTAATACCCTCCAAAGATGTTTTTTCCCAATGAAAACCAAAACGTGTGGTGAGGGAGGGGAGGAAGTGATTTTATTTTGATTGATTTTTTTTTCTAAATGAAAACCACTTCTGAACACCTCCCAATCCCAGACATTCAAACATAACTTGAGGTGTTCAGTCAGGCCTTTTCTCCCCACTCCTGATCCCAGGCTCACCACAGACAGAAAACGACCTAATTCAGTGCCTTCAGTTCCTTGCCAGACTCAAAAATCAAATTTAAGGATTGGATAACTCCGACACAGCCGGTGCTATTTTGTCCTAGCAGCTCTATTTCACTCAGCAAAATGTCAAGTGTGTCTATCTGGACAAGGAGCTTCTGCCTCATAATCTCCTCTCCTGAGCACTTGAAAGCACTTGGGCTCCTGCCTCTCGGTGCTCCCGAGGCAGGAATTCCCTGCAGAGCCCTGCCCTCTCTCCTCCTCTCCTGGAGGAGGTCATTCCCTCCCTGGAGCTCCCTTTACTCCACTCTTGGCCCTAAAGTGCCTTTGCTTTTACTATACAAGTGCTTCATTTTATTTGTATTTACTTCCTGCAATAGTAAACTCATCATTCAGACATCCCCTTCTGGAGCTGCAGGGAAACTATTTTTTTTTCCATAAAAAAAATACAGAAAAAAAGCAAACCCAAACCCAAGATTCCATTCACCAGCAGAATCTCTCTAAATAAGAGTCCTTACATGAATATCCTGTTTTCTCCCAGACTTTTGTGTCACATTGCTGTTGGTTAAGGCATCATTTCCCACAGTTATGGAGATATTTCAATTGGGAGCACGATAATCAAGCAACAATAATCATGTAACAAAAAGCTTGATTTTTTCAACAGGTAACAAGCAAATTTAAGTAAACCCCAAATTTCTCCTGAGGCTCATTGGCCTGATTATCATCCAATGCTCTATTATTATAGATTCCTTTTCTTTCCTCCAATTTAGATTTCCAAAGATTAATTCCTAAAAATAAAATAAAAAAAAAAAGAGAGATTTGGTAAAACAACACATAAATGGATTTTTTTTTTATCTTTTCCTAAAAGGAATCTTTTTCAAGCCCTACACCTTTACTTGCAGCACTTCTTTTCCTTCCTCCTTCAAAAAAATGTAAACAGCTTTATGTTTTTAGGACTGGAACATCATTTATACTTCAGGCACGACTAGACATTTCTATAATTCCATAAATAAGATCCAAAAGGAGCCTGACGCTGCCTGTACTGAAGGTACATCATCTACTACAGCTCCCTGATTGATAAGAGAATAAACAGCCTCGTTTTTATCATCCCAGATTAGTGCAAATATTGCAGCCTAGCGCGTGTTGAAAACAAGCCCACCATCTGAAACCCTTGACAGTCCAATTAGGAGGACGTAAAACACTCCACAGAAAAAGAAAACCATGTAAAGGTCTGGTTTGATGTCAAAGATTTGATACACAGCCACGCAGGACAGCGACTTCAGAAAGGGAAATGGAAGAAGTTGGCTTGTTCCCTGCTCCTGTAAAGTGTTTTTCTGATTCCAAGTGAATTATTGCTAATTACTGCCATGAAGAACACAGAGAGGCACAGCTCTCTGCCTGTGTTTAGGGAAAAGCTCGCTGCACTAATCCAAATGACAAATGGAAGTTTTCCACAATATTTTAGGAAGATAATTGTGCCATCTGGGAAGCCATGTCACAGCTGTAACGGAGTGAGCAGGCCCAGGATGTGCAGCAACTCCTTCTGTGCTGAATTCATTTCAGTTAATAGATTCATCTTGGAGTTTATTTATTTTTTTATTTGTCTGGAACATCCTGGGACCTGGAGCAGTGTAATAGGGCTGCCTGGATATGCAGCAAACGAGTTCTTTCTTGGAGCTTTTATCAGAGATTTTATACCAGAAGTGTATCAGTGGCTCTTCACATGATCATTATCAGGGAACTACAAATTAAAATTCATTTCAGCAGGACCAGTTCCTTTCTCCTGCAGCCCTGTGCTATCACCTCTCTCCATTAGAAAAAAGGGCCTTAAGAGAAGAAGAACAGACAATATTTCCAAATAGATAGACCTTAATATCGTGTTAGAAGTGAGAATGCACAAAAAGCTCCCATGGTGGCAGGAGATGATGATGAGCAGCATTCCATGGGGGAATCTGGGAGGATCTGGGGACATGATATGGCATCAACAGCATAAAGAACTCCGTGTAAGTGCCAAGATTAAACCCCCAGCAGCCGGGATCAATCCGTGCCCGATGACGATTTAATTCGTGTGAGAGTAGGAGGATTACATGTCACACTGGGACCACGAAATTTCCATATGGGGACCTTTCAACTTCCCTTTCAACAGCTGCAGCTCATATCCCAACGCTCCTTTTAATCCCTTTAATCCACACTACGCAAAGGACCAGAGCTCCACTCGCAGCAGAGGTCCTTGGAAACCTGGAGCTGCTTGGTCCCAGCAGATGAAGTGGTCCTGGGGCAGCCTCGTGCCCTCCTCCTCCTCCATCCACCCATGGAAAAACCCCCGTGGATTAGGAGGGAAGTGCTGAAAGGAGCAGTGGACAGCAGCAGAGCCCTCTGCATCTCCTCAGCCACGCTGAGTAACCCCTCAGGGTACCGAGGCATCACTGCAGCCTCATTCAGACACTCTGCATTTGCCTCTGTGCTCACTCTGCCCCTTCCTCCCCAGAGCTGGGGCACAGCCAACACTCCTGGGGCTGTTCTCACCAGAGCCTCGGCTGGAATAATCACAGCTTCATGTGAGAGCAGAAGGGAAAAATCTGATTTTCCCTGCACATGGCTGCTCCTCCTGACAGCCACGGGAACCTCCAGAGGAGCAGCATCCCTCAGCCCCAGGAGCAGCATCCCTCAGCCCCAGGAGCAGCATCCCTCAGCCCCAGGAGCAGCATCCCTCAGCCCCAGGAGCAGCATCCCTCAGCCCCAGGAGCAGCATCCCTCAGCCCCAGGAGCAGCATCCCTCAGCCCCAGGAGCAGCATCCCTCAGCCCCAGGAGCAGCTCAGTGCCTGACCCACAGGTCAGGGATGGGAGGTGAGGGGCACTGGGATGTGATTCCTGCCCAGCCTTCAGCCTCACCCTTCCCTCTGACCTCAGGGCACTTCTTCCCCCTCTCTGCTCTCCCCACTCCAAACCAGGTACCAATCAAACATCTTGGAATGTGACGGCAGCAGAATGAAGCAATGTGAACTCCAAACCCAGCTGGAGTGGCCCTTGCATGAACACAGACACAACCAGAGCTTGCAAAGGGAGGAATAGCCAAAGTGAAAAGTCCATGGAAAATACCTAATTAAAGACTGGTCTACCTGGCAATAATATACTGCAACCTAAACAGGAAAAAGCTCTGATTTATCTGGATTTGTAAAGCTTTCAAAGTTATTCTGACTCTTCTTTTGTGCCCATGTAATGTTATAACAGGGGGAAAACCTCCCATTCATGCAGGACAAGGTGATAGATCATGTTCTTATCTAGTCAGTGAGGATGTTCAGTGCCTTTTTCATAAAAACACACCCAGAATATCCTGCAAAAAAGGGCAAATTGAGTGCCAATTTCTGCGCTGACAATCTGAAAACACCGTGGTGAGAGCAGAGCTGAATCCCTGCTGGTAATTGCTTCGGTGTGATTTATGCCAGTGGGTGCTGCAAGGAGGAGTATGATACCAGCAGATAATAATACTGCAAATTAAAACCAGAATTTGCATCAAATTAACCTATCAATAAACTTAGGGACATCGACAGAAGTGCACTGGGAAGGGTCAGCAGCAAGACCCAAAAATCCCTGGATCCACAGCAGTTTCAGACACGTGAAGTCATCTGAAAACAGCAGTGGGGAAATCTTGGAGCAAAGACAAGCAAGGGGTCACAGAGAGGGAGCAAAAGTGAGATCCTGACCCGGGTAATTCCATTAACTTCAGGGAAATTGCATCAGGCTCCACCAGAGATGCTGAATTTGGCACCAGTTCTGTGAAATGTACGCTGAATAAATGCACAGGATTTACTCCTTGCTGCTGCCTTGGTTTTGCTGCGTTTTTACTGAGCTGTTGTAAAAGTCACTCATATTTGGGTTTGGAAGCACGAGAGAAATTACAATACTGAAAAGTGTTTGAGGTAAAGCAGGTTTATTAATTATTCTACAAAGCAACTGAGTGTTTCCTAAAAGATAAGCCACTGCTTATACTATACACAACTATTCCTCTATTATTCCATCACTGAGTTTTCTTAAAAATACTAGCAACTTCCCCAAAATACCATCTAGGTATAGGAAATATCCTATTTCTCTTTGAAATCCCATGGCCATGAGTGGCCATCACACTTCCCTGCTGAAGTCATTTCACACTTCCATAGAGGAATCTTTTTTGGTTCACCGAGTTGTTTTTTTGGACAAAGAGACCAAGAAATAGATATTCTGTTAAAGAGACATTCTCATCTCCTGAAGGATGAAATCCCTTCAGGATCATGGCATGAGGCAGCTCCTTGCCACAGAGAATTTGCTGTTACTCAGAAATATTTTAAGGCCTCCATCCGGACATCAGGAATATTCCCAAGATCAGCTGCATTTGAGGCTGTACACACAGAAAGGAGCTTGATTTGTGATTTCATCCCAACCAGAATGGTTTGGGATGGAGAAGACCTTAAAGCCCATCCAATTTCCTGACAGGGAACACCTTCCACAAACCAGGATGCTCCAAATCAGAACGTGGAGATCATAAAGAATCATTAAAACTAGAGAGCAGAGAATCACTAAAAACAAAAACCAAAACAAAACCAAAAAAACCAACCAACTACCACCACAATAAAAAAAAAATCAAAAAAAACAAAAAAAAACCCGCAAAACAAAAACAAACAAACCCACGAAAAAAGGCAAAAACAACCCCAAAAATAACCCCCAAAACCCAAAACATCATGAAAAAAAAACCAAGAAAAAGAAAAACCCAGGGAAAAGCTCCAAGCCCTGCACAGTATATTTAACAGGCAGCACCAAAACAAATTAAAAAGCAGGATCCAAACAATGGCATCTCCTTGCAGGAGCAGTGGTGACAGCTCCCCAGGACGGGAAATCGCTGCGCTGGAACAGCAGCGATTTTCAGGGAATTACTGGCGTGCTGTGTTTGGTTTGCTGTCTCCCACCTTGTGTCTCCCAGACTGTATCAAAGCACAGACTCTAACAGCTCCAATTTCTCCCACAGCAGCTACACCATGTGAGGAAAAATTGACAGATTAAATAGAATGTAGCTGCCAAAGCAACTGTGAACTATGGCTGCCCAAGAGAAGAAAATGATGTTCCTGAGTATCGTGTTAAGAAGAGCTTTTGTGATCAAATGCAACAAGAGTCCATTTCGTTATAATGCATTTTTTTAAAAAATAAAAAGAAAAGAAGCACAGGATTTTTCCCTCCCAGCATTCCTGCAGCTCACGTTTCCCTCCTGTCTCCTCACCCGAAGCACAAGTGCCACACACAGAACAAACTCAGATTTCTCCGAGCTGTGGGCTTCTTCTGTTTTGATGATTTCTCAAACCCAACCAGCTTCAAGAAGGCAGAAAAAAAAACCCCAAAAAGCCCCCACCACAACCCAACCTATCTGGCCCTAACAAAAATGGATGATGCTGTGCTAAATGAGCCCCCCTCACTCTGCTGCCCAGATCCAGCCCCAGCAAGTTCAGTGCTTTATCAACGCTGACATGCACATGCCTAAGTGCCACTGACATCTGCATACATGCCTTATTTATCTTGCTCTGCCTTCATTAAAAGGACAAATTGATGTCTCAAACGTTTTAAAGCCCGTCACGGAATTGTTCCAGGCTCAGCAGAACGTGTCCCGCCGGCTGCTCCAGTGGGGAGGTGAGAGATGGAGGGGTAAAGGGGTTTTAGGATTTGTTTATGGGAAAAAAAATAAATAACTGGTCATATCCCACACTAAGAATTCAGAATGGGATACCAGGGAATCCCAGAGTGGTTTGGGTTGGAAAGGGTCTTGAATCTCATCCAGTGCCATCCCTGCCATGGGCAGGGACACCTTCTCCTGTCCCAGGCTGCTCCAAGCCCTGTCCAACCCAGCCTGGGACACTTCCAGAGCAGCCACAGCTTCTCTGGGCACACCATCACCCACCAAGTGATTTACAAAGAGGGATATGAAATCCAGCAAAGTCAGCTGCAAACGTTCACAGATCTCCCGTGCTTCAGTCAATGAGTTCTGCAAACCTTTGAAGTGGCTGCTGGAATGTGTCACCATTTCCTGCTGCTTTCACTGCTCCAAACAAACCAAAGAAGCTGAAGCAGTCTGCACTGGGCCCAGCACTCACGCCAACAGCTCTGCTAATGAGGGTGCAGCTCAATCAATGGTGTTCCACAGATTTAAGGACTAAAGGAACAGCTGTACACTTGTACTCGTCTTGGTACAAATTTTCTGTTTCAAAACATAATTATAGGCCGGGGGAGTAAGGAAGATAGAATAAGAGCATGATGAACATCACAAAAACTACCAGGAAAGCAATTATTTCCAACCAAAGTGTGCTGGATTAGCCCAGAAGCGTTTTTGTTCTGAAGTCTTACAAGTGGCTGACTGGAGCTGAAGTGTTCCATGAGCTCAGCTGGTGGGACAGGGCAGGGGGGACACCTGGGCACAGGTAAGGAGGGATCTCTGCCCTCAGGGATGCTCCTGCATCCCTCCCTCCCTCTGCTCCCTCTCCCAGGATCAGCACTGCAGACAGGCAGCACATTTTACAGAAGGGAAATGATTTTGGATTACAGTGATCAATGCTAGAAAACAGTGACCCGGGGATACAAAGCTACAGTTCATAAAATACCAGCGCAGATTATCACACTCAAAGTACTTCCATTTCAGTTGTTCTGACCTTCAATTGGAGCTGATTTTTTTTTTTTTCTTTTCCTTAAGCCCTTTAAATCTTCTGTTGAAAATACCATGGTGTTGAAGACTGGCCTGCAGCAGCATTTAGAGGATTTTCCTCCTGCATGGCTCTGTCCAAGGCAGGTGCTGGGATTCCTCCCACGAGGGGTGTCTGGTTCAGAGCCAAAAGAACTCTTTGAAAACCCCCAGAGCAAATCTCATTTCGAGACCAGCACGTGCATCCACAAAGCAAACTTCACTCACACTGCCTCTGCTCTATTCTCCCTCTGAATACATCCTGGAGTATGAAAATGCTCTGAAGAGATGCTGCTGCTCAGCAGAATTGAGCCTGGTGAGTATTCCCAACACCAGAGGCAGGAGCAAGACAAAAAGGAATGGGAAATGTTATGGAGGTCCTGCCAGTCATCCCTCTCTAAAAAAAAAATAAATAAATAAAATAAACCCATAAAGCAGAAGTCTGACAAGAACATTCAGCTGTTGTTTGGTTTCTGGGGCAATGCAGTATGCAAGTGGTCAATGGCTGCTCTTTCCTGGAGATAAATGTGCCCATAAAAGCATTTTAAATCATCGAGGACATTACTCACAGCAATGCTGAATGATGGACGTGCCACGTTCTGCCAGGAACGAAGGCGATTGCTTTGCTGAACTGCTCTGAGGAGCACCATAAGTGCTTCAACCAAAATAAGCTCCTCACACCTACAACACTTCTGAGAAGACTCATAAAATAAGACAAGATAAACCGCGTTTTTAGGCGAAGAAGTTCATGTGTGCTCACCAGAAAGCGAGATGACAGATGTGTCTGTCTCCAGCCAGCCTCCTCCTCAGCCAGGAATAAAACACACAGCACACACACCCGGGCTGCCTGCTGTCATCCCTCATCCTTCACATCTTTAAGGAGAGAACCCGGGTTCTTCAAACAAGCAGAAGAGCCCTGAGACCACCCCTGGAGCTGTAATTCGTGTAGGAAATGACTTTGCGGTTTTGTGTGTTGTTTTTTTTCATGCAAATGCTCTAAATAAGTGGGGAAGATTCCCTGGAGAAAAGGCACCAGTCTTGAGAGCTCTGGGCATTCTAAGGAGGGTCTTTATTCCAAGCTGATCTCCAAACCCAGCCCCTCCTCCAGCACATTTCACTGCAGACACATCAAAAATGTCACACGAGATCATTTCATGGGTCAAATCACGCCTGGCTTCACCAGCTCACATTTCCCCAACTGCCAGGGCCAACCCTGCAAGGGTTAAATTCTGCTGTAATAAAAAGCAAGAAATAATTCCCAACCCTTGGCCCACCTTCCAGCTCAGTAAACAGCAGAATAACAGATTATTTAATGTAAATAAAGTACATTTGCACTACTCCTAACCAACAAAACAATCCAGTGGAGCCTTGAACACCTCTCCCTCTCTCTCCCAGGATGTTCAGTGCCACTGATCTC
Source organism: Sylvia borin (assembly GCA_014839755.1). Lineage (NCBI taxonomy): Eukaryota > Metazoa > Chordata > Aves > Passeriformes > Sylviidae > Sylvia > Sylvia borin. The sequence goes on from CM025968.1 coordinate 1,975,025, forward strand.
GCTGTTAAATGCATTATTTCTCTCCCATCCGTGGGAAAAGAACAGATCAGGAAGGATTTATAAATGAATGAGGTGCTCAGTGCCTCCTCAGATGAGACCTTTAAGTCAATACAAACAAATGGTGTGGCCTTTCTGTGCTTCAGAGACAAAGAGAAATACATAAATAAATGAATACAGAATTCCTCCATTCTGAGCCCTTGCCTCTCCTGCCCCCTTAATTGCCTGCAGTCTGTATTTATTAATCCTTGTAGATAGATCAGTGGGGTTGCTCTGGTTTATTGGAGCTGCTGCTTGTGGTGCCCCAGCCACTGCAGAGGCTCCTGCTGTGCCCTGGGATCTGGGCAAAAAAAGAGCAAAAAAATAAGTGGATTTTTCCCTAATAATCTCTTAAAGAGCTTTCCACTCTTCATTCTGGGCCCCACATCCTGAATTCACCTGAACACTCTTCACTCCCCTTCCTGTTGAGCTGATGCTCCAGGCTGATCTGGTCCCTGAGTGGCACCCAGAGCCTGAGCATCCTCCAGCTGCACCTGGCAGCAGCAGGAGCTCCAGGAAAGCACCCCTGAACCCCTGGGGAACACCTCTGGAACTCACAATCCCAACTCTGCTCTCAGCTTCACACGGCTCCTCGACTCCAGCAGCCCAACCCAGAGGAAAAAGGTGTTTCAGCCCTGTAATTGAGGCCAGGGAGCGATCATGGAACCAAAAGTTAATCCACAATTAGTTAAATGAGTGTCCTCACCAAGAAGGATGCTCCACCAATTCTAACTGCAACTCAAGCACTGGTTTTGCTACCCTAAAAATGAAGTGGCTTTCTGAAATAATGAGGTTATTGTACTTCATTAGCCGAGAGAAAATTAATTGGGTTCACGAGAAAAGGCACGCTATGGCAAATCCAGCTTTGCCTTTCTGAAATACAAATATTTGGGGGAAAAAAAATACACTTGAGGAAGGGAACATCATCCCTGGCAGCCAAGAGCATGGGGGGCATGTAAACAAACATCACAAGCTCAGAGTTGGGCAGGAGATGTAAAAGAGGAGGATAAATAGGAAAGGATGAACTTCTGGAGCAGCAAGCACAGAGCAAACCAGAAAAACCTCACCCAGACAAATTTGGGTTTGTGCATCCACTGCAAATCGTTCAAATTGTCAAGTTTATGCTGGAAATGAGGGGGAAGGTTCTCACCAGTTGAAGAAACTCAACTTTTGGGATCAGCTATTGTCTCCTCCCCACATTTTGGGGGCCATTAGAAGCTGTTTTGGGATTGTGATTGAAAGAGCAGGACAAATACAAAGAAGAATTCGGTTTTTTGCAAAGTGTTTGTGGGATCCTGCTGCTTCCAGCTTTATCCAACACCCCCCCAAGCACCACGAGACATTTTGTACCATCTCCTAAAGGGTTTCCCATCTGCTGGGACACTGCTCCAGGCAGATAATCAAATTATTCCCCAATCAGAGAGAATGAGGCAGAGGTGAAGCTGTTAAAAACCACCCATCAACCCAAAGGTCAGGGCCTCTGGCAAAGAAAGAAAAAGAATTATTCCTGTAGTCCTCCAACAGATTTATCCTGGATATAAAGCAGGACCATTTACAGCTCAGCAAAATTTGAAAACTGGTAGTAAAGCACATTACAAGCTTTCTTAATTCAATTTGCCCTGGCATTTATTGTGGTTAATAAAATACCCAAATGTCATCGAGATTTTATAAAAATGTATTTATAGGTTAATAAATGCGTAAAATGGATTATTCAGGAAAAAAAAAACCAGCTTACAGAAAGCCTGGCATCCTAAATGGATACAGATTCGGGGTTTGCTGCCTGTCAGAGGGGTAATTAGTGCTTATTTACACAGATTTTTTCCTTCCCTGTGAAAATACAGCCCTGCAGTCAGAGTTCAGGCTCAGTGTTGGCTCCTCTGTGAACTTCTGTGCACCAAAACGGAAGAATAAAGGCTCCTCCAAAGAGCCTTTGCAGCAGATTCTTTTGGGAATACAACCCTGCTGCTCGCCAAAACAAAGATCATAAATACCCAAACTCAGGATGAAGATTTGCCTGGGCTGGAATGGTGAGAAACAAGGGAAAGAGGCTCTGTTTTGAACTCAAGAAGATAACTTTAAATAAGAAAAAATACCCATTAAAACATGCTGGAACAAGCTTGGGAGCACTGATGGGAGCGAGAGCCTCTATTTCCACATTTTTATGAAGTATTTCCAGTGAGTGACTCAGATTTTTTTGCTAAATAGGCACAAAATTTAAACTATTTATTGGCTTTTTCCAGCTGTGTCAAGCAACTCCTTTGGATGGTTCACTGTGGAGCCTGTGTGCACACACACACACAAAAACCTGGATTATTTCCTTTCCTCACCTCTCAACGTGCTGGATGACAAATATTCTCTGCTATCCAAGCAAAATTCTAAGTATAGAGAATAAATACAGGGGAAAAAAAAATAAAATAAATATTTATAATTATTATAAATAAAACACAGAGGAAAAATAATATAAAAATATTAAATACGCACATACCAATAAATATGTATGTATAGGAAAAAAACTACAAACTTGTTCTCATCCCAAGAAAGTTTCGTCCTTTTTGCCCCATTTTTAACAAACCCTCCTGAAAAAGTCCTGTCAAATATTCAAGTTCTCTCCCTGCTCTTCATTCTGAATATTTCGAGTTCAGCCTTTTCCTTGCTGTTTCCAGATTTTGGTCTTACCCTGAGCCAGAACTTCCTTGAAATAAACTTTAATGTGCTTTAATAATCTCCCTGCTAATGCTGGTGGGTTGGCAATGGGCTGGTTTTAACAACTGCTCCAACATCCAGTGTAACCAAAGCTTTTACTTGTAATTACTGCTCTGAGCTGAAATTCTGGTACAATCCCATTTATAGCCAAATGATTTGTAATGAGCGTTGGGCTGTACCAGACTAGAGGGCTACAGGTTTAAAAGAAAATGGATTAATATTTTATTTTCATCAAGCCATTTCAAATCCATTTCTGTAACTAATAAAGAAACACAAAAAAAAAAAAAAGAAAGAAAAGAAAAAACCCACCCCACATAAAGCAGTTGCTACGATAATTGACTAAAAAGGGGATTTTCTAACTCAGGGAGCACTGCAGGAAGTTTTCTGTTCATTAGAGCACAAGGGCAGCAGAGATTTATGGACACAAATAGACACAATTTCAGGAAAAGCCGAGAGAGGGACGAACACACACACACACAAATAACATAAAACACAGCAACTTGTGGGACGTGCTGAGCCTTTTAAGCACGGAGAGGACAAACATTTCGAGGCACTCATCCCTCCTAAAAGGTATTTAATAGAATGGAAAAGCCTCACGTTTCCCAGAAAGCTTTCACGTACAGCTCATCGTTTTTAGACAAATGCTTTCTGAGCCTTCACTAATACAGTAAGTTATAAAAATTCTTGGCAATGCCGTTCTCATTCCAGAAGCTGCCATTTTTTAATTGACACTTCTGCATTACACAAGTAAAGGACGCTGCTTTCCCCCTCCTTTTTTTGTTTAATGCCTTCATTTCCCTTAAAACTTATCAGGGAATTACAGACATTTCCAGGCATTAGTCTTAAAAAACATTAGCAAAGAAACATTTCAGGCCCTTAATGCCACGAGTTTTAGCAGTCACTGAGCTTTTCCAAAGCAAAAATAAAACTCAAAATGTCCTGTTTTAACTTGTAAACCAAATATTACAACGAGGCCAGGTGGAAAATTTGCTTCTTTCAGCAAGGCTCCAGTCCATGAACACAGCCCCAAATTATCAGTAGAAGAAAATATCCCATCATGGGGAGCCCAACACTATTCCTGCTAAAACACATCTCATATGTAAAAATCGTATTATTCCAGAAATTTTATTATTTGTGTTCAAGACTGAAAACTTCCCCTTCCTTTTAAAGCCTTGCAAGACACAGAAACATTCTGGCAGTGCCAAATATCTAAAATGGAGATTGCCCATCCCAGCAATGAGCACCGTTCCCACACTTTTTATCACAACCAGCACAATTATTTGAATTATTATTATTATTTTTAGAAACCTTTCCCCACAGTGGGACAGAGATGTGAGGGTGGGAGCCCCAGGGGTCACTCCTGCCCTTCCCAGGAACTTTGTTGGGATTTTCAGCTACACGCAGCCCCCAAATTTTTAAACTTCCCTTTCCTCCATCTGCAGTCCCCACTCTCTAATTAGCTTTAATTATGATTTGTGTCATTAGTCTTTGGTCTTGTCCCTGGGTGCTCACCCATCCCTTGGCGCTGCAGTAAAGGGGAGATTCTCTGCAGAACTCCCAGGAAATGTCACAGTCACAAAAAATTTCATTGTCACAAAAAGTTAAGGTTTATTCAAAGCCCTTTTTGAGACCAAAAAAAAGTGAAACTGGAGATTCCACAAACTTTTCTTGGCAGCTTCTGGGCCTTTTAAGTGACAGCTTTTCTAAGGCAGTCAAACAAGAAAGTGCTCACTGCAGCCTCCCTTTCTCTGTGCAACGTTTTGCCTCCAGACTGAATTAAATATTCTGCAAACTCTACTTTTTTTTTTTTTGGAATGGCTTTCAAGAAAAAGGGGTAAATTTTTAGATGATCCAATTAATTTAGTCAGAACATGGCTATCCTAATTAATCCTGCGTGATTCAAAGACCATTTATGCAGTACAGCTGCAAGCACACAAAAATGTATTTATCCTAAAAAAAAAACCCCTCTTAGAAAATAAAGTTTCTTGTCCAAAGTCCATTTGACCCACTAAAAAAACACCACCAATTTGGAAGGAGGATTTTAGAGCAATTTGCATTATTTTTAGGAAAGATTATCTTAAAGCCAAGATTCTGAAAGACTCTTCAGAAGTCTAAAGCACCACTCGAGACCAAGTCACAAAAGCTTTCTGCAGACAAAAATCCTCATTACAATCAGCAGGGGTTTGCTCTCCTAATGAATATTTGAGTGAACTGATTGGAGTGCTCAGCTTGGGAGGTGGTTGGTGCCCAAGATCTTCTCGACTCGATGATTTCCCTGCAACACACAGCACGGATCTCTTGGAAAACAGCAATTTTTGAGAAGGGTGGAAATGGGTGAAGCTCTACCCGGGAGCTGCTCTCTGAAATACAAATTGTTCTTACTTCAATGACACCGGCTCAAAGTTCCCATCAAATAAATGATCCGACTGTTCCAACTCCTTCAAGTAATACAGAGAGGCTGGAATTCTTACCCTCTTGTGCAAATAAACTCGGAGAGAAAAAAAAAAAAAAAGAAATTAAGGAGTTCTTGTCCTCTTAAAAATCTGCCTTGATTCACAGCGTGATAAAGTCGCCAACGCGGCGACATCCAGAGCGGCACTGAGGGGAAGGTGAGTTACAGCTTGTAATAACCACATCCCACAGTGGAAGTTCTTCTCAGTTCCTGACATTCTTAGTGCATCTCAACCTCCAGCCCTGGTGAATAAAGGGCAAACTGCAGCTGTCCAATAAATGCATTTATGTTCATGCACCACCCAAAATCCTCGGCAGGTAAAGCGACGGCACCGAACACCAGCGCGGTTTTTATCGGGTCTGACAAAGCACTGAACTGGTTTTGGGGGATTTTAGGAGCTTTCAGACACTTCAGCAGTGGGACATTGTGTCAGTCCATCCACCCCCATGGAGTTGGAGCAGTGGGGAGAATTTGGGTCAGAGGTTCCTCACAGGTTTTTACCCCACAAGACCCCGGGGGATGTTCCACAGGCATCATCTCCCATTTATCCCAATTCCTGGGGAGTGGTTTCAGCCCTGGCACTCTGGATTTGGCCACCTCCCAGCATAAAGTGCCACAGGAACTTCTCCACGGGATATTCCAAGGGGCACAGGGTGGATTCTGAGTCCTTCCAAGCCCACCCCTCTACACCCCAGAGCTCCACAATCACCCAGTTTTGCCACTCAAGCCAACACAAAATCCTTCCGTCTCCTCTCCCCCTCTTCATTCTTCTTCCCCACATTCCAGTTTACATCCTGTTCTCCTACAGCTGCTTTTGCTGGGCTGTTTCATCAACTGGATCGTTAAAAACAACATTTCTCTAATTACATTTATTTAGTTTTATTTATTTAAATAGGTTGCTTCTCCAGAAAGGTCGCTTACTCTTATTTCTCTTTTTTTTTTTTTTTTCCCCTCCATGAAACAGAAAATATTTTAGTACATTCTTCTATTTAAACAAGCACAGTAGATTAATTAATGTATTTAGTCTCTGGAAAGCTTCTAAGTTCTGTCTAGCAGAAAGTGGCCATGAAATTTTCTATTTTTTTTTCCCTGTAATTAGGCATAATAATTAGCACAATAATGCCCTTGTTAACATCCCTAATTATATGCAACTAGTGCATCAATAGCTCCTAGAAGGAAGCTGGTTACCTTTCCCATCTCCTGTGGGCACAGCAAACCAGGATCCTGTGCTGAGCAAGGACAGGCTGAGGAGCCAGAAATCAAACACAGCAAAACTCCTTAGTCTAAAACAGCCCCAACATCAAAACCACTCCTCGGGAAAGTCGTAAAATAGCTCCCAGCCAGGCAAAAAAAAACAAACCCCAAAAAAGTTCAATAAACCCTCTGCATCAAAAGCAGCACCAGGTTCTCCCAGCACTCGAGTTTTGCCATTTGTTCTTAGAACTCATTAATCAGCTCCGGCCGCGGGTTCTGCCTCGGCTCTGACCACATCAGCTCAGGGACCTCTTACATTTTCACGTTTTCAGTGCATCCTGCTCTGTCACCAAGCTGCTCAGGTTAGCTCTGCTGGGAGGCTGGCTCGTTCCAGGAATAGAAATTAATTAATCAGTGTGTTTTCCGCCCCCGTGCCAGGGAAAACATCCCTGATTAAAACCGAGTTTTCACAATCACCGCCGACACCGCTATTGATTAAATGGAAGCCTTGTGAGCACTTACTCATTTTAGAGGTGGATTTATTTTGTTCTTCTCAAGCTCCTTTGTTTTAATCAAAGGGTGTGTTCTAGACACGCTATTATTATATATTGAGAACAGCTCTGTAAGCCTAAAACTATCTTTGTGGGGGAAAAGAGAGCTCATAGATGATGGAAGCATTAATTCCCCAGTTAAAGTCAGCCTAGAGAACAGCATGCCTTGGAGGCAGCCACTGGAACTCACTGTGGAAGCTCCAAATCCACCTACAACTCTGCTTCCAGACAAAAAAAAAAAAAAATGCTTCAAACATGAGGAGCTGGGGCACCCCAAATAAATCCCACTGAGACTGCAAAGCTGGCAGATTTACATCTCACTTGGCTGATACCAATGAAAGGGAAATAAAAGAAAGGAACAGCCTTTTGGTCCCCAGTATCCATTAACAGTCATCCTCACACACTTGGAACACTCAAATTCCACGTTATCTTTTCCGTATTCCACAGGATGGGACGTCACACTTGTCCCTGCACCTCTCCACACCTCGCTGCTTTCTTTTGTGTCTTTATGGAGACAAATGTTCACCAATTCCTTTTGAAAACGCAAGATATTAATCCTCACACATTCCATTACAAGGAAATCATGCTAAATTAGCCCAATAATTACAAATTGTGAATTATCCGCTCAGACCTGATAGATGAGAGCATGAAACACTCTTGACCTTAAATACCTCATAAATTTCTCAGTATTTTACTTATGGCACAATTACATGGAATCTTCTGGGAAGCAGATTCCTATAAATGTACATTCTTTAGTTATTTTGCCATTTTTTAACTCACCAAAACCACACAACTCTCCTCAAGATTTCTAGAACATTTTCAAACCTCCGTGTGCATAAATTAGTGGTGCTGCATAAGGCAGCCCTAATTTATGCACTCACTACGGACCCAATTAGTTCCCCTGTACCAGAATGCCAAACAGATTCCCTTAATAAAGCAGCACAGATCACATCTAATATTTAGAGTAGAAGGCCGAGCTTCAACTTTAACTCTGTCACTTGGTGACACCAACTCCAGACTTTGAGAAAGGAATTCTCAATCAGCAGGGACACCTTCCACTGTCCCAGGCGCTCCAAACCCTGTCCAGCCTGGCCTTGGGCACTTCCAGGGATCCACAGCTGCTCTGGGCACCCTGTGCCAGGAGCTCCTCACCCTCACAGGGAAAAAAATTTCTCCCCAATATCCAGTTTAAATCTCTCCCAATGCTGAGGCTCTGTGATTTCACCATCCTCCCGGCCCGGCGCAGCCCCTCTGCAGGCAGGAGGTGATAACCTGGTATCAGACAGCTGTCAGGGACACAATATCTTGATAATTCTCTTGTTAATATTTTAATCTCTCCCAGCCCAGCTGGTTTCTTTCCTTGGTGAAGGCTGAGCCATGCCTGAGTGCTCACAAGCTGAGGCTCCACCACGGGAGCTGTGAGTGACGTGGTGAACTGGGAGGAAGAAAACAACCCAAAAGTGCTGCTGACGTTTGTGCCTTGGATATTTCTCACTCGTGTTGGGAAGCAGAAACCCTGCCAGACATCTCCTGTGCTGCCGTGATTCTGTTTCAACCTCTCTCCCTGCATTTGTGGCATCTCCCACGTATTTATTTTGTCAAGCTTTGGCTGCCCCAGGTGCCGAGAGCATCACGGAGGGCACCAGGGACCACACCAAGCTGGTCAAACCCTGGGAAGGTTTAACTGTGCTCAGGTTTAAACCTCCACCAAAATATTGACAAAAACCAGAGCTGTGCAGATAACCAAGATCAGCGTGAACCAGCTTTTGTCAGCGAAGTGGATCAGAAACTGATAAAGAAATTAAGTGAAGTGGGGACTGAACTGCTTCCCTGCAATCTCTGTGAGAGGAGTCATTTAAGATGCTGCTGTCCCACAGGAAATACGTGTCCCCATAAGGAAATACGGGTTCCCATAGGGAAATATGGGTTTCCCTAAGGAAATAGCTTACAGGGGCCGCGGGCAGAGCCAGGTCTGATGTGCAGTGGCAGGACAAAGTGCACCAAGTCACCTCACATGTCAAGAAAACTATTTTTCACCTTTCAGGCGTTTATTTCAAGCAGATCAATCAAAATGAACCATGTGCATTTTCATGGCTACCTAAATTAGTTTAGCTCTTTTACCGAACAACCTCTAATCAAGACTCTGTTAATAAGTTCAATTCATATCAGTGTTTTACAGCAGAATAGAAAAAAATACCACATTATTTTTATAGCTCTAATGAGAATCCTATACCACCAGAAATGTTGTAAAATGATCTACCTGCAATAGAGTTGATCCAGTGAGTGCTCACATTCTGCACCCCACAAACCCCTTCCAGCCCCAAATGATGTAAAATCCTGGATAAAAGCCACATGTATTTTTGCCCAGGTAAGTTCTGGTTTAAAGGTACAACTCTGCAATGAAGTTTGGCATTCTTTAAGCAGAGGGCAGTATTACATCAGGAAATGGTTATTAAAGTTACCTGCTCCACAGCATGTGAGATTACAGCACTGCAATTTAACAGACATATTCCAGGTAACTGATTTTATGGATATATAAAGTTTCAGAAAGTACAGCTATATTCAATTATGACAGCAAATTATAGACAAGGGAGCACTGCAGCTTCCTCCTACACTTTGCTAAGAATAAAGAAAATCTTCTTGTCAATGCATTGTTTCACTTTGACCCAATCCCTTCAATCCCAGAGAGTTCACTCTGCTCTCCTCAAATTAGCAGTTCATGAAATATAAATATACCAGCTACTCTGGCCATTCATCCTTTAAATCCACGTGTTGTCCCATCCCTCCTGGAGCTGCCACTGCCATCCTCTAACAGGAATAACTCCTCTGAGTATCACCTGATGCTCTGGTTCCTGCAATCCTCAATCCTGCTGCTGCCCCTCTTAACTGCAAAGTGGGAGCTGAAAACCCAGCCAGGAGATAAAATTCCCCAGCAGAAGCTCAGCCTCAGAACTTTTCCTCCTGCTTTGACATTTGTGTAACATTCAGAGGCCTCTTGCTCACACAGAGATGTTCCTCATCCTCCAGCCAAGCCCTTCAGATGGGAAGAATTATCTATTCCTCACTGACATCTTCCACTAAATGGAACATTTAATTAATTTGGTCCGAGGCCAGTCTGATCTCTTTTTGCTCGCATGAAGACGAGCACGACTTGTAACTCCCTGGCACCGTTTCTGCTCCTCCTCCTCCCCCTCAAAAGGAACTTTAGTTGTTTACAGAATAGATACAAGAAAATCCGAGCTGGTACAGTGACACATCATTAGTTAAAAATACACCACAGCATAAAGAGCTTTAGTGCCGAGAGCGCAGCGGAATGCGGAATGACACGAAAATGGCTTAGGAAGGAAAATGAAAGTCATCTGGAAAGTGGTGATTTTTTTTTTCTTTTTCCTGCTACAGGCTGAAACAGAACAAAAAAGACTGCGAGCACTTTGTGTTACTGCAGAAAGCCAGCTTCAGTGCAATTAACCAAGTTGAAAATACGGTATAAGGGGTTATAAAAATACATGAAATGTATTACCAGCTCTAAAATGCAGCTGGTAAACAGAGGGCGTGAGGAGGGGGGGAAAGGTTTCAAAAGCAAACCCAAAGAAAGTGCAGTTCCCTGGTCTGAGCCAGCACAACCAGCAAGGACAATTCCTGATTTGCAGCAAGTTGGAAGCACTGAAGAGACCGAGATGGAAATGCAGCAGAGACAAGAGGAGCTCGTTGGGAGATTCCTGTGCAAAGCCCAAAGCCAGAGAGCCCCACGTTGGGTGTGAGAGCCACAAAGAGCTCACACACTGCTCAGAGCACAGCACAGAGCCAAAATCCAGCTCAAAACCACAGCAACTTCCAGAGCTGAGAGCTCTCTGTGAGAGAGAACAGCTCAGCTCCCGCCTGAGGTTGGTGGTGATGCTGCCTCACAGCCCCAGGCTGCTGAGAGAGCCCAGTTCACATCTCAGAACAGAGAGAAATGGGCAAAGACCCTCTGAAATCACCCACTTACACCTTGGCTTGAAATAAGAGTTCAGACTAAATGAATTGAAAACCAGCAGGTGAAATGTGCTCAGGTGACAGCAGCTGTACAACACCTGCAGAAAGGTTTGGGGTTGGGAGGGCCTTTAAATCCCATCTATTCCCACCCTCTGCCATGGCAGGGACACCTCCCACTGTCCCAGGTGCTCCAAGCCCAGTGTCCAGCCTGGCCTTGGGCACTGCCAGGGATCCAGGGATCCACATTTCCTCCATGCCAGGGCCTCACCATCCTCACACAGAAGAATTTCTGTGAACTGACCAATCTTCCACCTCCTGAAATCAGAGTGAGGTGACCCCAAGCACACCCAAAGCATTTGGAACGCTGGCAAGCTGAAGATCACAGACAGTTTAAGATCTTTATGAATAAAAAGAAATTATGAGCAATACATTCCTGTAGCTGTAGCAAAAAAAGAATTACCAATGTGAGATGCTCAATAGTGAAGGCTCGAGTTCCAGGGGTGTAACAAAGCACAGCTCCAGTGCTGCCACAGAAGTCAGCAAGAAAAGGTGATAGAGATGCTCTAGTGACATTTTAAAGGGGGGAAAAAAAACCCAGAAGTAGCTCTAATCATCATCTCTGACAAGGTGTTTTAATTCTAGGATAACAGACTGTGGCAAAACCTAAATAAAAACAAAGAAAATCAGGACACATCTGTTCAGCATGAAAACGTTTTCTTTTTTTTCCCCTGTCTGCTTCCCATGGAAGAAAAAAGACTTCAAGGACTGTGCTGAAGATAAAATCTCCTGTATCAAAGCAGGTGATACAGTAGAATTGTGATAATTCTTGTGGAATGAGAGGGACGAAGATTAAGAGGAAAATGAGGAAATAAGAGATCTTTGAACCGCTTTGAAGTAGGGCACCAAAAAAGCTCATCCAAATTCCCATTAACTTCAGCAGCCCATGAAATGCACTTTTACTGCCTGCATGGCTCCATGTTCTGGAAATTCCAATAATGGGCAGTTAAACTCTGGAAATACACGGATGACAGGCAGGGGACGAGCACCACAACTCTGCGTGCTCAGAGCTGGCGGGGAGTCAGCAGCACAGGGGAAAACACAGATCTAACAGGAGCAGGGACACCGGGAGGAACCGACGGCCAGGAGTTGTTTGGTGTGAAGAGGAATGAAAACAGTGGCTGTGAGACTGAAGTGATAACTCCTAAAGGATTTACAAGTGGCGAGGGAGCCAAAGTGTTGGGGAAAGAGCGGAAGGAATTACAGACTGGAGACAAAAAGTGAGTCGTGTTCCAGTTCCTTCTCTGTGCCACATGGTGTATCGAGGACAGCTGCCACTCAATAAAGCCTAAAATAACATTTTTACTAGAAAACTTTGAGCAGTTGCACTGCATCACCTCCACAGATTCCTTCCAAATGCAACAAAAACCCACCAGAGTTTGTAACACGGTATAGGGAGAATAGTCATTTAAAAAGAACCTGAAGAGAAATCAAACAAAATATGCATTTCCAAGTGAGAACATAAAGATGTTGCTCTTTAAATGGTATAAACAAGAACAATGATCAGTTTGAGTGAATTAAACAAACCAAAATCACCTTATTTTCCTTCTCGATAAGGACAGCTGTGATCTTGAGGAACTAAGACTGAAAATCCAAAGGAAAAAAGTTCAAAACTGACCCTAAGGAATATTTCTCCTCCCTTTGGTTGGCACAAGGAACCCTTGAAGTAATGAAACCACTTGCCAAACACTTCCCAGGGGGGAAAGGGATGAAAATCTGCACCCAAGACCAACATAAAGACAGAGAAACATTCCTTGAGTGACTCACACTCCAACACCATTATGCAGAATCACATCTGTAATAATTTTTATTGAGAATTAAAAGGGTGACAAAATCAGTTCTAGCAAAGATTAGACTGAATATTTTAATCTGCCAAGCAAAGATTAACCTGAATTATAGATTTCCTGAAGAACCTTTGTTTCTGTCTGCTTATTTTGAGGTATCAAATCTTTTAAAAAGGAGCAGAAAAATCAAAGTGTGCCACAGTGATCCATGAGGGGGTCGGCAGCAACAGGAGTTTCATCCAGACACTGCTTTAGTTTGGGGTTTCCTAATTTTTAGCCACATTTCCCTGTATCACAGAACCCTAGACTGGTTTGGGACCTTAAAGCTCATCCAGTCCCAGCCCTGACACCTTTCACTCTCCCTTTCACCCTGCTCAACCTGGCCTTGAACCTGAGCAAAGAATTTATTGCCACTGGTGCAGTATCAAACCTGGCAGCAAGAATGCCACGTGCCACAATTCCAGCACCAAACCAAACCTCTGTGTTTGCCAATTTAGCATTTTATTTCTGCCCTATGAGGATGTGGGTTAGAAGGGGCACGAGAGCTGCACGGTCAGGACACCTCACTTCCATCTGTAAAGTAAATGTTTAATATTGCAGGAGTCAGAAATTAATTTCCTAAATGTTAATTGATGCTGTTTCAAATCGCTGAGGGCGCATTGAGGGCATTTCAAATGATTAACACAAGATTTGATGGCAAAGAAGCCATTTCAGAAATGGTCAGGGCCATGGCCATTCCTCCTGTCCCACCTGCAGCAAGAAACGCCCACTGAAAGCCAAGTGAAATGGTGGAATTTATTCTGATTAAAATCCAACCATCTCCAACCTGATTTTGTGTCCTTCACTAGAGGACAGAGCTGCTTTTAGGGGTGTTTTGGGCCTTTTTTTTTTTGGATTTGCACCGTGGACTTCACCAATGACACAAGTGGAGGCTGTTCAAGCCACTCAGCCTCTCACAACCATGTCCTTAAATAACTACAATGACTAAACAATCCAAATAATTGAAAGAAAAAACTATCAAAAAAAAAATTCCCTCAATTGATTTGCAGCCCCACAGCCCATTCCCACAGGATGTTCCTCTTGCAGCCCTGCAGGACAAACTACAACTCTCGCCTCAGATAATCCATGAGAAAGTGTCAGTGCCTGAAGAGTGAGCAGCCATCCAAACCTGGAGGTGTGCTGGGGAAAACACATCTGTCTGGGAGGGAATGGGGACTCCTCCTGGCTGCAGCACTGCCACTCCAGCATTTTTCAGGAGCTCTACACTCACTTAAGCACCCCTCGAGGCAGCAGCCACCAGGAGATCCGGGATGACGGATGTTCCGTCTCCAACTGCAAATCCCACTGTGATTTTAATTGAATCCCAGCAGCCATCTTATTTATTTATTTTTTTTATTTTATTTTCCCAGAGCCTCTCCACTCTCTATTTCCTCCCAGTGATTCAGCAGTTTATTCCTCACTACACTAATCCCTCCATGAGACAGTTTCTCTTATGCCCTTTCAAGCAGTGCTTGTGACAGCAGCTGCCCATATCACTGGTGTTTGGGGCTTTTTTTTTGTTATTAAATAGGAATTTATCTCAGACACGCTTTGGCTTTCAGGCTCCACCACTTTTCCAGCCCTGAGAAGCATCACTCTGTACTGGGACATTCTCCCAGCTCAGCTGATGACAGGAATTAAAAAAGGAGACAGAAAAATGGAAACCTGGAGCCCAGAGGATCAGAAAGAGGCAGTGACACCTGGAACCTAAACCAGCTGTGAAATGCTCTTCAGAATATCTGGAAAATAGATGTTTGCTAATTTACAGGGGACTCCACAGAACTGCCAGCTGGCTGCTTGAGTTACTCACCTAAGAGGTGCAGAAATCCATTTAATAGGAGGAAAAAGAAAAACACAGAAAACAAACGGCCAGAACCCACCTGTGGCAGAACTGCCAGCAACTCCTATCATCCAACACCACCTTGGAATCCAGGCTGACACATCTTGACCCAGCTATTTAGGCAGAGGCTTAAAGCTCAGTCTAGTGACTCTTTCTTGCAGTAATGAACAGTTGAAAAACACCATAATTGCTTCTGACCATAATCATCCAACAGCCATGAGCTGTTTATCTCAGAAAAATTAATCCTCAAAGGGTGACCCTCATGTCCACAACGTGCTCTCAGTCATGGAGAGTGATTGATAAGTTATTCCAAGCCAGTCCACTGAACCTCTGGTTGGTGGCATTTTATCATCAAAGCTCCCTTGCCCTTAATCAAAGGCTAATTCAACATGAAATCCTTAAATATGGGCTGCACCACGAGATAAAGTTAGCAACCTTGAAAAGGCTGGGAAATGGCAATTTGCACACACAAACACAAGATTGAGAGCTCCCATCATAACCTGCCTCATCAATCACGAGCAGCGGCGGCTTTAACAGGACTATTTCCAGAGTATATTAAACTTCACGACATCTTAACCTTCTTGTAAGGCCACAATAATCTCTTTTACAATATCAAACAAGTGCAGAAGGGCAGAGTCGCTTTGTGCCAAAGCGTTCCCTGTGTCAGATTGCAGAATTCACAGCCTTGCTGCCTTCCCAGACGTTCCTCGGTGTCATTTCAGCCCCATATTCCCACTCAGGGAACACACACAACACATCTCACACGTATTCTGAGAGAAAATACTCTGCAAGGCTGGAACGAGGCACATCCCTGGAGCTATCACCTGGTAATTACCTGTTCTTCCAACACCTCTTGGCAAGGAAAAGATCTGGCCAGGCACCGGTGACTGAACACAGCTTTGGCCCAAGTTTTAGTCAAGTATTTGGCCTGATCTTAGGGGGAAAAGTCAAGCCATGAGGACTCCATCCTGAATATTACTGAAGTTTTAAAAAATGAACAAACCCAAATATTCCAGATCTCAAGCAAAATGCAGACTCTGCCATAATTAATTACAATCAGGGTTCTATCAAAAAGTTGCCATTTCACTCTGCTGCAAAGTCGGGATGTTCTCCTTGCTTTTTCTCTAAAAAAAACACAACTTAATCCACCATGAAGTAGCAGTTTTGGTGATTCAGTTTAACAAATTATTTTAGAAAAACTGACTGTGTTTTAATTTCGGAGGAGTTTTGGGTGGCACAAGGGTAAGGGGGGAAGGAAGCAGCCGAGGAAAGGGATGGCAGAGAGACACAGAAGGTGAAAAGCAGAAGCGAATCAGGCTGGAAATGGGAGATAATAAAGGGGAAAAGAAAGGACATAGATTTTTCAGAGGGTTGGGAGAAGAGCAGGAGGACACGGTGGCAGATGTGTCAGACATGTGACAATGAGGAGCCAGGGAAGGAGGACACTTGGGGATCCTGGAGATCACAAACAACCCTCGCCTTTGAAGGAGGGATGTCAAAGCTGCACGTTGGAGGCAGTTCAGTGTCCATCCAAACAATCCTCTTACACACTGACCCCCAGCACTTCCAGCTGAGCCTCTTCCCACCTGGAATGAGCAGCAGAGCCAAGAGCTGCCAGACACAAACAGCCACACACCAGGCAAAGGGGAAGCTGCCAGTGGACAGAACCAGTCCCAATCTCATCAAACCATGTAAACCAGCTGCTTTTCAGACTGTGCTCATCAAAATCTCCTTTTCCAGAGCTCTTAGCCAGCACATTCAGTTTTAGGACATTCCTCCAGCACAACTGCGCATTGTCTGCTGGTAATAATTCTAATTAAAACTACACTCTAAGCCTGGTTGTGGGATACAAAGCACAGATGCTACAAACTCTAAGAGGACTGCTGGCCTGCCTCTGTTTTAATTAGCTTGACAGGTAATCAAGTAGAATTTTGTAATTATACCACTAAAAGGCACAAATGTTTCCTTACAAATGCCTACTTCTGGAGTCACTTTGGTCAGCCACGGCCAGTTTTGAGACACAGGACCAGAAGCAAAAGCCCAAACTTGGTTTCCTCAGGGCCTGGCTTTGGCTCAGCAAGGAACACGAGCTGCAGCATTGAAGGATTCCAAATGATTAACACAAGATCTGATGGTGTGGAGCGTGGGATACAAACTCCTGCCCGCCCCCAGAGATGAAGGATGTGTAAAAGCTGAACCTGCAGTCCCCAAAACGTGTCGTTTTGGCAAGTACAGCAGAGTGTGTGAGCACTTTTCCCTCCAAAACACGCTGTGCTTGCTCTTTGAGAGCACTGCACTGGAATCCAGGGCTTGCTGTCCCTGGGGCAGGGCAGACTTTGGGCACACAAATGCACTGCTCAGGACACCTCAGCAGCTTGGGTGACATTGCTGTCCCCACCCCAACCCAATTCAACCTCATTTCCAGACCTAAACACCCCAGAGGGCACCTTTTAATGGCTCACATTCACCAAGTGCTTCCCCACATCAGCTTTTATTTCAAATACCCCTTTCACTCCCAGAGCCAGGGATGACTTTTG
The DNA here is from genome assembly GCA_014839755.1 of Sylvia borin. Lineage (NCBI taxonomy): Eukaryota > Metazoa > Chordata > Aves > Passeriformes > Sylviidae > Sylvia > Sylvia borin. The sequence goes on from CM025968.1 coordinate 1,992,193, forward strand.
GGGTTACCTAAAGACAGAGGCCAGACAGAATTAAAGAAAATTAATATGAAAAAATAGAATAAAATAATATGGACTAATGGAATAAAAAGCTGTTTTCTTTATTGAAGGTCCTTCAGGTACATTTAGGGCACACAAAGCTCCCCAGCAGCTGCACCCAAAAATGGACAATGGATCATGGGTTTTCACACTTTGATCAGTTTGGTCCATTTGCATTTTAGGGGTTCATCTTCCAATTCCAGCTCCAGGTAATGAATCATTGACCCCAAGTTTGCTGCCCCCAACTCCCTTTTGTTCCCATCTCTCAGCCCTGGGGCAGTGAGGGGTCCTTGATCCCCAGGCCTGGAGAGGAATTGTTATGTCTGCCCAAAGTGGGGAAGCAGCAGCTCACACCGTGTGTGGGGTTTGGAGTTCTACACTAAAGAACTGCAGGGTTACAAATGTATGAAAAAAACCCAAAAACCTAAATTCCTAAGGCATCACCACAAGTGGAGGCTTTTAACCCAAATTCCAGTCACATCCTCACTAATAAGGAGTGTTTACCCAAGAGTTAAAGGCTCTGTAAACAGAAAGCAATTTCCATCCTCCTGTCTGGGGTGGTGTCAGCATTTGCAAACCATTACCAGCGTGCCCAGAACTGTCTGCTCCAGTCCTCCACACTTCCTATCAAACTGGCATTTAAGGATTTGGAATGCAGAACACAAGGCTGCAGCCTAAAAATAATATCCTGAGATTTGATCCTGCACTTCTTATTCAGGCTCAATTAATCAAGGTTGCCTAACTCTTCAGAAGTACTTTTCATCAGCAGATTGGAAACACTTCCCACATGAAATGGGGATCAGCGTCTCCTTTTTCCTGTGGGGAACCTGAAAATGAGATTTCACCTGAGAAGGAGCTCTGAGGCTAATTTAGGAGTACTGTCCAAAGGGATGAGGAGTCCATTATTCAAAGTTATCTTTTATATTAAGAAATAAGCTGTTCCTTTCAGACCACTAGAAAGACTAGAAAGTGATCTATCACAGGATTTATCATGCTGTCTTTGAAAAACCTCACACCAAGATAGCACATTCCCAAAGAGCCAGGCTGAATGAGAATATTTACTTGATCTCCACCTTCAGTTTTCATTGTGAACACCACCCAGGACTAAGGAAAAACTCCCAAGAATTAAGAAATTAAACATTTTTGTCAGAAACCATCTGTAGTCTCTCTGAACAGATACAGTAGTAACATCTAAAACTAAGACAACATTTATTTTTCAAATAATCGCAAGCTCTGAAAACATCTTGTTTTCCTTTGGAAACAACATAATTCAGACTTAAAAGCAGGTTGGGGAAAAAAAAAAAACAACCCTCAAGATAATTTCAGGTTCTATAGAACAAAACCCACCTCCCCACTAACAAGATTGATTCCCTTTGACATTCAAACTGAGAGGCCATTAAGAAAATTTGAGTTTCAGAAACGCCACAGGTTTTTTTGACAAATTCAATTGCTGAGTCAATCATTCAATGATTAATTAAAACACCAATTTTGAAAATCTCTTGACAAGAACAATAAGAGCCTAACCATAAAAAAAGCCCAAACGCCTGAAACATTATTGATACCAAGATATCAATAGCAGCCTTTTGAAAAATATTCATTCTATAACTTCCATACATCCTGTTAAATGTATATCATTTACAATTTTCTGTTTACAGTAATAGCTGAAGGCATTATTATGTTCCACATTTGCCACAAACCTTCCAATGCAGAACTGCATAAATGCAACACATACACCCCTAAGAACTTAAACACAGATTTTATATATTCTTTCAAAAAGGCAAATCAAAACCCCCAGTCAGGGCACAGAGAAACTCCAGGGCAAATTCTTTAAAGCACAAACAACGCAAAGGAGATTCTGACATTCAATGCAATGATGTTAAAAATAAAGAGAAATTAACACCAACACACCAGAATTAGGATTAAAGATTTGTTACCTTCTCCAGTGCATGATATGTAGCCTTCAGTCAAATTTCCAACACCTGAAAGAAGAAATTCAAATGGAATGTTGGTTACACTGACATTTTACGGCACTAAATTAATTCTTGTTGTTGCTAATTTGTTTTGCAGAGAAAGAGGCTGCCTTGGACTGCTTTTATTTGCTATTTTCCAAGTGCCACGAGACAACAGCAGTAACCTGTTCAGATCCTTTCCCACTGCTTGATTCACGAGGGGGAACCCAAAATCCCCAGCCTTGCTCCATTCCCCAGACCCTGGGCTTCAACCTTCCCACCTGGGATGACTCAAACCTTGATTTTTTTTTCCCACCTCTGACCTCACTAAAGGCTGCAGCTCCTCCACTGATAACTCAGCACAGCTCTCAGCTGACAACAAACCACCCTAAATCCCACAAAAAAGGCTGAAGCAGAGCCATTTCCCATTAGATCATCCAAACCACGTGCTAATAAAATTTCAAAAAATAAAAAATATAAATAAACGCAGGAAATTTATTCAATACATGCCTTAAACCTAAAGCTTCACATGCTTGGGTAGCTGGGTATGGGTCACACAGAGAACATATGGCAAATGGAGATGATGTTTATGAAACTAGAATTCAGTGGGCACCAGAAATGCAGCAAAAACGATGGAAGGAAATAGAAGTTGGTTTTTTTTTTTTTTCATTATCAACACATCCCAGATAGGAGAGGCAGAAGAAGAATTCTGACATTTGCCTGAAGATAAGCACCCATGGCCTGGGTTGTAGCTCGAATTCCAATTTGATATGAGGAAATCACAGCCAGAGGACACCCCTGCTCCTGTAATGGGCTGGCTACTGAAGTCCCTGAAAATTGGATATTGAGAAGAAATTCTTCCCTGGGAGGGTGGTGAGGGGCTGGGATGGAATTCCCAGAGCAGCTGTGGCTGCCCCTGGATCCCTGGCAGTGCCCAAGGCCAGGCTGGAGCAGCCTGGGACAGTGGAAGGTGTCTCTATCCATGACAAGGGTGGAACCGGATGGGATTTAAAATCCCTTCCAACCCAAACCTTGCTGGGATTCCGGGGATGTAAAAAGCTGCCAAACCACATCCTGCACTGGGGGATTGTGGTGGTCTAAAGGGGTATTTTGCCTTCATTTATCACAGATGTACCACCTCCTCCCATCAGCAGCTTTCAGCAAGGACATGCTCTGACATCTCCCATCATGAGAGCTCCACCCACGCACCATGGTGACACTGCTGTCCCCACTCCCCACAAGAACCCAATTCTGCCTCGTGGTGCCATTTCCAGACCCCACAGGGCACCTTTTAATGGCTCACATTCACCAAGCACTTTCCCACATCAGCTTTTATTTCAAATATCCCTTCACTCCCAGTGCCACAGATGCCTTTAGGGGCTGCCTAAAAACAGAGGGCAGACAGAATTGAGGCAATAAAAAGCTGTTCTATTTATTGAAGGGCCTTCAGGTACATTTAGGGCAGATGAAGCTACACTCAAAACTGGTCACAGGTTTTCACACTTTGATCAGTTTGGTCCATTTCCATTTTGAGGGTTCATCTTCCAATTCCAGCTTCAGGTAATGAATCATTGACCCCAAGTTTGCTGCCCCCAACTCACTTTTGTTCCCATCTCTCAGCCCTGGGGCAGTGAGGGGTCCGTGATTCCCATTCCTGGAGAGGGAATCCAGCTCCCTGTGCCTTGCACAGCTCCATTTCCCACCTGGATTTGCCAGAGGGAAGAGCTCCTCTCCCAGTTCAGGAGACCTGGAGGGGAACAGGTGGGATCCAGCACCAGCCCTGGGTCTGGGAATGCTTTTTCCATGAGGAACAGGCTGGAGGCAGGCAGAGCCAGATGGAGCCCACCGAAGTGAGCACAGCGCCGGGGAGAGCGGGTAAATATTTGACATTCAGAGCTGCGCTAATTAGACATGGAGAAGAAACGAAAGGTTTCCTACCAATCAAAATATTACTCTGTTTACTGTAACTGTTCAACTTATCACTTCACTCAGGGAAAAAGTTTGGGAGAACAACTCGCACGAGTCAAGCAACGCTCCAACACCAACGTCGCTGCGTATTTTTAGACACCTACGAAGCTGCGGCTGCTGAAAAAAAATCAACCAAAAAAACCCCCCAAAAACTGCAGTTCTGACTTTTAGTCAAGCCTGATCTCCTGAGTACGGTGAGATTTTGAGCCCATCCACCTTCCAAGCAGTCCTGAACTCCTGTGGGCACCCGAGGTGTCTCACAGAACACCTGCCAACACAACCTCCAGACCTTTTGTTTTCCCCTGCCTGTCACGCCCGTGTGCAGAACCCAGCCAGGGTGGCTTTTTTTGGCACTTAACGTGGGAGACTCTGGATGAAATCTTGGTTTTTTTCCTCTTCCCCCACAGCCCCAGCAAATGCAGTTACTACCAAGCTCCTTTCTCCTGCTGGAGCTGCTCATGTTGGGTGGGCTCCCACTCCAGCACAAACCTCATCTCCCACATGCCCAGCCACAACTTGGGAGACTTCATCATTTTGGGGTGGAGGGAACAGGTGACAGCTTGAAAAACCTCTACATTCTGCTTCTGTCTGCTGAACAGACCAAGCCAGCAGCACGTATCCACTCAAATCCTTCAGAAATTGCAGCTTCCAACAACAGGAACACCTCCATGGACAATTTCTTGAAATGAGAAATTTTCCAATTTTTCAAATTCCAAAAGAATGCTTTTGCCTTGGCGGAGAGATACTGACTCAAACCAGAATAGTCTCAAATTCAGAATGTTCTGTTTTCAGCACAAATTCAGAATGTTCTGATTTCATCCCACAGGAACTCTTGATAAAACCTGCAGATTTGGTGCTCAGGTGGTGACCTGGCAGTGCTGGGTTCATGTTTGGACTCCCTCTCAGAGGGCTTTTCCCACCTTTAAAATTCTGTGTTGGAGATGGTGAATAAATTAACTGTGCATTATCCTCACCAGCATCATTGAACTCGAACATCCTTGCTAGAAAACCTGAAGCTTTTCAATTATACCTCCCCCCCAAAAAAACCATCAGCAGTGCCCAAGACATTTTACTAAATAATAAAGAAACCTCCCTTAGCCTGGAGGGTTTGGCCACAGCTTCCCAGGAATTCAAACCTACACCTTTTTCCCAAGTGAAAAACAACCTGGATCAGGCACTGAGGGGCACAGACTCTGCTCCCTCCCTCAGGAAGGCAGCACAGTAAAATCTGAATTTAGCAGGTTCAGTATTTTCTGCATCCCTTGTCAACGGAAGGCTTTGAAATAAAAAAAAAACCAACTTCAGAACACGGAGAGGAAGTTGTCTCCGAAGGAAAAGGCAACAACACTGTTTTAGTGCAGCTCCCCAGTCACCACTGCAGTCGTTCTTGAAGCTGTAACTTCCCAAAAAACCTAAAAAACCTCAAGTTTTGTGCAAGCCTCATTTCATGTCAAGGAACAGCACATCCTTCAAGAGCAGGAAAAAAAACGGCTTAAGCAGAGAAAATAAAAATAGAGAGGATTCATTTCGCAGTAATACTGTGTATTTGCACAGAAAAATTCCACTTTTTTTTTTTTTTTTGTGGAGGCAGTTCTTTGGGAGCTGGCAAGAGGGAGCACTGATGAGAGCCTGGAGAAGTGCTGATCTCTCCTGTGCTGCCAGCAGAAATCCATACATTACACTCCGAGTTCATATTGACACAAACCAATGCAGACGGGGCTGAAAGCAGCATTCCCAGAGAAACCCGAGGGGCGTTTCCCCACCTTCTGGAAGTTTTTTAGCATCGTTTGCAGATCCTGCCATGCCCAATCGTTCCTCAGAGCACCTGGAGAGCAGGCTGAGGTGTTTCCCCAGGGATGGAAACCCAGCCTGGCCCAGGACAGGGACATTCCTGAGCATCAGGCTGGGATCCCTCAACCCAAAATTCTCCCTTGGGCACTTCAACAACTCATTTGCTGATTATTTTTTTTTATCTTTTTACTGTTCCTGGCTCTGTTGTGGGTTTAGCTTTATGGAATCAGCCTCCTCTGGCACTGTTTTCCATCTCCTGCCAAACCACAGACTTGTCCTAGCTTCCAAATTCAGTTTTTAACCAAGATTAAATGATGAGATGTTCGCATCTCTGCTTCACTCCAGTCTTAAATTAGACACTCCAGGAGCCCTCAGACTGCAGATTTGTCCTCATCTCAACCCTCCTGTCCACTGTAAAGACCTTTTCCTGCTCCTGTTTCCTAATATGAACTTCCAAACAATATTCTCCAGTTAGGCTAAAGGAACACCAGGACCACAGCCCTGTGGACTATGAGCTCATTAATAAATGCTAATAAATAACCAAGTGCACCCGAACCTGCACCTGCTTCTCTTCATTTCCAGCAGCCCTCAGGAGGAAAGCTGCTCTGTTGCCACCCCTATTCCTGCTCCAAGAGGACATTCCTGGGACAAAACCCACAGCTCTGCCCTAATCCTGGCTCTGCTGCTTCTCAAAACAAAGGCAGAGGATGTGAACTGTGAGTTTTCACCACCTGGACCAGCCTCACCCCCAGGAGCAGCCCTGGCCTTCCTCCTCCTCACCAGTTTCAGCAGTGGGTTGATGATGGGAGCTCAGAGGAACAGCCAGAGTTTTCTGGAGCTGAAATATCAATCCCATGTGCAGAAACATTTCCTGTGCATTTAAACACGGTTTAGTGAGTCAGCCAAAATCATTCTGCAAGTCTCATGCATCTCCTGAAGGAAAAACTCCAGAGGCCCAATCCCCAGCTCTGCTCTCCCAGAGACCGAGGGCTTCCACTTCCAAGCAAAATGCTGTCAGAAAAGATCTCTCATGTGATGTAGTCTAACAAAAAAAAAAAGTGTAAAAAATAAATATTTCAAACTCTTATTTGGTCTCATCAAGTGGGGCTGAGCGTTACAAATTGATATTGGATTTTCAGGCTTTACAACTCCATTTGTTTGTTGTCATTTGCTTCACAAATGAAAAGAACGCTGAGATTTCTCTGACAACCTCTGCAAACAATTGTGGTGCCTGTATTTATTGCCAATATGCAGCCATGCAGGTCAAAGGGATCTGATTCCTAACCTGAACTTGTAAGGTGCATAACCCTAAAAATTGTTTCAACTACTTAAAATGGGTTTTCCTGCTCCATCAAAATAAAGCAACTTCTACTGACTGTAAAAAAACTTTTATTGACTGCACCAAGAAGAGAGACCTGTTTGAAAGATGTTCTCCCAAAGCTGTTTTCCCCCAGAGGTTCAGGCCCCAGGAGAAAGCCCAGGATAACTCTAGGAGCTGCACTCAGAGAGGATGATGTGTTCATCGCCTTCCTACTCGAAATGCAAAGTAATTACACAAATTAAGTTGGTTTTCATAGTCTGAGCCATGCCTCTGCCTCTCCCAACTGCTGATCAGGAGATCTTCTCATTTGCACAGAGCCCATCAGCTTCCCAGAGGTCACTGCAGCCAAACTGGTCAGGCTTTGGGGACACAAAGGGACAATTCTGACACAGTCACATCCAGGGCTTGTGGCTTTTTTCTACCAATGTAAACCATCTTCATTTCCCTCTCCAAGCAGCAGCAGGGGATGGGTTGTACCAGCTCTTAAGGACCACATTTTAGTCACCATCCCCACAAGCTGCAGGTTAATTACTTTGTTTTAATGAGGTGCCAGCGTAGCAGCTCTAAAGCTGCACAAGAGCTGACTTCACTCCTGGTCCCCAGGGAGCTGAGGCTGTGGGAGCTCCCCAAACCATCCCCTGCTCTAAGACAATCCCACCACAGCTCCACAAAAACTGACGGCATCTTCTAAAACCTCTGGATTTCTGCACTTGCCAAGGGCCCAAAGGCTGCCTCAGCTGATGGCAGAGAGCAGAAGGGTCCCAATGTCACACCTTGGCAGGAGAGCTCCAGCAGAACTCACCCTGCCAGGGCACCACCAGCTCCCCTTCATTCCTTGTCCCCATCACTCCATTTTATGACATGTTTTCTTGCTGGGATTGCAGTGCCAGGAGCAGAAATCACAGAATGCTCAGAAATCTCCCTAATCACCTGCAGCCAATTACAAAGCACCAAACAGGAAAGGTCACTAATAAACAAAAATAAAAGAAACTCAACAAATCAGGCACTGAGTAATTAATGTCTACACAACACATAATAATTAGCAGCCCTGACAGTTCATTCCCCAGGTTTTGCCATTGGGTTTTTCTCTGAGGTGACAATTCAGGGCTGATTTGCCAAGCTAAGGTACGTACTCGCAGTCCCCTGACTGTTGTAAACGAGGGCCTTAAATATTTACTGCTAATAAAACATTTCCAACTTTTAGCAAAATTATCTCCCAGCACTCAGCAGTGAGATTTTTCTTTTTTTCCTGACCTTCTGTGGTGAGGAATCATCTTGTGCAGGGAGATAAAATGGATGCACGCCCACAGCCTCTCCTCGCTGGAGCTACAGCTCCATCACCATTAAATTGTTTGTTTTGCTCCTTCTTAATTTGTTCCTTGTCCTTGCAAACCCGAAGACATTTCGGATCGCCCACATCCTCCCTCAGCACCATGTTCTCCAAAAAAAAAAAATAAAATAAAAAAAGAAAAACAAGGTCTACTCTGCCTTCCAAGCTGGTTTCTTTTGAAGAATTGCTGGAAGTTGCACAAGAAGTAGGTCAGGCAGTGCAGAGACACCGGGGAGGCTGCAGAGGGATTGGAACTTTGTGTGGCCACCAAAAAAAAAAAAAGCCACTTCCAGGTGCTCACCCCTCATTCTTTCAGGTGGGAAAAGCAACAGGATGAGCAAGAGATGGAACTCGTTGGTGCTCTGTCCCAGCAGCACGGATCAAAGTCGGATGAGCAAGAGATGTGACAATGATAACACTAAAATAAATGAAAATTGAAGCTTGAAACGCTGGAGGGGAAGTGCCAAAGGTTTGCAGGTTCTCAACACAACCTGGGGGGTGTTTGAGGTGCAGTGCCCCAACACAAGCAGCATTTTTTCTTTTTAAATTTTATATATATTTTTTTAACTCCTTATCTTGGAGAGCAAAGGAGCAGAGCTGAAGTTTCACTGTTGTATTCCTATTTATTAATGTATTGTTGTATTCCTATTTATTAGTGCTCTGAAAACCAGCAGAGCCACATGAACTCTGCTCCTGTTCTTGGGGATCTCACCAAGAGCCCTGGATAAAGCCAGGAGAAGAAATATCCCACTGGATATCCAAAAAATCTCTACTCCAACTTGAGAAAAATCCCCTTGTTTTTAAAATAATCTGCATTGTAACTAAACAGGATTGTTGCATTATCGATTTTTTAAGACAATTATTTAGCAAGTCCTAGATGCCACTAAGGAAACCTGGAAAAAAGCCACCATGGCATTAAGGGCCAGCTGGAAAAGGTGATACAATCCCAGGTTTGGAGAGCAGGAAAATCATACATGAGCTACCAAAAAAGGTCAATATTTTTTACCTTATTCAGCTGCTTTAAGCAGTGAGCACAAAGGAAAGCAAGCGTAATAAAATTGACATGACATCAGCAAAAAGCCTCCCAAAAACCTTCCTGAAAGCAGGAGAATGTCAGTAGTGACTGAGGTACAATAAACTTCCCTGCAAAAAGCATCCAGGATTTCTCGGGCACAGCAATTCCGTCACTAATCAGCAATCCAGGTTAGGAAATCCTGTCTCTGTCAAATATTTCTTCCAGAGGATTTGTAAAATAACCTCAAATATTGAAAAAGTGGCAGTAAAATACCACCTTTTCTAAGGTAGGTTCCTTCTGAGCTGTGGCTTCTAAATGACGTCACTGATACATCCAAAAATCTCATTATTTAGGAGCAACAGACAGCAACTAAAGGTGAGTTCAAGCCCAAAACCTATGAGGGAGAACAAATCTAGATTTTTTTTCTCTGTTATTTCCACCAGCCCATCTGAAATAAACCATAAATGTGGAAGATGAGACTGTCCCCCATGTGTGACAAGTGCCAGATTAAAAATCAATTTATTCAGTTTAGCACCATCTATTTAATGCACAAATCACATAATTAAAAAAAAAAAACCAGACCAATCCTGAACGTTGAGTCTAAAATACTTCCAAAACACTCAGCAAAGCCAAGAGATTTTAATGAGGGCCATGTGTATTTATCACCCACAACCAGGATACTCTAAATATTAACTGTAAAAATCAGAGGAGCTTCATGGACAGCAGCAAATTGCTCCCTTCAGATTTCTCCTTAATTTAACTAATTTTGCCTTCCTGAATTTCCACAGAAACATCACGAGTATTTTCTGTCCTGCAGGACAGAAAGTCACCTCCCTTCCATTCCCACTCCTGAAGTGACACTCTGCCAAAGAGCCAGAGAGGGATTTTCTCTATTTATTCCCTCAGAGCCAGTAGGTTATGACTAGGAGAAGGGGAAAAAAAATCCAGAAAAAAACTGAGTTGTAATGTAATCTGCCCACATTCAGAGGCACAGCAAGCCATCAGTCTGCACCCCAGTGCTACTGAGCCCACTACAGACCCAGCTCAGCTCCCCAGCCCTGACATCTGTCAAAACAGAACAGCTCTCAAGTAGTAATTTATATGGGGAGCTTTTTCCCCCTCCTCCTCCTCTCCCTCCAGGAGTTCAATTATTGCAGCAGCATCATGAATAAGCAGGATTATTTTCCAGGGAAAATTAGAGAAAAAAGAAAAGGGAAAATATAATAAGCACAGGATTTGCCAAAATCCCTTCCTTTCTTTTTTTTTTTCCATTTAATATATGTATAAATTACTCTTCTTCCCCTTCATTGTGTTTCACAGCTGCAAGGAGATCAGATCAACAATTTCCCCTTGGGTTTGGCCGTGGGGACAGAGATAATTTGGGTTCTGAAGGAGCCCAGGTGAGTTTGCCCCCTCAGGAGACACATCAGCCCCTTCCATGGGGCTGAAGCTGCTGCAGATGGATCAGGCTGGGACATCCCTGGGGGTGTTCAGGGCCAGGAGTTGGACTTGTTGATCCTTAGGGTCCTTTCTGATGCCTTCAGTTTTCTCTTCCCTGTATCCCAGGTCCTGTGGTGCCCAGGAGCAGCTCTGAGCTCACAGTCAGTGTCACTCAGCTCTGCACACAGCAGGGACACAAAACAAATCCTTCTCCTGCTGCACACCAAGGACAACTTTCAGCCCCAAAGCACAAACAAGGGTGGGCTGGAGGGAGGGACAAGAAGGATGGGACCTCACAGCCTGGGGCTGGAATGGGACAATTCAACCCCAAGGTGCAAATGGACCAAAACTTATACAAGTGTGAGACCTTGTGACCTGTTGGTCCATTTTGTGACCATTTTGGGTCCCCCTTGGGTGTAGCCCTGGCCAGGCTCTTGTCCTGCCCAAGGTGGATCCTGGAGGCCTTTGAATAAATCTCTGCTTTATTCTCCAGCTGTGTCCAGTCTCTGCTCCAGCTCAGCCTTCCCAAGGCACCACTTTTACATCAGAATTTCTACAATTCCAAGTTCAGACTGTTTTAGCACCAACATCATTTAAAACCATTTTAAAAGCCCAGGAGTTTTTGATTTTTAGCTGCTCAGCTCTTTTCTGCCTGGCACTCCTGCCTTGATCCTTTGGTACCCAATGCTGAAACTCAACCAATTTCAGCAGCAAGAACACAAAAAGGGTGCCAGACTTTTCCAAGGCTCTCAGCAGCCTCATTTGGCTGGGGTGATGCTCTCTGAAGCTTCCCTGAGATCACAGGCAAGGAGAAGGGCTGGGAATCACACACAGACATGTCTGAGGACCACACACACAAAAAAAACCCCTCAAGAGCAGCCAAAATCCTCCTCGTGAAGGTCAGAATGGGAGCTTGGCAAAACTGAGAGGCCAAAAACGAGGACAAAAAGACTCAGTAAGACACATTGTGTGGACAACAGCTCCTCCAGGAGAAACCAGAGCTCAGGGACACACAGTGGGCTGGGCTGGAAGGGATCAGCTCATTCCAAGCCTCTGCCACAGGCAGGACACATCACTGACCCCATTCTGCTCCCACTGGCACCCGGGGCACCCCAGCTGGCTGCAGAAATATCCCCTTACAGGGCTGTCAAAGCTGGCAAAACTTCAGGGAACTCAAAAGAAAGGAAACCAATTTTAAAAAATATTTTTAAAAAATCCAAATTAAAAGAGCCAAACTGCAAAACTACTTCTGCTTCAGCACAAAGCTGCAATTTATTTCTTACTGAGAAATAGGAATTTTGCTGTTCAAGGGATCTACAAGAAGTAGGACCTTATCTAAGAATGCATTTAGGCAAATATGTTGTTTGATAAAGCAAGGAGATGGTATAAATCTATTTTTTACATTTCACAAATATAAACACGTCGTGTGTATCTTTATAAATATCCCCCATGAAACGAGCTGAGACATTCAGCTCTATCAAGACAAACACTCAGACACTGGTAACTTTCAAAAATTAAAGGGTTTTTTTCCCCCCTCCCCTTTGTGCCTTTTATCTTTTAAATAATGTTTTTCACCTGGGGTCAAGGTTAAATGAGCCTGGGGTCAAGTGAAGCTTAGAGGCAAAGCAGAAAGTCATCTAACAATTTTGTTACACCTAAATAAATCAAACTAGCTTTAGGGCTGAAGTCTCTATTACTGCCACAAAGCTGGCTAGAAAGTGTTCAAGATAAAACCAGAGCAGCTCAATGAATTTCTACAAATGTCTTAAGGAGAATGAAGATTTATAAGAGTAAAGAGTAAAACTTTGCTTTTCCTGAAAAAAATAAGTTGGTTTTCATGTTTCCTTTTCAAAACTAAAGAAGTTTGATGATTGAGCAAGTAAACTCTTTTTTTTTTCAGGATTTTGGGGTCTTTTAGCCAGTTCTACTAAAAACTGCATTGCATTTAAAATTCCCATCAGGGCCAAATCTGTTTTTGTCTCTCACTTTTAATTCTGCTTGCCCCTCCTGCCCAAAGGCGCCGTGGAACTCCAGGGATCCTGCCAGGACCCAGCTGCACTGCCCCTCTCCTCGAGAGGGTTAAAACCCCAACATCTCCATGCTCAAAGTCCTCACCCCATCATCCACATGCTGAATTATTTAGCAGGCAGCTGTTGGCCTTGACATGGTTTTTACACAGGTCATAAAGCCCCTAACACAGCACGGGCTGAGCCAGCACTCCCCAGGGATTCAGCCACACACTTGGCTGCTTGCAGTGGGAGCCACCAGCCTCGAGTTTGGAACATTTTGGGCCTGTTTTGACGAGCAAACACCAAATTTTCCTCCCCACTCAGATTATTGAGACATCTGTATAAAAGCACTGATGATCTGAATTTGAGCATTTCTGTGCCACGTTAAGGCTCAAACCCCAAAGGCAGAGCAGCTCATGATTTAGGTTGGGCCATCTCCAAGTAGGAGTGTGAGAAGAGTTCTTTTTGGGGAAAAAAAATCCCCAAAAACCTCCTGGCTGATCATCCCCAGAGCTCTGGAATCAAGGAAAAGGCCCGAGGGTCTAAAAGAAGTTGTTATTTAAGAAAGACAAACTGCTCCTTTTTCTTTCCAGTGTTCGTTTCATAGGCTTAATAAAATGCATGGAAATAGAAACATAAAAAGATAAATAAAAACGCATTAATAGATGGAATAGAAAGGAAGGAATTAACCAGTAAATGCCACGGAAAGGAGATACAGGAACATCACACAAAGCAAAAGCTGCAGCGAAAAACACCAGAAAGCTGCATGGCATAGGCTAAAATTTCCTTTATGCACAGCTTCTACAGGCCAGCAATGGAAAAAAAAAACAACCCTCATTGTGCTTTTGTTCAGTTTGATCAGGAGTTAACTAAAATACTCTCCAGGGTTCTGACCAGCTTTAAAACTCAGCTGACTGCTGTGGGCAGCTCATGGCTTACAACCAAAGCTGCAAATAAATCCTAAAGCAGTTCCTGCTCAGCCAGACCCAGCTCCAAGATGGTTCTCAGCACAAAATAATCCTTATTTTTTCCAACCACGAGAAAACTAATTAGAGACACCTTTCTGGGAGGCAAGAGCACACAGAGAGATGCTCCACAGGAGCCTCAGTTTCAAGAAACTGAAGTGTTATCTACATAATAACATCAGTTTTACCCAGGGACTTGTACTGGAGGTATCAGGGTAGGGAAAATAAAGTTCTGTGAAACAGAGCTCACCAGAGGCACAAATAAACACAGAGCCTGACCCCCACCAGAACAATCACTCAGCCCTAATCCTCAGAAAGATGCTCCCTGCAAGCAAAATTCTCACTCCACCACCTTCCTCAACACCCAAACATCCCCCTGAGAGCTTTTCCTCAACTCACCAAAGCTGGGAAGAGTTGGGTCAGGTCCTGGCAGCCTCTTCTGCTCTACCCCAGAGCTCAGACCAGCATTACTTGGGGTTTTCCACCAGCTTTTCCTTTTATAGGGAGCTCCTGCAGCCCCACCTCCTCTCCCTGGCTCCAGGTGGGTGCCAGCCCACTCAACCCTGCCCCAGCTGCACCTCAAACACTCAACATCCCTGCCACAGCCCCTGCCTGGGGATGCTGGGATGGGGAGATGCTCCCTGAGGGGGAAAATGAGTGGAAAGGTGGCTTTGATTCCCACCGGTGGCTCGGGTGGGACAGGAGAGGCTCCCTCAGCTCCACAGGAGATGATCCCATGGCATCACATCGCTGATTCCTGCACAAATCCCACAGTGCCTGCGGGGCTCTGCTGAGAGCAGCAGCAGCAATGAGCAGGGCAAAGACGCTCTGGTTAGATAAAAGTCCCCTTAAACTCAGGGGTCTCAGCTGAAGCAAAGCAAAGCCCCTCCTTACCCAGGCCCCCGCAGCTCCAGCCACACAGGAGACAGGGACTGTCCCATGAGAGCTCCCTGGTGCCACCCAGAACCCCAAATATTCCCCCAGATCTTCAGATTAGAGAGCCCCAAATGCCAATGAAGTGGCCTTGAGCAAGCAGCACCATGAGGCACCTCCTTTCTCTGATGCCTTTTGGGGCTACCTAAAAACAGAGGCCAGACAGAATTCAGGGAATAAAAAGCAATATTTATTATATTTATTGAAGGGTCTTCATTTAGGGCACACGAAATCCCCCAGAGGCTGCACCCAAAATGGTCTTAGGTTTTCACACTTTGATCAGTTTGGTCCATTTGCATTTTGGGGGTTCATCTTCCAATTCCAGCTTCAGGTAATGAATCATTGACCCGAAGTTTGCTGCCCCAACTCACTTTTGTTCCCATCTCTCAGCCCTGGGGCAGTGAGGGGTCCTTGATCCCCAGGCCTGGAGAGGAATTGTTGTGTCTGCCCGAAGTGGGGAAGAGCAGCTCACACCGTGTGTGGGGTTTGGAGTTCTGCACTAAAGAACTGCAGGGTTACAAATACATGACAAATATAAAAACAGAAATCCTCAGGCATCATCTCCAGCCTTTCCCAGCGAGGACAGAACCCCTGAGCTGGAAATCCGAGCTGCTCTGCCATGCCAAGGCTCAGAAGACTCCGAATTCCTTCCAGCAGGACCAGCTGTGGAAGCCGTGAAGCGCAGGGGCGATGATGGAGGGCTGGGGATGGCAGCAAGGGGAATAAAACCATCACCACCAGTGCTGGATATGAAAGCCCCCATTGCCCTTGATGGTGTTCATAAAACCGTCCCCGAGCAGGAATTACTGGGCTGAGGTGGTTTTGTGCTGGAGCTGCTACACGGGGAGCGTTCATCCATGCCAGGCACGGAGGTCACCGGGATTTATCCTCCACACACCCAGCCCTACAAATCCCCTTCCCCACGAAGGGCAGGGCAGGCAGAGAAAACATTTTTTAAATGCAAAAGGAACTTTCCTTTTCAGTTAAACTTTAACCAAACTCATCCCAAGGCTTTGCCCAGGTGACGATTTTGGCCAGACGAACTGATGAGACGCGTCCAAAAAGGAGTGAAAAGTCAAAAAAGATTCGCTCTCCAAAAGGCTGCAATTATTTTAACTACACATAAATCCACCCCTTCCGTGGCTATAAATAGCCCTCCGCAATTACTGGTGCTAATTACTCACCATCAAATCACAGGGTAAATACGCAAAGATAATCAGATAGTTCTTTGTACAATGTAAATTAATTGATAACGAGAGGTTTACAATTGCGAATTAGAGAGATTACACTTGGAATGCTGTATGGGCTGAGGGTCAAACCCCGGAGTTTTCCCTCCACCAGTGGGTAAAATGTGTCACAGGTGGCAGCGGGTGACAAAGGCAGGCAGGAGGTGACAACATCCCGAGTCAGCACATATATCCTTTGGTGGCATTTCCGACATAATTATCTGTAATTCCCATCCTGGAGCGCTCTCCCCGCTGCTGGCAATAGGACACTCCGTTCTGATGAGCTCTGGAGAGAGGAATTTCCACACCTTTGTCTCCCCTCGCAGTTCTGATTTCCCTCTCCTCTCGGCTCCATCCATCACTCCATCCACCAGCACTTGTGTGGCCAGCTCTGGCCATAAACATAAACTGTCTGCGATTTTACACCTTCCAAAATTCCGTTTCTTAATTCTTTCTTTCATTATTTCGCCAACACGCGGATGGCAAATTTACCATCTATTCATAAAATAACAGCAGTGGGGTGGCATTGCTGATTGCTGGGATGTTGGTTTGTCCTTTCCTTAAAGGTTGTGCGTGCCTGGGGGTGTTTGTGTTATCCCAGACCTCATCCCTGCTTGCTGCTGGAAAAACAAAAAAACAAACAGATAAAAAAAAAAAGGGGATGTCTGCAGTGGCTGTTTGCTGATTTTCTATCGACCCCTCTTTGAGGCTGAAGGTGTTTCTCATTACTTGCTGATAATACAGCTCGGGCTGCAATTTAGCAGCGCTGACCTTGTAATGATGTTTATTTCTCCTCGCGTTGAGGATGGGTTTTGTTACTCATTTGTTACTCATTCCGCGCCTCTTGGGCTGATTTGGGATGAGGTGGAGCAGTGCCACTACTACTCCACTACTACTGCTAGTAGAGCCTGGCCTAGGCTGGGCTTTGTGGCCACTAATCCCGACTCAAGGCTTGGTTTTAGCCCTGCTGTCACCGCTGATGTTCGCCTTAAATGTCCTAAAATTCCTGCAGATTATTTATCACTTAATCAATGCAGATTATTTAACTTAATTAAGGCCGAATTTTGCAGTTATGTGGCAGTACAATGCAGGAAGAGAACACCAACCTGTCCTTTTAGATCATCTCTCAGAACATCGTGGCCAAACTCAACCATTTATAACACAAATCTGCAAGACTTGAGATTTTTTTTTCTTTCTTTCTTTCTGCTTTATGACTCCTTTCTTTTCCATTCTATAATTGAAACTTCTCAAACTTTATCCTGCAAATGGCAAGAAGTGTAGTCCAAGTGGAAGGAGAAAGGACACCATGCTGTGGCTGCAGAAATAATGAATTCCTCCTAGGGTTGTTAAGGCTGATTAAAACTACGACTGTACCGTGCAAAAAGAGGCCAATTTGGTAGCCTAAACGGCTAATTCTTTATTATTTCCTCAAAAAAAAAGGTAAAAATAGTGCCAGAAGGGTTATTGGAAACTGAGGTCTTAATTGTTTCTGAGGTTTTTACACCCCACAATGACACACGAATGCTTCACAGATTTGAGATCCAAAGGAAAGTGCTCAAAGACTGGAGAATCTGGAGGGATCTCTCTCTCAAGCAGCACTGAACGCATCCCTACATGAGCTCTTGAGGCGTTTCAGGGTGTTCAGACAGTGAATTCTAAGCAGAATGGTAATTTTATGCGTATTTTTTTTTTCCCTGCTGGGAGCCACAATGCTGCAGGATTATCGTGGGCTCACACAACATGCCATTTTTGGTGGGAGAAAAGTTGTTATTTCAAACATATAACCGTGTTAATCTTTCTTTTTGGAGGGTGCCAGTAATTTATAAATCCAAACCAAACTCCAAGAGATTTAAAAATCTTTTCTGGAGTGTGAATGTTTTTCCCCTGTGTCACAGCTTTACTACCACACTCCTCCCAGCCAAAACCTGAGGGATCTTCACAGAAAATCCCGAGCTGGAAAGGTCATCAAAGGTGCACAGGTCAGGCTGGATTCTGATGCTGGGATTAAATTCAAAGTCTAAACTAAGCCTGGCCTAACCCAGCAGAGAGAGAGGGCTCACAGACACCTGTAGGAGTGACTGACAGAGTGCCCAGTCCTTGTTCAGGAGCACAGGGAAGGAAGGAGAGAGCTGGGAAAGCCCCACAGGGAGCAGCACATCAGCCCACGGGCAGCTGGATTTGTGCTCTGTGTGGGAAGGGAAGGATCACAGGAAAAGGTTTCATTTCCTCAAGGGATCAATCAGCTGGAAGATGAGGGCCAGGCTGTGTGGGAGTTGGCCAAGCTGAAGCAGTGATAAACCCAAGGCTGTGGCAAACCCCTTTTCTAGTTGTGGTGAGCAGTGAAGGCTCATGGGAGTTTGCATGTTAATGAAGGTGTTCCATATAAGGTTATGTTTCTATGATTGGTCAATTGTGTTGTACAAATATGGTTCTGTCCCCAGTTGGAGTTTCTGACTGGACCTTTGCCCTCAGGCCTGCCCTAAAGATTGTCATGTTTTCCTCAGTTCTGGGTCTTCTGGTGACTGTCCCCGTGGAATTCTCCTGGGGACGGTGCATGGTTTTTGGGGGCACTGCTCCTATTCTCTTTTACCCATTATTAAAATGTTCTTTTTCTAGTGCCGACCGTTGTTCCCACTCCTGATTATTTTCTCAGCACCCTCTGCCCTAAAGCCAGGGGACCTAAAGGTTTGTCACAGCCACCCTCACTGTGACAAGGCTGGGAGCAGCTTGGGACAGTGGCAGGTGTCCCTGCCCATGGCAGGGGTGGCACTGGGTGGGATTTAAGGTCCCTTTTAACCCAGACCACTCCACACCTCCAGCGCTGTCCTTGTGCAGTTTGTTAAACCCAGGGAGTGCAGAAGACAGGGCCACTCAACTGGAAACCTCTATTAATATCACATTATTTTGCTTACAAAACACAACAGTGCCGTGTCTGGGACCTGCAGGTCAGGCAGCTAGCTGGGCTGTGTCACCTGGGGCTTAAACACGTGTCATTAGCCATGGCTCGTTAGGGGCATGACTGCACTAATTGATGGAGCGCTCCCGCTGCGCCCTGCTGACCTTATTGTTGTGGGGATGAAGCAAAGGGCCCTACAGAGCATCTCAGGAGCCTCCCAGACCTCACACACAGGACACCAGCTATGGGACAGCAGCTCTGGGACAGGGGACATGAGCTCTGGGACAGGAGCTATGGGACAGGTGACACGAGCTCTGGGACGGGGACACCAGCTATGGGACAGCAGCTCTGGGACAGAGGACACCAGCTATGGGACAGGAGCCCGGGGACAGGGGACACCAGCTCTGGGACAGGAGCAATGGGACAGGTGACACCAGCTCAGGGACAGGGGACACCAGTTCTGGGACAGGGGACACCAGCTATGGGAGAGAGGACACCAGCTCAGGGACAGGGGACACCAGTTCTGGGACAGGGGACACCAGCTATGGGAGAGAGGACACCAGCTCTGGGACAGAGGACACCAGCTCAGGGGCAGGGGACATGCTGGCTACCAGCTCCCTGATAATTTGGGACACCTTGATGTCACACAGGGGAACGGGCTGTGTGTCCAGGTGTCCCCGTGCTGGCAGTGCCACAAGGCCAGGGGACACATGGGACAGTGCCACAAGGCCAGGAGACATGAGGGGCAGTGGCACAAGGCCAGGGGACACAGGGGGCGGTGACACAAGGGCAGGGGACACAGGGGGCAGTGACACAAGGGCAGGGGACACAGGAAATCTCCAAGCAGCTCCTTCCAGCGAGGCCAGCTGGGAACGAGGTGCTGATTTTCAGTTTGCAAATTGTGAGTGTGAGAACATAAAGGCTCCCTTACAAAAGGGAGAGAGAGGGAGAAAACAGAGCACATCTCACCGATTCTTCAGCTCCATTATATCTCTCCGCAGGAGGCGAAAACTGGCAATTACTCCGGGAGATGCACAGGTAGGAGGATAGCACATAAATCAAAATAAAAAGAATCTGAATGCATTCTCCAGTTATTCAATGGGCATTTATTCAGCTGGGTTGCTCGGGAAGGCCTGGTACAGCACATTAGGAGAAGTTCCTGGGATCTGCCTGGCGTTCCTTGGCAATCAGAAGAAAAGGAGATGAAGAGAAGCGATGATCCCACCGGCAGCACACGATCCAAACAAAGCCATTTGGAGAGGGAAAGGTTGGCACGGGTCATGTTGACACAAAGAATAACTTCCAGAAGATGTAAGTGGTTCGTCAAAAAACACACTCGGCAGATGAATTTTGGAGCACTTAAAGCAGTTTTATTCCTGCACTCCGTGGGGATTTCATGGGAACAGGAGGCAGCATTCATGTGGAGAACAACTAATTTTAAAGACCACATTCTTCCTTCAGAACCTGCAGACATTTGTGTATCTGAAGGTCAGAATTCAGGTGAACTCGCTGGAATTCATATTCGTCAGGAAGAAACAAAGTAAGGCCTGGGAAGCCCATTAAAAAAATATCATGTTCTTTTTTTTTTCTCAGGAATTACTGTGAAATTGGGTGTCATGTATCTGACTTAATGCCCTAATGGTAGGACTGGAACACTGGGGGAGGATTTACAGGAAATATCTGCTCCTTATCTGATCAGAGAAGGAAACCAAAGTCTCGCTGTCTGACACTCCAAGGTGGCTCTGCTCTCAACTTCAACCTCCAAAATTAACTATTTATCATTGGATTAAACACACAGCTCAGATCAGTCACATTGTTCAAAGACTCTAAGATCCCAAAGGAATAGACCAAAAAAAAAAGAAACCACAAAGGCAGGCAGAAGCACACAAAAAATGAGATGACCTGAGCAAGAAACCCAACACAAGAAATGGTGATGGGGTGATGTTACCCAAGCAAAACTCCTCCAAGAACAATTTCTGCATGAGAATTGATTCAGGAGATTGCCAGCTATCAAGAAATCAGTTGGGAAAAAAAAAAAAAAAAGTCTTTTTGGAAGGTTTCTCCTAATGGAAAATGCAGGAGCTCATCACGAGGGCCTCACTTTTTGGGAAGAGCCACATGGGGCTTTGGCCGGGGCTGGGGGAGGTTGGCAGAGGAGATTTCAGCTTAAAAACAGGTCCGTGAAAAAAAACAACTGGCACAAAAGGAGGAGACAGAGGATGAGAGCTGACCTGGAGGCAGGACTTGGAACTCCTCACCTTTCCCGCTGTGGAGCTGTGCTGGGCTGTGCTCATCCAGCCTCTGCTCCCTGCTGGACCTGCAAGACATCCCCCAGCCTCTGCTGAGGGCAATCCCAAGGATTTACACCCCAGCTGCTACGTTTGTTCAGATCATATTCCATGAAATGAATCCTACTGTTATATTCTGGATTATACGGTGATGTTACTCCAAGTATGAAAACAGCAACATGAGCAAACCACGTACTCCTGCTTTACACAAACAACACACCTTTACTCTATACAAACTATTTACCCCTGCTCCACAACACCTGCTGGTATTAACTCCAAAGAATTATGCTAAAACACCAAGGGAAATCCAGAGAAATAAAAATAAAATCACAAGGGAGAGGCGCTTTTGCATGAAAACCCTCCGCAGCAGACTTGGGGCAGAGCGGAAAAGGAGGAAGGGGAAAGTCTCAAAAGCTGGTTTTGAATACTAAAAAACCGTGTAAACATCCCTCCAAGTGGCTGGTGAGGAGATGTGTGCTGTCTCCGTGGCACACCCCGGGGCTGGAGCAGCGTGGGGCACAGCTGGGAGCGCTGCCTGCAGGGCTGGAGCCCCAGGCACAGGCTGCAGACAGCAACCCAGGGGAGAGGGCAGAGAAAAAAGGGTATTTTCAGGCATGCACAGCTCCTCTGATGGGATATTTCTAATGGAAATATCTGGCAGACTGGGGAGGGCAGCTTTTTTTTAATTTCTTTTTTAGTGTTAGGATAACTAAGATGAGATTATTTATGCACAGATGAGATGTCGCAGCAACAAAAAAAGCCAAGAGTGAATGAACTCCCCTGTATCCTGAGTTAAAGCCCAGCTGAGGGCTGCAGCTTGGGGTTTGTGCCTTCAGAGAGCTCAGACAAACCCCAAATTCCTCCTTCCTGCCCTAATTCCTCCTCAGCCCCACTGGTCCAGCCTGAAGGATGCAGCTCCCACCTGGCCCAGGGGAGTTACAACCACTGAATCACCTGATTCTTCCTCAGCTGCACTGAGGAACTCAGAATCTGCTGCTCAAAGCTCATCTCTACTTCCATCAGCACAAGACACCTCGTTAGATACCCTACAACCATGAAATAATCCAGCAAGTGATACCTACATGTGGGGAAAATCAAATATCGGGATGCATCAGCATTTGGTAGCTTCTCTATCACCACAAAAAAGGCCAAGCTGCCACCCCAGAGAGGGTTTTTTTAAATAATCCTAATTATTGGGCTTTTCCAGCTTTGTTTCAAGAGCACAAGGCGCTGACATCTTGGATGGAGAAGGAAGAATGTGCCTTTGCCCAAAACAATATGCAGCGTGAAGGGAATTCAAACTGACACCATTTCAAGACAGCAAAGACAAACTGATTTTAGCAACTCTGACAGGCATTTATAAGCAAAATAAAATGTGGATCTAATTTTGGCCCACTGCACCGAAATAATGTGCAGCAGGGTTTGATGTCATAACATGAATATTTCATACGTGAACAGCAGCAGCTTGTTTGGGAGGGAGATTTTTTTTTTCCCAGACACCTGAAAAAAGAGAGGAGCTCCTGGGAGATGGAAGAGGAACACTGCTGTTCCTCACTGAGTAACCTGAGAGTAACTTTCAGACCCTGACTGGCTTTTTAATTGTTTTGCCAGATGTCAATATGCAAAAGCAAAAATCATGGCTGAGCCTTTAATTCTGATTAATGGCCCTATTGATCAGCTAAGCTCTGTCTTGCCTCACGTCACAAAACCCGCTGGATTTCAGAAGATGCCCTGCCAAAAAAAGGCTGGGAAATGAAAGGCAAAGGCTGAACTGTCCATCCTGTTCATTTTCAGAGCACATTGATAAGGAGCAGAGCAGTGAACTGGGGCAGAGTTGGGCATTTACGGCCTCCAGAGCATTTTTGGTTTTGATTTGCATCGAGTTTCCAGGTTCAGCAGTTTAAGAACCAGCACTGGCCACGCTTTCATTTCCTCCATTTCGAATTTCCAGCAAAAAGCATCACAAGGTTACATCTCCAAGAGGAAATCAATCCCCAGATTCCACCTGGCAGTTCACCAGGGCATGGAGAAAACCAGCCCAGCCCACTGCTGGAGTTGTGCTGAGTTTTTTGGCACCAAAAACATTCGCACAGCCCTTGGAGTTGCTCAGTTTGGCGCCCGAAAGATAAGCAACGAGAAAGATGCACATAATTTAAATGGCACTGAATATTCAATAATGGTAATGACTGAAATATTAGAAGCTCTTTGATGCGTGTTTCTGGGGGAACTGGATTTGTCCTTGACCTTTGCTTACTCGTTATTTTGTCTACGCATAATTAGCACATCCATAATATCAAATAAATGCCACTTATTGATACTGTCCCAAGGGCAACTGGTTATCTGGGAGGAACACGGCCACATTAACATTTCCTAACTCATTTAGCTCCTCTTCCACATTAAAGTGAAGCAAGCCATTTGTCAAACCACCCGGAGATGTGTTTTAAGCAGGCAATATTTAACGAGGTAATGGTTTAAGTGCTGCTGACAGTCATTTAAGGGGGCAGCTCTAACGAGGGGTGGCCAGCTCTGGATGGAACCACCTGGAGATTGGACACAGAGGTTGGGATGTATCATCTCCTGCCTGATTTTTCACACTTTTCCCTTGTTTAGCCACAGCAACAGTGATCTAACACTGAATCCGTGGTCAGTGACCTGTGCCTGCTCCAGAGGTGACATCCCCTGAGGTGCCAGCCCAGCAGAGGTGTGAGGTCACCCAGGAGCTGAGGTGTTTCATGGTGTTCTACAAAATCTCACCTCCAGACCTCGCTGCTCTGGGAGATGTTAAGCAGCTCCTGCAGCAAGGCCAAACCCAAGAGGTTTAAGGAATATTATTGTTACTATTATTATAACTGTTATTATTAATCATCATCATCAGCATCATGATCTTGAATCCTGTTTCCCTCCAGAACACATTCTCCACCATTCATTGACACAATTTAGTTGTGCTATTGTGATATTAAATATTCAGGGCCACGTCAGATTTTTTTTCGAGCATTTCGTTCGCTGCACTTGACTTTTATCTGGGAATTATTTTTAAAGACTTCCCTCACCAATCTCTGGTAAAAACACACATCAGCACTTCGGCAGGGCTAGCAAGATTTTATTTTATTTTTTTTTCCCGAGCTCGAGTTAAATTTAAAAATGGAAATTGGACTAATTAATTACTTCAGATGGAAGAGAAGAGGAGGATTCCAGCACGGGGCTGAGGTGAAACAATGCAAGAAGCAATAACTGGCAGCATTCCAGGCAGCAGGAGCGGGAGAGCAGGAAGGGGCAGGGAGGAGCAGATCCCTGGGCTCCAGCCTCCCATCACCAACCAAAAAATGACCTGGAGAAGTCACAGAGGAGGGAGAGGCTCTGGGGATGACACCCTGACGCTCTCCCGAGGGAATGGAAAGAATAAGAAGGTGCCAAACTTCTGGAGATGGTTCCTGGCAGCTCCATCCATGTGCTGTGTTCACCACAATGACACAGACTCTGACTTCAGAAGGCTGAAATAAGTCTCTTTATTTTTGGGATGTGTCTCCCTGTTATACTATTCCACATAGACCAATCTGATTGGTGGAACAGAGACAAACCTCTTCACTCCCATTGGTCAGAGCAGAGGGACATCAAGAAGAAGTCCCTCCTAAGAAAAGGAATGAATAACAAAGTTACAGTTACAAAAACACTTCTCCTGTTTACAGAGAATTCCCTGGGAAAAGAATTTCAGCAAACCAAACCACCTCAGGCACAAAACCAGGGCTACACATCCCCAGAGCCAGGGAAGGATCCATCAGGAATGTGGTCCCAGGACTCCCTGGCCGTGCAGGAGTGTCCCACTCATGGGGCCAAGGGAAAGATGCAGAAAGTGATGCTGGAAATTCAGCTGCATCCTGGCTTTTTGGGAATGATGAAAGTGTACAGGAAGGTTTTACAGATATGAATGCTTAGCAGAAGGCTCTCTGAATGTGGAACCTGAAAGTGGAATAGAGATAGAAGCAATTCTTGATATAGAAGAATAAAAGATGTCTAAATTAAGGCTTGCTGAAGCTAGTTGTTATGGATAACTAGGAAAGCAAAGGTTAAATCTAGCTGGAAAGAGGTTTTATGACTGGAGCAAAGGATATGTTGACCACAAAGATGTTTCTAGCAAGCAGAAAGAGGTCTCAAGAAAAACAAAAGATACCATAGGCAAGCAAAAACCATGGTTTTACCAAGTAGAAAAAAGATCTAAAATTTTTCCACTGCAAGAAAACTGAAAAACAACTTTAAGCTTAAACTATAACAGAATGTGGTAATGATAATAGTTATTATAGGGTAGAGGTAAATGTCAAGGTGTTGTGTGTGATGCTGATTGGTTTTTATGTGTTGAGATGTTTTTTTATGTACTGAGAGGCTCAGCAAAGAGGACTGTGTCATGCACTGTCACCAGAGCTAAGGTGGCTTCAGGCATTGAGCTGTGCTGCAGCTTTAGGCTCTGTCACCCACCACCAGCACTGCTGTGACACCTTTGATACAATAAACAGCGCTTTGAAGAGCTGCCTGGTGTCCCAACATCCTTCAGCCACACGGTATTCCTCTACCCTGGCTGGTTAAGGATCATGGAATTATAGGATGGTTTGGGTTGGATGGGACCTTAGAGGTTGTCTCATTCCACCCCTAGCTCCCACTAATCCAAGCCTTGCTCCAAGCCTTGGCCACTTCCAGGGGTGGAGAATCCTCTGCCCAAAGCTCAGCTACAAGTATGTCCCCAGGTAATTTTATCATCACCACAATCCCTGCTGAAAGTTCAGGGTTTGCAAGTTTTCCTTGTGCAAGAAGAAAGGCAGAGGAAAAGCGCTGGGTAAACAGCCAAGGAATGTAATCCATGAGGCTCCACCAGGGAAAAGGAAAATGAATAAAACCAGAAACTGCTACCAGGTTTTCATTTTGTACTTCTACAAAAAAAAAAAAACCACCCCAGAAATGTAATATAATAAGTGAGTGAGGAGCAGGTGATGTAAGGAATCAATACCTGAGTTATCAAGTAACACAGCTGGCTGCTGGAACAGACCAGATCCTGCAGCATAACCTGCATCTCAGTATTAAAAAATGTAAAAAAAAAAAAATCATAAGCAGCCCTGGGCAAATAATGGATTTTTCCCTGCTAATGTTGATTGAAACGATGCAAATTTATTCACAAGCTCCAAGGTGTGGGGAGTGACTGTTAAACCTGCACAACAGTGACCATTAAACACAGCAGCAGCAAACACATGAAGGGAAACACTCTTCCTTGGAAAAAGGAAACTGTGCACCATGGAAACCTCTCCGTGAGCTTGATCATCAAGTCCAACTGAAGTACTAAAATGGGCAAAGTTTTACCCTCCTTTTATCTGGATAATGGGGGGGCAGAGTTCTCCCTGACAAAAGTGAGAGACAGGAGTGCCTGACATTCCATAGGAATAAACCCACAAACTCCTCACAAATCCGAAATTACCCACTCCAAATTCTCAGCTTCTCTTTTGGGGGAAAAGTGCTGAGAAAAGGCCAAGATGAAGATGAAGTACAGCAAAAACCAGAGCAAGTGTGTGATCTGCCCAACCCTCCCTGCTTAACATTCCTCTCCTCTGGCAGCACCTGCACGGGAAATGCATCTGGAAGTGTCCAGGGTCTGTGACAAGCCCCTGACAGGTGATGGATGGATCAAATCCAACACCTGGAACCCAGAGTGATAAGGTTCAGACACGCAGGGGAGGAGAGGCAGTGGCTGAGGGGATGAACACACGGGGCAGCAGAAGGGCTGCATCACCTCTTCCTTCATGAGGAGGATAATGAATGAGGTGACAGCAGCAGGAAATTCATTTCCAGGAATATCGGGCTAAAAAAAACCAAACAAACAACCCTCTCAGTGCTTTTGTGTTTGTGTTGGCAGCGTGGTGAACACGTGGAGGGGGTTTAGGGGTTTTGTGAGCGAGGATTCCGAGGGGCTGTTCAACCTGACAGCAGGTTTGGGAGCTGGGAATGCTCCCCTGGAGCCAGCCTGCCCACTCCACCACCACAGCATCACTCCCAAAGCCACCCCAAAGGCAGGTGAATCATTTCTAAACAAGTTCAGACTCACAAAAGGATAAGGAAGTGTTTAAACTTGCACTATGACCCAAAAAGAGCAAAAGGATTATAAAAAAAATAGAGAGAAGAGGGGAAAGGCATTTGGGATCAAAGCACATTTACTGCTCTGACCACTTCTGCAGCTCTGAGAATTTTGAAGGGTTTGGTATCTTGTGTCATCAGTGACAACAAACAGTCCCATCAGCGAGTTCTCAGGAGTGTCCTGTTTCACTGATACCCCACCAGCAGCAGGAACTGCTCCCCGGGAAGTTTCCAGACAGCTCCTCTGAACTCCAGCACATCCCTGCTGAGCCCAGCCCAGCCCTGCCACTTCCAGCTAATAGATGGAGCCATTTACAGCCCTGCAACATGAGGAGCACAGCCCTCCAACATTTCCTGCTCCTCCTGCAGCATTAATTCCACTTCCCTGCACATCCTGCCTGTCCAGAGGACATCCTTCCTCCAGAGCAGCCTCAAGACCACAGCCCCATTAAGCAATCAAACCCTGGGTGCTCATTAGCTGCTTCTCCTCCTGCTGTTCTTCTTGCTTGGCCCCTGTTTGCCTTTTCTCCTCAGCTCACACAATATTTGGGGCAGGAACTTGGAGTTCTTTGCCTCCTGTAAATTGACTCACACCTTGGCAGGTGCAATGGGAATTGCAGCTGTTCCAGTTGTGCTCGTTATTTATAAAAATCGACCTTTTTTTTTTCTTTTTTCCTATTTTTTTGCAATTTATAAAAAAAAAATACCAAAAAATTTACCAAAATGACACAACAGTCAAAACAGTCATGGGATAACTTGACCAACTTCAGCTCACAAACAGCAATGACAATTCTCCTGCTTTCTCCTTTTCAGATTAAGGATTTCATTTAATTTAAGAAGGATTCCTCTCTCTTTTTTTTTTTTTTTTTGCCTATAAAACAATCCAAAGAGCCTGAACAGAACAAAAAGGCCTTGGATTGGCAGGACAAGGGGGAATGGCTTCCCACTGCCAGAGGGCAGCAGGAGATGGGATTTTGGGATAAAATCCTTCCCTGGGAGGGTGGGGAAGGGCTGGAATGGAATTCCCAGAGCAGCTGTGGCTGCTCCTGGATCCCTGGAAGTGCCCAAGACCAGGTTGGACATTGGGGCTTGGGGACAGTGGAAGGTGTCCCTGTCCATGGCCCTGTCCCTGAAATCAGATCATATTTAAGGTCCTTTCCCACCCAAACCATTCTCTGATCCTCTCAAGTTATTTTTCCTCAAGCTGAGTTAATCCTGTGGGAAATCAGTGGAATTCAAAGGGCTTTTTTCCCCCTAACTAAACACCTAAGTCAGCTCCTGTTCATCTGAAACTCGGTTTGTTTTAGCCAGGCTGAAGAAATCAAGCTGCCCATCAATTATTTAAAGTGTTTGGCCCTGATCCTGGCTCCACACTTAATTTCACCACAGCCTTAAAGCTGGAATCTTCCACAGCCAGAGGCTGGGACGGGGAAATGGCTGGGAAAGAAAAAGCCTGAATTGACTTTTGGGGTGAAATGAGTTGTTTTGGATGCTCTGAGCAGATGGAGGGGGTGGATCCACCCCCTGAGCTCAACCACCTCCACCAGCAGCCCCCTCACAGAGGGGTCTGAGCTGGACTTGGGGGATTTCTCAGCAGAGATCCTGAAATACAGACACAGAAATTAAAAAAAACAAAACACCAAACCACCCAGGTATATAGTTATATCCATCTACAAGTCTACTCAATGATATAAAAATAGAAGTACAGCTAACACTCCAAATCTCTGTCCTTACAAGAAGGGGAGAAATGCATTCTTCTGTTCCATGGAATTTAATTAGCTCCTAAATTTAGATTCTGTCAGGAAAGTTACGGAGAGGATTCACTGCAGTTGGATTTAAACATTGGATGATATTTTATATTTCACACAATGCTAATGGGTGACATTACCTTCGTATAGATACTGTCAAGTATTTCCGTGTGAATGCTTGGCTCTATTCATAATGTTTTAGTCAGCTAAATCCTATTTGATTGCATTTAAAAAAAAACCCCAAAACCAACACTTTCAGCCCCAGATATTTGTTATTTGAAAGCAAGAATTCAGTGAGACCCTGAGTCCCATGAGCTGAAGGAAAGACTGAGCTAAAGCAAAACCACAGGTGCGAAAATAATTAAATCTTTTAAGCATCAGAGAGAGTTATGATGCAATCCACAAGGGAGAAGGGAAGAAGTCAGTGCTGAAATTCCTCCTCTGCCATAAACTTATTTCCTCCCATTGCTCACTACCCTAAAATTCAAAAGAATTTGGGTAGGACTTTGTAGAAATTCCAGTTCTTAAATACCTCAGTATCCCTGAGCATCTTGTGCACCTCAGTTGTTCACCTCCAGTAAAACAGCACAGAAGCAGCTCAGGAGAATTCCACAATTAAAGCCCTGGAATTTGAAATCCATTCACACTGCTGCTCCCTCAACCTGCAGAACTCAGAAGGTGTTTTCTCCTGGAGAAGCTGAGTTTAGACAAAATTTAAGCCAAACTTCCTCAAAAGTCCCTCAGAGACACGATCTGACACCTCAGGGTTGGGGAGGGTTTTATAGAGCCTCAAAGAGCCTTCCCTCACCTTCTTTTTTTTTAAATTTCGTTGGTTTTTTTGAGCAGATTCAAGTCCTGTGCCAGCTCTGTGCCACACTCGGGGCTGACATCCCAGAGAGGGCAGCTGCATGGCCCAGGACTAGAAATGCCATTTTAAAATGCGACCCCAACATTTATTTTTTGGCAGATGGGATTTTCCAGGTACAGAGCTGAGCTCCCTCCATAATACCTGAACTCAATTTCAGGTTGATCTATAAGATTATTTTCATTCCAACCCCTTTGGACACTTGTAACAACAACATTTCCCTTCTCCCTACACGGATTTGATTTGGTCGTGCACTGCAACTCTGCTCAGAAAGCTGCTTAGTGGCAGTGTCTCAGGAATCTGAATCAAATTTTCCTGAGTGAAATAAAATTAGTTATCGAGGAGAGGATAATCCACTTTTCTAGGGGCAGTGGTTCCGTATTTTAGGTAATGGTTTGAAGATACAATAATAATCCTAATAAACAAATGGCTCTGAGATGCAGGGAGGGCTGGCTGTGGGAGCAGCCCTGCTGCCTGGGGATAAACTGGGAATGACTGGGAGCACTGGCTGGGCCACAGGACTGCAGATTTACACCAGGAATTTCTGACTCCTCTGGTCCTGCATGTGCCAAGTGCTGCAGAGTCATTTCAGTCCAGAAATGCCAGTTCAGAGCTCTCAGAGCTGCTGAGGTGGCCAAAACCCTGCAGGGCTGGTGCTGAGCACTTCCTCAGCTCTGCACCATTTTTTGGGGCCCTTCTGGTGCCACTCCCACAGTTCCAAACTCCCTGAGCACCCCAGCTCTGCTCCCTGATTAACTCCCCAGCCCTGCAGGGTGATTAAGCCAATTACCAAATGCACAGGTAGCTCTCCACCATGAAAGGCTTGGTAATTCCCAAAATCCAAGTTCCAGCAGCTGCTGGGGGCTGCAAAGGAGGTCCCTGCCTCAGGTCACACCCCAAGTGTGAGGTCAGAGCATCACCTGATGCTCAGTGACTCAATCATCACTGGGTGAGAAAGTTTCCTAAATTGAATTTCCTCATCCTGAATTCCTCAGCTGTGCCCTGCCCATCACCGTGCCAAGGAATTTGGCAGCTCAGAGAGGACTGGAGACTTCTCAGGAACTGGGATCATCCATCAGCAGGAGAGGCAGAATCAGGAAAAAAAAAAAAGAGTAAGAGCAAAACCAGGAAGATGACCTGCCACAGAAAACCCTCTAAAATCATCAAATCCAACTGTTCCCCAGCACTGCCAAGGCCACCATCACTTGTCCCCAAGAGCCGCATCCACAGAGCTTTTAAATCCCTCCAGGGATGTTCCAGTACTTCCTGTTAATTGGAAGGTGATCAAACAGCTCCTTCCCAGTGGCCAGAATGACCAGTGGTGGTTGGTGACCTGTGAGTGTCCCTGACCATCACCGTGTGCTCACACTGTGACATCATCAAATCTGATGAAACTTTCTCAAGAAACCCTTTTATTTACTGTGGACCCCCACTAAAAAAAAATAAAAAATAAAATTCCTTTAAACCAATTGCATCATGTTCCCAGAAGAGCTCACAGACAGGCTGGGGAGGTTTTCTCCCCACTTTGAGCAGGAGTGGGGAGCAGCAGTCCCAGCCAGCTGGCAGGAGGGCTGTGCTCTCTCCATCCCACTCCAAACCCAGAGAATTTTTGTGGAAAACCCTTGGCCAGTGAGACCACACGGCTCCAGGGCTCCTTTTAGCTGAGCAAGCAAGGCTGGGAACCCATTAATTTGCTGGGTGAGTTATGGTTCCCTGCAGCACCTTTTGTTCACTGTCAAGGTTCTGCAACAATGACAGATGCAGCTACAGCCGGCCCAGAACTCCAGAATTTCATCTCCTAAATCATTCCAGATATTAAATGTCTCAGCGATAAGCCTGGCAAATGAATTCCTCTGGAGCTCACACTTGGTGCTGAACACCAGGCAGGAGGAACTCCCCACACAGCTCCCTATTGCTCCGTGGAAAATGAGGCAGCCTGGAGAGGAGCCAGAATCCCGGGAAAATTCACACAAACTTCCAGTGGCTGCTAAAAGGAGCTGCAAATCCACCTGGCTGAGTGAGGCAGCACTGTGGGGGCATCAGGAGCTCACCAGTCCCAGTTTTAATAGCAGGAGCTGGACATGCATATAAAACTCCCACTTATCCTAGTAAATAAACAGGAAAGACTGCAGCAAAATAAAGAAGCAGGGGAACACAGGTAGAATGCTTAAGCAGCAAGACACAGGCAGGGTTTCAGTCTGGCTCTTCTCAACCTCAGTATTCATCTATTTATTTTTTTTTTATTTTTTTTTTTTAAATCTCCTTCCTTCAGCCACAGCAGTCAAGAGAAGTGAGCAAATTTCACCTCAAGTCATTTATAAAAGAGCACGGGACTGTTCAAAGGAATCCTCAGCCAAAGCAGCTTAAGGCACGCCGAGGGTGGAACAATTGCTACTTCATTTTTAATTTCTCCAAATCACCATCAGATAGATGACAGTGCTCAGCACAGGAAGGATTCTGCAGGCTCCATAAACAATGGAGGTATTACCCATTATCACACAAGTACAAATTAGTTTGACCTTTCCAGCTTTTTCATACGAGGCTTCCTTTTTTCCACTTGACTAGAGAAAATATTGAGTCAAGCCATGTTCTGCACTCTCCCTCCTCAGATGTATTTGACCAGTGTTTCTGCCCTAAATCTGCAATTAGAGGAAACCCATTAAACACTGAATTCACCTGAGGGATTGTCTGGCTCCAGCCCAGCACATTCCTGCTGCTCCCTGGGAGAGCCCCAGCCTCGCTCCTGGGGTTGCTTTTCCCATGGGGGAACGATGTGTGATGTGATAATTTCATATTCCATGGGCAGGGTTGGGAAGCAATGTGAAAATGTTGTTGTGGCAGCAGAGATCATCACAGAATCATGGAATTGTTTGGGCTGGAAGGGGCATTAAAACTCACCGCCATTCCCACCCCCTGCCATGGGCAGGGCCACCTCCCACTGTCCCAGGGTGCTCCAAACCTGGCCTTGGGCACTTCCAGGGATGTGAGGACAGCCCCAGCTGCTCTGGGAATTCCATCCCAGCACATCCCCCCCCTCCCAGGGTACAATTCCTGCCCAATCTCCCATCCCATCCCTCTGGCACTGGAAGCCATTCCCTGTGTCCTGTCCCTCCATCCCTTGTCCCCAGTCCCTCTCCTGGAGCCTCTTTAGTCCCTGGAAGGGGCTCTGAGCTCTCCCTGGAGCTTCTCCTCTCCAGGTGAGCACCCCCAGCTCTCCCAGCCTGGCTGCAGAGGGGCTCCAGCCCTTGCAGCAGCTCCATGACCTCCTCTGGATTTGCTCCAGCAGCTCCATGGCTTTTCTGAGCTGAGCACCCCAGGGCAGAGAGGGAAGGGTGATGCTCAGTTCCTTCCACCCTCCCTGCCCACCACAGCGAACCTGCCTGACCCCAGTAAAATTCAGCGGATTTAGGAGCAGGATTACCACCAAACTCTCCTTGTACAGACACCTCTACATCCCTGGGAAACCTTCTGCACGTCCCCAAGCAGGAGAGTGACAAAGAATTCACAAAGAAGTGTCCCCTTGTGCCAAGAACTCCCAGGACAGCTTCCCCTGCACAAGCTGAGCACACACTGCTCTCATCACACATCCCTGCCAGGCTCCAAGTCATTCCTTCAGGGATGAGCAGCACCTTCTGTCAGGGCCTTGGAATGTGCTGGGTGCAGCACAGGAACCCTCTGGATCTCCTGATCACTTTGTGAGGAGCTGGGGAGGAGCAGGCAGAGGGTGATGCTGAGCCAGCCACAAACCCTGGACCTGTCAGCCCAAACCTGGGAGGAGCTGCTGGGCAAGGAAAGAGGGGAAACAGTGGCTGGAAAAGCAAGGGGGACACTGAGCACAGAATCCTGACAGTGACAGGATATTCCAAGGAGAAATTTGATGCTTTTTTTTTTTTGTGTCAATTCCTCAGAATTAGGAATGCTGAGAAAATCAGAGTGTGACAATTGGGATTACAGTGGTTAAATGTCCTAGCCAGCTAAAGCCTTGCCCTGCCTGATCCCAGACTATGGAGCAGGGTGTTCCCTGGCTCCTGCCTTATCCCAGACCATGGAGCAGGGTGTTCCCTGGGTACTGCCTGATCCCAGGTGATAGAGCAGGGTGTTCCTGGCTCCTGCCTTATCCCAGACCATGGAGCAGGGTGTTCCCTGGGTACTGCCTTATCCCAGGTGATGGAGCAGGGTGTTCCTGGCTCCTGCCTTATCCCAGGAGATGGAGCAGGGTGTTCCCTGGCTCCTGCCTTATCCCAGACCATGGAGCAGGGTGTTCCTGGCTCCTGCCTTATCCCAGACCATGGAGCAGGGTGTTCCTGGCTCCTGCCTTATCCCAGACCATGGAGCAGGGTGTTGCCTGGGTACTGCCTTATCCCAGACCATGGAGCAGGGTCTTCCCTGGCTCCTGCCTTATCCCAGACCATGGAGCAGGGTGTTCCTGGCTCCTGCCTGATCCCAGGGTGTTCCCTGCCTGATCCCAGGCCACGGAGCAGATTCCAGTGCTCCGGGATGCTCCATGGGATCAGAGCCGTGGGCTGAGTGCTGCCACCCTGTGGGACCCGTGTCACTCCTGTCTGTGCCTGGCACTGATGCTCAGCACACACCTGAGCTTGGGAAGCCCGATCCAGCCGTTCCCAGACACGCACAAACAGCCCGGGATAATCCTGACAGCGAATTCAGGAGCTGGGGATGTTTATAAATAGGATTTAGAGCAGAGAGGTTACCGAGTTCTGAGCAGAATAAGAACAGCTGTTGTAATTCAGGCTCGTTTGTGAGGCAAAGGTAACTGATGAATTTACACAATCCCTGTTTACTCACACAGATCCAGGCCTGTGGAAATCCTGCTCTGTGCATCACTAACAGCACATCCAGCCTGGAATCACTCTTCTGCTGTGCTTCATCTTTCATTCATTTCTGCTTCCAGCTATACATGCACAACAGAGGGCATGAGACATCTCCCTAATTGAACAATACAGATCAATTAAATATGAAAAGTCCTTCTTGGACTGAAACCCTCTTAGGCAAATGTTCTGCTGTGAGTAACTCTTTTAAAAAGCTGTGAGTTGAGTGGCGTTCAGAGGGAGTTTATTTGGTTTTGTTTGTTGTGTTTTGTTTTTTTTTTTAAAGACTGGGAGAGAAAGCCCCAAAAGATTCACCCATTCATTCGTGACAAGAGGAGAGAGTTTTGACCACTGAGCAAGGCAGCAGGGAATAAAAAACCATCTTATTTGCTGAAAGTTCCTCTCTGCTGGTTGTGTGAGGGTGAAGAACCCCCCGTGCTCCTGCAGAGACCACCCCAACCACGGCCATGGATCAAACTGCACAAACACCTCTCTGCTCCAGGTTTTCCAGCTGGAGCTGGAGAGGTGTGAAAAGGAGCGATGGGGATCATTAGCAGGAGCCTGGGAGCAGGGAAAAGCTGTGCCCTGAGCAGCCCCGGGGCTCTCCCCGCTGGCTTTTTGGGTCTCCACACTCCCACCACGGGGAGCGCAGAGATGTGGATGAGTTTTGTTGTCTGCAAAAGTTCCCGAAAAAAATCCCGAAAATTGCCCGTGATCTCAATAAAAGGGGTGAATAACCAATGAAGAAACAATGAATAAACAATGCACTTCGAGACGGGTTATAATCGCACAGGTGGGTTATTGCTGTGCTCCCCGTTCACATGAAATCACCCTCCGCGAGAGAGATTTTCCACCACAGCCACCCAGGATGTCCCTTTATTCCCTTTCTTAGGCTCTGATTAAATGCAATGACTCGCTAAGCCTTATGTAAATTGGCCTTAAACACCACATCTCTTCCTCGGCTGAACATTTATATAAATAAATGATCAGCACAGATTTCGCCCGAGGCCAACAGAGATCCGACACTGACAGAACTTCGGGAAGAGCAGATCAGTCTGGAGTTAGGAGCAGCTCAGCTCAGGGTCTCCTGGAAATCTGGGGAAAAGCAAGATCAGCTGTCGGGTCCTTCAAGCACATCTTGCTCTCAACAAGAACTGGGGAAAGTCCACGTGAGAGGGTTGAGTCGCACTGAATCCCAAAACCAACGAGGACAAAAGGTGGGGATGAACCATCCTGGTGCTTCTCTTTATCTTGGTTACAACTGATCTCAGCAGAGCTCGGTGCTGCCTAAATCATCACGTGAATAAGGATGTCTGGCCAGACCTGAGGCTGCTCCAGCAAATCCTCCAGGAATAAAACATCAACAGCTGAACACCTGAGAGCTTGAGGAACAATTCACAGAAGGAACAAACGTGGCAGACCCTCGTCTTTGAAACCTTTAACGCAGTTTTTAAAATAACCCCCTGCCGTTTTGAAAGTGAAATGGTTGCAGATTATTTTGGTTTTTTTTGAGTCCTTCTGAAGTGCAATGAGTGCATCACTTACCTCACTAGAGGCCACATGCTGATACATCTGTGCTATGATTATGACCCTAAGCAAAAATCCCAATTTATGCTGCAGAGGGCAAAACTTCCCCGACTTCTGCTCCATCTTCCTAGAGCTGAACTCTGCCTGTGACAGCCACCAGATTGTCCTCGAAATGCTTTGACCCTGATGGTTCTGAGGGCTTGACCCTGATTGATTTAACCCAGCAATTAAAAACAGCCCATCCTTTTTCTTGGTTGGGACAGGGGTTTGCCCTGCAGATGGAGATAAAATGACTGCACTCAGGGAACAGCAAAGGATGGAGTGACTTCCCAACATTCCCACACTCAGAACTCTGTTTACTGCACAAAACTCTGCTCTCCTGGTTCATGACAAATGTGAAGCTCATTTGTGTTCAAGCTTTGACACATTTCCTTTGGGTGTCCCCAGATTTGGTGGCTGCTGGGAGGAGGAGGAGGAGGCAGGGAAGAGCTGTGCACTGGTGTGAAGCACTAAATCAGCTGGGTGTCATCATTACATGTTTGCTTTGTTAATAACAATAATAATAATAATAAAAAGCATGAATCACTCCTGTCATGCTATCTGTACTCGAGTGAGCACGGTGGCAGATAAAGGGGGAAGATGTGTGCAAGCCTCAGCCTTGGCAGCACAGAGCTCCCAGCTGACATTTGTGGATTTTGGGGTGATTCACGGCTTTTTGCCCTGTGTGTGATCACCTGCACGTCACTCACCCGACCAAGCAGCCCAGAATTCCCAACGGGGAAGGAAAATTCCCAACTGTTGCACCAAAAGCCTCTTCAAAGGGAGCTGAGCCCTCTGTGAGACAACGGGGCTGAGGCACCAGGTCAGCACCACATCAAAGGAGACAGAGAAAACTCTGCCGAGACTTTCACCAGGTCATCCCAGGCCACAGAGGGGAGGTGTGGGAAGCAACCTCAGACTTGCTCTATTCTAACGGGCCTAAAAATAGACGAGTGATGATTTATGAACTTTCAGAGGCAGCAGAGTATTTTTAAGCAGCACCAGCAGCAGCTTCTCCTGCTCTGTCTGCACCCCGGGCGCTGCCTGCTCGGCCCCAGGGCTGTGTCCAGCCTGCCCTGATGGCAACCAGCCCCTCCAGAACGCTCAGCAAACAGGGTTAAACAAGACCACAAGAGCAAATCAAAAGGCACACTCATCTATCCAGCTCGTGGGTATTCACAGATAGCCTTCCTTCGCTCTGCCTCGCCTCCACCTCCGAGTTCTAAATATTCTTTTAAATCGAGTTGACTCCACAGAACCGTCAGACAAAGCCAAGGTAAATAAATCGCGTGGCCACCAGAATAGTTACAAATTTACTCCGAAGTTTTGCATCTCTGGGAGAAATTTTACGTGAGCTCAGCCCTGGTTTGCAGCTGGCCCTGATGGGGTAACACAGGAGCGAGTTTGAAAGCAAGGAAATGTTAATTGCAGTAAAGAAAAGCCCTGGAGAGCACCAAGAAAGACTCTGGTGCATGGAGAGGTCCAAGTTTGGGAAGCAAGGTGGGCTCCCAGCAGCCGCTGCCCTTCCCTCTGGGATGGACGCTCCTCAGGCAAGGGATGACCAGCCCTGAGGGATGGGGCACTGCAGGGGTTAACGGGGAATGCACACAGGTCACCCCGGGAGGGCGGGGGGTCCCGGAGACACCCACCCCACGGGGGGACACATCACCCTTCCCACCGCTGAGGGCACACCTGCCCTGCTCAGGTGAGCTCAGGTGAGAGGCTGCAGCCCCACACAGCCCTGTTAACCCCTGCAGAGCCAGGCTGCCCCACACATTCCTGTTAACCCCTGCAGAGCCACGCTGCCCCACACATTCCTGTTAACCCCTGCAGAGCCAGGCTGCCCCACACATTCCTGTTAACCCCTGCAGAGCCAGGCTGCCCCACACAGCCCTGTTAACCCCTGCAGAGGCAGCCTTTGGAGGCTGCAGCATGTCTCAGCCCGTTTTCCAGCAGGCTGCCTGCACAGGTGAGCAGCTCCTCTTGCTGTCATTCACATTCCCAACACACGTTTTTTTTTGTCACCGCGGAGAGCGGAGCAAGCTTAAAATTCTGGGAGCGCCAAGACGGGCTGGGAGAGAGCTCAGCTCCACTGCAGAAGGTAAAGGATGGGAAAATCCTTCCAATTCCGGAGTTTTGCCAGGATCATTCAACTGCCAACTACCTGCAGGCACACCCTGCTTCCCTCCACTGTCACCACCCGGGAGATGTGGGTGTTTGGGGCAGGAAACTCTCCGAGCCTCCCAAAAACCACACCCGGAGTTTGGGGTGGCTTCCTGCAAAAGGAGAAATGCCCCAAAAATCTGGTCAGGTGGGTTCGGCCGTGCCCAGAGTTCAGCACGGGAGGGGGAGGTTGCTGCTGGCCACTGGAAGCCATTGTCTCCTGCAGGCTGCCAGGGGGAAATCAGCGGCGTGCACCCCTCTAAATGAGGCTGCACGGCAAGGCAAGGGGGATTAGCCGTGTAAAGTCAGTCCTTTCGCTATTAGATTAAAGAGGGGAGGTGACTTTGAAGGATTATTCAAGAGCCATTTAAGCAGTTTTCAGGGACTTACAAACGTGGGGTAAAAATTGCAACTCCTCAGGTCCAAAAAAGAAAAAAAAAAAACCAGTTTCCCGGCCAGAAAAGCTGCAGGAAATAAAAATAATAATAAAAAAAGCTTCTGGGGGCCCCCCTTTAGTGCAGGCGCCCACCATGCTGCTCCCCACGCCCGGTGCTGGCTGTGGAGCGCGGCTGCAGCATCACCTGCACACCTGGGCTGGGGCTGCTGCAGGAGCCGGAGGCAGCAGGGAAGAAGCTGCGATGCCACCGGGGATGGGTCACGGCAGCCCTGGGCTCCGTGCCAGCACGGGGGCACAGCCACCCACCCACCCACCCACCCACCCGCGGCGGGGCAGGGGCTGCCGGATGACGGGAAGGAGCTCCGGAGCATCGCGACCATGGCGGGAGGAGCGGCCGCCAGTCCCTGCTCCCACCTCGGTGATTTCCCCGCTGGGATGCGGGTCCTGAGCCGAGCGATGGAAAGCGGAGGATGGATGGGCGAGCACAACCACGAAAAACTGATTTCTCCCCGCAGCCAAACGTCCCCTGCCCTCCCCGGCACCTCAGGGTGCCTCATCAACGCGCTGCCTCTTAATTTTCTGCCCACATTAATCCAGCCAGGGGAGAGGAATACGCGGCTCCAAGACATCAGGCTGCTCTATCGAACGAGCTCTCATCGGGAGAATAAATAAATAAATAACCCCCTTTTTGGCTTAGCCTTAAAGGTGACGGGTAATTGGTATGTAAGATACAAACTACTGCCACTTGTTATGCAAGCAGCATCCTTTAATTTGTAGTTTGGAGAGCAAGCCGTTCCTGTCTGGGATAAATAAAACAACACGCTGCGGTATGTTGCTCACGACACGGGAGCAGCGGCAGCCGGAGGGATGCAAAAAGGAGCTCCGAGAGAGAGAGAGAGAGAGAGTTCCACGCTCGGGAACGCGGCTGGAGCCGGCAAAAAGTTCTGCGTGCGCCTGGAGCAGCCTGGCGGGAGCATCCCGGGATGCCGCACTCCTGTGAGCCCGCACTCGCTCCGGGCTGAGCCCGCACTCATTCAGGGCTGAGCCCGCACTCATTCAGGGCTGAGCCCGCTCCGTGCCCCGGGCACCGCAGCCATCCCCGCCCGCTCCGCCCCCGCGGCAGCTCCGCGCTCGGGGGGCACCGGAGAGACCCCGGCGGGCTCCGCATCCCCTCCGCGGGCTCCGCATCCCCTCCGCGGGCTCCGCATCCCCTCCGCGGGCTCCGCATCCCCTCCGCGGGCTCCGCATCCCCTCCGCGGGCTCCTCATCCCCTCCGCCGACTCCCCATCCCCTCCGCCGACTCCTCACCCCCTCCGCCGGCTCCTCATCCCCTCCGCGGGCTCCTCATCCCCTCCGCCGGCTCCGCATCCCCTCCGCGGGCTCCTCATCCCCTCCGCCGACTCCTCACCCCCTCCGCGGGCTCCTCATCCCCTCCGCCGGCTCCGCATCCCCTCCGCCGGCTCCGCATCCCCTCCGCCGGCCGCGCAGCCGCCCGCGCTCTCCTTCCCCCGCGCCGCGGCTTTGCTTCACAATTCCTCATTTATTCCCTTTCCCTATTTATTTTTTTTCCCACCCCCGTTTTATATCTGCCTCCCTCCGAGCCGAGCCGTGCCGAGCCGAGCCGCGCTTACCTGGGCGGGGATGAGGGGCACATGCCCGGCCCGGCGCGGCTCCTGCGCGGCTCCTGCGCGGCTCCTGCGCGGCTCCTGCGCGGCTCCCGCAGCCCGGCGGCCGCAGCATTGAGCGGCAGCGGCAGGAGCCGGGCGGGCTCGGCGCAGATCCCACCCCCGGCCCCGCCGTGCGCTGGGGGCGGGCGGCGGAGCGGCGGCGGCCGCTTTAACCCTTCGTGCCCCGCCCGGTGCCCGGCCCCGCGGGCAGCATCCCCTGCCCTGCCCGCGGCTCGCTTGGCTGCAGCCCAGCTGCGGCTTTTTCCGCACCCCGAGCACCTCCGAGCCCGTTCCCGTCGCTTTTCCCGCATCCCCGACACCGCGCAGTCCCAAATTACCGCTCGCAGTTTATTTTTATTTTTTTTTCCCCCGGCGCGTTGCCCTCCAGTTTTAATCCCAGATTTGCCGTAATTATCTCGCTCTTTACAGGGAGCCTCTCCTCACCCGCCTGCTCTGGCAGCCTCTCGCTCAGCCCTTTGCATCCGCCGTCTCCTTTCATCCCCTTCCCGTTCCTCCTGGGCCGAGGGAAGCGTGTGCTGTGCACGGAGATGAGGAGCCCGAGAGCACAGCGCACCTGGGCACCGGCTGCTCCCGAGCTCTGTGCCCAGGGATGCTCCCAAACCTTCCCCAGGATGCCTCACCAGGGGCTCTGCTTGCTGCTGCAATGCAAATCCTGAGCCACAAACTGCTTTGGAAGTCGTGAGTTCAGGCTCAATAAGCAGCAGGATGTAAAGGCACAAAGAAAAGGAAAAAAAAAAACCCAAAACATTCGGAAGTGAATGAAGTAGGACCTACCTTTTCCCCCGTCCCAAAATCCTGTCCTGGGAAGTGCTCTTAAATGCTTGTAAAAAAAAATAAAAAAAAAAAAATAAAAAAAGCCTTGCAGTGCAAAGAGGGTATTCAGTCTAAACTGTGCCTCCCCTGGGTTTTGAGGGATTAAGTGAAACCCTTATTATGTTTAATTATCTCTGGAGTTGCTCTCTGTGCTTGCTGCCTTGCTTTATGGTTTAATAAGCTGCACGTCGATAGAAAGTGAATGACAATTAACGTTAGTGCAGGTTGGGCTGGCGCTCCCTGCTGCTCACAGCTCCCTCCTCCACGTGCCTGCACTCGAGGTGCTTCATCACTCACTGACACAGCTCCCTGCTCCCAAAGGATCCCCCCAAAAGCTTGGGGAGCACCCTGGGCAGCTCAGGAGGGTGGCTGAACCCCATGCAGACCTCAGCTCTGCAGGTCCAAGGGGTTGTGAGCTCTTCGTGGAGCAGTGACAGCACCCTGGTGTCGCTGTTAGGGACACGAAGGAACCAGCAGAAAGGTCAGCAGGAAAAGCTCTGAACTTTATTTCTCTGACTCCATCTTATATACTCTTTTACAAGAAGCCCAGAGATTGGCTACACAGGTTCTTCGACCTCATTGGGGAGCGTCACCATCAATCCTCTTTCTCCTCCCAGAGGAGAAATACGTAAACAAAATAGATAAGTTTTTAAAATATACCTCGTTTTCTTGAAGCTGCGTGAGTAGAAAATGCAAACAGTGAAAAGCAGGCAAACCTGGGGCGACACCCTGGAGCATCTGTGGATGATGGACCAGCTGTGGTTGGCTCAATGCTGAGCAGTCCTGAAGTACCTCTGGAGTCCTGGGAATGCTCAACTCCTTTATCACGGGTTCATGGCTGGGAAGGACCTCCAAGATCATCAGGTCTTACACACAGTTCAGTGCTCCTGGGGACAGCAGGAGGGGCAGTGCTGCCTTTGCTGAGTCCCACTGAGAGTTTAAGCCGGGCCCAAGAGTGGATCCAAGTCTGGAGGAGGCAGGAGTGCTGCACTCCAGCTGTGCATGGCAGAATCCCCCCGTGTCGTGAAACCTTGGATAAACATTGTGTAGTATTTGTGTAATCTCCTCCTGATTTATACAGGAGGGGAGCCTGCTCAGCAATCCAAAATAAAGCGGAGCACCGAGTGTTTTCAATTTGTGTCTCCAAGGTCACCCCATAAATCCTGGCAGGGTGGCACGGCTGCCAATCCGCGTGGGGTGGAACGGCTCTGGAGGGAAATCAACGCTGGAAAAGCTGCCCAATTTTTCAAAGGGAACACGCCTCGAATGCAGCATCATCATCATCATCCTCCTCATCCTCATCGCCCAGCTGAGCGTGCAGCATCCTTGCAGGCAGCAGGGAGGAAGCTCTCCCACCCTCGCCTGGCTGGCAACCAGCAGCAAATGAGAGCTGAAAGGTGAAGGCAGGGCGGCGGTGGGAGCAGACAGATGGCTTCCCTGGAAAGCCTTTTGCTTGTGCCACCTTCCCTGCACACCTTTAGCTCACCCCTGAATGAACAAGCAAACCAGGTCACCTGCTTTTTTGATTTTTATCTTTATTTATTTATTTATTTTATCCCCGACAAATCCACAAATAAGGCCAAAGGTGGAAGAGTCAGCAATCAACGCCTCCCGTTGAAAATTCAGACATATTCTCTTGAACAAATAGTCTCAAATGCTTCATAAACCTGGCAAGGAAAAGTGCCTGGCGGGCTTTTGAGCTGGGTTGTGACGGCGGAGCTGACACTTTGAATCAAGCCTTAGAGCTCGACCTTCACCAGCTCCTGCACTGCCCTGCCCATGACTGACAGCCGGAGATCCCTGCCACAGCATTTAACACGCTCGTGTTAATTAGCCACAAACAAAGCACTCTGAATTGCCGTGGAGGCTGCCCCATGAGTGTGTGTGTGTGTGTGCACAGAGCCACGCAGGAGGCAGAGCTGGCCCCGAGTCCTGCCCTGGGACAGTGTCACGGAGGGTCCCCATGGGGCCTCAGGATTTCAGCTTTTGTGTTTTCCATCTATTTGTAACCCTGCAGTTGTTTAGTGTAGAACTCCAAACCCCACACACGGTGTGAGCTGCTGCTTCCCCACTTTGGGCAGACACAACAATTCCTCTCCAGGCCTGGGGATCAAGGACCCCTCACTGCCCCAGGGCTGAGAGATGGGAACAAAAGTGAGTTGGGGGCAGCAAACTTGGGGTCAATGATTCATTACCTGGAGCTGGAATTGGAAGATGAACCCCCAAAATACAAATGGACCAAACTGATCAAAGTGTGAAAACCTGTGACAATTTTTGAGCTTCATCTGCCCTAAATGTACCTGAAGGCCCGTCAATAAATAGAACAGCTTTTTATTCCCTGAATTCTGTCTGCCCTCTGTTTTTGGGTAATCCTGAGAAGGCACCACCCAGGCTGACCCCTGTGATGTGTGTGCCTGCACAGAGGAGCAAACACAGCCCTGCACAGCTCTGCAGTGCTGCTACAACCAGGAGCAGAGGTGGAGCAGACCCGGGCTGTGATTTATGGGTGCTGAACTCGCAGCCTGAACTTGGCAGAGGCCCCTGTGTTTAGGCTGCAGTTTGTGTAAATCTTAGGAGAGGTTTGGGCGCGGTTTTACTGACACAAGTAAGAGTTTGTTAAGCGAGTCTACTTTTAAATGACTGCCGCAAAACATCCCCGAGGTTTACACTGGAGTTTTGTCTGACCTTTAATTAAAATACCAAGGCTCTCTTTACATGGTGATGGCTGTTTGTAAAGTCCTCTGAGGGTTTTGTCCAAGTCCTGCTTGTATCTCGGGCAGCAATGCAGCTCACAAGGAATTCTGGAGAAATCCACCCTCTTTTATCATCACCAGCCTTGCATTGTGTGAGTTTCATTTCAGGACAATGCATCAAATTGATGATTTTTAATGTGATGCAGTGAGAAAAGTGTAATCAGCAACCGGCTGAGAATTATTCGTGGATGGGATGTGTAAATATCCTT
Source organism: Sylvia borin (assembly GCA_014839755.1). Taxonomy (NCBI): domain Eukaryota; kingdom Metazoa; phylum Chordata; class Aves; order Passeriformes; family Sylviidae; genus Sylvia; species Sylvia borin. The sequence continues at coordinate 2,036,502 of CM025968.1, forward strand.
GAGTCCCCGGCTCTGTTGACACCACAGGTGGGGATTTGTAGGGAAATAAATCCTTTCCACAAGGCTGAAGTGGAAAGGTGGTGGATAAACAGCCCTGGAGGTTGATGTCCTGTTTGGGGGCTGGGAAGAAATTGCAGCAAACCCTCGGTGCCGTGCCAGCATTACTCAGGGATTGTTTCAGAGATCCACATTCCGTGTTTGCTCCTCAATCTTCGGCCAAAGATGTCAGCTATTGCCGATTTCAGTGGGATATTTTGGAAATGTGGATGTTTAGCACTGACAAATAGTTGAGAACCAAAGATCTAAACCTACAAACTTCGTGCCTTCAGGTGCACCGTCAGCAACTTCACTGTCCAAGCATAAAAAAAGGCTCTCAAGGCACAGATTCCTAAAGGAATCTTAATTTCTTTAGTTTAATTCCAAATTCTTCTGGTCTATAAAGTCTCTGGAAGACAACAGCAGTTCTGTCTGAATCAAGGAGCACATCAAAGGACCTCAGCATTATATCTGAGAAAGTCTTTCGCAGATTAAAAAGCTCAGCTTAAGCAGTGACTGAGTCCAGAATCTTTCCATGTTTTTCGTTGGACTTTCTGTACCCAAAGTCTCCCTGAGCCTTTGTGAAATTTCCTTAAGGCTCAAACTTCCTAATAACACTCGATAATAATGCACATTTTTTATGGCCAAATTGTGGAATTCGGAATTTTTTAAATGAAAATTATGCAATTCTCTGATGGTAAAACTGTAATTCATAACTAAATGAAGGCCTTAGGTTGCAAGGCGAAGAAAAAGCAGAATGGGAAAACCCTGAAGCTTCTCGGTCTAATAATTATAAATTATTTTTTTGGTTATTAAAATTCCAAGGTGACAGGCACTGCTACATTTTAGTAGTTAAAGAAACACAAGATAAGCTTCATTATCTGCAGTGATTTTTTTTTCTTTTTTGAGAGTAGATTTAAAATGTAATAATTCAATTGCCTCCGAAATCCAAATAAAATCTCCCTGTCTTCCTCAAGCCAAAGGGACGTTTCCAATGACACAACCTTAATAATGCCCACATTAAAAATGGTGAGAATAAATACTTTGAAGGCCCCCAGAATTCCGAGTGTGTCTCCACGATAAGGTGGTGACATTTATAAATGCCATGTGATTAGCATGTGAAGGGAGATGCACATTCATTGTGTGCTCAGACCTATTAATCATCCATCACCTGATAAACATGGAATAAAATGCCCTCTCTGCTCCCCTTTTGGAGTCCTTCAAAAGGTGGCACTTGGTGCTGATAACTCCAACATTCCCTCAAATCCCTTAGGTAGGAGTTTATAACAATAATTTGGGTTGTGTTTTCAGGCAGGATCTTCCTAAAGACCACGATGGATTTTGGATGGATGAAGGAGCCTCAACCAAAGGCCTCATCAGCCATGGGGCTGGTTCTTCCTCCAGAGGTATCCAGCATCCTCAGACACTCCCAGGGGTTTTCTGTTGTAAATATTCCGCTGAAAGCTTTGGGGTTTGGGGGAGCAATCTGCACTTTAAGCTTCAAGAGTGGGGGGTAGGTTTGAGCGGGATATTGGGCAGGAATTGTTCCCTGGCAGGGTGGGAAGGCACAGGGTGCCCAGAGCAGCTGTGGGTGCTCCTGGATCCCTGGCAGTGCCCAAGGCCAGGCTGGACACTGGGGTTGGAGCACCTGGGACAGTGGGAGGTGTCCCTACCCTTGGCTGGGGGTGGGAATGAGACAATTTTTAGGGTCTTGTCCCACCCAAACAATTCCAGGATTCCGTGATTTCATAATGAAGCCCTTCTAGCTTCAATCAGCCCCAGAGATGCCAAGAAACCTCTGCATGATCCTCCATGAGATGTGATCTGGGAAAAAGTGACAGCTCTCCCTCTCAGGGAAGCCTGTGGAGACAGGCTCTCCAAGCCAGATACAATTCCGAGTATCCAGAGAAAATCAACTTGAGGCACTCAGGAGTTAATGTCTCGAGACAAGAATTATCAAATCAAACCCTGCTCTGTCTTATCCAACATCTTGCCCGAGATCATGGTTGTCAGGGCTTATTGCAGGGACAGGAGTGAAAAATGTCTCCTTCCTGTGGGCCACGGGGAAGGGGCAGATCCCAAAAGTGGGAGATTTGGGATTTTTGTGTCAGCCCACGAATCCAATTGCTGAAAGCGCCTCGGTGACACCGAGGAACGGGAGAACTTTTGGGAATAACCGCCCAGAGGAAGCTTTTTGCCCTGTCTGTTATATTCCTACTCCCGAATTCAGGAAGCGCAGTGGCACTTTGGGACTTTGATGTGCCACAAACAACACGAGCAGAGGCTGCCCCTTGCAGAGCTGAGCCTCCCATCCTGGAGGAGCAGCGTGGGCTGGGTGTGATCCCTGCACACACCACCCGTGGGCTGGGGACGGGATCAAAGCCACTGGGAGCTCATAAAAAAACCCCCTTCAAAATAGGAACTGCTCTTCCCAGTAATGAGAACAGGAAAAGCTTTAAGATTTCCACCAGAATGGGAGCCACGGAGACGATTCTGAGCAAGACACAGCCTATTGTTAATGTACAGATAAGGGAAGGCCAAAAATAGAACTGTATTAATTTCAGCACAGAAATACAGGGGGAAATATATTTGTGCCGAGGAAGGAGAAAGTCATACAAATTTTTTTTATTTGAAAGATTTCTATAGAAATCCATTAAAAACAGCAGAGAGGGGGCGAAAAAAAAAAAAAAAGAGAGAGAGAGTGAGGGAAAACATCTCTCTGCAGCTTATGAATAACAGATAAAGTTTATTCCAGTAATGATAGGGTACGTTTGTATTTGAAGAATAGTGGCCTGCCAATAATAAAGATAAAGACAAATACTTTCATGGCTGTTAGAACAATAAAACAAAGCTGACTTTTTTTTTCCCCCTTTTTTTTTTTTTTTAATTGAAACAATTATTTTTTCCTGAGGACAGTTGGGTACAGTCGACAGATAAGTTATTAACTGTCACTTTTGGAGTTTTAGCTTTACACAGCAGTCACCGAGGCACAGATTGTGCATACATAATTTCCTGAAAGGGATCATGTTGTTATGGAAGTCGTGTTAGCAGTGGAGGAACACGAATATTCCCGTTTAAGTCATTATCTGAGAATAATATCCTGAATTGGATCCATCCTGGGGGAGAAAACAAACCCAAACAGCTCGGGCCCAAATGTATTTATGATACATTTATGGTATTTACGATGTATGAATAATGATATTTATATAAACACAGGAGAGGTTTTAAATATGTGATGAGGCCAGAAAAATTCAGATCACTGTAAACATCTTGTAGAGGGTTCAAAGTGCTGGACCACCGAGTCCGTGAGACATTCCATGGGTCCTGAGGTTTATTTAACTGATCTACATCTCCAGACTTGCAAACGACTGCAATTCCTTCACTTGTGGGAAATCACCATCACTTGTGGGACTACAATGGAAGGAGGGAACACTCTGCTCTCGTTTGCTGGATCAACCCAAATGAGAGCAGAGTGTTGATGTCTTCTGCTGCCTGAGGGTGGAGAGACACCACCTGAAACGCTGCCGTTTATTTAACTAATGATTTGCTGGACTTCTAGTATTTTATAAGTACTTTTGTTGCAAGAATAAGTAGTTCTCCAATCACGTATCTCCTCAAAATTAACCCCAGAGAGTTCTTGAATATCTCTGGTGAAGCAAAACCACTCTGCATGGGGCCCAGGCCGTGCATTAGTGTTAACTGATGAACATAAACGCTCCTGAACTTGGCTTTTGTGAATTCTGCAAGTTTTATGGGCCTTCCTGCAGTGACAGAGCAGCTGATCAGTCCTCACAAGGAAGAAGAAGAAGAAGAAGAGAATATTTGAAATCTTTCAATAGCTCAGAGTTGTTTTCTCTCTAGGGATTTCGCTGTGCCACGGAGAGGAGAGGGAACCACTGGAAACCCTAAGGAAAAGCTCTCTCCTCCCTTTGCAGGGCTGGGAGGGCCCACTAAGGCTTACATTATTAAGAGTCTTCCAATGGATTTATGAACAGAAGATTACATTCTTAATGCCTGCTTCTGAGAAACCGAGTGAATAATTCAAGCGCACCAACATGAGCGTGGAAAACAGGAAAACACCTCACAGCTCAGTGCTGAACAGGGAGCCCCCAGCCCACTGCAGCCAAAAAAAAAATGTGATTTATGGAGCATTGAGCCCACTGAGCAGGAGGCAGCAGCTCAAGGGAGAGGTTTTAAGGCCCCAGTTGGGATTTCCAGTCCGTGGCAGTGATTGCCAGCTAATGCACAGGGGTGAGGGGAGGTGGATGGCACTGCCCACGACAGACAGAGGAGCTGCACCATTAGTGAGCCCCTTTTGTGCTGCAGATGGACAGATTTAGAGCATCTGCTCATCAAAATGCAGAGAAATCCAAGTTATAGCCCAGGGCAGGGAGTCAGTGACCAGCTCCGTGTGAGGATGAGGAGCTGCAGGAGCTGCCCCTTTAAATACCTGCTTTAACTGTGCTGGGGCTTTGGGGATGCTCCTGGCAGTGAAGAGCAGGCTTTGATCTGCTCTACAGGGCAGAGAGAAGCTGACACAGATTGCTCAGAGCTGCTGGGGCTGCCCCATCCCTGGAAGTGTCCAAGGCCAGCCTGGAAAGGGCTCAGAGCAACCTGGGACAGTGGCAATGTGGATGCCATAGGACTGGAAGAAGATGAGCTTTAAGGCCCCTTTCCAACTCAAACCATTGTGTCATTCCGTGTCTGATATCAGAGATGTGGCAGCAATCTGCTGGCTTTGACACAGGGCTGGAAACTCAACGTGGGAATGGTTCCATCCATGATCATTGTGGTTCCATCCATGATCATTGTGGTTCCACCCATGATCATTGTGGTTCCACCCATGATCATGGTGCACAATCCCAGTTTTTCTGAGGCAAGCAGGAAATCTGCCATCCCAGCACAGCAGTTCCTGCTGAGGTGTGGGAAGAAGCCTGGATGTGGTGATCAGTGGGGGCAAACAGCTCAAACATCCCGAGAGAAGGAAGTGTAGGATCACCAAACCACTGTGCTGAGGTGCTCAAGGAAACTCCTCTCCCATCCGCTTCCCTGCAGGGGCTGGCATCACCAATCCTCTCAGAGACGAGCTGTGCAAGGATGTGATAATCCAGGGGGAACATCTCCTCCAAGGTTGGCTGTTTAATTGTGAGCTGGGGGCTGATTTTCACCTCCATCCCCCCTGAACACTTGTTCTTCCCCAAGGATACAGCAACCCTCAGTGCCACCCCGAGGGCTTTTCCCTCAGAGCCAACATCTGCCAAAGCTGTCCTCAGAGTGCTGAAAAAATGTGATTTATGGAGCATCAAGCCATTGAGAAGGAAGGCAGCAGCTCGAAGGGAGAGGCTTTAAAGAGCCTTTAGAGCCCAATCCCTTGGGAAGGGCACAGGGGACATCCCCAGTGCTCTGTGAGGAGTTCCCCTGCAGTGGCTGGGAGTGTGCCAGGCTGTGCCACAGGGCCAGCTCAGCCCAGGGAGCACAAAGGACATCGTCAAGAGACTGATCATCAGCTTTCTGATTCTGAAATTCGGTGCCTGTGGGACTCAGAGCTCAAAGAGTCCCAGGAGAAAGGTCCTGGCTGGGTTTTACACCCGTTCAATCCTGCCTGAACAGAGCAGGGGCTCCTGTTCTCTCCAGAACCCCTGCAGGGACACAAAAGATGGCACAACAGAGCTGATCCCAGCCGTCCTCCCCAAGAAAGGAGCTTTCCCTCCTGAACCATCCCTGCCTTGGCACCAGAGCTGGTCCCTGTGCTGTGTCCAGGAGGCAACGAGGGTGAACAACGTGTGTCCTTTACTGCTCTGGGGACACCTGCTCCTCATCCTGATCTAAAATCCCAGCTGATCAATAAAGAGAAAGGAAGAGGAGAAGGAAGAAGGCTGCAGGAACAAAGCATCCCGGTGTTTCCTCTCCTGCAGGGCCACCCAGCTGACTCAGCCTTGTAGGAATGTTTGATGCCTGCTGCAGGTTCCTCTGCTGTGCTTTCTGTGCAGCTCAGAGAGGTTTGTCTCCCTGGCATCTTCCTCCCGGGGTGCTCCTCAGATCTGGGGAATGCTCAGCAATTAGCTGTGCCTCACTGGGGCTGTTCTTTACCAGCCATTTGCAGGTTGTCTTTGTGCCTTGCTGTGGCTGCAGCTGGGCCTGGCTTGTGCCACAAACCCCACGTGGGTTAGTACTCAATTGTTTGTTTGGGTGGCCTGAGCAGGCTTCATTTTTGTCTTGCATTTTGGTGTTCATTTTTTTGTTTTTACGCACAAAAATGTGAGTCCTCGAGTCACAAAAATGTGAATCTCGTGGGGCTCTGCAGCCCCCAAGTGCAGTTATGGGTCTCTTTAAGAATTATTTGCTGCTCTGTGATATTGATGGGGAGAAATTCAGTGATAATTGATTTATAATTCATGCCATAGAATCCCAGAATGGCCTGGGTTGGAAGGGCCCTTAAAGCTCATCCTGTTCCACCCCTGCCATGGGCAGGGACACCTTCCAGTGTCCCAGGCTGCTCCAAGCCCCATCCTTGGACACTTGGATCCCATCCCAGGGATCCAGAGGCAGCCATCAAGTAAAAGAATCACGAAGGTATAACAATTAGACATGAATCAGAGTCCAGTGCTGTTTGACACAGGGATCATTTTTCTCATGTTGAACAATCCCATCCTCCTGAGCTGTCTACAAGTCTCCCGAGTTGTGCCCCATGGAACACGCCCCTGACACCCATCCCATGCAGCCCGTGGGCACCTGGGCACGGCCAGGCTGCAGACAAGGCGAGCAGCTGGAGAGGTTTTTTTAATGCTTTGGTAATATTCATGACATCCGTCTTGAAACTCAACTCCCTTCTGATTTTACAGGCAATTATGGCTCAGTTACGGCTGTCACATCAGCCCAGCTTTCCTTCCTCCCTCTCTCCCTTCCCTTTTTATTCCTGCATGTTAATCTGGTGGAAATCAGTGTCAAAACCTGTTTACACTCTTCCCCAACTACCACTTACATGGGCACTTTAATAATGTACCTTTGTTGTAAGCACATCGCAGAGGCTTTGTTTCACATGGAGAGAGGCAGGGACCATAAATGAGTAAAAAACCTGCATTACATCCCATGGAAATAATTTATTCTCAGTCCAAAAGCCAACGAAGGGCCACGTCCCATTTTTGCCCTACTTTGAGCTGTGAAGCTGAATCTGGGAAATGTCTCTGAGTTGGCTTTAAAGTGCCAGAGGGCAGAGTTAGGTGAGATATTGGATAGAAATTCCTCCCTGTGAGGGTGGGCAGGCTCTGGCACAGGGTGCCCAGAGAAGATGTGACTGCCCCTGGATCCCTGGAAGTGTCCAAAGCCAGGCTGGACAGGATTTGGAGCATCCTGGGACAGTGGGAGGTGTCCCTGCCATGACAAAGGGTGGCACTGGATGGGATTTAAGGTCCCTCCCAACCCAAACTATTTTGTCATTTATGGTTCTGTAGAAGTACAACACTTAGGAACAACTGAGCGCTTATGGGTGGTAAATAGTAGGAAAAGAAAAGAAATTAAATTATTTGAAATAACCCAAACCAGCTATTTTTTAAATGGAATTGAAGTCAGAGCAGTCCCAGCTCAGCTCCACTTAGCCCAGGACAGCTGTGTGTGTGCAGACACAGGCACCCACCCTGGTATTTTTAAGCATCGTGGATTTATAAAACAGAGCAGGACAGGAGGGGCTGGGAGGGGAAAAAATAACACCACTCACTGACAGCATATTGTACATCTTCACTTCCACCCCCTCACCTCGAGCCTGCAGAGATTTCACAGCCCTGGGAGATCATCCTTTCCCGTGCTGGGGGATTCTCCTGCCCAAGTGGGGCAGGGAGGGCTGGCCCGGGCTGTGCCATGTGGGATGTCACCTCCCTGAGTCCAGCAGGGCACAATCCACGCCCTGCAGGCAGGACAGGAACACACAGAGCTGTTTTGGGGTTCAATCAGCAGAGAGGGAGGAGCATCCCTCATGGCAGTGACAGCATCCTCCAGGAACCAGCTTGTCCCAGCCGAGGGGACAGGGGTGGGACAGGGGAGTGTGTCCTCACAGCTGTGCCAGCAGCACCTGCAGTGACACAGAGATGGCTGGGCTGGCTTCTCACAGGGCTCCAGAGCCAAACTCTGCTCGCTGCTCACACTGCAGGGCTGGCCTGGGTCACCTCCACTCATACCTCCCCCCTGGGAATCCATAAGGAAGAGGAATCCTCGGAAAAGGCTGAATTTCCCCCCGTGGGAATCCACTGTTGTGCCTCAACAATAACCTCCCACAAGTGAAAGTGAAGCTGTCTCATCCAAGGCAAAATAAAATAAGGAAACGATGTCACTCTCTCATATCTCCCGACTTTTACAGCCTGATATTCACAATCAGATCAGAACAGCTTGGATCTCTTCTGTCATTTTGCCCGGCACACACTCCAAATAGCAGTGGAATTTAAACTACTATCTGTAATATTTTTATTGAGAGCCCTATTTGAAGAGGGATATCTTGCTGAAATAAGCACCTCAGCCGGGGCTGTGTTTCGGGGGCTTTCATTTCTGAGAGCACACAGCCACAGTGGTGACACTGCCTGTGAACCCTCCCGCCACAGCGGCCAGGCAGCAGGAGGTGTGCAGCCAAAGGTGAATTCCAGCACTGCTGATATTTGTAATTGGAGTGGAGAAAGCAGATGAAGAAAACTTTTCATCTCTAACCTCCCTGACACGTCAGCTGAGCCCGAGGTGACCTCCACGAATGAGTGTTTTGCTCAAGCTGCTCTGAATCTCTAGGCTGGCTTAAAGTGTCCCCAGCAATATGCATGGACACTGCTCACTTGGTTTTATTAAAGACTTATTTCAAGCTTAAACGACATTTTTTGGAAATGTGCTGAGGGCTTTTCTTTCCTCTAGTGATGTCTCGTTTTTTCAGTTCAGGTACCAACACTAAAAACTGTGCCAGGCCCCCTCCCAAGATGTGTCTGGAACAACTACACAAAGATATTTGAAATGTGAGGAACAACTGAATCATGGAGTCACAGAAAGGTTTGGGTTGGAAGGGACTTTAAATCCCACCCAGAGCCACCCCTGCCATGGCAGGGACACCTCCCACTGTCCCAGGTGCTCCAACCCCAGTGTCCAGCCTGGCCTTGGGCACTGCCAGGGATCCAGGGGCAGCCACAGCTGCTCTGGGAATCCATTCCAGCTCCTCACCAACCTCACAGGGAGGAATTTCTTCCTGATTTATCCCTGTCCTCTGGAAGTTTGAAGCCACTCCCTGTCACTCCATCCCTTTGGAATTGTCCCTCTCCATGTTTCCTGTATCCCCTCCAGGCTCTGCAAGGTCACAGTGAGGTGACCCCAAAGCTTCTCCTGTCCAGGTGAACACTCCCAGCTCTCCAGCCTTTCCTCCCAGCAGAGCTGCTCCATCCCTCTGCTCATCCTGGAGCCTCCTCTGGGCTCTCTCCAGCAGCTCCAGCTCCTCCCTGTGCTGGGCCCAGGGCTGGGGCAGCTCTGCAGGTGGGCTCTCACCTGAGAGGGGCACAATCCCCTCCCAACACCTCAGCTGGACCTTTAAAACCTTTGTGCTGTCATCTATTCACTCCACTCCATCTATTTCTCCACTAAGACAACTTGATTAGCGTGCAAAACATGTTCTTCATTTATCTCTTGTTTTCTGCTTGTTGTCAGTGTTTACTTTATAAATAGGCAGCATCTCTCAACATATGTTTGCTCTGCTTTGTGCTTTGAGCAGAACATACAGCAGCAAAGGGAAGAGATATAAGTGAAGCAGGAGGGCTGCATTCCTTTGGGAATTATTTTCTGTTTATTTTACATTTTCTAGGACACCTTTTAGGGTCCTGAATTAGTACCTTCCCAGCTTCTCTACTTCAGCTCACTGAACACACTTCCCACTGTCACACCATCAGCCAGAAACAAGAAATTGTGAGGGTCAGTGAGCAGAGCAAACTCTGCCGTTCCTGCAGGTGAGCCTGTTGAGTTTTGGATTCTCTGTGTCTGTGACACGGGGTGCCAGCACACCCAGACACTCTGGGAACAGCAATTCCAGAATGCTCTTTGCCTCGACTGCCACGGGCACAGGAATTGTGAAAAAAGTCAGAGCTCAAAACTTGGACAAGGATGTTTCTCCTCTCAGCTGCTGCTGCTTTTATTGCTAACATCTATTGGGGTGTGATTTTTTTTGTTTGTTTGTTTTTTGTTTGTTTGTTGTTGTTGTTTTTTAAAGGCAACAACCCAGAGACAGCACAAAAACAAAACCCAAAGGTCAGGCAGGCATCGTTTCCGTGCTCACCTGCCCATCACTGTAGCTGTGTTTGCATGGCCAAGCCTTACAAAGTCACTGCAGCTGAAACAAAACCTCTTTTGGTGTTCAGCTGGTAACTCTCCTGCCTGGCAAACCTTTCAAGACCTGGTTTTGCTCTGCACTGGAACGAAAATCCCCCTGCCTCCTAAAATGCAAGAAAGCAATCTGTCTTTGTCAGGAGTCGATTGTGCTGAGAGGACCTGGAGCAGTTTATTATACTTAGAGCACGTACAGGCTCCTCGGTCTGGCTGCAGAATGCCTCCCAAAATATGTGTGAACTTCGGGCTGTGAAAACAAACCAGGTAAAAACCAGACCAAATCAAGCACTCCATGGAGTGCAAGGAGCCCAGAAAGCTGGAAAACAGAGGGTTCATGGCATTGCTCCAAGGCTTTGGACCTCCCCTTGGTGGTTCTGTTTGTTCTTTATAGAATCATCAAATGGTTTGGGTTGGGAGGGACCTTAAATCCCATCCAGTGCCACCCTCTGCCATGGCAGGGACACCTCCCACTGTCCCAGGCTGCTCCAAGCCCCATCCAGCCTCTCCTTGGACACTTCCTAACTAAACCTCAACACTATTTATATTGAGATATGGGCAGCCATCAAATTAAATCCTCTAGGCCTTCCAAATTATTTGTTTGGTGCATCAAGAATGGATTAGCATGGACATTTTTGGGTGTAAAGCAAGAAATTGTGAGGGTCAGTGAGCACAGCAAACTCTGCCGTTACTGCAGGTGAGCCTGTTGAGTTTTGGATTCTCTGTGTCTGTGACACGGGCTGCCAGCACGCCCAGACACTCTGGGAACAGCAATTCCAAAATGCTCTTTGCCTGGATTGATTTTCCAGATTTTCCTCTTTACCTAGATTTGGTTTTCAGGCCAAGCAATGGGAATCCAAAGACTAAAATATCAAAATGGCAGCCTAAGTATCTCCATCTTGACACAGCCAGAGAATACAACTGCTGGGAAAGAGCAGATCCCTTCCTATCATCACCCACCCTGAATGACCCCAGGCAGGACTTGAGGGCCACTGTCACCGTTCTTGGGTCTCCATCGTGGTGGGGGGAATCTGCTTTTTGTTGCTTGTCTTCCCCCAGCTCATTATATTCCTTCGCCTCTTTCGCTCTTTGTGTTTTTGCTCACCAGAAAAGGCACTCCAAGCATAAAACTGGTCTTGTATTAAAAAAGACAGTAATAAAGGGAAACCCTGGAGTGTTGCAGAGAAAGGTTACCTTGAGCTATGGGAATTGTCAACATATCAAAGACACATAGCTAAGCTTTTGTTTTGATTCTCTCTTGCATTTTATGCGGAATTTCTTGCTCCTGTCCCTGCTGTCTCCTTAAAAAACACCATCAAATTAGTGAATTTCTTTATGAAACCCAAAGACCCACACAAAGACAATTTAATTCGGTCTAAGTGGAAACTTGATTGACGTGAATACTGCAACAATACTCTAATGAAATTTGCCCAATTTCGATTTTTAAAGAAAAAACATATGCTCTGACTAACGAGCAACTCTCATCCTCCTCACATCCTCTTGTCCCCCCAAAACACGAGTAAAGAAAACAAACGGCTCCAGTAATTAAATCCCACAGAAGTTTGGTTTATTGGTGGTGATTAATAAAAGAATGGCAAGGTGCAGCTCTGGAGGTTAACACGTGGGTTAACACCAGAGTTACAGCCTCGGAGCATCACCCAAACAATGCCCCTAAAATTAGCTGCCATTAACAAAGAACAACTGCCGACACTTTGTTTCAGATTTTCATCCTTTTGTTCGTTTGAATTTGCTCCTCTTGCAGCCTCGAGGGGTGGAATTGTTGCCTGACACTGTCCTGGGTGAGTCCGTGTTTGTGCAGGTGTTTGGATAAAGAATGACCCGCTCCAGGCTGGATTTTGGGGACACGGAGACCTCTCTTGAACAGTCTCCTCCCCGTGGAGGGATATCTATTTTTAATGCCCCTATGGATACCTGGTAATGGAATTAGGGAGAGCTTTCTGAAAAACAGAGAGACGAGTTTAAAACGGCCTGGATGGTCCAAGCCTCTAGGAAGGCATTTTGAGAGGGTATTTTTGCCCTTTTTTCTCTCTTTGCAGCCTCTTTTTCACTCTTTGTATCTGCAACAGCTGCAGGTACCAGGAAGGAAAATGGACACTTGAATTTTCCCTGTTACCATTTTCCACATCAGCCTTTGCTTTTCCTCTCCAGCAGGACCATCCAAATCCCGTTTTCTCTCTGTCACCAAACACTCAAATTCTATTTCAGACTTGTTGGGAAAGCCACTGCCTTGGCTTCTCCTTGACTTCCTCGTGTGGCTCTGCCTTTTTGTGGTTTCTCTGGGGAGGAAAGGAGCCTTGGGACTGTCCCTGTGCAGCTTCCTCAGCTCTGACACCCCCAGGAGCCCCCTCACCCTGTGCTCTTCCTCAGTGAGCTCAACCCCACCTGGAAACCACTTGGATCTCAGCCCTGATTGCCCCAGACCCTTATTCCTCTAGTGCTTGGATGCCTTTAAATTCCCAGCCTGATTTCTTGGCTGACAAAGGCAGACCCAGAGAATTCCCTCCCTGCTCTGGGGTGTTTAGGGACAGCAGCCCCACCTCTCCCACCTGTGTGTGACCAGCCTTTTCTGAGTTATCCAAACACAGTTTTCTCTCTGAGTTTCCTCTCCCAGGGTCCTTCTTCCCCTCTCCAGTGCACCTGCCTGTCTGGGAATTGTCCCTGCTGGAAGGTGTCCCCAGAACTGCAGAGCTCAGGGAGGGGAGGTGCCCAGCTCCAAGATAAATGGGGTGCATCTGGTGAATCTGCTCCAAACTCCTTTTCTCTGTGCTTGGCCAGCACTTCCTCAGCAAATAACCAAAGGGCTGAGTGACCTTGGCTGGCTGGAGCGGGGTGGGAGCATCCCACAGACCCTGCACTGGTTCCATCAGAGCAGCAGCCCTGGCACCACGTCACCTGCACAACCTCCAGGCGCTGCAAGAAGTGCTACAGCCCTGCCTTTTTTATTATTTCAACAGCAGCTCCCTGCTCTCAGAGGGCAGGTGGTTGTCTCTGCTTCCTCTCTCAGCCTCCAAAACCCAAATCCAAAGTGTTGATCCAAGTCCAAAGTGTTGATCTGACCGTCCCTGCACCCCGAGGGGAGGTGGTGCTGGTCTGGGAGGTTCAGGTCATGGGAGAGTTCAAACCACAACCTCCTCTATTGATCTTTCGTATTTCTGAAATGAACTCAAGGTGATCTTTTCACTGCCTGCCCCTGATTAAGCTCATAAAATATTTCTGGGGAAAGCACTGTGTAAAAAAGTGATTATTGCAAGTCTGTTCCTCAGCAGTGCCCTGGCCACAAACAAGACCTGTTATATGATATTAATGCATGTTTTATAATTACTCAGGTGGTTTTTATGTTATGAAAGTGACAGCGCTGTGCAGGATGAAGCAGCTCATGTTTGGATTGTGTGGATTTCACTGCCCAGCTCTGGATTCATCCCATGTTAATAACAGGAAATTACTGACACACAAGACTGGAAACAGCCACAAATAAATCAGAAATTACTAAACAAAGGATGTGTCACTTTGTTACAGGAATCTGGGGCAGGTTTCCAGTGGGTTTTGCTGTGTCCATCCACGCTGGGCTGGCCCTGTGAGCACCTGCAGCCAGGGGGTGAGATGATTTCACACCCTGGAGTCAGAGAAGGAATTTAGAAAGAGATTCATCTTCCACCAAGCCATTTCTGCTGCCACAAAAGTGTCCAGATACACCCCAACCATGGAGAAACTCTTTTCTTTTTATCCTTCCCTGCAAGGAGTATTTCTGCCCGGTTTACAGATGGAGAATTGAATATAAATATTTGAAATAATTTGCCAGGATTCAGCTGGCAGCTGGGGAGGGAGGCAGGGAAGGATCCTGCTTCCCAAACCTCCATTCCCCGCTGCTGTGCTGGGATCTGAGCTGCAGGGATGGAATGGGGAGTGCTGGGGCCAGCCCAGGTGACAGTCCTGGCTCTGTGGAGGTGGCACAGAGAAAGGGAATGAGCCTCACCCAAGTTCCTTTGGCTGCACAGACACTGGGGATGGGTCTGTCCAAAACACAGCTTCATTTACAGCTCGATTTCCCTGAACCATTCCTCCTATCCCTCCCCTTCCAACCCTCCAAACTTGCTAATTTAGGATTATTTATTGAATTTCGTGCCTCAGGACTGCTTTTGGAGGCAAACCCAGCAGTGCTGGAACTGGGTGATCTTTAAGGTCCCTCCCAACCCAAACCATTCAAGGATTCTGTGAGAAGTTTTGTTGGATTTTAAGGAGAGGGATGGAAAACCTTCTCCTCTGTATGAGCCATTCAGGCAGAAATAGAGATGTAGGGCTTGAACCCCAATTACATTTGGATATTTACATATCTTTGGACTCAATCTCCTTTAGATTTCTTCATGGAGCAATTTACATTTTAATGAAGCCTACAAATAATTCCCGAATCAAAACACATTTCCTATCAAAACTACAGCTGGACCTTGAACAGAGCTGCGTGGCAGCTTCTGATTCAAAGGCTTTCAAGTTGAAAGGGATCAACATCATTTGTCACTTTTAGCTTTTACTCATTTTCCAGGGGTCTATTTTGAACAAACTCATTCCATAAAGTCATGGGGTTAAAACAGAAAACAAAAAAATCGGATAAATCAGATATAAAGATCTCCAACAAAAGCAAATATTTGGGATATTTTGAAATTAATGGGGACAACTTCCATGCTTGGAGTGACCCAGATTTTGTTGCCCAAGTTCAGCCATGGCATTGACAAGCCTAAAGTCAATGACGTGGGCTCTGCTGGCACCCAAGTCCACAAAAAATATAAAAATATTCAATTTCTCTGCTCAAATTCCTGCTGATGAGCTGCACATCTCTGGCAATGATGGTGCTTTTTTGAGATAGCCACGTAATTATATCATAAATAAATCCTTCATTTTGCTACATTCTCTTTCTTGACATTGACGAGAAATTATTAGAATAAGCTCTAATAAGATGATCTAAAATAACTGAAAAGGCTAAAAAAAAAATAAATTCAAGGGCATTCTCTTCTTGATATTGCTTGGTTTTATTCCTATCTTGCTTTTTGGGGGACTACATTCACCGGAAAATCATGATTTTTCCCTTTTCTGTTTTTGGGTTTGTTGGGGATTTTTTTTTGCCTAATTTCATTCTGTGAACTAATCCACAAATGAAAAAAAAAAAAAGAAAAAAAAAAGAAAAAAAGCATTGACAAGAAAAGAATAATTTCTAAAAGGACAGGAATAAGGTCAGCCCTGATGGAGGGGATGGAGTGCTAAGGAGAGGGAAGAGCTTCAGAGAGGACGCAGATGTGTCATGGGGTGGGAGGAGGAGGAGGAGAAAAGATGTTTATTCAGGCTTTCCTTCCATGAACACAGAAAGGGCAAGTGCATGCAGCAAAACATAAGCTTAGCCTGGGCATAATTTATCTTAGTCCTGTATCCATGGAACTGGCCTTTATTTGAAAAGCAGCCTAATTACTGAAATTACTGCTGCTGGAGTCCTGCAGCACTGCAAAGAGGGATCCATACGTTCCCTACGTGTAGAAAGTTCCCCACATTTTCATAAGAGTTTCAAATAGCAATATTGATCAGGCAATTAGCAGATTAAAAAGCAGCAGCAAAGCCCTTGGAAGGGAGCTGAGCCTCTGCCCAAAAAAAAGCATCTAAAATATATATTTGTGTGTGTGTGTGAGTGTTGCTGCGTTTTCCCGGAGCTGGGAATTAAACCCGCTCACATCCCGTGGTTCCAGCAGGTTTATGTCTCCAATGAGAGGGGGGGAAAGGAAAAACCTTGAGAAGAGAAACGCTGCCCTGATGCTGCTCAGAAAGGCTGGAGGCACTTCCTACCCCATTTATCCGTTTGGATTCTTCTCAGCCCCATCTGCTTCTTTCCTATGGAGCCATCAGGGGAGGGGAGGATGGCCAGGGTCTAAAGGTCTGGCCAGGGTCTAAAGGTCTGAGAGCACGAGGGGCTGTGAGGACTTTCACTGCTGATTTAATTTTATTTTATTTATTCATTTATTTCAAAATAGACACGCTTTGGGGGTCAGGCAGACAGGCATTGGTGAGCAAACACCGTGTCCATCCTCTGGACACTCTCCCTCAGCTTTGGATCTTTTGTTGTGGTGCTCAGAGCTGCTCCCAGCTCAAGGTGAGGCTGTCCCAGCACAGATCAGGACAATCCCTCACTTTATTATCTTTATCCTGCTGTGACTCCCCTGCTCTGGCCTGTCACCATCCACTGGGGAAGGAATCACAAGGACAGAGAAGTGACAAGCACAGGACACTTGTGGTGTCCCCACGTCCCCATCCTGAGCCACGTCGTGGTTCAGATCTGCCCCTTCACAGTGGAATTTTCAGTCCTAGTAAGTTCTATACCTTAAAGTTCCTTTATTACATTTTTGAAGTGGAAAACAACTAAACAGTCCTCATCTTCTGTTCAGATTCTAACAAAATTGGCACCTTAATTACACTGACCTGATCAATTTACTGATGGAGCAGCTCTGGTGCTTTTGCCTCTCCTAGAGCTATTGGGCTGATGGGGTGGTATAAAAATTTAATGCTCTTGTTTCTTCGGTCTTAATTATGCCTAATGAGCTACTTGCTTTAATAAACAAGCAGATTCCAATATCCTGCCTATATTTTTCCCAGGAAGACAATATAAAGCTAGATGAAATTGTCTTTCTCCATAATTGAAGGAGTTTAGGAATAATAATCAGTAATATGATCTATAAGGGTGTCTATATGGGATGAGCTGGGTACTGATGGAGAGGCTTGGTTTATTCATTTATTTATTAACAATCGTTCCTCCCTCAGGCAAAGCTGGTCCCAATTAAGAGCCGTATTTTCAAATGATAAAAGTAAGTATTCTAATAAAGACACTAATTGGCAAGTATGTTCTTTAAAGAGAGTCATAAATTAGAATATCTCGTGGCAAGCGATGCCATTTCCATTAGCAGCTCTACAACTCAAGACACAATTTCCCTATTAACCAGGGCTGAGTTTTACAACGTGGAAAATGCTGAATGCAAACACCCTCCAGGACATCAGGAAAGCAGCTGATGAACTCACCACTGGGTACAGTTCAGAGGCAGCACCTCATTATTACTCCCTCTGAATCCACAATTAAAAGTCAACAGATGAGCAAAGAAAACTCTCATAACCCAAGAAGTTATTGAGGGATCAGGCACGAGGCAAAAAAAAATCCAGAGTGGGGACTGGCAGAAAGACTTATACAAAATGAATTTTAAAGATGAGCAAGGCAGAGTAAGGATGAGACAAAAATGAGAAATTGGGGGGAAGAGATTTTAGAGAGGCAGAGATATAACAGAGTGGAAAAAATAAACCCCAGTCACACTCCTTCAGAAGCCAGAACAGACCCAGTGGGCTTTTTATGTGCAGACCTTGAAAAGCTCCTTTTAATTTTACAGCAGGAAACTGAAAGCCTTGAAAAGAGAAAGGTGATCAGTGGCATTATTGCAGCCACTGAGGTTCTTCCCAGAGCCCGAGGGCTGAGCCTGCAGGGCACAGGGAGAGTTTTGGGTCTGAACAGGTCACTGGGAGGGGTTTGGAACAGCCAAATTCATTTTGAACAACTGGATTTGTTCCAATCAATGATGTCATCACTTCCTGGGATTTCCAGGCACAGATCCCTGGGAAGAGCCAAGCACCAGTTTGTTGGAAAACTCTTTTTCTGACCCAGAGATGGGCTCCTGAGGGGCGTTTTAAAGACTTTTATTCCATTTTCAGTCTCATGAGAAGGGTGAGATGGTGCAGATGTTACAATTCACACCATCACAATCAGAAGCCAAATTATTTGCTAATTACAATCCATTATAAGCATTTTTTGACCAATCAGCTTTTGCCACACAATGCTGTTAATGCCTTAAAGCCAAACATCTAAAATCACCCCACATGGGTTTGGTACAATGCATCTTTCACAGTTCTAAATCTCTGAAATATCTGGTCTCTTTGCCAGGCCATCCTTTGAAACTTGTTCCCAGTCCCATTTCCCTCTCGGCACTGTCTGTCCCATCCCGTGGCCTTTCTGAGGCAGCACACCTCATCTCAGAGCATTTGTCTGCACACAAATACACCAGACTGTGTGAGCCTTCAGCCAGCCTTTGAGAATCCTCCACAGATCCATTTCCCACATCAGTTCTGCAGGACTGGGGCAGCTGCACCAATTGCAGTGAAACATCCAGAAAAGTGGGGATTTCCTTTAAGCAGGAGCAAACCCCTCCTCTGCCTCCTTCACTTGGGTGAAGCATTCAACAGGTTAACAATGATCTGCACCCATTCCGCTTCATCCATCACTCTGAGGAGGGAGGAATTCCAGGGAGTCTGGCTTTGCACAGTGGGTTTGTTTTGTTTCTGTTTTTTCCCCTTAGAAAACCATTTATTTCAGTATCTCATACTCTGCCCAGCAACTTTGTGCTTTGTGGTTTTTTATACACACAAAGATGTAAATAAAATGGAACTTAAATAAAAGAGAGGAGGGAAATTTAGGGATGGGAGAAAAGGGAGAAGAGGATCTTGCACTGCCAAAGAGCTGCAATGCTTCTGTCACGTTTTATGGGATGAGTAAATGTCCCCTCAGGGTGCCCTGAGCTCTGTCCCTGTGTGTGAGATGCTGTGCCTGAGCAGGGTGAGGATGAGGAGAGCAGGATCCCAGCAAAATCCAGGGGAGAAGAGGAAATGTTACAGCCCTGCTCCATCCCTCCATCCATCCCTCCATCCCTCCATCCATCCCTCCATCCATCCATCCCTCCATCCATCCCTCCATCCATCCATCCCTCCATCCATCCATCCCTCCATCCATCCCTCCATCCATCCCTCCATCCATCCATCCATCCCTCAATCCATCCATCCATCCATCCATCCATCCCTCCATCCATCCATCCATCCATCCCTAAAACCTTTCTCTCAGGGCCTTTCCTGCCCAGCAGAGATTTAAAGAAAAGCTGCAGGTAAGAAAAGAACAAACAGGAACGAGCTACAAGAAGCTGCAGACGCCTTGATGTGCTCCTTCAGTGGGATATATCTGTTTTAGGAAACAGCTTCAGCCTTTACAGGGTGGCTGCAAGTCCACTTCAGGCAAGCTTTTTATGGACGTAAATAAAACAGGAATGGTTTCGGCCCTGGGTTTTGATGGAGATGTCGTAGAGGAAACAGATTTGCTGTACCTGTACTAAAAAACATCCTGGGAATTCCCTGATGGATGCCATTTGGCCCCTCAGGTGAACTGGGCAGCTGTGGGATGTACAGCTGTCTTTGGAAACACTTGACACAGCCCCATTAAGGGCTGGCTTCAGCAACAGACACTTGGATAATCCATCAGGCTGCTGAAATCTCTCTTTGGAATTCACAGCCTTATAATGGAGGCAAAAAAAAAATTAGCATTTTTATTCCAGAGGTCTTTGTAAATGAAAACACAAGTCCGTGTTTATCTACTCAGCTGTCACGTTTTCTCCTCTCCCACCTCATTTCCATATTGTCTAAGTATACATCCATATTAAAATATGCATTATTTAGCTTTATTTAATATTTTCCATTCATAAACCTCAAAGCTCTTCACAAGGCACCGTGAGTGACAAATTGCTTTCAATCTGTGGCCATATTTGATTCAAAAAATAACCCAGAAATGGAAGTTGCTGCATCCCTTGGCTTCCACCATCCCTTGGCCAGCCCAGCTTTTCCTTGGTTCTCTTCCCATGGGCGCCTGACCTTTGGGGTGTTTCACCACCCAAAAATCCCCAAATGATGGTTATTTGACCATCTCACGGTTCTTTTTTTCCCCACTAGCATCACAGAAACACTTTTTATATCTATCTATATCTATATCTAATTTATATCATCTATATCTAAATCTATATCTATCTATATCTGTCTGCCTCTATATATCTATACCATCTACATACACAGACATATTTACAAAGAACAATCCGTGTTGGGGTTTGATAAATTCAGTGTTTAATGGGAGAGTTGGTGGCTGTTGGATGGTGCCAGCCTGAGCAGAGTTCCCAGCCCAGGGATCTCTCCCAGGCACTGGAGCAGACAGTTTTATGTCATCCCTGTCAGGGAGATTTTGCAGGATTCTGTTCCACTTTGGTACAGATGAATGACCTGAAGTGCTACAGAATTTGTGATGTTCTGGCTTTAATTAACCTCCCTCACGAGTGAAGCTGAACAAGGAAGAGCACAGCCCCTTCCAGAAAGGAATATTTTCACAGCCATTAAATGCACATTAATGCTCTCTATAATCTATAATTTTGTGGGTGACATGGGCACTATTCCTACAGCTGTTCTTTGGAGAAAGGATGTTTCTCGTCATTAAAGACTAATAAGTGACATTACATTTAAGTGCTTGCATTAGATCTGCTTCTTTGAATTTAATGATGGGGCAATGAGGCCTTTAATTAAACAGCCCAAAGTTTCTGCTGGGAGAAACAAAAGCAAATTTATCCACAGGTTTTCCTTCCCAGTATAAAACCAAACCAGCGTCCATCTGGTGGGTAATCAATGCTTTTATCCCTGGAAAACTGAACCTCACACTTGGAAATGTTTCCCTCGTTTCTGAAATCCACGTGATGGGATGAAGAAACCCATGCAGTTGGTAGATGAAAAAGCTCTGCCTCGTGTCTCCACAGAGTTCCTGGCAGGAATTTGTGGCAGAGAAGTTCATAACTCTTGAGGAATTTTAAATAAACACACAAGGTTCTCTGCCATATATCAGTGGCTTAGGATAAGCAGTGTTCTGGTGTGTTTTATGGCATGCTAAGAATATTTTTTTAATTTTAATTTCATGTATTCAAACATGTAGAGGCCCAGTGGATACCATAGGAATTGCCAGACTTGCAAAAGAAGCTAAAAATTGCCCAGGACATCGCATCAAAGTCACCACAGCCATTGTTATTTGTAATAATAATCAAGTTAGGTGAATTTAACTGTCTTTTGTTGGTAAAATTTTCCAGATTTAATAAAAAATTAGCAAAACTCTTTGTACTCACTGACAAGAAAAATAGGACAAAATGAAAAATCCGCTTTTTAGGTGACTTTGAATTTCAAGCCCATGGCTCATGTCAGGTGTTATTCCTTAAAACAGCCCTGCAGAATAATCCCAGATTGTCAATAATCTCTCTACACCTGTCCCTGAATAGTGCTTAGTCTGCCTCAGAGCCTGAAATTCTTGTGAAACAGTAAAGTTCTTCTTTTTCCAGCCTGAGGTTTATTTAATGAGATCACAAAGAAACAAAGCACCAGCATCAGCCAAAACCAAAGCGTGTTATTGTGAAGCAAAATGTTCACAGCTCCATCTGCTCCACCACTGAACATTAAATATTTTTTCTAAAATTCAAAGCAATTAGAAAAAAAAAAAACTAGGAACTTAGATGATGGCTAAGGCATAATTTCAGTTTTTAACCTATTTTAAATGCATCCCTATTACTACAACGCCCAGAGAGCTAAAAATAGCACAGGGATGGTAAAGACAAGCTGAAAACCAGATCTAATTTGGGACAGGATTTATGCACAAACAGATCTGCAGACAAGCTTATGGATTCCACCCTGCAAATGTATAGAACCAGACTGAATTTTAATTTCTTGTGGGATGATTATTTTAATGTAGCCCCTTGTGGTAATAAGTTCCAGCATAAATATCTATATTTATTAAATATATATAAGCATGAGGTTGTGGCCCTTCCTGAATTAATTTTCAGGTATCCCAAAGCTTGTGAATCTGACTGCTCTGCCTGAAAAGTGGTTTTTTGGAAACCCCAAGTGTGTCCTGACAACTCTGGAGTGTTGGTGGTTGGAGCATCGTGTCCTGTGCAGCTCAGCCATGAATCCTGGCAGCTCTCAGAGGAGAATTGACCACAATTAAAACCAAAATTCAAATGTCACCTATCGGGAATAAATGGAATAAAAATGCCCAGAGGCTGAGGATGTTTGGTATTGGTTCTAAAGACGTGACTGTATAAAAGAAAGGATGACTAAATGTGATCAAGGGAGGAGTGGCAGCATTGCAGGGTTTGAAGGGGGAGCTACAAGGAAGCTGGAGAAGAGTCTTCATCGAGAACTGGAGTGATGGGACAAGGGGGAATGGGTTCCTTCAGCAGCAAATCCATCTTTGCACTGGAAGTCTGGTGCAGCTCTTGGCTTTAGAGGGAATAAATAAAGCCAGAGTGTGCAAAGGGAACCACTTAATCCATAAAACACATTTTGGGTGAAATCAGATTGAAGGTGTGGAGCAGGAAAACATCCAGGATCCACGAGTCATAAAAGAGTCGACCTCCCCATCACTCTGCCCTATAACTAAAAGACCTTCCCAAGCTGGATTTCTGCACTGGTACCTCATTATATCCCTCTTCATTCACCTCTCCATCGTGGAGGAGTCAATGGAGGGGCTGCCATTGTCTGCCCAGGTGCAGACACACATCCATCTCTCCCCCACCTCATTCTCCGCCGCTTGTTTATCTCCTGTATCGCTTTCTTTCTGCTCTTGTTCCCCTCCCTGCTTTATTTAAAAAGTGAAAATGCAAAGAGCAGCTACTCTGTTATCCCGAGCCTTTGTCTGGGATCTAAATCAATGGAGCCCTGCTGGGCTGCTGCCTCTTCCAGCACAGCACCAAGAACACAAATAAAAAAAAAAAATAAATATAACAATCACCCCGATGCTATCTCCTCACCCCTGCCTCACACAAGAGGACACTCAGGAGCCAGATGCATAACAGCAATAAACACGAGAGATCAGATAACAAATCTTCAAAGATCCATCAATAATATATTTCAAATCTCTGCTGCCCGTGCAGGGGAACAGCATCAGGAACTGCTGGGGAAGAGGAACGCTCTGAAAATATCCATCATCTTTGACTCTCTGTGTAAATGTTTTGAAGATAGGCTGTAAAGCTGCATTAAATTTACGATAAATTTCGAGGCTCCTAACCCATTACGAGGTGCCAAATGTCAGCGTTCATCTGGAAAGCTTTTTAGGCTCCCTTCCCCAAACAGCAGCACTGCATTTCACTTTATTTCACTTTATCCCGTGAATTTCACTGGCTGGGGTTGGGAGTGGCAGGAAAAGTCACAAAAACAAAGCTGCAGGAGAAATGTCAGAGAGGCTGAGTGGAGTATGAACAAAGCAATAAATATTTGGTAGTTCTAAGCTGCACTAAAGGAAGTGACTGAAAATTATATATATTAAAATATTTCTTGCATGAATATCTCCTCGTGGAGACTGGGAGATCGGTGACAGAGCAGATAATTTGGATTGCCTGGGTGATTTAGGAGTGAGGGAAATGCAGCTATCCATCCTCTTTGAGAAGCTGAGCCCTCTCTTGGGCTGTTCCTTTGGCAATCTGAGCCAAGGTTTGCCAGGCTGTGCTGAAGGAAGCCAAGAGAGATCCAGGAGCTCATCCAGGTAATTCTATCACAGGTTTTTCCTTCCCTCTGCAGGAGAGGGTTTGAGAGATAAACTATGGGATAAACTTCAGCCCAGCTCTGTGCTCACCCACCCCTGGAGGTGTTTCTCGAGGAGGAGAGCTCTGCACACTCAAATCGTTATTTATTTGTGCTCCTTTGGCATCCCCCATCCTCTGCTGTTCAGCAATTCCTGTCTTTGGGAAGGATGAACTTGTTCCTTCTGCTGCTGAGGAGATATTCCCTGGAAATCCTCACTTTCAGGGCACATCCCTTCCCCACACAGTCTGGGGAGCTCACAGGCAGGAGCTGGGGGTAGAGATCCATCCTTAATGGGACTAATTGTGTCTTTTGGTCTTTATTTTCATGCCAGTTTTTCAAAACCTCAGCAGACACTGCCCTCCGTGTCTTTGCAAACGTGGGCAGGCATGCAGAGAGCTAATTAAAAGCAAACAGCTCTGTATTTAAGGGAATTTAAGCTAATGGGTGTTTAAATCAGGTTTCCTAATGTTGTCCCTGCAAGGTTGTGCCATTTAGAATGGAGGGGGCCAGGATTAAATCCCAGTTACAGAGGGGACTGTAGGATCAGAGGGTGGTTTGGGTTGGAAGGGACCTTAAAGATCACCTCATTTCAACCTCCCTGGGGCTGACAAACTTCACCAGCAGCTTTATGGGGAATTATATTCACAGTAAACCCAAGCAGAGCGATTCAAGGGCTTGTAGGGACACCAAACTTGTGAGACACGGGTGGATAATTGACAATTCTGTGCATTTTGACATCCAGTGATCCCCTGCTCTCCCTTGTGGCTTTGGCCTATGGAGAGCAGATGCCCCGAGGTGAACTCTGAAAATGCAAATGAGGCATTTTCCTATGAAAGGTTTTGCTGCCCTGTAAACCCTCACTGAAATCTCATCTCGTTTGGAAGGTCCAAGTTCTCATTATCTTGGCCATGCAGGGGGGAAAGGTGCATGGAAGTGTGGGATGTGTGGGATTGCAGGAAGAGCTGATCTGGGAGCACAGGGAGGGGAGAAATCCCTGAAAGCCCCAAATTTGTCTTTCTGTTGCTGCTCTTGGCCAGTGGAGAGGACTCAGCCAGCCCTGTCCACTTTGGTGCTGACCAAGAGGCAGAGATATTCCATCAGCTTTCTCCCTGAGGAATGGGCACCTCCACCCATGAGAAATATTGGAACAATTCATTTTTTCTGCACGCCACTTCTCCTCCTCTCTCAAAGCTTTCTTATAAATCTACGAATTTTTTTAGACTGAGTTTTCCTGGAGTAACGTTTACATGCTTGCCACTGAAAAATATGAATAAATGAGCCCAACCTGAAGCTCTCCAGTTTTCCCTAAATCAGCCTGGAATACACCTGGCCAGGACATTGCATGGAAATCATTCAGGTGACCCCAAATCCTGGGGTGCAGCTCCAGCTGCTCCCACCCTACATCTCCTGGCCTTGGCACCTTCCAGGGCAACTTCCCACCAACCCCTCCCTGCTCCCTGTCAGGAATTCAGGATCACTCTCCAGAGCAGGCCAACAGCTTGGTTTTAGCACTGCTGGGTCTTGCTGCCACCGGCACCATCCAAAATTTCTTCTGCCCGCTCTGGTGGCTGTTTCCAGACCGTGGAGCAAATCCAGCTGTGCCTAAACTGAGCCTAAACTTCACTCTCTGTTCTTCCTACCATTAATCACTCCAGCATGGAGGGTTGGGAATTCCCCTTTTTAGGGCATCACACGTTTCCCATTTTTCCCTGAAGGTGAAAGGGCCCAGCACTGGTCAAAAAACACCCTCAATATTTCAGACTGGACACACCACCTTTCCAAAATCAATAGGAAAATTCCCAGAAGATTTACTGGAATTTAAACTATCCTCATAATGAAGTGCCTGATCCTAGAAGGTGAGATTTTTTCTTTTGTGTTCCAAAAAGTTTTTGTTTGATTCGGGGAGCAAGTTTTGCACTTGGAGCTTGATTCAAAAGTCTGCTGAAATTAATAAGCAGCTTTCTGTTGACCTTAGCAAGCTTTGGATTAGGCTTTGTGTGAAAAGCAGTCCACTGACTTAACCAAGAAATATTTATAAAGTTAAAGCCAAAGGAAACTTATAAAAGAAAAATCTCCCATTTCATGTAGCAGCGGTTTCAGTGCCAAAAATACAATAAAAAATCCTGCAACACTTTTCTCTTTATCATCCTCTTTACAGGCTTCATGAACCTCATCTAAAAGGTGCTCTAGGTAAAAAGTATTATCATTTTGATGAATGCCAGCCCTTTGACACGAGGAAGAAGCCTTTTATTCTCTGACAATGTCCCTGCCAAGCTAAGTAGAAGATGTAGGCAGAAAGCTGAGGGGAAACCCTGATGCTGATGAATCAGAGCTCCCTGCTGAGCAGCAGCCTGATGATCCCCACCATCTAAACAGTTTAGGACTTTTGCAGCAGGTTCAAGAATCCAGTTTGCCTTTTTTTTTTTTTTTTTTTTTTCTGGCAGGTTTTGAAAGGCTGGAGGCTGAACCTGACCCCGGGCTCTTGGCAAAAGGAACGAAATCTGTTTGTCGTGTGTGACTCTCCCTGGATTTCCACTCCCAAACCTCGGGGCACAAATCCTTTCTGTGCCTCGTCTCAGGATCCTGCAGCAAACTGTCATCACCCCGAGCTGCTGCTGGTGGGTGGGGAGTGAAGATGCAGACAAGGAGTTCTCGGGAGCTGGGAACTCACAGAGCTCCTCAAAACCTCCGAAAGTCACTCAGAAAAATCGCTTTTGATTAAGTACTCCCAGTGCTTTATATTCCCCAAGAACTGGGAATACTGCAAGGATGATCCCTGCCTTAATTTTGGTTGGCCTTTTTGAATCCTGTGGACGTTGGTGACGTCCAGAGAAATGACAATATTGGGTAATATCAATCTGTGTGTTAAAACACGTAAAAAAAGCCACATGCACCACTTAGGTTTGATTTTTCACTTGGATTTTTGGTTAGCTACCCTCTTTTTTTTGTTTGTTTGTTTGCATTCTGTTCTATCCCTATAGAAAATCAAGTGTTCAGTTGTTTGTGACAGTTTATTTGTAGCAATGCAGAGCCTGAAAGCTTTTACATCAAACTGGCGATTCGCTGTGCCAGGCACTGAATAAACTAATTTTTCTGTGAGGTAAACCTTCTACACAGAGTCAAGTCAGAGAGAAAAATCAGTTTCCATCCTATTGTCTTTACATAAAATAAAATTCCAGGATGGTTTGGGTTGGATGGGACCCTAAAACTCATCCCATTGCACCCCTGTCACTATCCCAGGGTGCTCCAACCTGGCTTTGGACATTTCCAGGGATCCAGGGAGAGCCACAACTTTTCTGAGCCCCTGTGCCACGGCCTCCCCACCCTGACAGGGAGGAATTTCTTTAAAGTCTACTCTAAACCTACATATTGCTACCAAATAACATAAATCCCAATGTATTCTCGATTTTCCCCATGAGCAGTAGAAGCTGTCCCAACCTGAAAAGTTTACACTCTAAACAGAAGTTAAAATATTTCACCTGTACACTCCAAATGTATCAAACCCCTGTGAGATGGGAAGCAAAGATCCAAGACACTGAATTTTCAAAGATATCAAAGATTCCTGCAACTTAGAACAAGTTTCCTATTAAAAATACGTGGAAAATCACTTTTCTGTGCAACGGTAATCGCCTGTAACTAAACTTCTGGTCAGCCAGAAATAAACATGAGAAGGAAAAGTCACAAAAGCAGATCCACCTCTGGTTTTGTGTTTGGTGCCACATCCAATCCCTGTCTGCCTGGAGTGCCCCTTGGCAGAGCTGGCTGTTGTTTCCAGCAGTGTGGATTTCCCTGCCAAGGCGCACGTTATTGTTTGATATCCAATATTTTGGCTGCTCTCTCCGTGCCCCTGGTTCCATCCCCAGCTCGGTAACGTGTCACACGCCCTGTGCCTTTACTGACTTTAAAGCACACGACGAGATCAAGCCTCGGGAGGAGAGGAAAAGTGGAAAATTGGCAGGAGAAATCACTCCTGCCTCCAGAGGCAGTGGCAGAAGCAGGTGCTGAGCGCGGATTGTGCGAGGAGAGAGAGGCAGGAGCGACTGGAAGAGAAACTAATACAGAGATCACGGGAGATGTGCAGAATTTGAGGAGCAGGGTGCATCCAGTGGCCAGCTGCTGCTGGGAGCACCAAGTGGAGCAGAGAAGGTGAGGGAGGAAAAGGAAATAGAGAGAGATGAATACTCGAATCACTTCGAGCGAGGGGAAGCTCCAGGTGCCAAAAAGTGGGGACTTTGGGATAAGAGTGTGGGAGCTTCAAAAAGGCACAAACGAGGCAGGAATCACTGGAGTGGGGTTGTGTTGGAAAAGAGAATTTGCACGAGGTAATGACTCCAAACTTCAAAGTCCAGGAGAAAGACAAGCAAAGACCAATTACAGCCATCAAGAAAAGCTCATTAGAAGAGCAGAATATTTAAATTTGAGGGGTTTGGCTTAGAGAACACTCAGTGGTTGAACTTCAAAGAGTTACTGCATCTTCTGAGAGTTTTGGGTGCAGTCACTGAGCCCAATCTCACCTGCTCATCACCAACACCGCAAAACACAAACAATTCCACCCATCATGAAAGAGAAGGATCTGCCCCAAGAAGATTTGGGGTATTTCCAAAAAACATCTGCTATGAATGTTCCCATTCCACCTTTTGCAACCTCCCAGTGG
This sequence comes from Sylvia borin, assembly GCA_014839755.1. Taxonomy (NCBI): domain Eukaryota; kingdom Metazoa; phylum Chordata; class Aves; order Passeriformes; family Sylviidae; genus Sylvia; species Sylvia borin. The sequence continues at coordinate 2,064,979 of CM025968.1, forward strand.
GAACCCCAGAATTCCAGCCATGGGATGGGCCCCTAAGCAAAGGAGCTGTCCTGAATGCTCAGCACCCCCAAAATTACCAAATGTGGGATTGACTGGGGAGCTTTGAATCAACCTGAGGCAAAACATCGGGATGTTGGTGATATTGGGTTGCTGCACATGAGAGGATCACTCCAGACCCAAAGCTGGTCATATTCCCACTGAAACAAGTGAGAAAAATATTTGCCCCCACAAAATAAAGGTTTGTCCGCACTGCTCCAACTATTTTCTTGTAAAAATACTTTAAAGAGCTTATCTATCCACCCTCCAAATCCTTAAAGTCTAATCAAAGACGCCACTATTTAAATACTATATAAAAATAACAAATACAAAATGCCTTGCCGTGATTAAGCTACAGGTGTAGCAAATAATAACCTTGCAAATGTAGCAGGGAGAAAAAGGCAGCCAAATATTGGAAAGTATTTTCTTCATGGTTAATAATAATCCTTCCAGAAGCTCAAAATGTTTGCTTACCAAATATTCATTAGCTAATATTTGTACAGTGCCTTGGAAATGAAAAGCACTAAATACGTGCTAATTATAATTATAATTACTTATTATTATCGAGCTCTTCCTTCTCTTTGTTCTGTGTGACTGTGTCTAGGAGGAGGCACACAGGTTGCTCCCCCTGGAAGCTTCTTGGCCTCTTCCAGGATGGAATTAAAAGCATTTGTGTCCTGAGGGAAAAGGAAAGAGGAATAACCAGGACAGGATTGCGGAGGGATGGGAAAGAGAACAAAGATTTGGAGGGTCTCAGCTTCACTGGGGCTTTTTTTGTTATGTTTATGGTCACGAGCATTATCCAATGCTATATATATATATATATATATATATATGTGTGTGTGTGTGTGTGTCTGGAAAGCAGGAATTAGGATTGATGCCTGGCTTTCCCAGGGATAAGTGATGGCCTGTTAAAGGATTTTAAGGAGCCTGTTCTCACCTGAGCCCAGCAGGGAAGGTGCAGTGAGAGGTGAACCTTGAAGCTCCTCCTCACCACCAGCCCTGCCTGATGCAGCTGTTTCTCCAGGCCTTAATTCTTTGGCAGTTCCCTCTTTTCCCAAGTGATTCCCCGAGTGATTTCCCTCTATTTAAAATTAAACTTTCCCCTCTCCACTGCCTGGCAGCCCCATCCTAGCTGCTCCCAGCACTCCTTCCTTCCCTCCTCAGGGATTTCACTGCTCTCTGCTTTCCATGGGCTTTTCCTGGCACCAGCTTAATGAGCTAAACCTCATTTCTTTTAATTTCTGTGTTCACATGCACCTAAAGAAAGAGGCCAGACTGACAGTGCTGGAATATAAAGCTTTTTTTGCAGGGTGGGGAGAGCTCAGAGAACTTTTCTCGTGCTTCAGGCAAACGCTGAAAGCCTTGGGAGGAGATTTCCCTCCCTGCCCTCAGGCACAGCCAGTGTCACTCATTTCAGTGCTGGAATTCTGGCAGGAGGAGGGAATTCTCGGGGTTCTCCCTCTATGTGAAGGAAAATAAAAAAAAAATCTCCTCTCTGCACACACTTTGTGTCTTGTCTGGCATGGGGCAACACTTCCTACAAATGACTTCCTTATAATTAATGCAGAGAATTCCAAAAGAGGAGGAAAACAGCATTTCCCAGCAAGAACTTTTGAAGGAGAATGCCATTAAGGCAATCAGCCTGCAAAGCACACAGAGAGTTGTAAGGAAACTTTTCCATTTGTTCATTCACTGCTGGGAATTCTCAGGGGGTTTTTTTGGGGGGGTGTAATTCCCCAAATGATGGTCCAGCAGCCCCCAGGGGAAGCAGCAGGATGCTGCCAGGTTCTGGTGAGTTGGCAGCATGTGGAAAAGGGGAGTTTGGATGCTCTGGGAAGCAGCAGAGCAGGGAGATGTGGGCTGAAAATCACAATCAGAATCATTTGGTAGGAAGAGACCTCCAGGATCATTGAGCCCAACCCAGCCCAAACCTCAACTAAACCCCAGTGCCATATCCAGTCTGCTTTAAACACACCCAGGGATGGTGACTCCACCTCCTCCCCGGGCAGACCATTTATTACTTTATTACCCTTTCCATAAAAACTTTTTTCTTAATATCCAACCTAAATTCCCCTTGGTGCAGCCTGAGGCTGTGTCCTCTGGTTCTGTCAGTGCTGCCTGGAGAAAGAGCCCAGCCCCAGCTGAGCACAGCCACCTCTCAGGGAGTTGTACAGAGTGACAAGGTCACCTCTGAGTCTCCTTTTCTCCAGGATAAACACCCCCGGCTCCCTCAGATTCCTCACAGGGTTTGTGTTCCCTCCTCTGGGCACAATTGTCATCTGTGACAGACGTGAAGTTGAGACCAGAGAAGAACCTTCAAACATTAACCAGCACCAGGGTCCTGCTGGTGGCTTTGGGGTCAGGGACACCCCAGACTAAAGCCAGTGTCACTCCACACCAAAGACAATGACCTTGGAGCTCTTCTCCAACCTAAATAACTCTCTGATGCCAAAAGTGATGCAGCCCTTGGGCAAGCACCACAAATCCGAGGTGAGAGTCCGAAGCAAAAGTACTTTATCTGAAAAAAGTTGTAGAAAATCTCAGCATTCCTAAATCTAAACTGCTTTCTGAACTTCTCAGAAAATTATTAACAACAAATGTATTTTGTAGAAACTCAGCAAACATATTTGAATAATAAAAAACCAAAATGTAGACATTTGCTGTCTGATCAACATCTCATTCCCAGGATTTTACAGGGTTAAGAAACTTCCTCAAGTGTTTCTTTTAAATTAATATTTGTATCTTTGCAATGAAAACCATGATCAAAATTAGTTTTAAGCACAATTGTACTTTTAAAATCAAATGTTAAATTATGGTGGCATCACCCTGAGGGATTTAAGATCCACAAGACCTGCAGAGGTAAAAATCTATGAACTCGAGATTGAGGAGAAATTAAAAAAAAAGATGTTGTGGGAAAAAAATAAACTAAAGTAAACACACAGAGGCTGAGATTACAGGGAATTAAATAACAGGAGTGCCTGGTATTTTGATAATCTGGGGTGTTTTATCCTGCCTTTCCAACCAAGGCAGAATTTCTGAATGAGGAAACAGGAGCTGGCTTGGTGCCCTCTGCACTTGAAAGGTTTAAACGCTCTGTTTGCAAGACACTTGTTATTAATTTATTTGCTCGTAGGCGGATGAATGCCGAATGTTTTGCAGGAGAAAAGGCCCCTGCTGGTGGCTGGGTTTTGTCGGGTTGGGAGCCACGAAACTCCTTTCTCTTTTCTGCTGTTCTTGGGAGACCTCGCTGAGTGAAAAAAATAAAATAATAATAATAAAAAAAAGCTTTCACTCCTCACAAAGTGATTTTTCTTATCAATATTTCACAAGGCGGGTCAGAGGATTATGAACCTCCTCTCGCCCTGGTATTGAGCAAATATTTTAAGAGGCTCGGTGGTTTTGCCAAACAGAACATAAACTGATGGATGGATTAATCTGAGCCCAGCTGGGGCAAGGCAGGAAAAGCAGAACCACACCGGGGTGGGTGGGAATGATGGAACAGGGAGCAAATGGATGGAGGAATCCGGAAAACCCAGAGGGAACCTTTGCTTTTAGATAAAAACTGTACAAAGGAAGGAGAAAAACCTTCCTTAAATGTTAGCCCTAAAACCTGGAAGTCTTTCCTGGCAACCACTGGGGGTAAATATTCAGAATAAATGAGGCAGGTAATGAGTGTCCACCCTCCTGTTTGTTTTCTTACTACTCAGATGTTTCTCTTTTATTTTTAAATCATCTTTAGCAGCTGCATGACTTTTTCCAGGTGGGTGGGGAAGTCCAAAGAAGCAAATCCAAGCGTTTCTGTCATTCCCAAGACAGTTTTTGTTGGCAAAGTTTTTGTTGCTGATCTTCTGTCAGAGGCTTCACCCTGGACTGTTTCAATCCATAAGTGGCAATAATTAAAGGAAAAAGGGAGAAAAAGTCTTAAAGGGAGACTTAGAACAGGTAAGAGACTCACAAGAAGAAAAATAAAATGTAAAAACAAAAAAATGTGGCTTTTTTTTTGCCCTGCAATGCATAAAAGAGAAGCAGGAAAGAAATACAGCAGGGATCTTGCCAGATGAATTGAATATAAATTAAAAAAATAAGCTTTGTTACAACTTTGGTGCAGCTTTACCTGGGGTGGGTATTGACTTGGCCATCTCAGAATTTCTTGTGGATAATACAATGCCCTTTGAGAAAAAGAGCAGTTTCAGCAGAGAAGTGCTAAGTCAGAGATCCTGGCTACAAAGGAAAAGCTAAGAAAATGAATTTCATCCTTGCTGCCAGTAAGAAAAAAGAGGAGTCCATAATAACTTAATTAAGTGGTTATAAATAAATGATGAGGGAAGTGTACATGATCAGTCGTCGTGTTCTTATCACATTGGCACCAAAACTCCAGGGAGAAAAGTGCCTCCCATCCAGGCACCTGCAGCAGCGCAAGGAGAATATAAAAAATTCAGAGCAGCTGAATTGAAAGCATCTGTCTCTCTGCATGGACCTTTTACAGTTGTCACAACTCTCTGTGCTTCCTTCCAAAACGAAAACCTTTCTGTGGAAGAGTTTTTTTCCCAATCCTCATGATGAGGGTCGAATTTGTCTTGTGTGAAAATCAGAATTATCCAGTCCAAGGGAAGTAAGAAGTTTTAGACATCTTTGAAGAGCAAGTTGAAATATTTTTTTTTCCCCCTCGAATTTCTGGGTTATTTTGGTGTGACACCACACCTGAGCTAGGCAAGGAGATCAGGAGTACTTAAGTTTTGGGGGGAAAAAAATCCCTCATGAAACCTCTCTAAGAAGTTTTGCAGGTAAGAACGACAGTCCTAGTTGTGTTGGGAAAGTGGTCACTTTGTAATCACATCAAAACTTGAATGCCCAAACTCTTGGGTCCCCAAATTCTCCTTCAGGTGCCAGAGCAGGAGAGAGGCTCCAGGGGCTCATCCCCAGCAAAGCCCTGCCCTGATTCCAGCCCAGCCTTTCAAGGAATGCTTTCCTACATGGGAACCACATCTCATCTCCTCCGATGCCTTCGGTTTTCTCTTCCCTGTATCCCAGGTTCTGTGGTGCCCAGGGAGCAGCTCTGAGCTCACAGTCAGTGTCACTCAGCTCTGCACACAGCAGGGACACAAAACAAATCCTTCTCCTGCTGCACACCAAGGACAACTTTCAGCCCCAAAGCACAAACAAGGGTGGGCTGGAGGGAGGGACAAGAAGGATGGGACCTCACAGCCTGGGGCTGGAATGGGACAATTCAACCCCAAGGTGCAAATGGACCAAAACTTATCCAAGTGTGAGACCTGGTGACTGTTTGTCCATTTTGTGACCATTTTGGGTCCCCCTTGGGTGTAGCCCTGGCCAGGCTCTTGTCCTGCCCAAGGTGGATCCTGGAGGCCTTTGAATAAATCTCTGCTTTATTCTCCAGCTCTGTCCAGTCTCTGCTCCAGCTCAGCATTCCCAAGGGATCACCTTGAGGCTCCACATTTGCTGCCCATGGGCTGAGGGGGGACCAGGAATACCATGGGAATGTCTGTCCTGCCTTGGGAATCACAGAGGGAGGATCAGCAAGGTCAGCACTGGGCATCCCACACTCTAATAAAAGGGAAAAAAGGAATCAGCCCAGCAGCAGAGCATCCCCAGCAGTCATTTTCCCTGGCACAGGGCACCTTCTGTCCCTCCCACACCCCAGTCCAGAGGCTCAGCTCTCAAACCAGGAGCCACCGCTGAGGTGGGGCAGATTAGAGAGTGGGATCTGTGCAGGAATGGTTTCATCCATGCTTTAAATGGAAAGTTAAAGATTCCCAGCCACCAGCTTCACTCAAAAAAAACCATTATTGGAACAGCACTGCCTCCCCTGGCTGCTCCCGAGCTGACCAGTCCAGGGATATGGAGTTTTAGGATAAGGAATTACACCCTCGCTTTGGAAGAGATGAAATACCCCCCCGTGCAGCCACTTCTGTGCTTTTAAAAGTGTTAGTTAACAATTAAAAGAAGCCCATGACTCTTGATTTTCTCTATTTCTACAGGATTAAAAAGGTAGCTTGGGGACTCCTATGGAAAATTCTGCTCGGTTGGTCCTTGGCAAAAATAAGGAAGAAAAAAAAAAAAAAAAGAAATGCCATTAATTGATTAAATTCAATCTAAAATTCATGCAGAAAGTTGATTTGCTCACTAGATGAGGTCCTATTTCTGAAGCCTCCAGTAAAAATGAGTAATTGCAGCTCAGCTCATCTTTATTTCATTGAGTTCTGCCTGGACTGTCTCACTGCACTACTCTTAGTTTTCCTTCTTGCACAGCTCAGCTCGCAACTCAACCAAATTTTGATTTTCTAAGGTAAATTGTGCCTTCCTGACATGGCAGTGACCTCCCTGAGCTTCCAGCCACACCTCTAGAAACCATCTCGTGCTGGTTTCACCCTCAGGGGGAAAGTCAGCAGCAATGAGGTCACTTGCCTTTTGATTCGAGAATCAGAAAATCATAGAATGGTTTTAAATTTTAAAGTGCCACCTTTGTCACTGTCTCTCAGAGGAACTTTTGGATGTGGGTGTATCTGAGGTCACAGAAACATGGCTTTTTCGGAGACTTCTGAGTTGTTATAGCAGTGGTTATTTTGGACTTTATTATGGTTGCCATATGTGAATGCCAGAGGTGCTACAGCTGAGTTTAGCCGGCCTTTTAAGAAAATTAAAAATAATCCTATCAAAATGATTGAGAATCTGGTCCATCCATTCAGCAATTTGTGCTGTTTGGAATGGGGATTGGTTTTGGGGATTTCTTTTTGGTTGGTTTTGAATTTTGTTTTACAGTTTAAGACTCAAACCCATTAATACAAGTCTGACTATTTATGCAACGCTCTAAACTGAGCTGCCAGACCAAGACAGCATCATTTTCTAATCAAAAAGAAAAAGGCAGAACTTGCAGGACTGCACTGTTGCTCACCCAACTCACTCCTCTCTGTTTAGCTCAATTATTTCCCCCCCCTGTGTTTGCCCAACATGAGTTGAGAACAAACCCATCAACTTCAGCATCTTGGGGTGAGGATGAGATTTCCATCTCCAGGCTCTCATTTCCCCACAGGCTGCACCAGCTGCTCCTTCCCAGGCCTTCACCCTGCCCTGGTTTCCCCAGGAGCTGCCCAGCCTCTCCCTCTCAGCTCTAAATCTTCTTCCAGACAAGAGCAGCACGGCCCCGGGGTCGAGTTGGCATCATGGGACTTTGTCTTGAGCACAACAAAATGTGTTCAGATGGGCTTTTCCTTTTGGCTGCCCAGCCAGACCCCATTTATTTTCCTTTTGGAGAGGTGGCTCTGTAAAGGCTGCAAAAGTGATTTAAGGCTGCTGAGACTTTCCTTTTGTGTGCTGGAGGAAAGGGAAAGTATTGACTTGTGCAAGCAAAGAGGGAACGAGCTGTGTGATGCTCCCATCACGCCCCTGCCCCTCTCTCCTGCTGGATATCCCCCCTGTTATCTTGGTCTCAGTTTTATCTGGTTTGGGTGTTCTCATGTTTGATCTCCAAATGGAAAAATAAATGGCACAACAGGGTCAGTTCCAGGGGAATTAATGCTGCTTCCAGGGAGGTTTCCTCTCGTTCCTTCCAAGTGTTATTGACTGAACTGCAATTCTGTTTGTGTTTAAGTGCCAGGGGAGGTTTGGTAAAACCCAGGTCCCCTTGTCCCCATCTTTGTGATGGGCAAGTCCTAAAAATGTTCCCATAAAATGTATTTTTTTTTCTGCTTTTCCACTGGAAGGGCTACACAGCAAGTTTGGAGCTGAAAGAAAAAGGCAAAAGGAAAAAAAAAATAAAGCTCTGATTGGCAGGATTTCCTTCCATGGGGTTCCCCTGGCTGGCAAACAGACCTGGTATTAATTCTTCCCTGTGAGTCTTAAATACCACTGTAAATAGGAATATTTGTAAGGATTTTCAGGCAGAACAAAGAGCAGATGAATTAAAAATAGGTTTCTGCCAAACAATCCAAACTGGAGCCCAACCCAGGGACTGCACACATGGGTAGGATTGGAACCCAGCTCACTAAAGCTCACGAATCTTGGATAGAAAATTCACTGATTATCACTTCACCTGTGTTCAAAAAGATACCCAAAGCAGTTTTGAAAGAGATGCTGATTTCCTGAATTTGATATAAATGTTAGAGCACAGATTAAGTCTCTCTTTCAGCAATTTTTCACTGAGCTGTTGCTGTAATTTCTGATCTGGTAATACATAAACAAAATAAGTAGATAAAATATAGAAATAAAAATATAAATAACATATATAAATTAAATATCTAGAAACCCTGCAAAAAAATGCTAAATTATCAAGACCTATTTGATACTTGTGACAAAGATCATGTGAGCTGAAATTATATATTGGTCCATCAGGTTGTGACATAAATGAACAAATTATATGTAAGAGCAGCCCTTGATAAACACAGATCTGACATTTTTCTTCTCTGTTTTTCCCCTGAGGTTTAACAGAAAAATGAGGAGTTTTTTTGGAGTCCTTGCCCTTATCTGAAATAAGTTTTATCAGGTAAGGCTGAAGACAAAAAATGGTTTTCCCCATCACGTTTCCACCCCTTTGGTGGCTGCACTTGCAGGGATGGCCAAGACTCCCAGAAAATAATAAAAAAATATCTCCTAGAATATAAAAAAAAAAAATCTCACAATTCCATGGCTCCCCTCCAGAGCTCCTTACAATTAGCACAAAAGATTGATTATCCCCGTTTAATCCATGTGGGAACTCAGACCAAAAAGCTCAGATCTTTCTATATGAGCTAATTAGTCCGGAATGAATCATTATGTGCAGGGATTTATAGATACCTGCACACAATACACATAATTATTATAAATATTTTGGTACCAGTGTTTCACATTGGTTTTGCACGGGGCCGAATCCAGTCTGCAGCAGTTTCCCTGGGAAACTCTGACTTTTATTTGCTTTTCTTTGGATTCTTCTGGTTCAAAGACAACTCATCATGAACTGAAGAAATCCCTCCTCAACCTCAAGGCTCTCCAATGTTATTTCCAAGATGCTTTTTCCTTTCCACTTCCTGCCATAGGTGAACTGGATGATCAGAGATGCCTGGAATTCCTTAATTTCAGGATGCAGGTGTTTCTTTTTAGGAGCTCACTTATAAATATCAGCACTCTTAAGATGAAAGGGAGACATGAAATATTTTCCTTTCCTTATTTTTTGTCTCATTTCCCAAGAGTTCATCCCGCTTGGGAAGTGCCTAATTCCCAATAATCCACAGCCCCCTGCCTGAAAGGGACACCCTCAGCTGGGAGGAACAAAGGATTCAGAACAAAGAAGGTGCATAAACCCCCATTTCCTTTTATTTCAATTAATTGGCATAAAATTGATGTCGAGTTTAAAGACTTGAAGCGATGTAATGCGCCAGAATTAATAGATGCAATCAGATAATTACTGCCTCTTAATGAATATTAGGATATCAAATATTCAGGCCTCGAAGTTCACTTTTGTTTCTTTCATCCTCTTGTAACATTTTAATTTTTAAATGGGAGGTAGATTTGTGGTATCACCCTGAAATGTGAGCAAGCTCAGGGGGGAATTTAGGAGCTGCAGGAATTTGTTCTCCTGCCCGCAGAGATTCCAGCCCCACTTTATGACAGAGCAAACGTTTGCCTCAGATCCTCAACCACCAAGATACTGCAAATCCAGGCCTCCATCCCCAAGTCACCTGGAAAAACCATAGCTATAAATATATAATATATAATAATATAATGTATAATAATATAATATAGGATATAGGATATAGAATATATGTATTATATATTATGTATTATACAATAATATACAGAATATAATACATTATAATACATTATAATGTATTATATATTATATACACTATGTAATATATAAAAATTACATATAATATAATTTATGATATATTTTATATATAATACTAGATATTATATATAATACTATAATATATAGTATATAATACATTATAATACATCATAATGTATTACATATAATATATAATATATAAAATAAATTATATATAGTATATATAATATACAGAGAGATACAATTAATATATCATATATGAATAACTACATAACATATATATTAAAATTCTTTAATATATATATATATTAAAAAGAAAAAGTGTCTTGGGCCTAGTTTAGCCTCTGCCCCAGGGCTCAGTTCAGTTTTTCTGGTAATTTGTCAAAATCCTCAACCTGTGCCTTATTAAGGCTCTAATTAATCCTCCTTGCCAGTCCAAAAAAAGTCTTTACATAACTGGTTTTCAACTCTATATACAAAAGGCACAGCTCAATATTGAACTTTCCTGAAATTATGGGGCTAAAAAACGTTTGCAGGAAAAATGTAACATTTATTCTCTCGGTGTGACTGCACCATCATTACCTGCACTATGAATTTGCATTAGTAATTAACAGTTTTATGTATTGAAACTGCTTAAACAGAGCAGATCTATGGTTACCGACTTCTGGGTACTTATAATTATCAAATTAGTTTTACCCATTTTTTCGGTCAATTTACCACTGAAGAAGTCATGAATAATAGAAGGAGACCAGGAATAATCTCAAATTCTCCTTGAATTTTGTTCTTCAGCTGAATCTGAACCCCTGGATTGCAGACTACACTGGTGCAAATATGAACCAAAATCACAGAATATCTTGATATTCTGGGATAATTCTCTTTTCCCTACCTCTCACCTATCTTTTATTCCTCCTCATAGACTCAATAAAGAAAAGAAGAGAGAAAGGAATAAAACACAGCAGAAGCTGGGATGAGAGGAAGGAAGCCAAAATTCAGTGTTGTCCTGGATAAAACGAGCACAGCAATAAGAAAATATTGATGGGTTCATTTCTTGGCCTTTCCCTTGGTTGTGTTACACCACAGAAATCAAACTGGGGAGGGCTAAAACATCAAGGGGGATGTCCAGAGATATCCCCTTTGATCAGAGAATTCCTTCTCTGGCTCGGAGTCTGTCCCAAAATTTCAGCCATCACTCATCCCTGCTGGATGGACAGTGGGATTCCAGGAAAAATCAGATCTCTAGGAATAATTAGAACCATTCCTTGGCTAGCTGGGATTAAAAAAAAAAAACCCAACAACCAAACAGTCTTTAGGAATCACAGCATTTATATTCCAACTCCTCAGTGAAAGGGGTGGGTGCCCAAAAACACCTGCAGCTTTCTCCCTGTTTTCCTGTCACCTGGTTGATCCCTACAGGCCAAATAAAAGCAATCAATGCATCTGATCCTGGAGAATTTGCCAGAATCTCCCACCACACGCAGAGAAATGATGATTTCCAGCACACAGGACATTTGCTGGCCTTTGGGATGGTGTGTTTTTTGCCTGTGACATCCCATGGGTGAGACCAGCTGGGGGATATCCCCACAAACCAAATTTCCTTCAGCCCTCCTGAGCTTTTCTTCCCACAAATCCCGAGACCATTCCAAGCCCAGCGTCCCACCAAGTGGCATCAGAGATAATGATCCAGTTAATTAGCAGGAGGGACATGCTGGAGAAGTGCTCCTTGATTGCTATCAGCACCCCACAATCCCATCTTTGACAGACATCCTGACACCCAGATTTCACTGATTCACTCCCAATCCAAAGGAATGTGAGTGTTTGATGAATCCTTAATTGCCTGTGGGTGAGATTTGGCAAGAGTGGCAGTTCAATTCTAGGCCAGAAGAACAACTCTGTCATCCTCCCCTTTTTTTTTTAGGGTGTGAAACATTCAGAATTATGCTGATTCTTTCTGTAAATGATTACAATGATTGTCTCCTGTGACAGCAAGACATGATTGATCTGGAAGAATGACTCTGTAGCTGAAAAAAGGTGCAGAAGTGGAGGGAAAAAAGGGATTAAAATCCCCAATATTGTGTTCTGTGGGTACTGAATAGTTGCTTCACATGGAGAGAAACCCACCAGGCACTAAAACCATGGGGTAATTTTGGTTGAAAGGGATGATCCAGTCTATCCCCAGCACCCAGAGAAAAGCCAGCTTGAGTTTGGGCTAAATTCTGATCACATCCCCTCAGGGCAGCCTGTCCTGGTGTCCAATACCCTCACTGTAAATTATTTCCTCCCTAATATTTAACAAGCATTTCCCTGTGGTTTTTCTTAATTTTTTTTTTTTTTTCTCATCTTTGAGTCTGTGCCTGTGAGAAAGAAATCTGCCCTTGTCCTGTCTGGTGTCACTCCTCAGGCAGCAGCTGCTGGGCCAAGCATCCCTTGTCTTCTGCAAAAAACCTCCAATTGGGGCACTCAGGAGCTGCCACCAAGGGCAGGGGCAAAAGTGGCCACGCAAAAATGACACTGGCTGCTTCTCCAGAGCCTGCCCCTGCCAGGTTTTCTCATGAAAGGGATGGAAAAGAGGAACAGTCTGTGAAAACAAGAGGTTTCCCCAAATATTATTTGGGGGAAGAGAATACTGTAAGGAAAAAGGGGGGGAAGAGGAAAGAAATATAAGAAACACCCTTTTATACTTCCAGAAACTTCTAATTCTCACTGACGGTTTTGATTGCTATCTCCACGTTTCTGATCTGAACTTTGTACCCTTGGAACATTTGATAAAACCGAGTTTAGCAATTTTCCTTCAGTGAGGGGGAGGCTGTGTCATAACACAATGTTATGTAACGATTAAAACCTGGGGAGAGGGGAAAAAAAATTAAAAAAAAAAAATTCCATGGGAACTGGAAAGAGCCCAGCTTTCAGCTGCATCCTTGGAGCTTATCTGTAACAAACACAGAGCTGTAATAAAAAATGAACTGGATGGGGATGCATGAGTAAGCTCTTCAGATGTAACAAACTGACTTGTGAAAAGAGGAAAATACAGTGGTGCTCAGGAAAAAAAAAAAAAACAACCAACCAACAAACCCAGAGCTTTCTTCCCCTCACAGCTCCAACACTCGGTGCAGGAGATGGAAAGCTACTGACACAAATGTATTCCCAGCATTGTAATTTAAATAACACATCTGCACTGCAAGGCTCTATCTCCATAGACATAACCAGCACCAGTGCTTTGCTGATATCAGTCACAGGCAATGAAAAGGACTGGGGCTGAAAGCATCATTTATTTTCTTTAAAAACTGAACAATGAGGGGCTATTTATGCTGTAAGAACTATGGAAGGGATGTCTCGGGAGCGAAAGTTGCCTGTGAGCAAAATTCTCATTGAAGTTGAGAGGGGATTTGTTTGGATTGGGAGAACATTTGTGCTTTGGTGCTGCCTGGTCTCTTCTCCTGGCAGGGCTGGGCACTCCCTCGCTGCCCCATGCTGCTCTCACAGCTCACCTCCTGTGCCAACACATGAGTTTGGTGATGTTAACAGGCTTTTTGTAAACAGACACGGTGATTTGCCTGTTTGCTCTTGTGATTTTTCCTGTTTTCCCATCTATTTTTTTGAAGCTTTTCAGCCTTGTTTTGTTTTGTTTCCCTTAATTGCATGGCATGCTGTGTTTGCAATTAATAGCCACGAGTGCCCAGAGCATCTGACTGGGGAGCCTTACCAAACAAATAAATACAAATTTAAATGCAGAAACAATGACCTGTAATCATATTTTTTTTCCCATTTTCTTATGCATGTAGCTCTTTAGGCAGAAGGATCAGAGCTGTTTGCACACCTGAGCTTAATTTTAAAATTTTAAATGAGAAATTCCACATCTCTTTGGAACTTCTAAAAGATGGATACTAAAGGATCTGGGAAGGGGAAGAACCAGCTAATTTGGATTATAACAGCCCCTACTAGAGCAGAAGTGTTGCTATATTTCCCCTTATGGTTTTTTTATCCAGCTCTCCCTCTGCTGCACTGAGCAGGTAGGAGGGAAGAAAAGGACTCACTGCCCCTACTGAGAACAACAAAATTCCCCCCCAGGGAATTAAAGGTGGGTGGCACAAATGGAATGTGAGGAGCTTTGGACATTTTTAGTCAAAACAAACCACTTCCCAATCCCCCCTTCTGCTGCTTGTTCCATCCAGCAGCCCCTCGAGGAAAGCAGCAGGATCCCAGTGTGCTAAGAGGTGATTTTAAGTGTGCTAAGAGGTGATTTTATCTGTCCCACCCTGTGCCAGAGCAGTACTGAACAGCCCAGAACAAACTCAGCCCCAGTCAAGGGCTTGGGGAAGGTTTGAGTGCTTCTGCTTGCCAATAAAAAAAAGAAGATGAAGAAGCAGAAGGCAGCGTGGCAGCCTGCTCAGAGCACTCCAGGGCTGCTCAGGGACACTCAGAGCTCCTTTTCCTTCAGCCCCTTCCATCTCGGCGAGGGGCAGCTGCTCAGGTGTGTTCCACTTTCCCTGTCCCCACCTTTGTGAACAAGAATGATGTTCCTTACAGGACTTCCCTGTTGCTGTAGGGCACCAAAGAAAGATGAGAGACTCCAAATGTTTCAGAAGGCAAAGAGCATGGAAAAAAAGGCTTTTATTGTCTGATTCTTACTGCCTTTTATGAGTTGTTCCCATACAGACTTGACATGGTTGTGAATAGGAACAACACCTCTCTGAGCCCATGGGTTAAACCAGAGAAACAGCAAAACCCCACCTGGAGAAGGATTGTTTTGAGAAAGGAGAGTTGTTTGCCAAGATGGTTTTGAGAAGGAGCTTTTCTTGAGGAATTTTTCCTTGGGAAAAAGTCAGCAGCTGCCAGCAGGCTAAAAATCTCTCAGCCCCAGAAATATGAGGCCCACACTTCCCTTTCTTGCAGGAGTAAAAATAAGGAGACAAATGGCTGTGAGCAGCAGCCTGAAGAACAGAGGTACCCTCTGAACCCTTCTGTCCTGGGGCATTTGCTTTTCACTATGGAGAAAAAGCACTGCCTGCAAATATTATTATTAAAAAAATATTATAGATATGCAGTGCCTGGGGTAATTTCAAAAAGTAAAAAGCACAAGGTCATGGAAGTGGCCTAAGGAACAGAAGAATCCAGCAAATGTCAGTCCTTCATTTCTTGTCAGGAAAGAAGAACCCAAAGAACTTCACCAGAACATGAACACCTCAGATTCCATTCTTTAACACGAGAAAATAGCTGCAGCTGGAAATTCAATAGTCAGTTAAATCAATGGGTAGAAATCAAACTGCCCTACATTTACAGCATCAACAGGTCCTAAAATCCCCTGTGATTGCTTTCCAAACATTCCCTCTTTCTTTGGAGGCATCTCCCAATTCCTTCCTTCACTCCTGCACATTCCCCACCCTGTTTATTACAGGGAAAACACTCCAGGAGGAGAGGGAGGGGTTAAATGATTGCAATTCCTGCCCTCAACCCCTGGATTGCAGACTACACTGGTGTAAATATCAACCAAAATCACAGAGTCTCAGAATATCTTGATACTCTGGGATAATTCTCCTTTCCCTACCTCTCACCTAACTTTTATTCCTCCTCTTAGACTCAATAAAGGAAAGCAAGAGGAGGAAAAGGAATAAAACACAGCAGAAGCTGAGATGAGAGGAAGGAAGCCAAAATTCAGTGTTGTCCTGGCTAAAATGAGGATGGCAATAAGAAAATACTGATGGGTTCATTTCTGGGCCATGTTACACCACAGAAATCAGACTGGGGAGGGCTAAAATATCAAGGGGATCACAGAATTCAGAGAACTCAAATATTGCCAGGGAGGGGAAGAGGCAGTGCCAGGGCTTGGTGGCACCTGAGGTGGCATCAGGAGATGAGCCTGACCCTGATGGCACAGGGACCATCACAGACTGGCCACCAGCACTGCCAGGAGAGAGACGGTGAAGGAAGATCACCACAAAAACCAGGAATGATGAGCAGAGGCGAAGTGAAGGGTGAAATAAAGACCTTCAGCAGTGGGACAAGTGGCAGGAAGGAGTTCCAGGCTGACCCAGGCAGCTGAGGGTGGGAGGAATGGCTGGAAGGGTGCAGGAGCACGAGGTGGGGAAGGGGAACTGCAGGGAGAGGAAGTCATTAGGCAGACAGGCACCTCCAGCATTTGTTTATCTATCTCTATTACTGTTTGCCTTGTTTATTAGGATTATAAACTCCAGAGGCCAGGCCAGCTCTGGAGTGACTGCACTGTATTTCTCCCAACACAAGCTCAGCTCCTGATTACAATGCTCCTCTGGGGTTCTACTCTAGGCAAATAATATAATAAATAATGGAAATGGACCCAGGAGGAAACTTAGATGTTAACTGTGTAGAAACAGGAAACCTGAGGCTTCATTGCTGTATAAATTTCGTGTTGGGTTTAAAGCTCCTGCTGTTTGCTGGGTGGGGTTTTAGAAACCTGAGCAGGAATTCACTTTTCCAATGAAAGGCACTGACATTCCACCCTGGCTGCTGCTGCATTAGCACCAGCTCTGTCTCTTCAAATGCTTCCTGCTGCTTCTCCTGGAGCACAGGAAGCAATGTTCTGGTGATTAAGCAGCAGTATCATTATAAAAGCCAAATGAATAATCATTGTGTTAATGAACTTTATCTTAGAAAAGATTAGGGTTTGGTTGTTGTTTTTTCTTTTTTTTTTTTTTTTTTTAATGTTAAGCCTCTTTCCGTATGAAAGAGGAAATGCACTCTCATTTCATTTAATCAACCCTGAGATGCTCATGATCTACACAATTTAATTTTCTGTCTGCACGTATCCTTCCACATCAGCATCTCCAGTTGCTTAAATGATGGCCTCAAATCCCGTTAATACCTGAGAGATGAGGCAATTCCCTGAGTGCACAGAGAGCTTTGGCTCTGGCTGCCAGGTTTCTGCTGCAGAATAATGTCCCTGAAGAGATTTCCAGAGGTCACAGGTTCCCAGACCACTGCTTTGTGGAAAGCTGGTGAGTAATTCTAGTGAAAATCTAGGATATTTGGGATATAAAACAATATGAGGAGAAAAACACTTTATAAGGAAAAAGACTGAGAAAGCTGAGGGTTGGAAGCACAAAAGCACAGGGGGAAAATGATGATTTGGTGAGATCTTGCCCTCGGTTTGAGAGAGTCACCATCAAATGATCTTTCCTTTGCCTGGGGAGAGCTAAAACCCCGTTCCTCAGGGGAACAGCTCCTAGGACAACCTGCTCTACAGAGGGTTTTGGGGTGAGTATTCAGCTCTTGGCTCTGTTTGTGCACGTCTGGCATCTTCTTTAAGAAGGAAAAGGAAGTTGTGAGTGACAGAGGAGAGGTGCTGCAGCAATCAGAAGGGATGGGTTGTGTTCAGAACCTCCCAACCACAGTTTTCAGCTCTTTTCTGTGAAATTCCTACTCAAATCATGTTCTCTACTCCTAGGAAAATCCTGATCCATGAGGAAACCAAAGAGGAAACCCTTCCCTGGAGCATGCTGAGGCTGGAGGTGTGGGGCTGCCTGGGGAGCCAAGCCTGAGCACACCTCACTGAGAGTCACAGGGTGTGGAAAGGAGAGGAAGGAAAGACATTTTACAGATATGCAGGGCCTGGGGTAATTTCCAAAAACGGAAAGCACAAGGTCATGGAAGGAACAGAAGAATCCAGCAAATGTCTCTCCTTCATTTCTTGTCAGGAAAATAGAGCTCAAAGAACTTCAGCACAACATGAACACCTCAGATTCCAACGTGGCTTCAATACAAGAAAATAGCTGCAGCTGGAAATTGGATATTCATCTAAATTAATGGGTAGGAATCAAAGCAACACCCACAGCCACCAGAAAACCCCTTGGGCCAACTGGTACGTGAATAAAACCCCTCTCTGCTCACAGTGGTGCCTTTATTAAACACACACAGGTACATGAGATTCATTAGGTCAGGGGGACCCTTGTGCCTGGTTTTGGGCTCTGAGAAGGGCGAGTTCAGCAGGGAATGGCTCTGACAAGAGTAGGAAAGGAAACACCTGGAGCATTTCGCTCCACACCTCGAGTGACAAACTCCTACCTGCTGCCTCCCCTCCCTGTGCTCGAGAGATGAGCATGGAGCTGGCTTTAATTAGCAAAAGTTGCCTGGTAATCAGTGCATCCACAGCCTCCCGTGGCCGTGGCACTGCCACCCCATAACTCTCAGGAGCACCACGCTGAGCAGAGGTCAGCCTGCAGTGGTGACCCCACAACAGAGCTCCGGGATCAGCTCGGGATGGGCTTGGCAGAGGGAGAACAGATGCTCCAAAGAGACAGCCAGACACCAGCACATGCTGAGGAGTCCAGGGGGAAACACTGGGCTAATTAGGAGCTTTCTGTGGATTAATCAGCCTGCAGAAATGCTGGAGCGGTGGTGAGCACCCAAACACCCACCCGGCTCCCGCTGACGAGTGTTCACAGCCCAAATCCCCCCTGCCAAAGCTCTGGTCGCCTTTTGGACCAACGCAAAGGTGACCACGGGTGCTTTGAGAGGAGACCAGATCCATTTGTCCACGTCCATGGCACCACCGCCCCCAGGAGCTGCACCACAGTGTTATTTTTGGCGTGCCCTCCACAAAAAGAGGCGGCATATGGAGCTGCCGCCTTGGCACCGTGGCAAATATTGATCCCTGCTGTGACAAAATGTGACAAAGAGTTTGCAAATGACAGCACTGGGCTGGCAGGAACCCTTTATTTTAATTTTTATTTTTTTTTTTTTTAATTTTTTTATCTTCTTGGGACAGGGAAGCGTCAAAATTGGAGCTGGAGAAGGGGATTTTTTTTGCTCTAGTTGTGGTAAAGCCACCGAGCAGATGATTATTAGGGAAAGTGAAGGTGTTCAAAATAGAGCCTGGCTTGAAGAACGCCTTTAGAAGAAGAAAGCAAAGCAAGTTGGTTTGAAAGGCTTAGATGATTTCTTTTGGAGTACTTCCAAAATGAAGGATGATGTGTGGAAGGAGACAGAAGAGTTTCACTCCTGTTTTCGAAGTGCTACGTTCGAACTTTTACACTGTGAGCAATGTTTGCCTCTCGAAATGCTTGTGGGGTTTTTAATAAAATACTGTCATAGAAAAATTAAAGGAAAAATTTCTATTAAAGCTCAATCTGACACCCCCACTCCCCACACACTTTCATTGTAAAAACTTGCTTTGAATTTCGCTAAACTGATCTTTTTCCTGCCAATTTTTAGTTCATGCATGAATCTCCAAATTCAATACCTTCCATTGTACTGGAGAAAAATGGACCCAGTGTCATCCTTTTAGGCAGAAACCCAAACTAAAATTCGGATTTTATTTTTTCCCCACCCTCCTGTCTTTTGTCTCCCTTAACTCCTCGCCTCTGTTCTGCTTGTAAATCATAAATCCTGAAATTATAAAGAATAAAAATGCACTAAGAGAGAATGAATTGGGTTGAAAGGCATGAAAGTTGTTCTTTAAGCAGAGCTTTTTCTGAGTTCTAGGAAAAGTTATGTAGAAGACTCTGACAAACAAACAAAAAAAGCTTTCTATGTAGGCAGATGAGGTGAGCCAAAGGTAACAAAGTCAAAATATAAATGTGAGGAGACAGAGAGGAAAAGCAAACAGAAATCTGCCATTTTATTTTTAAACACTACGTTGAAATAGAAGAGCAGAGTGGGAGAAGGTATTAACCCAGAAAGGAGAACAGATTGGGAGGAGACAAGGCAAGGGTAAATGCCATCTGTATTTGTGGTATTACCTCCCCAAATAATAAAACGGGAGGGAAGTTTTCAAGAGGAAAAAGAGACGTATTCAACTTTTTGAAATATTGTCCAGGCCTGGAGCAGGTGGTTTGAGGGAGAAAAGCTCTCCCTCTCCAAAAAAACTCCCCCAACCAAACCCAAAAACTGTTATGGACTTTGGCAATCTCTTATTATTGATCTTTCTGAATTAACCAACAATTCCCAGTTACTCTCTAGCCACAGTACCTGATTTTCCCTGTCTTTTGTCTCTGTGCTTCGAGATCTCCCCAAAGTTCCCCTTTAAGCATCTGTAATTTATGGGCTGTTTATCTCTCCCCTTCCCTGCCATTAATAAAGGAGGGTCTCCACTTTTATAGCTACAGTTCAGATAAATCAACATCTTCACTGGAATTCAGGTGGGGATGGGAAGGAGAAATTCTTCTGCACTCGGAGTAGAACTTTACAGCTGGGAGAACCAAATCAGGAGGAGAACATTGGGAGAGTTGTCCCGCTGAAACACACCCAACCACCTCACCTGGCTGCAATTCCCTGCATCCAGACATGAAGGGTTTGAAAGTATTAGGAAGGAATTGTTCCCTGGGAGGGAACCTGGCACAGGGTGCCCAGAGCAGCTGTGGCTGCCCCTGGATCCCTGAAAGTGTTCAAGGTCAAGTTAGACATTGGGCTTGGAGCAGCCTGGGACAGTGGGAGGTGTCCCTGCCATGGCAGGGGTGGCACTGGGTGGGATTTAATGTCCTCTCATCCCAAACCATTCTGGGATTCTCCCCAGTAGTGCCAGAAAGGGAGAATGTAGACCACAGCCATGAAATTTTACACAGTCAGTTGAGGGAGCCTGAGAGATTGTTTGTACATCCACCAAGTCTTTACATTCTTGTCAACGATCCAGAAAGTTCCCTTGGGCTGTGCCGAGCTGGTCTGCTTTGACTTTCTGAGCTGCATTTTCAAGGTCAGAGGCTGCCCTGATGTCCCAGCTGGTCACCAGCACCCCAGGCTGGGACAGGGACACTCGGGAATGAGCAGCTCCATTGGCACAGTGGGGCTTTGGGGGGTGCTGCCCTCCCACACTGACTCCACCGAGCATCATCCCCACCTCATTACTCAGTGCTTCCCTCCTCCTCCTCCCCTCTGACAGCTGCACTCCTGAATCACTCCACATAAAAAGCATATTTGGAAAAAGAAGTAATTATTATATTAAACTAATCTCAACAAGCAGCAGTTAAAACGTGTGGAAGCTGCAGCCTCTGTTGGGTTGTTCTTCTCCAGAATTTTTTTTTTTTTTTTTGGTCAGGGAACAGAGATAAGAGAGCAAATAAGCAAAACCAAAAGAAAAAATCCAGACATAGGGAAAAACCCCCCAAATTGATGCCACTCAGTTCAAATGAAGCCGATGTTTCAGGCGGACGGAGCCAAGGAAATGTTTCACCCCCCAGTTATAAAACATTTGAACCTCATCTCCCTTCCCCAAATTTTCCTCGAGCTGATCTAAAAAGCTTCTAGGCAAACCAACACAAATATTAATCTCTCACATTGGTCTCATTCCTTTTTGTCAAAAACCTAAGTTAATGCACTGAAGCCTGGAATATCTTTAGAGATGAAAATCAGCTTTAGCTTTAGATAGGAACAGTCACCAGAAAACAACGATGCCAACTGCCAAAGCTGCCATTTGTATTGTCCAGCACAAGCAGGGTGTTAAGAGATTTAGGGAGCAAATAAAAGATTTCAAACTTCAAAAGCAAACCCGTCCTCTGACACATAATAAAGCACATAATAAAACACCAGCTGAGCTGGAGGTTGGGTTTGCGCACCCCCGACACGGCCAAAGAGATGCTCCAGGTTTTGTGCACGCACCCGGAGCTGAAATCCACCTGGGAAGGGCAGGAGGAGCTGGGATCATGAGGGTGGGGAGCCCAGAGGTTTCACACAGCTGAGGAGAACTGGGTGAGGACAAAGAGTTCCCCCTGTACCCTGGGAGGAGCAGGAGGGCCACCAAATCTCAGCTGGAGGACACTGCTCTCCAGAAAAAAAAAAAACATTTAAAAGGGTTTCAGCTCCAAGTGTGCACTGGGTGTGTCCCCACCCTTCATCCAAGACCCCTCCTTTGGGACCTACCTGCCCTCAGGTGGGTGTCCTCGGTGTGTGGGTGAGCTGGGAGGCATCAACAGCACAGCACCTGCCAGAGAGAGGGGTCATTGGGATCAAATTATACATCCAGCCTGGAATTATGGAATGGCTTGGGTGGGAAGGGACCTTCAAGTTCATTTTCTCCCCACCCCTGCCATGGCAGGGACACCTCCCACTGTCCCAGGTGCTCCAACCCCAGTGTCCAACCTGCCCTTGGGCACTGCCAGGGATCCAGGGGCAGCCACAGCTGCTCTGGGCACCTGTGCCAGGGCTCAGGATGATTTGAATGAGGATTTCACCCCCAGCACCCCACCACAGACAAATATTGCCCGTGGAAATCAAGTGCCCATCACAATTTTAGGTGAAAAATCCCCATTCTTTTGTTGGGAAAATGTTCCATCATTTTCCCTGGACCTTTGCTCTGGATAAGCATCTCTGCTTTATTTCCTTGGATTGCTGAGCAACTGCACGAAAGAAATCAAACCCTTCCATACAGCCTACAAGGTTATTTGCCTAAGGACTGAAAAATAGAGGCAGGAGGGATTTTTATTTTTTTTTTTTAGGAGTTTGTCTGATTTTATTCTCACTAGCAGACTTCCTCGACTATTTTCAGGGCAGCTTAGTGTCAGATAAAGCATACCAAAAACATATTATTTAAAACCTGTCAAAGAGAACTCGGCTGTGTCTGTAGTGAGGATGTGGCACGCTGCTGAATCCTAAAGTTTGCTGCTGCTGCTTGAAGGGAACACAATAGGCTGCGTTCAATGACACCAGACATCTTTCCCTTTTGTATGCTGAGAAAGGCTCGGCAGCAGATTAATAATTCAATGCTCATTAGAAAGTACAACAGGCAGTAAGCAATCAGATATAATTAGGCAAAAAAATATATGTATACATGATTACAGAGTGAACACGAGCCACAGATCTATTGCAGGTGAAAGAAGCTCACATTTCCAGTG
Organism: Sylvia borin; assembly: GCA_014839755.1. Lineage (NCBI taxonomy): Eukaryota > Metazoa > Chordata > Aves > Passeriformes > Sylviidae > Sylvia > Sylvia borin. The sequence continues at coordinate 2,087,593 of CM025968.1, forward strand.
GAAGGGTCAGGAATAAAAGAACGTCTTGTAAAACACTCGGTTTAAATTGTTGATTTTTTGTTTTTTCCCCTTACCATCATCTCTGTGTTACAATAATTTTTCTCTGAGAGAATTCTGCAACTCCATCCACGTCCAGACTCACTCCAGGTTTTCTTTTTCCTGCTTTAAAACCAGGGAGAGCTTATTTCTCCTCCACACACGCTTATATCACATCTCTATACCTCGAGGCAACTGTATGACCACATAATTGGGGCTGTAAATTGATGACAATTAGCGCATTAGCAGTGAATAGCAGCAAGTGATAGTCTTAATTGACAACGCAGTGGTTAGTAATTGATGTTAATGACTCAGAAGAAGGGGAGAATAGTGACTAATAACTGTAATTTGGAGCTGTTTTCCCCGCTGGTGTAACATGGGGCAGGTGGGGCTGGTCAGGGAGCGCACGGAATTGCCACCTCAAAACCAAGGGCTGAGGCTTTAAACAAGCGTTTTGTGCATTACTCGGGAGCAAACGCAGCTTTGGAGGCTTAATCGAATAAGTGGGAGGTTGCTGCCGTGGTCACCTGCTTTAAGAGAACTGGAGATTCTTTCCTCACATCCCCAACCCCCAGTTCTCAGGTGCTGCTGGCAGAGGTGCGCCGGTTCTGTGCCAGGTTGAGTGAAGTCTCACAGCAATTAGGGGATGTTCTCCCTCTCCAAAAGTGTGTTAATACACAAGGGGAAAATCCAGGCTTTAAAAAAACAATGTTTTAAACTTCCCCAAGGCTCTGCTGCCTGGCAAGATGGGAGATTTGGAGCAGCCCAGCTTTATCCAGGGTGCTCTTCTTGCTCTAAACAACTCCTGAGAATTAAGACCTCGATGCCATTTACCGGGCTGGATTTTTTTCCCCCAGGGGAGAAGGGCAGGATTAGGAGCTTTCTTTTCCTCTTACATCGGAATTCTCCTGCTCGTAAAGATATCTCTTCCCTGCATAAAGCACATATTGTATTGAAGGAGAGGAGAATTAATCATCCTTCACGGGGAAAATAAAAAACCATATGGACAAGCATGTGGGCTGCAACAATTATCCAAAGATACCCAACAGGACGGCATTGGGAGAGGCCTAATTATAGCTTTGGTCTTCCCTTCAGTAGGTGATATACAACCACAGCCATGGAATAATCCCTTCCCTCAAGACTGGTGCCAAAACCCAGCTCTGGAGATCTTTTTTTGACACGTAAGATGTCTTCCTTACATCAAAGCCGAAAATGCTTAAGAATGAGCTTCTTAGGAAGCTTTTTATTTGTGATATTGCAGCTCCTGCGCTGTATTTTATATCAATTTGGAGAATGATTAAGAGCCAGGCCGTGCCTGCCTTCTGTCTGAGTGTTGTACTCTGCAAGGAGATCATTCCCATCGGAGTTTGGATGATAAAGGACTCCCACAAACCCGAAAATGAACTCAGTTCTCTTTCTATTCCTCCCTGAGTGCTCATTACTCCTCTCCAAAGCGTGGAGAGAGGTCTCCAGAGCCTGGAGGAACCTTCCCAAGGCCAGGCTGGCGCTCAGAGCTGGATCCTCAGCCCCAGGGACTCAAACCTGTGGGTTGGAGCTGATTTACACCAGCCAAACCTTCAGCCTGGTCCTTACACAGCTGGTGACTCCTCCAGGTGAGGAGTGTGACCCCAGGTGTCACCCCAAAAACCCCCACAGTGGGTTTCCCCAGCACTGCCAGCTCCCAGTGCTGCACCTTGGGATGAACCCAGGACTTCCAGGAGTGCTGCAGTGTTTGCATTTTCCTCCCACTGCCACGAGAAGGGAGTTTTTCCTCCCCCTTTTTACTTCAGCAATAGAGAGATGGAAATTCTTCCTGTTTCGTGGTGGGTTTTTATTCCTTTCTCCAGAGGGGCTGGTCCCTGGCGGAATTCTGTGTGTCTGTGCTTGGAGAAGGGTCTGCTGGGGCAGCTTTGACTGCAGCTCGTGTTTCTGCTGAGGTTGGAAGGCAGATGAATGATCTGTTGAGAAAGAAGAGAACAAGAACAGCCAAGGGGCCTCTCTGAGTCACTGAGGCATCCAGAAAAGCCAAACTGTGGAAATTATTTAGGCGCACTGGAAGTGAAACCCTTTTTTCCTGCTCACAGGCAGGTTTTTGTAGGTAACTTGTGACCGTGCAGACCCACAGACTGTTGCATTAATAAAAGAAAACCTTTCATTCCCAAAGGGTGAAAAAGCAGTTATGTTTTGGGAAGTTTCTCAGCACCAAAAATAAAAAAAAAAAAAAAGCCCAGGACTGTTTGCATGCAGCTTCCTGTGGCACAAACCTTTGAAAGGACATTTTTAACACGATGCTCTGCTCACATCCTCCCCTGTAGCTTTCGCAGCTTCGGAGATGGTGGCAGCGTTTGCCTTCAATAAATGCAGGCATTCATTATTTATTTAGCCAGGAGAGTAACTCATTAGGCAGGATTCAAACAGCCCCTGATGACTGTGACCTCTGCTTGTGGCACTTGTTTCCCGGCGCTGCTACACGCTTTCCTTGTACCTCCAAAGCATGAAAATGTGTTCTCCACCTCACCCCTGCAGAATCTCACACTGCCAGGTGAGAAAGGCTGAAGGCACGAGTGAATAAAAACCCCAATCCAGCTTTTTTCAGGGAGTGGAAGGCTCCTGGTGAGTGCTGGAATCCTCGCTGATGCTGAAGTGAGTGCTGAGGATGCTCAGAGATTTTTTCCCATTCAGTCGAGTGGAGGAAGAGCTGCACCAGGATTCCTCCACCAGAAATCCCAGGGATCTCCCCCCCAAAAAAAGAGAGGAGAGCAGGAGGGGTTTGTGCCACACAGCTGGGAACTGCTGCAGGGACAAGGAACCTCTCTTGTCTACTCCAAACACAGAGACACCTCGAGTTCCTCAAGCCTGACCTGGAGGGGACTGAAGCCTCTTAGAAAGATCTCATGTCAGGCTTTAAGAAAAATGATCAGAGAAATGGGAAATCTTCAGCTGCCTCTCTGATTTTATGGGGAAATCTCACTCTCAGCCCTGCTGTGGAGTAGAGGACAGAATTCCTCACAGCTGCTTTTTCCTGCCACCAGGAATTTCTCAGCCTACCTGAGGCAGGTCTGTGAGAGAAAAGAAGAAAACACAACTCCCATTTTTAACTTTCCAGGTGTATTTTGCAGGCTAAAGCACAGAGCTTCAGCCAGATCAGGTGCCTGATCCCTGGAGTGTCACAGCATCCCAAAACTGGAGCATCCTGCCAGGACAGATCAGCCCTTTAAATAAAGGTTGGTGTGGCACCATCCTTGGAGGCCCTGAGTGAAGAGTTCCAGCAAGGAGCTGCTCCAGGTCATTCCTCAGGTGCAAATCCCTTGCCCAGGAGTGAAGGAGCCGTGTTTTCACTCAGGGTGATTTTCTGTGGCCCTGTGCCCCAATATCCTGTAAACCTGCAGCTCTTGTCAGGCAGCTCCCCCCAAAGCCAGACCTTCCCTGCTGCCTTTTGCACCAGGAATTGTTTCCCTCAGGGCTCATGATGAACTTTTATTGGTGTCAAGGGAAGCACAGGTTTGGCTGCTGCTGCTGATTAAAAGGAAAAGAATGAAGGGAGGAGAGAGAGAGAGACCCTAAAAGTTCACTATGATTTTAAATATAATTTTTACCATGATTTTATTGGCTGTGTGTTAAAAATACATCCAACAGAACCAAAATATAGCTCAGTGACATGTCAGTGTCCAGCTCTGCCTGTTGCATTTGATTGGAATGATTCACCTACCCTGGTCACAAACCCATTGTGAGCAACTTGTAAGAAAGTTAAATAAATACCAGCAACGTGGATTCGCATTTAACTGGAATTTACGAGCTTTTATAAATCTATTTGGTGCAAAACAAATTATTATAATGATGGCTGAGTAAGAAGCAGTGCCACACAAGACTTAATTCAAATGCCTTTCTTGTTCTATTCTCTTGTTTTAATTTTCCAGCTCCGCTGAATAACTCGAAATCTTCGCAGCTGTAGCAAAGTGCCTCATATATAATGTATAGATCACATCCTCTTGCCATTTTTCACAGGTGCCTGGCTATTATATGGTTCAGAATTCATTCATAGTGCCTATTAGAGGTCTTTATATGTAACTGACTTCCTTTCTTGAATATTTATAGCTTTTATGAGACATTTATGGGTAGACCCAACAAGAGTTTCTGAGGAAATACTGGGAAATGGTTCTGTAGAACATCATTAATATACTGTTCTTTGATGGTAATGGCCACAAATGTCGTCTAATTGCTACATCCTTACTTTGTCTGAGCGTGGTATTGATGGGGAGACTGCTCCAGAGAGCCTCTCCAGCCTAAAAAATCTTCTGGGAAGCTATTTGGCTCCCAAGGAATGAAGCACATTTCAGCTTGGAAATTAAGCATTCCAGGCAGGAGATCTGCCTTCCAGTAGGGAAAGGGGATTACAAGAAGGATGGAGAGGGACTTTACAGAAGGGTGGGGAGTAAAAGAACAAGGGGGGGGATGACTTCCCTGTATTCCAGGTTCTGTGGTGCCCAGGAGCAGCTCTGAGCTCACAGTCAGTGTCACTCAGCTCTGCACACAGCAGGGACACAAAACAAATCCTTCTCCTGCTGCACACCAAGGACAACTTTCAGCCCCAACAGCACAAACAAGGGTGGGCTGGAGGGAGGGACAAGAAGGATGGGACCTCACAGCCTGGAGCTGGAATGGGACAATTCAACCCCAAGGTGCAAATGGACCAAAACTTATCCAAGTGTGAGACCTGGTGACTGTTTGTCCATTTTGTGACCATTTTGGGTCCCCCTTGGGTGTAGCCCTGGCCAGGCTCTTGTCCTGCCCAAGGTGGATCCTGGAGGCCTTTGAATAAATCTCTCCTTTATTCTCCAGCTCTGTCCAGTCTCTGTTCCAGCTCAGCCTTCCCAAGGCACCACTTCCAACCCAACCCATTCCCTGTTTCCACCTGTGATCACCTCGTGCTGCAAAGCCCTGAAGGGGACACAAACCCACACATCCAGGAGGCTCTGTGGGGCTGACAGGGCTGAGCTGGCTCGTGCTGTGACAAGGACAGTGCTGAGATCACAGGCAGCATTGCAGGCTAAGGTCTCGTTGTCTGAGGGAGAGAGAACACGAGGCTGATGGTGAGCCTGGAATACTGGATAACATTTGTCAGCAAATTCTCCTTATCAGAGCCACCTCCGGGGTGTGTGACAACATCTGCTTCCCCTAATAAAGTTGTATTCATCAGTGTCATCAGCCAGCTTAGAACAGAATGACACATCTCCCTATTCCACCCTCGTCAACCACTTAGGCTGCAGGAGAGGATTGGAAATTTGGATAAAAAGTAAAATGTAATTAATATTTGTATGAAAGCACAGAGCCTTATTTTTCCATCCAGAAGCTCTGCAGAGTGTTTCACTCAGTGGGTGCAATGCAGGAACAATGGAATCCACCTTATTTAATCCCAGAGTTGGCCAAATAAGTGGATTACGAGATAAATTTGGGTACGTGCTAAGACCTTTAACAAATTAACCAAATTTAAACAGTTTCTGTGGAGGCAGAATAAAGCATGCACACTTCTTGCTTGCTGGCTTTAAATGACAAATATCTTTCTATATTTTCCGGATAAAATGTTAATAAATAAGGTGTGAAATTTAGTCCAACAGCTGATACTGAGGTGAGCATTGTTGCTTCTTTCCAGTTTGCAAGATAATTCGTAAGACACGAGAATCCAAAGTAGTGTTTGGCAGTGTTTTGAGGCAAAAAAAAAAAATGAAAGGATTTTTTGCATATTCTTCCCTTTATCCCTTAAATTGCTCAGTGTACCTCCTGACCACTCCCTGTCACTGGGATGAGGCTTCTCTCTGGAGTAGCTCCTGGCATCTGGAACAGCTTTTCTGCAACTTCCATGCTTCACCAGTTCCATCTATTTTTATATCTCATCTCTTCTCCCCTGACTATCTCTTTTAATTTCTCTCCATCTGCTTTTTATATTAACTTTATAACTCCCTGTAACATTTGCGATGCGGTTCGCAGGCGAAATGATGCTGAGGCTTGGGGTTAACCCCGTGCCACGGCCCTGCTGCTCTGGCCAAGGTGAGGAGCAGCTTCTGGGCACGGGGCAGAGCAGAGAAATTCAGCGTTTTAATATTTCAGCATCAGCCCTCGGCATGGAGACTTGGTTGGGTGGTGTGGAAGCCGAGAGAGCGGAGCTTGCAGACAAAAAAATGTGAAATATTTATAAGCAGAGTGATGGCAGCGATAGGAGAAACATGGAGAAAGTCTTTTCTTTGTCCAGATAAATCTGGAGCTCAGCTGACTTTCCAGATAACGGGAAGAGCCCAAAACCAGTCCTCCAAAATCCTGTTTTTACCTTTAATTTTTTTTGTCCACAGGTCTTATAGATTCTCACAATCCATCAGCAAACCTTTCCCCATGGGGAAAAACTTCCCCTTTGCCAACTCCCCATCGATGGACAATGTTTACAACAGGTTCCAGGAGGTCATTCCCCATCTCCAGTAGTGAGAGTGATTTCAGACCCTTAAAGGCCAAGCTGAGTGACTCAGCTGGTGGTTTTAACTTCCCAGTCAGTTACAACAATAACCCAGCGTAGAAAATGGGAGATTGGGACTTAATTTGGATTAAATGCTGGAGACAGAACGAATGCAGTCAGTGCAGGCTGGTTTTAAGGTGCTTTGGAAGCAGCTGCTGCATTTCAGCTGCACAGAAACCTGCACTTCTTGGTCTCTACTCCTCTAAACAACTCTTTGCTGCAGCTAACAAATCTTCCAGGCTGTGTAACCTGTGTTTCACCCACGCTGACCCTCACACAACTTTCCCAGCACAGTGTAAAACACCACCAGTGTATTTTACCCTGTGCCTCGTGCAAAGTCGATTTTTCTTCTCGATGTCGCTGAAGTTCATTTTATCTTGTGCCAGTATATTAAAAATCTATTAATGTTTCACACATAAAATGAACACAAATCGAGCTCCTGTAAAGATTTATGCTGCAACCTGCGAGGGCCCCAAAGTAACTCCAGTGTTATTATGCCCCTGCCTGTGCCAAATTGAACTCTTAACACTGTTGACAAATGCTCCAAAATTCACATGGATTTCTCCCTGACCGCTCTCCCAGTCCCCACTGCAAGTCAAGGCAGTGAATTACACTTCCCAGAGCTGCTCCCAGTCCTGCCAAGCGACCCCCTCACCTGCAGAAAGAGAATTTCAGCAGGAAATCCAGGTGTGTTCAGAATTACTCCACGGAACTGGATGTGAGTTATCCCTGAAAATCAGGCAGCATCAGTCTCTCCCTTATTATTCACTGTCTGCCTCTGGAATACCAACACAGAGCCTAAATACCAATCCTTTGCTCAGTCGCTCAGGGCTCTTCCCATGATTTCTTCCTCTGTGTGCTCATGGCTTTAAAACTTATTTATGCCTCTTCTTTTCAAAAGGCTGTGGATTACAGTTATTTTCTTGGCTTGCCTTTTTTTTTTGGCAGCCCTTCAAGATGTCCAGCTTAGCCTGTTATGACATAGTTTATGAACTTAAGCCAGTGGTACAAGCAAACTGCTGGAGCTGAAATCAGGGGCTGAACAACTGAGGAGTTTTCAGAGCTCGAGGGCTGAGTGTGGCAGAAAAACCAGAAATCTTGGAGGGATTTGGGAAAGCCGTGGAATCCTTCCCATTGCCAGGGAGGAGCAGCTCTCCCTGGGCCAGGCTGGACAGATGCTCCTCTGACCTGTTCTCTGCTGTTATGGAGAATCCACAGATTGCCTTTTCACCTTTATTTTCTTCAGCAACCATCCTTCCACAATTTTTTTTTTCTTAAAAACATAAATATCTCTCACTGCAGTTGAATTCATGAGTGCTTTGCCCAACCCACAGCAGGCAAGGAAAGCAGCCACTCCTCTTCCCAGAGATGACCTTTTAGCCTTTTGAAACTCATCTTGACAAAACTGCTCCCAGTTCTTTCTATCTTTTCTGGTTTTTCATAAGAGGAAGAGGAAGAAGGAAAGCTTTCAGTGGTGGGCACATGGGCACCATTCTCATTTTCTTGCAGGGAGGACCCAGACCTGCTTAGTGAGGGCCACAAACTAAACCAGGGCTCCTTTCCTTCCAAAATCTGCTCCTGTTGCTTTCCCTAATGAGAACAGGTTATTCCTTTATCCTGTAATGTTTGGGTAGCAGAAAGGACATAGAAAAAGACATTTCTTTTATAAAGGAAATAGAAAAATAAAAAAACCCGTCTTCCATAAAAGAAATAGAAAAATTTGTCTTCCATAAAGGAAATACCTTTGTTGTGTCTTTCCTTCCCCCCCTCTTTGTTGCTGTTGTTCACATTGATTAAATCTTCATTTAGCTTCATCCTTTTTCTCAGGTTTCGTCTCGCATGCTCACTACACCTGGTTTCATAATCTGTTGTCATGGAAATCAGACAGATGTCAAAAACATGCCTTTGTCACTTAATTGTGTAATCCACACAAGAGAAAGAATAATGGAGAGAAGTTTTGCAGGTTAAAGCAAAACAAGGAGACAATGGTGAGCTAAACCTCTCCCCCCAAAAAATTCCCTTTTCCACGGATCATTGTTCTCACTGCAGCCGCTTGGGGAATGAAAACTTGCTGATAGCGTTTCTGTCTGCTCAGTTTGGAATGAAGACTCCTGCCCCTTGTCCTTGAAAGGATTTGGTGGCACAGGGGCACTGTGGCTGTGCAGGAGGATCCCCCATAAGCTGCTTACCCAGGTGGGGCAGGTTTGGCTCAGCAGCAGAGGGCTCATTCCTGTTAATCCACCCTCGACAGCAAAACCAGAACAAACCCCAGGCTCAGTATCCCTGGTGTCCAGCAGGATGGGCAGAGCAGAGGAAAGGGATTCAGCCCTTGCTGGATGTGCTGAGGTTTGGTGTCACCAAGGCAGGGGTGACATCCTGCAGAGCACCGAGCTTGGGTTCGCCCCAAAATGCTGTGACCCATCTGAAGACTTTTATCTTAGCCGAGGAGAGGGGTGAAAATGCAACCTCCAGGTCAAAATGGTATCAAACAGGCCAGTCCTGGGCTGGAAATAGAGGCAGCCACCCGTGTTCTTACTCAGGGAACTGCTCTTGTGGTCAAAATTTATCAAACTAACATCCAGAGCAAAAATAAAATGAAGGAATTTTGTGCTTTTAGGGCTCACCAGCTCCGTTGAGGACATCACCTTCCACGTGTGTTCACACAGCAGTTCTCCAGCCACCTGGTTACGTTCCCTTCTATTTTTTAACAACTTCCTACTAAGTACAGAATGGATTTTTTTAATGCTTGTTACAAGAGTAGCCCATGATATCTGCTTATACATCTGTTTTAAAATGTCAGCCAGACAAATGAACCTTGCTGAAATAATGCTGGATGTACAGAAATTCCCTGCACGCAGGAAACTTGCAGTGGCTCCTTGCAGCTGGATCCTGCTTTTTTTAAAATTAACCACGGCAAGTCTTGTTGAAAATGCTGAGATTTTTTTAAGGTATAAAAATACCCTTTATATATATATAAAATATATAGTATATGATAGATATGTATAATATACAATACTAATATAATATAATCTATAATCTATAATCTATAATACAATATAAATTATATATAAAAGCTAAAATTATATATCTATGTATAATGTATAAAATATAATATATGATATAATATAGATATAATGTGTTGTATATTTTATATAACATATAATATCTATTGTGTTATATATATAATATATATTATATATGTATTAAAATATTTTTAAATGAATCTGTTATTCTAGGTCAAGCAGTGACATGGAGGATGGGAATGAGGATGGGAGGAAGGATGGAAGGAAGGATGGGAATGAGGATGGGAGGAAGGATGGGAATGAGGATGGGAAGAAGGATGGAAGGCAAGCAGGAAGGAATGAGCCTGAGTCTGAATTTGCTGAGCGTGGCTGTGGAGGGAACAACCTCGAATTACAAACTGAGCACGGCTCACACAAACCTCACACAGCCCCTTTGGCAGGTGAGAGCAGCATTTCCCAGAGCCCAGGAGCTGCAGAATATTCAGGGATCCACTTCCTGCAGGCAAATCCAGGGGGATGAGCTGAGAGCTGCTGGGTCAGAGCTGCCCCAGAACCCACCCAGGTCCCCAAAGTGCCACGACCCCACTCAGCATCCAGCAGCCCTTGAATCCTTAATCCAGCACAATGAATTGGGGCTCTTCAGGATTAATTCGTGTTGCTGCAGCCACCTGGGCGTTGGGGAAGGGGAAAATTAAAGTGTTTTTATGCTGAAATTACGTCGAGGCGCGAGCGGGGTTCCTGGAAGGCTGGGAAACGGAATAATTTTGAATAAATTATTGATGGCTTTAAAAGCCTTGCTTATTGATTACAGGTTGTGCTCTTAGATTAAAAGAGTGCAGCTAAGTCCTGTCAGAGTCTCTCAAAGTTCATCAGAGTAAACAAGTGTTGCTGAGCTGTAACCTAGAGCAGCCAAAGAGGAATAAAAGTTAAAAAACTTCTCTATGGCATAACCCCCTTCTCTTTATCATTACTTTTTCCTTCTAGAAACGACTTTAGAAGCAAATTAATTCAATATTCTAGAAAATTAAATAGAACTATAAGAGGTGCAGCGAGTTCTCCATGACTGCACGTGGTTTTTAGTGCTCTGCTCTGGCTGACCAGGTGGTCATGGGGCAAAGGTTGGACTCGATGGTCTTGGAGGAGTTTTCCCACCTTAAGGACTCTGGGATTTCCATGCTGTGAGTGGATCAGTGTCAGTGTTGGGTGATCTCTCCCTCAGACAACCAAATCTGCTGCTCCAGCTGTGGGCACTGAGCAGGGTGAGGAGCAGAGTGATCCTGGAAATAACTCAGCTCCTGGATTTTCCCCCAAACTCTCGCCCAAGTTTCTCTAAAATGCTCTGAGTTGTTCCAAGCGCGGTGCCAGCATCACCACGGGCTATTCCCAATTTCCTCCTGCACAACTGAAGGATCCCATTACTGTGTTTAGTTTTTACCCTGTTCCCTCACACAGTGTGCTGTGGTCATGTGCATTTCACCCCAGAGGTCCTCAGCAAATTCCTGTAATTACTTCTCCCCATCTCTTGTTCATTTATTCCAGCCGAAATTATCTCTGAACATTAGTTCCATTTGCTAAATCTCTTCTTGCTTTATTAACTTTAATCAAACTGATATATTCTGCTAAATGAAAGGTGGTCTAGATGCCCATACCTGGCCCAGGGGGAAACACCCTCTTGAAACAGTGACACCAGTTAATTTTGCAATTATCAGAATGGAATTTGGCCGCAGTAATTTGGGTTATTGAACAGTTGCCACCGATGTCATTTAAAAGCTGCCTCGCTGCTGCAAAAGAGATCTGAAAAAAAAAATAGAAAGAGCCTTGTGCAGTCACTTGAATTTCAAAGTGAGTTCTCTGTGCCATGGAGATGCATCTCCACCACTGTTTGCTTTTCCTGGGGTTTGGAGGGAAGGGAAATTCACCTGGGCAAAGTGCAATCCCTGCTAGTGGAGGGATGTGATTAAAGAAAGGGGACGAGAAAGGGTTTGGCTTTCATTTGTATTTATTTTTAGAATTGGTGAGCTGCACAGATTCTGTGGTGTTGGGGAAACACAAAAGGCTGGTTAAATACCTCATAACTCACGTTGCTGCTAAGGAAAAAACCTCCCAGAATGAAAAAAAAAAAAAAAAACAAAACCCAAAACCCCCCACACACGAGAAGGATGACAGCTTTAAAAATCCTCATTAAAATCAACCCAAGCAGACCTCTCAAACCATTTTGACTTCAATTAGTCTGCTTTGATGTGCCAAACACAAAATCCTGTTCCCATGGCAGGCAGGAGAAACACTGGCCCTTGTCTGGACAGGAGGGAGCAGCAGTTCAAGAGTCAAGCCAGAGATCTCTGAAGCACAGATAAAAGCTCAGCCTCCAGCTCCTGTTTGCAGTGTTCAAACTAAGATGACAACTGGAAAAGTTGATTTTTTTTTTTTTTTTTGTATATACGTAGCAAAATGTAAAATACAGAGGTAATTTTGTGTTGATGCTGTTTGTTTATTGTCTCTCTGAATTCCTACAGGGGAAGATGAAGGGAAGGAATGTCCTCATTTGCGCCATCACAGTTAACAGAAGCTTTGATTTTGGGGTGTTTCTGCCAATACAAAAGCAGTGCTAAAGCTCAGAGATTACAAATATATGTGTATATATATACATACATACATATGTATATGTATTATATATTTATATACTTATACATTTGTGCAGTTATACATTTTTATATATTTTCTATATTTATATTTTTATTGTTACGTTGTGTTTGATGTTATATGGCATAATTATATTTATATAATAATTAATACTATACATCAATTTAATATATTTAATTTATTGTTTAAATAATTGCATGATCTATTATTTAATTAATTGAATATTATCCATTTAATAATATCTATAATAATATAAAATTATATATAAACTATTATGATAGGTTTTGTATTAAATATGAATATGTAATTTTTCTATAAATATAAATATATAATAATGAATATAAAAATGAACTTTCTGTGCCAATAAAAAAAGCAGAAGAAAGCCCAGAGGAGACTCCTCGTGTGTGATTTCTGACTCTGCTCTCACCTGCTGCTCTGGGCTCTGAGGTTGTCTCTGGAACATTCTCGGGGCTGGTTCTGCTTTTGAACTGAGACCAAAAATCATCAAGCTCGTGCAACAGCCACCTAAAACCCAACTGTGACAAAAACGATGTGGAAATTACTGACCTTGGAGCTCCTCCTGTGGAGTGGCCTGGTTCAACAGCAGCAAATCCATCATTAGCCAGTTCTATGGGATCATTTTTGCCTGCACCCAGAAAATTCCCTGCCTTCTGGGGGAGTAGCAGGGGAGATTTATTGATGTCTTTGGACGTTGCTGCAGATTTCTGGCTCAGCCCAAGTGGAATTTGTGACCCTACAAACAAATGGGGCAAGAACCAGCCATGGAGTGCCAGGGCACGATCACATTTGATCCCTGATGTGCTCACAGATGTGGCACAAATAAATTCCTTCCCCGTGCAATCCCAGGAGCAGGTCCAGGCAATGTGGAGCTCAGGATCCATCCCACTTTTGTCTCTGCTCCCGTTGTGAATTTGTACATTCTCTACAGGATTTTACCTTCCCCCTCCTTGCTCCTCTCTGCACAAGAAAGTTTTAGAAGGACTGAGGAAAAAAAAAAAAAAAACCAAACTCAATTCTTTTGCACAAGAATCTGAGCTTATCAATAAATATTAATAAGGAAAAGCAACAGGAAAAAGAATGGCAAGGGGAAAATAATAAAAATATGTTTCCAAGTCTTCAGCTTTTTTCTTCTTTTTTTCCAGACACATCTCTAATCCTCCCCCTGCCTCCCAAAGAGAGCTTTGCTAACCTGTGCAAGTTTGATAGCTGGCCTCTTTTGTCCTGAATTTATCGTTCTAGGAGTCCCATTGCAGGTCTGAAAATTAATAACAGCACAATCCCTGTACCTTACCTGAGTGAATTTGATGTATTTTCATGCTGTTCATCTTCAACTATCTGGACTGGTGCTTTCCACTCTCCCTCAAGAGAAGATTTAAATCTCTCAGTCACATACTGGGAAGCAAGTTATCATTTTTTAAGGCTTTGTTGTAAGACTCGGACCCTTGCTGGTCTAATTATACGTTAGGTAAAAAAACACAGGAGATGTTTATCTCTTACATCGGTCGTCTTGTAAAATCAGAAATCTGAAACAACCCTGTGGAAGCTGATAAGGCAAAGGAGGAAAAAACAAAAGCCCTGATTGCAGAGACAAACAGGACAGACCCACATTTCCGTGTGGTTTTGGGAAGGATTGAAGAACAAGGAGCCACTTTTGGATATCTCTGAGCCTGTTCCCTTTAAACTGAGTCACACTCCTGGTGTTTGTAATGGGTGGATCATTCCTGAAGTTTCTCCAATGTGACAAAAATATAAATCACCTGGAATCCACATTTCAGGCAACTGTATTATTTAATGCGTGTTAGCTGAGCCTTTTACCCTCTGTAAGCCATCAAAATGTGAGGTTGAAAACATCAAGGTCTGCTAATTAACATCTTAATGTGATTGATGTCTTATTTTGATTACTTCAATTTTACAGCATTTAATTTTAGACTCAGGTCTCTCATGTCAGCAGCTGTATCACTTATACAAAGAGTGAAGCCCTTTTTTTTTACAGCAATTTTTAGCAAAGGAAGTCACCCTAGAAATAACAGTAAAAATACCAGGGGTGTTGGGAAAAGCTCTGGGCTGCATGTGGAGACCAGTGACACCAGCAGCAGGTCCCAGACCTGTGGAGTTGATAAAACCAGAAATCCCAACCTCCTATAAAGGGAAAACCAGACCTGGAAACCCCAAGAAAGGACAGAATCCCCACACTCAGCCTTTCCACCAGACACGACACACCTCAAAAAACCACCCAGGGGCAAGGGGGATTAAGCAGGAATAACGAATGCAGCGACTTAATTGGGGCACAACCGACTCCAAAAATCAGCAAAACAGCACCAATGCGATGGAGAGAGGCGAGGGCAGCAGCTGCTCTGGTGATCTTGCAGATTTTGGAGAGGCAGGTTGAGCGGTTTGTTACCCTGGAGCCGCTCAAGCAGGCCCAGGATTTGCAATAAACGGAGACCTTCTGCTGCAGCTTATGTTGCTTTCTTCCTGCTGCTGTTGTGGGATTTATCTGGAGTTCACAGGCTGGGTAAAGTGGCCACTAATCTTCCAGCAGCACACCGAGAGAGTGTTTTCAGCATTGCAGCTGCTGAACTCCTTTCCCAGCCAGGCACAGGAGGCAACCAGGAGGATTTGGGGGGATTTTTTTTTTTGTACCAACAGGTGAAAGCAGATTTCTTCCCGCCTGAAAATTTCGGGGAACAAATTTTTTGGCCTCGCTTCAAGTGTGTTTCCTCACAGGACTTGAGCACAAACACGAGTTTCCAGTTTGCTCCCACGCTGTCGGGAAAGGGATTTTGTGTGTGAATGGAATTGCAGCGAGGAACCACACACCTGAGGAAAAAAACCCCACCAAACCCACACAGAATAAAAATATAAGAGCAAAGCACCAAAAAGAGGGAGAAATGCTCTCTCAGAACCCCCTGAGGAGGACAGGATTGTCACTGGAAGGATAAGAGAAAACCAGACTCAGCTGTCAGGTTGAGAAACGAGATAAAAGAAGAAATTTATTTTGGGTTTAGGGTTTAAATGGGGTTTGGACTTTGACCAGCGATTGGGGGACAAGGTTGACTGACACCTCTCTGCCCCCACTGGTCAAACCAGAAGTCTATCAATTTGTCCTTCCCTTGGAAAGGAATGAGTTCTCTACAAAACATTGCCCTGTCTATTTTACAGTTCCTGAGAAACTCCAGTACAGAAATGTAAAACGTCAGAAGGCTGAAAAATCCGGGCGACACAGGATCAGCTCAGAGTTTTGCTGTGTGTTAGGGTGCTCTGAGGATCTCCAGTTTGGTTTGTGGGTTGCACTCCTGAAAAAAACCATAGAGAAACAGGTCCCAGATCAGGTGTCCCGTGTGCTGTGCTGCTGATCCCTGCATCCTTCCCTGTGCTTCCACTCAGGATTTGTCTGTTGGCTCAGAAGCATTGGCAGCACGGTGTAGCAAAAGCTGACGGGCCAAAAAATGCTTCAAATGTATTGCAATTAACAAATGGTTCAGCTTCTAATTTTCCTGGCGTGAATTGTAACATCTGGACTGTCTCAGCCTTCTCATGAAACTGAAAATAAAATAAAAGCCTTTAAAACACCTCTCAGTTGCCCCATCTCCAGGTCAGAAAAAGGGATAATCCAACAGGGGTTGATGTCTGGAGAGAAGATCTTTGGTCAAAGCTGCAGTTTCCTGTAGCTGGGTGCTCCTTGCACAGCTCCCAGCGTGGGGAATTCTCCATCTGCAACTGCCCCTGGGGAAGAAAAGCAATAATTAGTCAAGGACTGCACCACTTGGGGGGTTAATGGGATGTTAATTCCCACCAGTGAAGCAAAACAGGGTTTTGCCCCAAATCTGTGAGTGCAGGAGGGGGAGAACACCTCTGAGAGCAGTTTGAGAGCTGGACCTGCTGAGCTGCTCCTGGGGTGAGACAGAACCATGGAGGCTGGGAAAGAGCCCTGAATCCAGCCTTTAATGCTCATCCCTGACCCTTATCCCAGTGCCAAATCCACACCCCTTTGGACACTCCCAGGGATGGGGATCCCCCACTGCCCTGGGCAGCTCTGCCAGCGCCTGAGCCCCCTTTCCATGGGGAATTTTTTTCCCCAAATCCCACAGCCCAGGAGAGAGAAACCCAGGAGGTGTCAGGGGAAGAGGCAGAGGGAAGTTTTTTTTTTTTCCATTTCAAGCTATAAACCCAAGGACAAGCAGCCACCAGGGTCCTTCACGGGGTGCCAAGGACTGCAGAAATCAGATGTGCTGAGAGAATTCTCCTTTCTCCATCTCAGCTCCCCACAGCCCAGCAGTCAGCGCAGGCCAGCCTGTGTTTAGCACCAGAAAATTACACATCATGTAATGAACCCAGAATATTCTCTATTTTTCCTTTCATTGCAAATGGTAAGAACAGCAAATAGTGGTAAATAATTACGGGCTGCTTACAGAATTTCTGTAGATAAGACAATGGACTTTTTCTTTTGATAAGATTTTAGAACTGTGCAGACTTTATAGCTGGAGAGGTAAATTAGTTTTCCCGTGGTTTCAACATAATGGCCTGTGCAGATAAAGGATTTTTGTGGGGATGTGAACGCTTCCAGATGTTTCACATATTTTCCTCATTGATTTAAACAAAATCTTCACGTGATTCTGCACAGGGAGCTCATGCAAGTTATTCATAAAAGGCACTAATGCACAGAGGCAGGGATTTGGAAGAAGAAAACGTGGAATTTTATGCCAGTTTTAAATGCAAATGATGATTTGATTGACTATATCCAGGCAGAAATGCTGCTAAGGTGTGAAACTTTGTGTTATTTCCAATATTGTACCTGGAGAATTCAAATCTGTAAAACTAATAAGCTGATTGGAATTGTGCCAGTTTCAATAGATGCATTCCAAAGTGAGGCTGGGGGTAAAATTGTTGCCCAATTTTAAGATTCTATGATTTGGATGATTTGCCAGGATTCCAAGGTTTACTAAAGGATTGTAAAGATATTTTGGTGGGGGGGAACAATCAAAAATTTAATCTAAACCCACGTACCAAAACATAGAGACTCCCTCCAAGCACAAATGTGTTTGGTCTGCCCGGGTGTTAATAGATAAATAACATTTTATGACACAAAGTTTCTTTAGTCCACAGATATTTGAGTTGAAGGGTTGAAAAAAATCAAAAGAACTGATGATTTACCAGTTCAAAGAAAGGCCTGCAACATGATTTGAAAGTTCTTAATAAACTTTGCTAACAGTTTGAAATGAGATGTGAATTATCCTGTGATAGAAAAGTGGCTTTCACCAACT
Source organism: Sylvia borin (assembly GCA_014839755.1). NCBI lineage: Eukaryota > Metazoa > Chordata > Aves > Passeriformes > Sylviidae > Sylvia > Sylvia borin. The sequence goes on from CM025968.1 coordinate 2,105,079, forward strand.
TTTACCTGAAATATTCTGGTCTTCACTAAAGTTTCCAGGAGCACTGAGGGAGAGCTGGGGCTCTGGGCTGGCTCCAGGATTTATGGTCCCCAAATCCTGCTCTTCTTAAAACTCAGTTTTCCTTCCTGGGGGTGTTTGGTTTGGCTGTGACCCCACTCATGACCCCGCTCCCAGCAGCACCATCACAGTGACACCACTAATTCCAACAGTTTTCAGACATGGCAGTAGAATCTTCAAGGAGAGGTTTTACTTCTAAATCAGTTTTTTTAGAAAGATTTGAAGGAATTCTGGCAGTTTTAGGACTTGGACTCATTGATCCTAAAGCTCTTCTCAAACCTTAACAATTTTATGATTTTATACTCCTCGTGACCCTCTCCGTTGATATGAGGACAACAGAGGGACATTTCTGCTTTAAAATAACCCAAACTCTGCATTTTGGTGGGTTCACTGAGCACAGAACAAGAGACATGTCAGAGTTTGACTCACTGACATCCTGGTGGGCTCCAGCCACGAGCCAGGAGGATGTTGGCAAACCTTGCAGAGCACAAACCAAAGCCATCATCTTCCTAACAATGTCCACACAACTCCTCTAAACCTGCAGGGGCTGGGAAACCACAAAGTGATTGGGAATGCAGAGCTCCCAGGTTAATAGCTGGAAATCAAATGCATTAGGAAGTGCAGCCGGAAGATGCTGATAAGAGTCACTCTTTGTTCCTTGGGAAACAGCAATACTCCAGATAAAAGGGGAGCACATTTTCACAGTGGAGATGAATCTAACTTCCAAATCAAACACCAAGTGAATGCTGAAAAGAGCAGCAGTGAAAGCAGGTTTGATTTCCTTCCCTCAGTTCAATATCTGAACTTTAAAAATAATTTGTTTCCTTTGTTTGTGTTGATGGCTCCGTAGTAAAATAAAACCTCAGATTTTCCAGGCTTTTTAATATAGTCTGCATTATAATTTTTTTTCTTATTTGCTGTTGTGAGGTTGGGTTTTTGTTTCTCCTCATTAGGGCAATGCTCTCTGTTTCAACATTATAGACAGAAGGCAGAGCTTATCTGACAAAAAACTTGCACAGGAGTTCCAGAACATGAGGAGGACTATCCTGGGGTGTCCTTCAGCCTCAGCCACAGGCGAAGGAATGAGGCAGGACAGCAGAGATGTCCCAGGTGTGTCACAAAGGGGCCAGGGACAACCCAGCTTTTTCCTGCCTGGGTTTGGCACCTCCCTGCCATGGCCTGTGTTCCTCTTTTATCATCCCAACCACCCCATCCAGGTTTTAGCAGCTTCTCCTCACAAAAATAAACCCCACAGCCACATCCACACAGGAAACCTCCTGTCCCTCATTCTGCTTTACAGGCAAAATATGATTTGTGGGATCGATGCAAAATGTGCATCAATCATGCCCAAAATGTTATGGAGGAATAGGAAACAAACTCCTGAATTCTTAATCTTTGTCTTGATCATGGATAACTTCATGTAGTAGAAACAAAACATCCTTCATGTCACTCATCCAAACCTTACCAAAGACAAGAAAATATTTAAACCCAGTGTCTTGAAATCATCTGGCTTTTAAAGGGAAAAATCTATCATACCTTCAGCTGAAGCAGAATTCTGTGGTATCAATGAAATTAATTAGAGGACGTGACTGATTTCTCAGCAGTGATTTACTCTTTTTCTTCCCATGGTGGCACTGGGACATTTTTCCTGTAGAAACAGAACTGAAGAGGACCTTTTTTGTTTGTCCATAGTGCAGGGGTATTTGCAGTCTCTTCATGATTAGCTGGTTAATAATTGTTGTCTCCCAAAATGTTGTTCATAAGAGGTGTAAAACTGAGGCTAGGGCAGAGTGAAGTGAGGATTTTGTGCTCAGGAGAGATGATCTTACAGCTCTTTTTTCTGAACTTCAGGGAAGGTGGAGAGCACCCCTCCTTCAGGCTTGGCTGGCTTTGAAATTATCTATTGTCATGCTTCCTGTGGCTCAGCATCCTCCCGGGCTGTTCCCAGTGATATCTTCATTTTAGGTGGGATTATGGAGTCTATTTCCTTTAAATACCACACATCCTAATTGCCTTTGGAGCAGCAATCCTCAGGCAGCAAATTCCCCTCTCAAAGGTTGGCAAACACTCGTGGAAAAATGAGCTTTTTTCCACAGGAGGAGCTGGCAGAAGGGGAGGGAGCAGGGAAGGAATGCTGGAGCACCTCTGCTGGAGCTGGTGAGTGGGAGAGGAAAGCCTAATCCCTGGAACACCCCAAAAAATCATCAGCAGGAGCAAACCAGGAGGTGTTGGCCAGAGCTGAGGTGGTGCAGGCAGAGGCAGAAGCAGGTCAGGCACGAGGAGGGCTGTGATTGAAGGGATTTGTGACTTCAAAAATTATTTTAGAGTAAAATAATAAACAAGTTCCGGAAGTGTCTTGGCTGAGATGAACTTTCTTTTCCTCCCTGATGCCTCATTTCTGATGGAATCCAGGTGAAATTGGAGAAGCCCTTTGGAAGCTCAGCTGTTTGTGAGGCCCCTGTTTCATTTCCCATTGTTGACCATCAAATTAAAGTGGGATTAGATGGGCTCTGACTGGGATGAAATGGTTTTCCCTCCAATCTCTTCTCACGTTTCCTTCACTCAAAGCTTGGCTGCCCTTGGACGTGCACACATTCTGTCTCTCTCCATCTCTAGATCTCCATCACCTGGCTTTTAGAGCTGACTTGATCTATTTTTCATACTCATTTCTCGGCAACACTTGTGAGTCCATTAGGGGTATCTCATTCTCCTTAGGCAGGAAAAAGAAAGCTGTGCTCCCATTGCCATCCCACACACACTGACAGCATCACTCAGTCCCACAGCCTGACCTGGCAGCTGCTGGAGGAGTTTCATTTGATGACAATAAAAGCAGTTGTGGAAGACCAGAGCAGCATTCAAATGTCAGAAAAGCATCACGACCTTGTTTTCTAGCTGGCAAAAGAGAAGCAAACATGAGCTTTCTCTAATGAGGATGTAAGATAATGTCTTATTAAAAGATACGTGGCCATCATCCTGCCCATAACTTAATTTACTTCTGTCTGATGACTGGTTTAGATTCATTTATTGCTTCTAGCAATTTTTTTTTTTTTTCCAAAGGAAAAAGCCTCAAGATCAGGATGTGCTGTCCGACTGGGCTATTGAGGCAAAGCATGGAATTGGAATGTTGGAAGAACCTGGACTGAGCACTGTAAAACTCACTTGGAGGTACTTGGCCACTGTCAGGAAAGCAAAAATTAATCAGTAAGGAGACAACAAGCCCAGGGACAGTCACCTGCTGCCTCTCCAGAGCTCCGGCTCTGTGTCACAGAACTGCAGTGCCGCTGTAGGACACGAAAAAAAGATGAGAAACTCTATTTCAGAAGGCAAAGAGCATAGATAAAAGGCCTTATTGTCTAATTTTTAATGTTTTTTATAAGGTGTTCCCATACAGACTTGACAAGGTTGTGAATAGGAACAACACCTCTCTGAGCCCATGGGTTAAACCAGAGAAACAGCAAAACACCACCTGGAGAAAGACTGCTTTGAGAGAGGAGAGTTGTTTGCCAAGATGGTTTTGAGAAGAAACTTCCTTGGGAAATTTTTCCTTGGGAAAAAATTAGCAGCTGCTAACTAAAATTTCTAAATTTTTCTGATTTTTTTTCTCTTAGATTTAGAAATATCAGGCCTACACTGCAGGGCCTGGGGAGTGGGTCCTTACCACTGGTGCTGCTCCTGGAGAAGAAAAATCCTCTCAGTGAGCCCTGGGGGTAGCAGGAGGGCAGGACAATGCCCAGAAGCCTTTCTCCAAGGATAGCCTCAAACGGGACTCTCCCCCTCCCAGGAGCTGTCCCAGCCTTTGCCAAAGCACATCAATCAGCCACACAAAACACATCAGCATTTCTCAGCTTTCCTCCACGGGAGGAGGAGGCACCACCTCTAGGGATGTCTCCAGAGAGACAGAATCCCTCCTCCAAAGCTTCTCACCACCGTCTTCCAAGACAAGGCTTGAAAAAAAAAACACCCCACATTTTCCCAGAGTCAGATTTCTGATCAGTCCCACGCACTGAGACGAGGGACATCTACGCAGCTCTTATCAGAGAGATTTGGTTAATGTCGTGCACGTTTTTAGTTTGTGACCTATATTTCACCAACATATGCAATGTGACACGTGCCATCAGAAATTAGCCGTGTCCTCGTGGAAGGGTAAAGAACGTGACACACACCATTAACACGTGTCAAAACCCATTTCAGTCCTCCTCCATTAAAGCTGCCCAAGCACTTCCAAAACGAGGACACCCATTCCCTTTCAACGCCGTGTTTTTAGCTGGTACACCTTTAATTTTTTCTGATGAGGGCTCCTGGCTAAACCCCGTGTCATTATTCCATTATTCCTGGTTTGCTGCCACAACAGGGAGTCTCTCCTGTAATCCGTGGTCAGAGAAGTGGCAGCAGAGGAGCACGTTCCTGGTAGCACTTGGCACATGCCGCTGGGATTTATGGAGATCAAAATGCAAAAATGAGCCGATAATGCGATGCAAAGTCTCTTCCAGCCTGAAATCAGAAGCGGAAAATGTAGCAGTCTTGTTTTCCCTTTCACTGAGTCTTTCGAGAAGCCTCGAACTTTGCTTTTCTTCCCCGGAAAAGCAGGTGATCAGTTTCTCACTTTCCCTCTTCTCACTACAAAGTAATTAATTAAAATTAAATTCCTGGAAGCGTTAAAGGGGTTGCAGCAACAACATGTGTTAATATCTCCGGTGCTATCAGAGTCATCTCCACTTTAAGGAGGCTCTTTGTTACTTTGTTAGGGAAAAAAAGTGGATAAAAAAGCACTTTCAAGGCAAAACAGCTCTTTTGGAAGGGCTTTGTTATCTGGGTGTTAGAGAAACCACCTCAGCGATCACCCAGACACGGGTTTATCGAGGAATAATGGTGTGTATGTATCTGGATATTGATATTAGGGGATTAATAACACTTTGAGGATCACATGGGGAGACCTCTAAGCCCGCACAGCTGGGTGGGGGACACACACACAGAGCCAGGGGACAATCAGAGCACTGCCCAGCGTGGCACTCAAACCTGCTGAGGATGTGTTTTGACACCCTTGCCCTGCCCTCTCCCATTTTTCACCTTCAAATAAAAATAAAAAAAAATTAAAAATTCCATTTTTGCCACTTGGGAGCTGAAGCCAAGTTTTGCTCTTCTTAAATTCCCAAATTCCGGGGGGTTGCAAAGGCCCTTGAAGTGGCCGGTTTGGGGATGCTGCGAAATCCAGAGGAATTCCTGGGATGCTCCGGGATGCAGCAGAGGGGTCAGGGCCGGGCTCTCAGTGCAGGAGGTGGCAGAACGAATGAGCATCTGTCACGTCGAGGAATCTTAAAAAGCTTTGTCAACGTCGATTCGCTTCCAGCCCTGCCCGCTGCCGAGGCCAGGGTGTCTCCAGAGCCATCCTGCGGAATTCCCTGTGCCCAGATCTCATGCTCTATTTACCCCTGGTGACTGCCAGGCTCTGATTCATTAGCATAGACAAACTGATTTCCCTTCCTCAGCCCGACCCGAGCGCCCACCTTTGCTGCTAAAAACACATCCTCGAAAAGGCCGGGATGAAAAATCCTCCCCCAGTCCCGTTGGAAAAGTCTTTTTCTCTGCTGGCGCATTGATCTTTTCTCCCTCTGCTTTTTGTTCCCTCGTTGGCATCCCTGGCCCACCTGCCTTGTGCTGTCAGCGTGGCAGGCTGGAAAAGCCGTGATTAAAAATTATGTTGCTCATTAGTCATCGCAAATCAAGCCGAGAACGATGTGCTCTCTCTCTCTCTCTCTGGCCAATTTGTAAACAAACATCCTGTTCAACCTGGGCTCTCTTTGAGGGAGAGAGCAGGAGAGCAGCTCATAAATAAGCAGCTCCCTAATTCTGCAGGAGACACGGACCCAGGGCAGCTGACTGGGTGAATAAATATCCCGTAATTTCATTTTCTACCAAATTGCCTCCTACAAATTTGGGTTTCAGATGTCCCTAATGCCAATAATGATGCATAAATATTTGATGCAGGCGAGTGCAGTGTGTGCATGTGTCTGGGTGTGATCTATGCCCGTTCTCATGTGGACAGAGAATTATCATTAAAAGTAACAAATTGGTACCCTGAGAATACTGTCAAGAACATCACACAAGTGAAAAAATACAAACCCTCAACCTCAAGACAGATGAACGTTCCTCTTCCATTTGTGAGTTCCCAAAGTGAAAAAGTGTCAGTGTTTCAAAAAAAAGCCATTTCCAGCATAATTCCTGCATATTTTCTCCTCCACAAACATCACTTCAGTTCTCTTGGGCACTTGCAGGTTCAGGAAAGGCTTTGAATCAGTCACAGAAGTCCCTCACGTGTGTGAATTAACATTCCCGGCCACGGCGCGGGCTGAGTTCAGACACCAGAAAAGAAAAGAACATTTCCTCAGACTTCCAGCAGAGTTAAAACGAGCAGCTGGTGGCACAGCACCACGGACATCCCTGCTCTGAACTGCCTGGAAAACAGCTGATCCTCGGGGAACAGAGAGCACAGGTTACCGATGATTGATACAGAGATGGGGAGACTCACTGGTGGTCAGAACCCGTTTTTTACTGATTTCCAAACGCTGATATATCATTCTAGGAAGGCCAGTAGTTGCTTATTACAGTGATTAGGTTAATCATCACACAAACTTACACATTTTGCATCTCTTGTTTGCAGAAGTTTGATTCCACCTTCTTTTCCTGTCGCCAATGTTGATCCAATCTTCTTGTAAATCTCCAAAGCTCTGTTTGTTCTTGCCAAGGCATCTTGGTTATCAAACTGATTATGCTGAATAAACCTGTCCTGTGTCCACAACAGGTGCCGTTGGATGTTGTGTTTATGAGGTGCTGAGGGTGCCAGAGAGGCAAGGCTGGTCCCCAATCCTGTCCTCTTCTCTGTGAGCGGATCTGGATCCTGCCAGGGGATCCCAAAACTCAAAGTGCAGCCATTTTTCCAGCTGGAAAAGTCTCTGGATCTGTTTTCCAGAGCACAGGAATTGCCAAGTGGCCGATCTCCCCCATGTGCTGTCCTCTCTGTGGCAGAATCCAGAAGAAAACTGGGAAAATGCACCGCCAGGTGAACGTTCTCCCATGGAAATATCCCTCCTTTCTGCTGGGAACCAGAGGCTGGGCAGCAGCCAGAAGCAGGGAAGTTTGTACTCTAGGAATTATCCTCTTTCAGCCCCACTGTTGGAACATTGACTGAGTGTTCAGGATGGATTCAGCGACAGGGACAGAAAAAGGGGACACAGCTCCAGCCTGAGCACTGAGAAAAAATTCATTTCCTTTCTTGTTTCCTGATCCTGTGCTCAGTGATCTGTAAATTATAAGTGCTACATGATAGAGGTAGAAGAGACCTTCCAGACCACCCAGTTGCAACTTCTAGCAAACTTTTCAAACTCTTTCCAAACTTACTGGTCAAACAAATGAAAATTCACCCTTTTTCTACCAAATTCAGTTCTTTAAATCCTCTGCAAATCTGAAGTGACCCTTATTAGAAAACAGAGAACTTACCCAGCTTCTTGAAAAAAATTTCTTGGGTTGGTTCATAATTTTTTTGCCATTTTCATTATCTGCATGATACAAATGGTTAATGTAATCGACAATTAAAAATGTATTAAATGCATGCAGGCCATAATATAGTTTCAGAAAATTAAGGCTGTACTACAGGCTATGAAATCAAGGTAATCTGAAATTCAACTTTTATCCTTCAAAGTGCTCCCAGTTCCTCTAAATTCACAAATTTGGAAGTTTTGCATTCAACCATTTAGATGATTAATAAAAATATTGAATACTACTCCTACAAAATCCCACTTGATGCATCCTCTCTTTTACAAGGAAACATGGATCCTTTGCTTGTCCAATGAGATTTGATGCCAGTTCTTGCTTCGCCAGATAATTCTTTCTAAAAACTTAATAAACGTCAAGTGACTAAATTATAGGAAAGGTCAAGAAAGGGGAAAATTATAGCAAATAGAAGTTTGCAATATTGTTCCTAGTCCTGATTCCTCAAAGGGCCATTCCTTTTGCTGAATTGCAGTCTCAAAATCATTGCTTTAGTGCTTTAAGCCCAGACTAAAATAATTTTAGAGACGAACCAGCATTAAGACTTGAGTATTTGGAGAATATTGCCTAAAATCCAAGGCAAAATACTCCGTGCAAATATTATAAATAGTAAGGGCTGTAAACCAGTGATTTCAATAATGATAAGTGAGGTTAATTACAGCAGCAAATCTTTCTTCATCAGGTCTATTCTGCTGGTGTTGAAGTGAGGAATGTTTTGTTTCGAGGCTAAAACTCCGTTGCTCCCCTAAATAGCAGTGGGTGAGAGATGAGCTGGGGATGCTGATAAGCTCCTCATTAAAAGAAATGTATTGATGATAGCATTGTCTGCAAAGACAATCTAATGTATAGACAGCTGGGTGAAGTATAATTTAAACAGTTCTCACTTTACCAACCTGACAGCTGAACAAATATAATTGATTCGCGCATTGCAATACTCATCCCATTAGTCAGGATATACATCCAAAATTGAAGGTGCCAATCAAAGGAAATGAATGCGTGTTTTCACAGAGCGCTGCGATGCCTTTTATTAAACCCAGGGAGAGGAAAAAAAAATAAAAAAAAAATCAATCACTATTTTTGGCTCCAGACTCAACGAGAGCGCGACTCCTGCGAGTTACGCGGCAATAAATATACATGTTTGTTTTGCTCGTGCTAGAAAATTACTCTGGCTACCTTTGATCTTTTTAATGTGGAAGAAAATAAGCTATTTATGCTAGCAGGGCCTATAAACACTTTAAACAAATAGTTTCCCTGACGTATAGGTACAGGAGATAGTACTGATTCTCACTTACACCAATTTTACGCTCCGTTGGTTTTGCTGAGAGTTACTCTTGATTTACACCGGCGCGGAAGAGGCTGGAGCAGCCCCATATTTTAGCTGCTGTCTCTCTCTCTCTCACACACACACGCTGATCTGCAGCTCCCAGATTTGCTGGATGAATAATGCCGAGGCAAACGTCGCAGGTTCTGTCTGCGTTTTTGCAGTAATTTACTTCTGAACCTTGGGAATAAAAACAGAAATCTGTCATAAACAAAGCACTCATTTCCTTCGTCTGGAGCCCGTGTCTGCGCTCGGCTCTGCTCGCTGTGTAAAACATGCTCTGAGGCGTTTTCTCCTTCAAAGAGGATGCACAGAGGGCGTTAAAATGGGTTTAGGGTTCCCAAAGGCTGCTCTGGGGGGGAAGGTGTGGTGTGACAGCCCCTGGCAGGGCTTGGCTCTGGTTTATCCCACCCTGGGGGCACTCACAGCAACCCCCCAAAAGCCAAGGGCAAGGAAAAAGGGAAGGAGGGAGCTTCACCAAGGTCTGTGGTTTGTAAAGATCGTGTTGTGATTTGTCTCACCTCGCCTGGTCAGGCAGAAGCACCTTTTTCACACTAAAACACAAAGTGTTGGGCAAGGTGAGCGGGCTGGGGAGTGATCTTCCTACTTGGGAAAAACCTGGTGAGGTGGAAAAGCCTCTGTGGTGTGGTCTGAGGGCATTTGGTCTGTCCAGGTGGAGAAAAGGAGACTGGAGGGGAGATTTATTGCAGTTACAGCTTCTCCTGAGGGGAAGAGGAGGGATTGACACTGAATTCTGCTTTGGGACATGGACACGGCAGGGGGAAGAGCTGGAGCTGTGTCAGGGCAGGTTTGGGCTGGATTTTAGGGAAAGGTTCTTCCCCCAGACACGCTGGGCACTGCCCAGGCTCCCCAGGGAATGGGAACATTCCCGAGGATACCAGAACTCCAGGAGGGTTTGGCCACCACTCCAGGGATGCCCAGGGTGGGATTTGGGGTGTCTGTGCAGGGCCAGGGCTTGGATTTGTTCCTGTGGATCCCGTCCAACTCAGGACAATCTGTTGATTCTGTGATTTAACCACGAAATCTCATGCAATGATACAGTCAGAGAACTTTTAGGTTTGTGTGAAACGCTGTGTTTGAAAAGAAAGGGAAAAAAAAAAAAATCCCTTTTTTATCACCAGAAATGAACAGAGGCCTTGGAATGTTCCTGGGCAGGGCAGCTGAGAGGGAAAGGAGACCCTGCACAACCCCACACCCCAAACACTGCCCGAGAGCATTCCTCACTGCTCCGTCTGCCCAAGCCCAAGGATTGTCCCCTTTGGGCTCCTCCTGGCATTGTCCATCTCGGGAAGGAGAGGAGCAACCAGCTCAGAGGACACCACAGGCAGCATTCCCATCCATCACCCCCCCGGGCATTTGGGAGATGCTGGATTAGGGTTTTCTTTGCCTGTGATCACCCAAATCCCTCATCCCTGAGCTGGGGAGCCCCGGGGTGAGCGGGGCCAGGGCGCTGGGCTGCCTCATGTCACTGTGATTTGTGGGGGACACAAGGGGATAATGGTGGCATTTATCAGCTGTTCCAGAGGAGGAACAGCTCCTGAGACACTCCTGATAAATGCTCAGGGTGCTATGGAGGGGCACAGAAAACTGGTTATTTTCCAGAGACCAGCAAAGGGATTCTTCAGCTGGGGAAAACCCAGAGGGCTGAGCGAGGTCCTGCTGGACTCCTTCCATCCCTGCCTTGGCATCCAGCAGGCCCACACCTCCTGCCTCCAACCAGCCTCAAAATCCATCCCAGCTCCTGCAAAACCCAACCTGCTTCTGGCACAGCTGCGCTGAGCTCCTGCCAGCACCCCCAGAGCTCTTCCTAGAAGATTTTCCCTCCTGCCAGCACCCCCAGAGCTCTTTATGGGGTTTTTTCCTCCTGCCAGCACCCCCAGAGCTCTTTATGGGGTTTTTCCCTCCTGACAACACCCCCAGAGCTCTTCTCGGAGGATTTTCCCTCCTGCCAGCGCCCCCAGAGCTCTTCCCAGGGGTTTTTCCCTCCTGCCAGCATCCCATGAGCTCTTTTTAGGGGTTTTTCCCTGTGTCTCAGCCATGGGTGCCTTCTCCCCTCTGTGTCCTGCCCATCCAGGAGGCCACCAGCCAGCAGCTCTGCCCTGCCTCCTCCCAGAGGGATTTTTTTTTTCCTGTTAAAACACAGAATCTGCAGCACTCCCCTGGTAAACTGTGAGCAGCTCAGCCATCCCTCCCAGCTCCATATGGCTGCTGTAAAAAATAGCTCCTGAAAATGACATTATAATGAACAGGATTGGGTGTCTTTGCCATTATAAATAATCAAACCTTTGTGTATATGTGTTGCTATAAATATATGTGTATGTCCCCCCCCCCCTCTTTTTTTTTTTTGTTTATGTATAAAAGCTCCTATAAGAAAACACTCAATCCACAATGGAGGATTTCACCAATTTTGTCAATCTAAAACGACATTCCTAACTAGAAATCTGGTCTTGCTGTGGTGTAAATAAAGAAGAACAGACTTAAGGCACTGGCACACTTCAAAGACAACTTCTTCCTCACTCTACCATAGAAATCTCTGGGAGAAAGATGAAGGATGAACACAAGGAAAAGAAAAAAAAAAAAAAGGTATTTTAACAGGGAAACCCATTAAGCAATACAATATTTCCATTCTCAAGCTGTGGCATCTCTACCAGTGGAAGTTTCTAAGGACAGGGATGAGGTGGTTAATCCTTTCTCTGGGATATGAAATAAATGGCTTTTTGAGACCCCTCTACCTGCTCTGGCTGCAGCTGCAGCGATCTTGATGAAGTATCTCAGCCATAATTCTGTGACTCTTTGGAGGAACCCTTTTCCCTTCTTATTCCAGGGCACTTCACCCCCAGCAGGGATGATAAACCTGTTGACATCTCAACACAAAAAGAATTGCTGGGGGATAGGTTTGGGATTTTTTTTTTTCCTCCTTATCTATCTGTATCTCAATTGCTGGGTATTCATCTCCGAAAAGCCAGTTTGGACTGAAATGGCTCAAGTGATAAAAACAGCTAATATGTTCTTTTCTTTATGTCTCCATTTTTTCGATATTTCTGCAAACAAACAGGAAAACTCTTGGAGAAGTTGCCTGGGTGAGGTCAGGGAAACTTTTGGCCACACAGAACTCCTGGGTGTTATTTTGTGGATTAAGGAAGAAAGGAGCTCAGGTCAAGAAGAGAGTTTAAACAACAAACCTACATTTTTGGGAGGTAAAACCCCAACAAAACAGAACAAGAAAGATGAGCTCATCCCAGCTGAGCACGACTTTTATTTCCACGTGTAAAGAGGGAACAGTTTTCCTCTTGGCACCTTCTCCCTGATATCTACAGCGTGGAATGCTGCTTGGAGGAGCTGCCTGCAAAGGGCTAATACAGCAGAACTGAACTGTGATTCTTTATCCTGCAGCAGCTTTACAAGGGCGTAAAAAGGAGTTAGGAACGACACTAAAAGCTGGATGTCTCCCTGCCTCTTGCTCAACAGGAGCACAGTGGGGTGAGGGAGGGCCACAAGAAGGGTTCATGCACAATTAATGCATTTTCTGGCTAATTTACCTATGGAATGTGCAGAGGCAGGGAGGCAATGAATCCAATGGCATGAGAGGGATGAAAGACATGAGAGGGAAAGGAAATAAGCAGAAATTCTATAGAACCTCGGACTGGTGTGGGTTGGATCCTAAAGATCATCCTCTGCTGATGCCTTCAGTTTTCTCTCCCCTGTATTCCAGGTTCTGTGGTGCCCAGGAGCAGCTCTGAGCTCACAGTCAGTGTCACTCAGCTCTGCACACAGCAGGGACACAAAACAAATCCTTCTCCTGCTGCACACCAAGGACAACTTTCAGCCCCAACAGCACAAACAAGGGTGGGCTGGAGGGAGGGACAAGAAGGATGGGACCTCACAGCCTGGAGCTGGAATGGGACAATTCAACCCCAAGGTGCAAATGGACCAAAACTTATCCAAGTGTGAGACCTGGTGACTGTTTGTCCATTTTGTGACCATTTTGTGTCCCCCTTGGGTGTAGCCCTGGCCAGGCTCTTGTCCTGCCCAAGGTGGATCCTGGAGGCCTTTGAATAAATCTCTGCTTTATTCTCCAGCTGTGTCCAGTCTCTGTTCCAGCTCAGCCTTCCCAAGGCATCACTGCCATGGCAGGGACACCTCCCACTGTCCCAGGTGCTCCAACCCCAGTGTCCTGCCTGGCCTTGGGCACTGCCAGAGATCCAGGGGCAGCCACAGCTGCTCTGGGAATTCCATCCCAGCCCATCCCAACCCTCCCAGGGAACAATTCCCTCCTAACATCCAACCTCAATCTCCTCTCTTTCAGTCTAATATTTAATTGAAAACATTTTCACTTCAACCTCTTCTGAGACAGGCCTCACCAAATCGCCTCTTTCTCCTGCTGAAAAGCATGAAATGAGCAGCCAAGTTTATCCCACAGCACCAGTGTTGAGTGCAGGATTTTTCCAGCTTTACCTCTGGAATAAACAGGTCACTAGCACTGAAATATCTGTGCTCTCATTCTGAGCTAAACGCTCCATGTAGCTTTTTATTTTAGTCTTTATCACAGGGATGCATTTTTTCCTATCAGCCTCGTGCTGAAGGCTCAGCAGGAGGCCTTATTGCCAACATCCTATCTGGGCTAATAGCACATTTCATAACTACTCGTAAGGAGAAATGTGGTTCTTTTTCCCACGGAAAAGAAAAAGCAGAATATTTGGAAATATCTGGGAGACTTCTAAAACTCAGCTACCACAGAGACAGAGTTGGTTACAGACAAGAAGTGGTGCTTTTACAATTTGCACACAAGTAAAAGGGTTGCACACAATCAGCAGTCACTCCCAAGCCTCAGTTTTGCACCACAAAGGCAACCCAAAAATCAGGAGCCTGGAGGGGAATTGGCTCATCAGTGATGGGGTTTGTTTGCACTCTTTTAATTGTTTTATGCAGCCTGTGCCATAACTTTGTAAAAGGAGGCTGTGAAGAAGATGGCTGTGATATTGCAGGCTGGGAAAAACTCGTTTGTTTGAATTTCTGTAACCCAACATTGTGGAATTCCTGTCACTGCCTTGACCTGCACTTCATCTGAGCAGGGCCTGGCAGGAGTGAGCTGATGGGGTGGTGCTTAATGGCTGGAAAATCAGAGCCCTTGGCTTTATCCCTGCTGGATTTGATGTCCAGACAGGAGCCCCTCTGCTCTGCAGCCAGGCTGGGAGAGCTGGAGGTGCTCACCTGGAGAGGAGAAACTCCAGAGAGAGCTCATAGCCCCTTCCAGGGACTAAAGGGGCTCCAGGGGAGGGACTGGGGACAAGGGCTGGAGGGACAGGACACAGGGAATGGCTTCCCAATGCCAGAGGGCAGGGCTGGATAGGAGATTGGGAAGGAATTCCTGACTGAGAGGGTTGGGATGTGCTGGGATGGAATTCCCAGAGCAGCTGTGGCTGCCCCTGGATCCCTGGCAGTGCCCAAGGCCAGGCTGGACACTGGGGCTGGAGCACCTGGGACAGTGGGAGATGACCCTGCCATGGCAGGGGGATACAATGGAATGAGCTTTAAGGTCCCTTTCAGCCCAAACCAGCCTGGAAATCTATTAAAAATCTATTCAAATCCACAGCAAGTGCATGCGCATTACACAGACCTTCCCAGGTTTTCTGTGGTTGTTTTGTGCCATCCTCACCCTCTGTGGATGCTTCCTCAGCAGCTCTGCCTCACTGACACCATTACATCTGCACATTTCCCTTCCTTTCATTGCCTCCTCCTTGGCTGGGAACTTGGTGCTCTGTCTGATCTGCCTCTGCTCAGACTGAAGGCAGAAGTGTTTTATTTCAGAAGAAAACACGACTGTTGTAAGGAAGCTCAGCCCCAACAGCTGGCTGATCAAATATACATAAGGAGGAACCTGCTGCCTGCTCTTTCCAAGCTCTGTTGTTTTCCTGGAGCCCTCAGCTGAGGCTCCTTTGCTCTGCTCCAACATTACAGCACATTACAGGGCTTGTCTGTCAAAGGCCTGCCCTCAAACACTCCCAGCACTCAGCTGCTCCTGACTCCCAAATTGCCCTGGCTCAGGATCAGGCATCAGCTTAAATCTCTGTTAATCAGGACTTTTCAGAGCTATGACATCAAATAGAAACTGAGGGGAAGAGAAATAACAAAATCGAGCTAAAAGTGAGTTTTGCCTCAAGCCAGGGGTTGCCTCGTCCTCAGAATAGGGTAGGGGGGAAATTCTTGTTAGTCATTCTGCTGTTTTATCACAAATTTAAGTCTGATTTCTCTAAAGAAAACCTCCAGCGGCGAGGTGGGGGATAAAACAAAATTGAGTTTACTGCTAGGCCCTTTCTGCCATCTCTGCATATCCTATCTGTCATGCCAGGACAGAGTTCAGAACAAAAGTGGATGCTCCACATCCTCATGCAAAAGACCATCAGGAGAATTCAGAAGTACCACAAACGTTCCTAAGCCCACCACAACTCTGCAATATTCCTAAAAATTACTCTAATGCACAATGACATAACAGAAATGATATTGCCGTGCTAACAAAGATAAAAGAGAGGCTCAAAGACATCCCTCATTTCAGGCTGGTTGGGTTTTGCACCTCTGGAATCAATTTACATCATCCCAAATTTCATGTACTGCTCTGCATTAATTTAGGCAACCAACACACTCCTGTGTGGAGTAACCAATTCTTTACAGGGCAACCAAAGAAGCTGAAAACCAGAATGATTTCATGTTTCCCAATAAAAAAATAATCTGCACGTTTATGCCTCTTAATTACTCAATCATGTGGAAAAAAAATAAATCTGAATGTGTATCCATCAGGGATTGCACGCACAGCTAATTAAGGATGAAATAATAAATGCCTGACTTCTACAGGATAGGGTAAACATCCAATTAAAATAAGATGCTGTGTACACTTTTCACTCTCATTAGTCAAAGCATAAAGCATTTTAACATTTCCTAAATAATTTACTTGTATTAAAATAAAGCGAAATGCTTAAAACATTAATAGGGTACTTTACAATGCTGTAGTCAATAAGTTGCTATATGAAGGCAACGTCAATAATTTATGGCTCTGCTCAGCAGGAACAGGCTGCACTTCTCAGCAGAGCAGGGCCCAGCAAGGCTGAGGCAGCAGGACCCGGCCCAGCTCTGCTAAAATCACAATTAAACCCCACAGACAGGGCTAAAAACCCCACTGGAGACAGAAAAGTTGAGCTCTGAGCTTGTTGAAAGTGCCAGGGAGGGATGCGTTTTAAACCACAATGACACAGACTCCAAATTCAGCAGGCTGAGAATGACGCCTTTATTTTTGGGATGTGTCTCCCTGTTATACTATTCCACATAGACCAATCTGATTGGTGGAATAAAGACAAACCTCTTCACTCCCATTGGTCAGAGCAGAGGGACATCAAGAAGAAGTCCCACCTAGGGAAAGAAATGAAAACACAGGCAGAGTTTGACAAAACACTTCTCTTGTTTACAGAAAATTCCCTGGGAAAAGAATTTCAGAAAACCAAAACACCTCAGGCACAAAACCAAGGCTACAGATGTGGTGCTCAGGACCAGCTGCTGGCTGGCTCTGGGGTCACCAGCCAAGCTTGTGGATAAGAAATGACAGTGGTACTTTCAAAACATGATTATAAAAAGAGTTTTGACCCCAAAGATGGCCCGAAACGTGGCAGAGACTGGAGGTGAGGCTGCTGGACCACCTCCACAAACCCAACCAAGGGCTCTCCACCCCCAGCACATGTGGGACTGGCAGAGCCCTCCCTGCTCCCAGGGCTGGGGCAGAATCCTCGATTTTCCAAAGCCAGATGGGCACCCATGGCTGCAGAGTCAGGAATTTGAATAATCTGGGTTACTGGTATGCAAAGCACAGCAGGCACGGCAGCTTCAATTTTCTGCTCAGAGTCAAGGTATGGCTGTTAAAGCTGGACTCTCTGATGAGAAAACACATGTCCTGACTATCCAAGCAGATTGCTGGAGCCACTGAATTAAGACTGCAGTGACTACACGAGAGGTTTGTGCAAAGAAACTGAATTAAGATCTTTTTCCCCCCCCCATGGATTGTTTTGCTCCATACAGGAAATTTCCCTAAAATATTTCTTCTTATAGTTATGGCTATAATAAATAAGAATTATTTTTGTAGCGAGGAGTTATTAAATCTTGTCTTCTATCAATTGATATAAGGAGTATCCTACTCAAATTCAGATGTATAGCTCAGAAAATATAGAAACATGGCGTTTGGCTGGGATGGCTTTTGAGGTTTTTCAAATGCTGAAATCACTTTTCATTAAAACTGTGACAGAAACTGAGAATCTGGCTCGATGCCTTTTCTCATATATACATTAAATCATGCACTTTTTGGTGGGATTTGTACATTTTTTTTTTGCTCCTTATAGAAATCTTCCACAAGATCTTGCTTGAGTCACACCAAGATTCATCAGGATCAAGAGAGATTCGCCTTGGAAAGAGGAGAGGGTGAAACGTGCTGCCCCCAAACCCTGTGCCATGCCAGGCTCCTGCCTGGCTGCTTTGCAGGACTGATAAGTGAAATTAGGGATTTGTGGCTGTGGGCAGGGTTATACCAACCTCAGTGGTGATGATGAGCAGGTGAGAAAATATCTTAGTGGATATTTGGGTGCAAGAGGGATGGGGTGGAGCAACCTGGGATAGTGGAAAGTGACAGGGGGTGGAATGAAATGGGATTTAAGGTCCCTTCCTGCACAAATCATTCCGTGACCCTATTAAAAAACGCACTTTGTTCCTCAGTGCCTTCTTTTCTCGTCCTAGGAAAGGAACAGAGACCCCCCCCCATCTTCAAATTTCCAAACTGCTCCGTGTGACGCTCTCACTGTCTGCAACTGCCTTCATCCTCCAGGAGTCTCATTCCTCTGACAAGGTTGGTGGAAGCCTAAATTAAATTTGGGACCTAATTTTCAACAGAATCTCAACCTCCTGAGTAAACAAAAGATGGAGCCTGCCTATTAAATCATCATGCTTTAATTAAATTCTCCGCGGCTCGTGAGCTCTTTGAACTGAGCAGGGTGATAAACGCATTGTCGTCTTCGTGGGGTTTTATATTTTGTGCTAAACTCACGGAGAGCAGTGACACGAGACAGGCACTGTGCTCCCACAGAACCCTGTGTGGGATTCTGCTGATAACTGCAGCGCTGGGAATGCCACAGGGGAACTTCAGCAGAGGCACCAAGCTGGTGTAAAGTGGGTTCTTCTCAATTATAGGCAAAGACGTAGAAGCATCTGAATACTTGTGGTGCTTGCAAATAAAAATAAAGCAGCACTTATCCTTCATGTTAATGATTCGGGCTCCTCTGAAAGCAAAGGGAAAGCCATGGGCTGGTTTGGAGGGATTTTGGGTCGGGTCTTTGGTGGGTTGTTGAAGTAATAAAGTAGAAAAAAAAAATTCACAAAAGTCATCAGGTGTCGTAGTGACAGGACGAGGGAAAATGGCATCAGACTGAACGAAAGTAGGTTTAGATGGGAGATTGGGAAGGAATTATTCCCTGGCAGGGTGGGGAGGATGTGGCACAGATTCCCAGAGCAGCTGTGGCTGCCCCTGGATCCCTGGAAGTGCCCAAGGCCAGGCTGGACAGGGTTTGGAGCACCTGGGACAGTGGAAGGTGTCCTTGCCTATGTTCAAAGGGGTAGAACAAGATCTTTAACTCCCTTTCCAACCCAAACAATTCTGGAATTCTATGAAAATGCAAAAACCAAGTACAGCTTCTCTCAGCACCAAACCTGACAGAGAGGCCCAAACTAAAACACCAACAGTTTGTTTGGTGGTTTTTTTGGTTTTTTTTTTTTGTACTTCAACACCTCACTGAGATTTGGGAATTTGGTTAAAAAAGAAGAAAAAGTTGTAACTTTAAAATGACCTCCAGCAGCATCATGGAACATCTCAGCTCCTTTATCACAAGCCCTGTGAAGGCATCTCCCAACAAAGCTCTGGGATCGTAAAGTCTCCTGGTAGGAAATACGACACACTCTTAAAACATATGTCAGACATTTCCAGAATTGCAAACATGCTATTTTAGATGGCGAGATTCCTCTCCTCGTAAAAGCATCTTTAAATTGCCTGACAGGAAATTCATATCAGGAATAAAACCCTGGCCCTGCTGGAGCCGACGGGAGATTTTTTTTACGCCTGACGCGGGTGGAGCCAAGGTTCCATCTCTGCCTTTTTACAGCTGCTCCTGTGTGTGAGCTCAGGCTGAGGGCAGCAACGCAGCCTCACCTCAGCTGCTGTCCCCATATCAGGAAAGGGTTTGGGGTTCGTTTTGTTTCACTGATAAGGAAAAGAATGAAATAAACTTGTTATAAAGAAGTTTTTTATAAGAAACTCGGATGCTCCTCTCAGTGTGATTACCCCAGTGCCAGGAGAAAGGCATCTGTTGGATCCTTGAGTCGTTCTTCAGGACCTGCAGCTATTTCTATAGGGCAGCAAGCAAAAAACACCCTCCTCAATCATTCTATATCTAAAGGAGAGCACAGAGACTCTCAGGGAGTTTTTTGGGGAAAAAAAAAACCCTCAACCATTCTATATTTAGAGGAGAGCACAGATATTCTCAGGGAGTTTTGGGGGAAGAAAACCCTCCTCAATCATTCTATATCTAAAGGAATGAACAGAGATTCTCAGGGAGTTTTGGGGGAAATACTCCTCCTCAATAATTCTATACTTAGAGGAGAACACAGACTCTCAGGGGATTTTTGGGGTGTGACAGCAAGGTTCTGAGGAAGCATCCATAGATGGTGAGGATGGCACAAAAGAACCACAGAAAACCAGTGATGGCCCATGTAATCCTCATTTTTGCTGTGGATGTTTATTTGGATAGATTTTTAATAGATTTCCAGGCTGATTTGGGCTGAGAGGGACCTTAAAGCTCATCCCATGGGCACAGCTTTGGGGACCTGAAAATAAACTGGGCCCTGCTCTGACACGAGTGACTGATGCTGGTGAACCACGATCTATAATTCTAGAGCTGATGGGCTCCTGCTTGCCGAGACCTGATTATTGCACCTGGATAGTGGCTTAAACAAAAGAACAAAAAGCAGACAGAAGAAATATATGTGCAAAGTCCAAGGAGCAGGCCATTATTTTCAATAGAGGTGTTGTGTGTATTTTTTTTTCTTTTCCTCTCCCTGGCATTAGCTGCAGTAAAATGAATCATGCAGAGCAACATTTTTCACAAACCCCAAACATCCTACATTCACATAAAACTGATGTACACCAGGAATGTTCACTGGGCTGGAGAATGGGAACAAAGAGGGCTGCAGACACACAATTTGTCATCCGGATTTTCTATAATAACAGGATATAAGCATATAAATGGGGAGGTTTGGCAGGTGAAAAGGAAAATTATAGGGAGAGAGGAATATTGTAGCTAACTCAACAGTGGCCATATTGCCAATAGATCCTTTTGCCATTTGACAGCTGTCTCAGGTAAGGCCTGAAAAATCATGTTTACTCAGATCAGCCCCATCTCCCTTTTGGTTATTTAGGACTCTGCATATTCCACATAAAAACAACACTTTCAGCTCCTAACTCCAATTGAATCACCATGAAATGTCCATTTTGAGGACGTGCTTCCTCATCCTGCCATAGAAGGTGTAAGCAATGAGGTGCTCAGGTGAGCCAGATTGCACATCCAACTCTGCAAAAGCCAGCTCAGAAAAGCAGCTTTTTGTGCACAGAAACAGAAATAAACACAGTTTAGTGATTTCTTTTCTCCCCAGCTTGATCTCAGTATTTCTTTTGGAGATCAGGGGGTTGCTCAGCATGCAAAGGAAGCCTGGGAGCTGAGAAAAAAAAAATCTCTTTCTATAGGATAAAAAAGGAGGGAAGGCCTGTGAGTGGGTAGAGCAGAGCCCAAATCCACATTCCACGGACAGATGCCGGGGACAGCAGCGAGGGAGGGAATTAGGGGAAGGCTCAGTAAATAGCTGACAGATTGCTGCTGCCACTGCCTTTCTGCAGGGCTCCTTTTGTACTGCACTGAGAAACTTGTAGCAGTGCACTGAGCTGGAGTGGTGACATTAAGCTGGGTCCTGCTGCCTCAGCCCAAATCACATCAGCAGCGATGCCAAAATCAGCTCTTGACAGAGCTTTCACTCACTGGCAGCAGGTGCTGGGGGCACTTTGCTGCTGCTGACCCCATCACTGGAGTTTGGGGTAAAGAAACTCAGAGAGGAGAGCGTGATTTCCTTTCCCTGGGATGAGACAGGGTTTCTGTGAGCAATCTGCTGCTGCCGGGGCAAGGAAGGACATTATCAAGTGTGAGAGCATCTCATTCTTTGCAATTGGTATTTTTTTTTCCCCCGTGTTATTTTCCCTTTTATTTTTCCCCCCACAGTTCTGTTGCACAGTCTCCCCCTTCTCAAGGAGTTTTGTTTTTTTTAAAGGCTGTTTTGCCCAAATTGATGATTTTGAGTCTCAGGTTCGTAGGAGGCTCTGGATTTTAGACATTCACCTCCTTGACAAGCAGATGCAGTCAGGTAGATTTGATGTTGATACGAATTGAGCTGGCTTTAAGTGGAAGAACAAACCCGTGGCTTCCACCCCTTGGTTCTGTGACTGATTTTGCCATTAGGCCAGCTGAAAGCAGAGCTGGCAAATCAGCCAAATACACACACACAGACACCAGGGCAGGGGGAGAGAGAGCAGGAGCGAGTTCCACAGAAGAGAACTCGTGTTTATAAAGCACAGAAGGATAATGGATGAACTCCACAAAAGCCATTAAAGCATCAGCAGAAGCTCAGAAATAGTTCAGGCAGCTTATCCTAATGAACTCGGAGTGGTTCACCTCGCAATAAATGGATAATGAGGGTATAAAAACGGCAGGCATTAATATATTTGCAGGTTAAAGAAACTGGTAAATGGTTCCTTGGTTCCTGCAAGTCTCAGGCTCCGGAGCAGTGGGACAGGGATAGGTAGACAAAAAGCAAATGCCATCCCTTATCGATGGACAGCAGGAGCCTTCCTGAATTTTTGTGGTAAATTAGACATGAGTGTGATCCTCCATCCTGGGGGAAAATGCTGCTGCTCCCTCTCAAAATGCAGATTTGAGTTTTTTTAAAGTCTGTGTGTGGTTTGTTCCAGGTTTCCCTCCATCCTCCTGCAAATGCTGCTCCTGACTCTTGCCAGCTGCAGGTGAAGGAACTTTCACCTCCCTTTTACATCCAGAAAAAGCCCAGCTCTAATGTGAGAGGAAGAAAAAGGGAGGTTTGCCAGGGGAAAAAAAAAAAAAAAAACCAGAACAAAAAAACCACAAAAATCACCTGCAGCTGAAGAAAGAGTTCAGAGATGTGAAATTTAATGCTCAGATCAGCCTGCAGGATTGGAGAGGGAAGGTCCACAACCAGTTGGAACCAATCCCACAAGGGCTGGGCTCCTTGTGCCTCTGCTGAGCAGCAGTTAAAAATGAAAAATAATATTTTAAATCTTATTTAAAGGGTTTTTTTTTTTTCCCACTCTGCAATCTCTTGCAATTCTAAAAGGATGCAGTGCTCCTGAAATCTTCATTTTGGCCAGTGAAAACTTCCACAAAATGCACTTATTTAAGGAATATTAGGAACTAGAGACCTCAGTTAATCCCTCACAATCTCCTGATAATAAATTACACAAAATTAACATTTCTAATATTTACCCGTTCCCAGAGTAAATTAAGGTTCAAGACCTTTGTAAAGGGTAGGGAAATACTCTAAGAAATCTTCTGGTGCGAGGTGAAATTACCTCTTAATTCTTCCAAAAATACTGCTTTGCCCATTTAGAGATTTCAGAGGCAGATGCAAAGAAAGAAAATCAGTTTTGTGAGGGTTGGGAGGGACAGGAGGAGGTTTTTGGAAAGGTTGTTGTTTTTTTTTCCTGAACAGGTATTGGGTGAGTCTTGGAAAATCCAATGTTAGCAACCTCCAAAGGTGAAACTTCAGATTCCCCCGTAGCCTAATCCAGCTTCCAGAGAGCTGGAACACAAATCTAGAGGAGAACTCCTGAGTTCTCAGCAAATTCCTGCAATATCTGTGCTTTTAGACTCTGTATTTCCTATGCAAAACTACCAAAATATAGGCAAGCTTCTAAAACACACAGAAAAAAAAAACCCAAACAAACAAAAAAACACCACCCAGGGAGTTTTTTGAAACAAACATTGTGGAAGAGTTCATTTTAACAGAGTTAATCCACCCAGAAATGGATAGCAGCAAGATATTTAATCACGGCATATCCTGTTTAATCACATTTAGAATCCTCTGGAAATTAAGCTTATACAACTTCCTTAATTTAGAGGACAGTATAATGCTTAAGTATTTAATCTCCTTAGGATTGATATTGGACTCGAGTCTTTTGCAGAGGTTCCTGCATGGATGGAAATTCAGAAGGGCTCAAATTAAACAAACTGTTCCTTTGGTTTTTTCCAAACAATTTTTTAAAAATTATTTTGGTTTTTATTTTTTGGTTTTCTTCTGGATTATTGACAATTCTGGGTCCGCTGAGCTTTTGTGGATTCTTTTAGGATGTGGAGTCCCCATCAGCGTGGTTCTCATCACAGAATTTATTTATTAAATGAATAAATGCAGACCCTTCCAATGCCCTCTGGAAAACCTTTTCCATTTACATTATTTTTAGTCTCGGCCTAAAATTCAGCTGCATTTTAAGCCCCAGGTTTATCTTGGGGAGCGTTTGGATGGATCTGACAGACCACAAGTTCCAAAGCAAAGCCAAGGATGATTGTTGAGCCTGCCCTGGATTTCCATCCTGCTGTTCATTTTATCAGACAGATTATAAGATTTTATGTAAAATGCCTCAATTTTGGTAATTTCAGGCTGACTCCACATTTAAACACGAAAATAACACAAGCAGCATCAAGTTGCTGTAGTAAAAATATTCACCAGTAATTACTTTTGTCCCTTCTCAATCTTTCAAATAAAAATAATCACTCCAAGTGTCTCAGACAAGGCTCTAACACCAGTCTAGCACTGAACTACTCCTCATAAACCAAGATGATGCCTTGTCTCAAAATGTACTTTAATAATATAGTATTTGGGGGTTTTATACCAAACAATAATTTGATTTTTCTGAATTTATCGATGAAGGGTGGGCTGTAAATCCACCACGAGCTCTTTCACTAAAGAACACCAAATATTTCCTACGAAAGAAGTGGAGGGAATAAAATTGAAATAATAAATTCCGAACTCATCCAGGCAGGCGAGTGCAACGCTGAAGGAAATTCATTGGCAGATTTACAATTAAGATCCATCCGGAATGGAAATAATAATAATTACAAGCTTCTAGAAACGCTGTAGCAGGTTGTAGCCTGGATTCAGCAGGGACAAATCACTCATGTTTAGCTTCAATAAAAGCATAACTCCTGATGCCTTCAAATACCTTCTAAGAGTGGCTTAGTTTTTTTATCATGTTCTTGGAGAAGATGGAGCTGTTTAAAACCCAAAGGGGAAAAAGGAAATGGGAATGATTCCATCCCACGGGAGGGAAACTCCTTCAAGGGCAGAGCCATCCCAGGGCTTGGTGCTGGGACAACACTCCTGGAACTTTATTTTTACCCTTTACCACACCCAAAGAGAAGAGCTGCTGATGGCTACACAAATTAATCTGGTTTTTTTCCCCCTCCAGCAGGGCTGTGGGACAGCAAAGAACCTCCAACAGCTGCTGTTTTATCAAGTGCTGTGTATTTTACTGCCTCCAATGCCTCAGAACCTGTTTTAACATGTAAATAATCTACAGGGTTTATACTTATTTCCTATTTCTTGGTCCATTTCTGTCAAACTGCAGATGGACATTCCCAAGCCTTCAGGGTTTGCTGGGAGCTGAAGCGATTTCTCAGAGCATTGACACAGAAACTGATGACAATCGCCAAGAGAGATGCTGCTGGCCTTGGCTCAGGTTGGGTTTCCTCCTCTGTCAGTGTTTTATCAGCGTGGCTGAGTCACTAAAATGTGTAAATAAGGGCTGGTTTTGCAGGAGGTGTTGAAATGCAAACGCAGCCCTTGATCACTCAAGAGCTGGAGGCATTTGTGACCCTTTCTACAGCCCAGTAAAAACCAGTGCAGCTCCATTAACTCCGGGGATTTTACATGGCTGTGCTGACAGCTTCATCAGTCTTTGTTGGCCTTCTCAAGGAACCCAGGGCTTCAACTCACACCCATCCACTGACCCAGCCAGCACTTGGATGGTGATTAAAAAATGTCAATTCTGGGATTAAAAAAACCCTCCCCACTGCATTTCTACCGAGATTTTGGGACCTGTTTATAAAATATTGTTCAAAAAGTTGACCGGGTATGGACCTAACGGGATGGTTCTGCTGTTTTTTTTGTTCTGTGTTTTCATTTGGCCTGGAGAATTGGAACAGAGTCTTAATATCAGCTTTGAAAAGACAAGGTCTGCTATGAAAGCTGAGTGTTGCATGCATGAATATGCTTTTAGCTTTATAAATGAGGAGCTGAAGTGCTCATGAATATGTTGAGCACAATTTCAGGTCGGGTTCAGGAGGATGCTGAGAACATTTGTCCTTTCTGTGGCAAGGAAATCTTCATCAGAGTAAGGAGGGCAAGAACCTCACCTTGTGTCTCTCTGACTACCCAGTTAGCCTTAAAAATTTATTTCCTACAAATATATTTATCATAGAGATTGATCATAAAGGTGTTTTTGTGGGTTTTCCTTGAGTATTTTGGGTGAAACATTTTTATCCAAAGCGAAACACAGGAAAACAAAAGTCACCTGTGCCTCGGCTGCCCTGACATCCCATGAGAATTACTCCTCTCTGCCAAAATATGATCATTTCTTTTCCATCCTGTATAATCCCTTATCAGCCTCGTCACTGCTTATTTTGCCCAGTCTCCTGGCAAATTTTGCTTTCTAGGGTTTTAAATCCTCAATTCTCTTTCTGGGTCAGCCCCGTGCCTGCTGTTGTAAGGAGATTGCACTTGTCCTTGAAAACGCATCTCTCCAACTCAGCGAGCACCTAAGGCTGTGTTGAGAGCTGGAGAGAGCACAGCAGACAACACTCGTGCCAAGGACAGTGTTTGGTGGGTTTTTTTCTCCCCTCCCAGTCATCTTTTGTTATGAATCGGATGGTTCTTCCCACTGTAAAACACCTGCAGGGTTACCTTGGACACTCCTATCACTGCACGGAGAGGGAGATGGGGCTGAGCACTTCCCCCATTAGCTGCGTTTCTCCTTCTCTCTCTAAAAACGTGGGGAGTTCAAGGATGAGGCAAAAAGACTGCAGGAATTCTGAGTTGTTCAAGTGCAAACTCATAAAACACAAACCGGGTCAGCCCTGAGGCCGGTTCTGATACAATTCCTGAGGTTTAATGAAGTCCTGGCGGCTTCAGTGCATGTGGATTCTTTAGTGTAAGAAATAACAGCCACAATCCCCCATAATTAGGGTTTTAAAGGGAAAAGTGCCCTTCCAGGAGGGATTTCACTTCACCCCACAGCCCTGGGACTCCTCACTCTGCTCTTGGTCACGTCACAGCCGGACCTTGACTGACACTGGGGTTTCTGGTTAAAAAAAAAAAAAAAAAAAGGAGGAATTCTTTTCACTTAATGCTTGAATAAAGCTGTTGCACACGCTTTGGGTGGTGATGGAATTGAGCTGTTCCAGGTTAAGCACTGAAATGTTGGATCACACCATGTCTATACACTATTTAAATCACATTAGTACAGAAAGTTTCACTCAGAAAATGGGACCATTTGCTTTCCCCAGGTCATAGCCTGAAACAAACCAAGGAGAGCTGTAAGAAGTCTTTCTGTTTTTGTTTGGCCTAACAAGAATAATGGAATGTATTTTAATGATATAGAAGGAAAAATAGCTAATCCAGAGAATTACAAGGAACTGGAAAAGGTTAAAAAAACCCTGAAAACAACTCTTGGGATTTCATATTCTATGCTTCAACATTAGAGGAAGGCACAAAAATCTTGAGGAAAAACAGAAACAAATCCACACTGAAGGAGAAAGACTCAATTCTACAGAGTTCTCAATTCTACAAAGCCACAGCAGAAGTGAGGCTGTAATTAGCATTCATGTCATAAAAGCAAACAAACCCAGTCCTGCTAATGGCTCCAGGCATCCCCTGTGGACCAAATGCCCAAAAAAACCAAAAGTGAGACGTGCCCATTTCCACCTCAGGAGAGAACACGGCTGTTTGGGGTGGATGGAAAACAGGATGAGCTAAATATTAACATCTCAAGAAAACAAAAACCACGGGAGAGCAGCGATGGTCTCCTTACCCTACTGAGTGTTTTAATGGAGATGTTCAGATGAATCACTGTTATTTATTTATTGCCTCGGAGCTCCATGGTTTAATCTGATAGGGAAGGGCTGAACGCTCAGTATTTCCCTTCCAGCATCTCCCTAAGAGCTGTAAAAATTAATACAGGAGGAATGGTGGCATTAAAGACTCATCAGCCAGCCAGGAGTGGGGCAGGCAGGAGTGGGCATTTAAAGGTGAAGAATGGGCCGTTCTTCACTTGGAAATGCAAATGTCGGAGCCGGAAAAGTCAACGGCAGCTGCTCGGAAAGAAAAAGCTTTTCTTAAGAACTCATCCTTTCATCATCACCACAGAGCATCAGCCACACATTCCAGAGCCTTCATCTCGCCTGGAAAAGCTGTTTGCACCCAGGCACAGATCGGGAATTTTTTATTATTTTTTTTAATATAAAAGGAATTTTTGACCTCAGTGGCACCTCCGTTTTTCCCTCAGAATACTTGTGTGTGCCAGACCTGATCTGATCTCGGAATGCAGGTGGTTTGGAGGGGCTTTTAGAGACAGCACAAGACCTGTTCTGTCAGGGAAGGTTGGGCAGCAAAGAGTCAGAGGATGGTTTGGGGTGGAAGAGACCTCAAATCCCACCCAGCTCCACACCCAGCCATGGGCAGGGACACCTTGTGTTATCCCTGCTCCAAGCCCCAATATCCAACCTGGCCTTTGGCACTTCCAGGGATCCAGCGCAGCCACAGCTGCTCTGGGCACTTGTGCCATTCCATCCTCGTTGGACTATCCCTTTTTCTGACCCAGAGATGGGCTCCTGAGGGGCGTTTTAAAAGCTTTTATTCCACTTTCAGTCTCATGGGAAGGGTGAGACAGTACAGATGATACAATTTATGCCATCACAATCAGAAGCCAAACTATTTCCTGATTCCAGCCCATTATAAGCATTTCTTGGCCTATCAGCTTTTGCCACTCAATGCTGTAAATGCCTTAAAGCCAAACATCTAAAATCACCCATCGTGGGTCCTACTACAGCACACCTTTCCTAGTTCTATTTCTCCAGAGTGTCCAGTCTTATTTGCAAGGCCATCCTTTGAAACGTGTTTCCAGTTCCATTTCTCCCTCAGCAATGTCTGTCCTATCCCGTGGCATTTCTAAATCACCATTTCTTATCTCAAAGTTTGCATCCAGATCCATCCTACGTGAGCCTGCTGTCAAGCTTTGAGAATCCTCTACAAATCCATTTCCCACACATCCTGTCCAAAAGTGAGACTCTCCAGTGTGAGTAGGATTGTCCAGGACAATTCCTTTGGACACTTGTCACCTCAAAGTCCCTCATTTCACCCCCAGCCCTGCTGAGAACCACAGCCCTGCTCCCTTTAAGCATTTTGCTTGCCTGGAGCTGTGCAGTTGAGACACCAGTTGAGTAGAGTTTAATTAGCCCAGAGGAAATCACAGTAGGGATTAAATGAGTTGGGCTGTTATTCTCCTGATTTTACTAGAGGCAAATAAAAGCATGTAATTAGCTTTTTTTTTTTTTTTTTTAAGGCATTTTCAGGATCTGAAGGTTATCATAACTGTAAGCAATAGTATGTTTATCTAATTGGAGAGTGGTACTCGAAAATATTTTCATTCTGAATAGGAACTAGTAAAATTAAAATTGGTCCACAGGTTTCTGAGGAATTTTTAGTAGAAGCTCAGCTTCACAGCAGTGGCAAAAGAAGAAATTTAAGGAAGGTTTTCAAGCAAAAAATGCACAGTTTCCTGATTTGGTTTAGCATTGGCAAAAAATATCCTTAGCATAATTTTTACCTGTGATTTATTTATGTTAAAATATTGGTTTGGCTAATGTATTAATATGTACAATATTACATAAATCAAACCCACAAAGACTAAAATTTATCAAAATAACACTCAAATAACTGAAATAAAGTAATTCTTTTTGGTGGACTTCCCCACGTATTTTCCACATCAATTTTCCGTGCAAGTTTCCAACCCAGTTTATTCCACTCTGCTCCCATCAGCTGCATTTCAGACCAACCCTTCCAGCCTGGTTTTCCTTTCAGTGATGCTGATACGTCAGGAAATGTTCCATGAATTAAAAGAGTTGGATCAGATGTACCTCCCTGAAATATAATTTATTAGCTGCAACAAACTCCTCTCACAAGATTTATCTGAAGGGAAGATCCCAAGGCTCTTTTCTTGTGGGTAGATTTGAAACAAAACAAAACAAAAATAAGAAAATCAGGGAAGTGGTTTGAAACAGGAATTAAAGGATTAAAGTGAAGAGCTGTAGGAAACAACTGCAAATTGGCTTTATCAAATAAATATTGGATATTTGCTCCCTTCTCAGCATGACTGACCCCATCCTGCAGCCACAGCAAAGGAAACTCCTCAGGAGGATTAAATAAAGCTCCACGACAAAGTTGGTTTGCTGTTTTCCAGGGAAACCAAATGAAGTCTCTGATGGAAAATCATCACCAACAAGTTCCTTAAAAAGGAATATTGTTCCTTTAGTGGCAGAACAGTCCAAGGTAAAAGTGTCCATCTTCCAAACCTAACAGGGCACGGAATGAGGCACTGACCTCCTGCTGGCTTCGCTTTTGGTCTTTACTCATCCAAATCCTGCCCTCGATCACCCTGGTGCCAGTTTGGGACACAACAGGAACCCTCAGCCTGGTGCTGGGGATTGACTGTGGAAAGATCCCAAAATTTTATATTTTAAATCTTGCTCCTAATGACAGAATGGTTTGGGTTGAAGGGACATTAAAGCCCTGCCATGGGCGGGGACGCCTTCCACTGTCCCAGGCTGCTCCAAGCCCCAATGCCCAGCCTGGCCTGGCCTTAACACTCCCACTGTTAATCACCTGCTCTAAAATGAAATGAAAAATATCCAAAAAATAGTCCCTCCTAATGACAAAAAAAAAAAAAAAAAAAACACAACCAAAAAACCCCAAACAAACAAAAAAAACACCAAATAAACAAACAAAAACACCACAAAAATCACCAAAAAACACACTAAAAACCAAATCAAACAAACAAACCAAAACCACAACAACCAAACCAAAACACAACACAAAAACAAAACAAAACCAAACCCCAAAAACTTTTACTGACTACCTTCAGGAATCACTTCCCTCCTGGCTTAGGGATATGCAGATGCAGAGATTTCACATCTCACCTCTGAAAAATCCGTGTATTTCGCAGACAGAATTAAGTGACAGATACACTCACCATCAATACTGCAGATAGCAGCCCGGGGGGGAACTGAGCCTGTGATAGTTCCTGATCAAAGGAATGATCCCTGAATGCTCTGGACAGGGATCCTGCAATTCCTACCCGGTGCAGGTCTGTCTTGTACCTGTCAGCATCACCCACACACGTGTATCCTGCCTTGGTGACACTGCAGTGACTCCTGAGCGTGTCATCCCCCAGAACCAACAACCCAGAGCTGAGGGAAATATTCCTCAGACAGTTTTGATCGTCCCAAATGTTAGGGGATGAACTCCAGCCGATGATCCTGCCCTCCACTGAAACTGGTGGGAGTCAGACAGGTCCAAGTGCCTTTGGGGGATCAAGGATCATTGCTGCAGCCCAGCCAAAGATTAGTGGATGCAGAATTAGCAGGATTCCTCAAACTGTAGGGCAGAAATGCCTCAAATTGTAGGGCAGAAACCTCCCAGCACCAATGATTTGGGTCACCATCAGGACAGGGAAAGTTTCCCCAAGAAAGAGAAAACCCCTCCAATAACTCACTGACTTGGCAGACTGAAGCATTAGGAGGCAATTGGCTCTGATGGGCATTGCTGGGTGATCATGGGCACTGAATCCCATAAAACCTCCTTTTCCCAAGACGAATTTCCCACTCAGTGCCTCTTCTCCTCCCAGTGTGCCGCTCAAAAGCCCCTGAACCCCCAGCGGCAGATCACACACACCTGCTGACTGCTAAACATCACATTTTGAATATCCTTATGAACTTTCCTACGCATCACCGTGACCTTTCCTAAATAAACGCAGCAAAAACTGCATTTCTTTTATTTCCCCCCCTTTGGGTGTAAAACGCTTCTTCACCTTGCAGCACCTCCGTGACAGACGACAGCATAAACCCTCACAGGACTGAGTTATCTGCCATCATTTCCTTGCAGAACATCACTAAATTCCTGTCCCATCAGCATATATTGATAACGCCGAGGCTGATAACATCTGCAGCCCTGCTGTAGGAGCCTGATACTCCGCTCCAATTTCCTCCCTGTGCCGTGAAAGGAGCTGCAAATATCAGCTTTTTGTTTTCTAGGTTATAGGGAGAGGGAGGAGAGCAGGGCACTGCTGTTATCCGAAGTCATGAGTGCTCCTCAGAGCTCCTGGAAACTCTCACACACCCTCGGAAAGGACGGAATAAAGCCTGGAGGGCATCTCCAGGTTCAGCAGCTGAGAATCCCAGCGCTCCTGAAGCCAAACGAGCTGCAGGAGGGATGCTGCCAGCCCGTGCAGGGCACAGATATCACCCAGTGCTGATGATAGCTGTAATATTTGATATTTACACCTGGTGCAGCCTCCCAGAGAAACACCCTGGGCTGTGGCATTTGCTGCTCGCACAAACCCAGCCAAAAAGCTGAACGGACCCCAAACATCCCTGCCAGCCTCTGCGCCTCTTTGAAGGCAGAGTAATGACAACATCGAGCTCTCAAGTCCTGGTTTTACATCCACGAAAGCAACCACACATCAGCCTAATGCCTTCCTTTGTTGGGTGACACGGAGGTCACCGCTGTGAGATTGATCTGATTTCGCAGTTTGCCTAATTAATGCGCTCGTTCCGCGCGCTCTCCGTCAGAGCAACGCGTTCATTTGCACGGTACAGTGCATCTGGAATAATTATTACTAACCCCCTCCCAGAATTGTTATTGCTCCGAATCCGAGGGGGGAAAGGGAAGTTCCCCGCTGTGATAAAAGGGCTCTGTTGTGGTTTTATCAGTTGAAAAAACCCAGCATGGACTAAATTGCGAAAGAGGCTTTTTGCGAGTGTTAAGCGGCGCAAGACACAAATGTCCGTAAAAGCTGTTACAAGAGCAAATTTGTTGCTCTGATTTACTTCTTAGCAAGTTTTATTAACGGACTACAAAGTCTGAAGCCATCCCTGCAGCAATACTGGCAGGCAAAAACCAACGCTGATTTAAACACAGCAATTTTTCACTGTAAAAGGGCACTAGTGACCCCCAGGCTTGGAAAAATCAGACTTTTTATAAATAACCTATGGAAAAGTGGTGGGATCACAAGTAGAGAAAGGAGAAGACTTAAAGAGGACAGTGAAGTGAGACAGAAAGCATTTTAGATCAGGACAATTAAGTAGTTTGAGCTCTGGACACCTGATTGACCAAGAAGGGAGCAACTTTGTTTTTCTATTGAGAATTGAGCTAAATTCACTGGTTCCAGTTCTTGGGTCTTTGATTTGCTGGAGGCCCTTTGCTTTGACCAACTGATTAGTTCTTTTCACTACCCTGGGAGAAGAAATCACTCTTGACTTCTCCTTGGACATCTAATTCCTGCACATCTTCCCTGTTCCTGTAATTTAAGCTTAAGAATGTGGCCCACAGTGAGAGGTGAAATACTTGATTCATCAGAGCTTGTCCCTTGGTAGGTTTGGGTTTAGAAAGAAGAGAGGAAAAGTGTGAAACTCTCAGGTCCAGCCTCTTCCCCAGCTCTTCCTTCAGCCTTTCACTGTCACAGCAGAAAACCAGCAAAACACAACATCACCTCCACTGCTGCCTCCCTCTTCCACGTGATATTTGGATTTTAAATATCATTCCTAAATCCTCACACTCCAGCCAGGCTGGAACTGCCACAGACACCATTTCCCAGGCTCTAATAATTACAGCACACACAAAAATTCACAAAACTCCTGCCTACCTTACAGCCAAGTGCTCCTCAGGCCAGACACAGCCCAGTGCTGCTCTTCCTTAGGTGGCCAACAGAGCACCTGCCCTAGCCTTAAATACACCCAGGAGGATTCATCCCACAGCTTCAGTGGGATGTGACTGTTGAGGGAAATCCCAATCACCTGTATTCACTCTGGATCCATCCCACAGCAAAGTGTATCCTGTG
This sequence comes from Sylvia borin, assembly GCA_014839755.1. Classification (NCBI taxonomy): domain Eukaryota; kingdom Metazoa; phylum Chordata; class Aves; order Passeriformes; family Sylviidae; genus Sylvia; species Sylvia borin. The sequence continues at coordinate 2,138,342 of CM025968.1, forward strand.
GTAATTGAGATAATCACAGTCAGGGGTAGGGGCAGTTGTTACCTGAAGGGATGGAAATGAGATGCATAAATAGATGCAGGTATAATTAATTATCTCTATATTTATCTATATGTCTACACAATGTGTGCCTATTATACGTTTGCAATGCACAGAGATACGTAACAACAATATAAAAATGCATTTATCTGATCTGTTTCCACAGCCCAGCCTTTCAATGGAGGCAAAATGAGCAGTGATCACTTGATTAACTCATTGATACAAACACCTCCCACCCACTGCACCAAGGGCCATCATTAGGCTCTGAGGCTCCTCCTGCTCCTCTTCCTGGTGCCTGGCTCCCGAGAAATGTGTTAACAATAGATATTAAAAAATCCCCCCAGTGTTAAATGTGAATATCACATCACAGCTGCTGAGCCTGCCTGGGAGTGCATTGTCTGGGGATGGTTCGTGGGGCTTGTTTTGCATTTCCTGCTCTCTCAGTCTCTCCTTCCAGCCCAAATCAGACCAAAAGCTGTGGCTGCTGAAGGTACAATTAATAAAGGGCGTGGAATGAGCTGTGACATCAACCCCCTGCCTGCAGGACAGGTCCCACTAGCACAAATTAAATGTGTAATGCTGCTACCTTGAGGATGTACACCAGGCTTCAGCCTGGTGTGACTGGGGAGGATTACTGGGGCATGGTTGCTTGAAGCAGGGCTCTCTGTTGTGCAAAATAAAGTTCTGTATCCAAAACTGTTGCTTTTGTTTACCTCCTGTGTAATTACCCCCAAGGATTTTTGTTTTGTCTCCCCAAAAAAAGGTGATTTTGACTGCACATGAAGCTTTTAAGCCATCCAGCACCTCAGTGGGTGTGAGATGTGGTGTTGTCACCAAAGAATTGCAGTGATGGGATGGTTTGGGCTGGATTAAGTTAAGATTGTCCAGGTCCTTGCCATGGGCAAGGGCATTTCCAAGGAGAAGGTGTCTGGGAGAGCAGCATAAATTCACTTTTCAGAGCTCTTTGGACCAGGAAGGGCAGGAAAGGCCTCAAGGGCTGTGGGGTAGGACAGCATCCAACAAGTCTGTCCCCCAACAACCCACAGTGTGAGGGTACAGATCCTTGGGTTCCTCCCCTTGAGTGAGCTCCCTTCTCCAGCAGGGATCACTCCCATTGCCCCAGCTCTTCCTAGAGAGCAACAACAACTTTCAAATTCTCCCTTCCAAGTGACAATCAATATAAATATCCTGTGGTTTTCAGGCTGCTTATGCACTTCCCATAAAAATCCACGGGGGCTGAGCTGCGTGCTGAGCACTGCCTGAACTGCATGCAAAGCACTCTGCCATGCTTTTATTTGTTGGGTCTCTCCAAAGTGCAGGGAGATAGGGGCTGAGTGCCTGATGAAAATGAAGTGCAACTCCTAATGGTTTATTTGCACTGCAGTGCATTTGCCGTGTCATTCATTACATTGCACTCAGTGCCTTCCCCCCATTTAGCCATACATAGCTGCACTTCAATAAAAATGTAACATCTTCTCTCGAATATTTGTGTCCTGAGCCTCAAGCATCTGCTTTATGGGGCTTCATCACTTGGTACATCGTGCTACAAACTGCAGTGAGAACCTATTTCAACACGTGATTGAGCTGGTGAAATGGATCCCCGGTTTTTAGCAGCGGGCAAAGCTTCGGTGATTTATTTCTGCCAACTTCTCTGTACGTAAAGTTGTGCTGGGCTTTACTTTTTTTAATGAGTCAAAAAAAAAAAAAAAAATCAGGGCAGTGTAAATTTTGCTGAAATTGGTCCTGCAGAGCTTTAGATGGGGGGTGGTTTTAACTGGAGATGGGATTGCAGGCTCACGGGATGTCTGAGTGTGTGTGTATCACAGTCTCAGTATTCAAACCATCCCCTCACTGGAGAAGGTTCAGTTTTAGCCAAGCAAATTCCCATTCATCACCTCGTGCATGTCTAGGGCAGTGGGGTATAAGTGCAGACAGAATGATTCTGCTCCCTGGGAGGACAAATCTCCTCTGGGTCCTTTCTGGAGGTGTGAGATCCACAGCCACCAGACGACCCAAGGAATCAAAGCCAATACAGAATTTCCAGTTCCTAATTTTTGCCGTTATTACACGGTGATGCCTCAAACCTGTGCCCAGAGAAGTCAGGGAGTAAATATGCATCAATAAAAGCAATATTTTACCCTAAAAAAGGGATGTTCTCTTGCAAAAATTACAGAGAGTTATATTTATCTGTGAATTCCTGGATGAAAATCAGTGAGCAACATCAGCTAATCATTTTACTATGCAGATTCCTAATGATGCAGGATGGCAAAAGGGTGGGATAAACTCTCATTTTAATGCTGTTTCTTGAATGGCTGATTATTAACGTCACCCTTTAATTTGTGGTACAAACCAGAGGCAAATGTCACCCACCCTCTGCAATCAGCTCCTTGGCTCTGTCACCTTCCCCACGCTGAAGGATTTATTCTAATTGCAGCTGGTTGTGACAAACCACTGCATCTGAAATGGAAACCAGGAACCAGCACGCTCCAAACCCAATGTGGAAAGTCAGAGGATCTTTACAGAGATGTCTTTGGGGCAAAAAAACCCCAAAAAACAATCCAAATCAACCAAAAAAAAAAAAAATCAAACAAAAAACACCAAAACCAAAACAACAAAACAAACCAAAACAACAAACAAAACCCCCCCAAAAAACAAATAACCCCCCCCAAACCCCCCCCATAAAACCTCAAAACCAACAACAACAAAAATGAGAAGAAGAAGAAAGATGCACCAGGATTTGCACAGTGCAGGGTGAAAGTGCTCCAGGAATGTTGGGGGTTATAGATGCTGGAACCAGGCATTAATTTATAAAAAAACACATCACTTATTTATGCAAATACAAGGTGGCATTAAGAATGGCTCTGCTGTGTAATTACTTATTGGATTTTTACAGCAGCGTGGAAAATAAAGGGAATTTTCCTCCCATTAAAGGCACCTAGTAAAGGAGGAGGATGTGCTACCTCATCCACTAAACATGGAACACGAGGATTTTAATTCAACATCAGAGGTTGCATAAGCAGCGTGCAAAAAACTGGGTCAAAATGTTTGTTTAAAAACGTTGCATCTCTAAACAGGAAGGGGAATTGTTAATCCATGGGCTCAGAAGATCACTCTGTTGCAGCTGATTATTTTGCCCTAATTGTTTTTATCATTGTTTCCATTGGTCCTAAGCCTAAACTTTGAGTTTAAAGAGTTTTGCTCCTACAGGTCAGGTCAGGAAGTTCAGGATATCTGTTCATTTTTGGAAAAAAACCCTTTTGAAAGCAGTTGGAAATTAGAATATTCAAAGCAATGCAGGTGAATTTGGGGGGTCTCTATTTCTTTAGCCAAGGCCACCCCAATGCACTTTGCAGCTCCAAGGAAAACCTGCTAAGGAAATTTATACTCCTCAGCTTTTTTTTGTATTTTAGTCCATTTTTTAAACATTTTCCTTTCCTAAAACTCTCAAGTCTACAGAGAGAAGATGCTGTTGTAAACATGACCCAGATATCAGCTTCAAGTCTGATAGTGATCAAAATTATCATACAGTTTTTGCAATCTGCTTTCCAAAGTTCTGCTTGTAGCAGCTTCCTTTGCATTTGTTTCCTTTAAATATCTCTTTTTTGGAATATTTATGGATACTCTTCTCCTTCTGCAGAGTCCTTGCCCTTGAAAAGAAAGCAGCCAGTGTAGCTTAGGATATACCTCCGTATAAATTATTTATTGAAAGCATAAAGTATTGAAGAATATTGTCTTAAACTTTATTCTCTGACAATATAAAAAGAAAACATCATCTAATTAAAATGTAGGCTTTGTAAGAAATGGAAGGAATTTGGTTTCTCTGAGTTATGGCATTGCAACCTTTGACAGGATGGGTTTTTTTTTTAATAAAAGAGAAGTATGTTTTCTGGAAAAAAAAAAAAACAAACCAAAAAACCAGGGATGACTTATCCCTGAAATAAATATCCAGCCTGTGAAACATAAATAACAAGGCTAAAGGAAGAGGAATATAGATAAACCAGATTAACAGAAAAGATGAAAGCATAAAAAGCAGGAGTGTGCTGGGGAAACTCTCCTGGGCCAACCAGAAAAAGACTTGTCAGAGCGTGCAGGGGGAGAAAAGAAATAAAACATCGAAGATCAAACAAAAAGATCCTGAAGGTGAGGCGATAATTTCAGGTATTTACGCGCACTAATTAGGTGCACACATGTAAGAAGGACTGGCACTAAAGGAAAAGGCTGATGATGAGGGAGGCAGAGTGCTCAAAACTGAGAAATAAAATGGCATTTCACAGGAGGAGATTGGCACCAGCTGCTCCTACCGAATTCAGGTGCCCTGCTCCAGTGCTGCAGCACATTTTGCTCTGGTATTTCCATAACCTTGGGCTCTGGTTGGATTTGTTGTGTGTGGGAGCCAGCACGGGGACCTGGCTGTGCTGGGACTCCCCTGGAGCTGGGATGTGAGAGGGCAAAATTCACTTTATGGTTTCAATCGACCCCAGGAATTGGAGAGGGACATTTGGCAAGGGAGACAGGACAGCAGGGAATGGCTTTGAACTGACACAGGGCAGGGTTTGATGGGATCCCGGGAAGAAATCCCACCCTAGGAGGGTGGGGAAGGGCTGGGATGGAATTCCCAGAGCTGCAGAATTCCCTGGAAGTGCCCAAGGCCAGGTTGGAGCAGCCTGGGACAGTGGAAAGTGTCCCTGCCCATGGTAGGGGGTGAAATGAGATGATTTTTAAGTTCTTTTCCCACCCCAGACCATTGTGTGATTCTGTGATGATTCTACAGCTCCATCCATTCCCCTGGAAACACGAAATAAGGACAGAGAGGTGAGTGGGGCAACTCTGCAGCAGCAAATTTCCAGTACCAAATACCACCTGCAATCACCAACCTTTAGGCCTTCTGACAGAGCAAAACAAAGCAGAATGTCTCCAGATGCAAATATATTTGAAATTATCTTATTTGTGACTGCTCAGTGTCCGTGCCCAGGCTCTGCCTCCTGTGGCTCTGCAGACAGGACCTGAACTCAGCTGGGCTCTGGGCTCACAGAGGCACCGTCCTGTTTTGCTGATAAAAAGAAAGGGAAAGCGCTCAGTAAATGTCAATTCCAAATTAAACTGAACTCCAAACCTTTTGTGAAAGCTACATTTAAAATTACTGGTTTTTTGGTTGTTTTTTTTTTTTTTGCCAGATGAATATCTGAGAAATATCAGACTTTTCTTCAATTCCCTGATAGGAGCTTGGGGCCAGGGGAAGGTTGGACTCTTCTCTCTGGTGATAAGGAACGGGACAAGAGGAAAGAGCCTCAAATTGCAGCAGGGGAAGTTTTGGTTGAAGATCAGGACCAATTTCTTCACTGAAAAGGTGACCAGGAAATGGAACAGGCTCCTTGAGAAGTGATGGAACCACCATCCCTGGAAATACTCAGAAAAGATGTGCTTGGGGTCGTGGGTTGGTGTTAGAGCTGGGTTAATGCTTGGCCTCGATGATCTGAGAGGGTTTTTTCCAGCCTAAAAGATTCCACAATTCCATGTGCAGCCTTTAAAAACCTGCACATCCAGGATGAGCCCCTGGAATTCTCCACGACCTCTCCTTTGAAGACAACACAGTGATTAATGCTTGATCTGAAGCTCTTAAGGAATGTTGGGGTTTTGTTGAGGTTTCCTCTTTTTTTGCTGTTATTTGCTTAATTAGCTCATTGGGCACGCTGCATCTGCTGCCCGGGAGGGAGTGAGGTGGACTGCGGGCTTTTACTATTATTAATTGCTGTGAGTTCTGCCAAAAAGTGTTATAAAAAACACCCCAAAAAAGCCATTTCAGCACTTTGAGGCATGTTGGTCCTGACTTACCCAGATTTCCTCATGGGCTGCATCTCATGGAGTTCTTGACTCTGAAATCCTGCACTGAGTTGTGGCTGGAGAGATCCTGCCCTGCACCCACCAGGGATCTGCTGATTTCCTTTGAGATCCACTGCTGGGGCTCAGAACACACAAATAATCCTCTTTTTGTCATTTTTGCCACGACCAGAGGCAAACCTGCCAGCTGCTCCTGCTGAAGGTTTTCACTGAGCAAGGCTCTGCTCTGGGGGTGAAGATGGGCACAGTGGCTGCCTGCTCCTTCCTGCCCTGCTGCTCCTTTGATGATTATTTTGATCTTTTTAGATAATCTCACTTAATCTCATTTATCAGAATGATGCTTCAGCTTCTGCCCACCACCTACGGCTGTTTGGTTGTGCTGCTGCTGAAGGTCACAGAATTTACTCCATCAGTTTGTCCACCCGTGTCAGGGCAGGTTTAGGGTGGGTTTTTGGGAAAGATTCCTTCCCCCAGAGGGTGCTGGGCACTGCCCAGGCTCCCCAGGGAATGGACACTGCCCTGAGGCTGCCAGAGCTCCAGGAGAGCTTGGAAAACCCTCCCAGGGATGCCCAGGGTGGGATTTGGGATCTCTGTGCAGGGACAGGAGCTGCACTGCGTGATCCTTGTGGATTCCTTCCAGCTCAGGATGTTCTGGGATTCTGTGATCTGAACAAAGACTTCCCACACCAACCTTTAGCAAAGACACTGAGAACCATTTAAATGCTTCCTGCTTATCTGGTGAGGGAGAAAACCAGAGCAGGGTCCTTTGGCAGTGCCACCCTCCCTGGGAAGGGCTGCTGGGGACACGGAGCCTGTGGCTGACCTGGAGCCATCTGGCCATGGAGCTGTGCCCAAAAATGTGGATTTTGGCCAGCTCCAGGCACCCCCAGAGCGAGCTGGCAGCTGTCTGCCAACTGCCAGGACACACCTTTGGTCCCACAGGTGCCTCAGGGCTTGGGCACCGTGCTGGTTTTTACTGGGATCAGGTGAATTCTCTTCCCAGGGGCTGGGTTTGGATTTGTGCCAGGCACAGGGTGAATAATGCAGAGAAGTTTTGTCATTGCTGGGCTTGCACAGAGCCAAGGGCCTCTCCTGCTCCTCGTAGGGCCATGCTGGGGAGGAATTTGGGAATGCCTGGGATTTTGGGAGGAGACACAGCCAGCACAGGTGACCCCCAGTGACCCAAGGGATATTTATACCTTGTGACATCATGCTCAGGATGGAAACTGGTGGGAAGAAGGAAGAAGGACATTTGGAGGGATGGTTTTTGCCTTCCCAGGTCACTGCTCCACCTCTCCTGGAGGTGCTGAGCACCTGCCCACGGGAAGCAGGGAATTAAAATTAATTCCTTATTTTGCTTTGCTTGTGTGCACAGCTTTTGCTTCCCCTGTTAAACTCTCTTTCCCTCAATCCATGAGTTTTCCAGCTTTTACCCTTCCCATTTTCTCCCTGATCCCACTGGTGGGGAATGAGTGAGGGGCTGTAGGGTTAAAGCACAACAAATCCCTAAAACTGGCACCAAATTCCCATACACTCTCCAGAGCAATGCTGATAGGAAGGGCAGAGATAAGCCTGAATTATATATAGAATTAAAAGTTTTCCTTCTATTCCAGCAAGTCCAGACCCTATGGTTAAAGAAAACATTTTGGTGCTTAATAGTTATGGTAAAATATTATCAAAATAATCATAATAAATAATTCAATAAGTAATACACCGAGTAGGTTTTTTTTTTAGTTTTTAATTATCCATGCATATACATCTAAATATGCAAAGTGGGATGTGATCTTATGCTCTTCTCTTGTGGGTGAAAATCATACAAAAATGCCGAATAAATGGATATAAACAGCCGGGCTGGCTGCAGGAATTGGAAAAAATGGAGGCTTTATTCATTGGGATGTTCAGCAGAGTTATTTAAAATTCATACCTAGTTAATAATAAATACATTTTGCAATTAGCATTGGAGGCCAGTTGCAGAACTTAATCTGCGGATGAAACCCTCCTGTGTGAACTGGAAGCATCAGCAAGGAGTGACTCAGGTGGGAGAAGCTGGCAGGGGCAGCAGTTGCCATGTGGAGCTTTGGGCAAAGGAGCAGGGAATGAATCACTGCCATGCCTTGCCCTGAAAAACCTTTCCTGTTGGAATCCTGATTGCCCTCGGAGCCAGTGGAAAACCACCGGGCTCCTGCTTTTCTTGGGTTTCACCAGATGGGGATAAAAAGGGTCTCGTTCTGCTTTCTCCTTGATCTTCTGTGGTTTATTCCCGAGGAGGTCAGGAGGGCTTCCTCAGATTGGGATCAACAGGAAATCAAACTCCATCCTGGGCTAATCACAGCACACAATTAGGCATTGCAGTTCAAATGGAAACAGGGTAAATGTGTCCTGCACAATCTCAGAGCACTAAAAGTCTCTCCAGTGTCTAAAATCCCACACCAGAGTGTGGCACTATGGCATGAAAATGTCAGCATAGATCATAAACCACATTAATATTACCCAATTAGATCAGACAATTCCTAAAGTCTGATATTTCACAGAATCTAATGAGTATTTTCTCCACACCTTGAAAGAGCTGGGTATTAACGTGGGACTATAATCATTAAAACAGCTTGTCCAAAACTTAGAACAGATCCTCAGGTAAAGTTGTTCTCTCTGTTGACCCTGACTGAGGAAGGGGATTTAAACCTACTGTCAAATATAATCCTTTCTTTTAAAAGGATCTCAGAGAGATGGGAAAAAATAAAAAAAGAGAGGGAAAAAAGAAATATTCCTGCATGATATTGCCTTAGGAATTGGGATCCAAGGCCGTGGGGAAAACCTAGAGGGGCAATGAACCACTCCAGGCTCTGTGCTGGGTTTTGCTGCATGGAGAGGAGGATTGGGATGTTTATGGTGCATTATCTCATCTGGTTATCAGTGTCAGAGCTCCCCACAGCAGTCACTGCCATCCCCTGGCCTTCCTTCCCCTCCTGGAGCAGGGAATTATCCTGGCCTGCCGTTCCAGGCAGGACACTCCATGCAAACTGCAAATCCTTGTTTCCATTTGCTTTCACTGCAGCCTCCCCAGGGCAATAAAGGAAATTTCAGTGGTGGAGGAGTCAGATGGAGATGTCAGGGTGTAATTCACCTGATTTCCTGCTTGGGCTCTGTCGGGTTTGGAAACCTAAAGCTTTTTATCGTGTGACCTTTGGCACCAGCCCAGGCAGGGAAAGGAGCTGGGAGTGCTGAGCTGCACTCCTGGGCTGTTTGCTTGAAAATATCCTCTCACATCTCACGCTTAAATGTTTTCCTCCATGCCACAACTGCCCAGAATTGTTTGGGAATTCCATGCAGCTCTTTGGATGGAGGGCAGGAAGGGGAAAACCACGATGAAAACACAAGACCTTGCTGTCATCCCCCTCCCACCCTATAGCTCCAAATCTTTGGGGTTGCCTGCACAGTGCTGGGAAAGGACCGTGCACAACTCAAACATTTGTAGGGACTACTTTGATTTTTCTTTCCCCCCTCATTTGCCTCTTCTATGTGAAATCAGCCAATTTGTTTTTCACTGAGAAAAAGTAGGATGGAGCTAACTGATGTCTCCTTTTGGTTCGTGGCCATCACCAGTGTTTACACAGGATGTGTCTCCGTGCCCTTTCCCAATATCCTGACATTTACATCCCCGTGCCCCTCCTGTATGTGTAACACAGGTAATTGCTTTGTCTGCAGCAGCGCTGGGTGGAGGTGCACCGCAAAGTGTTCCTGCAAAAAGAGGACAAGGAAAAGGCACCTTGAAATGCTGTGAAAAGAGACAATTTAAGGACAGCGGACTGGTGTGAAAGGAATTAGCAGGAGCCGGGTGAGAAAGCCCATGACAAAGTGTTCCCCCAGTTCCAGCCTCGTTCGCTGACTGTGGTGTGACAGCAGCGCCAACAATTAGAGCTGGCTCACCTTCCACCCGCTGGAAATCACCGTGCCTAGCACTCAGCTCCTGTGCCTTGGGAAAAAAAATCTCCTGAAACACAAAAACCACAGCGAGGATATTCACCTCCAGGATTTCTGCAGTTGTATTTAACCATTCTTGCTCTTCCTTGAGGAGCCAGGGATTCCTGTCCTGTTCAAATGCACACAGGAAGGTTTCTGAAGGGAGATGCTTTAACTTTCTGTGTTCTGAGGACCCTCTGTGAGGTGCAGACACCCCAGAGGAGAAGCAGAGGTGCTTCTGGACACCAGCAAGGAGGTGTAGCTGCTCCTCAGTGTCCTCCAGCAGCGTTTTCCTCATTGTCCCACCCCTGACATCACCTACAGGTAGAATTCCTCTTTCCTTTCCCACATCTTGAGCACAGGAGCTGCCAGAAGAACAGAGCAGGTGTGGTTTGGGGTTGATGTTCCCCGTGAGCCCCATGGGCCACCCTGAGCCCCCTCCCTGTCCCTGTGTCCTCCCTGTTGCCCCTCCTGTCTCTGTGTCCCCTCTGCCACTGTCGCTGTCCCTGTGTCCTCCTTGTCATCCCTCCTGTCCCTGTGTTGCCCCTGTCACCCTCCCTGTTGCTGTGTCCCTCCTGTCTCAGGGGACACCTTCCCTGTCCCTGTGTCCCCCTGTCACCCTCCCTGTCCCTGTGTCCCCCCTGTCACCCTCCCTGTCCCTGTGTCCCCCCTGTCACCCTCCCTGTCCCCGTGTCCCCTCCGTCTCAGGGGACATCACTCCTGGCAGCACCAACTGCTTCCAGCCAATTAGAGCTGAGTCAACATCTCCCAGATTTCCAATTTTCAGGCTAAATTCCACTCCAGAAATCCCATTTACAATCCTGTACTTTTTATCTTAAGCGCTGTAGCAAAGTGCGCTGTTGTCCAGGCATGAGGTAAATTTTAATGGCAGAATTAACGCCAAATCACTCGATACATCTTTAAAATTAACTCATTATCATAACGCTGGAAAATAGGACATTGATCCACTCACACAGCAATCCAAAGGGCCCAATTTTATTGTCTTCTTCAGGCAATTTACTGGAAGTTGTCACTATAAATTTAAAAACCAAAACACTCCAGAATGCCTGAATGTTCAGAACTGAGGGAGAAAAATGAATTACAGTAAAAACACGTGAACTTGAGGAATGCAAAACATTATGGAAGTCTTCTCAAATACAGAGTTCTACAACTTGCTTTGATTATATTCACACATTGATGTTTTCGCTGGGGAGAAATGGCTTTGACTGTAAATATGCACCCGTTAAAATTCCATGTTTAATCTTCTCCCTAGTTTTTGGGGAGGCAGGATGTGCACTGTGAGATGTAGATATAGATATTTATAGATATGCACAACACAGATCTAGAGGCAGGGATTTTTTTTTCTCTACCATTTTTAACATTTTGAGGGGAACGTTATTTTCTCCATCCATTTGCTGCCATTGAGGCTGCACTGTTTCCTCTTGCAGTTTGCTAAACATCCCCATCCAACACCACAATAGGAGGGATCCATAAATCATCATATTTCAGATAACTAATTGACAGAAATCAGCCCCCAGAGGAGTCTTGGAGTTTCAACAGCTCTTTACAATGAAGGACTCTCCAACTCGGAGCTAAAATCCGCTTGAGCTTTGAACCAAGGTCAACAGTGAAGGTCAACAAATGTAAGTTTAATCAGCCCAACGTGGAGACAGATTTCGTGGTAAAAGCTTCTTTATTGAATAGCGTGCTCTGCGTGCTGGGGAAGGCATTGCACGTGGTGAGAGAGGGGACTAAACCACCCAAACAGGATCACAGCATCATCAAAATCAGACCTTAAATCCCACCCAGTGCCACCCCTGCCATGGCAGGGACACCTCCCACTGTCCCAGGTGCTCCAACCCCAGTGTCCAGCCTGGCCTTGGGCACTGCCAGGGATCCAGGGGCAGCCACAGCTGCTCTGGGAATTCCATCCCAACCCCTCCCCACCCTCACAGGGGAATTCGTCCCCAACATCCCACCTAATCCTACTTTATTTGAGTTTAAAGCCATCAAATCGTTCAAAACCAACCAAACTCTGGAAGGAGAGAGGGGTTGTGTGGTTCAAACCAGAGTTGCAAATCAATAACAAGGGAAAAGTGTTCCCTTCACTTCCAGCCCTCCCCACAGCTCCCCGTGCTCTGAGCACAGGTAAATCCCTGGAGAAGCCTGGAAAACATCCCACTGGATTTGCTGGAACAGCTGGTTGAGCTGGATGTGTGCTGAGGAGACACCTGTAATGCAGATGGCAGGGAACCTGCAAAATATGTTCACTTCCATATTAATTGGGGTGGTTTTTTTTGCATTCCCAGGTGGGGTTCAAAAAAAATTAAAAAATTAAATTGTTCTGTAATTACATTGAACAAATTCCAATCCATTAATTTGCATTCATAATTTTGACACACGGTGAATTTTGTAATTTGTTTTCTTTGTTGCCTTCTGTACACAACGTGTTCCAAAATGAAGTAAGACTCTTAGAGGGAAAAAAACCTCTTTGTCAGAGGTTATTACTGAGATCTGACATGTCTGCACTTCTAGGGATGGAGAACCTACCACAGTCCCTTGAAAATTGTCATAAAAATTAATTGTAAATCCTGACTATTTAGCTTGAACTTCCAGCTATTTTGCCTGGTTACACTCTGGCTAGACTGGCAGCGTGTTATTTAGAATTTTTCTTCTCCAGACTAAGTTTAGCCCTTGATCTTTGCTTTACCAAGGAAAAAAAACACAACAGCTCAATTAGCTCCCTGTCTGTGCCCTCGGAGGCATGTTTCCAATCCTTTCATCGTTCACTGGTACATATCTGATCCCATTCCAATTTATCAGCATCTTTCCTGGGCAGTAGCCAACACAAAGGGACAGAGCACTGGAATAGTAGAATATCTGTCAGTAATTAAAATTCCTCCTTTTCCTTTATCTGAGGAACCCAGAATCTGCTCTGGCTGTGGTGTCTCCAAGGGACCACATGTAACCCTTATCTGTTGTGATCACAACATGTTTCTTTATTTTATTTTTTTTTTCTGGTCACTGCTCCTCCAGGTGACTTATACTGAATTTCACTAAGCTTCAGCATTAATTTAAGTCCTGTGAGTTAATGAGTTCACTTAAACTGGAGGGAGAAGGAGGATGAGCCAGTGAAGAATCAGCCCAGCAGAGAGGGTGTGAGGCTCTAACCTGGAAAATGCCAGGAGCTGGGATGGGGTGATGGGGATGATGGGGCTGTGTCTCTCCTTGTAGCCTCCAGGATGATAGGAATGAACTGTCTCCAGTGGGGTTTAGGGTGGATTTTTGGGGAAGGTTCTTCCCCCAGAGGGTGCTGGGCACTGCCCAGGCTCCCCAGGGAATGGGAACATTCCCAAGGCTGTCAGAGCTCCAGGAGTGTTACTAGATGGACATGAAAAGAACCACACTCACCCATCAGGATGTGAGATGAGAAAGGAGGAAGTTTATTTGGGAATCTTGACTTATATAGTCCTTGGAATTTGGTCAGGGATTGGGGGACGAGGTTAACACCTCTCTAACCCCACTGGTCAACCTAGAAGTCCAATTTGTCCTTCCCCCTGGAAGGAATGTATTATTTACAAAATGCCAGTCTTTGTTACAAGCGCTAGAACTCCAGTACAAGAATGTAAACTCTTAGAAGGCTGAAAAATCAGGGCGACGCAGGAGCATCTGGAAAATCCTCCCAGGGATGCCCAGGGTGGGATTTGGGGGGGTCTGTGCAGGGCCAGGGATGATCCTTGTGGGTCTTTTCCACAGCTCAAGATTTTCCATGACTCCATGTGGATTCAGCTCCCTCCTTCCCATGTTGTGACCTTGAACAAGTCCCAGCAGCTCCTCGTTTCTCCCTTCCCTACCTTGGTGTAATGCAGAGGATAATATTCCTCGTAGCACTGGGGGAACTGGGAGGATAAATAGATTAGAAAGATGAGCCAGATCATGGCTTTATTTCCATTTACAATGTATAAATGTATATGAACACACTTTCTCTCTTCTGCCCAAGCATAAAATGAAACATTTAGGAGGTAAAATCCAAAGAATTTCATTAAGAACCCATCGCAAATTGCAAATGACACCTCGTGGATTGGAATGTGAATTGTGAGCTGGGTGTTGCAGAAGTGTAAAATTATTCCATAAATTATCTATGACAAAGTCAAAAAATGTATCAGTCAAAAAATGTATCAGTAAAGCCATCGTTTATTTTTAGTTCCTCAAACTGTGCACAGCCACATGTATAATACAGCAATAATTATTCCACTGCAACTCTGTGAAATAAAACCAGAAAGGCACCATGAAAAGTAAAAAAAAAAAATAATAATACGAAATTCATTTGTGAAATTGTGAGATTTCTGCCTGATGAGGTCTTTGAAAGCACATTAATGTTACATTAATCAGTCTCTTCTATCATGCAGAGAGATTATGTGGTTCTAGCTCACATATTTTCACATTTTAATACTCAGCTGAAGATTCTCCTCGTATGTCAAGGGATGGGACAGATGCGTGGATGGTGCCTCATCCATCCTTCATGACATTCGGGACAGACTTGATTCTGCTGGATTTTATGCTGAGCTAAAGTTCAGTTTAAGAGTCCAGGAAATAGGTTAGAGAGAAATGTGGATGAACAGAAAGTAGAGTTGGTTCCTCCCTCTCCTCCAGTCCTTTGTGAGCTGCAGGATGGGCCTTGATGTCTGCAGACACCTTTCCATTGTCTTTAGATTGCCTTGTTAATTAATTACCCAAAAATCGCAAACCCCGTGGTTTGAAATCCTTTGAAGGTTCATTTAAACAGTCCAGTGCTGTGCCATTATCAGGCAAACAAATGAGACAATGAATGGGTTTAAAAGTGATTCATTTCGTTAAAAATTATGGACCCATCTGGAAAGAATCCCTTGGGATGTGAGTGAGGAGTGTGGTGGGATGGGTCACTCCTATTCCAAACAATCCAAGTTGTCCAGACTTGGTGCTGGCAAGGTAATGATCACTTAAAGGTTGGACTCCATGATCTCAGAGGTTTTTCCAACTTAAATGATCCTGATTTATACCAGATCACAAGGAATTTGGTGGCATCAATATCAAAGGCCACCTAAATATTCATACTCCTGGAAATCTGCCCCCATAAATGGAATATTAATTGAATTAATGGCACCAGGAATAGTCTGAACCTCGTCCTACACTGGAAATTTCGTATTTAGCTGGTTCTGAACAGCTAAACCCATGTAACTTAGAAGTATTTGCATCTTTGCAATTATTCAGCTCCAATTTTCTTCAGTCCCAAGGAACAAGGCATGACATCTTTCCACATTAAGATAGACTGAGCATGTTAGTCAAGTCCTACAATTTTTTGCATTGCACTGTTTATAATATTAATAGCTGTGCTTTAAGAAGTTCACTATTGAACTGTCAGGAATGATTTGTTACCAGGTGTTAGCATAATTTGCCAGCTGTCATATTTTAATCATTTTTATTTGCCTAAAATCTGACACTTAACTTTAGTTGGTAAATCAAGACATATAGCAGCACTTATTTGATGCTACAGTAGCTGAAGGGGGGGAAAAAAAATGGGTGTCCTCCAAGTGATATTTGTATTTTCAGGCAGAGAACAGATTCTGAAGTCCACTGTCATTCATAATTCACACTGAATCGCTCCTGCTCTCCACAAAAGCTGTTTTTATTTAAGTAGTTCAAGCAGCTGCTGCAGGCTCTTGTTCAAGTGTATTTTCACTCGTGTGAGGTGCTCCAGCAAAGCTTTTCAGCTGGGTTTGGTGAGGAAAAGCCACTCCTCATGTTAATGAGAGCAGAGACAGAGATCTCGTGCTCTGTTATCATTGTTCTCAAAGCCACGGATGAATTCAAGGCTGCTCTGTTGTTGTAGGTTCATCTCAAGTGTTCTCAAAAGTCTGCACGAACATGAGATGAGGCTGTAACTAATTAATTATCGATACCTGAACAATGGGAAGGAAACAGATGAATGCAGATGCACATTAGATGAGCTGGAATTTTTTGTTAGTATTCACGTTTACTCGCACATCAGATAAAAGAGAAGTGTGTGAAAGACACATTTTGATATTAGCAAAACACTTGATTTTTTTTCCCGTGAAAAATCATATTTTGAGCATTCACTCTGCTTGTTTTGGATAGAAATATTATCTCCCCTAGCGTGGATTAAAAGGTGATTGATTACATGCAATGATTAAAAGCAAATATTTATTAAGTTGCAAAAAGTTTTATGAGTTTCACCAGCAGCTCATTGAATCTGATTCTATTACCCAATATTTTCAACCTAAAAACTCCAAAATCAATGACATGGCCATAGAATTTAGGGCAGAAATAGAGAAACATCATAAAAGTGATAAGGAGAATTTCTTCTTGGCATGGTCTCATTTAGAGTACCTATGTAAATATTATATATTTTTATACACATATATATACATATATATATCATGTAGACTCATTGAAATGCACTGATTCATGAAAAAAAGTGGAATTGCTGACAGAAGAATACAGACAAACATGTGAGTAGTTACAGAATAGGGAACAGAAAGGAGATATTGTCATTTGAGAGTCATAAACTGAATAATAAGAAACAGAAAATTAGGAAAAAAGAAATGGGAAAACTTCTCAGAGTGGAACAGCAATTGGTAGGGCTGCATCTTTTGAGACTTTTAAACCCAAATTCTGTGGCTTTTGGATCATTGTCCCAGTTTTTTGTGTCTGTTTGCACCTGAGTCTACACAATGAGCCTTTAAATATGGTCAGAGTTGTTGGCTGTAACTGTTAACAGTGATTCCACAACTGGAGTAATTAATGTGGATTCGTAAAGATTTACTTCAGAGAGTTTTGGCATCTTTCTAAGTATAAATATTGCACCCAAAGTTCCCCTAAAATAATCCTTGTGCTTCATCTCGCTGGTCAAACAGTTATTTCCAAAAGGCCTCTGAAAACCTCAGCAGTTGGTGAAGGAAAAACCTCCCAGTTTTTCCTAAAAAAAAAAAAAAAAAAAAAAAAGAACTTCCATTCTTAAAATCAGCTCCTTCCATTCTTAAAATCTTCTTTTTCCGTTCTTACCTCTTGTCTGAATATATCTTGCTCCAGCTTCCACTTTGATGCCTTTTCCATTAAGGATCTTCCCAGTATCCAGTAGAATTGTCCCTTGTGAAGTGGCCTGGTGCAGGGGCCTGCCCTGAAAATGGGGAACAGCTCCTGGTGGGTTCTGGAGGTGCTTCAACCTCCTTTTTAATGGTTCCCTTTTAACAGGAACCAAACCAAACCCTTGATTTCCCACAGAGAATCATTTTCCTCCTCTGAGGAATTTGTGGGGTTTTTTTTTCCCCCAAATTCTTTCCACCAGCACTGGAATATCTCCAGAGAAACCAGCATGGATTTACATCCCCTCTGCTGTCAGGAGCAGGGATCCTTTCTGCTGGTGCATCCTCTCAGAGCTGTTGTTCCTTTTCTGTGTGGAAAGCTAAATCATTTTCCTCGGGATAACTTGCCAGGTACCAACCTAAATTTAGCAGGTATGGCCTCATTCTTGTCTTCTAAACACATCTTTGAACCTGAGTGTATTAAACATTCTGGTTCTGAGGAAGAGGTCAGTGAGGGAGCCAGAATGCTCTTTATTATTTCTCTGCTCTCATGATTATTTACCTGCACATCAATCTTGGTGTCATCTGAAACTTTTACCAGCCAATCATTACTGAACATGATTAATAGCAGTAAGCAGATACCTGCAGAATCCCAGCTCTGCACTTAATTATGATTCCCCTCTGATGACTCCATTTCAGATCCATTAGCTTGCCCATTTTTAATAGATTTAACCTCTGTTTTATTGCCATTGAGTAATTCTCATTTTTAATCAGAATATTCCCAAGGCTGAGTCAGATACCCTCCAGAAGTCAGAGTGGTGCAGAAACCATGCTTGTGATGTTCTCAGTGAGATAAAATTGGGGTTGTTTGTTTGACAGGACCCTTTCATGGCACCACGTGGAATGACAACCACGTTCCCATCTTCACTTCTTCTTCCTGAATCTTGTCTCAGCTTTAATCCCGTTATTTGCCCAGGACTGAGGTCAGGGGAGGACATTTAGAGGCGCCAAGGTTGTTCTGGCTGTGTACCTGGAGCACTGCCACAGCATCAATGCTCCAACAATCTGTTGGAATTTCTCTAGGATCAATCATGCATTAAAACCCAACGTTCTCCTAGGATAACCTCACCTGGTTACAGGGATCACCCTCTGTAGATGGTATAGGGGCTGTCAGTTTTAAAACACTTGTATTTATATGTTGTTTAACATCTTCAGTAGTTAAGAGCTGACTCCTAAATACTCCATCCTCGTATTTCTTTGGAAAGTAGGAGATGTGAATATTTATGGAGCAGTTCCCCTTTCCCTGCATTGTTATTAACAACCTTATCACCATTATTGTGAATTGCTAAGCCCAGAACGCTGCTGGAATTTCTTTTGTACAGAAACTCTTATAATTGTGTCTGATTTTCCTCAACAGTTATGAGTGGACTTTTCCTGAGAATTAAGCTTTCTTTTCAGCTTGCTGTACTTCTGAAGTCCTTCCACTTATTTGTGTTTATATGCTGGTTTGTTTTTTTTTTTTACATTTAATATCTGATTTCATTTCATATCTTCCGCAGAAGGCACGTTTTGCCCCTGGTTAACAAATCAGCTTAGCAACTCCTTCAAAAATGCTACTTCTCACTTCCATTTTTCACTAGGCAATCTGAAATTTTTCTCTTCCCACATCCCTGCACAAATTTTTCTGGGACCTATGATCATCAAGTGTTGATTCACTCAAAAAGAAAAAAAATATGTGGACCATCTGATATGATCATCATGCACTGCACACCATCAGGATTATCCCACAGTAATGGCATTAAACCTGTAGGGCAAGAAAAGAAAATATCAAAGGATGTGTTCAAAAAGAAGAATTCTTTATTTCTTTAGATATTGGGAACTCATTCCTCCCTATGAGGCCCTGGCACAGGGTTCTCAGAGCAGCTGTGGCTGCCCCTGGATCCCTGGAAATGTCCAAATGTCCAAGGCCAGGTTGGACACTGGGGCTTGGAGCAGCCTGGGACAGTGGGAGGTGTCCCTGCCCTTGACAGGGGGTGGCACTGGGTGGACTTTAAGGTCTCTTCGAACCCAAGTCACTCCATAACTGTAGTAAAGTATTGCTTTAAGAACCCAAATTTTTGGATGTAATTCATCAGTTAAATATTCTTTTAAAACTCCAAATACTCTTTTAAAACACACACAGAGTGTGACTCTGTTCTCATCTTCTCAGGGCTGGGTGGCTCTCCGTGGGTTACGGTGACGCTCACACCTTCACCAGCTTGTTTGTAGGATCTGGCTTTCTTTGGCTCAGATCTCCAGTGAGGGCGTTGGAAACCTGACTAATGAGGACTTGGGAACAGTGCCTGGAAGCGAGGTAGAAGCCAGGAGATATTAACTAAAAGTTTTCAGTCAATAACATTAAGTAGAAAACCCAGCCGAGAAAACCGTCAGGTTTTTGGGCAGCTCATGCGAAGAATGAAAGACAAGATTTCAGCTGACAAACTCTTTGTTGTGACTGTTCTTCCAGTTCTTCTTGTAACTGACAACAGAAAAAAACCCCAAACTGATTCCTTCCACATTTTCTCAGTTGTGACAATGGCTCAGTTATAAAATCACAGAATCACAGAATCATTAAGGTTGGAAAAGCGCTCTGAGATGATCAAGCATTAACCCAATGCTGCTGATACATTGAAATAATTTCGTGGTTTATTATTCCTGCCAGAGTTATGATTTCCTGTCCTAATGAGATTTCCACGTGAGAATTATTGTGTCTTGAAGAAGTTGCAAAACCTGACAGATCTCCCCTTGAGAGGAGGAGCTGAAAAACGAAACACTCAGAGGAGTTTGGAGAGGAGCAAAAGGGGACACAGAAACAGGGTTTGTGTTAGGGAAGGATGGATGTCTTCTCCAGATCTGCCCCAAGGAATCATTAACTCTGTCTGGAAGGAATATTTGGGCAAGACAAGGGAAGTTTTTCTCAGTGTGAAATTAGTGAACCACTGGAGGAACCCATGGAGCTTTTGATATCTTGAGAGCTGGAGGATCTTAGAACCAGTTCTACACCAAACGCCACCAACAGTGGGGAGGAGGGAGAAGGAATAAATCAGGCAACCTCTGAAGATGAACCCAAAGCCCTTTCAGAGCTTTCATTTCATGTTCAGGTTGTTTTTCTAAAACAAAAGCCCTGGCAAACCAAACGAGGAAAAATTATTTCAAGGCTCAGGGACATTTATTGCCAGCTACAAAAAACGACACGTCATAAAAAGTTAGTTAATATATTAAATATGTCATTATATTTATTATAACAATTAAAATAGCAAAAGCTTCATAACTAATGAACGTGGGGAGAACTTTGCTTTCAAATAAATTTGGTGATAAAGAATTGTTTTTGACAACAGCATTTATCATGGCCTACCTAGAACTGTTGTAGCTATTTGTTGTATTTAATAAACAATGATAAATATATCTTTGTGCAGGAGAGTAGCTTAAATGTGTGTTGTGCAATCTTCTTGAGAAACTGTAGCCAAGACTAATTAAATGATTCTAATTAAAATTGTGTGGATAGAAAGGAAATTAATGGCTTCATTTGTACTATTTGTTTATTTCATTGTCAAGTGTACTGGATATAATTGCAGTGCAAAGAAGAAATCATCAAAATTATTTTTTCCTCTGTTGATTCTCTGTTCCATCAATTTATTGTAGAGGCTTCATTCTCTCGATCTTTAGAGGGAAACAATGCTGGCAAAATGTGAAACCTCAACAAAGTTATTTTCTGTTTGATGCTGTTGGATGGAGAATGCATTTATTGAACAAAGTAAAGGTTAAGCTTCAATTAAGCATTCTAAATATATTTAGCGAGCTATTGAAAAGCCATAATGTCTCAGCCCACATGGTTCACTGGAAGCTCGGAACAAAATAAATGAGAATAGAAGCAGAAGGAGTGCTCAGATGGTGAATCTCTGACACGTGACTTACAAAAGAATGTGGTGTTACTCCTACCATCTTTTATGGACAGTTTGTATCAGATAAAGTGGGCAAAAAAAAAATTCCTTATTAATGGTATTTTCTTTTTTTAACTGCAAACAGAGTCTCAGACACAAAAGCAGAAGAACACCTGATTTTTTCCTCAGGCCGAGGTTTACATTTCACCAGTTCTGTGGGGACTCCTCAGCTCCAAGGAACAATAAATCAGGTTATTGATCCAGCTCCTGCAAGCAGCTCCACATTCTTTTATGTGTGTCTGGAAAAGTGCAGATTGGAGCAGCCTCCTTCTCCTTCTCCTTCTCCTTCTCCTTCTCCTTCTCCTTCTCCTTCTCCTTCTCCTTCTCCTTCTCCTTCTCCTTCTCCTTCTCCTCCTCCTCCTCCTTCTCCTTCTCCTTCCTCCTTCTCCTTCCTCCTTCCCTGCCCACCGCAGGTGACACGGAGGGAGCTGGGGACAGACCAAGAGCATCCTGCCCTCCCTTGCACCAGTGAGGGAGGAACTCCACAGGTTTCTTTCAGGACACTCAGCACTGCTCAGGTAATTCCTAATTCCCTTTAATGAACTTGAACAGGGCCAGAATTGTTTGAGAATTTCATTCCGACTAAAAGATGCCAAACTGGAAGATTCTGAAATTCAGGAGCTTGAAATATGTTTATGTTCGGGCTGGGCTGTGCTCCTGGAATTTGTTCCTTTGCCATGTCAACATTTCCTACAGAAAACAGATGTTCTTTGTGGAAATTTCTGATTAATCAAAAATACAGTTTCCCTTTTTAAATTGGTTTCAGTCGAGCAATTTTGACAACCGAACCATGGCTAAATCCTTTATGCTGAAAATAAAATCCGTCTTTATGTTTTTTTGTCTAAATGTGCTTCAGCAATGCCATACACAAACTAACTTTTATAGCCCTGATAAGTGGAAATACGTGGGAAATGAGAGTATATTTGAAAATGCTTCCATTAGAGACATTTGTTAAAGCTGGCTAAACTAATGGCTTATTTTCTGCCTAAATCAGAGAGATTATTCTATAACTTTAAAATCAGAACAAAAAGAGCTCTGCTGAAACATAAAGTCTCAACTAAAACAATTTTCCTCAAGAGCGGGAGACTCATCATCCTTCTCAGTGAGTGCTTTTTCTCTCCCTCCACTTCTCTGAGACTCATAAATGCTGGTGCTCGATGGAACCCTGCCGTGGTCTCGTGCTGCTGGTGTGGCAGTGGGGTTTTGTGCCCTCCTGGGGTCTGTGGGATCACCTCGGGCTGGAGAGATCCTCAGAGGCACTCAGAACATGGGAGTGAAATGCTGAGGTGGCAGCTGCAGTCCTGACTCAGGTGTCCTGGACTTGCCATGGTGAGAGTGATGCTTCAAGTTTTAGCTTCATGTTTTCCAGATTCTGTACTGCATTGGTGTATAACTCTGAACTTCATATAAAGTGTTAGCAAGTCCACCTCACACCTTAGTCAGACAAAACAATCCCTTTCCAGCCCCAGAACCAAGGGCTCCATTGCAGCTTCAGGCCCAAAAATATAAACAAGAGGGAATTGAGGAGAGCAATTTGGGAGGATGGGAATGGCATAACCTGAAGCTGTAACTGGACAATTAACACAAATATGTAGATAGAACAAAACTTATAAAAGTGTGAAAACTCATAGGAGTGTGAAAACTCGTGACCCACTGTCCACCTTGAGTGTAGCCTTAGTTGGGTGTCAGTGTAGGCTTATACTGCCCGAGGTGTATCCTTTTAATAAATAACTCCAACGTGTGGCCTTTTAATAAATATCCACTTTATTCCTTTAACACTGCCCAGCCTGTGTTCTAGATAACCTCTCAAGGTATCAAGACACGAGGTCAGTTAATAAATGGAAGGATGAGTCTTGCCCTTGGACTGTGTGCACACACCTCTGAGCACTGGTGTTGTACTGGTTTATACTGGAACCCCAGAGCCTCTTGCTGGGCTGGGTCCTGCTGTGGCCCTCAGGGTGAAGGGGAGAGCCTGATGTCTGCCCTGCACAAGCCCTAGAGGTTTGGGTTTGTGCCTTCTCTGGTTTGGCCCCATGGGCTGGAAGCTCCTGCATGGCAGCAGTGGCTGTCACCAGCTCCTGGTGGTCATTGTCCCATCCAGCAGTGCCCAGAGGGGTCATTCCTCATGGCCAGCCCTGCCTGGAGCTGGGGATGAGCACTGAGGAGGCTGAGGGAGCTGGCGAAGGGCTCAGCCTGGAGAAAAGGAGCTCAGGGGGGATCTTGTGGCTCTGCACAACTTCCTGCCAGGAGGGGACAGCCGAGGGGGATTTGGGATCTCATCCCAGGGAACAGGGACAGGAGGAGAGGGAACGGCCTCAGGCTGGGCCAAGGGAGGCTCAGGTGGGACAGCAGCAGGAATTTCCCCATAGAAAGGGTGCTCAGGCCTTGGAACTGTCCAGGGAGGTTTGGATCCCCACCACTGGAGGTGTCCAAGGAATTCCTGGAGGTGACACTCAGAGCTCTGGGCTGGGGACAAGGATGGGGCACAGCTTGCTCTGGACCCTGGAGGTCTTTTCCAGCCTCAGTGACTGTGTGATCCCGTGGTCAGGAATGGTCAGGGGATGTGTCTGGGACACATCAGCCCTGACCCCACTGATCTGTGGGCACACACGAGGCCCTGCACAGTGTGCAGCTGCCTCCAGCTGCAGCCTGGGTTAAGTTGGCTGCTTAATCATCAGTGTCATGTTTTATTGGGGCAATCACTGTGCTATCAGCAGCTGGAATGCTCTGAGGACAGAAGCACAGCAGGTTCAGCAAAGACACTACTTTTTATTAGATCAGCTGATGCAGCTGAAAGAAAAGCAGACGAGATCTTTATTTCCCACGGGAAGCTCTCTTTGGATGTGAAATAGAGGTCTTCTATTTCCTATCAATATAATTCCAGAATTTAGGGGGTCCTGGATCTGGGTGGGTGGGCAAAAATAACTGAGAATTAAATAAAATGCACACCAGATGACTGTGGAGGTGTGGAATAGCACCTTTATAGAGCCAGATTCACCTTCCCTTTCCCCATGATGATGTGATGTTCACACGGTTTTACCTCCCACATGTGCCAGGCAGGAAATTGCCAGATGCAAAATGAGCCACAAACTTTCTTTGAGTCGCTTGTGGAGGTGCCAACAGATGAAAAAAAAAAAAAAAAAAAAAAAATCACCTGCAACTCCCAAGAGAAAGGCTGTGGGTTTGTGTTCCCAACTCCTGCTCACAGGAGCAAAAAGGTGAAGCTGAGTTATCCAACCTGGTGATGTTTTTCTGTTAATTAAAGTTATTGCACTGAATAGATTTTAATGGCAGAAGGATGTAAGCTGCACCATACACAGCCAGGAGCTGTTTTCCACCAGCTGTGAGGAATCATTGCTCTCTAACAGTGAGAAGATCTTACTCCTTGTGAGATCTTCCTCTGTGGTGAGCTGCAGCAGTAGGAGCACACAAATGTTGTCAAGTTTCTGGGAAAGGGATATAAAAACATTACTACAGGACCTCCCCTCTTTGGCTGGAGAGCCTGAGACAACCGATCTGCTTTATAAAAATTTTTCCCTTTTAATTGCCTGAAAACTGTCCAAAACTAAAACAAATTCATTTTTTTTTTTTTAATTCTTTATGGCTTGGTTTATTCGTTGTTCTTCAATGAATATTTCATACAAGCCAGCTTCAGCTTGGGTGTTGTTTTTTGCTCTCCACTGTGAAGTTTCCTTTATTATTCCCCATTCAATAGTGCAGGGGGTTGATTTGACACCTGGGTCAAATGGAGGCTTTAAGAAGCCACAGAAAACTCTTTCTTTGATGCCAGGCATGACAAACATCCCCACTTTGAGCTGTGGCTCTGAGGGGTCAGCAGAAGCTCTCAGGCTGGTACAATTCAGAATATTCTGCTCTGAGTGGGAACCCAAAGCTATTTTGGGGCAAAAAAATGACCCTTGTTTTCTGTGGATTCCCCTGCACGAAGGCACCCCATAAGAGAAAAAAAAAAAAATCCCTGGTGTTTAGGAAACAAATCCTGATGCCACAGAATTGAAGGCCCTTTCTGTGGGATCACCTTCCCCTGACCCCACCAGGAACTTCTGCCCCCTTCACTGCCTTGTTTCGAGGAGGGAAAAAAGGACTCAAAGGAAAAACTGGATTTCCTTAAGAGCCAAAATGACTTTTCCTGGCTTCTTTAAAAGCATCAGAGGTAACTTTGCTGGCTGCTTGCCTCTAAAAAGAACAGCAGGGATCAGATAAAAAGAGGACACTTACTTTTAATTGTCTCTTTCCCTTCTCCCCACCCTTATTTCAGGGCAAGATTGCCCAGCAGAGCGATTTTTGGTTTTTTTTTTCTCTCTGATTCTGGATGACAGTACATTATAAATCCAGCAATCTTGCCACTTTCCTATGGAGCAAGCAGAAAATGGAAGGAAGCAAAATGTGCAGCATTAGTGAGCTTGCTGTTAGGCCTGAAGTGCAGGTGTGTGTGTGTGTGTGTGCCACGTCTCCAGTTTTGTGCCTCTGTGGGGAAGGGGGCACTGGAGAAACCAGGGAATACTGCTGTGCAGAAAAGTAGGAAGCTGCCTGAGTATTAAATAAGAGGAAAATCGATGCAGTCCAAAGGTTGCCTCCAAGGAAACAAAACAACATTTATAGCTACGTCTGTCTTGCTGCATTTTTTGCCTGAAAACTCTGCTCGTTTGGCAAAGCTCCTCCAGGATGGAGGCTAAACTCCCACATGGATGGGAGTATTTTTGGCCATTGTCTCTTCATGTCCTGGCCAAAATACTTCCACGGGCTCTCCAGAATGGATTTTTGGCCAGTCTGGGCTGACTTGGCTCAAACAAGAGGTAGGAAATGGTTTTATGGATCAGAGGGGGAAGGTGGGACAGGGAAGGAGTGACCATGGAGGACACCCCACTGTCCCACACACGAATTCTTCAGCCATCACCACCACCAGGACTGACGGGGTGGATGGTTAGCAGGGATAAAAGGATCCCCACATCCCTCAATCCCTCTCTCTAACATCCCTTTTCCCTTTAGACCTTCAGTTCTGGAGGCAATTGGATGTCCTGAGCTGGTTTTAGGGGCCCTGGTTGCCATGTCTGGGCCACCCACCTGCCAAAGTTCACCAAAGTCATGGTTTGCTTCCCTACGGATTTCCCTGGGGTGAATGAAATGTGCTGCAGACCAAGAAACCCAATATCAATTTCCTTCTATCCTTTCATTTTATTTGATTCAAGATCCAAGGACTGTGAAACATTTCTCCATTGTTTGGCCTCAGAGCAAATTTACATTTTATTACACAGATCATATTTTTTTTCCCTCTGTGTTTATGACCATGGACAGCGAAAGTGAGGGAATAAAGAGAGAAATAAATATGTATACACGAGTAGAAGAAATTACATCGCTCACTAAAGCGGCCTCAATGCCACAGCTGAAAACAGGCCCCTGTTCATATGCAGCTCACAGGTAACACAAATTTTCAGAAGCATTTTTAATACAGATGATGTATCACCTAATTACATAATCACAGGATGCTTTGTAATGGCTCAGTGATTTGGGGGAGATAAAAACTTCTCTGGCAAGCTCCGTGTGATCATAAGCTTTAAAACTCCAGAGGGGATTGCCAGGTTCTATATATGTTTTTGTCAGCTTTTTAATTTGATATTTCCCTGAAATCATTAGACTATAATAGGCTATAAAGGAGGAAATGTGTTTTGTTGTTTTTTGTGGGTTTTTTTTTTTTAATGCAAACATCTAAAATAGATTACCAAAATAAAAGTTAGTTAAATTTGATCTAAGAGGGCAAAGTCATCTTTTTCTCTCTGGATAAATAATTCCAAGATAGTAAAAGTGTTAGGGAAAAATGGAGAAAATACAGTAAATGGAACAAAGTCCATCAGAGGCAGGAATTAATGGATGATGTCGTGATACAAATTGGCACTTCATCATTTCAGCTCAGGACAAGTGCAGCGTAGAATGAGGTGGTTTTGTAAAGATCAGGTCCTACCTTGTGACCTTCTTGCCCAGCTGTTCAGTTGTGTGAGTAACTCCTCCAGGGCCCTGGGCTGGGTGAGCCACGAGTGCCAAACCTGTGTCCTCCAGGGCTGGCCAAGACTCCTCTGCAGTTCTAAGGGTATAATAAATGCTGCTTTTCCCCAGGTCACACTGTGCTGGAGCTCCCCTCTGCTGCTGGGTCACAGCCCTAAAGCTGCCGGAAGTGAGGTTTCCTCTGTCCTGAGTGTGATTCACTTTAAATGGAACCATGTCTTGGGATCAGAACTTTTTATGGGATCACAGAGTGACAGAGGGGCATGGAGTAGAAGAGACCTCAAAGCTCACCATGGCAGGGACACCTTCCACTGTCCCAGGCTGCTCCAAGCAGGCCTTGGACATTTCCAGGGATGCAGGGGCAGCTACAGCTGCTCTGGACACCCTGTGCCTGCCCACCCTGCCAAGGAACAGTCCCTCCCCAAAATTTATCTAACCCTGCCCTCTGCCAACTGAACAAACGCGTTTGTGCTTCATGAGCCTACAACCATGAGTCGTCCTCATCAGTGTGACAGCACACAGGAACAGGGGGATGAGCTCCTCCAGAAACTGAGCTCCCTGATCCTGATGAGGAGGACTCAGATCCCTGGGGCTCTCCAGGAATCCTGGGGGGCTGCAGCCAGAACGGCCAGTGCTGTCCCAGCATGTTTCTTGCAGCCAGATAAATAAAGAAATAGGGAGGTAGATGTTGAACTACCTCTGTGGAAGACAGTTGTTATCTGCTTTGACTGATAGTTTAATTAACACTGAAATTAGTGGGTTAATTTGGAGAGGGAGAAGAGGAGGGTTCCAGTTAATGGATTGATAGCATTGAGGTATATATTTTACTAGACACTTACTTCCATGAAACCTTGAAATGACCCAGTAAATCATGCCTGATCCTAAATGATTGAAGGTCCCTCCTCCTTTTAAGAGAATCCAAAATCAACCTGCCAGCCTGGCAGACACCTCCTGTCCCCTCCTGTCCCCTCCAGGATGGGAATGACACTGCTCATTGTGCAGGAGCTCAGAGCTCCAGGGCTCAGCCTCCTCACTGCTCTTACACATTTTCCACTTTAACAGAGCTCTGGGAGGGTTTGGAGGGGTTGTTTCACTGAAAACAGGGAAAAAAAAAGTTGGGGAATTCACTTCCAAGGAGTCTGCCAGCAGAGGAGCCGAAGGCCTGGCTCCTCAGCAGATGTTAAAATGCTGCCACTTTCACGGTAAATCATGAGAACCTGTTCAGTGGAGCAGACATGGGCTCGTTAGTTCATGGGAACTTGATTTTCTGGTGGATGTGCTGCAGAGCCCTCTGTGCTCTGCTCTCTGCTCAGCACAGCAGATCTGGAGGTGGGAGGATGGATTCTGGGATAACCCCGGACACCAGAGACACCCCAGCACACACTGAACCTGCCTCTGAACCCTGCCAGCACCAAACCTTCCAGGGAATTAAAAGTGAGATGTTGGAGGAGTTGGGTGCTGCTTCATCACCCACGTGCATTTCTGCACATAACTGTGAAACACAAGGCAGCAGCCACGATTATTTCTCCAGTTGTTGATATTAAAGGATTTCTGGGTTCATTAACCAGTCAGGTCTGTAACAGTGCCTGAGAAATTGAGTTGCCTTTTGTACAGCTGCATTATCTCCGTGTCTTCTCCAGAAAGAGGAATTTTACTGACAAGTGCGTGTCACACTTCCATATCTCACATTGATTTCCCATTAATCTGCATTTCCTCTCGCGCTTTGAGGGGAGTAACGCAGAGCTACACGGTGTCCTGATTAACACCTGAGTGCAGCAGCATTTTGTGGCGTGCTTGATTATTAATAGAACAAGTGCAGTTAATTGCGTTTGGTCGAATCGTCCCTGTCACTGATTAATGACTAAGTGCACTCCTTGTGTTTTCAAGATCTGAGGTGGAAAAGGAAAAGCGCAGAGATTCTATCTGAATCTCTGAAAGGATTTCATTTTTTTTTTTCTTCTGATAAAGACAACTGTTTGGAGAGAGAACATTTGATATCTTATTATAGCCTGTAAACATATACCATCTAAAATTAAGCAATTTTAGTCTTGGCTTTTGTGGCAGTCATAGCGAAGTGTTACTGATGCAACTCAGTGTGATACAAAGCGCTTTCTGAAAGATTTAATATAGTGCTTCTCCTCTGACTGAATTTAATCAAACTGCATTTTAAACAATACCTTGCCAGTCATGAAAATCACCGCAAAATGTAGGAATAAAAGTGCTCCATGTGATGCATTTGTGCTACAGCAGTCTTCTTACGCAGCCTCCCTCCTCAGCTGTTCAGTGTATGTTAATACCAACGTCTCTCTTTGAATTTTAAATCTCAGGGAAAGAAAAAAAAAAAAAAAAAAGGTGAGTAAGATCCCCACAGTACTGCTGCTATTATAAATTGTCTTCTTTTGCATTTTCAACAATTGCCCTCACTCTTCAATGGTCTTTGTACAGCAGAGTTAAGTACTTGCAGTTTTGAAGGTGAAAAGAAATCAAAATAGCAACAGCAAAAACCTGAGTCAGAGCACATAATCCTGTGACACAGGGCACCAGGTCCACGGGAAAACACTGTCAAATAACTGGATTCATGATGGGAAATGCACTGAATGAAGGAAAATACAGGCCACAGCCGAGGCAATTGCCACAGAAACACCCAGAATGAAAGGTGCCATTGACACAGAGCACAAAATTCAGGAGTTGGTGAGTGCTGAGAGAAGCAAACACAACCCCAGGGGTGTCCTGGCTGAACCTGATGGACAACAAACCAGAGCCATGGAGGAGAAAGATCTCCATCTCCAGGGACCATCCTGAGCCTGCTGAGGAGCCATCTTTGGGAATGCTTTGGCATTTTCCTCGCTCCATCCTCTCCAGGTGAGATCCCTGCCCAGCACGGGTTATCTTGGCTTGATAACACCTGGGAGTCATTTCATGGATCAAGTGACCTCTGTCCTTGGTCTCCATGTGCACAGAATTCTTCCAAGAGTATTCCATCATGTCTGAAAGCCAAGCTGCACCGGGAATACACCTGATTTCCCACTGCTTATCCAGGGATGGATCCTCACAAATCCTCAGGGAATCCAGCGTGGCTTTTGGCCCAGCTCTCAGCAGGAGGGCAGAGAGAAAGGTCCCATGTTTAGGACACATCATGTCTCACCTCCCTGATGAGGGTCATGGACTGGCAGAGGTTTTTCTCCTGGTTTGCACACAGCAAATCCTACTCCTGATGGCACAGGGTGGGATTGTTGGGATGTCTGCATGGGGCTGCAGTTTGGATTTAATGATCCTCAGGGATCCATTCCAACTCAAGATATTCCATGATTTTCACTGGTCCTCATTTTCTACCTTCTGTCCCTTATGTTTCCAGGTGAGTTGGGAGAATAAATCTGGGTTTTTTTGGCCAGGTCCTGGTCACCTCCATGGACGTTCTTTAAGTGACAAACTCACTCCCAGAAGCTGTTGAAATTCCTATATGAAAACCCCCTCTCAGGCCCATTTGCTCCTAAAGAGGAATGCACAGGCACAGCAGTGCACAGAAATTGTTATTTTTTTCAGGCTGAAATCTAAACCTGCCTTCTCTCTCCCAAGAGATGCCCTTTCTCCATTTCATTAAATGGTTTGGGTTGGAAGAAACCTGAAAACTCATCCAGTTCCAACCCCCGTGTGGTACCTGGATGATTCTGGTGCCTCAGCACTGTGTGGTGTTATGGGAGCCACACAACAATGAGGGAACTCAAAATAAATGTCAAAAGCTCAGCAGAGAATGACTCAGAGCAGGAGAGTTGGAGGAAGTGGGTGGAGAATTACGAAGTTTCCACACATTTATCAGGCTTAGTCATAATCTCGCTGCTGAGAAGCTAAACCATGACAAAAACTGGGGGAAAAGGTGGGGGTGTGAAGTGGCACTCCAGGTGCTACAGCAAATTGAATAAAAACAGCCCTGGTGGCACCTCTGGAGTGCAGGTGAGGCAGAAACAGAAAATCTCTGTTGGTTGAAGGTCTCCTCATGGATCTTCCCAGAGGAAGGAGGAGAAGAGCTTCACCCACCTCACCTGGGGACAGGGATGGCGTGGCTTGGGATCCCCACAAAGCAAAGTCCTGGTTTGGTTTCAGCAGCAGCAGGATGAGTGCTGGCATCCAAAACATCTCCATGGAAAATCAAATCCTCACAGGAACCACATTTCACATAGAAAAAAAAAATTCTGTTCAGCCAAAAAAAACCCAACTTTTATGATACATTCCTCAGAGTATGGATTGGTCCTCATTGTTTTTTTTAAATTTTTTTTTTAATATCTCTTGATACGTTTTTCACTGGAAGAAAAAAAGATCTACAGGTGTTTGAAGGATTCAGACCTGTGGCCACAGCTGCCATCTTCCTGCATAACTCATAGGATCATGGAATGGTTTGGGTTGGAAGAGACTTTCAAGATAATTTAGGTCCAACCCCCTGCCGTGGGCAGGGCCACCTTCTGCTAGAAAGTTCAGTTAAAACTAAACCTAGAATTCAATAATTTATCTCATTTTCTCCTGACTGATCCCAGGTACAATGAAAATGCTTTTTTTTTCTCTCCTTGAAAATCTAAGAGCCATCAAGATGCCACAAAAAAGGCAGCGAGCCACAGTTTGCCTTTTACTGGCCATCTGCCACGCCTGGGATGACAGTCAATAACGATCTGTCAAACAATTAACACAGCTAATAAAGGCTCACCAAGGAGCCTCATTTCCCAGCCACTGGGAGCCACCAGTTGGGAATGAATGTTCTGGAGCTGCTGGGTCTCACTCCTGACACCCAAACAGATGGAAAAGGGAGCGGGAGATGATGATTAATGAGGAAAAACACGCAGTGAAAATGAGAATTTAGGCAGGTTTTGTCAGGTATTATGGGGTGTGACCGCTCCATGCAGGTGACACAGGACCTGCCACGACTGCTGAGGTGCCACATGAGCCACAGCTTTCCATCCTCATGCCTCCCCTGGGGAATTCCAGGCGTCTCCTGGCTTTTTCTGCTGGCGCTGAAATTTTCATTTCCATCCTTCCAGCAAAAAGGAAGGAGGAGGGTGAAGAACACTCATGATCTTGTGGAGTTCGGGATCAGGACATCTCAAATCCTGCAGGATTCCCCTCGGGTGGATTTTGGGCTGGTTTGGTTGCCTGGTTGGGCTTTGTGAGGAGCAGAACTGCACCAGCAGGTTTTTTTTTCATCAAGCCAATAAATCCTATTTGAGCTCCAGCATGAGAGGACAATTTGGGAAATCAGGAATTCCAGATTGATTTTTGAAGTCTGGGTTACAACCACCTGAGTATTTACACGTCCAGCCTCACCTGGGGACAGCACCCACGTGTCTACCTGGGCTTAACTTGGGTTTAGTGTGGAACAGGCTGAATTTGGGGAGAACAAAAGAGTAATGGGATTGTAGATATTGCTGCTTTTCTCTGAGCTCTCTGCAGGGGTCTAAGGGCTGAGAGAGCCTAATTTCACCATGCAAAGAGATCAGCGATCCCTGCCCTAAATTCAGGGAGCCTGGGGAGATGCTCGGAAAGAAAGGGAAGGTTAAGCAGAAAAGAACACTGGTGGGTTCTGTTGTATTTTTTTTTTTTTTTTTTTGTTTTGTTTTGTTTCTGAGGAAGACATCCTCTTTAACTCTGAGATCAGACAAAACAGAGAAGTTTTTGGAGCACTGTTTGTATCCTTTCTGTTTATGAACCTCTTAGGCTTCTCCTCAATCACCCAAATATATTGGTGGGAGCAGACCAAAAAAAAAAAAAAAAAAAAAAAAAAAAGAAAAGAAAAAAAATTAAAAATCAGCCTCATATTCAGTCTCCATGAAAATACTTTTGAATTCCTGACTCTCCCTTCCAGCATTCAAACACAAACAGCTGCGGCTCCGGGCTGAAAGGATTCAAAGCTTTTGAAATTCATGGGAATTGTGGAGAAATTCATGGGAACTGCTCCCTCCTGTGGAGCAGCTGCTGAGCAGGAGCTGCTCCCCAGGGCCTGGGATGGCAGCTCTGGCTGCTCCCACCACCTGGATGGTGGCCACCGTGCCCATCACCTCGGTGACAGCCAAGGCTGCCACGGGTGGCTCTGAAATTCCATTTGAAATTCCAATTGAAATTCCAGTGGAGATTCCACTTGAAATTCCAGTGGAAATTCCAGTGGAAATTCCAGTTGAAATTCTGGGAAAGGACCACCCCATCCAGGTGGAGAGCTCCCCACGGCACCAACCCAACAGCAGGAAGGTGGGGAAGGGAAAAAGGACAACGTGGCAGCAAAATTCTTGATTCCTCTGGAAGAATTACGCAAAATCCTCGTGTTTTGTTTGCCAGATCCAGGTGGGAAGGGATGGGGCAGCTTACAGCTGTCTGAGGTGGTCAGAGCACTGTGAGGCTGGGAATGCCACGCTCTGAGCTTTAAGGTGGGTTTTGCCTTGTGAAAAGCTGGCTTTAAATGGCTGTAAAATAAAAATATCAGGTTTCACGGCACGGTTTCGTGCCGTTTTTCCAGCCCTGTGGAAGAGGGAGAGCTGAAACTTCAGGAGCAGGTGAATTGAGGGTCTCCAAGGGCACAGCCCCCAGTGGCAGAGTTTTTTGTCCTCCTGTTTTGTCCAGCTGTCCCTGTGCCAGCTCTGCTTTGTCCATGAGAACACACAGCACTTTGAGGAGCAAACTAAAAACACTCTGATTCAGGGAGAAAAAAAGATTGAAATCACAAACGCAGAGGATTTCCACACTCCCTTCACGAAGGGGCTGCTCAGTGGAGTGGGACTGATCTTGCCATGGGAGCTGCTGCCTCACAGCATCCCCCACTCGCAGAATCCCAGTTTATTCCTGAGCATCCCACACTGCTGAGGGGGCTGGGACAGCCACATCCTACAGAACTCAGTCCAGGGGCTGGCTTCTCTCATCTCCCCTGCAGCTCCTGCTGCTGCTGCCAGCCTCCCACGGACACACTCCTGCTCCTCTCAACATTTTCCTGCTTATAATACAGCATTTTCCTGCTTGTAATTATGAGCTACCTGGTTTAAAGACTATTTTTTCTATATTATTTCATAAAACTCTGGACATAAAACCCATCGTGAAATATTATAGAAGAATTTGCAGCTCCTCTTTTTGAGTTTGGGGAGCTTTATGCCCATTTTCCTTCCCCTCATGTTCAAGCAATGTGAGAAACACAACAGAGATCCAAAGTCTCCTCAAGTCTCCCAAGTCTCCTCAAGACTTTCCTGACAAATCCCTCAGATATTCCCTGGAGCTGTTAGAGAATGATGGTTAACAGTTGAATAAATCTCATTTTGTAGCAGCCTGATTCCTGATTCCACAGGTAGGGTTTTTTATAGGAATAATCCACCTCTCTAACCGATTTAGGTCTGCAGGTTTCACCACAGAAATTTCAGGAGAGGTGGGACTGTCCATCTTGGAGAGGAGAAGCTTTGAGGTGAGTTAAGTGTGACCTTCCAGTGCCTGAAGGAGAGGACAGGAAAAATGGAGAGAGAGAATTGACAAGGGCTGGAGTGACAGGCCAAGGGCAGGGTTAGATGGGATTTTGGGAAGGAATTCTTCCCTGGGAGGGTGGAGAGGTGCCTCCCATGGACACACTCCTGCTCCTCTCCCCTCCCTGAGCATCCTCTGAGCTTCTGCTTCCTTATTTCTTCCTGTGCCTGGGGGAGCTGGGAATGTGCCACTCCTGGAGCAGCCTGGCACAGGGAAAGTCATGGAATCCAGGTGTGCAAAGGTCACCTGCCACCTCACAGCCCATCCTCTCTTATCTCGTCCCAGACTGATTCCAGACGAGACCATTTGTGGTGTCAGTGTGATTGACAAACGTCTCTGGGCACAGGGGAGTTGTCTGATCACATTAAATGTGTCATTATTAGAGTTAACTCGGGTTTCGTAGGTGCTGTGGAGTCCCCTCCAAATCAGTTTTCTCCACCCTAAATCAGCAGCAGATCCTGCCTGGGCAGGTTCAGGTGTAAACTGGGCAAGCCAAAAGGAAGGACAGGGGGAAAAACTCAGTGAGTGGAAGTGAGGTACTGTGATTTTTCATTCATTTTTCAATTATTCTTTCCAATTTCCCTCCTCTTTCTCTTTCCTCCCTGGGCAGCAGTTAATCAGCACCTTTGAGCATTCATTTCCTCCATCCCAGCAACTCTGTGGAAAGGTAGAAGTATAGAGGCAGAAAAAATAATAAAAAGTAAAATATATGCTATTGGCATGCCTGTGCCCAGCAGCACAATTTCTGATGTATTCCTGCTCTTGTCAAACACAAAATGCAAATTTAGAAGGATGTGCAAGAGGCAGAAGAGATGAGAACTTAATAAAAATATCTTCTCGGTAGCAATGAAGAGCCCATCATGTCAAAGTCCCCCAATCCAGTAAAATAGTCTCCACTGAGTTAAAAGGAAGCAAAACAATTTTATATTTGGGATATGGGGGTAAAAGAAGATAAGGGTGGGAAACAAATCACTGTAAGCTCCTGAGTTTGGAGTGGGAACTCTGACAGACCTCTGGGACAGGCTGAGGAAGCAGATGCAGGGTTGGAAAAAAAAAATCTAAAATGCTGGGGAGGATTTCAATGATTTTGACACTTATAAAATATAATGGAATGATTTCAGAAAAGGTGTTTGTTCCTGGGGAAAATTTCAGTACTCAGAGTGAGTGAAAATGACAGAAGCAGGTGGGGTTTTAAAATGCTGAAGGAACCAAGGCTCAGTTCCCAGCCCATCTGAATGAAGGGGTGGATTATTCTTGTATCAGCCATGAAGTGTTGAGGAGCAAAACAGCAGGTGGATGGGGAGAGTTCTGTGATTTGAAATGGAATATTTCTCCAAGAACCTTTTCCCCCCACTCCTGGAAAATTCACATTGTTGCCACTCATTTATCAGAGTTAAAAAAAATATTGTTTTCCATTGCAATTTTTTAATTTTTGCAGGTATTTTTTTGTTTGTTTTAATGAA
This sequence comes from Sylvia borin, assembly GCA_014839755.1. Taxonomy (NCBI): domain Eukaryota; kingdom Metazoa; phylum Chordata; class Aves; order Passeriformes; family Sylviidae; genus Sylvia; species Sylvia borin. Next base: position 2,174,195 of record CM025968.1, read on the forward strand.
ATTATACAAAACCACGAGCAGAAAATGATAAGACACTTCTCATCAGTGTGTCTAAAGCCATGGAATTAAGGAATTCCAAAATTATTGAGGTTGGGAAAGGCTTCCAAGGTCATCAATTCAGTTCACTCCTTCCTTGGATACTTCCAGGGATGGGGAAATGCTCAAAGCTGAGCTTCTGGCCAGAAATTTCTACAGAAACAAACCACTCAAAAGGGAAAACTAAACCACACTAAATAATAACAAAATGTAGGTTAACAAATATTTAAATTCACAAAATTAATAACTCCCTTCAAGACTGGAAAGGAGCTGCCTGACCCCATTGTTAAAAAAGAAAAATATTAAAAGTCCATCTTAGGTGTGTGTGCTAAAAAAAGATCAGAGAACTTCCCATCATTTTAGAGAGAAAGTGGCCAAAAATTATTTGAAGATCACATAGGGAAGGAGAAAAAAAAAAAATAAAGGAGGGGCAAGTCTACAGAATTAAACACAGTCAACAAGATTTCAGAAAAGAAAGGTCAGGCTTCAGTAGGTTTTGCAAATTCTTCAAAAGCATGAATTGCCCTCGAGGGTTGCCAGGACCAAATGTTCAGGTTCTCATAAAGACATTAGGAAAGGCTTATCTTGGGAGCTCGTGGAAGTGTGAAAGCAAAGTCAGAAACATTCCAAGCTGCTGCTGTTTTCCAGAGCTCTCCTCTCAGCTGGGGACAGGCAGCACCTGCCTCGGACCAGGGATGGGGAAAAGGAAGAGATGAACCCTCCCAAATCCAAAATATAGCCGCAAACTCCTAAAAATGGTCAGTGGATTTCCTTTTTAATTGAATTAGAAAGGCTGGTTTACCTTAAAATCAGCCTAAAATTTGCCTAAAAAAAGGGTTTGACATAAATTTGGGATGCCTCTGGATTCTGATGGAATGTGGTCAGTGATCAGGATTTGTCCTTCATGTCCTCTGGATTCTGATGGAATGTGATCAGTGATCAGGATTTGTCCTTCATGTCCTCAGTGCAGCTTGGAAAAGCAGGGATTTCCTTGTGTTTTTACTGCATTGTGGCAAAACCAAATTTTAATTAAATGATGGCCTGGAATAAAATTGGATCGTGTCAAGCACGTGACCATCTTTAATTTGAAATTTTTCTTTACTCATCTGGTGTTCTTCAAATTTCAGCAGAAAAGGCAATTTAAAATTCAAATTAAATTTGAAAAAAAATGAAGCATTTTACTCAGAGTGTGAAGTGGGATGATGTAACGACTTCAAACCCATTTTTTTTCTGGAACAGGGAGATTTTCTGTGCTTGTTGTGTCCTACAGAGACTTTTGATGAATTGGCACTTCTATTTTTTTATAAAAAAAACCACAAGTGTTGGCGAGTTCTCAATCTGTTCCATACCAAAAATCCCGAAAGCCTCACGCTGTGGCTGGCAGTCAGGGATCCTTTATTAGATCCCAGCCTTCAGCAGAGATTTCCAGACATGTGGGGGAAATAGTTGGTGAGGAGGAGAAGATTTTATCAACTGCAGAAAGAATCAACACAGCACAAAGCAAGGAGGGAAAGGCTCCGGGATGGAAACAGGGAATTCAGAGAATGAGGATTCCCATCATTTTTCATGGCTCTGGACTCCTAAAGGGCAGGTTGGACAGGGCTTGGAGCAGCCTGGTCTGGTGGAGGATGTGACAAGAGGTGGGAGTGAGATGGGCTTTAAAATCCCTTTAAAATCCCTTTAAAGTCCCATTAAAATCCCTTTCTGGGATTCAAGGATTCTATGAACCAGCAGAGACGTGGCTCAGCTGAGGCACAGGGCAGGTGGGAAAGGGGAGGATAACCAGAGGGAAATGGTCTTCCAGCCAGTAAATCACCACCCAGCCAAGGTCAACAGAAGGCAAGGAATTGCAATTGTGACCTCTGAATGCTAAAAAGTGCCTTTGAACGCTGGAATTCACAGATGGAAACGCAGAAAACTTCAGATGATGATGTGCTCCTTGAACAAGGGCTAAAGAATATTTATCATAATAGAGCAGATCCCTGAAAAAAAAGCAGAAATTTGTCTGTATCTAAAAAAAAAAAATTCTTATTTATGTTTCAAATGTTTCCGGCATTAATATTTTTCTTGGTATAAAGAACTGCAGAAAATATTTGGAAAATCATTTTCAAGGCACTCACAGCTGGGGGAAGCAGCAGTTCAAAAGATCCCAGTGGGTGACCTCTTAGCCTGGCTTTTTCTTAAGAGAAATAAAATAAAAGCCAAGCTTGCAAAATAAAACTTGCCAGAAGAGTCCTTGGGAAGCAGGAGCTGGTAAGAAAATGCATGTGGATAAATGAAATGGAGCTTTCCAAGAATATTGCTGCCTCCTTCTTGACCTGAGCTCCTTTGTGCCAGCTCAGGCTCCGTGCCTTTGCCTCTTTGATGGATACACAAACACCAGCAAATGAAGGGGGATTTATTTTTGGGACTTAAATTGAAGCCCTTGAATGTAAATGGGTGATCATGTCCCGTGTACTTCCAGGGAAACTGGGAATCACTGGGATGAACAGGGGCAGATTTTTCTGCTGGATGCTCCTCAGTTTCATCCATGGCATGGACATGTGGCCAGCACGGGAGGCAATCTCAGGAATGGGGAGAGGAGGAATGTGCCCACAGCCCTCGGTGTCTGAGTGCTCCTCAGCTGCTGGACGACCTGCGTGGCAAAAGCAGCTCTGGCAGCTCATCGCAGACTCATCCCAGAGCTCAGCCAGGGCAGGATTTCATGGTGGGTTTATCCCAGACTCATCCCAGAGCTCAGCCAGGGCAGGATTTCATGGTGAGTTTATCCCAGACTGGACACTCATCCCAGAGCTCAGCCAGGGCAGGATTTCATGGGGAGTTTATCCCAGACTCATCCCAGAGCTCAGCCAGGGCAGGATTTCATGGTGGGTTTATCCCAGACTCATCCCAGAGCTCAGCCAGGGCAGGATTTCATGGTGAGTTTATCCAGACTGGACACTCATCCCAGAGCTCAGCCAGGGCAGGATTTCATGGTTGTTTTATCCCAGACTGCCAGACTCATCCCAGGGCAAGATTTCAAGCAGACATTGGCCCCAGAGCAGCTCTTTACATCCAGACCTTTAGGGCTACATCCAGATCCTTTTTGTTTTCCTCTTGTTCTGGCCCTGGTCCTCAGAGCTCTTCCCTTTGTGGCTAAAGCTGCTTTTGTGTGCAAGCTGCTGGGAGTGAAGCCAAACATCACCTCTGGCTGGGCTGGGGGGCTCATGGGTGACACTGAGCCCTGTGGATTCTGCCTTGCCCAGGAGAATTCCAACCTCATAGCCCATCCCCAAGGGATTCACAAAGCCTGTGGGCTCAGAGAATGCCACAACCCTGAGCCCTGTGGATTCTGCCTTGCCCAGGAGAATTCCAGGCCCATCCCTGAGGGATTTGACATTGGTAGGACAGCTGCAAACAGCTGTTTGCCATCTCTTGATGTCACACACGTTTCTAGGAGGTCACCAAAGTGTGGCTCCACCTGGGAGCATCCCCCGGGACTTCATTCCCAGCTGGACACCACCAAAATCAACAGATTTCACAGAATTTTACCTCAAACCTTCCACCACCAAAATCAACAAATTTCACAGGGTTTTATGTCAAACCTTCCTGCAGATCCTGAGTTTTGTTCTCTAGAGCAGCACCACAAACGTTTCTCTCTCCGTCCCCGCCTCTTCAACGCGGCTTCACCGCCTTGTCCTGGGGATGACTGGAAGCAGATGGAGCAGGACACGGAGTTGCCCTCATTTTCCATCTGTCACCAGCTCCTTTTAGCTTCCTCTGGCTCCTTGGCAGGGCTGGAAGTCTCCTGGTTGTTGCTGGTTGCAGCCAGACCCCGCTGCTGCCCTCGGTGCTGCTCTCACACTCTGCAGACGCGATATTTTCTGAGCCTGAGAATTGCTGAGCTCTTCCCAAGGGAAACTTTGCACCAGGTTTTTCTTTTTTCCCAAAACGACCTTGTGTAAGCAATATTCCTTCCCCATGACAACAGGTGCTGTTTGCTATTTCTGTCACTGAGCCAATGGCAGAGGTGTCAGCCCTGTGGACCAATAATGTGACTTTTAGCCCAGCGTGTTATAAAAGGGCTGAATGAATTGTAAATAAAACCTTCTGATTTCTGCTTCCTCCTGACTGGAGTCAAGCTTCTTTATTTCATGTCCTATTGCCACAAAACTCCCCACGGTTTCCCCACTCCTTTTCCTGCACAGGTAAAATAAAAACCATGTGATGGGTTGGAGGCTGCTGCTCATGCTGGGTTTATGTAGAACCTAAAAACTCTAGGGAATTCTCACCAGCTTTTGTAAAATACATTGGAGTTCACATGGCTGTGGCTTAGTGTGAGACAATGAACCCCCAAATCTTCTGCAGGGGAGATTCCTGCAGAAAAGCCCTTTATTTATTTTTTATTTTTTGACTGCCATAAATGCAGCCCTGCAGTGTTGGAGCACCCTAAAGCAAAGAGCTCAGCCAATATTTGGATTTCTAGTTTGATATTTACAGATATCCTCATCAGGTAAGAACTGATGATAGCATGGTGGGACCGAGATCCTGCATTCACTAAACCTGGCACTGGTGAAATGCTGAGTTTGATTTTGCCATTGTAACCCAGTAGAAACACTTATTTGTGCTGGTGGGAGTGCATTCATTTGGGCAGACTTTCAGTGACAAAAGCATTGCAAACACACACAAAATTATTGTTTATTTGCTTCTTTATCACTTATTTACCTATTTATAAACTTATTTGGAAAAAAAAAAACCTCCGAGATATTTCTTGTGGTTTCTGCCAGCTAAGGGCTGGCCCTTATTAAGGATTAAGGATAAATAATGATAAACACAATAATGATATGAGGTTACTTTTTCATAGACCATGAGAAGAGAGAACGTAGCAGAGAATAAAATAGAGAATAAAACATCCGTGGAAGTGGCATTTCTTCAAGAGTAATCCCAGTGATGCCTAATTCTAAAATAATCTACAATTCTGGACCTTGCAAGAGGGAAAAATGCACTCTGGTAGACACTAAATATATAAAACCCAATACACTTTTGCCATCTAAAAAGCAGAATATTTCTGAAGCCTGAATCCAAAGTTTGGCTTGAACTTAAGCATCCTCCCCAAACCCCAATTTTCTCAGAAATTTTCAGTTCAGGATTCATTTTCAGGTGAAGCTGTTAATATTTATTTATTTGTTTATTTGTTTGTGGTATTCCCATCTCCTAATATCAAAATAATTTCAAGCCTGGGTATCATCTCATTGATTTATTTCAAGACTGAGTGTAGCTTAGGTTGTGCTTAGGTTAGTTCTCATTAAAAAAAAAATAAAATAAAATAGATGAATAAAAAAAAGTATAAAAAGGGGAAAAGAGCCAATTTCTCTTTAATTTCTCTGAAAAAAGCCATTTTCTCCCTCTTGCCATGAATGTGGACATTTACAGGCTTTCACTGCAGCACATTTCTAATGATTTAACAACGACAACTCTTCCTTTCCTGTCCCTGATCCGCACAAAACTGAACGTGGAGAGCTGAGTCCTCGAGCTGGGAATAACCTGGCCACAGATCCATGAACTCTGCTCCTCTCCTCCTCCCAGGGTGACCCCTGGCCAGTTTGTCACCTCCACAAAATCAGGAATTTCCAAGAAAACCTCAGTGTGTCCCTGTGCATTCTCCAGCTCACCGTCACCTTTGGTGAGCTCTCAGTAAAGCTCCTTTCCCCCAGCTTGTGTTGAATTTAGAAACAACGTGTTGGGCTGAAAGCAGAAAGAAGAAGAAATAAAAAGGGAAGCACGTTTTGAGTTAGACAAGTCCAGTGTGTGAAATTGGGCTCTCGGCTACGGTAGGATATGAAATTTAAAATTTTCAAAAAGATGCATTTTAGTCATGTTCATCCAAACAGAGTCACCAGAGACTCGGACAGGAAATATTGCTCCTGGCTGGATGAAACAAAAAGGTAACAGCTGTTTTTCAGAAGGGCTCTTTTCCCCCATTAAAATGCTATTTCATTTTTAGTGCCGTGAATTCAAAAATGCTGTTTCTTTATCCTAATGAACATATGACTGCTGAAATTACAGAGCTCAGTTACACTTCAAGAGCAATTCAGAATTTTTAATCTGATGTATTTTCTTAGTCTAAGTTCAAGAGAGCAATGAACATTTCGAAGAAACCACAGACTGAATATTTAAAACTGATGATGCTGGATCTCGTTAACCACACATCTGTTTATAACACCACTCCAAAATACTTTTGTTAAATGAAAACTTTGATTTGAAAATAATTCTTCATTCTTAAATCTCAGAATTCAGAAATTCTTTCAATTGAGTTTCTTATCTTAAAAAAATCCTTTCTGCAGATTAAATATTTCAGATTTCTCATGGCATGTGGGAAAGCAAATACAACATTTTCCTGCTTATAATTATGAGCTACCTGGTTTAAAGACTATTTTTTCTATATTATTTCATAAAACTCTGGACATAAAACCCATCGTGAAATATTACAGAAGAATTTGCAGCTCCTCTTTTTGAGTTTGGGGAGCTTTATGCCCATTTTCCTTTCCCTCATGTTCAAGCAATGTGAGAAACACAACAGAGATCCAAAGTCTCCTCAAGACTTTCCTGACAAATCCCTCAGATATTCCATAGAGCTGTTGGAGAATGATGGTTAACAGTTGAATAAATCTCAATTTGTAGCAGCCTGATTCCTGATTCCACAGGTAGGGTTTTTTATAGGAATAATCCACCTCTCTAACAGATTTAGGTCTGCAGGTTTCACCACAGAAATTTCAGGAGAGGTGGGATTGTCCATCTTGGAGAGGAGAAGCTTTGGGGTGAGTTAAGTGTGACCTTCCAGTGCCTGAAGGAGAGGACAGGAAAAACGGAGAGAGAGAATTGACAAGGGCTGGAGTGACAGGCCAAGGGCAGGGTTAGATGGGATTTTGGGAAGGAATTCTTCCCTGGGAGAGTGGAGAGGTGCACAGGGTGCCCAGAGCAGCTGTGGCTGCCCCTGGATCCCTGGCAGTGCCCAAGGCCAGGTTGGACACTGGGGTTTGGAGCACCTGGGACAGTGGGAGGTGTCCCTGCCATGGCAGGAGATGGGAATGACACAATCTTTAAGGTTCCTTCCAACTCAAACCATTCTGGGATTCTGTGAGGATGAAACCCAAGGTGGCACATCCAGAGCAGGAATCTCCCCAGCCTGCTGGGACAGCCCAAGGCAAGGCCATGCATGAACATCTGTGGAATGACCCAGGGTAAAAAAGAAATAATTCTGAAGACTGGAGCCAACGGTGTCAGATGATGACTGCTGGATGTCCTGGGAAGGGAAAAGGAACAGAGCCCTGTTAGGTGATGGTTTCTAATGGACATGAGTGGAGGTGACTTTTGGAGGTGGCAAATGAAGAAGGACAAGTGCAGGGAACTGCTGCTGATCCTGAGGGAGGAGATCCAGGCTGAGCAATGTCAGGCAGCAGCTGCTCAGTGGATGTTCGGGGAATGAAGATGAACAACGTCAGAGGAAATCTCCTAAGGAAATGTAAGTCAAACAAAGATATATAATAGCAGAGGATTATTGCAGAGACTATAGAGGGGAATGAAGACAAATAAAGTCAGGCACTTGCTGAGCAGGTATTAGACAAACAAAACTGAGTAGAGTGAGATAAGAAAGATCTACAGCACAAACAGTGTCTGCAAAAGATTCCTTTAAGTTAGGTCAAGAGAAGAACAATGAATTTGTTTCATCCTCTTTCCCTACAAACAGCTCTTTCTTTCCTCCCCCTCCTAATTCTCACACAGATTTCCATTTCACTCCTAAATCCACTAGTTTTTTCTAATTTTCACTCTCACTTGCTCCATTGCCCTGAGATATTTACATACCGTGTTATTTGGCCAGGAAAAGACCCATAATTTGGGACTGGATCCTTTTCCCCCTACAGCAGCACCACTCGTTTTAAGCCGTGATGGAACAAAACCAGGAGGATGTGACTGAGGATGAGATTTGGCACAACTTGCTTTGGACAGAAGTAATGAACAACAAGAGATACACGAAGGACAAGAAATGCCCAGCAATGATATCTGCTGAGAGGAAAATGAGGGAAGCTAATTACTATAATTACAGAAGACTCCAAGACTGGAACTGTGTGGCCCAGCACTGAGACTGGATTCACAATCCCTTCTGATTACTGATGCACTTGTGTGAAAATTGTGGGTTTTCAGGGGAAAAAGGAATTCTGGTGTTCTTGAGGAATAAAAAGGAGTTAGTCATTAGTGGTAGTCAGGTCCTCTCCACTGCCATCTTTTCAGGATTACTCCAAACGCTGGCACAACCACACCTCCAGAGAGAGAGAGAAGCAAAGCTTTAATTGTGTCCCAATTAAAAAGAATCATCCCCCAGACAAGGCCGACTTTGAGTTTCTCATTGTTACACCACTTATCTCTTGAGGACTTTTCCCTTTCTTCCTCACCACGGCTGAATCCTATGCAAGATGAACTTTTGAACTTCTGTTTCATAAAAAATAAAAAAGCTTAAGATATTCTCAGCTTCACTGCAGGGAAGACAAGATATTTGTCTCTGTGCAACATGACCTACCCCGAGTGAGATTTCACAATGTTTCTGCCGTGAACAAAGCACAGAAAGTAAAAGAAAGTGAGACAGGCTCAGGACTCAGGGAGGTTGAAATAAGATGGATGAAAATTGATTAAAACCAAAAGGTATTTTTTGAGTTGCTTTCCATACAAACATCAATTAAAAAGGGGTTTGCAGTTGGAGCCCCAAAGGTTATTATTCTGTCAGTTTTCTCATCTTCCCGTCCTGCTGAATTGTATAAAACAAAATAAAACTCAACTCCCCCAACCCAATGGCAGCAAAATTTGACCTTGGAGTCAAAATTTGAGCTTGGAGATGCAGTAAATATTTAGAAAAATGTTTATCTAAAAATGGTTATCTATGAATGGTTATTCATAGATGAGAAATACTTCATCGTGTGAATGTGGACACCGAGGGATCTGCTGCCACCAAACTCCAACTACCAACCCCAGGAGAGAAACCACCCCTGGAGAAATTGCCTCCAGTGCCTGAAAAAGCTGCTGCACTCCCTCAGAGCAGCTGTTATCACCTCTGTACAAGTTTATCATGAGACTAAAACCCACATAATTGCAGCTGTTATTACAGAGAGCAGAAAAGCATTTGTTGGACGAAGATGGGGAGAGAATGGATGCATTCAGACAGAACTGAGCATCAGTTCTAGGCAGACAAGCCTTTATTCTTGGGTTTTAAAGCAAGCTCTCCAGCTAAGTGGTAAATTGTAATAGTCACCACATCAAGCAACTACAAGGAAACATAATTATATTTATTCAGGCAAATATGTCGTGCCCACATTCGTTTTTCTTCTGCTGCTGCTGCTGCTAAAAAGGCATCTCAGTGTGAGGGCCCAGTGGTTACTGAGCAGCACTTGAAGACATGTTTAATAAAATACATAAAAATAGATAGGAGCACACAAGAGCTTTGCAGATTTTTTTAGGTCCAGGGATTCTTGATGAAATACTGTGGCTCACTGCTCCTCGAGGGTGATTTTCATGAGGGATCAGATAAAAGCTGCTAGCTACCAATAAAGCTTTGGATACACACACTGTTGCAGCGTGTGGGAAAAAAAAAATGTTTGGGTTTCTGATTTTTTTTTTTTTTGTAAATATTGTCCCTGCTGAAAGAGAAACCATAAACCCAACTTGTCTCACTGCTGATTCCCTTAGAAACACATTGCTTTTAATTTTTCTAAACTCTCCCCTCACTGCCCATCAAACTCCAGTGCTTTGTTCACAGTTTGTTTGATTATCACACTCAGGATGAACTTCCCTGCCCACTCAGAAAAGGAAGGAATGATTTGCTGGTATTAATTAAAGTGGACTGATGGTAGAAACAGTGTCTGAGTGGTGAGGCTCTGCCAGATGCAAGAGAATGGCCTAATTAACTCATCAATAGGGTCTTTTCAAAAGTCCTTTTAAGAGTGAATTTTACCTCCGAGCCTTCTCCTGTGTCTCATGTATCCCTCAAAGATCAATGTTGAAAGATTATGGAACTGCTGCACACAGTTCTTTGATATTTGCTCTCCTTCCTTCCAAATCTCCCTTCACTCAAGGTTTTCTTGCAGGCAGGACTCAGATTAGGCTCAGGGAGGGAATCCATGGAGCAACTCAGATCCAAAATGGCTTTGGCTCAGCAGGATTCTGCTCCAGAGGCTACAAAGCCAATGAACTCTTGGTTTTCCAGCTTGGCTGTCTCTGGCTGTGAACCTGGACCTCTACTCTCATGAATAAATGCCTGGACGAGGCATCAGGACTGTTTGTCCATCACAATTGAAAAAGAAATCTCCATTTGATTTTAGTGGGTGCCAAATCACACTGACTTTCCCAAAAACTCTCAAAGTGTGGAGTGTGTGTCTCAATGACATCAATTAAATCAGATAAAGAGGAAATACTCTTTCACCAAAGTTTCACACACAAGTTTCTTTTGCAAACAATGTTAATTTTCCTTCAGAACATTGCTGGTGAAGTTTTCCTGAAGCTGTGTATTGAGAATAACCCAAGATAAGGGATTACTTTTAATGGAGCTTTTATTTTCCCAAATAGAAGTTTACAGACAGGTTTCCCATCAATGTCTCTGGTACCAAATGCTCTCTGAGGGACTTGAGGGGTCTGCAGATCTCTGCTAAATTCCATTTCATGTTCAATTGGGAATATCCTGGTCCATCTACTGTCCATAAAGACTAACTCTGATCCATTACCGTGGACTTCCCTGCATCTGGGGAAGAGAGAGCACTTTTTAATTCTTTGTATTCCATCCACCCTAAAAGGATTACATTAATATGTCCCAAAGGAAAGAGAGGATAAAGAGTATTTGCAGCCACTTTTCCTCATCCCTTGCTCACTGTGGCATCTGAGTAATTGTGAGACAGCATCATTTGAATATTTTTATTCAAGCTGGTTGAATTTGGAATTGATTTATTTTCTCATATTGTACACAAGGTTTTGCACCCAGCAGACCTGTCTGTCACTGAAGGATATTTGATAGAGATCTCCCACTGCCTTGTCCATGCTCTAATCCCTCTCTCCAGGCTGTGCAATGTTGGCAGTTCCCTCTTCCCACTTTGTTGTTTGCCTTGTGTTTCACTGTTTACTCCTTGTTACCTCCTGGTTTATATTTCTTGGTAAGTCCTTTAGAGATTTCCACAAGTAGAGGATAAGACCTTGAGAATTTGCTTTTGTCTGTTTAGATGTAATTCTGAGTTATTGTTTAACTCCTCTATATGTTCTGTACATTTATTGTGCAGGTAGAACAAACAGAGCTGTCCTTGTCTCCCTCCCTTTGTGTGAGATTTAACTGCTGCTAAATCAACTGGCATTAAAATGACTCCGTGGAATGCGCCGAGGTTTGAATAAACCCACGAGCACATAATGCACTTGATTATCTGAAAACAGGTAATGAAATTTGAAATGATTTTATTTGGAAAGGTGCCTAGAGGTCAAGGATATTCTGAGATCTGAAGGGCTGGATGTGAGAGGTTTTTTTTTTTTTTTTTTTTTTTTTTTTTGTTTGTTTGGTTTTTTTTTTTGGGGGGGGGTTGTTTTGTTTTTGGTTTTTTTTTTGTTTGTTTGTTTGTTTTTGGGGTTTTTTTTTTTTTGGTTGGGTTGTTAATTTTTTTTTTCTTTCATGGAGAAATTCAATTAAAACAAAGAATTTTTTTTTGTCATTTTAAGTGTTGTGATTCAGTGCATTGCCTGGGTGCAGTATGGACATGAGAGGAGTGGAGGAGATTGTTCCTGTTCTCTGCCCAGCCCCGGGGTGTGAACGAGCTCAGCCCAGCACATCCAAACCTCCGTGAAGGGTGAGCAATCCTTATGACAGCGCTGCTCCTCCCTGCTGAGCTGGAAATCAAAAACTGGTGGCCAAGAAAGCCAGGGAATGGTTCTTGCCCTGCTCCTCGGGGTCTCCAGGCAATTTTGAGGGAAGCATCCTTGGCTCGTCTGTGTTTGGAGCGTGGGAGGCCAGAGGGTGTTGGCAGCTTCTGTGCAGGGTGTGGATGCTCCACACCTGGCTGGGCAGCGCAGAGGTCACTGGAAGCCTCTCTCCAGCTCTGCTGAATCCTGGAAAAAAAGATGGACGTCCCCAGGTACTGCATTTTACTCAACTTTTCTGAAATGAAGGATTTCCAAACAGCTCGGAAAGAGATTTTTGGGTTGTTTCAAATCTGAGGTACTCTGTGCAAAAGCAACAAGGGAGCCAAAAGCTGGGGACACTGGTTGTGGTTTTGGGAACCACTCAACAAAACTTGGGAAACTTGACTTCAGATCCTAAAAAAAGAGGAAAGGCAACCTATTACTCAGGCAGATGGTGATAGGAGAAGGGGAAAGTGTTTTAAACTAAAAGAAGAGAGATTTAGAGATGAAATTCCTCCCTGTGAGGGTGGGCAGCCCTGGCACAGGGTGCCCAGAGCAGCTGTGGCTGCCCCTGGATCCCTGGAAGTGTCCAAGGTCAAGTTGGACAGTGGAGCTTGGAGCAGCCTGGGACAGTGGGAGGTGTGAAGGAAATTTGTCATTTGCCACCAAAACAAAACTATTGTAGAATACAAACCTGGTTGAAAGATTTTTCAAAAAGACCAAGAGTTCTTTAGAAGGTGAATCTAAATTTGAAAGTATTGAGCTCCTAATGGGTTTGATTTTACCGTGTGCAAGTAGTAATGAAAAACAAACACCCCAGACTTTTTCATCAAGAAACAAAATTTCATTGCTTTAAAACATTCTTCTTCAAGGGAGATGGAAAAACTATGAAATTAAGAAAGTATTATCAGTAAGTTCAAGTGGTGAATTGTGAAAATTAGGCAAGAAACTATCTGCACTGAATCATATACAACACAAAGACTGTGTGGGTGTTGTTTTTTTTCATAAGATCCATTAATTAAACAATTGCAATTAACAAAACAGTTGAAAAACCCACTACTTTGACACATGGGTCACAAAGAAAAGAAGTACTAAATAACATGCTATTTACTGCTAATTGTTCTTTGGGGTTAGCTTTTCATATTTAAAGATTTCCTTGGAGGCAGCTCCATCTTGAAGCATCTCTTGTTTGCTGCCTTCTCAGAAATGGGCAGCATTTATAGTTAAACCCAAAGGTCAGTGTCCATCAGTATTTGTTTGGAGGCAGTAGCTTCATTCTGAATTATCTCCTTGAAGTGTAAAACTACCTATCTATTAACTAAATAGATTTACTCAAAGTTCTCTACTTTTCCACACTCTACTTAATTACCTGCATGTGAATTGAAAGAGGAATACTTTGCAGTTTGGAGCTCAAAGGATTTTGAGATAGGAATTGAAAGCCTTTAGCCTCAGTCAAATGCCACTAATCAATTTATTTTCAGTTTAATAAATTAAAGTGAATACTGTAAATACACTAAAAACATTTTATTTCCTTTTTTCCCCCCATTTATTCCAAACATTCCTATGGCATATTTGGTGCAGATCAATTTTGCTTCCATGTTTATTTCGTGCCACACCAGTATTTGCTTTCTTTGCTTTCCTGAAATACCTTTAGTCCAATTTGATTAGAACCAATCCAACTTTTTAATTTTTTTTCCAGCAAACAGACATTTATTAAATGCCAAAAATGGGATGATTGATGAAGAAATAATAGTGGGATTCAAAGCAAACCCTCCTAACCTTTGCAGCCCTTTACAACGGGATATTGAAATGAGTGTTTTAAAAAGATCTTGATGAAAACCTTTCATGAACAAACAGTTCAGGTAATATTGGTGGGCAGAAGAATTTGAGAGAAGCAGAAAACTAAATGAGCTATCTGTGATTTCTCGCCTCGTTTTTATAAAATGATCAATTCACACAAATAACCAAAGAAAATTTAATTCTGTTCTCACGTTGGTCCCATGAAAACCTGTAAGATCTTTTCCTTTTCAGCTCATTAGAGCAGTAATTCTTCTAAATTCCAATCTCTTCTCTTTACAAGCCCTCAGCCATCCAGATTTTGACTTCCAACGTTGGAATGTGAGCAAACAGCTTTTATGCTGACTCTGTAACTCAAAAATGCAACTGGGAGTCTAACCAAGGGGGGGAAAATTATACAGAGGGAAAAATAAAAGTACCAAGGAGCAACAACTCAGGGCAGAGTGGTCGCCTTACAAAGCTCGGTTTTAGTGGTGCTGAGGGACTCCAACATCTCCACAGAGGATGGGTGAGGTTTGGAGTTAGGCTGGTGTAGCTCTAATCAAGCTTTAAAAACATCCATCATGAGTCAAAGCAGCAGCTCGGTGAAAGGAGGCAGCTCAGCGAGGTCAATTAAACACTTGGTGAGCCCATTTGTTAACGGCAGCTTAACTACTTTTCTGAGGAGGTTGGCCCATGGCAGGGGGTTGGGATGAGATAATCCTCAAATTCCATTCCGACCCAACCCAGCCCAGTCAATCCCAAACCAGCCCAACCCAACCCAAGCCAGCCCAGTCCAACTCAACCCAACCCAGCCCAGCCCAGCCTAACCCATCCTGGGATGTGGTGATATGATCCCGGAATCTTGATGATATCAGATAAATCCCTCAGGGATTTGCTTAGGGGGACAAAGAGGTGCCCAGTGTGGCAGTGGCACCTCAAGAAGAGACCTGTGGTAGTGCCAGGGTTGGAGTTGATGTTTTAGTATTTCAGCTTTTATCTTTTTCATATTTTTGTAATCCTGTGATTCTTTAGTGTAGAACTCCAAACCCCACACACGGTGTGAGCTGCTGCTTCCCCACTTTGGGCAGACACAACAATTCCTCTCCAGGCCTGGGGATCAAGGACCCCTCACTGCCCCAGGGCTGAGAGATGGGAACAAAAGTGAGTTGGGGGCAGCAAACTTGGGGTCAATGATTCATTACCTGGAGCTGGAATTGGAAGATGAACCCCCAAAATGCAAATGGACCAAATTTATCAAAGTGTGAAAACCTGTGACCCGGGTCCATTGTTGGGTGTAGCTCCTGGGGAGCTTCATCTGCCTTAAATGTACCTGAAAGCCCTTCAATAAATAGAACAGCTTTTTATTCCCTTAATTCTGTCTGGCCTCTGTTTTTAGGTAGCCCCAAAAGGCATCAGGAACAGTGGAATTAACTGAAGAGAATACAAATTAGCCCACAGATTTATTCCTCACACTGACACAATAAACAAATATTGATGGTTTCCCGTGGTGTAATACATCCTTATTCACTGCTTCACAACTCACTTGGAGCTTCATCATTTTCTCTTCGCTGCTTCTGAATGGCTGATTTATCCCAGACTTTGGGAAATATTAGTCTGTTTACAGTGCTCAGATAGCAAACAGATTGTGCATCATTGAAGTAACAACGTGGAGACTTGCCATGGTTGATTGTTGTGCTCTTCACCTTGCTTTTCTTGTCTTTTTATTTTTTCACGCAGAAAAAAAACCCCATTTCGGAGTTTTAGAGAAGAGAGGCAAACTGCATCCACTCTGTAGTGAGGGAAAATATGATTATAGATTTTTGTGAAGACTTTTGTATCCCTTCAGCACCTCAGGATGGCTCCTGCCTTTGGAAAAAAATGTGATTTGTTTGGTGCAGGATTCAGGAGAAGGGCACAGATGTGCAAAGCACAGGAAAGTTGATGAACCTCAAGGTGTAAACTGAACTGACATCCTGTGGCTGAGGGTAAAACTGAGCAGCAGGTTTCCAATGGATGGAATCACAGAACACACAAAGCTTTGGGTTGGAAGGAAACCTAAAAATCATCAGTTCCCACCCCTGCCATGGCAGGGACACCTCCCACTGTCCCAGGTGCTCCAACCCCAAAGTCCAGCCTGGCCTTGGGCACTGCCAGGGATCCAGGGGCAGCCACAGCTGCTCTGGGCACCTGTGCCAGGCCCTCACTGCCCTTCCAGGGGGAATTTCTTCCCAATCTCCCATCCAGCCCTGCCCTCTGGCAGTGGGGAGCCATTCCCTGTGTCCTGTCACCCCGGGCTCAATCCAAACAGCGAAGCCCAAACACTCCTTGGCTGTGGGGTTATTCGCAATTCAGAGGAGAATAAACATTTTCTCCTGTCTTGGAGACACCCAAACTCTCCCTTCACACTCCTCAAAGGCAAATGAAGAGAGGAATCACTGCAGGAACACTGGCTGAGACAGTCCTGTAGGATAAACTATTCCCAGCTCTTTTCTTCGCTCTCCAAATGAGAAATATTCTCATGCATGAAGCTTGAAATACTTATTTTTCATAATGAAATGGCCCAAATATTGAAAAATTCTCAGTAGAATTCTGATAGATTGAATCTTTGTATATAGATAAATTGACAAATTTTCGCTATGAACTTTCCTAAAGCCAGGATCTTATTTAGGGGAATGAAGTGCCAGAGGGGTTCTAGTCCAGCTCTGGGTTTGCACAATCCCACAGAAATTAAAACATTCCTAGTTAAGACCCACAAGCACAAAATTAAATTGAAGGTCTTGTACTAATTCTGAGGTTTATAAAACTCTCATGAGATCCAGCATTATTAAAATTTAAATAAATAAAATGCAAGACTGCTGTAAGTTCTCCGTGCAGAGAGAGAAGAGTGCTCAGATAGCACTGGTGTTATGGATTTTGATTGAAATTACCTGACAGACTTTATTCCACTGTTTCCACCTTATTATGTATAATTGCTTCTAGATTTCTGATTTAGTTTCTTGACATTAACACGGAATATAAATTAGAAGTCACTTTATAAAGTGAGCTCTACTGAGAGCTGAGAGTTTGGAATCAAACTCTATATAGATCAAAATACTCACTGTAGCACTTGAGTTTTACTAAATGAGTTAAATGCTTAAAAAGTTTCTTCCACACTTTCAAACTCCAGACATGAAACTGTGCCTAATTATGTTATTTTGTGCTGTATTCTAATACGTCTGTTAAGTTATTCTATGTAATATGTAAAATGAATCAAAGGCTGCCAGGAGGTTTAATTTGCTTTTGGAGCATTTTTACAAGCAATATGTTAGAAAGTGTAATTCACAATTTAGTTCAAATGAGGGGAAAAAAACCAGATTTATATCAATGGGAAGTGAAACTATTTTGCCTCGATTATTGATCTTAGAAAGGGGAGCATTTTAATTAAATCTCCCATTTGCAATTTAATGCTCTGGTGTTGCACGAGCGGCCATTGGGATGAGATGAGGGAGGCGTGTGAGAGGTGTGCAAATCACACTGCTCACAACTGGGGGCCCTGAAGGCAGGAAAGGGCCACACGTGGCAGGGCCTGGAAGAAAACTGCTCCCAAACACCTGCTTGGAGCTCCTCTGGGATTTTCTACCTCGCTCTAAGGGCTGAATGATTTAATCCATGGAGAAAACTGGAATTGGAGGTGGATTCTTTCTCCCTATTCCCACCTTCCCCCAAGGCAGCAAGGACATTGTCACCATTCTTCGGCAAAGAGCACGAAGCACAATTATTTTCCTTACTTACTTTTTTTTTCAAGTCCAGGTTCCAGTAGCTGGTATTTCTGGATGAGTTTCTGTCAAGAAATCCTTACATCCATCCACCTTGGGCTCCACCCTGGGGGATGAGGGCTGAGCTGAGGGAAATCTCACCTCCCACCATCCATGGGCACCTCCACATCCCTCTTGTTCATCTGGGCAGCATTTCCTTCTCTCCTGGATGCCTTTTGGGGTAGAAATGCCCCCCACACCCCGGCAGGTGTTTCCATATAGGGAAAGGTTTAAGACTCACTTAGACTTGCTGTTCTAATAAGGGAAAAGGACCAAAATTTTTATTTTATTCTTTATTCTCCTGGCGGTAATTACCTCAAAGCCAAGATAAAACCACTGATGGTCTCTTTAACTGTTCCTCAGAAAAGTCGTTGTTCTCTATTGGGCTGTTTGCCAAAAAAACCCACCTAAATCATCCAATACAGAAGGGGGAGCATGAAGTTTCTCAGTGCATTTTTTGGGTGTTGTAGCAGGTGTGTGGGGCCTGTTTTATTGCCAAAAAAACCCACCTAAATCACCCAATACTTAAAGGAGAGCATGAGACTTCTCAGTGCATTTTTTGAGGTGTTGAAGCAGGTGTGTGGGACCTGTCCCTACACTGTGAATGGCTTTATTCTTTTGTTTTTTGTATTATTTTCTTCTTTTATTAAAACCTTTATGCTTTTTCAACACACACTCGGCCATGCTGCCTTGCTGGTTATTTAAGACATTTTCTGTGAGGTGCTGGATGCCCTCAGAGGTACTGAACCCTTGCAGAGCTGCACACACCTGGCTCTGGGAGAAATTCAGCACTTTGGAATTCTTTAACCACGGGAAATATCCCAGTTTTAATCCACCTGTGGCTCTGCCCTGCTGAAATCTGCCCCGAGGACTTGGGAATCCTACACGACGTCCCCTAAATCCCGATCAGTGGATTTTGGGGCACTCCTCAGTGCAGCTGGATTTGATGGCCCATCCCTTCCAGCTGCCAGGTTCTCCTCCAGGAGATCGAACATATTGATAAGGCATCGATGGTCATAACATGGACAATGGGATGGTGGCTGTCCCTTGGAGAACCATCACATCTCTCTCTGAGGTGGACAATTTCACCTTTGCCGTTGTTACAGGCAGGGAAATGTGTCCCTAAAACGTTCAAACCAATGCCCTGGAGATGCTGAGATGGTTTTGGGGGAAGCACAAAAGCCCAAGGAGTTCATATGGACAGGGTCATTAGTGCTGGCATTAACACGGGATCGTTCAGCTCGGAAAAGTCCTTTAAGGTCCTTCAGTCCTCTGCTAATCCATTTAAACTCCCGCAGGGCTGGTCACTCCAGTGCCTCCTCGGAATAATCTTTTCCAGCACTTTTGGTGAAGAATTTTTTCCTGATATCCAACCTAACCTTCCCTCGGTGCAGTTTGATGCTGTTTCCTCTTGTCCTGGTGCCTGTTCCCTTTTTTAAAAGCCTGTACTAATTACAGCAGCTCTTCTCCAGTTGAATTTTTAATTTTCTAGAGAAAAACTTAATATAACTTGAATTTATTTGTTTGTTTTTTTTTTTCTCCCATCATAGCAAGACTGCATGAATAAATTAAATGGTATTTTCAGGAGCCCAATAACATCTCTCAGCACTTCACACCTGCTGTTTGAAGGAGGAACTTTCCTTTTCAAATATTATTTTTTTTGTTGTTGTTGAATCTTGCAACTCCTGTGGCAGCAGGTTGAATTCCACCAGAGGAGCAGAGTCCGTATCCATCCCCTGACCCCACAATCCACTTTGGTGTCTCTACTTTCACCCAAACCACCTGTAAATCACCACAAACACACATTTCCCTGCTCCCTCTGCAGGAAAACCAACCCTTCCCACATCTCTGCTAACGTGAAACCCCCGTGCAGTCAAACCCTTCCCCATCCCGCTGAATTATTTCAAGTTTTCTATCCCTCTGTCTGCTTTTCCATTTCTGCATAGCTGTAGATTTCCAGCTCTCCTGAAAAAACACTCCTTTTTCAGCACTTAATGATGCTGCTGCTCTCCATCCAGCTTAATGCCACCGAGAGATTGGCTAATAAATCTCATTTTTGAAAAAGAATACATTTGTGATTATTTTGATTTGCTTTCCGCTTTTCCGGATTCGATTTCTCCTGCTTTACTCTGCAATTTTTCTTTTCTATATCAGGGGAGGATAGGCAAACAGTTGTTTTTCTTTAGTTCAAAACCGAGACTTAACATTAAAAATCAGTGGTTCCAACTGCAAAGGCAAAATCACTTGAAATCATTAAAGCCATGGTAACATTAAAGTATTTTCACATTCACAGAAGTCTTTTTAAAAAAATGGTGTTTCAACCCATTTGCAAGATCCATTCAAACCCCAAATATCTTTTTCCCGCCCTCCTCTTATCTAAATCAGCAACAGTGAGCTGAACTCATGGATTGAATATTTGGAAATAAATTATTGAAGTTGCTGAGGGATTTTTCTGGTTCTGATTTCTGTGATCTGTTCAGGACTGCTGTGTATTTATTGCTATTCATTTAATAGTTGCTAATAAGATGTTAATTACCAGGCAGGACCTCTCCCTGCACATGGCTGCTGGCAGCAGACTCCTGAAATTATTGAATATTTGCTATTTATTGAGGAACTGGCCATCTGAGTGACATGGGTCTTTTTTTTTGCTTTACGACTGACAATATAGAAAAAAAACAACTAAAAATAGGAAATATCTTTGCTTGCATGGAAGTGGAGCCAGATGAAGGGAGAGCCCCCATATCTCAGTGATGTACAAAAAATTATTCATGAAGGTATTAATGAATATTGAAAGATTAAAGGACTGGAATGCAACCAAACCCAAATTGGTCTTTGGAATTCAAAGGAGCACGTTCAGAATTGGTTTTGCAGCAATCCAAGAGCTACTTGAGGCTTCTCCAGTGTGTAACACCCCTTGTAAAATGAGTTACTGCATATGTGAGCTCATGTGCATCCGGAGGAGAGACTGAGTCCCGAGTGAGTTCCTCTCATTCTCTGATTTGCTGTTCCGTGACTTTTCCCGAGGAATGGCACTTTATCAGCAGCCAACACACCAGGGTGAGAGGGGGAACTCCCAGCAGCAGCCCCAGTGCTTCCCCTCTCCCTCCAAATCTCATTCCTGAGCTCTCCTCCCCTGCTCTGCTGTGGATCCCTGCCACTGCCACAGCCCCTGGCCTCTGGAATTGAATATTCCAGCACATCTTGGTCTTGATTTGGAGTTGAACACACAAATCACACTTCTGATTTTCATCTGCGGTATTGGGCTGGAAGTGAGCAGCCTGGGAAGGAGCAAATCTGACCTCAGGCCTCCTGATATTCCCTCCTGGGCTTGCTCTGGGATTTCAACACAGTTACACTGCATTAATACTGGAAAGAAAAAAACCAGATTTGGCTGGGATTTGATGGGGAGGGATAGGAAGGCAGATGAGTGATTGTTTTGGTAACATTTGGAAGTGGCTAGAAATTAAAAATCAAATAACTTCCCTCTAAATTGAGGGCTCGGATTTTTTTTCTGAGGGTTTTGCTGGAAGATCTCATTGACAGCAGTGGGTCAGAGGCTGGCCCTGGAAAATGTGTTTTATACCCCAGTGAGTAACCCTGGTGTGTGGCTCAGAGGGGGATGAAAGCCTGGCAACAGGAGCTGTCAGATACAGCTAATGGAAGAGCAGGAAAAGCAGAAAAAGCAGTAAACAGCACTCAGGACCTCTGGGAACAATTCCTCCCCCTGAAACACGGGCAGGGGAAAATTCTCCACCTGATCCTCAGAGCAGGTTTTCTGTGGAAACCAGGCCCAGCTGAACTCCAGGACCACGGGTTGGGATGGCACCTGGAGCCAGGTGCCACCACAGAGTCACAGCTTATCTCACTGGGCTGTGAGATAAGCTCAGCATAAATCTACCTGACACTCACCTCAGCAGCGTTTCTCTGCTGGTATCTCATACTAAATGCTCCTTTTATTATGAAATTCTCCCTTTTTTACATTTCCTGCAGTGCTTGTCAGGGCAGAGTGGGAGGAAAGGGCAGGGAGAGAATATTTAGGGTAATTGGGTCACTGGCAGCTCCTGGCAGAGCCTTCCTGGTCAGATCCTCACTGGTTTTGGTACAGGAGAGATGGAGAGGGACTCCTTCAGGAGGATGTAGAGGACAACAGGGAATGGCTTTGAACTGGAGGAGTGTAGCTTTAGATGCGATTTTGGGCAGGAATTGTTCCCTGGGAGGGTGGGGAGGCCCTGGGATGGAATTCCCAGAGCAGCTGTGGCTGCCCCTGGATCCCTGGCAGTGCCCAAGGCCAGGCTGGACATTGGGGTTGGAGCACCTGGGGCAGTGGGAGGTGTCCCTGCCATGGCAGAGGTGACACTGGGTGGGATTTAAGGTCCTTCTAACCCAAACCATCCTGGGATTCTGTGATCCAGACTTGTCTGGCATCAAAGCAATATTTAATTTGAAAACTTGTATTTTTCCCAAGCTATCACCTCTGTGCAACCTCTAATTGGGCTTCAAACTCATCTGATCAGACCTCTATCTGTTCAAAAAATGCAAATCCAAACGTTTCTGGGTCATTTACTTGTGTTCATTGACAGCACTGAGCATGCCCTCTATTCCTGAATGTATTTCAATGTGCTAAAATCAATATATCCACAATCAATCCTCCCATTCAACTCCAAGCTTAAGAAATGCAGCTCAAGGTTGTACCAGGCCAAAAATTTGTCTGGTTTGTTTCTTAAACGAGCTCCACTTTGCTGTTATTTAACTTCTGGCTCTGCACAAAAGGCAGGAGAATGTCCCAGAGCCCACATCTCCCATGGCCACCTAAAGGATAACAAACTCAGCTTGGAAGAGGTTTTATGCAAAAAAGTTAAAGGAGACAAATGAATAAAGACTTTATTTTTTTTTTCCTCGTTCTGAATTACATACAGTAGAAATAGGAGCCATTTATTATTTTGTGGCTGAAATAGAGCTGCCAGCATTATCAAGGCAATACTTAGATAACCCCCAGGAGAGATAAGCAATAAAAAGTGCCCTGCAAGCAATATTGCCTCCTAAAGCACCATGGCCAGATGGATCTACAGCTGAATTTCAGAGAGCATCAGTGATAAATTACTTCCAATTTCATCTGTGATTTACAAATATTCTTTGGAGACTAAAGAAATGTCTCCTTATTTTAATTAAGCACCATTGCTGCCTTCTCCGAACAGGGTGAAAATCTCAAGTGCAGCTGATTCCAACCCTTTCACCAAAATCTGAGCTATTAGCACAGAGAAAGTCAGACTTGTGCCTCCTTGTCTTGCTCAAACTGGATTTGTTCTGGGCAAATTTCTAACAGATGGTTCCCAGTATCTAATGAATAGAGCAGACCATTACAAATGGGACATGAGATACACTCAGATAAAGGAATTTGAAAAGGGAGTTTAAAAATACTTCAGAAGTTCAGGAAAATGTAGCTAATTTCGACTCAGGTACAGCTAATGACTTGAATTAAAACAACAAGACAGAAAATGTTTTCAATTTGAAATGAAACTCATTTAGCAGCTAATAAGCCTCCCTCTTGTTTGAGAGCTTTGCCAGAACTCCTGGAGCAGCTGAACAGGAGCTCACTTCACCCTTCCATGAAATACTCTGTGTGAAAATGGAAGAGTAATTTCCTTTTCTTTTCTTTTTATTTTTTTAAAGGATATAAATAGAACTGAAAAAAGAAAAAAAAAAAAAGAAAAAAAAGAAACTTGAGTCATACAATCTATTCCTTAGGAACTAGAAATAAAGATTTGGGGATTTAAGAAAAGAATAAAAAAGAGGTAACAAAGTTGAGGAGAACTTCCCAGCTGCAGGAATAAAAGAGGTTTCTGAGCAGATGTTTCCAAAATGTCTCTTCCAGGCTCCGGGTTCTGAAGGTCTAGTTGAATGGGACATAAAAATAAAAGCTGTGTTGGGGTGACAGGGACAGGGTGAAGGTGGCTGCTCCTCTGGGATCTCCTGGAGTTATCATGGAATAAACACCAGGGGATTTTCTCCAATTTACCCCCAAATCCTTCAAGTCTCAGCTCATTCCTCAGCTGTGAGCTCAGCACAGGATGAGTGAAAGGAGCTGCAGGATAAAATTGGGTGTGAAGCAGCTCCAGAATATTCTGGGCTCGCTGTGGCAAGGTGACAACAGGATTTCTTGGGAACTCTCGCTTTTTCCAGCCCGTGTTAAAAAGACCATCAGAGGCTTGCTGCTCTTTTGCTGCCTGCTGCAAAGCACAAAATGGGAAGGAAACTGGGTTTTGTACCTGCCCCAAGCAGCCTCCAGCTGTCTCCATCCCCTGTTTCAGGGCAGGAAACATTTTTAAGATAATAAAATTAAATGTCTCAGTGCTTGATAACCTTTTCCATGAAGAATTTTTTTTTTTTTTTTCCCCTAATATCCAATTTAAACCTTCCCTGGCAGAACTTCCTCTAGTCCTGTCACATGGCAGCGTTTGTGTAATGTGCAAGTGACAGTGAGAAACTGGTGACACCTGCTTAGGAAAATGACTGACAGAGCCGTGTTGCATTTTTAATGGCAACAAGTGTAATTTTCCAAAGAGATGGATGCAAAAACCTGAGGCAGGGGAAAAAAGCCAATAACGTTCTATTTGTCGTGGAACGCTCTGAAATGCCTTCAGATGGAAACAAAATCCCAGGGTGGTGTGTGGGATGGGAATCCCTCATGGAAGTGTATTGACAATGCGAGTGGTTTAATCAGTTAAATTATCATTTTGCGCAGAAAAAAAAGGCAGATTTGTTTAATGACCTCACTACTCCAGGGAAGGAAGGAGAAATTGTCAATAAAAGCAATTACAAGTTAAATGAGAGAGGCAAGCACAGTACAGGATGGGGCTGGCCTTTTTTTTTTTTTTTTTTTGGAATATTTTTCTATTATTTGTAATTGCCAGTAATTACACACACAAAGTGTGTCTTACAACTGGTCAATACTGGAGGAGCACCCTGAAGATAAATACAGTCAGGAAGAAAAGAAAATTTGAGTGATGATTCCTGAACAGGCTCGTCCTGTGTGATAACAGGAAAGCTTTTATTTGGCTATATTGGAATAAAAAGTGATCTTGATGATCACAGATTTAATTTACAGGGGAGGCAGAATTCTTGCAAGACTCCAGACCCTACTGTCGACATGAACCCTACAAAGAAAACCCATTTTCATGTGGTTTACAGCAATTTTGACCCTGTGAGCTGCTTCCTCAGCAGGTCCATCCCTCCACTGCCACGTGGGAACTCCCAGCAGTGGCCAAAGGCTCGGTTCAGTGATGATTTTGGGCTGATTTAAAGAGGAAAATGGCCCACAGTGCCATCTGTGACCTGAGATATTACCGTGGGGAGCAGGACGACGGAAATAATTTCATCACCTCTAGTTTTGTGTGATGATCTTCTGTGGGGAAGGATGACTTGATATCCATGTGTAAAGATGAGAACTGGGCTGCAGCA
The DNA here is from genome assembly GCA_014839755.1 of Sylvia borin. Lineage (NCBI taxonomy): Eukaryota > Metazoa > Chordata > Aves > Passeriformes > Sylviidae > Sylvia > Sylvia borin. The sequence goes on from CM025968.1 coordinate 2,199,160, forward strand.
CCATGGGAGACTTTTTGCCTTTTCCAGAAGTCTTAATTAGAGTTTATTTTACTGATGAAACAGCCTGGACTGCTAAGGAATATTATTTTTCGTTCCTGCGTGTATTCAGAGAACCTTAGAATGGGTTGGTTGAAAAGGACTTTAAAGATCATCTTGTTCCACCCCTGCCATGGCAGGGACACCTTCCACCATCCCAGGGTGCTCCAAACCCCATCCAACCTGGCTTTGGACACTTCCAGGGATGGAATTAAAGGAAATCCCCCCGTGGGTACCTGAACTGACACCTGTAAGCAGCCAAAAACCAATTTGAAGGGACACCCAAGGCCAGCAGCAGCTGATTTCCTTAGGAGGAGACTAAATCTCGTTCATGGTGTGAGAGAGACAGCTCCAGTGTCACAAATCCCCAATTTCCAAGTGAGCAGATGACAGGAGCGCCTCCAGTGCTGATGAGTTTATCTGCATAAGGCACTGAAGTGCAAATAATTAAGAATTGCATCGATCACGGGGCTTTAATGGCTCTTCAGAATGCAGGGGGAGGCTGCACAAACATTTCTGCCTTTTGAGCCTTTCCCCCTGGCTCCTGCCCTGATGCAGCCCCCAGGGTGCAGATCCCAGTGTTTGGGGCTCTGCTGGGAGCAGGACAGATGGAATTATCCCGATTAAGGAACTCAGAGCACAACAAACCTCCAGGTTCTGTTTTGTTTTGTTTTTTTTTTAAACTCGGATCATTCGCTGATCCAATTTACAGCACAGCCCTGGAGTTACAGTGAGAGTGAGGAATCCAGCAAGGAGGGGAGGAGGAAGGACCAGGAATTCTGATGCTTCAGCCTGAGAAAATGCACTTTTTCCCACACAGTTTGTGTTGCCTGGTGAGAATCCACCCAAACCTCATCTTAACTCAGTCAATAGGACACAGATATTAAGGATGTGAGGGGTATTTTTGTTTCTGTTTTTGTTTTTTTCCTTTGGGTGGGTTTAGATAATGTCAAAGAGCAAAACTTCTCAATGTCCAGACTGAGTGTGTCTCTTCGAGGTCGGGTTGGATGGAAATCTGAGCACTCTGGGATAGTGGGAATTGCTCATGGAAAGGGAGTTGGAAACAAATGCATTTTATGTTCCTTTCCAAGCCAATCCTTTCTGCAATTCCTAAATGCAATGTGGGTTTTTTGTTTTCAGCTGAACCTTTCGGCACCGCCACAGGCAATGATTTTTTGGGGGGCAGAATTCCACCCTTGTGGAAGCAGAACCACTGGGAATTTGGGGGAGCAGGGGATGAGTGGGGTGCAGCAGTGAAGGAGCTGTGGGCACCGAGCCCCAGAATTTGTCCCAGGGGAAAAAGGACTTTCCAGGGTAATCCTGTCATGTGGCTCACAGGAAATGGAAAACAGCTTTGGATGTCTCCGATTCTTCTGTTTCCAGTCTATTCAAACCCACTGGAGGATTGTTTCAAAGAGCTCGGAATGAATAAGTTTCCATTCCAGGTGTCTCATGGTGTTGTTTTTTTTTTTTTTTTTTTTGATTATAAATGAGTTTTCAGTTCACCTGAAGCAGATCAAACATTACCACTGGGAGCTGCTGGTGGGGCTTGGGCACTTCTGGAATTCCTGCTGCTGGGTGTATTATGAGAGCAAGGGAGCAGAACTGCACAACCTGATTGACATCGTCGAACAGAAAATGGGAAAATAAATTATTTTTTAATAAACTTGGAAATGAAAGCTGAAAGAAAGCTGTATGTCCCTAGCAAGGTAAAAAAAAAAAAAAAAGAGCATGAAGAGAGTACCCATTATAACAGAAAGTATTGAAAGTCCTTAATATTTGTTCTCAAAAATAGAAAAGATGAGCTGGCTCAAAGCTCTGATCTGGGCTCCCTGTTGATAGATCTGCCTGTTTCCTTGCTTTGTTTTCCCCTTAACAGTTATTATCCCTTCAAATATTGTGGGGAGGGAACTTTTTATTTTTTTTTTTTTCCTTTTTACTTGAAGCCTCAAAGCAAGAACGCTTGGACAATTTTCAATCTACATCCAGAAGTCCAAACGTTCCCTTTTTTATTTTTCATGCTGGGGAGAAACGTGGAAATGGAAGGATTGGGCAGAGAGAATTTTTACCATCTCAGTTCCCTTCCCCAAGGGAATATTCTCATCCCAGATCCCTGGATTGTTGGGATGGTATTAGAGAGGAGGAGGAGAAGGAGAAGGAGAAGGAGAAGGAGAAGGAGAAGGAGAAGGAGAAGGAGAAGGAGAAGGAGAAGGAGAAGGAAGAAGATGGAAGAAGAAGGAAGAAGAAGAAATAAAGAAGAACTTTGCCTGTCTGCAGACCACCCCAAGTGCCCATGGCTGCTTCCTTAGCAGAAATTTCTGCCCCTCCAGACCTTCCCAATTCCGTCACTCCTCAACCCAGTTCTGTCAAGGAGATCCAGCTAATTCGAGCACTTTTAATAGTAGAGGTTTCTGGTTTCCTTCCCTGAGCTGGGTGTTTCTGACAGACTGTGGAGCTGAGTGGGCAGGGATTGAGTTACACTTGGACAGATGGTCTTTGAATTCCCAGGGCTGTTACTACAGCCATGGAGGGGCTGGGATGAGGGAATAAAAGAGACTGGAGCTCGAGTGCAGGAGAGAGGGAAACAAAGCCTGGCCTGGAAAAAGTCACCTCCCCAAAAAAACTGAATATCCAAGAGAGGTGAGAAGCTGAAGTGGAATAAAGTGTCTCCCTCAGCACCACAAAGAAACAGCAGAGTCCAGATCCAACAGGAAAACCCCAAGGACAGTAGGAGCTCCCAAAGGCAAATTTAAAGGGTTTATTGCCGTGCTGGCTTATCCCAAAAGCTGGTTATAAATTAGGCTCTTTTGGATAATTCCCTGGGCTTCTCCTGGTGGCAGCAGGGAGGCAGGAGCTGCTGATGGGGTCCAGCCTGCAGAGATCAGCCCAGGCTCACAAATAAGCCCTCTAACAAGACCAAGAATTGAACATCTTTCTACATCTGTTGACTTAATCACAAAGCCAACCCCTCCTGCAGCCAGCAGAACTCTCCCAACATAAATCCAGCCATTTCGTTGTATTAATAGGATGCAAAGATAGGAATACCATGGATAATATCCTAATTATCTGCCTTATACATCAGCTGGTTTGGGGTTTCCTTTTACATTTTCATGTCAGTAGCTGCCAGAATGAATAATCCTGCCCTAATTGCTGTTTCATCACTTCTCTTTAATTCACAATTTGGCCATAGGAAAGAGCTCTGCGTTATCAGGGAAGAGGTGAAAACATGGTTGGATAAGGTCAGGGATTTCTCTGACAGGTATTGGTAGCTGGAATCCCAATCCAGACCCATCAATGGCTAAAAGGGGAATGGGAATAATCACAATAAATAATCACAATAAATACCATATCCCAGCTGCGTTCTCTGTGGTTATCAGCTGGGTTTTTCTCTGTGCATTTCTGTTTAATTAACCCACTGCTAGCTGCTGCTGTTAGCAGGGATTGCTGTTCTGTCTTTGATACCTCAAAGCCAACCAAGTGTGCTGTGGTGGTTGAACAATTACACCATTAATGGCTTAATGTGCTTGGCAAGTGTTGCTAAGGAGATGAAATGATTTTTTTTTTTAAATAGTTGTATAATTCAAGGTGGGTCCTGAAGTGAAATTCCTGCCTTGTTTGCTGTCACCCTGCTGTAGGTGTGACAGGGAGAGGACCTTGCTCCTGTTGTTTGGGACCAGGAAGGAGACATCTCAGTGTATTGATCTTCCACTTGTCTTTCCCATCTTCCTAAACCATTTTCTAGCCTTTTGAATTTCCTCTGTCATCAGCTTCTTACTGTTGGAGTTGCAAGATGGGCTCTATAAATGCCTTCCCCTCATTATATAATGCCCTTAGTCAGGCTGTTGTCTATAATTAAGCTCTGCTCTTTAATCTGTAAACACCAACAGATTTTCTTTGAACTCCTTCACATTAACGGGGCTTCAGTTTGATTTCCAAGGGGGATTAAACACTCCTGCTCAGGATGGGACAGCACGGGACTGTCCATGGAATTCCTGGAATTCCTTAGGAATCGCTGACTACACCTACAGGTGGTTCAGGAATAGGGAACAGAGGTGATGTCACCCTTAAAGGTCCCTCCAAACATGTTCCTACAGCCCAGCCCGGCTGGAATTCAGCTGGAAGAACACACAGGATGCACCTTAAAGCTTCACCTTGCCATCTGTGCCTTTTCAGGCTGCTCTGAGAACTTGGGAGGAACCTGAGGAGGAATATCCAGGGAGGCTCCAAGCGAAGTCCCCTTCCCTCGACCCGTGCTGCATTTGCAATTATTTGCAATTCCTCTCTCTCCATTAGCAGGGAGCCTGGGGCTGATCCTGGCACTGAAGCTTTCAGCTCTGAGGGAATTTTCTGCCAGACTCTGAGGCTCCTTTGCAAGCTGTCCTGGGATTCTGTGGTTTAATGACATCCCAGAACCACAGCAGGATTCTGTGTATTCCACGGAAAATTCTGAAGATTTAGGGTGTTTTTTTTTTACATACTGGTTTTTCAGCATGTAAAATCCCGATTTTTGGGAAATGAGATTTCTGTTCTCCCTCTAATCCTAGAAGATGGGGGAGAAAGTGAAAATGGATGTGTTTGGGATCTATGTCTTGGCAGGATTGAAAAAAAAAAACAAAAAACAGAAACAAAAGGTAAATTCCTCAGGACTAATACTAATACTAACACTAATACTACTAATAATATTCAAACCAGCATAAATACTATGGGTGTGACCTTGTGGTTTCCCCTCATTTTCTATTCCACGGATGTGGAGGACATCAAGGATGTTATTCCAAGGTCAAATCTGTGCCTGTGCTCCCTCACATCCCAACAAATGAATTTATTTCATTTCAATTTGTTCACCCACCTGACCAGACTCCTGATCCTGCTCTTTTCCTGTTTCATTAATATGAGTTTCAACCTTTTTTTTTTTTTTTTTTTTTGGCCGAATCTGTTTGCGTGCTGCTGGCTGGAGCACCTCAAATCCCAGATTTATCAGGGAGACAATCCAAAGGGAGATTTTGCTGATTGCCGTGGTTTAATCAGACTGAGCTGTGATGGATCCTGAAGGTGGGGATGCACTTTAGTGGTTCACCCACCACTTCAAGGATTTCATTTTATTGCCTTTTTCTTCTTCTAGAGGTGCCAGAGACATCAGAGAGAGGAGAATTGCTGAGGGATGATTTGGAATTTCTCTCAGGGATGTGGACAATGTGGAGATGAGTAATGCAGCTATTTCTGATGAAGGAAAATACATCCCATAGACAGCGAGCAGCCAAACCCTTGATTCTTTCTATCAGGGCTCTGTGGGTGCACAGATCGTTGAGTTTTTGATTTGAAATGTCTTTTTTTCAAGAGCTGTGAGCAGAACAAGGCCAACTCCTTGGATGACAAGCACAATCCTCGTGTGGTTGAGCTCGTCTGTAAATGACAAATGAGTCACATCATTTTGACTAATTGATCTTGTCTTGTGTGTTTGTTTATTAACAGGGAACCACTGACTGCTGTTCCCAGTTTGCTTTTGTATGGAAATGAAGCTTGCAAGTCGTTCCCAGCCAGGTTCCCGTGGGGCTGGGATGGTGAGGGATCACCAGGAATTTTCAGGTGGATTTCTGCTCGTGCAATGGAAACAAAAATATATTTAAATTTTTTTTCTTCTTGTTTTCTTCTTGTTTTTTTTATTGGCAAGCTAAATCATGGCTTTTCCCTAGCAGTCACTGCTTGGGGTTAGCAGAGAAAAAAAATAATCTGTGGACATGGTAATATTTCCAAGGTTTTGGACTATGTTTAGTTCCTCCACCTTCAGGCACCTACAGCACTGCCCCTGATTTAGGAGCTGGTTGTTAGAAACTCCTTTTTCAACCTCTATCAGCGTTTTTCCACCTTCTTACACCTAGGAACATTTTTTTTTTCCCTTTCTGAATTAAAAAATTAAAACTGGTGGATCTCCAGTGGCTTAATGAATGTCCAGAGAAGGGCAAAGGAGCTGGGGAAGGTCTGGAGAACCAGGAGGGGCTGAGGGAGATGGGAAAGGGGCTCAGCCTGGACAAAAGGAGGCTCAGGGGAAATTTCTGGCCCTGACAGCAGGGTGGGGTTGAGCTCTGCCAGGTGGGGTCAGGTTCTGCTCCCGGGAACAAGGCTGGGATGGGAATAAATGGCCTCAGGTCATGCCAGGGTCACCATCCCTGGGGGAGTTAAAAAACCATCAAACTGTGGTTTAGTGGGCATTGGAGTATTGGCCAGATCTTGGATTTAATGATCTTGGGGTCTTATCCAAAGCTGATGATCCCCTGATTCTGTGATTGTGTTTCTGGAACAGCCCAGAAATTCCCCCCAGCTTTATTTTCCCTCTGAGCTGCAGCAGTTCTGCTCCACTTGGTGTCAAACCCATCCTCAGAAATGGGATAAGAAAGCAAACATTCAGCTCCACTCCTCTGGATTTCTAAGGGGGAAGTGACATTTCATAAATACTCAACTATGCTGCTCTCAACATCCAATTTTCTATATTGGATTCATTTCTCAAATCTACTTACTTCAGAGGGCTGAAATGTTAATCTAACAAGTCCTGCAGTTTTACAAGCAGCGTGTGGCTTTTCTTTTCATCTGACAGTTGCATTTCAATGACCCTACAGCTTTAGGGCATTGAGACAACCATTATTTCATTAGAGCACTTCCATGCAGTAATAAATAACTCCATGCATGATAACCCTTGAAAGGAAACAACTTGCATGTGGGATCAGCTATTATGGCAGGGATCAGCCATGGAATTAATATGCGCTGGTAGGAAAAAAAATCTGTCTGTGGGCACTGCAGGAAATGTGTTCCCAGAGGGCAGAAATCAACTGTGCAGCAAAACTAGAGCTGCTCCTCACGCTGCTGTGCTGCTTCCCTTTCTGACCTCTGAGCTGGGACTGGCAGAGGAAAAAAAAAAAAAAAAAAACACCACTTTCTGATGACAGCTCTGGTGGATTTGAGCGTTGGCAGTTTTGGAGCCAGCGCCGGCTCTGCTCAGTGCACCGCTGAGCACTTGTCAGTTGTTAATCAGCCAAAGTCAATTAGTGCTCTCACTGTGGGTTTGGTCGGGGTATGACAGCCCTGAGTGGCTCTGTGGGACTAGAAACCAGATGAGAAAGAGGAAAGAGATTTTTCTGGAAACTCCTTGGTTCTGCACGACAAACTCAGGACGATTCTGTAAATTTTGGCTGAAATTCGTAAACTTTTGGGTTTTTTTTTTAAAGTCTGAACCAGTCCCCATGAGCCATTTTATTTAGATTTTTAAAGATTTTGGCTGATAGGACGTTGGTTTGTCCTAGGAATGGTCACCTGGAGTTTTTCCCTCAGAGGAACCTCCTGGATGAGGGATTTTCCAGCAGGTGGATGTGGGGTCACCTCAGCCCCACACCTTTGTCTCAACAGGATTTTTGTGTGGTCATCTGTTGCACCGAGGGTTGTTTGTGTTTACTGACTCCTGGAGAACACAAAGAGACTCCAAAATTATGGATAATGTGTAATAAAGGTGAGAATTTCCTCCTTTTTGTAAGAAAAAAGAATGCTGTGCAGAGAAGTGCAAGGATAAACTTGTCAGAGCTCTTGGCTGAGATTTTTTTGAGCCCAGGGTTGGATTTGAGACCTCCTGAGGCCTCATCCAGCCTCACTTATTCTGTGCTCCCAAGAAAGTGGCAGAAGAAGGACAATTGATGATTTTTAAAACCCTAAGAAGCCCTGAGAAGAAACATTGTGTTGACTCTTCAGGAAAATGCAAATTGTTGTGATTCATCTGAAGTCTCCCCTTCCAGAGCAGCATACAGCTCAAACCAATTAACTTCAACCCTTCAGAATTTTAAGAAATGAGCTTTCATGTTAAAAAAAAAAAAGAAAAAAAAAAGAAAAAAATTGAAAATTTGGGTTAAAATTTTTAATTTAGTTCACCTCTTTTCTCTCAGGAGATGCATTCCAGAGAGCACTGAATTATGCATGTACACGGACAAGGGGGATTCATTAACTGGGTGAGGTTTGGGGACTTCGTTCTGTTGACACTTCCTTTCATATGGAAAATCCAAGCACCGAGTTCTCATCTATTCATGTTGTGGCACTCCTTGTAAAAGTCGATATGTCACTATTTTCTGTGTGTCAGCCTGGACTGATGGCAGTGCTGACTTTCAAGACAGGTCAGGAAAGCACCGGGAAAAAAAAAACCAAAACAACAAAACCAAAAACCAACAACCTTTGCTGAAGCAGAGCGATGCTAAATGTCACAGAACAAAGATTTAGCTGCGAATTTGGAGAGATGACATGCAAAACGTGGCCACTGTGGAGTGCAGGGGCTTGCTTAAATCCCAACAAAATCTGCAACGTTATACCCAGACACCTCATTGCTTCCTCATTCCCCTCCAAAGCCTCAATCCATCTTTGAAGGACTGAGATCTCTGCAGTGCTCAGTGGAGGTCTGCAGCTCTTCTCCAGCCTTCCCCACCAGCTGGAAGTGCATCCCCTCACACCCATGCCAGGATATTGTCTCCTTTCCCATTAGCCCACTCCTCCCAGTGGATCCAGATGAAAAGTTTGGCTAAAAACCTGCTTTTGGCTGCCCAGCCCAGCATTAGAGCAGGGCTGGAAGTGCCTCAGACCCAGGAATCCTGTGCTGGCATCAGCCCCATCTCCATCCCCCATCTCCATCCCCCATCTCCTGGTATTTTTTAAAATTCCTGCATTACCATAAAACTGCAAAGCTCTGCAGAAATCCATCCTCTGAGTTGCCTTCAGCACACAAAAACTCGAGGCTGGGAGCTGAGCTGAGCCTTGTTTTCACGAGCAATTGTCACCAGAGAGAGCCACTGTCCCTGCAGAGAGTGGGATGCAGGGATTGGGATCTGCAGAGATCCCTGCCTGGGACTCTACAGAGGTCACTGTTTGGGATTGATGGATTGATTAATCAATTGATGGATTGGGAGCCAAGGATCTGCAGAGATCCGTGCCTGGAACTCTTCAGAGCTCACTGGGATTGATCACAGAACCACAGAATCACAGAATGTGGAGGCTGGAAGAGACCTTCAAGATCATCGAGTCCAACCCAACCCTAACACCTCAACTAGATAATGTCATTGAGTGCTGCATCCAGTCTTTGTTTAAACACGATTGATTGATTGATTGATTGATTTGGAAACAAAGGATCTGCAGAGATCCCTGCCTGGCACTCTCTGGAGGTCACTGTTTGGGATGGATTGATGGACTGATGGATGGATTGATTGATTGATTGATTGATTGATTGGGGGCCAGAGGATCTGCAGAGATCCCTGCCTGGCACTTTCCAGAGGTCATTGTTTGGGATTGGTTGACTGATTGATTGATTGATTGATGGATTGGGAACCAAGGATCTGCCTGGGTACAATTTCGGACCCGATTTTTGTCTGTTCTTGCTGTGACCTCTGTTGTGATGCCCACATTGTCACTTCAGCGCTGGAAATCAAAGGCAAGAGCAGCCTAAAAAATGCTTGAGCAGAAAAAAAAAAAAAAGAGCTTTAATAACTTGGCCTTGCCTTTGCATTTCAAAGGATCTGTCACATCACTCGAAGGGCCACATGTTTTTAGTGATAATGCCACCTATGCCAGAGACAGGATTCTACTCACACCAAAAGTTATTGATTTTTTAAACTGAATTGGAGTGAAAATAGAGGTGAACAAGATGCTCTCCAGTCCAGTGATGTGCTGTGGAATATGTCAGTTGGAAGGTCACTTGATTTTTTTTTTTGTTAATATATATATACACATTACATATAGTATATATATAGTATATATAGGTATACACATATATTTATATACACATTACATATAGTATATATAGAGTATATATAGATATACACATATATTTGTACACGTTTTATACACATATTTATAAATAAATATATATATAAAAGACATCTATATAAGATATGTGTGTATATATATATACACAGATATATATGTATAAAATGTGTACAGCTAAGCCTGGAAGTGGCAGAGCAGCTTTGTCACCTGGATGTCATTAGTTCCCAAAATTTTCCTGGATATTAGTATAGAAAGGTCTCTATGAGATCTTACTTATGGGAGCATTAAATAATTCCTAACAATATTCTTTCCTTTCTAGTTCCATCCTGCACCTTATTGGGAAAGGCTGAAAACAAAGCCAACCATTTCAAAACTTGAAAATTCCACTTTTAGCTTCTGACATCCCATTCCTCACATCTTCTATCGAGCATTTTAAGAACTTTGCTCAGCACAACAACATCTGTGAGATTTTCTGGAACTGGAGGATAATTTCTAGTTGCAACTTGGTTCTCAAACTTACAACAGATTGAATAATTGTGAGTGACAGCCATAATTATTTAAACTATTGCACTGTGTAGCCCCACCTCCCCTCTAATGGTTCAGGGAAGAATATATGTATCAAATTAGCATAAATTTAATTTACTGTCTCATAGAAAATGCAAATCAAGAAGGCAAAACTTTAAGTAGCATTCATTTAGTTTTTCATGCAGGACAAGGATTCGTACCAAGGGTGAGGCAGAAACAAATCAGCATAAACTTGGTGAGTAATCTGAATTTATCTGTGATGATGGAGCAGAGTGCTGAGTGTTCCCTTTATGGTCTGGCTGATGCTCTTTTGAGAATCCTGAATTTCTTGTTTTTCTCTACCAGTTTTCTCAAACATTGGCAGGGCTGGGATTCAGCTCCCCTCAAATTCTTTACTAAACTCCCTTTTTTAATTTTTACTTTAATTTACTTTGAGCTCAGCTCTTTAACAACACCAGTGAGCTCTAACTGAGGGTGAGAATTCTCCAAATTTTTTTTCAATCCAAGACCAAGATTCAACTTTAACTCTCTGAGGCTGATCCATTTCCTGGCTGGGGATGATGAACCCAGAGCAGTGATCAGGGGTCAGCAGCCAGATCAGCATCTCACCATCCCCTCTACAACCTCCCTGGCAGAGATGCTGCTCCCCTGAGCACAAAACCTCCCCTCAGAGCCTTTTTTCTGCCAAGTCTGGGAAAATAAACAGGCTTTGAAGCACACCCCGAAATTCTCTCCAAACTATAAGTCAAGCACGACAAGATTTTAACATGGTTCCTATGTTTATATAGATATATATTTTAAGTCAGAGTTCCTTATTTATCATAGGATTCGAGAAACAAAGGTCCCCTGCCTTTGATTTCCTGGGAGAAAACATTTTGCAGATGCCTCTGGAGAGTTCTGAGGGTTGTTTAAAGTCATCTGCTGTTTTTAAAGATGGGAGTTCAAGGGAAATGATTTCAAAGGAGCTCAGAGGAGAGCAGCTGAAGTTGGCACATCTCCTCATTTGTGTATTCCTCGGCTCTGATTTGAAGGAAGGAAAAGCCTCGTTGCTTTGTAGAGACAGAAGAAGTGAAATTGGCAACAAAATAAATCAGCTCTGAAGAAAGGGAGATTTGGGTTTTTTCCTCTCATCTGGATGTAGATCCCACACAAATGGAACTGCAAGCAGAGGTTAAAGGATGAAGGCAATGGTCGAACCTCTGCAGCCTCATCAACTCTCTGTTAGAAAATACTATTTAAGGAGAGACATTGGAGTAAAACGTCTTGGGGAAGCATCAAACAAGGCTGAAACGTTGATGGAAAACAGTGGGAAAGTGATATTTTTAAAATTTCCTCAGCAGTTTTCACTGTACATCCCCATCTGTGTTCAAAACACTCTTCTTATTTCCCCCTTTTTAAAATTGTTTTGAAGGTGACGGGAATGCCTGGTAACATCTGGGAGATTTTCTAGAATTGGAGGATCATTTCTGCTCATAATATACTTTTTTTAACATACAAATCACACTTCTGGAGCAGAAGAAGTGGGAAAGATCATCCTGCAGTCCTGCAGTCCCTTTCCCCAGGAATCACTTGACCTTTGGAGCAGACCCAGTCTGAGAGGCTCCTTCTCCTCAGGGCCCTGCTTAGAAACAAATACTGCACAAAGGCCCCTGAAAAATGTTCATTTAACTCACCTGCAGCGACAGCAAGAGACTTTATAAACAGCCTGCAAGAGGCCTTGCTGATGATTTCTGCTTAGGACATCGTCTTGAATTGTTGTATCACGTTGTACTTGCAAAAATAAGGAAAAAATGCTTCAGTTAATTAAAATTAATTGATTGCCTTTTGTTTACCACTGGCATGTTTATGTCTGTGGCATCTCCTGAACTGCTCACAACACGACACAATAATTTCAAAGAGGGGGAAATGATTCTATTATCTCATTTAGAGCCCAATGGCATCATGGGAAGGCAGATTATCAGACAAAAAGGTGTGTCAGCTTCATCCCTGAGCAAGAAGAATTCTAGAGATGGTTTTTCCAGCAGATCTAATCTCTGCTGGTCACAGTGAGCAGCTGCTTTTTCTGCGTGATCGTAGTTAATTTTTCTCAGCCTTGGCCATAATTTCCTGATTGCCATAGAAATACCTTTGTTATTCTATTACCTATAAAGCTGAGATTGTCTCTCAATTTCATTTATTTCTGTCTTCATTTGTTTTTCCCCAACACATTTAGGGCTCAGTGATTGCAGAATCCTCTCCAGAGCACTCCAGGCAGGGGTTTGACAGCTCATTTTAGACCTCTCTAGGCCAATCTTCTCCAGCCTGCACATCAGGTACCTCCTGTCCTGGATCAAGCCAGACCCTCTTTGGATTAAGTTGTTAAAGACACCGAGGACATGAAGCACCTTTGGCAAAAAGTTGTGTCATTTGTGGTGATGATCGTAATTGCAATTTAAGGATTCCATTTTTCAAAGATGGTTTTGACTGAATTCTATCAGCAGAACCGTGTCCAAGGAGTGGCTTTGCTTGGAGCCCTCACCCATTGCTCCCCTGAGCCCCACCTGCCATCTCACCCTCTTGCAGCTGATGTTTGATCAATGTTATGAGAAACCTGATCTGGATTTCATTGAAAACATGGAAAACATTGAAACCACGGCAAAACTTTCTCTCTCTCTCTCCTTTTTTTTTTTTTTTTTTTTTTTTTTTTTTTTTTTTTTTGGTGTCTTTTTTTGTTCTGTTTTTGACTGGAAACACAGCCAGGCTCTGATGTTTGTCTTTTAATTAACAAGAGAGTTTAGAGATGAGTCTGTCTGTGGCTTTATTTGATGTGGTGGGACCTCTCTGGGGGTTCTCACAGCCACATCTCAGAGCCCTTTCCATGGGGCCCAGGGAGCAAAGCAAGAGAAGGATAAAACAGCTCTGAAGATGTCCCCAAAACAACCAAAAGTACAACTAATTAAATTACTTCGTGCTTAATCTTTTCAAATGATTGGAGGTTTGTTTTCCATCTCCTTCCCTGGTGGTTTCTCTGAGCTCTTCGACATCAGTGAATCCTTTGTCCAGGATGTTCCCCAGACTGAATAAAACCCTGGTGAAAGGGTCTAACCCTGACTTTTATAATCCACTTTTTGCAGATTAATATCTGAACTGAGCTGTGCTTTCTGCCCAGCCTGCCTGGCGTTCTCTCTGCTGCTTTCAGGACACCTTCAAATAATCACTGGTCCCAAAGAAAGGATTAATCCGCCATTTCTTATTTAAATCCTTTATCAATAAAAATCTGAAATTAAGACAAACGTGATAAATAACGGATTTAATTAACAATGAAGTTTTGGTGTTCTTTTCTTTTCAGGTTGGGTTTGGCCTTTGTGCTATCTGAAGTCTGTGGAGATTATTCAGTTTCTCTTGCAATCTTTTAATCTCTTCTATATGAAATATTTAAACTTTCAACATGTAATAATTACTAATAAGATCAAGATTGGATCTTGGAGCTACCTAATGTAAATTCTTTCATTTCAGCTCGTGATGGCCTGAGAGCATTCAAGTTACAAAATCCACATTCTCCTCTTTCCTTCAAGGCAGTATTGTCTCTGCCTCTCTTATTTCAGTGTTCTCATTATGTTTCAGATTTGCTGACTGAAAGAGCCAAATTCCACCTTTATAGGCTTGATTTGCCTATAAAAACTGGTTCTTTAATGTATTTTTTTCTGAGATCTGGGTTTAGGAGTCTTTTCTGGGTCAAGTTCTAACTGGATTGTGAAAGGGCACAGAAAATTCTGTTGCAGAAAAGGGTATTGAGGTCCTCAAAATCCCAGTGCATCTTTCCTTCCTTCCTTCCTTCCTTCCTTCCTTCCTTCCTTCCTTCCTTCCTTCCTTCCTTCCTTCCTTCCTTCCTTCCTTCCTTCCTTCCTTCCTTCCTTCCTTCCTTCCTTCCTTCCTTCCTTCCTTCCCTCCTTCCTTCCCCCTTTTTCCTGCTCCTCATGAACTGCCTGAACACATCATTATTTCAAGACAAGACTCCTTCATTCTCCTTTTAACCGCCTCAGAACTTTTTACAGGATTGCTCCTCCAGCAGGAGCTTTCCTTATTCCAGCTCCGAGGCAGAAACACATCGTTGAGTTTACACAGAGTTTTAGTTCCTCTTTTGTTCTCCTTTACCTTCGCTTCAAATTGGGGATGTAAAACCAGCAAATGTCTTCATTTTGTGGATGCCAATTCCAGCTCTGTGCAGGGAAAATTCTTCCTGGTTTTGTGGCTTCAGTTGAAATCCCAGTCAACATTCGCTGTTTGGTCTTTTTTTGGTCCATAACAGGAGTAGCTTTGGTGAGCCTCTCTCTGTTCCTTACCACATGCTGTTTAATATTTGCAATTATTATTAAATTAAAATTAATATTTGTGGCTTTGCTGCAGAGAACGTGATGGACAAGACACATTCAGAACACCAACCAGCAAAATGGGGTGAGGGGAACCTCCTGGAAAGCACTCCTGTTCTGCTGTGACCCTCACTCTGCCTTTGCCCAAAAAGCTGTGGGAAAAAATAGGAAAAAAATGTCTAAAAGTTTCCTTTTTTTCCCTTTTTTTTTGGTAAACTTTGTTTCTCCCTGCCTGGCAGGAGGCAGAAGCAGCTAATGTCTCCCTGCTGAAAGCATTAACTGATTGCATTGTTGCTTGAGCACAGCAGCTGTCCTTATACATTTAGACTCCCAGTGACAACAAAATTAAGGCAGCCTCCCCTTCTGTCAGGCAATAAAATGATTTTCTCAACTTCTTTATTTCTTCTGAGAACTTCTTCGTGCCTGCCTTTCCCTGGCTGCAGCAAGAGGCTACATCTGAACTGATCAGGACTAAAGGAGACCTTTCGCTCAGTGCTTTCCAGAAAGGAAGAACAAACAAATAATCTGTATTCCAGTGTGTCCTGAGGGCTGATTTCCTCCACTTTTCCATTTGCTTTAGCTTGGTCCGTGTGGGTGGGTGTTTAATCTCATTTACGCCACCAGTGCTGTGCTCAGTAATTGCCCGTGGCTCCCTGGTGTCTGATGAAATGGATCTTGCCTTGACACCCATGGAAAAGAGCAGATCCCTGGTTGGGAGGATGGAGGGTGCTCCTGGAGGGGCTTAACTCTTTCATTTTGGAGCCTGGGAGGCTCCTGAAGCTTTCTGCAAGACGCTAAAATGAAATGAAATACCCACAGCTTTGGCTCCGTGTGCCAGTGCTGGCAGTGAAGGGCTCCCAGGAAAAGTTGGAGCCAAGACCTGCTCTTGTTCTCCAGGAAACAGGGAAGGGCCAGGGAGCCTTTGGGATGTCCTGTGGTCACTGTGTTGGTCTCCTGCTGCTGCTCTGGGCTCTGTCAGAACCACCCAATAAGGTAGTTTGGGGTTTTCTGTCAGATCTCCCACTGGCAGCAGTGCCCAGGGAGGCAACTCAGGCCAGGCTTGGGCTGGGAAATCATCTCCAACATCCCACATCCCATCCCCAACATTCCTTCCCAACGATTTTCTCCCTCTGTTTTTCAGGGCAAACGATTCACTCTGATTCACCCAGAAACTTGAGCTTTTTTTCTTTTCCTTTTGCCCTTTTTGTGTGACAAGGATGTGACAACGAGGACACCTTCAAACGACAGGGACAGGTTTCCCCATTTCCCCTGCCAGGATCTCAGGATGACATGGAAGCAGGACTGAGTAAGAAAATAATTTTAAACTCTTTCTTTTCTTCTCTCAATGACCTCTTTTGGATCCTCCTCTTGCAGCAGCCAACCCACCTGCAAGAGGAGCGCTGAAGGTGTCTCACTGCTGCTGAATTGCTGATTTTGATGGTGAAGAGACCTCTGCATTCCCAGCTGTTGATGTTATGTATATATAAACTTAAATATTCACTGTTTTAAATGGGAAAATCGCCCTTCAGTGTTTTAATAACCTGTTTTTCCCAGGTCTGATTGTGTCTCTTTACAAGCAGTTGCCACTTCTGACTCCAAAACCACCAACTCTGCTATAACTTATGGACTGCAGGGTAAAAAACCCACAGCACCAGGCTACATCATCCAAATTTGCCACAGCAGGATCCTTCACCTATTTTCAGAAACATTTAGTTTTATTTTTTTCCTCTCCATCTGACCCTTGCAGCTCAGCATTGGTAATTAGCCCCCTGCTTCTCCTGTAGCTACTAAAAACCAGGGAAGAAAAAAAAAATAAATGTTTCCATTTGAAACCATTATTGCAAAGGCACTGCCGTGGAACGCTGGAGACTCACTCCTGATGTAAGGGAGATTTTCATAAAATGACACTCAGGCATTTGGGGTTTAGCCTTCAGAGTTAAGAGCAGTATATTTTCTGTTCTTTTCTTTTTTTCTTTTTCTTTTTCTTTATTTTTTTAAATTAAAACTCGAGGCAGTGCCATTTCAGTGCTTCGGAGCCTGAACTCAGCTGTTAAAAACTCAGCTTGAGGTGCTTTCATTCTAAAATCCCTAACAGGAACCGCTCCATTTTGAAATAATAAAAATTACTATCAATGAAAGCAACGGAAAAGTCTTTGGGAAACATCATCTCTTCTGCAATGGTACCCAAAGGAAACGATGTTTATATGGAAGAATGGTCAAGCAATGATTTTCTTTTTTTAAACTGTTACTGCAGGAGATCTGCAAAACAATTTCCCACCACACGTGGTCCTAACAGTGCTTGGAGATTTTTGTAGCAGCTCCCTCCCTCAAAATATCCTTCCAATTATTCCAGCTGCACCTCTCAGATCAAACTCAACATTTAAGGATCCAGGAAAAGGTTGGATCAGCTGCTCAGAGCTTTCTGCAGGCAGTTACAATCAAGCTGAGGTTTCATTTTGTCATTAAATATCCAAATCAAACCAGAATTTACCAAAGCCTCCCAGGAAGTGTTGCACCTTGTTAGCTCTGGATCTGCCACTCTGCCTCTTGTTCAATCCATGGATTTAAATTTAAATCCTATTTTCTTCCTTCTGCAGGGGATATATTAGAACAGATGTTATTGACTGAGATCCTAATCCTACAATGACACTGTGGCCAACTCATCCAATTTTCTTATGAAATTTGATGGTTTCCTTTAAGCTTCAGCTGCTTGTATCAACCACTCCTTTAAGGAGCTCAGCCTTTCGTTCCTTTCAAGGGGATTTCTGACAGGCAGGATTGAGGGCTGGGCTTCACACTCAAGGTTTAAAAAGCCCCACATGTCCAAACATCAAAATTAGTGTCTGTTTTGGGTAGTAATAGTGATATTTTTTAAGTGCTTTCACAGAAATAAAGGGGTGTGACAGTGCAGTGCTTGCTGGGTGAGGCTGAGGAGGAGCAGCACAGCCCTGACAGCCAGAGATGGGTGTTAATCCTTGGAGGAGACTGAAACAACAACCAGAAAATCATGATGGAGCACCTGTCCAACGAGGAAAGGCTGGGAGAATTGGGGATGTTCAGCTCAGGAGAGGAGAAGCTTTGGGGTCACCTCACTGTGATCTTCCAGAGCCTGAAGGGGATACAGGAAAGACAGAGAGAGACAATTTATAAGGGATGGAGCGATGGGACACAGGGAGTGGCTTTAATCTGACAGAGAGTGGGTTCAGATGGGATTTTGGGAAGAAATTCCTCCCTGGCAGGGTGGGCAGGGCTGGCACAGGTGCCCAGAGCAGCTGTGGCTGCCCCTGGATCCCTGGCAGTGCCCAAGGCCAGGCTGGACACTGGGGTTGGAGCACCTGGGACAGTGGGAGGTGTCTCTGCCATGGCAGGGGTGGCACTGGATGGGGTCTAAGATCCCTTCAAAACCAAATCTTTTGGAGATTCTATTTCTCTCTGCTGAGAGTTGCTCCAGAGTGCCTGAGAACAACCATGGGTTTGGGCATAAACGCCAAAATCCCATAATTTTACAGTGCCCATGGTTTAGCTTGAAGGCTCCTATTCCTCCATTTCTCTCTTCTACACTTTGGATTATCAGAGACAATTCCAGAACAAACGTCTCTGTGTGTGTTTTATCGAGCTCCCCTTTCCCCATAAAGGTTTTATTTACTCCACTCCTGACTTGATGCCACTTTGCCTCAGAAATTCTCCTCAACTTCGACTTTTCTTGCAGCACAAAGGCAGCGGGAGAGCCCCTAAAGACATCATCAAAATCTTTATTTTCATGCCTTCCAAAGGCCCTGGAAATAGATACTACACATCATTGTAAATAGTATTTCTCTTAATGCAATGATCTCGTTCTAATCTTCCAGTGGGGTGAATACGCTTAGAGAGATGGATGCTAAATAAATTAAAATGAGCTAAGAGAAGATGCTTCATAACCCTGGAAATATTGCAGGCATTATTTAAAGCAGTTAATATTTTTACTGCCTCGTGAATGCTAATCTCTGAGAAATCTCAGGTACCAAATATAGTTTTTAATTCTCAATTTTAGTTCTCACAAACTGGAACTGTAAATTAATTTCAACACTATAAAAAGTAATAGAGACGTTTATTTTCTTAAGCAATCTGCCTCATTCAGCTGCAGACTGGATCTGAATTAATGGTCCTGGCTTGCTGAATACAAAATTAGTGATAATGTGAAATGAATGTAATGATAATATCTGCTGCAAGAGTTATAATGCTGGGGTCCAAATTTCTTCCCATTAATCTTCTCCATTACTATTAAAAAAATGGAACTGAGCATCCTCTCTGGCACTTGAGAGCTTTTATGGGAGTTTCTTTATAAAAAAAATGGTTCCTTTTGCAGGATGAGTGTAGCCTGAGCGTGCTTCCATCTTTTGGGGATGTTTTAAGTGTAGAATTAAAGTGCCTGTTGCATTTCCCTAATCCAGTGTCAGGACAAGATAAAACTTGGGAGAAATCACTGCGTGTGCCTCCAAAGTTCAGTCTGGAGGAAGAAAAGGAGTTGTTAAACATTTCTTTTACTCAGGAAAATTGGGAAGAGCAGGGATCCACAGCCAAGCCCCCGTGCAGCTCAGTGGCATCACTCACTTTCCCTGTCCCACAAGTTCCCTGGATTACAGCCTGAGGGTTTGCATGGATCTGCAGGAATGTTTGCAGAAGGAGATGAGGTGAGAAGCAGAGGAGTTCAGGAGGGGACTGAAAATGCGATGAGGAAAAGAAGTGAAGAGAATCAGGGGCTGTGGGAAGCACATGTGAAGGAAAAAGTGGCTTCCAGTGATCCTGTTGTGCATCAGAAACCAGATAAAAACCTTTTTATTTCCTGTTTTATTTTATTCATTCTGCCCTTTATATTTCCTGTGAGTGACAGGGCTTTGCCAAAGAGATTCTGTGCTTGATTTCTGTCCCTAACAGGAGCACGAGGCTTCCACTGTCCCAGATCATTAATTATGTTTACTAATGAGTTTTGCATGAGGTTTTTCTCTCTGCAGCTCTGACAGTGGGGTTGGGAAGGGTTGGAGCTGTGCAGACCTGGTGGTTGGGGTGGGATCAGGAGCCCAGATCCCCCCAGGGTGGGCTCAGCCCTTGGTGCCTCCTCCAGACCCTCCGTGCTCCAGAGGTTGTTTGGGAGCTCTTGCAGCCAGGCCAGGAATAACTCAGTGCTCATGGCATTAAACAAAACTCAAAAGGCAAATAGCAAAGAGAGAACAAACTCCTGCTCCAGCATTCGAGGTGAGCTGCTTTAACCTGAGAGTGTGCAGAGAATCCCAGGGTCACTGAGGACGGAAAAGCATCTGAGGTTTGACTCCAGGATCATCGAGTCCAATTCGTGCCCAATCCTGGAGCACTGAGTGCCACCTCCAGCCTTTCCTTGGACAGCTCCAGGGATGGGAACTCCAAACCTCCCTGGGCAGCTCCTTCCAGTGCCTGAGCACCTTTTATATAGGGAAATTCCAACCTGAGCCTCCCCTGGTGCAGCTTGGGGCCCTCTCTTCTCATCCTGTCTCTTCCTCCCTGAGACCAGAGACTGATCCCCACCTTCTTTCATCTTTTCTTGCTGTGGGAGCAACTGATAACCCATTAAAAAAATCCAGGGATGATGCTGTGGAGGTGGAGACAGCTGCCTGATGTTCTGCCTAAAACACTTCCAAAGGGTTTTCTACCTTCTGTGGTGAAAGTGAAATATTTTGCGCTCAGCAGCTTTTATTATTTTGTTTTCTTTCCTTTGGACTAACGAGCCTGAGTCAGGAAACCATGCGGGGAAAATCAGTATGCAGAGTGCAAGCATCAATTTAAATCTACAAAGTTGCAGTGGGCTATATAAAGATTTATTAATCAAAACATTTGCAAAATATTGACTGTGTGAGTACGCTGTGAGGCCTGAGAGATCATCTGCAAAGCAAAGCTTGAATTAATCACTTCTTCTCATCCATTAATCTTTTAAAGAATTTAAAAAAATTATGTAGCAGATATTTGTGGGTATTTCCAGAACTAATTTCATTCTCTAATTATGATTTTTTTTTTTTTTTTTTTTTTTTTTGTCACTCAACAGTTGTTGTGTAGAGGGAAGAAACAACAGCTCAGGGCAATGAGCCAAAAGGGAGTGTTTTGGAGAAGGTTATTCCTGGATCCTGCCCATCCTGAGGTGTCCCTGAGCCCAAAAATCCTGAAGGGACAAGTCCAGAGTCCAAAAATCCCGAGGGACAAAGCACAACCACAGCATTGCACCCAAGAGCATTTTGGTGCCTCTTTTGGCTTAAACAGCTCTGGAAAACCCAGAGGAATCTGGGGAAATCTGGTTAGAAGAATTTGACAGCTCCTGTTCTGTGTGAAAATAAATGTATTACAAAGGAAAACCAGAAGAAAACGTGGTTTTATTGGAGGAAAAGCCGCTCATGTCTTAGTGTACAACCAAAGAATACCAATGGATACACAGTCAGCATCCTGCCCACCCGGAATGAGGCTGAAAACCTTGTCAGCCACTGGATGTCACTGATTAAAACCCAAAGGCATAATTTGGGCTGGGCTCTTTTCTTTTCTGAAATGCCCAGGTAGGTACCAGCACAGCCCCGAGGGCCCATGAATCAATAAATGCTGGCGGGCTTATTTTACTTAAAGTTGTGAAATGCCACAAAACATCCCTGTCGTAGTTGATGGCTTTAATTTCAAGAAAAATAATCAATTTGTAGGGCTGGCGTGATGGGGAGCAACGGGCCATGATTTTATTTCAGATGTTTCTTGGAGTGGGTTTATGAAGATGTTTTATGAACAAGGTTTTAAAGCGTGAGGCGTGTTGTTATTTTATTTCCCCCAACTCCCAATAAGTGAGAGAGCCAGGGCTGTATTTACAGCAGGATGTGTTTATGGAGGAAATCTTGCAGTGGCTGCAGGAAGGAACACACATCTCCTAATGCAGAGGAATGATTGGGAGCTCCTGCTCAGGAATGTGGTGCCAGAGCTGAATTAGAGAAATGGGACTGCAATGTCTGTGCTCTGCCCTGCCTCTAGTGCAGGATCCCTCCTGTGATTCCCTCCCTCAGGCAGCCGGGGAAAATCAGAACTGTGGTGTTATTTTCATCACACAGCTCTCTATTTTTCCTGTTCCTCGTGTATATACACACATTTCTGAGTTTGCATCTATCTGTATTTTATATATATATATATGACAGATCACTCATTTGCTAACCTTTCTTTTTAATTTTATGCTTTTGTTCTGGATTTCCTTTTTGCCAAGTGCACTCACCTCCCCTGTGTGGGCCAGTGTTGGAGGTGGTTGTGCACCACAGCTTGCCCCAGGTTGTGGATTTACATTCCATAACCCCAGACTATCCCCTTCCTTAAATCCATTGCTACATAGAATAAACCTCACCTTTTGCCAGAATCACTAACTTGTGATGTTTGGATATTGGGAGAGGCGTGTGCATGTCAAATAGGAGAAAAGGTTTATTTTACAAGTCAGACTTGGAGAGAAATTTTAAAAGCCTTGTGAAATGAAAAGGCCTGGAAGAACTTTTCTGCAGGAGAGCATTTCTGAGCTGCAGCAGTGTGGGGTTTTTATGGATGATTTCTATAGGAGCTCTTTATCCATCTGTGTCAATTTTATTTTACATGTTTTCAGTAGAAAATGCAAATATCCAAATGCATAAATATATACATTAAAAAGAGGAATATAGCAATAGTGAGTTGTAAACTGAAAGCAGCCCAGATGACATGAAATAAAAGTGTTTATTATTTACTCTCTGGACAGGGAGCTGGGATATTTGAGGGGCTGGAGGGAGGATGCAGCTCTGCCCCCTGGCACTTGTTAAAAAGTGGGATTTCTTTGGCCTGAGGAGCAGTTCCAGCAGGAGAACAGCTCAGAGCTGATGTGATTAACACCAGGCTCTTCCCTCAGACTGGGAAAACCTTGGATCAGCCGGGATCAGTGCTGTTATATTCACTTTATGGCACTGCAAAGGCAGGAGATGCTACAAAAAGCAACTGCAGACAGCATCTTCCCTAAAACAGCAGGAAAAGCACCTTTGGGGGGACACTTTGAGCCCTTCCTGAAGCTCCCATATCAGGGGGACAGTGACATCAGCTTTGGGAGCAGCAGGAAGCTCCCAAAAACACATCCAAGCATTGAAGTGAGAAGGAAGAGTAGTTTAATCCTTCTCCTCCAAATCCAGGTGGTTTTTTACCATCCCAACCTTCCAGCTTCTCACCTGGCTAAGGCTGGGGGCTGGACTCAGCCCAGGCAGGGCAATTCCAGAGGGCTTAAGCCTTGGAACATCTTTCCTCTGCTCTTCAGCAGCGTTTGTCTCCTACTTTTCTCTGCTGGAAGCAGGAATACAAAAAAATAGTACTTCCAGCTCAGCCAGTGGATGATTTTTATCAGCTCATTTTAGTCAATAAAGAAAGAAGTCAATCACTCCTGGAAAATAGCACTTTCCAGTGCTGTATAAACCTGGCCAGTACAATTGCAGAATAAATCAATAACTGCATTAATCAATACGATGTAAACTGCTGATCTCTGTGGATAAATTGTACTGGTGTAAGAAGGCTTTCAAATAAATTCTAAACCCACTCAAACTGCACAGGCTTTAAATCTGCTGAGGGCACTGGGACCCGGGGAAGATTTGTGCTGCTCCTCTTTAAAATCTCTGGGACAGGCAGAGCTGCAGAGAAATGTAATTAAATCATGGCAGCAAGGCTCCCACAGACCACTGCAGGGAGGGCTCCTGGGAAGATCCCTTCACTCAAATTTGCCAGAAAAAGGCGGATTTCAGGGTGAATGGGGTGGGCAGGGCCTGGCACAGGGTGCCCAGAGAATCCCTGGCAGTGCCCAAGGCCAGGGTGGACACTGGGGCTTGGAGCAGCCTGGGATCACGTCAGGTGTCCCTGCCCACGGCTGGGGTGGCACTGGATGATCTTTAATATCCCTCCCAACCTGAGGGATTTGATTTCCATGATTTCCATGAATTCCATGATTTTCATGTTTTCCATTATTTCCCTGATTTCTATGATTTCCACGATTTCCACGATTTCAATGATTTATGTGATTTCTATGATTTCCATGATTTCCATGATTTATGTGATTTCTGTGATTTCCGTGATTTCTGTGATTTCCATGATTTCCGTGATTTCCGTGATTTCCGTGATTTCTGTTATTTCTGTTATTTCTGTGATTTCTGTGATCTCTGTGATTTCCGTGATTTCTGTTATTTCTGTTATTTCTGTTATTTCTGTGATCTCTGTGATCTCTGTGATTTCCATGACTCCTATTTCTGTGATTCTAAGAGCAGCAAGTGGTGCACAGAGGAGGGAACCTCCTCGTTTGACAGCCTCAGGAGCTGTAGGAGGTTTGGCCTCTCCAGACACCTCCATTTTTAAAATTCAGATTTAATAATTTAAATAATGCATTTATTTAATAATGCATTCGAGCACCTCAGTTTTTGTTTTGTTTCTTAGCAGTAACCCAACACAAGGCTGCTGGCAGAGCCTGTGGGTGGTTTACAAGGGGAAAAATGGGATTGTAGCTGAGGAGATGGGACCCACGGCAGCAAAATGGGTGGAGCAGAGGGATGTGACTGGGAATGTGGCTGCAAAACCAGCACAAGGAGACAAACAGGGACATGGATGAGGAAAGTTTGTGTTGGACATTTCACTGAAGGATGGAAAAAACCCAATTGTTACGGGGTAATGACTCAAGAGTAACAATTCCATTTATCCTATTATATCAATTCCAATTATCTTATTTATCTTACAAAAAACTTCTGCTCTTCTGGGATCCTTTAGCATTTCAGAATTATTCCAGTTCATTCCATAAAGGTGACAAACATTTGTAGCTGCTTCTCAGTACTGAAATATATGGGTGGCCATAAAATAGGTTAAGTAAAGAAACAATGCACACCAGTGTGATTAATATGACATTTTAATTGCTACGTCAGACCTATTTTCAAGTATTTAGTGCTAGGAACTGACAAAAGAAGTTCCTAATAAAAAAAAAAAGCCTGAATGATTGAAGCTATTTAGAGGCCCTCATTGTACTGTGCTGTCAAAATGTCCAGCTGACCTTTTCCTCACGGTAAATTTTCCACGGAAGATTTTATACAGGCTATTTTAATAGTGCTGATTGCCCACCCTCTCCCTCAGTTTTTAGATCAGATAATGGTCAGAGCAAGACAAATGTCAAATCCTTACCCAGACTCTGGATTTGGCCAGGGGCATTCTGTGGGAAGTCTGTGGAACCTTATTTAAATTTTCAGGTGGATGTTCCTGAATGCATCATTTGCCATTATTTTATATTTGCTATTCAGAGCAATCCTGAGAGTGTTGGAAGAGTTGTGTCCCATTAATTCAGTCAGGAGAAGAAGGGGAATATGGAAAATAGCTCAGCTCAGTGGAGGGAGGCTGGAATAATGCACAGGTAATGGGGGAGTCCTGCTGTACCTGTACCTGGCAGAGCTCCTCATCCTAGTGGGAATAACTCTGTGACTGCCTCCAGACCTCAGTCCAACAATTCCCAAGGCCCTGGCAGTGCCCAAGGTCAGGCTGGACAGGGCTTGGAGCAGCCTGGGACAGTGGGAAGTGTCCCTGCCCATGGCAGAGGGTGGCACTCTGTGATCTTCAAGGTCCCTCCCAACCCAAACCACTCTGGGGTTCTGTGCTTCCATTGGTGTCTTGGGAAGGCTGAGCTGGGACAGAGACTGGACAGAGCTGGAGAATAAAGCAGAGATTTATTCAAAGGCCTCCAGGATCCACCTTGGGCAGGACAAGAGCCTGGCCAGGGCTACACCCAAGGGGGACCCAAAATGGTCACAAAATGGACAAACAGTCACCAGGTCTCACACTTGGATCAGTTTTGGTCCATTTGCACCTTGGGGTTGAATTGTCCCATTCCAGCTCCAGGCTGTGAGGTCCCATCCTTCTTGTCCCTCCCTCCAGCCCACCCTTGTTTGTGCTGTTGGGGCTGAAAGTTGTCCTTGGTGTGCAGCAGGAGAAGGATTTGTTTTGTGTCCCTGCTGTGTGCAGAGCTGAGTGACACTGACTGTGAGCTCAGAGCTGCCCCCCTGGGCACCACAGAACCTGGAATACAGGGAAGAGAAAACTGAAGGCATTGCCATGACATTGTGGCTGCACCTACAAAGGAACCTGGAACCTCATTTTTGGGAGCACTGAGATGAAGCAACCCTTGGGCACGTCCAGGGCCATTTTAGGGGACAGTGTCTCAGAAATATCACTGCTGGAGGGGAACAAACACTTTGGGTTATTCAAGCTCTGACATCTGTTGAGCGGGAGAAGCAAAAATATCATTTATTGAAGTTCTCACATCTTTTATGCTCCCTGAGCAGACAGAAATCCACGGAGAGGGGGCACAGAGGGAGCCAGGATCCCCTGACACCACCCACAGCACCCCAGTGAGCCCCCAAACCCCCATGAGCAGATCTTTCTCCTCCTCCACACGGGCCCTGCCAACCACTGGGGGGAATTCTGCTCGACTGAGGCACGGGCAGAGATTAATAAAATCTTTCTTGCACATTTACAACACATTTGTTCAGGGATGTGACTTAGAGCTCGGTGTTGAGGCTGCATTCCAAGGACCCACAGAAAACAGGGAGCTCCTGCGCTCCGGGGTAACGTTGATTTAGGGGCTGGTACAATAACACACATGGGCTCTTTTATTTTGTTTCTTGGCATTCCTATTCCAAAATTGCCCTATAAAGTAGGGAAGAGATGTTAAATAAAGTTTAAATGCTCATAAATCACAAAGAAACATTGTGCTTGGAGTGAATGGAAACATTTGGAGAGGCTCAAAATTGCTTTTTTCATGGAGAAATATTTTGTTGATGTGTTAAATTCAAAATGAAAATCCCTGACTGTGAGTCTCTTTCATGTTCTGGTACTTTGCTTAGGTTATCAAAAGAAAATAGGTATTATTTTTCCAGCTGTCTGAAAACTTTGGCTAGTCTGTGATTTTCTCTAAAATCTGCTAAGTCTGGGCCCGAAATTCCCTGTACTGGGCACCTTTAAATGGGGTTTTTAATTCAGGTTCTTGGCTGTTAAAAATCAGGAGCACTGCAGAGTTTTTTTGTTGTTTTCATTTCAACTTTTGGTTTGAGGGGATTTGTGCCATTCCTATTCTCAAAGTTTTTCCTGCAACTCTAAGTGACAAAACTCTTTTTTGACCCTTTCTCTTTTCTTTTTAATGAAAGCTGCCAGCCATATGAACTCTTTCCATTTCAGCATTAGCTGCTTTAATAACATTTTCACATAAAAAGAACTGGACTTTCAGTGCTTTGGGCTGCTCAGGCTCAATTTGTCCTGGTGAAACACCAAAAAATAAAAAGGGACTGGGGAGCTGAAGAGGAGAAAATGATCCTGCACAAGTTCTGCAGTGATTTAGGGAGGATGGGAGGAGCTGGATTTAAAGTTTTTCTCCTTAAGACTGCTTAGGTCTGCTCCTGAGGCAGAATACTCACCCTGGAAGCTCCAGCTCCAAGGGAATTCAGCAAGGGAATATTCACCCATATTCCTGGGATTCCTCAGTTGTCCCTTTGTTAAAAAGGGCTGCTCCCATGGGAGTGAAAAAATCAAGAAATGCTGAGGTTAGAGTCTGATTTGGATCTTCCACAGCAGGAAAAGAACGTCAGTACTGCACAGAAAGGAGAAGAAATCTGAAGAAGTGGTTCATTATTTACTTCCACAGCAAAGAAAAATGTTTTTACTTCATTAAGGTATTATCAGGATTTTTTTAATAGCACATTCACTTCTTTCTAAACCAACCTCCTCTTTTGAAAGCTGTGTTAAACCTCTTCCTAATAGCCCCTGTGATTAGGAACTTTGTAGAAATCCCAGAGGACAGACTTCGAAAAGTGACATTTTATTTCCAGAGCCTCCCTGTAATTAAGCATCTCTCAGACCTTCTACTGAGCTGTAACTGCTCTGCAGAAAATCTCTTGTCACTTGAATAAAGAGATGTTTTGGGTGAATTTAGCAAAGGACTACATTTGTGTTATGAAGCAGAAGAGTTTCAGTTTAATGAAGGGAAATAAAAGGTTCCTGTTGTTTAATGGGCACAGAAGGTCTGAGAGTGAGCAGAGGTCCTGCTGGACACATCCTGGGACAGGGATGATGCAAAAAGCTCTCTCAAAACCAAACAGGAGTGACCTCCATAAAATATTTTATTGAATTAGTGGGGGGGTTATTAAATATCACCACCTGTGAGAAATCTTTAATGTCCCTTTCAACCCAAACCATTCCATGATTCTGTGCAGAGTTATTTGCTCGGACATCAATCTCTACCATGTGGATTCACAATGATTTCATCGTTGTTGAGTTTATTTTCTGCCAGACCAGCCCGTGGGCTCTGTGAGGAATCAGAGAAAGGTCTGGCTTGGCAGGTACTTTGAGGAGGTACCAAAGCTTGGGAGCTTTCTCTATGAATTCACATCCCCATGGATAACAAACGTGGATTAATGTGTTCTTCAAATGGTTCCCACGCACAGCTGAGCTTCTTTTACTCATTCACGTGCTGACACATCCTCACCCCCATTCCAACAATCCCCTTCTGAAAAAAATATTTGGGGTGTTTGGTTATCTTGTAGTTACAAATGTTTACAAAGGAGACACAACACGGATCTGAGAGCGGAGAAAAGAAAATAAACTTCAGAGCAAAGCGAGAAGGAAGAAAAGATTTCCCAGAAATGACATCAGGCGAGGAACAGCTTTTATCAGACGTAGTTCAAGTTGGCAGGAGCGTGGCTTCAAGTGTTGAGCTGCATCTCCTGACTTGAAAGCCAAGCTCTGGTGTTTAATTTCTCATTCTGGGGACTCAGGAGATTGAAGGGCTTAATTAGCTGCTTTTATTTATATTTCAAGACGATGAAAATCAATGTTCTTCTCGTTTACCTTCATGCCCAACCCAAAGATGAATCTGTGCTTTCAAGCCACAAAAAAAGGAATAACAAAATCAGGAGAGACCAACTGATCCTGCTGAATGACAGCTAGATTTCAATCTTCCCTCAAAAAATATTCAGTATCTCCGGAAGTTTTGTTGATCAGAAGAATCTTTGCAGGGAAAAGTCCTTTAAAATGGATTTGAGAATATGTAAAGTGTCTGATGGTATAAAAGGTGTGGCTGTTTCAGCTCTGGTTCAAGGCCTGCTGATGCCACTGAAGGTTTTTCTATGGAATTCGTTGGGCTTTGGTTGGTCCATAGGAGACTCCTTTTATTTAAATTCCCCTTTTCTGCAGAAAACAGCACGGGACACTCCAAATAATGTGTTTTGTGACACCTCCTCTGATACAGACCAGTGCAAAAATAAACAAATAGCTTTTATTTAATTGAAAGTGAGGGTTTTTTTTGTTTTTAACAGGATGCATTGAAGAACATGAGATAAATAATATTCACATGACGAGAGTTTTAAATCTCTTGTCCCCTCTGTTGGTGTCAGCTTGCACAGGTTGACATTCCCTGAAAATGCTGTTCAGTTAAAGTAACAACTACTTGGAAAAAAAAAAAAATTGAGACCACCCACGTGTCAATCCCAAATTAGGTTTGGCACCATTCCATTTAATTAATGCATGTTGATTTATCTGCTCATTTCCAAGCCTATTCTTGAAAAATTCATGGAATATTGATACCTAAATATTTTCTTAATGACAGACCACTCCTACCTCCCTCCCCCTCCCCAGTGTTGCTTTTTCTCAGGAATGTTGGTTATGGTGAAGAATTAAGATAAAATCTACATTTTTTGTTTTTAAAAGTCCACAGCTGAGCATTGCTTGAACCAGCAAGGAAAAGGGTTTAGAAGAAGAGAACTCAAGAGCAGGATCCCAGATGTCAACGTGTGGTTTAGCCTTTGGGATGATTTCGTTGCTCCAGAGCTTAAACCTGAAAAAATATAAACAGGTAGAGGGAAATCTGTGTCAAAAATCAGTTTTTCTTTGTGTTTTAGCTTAACAGCAATCTCTGTTCTCTTGTCAAGATGAGACATTACCCACAAATGTTATTTTTATTTATTTGTTTATTGAGTTGTAGGGGCCATTTTGTGGAGTAGGGGTTTGGATCAACATCCCACTTTTCCTGTGAGTACCTTCTTTAAGAGGGTTTTGATTATTTTGTAGCAGAACAAACTATGATGCATAAATATAAAAATTCTCCCTTTTCCCATGAATAATAAGTAATTTATGAGAGCAGAGGCTGCACCCTGGGCCACCTCACCCCAGCCATGGGACAGGGCTGAGATCTCAGTCCCAGCAGCAGCTCCAGAGCAGGTTTAGGGCCACATTATGTGGGAGAACTTTGACTTTCCCAAGAAATCTTATCCCTGGGTCCTTCCCTGAGCTCTGCTTGCCAGGGCAGTGGAGACCTGCACGAAAAATAAAGTGTGGAGCCAAACACTTTCTCCTCTAATGAATGTGAGAGTAATCAGAGACAAATGACAGGAGCCAGCCCCAAAAAGCACCAGGAGGGAGGACACCTGTAGAGGCAAGGGAAAAGCTGGGAATCTGTCGTGCTCAGAGGCACAGATTTCTCCTTATGCAACAGCATTCAGAGGGGAGGGGGAAAAACAAAAAAATCTCTCACTTACTGGATATTTTTGGAATCCTAATTTCCTCACTGCTGCTGCCGTCGCCACCGTCGCTGACGGTTCTTATCTCGATGAGATAATCTTCTTCAAACGGGACCAGGAGTTCAGCTGAAGTGTTGTTTGTCTCCAGGATATGGGCTTTGCTGTGCCTGTTCTGTCTGTACAGAATCTGAGCAGAAAGGGATGGGAAAACAAAGAGTTATTTCATTTAGTTTTAGGTTTTAATGGATTTTGTTTTTTTCTGGGGGTGGGGAGGCTGAGAGATTCTTCTGTTGTGTCCTGAAGTTTTCCCAGCACTCTCAGCATCCTGCAGGGTGTTAAAAGCAGTTTAAAACATGGGGAATAAATTCTGCAGGATTTTGGGGTGCATACCCCAGCAGGTAAAGATAATAAAAATTCTGCACTGAGACCAAACTCTATAATAAATTTGTATTTCCTTTAAAAGCAGATTTATGGGAGTGCTTTGTGGTTCATTCACGTAGACCTTTGTGTGAGTTTCTTCCAGTCTCTTTTTTAAAGGTACATTTATGAACTGCCAGAGAATGAGAATGTTCAAATGTGGTTTATGGCTGCCTTTAATGCTTAAAAGACTTCTCTATTTCTTATATATTTTTGAAATTCCTTCCCTGGAGATGTGAAAGCGAGAAACTTTTGGTAAGTAAGATTACAGGGGGACAAGGGAAATGCAGGACTGGGGACAGAAAATCCCTCTGTTGGAACAAAGAAGTCCTACTCTGAATGAATATTTGTATAAACATCAGCCAACCATCCCAACAAATCCAGAAAAATCAGAAAAATCAGTGTTCCAGCTAATGAACCTTCCATCAAATTTCTGTATCTGTATTGTAACCAAAATATCTGATTAGTGAGGTAAAGGAATCACTTACTTTGTAGCCCAACACCTCAGACTCGTTCTCCATTGTTTTCACATGCTCCCAGTTCAGGCAGATTTTGGAATTTGTCAACTTCCAGGCGATGTTTGCTGGAGGTTGACTTGGTGCTTTAAAAAAAAAAAAAATTAAAAAAAGAGAAAAAGATGATGATAATAAGGAGATAAACTGAATATTAATTTTCATGGTGGAGCTAAATCAGCTGCTGATAGGGGAGTAGCAAATGCTTGGGTGATTCAAACCTAAAAGAGAAAAAAAAAAAAACCAAAACATTTTCCAGTCCATCATTGCTCTGGTATTAGTCAGAATAAAGATCTATTCATAGCACAGAACCTCTTACTGTGAGACTTCATTTGCAAAATTAGGCACAGCCTGACAGTGTCTGACAGTTCAAGTTATACTTGAGAGATTTTGTGGAAGAAAAATGTTGTTCCTCTCTGTACTTCCATGTCCTAGAGGATGTTTTGCTGTCTGGATCTCAGAAAAAGCTAAAAACTGAGAGCCAGCTACAGAAGGCAAGATTTCCATCAGCCAGGACAGGTTACAAAGAGCTGCACATGAAAGTCTCCATGTGATCCGCCATGAAACATTGCAGGATTTTAGAAATTCTCAGCACAATAGGCTGAGAGCAGCTTTTTTTTTTTTTTTCAAAGGCTTTTTATGGCTAAGTGTGAGGACTTTGAAAATTTGCCTACAAGTGCCTGGAACCGAATCCCGTGTGAACATGTGAAGGTGGAGCTGTGCCTTTGAACTGGAGCTCGGATTTAGGCCAGAAAATTCTCTCCTGTTCCATGGCACGTCCTCCTGGGCCCTGCTGGGTGGTGGCACAGGAAAGGAGAGTTGAAAGACTGGTAAAAATGAGGAGAGATTTGGAGAAACACATTCCAGCCCTGATTTTAAATTGTTTGACTCCAGGATCCTTCTCTTCCCCTCCTACATGTTGGTGATTGATGGATGTCCCTTGGAAGGAACACTTGATTTGGTGAAAATTTCTTTCATTTCCCACAGAGATAAAACAAATCAATGCTGTTTCATCTCCATCCTGCATCGTGACTTTGGAGAAGTTTAATCCATCCCCCTGGTAGGGAATGAGGTGTTGGTGGAGCTCCCAGGAGAACATCCAGGGATGTCCTTCCATCAGCCACACTGTCAGGGCTGGAAAAGATTCATTTCATTACGGAGACATTTATCTACTCTCACACACATCAAACTGCAAATTTATTTAAATACGGCTTGAAAGGTCTTTGCTGCTTTCAGGAAACATTTTATATAAGGAACTGGATAACAAAATAGTCACAAGAGGCAAAGGATGTCAAATACTTCATTGGCTGTGCACTCTGAAGAGGTCTGAAATCATCCAAGGATGGGTGAATTACGGCCTTGTCCAAAGCTTTTTGACACAGCAACTTAAATCTTAATTCATGATCTTGGGGCTGAGAAAACACCACAGGGGGATTTGCAAAACGAATTTATCTGGGATTTTTTTTTTCAGCCAGAAAGAGGAATAAGTGGTTAAGAACACTTTCCCAAATCCACAGGAAAAGCTGCAAAAAAACCCCAAAGCAGTTCCAGGTCTAAGACTGGCAGATCATTTCCTCAATTAATTTCTTGCAATCGATGCTGTCAGGAAAAACCAGAAATCCCAAATATCTGCTTAAGTTCATTGAGGTACTGATGTCATTGTCATGGTTTAGGTAACGTTTGGCTTTGCTGCTGCACTGAGCTGAGGTTTATCCATGGAAGTCTTTCTAATGTCTATATGTAGTATTGATATATTTTGTGTGGATATGGATCTATTTGTAAGGGGAAAAGAAGAGGAAGGGGAAGAGAAAAGAGGAAAGAGAAAGATAAAAGAGAAAGAGGAAAGAGGAAGAGGAAAGAGGCAAGAGGAAAGAGAAAAGAGGAAAGAGAAAAGAGGAAGAAGACAGAGGAAAGAGGGATTTCTGAAATCCATGCCATATAATTAAAGCACCAGAAGAGAACAGCTCCTTATGGAGTCAGTGGTTTGAGGACCTCAATTCCACCTCCCTAAGTACTTTTAACTCAAACCAGGATGTCACCATCTCAATCAGAATTACATCTCTTGGGCAGAAAGGACCATCTCAGCTTTGCTGAGTCCCTGCAATAATGGGATGAGCAGAAGGCTGCAGGAATCCTGGATGCTGAGCAGGAAGACAGAGCTATTACTTTGGAGCTCCATCTCCTGCTCCAGATGCACGTTGTTTATATTCTCTTGACATATTATCTCTTCTCTTATTGCAAGTGCTTGCATCTTCCACAGGCAGAGCTTGAAATTTTAATCTATATATTTAAATATTAAAAAGGTTATTTTGACTTTAATTTTTAAATGAGCCATTAGCACAACCCTGAATTTGACAGAAGATGAAGTAGATGTAAAACAAAAGCAAATTTATTCCTTCTGTGTTTTGTCATTTGACTGCCATGTCTTTAACTTGTCTTTCATACAGATGCATATGTATTTCACACAGGAATAGAGGGAAGAATTCCCAGAGATGAATCTATTTTCCTCTGAAAAATGGACTGTGAGAAAAGCCATGGAATCACAGAATGGTTTGGGTTGGAATAGCACTTAAATTTCATTTCATTCAATCCCCTGCCACAGTCACAAACACCTTCCACCATCCCAGGTTTCTCCAAACCTCATCCAACCTGGTCTTGGACACTTCCAGGGTTGGGTCCTATTTGAGCCCTTCAGAAATATCTTCTCTGGATTTATTTTTGATTTACAAGAAATATTGGTTTTGTGGCAATTAAAAATCAATTAACTCATTCCCCAAGTTGTTCCTATCTTGCACTTGGAACAATGGAAGCATGGAACAGCATATGGAAAAGAGGAAAATTGGTGAAACTCAGGAGATATATTTCCCTTTTATGCTAAAGGGCTGATCAATAATTTACTGGGAAAAACGAGTCCAAGGAAAACAAAACAACAGAGGGCTTTACTTTTAGTAGTAAATAAATTAAAAAATGACTAAATTGCCTTTATATCAATGTATCCCTTATGCTGCCCTCTGCAATGCAAAGGTCAGAGGTCTCAAACCCCCTCTGGATTTGGTGCACTCAAAAGCTTCCATTAAAACCCTCAAACACCAGAATCTCTTGTTTGACCTGTGAGACACCCTTCCTGAAATCCCCTGAAAGCAGGGGCCGGCCATTCCAAGGAAAACAGAAATCTTTCCTCGTGGGCACTGATTCAGGACAAGAGGAAGTTTCCCAGTCACAGATTTTTGCTGTCTGATTTACGAAGAAATTTAGGGATTTAGTTTTCTTGGCTGTTGAAGCGTTTGGGTCGCGGTGAGCTGGAATGTGCCTGTCCCAGCTTGGGTTTTGGGACATTTATTGCACCAGCCCCAATACTCACGGGATTTTTTGGTGGTGACATTCACAGGGGTGCTGGAGGGCCCTGTCCCTGCGGTGTTGTAGGCTCTGACTGCTGCAAAGTACACCGTGTTGGCTCTCAGGCCCGTGATGTTTTTGGCTGTCACGTTCCCACTGACTCTGACCTTCCCAGCTGTGCTCTCCTTGGGATCATCTATCCAATATAAAACCTGAAAAGGGAGAACAAAGAACAGGCAATTCGTTGTGTTCCAGCAATTAGAGGCTTGGCTGGGAAGCAGACATGCTGACAAGGAAGATTTCGAGGAATACAGGATTTTTTATTTTTTTTTTTTTGTACTCCAATCTAGCAGGATGTAAACCCAGGCATGAATATTTATAGAGAAGCAATAACATTTCAGAGACTGAATCCCAATTAAGGAACTAAATGAAATCCTTAAATTTACAGATGTCCAGAAGGAAACCTTTGATAAGGTAAGAAATGATAAAAGCTTTGTTGGTTTTATGGTTGAACACAATGAAAGAAAACCTTAAGAGATACAAAAGAAGATTTATCTCAATCATCTAAAAGGTTTTTAATTATTTTGTATCCTGGGTCTAGTTTTAATTCAGTAACACCTATTTAGACCTGCTATTTTTTTTTTTTTTTTCAGTGAGTAATTGATTTAGGAAGGTTTGTGGACTGTACATGACTCTTATTATCTTCATTTGTACATTGCAATGATAAGACAGAATTTAAAGTGTTTTTGACTTGTTTTCCTCTTATCTACAAACAAAAAAGAAAAAAAAAAAAAAAGAAGAGAAAAAGAAATTGCTTCACTGTGCAAGTAAAATGACCAGGAAGGATATCTGACATTACTTAATCCTAAAATTACAGAATCATTTAGGTTGGAAAAATATCTTTAAGTCCAACCAGGAATGCCAAGGCCAGCACTAAACCACGTCCCCAAGTGCCACATCCACACAGCTTTCAAATCCCTCAGGGATGGGAACTCCACCCCTGCCCTCTTCAAATGTTTGAGTTATTGGTTGGACCTGATGGTCTGAAAAGTCTTTTCCACCCTAAATGATTTTATAATTTTGAGGGGAGGGAGAAGTTAAAAGCCTTTCAATGTACAAGCTCTGGGTAGTGCTGGAGGACATTTATCCTGCCCTGGTCTGTCAGCAGTGCCACGTGTGCCCATCCCCAAACCTGAGCACAAAACATCTGGGACAGAGCTGCAGTTCTGGGCTGTAAATCCTCCTGATTATCTCAGGGGGGTTGCTGTTAATGAGAGTTAAGGGGAAGAACTCCATGCTCTGTTGACTTGGAAGCAGCAATTTGTTGATTGGGATGACGAACCAGAAGGACAAAAGAATTCTGGACAGCAAAGGAACACCTTCAAGGTGTCAGAGCCCCTCACCTTGTAGCCCAGCCCCTCATCACCTTGTGGGTGTCCTGGGGTGACTTTATGATTCTTGTAACCAAAATTGCCTGATCTGTTTGTGTTTGGTATTGCCTCCTGTTCCTTTGGGACTGGTCCTGAGAGTGAAGGGGGAGGAAGAAGCAGTGTGGAGTTTGTTTGGAGAAACTGCTCTCACTCCTCCACATTCCGCTCCTGGACTGTGTTCATCTGAAGAATGGATGGACAGCAGGACAGAGATCTCTTTGCTTTTAGCTATTTTTAGCAAGCTGAGGCAGAGAAGCTCCCTGGATTTTTTTTTTTTTTTTTTTTTCTTTTTTGTTGAGACTGTTTAAACCTGCTCTGGACTGAAAACCCAGCAGAGCACCAGGAGCTCACACCTGTGGCCCACTGGGAGAGACTGGGCGAGCTGAGCTACACTCACAGCAAGGACTTTCTGAGTTTGCCATCTGAGTTTCATATCACTCATTCTTTATGCTCGTGGGCACTTTGTTAAATAAATTGTTTTTTCCACTTTTCTCTCAGGAGATTTTTTTTCCGGACCAATCGGGGTTTTGGGTTTGCTTCTCCAGAGGGACCCCATTCAGAAGTTTCCACCCGAATTTTCCCTGAGGCACAGAGCAGCCCAGCCCCTCACCTCGTAGCCCAGCACCCTGCCCGTGTGGCGGTTCCAGGGGATGGGCAGCCAGGACACCTCCACGGCCGCCGCCGACACGCTCAGCGCCGAGGCTCCCGCCGGGGCCATCTGTGGCTCTGGGACAGGGAAAACACACCTGCTGGGACATGGCTGTGACACACAGGCTGTGGGAACCCTAGAACCCCCCTCAGGGAAAGATTTATCATAGAGGTCCCTTCCTAGGCTGAAAGAGGAGACTTCCTTTGTGGTGTCCTGCAAAACTACTGCCGATCTACCCCGGATTGCTTCCCTCGTTGGTCACTCAACCCTGCCCTCCCCAGCTGTTCATCCTCAGACCCCTCTATAGGTCCTTGCCCTTTGTACCTCCTCTGTGCCCTCAGATCTTTGGAGATGCTGTGGGGAGCAGCGGGAACAGCCCCTGGTGTAACCATGAGCTTTACTCTCCACTTATGGTGGAATGCCAGCAAAAGCTGTTTTCAAAGTTGGTCCTTCCCCGTCCTGTTGGAGCAGATTTTCAGAGATAGCTGCACTGAGTGGTCTGAGGAACCAAACCCTCTGAGAGCAGCACCTTGGAGTGTCTCCCAGTTTTCCCAACACACTCAGCCAAGAGCACCTTGGGGACAAATTAGTTGAAACAGCCCATCTACTCAAAATAATCATTCTGAAAATTTGCCCCTTGCTCTTTTTACTTCAGATTCCCATCTCCTGCCTCATGTCTGTCATAAATATCCAATTAGCAGGTTTGAGCAGGGCCCTTAAAACCCCTGTGAGGCCTGCCTGATCATATCTGTGACCTACTGCTGCTGCACACCCATTACTACTGAGAGTAGCTTGTGTTACCATCCTCTCCCGAGTAGATGATGGAAATGGGGCTCAGGGTCCCTTCTCCTTCGTTGTTGTAGACACCAACTTTCACCTCAAAAGGAGAGAGGGGTGTGATGCTCTCATTCCTGTAAACATATTTGCTGGACTCCACCGAGGCCACCACAGCTTTGGTCCAGGTTGTTGAGCCAAGGGGACGGAACATGACGATGTAGCCAAAACCTTCCCCGTTTTGGAGCTCTTCTGACACTGGCTGCGGTGACAAGGCAGTCAATAAAGGTCTGCATGTATCCACAGTTTTAATTGAATCTTCATTCCCTGACTGTATTTCAGTGGTATTGATTTAGCTGGCTGTGCCTTGGAGAAGATAATAATGTTTGCCCCGTCCGCCAATGTAATATTGAAATAAAAATCAAAATAATAAATCTATCGGGGCAATCAATTTAGAAACAAAAGATCTGATCAGCTCCATTAAAGTTGTCTCTTTCAGGCGTGAAGTTTGCAAAATTAAAAGCGTTTCACTCAGTACAAGCTGTAGCTTGTAGATTTTTTTTTTTTCCCCAAAGGGGCATAGGAATGCTAATTTTAAATAAATGATTTTAAAGGGAAAAAAGAGCTGGGAAGGAAGAAATGTATACAAAGAAATATGTGTCAGTTGTATAATTGCCTGCCTCTGAGTACAGTACTGATGTATTTTTTTCAGCAAGGAGAAAGCTTCAAGTGCATGAGCATATTCTTATTTAAGTTCTCAGAGCAGAAATGTTCTAGCAAGTCAACATGGCAAAATTAATGTTTCTATTAATAAAATCTCATGTCAAGATACGTATGAAAGGCTCAAACTGAAAAGGCAATTACAGCAACACCGTGTCCAGCATGCAGTTTGGTTTTTCATGGGATAAAAATACTTCCACATTCTCAAGGCAAGAGGACATTTATGAAATAAAATCAAGATTAAATGGAGAAAGGAAGTGTTTTTCAGTAAAACTGCATTTATTACAGAGACTCGCATCAAAGGGAAGGGCATGGAAAAACAGGCAAAAAGAAACCATGGGAAATGGTGCAAAAAGATAGAAATAGGGTCAGGTTCTGAGTCCTGGCTCCAACCTCTTCTCCTGCAAGCTCTTGGGAGCACAAACAGTGTGAGATGGTAGGGGAAAATCTGGAAGCACTTCAGAATAACTTACGTTATTTTTATCATAAATTCCTTCTCATTCTAATAATAAAAGTGATGATAATAAGCCTGCCCTGGCATTTATAACATGTG
Source organism: Sylvia borin (assembly GCA_014839755.1). NCBI lineage: Eukaryota > Metazoa > Chordata > Aves > Passeriformes > Sylviidae > Sylvia > Sylvia borin. Next base: position 2,237,801 of record CM025968.1, read on the forward strand.
TCTTTCTGTCAGCGTTTTACAAACACCCAATACTCCCCTCTCCATCTCTTTTCCAGTCCTGAGAGAGTTAAATGTGAGGGATGATGTCTCACTGGGGATTTATAGGAGTTCAAGCTACTTTCTAGAGCATTTAATTTGTTTTTGAGGCTTCTGTGACCTCAGATTTAATCAAGACATTTAGTGAGTTCATCACAGAAAGCCGCAGAGCCGTGTTCAGTGTTGTTAGCTGGCCATAATTAGGATTTCTTCTGATTGTTTTTCGGGACACACTGTGGAGCCCAACAGGATAATTTGATTGAGATCTCTCAGGTTGTTTTCCATTTTCATGTTCTTCTGCTCCCAAAGAGGAGAAAATGAAACAAAAGAGCGAAAGGTGCAGATGGAGGAAAACTTAGTTCAGAGAAAGTGGAATTTCACTCTGTTTGCAGCCCAGGGAGGGGAAAACACCAACGGTGTTATTTATCTAGCGGTGATTTTTTTTCTTAATTTCTTTTGATCTGATTTTTCACTTTTTAACCAAGCAGTTGCCCCATCACTTCCCAGGCTTTGCCAGAGGCTGCCTGCCTTCATCCCAGTGCCTGTGGGAAGCTGCTGGGAGGCTGGAAAAGGAGGCTCCTTCCCACGGCACTCACTTTGTGCTCTCTGAAATGACCTGCACTCACCCTTTGCAACTTGTCTGGCATTAACTGCTCTGAAAATGTGTATTCTTTGCTCTCGCTGGAGTGCTGGAGAATTAAAGGGCTCATCTCCTTTAACACATAATAGGATATGTCTTGTCAGCACAGAGTTCCAGAATGGAAAACATGTAAACAAAAGTAGGAAAAATGTAAATGCAGAAAATGGCCAAGCAGATTAATGTGTTAAGCACCTCCTGTACAATGGAGATAAGAGGGTTATGCAGACTTCTAAACATCTTTACAATACGCCTCTTAAACTGTTTATTTTTATAAATTGTTCCCTATAACACAGAAAACTTGCTGTGAGTCTTACAGGCTGTTTGCTCTCCACATCCGGCGTGAAATCCAGGCTCGACCAAAGCCTGTGACCAAAAGCCTCTGGATTTCAGCAGGGCTGTGGTTTCCCCCACAGATTCTCCCTCGTTAGACACCGAGGTTAATTGAGCTAATTACATTACCTCCCATGTGATGACCAGCTCGGAGCGGCTCCCTCCTCCTCCGCCGATGTTGGTGGGTGCCACCACAGGAACTGCAGAAGGAAAGTTGGTTTGGAAAACTGCAGCTGGTTCCCCAAGGCTCAGTCCTGGGGCCAGCCTGTTCAACGGCTCATCTGGGCAAAGGGCACCTTCAGGAAGTTCACAGGAGGCACTGAGTTGGGTGGGAGTGTGGATCTGCTGGAAGGAGGGATCTGGGCAGGCTGGGTCCATGGGCTGGGGCCACTGGTGTGGGGCTCAGCAGTGCAGGGTCCTGTTCTTGGGTCACAACAGCCCCACATGGCACCCCGAGATGGGGGAACAGTGGTTGAAAAGTGGCCCAGTAATAAAGGACCTGGAAGTGCTGGTGACAGCAGATGAAGGCAAGGCCAGGTGTGCCTGGGTGGGCAAGAAGGCCAAGGTCACCTGGCTTGGGTCAGCAACTGTGAGGCCACAGGACCAGGGCAGTTGAGTGCCATGTCCATCTCTGGGATCTCAGTTTAGGATGGACACTGAGTGCTGTGTCCATCTCTGGGATCTCAGTTTAGGATGGACACTGAGTGCTGTGTCCACCTCTGGGATCTCAGTTTAGGATGGACATTGAGTGCTGTGTCCAGCTCTGGGATCTCAGTTTAGGATGGACACTGAGTTCTGTGTCCAGCTCTGGGTGTCTCAGTTTAGGGAGGACACTGAGTGCTGTGTCCAGCTCTGGGATCTCAGTTTAGGGTGGACACTGAGTGCTGTGTCCAGCTCTGGGTGTCTCAGTTTGGGATGGACACTGAGTGCTGTGTCCAGTTCTGGACAAAGCTGTGGTGGGCCAAAGGCTGGACTCAATGACCCTGGAGGCCTCTCCAAGAGGGTGATCAGAGCATTTCCTGCCTCACCTGCAGCCATTCCACCTCTCAACAGGTGGGACAGGGATGACATTGCACAGCAGCCCATTTGAGATGAACTGAAATGATGTTTACACATTTTCTAAGGCTGAAGCTATAGATGCAATTGATACATGAGTACCCTGGTTCAAAAAATTAATTAAAGAGCTGGGAGCATCAAGTATCTGACATTATTATGCCTCATCAACTAATTGGCAAAATGATGTTCCATTCAGACTGTAGCTGCAACACTACTGATTTACTAATTATGCATTTGTTCAGTAAACATGTTGTTGGAGCAATATATTAATTTTTTTAATTGGTTGTACGCTTTTCTTAGCAAATTCCAAACTCACAATTTGCTTTTCTCCTTCTCCCAATACTGTAAGTGTCCAAAAGTTGGTTGATTAGAGTTGGATTTCTCCAGCACTCCACAGGTAAAGGATTGAGATCAGAGAACTTGGTTGAGGCTGAAGGGGTTTGTAGTGGAGAGGCAGGGGAAAAAAACAGCATTTCCTGCCTCTTGCTTTATATTTCTTCTTTGAGATCCCTTCCAACCAAAACCATTCTATGCTTCTATGATATCATGTTCTTTCTCAGCTGCTGGAGAAGTGTAAGAGAAGAGGACATCCCTGGAATGGGCAGAGACAGCAACGCTCTACAGGACATTGCCTTCATTCAGCTCTCACTGTCTGAAAAGCTGATGTGTAGGGTGACAATCAGGTGGGATGTTTACACCTCAGAAGCTTTTTTTCAGAGATCTTGTGCAAGTTTTGCTGTATCTGCTCATCCTTCCCCTTGCCAAGTGCATTAACCCAGCTCCAGGGGTGGCAATAAAAAGAAAAGTGCTTAAAGTTCACCAAAACTGATGTCAGCCCATTATTATTTCCTGATAATTCTGATCTGATAATTCTGATTCTGATCCACGTATAAATATTTATCTGACTTCATCCTCTAGAAATGGGAGGAGTTTCAGGACAATTTTGCTGTGCAGCCATGAGAGTGAGTGCAAATGCAAACAGCCTGGGCTCTTCTGGAGGGTTTTGCAGAGCTGCTCATTTTTGTCACCCACAATCAATGTCTTTGGGCACATCAGAGGCAAATCATCTCAGACTGACAAGAACTGCATGGAAATGGCAAAACAAACCTCCGAGCCTGGTGTTTCACTGTTTCATGAACCAAGTGATGCTCAATTAGCTCATGTGTTAAATGTGTTTGGTACTTACTACATTTGCACGGGGAAAATTTTCTGTGCTGCGGCTCAACAGAGCCTCAACTGGGTCAGAGTTGAGAAACAGATGAAAATTTACAGCTGAGTGCACCAACAGAGGCTCAATTAATTCTCAGCTCCATTTTAATGAAATGAACAGTGGCTCATTTGCATACACAAATCTACTAATGCTCAGATTTCAGCTGGCAGAGTAGTTATTACAACAGCAGAGCTCAAATTCACCCTTTCCTGGCCAGGTATCTGCTGTCCACACTGCCCTGCTGATTTCAGTTTCCTATCCTGACTGAGAAATTAATAAAAGCTGATATTGTCCCACTGCACTGCAACGTTTTGAGACAGAAGAATTTACAGCAGTGAAGGAGTTAAGCAGCTAAAACTTGAAGTGAGTCTTTCTGTCCCTTTTGTTAAACTTGAGACAGAGCTATGCTGTAAGGAAATAATCTTCCTTGTGTTATTGCCATGATAAATAACAATAATTTTATTGTTTCTTTCTCCTCGTCGCCCCAGCCTTGTGAATCCCTCCAACAAATAAATAAATAAAAGCTTTAAAAGATGAAAGCTTTCACTGACTGTCTGGTTTTGAATATCCCACTTTATAAAGCCCCATGGTGGCAACAGCAACAAAAACTTTCTCGAGATTAATTTGGTCTTTGTGATCAATCATTTAACGGAGAATATTTATTTGAGGTTCTCTGCTGGGAAATTTAAAAAATCTGACCTCTTCTGGAAAGTGCTGGGGGTTGGAACTAGATGGTCTTTAAGGTCCCTACCAATCCAAACCACTCTGGGATTTTATTCCCAGAAACAAATGGATTTCACATTCTAAAAGAAATATATTTTCTCCTGTATAATGTACAATACTGTATTTTGAGTTCTGTCCTAAAATGCAGCTTGCCAAACTTCAGAGCTTGGCAAATGAGATAAACAGAGAAGAGAAAGTGGATTGTAAAAGCTGCTTCTACTTTACTGCTTTCCATCCTATAAACTCTGATTTTATAGGTGGGGGAGAGTTGATAAGCAGGGGGCTGGGAGGAACATAAAACAAACCAAAGCTTTGGGCTGCAAATAAATTGTCCCAAACTGAGCAGGTCAAAGGACTGACAGCGTTGGTCACCCAAAAATGAGGCAGCTTCCCATGAGGTTCCAAGTCCCAGAAGATAAATGAGTAAAGGTCAGACAGACAGACAGAAAGGAATCTGTAGAAGCTGTTGGTTTCACCGGGCTTTGGATGCTGTCATTTATTTCCTCCAAAGTTACCCTGTACCTCCTCATGCTCAGATATCAAACACCTCTGCAGCCAAGGGATATTCAGAGAGTGGAGTTATCACCTCACACGCAAGTCTCTGGGCAGGGTGAAAACTTGGATTTAATCGGAAGAACAAAAATTGTTCTCTCGATTAATTGCTTGAGTGAAAGGTTGGTTGGGACACATCAAAGGGAGGAACATTGACTAACTCCAGCTTTTCTCATGGGATGCCAGACTTGTTTGGGTTGGGAGGGACCTCAAAGCCCATGCCACAGGCAGAGACACCTCCTACTGCTCCAAGCCCCATCCAATTCCTTTGGGACACGTTGGTTCCCCGCCCATGGAATTGGGTAAATCACCCTTTAGGAATGAGTGGCTCTGCTGCAGTGCAATGCCCACAGCTGGGAGGTGGGAAAACCCAGCAGAAGGCAGGGCCTTACCTGCAGCTTTGGTTTTCAGGAGAGCCGAGGGCCTGCTGGGCTCCCCAATCCCAACGCTGTTGCTGGCGACCACGCGGAACTCGTACTCCACCCAGGGGCTCAAATCCACCACGGTGGCCTTGTGAGTCCTGCCATTGATGACCTCGGGAGCTGAAGGCAAACACGACACCAGCAATGGGGTTTTGAGGTGATTAATGCCACATACAAAATAAAAAATCCAAGAGAACTCTGGAATTGCTCACCTGTGGCAACTGCCTGCCATCCCACCGAGAAGGGAGTCCTGGTCTGGACACTGTAGATCTGCACTGGGCTGTTGTTATCTGCTCCAGGCTTCCAGGATAAGCCAGCAGTCGTGCTAGAAACATGTTCAACTTTAACATCTTCTGGTGGACCTGGGGGGCCTGACACGACCAGCATTTTAAGAGGAAGGCATTGGGAAGAGAAGATTCACCGCTGGAATGGGTTGGGTGGCTCTCACTTTCTCAGCTCAGAGGAATTATTCATGAAGCTGCAGTGTCATAAAAGCTCTGCACAATCCCTAAATGATGGCTCCATGCCTGGATTACATCTTTATGAGTCAGGAAAATTAATGTCTTGATGCCGCTAACATGAAAACTACAAACAAAGGAATGATTTCTTTTTTTGTGTCTGACAAAGGAAGGCACCCAATGTTGTGTTTTTGAGTTGAACCATTGAACATCTTGAGAATTCCTACTGAATTCAATCAAGACTGAGGTTCAGGAAGAATGCAGGATGGTGCACTACATATATTTCTGATTTCTCTTAAAGTTTACAGATCTGTTCCTGTGACAGCATTTCCTCACTGCTGGCAGTAAATAGCTGACTTCGAAAATATTATTTTATGTTATCTCCAAAGAAGGGAAAGGAATGAGGTCTTTTGTTTTTCCCAGCCTGCACAGTGACCCAGAGATGCCTGAAGGAGATAACAACACTGCTGAGATTAGAGGATTTCCCTCTGATCTGTGTGGCCCAAAATTTTTGCCAAAGAGGCCAGGGCAGAACTTCAGAGGTTCCTCTGGGTTGGCTGAACACCAGGATCATGCTGGCCACAGCTTTGGGTCCAAGAATCAAAGGAAGAAAAAAACATTCCACTACTGAGATGTGGAATTGACATCCTGGAAATCATTTAAACAACAGCTGATGTTAAAAATTCCTGGTTCCTCTACATTATCTTGTGTCTCCCTCCCTTACAGACATACCTCTCACGATTATATCTGCTGTTGCAGATTGACTGTCTAAAGAAGTTTGCACCATGCACACGTATTTCCCAGAGTGATGCAGCTGGATATTTCTTATCATCAAATCCCCAGCAGATTCCTGGAGAGATAAAAAAAAAAAAAAAAAAAAAAAAGAGTAAACTAATCACTCACAACATGCTTTCTGTAGTGGGCATTTTAATAAATTGCTCAATATTAATAAAAAATTCAGCTTTTAAATTAAAATATTCACAGCTATCATCAGTTTCTTTCATGGGGACATTTTTATTATGGCTTCACAAATAACTCAAGCGCCTTTATGAAATTTAGGGAAGAAAAATAAATGCTTGCAGCCCTTGTAAAGAAACAGTGATTTGCCAGGCATATAAACAGCCAGGGAGGAATTATGATAAACACCCGTGTCATGTAAAGGCTGTGGCAGAGAGTTTCATCAAGCAGTTTGGGAAACTCACTCTTCCGATCCTTTCAAAGTGATGGATTCCTCTGCTCAGGTCAATTCTCTGGCCATTGAATGACCAGGAGAAGACCACGTCCAGGGAGGGGTCATGGGACACCTGGCATGGCAGGACAATGCTCTCTCCAACTGTTGCATCTGTGTCAGAGGGTGGGATGGTGATGACAGTCCTTTCTGAGGGGATAAAAAAAAAAAAAAAAGAGATCTTTTTAATTCAAATGTTCATAAAAACAGCGGTTTTTGAAGGAGGTTTGTACCATTCAGGGAATGATTTCAAGCTGGCCCAAATGTTCTGTACTAAAGGGAATTCTCTCTAATAGAGTGATGATTTTAGACCACTTCTGTGGTAACACCAGCCTCACAACAACGTTGTGTGCCTGAGAGTGAACAGATGTGAGAGGAATACCCTAAATTAGCATATATTTGTATTAAGAACACCCTTAATATTATTACTTCATAAAGCCCATAATTATTAGTTTTGATTTCAGTCAAAAGGTATAGAATTCTTCTCAAAAATGTGCCTGTGGTTCTTCAAACTTGAAGGATTCTCCTGGACAAAAACTGCAGCGGAAGCAAAATTGCTGCTCACCTCCACTTACTTTAGACATCAACATCCTTAATCTATATTAATGTCTTTACTCCACAGCACTACTCAAGTTACAGCTTCAAAGACGTTCCCAGGCAGGAAAATTATTTATTTGATCATTTTTTAACCCATTACATCGAGAGCCAAAGTTGCAGCTGCTCTGAAGGGGAAAGAAATGGGTTTATGTGGCTTCACTTCTGTTGATATGACTGGCAGACAGATTAGAGATAACAACCACTTTGTTGTAAGCAATTCCCTTGAATAAAGCTTTTGTGCATGGAAGTGTTATAAAGTGCTGAGGATTTAGACACATGTAGAAAATGAGAGCAGAATCACTTCAACAATATTAATGTGATCTGAAAATAATGTGAGAGGAGGAGAAGGAAATGTGCACGAGCTGGGTTAGTTTAATACTCATCACAGCTTAACTCCAGAATGTAACTGATTCTTAAATCACAGAATTTTGGAAAGGTTTGGGTTGGGAGGGACCTTAAATCCCACCCAGTGCCATCCCTGACATGGGCAGGGACACTTCCCACTGTCCCAGGCTGCTCCAAGCCCCAGTGTCCAACCTGGCCCTGGACACTGCTGTTATCTTAAGAAATTTCCTTTATTATTGGCCTGAATCTCCACCAAATAAATATTGAAAACTCTCCATTTGGGAATTACACTGGCTTTGGGCATGAGGTGTGGTTTTTAGTAGAGATAACGAAAAATAAATTCATTTATTACGGTGTTCCCATCCTCCTGCACCTCTTGTTGTATCCTCCTCATCCCCACTAATGCAGAATGTTCACTTGGGTGATATTTTTTACTTCTTTTATGGGCTTGTCTTCAAAACTTCCACCTCAAATACTTTTAAAAGCTTCCTAAAAGCTCTTGGTTCTGTCTTATTCATCTATCTTGCTTAGCAACAGCAAACATGCATTATATGACAAATCCCATTCCAGAGGAGAGAAGAGGGGAGATGTGAGTGCTGGAGGTGTAATAAAGACTTCTCCCACCAAGAATAAACAACTCAATGAGCAGCAATAAACTTAATTTGCACATTAGCCATGCTTTCCCAAGTTCTGACATTTCAGTTGAAAATAATGCTGAAGCAATGAGGCCTATAATTGAACAGCCCAAACTTCTCCAGAGGGGAAACAAAAACAAATGTTCCCTGCAAACAAGATCATTTTTATGCCATGTTGTTACTCGGTCTTTTAATAAACTTCCTAAATGCCACACAAACTAATGTGGGTTTTTTTCCTGTTTTAATGGGATGTTCCCATATTGCCACAATGCATGGGACAATGTGAGAGGGGGCAGAACCGTGATGAAGTCAGAGCTGATGAAACCCTGAAGTTCTTGGTGTTCTCAGTGCTGGCAGTGCTGCAGCACCATCTCAGGCCACACTCTGAGCTGTATCAGTGCTAATTGCTCTGTCAAAAGGTGAATATTAAAAACGATTTTTTTTGCCAGATGCCAAGTTAAGGAGGAGGTCAGGCTGCAGGCTACAGAAAACGTTCTGATACTGCTGGAAACAAGGATATTTAAAAAAAAAAGAGTTAAGAAATCAGAGAAAAATTGGGTTGGAAGAGTCTCTCAAGCTGACTTCGTTGCACAAAAGAAGGAAATACTGAAATACCTTTCACAATCAGGCTCCCTGAGTTCCTGGCAGTTCCAAACTGGTTCGTGGCCACACAAGTGTAAACCCCGGCATCCACCTTGGAGATGTTGGACATCCTGAGGCTGCCATCCTCCAGGAACACCACCCTGGGCAAAAACAAACAAAATGGGATCCCAAAATCCCAGAAAGGCTTGGGTTGGGATCCTAAAGCTCATCCCTCCCCCTGCCATGGACAGGGACAATTGTCACCATCCCAGCCCCATCTAACCTGGCCTTGGGCACTTCCAGGGATGGGGAACACACAACTTTCCTGGGCAACAATAAAAAAGTAGAAATCAAAAAAGACTTCTGGCAGAGGAATAGTAAAAGAAATATTTTAATATTTAAACGTTTCCATTATGATTTTTCTCTTCTACAGCAAGCTGAATATGTGTTATTTCACACATATTCAATTTTCACCTCTGCTGCTTATTAATTTCTAGGTTAAAAATGTTTTATTGGCAAGCTGGGGCTGATCGTTCTCTTTTCCAGGTGACTTTCTTCCAGAAAAATCTGGAATCTCAAGACAGAGTCGAAAGACTCAACTTGCTACTTACCTGTGTTCTGTTTTCCCACGGTTTTGTGGTTTTTTGTGGTTTTTTACAGATCCCAGTGCCCCTAAGCCAAACTAAGGTTGTGCATGAGCCCAGCTGCCCGTGGAGTTCTGTCAGGATTATTAAAAGATATTATCAAACTGGCTGAGATGCTCAAATGTCACCTCACAAGCCAAGGAACCAAATCAAATCCATCACTGTCTCACCTTGGAGTCACTGAGCTGTTTGCATCAGCTTGAAGAGTATTGGGAGAATTGCATTTAAGGGTAATTTCAGGACCACTCCTAGGTTTTATGGACAAAATTAATTTTTAAGCTTATTCATATTTTGGTTTTCTTACATGTTAACGAGATGGGATGTAAGTCAGGACAAGGATTGGATATATTTTACTTGGGATAAGCTGTCACTGTGCCTGGCACCCTTCTGCTGGCACATACAAGGGCAGGACTTCAGGATTTTGTGGATTTTCTGCAGAAAATCCTACAAATTTCTGCAGAATCACACAAAGCACGCCTCTAAAAGCAGAGGATTTTGGAATCAAAGCTGAATTAGCAATGAACTTTAGCACAGAACATTTTGTAATATTTTGGGGTTTTTTTCCCCCCAGTTCTTCAACATCCACCTGCTGCACCTGGTAAATGTGGAACTTGAAAAAATTTTTTTCTGGGTTTAGAAGAAATTTAGGACATGAAGGTCCTGGAAGTTCCATAAAAAATGGGGTCAGGGTCTGTGTGTGCATCTCCTCTTGCCACCAAGCTCAGTCCTCAACAGGCATCAGAGAAACTGCTCCCAAATGCCACATTTCCTTACACTCAAAAAAATTCAGCGTAAGCCACAACTCCACAGGAAACCAGGCTCCATTCACTCACAGCAGCGCTGCATCATTTTTTATATCCCCTCATTTAATTGACATTTAACTCTCATACAAGGCTCCTTTCATAAAGTAGAAAATATCTAATTCATGCATCACAGCTCGGGTATTTAATATTTATTACTAACAACATAAGATTGGGTGATGTAGTGAATTATTAAAGGAAATGAACAGTCACAGGAGCAGAAGTTGGAACTGGCAGTAGCATCAGAACCATTTAAAACACACAAAAAACCCCCCATCACAGAGTGTTTCTGTTTCCCATTCTGGCACTTGTACATTTGTAACTGCAAGTGGAACACACGTCAGACCTTGTGCTGCTCCTGTTACACCCTCCCAACATCTCAGCTGGGATTTCTGGTGATCTCCTCACTTGTATCCCCCTAATTTCATGTCTCCCACACTCTTCTTACCTTTTCCTGCACAAAGATCAGCTCCTGGGCAGGGCAGGGTGGATTTAGGACGGGGAGGAGCAGAGATGTCCCCGTGGTGCTGTCACTGGGGTGTGCAGCTGAGAGGGGAAGGGATTTAGGCTTGAATGAAAAAAAAATCTTTGTTTCCTTGGCAATAATCACCAGGTACTGCAGCAGCTCTGGGTTTGCCACTTGTGGTACAGAGAGGAAATAAGTTCAGGTTTAATAATCCATCCTTTGGAACTGGGGCAGAGCAAAACAGGAAGGAGCAAAGTGCCCTCCTCAATACAAGGATGTATCAGCTGAGTGAGAGGTTTTGGATGAGGAAGGATGGATGAAGATGTGCCAGGGCAGGGTCAGGTTGGATTTTTGGGAAAGGTTCTTCCCCTAGACATGCTGGGCACTGCCCAGGCTCCCCAGGGAATGAGAACATTCCTGAAGCTTCCAGAGCTCCAGGAGAGCTTGGACACCACTCCAGGGATGCCCAGGGTGGGATTTGGGGTGTCTGTGCAGGGACAGGAGCTGGATCTTGGCACCTGGGGCAGCATTTCTGATCCTTGTGGGTCTCTTCCAGCTCAGGATATTCCACAATTCTGCCACCCCATGAGCTGGTGTCACCTCTGTGCATCAACACAGGAGCCCTGTGTCCTCTCCCTCCGTGTGGGGACACACCCATGGCTCTGCTCCAAAGGAACATTGAACATGAAGAAACATTCCCAAGTATTCCCCTTCTGCCTCTGTCATAATTTTTGCATTAATGACGCATTTCTTCCCATCAGCTTGCACCAACCACCAGAAAAAAACTGCTGGTGATAAAATAGGGGATGCAATCGAGAGGCTGGGTAACATATGGTGTTCATCAAACAGTATCCAAAGAGATTACAGGGTGAATCAGCAAATGCTCATAAATTTGGTACCTGAATAAAAATTCACACCGAGCCACCTCAGTGTCTTTCCCTCCATCAAATATTGATGATCTGTTACTTTTACTAAAAGTTCTTAGGTGCAAATTAAAATCCAGAAGTGGCATAAAGGGGAAAAAAAATAAAAAAAAGTAAAAAAAGAAAATCTCCACCCCCAAAAGCTTCAATGTAGGTAAATACACAGGAAAAAAACAGTCTGTAAAATACAGAATAGCAAAGGGGAGAAGCTTTGAAAGTCTCTCTTAGCCCCTGTGGATTCTGGTTGCAGCTTTTTCACTGAAGTTTGGTCATGCCTCAGATTTTTCATCCCTGTGTTCTTCATGATGAATTGAGACCTTGATAATTCCCATCTCTCTCATTTAGCCACTAAGAGGGGTTTGTACCCACACAAGAGCTGACAGTGTCACGTTTGATCTGAAGAAATGCTGTTCTGAAACAATATTTCAATGGCCAGGCAGGCTGAGGATGGAATGGCTCCTTTCAATGGATCAAAATGGAGCTTAGCAGAGAGAAAAATCTGCTAAATAAAAGCTCCTGAGTTGTTTGAAACAGGTCACTCTACCTAACGACAATTAGAGCCAGCAGTAAATAAGACACTCAGGCAGAATTTGTGTAAGAGCACAAAGGACTCCGGAGTAATTAGTTTAGTGGGGAAGACAATTTAAAAAAAAAAACCACAAAAAAAACATTTAAAAAGTGAGAAATTTCCAGCTGTCCTGAGGTCTGTGTCAGGAGAGGGATGGGACGACAGAGCACAGCAGAAGATGAAGATGATGAATTTCTAATGCAAGAAGAAAACCAACAGCCTCCTGTGAAACGCTGCCCCTGGGTGCCAAGAACAGCAAAGTTGCCCCCAAATCCCTCAAAGCCAGGATTTTGTGCCGTGGGTGGGTTCAGAGGGGCTGCACTTTGTCCTGTCCCGTTTCTCTCCCAAATCAGGGAGCTGAGATGCAGAAGGCAACGGGAATGTTGCCTTTAATGGGCTTTGGATCAAGCTCTGACAAATGGTTTAAAAAGAAGCTGTGAAAGGCACGTCTCACCTGCCGAAAGGCTCACTAGAAACCATTCCTTTTCACATTTGGGGCTGTGTGAAGGCTATAGATAATAATTCTTAGCAGCTGCACCACAAGACAAGGTAATTCCAAGTGCTGTGACGAGACAGAAAAGTTTAACTTGTCCAACACAGCGCAAGGAGAATATTTTGTCTGCCAGGAGAACTGGACTTCTCTCAATAAGTAAATAAGTGCCTGTCAAAGGACCAAAAAGCACAAGACCTGAAGCAGATCTGATAAATGCAGTGCTGTGAAAGAGGCAGGAGAAGGAGGAATTCAGGACCCAGCTGCTCATAAAGCCCTAAGGCAGCAAGGGAGTGCTTAAGCACAGGTCTAACTCTAGGCTGGCATCTCTGACTTATAAAATGTTTAATCCTGATCAGAGTCCTGCTGCTTCCTGCCTGGTGCCACCTCTGGGTGAACAGCTCAAACCAAGCTGCTGTGAGCAAAGGAAGAGATGGAAATCCAGTTCTAACTATTCATGCAAAGTTCCTACACTACAGGGAGAATTTGGAATGCGCAGAAATATTGTTCCATATAGAGTCATGGAATGGTTTGGGTTGAAAAGGACCTTAAAGATCATCCAGTTCCATGGGCAGGGAGACCTTCCACTGCCCCAGGCTGCTCCAAGCCCAGATTTCCAACCTGGTGTTGGACATTTCCAGGGATCCAGGGGCAGCCACAGCTTCTCTGGGCACCCTGTGCCAGTGTTTTGTCACCAGCAATGTAAAATATTTCTCCCTCATTTTAAATCTAACCTGGCCCTTTTTTTTTCCTTTAAACCCATCAGATATAAATATTGAAATTCCCCTCTGAGTGACTCCATCAGGAGATGAGATGAGCACCGTGTGCAGGGAGGGAAAACAAACAGCTTCCCTGGGATCTGCTGGAGTCAGAGCTCCGTGTGATGTTCAGAAAAGAAGAGTTTGCAAAGTTTCTGCAGAAGCCACGAGGCTGTGGGGAAGAAGTGAGAGCTCATTAAAATTGTCACACATACTTTTTTAAGTAAAGAACTTGAGAAATCAAGCAGGGATGATAGGTACAGCTTTTAATTAACCAGGCCAAACAAACCATCTCCGAATGTGTTGTCTCGTGTGAACAAAAGATTGTTGATGGCTATTTGCTTTGATCTTGAGAGCATGAAAGAATAATATGTATTTAGAAAGGCTGATAGAAGAACTAAACTCTGAGAAAAGAAAGAGGTGTCAAGTCATTAGATTTAAAAGTGCAGCAGGGGTGGCTTTGTGCACTGCTGCATTGTTCAGCCAGTCTGTTTTTGGGAGAGAGGGGAGATGTTAATTCAGGGATATGAAATGCAGGGATTCAAACAGCAAAGGGCTTTGAAATCCCCATCAAAATCTTGAGCTGGATCAGTGTAAAACTGGGTGAATTCTGCAGGATTCAGCACTGCCAGAAGGGCAGCTCTCCCTTCAAGGGTGTAATTCTTTTCCAAATAAAGTAACCCTGATGCTTTGTACAGATTCCCTCTTCTTGTCTCCTGTCTGCCTCCAACATCTGACACCTCCCAGCCTTATTGAAGCCTCATCACAGCGCTGTGTTGATAAAAAGGGAGGAATCTGGATCTGATGAAATCACAGGCAAAGTAATTTTTATTATCTGAGAAATCCGATTTGAAACCATGTCTGCTCAGCCTCCCTTCGCTGCTCAGGAGCAAACCCCCTCTTTATTTCCAGGCTGTGCAGAGATATATTGTTTATAAATTTCTCCAGACGTGCTGCCAGACACTGAGACAATATCTGACTCCTCTCATTTTTACCAAGATTGAGGAGCAGGAGAGGCTGCATTCAAAACTACAAAGGGAAGTGAGAGGGGGGCAGAAAGATGAGCACAACTCCCAGGTGGCTCGGAATTAGCAGTGATTTATGCAGATGGAAATGTGAGTAAAGTTTGGCTGAGTGAATGACTTGTCCCTGCTGCTGACAGCCCTGGTATTTTTGAAAAGGTCCCACTGAATCCCATCTGAGATCTGACTGTCTGTATCATATGTTAATGATCTTTGTACCTGTTTATTCTATTCTGAGCATAATTCGTATGCTAATAGTGTTGCCATTTAATAAACTGTGCTTAAAAGATTTTTTTTCCTTATCTGTGTGCTGATATAAATGAGCTTCAGGGTTGACTGACAATTAACTGGAAATCAAATAAATGCCATTATAATCTTTTAACTATTTGGATCAAAACAAAACTACACAATCCAGCTGAATAGTCTTATTGACATATTGTAGAAAAGGATATTATCAGAAATTATAAAACGTGACGCTAGAACTCTTCCATCCTACACCTTAAAATTCTCCCCTCTTCCTAAAAATAGAATTATTTTTGCATCAAATTCCTGCAATTGGGACCACAAATATTTATTTATGTAAATATATACAGCCATCTGAAGTGAGCTATACTCCATGATACAGATTCCAGAGAGAACACAGGATTTTCAGGACCTGCTACTGCCTTGAACAACACAGAATAGCAAAAACTGTTTTGCCCTGTCTGTAACGCACTCAAGGATGAAATGTGAGGCAGATGTTCCTCTGTGATGGCCAAAGAAAAAAGGGACAAAACCCACCCTGTGCCCAAATGTCTTGTAGTGACACATCCCAGAACTGGCAGCCAGGGAATACTGGGCAACAGCACCTCTGTGTGCACGGGAAAGAAAAGCAGGAAAGGAGCACAACTGCCAAATAAAACAGCTGCCAATTCCTTCATCTTCCAAGTTCTGCTGGTTTTATGAAATCTTTGTAACTCCACGACATCAGACAAAAGCTCTTCCAGTGCTGGATGGGATGTCCACACTGCCACTATTCTAATCCCACCATTGATCATCATTTTTATCATCCAGACACTATCAGGAGCTCTGACTCAGCCCTTCACACAACACAATTCACTCCAGATGTAAAGCTAAGCCCTTAATATGGGATTTAAGTAGAATTTAAACAGTACAGGAGGCCCTGAATTGCCCTCTGCGTGGGAGTTTCATTCACTTGCAGGAAGCTGCTTCCCTCTCTGCTTGTCAGAGCACATTTCAGAAGCACAGGAACCACAAAACCTGCTGGTAACCTTCAAGAATTCCGTCCAGACAACAAGAGGCTGACACCAGCACGGCCCTGGTTGGATTTCAGAAACCCTGGAACAGAGATCAAAATCCCCCAAAATAAAATCAGAGAATGCCAGGATGGTTTGGGCTGGAAGGGACCTTAGAGCTCATCCCATTCCACACCCTGCCATGGGCTGGGACACCCTCCACTCTCCCAGGGTGCTCCAACCCCATCCAGGCAGGTCTCATCACCTCTAATTTCTTGTTGGGCTCCCTGTGGACCTGCAGGAAACCTGGGACAATCCTCCTTGGGCTGGTGAATTTAAGCCCAGTTTGAGTTACAACGATGAGGACTGGGCTCACTGAAGCCCCAGACCCACATCTCTCTCCCAAAGGGCACAGAAAATTTCTGTCTTTTTGATGTGTTAGTCACACTCTGTCACTTATGTGTGTCCCTTCAGCTTTTCCTTTCTTCTTCCTGATTTTCCCTTTCACTGAAAATCCGAGCAGATTTTTAGCTCTCATGGAAAAGGAGCAGTGAAAGAATGGCATTCCTTAGTCCCAGAATCCCATGGCTAAACCAGAGCTCTTTGTGGCCTCCTACAGATCTTTCAGGTTGGCCAAACATCAGCCATTTTTCCAAGGTGCTCTCACTCACATCACCCTTCCCACCCAAAATGATCCCAGAAATCCCTCCCTGGTGGATTCTTTGTTCATCATGCCTGGAAACTGCCTGGCTGCAGTCCCTGTGCCCACCACATTTGTCCTGTGCAGGGCCAGCAGTTGGACTTTGATGCTCCTCGTGGATCTCTTCCAACCTGGGACATTCTGTGATTCCTAAAGGAATTTCACTTTGGATCACCTCCTCAACAAACCCTGATCTGTTCCCTCTATTGTTCCACTTGCTTTGAGATCACTGGGGATCAGGACCTTTGGTGTCTCTGCAGCAAATATGGTGCAGGTTTTCCAAATCTGGTGCAGGTTTTCCAAACTTGGGGCACATTTTCCAAATTTGATGCAGGTTTTCCATATTTGATGCAGATTTTCCAAATTTGATGCATGTTTTCCATATTTGGAGCATGATTTCCACCCCACACTGGCATTTTTGATGCTGCAGCAATACCCCCAGCAGCAACGTTGTGCATGGCAGCACAACTTGGCCTGGAAGAGAAGCACAGAAGGTTGCCTTCTCTCGTTACTTTTTTTTTTTTTTTTTTTTTTTTTCCCTGCAAACTCCTAATTAGAAACCTTGATTCCGAGCCTGCTCAGTGGAAAAAAAATCCAAAGAGATTATCTGGTTTTGGATGGAGTCCTGAGCATCCATCAGGAAATGTGCACAGAGCAGGGACAGGACACGAGCTGGAAGGGGGAGAGGGCACAGCACTGACACTCCCTGGGGTTGGCATTACTGCAATTCCTCGTGGCAGGGAACAGTGACAGATTTCCTGGGCCATCTCAGCATGCAGGACAGCCCCTTGGAAAGGCTCCCCTTTAAAAGGCTGCCATGACTGGAGTGGGAACAATTTCAAATTGCATTCGAGAGGTGTCCTGCAGAGGGGAGTTGTAATAAATCCTTCTCTTTTTCACGTGAGAACATCTGCTTCATTTATTTCCTCCGTGCTCACATTATCTGCTGTGCTAAACACTGGCACTGAGCACTCAGCAGTAGAGGGTGAAATTAGGTTTATTGGCTTGTTCCATTGTGAAATTCGCCAAGAAGAGAGGAAAGAAAGGGAAAACCCTTTTCTCCTGTCTTCTCCTGCACCAAAATCCTCTGGCTGCTGCCTGGGTCAGGTAGCAATGGGGGTTCCCTCTTCTCTCCTTTTTACTCTACAGTGCCATGACTTCAAATAGAAACAGGACACAGAGAGAAGAAAGGGGAAAAACGAAGGGAAAATAAGATAAAGAAGGAAAAAAATAAACTATTTCTTTTTTCTCCCATCATCTGTGCTTGTTCTTCCTTCTCCTTATCTCCCTTTTCATCTTTCAGTCAAGTTTTCCATTTCCCTGCCTTCACCCTCAGCGTGGAGAACAAGAGCAAAATAACCAGAAGGATGGAGAAGGAGGAAAGACTGAAGGAGTTTGGGGTGTTTTCTGAGAGCCCTTTGGTTGTAAAACTTCTCTTCTGCCAATATCACCAGTTCTGGTGATTCCTGTGGGTGCTGCCGGGTGAGATGTTCTTCTCACATCCCGTGCCATTGTTCAGGGGGCAGCACTGAAAAGTGCCTGCAACCAACACCAAAAACAACCCCTCAAACCACACAAACCTCCCTGCTGAGAGCAAATAAATCCTCAGTAACTGCATTGGAGCTGCCTCTCCCAGTTCTCTGCAATTCCTTTTTTTTTCTGTCTCAAACCAGGGCCACTCTGGTGCCAGCATTGGGTATTTTTAGCTGGAAAATGCTTCCTGCAGCTCTCAGCATTCCCAGAGGAATGGTGTGATGGGGTGGGGTGTGTCTGGTTAGCACCAAATGTGCTGTGACATTGGGGCTTCAGAGATTAAAAACACTCCTAAACAGCAACCCCAGGCTTTGTAGGAGTTTTCATGTCTTAAAAGAGTCACTTCAGACCAAAGGCTGAGAGCAGGCAGGTAAATCTGTGCTTTGGATTCCTGTCAATCACTTTGTAAGCCAGGAATGCAGCTGAAGTGATTAATCAAATTTAGCAGGGGTGGAATCAATCCCATTGGTCCTCCAGGCAAAAGTGGGATTTCATCAACAGATAAGCTTAATTTGTATTCGTGTTGACTTTCAGCAGTGGTGTCTGAGATAGCTGGAATTGCTCTGATTGCTGATGCCCACACTTCAAGTGCTCTATTTAAATACTAAAATAGGAAATGAACTTCTTTACAAGCACACACAGCCCCTGATAAGATGGAAGGGTTAAGGCATCTCATCAAAGCTATGCAAAGCTCCTCGCGGTACAGAAGCAAGGAGGATAAAAACAGAGTCCCACTTAATCCAGGCTTCAAAAACCAGACTTTTTTTAAAAAATAAAATAATAGTAAAATTAATACCCCAGCGCTATCCATCCAACTGCAGTGCTGTAGAAAGCTGGGAATAGAATAGAAAGTTCTGGAATATCATAAGAAAAATAGATTTTATATGGAACTTTGTACCTGCAGCAAATATCTGGGGTATTTTATGTGCCAGCAGTGGGTGAGGAAAGCAGGGTGGTTCACGGCACTAAGCAGCCTGACAAGCAAAACTCCTCTTTGCCTCTGCTACTCATCTGCTTTGACTTCAAGGCAGTTGAGGGTTTTTTTTCAGACACTGTGAATGGGTTTCATTCCCTCAGCTTTGTTTGTCTAAGTTTGGCGTCTCATTTGAGAGGGAGGCACCTGCCAAGAGCAAGTAAATAACTCCCTTAGGCTGCATATTGACTTCAGCTAGAGAACAGTCAAGAGCCATCAATCTCCTCCTTTGTTAGCAGACTAGTGCAAATTTTGGAATTTTCTATCCATTTGGTCTTGATTCCTCCCCAAGCAGATTTTTTTTTTTATTATTTATTTTTAAGGATAACGGATATTCTGAAGCTAAATCAACAGCTTTTGACATTCTGGTAATTGAAACGTTCCCCTGAAGTTTGCTGAACTGTCCTGACACATTTCTGCTCAAATTGGTTGGAGCTGAGACGCTGTTTCACAGACAATGCATTTTGTGTGTTGGATTTGATCAGGGGATGGAGTGAGGACTCCTCCTGTTTACCAAATAGGCACAGGAGAAGCTGAGCTGGGAGGGACCCACAAGGATCAACCCCAGCAATCCCACTCTGGGCATCCCTGGGAGCTTTGTCCAAACCCTCCTGGAGCTCTGGCAGGCACAGGGCTGTGCCCATTCCCTCTGGGAATGAAGAATCTTTTCGGGAGAAGAACTTTTCCCTAAAATCCAACCTAACCCTGCCCTGCCCCAACTTCTGCCATTCCCTGTCACAGGGAACAGAGATTTGAGCTGCTCCTCAGGAGGAGCTCCACACTTCTCATCTCCCTGTTTGTTCAATTCCATCCACAGACAAAAAAAAAATCCTTTTCCCAAATAACAACAAGAAAGTTTAAATGTGTTAAAGGGCTCCTGGTTTTGGAATCTGCCTGTGAACAGTGGAGGAGCAGATGGAAAGCAGAAGGAGGGCCCAGAGTGCTCAGAAGGTGGTGGGAGAACAGATCCCAAGGAAACCTGCTGGGTCCTGGCTGTTCCCCTGGGAGCAGGAGAACCCTCAGGGCTCCAAGGGGCAGCTCCAAGAACTCAGCAATTCCCAGAAAATTCCCCCACCCAGTCACAACATCTGCTCCGTTCTCCTTCCACAGTGTTGATGAAATACTTCCTAGGTCATTGTTTTCCCAGCTTCCCACGTCATTGTTTTCCCATTTTTCCTCTGAGTAATGGCAATAACCTGAGTGTAAAACACCAAAACCAAGTGTCCCACAGGACACAGAATTCACCAGCTTTATTGATGGCAGAGGATCCATTCCCATCCTTCAGAGAACTGGGACTGAACTCTTTCCTACAAGCTAGACTTGGAGCCAACAAGTATTGAGCATATTTTATCATCTCTAAATGTACTTCTTGCCCGTGCCCCCAAAAAAACAATTTAAATTATGAATATTTGCTTATTACTGATTATTAATGCATGGAAAGTGCTGTATATGACTAATGCATTCTTCCAGCCTACCTCATTTCTCAGTTTTCCCTCAGCTCTCCTCATTGAAATTCCGAGTGAAGTGAATCCCATATGTTTCTGTGCATTCACTGCAGTGCTCGGGGATGCTCAGCCCAGGCTGGGGGAATAGCACCTCTCTCTGGCAAAGCAAAACCAGCCCCAATTCCCTTTCATTAAAACGCTCCCATCAAAAGGAATTTTATGGAAAATAAGTTTTCCACGAGGGTCCCGAATCTGAAATTCGCCGAAGGCATGAAGACAGACGTTTGTGATGAGATCGGTGTCTAGACTGGAAAATTTGCTTTATTTAATGTATGAATTGTTCCTTTCTTCTCTTTCATTTCCTCAGTTGGATAGGAGAGGATAGGGGCGAGAAGTGAGATGAAGAAAACTCCTGTTGCACGCACTGAGGATGTGACACACATGAAAATAGCTGAAATCTGTGTCAGACTCCACGGGGAGGGAGTTTGGAGCATAAAGCTTGGCTTTTGTTGTGTCTCGTTGCTGCACTGAGCTAAAACCCCCCAGCACACATTAGGAACAGTTTTTTTATTCCACAAAGGCCAAACTGCTGCCCCTTGGAGAAGTGGCATGGCTCCCCAAACCCCATTTCTCCAGATTTTGACCCAAAGAAGGATAGAAGATGAAGAAGAAGAAGAAGAAGAAGAAGAAGAAGAAGAAGAAGAAGAAGAAGAAGAAGAAGAAAAAGAAAAAGAAGAAGAAGAAGAAGAACAAGAACAAGAAGAAGAAGAACAAGAAGAAGAAGAACAAGAAGAAGAACAAGAAGAAGATAATTGCCCAAGAGCAGGGAAAACCAGCCAGGATGAGCCAGTTTGTGGGATTTCTTTTGGCTTCCTGCAGCTGATAACCTCAAATTCCCAATCTCAGGTGCCAGAGCATGGGCCATGGATAAATCCCATTGCTCAGGGCCTCAGGGTGGAATGGAGTTATTCCTGAAAATTTAGAATCTCTCAATGGAGAGGGCTGGAACAATGAACAGATCTGGTGCGGGTATGTTCAGGCTTTATTTCACCATCTAATGTAAAAAATACATTATTTTGGCATTTTTCTGCAGGATTGACATGTGTGCTTCAAGTGCAATAAAGTATTTTACAGCAATGAGAGCAGACAAGCTGCTGAAGAGCTGAGCAATGGGGGGTGTGAGCCACAGAAAGGATGGGAAAGACAAATGGGGCTGGAGAAAACTCTGCCCTGAAGAAGGAACTGGGTGCTGAGGACCTTCACTGCTGAATCCCACCAAGAGATGCAGAAAATTATCTTCTAAGGCATTTTTCAGGTGGCCCAAATACTGCAGTTTTGTCATTTTTAAAATCACCTTAAGAACTCTGAGGAAATCTAATTAAAATATGTGCATCTATCCATATGGAAAAATCTAATAAGTAGTGTTCTTATTTAGCACACTTCTCTTTACATGCTTACAAACTGAACTTAATATAAAGGAAAGTTTTCTTCTGGTATCAAGAGTTCAGCTGATGAGGGAGAGTGGTTACCACATATTCAGGCCTCTAGGGAATAAACTTTTATCAGGAATGAAAGGAAAAAGGTGAAAAAGAAGGAATATTCTTCCCCCTTTAAGCAGAACAGGTCTGGATTCATTATTTCTTTAACAAAAGATTAAATTAATCTAAATAATTGAAAAGAATCTGCATGATTTGACTTATTTAGGAATGAGTCCACCACAGTTCAGCTGCCAGAACTGGATGGGATTGGTATTTCCCTTTTTTAGCAACTATAACCCTATCAAATATTCTTAAAAAAGGCCAATAAAAGAGCCCATAAAGGTTATAATTGCAGCACGATAAAATGGGAGCAGAAATAAGGCTTTGTCAGGGTTTAATCATAATCTGTGGAGAAAGGCAGACCATGTTCCCTCTCTTTTTATGTGTAATTCCAGCACTTTAATTAGCCATGTACTTTACAGCCACACAAACCCTTATTTCATTTTGTTTTCTGTCAGGGAGATCTCTGGACTAACACTGTGCTGATGATTTATCTCCCATCCTTTTAAACCACCGCATTTGCCAGTTTGTCATTTAATAATCAAACAGCCTCATAAATTCCACTTTGCACACACTGTGGCAATAATGTGCACGCAGAGAGTTGAAACTCTGTCTCCTTTGTAAATCCTACTCCTGTTATTTGCTCCTGCCCAGCAACAGGAGCCTTCTGGGATGCTCAGAAATTACAGTGTGCTCGGAATTATTGTTAGTAAATTAATACAGGAGCACAAGTAAATACTGTACGGAGTGTGTAAATATTTCTTTTATCAGGAGATCAGGTGGGGAATATCAGAGTAGTGGAACCTCAAGATCCAGGCTTAGTTCAGCCTCTGGAATAGGCAATACAATCAAAATACAATCAGAAGACAAACAAAGATTTGATTAAACACCGGGTAGAAAAGTGTTTTCCGTCGTGAGCGGTTAACATGAAAATAAAATTGCCACAACAAAATGGGGAAAAGCCATTGGGAAGCTCTCTATGGCCATGGGATGGATTGCTCACCCAAATTTCTCTGTTCCATTGCCAGCACCTGTGTAAAATCCTCAGATTTGCACCTTCTTTCATTAATACTCCTGTGATTTATCTCTACTATGCGTCCCTGCAGCGTGGCATAAGGAAATGGTTCCTTGTGTCACAGTTTGGGATGATGTTCTAGGGAATTATCATCATTTTAAGTCTGATGTGACCCAAAATAACCTCCTTGTGCAAGTGGCCCTGTGTGAAAATCTGGTGCTCAGTTGCCAGAGCTTTATGAATTACTGATTGTAGATTTCAAAGGCTGACAACAAAATGTGACAAAGAGAGGGTTGCTGTTACATTTGTGAACTGAAGGAGCTGCAGAGAAGGACTCTCAGACATTCTCAGCACTTCTGAGGACACTGCTCCCCATCTCATCCATCTGTCTCCATTTGTGCATGGAAATATCCTCAGGGCTGTGTGTTTCATTCAGTATCCCTCATTTCTGTCAGTAAGACCCGTTGATTTCAGTGTTCCACCATTTAATTGCCATTAGTGTGGAATTATAGATTCGTGGAAAAAGCCTGAGCTGGAAGGGACCCAGAGGGATCATGGAGACCAACTCCATGGGGATTGTCTGTTGGAACCCTGGAGACTGAAAATTTCAGCCTTTCTGCTCTAAAAGGCTCTGACCCTCAGGCAGGCACTGCATTTGACCTGAGGCCATGGAACAGGCTTCCAAAATTGAGTGATAGCACTGGGGTTGTGGGTGTAGTTTGAATAGAAGTATGTGATCCCACACTCTTAGAAAAACTTAGATTTGGGATTTTAGTATTCTGTCATGTATGGATTTAGTGTGGATTTAGTAATAATGTATTTATTATTAATAGCAAGATGGAGGACTTTGAGCATTGTCTAAGTCCTTGTTTCCCAACTTCTTCTTCCTTCTTTTTCATGGGTTTGGGTGGTTTTCTGTAATTGGGTGAAAAAGGTTTACATTGCAGGCCTTAGGTGGTCATTATTGGGTGAGAAATATAAATAATGTAGGTGTTACCTCTTCATTGGGTAATTAACGCTTAAATAACCTTGGAAAGAGTTAGAGGTGTTCCATTTTACCTCGTTTCTCTAACTTGCTAGTTAGAGCTCACAGCTCATGAGTCTGTAAATAGATAAGAATTAATAAACATCCAAGTCCAAACACTAACTGGGACTCCTGTATATTAATCCCGACCTTGGCAGAGAAAAAGAAGCCAGAACCGTCACAATTGTCCACCCCAAGCATCCCACCCTGTGGCTGAGGACACTGAAATACAATACTGGAGATGCCTCCTGGCAGCTCAGAAATGAGGAATTGGTCCTCAGCAAAGCCCACCTGACCCAGAGCAGTTGGTGAGGGCTCAATCCTGCCTAAACGCGAGCGACAGGCTGATTGTGCCAGGCTCATTGAGGCACAGCAATTCTGCCTCAGCCTGGGGGCACACCCTGGGCCTCCAGAGCCGTCTCCTGCTGAAGCTGATTCCCTCCAGCCCCGTGGCTGGCCAGGAGTTGAGTGATGGTGAGCACAAACATATGGATCACACCATGGATTGGTTCTGGCTCTGCGCTCATCGCGCTTTGTACCCGCGCAACTCCACGGCCACCCTGAAGACAAAGAGGCCTCTGGCATTTCCATCAAGGAGCTTCAAATCATTGAAATCATCCAATTGCCAAAAGCAGTCCTGAGCCAGCTGGGCTTCAATGAACTTTAAATTATGTTAAAACAGAGAAGATTTGGCGGCCCAGGGGCTGGTTGCCGCCCGTACCTTTTGTTCTGGCGCAGAACCTCGGAGCCCTTTCTCCAAGACACAACAGCTCTGGGAGAAGCGCTGGGTTTACAACTGATTGTAACTTCCCCTCCAACTTGAACAACAGACAGCTTCTTCACGGGGTTTCTGGAAAAATCAGGGGCTGCAGCTAAAAATAAAAGAAGGAAGAGGAGATGTCATGACAGGAACTTGCCAAAGTTTCTCTTGGAGTTCAGCCAGAGAATTCAGTAATTGTTTTGGTTTTCAGATTTCTGCAAAAGGAGTTCTAAATCTAATATTAAAAACGTATCTAAGTACCAAAGAATTCTAATTCTGTTTCTAAAGCTGTCTACCTAGAACTGTGTGCTCTGACAAACTTTCCTGAGGAAATCTGGAGAGCAGGAGAACTGGTCTGTGATGGAGGACCAGATTCCCATCAGGATAAACTTCACACTCCTGATCCAGCCACATATATTCATCTGCAGAGAATATTCTGTCACAAGCACAGTGCTGCTCTGGCTTTCTTTTCACAGGCCTACACTGTTTGTTGAAAATATGTTTATTTTTCCAGTGGCTTATGCGAAAATTCACTCTTGGAGAAGGAGAAAACACAAGACACTGCGTGCTCCTGAAGTCTGTGTTTTCCTGGTTTCACTGATATTTGTCTGTGGAGCAAACTTTACATTTTGAAGTCTAGAACAAAATGCTTTTACATATATGAGCAAATTCCATTCATGTTCATCTGTGGTTATCATTCAATTGACTCCTTTTTCCATGTTATTTGTTTATGTCCATATTTGCCCTATGCTCTCTGTTTATAGCTCAAACTCTTTCTCCTGCTTTCTGAAATAACTTTAAAAACCTGCAGAATAACTCAACCTAAGCAAGAGAGAGCATTCATTAACTTGGTGTATATGTGGTAATAAAAAAAGACCACACATGGATTAGATTCTTTCCCCAAACAAGCCAAGAAATTAAACTTTAAAAAATCCCACATTTCCATGTGGGTGAAAAGCAAAGAAATACCAGGTTTGAATTGCCAGGTTTCATTAAATTCAATTTTTTTTTTCAACGAGTGTCCTTTTTACTTGTACCTGCGTATTTTAGTGACATTTACTCACCAATCACCCTCAGCTCAGCATTGGCATAAATGGTGTCATATTTATTTTCTGCCACACACTGATAGAGGCCTGAGTCTGACAGATTCAGCATGGGGATGAGCAGAGTCCCATTTTCTATTTGAATTCTTTCCTGATAAGAGAAAAAAACAAGGAAAAAACATCGACAGAGCCGATGAGTGAACAAATAAAAGGTTTTTTAGTATCACACTGATGCACCTGATCAGGATTCAGAAGCAGAAATGTTGTTTTCTTGGCGGCAATGAGGATGGGTACATCAGAAATGGGATGTGCACCTCGCTGTGCGGTGGTGGTAGTTTTACTTCCAGCCCTCTGAGCTCTTCCAGCTTTTCAGGAAATCCAGGCACACATTGCAGCAGTGGCTTTGGGCAGGTTTGTCCAGGTTTTCCATGTGTTCCCCTGCACTGCTGCACTGGGAATCTGTGGTTATCCTTCTCCATGAAGGTGGCACCAAAGGTGCTACCACAGGGCAGGTAGGGATGCTCCACACCGGGAGCCTGGAGCATCTTCCACCTGGATCTTGGGAAGCAGCACCTCATCCCTGGCTGGTGAAGCATCATCCCATCAGATAAACCTCATGGTGATAACCCCAGGTGATCAGAAAAGATCCACAGGAGACAGATGTGCTCCAATAACAGGAATGTTTTGAACATCATCACGCTCTGAGTCACAGAAAAATGAGCCACAGGAAAAGCTCCCCTGAAAAACAACACTTGAATTCCACTTGGAGAGCCCCAGGCAGCTGCTCAGAGCACAGGGAGAGCATTCTCCTCCAGGCCTGGATTTCTACACACACCAACTTTCTCCAGCAATTCTGCTGAAATAGAGGAAGCTGCACAGTGGGGAAATTTGGAGCAGAGCTTGGAATTTGGTGTATTAAAAGAAGTTTGACTTACTCTGCTTTGGAAAAAAAAAAAAAAAAAAAAAAAAGAAAGCCTGTTTCATGCTGCAATCATAACTTAAAGCTAAATATCTTGTGATTTTACAATTACTACCCTCTGGAGACAATAATAGCTGCACTGCAAAGTGGAGCACTGAGGAAGAGAAGAAAAAAAACATTCCCCCAAACAGATGAGTTTGGAAGATACCCACGGGGAATATAAATCCCATCACCAAGTGCAAGCTTGAACAACAGATATCACTGAGAGCATGCTGCTGCTCATTGAGCCTGGCTCTCCTGCCTCTGGAGCAGGAATGGGGGAGCTTGGAGTACACAGTCAGGGGATGCACTCCAGTGTTTGATGAACGAGCATCTCAAATGTATTTGGGAAGTGTTAAACATCTGTCATAGAATTCCAGAATGGGTTAAGTTGGTGGGATCATAAAGTTCATCCCCTTCCACCCTCTGCCATGGCAGGGACACCTCCCACTGTCCCAGGTGCTCCAACCCCAGTGTCCAGCCTGGCCTTGGGCACTGCCAGGGATCCAGGGGCAGCCACAGCTGCTCTGGGCACCCTGTGCCAGCCCTGCCCACCTGCAGCCTTCCCAATATCCCACCTAACCCTGGCCTCTGGCAGTCTGAAGCCATTCTCTCTGTCCTGTCACTCCAGGCTATTGGAAATACTCTCAATTTTTCTTTCAGGTCCTGGGAGGTCACAGTGAGGTGACCCCAAAGCTTCTCCTCTCCAGCTGAACACTCCCAGCTCTCCAGCCTTTCCTCCCAGCAGAGCTGCTCCATCCCTCTGCTCATCCTGGAGCCTCCTCTGGGCTCTCTCCAGCAGCTCCAGCTCCTCCCTGTGCTGGGCCCAGGGCTGGGGCAGCTCTGCAGGTGGGCTCTCACCTGAGAGGGGCACAATCCCACATTTCCTGCTGGGGTCAGCCCAGGGTCAGGGGTTCTGGGGTCAGCACACACACCCAGGGAATGTTTTCCACCAGCCCAGCTTTTCCTTGGAGGTCTCCCAACCACGAACTGACCCAGCCCAAGCTTGTTTAGCTTGGAAATGTGATGAGAGCACAGCCTGCGGCTGCAAGGCTGGTGTGTGGCAAACTAATTAACAACATTACATTACCCAGCCACTGATAATTTTTTTTTTTTTTTCCAAGGCTCTCGCTACAGATATCTTCTGCATACTTAGTTTTACCTCCAGGCTGTTTGCTATCCTCTCAATGCATTCTATTTTTACAAACACCCTTTGAATACAAAACCCCTCTCTGAAGCATGGCTCATGTGTTCCATCCTTATCCCAAATTCCCCACCGTTCTCTGCCGAGCTGTGCAGACAAAGGGAAGAATAAAGCACTCCGTGTACACGAGCAGAGAGAATGCTGCCCTGACCAGCCAGGTGGTCACGGCAGAGAGCTTTGACAAAGAGGAGACAATCAGGATCAGCCCCAGGGTGAAAAGCATCTGGATGTCATTCTTCCTGGGAGAATTCCGACACGCAGGGTGCTGCGACAAACTGAATATTTTATTGCATCTCCCTTGTACTCTCCCCTCCAAAGTGTCCATTCTGTCCATTGAGCAATAACATCCAGCACTTTGTTGCCTGAAGAATTGCATTTACAGCACACTGTAAGTACTGTGAAAATGCTGGCTGAAAATGTGTCTGTCGAGAGCTTCATTCCTCTTTATTGAAACGGTGCAATTGAAGAGTGACAGACTCTAAATATTGCTGCCTTCCAAGAGAGAGAAACAAGATAATCTCGCTCACAAGAAGGTGACAATGACTGCAACGAGTAGGTTCAGAAAAATTGCAGTCCAGGTAAATTCTGGCTATTTTCCCCAGATGCAGGTTGGGTCTGTTCAGGCCTGATCCAGCAGAAAATTATATGGAAGATTGGACCCTACTCCAACTACTTTAAATAAGTACAACTAAATCAAATAAATGCTGGTTCTGCAGCCCAGCAGGTGTGAGTTTAGCCCATATGTTTTGGAAATTCTCCTGTATGTGCTCTTGCTAGGCAGGAATTAATCACAGTGGTTTTTTTTCCCATCCAAGAGAAAATGCCTCGGAGATGAGCCCCAGAGAGGCTGGATGGATGATCCATTAAAAAAAAATAAAAGGGAAATTTGGCCTCGGCAGAATGCAAAGAGCTTCTCATCACAGAAATTCCTTCTCCATGAGGGTGCCACCAGCTGAAGGCTGGAGCATGGATGTGCCAGAGCTTGGCCACCACAGGAACAGAAGGATTGTGCCTGGAAGCTCTCAAAGACCTGGCTGATGAAGGACCCGATGATGGTTCTCAAGTGTTTGAGCTCCAAACTTCCCCTCTCCTCCTGGACTCCTACCTCCCTTTCCACTTGGTCCTTTTAAGTGACATTTTGCAGTTTTCCAGCTCTTCTTTTTACTTTTACCTGACTTTCTTTGGATTGTCCTTCTACAAAGCACAGAAAATATTACCCTCAAAATTAGCTGATTTTCAGAGCTGACTGATTAATTAAGGTAAAGGATTAACTCAGCAAGAGAGCAGCCACTCTGCACCAGACCAAAGGTCCACCCAGCTACTGGTTTGGAACACAAACAGAAGAAAAGTGCAGCTCAAGGCTGAACATTTTGCAATTTCAGCTCTGGATTCCTCTGCCAGTCCTTTGGCATCCTACCAGTTCCCCAAACTGCAGATTCCGTCTACAAATGTATTTAGTGTTGCTTTCACCAATTATAATTCCTATTTTTAAGCCCTTCTATACCTACAGCCATATCTTGTAGCAATTAGATAATTCACATGAAGAAATTAGTGGGTTTTTTCCTCTCTAAACTCCAGTTTCATACATTTCCAACAAAGATGCAGCCCAAGCCTTGAGGCTTTGTGTTGCAAAGAGTTTGTGCTATTATATTTCTTTTGATACATTAATCTTTAGCTATTTTTTTGAAACTTAATTAATATATTGTGAAATTAATATAATGATTAAAAAAAATCAACAAAAAGATGAGGAAAAAAATCAAAGGAGACAAGAATCTTACCTCTGACACGAGGGGCTGGCCATTTTTTAACCAGCTGTAGGAAGGGCTTGGCTTTCCTCTTGCCTTACATTCCCAAAATAAACTGTCATAGAGAGACAGAAAGGCATTTTGGATTTTTTTATCCCATTCAGGGGGTGCTGAAAGGAATATGCAAAGCATTTTAAGCAGGAGAAAAGTGATTTTGCCTGAGTTATGCTGCCATTAATTAACGAACTGAGCAGGGCTAATTAATATCTGTTCAACACTTCTTTTTTTTTTTTTATTATGCTGCAAGTGAATTGTGGACAACAATTCCCTGGCATGAAACTTTGGGGCAAGCTTGGGAAAATGTTTGAAGCCAAGTGGTTCATGGGTGGGGAGTTTGGTGGAGCTTTACCCATTTTTGCAGCAAAAAATGTGCAAAACTGGTGATTTTTAGATGCCTGAAATTCAGGATATATGTGTTGAAAGCACCAAGACACCCGATTTCTGCAAAATCTTCCTCTAAGGAAAAGCACTGAGGTGTAAAGGCAGAATTTGCAGGAATCACCCAGGAGCTCTGTGAACAACTGAGCCTCAAAGGCTGAGCTGAGCAGGAATTCTCCTGGGGATGGTGACATTGAGACAGAGGAGAGAGGTGGAGGTGAGACCTGGGGAGGATAAATACCACCTCATTCCATGGGCAAGGACAATTTCCACTGTCCCCACCTGGCCTTGGGCACTTCCAGGGATCCAGGGGCAGTTTCAGCTGCTCTGGGAATTCCATCCCAGGGCCTCATCACCTTCATAGGGAATGATTTCTCCCAGTCTCCCATCCAGCCCTGCCCTCTGGCAGTGAGAAATCATTCCCTGTGTCCTGTCCCTCCATCCCTCATCCCCAGTCCCTCTCCAGCTCTCCTGGAGCCCCTTTAGGTGCTCAAAGTTCCTATAAGGATGAGGTTCCCCTTGCTTGAAAGCACTCCTAATTACATCGAATTTTTTCTTCTCTCAGAGCCTGGATCATGGGCTGCAGGGATCACACACAAAGCAATGTCCAGGAAAAAAAAAAAAAACCCTATTTTTTGGATACAATCTTCCTCCAGAGGAAAACCCCCAGAGAGCAGAAAAGGAGCAAGAGGAAATCAATTACAGAGATAATTCACCAGCACACGCCTAATATGACAAAAAAACCCTCATGCCAAGGCTTCATGAGTGCTGTTTATACATTGCACTGTGAACAGCTATTAATTAATGTACAAAGCACAGTTAATAAGCACATTGTCTTAGATTGAATTAACTGATCATAATTTTATAATTGCCCGTGCTGTTATCAATCACGGCCAGGTAATCTACTGAACTTAATTTTAATGGAACTGCTTGATTGACGTAGTGAAAAAAAAAATTAGTGAGCAATGAGAGCAAAAACTACTCCCTGAAAGCAAGGAAATAATGAAATATTTAAACCAGCAGCAGACTGTTCTATTCCTGGCATATATCTCGATATTAGCCATGGCTGCAGGAGCCTGGTAGCTTATCAGCAAAGCCTGCATCTCTTCATTAGAAGAGATTTACTCAAAAAAAAAAAAGAAAATACTTCCCAGAGTCTTCTCAACAGATGTTAACTGGAGGCTCAGTCTCACTTGCTGTGATTTTTTTTTTCTCCTTGCTGTTATGTTTCTTTTTTTTTTTTGGTTTTTTGTGGATTTTTTTTTTTTAACTTTCTCCTTTGAAAGATTTATGAGGTAAAGGAAAGATTTCTCCTCTTGTTCCTGTCAAAATCTGTTGCCTTCCCTGGGTGTTAACAATTCCACTAAAGAGACATCGTTCACCCTGGCTGGGAGGGACCATCCGCTGGGACTGGGACTGCAGGGAATCAATGCACAAGGAAAGGGAGAAGATTCCCAGATTATCCTCCACTTTCAGCTAAGCTGGAAGGAGAGGGAGGAATGGGATGAGTTCTCCCTGCTTTGTGCTTTCTGTTGACCTCTACTGTTGAAACCTTGATTGTTTATTTCTGGTCACCTCTCACACTTTTCCAGAGTTCTATCCTGACTGGGAAAGCTGTCCCTGAGCTTGTACCTCTGTCTGCAGACTGCTCTATTTAATAGGAATTTCAGCAATAGTTATTCTTAATGTCAACAGAGGAGGTGAAATCCAAACCAGACCAAAGGCTCCCAAATCCTTCCCTGCTCTGCATCTGCTGCTGGACACTGATCCCTCCCTGCACACAAATGTACAGGGATTTCTCTCTGCCTTTCCTTAACATTTCCCACTTCCCACATTTCCAGTCCGAGCTTTGATGTAGAATACCTTTATTTGCTGAGGCTGTAACTCAGGGAAGGTCACTGAGAGCCCCCAATCAGTTTTTAGTCAGTTTTTAATCTGTTTTTAATCCGTTTTTAATCAGTTTTTAACCTGACCTGCACACTCTACCTTCAGGAAGGGGTTGAGAGACTTCATCTGCACAATACAACTGAACACCACCCTGCTCTCCATTAAAAGTCAAAATTCACTTAATTTTGCTTACCATAGACAAGCAATTGGCCTCTTGCAATGTTTATTCCTCGAGTGTTCCCTGCCATGCACTCATAGGAACCTTCATCTTCCTGCTCAACGTTGGGGATTTCCAGAACTCCTCTGCTCCTGTTGTGTTGGATTTTCTTGGCCAAGGACTTCCCATCTGACCTCTTCCAGCTAATGCTGGGGACAGGGCTAAGGAATTGTATTTATTGGAGAAAAAGAGACAGCATTGGTTACAGCAGAGAAAAAAGAGTGTTAAATCCTTTCTTGAGAGTGGCAATGTTTTTTAAAAAGGAATAATTTCTAAGCATGACATACAGAGGTTCATGTAAGACTGAGATTTTATAGCATGTCCAATTTATTTAGGAGCACAGATCCAAAAGGGGATGAAATCCTCAGTCAATTCTATGATTTTTCCTTGGGCCAATTTGTATTTTCCCTTTAGTAACTCTTACCTGGGGCTCAAACCTGTTTTTAAAGCCTGTGACACTGAGGCAATGACTTTGCAAGTCCACATAAACACCACAGAAGTACTGAATTATTGACTGGTTCTCCCAGCACACAAATTCCCTGTAGCACTAAAGGTATTTTCATACCCCAAAATAGAAAATATTGGCCAAGATTTCAAAAGATCTAAAAATACCCATAAATCTAAATATAAAAAATGGGAGCCAAGGTAGAAGAGAGCAGACAGAGAATTGTGGGAGGAGAGGAAAGAACAAAACATTGAGGCTGGAAGGAGATAGAAACAAAAAAAAGAATATTTCTTTTTTTTCATGTTTTTGAAGCTCTCTATCATTTTTGTTTATATTTGGATCAACACAAAACAGTGAAGTGTGAAGGCAGCTATAAATACATCTTGAATTTCTGGTAATATCACAAACCAAAGGAGCCTCACTTTCATGATCTATTATGTCACCAAAACACTTTGAAATATTAATAGTCGCGGATTTCACAGTTGTTTGCTGTTTCTGCAAACTGAAGTAACTTGCTTTTTCTAAGATATTCAGTTTTGAGCTTTTTACAGAGGCTTTGGCTAAGTGCTGACTTCTTTTCCACTGGAAGGAACATTGACAGCAACTGAAAACACAACTGTCATGGAAATTACAAGTCCTTGTTTCCAGTCTCCAAGGTCTCTGCCTGACTGCAGTGCTCACTTACAAAGGATTTATTCCTTATATCAGAGACTATAACTGCTCACACCTTAAATTATTTAAGTTCAAGGCCTTGTTTATTGAACAAAGAAATCAAGTCACAAATACAAAATGGATTAATTTCTTAATAATTCAGGAAGTTTGGGCCTGATTTCTGCATTTTGAGGCTGTGTGTCTGTGATGTTCACAGCTTCCCTCTAAGTGAGAACAACCAGGATTTGGGAGAAATGTGAGTTCTCTGAACAATTTCCTACAAGCAAGAGTGACTGGGACATGTCAGATATTGTTAAACCAGTGAAAGGCCTGCAAAGCAAAACTGAGATTTTATTCTGCTTTTCCCCATTTTGGTTCAAGTTGTAAAAAATTCCAGATCTCTCTGGACAACAGCCACTGTCACCATCACCTTTATTAACTTTATTTCCAACAAGACCAAAAGTTATTTCAGATGTTGTTTAAAACCATTCCTTCCTGGGGAATTTATAAGGGTTTGTTTTTCCTGAATTGTTTAAAGTTGTTGTCTCTTCCAGAAATGTTGGCACAGGATCATGGGGTCATTCAGGCTGGAAGAGACCTCCAAGATCACCGAGTCCAACCTCCCACCTGCTCACTAAACCAATGGCAGGAGGTGCCACATCTACCCGTGGTTTGAAGCCTTCCAGGGCTGGTGGCTGTTGGAATTCTGGAAGCTGAGAATTTTGGGGTTTGGTATATAGTGGTGTGTGTGAGAGGCAATGTGGAGGATTTTGAGTTTTATCTGGGTCCTTCTTCTTCACCTTCTTCTTCCTTCTTCTCCATGGGTTTGGGTGGTTTTCTGTAATTGGTTAGTGGAGTCGGCATTGCGGACTTCAAGTAGTTAGTTATTGGGTTTAAAGTAAAAAATAATTATGTGGCATTTCATAACCCGACAGATTGTCCTTGAAAGGACCTTGTAGAGGCAGAGAGGTGCTCCATTTTACCTCCATTTTCCACCTTGTTAGTTAGAGCTCATGACTCGGGAGGCTGCAATGTAGATAAGAATTAATAAACAGCGAGTCCAGACACGAAACAGTGACTCCTGTGTATTAATCCTGGCTCTAACACAGAGAAAACAAGATATGAAACCAACAGGTGACTCCACCACTTCCATGGGCAGCTCTTCCCAATGTTTCTCTGCTTTTTCAATGAACCAGTTTTCTTTAAAATCCAATCCAAACCCCTCCTGGTGCAGCTTGAGGCCCTTGTCATGTCAGGAGAGCCCATCCCCACCTGGCTCAAGCTCCCTCCAGGTGTTTGGAGAGAGCAACAAGAGAGGCTTCCCTGGAGCCTTCTTTCCTCCAGACTAATCCTGTGCTCCAGCATTCCTGCGGGATTTCTCTACAGCAAGTTAGTTTCAGCTATTTATTCAGTTATTTATTCAGTTACTTATTCAGTTATTATAAAGCAAGGTGCTTTTTCAGCTGTTTAAAAGGAGCACAGCTCTAGTGCAGACCGAGTCTGGCTCACGACTGCTGTGCTCCAGGCAGGAAAACAGCCAGGGGACCTTCCCAGCCTGATCCACAGGAAGGAGAGCACGGCTGGCCCCTCAAATCCTCCTGCATATTCCACACTGGGTGAGCAGCAACTGTGCAACAGCAGCCTGCAGAATGCCAGCAGCGTTTAACGACTTGTTTTAAAGGCATCTCTCCTGAATTTGATTTTATTTGTTTGTTTTTAATGTATAACAAAGAGATTAAAGGGAACCAACAGCCATATGGGAGAAGGTAACAATAATTAGACGCATTCTGCCACCTGAAAGAGCTTCATCTCCATATTTCCTGTTCTTCCATTTGTTTTCTCCCAGCACTGGCTGCTCCTGAAGGAGGGAATTCTGTGCTGACACCAAGGCCAGAGGCAGTGCTCGATGGGAAAACCTCCTTCTGTCAGCTCGGCCAAGGTTTGAGCAGAAGGCACTGCCCTGTCCTCCTTCTCCACACCACAGACTTCTAATCACATCCCTGGAGATGCTCCAAGGCAAGCTCAGCTCATTTTTGGCCAAACATGAGGATATTTGAAGCTCACTCCTGATGTCAGTCGAGCAGGAGGACAGAGCAACCTGAGTTCATCAGCTTTGCCGTGTTTAAAGACAACAAATAGCTCACAGCACTTTGTTCTCCTGCCAGGGAGCCTGGATTTTATCAGGAGAAAGGATTCCTGTGTCAGGACAGCAGCTCCACCTGAGCTACAGGTAAAGGAGCAGAATGTGAGAGGATCCATAACTCAGCCAGTTCCGTGGGATGGAGCTTCCCAGAGAATATCTGCATTTCTTCATTGACACCTCAGGGCTACAGAATTCCCAACATCTTCAGTCACTGTATTTTGCAGAAAAGTTTTTTTGGCTGGTTTCACTGTTTTCTGCTGCTAGTTTCCATCTTTATGACCAAATTTCTTAGTAGCAACTCTTACCCAGGCCACGTAAACCTATCAAGGTTAAATAAAACCAGTTTGATAAAATTTGGTTTTGGAACAAATCACCTATTTAGAAATTGATGCTTTGAGGAGAGAAACTTTCCTTTAGATGTAGGTAATTGTGTATAAAACCTAGTGCAATAAATACAGCCCTGTGAATTTTTGCGGGATTATTTTGCATGTTGCTATTCCTTGGAAGGTCAGGAGCTGACTCTGGTGCACTGGTCTATAGCTGTCCCTCATGGATCTTTCTGTCATTCAGTCCCTTCCAAAAACCAGATTAAAAACAATAACTGCTTGGGCCTAAAAAGTTTTGGAGTACATAAAGAAACAATGAGTGCACTTCCCAAATTTATTACACTTCATAGACAAAGTCTGGCTTTCTCCCGAGTAAATAAGAAAACAGTGCATAAATATGAGAGTGTCTTAGTACATAAATCAGCAGTTTATTTGAAACCTTCAGAGCATCCAGGAGCACTAATTTAATTTATATTCCACCATACAGGCAGCAGAATCACAAAACCATAAGTTACTAACTGGGGAAGAAAAGGAGATGGAGAATATTTTGCGGTTGGTGACAAGTTCTTGTCACAGCGAACGCGAAATTAATTTGTCTGCAGAATTAGAACCCACACCGTGAGGGAGGTTTCACCTCTTCCAGCAGAGATGATGCATTGGGGACCGTGCCTCATCTTTTGTCCTGTGCATCTGGGGGCCCTTCGAAGGGAAATCCAATCTGCATTTGGGATAATGAAGCCCGTGGTTCGTTAGACAAATGAGCCCGAGCTGAGCTCTGAAAGTCGCCTCACTGCTGACACCGGGGAGAATTAGGATCTGAGGAGCACCACAATTAAAGTGTTTAATTTTGGCCCCTCCTGATGGATTACCTGAAAACAGCAGTGTTCTGCCAGGTGTTGAGTGCCACTCTCCTGGAGGCACGACCTGAACTGTGCTCATCCCTGAAAGGACAAATCCTCAGGCCTTGGATGGGGGCTGGAAACTTCATTTGTGGTGCCAAAACATCATCCCCATGTCTGGGATTTCAGAATCCTGTAACTGACCCCTTTAAAGCCTCCTACAGAAACAGCTTGAGAATGTACCTGAGGTGAAGCCTGGGATTTTTATGTAAATTCAGTAAAAATGGTTATTTAGACCTCCCTTGGAGCTGTGTGATTATCTACTTATTCCAAGAGCTGCTAGAAAAAAAACCCTTCCATGAATACATTCAGGGGAATAGGTGGGATCTTTGAAAAATGAATATTCTGGGGTGAAAGAAATCTTGTTTTGTATTATTCACATATGCTTTTTACAACCTCAGCTGGCAACAGCCCATCTGCAGGGATTGTGAACTGATTATTTCCTTTTCTTTAAGAAGGGAATGAAGAAAAATATAAACCACAGGCAGAGTTTAATAAATACGTGCACCAGACATGGAAACTACTTTGCTTATTTTCATTCGAGGGACCACTCTCATTTGTGCAACAGAAAAAAAGAAAAATAAAGTTATTTTGAGAGAAATCTACAGACAGCAGCACAGTGTAACTCAACTGAACATAATTCTTTCCATGGTGCTCAATCCCCTGAAAGACAGGGAACAATAATTTGGATATATGGCATGATTAATAGAGCTTGATCCAAACCAGGACTTTTAATCCTGGCATAATATTAAACACTGTCATGGTAATGAATATTGGTGCAGAACACAAAGTCTCATCTCTTCTATTAAACTGCCACAGGCTGCAAGATTTGAAATAGTGGAGCCACTATTTCATATTTCAGTTTTCCCTCTTTCAAAGGATTAAGTATAAGGTGCATTTTTTTGCCTGTTAAAATTCATCAGAGAGCTCCACTTTATATTTCCATCACAGCAAGCACTAATTTGCTTTTCAAAATTTTCTATTTGTGGTGTCTGCTCTATAAAATAAGGTTCAAAGTCAAGGACTGGCCTGAGATCCTTTGTCCATTTGGGATCCACCCCTCCAAACCCTCTTTGCAGGGAGAAATGTATTTGACCCCTCAAAACAAGAAGAATTTCTGGGGCTGGTGGACGATTTGTAAAAAAAATCATTCGCGGTATTTTAACGTGAAGCGCAAAAAGAGCTTAGCAACAGATCTGTGTGGAACATACCTACCCCAGGGTGCCCCACAGGAGCACATTCTGGGTGACTTTGAAAAAAATAAAAAAAAGCATCTTTGAGACGTTTTAAACCGAGTTTAAACCGTGGTGTTTGAACCGCGGAATTGCCTTTTGAGTGAGGCCCAATTGCTGCGATTTGCTGCTCTGCGCAGGGGGAAAAAAAATAAAAAATAAAAAAATAAAAAAAAAGAGACGCTATTTCTCTAAATACCACAAAACTACTCTCATTTAAGACTTCTGCAGCCCAAAACCCCAGCGGGTTGCCTATGATCTGCCTTCGGCGTGACAGATTTCCGCTATTCACGGGGCCCAGGTAGCGGCATCGGCCTAACAGTGTGAATGCAGAAAATTACGGATAATGGGAAAGCGGTTCTGAAACCCGAGCGGGATAATAACCACCGGTGCTCGTGGCAGATCAGAGGTACAGCTCAACAAACGCTGGGCTGAATTGATTTTAACATAAACAGACAATGGCAGGGGCCAGGGTTTCGGCGGAATTTGGGAATCGGAAGGTGTGGGCGGCCGGCGCCGCTGCGTTTCAGATGGTTCTGCCTGCAATTGTGAACGGCTGGAGGCAGGAAACTTCCAGCTTTTCACAATGCCACTAAATCACCTGCATACCTCCGGAAATCTGGCCTTATCTAATAAGTTAAGAGTGTTTCACCTGCAATCTGTTTCGCTTGCTTTGTTCGCATCTAAATGCCAGCTCTGAGATAAAGTTTTGCACTGATGGATGTGTTGGTGAAAAGGTGGTTTAAGGTGTGGGGTTTTTTTTTGTCCCTCTGTTTAGGGAGAAAAAAAAATCCACCAAAAAGATACAGACTGAAACTTGTGCAGTTCTGTACGAGACATTGAACTTCTAAAAATAAAATTTAAGAGGAGAAATGCTGAGAAATTCTCCAGTATCACCGCCCAAAGGCCTCTGCTCCCAAGCAGCTACTCCAATACAGGGGGCACATTACCAGTGTGACACCAGAGAGTGGGTGGAAAATGGATTTGGGCCTGTGGATCCCTGGCATTTAGGCAGGATAACTCCAGGGAAGTCTGGCAGCCCTGCTTTCAGCTGCAGTCCTGCACATGAAGAAGAAAATCTACATTAAAGCTGCATTAAACCTCTCAGGCATTCCTAAGCGCTGCATATAAGGGTCTCCCTGAGGGATCTCGTTATCCATACGTCCTTTCCTTCCCCTTTTTTCTCCTTAAGATGGTCTTAAAATGGCAAAATCTGTTCATCACATTAACATGACCCATCTTTACCCCTTCACTGAGATGTCAGTGCTTTGTACATTTCGTTTCCTGCGTTTTTCTCTATCATTGTTCAGTGCTTTCCATGCAACAGATGGAAATAAGAAATGACAGCTTGAAATGTAAAGCCTGCATGGGCTAACACACAATTAAGGAGGTATTTAAAGAGAAGTAACTAGACAGTTTTTGGGAAAGAAAATCAGCTTTAGCCAGAGTGCTAAAGTTTGCTACTGCTTTTGGGCCAAAAAAAGTGCATATACCTTTAATAAAAATTAGCTCTAGTATTAGTTTGTATAGAAATCTCGTCTGAAAGGCAAGGCCATTTCAATCTTATTACCTTTTTATTTGCTTTATTTTTCTACTTGCCAGCATAGGTTCCAGAGGAACATTTGATTAATTTGTGCTGTCTGCAAGTCAGGCTTTTAACCTCTGGGAAAGCTCTAAACACTTTAAAAGCTTACAGCCTTAAAATGGATTGTCAAAGTGAACTTAAACTAAATAGAGGTCAACAATCTAAGGGTTATTTGGGCTTTTCCAGGGAAAATGATGCTCGTTGGAAAGACTGGGGTTTGTGGGCTGGTTACAGTGATTCAGTCCCCCAGCTGCTCCCTGCATGCAGAGCAGCTGCCTGAGCCACCACTGCAGCTGGGAGCAGCCACAGCAGTGCAAG
This sequence comes from Sylvia borin, assembly GCA_014839755.1. Classification (NCBI taxonomy): domain Eukaryota; kingdom Metazoa; phylum Chordata; class Aves; order Passeriformes; family Sylviidae; genus Sylvia; species Sylvia borin. The sequence goes on from CM025968.1 coordinate 2,277,600, forward strand.
AAAACACAGAAAAATGCAGGAAGGAAGGGCTGCTGCTGGGTCTTCCCTGGCTCCTCAGCATTGCTCTGGAGTCAGGAGGGTCAGGAGATCCACCCCACATACTCTTCAAATGTTAACCTGATTCCCCATGTTTGATTTTTGGCAATGAGAGAATCCAGAGGAGGCTCCAGGATGAGCAGAGGGATGGAGCAGCTCTGCTGGGAGGGAAGGCTGGAGAGCTGGGATTGTTCACCTGGACAGGAGAAGATCTGGACTGAATGAATTATGAACTAAACCCCTTCCAGGGCATGAAGGAGCTACAAGAAAGATGGGGAGAGACAATTGACCAGGGATGAAGTGTCAGGACAAGGGGGAATGGCTTCAAACTGACAGAGACTGGGTTTAGATTGGATATTGGGAAGAAATTCCTCTCTGGGAGGGTGGGCAGGCCCTGGCACAGATTGCCCAGAGAAGCTGTGTCTGCTCCTGGATCCCTGGAAGTGTCCAAGGGTTGGACAGGGCTTGGAGCAGTCTGGGACAGTGGAAGATGTTCTTGCTGAGGGCAGGGGATTGAAGCTTGATGAACTGGATGAGCTTTAAGGACTCAAACCAGTCTGTGATTCTGTGATGTCACACAAGCAGAAAAAACCCCACTCCTATTGTGCTATCTATCAGGTGTGAGTGTGCAGCTACACCAAGAGCTGTCACCTGGAGTCAGGCCCCATCTCAGAGTCAAAACTACTCTCCAGAAAGACAATCTTTGCTCCAGTTTTCCCTCCTCTTCCCACATTCTCTGCTTCGAGCTGCAGCCAAGTGAGCTCCAGTTGCAGCACAGTGTTCTCTCTCATCTCCTTGGGAACACATGGCACAGAAACAACCAAAGCAAGGCTGAAAAACCACAAGATTCACAAATCCCCTTCTGACCAGAATAACTCTAACGTGAAAGGAGCAGTGTTAAACCCCACACTTAATAAAAACAGAGCTCTTACTTTCCCAGGGCGAAGCATTCCAGCCTGACAGAGGAGCCCTCGGCTGCGTAGGTCGTTTCTGGAAAACGCACCTCGATCTTTGGCTCGTACTCCCCCATCACACCTGTGGAACATCAAAACAGCTCACTGCAGCTGAGCCCCAGACCTCCTCCTGCAGCAGAACTTCGGGGTGAAAGGAAGGGTGGCATGAATCACTCCAGAGCCTCGTGTTCCACCCGTGGAGAGCGGCACATGACGGAGCAGGTCAAACCTCCTGGGTGGGGTTCAACCCTGTGCTGCAAATTCTGTGAAATCTCTCCATTTCCTGCTTTCAGGAGTTGAAGAGCATGAATTTATACAAGTTTTACATTCCAAACCTGCTGTGCATCAAGGTTTTTGAGATAATTTTGGGCTCACACCTCTTACCAAGCAACACTTCTGCCACTAGTCACGCTCAGGACACTGTGTTGATCCTATGTGCAAGAAAATCAGAAAATCTCATGTCCAAACTACTTGCAAAACTCTTAAAATTTCTTTAAAACCTCCAAATGTGAGTTTCAGGCTTGACGAAGGCCGATATAATTAGATGGAATTATTATATTTGAAAATCTGGCTGAGCATCTGATAAATCACAGATAATCCAGTATTAATTTAGGGCATTTAATTTTGCAGCAGGTTTGGGATGGATTTAGGAAACTAAACTTTCAGCTGAACTTCTGAAATATCTTTCATGTTTCTCACAGCGAAACTCATTCCAGCCGTAGGGATGAAGATAAATCAGGTATTTTCCTGCAGTGTCTTTGCCCAGATCCCACACAGAAAATGAAACAATTCTTGTTTTATATTTAACAGGCATCTGGATAATATTGCACATGCGACTTCCACTGTTGCCTCAGAGGCTGCCAGCGTTGGAGCCAGTCCAGAGGCCACCAGAGAGAATGGGAGAAGATAAAGACACTGATAGAAGGAGTCTGAGAAAAGGAATGGCGTGATGAGAAGAAAGAAAGAAATCAGAAAAGATCTTAAGCATTTGCAATCAGAGTTTATGCCAAATTATTAACTTTGGAGCTGAGGAAGAGCAGCTTTGCTTTGTGTGATGTGCTGATGTTATTGAGCAGCACAGCCTCGCAGAGACAGCATTATTCCATAATGCACAGCTGAGTTCTGTTTATCCTCCAAATCCAGCTCCGCAACAGACTTTTGTCACTGATTGTCGCCACTGCTTTGCAAACAGCACGAGTATATTGAAATTTAGGTGGGCAAACTCACAGAACAAACTTTGTGTACAGATTTCCAGGTCTGTATTTCTCCCCGTGAACATTTGATTACAAATGTTGCCAGGAAGGCGTTTGTACATGTGCAGGGACTTTCTCATTTGAAGCAGCTCTCTGGATTTGATATCTGAGCTATACTTACATGACAAATTTAGAAAGATTTGTTGGATTTAAACCTCAGCACAGGCACGAGGTGGGAAATATTAACATGCCACATGACATTCTCTTGTTGTTCAGTGACATTGAGAACTTTCTTTGTGTGTTCTTCTCCTCACCCCTGTGTCCCTGACAACTCAAATGTCACTGATGCCTCAGGATTTCAGCTTTTATATTTTTCATAGATTTGTAATCCTTTGATTCTTTAGTGTAGAACTCTAAACTGCACACACAGTGTTAGGTACTGATTTCCCATTTTGGACACAACAATTCCTCTCCAGGCCTGGGGATCAAGGACCCCTCACTGCCCCAGGGCTGAGAGATGGAACAAAAGTGAGTTGGGTCAGCAAACTTGGGGTCAGTGATTCATTACCTGGAGCTGGAATTGGAAGATGAACCCCCAAAATGCAAATGGACCAAACTGATCAAAGTGTGAAAACCTGTGACCATTTTGGGTGCAGCCCTTGGGGACTTTCATCTGCCCCAAATGTACCTGAAAGCCCTTCAATAAACGGAACAGCTTTTTATTCCATGAATTCTGCCTGGAGTCTGTGTTTAGGCACCATCACTGTGTGAAGCCACGTCCTGCTGCAAACCTTCACCTTCAGCTTTCCCTCCCCGGGGGTGAATCCCCAATCCCTGGAGCAGGAGCAGCTGTGTGTTTGGGGGCAGCCAAGCCTTGCTGTGCACTCACCATCTCCTCGCAGGGTGAGGGCAGTGGGGGGCCCCCACACCCTGCGTTGTGCCTGGGGGCTGCTCACAGCACACGTGTAATTCCCCACGTCCCAGGGCTCCACCTTGGCCAGGTACAGGTTTCCTGTTGCTTGGGACACAAAGCGCCGGCTGTCTTCCTGAAGATCCAGCGTGTTATTGTTGAAGATCCACGTGTAGGACAAGGCTGGAAAAACACCAGACACAAGTCATGCGTCCCCTCCAGCAGAAACCCGCTGCCCCGTGAGGGAAGAACGAGGGAAAAACACAAATTAGCAAAGGCCATGTAAGCATCGCTCAAGTTTTTCAACTCATTTCAAGCCACTTCAGGAGGTCCCAGAGGTTTCTGTCCCCTGCTGCTTCTCATTTTCCCGCTTAGCCTGCTCCTAAGCAGGAATGGTGGTGCTGGAAAACTGCTTTGGTAAATCATTTCTGTTTGTGGCACTTTCCCTCTCAAAATTCAGAGGGCAAATTGCTGCTGGGTGCTACAGCTCCTCTCTTCACTCTCAATATGGAAAAATTACACTGGTAACGTGGAGCTTGATCGCTGGATTTTCAGGGAGGGATGAGCTGAGCTCACTAAAGTATTTTGGAGATGACTTAAAATTTGATCCTGTTGCAGATTTGATAATGAACATCCCCTTCTCTTCCATACTTCTTGCCCCATTTTCACTTCCTTCCCTTTTTCCCACATGGTGCTCCACAATGTAAATCTCCATAATATAGATCTATAAGACCAGGCAACTTCAGACTGATTCATTTGTCCAGCCCACCCTGGAAAAGAAGATCTCCTTGTGCATTTACCATTCTCTGCTTTTGGGAAAGGCTTTTGGGCCAGCTCTCAGGCACTGAGGAGCAGGTTCAGAGCTGATCCTCCAGTGTGGGGTCACCCAGGGCCTCTCTGCTGCTGCTCCACACCCAACAGCAGGAGCAGGACTCAAACCCTGTCTTTTACAAGCCACAGTAAATCAGAACTTGCCGAATCTACCAGTTTAGCTCCTCTTAATTAAATGCATAATTCATAAGCTAACAGTGTTCTGCCAACAGCTTCATTTTTACACGTTTCCCCCATCAACAACCCCATTCCAAAAAGATTATTTACGTTGCTTAGCCCCCCCTCAGCTCCAGCTTGGGAGCAGCATGGTAATAAGTCTGCAAACTCCAGTAGTTTTGTGGAGTTTTATGTTATCAGCTTCCAGCATTTTAGGACTCTCATTAGAAATGATGCATCTCCAGGGAGCAATCAATGACACTTTCTATACTTGGCTAAATCCTGCAACGGGCTCCGTTTTACTGCAGATAATGCGAGACTTTCCCGTGCTCTGCAGTAAACCTGGGAGATGCAGCAATTAATTCTCAGCGTTGCACGAGGTGTGTGCAGGTCCCTGGGCTCACCCACGAGGTTAAAGCCCCGCATTTACCTGCCCATGGACTTTGAGGTGCCTTAAAGCATTTGTTTACAGGGGAAAATGTGGAGCAGGAGGGGTTTTCCTAGAGGAAGGATGAGAAATAAGGGCTGTAGCCATGACCTAAATGTCTTGCAGAGATGCACAGACTGTTTCCCTGTCTCAGGCACAGGTTTTGCTGACTGCAGACTGTCTGGGCAAGCAGACCCAAGTGTGCAAAATTCTGATTTCAACTCATTTTTTTGAAAGCCTCTAAGCTGCAAGATGGGGACTCTACAGGTATGGCTGAAGATTTGCAAGGTAAATACTTCAATCTATGCTCAGCTAAATGTTGTCCACATTTCTGTGGAAGAAACACCTTGGATCTGCCTCTTCCCAGGTTTTCCAAAACACTGAGGGCTGGTACCCCAATGTGCTTTTCCTGCTGGAAAATTCTTGCTGGAATTCTTGCCTTTCTCCTTACTCAGACCTGCACCAAGGCACCTCCAGGCAATAAAACCACTCCAAATGCTCAAACCTGACATTCAGATGCCCAGATTTCCATGCCAGGGTAGTGTATCCAAAAGAATCTGGAAATAATTTTAAGAATGAGTGTTAGGGAGAAAGCAGTTTGGAATTTCTCTGGCCGAGTTCTGATGGTGGCAATTACAGAGCTGAAGCAAGCCCTGACCCCCTCTAAGGGCATCCCTGTACCCACCAAGGCTCCAAAAGGATTCCCAGGAAGGATCTTTAAAACATTTTATGGCATGGAACCAAAACCCAGAGTCCAGCCGTGGGAGCAGGTGATGCAGCTGAATTTTCTGTGCAAGATAAAATAAAATAAAATTCTATTAAAGCCAACTTTGTGCTACACAGAGATTCTTCAGGGGGCCAATCTGTGAATTAATTAATCACTAAAAGTGAACCAGACCTTTTCTGTCCTGATTTCTGTTCTCAGGGGGCTCCAGCTGACTTCCTTTTCTGGAGTCTCTCCCTGTCTGCTCCTCACCATTGCTTCAGGGACTATTGATGAATTTCCCCATTAACTGGGAACAAGCACAGGCCCCTCGTAGTCATATTTAAATCCTTTTTCCCCCCAGTATGAGGGATATAAACACTCCCCCTCTCCTAACTGCAGGTTCATCATCACCCATCCCCAGGCCATCCTTGCCTAGAGCCTAATTCAGCTCCACTAAACTCTGTAGAAACCCTAATTTTAATTGACTTCAGTGGGAGTTGGATGAAATCTCGAGAGGAAGGAGCCAAACTTTGGAGACTGAACTTTTTTTTCATGCTTTTAAGGCATAATACCAGCAACCTACTCCCTTACTCAGTGTCTTTTCTTGAGAAGTTACTACAGCAACAGGTAATAGAGTAGAAAATCCAGAGCTGTGTTATAAAATCTTCCATTTTGGGTCATTTGGAGTGAATCAGATGAGCCAAAGAACAAAAGGAGAAGAAGCCCTTTGCTCTCACTTTTATGGCAGAGCAGGAGTTATTTTATAGGGCTGCAATATTAGGGTGTGGTTTTTTGGGTTTCTTTAATCCAAGGGAAGTGATTGTGGTGTCAGTGTCTCCTCTCAGCCCGGAGACCCCAAAAGCTGGTTCATCCACTTTTAAAAGCTGGTTAATCACCTTTTTGAGTGGGCAGTTCCTGAGCTTGGCCAGGCTGGAGAGCATCTCCCACCTCTGTCAGCCCTGAGGGTTTTCCTTCAGGAAAACTGGGAAAGAGGAGCAGCTGATAATCACCCCTGAGACACTGATCTGGGGAACTGAACATTTCAGAGCTTCCCTCAGCCCAGGCAAATCCAGATCAATGCTGCTGCATCTGCAGCACAGCAGCTCCAGGCTGGGCTCAGGGAAGGGACTCTCCATCCCTCTGGAGCTGGGGGAAAACTGGATTAAACACTGATGGGAGCAGAGAGAGAGGGACTCTGAGCCCGTGACTGAGGCAGCGGGTTCTATAAAGGGAGAGGCACTCCAAACCCTCCCTTTGAGGTCATGCACTCGATCAAGTGCAGCTTTTAATGGGAAATGCAGAAATCCAAGGCCCTTTCCCAGCGCTGCCCATCTCACCCCATCCCCTGCACACACCCAATTTCACCTCCTTCCCCAGCCTTCTGCCGGCGGACAATTCGGAATTTTTTACCCCTTCCCCAAGCAAGTCCACAGGGCTCCTGCATCCTTAGGAGTGTCTTGGGGTTTATTCAGCCTCCCTGCAGCAATGTCAGCACTGAGGAAAGCTCCGTCCCACTCCCAGCCCTGGCAGCTCTTCCACACAAATAAATGCAAATGCAGAGCGAGCCTGCTGCTCCTAACAAGATTAGCAACTTCCTTAAAGCTCTGCAGGGAGCCAGCTCGGAGGAAACAGCCTTTAGATCAAGCTTCACTTCTAAGGGAAATAAATGAACAACAGTCCACCCCACAGTCTCGTGTCAAGTATTACCATTTAGGCAGCAGCTTCTTAAGCACAGGCAGGTCAAACCTGTGTGTAGCTGCAGAAATTAAAGCTTCTCCCAACGTCCTCCCTCCAGCCTTTCCCTGCCTCACAGCTCTCTATAAACCACCTTTTTTTTTTTTTTTCACTAGTAAAACATTACTGTGTGCTGATTACACGGGAGGGAAAGGGCTGGCCTAAAGGACTGAAAGCAGGGATGGGATTCAGGAAAAAAATCCCATTTACCTGGTCCCCCCTGCCCTGCTGAGCCTCGCTAACAAGCAGAGGGATGGCAGAGCTGAACTGTGCAAGGTGTAAGGTAATGAGCTCATAAATAACAACAGACACACCAGAGCATCACTCAGTGAGCAGGGGCAGGCTGAGGGAATAGAGGCTTTGGGACAGGTCAGGTAACCTGGGACAGCCCTGCTCTTGCTCTAAAAACTAATTACAGGCTGTGATTTTTTGCTCTGTTAACTGTAATTTTTAAAGTCCTAATTGAGCTAAGATATAAACTTGGGTGGGCGGTTTGTTTTTTTCTTTCATGCTTGTGTTTGATCCATCCTGAAAGTCCTGCTAATATTAGTTCACAGCAATGTGGAATTCTCTTTTTGTTCTCTGAGATACTTTAAAGCTGATGTGAAAGCTGCTGGAGCAGCCTTTTCGTGCATTTCTTTGTTTGCTTGGTGGGGTTCGTTTGTTTGTTTCTGGTTTATAGCTGACTTACATATTTCTGTCCTCTATTTAAATGAATTCCTCATTTTTTTTTGTACAGAAATAGGTTAGCAGAGCTCTCAGGTAAGAAACCAGCACACCGAAAAAGAAGCAGCACATCTTTTCTTGTCAACTGTACTGCAAAATTAAGTTTAATTCCATTTGATCTTTAAACAGTTTAAATATTGTTGCTCATGGACCAACACTTTTGGTGTCTGATAAGCTGCTGAGTGTCCTGATGATCTCTGCAGAGTTTTCCTGTGAGCAGGAGGTTGAACTCCAGTGCTGCGGTGCAGGACCAGATAAACTTGGCAACGTGAGAAAGAGAAGTGAGACACTTCCCTCGAGACCACGGGTGGTAGAAACACTTCTGCAGCTCTCCTTCCATCTCCTTGATGTTACATGGGAGGAATTGAATTAATGAACCATCCTTGTTTTCCATTCCATTATTTCTATTCCTCTTCTTCTATTGTTAGCCTGACTTTTAGAGGTTGGCAGGAGGTTTTACCCAGTGCTTCCTATTTCAAATTTCCTATATTAATAGCAGCTGCTTCAAACAACTGCTGTACAGAGGGTTCCTGTCTTCCTTCAAGTCATTACATCACAGGAAAGGCAACTCTTTCCCTGCTGGTAGGGCTTATCTTCCAAATTCCTTGACATCTCTCTAATTCCTGACACATTTAAAGTGCTGCACAGAACTCCTGTAATGTGAAGCACAGTTTGTAATCCTTGCTCCTGTAGGTATTGTGAGGTGGAGGCAAGGGTTTCAATTAAAAGAAGACCTAAATATACAGTTCTTTTCAACAAAAAACAACTTCCCAAGCAGCTTGAAATAGTCTCTGACTTATCGTGGCTCACACCATGTACTTCATCCCCATGGCACATAATTTTGGATCCTAAACAGAGTGTTTGGGGATGACAAAAGGGCTCAGCCTCTGCTCTCTGGGGACTTGTTATTGCAGGGAATGGATTTTCCAGGCCTTTGGGTCAGCAGCTCCCAGCCCCAGCTGCAGGAACACTCTGGGACAGGCTTTGCTCGTGGATGCCATTTTGTCACTTCAATTAATCTGCAGGGAACTCACCTGGTAACTATTTGTTTGTTCTGAATGTTTTCTTCTCCTCCTTCCTATTTGTCAAATCATAATTTTTTACCCTGCAGCAGGAGAGAAGTGGATAGTTCACTGGCTCCAGGATGGATGTGTTGTCTTTCTGCCTGTCCCACTGATACATTTGAGGAACTCTTTGAAGCTTTTTTTGTGCCCTTAAGGACCGGGTTTCACTTGTCTCCTTGATTACATCCTCCTTTCATACGGCTGTAAACACCCAGTGAACTGACATTTCCTCTCTCCACAGGACTGGAGGGGTTTCTATTGATTGATGGGGTTTTCTCCCTCTCTGAAATACTGCATCCTCTTTCTACAGCACTATTTACCTACTCCTGCGAGTTTGGCTTATAACTCTGTTTCTTTAGGAAGGATTGAGGATTGCTGGGAGCAGGGCATGGAAAACTGCAGCTCCTGTGGATGTATGGTCCCTGCTGCCAAAAGCAGGACGTGAATCATCCAGGAACTGCTCATTGTTTAAGCCCAGAACAAGACATTTTGGTAACTATTGATATTTCCCCTCTATTGATAAATATTTGCTTTACTTGGGTAAAATTTGCACCTGAGTTTACCTCTCCCAGACAGGAAGATCTCCAGGGTCTTACAGCGAGCACCCCCAAATAATTAATCAGAAAACTCCTTTTCATTCCCCATGTGAAGCAGAGACAATTACTATGAAACCAGATCCAGGCCCTCCTTTAATCAGGCAGTTCACCTCTCCAGAAACCCCTTCCAATCTAAATTATTCTCTGATCATCAGGAAGGAATAAAACGAGGGATTCAGGAGCAGAAGCCAAACCTTCATGACAAATCCATTCTGATGCAGGATTCTCATGAGGGCACTGCAGCAGCAGGCACCAAAGGGCAGAGGAGCCATTCCAGGCAGACCTGGAGCAGTTTTGGTGCAGGAAGAATTGCTGAGGAATTGCCATTCCATGAGGACCAAGGATTCCTGGGATAACCAGGAATGTCAGCAGAGAGTCTTGGACACCCTCGTGCTGTGTCCTTGCCGTGTCCCAAGGAATGACAGCTTCTCCTCCCTAACAAAACAACAAAAAGGGGCTTTGAAAAGAGAGTGAACCTTTGGAAGAAACAAAATCCAAATTTGCCGTAAACACAGGTAATGATGCACAAATAAAATTTCAGCGCTAATCCCACAGGGAATTGTGCTTGTCCTGGGGCAGAGCAGAAGCTGCTCAGGCTGTCCCCCATCCTACCTCCATGGTGAGGAGGAGTTCCACAGAGCAGGACCACTCCTTGTCCCTCTCTCACTGACACCGGGCTCCTCGGCCTCGTCTCGAAGTTTTCCAGGTCTTGAGGGAGGAGAGAACAAAGCCTGGTTATTATCCATCAGATTAATTCCCAACTGCATCCCAATTAATCCCAATTTATTAACTCCAGAATGGTCACGTACTGGCAGTGGAATTTAATTTCCTTGAGAAATTGTAAACCAAAAAATAGCTCGTCCAGCCTGATGTCATGGAATTACAGGGTCATTAAGGTTGGAAAAGATCTCCCAGCTCATCCAGTCCAGCCATTATTGAGTCCTTTGGCATTCACAAAATATTTATTCCTCCAGCAGTTCTGCTGCAACTCAGGGAATTAGTGTTTACAATCTCTATTTGCAAAGCCAGTCTATTATTCCATGACTTTTTCCAGCATCATTTTTTTGGAACTTGCAAGACTTAATCTACATGAGTTGGAAATAAAAAATTACATTTTGTAGTGTTTCCTTTTCTATAGAAACAGAGAACAGCTGTGTTCTATATATACAAGTGATAATTAAAGATCAGCAGGACTCCCACAGAGTGTGGGTTTAAATGATGATAAAAATATGTTGTTTTCTTTAAGATTCTGGTCTGGCCTAAACTGGCTGCAGTGCTTGGGTATGTTTTGATTGCCTTGAGCTTTAGCACTGGTTTTTAAGGGGAGGAAGAGGGGACTTTCAGTGGGAAATCTCCTGTCCATGCCCTTCTCCCACAGGTGATTTTTATGGCTCTTAATGTCTGTTTTTCACCACGTCTAACACCACGCTCAATCTGCTGCTGCCTCACGTTTCACTGAGATGTTGGAGAATTATCAGCCTGATTCCTGGTAATTCAATTACAAAACATGACACAAAAGATGTGCTTTAAAAAAAAAAGGTTATTTACTTTTTGATCCAGTTCTCATCCTAATGAGAAGCCTTCCCCTTTTCCCAGAGCCATTTGGGAAATGATTGCTCGCAACACATTCAAAATATGCTTTAATACAATAAATATCAGCTTCCCCTTAAACCTCTTTATACCACAGAGCTGTAAACTGCCTGCCCTAAGCTCATTTTATTTACCTGGCTGCAGATTCTTGTTTCAAACAATCGTTCCATTTTTCATCAGCTGAACACCAACCTGAGCCAGAGTTCAATAGAGAGAAACAGCCCTCGTTGGTCAGAGCAATAACGATTACTACCTGTACAGCCTCAGCTATTTATGTCAATATATCAATTTTCTCCCCCTTAGCTGAACTTTACACAGTTAATTTTTTCTTTTCCTCCTCTTCATCTCCTGGAAATTGGTCTCCTATGAAGACATTGTCTGCTCAGAGGGGGCTGGATTGAATTAAGCACCTGTAGCACCTCCTCGTGCTGTCATAGCACAATAGATGGAGCCTGTCAATACACGGGGAAAGGGTTTTAAACTCTGATGTTCTTTTAATTGCCTGCTGGCTGCAGCTCTGCCTTGGATTATGGGTAGTCCAAGGGGAAAAAAAAAAAACAAAATCCAGAAGAAAGGCCAAGAAAAAAATAAAAAAAAAAAAAGTAATTTATTTAGTTGTATTCCATTTTGTAATTCTAAATAAAAGTCAATATAGTAGATGGGCGTAACAGGATTAATTAGTCTGGTCTCTGAATTTGTGGGTTTGTTTACTCATTTTGAAAATTCCATCAGAGAAAATTTACCACTTTTTTGTTTCTTTCCTGGCCATTGTTTGCTGAGAAGAAAAAGGCCAGCACCAAATATTTGTGTGGAAAACGGATCCCTGGAATTCCTGTCAAGATTTGTTTGGGGTGCCTGGTCTGAGGCTTTGTGCCCTGAGACAAAGGGAAAAAAGACCCTCAAATTCTCCTATTTATTATACATATATTTTTTCCCAATATTAGAAAAGTGCAAAAATTCAGATTTTTTTAGGATTCAGGCACTAACAACAAAAATGGTCACAATTCCCCTTCCTATCGCTTTCCCTCAGCTGCTAATACAAAACAAACTGTAATTGCTGCTTAAAAATAGAGTTAAACCCAAAAAAACCCTCTGGGGCAGTATGGAAAATCTGTACAGTCCAAGTAATTCTTCCCAATATTTTCACTGCAGAAAATCAGCCCTATTTTTTTGGTTTGGTTTTTTTTGCTGAGAACTAAATTTCAGTTGTTCTGAGACATCTGAGAAAGGAAGGAGTGAAAAATAAAGGAAGCGCAGTGCAGCAGGAGGAAGAAGTTTTCCTGACAATTGAGAATTAACTGTGTAATACCTCGCTGTGAAATGGGAATAGATTTTGGAAAGTAATGAGCTGCTAGTAGCAATTTTTAGTTTAATGACACAATATGTCATGTTATCAGTTTTACTCTCATTTTAGGTGCTGTGTCACCTGTCCGTGTCTCTCCATTAAAACCCTGACAAGTGTCCCTGACTTGAATAATTAACAGCAGGAGGATGGGATCTCTTAGGGATCCAGTGTTTTATAGGGGAAAGGATTGTTTTTGATTGCAGCATGAGATGGTTTGGGTTGGGAGGAACCTTGAAGCTCACCCAGCCCTACCCCTGAGACATTTTCCACTATCTCAGGCTGCTCCAAGCCCTGTCCAACCTGGCCTTGGGCTCTTCCAGGGATGGGGCAGCCACAATTTCTCTGCCAGAGCCTCCCTACTCCCACAGGGAACAACTTTTTCCTAATATCCCATCTAAACCCAGTCCTTCTCAGTTGAATCCACGTGGGGAAGAAGTTGGCTGTGCCTTTTGGATCTCCACTTTTCAACCTTGAGGATCAAAATCCGTTGGCAGGAGTTTGGGCTCTTTCATGGCATGTTTGTAGCTCTGTTGCACAAAGCAACTCGGATTTGCCAGTGCAGGAGAGGAGATTTCCATCCCTTTATGCTTATTAATCATAGGTATCAAAAAAGCAGTTGTGGAGGCACATAAATCATCATTTAATCTCTTCATCTCACCCGTGACAGGGACAAATATGCAATGTCCTTATTTAACCCAATTTTTAAAGAGTTTAGGAAAAGATATTTTCTTTAAAGGATCCTTTCCACTGCTTAACTCTGACATCTTCATCACTCTGCCTCCTTTGGAAACCCTCACCTCCCCAAACTTTCACAGGCCAAACCAGAAATGATCTTTTGCTTTGGCTGATTTTGATAGATAATTGTACAAAGTGAAATGATTCAGTGCCTCTCTCTGTAATAAAGAAGCATTGAAGAACAAAAAGAACCCCAAACCTCTGAAAGAGCAAACCAAGGCAAAACAGATAAAGAGAATTCATTAGTAGAGTTGGTGTTGCTTCTGTTTTCCTCTTTATTAGACTCTTCCTCCAGGCAGGCAGCATCCCCCATGGAATATTGTGACACCTCATTGAAATGGGTTCAATAATGAGCTATAAAATTATCTCCTTTTGCTATGCAGTCCAGGTGGATGAGAGAGGGAAGAGGTGGACCCTCAGAAATATTTTTTGTCTTTGCCACAAAGATTTCTCCACCTATTTTCCAACCTATGGGGTTGTATTTTCAGTGATTTATCTCAACTGGAAATGTGTTAAGTGTATATATGTAGAAAAAGAACCCCACCTGATTATACAAATACAGATATTCTACTTTGTTCTTGTTATTCTGAAATTCTGGCTGCTGTCAAAAGCCCTTCTCCTTGCCCTGGGTGTTCATTGACACCAAGAGAGCACAAGCACTGTGTTCTTCCAGCTCCTGTTCCCTAGCACAGCTCTATAACGTAACATGACATAACCTAATAAAGCAGAATGTTGCTTGTCAAAAAGAGTATCAACTAAGAAGGCTAAGATCAGGTGTTTGGCACACATTTAGATTGCTAATATGCACTTAGGAATAAGATGACTATTTAACAGATGGTATATTTGCTAACTTCAGTGTTTCTGCAGAGATCTATAAATAAATTATCACCTAGTTCCTACATAATTCCTTTCATTCTTTGTCTGTATTTATCTCACTTGAAGAACAACGAGTTCCCTCACACTCCATTGCTCTCTCAGCTGCGAGTTTTAACAAAAAAAAAAAACAACACTTTTTTTCCCCCCCTCCCAGATCTGTGCACGTTGGCAGACAGCTCTTGGTAGAGCACGAATAATCAGTTGGATGTGATAATGAGGTCGTGGAGGCCAAGCAAAAAGCTCAGATGCACAAGTGCTCCTTTCCCAGGGAAGAGGGGCAGTGGATGGACTCAGCTGCGTGGGGCACGGCCTCGTCTCCAGCTGGGAATGTCACAGGGCTGAGCGAGGAGGGGCTGTGCTCACAGCACCCCAAACATAGGGCATTCTCTGGGGTGGGCTCAGGGAATGGCACGGCTTTCTCTGATGGGAGCAGGGGCTCTGGAGGTGGAGGAGGCTGGCAGCTCCTCGCTGGGAATGAAGGGAGGAATGGGGAGAAGAAATGGGTCAGAGCATTTCCTGGTGTAACCCAGCTTTACCCACTGGGGTCCAGGGTGGTATCATGGAATTACATGAAGTTTGGGTTGGAAGGACCTTAAAGCCCATCCCATTTCACTCCTGCTCTGGGCAGGGACACCTTCCACCACCCCAGGGTGCTCCAAGCCCTGTCCAGACTGCCTTTATCCTGATTTATGGCCTGAAAATCTTCCAGGTAGATTTTAAACAGAAAAGAACGAGAGACTGAGAAGAATATCAGTGTTGGATGAAGGTGACCATTGGTGTCACTGAGCACAAACCTGCCAGTGAGAGAAGCAAACCCAGGCTGGGTGAGGTGAAAAAATCACCTCTGGAGACAGAAACAAAATGGAAGTGATGGACAGAAATCTTTCCTGCTGAAGCACTTCCTTTAATGAATACGTTAATAGGTTCAGCCATACATTATTTTTTCCTTAATGTTTTGAAGCTCATAATAATAGAATCATAAATGCCAGAGTGCTTTGGGTTAGATGGGGCCTCAAAGCCCATCCTGTTCCACCCCCTGTCATGGGCAGAGACACCTTCCACTAGATCAGGCAGCTCCAAGCAACATGCTGTTGCTGACTGCTCATTGATATATTTGCTCTAATTTCCCCGCCACCACTGTTACCCACACATCTGGGTTTGTTGTTTGGTTTATTTTAATATAAAACTGCCTTACAGGTGTGAGAGCAGCAGATTTAACTGCACAACAGAGTAAAAGGTCAGTTTTTCCTGAGATTAGGGAACTGCTTCTTAAGTATGTTTGATAGGAACAAAAACCAAATCACAAGACTCAATTCATTCGTTTCAACCTCTCAATCATGTGTTTGAAACTCCTGAACCTGCTCAGGGACAGTCCACCCAAACCTGTCCATTCCAAACCAGTCCATCTTAAGAAGGAGCACAGAACCTCCCCAAGGAAACTTGGGTGTTCTAAGATATAAAATTGTTACAGGCAATTAGAGAAACTCCAATTTATCACCTTGCATAATTACCACAGTTCGTCTGAATTAATGTGATTTCATGCTTTCTTGAACTTTTGATTTCTTTTTTCCCCCCCTCTCATAAATGTTTTGTCATTACATAATCCCAAATATAGTGGTTGTAATTACTTGGTATTGAAATGTGCAGTGAATGTTAAGGCAAGAGGAGTAAGAGCTCCTTACAAATTAGCCACGCTCCTGAGGACAAATCAATACAATTCCTCACATTTCCATGGGCCTGTGTCAAATTGTGATAGATCACTTCTGTTCCCCCTTTTTTTTTTTTTTTTTTTAACTCTGTGTCTCTTATTGCCTGTGATATATTGCAATAGGAGAGGTGTCCCCGCAGCACAACAGGAATTTCCTCACAGGGAAATGGGGCACAAAGGACCAGCTCATTCCAGGGAAGCTCCTGCTTATGATTTGCTGTGAGTATTTCCAGCACCTGTGTTTTCAGCTGACCATTGGTTACTTTCCTTTGCTCTGGCTGGAATTAGGGGCCCCATTTGGGTCTGAATTTGGTACCTGAATCAGAGAATTTAGGTCTGTAATAAGTACAAATAATAAAAATGAAGCCTGTTGAATCTTTTAAATGTTCTCTAATTCTGGAAGGCCCCATACTTCCACATTTTGGGGGTTTTTTGTTGTATTTTTTCTTCTCTCACATCAAGGAAGCCCCAAAAAATTTGGGGTTAAAGCCATTTTAGCTACAGGCTCTGCCTACCCAGACCACCCCAGACCCCTCCTGGACACCAATCCCTGTTTTTTGCTTCTCCTCAGCATTTTTGTGCTGAATTGCCCTGTAGGAGATGAGCACAAGTCTCTTACAGCCTGGATACTATGGAAATATCCGTCTTTCTCCAAATATCTCCCAAAAGAATGGCTAATCTCCTTCCCTACAACTTCCTCTGCAAAGTAAACTCTCTTTTTCAGCTTTCCAAACTGCACTAAACTTGCTGAACAAACCCTCTGACAGTTCCTTTGTCTTGATAATGCTGTCAATACATTAATCTTTTCCCGTTAGCATCTAATCTCAATTTTTTAAAATGTTCTAATTGATTTTCTATGAATTCAATGCTGAGATTAAGAGCGGTGTTATCTCTAATTAAGGTGTCTGAAAGCCTCTTAGTATTTCCCATTTCCTGCCTTATTTTAAAGAGTTGGATTTTCTCCTCAACACCTGCTGAGTTCTCCTGCTCCATTCGAAGCACCATTTGAAACTCTAACTCTAAAGGTGAGCCTTTAACACCTCAGGTCTGGGAGATTTGGAGCTAAATCAGCCAGGAGTCAATGCCTGAGTGTCTCCTTTCACCAGCACAGGTTAAAAATTCCCACTTTTGCTCTCCTTTCCACCTTAGGGGAACATTGCATCCCAGGGAGGGTAAAGAGAAAGCTGCCTTGTCCCCCCAAATTCCCTGATGGAGCTGCTCTGTCAAAAAGAGAGGGAAAATCACAATCACTGAGTCCTGTCCTTCTCCAGAGCTGTGTAATCATCCAAGGACCTTCATCAGTGTTTCCTTATTCAGTTAAATTACTTTGGAGCTTCCCAGGGAAAGGACCTGTAATTTACACTTCAGGATGAGCACAGGCCCAGGGTCCTCAATTCAGCTTAAATGATCTGAATGGCCAATCCAGGCACTAATTTTCAAGGTGGGGAACAATAATTCCTGCCACAGTCTGATTGTCTTATTCAATTAAAGGGTGAAAATGCCCTTTACAAAGTAATATCAAGCTTCTCTAGAGGGAAGAAGTGGAAGGTCACAATTAAATTAAAGAGGGAGGGTGAGGTGAGGGGGAGAAAAACCCTGAGCTGGCTGGATTTTTGTTCATGCACCAAGAAACCCAGAGCACAGGAACATATGCTGGGAAGCTGTAGAGCTGGTCTACATCTGGCCTTTGTTATTTTTTCCCCCTGATTTTATGGAGTTAGCAGCATAAAATATTAAATTTCTCTTCTGAGCCGAGCACAGGACTTGCTCTGAGCAGTAAGTGTTGACACAGCCTTAGGGCTCCTGCTCCAAAGCCCATCTGCAGGCCAGAGGCACAGCTGAGGAGCTGCCCCTCTCCCAGGGAGGGGCACGAGAGGGGAATATTTCTTTAATATTTTATATTCCTGAACAGTTTTCTCACTTGTCACGGCACAGTTCATTTGTCACCTGTCATCACCAGAGTCACTTCGCCGTCTGCAGGAGTTTTCTCCAGATTGGAGAGCTCTTAAAGACAGATTTCTCTTCCTGGGCTGAACCTCAAGGGTCGGATTTATCCCTGCCACAACCACGCTGACTTCCACAGGAGCCAGCTCTGGCTGCTGGGGCAAAACTCCTTTTGGCAGGGGGGTTAATTCTTATCCAAACCCTCTTCTCCTTCATGTTTCCCACTGCTCCCACAAAAACCTGTTTTTAACTAGGTGGAGATGGCTCAGGAACTTCTCCCCTCCCTCAGACCTTGACCTTGTGGTTGGGGTCATGTAGCTGAACCCTGGTCCTGCAGGAAGGAGCTCTTGCATCCCTGCCCGGGGTTCTGATGGATACAGTCCCACCTCAGGCCATTGATTCTTTTTATAATGTTTCTACCAACAAAATGATAATCAAGGCTTGTAATACATTCAATAAAAAATGGCAAGGAAGAGGGGAAAAGTGGCAAGGAAGAGAGAGCTCTCACACACTGCTGATGATGTCCATGCCTGTTTCAGCCCTTCCCAAATTCCTGCCCAGTCCTTTGGATATCTTGATCCAGCACAGAATCACTTCTTGTAGAACGACCCTGAATTACCCCCAGACCCTTCTTTATCTCCCTCATTGCAGCTACAAAGCCCTCAAAGAATTCCTTCCAATGGGAATCTCAAGATTGATGTAGGGGATTTTTCCACGTGCATCTTGTCAGTGGGATTTCAGGTGTAGGTTACATTATTTGTTCCTGCTGGAGCATTTAGAAATGGATATTTACAGCTCAGTGCATTCCCTGTGCCAGATGTGGTTTTCCTGTTGAGAAAAGCAATGCCTGTGACCTCATTCCTTCACTCCAGGAAAAGTCCAAATGTTACACGCTGTTCCTCCCTCTCCAATACCAGCTACAGAACAGACAAGTTTATCTGCTGCCTTAAAATATTACACAGGATCAACCTCCACCGCAAAAATAATTGATCAATTAATTAATTTCATTATTTTTATTAGAAAAAAAGCCAATCATTTATTCCAAATAATTTACTGGGTGTTTTTTTTCCCTTGCAGACCTTCACCATAACTTCTTCTGTCACGCCAAAAAATGAAGGATCTCGTGTGAACATCATGGATATTTCACTCAATAATTTATTGGAATCTACATCATCTTGTCTGTAATGAAAGGAGAGCAGATAAAATAGCAAAGCACCCGGACTGCAAACAGAGACTGGTTTTATCCTTCCCAAGTATTAAATTTTATCAATCAGAATCTATCAGCTTGAGGACCTGTGGAGGTTTTGTTCCCCACCATATCTCAATCACATATATTGCTTTTCCAATGCAGCTGGCAATGGGTTGATTTAGGATAAACACTTTTTAAAGGACCTAAAGAAGAGTAAGTAATATAGAACTAAAAGATAATCTTCAAATACTTCTGTGTTCCCTATTACTACTTTATCTGCCTGGTTCACTGCCGGTAATGCTCCTTACAACCTCTCTGCAATGTAGATCTCTGTTTCACAGATAAAAAAAAAACTCCTTTTATAATAAAAGTTTAAGGAACTAACCTGGAATAAAGCAGCTTTAACTAAGTGCTGATAGAGCAAAGCCTTGAACACAGTGGTTAAGTACTCTGAGAGAGACGCTTAAAGCATTGGAGGGGCAGAAAAGAACATAAAATAAACAGGGAATGTTGCTGCCATCAGCTTCAGGATGTGTTTAACAGGAGACAGGGGGCTGTGACAGCTCTTGGTGTCCATGGGCATCACACGGGCTCTGACAATGCAGAGGAGACTAAAAGAGGGAATGATGTGGAGAGCAAACCCTCTTCCTTATGGAGATACACCCATATCTTCTGGTTTTAGGATTCCAGGCTGTTCTTCGTGTCTTCAGGAACGTCAGGAGATTTGCATAATCCTATTCTTGCCTTACCAGAGCTCTAAAATAGAAGCTCTGTTATCACCCTGCCTTGTCCTGTCAGCAGGCAGGTGAAACCCTTCCAGGCTTCCTGCCTCATCACTGCTCAGGGGTGGATCCTGCTTCTCCTGCAGCCTGGGAGAGGCTCTGTGTGCACAGAGCTCTGCAAAGAAATAAACACTGGGAAGCTCAGCGGGGATAAGGGAAGATGAGCTGAGCGTGGTGAAGGTCTTGCAGAGGTTTTGGTGTTGGAGTGATTAAATTGCATCACTTTAGAGGGTTTTCTGTACATGTTCTGCTCAAAGTGGCCTCGAAGGATGCCCAGGGTCCAATTTGGGGTGGGTACAGCAGGATAGTGACCCCTTTGTGGCCCCTCCCTGTTGGAACCAGCCCAGAGGAGACCACCAGGTTGATCAGAGGGCTGGGACACTTCTCCTCTGAAGACAGCTGAGAGAGTTGGGGCTGTTCTTCCTGGAAATCTCATATTCCTCACAACAACGGTTCTTGCCAGGTTTTTCCTGATTTTCTGAGGAAACTCTGTGAAGTAAAGGGGCAGAAAAAGGAAAACATGCCTGAGGCTGCTGGGTCTGCTCCATGCAGAGCCTCCATTAAGCAAAGACCTTGGTGTGGTCTCCTGCCATGGGAACTGCTGCAGAGAGAGCTGGAGCGTTGGTGCAGAGTGTCTAGAGCAATCAGAAGTGATAAATGAAAGTTCTCTTTCTTTTCACTCCAAGCAGAATTTTTGACAAAATACAGGGTTTGTTTCCTGTAACTCATTCTCTCAGAACCTGGCCCTCAGCTCCCCACACCAGGGAGGGTGGCTGCTGCTGCTGCTGCTGCAGTGACATTGGATTCTACCTATGCTTAGAAATCCAAAAAAGGCAATTTTGGGCTGTGAGCCTGTTCAGTGACATATGGAAGAGATGACAGCAGCACTTTGATCCTCCAGACAGGATCGATCCCTGCAAGTGCTCCCCACTGCACGTTGCATTTTTTCCTCACCCACTGAAGCAAGATGCAGACTGGGAGGTGTTACCAGGATCACCAGGGGGGCTGTGCAGAGCATGCATGGGAGGATTTTGTGGCTGATGCTCCACGTGTCTGCAGCTGAGATCTGTTTCTGCAGCAGAGGAAGGTGTCCCTGCCTGTGGAAGTTGGGGTTGGAATGAGATGAGCTTTAAGGTCACTCCCAAACCATCCTAGGATTATATAGAAGAGAGAGGTGGGGTCACTGCATTGCTCAGCATGTGTGGGGTACAATGAGGATAGAGACTGAGAGAATTGGAATTGTTCAGCCTGGAGAGGAGAAGCTTTGGGGTGACCTCATTGTGGCCTTGCAGGGCCTGAAGGAGCTACAAGAAAGATGGAGAGAGACTTTGGAAAAGGTCTTGGAGGGATGAGACAACAGAGAATGGCTTCAAACTGACAGAAGGCAGAGTTAGATGGGTTATTGGGAAGAAATTCTTCCCTGTGAGGATGCTGAGGCCCTGGCACAGGGTACCCAGTGAAACTATGACTGCCCCATCCCTGGAAGTGACCAAGAACAGGTTGAATATTGGGGTTTGGAACACCCTGGGACAATGAAAGGTGGCAGAGAGTGGAACTGGATGATCTTTAATCTCCCTTTCAACCAGGCCATTCCATGATTCTCTGTGGACAGAGGCAAGTCTATGGCTTTAGCTGATACGTCCCTCAAGAGGAAAAGGGAATTTAGTAAACCAAGTTCGACTTTTGGGGATGTATTTTGTCCTTTTGTTGATGACCTTTTCCTGGCACTGGCAGGCTGATCTCTTCCTCCTTCCTGCTCCTCAGATATCAGCTGGTCATCCCTGAGTGCCTGTTGAGCACTGAACTGAGCAGTTGATGCCTCCTTTTGAGGAAGACAAGCACTGCCAGAGTTCGTTCCTGCAATCCAACTGCCAGGCAGCCTGATCAGTATTCCGGCCCTCGTGTGCTGTGATGAATTAACAATCAGCTTAAAGACCCAGAGAGCTTTACTCCAGGTGGTAGTTACAACAGCTAGCACACCTTTTAATCAAATACAATTGTTACTGAGGGATTTCTGGACACACACAGCACCACAACACAACCCAGCCAGGAGTGTAGGTGCCATTTAGCCTTAAATTCATGCATGTCCAGACTTTGCAAATTCAGGCCTATCTGATCCAAGCCTATTGATTTTTCCATTTTCTGTTTCAGAGCATACACTGCCAGTGAAAAGGGTTATGACATCCTGAGGCTGCTGGATTGCTTTGTGATGTTTCTGTAATTTGTGTGCACTCGAAGGTAAATAACACGATGAAGTAATCAGATGAAAAGTGGGCTTTTCATGCTGGCCCCTCCGACAGGGCTCTGCTAAAGCCCTGATTGTCACCATCCAGCAAACACTAAATGGGTTTGATTTGGTTCAATATATTCCTCCCTGAAATGGTTAAATGCTAATGAAGGACTGTTATTTTTGCGTTTCGGAATGGCAGAAACTGAATCCAGGAGGAATTATTGCCTCTAATTTGTTATTTCAGCAAAACTGTGTCTTCTGTATCTCTGACAAAAAGCACGTGGAAGCTCTTGGGAGCTGCAGATTTCATTCCAAGTGCTCCAGCACTGTCACTCTCAGCCACTCTGCTGTGAGCTCATCAGCACTGGCCAAGAGCAGAGAGGGTGGTAGTGCCAGGAAAATGCTGCTGAGAATAAACACCAACCAAAACCCTTGAGCACCACTTTGAAAACCAGGAGAATGACGTTGGAGCCCAAAATCTCCAAGGAGAAACCTTTCCTGGGTCTGATGGCTCCACTGTGTGCCCTCCTAGGTGGTTCAGGGCAAAGTGACCAATTCTAGGCATGAAATTAGACAGTCGTCATTGTTTCTCAGAATTTCAGGTCTGAGAAAGCTGCAATCATCATGACTTTTTATCATCAAAGGTAGAACAATTTGAATGAGAATCTAATTTAAGATCCCTAAGCAACAAGATGCTCTCAATTAATACTGAATTTTCTGGGTTTACGCCCTGAATAATTATGAATTAGGCTCGCATTTGATTCTTTTTCATTGTGGAGTCCTTTTTTATTCTAGTTTGTTTAATTGCACTTCTTATTTCTCCTGCATATCCCCTAATGCCTCTGCTAGAGATGTTTTTGAGAACTAAAAGAACAAGTAACAGGCCTGGACAGGCTGTTTCATGCAGCCTGTTACAGGGATTTC
Source organism: Sylvia borin (assembly GCA_014839755.1). Taxonomy (NCBI): domain Eukaryota; kingdom Metazoa; phylum Chordata; class Aves; order Passeriformes; family Sylviidae; genus Sylvia; species Sylvia borin. The sequence continues at coordinate 2,300,255 of CM025968.1, forward strand.
CCTCAAGACCAGTTGTTTGCACACAGTTATTTTTGCTTAAAACTGAGGAAATAATTAAAGCAAATCCCCTGTGTGCCTTGGGAGAAAGTTCTGGTTGAAGCCATACTGAAGCAGTTTTCCCCTAACAGGTTCTTTGTTTGTCTTTTTTACAAGGCACGAAATGCCTTAAACAAAAATGCCTTAGGAAAAAATTCTTCACTGAAAGGGTGGCCAAGCTTTGGGACTGGCTGCTCATGGAAGTGGTGGAGTCCCCATCCTTGGAAGGGTTCAAAAGACGAGTAAAAATCGCATTTTAAGATGTGATTTATAAGCAGGGCAAAGGCTGGACTTGATGGTCTCAGAGGTCTTTTCTCAACCCTGTTAATTATGATTCAAGATGGAAAAAACCTCCAACCTATGACCTATCACCACCTCATGAGCCACACTGTGGCAATGAGCGCCCCATCCAGTGTTTTTTTTAAACACTTCCAGGGACTGGGAGCCCATTCCAATGCCCAACCACTCCTTCTGTGAAGAGCATTTTCCCCAATGTCCAGCCTAAACTTCCCCTGGTGCAGCTTAGAACTGTGTCCTCTACTGGTTCTGTGACTCTCAGCTGGGTAAAAGCTGAAGGCAAAGCTCTCATGGCCTCATCTCTTCCCTCAAACCGATTCGGGGCTACTTCCAAGATGGACTTCCCAAGCCTTTGACTTCCCTTTAGGCTGGCCTAAAGGGTTCCAGGTGACCTTGTGCTGGGTGTCAGCACTGCCCTGGAAGCAGAAAAGCCCTGTGGGTGGCAGGCCATGACTCCAGGCTCCAGCCTGGACCAGGACCCAGCTCCTGTGTTTGGCTCTGGCTGCGCAATCCGAGAGGCGTGACACCAAATCGTTACAACAACTTCCACCTCAAACAACTCCAGCTCCTGCAAAACACACCTGGACTGCTCCAAATGTGCTGCTGGCAGGGCAGCAGGAGAGTGCAGGGCTTTACAGGGAGCTTTCAAGTTTATTTATGACAAAACAACCCTTGTGCAGGAAGCGGGGATGCCATCCTCACGTCCCGCTAATGCATTTCCGCACTCCCTCTCCCTGACACTGTCTCTCATTTTCGGCTTGTAGCTTTAATAATCTATGCCACTGCCTTCTGTGCAATATTCCTCCTGCAGCTCTCCTTTGACAGCTCTGGTTTTAATAGAGGATAAGCACCAAACTCCAGCTGAATCTGAAGACATGTTTCTAATCTCGTCCCGCGTTTTATTTCGCTTCTCGGAGAACTTCCCGTCTCGAACAGAGGAAAAAAAGTGTTTTTCACGTATTAAGTTGACGTGGTGAATGGGTTTCTGGAGGTATCATTAATTCAAACTCCAGCTCGGAGTAAAGAGACAAATACACATAAACCCTGCTACTTGGATAATAGGTTTGATTCAATTCTTTATCAGGGAGATTGCAATAATATGCCAGGCATTCCAGCCCAGGGAAGAATCCCATTTTGTGAGGTGTTGAATTGAAAGTGTCATAACAGCAGCGTGCCTGCCTGCCTGGATTTTAAGATATAGCCTGAAGTATTGGTTGAAACAAAGGATTAAATTGGGTGGCAACATGAAAATAAGAAACAGGGAAATGTTGACTGTGAAATAAGTGTTTCAAGGTAATTTGTTCCGCTATTCTCATCAGGTCATTATGACGTTTTCCATGTACTGTGGGTTTGGGTTTTTTTTTTCCTATTGTAAGACAACTTAAAACTCCCAGTTCTACAGTGATGCTGCTAAATTGGAGCATTTTCCTGTAAATTTGTGCTTGTCAGTGTAAATAACAGCCTTTGATTTGTCTGTCCTCTCTCTTCTCCGTGGGGAAGGATGTAAATATCTGTCACCACTACTGGAAAAGTGGTGCAGTGCTCGATTATGGGATAAATTTAGCATTCTGTGGTGCTGTTAGGACTGGAGCAGGCTGAGCTGGGGGCAAAGCAGAACCAGCTCTGGGGTCTGCTCCCTGCAGGAACTTTGGGCAGTGTTTAGGTGGGAGTATAAAGCTTAAATAAAGGAACTCCTTGATATAAAATGCTGAATAATCACCAGAGCTTTCTTTCTGTTGGAGATATTCCTGTTTTTTCCTTTCTCCTCCCTGCCTTTTTTTTTTTTTTTTTTTTAATTTCAATTTATTTACACCTCGTTTGTGTCTTCATTTAAGGATATTCCCTTTCCTTAGGTCTTTTCCCAGCTCCCTTCCTGGCCTGCCTTGGTTCCTTGGGGATTCCAGACTCCATGGACAATTTTGAGGTGGCTGTCTATCCTTGCTCCTTTCTAAAACAGAATTTGTTCTGTCATTGAACAACTTTCACCTCCAAATCTCAAAAAATTTTCCCCTCACAGGAAGACAGGCTTGAAAAAATGTTTCAGCAGAAAAAGTGGTAAAATAATGAATCAAATTTTTATGCTTTTTACATTTGACCAGCTCTTGGAAATCAAAGCTGTTTGAGGAATTCAGGGTAAAACATGATTGAGGTACCAGTGATACACCTTTTGATCAGCTCTGCTGAAAGACACTCTGTGAACCAGCCTGACCTCTGATGTCTCCTTTGTGTAACCCCTGTGACACGAGGTTTGCTCTGAGAAATGGAACAAGATTAATAATTAATCCGTTTGCTGGTGTCTGAAATAGTGACACGAGCTTGGCTTTAGTCACATGTTTTATTAATGAGCTTTGAAAACAATTGCTTTTCTCCCAGCAACAGACTGCTCTGAGCTTTAGACTGCAGAAAACAACAAAAAATAAAAGGGCTGGAGGGAATATCTGGAGTTTTTTTGGTTGTCACTGTTGTTCCCCTCCTCCCCAGGGCATTCACAGAACTCGGTCACTGCATCCAAACCTTGTGAAATAGGTTGTGAAGTTGTGAAGAAGTGAAACGGGGAGCAAAGATGAAATAAATTTTAAATCATCTCAAGACAGACAACGTGCTCAACCTGAGGGGAACTGAAACATGAAATGTTGCAGAGAGTAGCTCACACTTTTACACATGGTGTACGGAAAAAAGAGTGTTTCTTTGGTAATGTAAAAAAAAAATAAAAAAAATCAGTGTGCCAATTAGGGGAACAATGGTTCTGTGTTTCAATTAGACCTCATTAGCTACAGACAACCCAAAGCCCAACTTTTTTCAACAATTCCCCACCCGCCAGCTGTAGCTACCTGTGAGATAACAACAAAACCACTGTCCTGAAAAGTGAAAACCCCTTTATGAAGTGAAGATAATTGTGCTCATCTTCCTTGACCTTTGAATTTCCTGATTTTTATTCTGACTCCCGAGGGCAGCAGCCATCAGGTGTCTGGTTTTGTTATTAATATTTACTGGGGACATTTTGGTTTCTTTAGGAAGTCAAATATTTTGGACAGAATTCCCCAATGATCCTTTAATTAATTACCCAATAAATTACAGTCCATGTGCAGAATTATTAGGAAAACAATGCTCTAATAAACATGATCTTCCCAACTTACATGCAAATTGAAGCTTTGCCTTCCTGCTCAGAATTGTTCCAAATGAATTTGTGGCCAAACACTGGTATGTTCCAATATCCTGATTTTTATGTGGGTTATTGATTGCCAAGCTGCCTCCAACCAACCTGTAGTGATAACTCATGGTAAGATCAATATCTGTGCCATTTTGCTTCCACCTTTGAGGGGAAAAAAATCAAATTATGCTTATAATTTACAGAGCCTATTCATATTTATCTTAAATAGTGTGCTGTAGCATACCTGTAATGATAAAAATGTAGTTAAATATCACAAAATTAGATCATTTTTCACACACGACTGCTTCTTACATCAATCTTAATGATAGCAATAATGGTACTCTTTGGAAAATCTTTACTTTAGTCACCAGTGTTCACCCAAATGTCCACAAAAAGCAATTATAACTTATTCCCACACATTCAGGAGGAGGGGTTTATACCTTGCCTACAACTACGTTATTTTTTATCATACGAGTGGTACCTGAATGTGCTTTACAGTCCTTGCAAATGATTAATCATGAATTTGGCAACAGAAATGCTTTGGAGATGTAGATCAGGAAGGATTGCACTTCAGCGGGCAGAACAAAAGCGGAGGGGGAAGTTTTCATACAGCAAGCCTGAGACTGACCGTTTGACGATGAGAATGCTGCTGTTTTAAATCGTGATTTGTCCCCATTAGTCCACTAAGCAGAAAATGGATGGTGTCTGCAACATTTTACCCGGCTGTTTACAGATGTCAGAGCACAAGTTCTCTTCGGAAGAAAGTAACTGTTATGTGTTTCAGGAGGGGAATTTTTGTGGCTTTGCCATTAGTCACGTTAGGGTTGAATTTTTCTTGCTCACTTGGGGGCTAAAGAGAGGATAAAGGACTCAGCCACTCAGGGCTGCAAGTTTTGGGGTTAATGCAAATTTTTTGATGGTCAGCAATCTTAAAACTACACAACCAGGTATTTTCTTCTCCTGATTTTATATCAGAGCCACCTCCTCAGCCTTCATCGTTTCTGATCAATTCATTTATTAATTTGATTTTATCAGATTTTATCCTTTGATCTCTGAGTGTGATTCCAAGCCCTCCATCGGATGGAAAGTTCACACAAAAACTGGCTCACTTTGGGCTCCTGGCAGCGCCCAAACCAAAGGCAACCATCTCCTTGTTAATTATCTGAAGGATAAAAATTGTTCATTTCAAGTGAGCACTTGTTGTTTTGAAAGAGTCTGTGGATCTGTGAATTCACAGAAGAATTCTGTGAGCAGATTTTAACAACACGAAGTAATTTCTTTGGGTTGCTGTCTCCCCTTTCATGGATGCACCCACACTGAAAAATCTGGGTGCAACACTCAACTCTCAGGAATTCTTCCTACAAATTCCAGCTGATTTTTGGTGTTTCTGCACCTCTCCTCGATTAGTTTTTGATATTTGCTGTAGTTGCTCCAGGTTCTGCTGTTATTTCAGGGTATTAGTGTTTGCACTTTGCCATATTTCAGGATTTACATACGCTCCAAGCCGTCTTAAGCTTTCCATTTTCTAATCTAAGATATTCTGGTATTTAATTTGCCAGTTCTCCTTAATTTCAGAATCAATCACTGAAATAACTGCTGTCATCATTGCATGGCTCCCAATTAAGACCTCTAATTGTTTTTCCAAACAAATGCGAAGACGTTGGGCTTAGTTGCTGCAAATGAATTCTTCACAGTATCCCCATAATCATTCTAATCACCATGGTACAATGATTATTAAACTTTGCATATAGATCAGGGGTTCGGCTCCTGGTGTGGGCTTTTTCCCTAATTAATATGTTTACATCACTGGAGGAAGCGAATTAATGAATTCATGTGGTAGACAATGATTTAATGACTCTGTGTGTTCTGCAGTGTATTAAATCACAGAAATCTGGGTAATTATTTTAGGGAATTTTTAACATAAGCCCCTTAAGGCAGAGATCATTTATGTATTTTTCTGAATTTTTTTTCATGCAACCATTGGAAAATATTTTTCCTCAATTATGGGAAATGCATCCTGGATTGTTTTTCTTTCAGCAATTGTTTCAGAACCTAAACTTTAAAAAATATCCTATATTCTGATGCTGAATTGATCAGTTCCCTTGGAGCCCAAGGACTGTGAGTGGGTATATGCTCACACGATTTCATAAATTATCTTTTCAGCATGCTGCCATAACAAAAATATCAATATTTTTATGACTTCATCCTGTGTTCTGTATTTCTTAGATTATTTGCATTCAAATGGAAATGTCCTGCCAAGCCACCTGAGGCTTTCTTGTAATTGGGAAAAGGATTTGCAAAACCCCCCTTTATGTACAGCATCTCCAGTCAGAGGGAAAATGGGAATTTGAAAAACTCTTGCCTGTGAACAAGACAGCAGAGGGTGAAGGAGTTTTTAATCCCAGCCCACTTTAGAGGCAGAATCTTCACTAAGCCAAGGAAGAGCATCCCAGGGAACAAGGACACGAGGGCAGGGCTGCAATTCCTTTGCCAAGGGTGGATTTTTGGGATTACTGGGACTCGTTCTCCAGCTTGATGCAATGATTATGAACATATTTGATGCCACTTGCAATCCTTGCAGACTTTGTGCTCCGTTCCCTCCCTTTCATTTGTGTGTTCCAGTTATTCCTGTGCTGCTTGGCTTTGGAGTTGGATTTGGAATCTCTTTATCTCCTTTTAGAGCAGCGCTCTGTGTTGGGCTGAAATATTAAAATGTTGTTCTAACGAGTGCTGCTTATGCTGCCCTTGGATTTATTTATTGGTTCCATTGACTCCTCTCTGAGAAGATTATTGAGGGGAAAACACCCTCAATTTCCAACTTGCATGAAAATGCAGTATTGTGGGATTGCTCTGGATATTGAATGGGAGTGCAGTAAAAGAGAGCATCTGAAATCAAACAAAAAAATCTCAAAATACTGCTGGAAACACTGCAGGGTGTTCGTGGATAGGCTGGAAGTAAAAAAAAAAAAAATGTAAAATTCATTGAGTTAGTTGGTGATAAACCCCCTGGTGACTATAACTGAAAAAGCTGAAGTGCCAAAACGATAAATCTAATTCAAAAAGTTGTGTTTATTTACCACCAACATCACACCAGGAAACACCTGGAATAACGTACCTGACATTATAGACAATTTTGACTTTATAAAAAAGACATAAGGGATAAAATTATATTTATCAGAACATTTATATGGATCTCTTAATGATTTCAGAGATGTTTCCATCCGTATTTTTGTTTCCAGTGTAATCTGTGTTCTCTGTTACTTCCACAGGGAAAACTGTGTCTCATTTTTATCACTCAGCCCTTCCACCTACAGCTGTACACAATTCTTGCCCTGTGCTTCTCAGACACACAATATTTTGAGGAGTTGCAAAAAATTCTCACTACATTTGACAATTCTACAGGAATAAAAGAGTACCTAGTAAAAAAATCTTTTAGGAAATATTAAGCATTTTTTATTATTATTTCAAGGAAAGGCATTTATCAGCATATTTATTGATGTAGAAAAAAAAAAGCTAAATAACAAATTAACTTGTATCTTTCTTCCTTGGAGTGGTTCTATATTTCTGAATCAAAGAGAAACCTCCAGCAGCCTTTGCTGTTCTTGGCCATCACTCAGCAAAGGAGGTGATTAAAATTTCATACTGGGCTTGATTTATCTCAAATTGTTGGAACTTTAAATATGTGGGCTCAATCCTTATCTGACAAAGGCAGTATTAGCTGTGGGGAAATCAAAGAAAAGTGAAAAGCTCCCTGTTCCCTCTGAGTCGTGGTGTAATTGCAGCAGTGATTGTCTGATAACTTTTAATTGACCTCGGGGCTCCAGGATCCATCCCCCCAGGTGTTGATTTCATGCCCCTGGAGCCACTGAGGTTTGCAAAAAAACAAAAAAAATGGGAATGGTGAAAAAAAAAAAAATCCAAAAACCCAGGGAATTTAATTAATGGGTGGTAGAAAAAAATTAAAGGTAAAATCTGGATATCAAATATGGGATGGGGGAGAATTCCCAAATCTCCTGCCTGGTACAAGCTTCTGCCTCTGCTCTTTGTGGGTGTGAGGAATCCATGGGGGGATACAAAAGTCCAGGAATTTTCTAGGAAGCTGCTTGAATATGAAAGAGAAGGGTGGGTGACCTGGAAAGGCTTGAAATTCACGGCCTGAACCAGTTGAGGTTCATGTTGAGAACAAACAGCTTGGGAAATACATGAGGATTTCTGCTCATAGAGGGGAAGATGCACTGGGAAAAGGAAATTAAAGGTTCCTTTCACAAAGGAAATTAAAGAAATTAAGGAAATTAAAGGAATGATGGGTTCCTTTCACAACAGAATGTCTGGGGACAAATCAAGCCATGGAGTCCAAAAGCCAACCTGATAACCAGTGGTGGCACTTCCTAGGGAAGGCTGTGGTGGGAGCAGTTCAAACCTCTTCAGTAAATATTCCCTAAGAATTTGATAGGACACGATTTTCTTTCAAGTTCTGACACGAATGATTTGGTTTCTTTTATATATATAATTTCCCTTCACCTCAACCATTACTCATTTTCTGAAGAAAGCACAATGTCTTTGTTTTTTGGTGAGGGTTTTTTTATGTCTGTTTGGTTGGTTTGATTTTTGCTTTCTTTTGGGGTTTTTTTTCCTCTAGATTCCCAGCTTTTCCTCTTATCCCACTTGGATTTCCAGATCCTTGGGGCAACAAGTTATATTGTAAATGATGAGTCCATAGTCACCGAATAAACAAAAAAATCCTCTGCACCAAGGTTTTATCAAGTGACTCTTGTAAGGTTTTGGGGCTCTTTCTCTAAACAAACACCACAAATATTCACATGAAATGCTGGAATTAGAAAAGGGGAAGGATGTTGCTCTTCTGCTTTCCAAGCATTTATTAATGTTTGGAAAGTTTTATCAAGTGCAGATGCTCAGTGCTTCCATCTCCCCCATTTTTCACAGCTGTTCTAAGGATTCAGAATTAATTCTGTATATTTTTTTTTGTAATACTTTGGGGATGATTTTCAATTATTTTCTTTTCCTGTGTTAGTTTTCTTTACAGCAAGGCAGCAAAACCATTTTCCCTTTGTTCTTTAAATTCACTCTAAACTCTGCATATTCCTGCTGTGAGCACTCAGCAGATTTTTTGGGATGTTTATTTCTGGTGGTGCAGTGACTAAAACCCAATTCAAAGAGTGACAGTGAGACAGTATTTCCCCAAGGTTGACTTCACCTGTAGTATGGCAGTGGATATCCTTTAGCTGTGCAGTTCAGGAGGATCTCTGCATTTGCTGAGCCCATGGAATAAGTGATATCATATGGCTCTTGGATAAAAATAGGCCCATGAAGGGTTTCTTCCCCTGTGAAAGAAAAACAATAATTTAAGATTAGGTGTCTTTAGCGTGTCCTTCCACATAAAATTGTCCTTTGGAGTCCTTTGCTTTCAGCTGCAAGTTAAGGTCTGCTATTACACTCAGCACAGAATCCACCTCCAGACATTGGACTATTAAGGAGGAAATATTTCAAGGCTGATTGATAATAAAATCGCAGAGCTCAGGCGCTGCTGATTTATTTGGCAGGTGACAGTGAAGCTCCTTTGCATATTTCCCATGGAGGCTCTTGGGCCAGCTGTTAAATGTGCCCATCCACCTCATCCTCGTGCTGTGGGTCAGGACTGGCAGCAGGAAAGGATGCAACTGTGGAATTGTGGAATTCTGTTCCCTGGTCACAGCATAGTCTAAGGGAATCACTCACCTCCTTCTCCTCCAACCCTTCCCATCCCCTGAGATATTATTTTTGTACACTTTATGTCCACTTTTTTCATACTGGCCTGGGTTTAGGGTTCTTGATGGGTTTGGTTGTTGTTGTTGTTGTTTTCTTGTTTATTGGTGTTTGGGGTTTTTTTTCAATCCTTTTAAAACAGGAATACCATTACGTAATCAATCTTTATTTCATATCCGAAATGAAACGATTGATTGCGAAGCAAACCAGAATTATTTCTATATTTCCTGGTGATCTCCCTTGCTCTGGGGGGCAGGGGAGGAGGCAATTTGTTCAGCAAACCACGAGGGCAAGGCAGAGCAGCTCTCTGGGATGGTGGCTGGATGTTTGAAGACTTCTTTTTTTCACTGTTTCTACAATTGACCCTTTGACTTGTCTTTTCTTTGGGAGGAATTTCCTTCCCTTCTGGGTTCATTTCCTCAGTCCTTCTCGTTACCTTCCCAGAACTGCCGGGGAGAAGTTGTTCTGAAGCCACAAAATGACCCAGGGGTCATTGTTCTGCATTTTAAATCCCTGTACCTGCCTGGGCCAGTGGTGAACTGCCTGATGTACATAGCAAATCCTGCTTCATCTCATAAAAATGTAAATATTTTGGTAAACCTGGGATTAATTTCCCTTTTTTTTTTTTTCCTAAATGGAATTTAGACTCATTTTTCACTTGCAAACTATTGAATATTTTTATTTTATATCCCCTTCCCATGTCCTTAATGCAGCAGGCCCTTAGAGTGTAGAATAAGGACACAATATTTTCCAGCTCCTTTCCAGTGGACGTGTCACAATCCCTGTCACAAAAACACTGCCCATGAATTTTAGCAAAGACAGCTTCTTGCTGTTGTTTTGTTTTCTCTTTAATATCCTTTCCTTGCTGGCCGATCTGCAGCAGAGAATAACATCAAATTTGTGAGAAATGATGTGCACTCTCAGAGCCAATGGTGTCCTAGGAGTCCATCTCTTATTTATAGAAAAGGTCAGGCTGGTCATTTCTAATTTCCTGATGCATCCTTTTGTGTTTCCTATAGAGAATGGCCATATATTTCTTCTCCATCCTCCAGGTTCAATACAATCCCCATTATTTCTCCAGAGATACACATGACAAATGCATTTTCGTGGGGCTGTTTGCTTTTGTTAAGATTTAAATAGTTCAGATTTTTTTTTTAAATCGATTGGAATATGAATATTTGATTAAATGTATTGTTTCTATAGATAAAAACCATGTGTGAACCCTCAGCGTGGTGCTGGAAAGAAAACATAAACTCTTGTTAAGGAATGGTTGATAAGAAGTTAAAATGTTTTTCTTCGTGATGCCAAATCAGTTTGATCTCTGTAAAGACCATAATTACACCAGCCTGAATTCAAAGCTGAAGGAGGAAAATGAATCATCATTCCTTCACTCATTACATGATATTTTCTTCAGCCAATGCAGGGATTAACTCAGTGCTGATGGAAGAGGAGGAAACCCTGGTTTTTCCAGAATTATGGAAGAAGCAGGAGGCGTCCCAGTGCTCCCCTGTCACTGCTTTATGGGAAGCATATTCCTCTCCAGTGGAGTTAAAGAGCTTTTATTCAGCCATAAGAAATATTTAAATATTTATGCTCTGCCTCACTGAGATGGGGAGAAAGAGGAACAAATCTGGAGTTCACACTTAATCAATCTAATTTCCTGGCAAATCCTGCTCCCTGATCTTTCCTGTTTCTGACTCTGGTTGGCCTCATATCCAGCTCCTTGTGAGGTCCCTGCCCAGCTGGAAATGCAAAGGAGAACGTCCCAAGAGCAGTTTGGGCTGGCCCAGGCCCAGTGTGGAGAACTCAGTGGGCTAATACTCTAAATTAGCTGACTTTTTATCCCTTTTCTACACAGATCTTCCTTCCCACTGGGATTTTTTTTTTTTTTTTTGCAAATTGGAGTTGGAATTACCATTACTCCAAGCTGCTCGGTGATAATTGGAGTTAAAATCTGTTTGGTGAAACTTAGAATGTCCCAGAAACATCTTGATCTATTTGTAGGGAATGAGTTTAGGTTTGCCTGAGAGAATCAGTTCTGAGGAGCCAAACTCCAGAAGATTCACTGCTCCAGGACCAGGAATGGGGAATTCTGGTGGGCTGGGAGCACAGAGAAACTGTGTTTTCCCCATCCTTGGAAGAGTCCAAGGGCAGGTTGGACAAAATTTGGAGCAACCTGGAAAAGATCCTTACAAAAGATCATAGAGAGAAGGTTCGAAATGCAAAACTGCCATAATTCACATAAGCAAACCAGATAAGGAGGAATTTATCCAGGCTATTAAGTTCCAGGAAGGCTGTAAATTCCAGGGGTAGTGAGTTTCTAATGAATCTTTCTTAATGTGCCTTAGATAGAGCTTCATATCTGATCCAAAACATTAATATGACTTTATGGGCCAAAGCTGACACCTGATTAAGAGGCGTCTTTTAAATCAGTGTGATAGTAAAACACCTGCCAGCTCCAGCAGAAGGGATGGGACAGGTGAATTAGACCCTTCCCCCTTCTAATGACAGTGGAAAAATTATGAAAAATCCAGCCTAATCAAAATCTGTTTAATTTTTCAGCTGAAGATATGGGTAATTTTTAATTGGAAGACGTGGAATTTATGGGGCCCACAGATTTTTAAATGCCAGGGAGTGTTTCTCTGCAAAGAGTCCTGGGGTTTTTGATTGAATCTTGTCAGAAGCAGAACGAAATTATTATTTCCCTCCTCAAAGGTCTTGACCAGGGAGTTCAAGGACTTTAAAACGAGCCTGATGCAAAATGAGAGGCAATGGATGAGACACTGCTTGGTGCCACCTAAAGTAACACAAACCCCTTCAAGGAGTCGGATTTTTACACTTGGTGGGAAAGATGAAGCAGAAAAAACCAGCCATAAAAATGTTCTGTGGAAAGAAAAACCACTTGTTAGGAGACAGAGGGTTCCCTCTGTCCCTCCCAGTGACATCCAGCTCCCTGAGAGTGAAGCAGCCACACGCAGAAAGGCAGATCAGACCTCACAGGTTTCGAGCAGGAAGAAGCAACCTAAGACCTGTATGATTTTCCCAAAGGGCCTTCAGCTTTCATGTGTTTTCTCCCTTCAGATGCTGATGTGCAGAGCTCCAGAGGCACAGGGCTCCTTTCAAGTCTCAGCTTCTATGGAGAGAGGCAAATTGGGAGTACTGGTGGAATTCCACAGCGTCTCTGTCAGCAGACACCAAACCAGGGAGACATTTATCTCCCTGTGATGTTGGCAGAAGGGGAAGCACAAGAGGGGAAGCCCTGGCACTGCTGAAGTCAGAAAAACTCTCAGTAATGACGGGGAATTTGGCACTCAAGCCCAGGGTTTATAAATGAAACTGTCTTTAAAGTGACAGCCAAGAGCACAAGGCTCTTCCCTTTAACAGAACCACGGATTCATGGCTGGAAAAGACTTCCAAAGCAACAAATCCATCCACCCCAGCACCACCACCACGTTCACCACACAACCATGTCCTCAAGTGCCACATCCACCCTTTTTTTGAGCACTTCCACTGCTGGTGATGCCACCACTGCCCTGCACAGCTTGTTCCAATCCTTCAAAACCCTTTCCATAAAGACATTTTCTCTGATATCCAATCTAAACCTCCCCTGCCTCAACTGGAGACAGTGGGAAAATTGTGCAATTTCCTCGAGATTTGAAAAATAATGAGGGCAAGCAGATGTGAGGAGGCACAGCTGGAATCTGGCATTTCCCAGGAGCTGGAACTCCGAGTGTCCTCTCCTTTGTCCCCTCTGCCCATGTGTGATGGATGGAAGTTTCCTGCTGCTCACTCGGAGAACCCCACTCATGATTTGGGTTTGGAGATGTAACTTCTATTTAATCAGGGCTCCTCCAGCCCTAAACAGCACAGAAATTTGAAATGTTCTCGGTGAGTTGGTTCTGCAGCCTGTCAATTGGATTCCTGGAGAAATGAGTCAAATATTCCAATTTTTTTCCTGTTGTTTAAACAGGATTTCTGTGGTGGGGCAGGTAGGGTGAGCTGGCAAACAACATGCTCAAGTTATGGGTTGACTACACGTTTCCCTTGGGTGTGAAAGCAAACATTCAAACTATAAAACAAGGATTTAATTCCTAATATAACCATTATTGTCAGAACCTAGCATAGAAAATTAGGGTGTAATATATCACAGGTAATAATTAAGGAAGTATTATACAAAAGCTGTCACAGCCATGAGAATTATGAGCCTTTTGGAATTAAATATATATAGTGACAAAAGATTTTGTCAAAATGTGATACTCTCAACATTTTTTTAAGAGTTCTATAAAAACCAATATTGCTTCAACACTTTCTAGGAATATATTTGGGTAGCAACAAATTTATTACCCATCTAATCTAGATACACACATTCTAATCCCAAAATAATTTAGGATGGAACCCTAAATGCCAATATATGACGTTTTCTCCTGATGTCACCCCAAGTGCAGCAATCAAACCTCAGATTTACAGGATATTGTGCTCCACACAAACCCCCAAATATTCCCTAAAGATTCCAGACCAGGAGTTCAAGTTGCAGAGAAGGCAAATTGCTCCTAATGGATGGGGTTGTGGAGAGCATTCAGTGGAGCTGCACTGATTTAAGCTTTTGACTGGAGATGAGCACAGATTTATAAACAATTCATTGTGGGGATGTGTGGAACAGTGCTCCAGGAGAGGGGCTATAAATACACAATGTGTCACCTGCATTAATAATGGAATATTTTACCGAAAAAATAAACAAACATGTGAGCAACAGGGCTGAAATTCCTACCTGGGCCTGACTTCTTTTGGCTTTATGGAAAGATTTCCCGAGAACTTTGTGCTACTGTGGGAGCTGTAGACAAGTGAAACAAGAGGTGAGAAATCACCTTTTCATTAGTGTGGGTGATTTGTTTCGTGTCATGAGCTTGGGCAAGTCCTTCAGATGGAGAACTCTCGTGGAACAGACATCTAATTATGGAGACAAATATCCCCTGATGAAGTTGGAGGGATGTGCCTTTCTGATGGATACCAATCCTGACGTGGCCCCTTCTCAACAAAATTTCCTCCCTTTTTTTTGTGTTACCAGGCAAGATGAATAAATAATAATGAACCTTTTCCAATCTAGTGCACGGGCATTTTGTTCACTGTAATTTCAGTTCTGAGGGAGCCCCAGATTCAATGACAGATTCTGTTTGCTGCATTGTACTCCTGTAATATTCATTTGGCACTGCTGCCAAACTGACTGAAGGCTTAATTCAATAATTTATACTACAGGAAAAGATAACAGCTATATCATTTAATATCCTGCCACTTAAATAAAGCCAGCACTTTGGTGGTTTTTTTCCTAACTTTTTAATATGTAACTGTGCTTTGCTCTTTTAGGGGACGGGGAGTAATTAAGCTCAGGTGATTTTTGTCATTGGAATTTTGTGTGATGATTCCCAAATTTCATTGATAGATGCCCTACCAATGCCTTGTTAATGTGAGAGAGTGAAACATTGACTTGAATGAGCACATAACAACATGAGAAACTGCAATTCTGCTTATACAGAGAATGAGGGGGAAAAAAAATAAAGGAATTTGGGGGAATTTCAGACTCATTTGAGTCTTTACAACACTTAGCTCACACCCAGTGACTGTGGAGACAGAGGGGGAAAAAAGGAGGATTTCTGCACTCAAAGCTCCAGCCACACTGGAATGGGGAGAAATCATGGAAAAGGCTGGTTTGCAAATAGTTTGAACTTGCTAAAACAAGCAGTGACTCATCTTTGTTTCCAGAGGTCACACTTGGTAATTCCCACTTATGCTCGACAAGAGAATTGTTGTAATGTGAAGTTGTAGCTTGGTTCTGCAGCACTGAGAGTCCCAGACCTTGCAGAAATCCAGATACAATCTCCATTCTACAGCACTATAATGCAGGTGGGTGTTTAAGCTGCGTGTACAAGTTATTTAAATTTGGTTTATTTATTTGGAATAGCCGGAACAAAATGGCTCCTTCCCAGCTGCTTGTTTTTCTCACTAGAGCTTAAGGAAGAGGCACGAATTAAAGCAGTCAGGAATTAGCTGTAAGACCCTGACATCAGCAGTGATTTTATATGGAGATAACAAGGTTTATATCCTGGGATAACACTTTAGAAATAATTGAGATGGTGAAGATAATAGAAAAACACGTGGAGACCATTTATTTTTGTAGCCCAAATTACTGCCACGGCAAAAATTCCTCAGGACACAGGAAGATCTGATATAGAAATCTCAGGCTGCCACCTACTTCTTGCTTTCAGATGATTGATAACTCAGGAAGAAAATCTTGGGATATAAATCATCTCAAGCAATGATCCAGGCAAGATTAAAAAACCCTTTATTTTCTTACATATAATTGAAGAGGAATGGAAGGGATATTTAAAATGTTTTAAACCTAAGGCAGGTCCTGATTTAAATTAGATTATTCAGCCAGGATATAATCAAAATATTTATTGTATTGACTGACTGATTTGCATGCATTTGTCATCACAGTACTGGCATCCTTTTGAAGGACCAAAACTAAATCTGGAGCTTAAAGTTTTAGGAAAAAAATTGGTCTTTTTTAAACAAAAATCAGGTTGCAAAATTGACAATTGGCCAGTGAAGATCTACCTGAGATAGATCACACCTCATTTGTTGTGGCTGTTTGGATAAGATGAATTTTCCTGGCCAGCAGCACCTGTAGATATGCCTCATCTTGAGAATATTTGGGTTTAATTCTTTTATGGCATCCTTGCAAAAAAAAAACCCCAAAAAACCCCACAAAACCCAAACTAACAAAAAACCCCAAAAAAACCCCCCCAAAACAAACAAAAAAAAAATCTCAACTATCATGAGCAGCAGAAGAGAAATAGAGATTTAAACACCAAAATGTGGTTGGGATTTCATGGAACGTGGTTTCATGGTTTTACCCTTTGCCTCCTCCTGCATTCCCAAAACCTGCTGAAAACAGGGAGGTGCAATCACTCCCCAGGAAAAGGCAGCATCATCCTCTGCTGTGGAAAATATCAGGCAAGGAAAATATAATTAGCATTGTATATTCTGTTATTGTGTCTAGCACGCTGAAAGCTCCCAGGCACTTTCTGAATAAATAGAATAAACAGAGATGAATGAAACTGAACTCTGCTAAATATCATCAATGAGGTTCTGCTTTATTACTGGCAATTAAGAAGGGAAAGTCAAAACACAAGCTCTCATTATCACTCATTGATTAAAACCCAGTTAGAACATTGCAGTCCCAACCAGCCCACTGCTCTGCTCGTTCCGCATTTCAGCACAGAAAACAGCACAATACTTCAGAAATAATTAGGAACACAGAGTTAGTGATCAGCCTTAATGTTCCCCAATAAAATTGCCAAGGCAAACGATTATGGATCAGCCAAAAGACACTATTTGAAGCCGTCATCTTTTGTGGCTGTTTAATGTCTTTATGATGACTTTTTTTTTTTTTTTCCCTTTCTGAGCAAACGCAAATGAAGTTAAAAATCCTTCCAGTAATGGCACCCTGGAATTCAGCAGAAGCCACAAGCATAACTTTGCAAATGTTCTTTGTTTTTTGGGGGTTTTTTTGGGAGATGACTGCCAGCCATTGAGTTGCTCAGGCAATTTTTGTCTCCACTCTCTATTTTAAAGGAGCTAATATCAACATTTCTGATGTAGAGCAAGCTGGGAATGTCTCACTGTCAAAATTACTGTGCTTTTCCATTCAGAGGAAAATGACCTTTATCTGATGTGTTCTCCGAAAAAAAAAAAAAAAAAAGTAAAAAAAGAATTGACAGCATAAACAACAAAACAAAACCCAGCTGAAAGGAGCAGGGAAATGCAGGCTGATGGGGCTGCACTGAAATCCTGCCTTGGAGCAGAGATGGAAAGGGAAGGGCTCAGCAGGAAGGGCTGCCAGCCAGGGATATGTGAGGTGGGAATGTTGCTGGCCATGTCAGCAGGCTGAAAATCCAGGGAAAACTGGAAATGATCCCATTTAGACGTTGCCTTTCCTCTCCTAATGCCCATGTTTGGCACCATTTCAAAGCTGCACAGGAAGAGGAGCAGCCCAAAAATGGGTTGGAGGTGTCCCTGTTAACCCTTCCCAAGGCTCTCACCCCAGAGAAGAGCCTGGAGAGCACAAAATGCCAGGAAGAGTTTGCACCATTTCTCCTCCTGTGCCTCCAAGTTTCCAGAGGGAAACCAGAGCCTGAAATGTTTTTCATAAGCAGATATGAAAAATTCCATAACTCTGGCAGGTGTTCTGTGCCTGGTGCCAGTTTAGCTGCTCCATCACCCTCTTACCTCCTCCCTTTTATCTCTGCTTTCATTATTTGTTAAAATCCAGCCATTTTAGGAAACAAGAATAATTTAATATTAAAAAATATTATTTTCATCAGCTTTTGCAAACTGTGATTTCCAATCAAGCCTTTGCCTATTCTACCATCAAAATTATTTCACAAACCTATTTTTTTTTTTCCAGCTGGGATTTACATTGATCCCTCTACACTTTGGTTTATACCCTTGCCCATTATTTCACTTCAACTCCCTGGTTTTTAAGAAGCTCTAAAAAATTAATTTATGTCTTTTTCCCCACATGGAAACATTCAGAAAGGACACGAGTGCAAGAGAAAAAGCGAGTCCAGGTTTAGGACTTCTCAGTCCATTGACTTCTCTGTGATCTTGTAGAATTTTGTTGCTTGGGTTGGAAACAGAAATAAAAATCAGACAATCTACAGTGAGAACGGCCTGATGGGAGCTTTAGCACCAGGCCGATAAGGAAATGCAGGGAAAACATTTCATATCTATTACTTTGGGGTGATTTTTCTCTAATCCAAAAATCACAAAACCGCTGTAATTCTGCGGAAATCTCGCACACTTGGCTGGCATCTTTTCCCCAGCTCTAGTAGGAACTGATAACAGGCTGCTGAATTACTGCTTAATAAACCACTAAATGAGTGCCATCCAAGATAACGGGGCATTAAATGACGGCTATTCAGGGGAAAAGTAGAAGTGCAGAGAGAAATGCAAAGAGAGACTCTCTGCATAGAGGGAAATTGGATTAGTCATCTCATCTCTGCCAGTGGTGGAATTCCAACTGCAGCAGATTGGGGGGAAAGAAAAAAAAAAAAAAAAAAAAAGGAAGTGTTTTGATGCCAGAGAAAGGAGGACACTCGATATAGGGGGAATGATTGTCGTTGCTTGAGCTGGGACAGTGTTTAAATTGTGGGGGTAATGTGAGCAGGGAAAGGTAATAAATGCAAAGAAAAAACGAAAGGAAAGGCAACGATGAAATCCAAAAAGTGAAAATAATACACGGGGGAGATTATAAATCAAGATGAATCAAGAGACGTAGAGGTGGTGGAGAGTTTCAGGATGTGCAGAGCGGAATTCAGGCTGGATCATGGAATCATTGAGCACAGAATGGTTTGGGCCGGAAAGGACCTCAGTTCCATCCAGTCCCACCTCCCTGTCATGGGCAGGACACCCTCCACTATCCCAGGCTGCTCCAAGCCCTGTCCAACCTGGCCTGGGACACTTCCAGCACTTCCCTTTCCCCCAGTTTCTGTGAGATTTCAGAGTGGAAATCCTGTCCTTCCCTAAGGATTAAACCCTGATCACAGCACAGAGGTGTGTGAGGAGCTGCCCTGCTCCTGCCATCCATCACGCCCCATCCTGCTGCCATCCATCTCCAGCAGAACTTGTCCCACAAGGCTGGGGACACATTTGCTTGACTTGTGGTCGTTGGGAAATTGTCTCCCCCTGACTGATGGTCGCCGTGCCCACGGTGCAGCTTCACCAGCAGAGTTATGACAAACCTGCCCAAGGCCATATTTCTGGGGAATGACATAATCAATGATGGATTCGGCTCTAATTCCAGGAGATTCAGGCTGCAGAGTTTTGAAGCAAAGAGAGGAGGGTGTTCCAGGTTCCCTCTCCTCAGTAATTGCATCTGACTGGATTTACAGCACGTCCTATTTCCCCACATTCATTTTCTGCCTGTTGGTGTTTTCACATCCCTAATATCTTGTAAACTATGCAGACATCTGGGTAAAATGTCACTGCAACACAATAAATGTTTGTTTGGTTATTTTGACTTGCAGGGGACATCCACCTTTGGGCTGACAACAATTATTTTGGTCCCACTTTCTCCTATGAATTAGTTGTGTATATGCATGAGCATTTTACACATATCAAACTGGGACAGAAATCTTGATTCAGGTTTGGTTTTCTAAAAATTTCCATGAATTTCTGTTGATCATGTGGTCCAGATTTTTTATCCAAAACTCTTAACCCAAGTTATTTCAAGGTACAAAATGTGAATCAGGCTGGATTCTGCTCATAGGGTTTTTTGTTCTTTTCCATACAAATTCTAGGTACTCACCTTTCTTAATCTGTAATTTTATTTTATTTTTTTTTTAATTAAGAACTTGGGCATTTCTCTGGGAAGGAGAGGTTTAATAATAAATAGAAATTTCTGCTCTCTCAATCTCACTGCGCCCTCTTAGTTTTATGTGATTATTCTTAGATTCTCTGAAGAAAAGACATTGTTGTTCCCTGCCAGTGAGCACTGAAAGTCAGTGGCATCACTGGCAATAAAACCATGTTAATTTGCAGTCAGGCTGGTGGGATATTAATGAGGTTTACCTTTCTTTAAGGCAAATTTGTGGAGCACATGTGCAGCACCATTTTAATTGCAGCACCACACATAATTTTGTGTATCGCCAACTTATCTCCTGGAGAGGCTGGGGGTTAATTGAGTGAATAAAATAAATGTAGACTAATTAGGAGATGACAAGTAATAGCTGATAAGGTCACTTGTCAGGCAAATATGAATTCAATATCTATTGCATAAATGGTTACATTTTCTCTGGCCTAGAGCAAACTATTTGTGTTTTGGAAACTCATAAATGTACCGGGAAGGCTCAGAGAAAAGTCTTTTATTTCTACCATATGTAGTGTAAATCAGAATAAATCTAAATAGAAACAGCAGTTGGAGGTATCACATTATATTCTGATTTAAGTTGCTTTGCACCATCAGTGATTTTAGTAGCTTTAGACTAATATGACTGAAATAAGAATCTGATTAATGCTCAGTAAGTTACTAGAGATTAACCTCTACAGTTCTGTTGACATTGTATTGATACTCATTTTTTTTTTTATAAGCTGTAGGAAAAGTAATAAATCATCAAAAACTATTTGGCATAAGTGTATGAAGTGAGACAATGTTAGAGGATGAAGAAATTACATTCCATAAATCACACTGGGGCTGGGGAGGGAAAGGCCTTCTGAGCACGTGAGCCAAACTTTGGATAGATTTTACTCCAAAGTGCTCTAAATTTTCCAGGGTGAGCTCAGGGCACTGAGATAGAGACAATCCCAAGGTTTGGGAGGGAGGAGTGGCAGCCTGGGCACCTGCTGGGTACAAACAAAACAAACCCCAGCCTGGCCAAGGGCACCCAGCAATTCCACAGAGGAGAAGCCAACCCCAAGGGACAATGTGCTCTGATTTTCTAACTGTTTGCTGTTTTCCCCCACAGTTCTCCCAAACGATAACGAGCTTTGCATCTGCTGTTGTGGAAATCTGCTGGCAAACAACTCACCCAGGCTGGAGATCAATGCCCAGAAATAACCTCCCATGGAAAGTACCTCCCACTGGCTTGGGAATGATGCTGGAGTGATGCCTGAATCCCTGCCTGCCTCGGAGCTTTCCTCCCCGGGGTGCAGGGATGCTGTTGGAAATGTCCAAGGCCAGGTTGGACATTGGGGCTTGGAGCACCCTGGGACAATGAAAGGTGTCCCTACACATGGCAGGGGTGGCACTGGATGAGTTTTTAGATCCCTCCCAACCCAAACCATTCCATCACTCTGCGATTCCACGACAAAAGAAAGATGAAGCTGCTGGGTGTGTGCACAGGTTTGTGGGCAGAACAGCTGCAGGACAAATATCTGCACCTTTTTTACACCTTTTGTGCACTCCCCTACATTGGCTGCAGAAAGAATTGCACAGAAATAAATCCTTTTTTTTTTTTTTTTTTTTTCTGCTTTCCCTCAAACTGCTGCAATATTCAGGATATGTCAGAGGTTCTGTCACTCCTGCTAATGCCAGACACACACCAGGAAGCCCCTGGCCATTAATGTGAGTTTTCACTCCTGGCTCAAGCGTGACCTTTGTGCGTCTTCTGTTTGTCTGGCAGCCAAAGTGAGTAAAGTTCCCAGGCAAATAATGAAATGGTGTTGCTTCTTCAGAGGAAATATTACCCCAGCAAACAGTGTGACAGATCTGATCTCGCAGATGTTCTGTGCAGAGAGGACAATTTAAAGCCACGGCCATTTCCTCGCTGATACCTTGAAGAGTTGGGATTTTTCAGTCATCTTTCACTTCTCTCTCAGAACCCTCCTCCTCCTATTGTGTTTGGAAGAACTGAGGACAATTATTCTGTTTCTAAGGAGCTCCGGGGCTGCGGTGAAAGGTGAATTTGTCATTGCAAATATCTTTGTCCACGAGAACTTTTCATTCCCACCAGGAGCAGCTCCCACCACGGCAAAGCTCAGAGGAGTTTGATTAAAAGACCTGATTTCTGAGTCGAAATGAATGAGTTACAGGTAATTAGAGCAGGCTGAGAAGCAGGACAATGATGATTGGAGCTAAACAATGTCACACACAGCGCCTTAATTAGCAGCAAAAGTGATTTAGCAAAGTAATATTGTAATTCCAATCCAATTGCTACAAATTATTAATAACAATAAGCATGGAATAACCAAGATCCACTAACGATGAGATGCAATATCTGTCACAGGAAAACATAGGGCCCCTTTAATAATGAGATTGTAATTAGAATAGAACAATAAAGCAGATATTAATATTGAATACAGGGCAAAATACTGGCTACGCTCTGCAGAAGGGGGAAAAGTGCTATCACAGAAATCCTACAAGGGTCTAAATATCAAATACATCAAAATAAAGTTGATCAACTTTCCTCCTGCTGCAAACCAGGTGGGAATTTGGGCAGTGTGTGACCCATAGGACAAGAATTGGCACCTCTGGGTGGGCTCTGCACACAAGGGGAAGCAGGGAGGGAATGGGGGCTGCAGGTCCCCTCTGTGCCTGAACTCTGCCTCCACACCCCAAATTTACCCTCTAGTCCCCCTCTCACTCCTGCAAGAGAAGCCTTAGAGAGCCTTTTCTGCCTTTGGATGGAATTGGGATATCTGTGGCAGCAAGCACAGCAATTACTGACATAAATCCTCGCGTGGTGCACGTGGGGTTTGTTCCTCCAGCTCCTGAAACTCGGTGATTCCGTGACAATTAAACACTGCTTTTAATTTTTAATTTTTTTAGAAGGGTTTAATCCTAAATATGAATGGAGTAATCGAGAAAAGGGGTGTGAAAAACACAAGTAAGGTAAATAAAAATAATCCATTCACGTTATTACATGGTGGTTCAGGACTACAGCTCAGTCTCCGGGGAAATCCGTGATTCTGATTGTTTTTAGAGCTAAAACTGGGGAAACTGTGGGATCTGAACATCACAAGAGCCGTGAGAGGAGTGTTTTCCACACGGCCCAGCTGTGACAGCTTTGGTCAGAGAACAGCTCAGAGCCATCCCAGATATTCCCACCCTATTTCCCCCAGAGCTGCTCTCCCATCCAAGATCCACGTGCAATTTTTTGTGGCAATCTCAAGATTTCCTCTTGCAGACAGGGATGAAAAATCACCTCCCAAGACCAAGAGGTTTATTTTTTCTAATGTAGCCTAAATCATCCTGAGGGGCTGGAAATGACTCAGGCAGCTCAAATCCTGTGACAACCACATTTTCTGTCCCAGGCCATTTCTGTACCACATTTCTGTACCAACCATAATAATAATATTTAAAAAAAAAAAATCAGCTTTTTTTTTTTTTTTTTTTTTTTTTTTTTTTTTTTTTTTTTTTTTTTTTCTGCCAAGAGGCAGAAAACATCAATTTTTGAATCCCTCCCAGTTGGAGTGGGATTGTGGCAGCAAGATTTCCCCAGGAATGTCAACTGGGCCTGAACGCAGCGAATTCCAAGAAGTTTTCAATGTTAATTCCTGCTCAACAAAAACACACACAACATAAACAGCAATCAATGGGCGCTAAATGAAGAAGAAGTAACAAATCAATAACCTCCAGACGTTTTATTTTCTAGTTTCTGCAAACAATGGGAGGGATGACCAGCCTGTGATTACCTAAATAGATATTGGTGCAGCACTTAAAAGTTTGTGGGCAAGGTCTCCATCTGTGTCAGGGTTTTTATGTCAAAATAAGGAGACTTAATTTTTTGGGGAGGTTGGGGGTTGGTGTTTTTTTTGCTTGTTTGGTTTTTGTTTTTTTGCAGTTCCTAGGTCAGATCTCTGGGAACAAAAACCCCAAAATTCTCATTTCTGCTAGTGCAAAATTAGACTTCAGCTGGGTTTCTCTCTCTCTATTTCATGCAGGACGTAGATGTTCATTGAGATCCTTTCCAACCCAAACCCTTCATTGATTCTGTGATTTTAAGGACATCATTCTCTCCATAATAAAATCTCAGGTTTCAAGTGTCAGATCTTTAATTGAGGCATTGGTTGTGGAGATATAAAGGGAGCGGGTTTGGCTCTTAAACTTCAAAAAAATCCATTATGGCAACTCTGAAATGGGGAATCTCAAAATTCAGGTTCTCTGGGCGACTTGTGCCAGAGCCTCGACCCTTTTTAGGGAATAATTTATCTCTAAAATCTGATCTAACCCTACTCTTTGTTCAAGCAATTACTCAACATTTTCCTTGAAAATTTTGTGCTTCAATAAACTGTTTCAGTAATATATTACTGTGCCTTCTTAAGTTTAATTTCTTTATACTTAAATTTGCCATTGTTGACAATAGAAAATGCTCAAAATATTTGAAGTGCTTAATCACCTGCTAATTTCAACTTCTTGGCAGTGATAATAAAGTAAAATTGAATTGTCTTTGAAGCTGCTGCAACAAAACAAAAGTAGAAAAAAAATTAATGACTTCTAAAGTACCAGGATGTTATTTTACAAAGTTAATGAGTCTTTTGTGCTGGGAGATGAAATGGTTTGATATGAAACAGGAAGAAATCATGTAAAATTTAAATAAAAGGGGAAAAATAATGTAAAGCAACTAATTGAAAAGATTGGGAAGCAATAATTATTTAAACCAGAATGAAAATAGACAAGGCCTTCCAGACTGGAGAATTTAGAGTCTAGAGCCATGTAGAAAACATGAAACTGGTGAAGTCACACCCATGAATTCCAACATCTCCCTCTCACTCCAGGAACTGTAAATAACATTTCCCTGACAGTGAAATGGATGCAGGCTCCAGTCTCAAGGTGCACCCTCAAAGCAGCACCTGAGCCCTCATCTCTTCTTCACCACAGGTCCCTGCACTCAGGGGAATTCCAAAAAAAGGGTTTTTTTTTTCTGAGAGATGAAGCAAAATGATGGAGATTCTGCTGTGGAATGAGTCCAGCCTGAGGTAGGGGGTATTGAACAGAATTCCGTGTCTCCAGGTTTGGGGTGGTGTGGAGTCCTTGGGAAATATGAGAGTGGCCCTGGTGTTGGGTGGGTTTGTGTCTGTCTGCTGGAAAGCTTCAAACCTCCTCACTGTAGCCCTGGTTTAGTGCCTGAGATGTTTTGGTTTTCTGAAATTCTTTTCCCAGGGAATTCTCTGTAAACAGGAGAAATGTTTTTGTAACTGTAACTTTGTTATTCGTTCCTTTTCCTAGGAGGGACTTCTTCTTGATGTCCCTCTGCTCTGACCAATGTGATTGAAGAGGTTTGTCTTTGTTCCACCAATCAAATTGGTCTGTGTAAAATAGTATAAAAGGGAAACACATCCCAAAAATAAAAGAATAATTTTCAGCCTTTTGAATCTCAGGGTCTGTGTCGTTGTGGTGTAAAACAGCGTCACCTCACATTCCCTAAATGTAACAAAATAATGTCATATTAATGTAATAAATCTAACATTGCATTTTTGGGGTGTGAGGGTCCCCTTTTCTCCTGGCTTTGTCGCACCAGGAGATGATTATTGTTGTTCATTGATGTTGGGGGATGAGCTGAACCCCCTGGCACCCCACAGCATGGAAACAAAACCTTCAAACCTCACTGTTCCCTCTCCTGGGAAGGCCATTGCATGTCCAGCCACAGCCTTGCAAGTCATTTACAGAAATCCAGATTTTTACTTCCCAAAACCATGAAAAACTCCATGCTGTCTAAGCGACACCTAATTAATCCCAGTGTCTGACTCATCAGCAGATCTCCAAATGCCTCTGGTTGTTCGGGGAAGCCTGAACACTTCCAGGCTGGACTAGTTCATCTCCACATTTTGCTGTTAGAAATAGCAAAGATGTCACTTGTCTTAAAATATATGGTCTGCTGTTCCATCCCTAAAGGTGCTGTTATGCCAACAATAAATCTGCGAGACACTGCAGGCAGAGTGTGGGATGTGATGTATTCAATATTCATCCTGCTGTGACCCAGAGGAGGATCAGGACACTTTACATCAGGAAATGTCTCTCTCTAATTTAACAGCTTCAAAATGATGGGCCAAAAATCCAGCCCGGGAGGTTGTGGCTGCATCTTCGATTGATTTGGAGGCGAGAAGCCAAAAAAAGGCTGTGTAGAAATGCAGTTGATGCCTCATTTCCAAGAGGCAGGTCAGACTGGGATATTTCTGCTGTCCACAGCCTGATAGAATTCACTGCTGTTCTGCTTTTACCTCGTCTTTAATCCTGGAAATTCCCTTTGCTTCCAGGGTGGAGCCAAGACCATCAGCAGAACAAAGGACAGTCACAAAGGCCACCTCTCCTTGCATGGGTTTATTTTATGGGAAGAAGCCACCAGGAATCAGATCAAAGAGGTGTCATTTCCCTTTAGGAACAGGAGGGACACAGGAAATTTGGATCAGCTGTCCAGGAGGAAGAGACACTTGAAATAATCAGAAGGTGATTTCCTTATTGAGAGAGGAGAGAATGGAGGGACCAGAGAGAGGGAGAGGTGAGGAAATTTCCTCCAGCCTGATGGAGAACCTGAGCTGACATCCACACCCAAAGAACAGTCGGGGGTGCATCTGACGGACGCTTGGGACAGAAATATGATATTAAAGATGAAAATAAATTTTTCCCTCATTATGATATTCTTGGGAAGCTGCCTTGCACAACAAGCCCAGAGGAAGCAGCCCAATCCAGGAGCAGCCACAGGAGGTGAACTTGAGAGAGTTTTGGTGTGAAGAGACAATTATTTTCTTCTGTTGAACACTTTGGACAGGTCTGTTCATTTCAACTTCCCCAAATCCTGTCTACACCTTTAATCCAGAAAGTGAAGGCTCTTTCTTAACATATTCACATCAAATAATGTTTAAATTTCAACAGTGTCAGGAGATGGTTGTTGTACATCCCTACAGCAAGTACACAGAATTTAAAGTAATGATCTCTGAGTTTATCTTCATCACCCTTCTTGCCTCTGGTGCTCTGCTTAGATCAGATTATCTCATTTAAATAGCAATGGGTTATGAAGAAAAAAAAATCTAATCTCGCTGTGTCACTGTGCATGCATTACTTTATTTTATTTTGTCCCCTAAGGCAAGGAAAATCCTAAAGACCCTCGTTGAGACACATAAAAAAGCTCTGCTGGAAAATAAGAGTTGGAGGGAACAATATTCTCTCCACGATTTTTGCCTATAAAGAGAATATAGAGGGCAGTTGGATTTTTGAGTAATTGAATTGCCGTTTGGAGGGGGTAATAACACCCAGCTCTTCTGCACAGCACTTTTAATCCTGAGATTGTAAGTTAATTTGTGGGTCAAAATCATTTTCAGGTAGAAGTGAGGTAGAAACAAGCAGGAAATGAGTGACCAATGCCATCCAACACTCTGAATTTCCTCTCCATCCCCAGCCCACAAAACTGCTCTGCTCAGCGTCGGGACTGGCTCCTCATCCTCCCACCCATTCCCATCATTCCTGAATTGATGGGAACCTTCCATGTGATAAATCAGAGGAGTTTTGCCATAAGTGCAGTTTGACTGTTACCATCAGGCATATTTCAGAATGTCATGGAGCGAAAATCAGCGGAGCTCTGCTGAAATCAATGGAGTTAATTTATACCCAGGCATAAATTAACTTATCCCAGTGAAGTCAGTGGGAGCTTTCGCTTTTCCTTTAATTAAGGAACAGGACAAAAGTGCCGTTGTGAGCTACTCCTGGTGCCTGGGAATACGGAACATTTACATTTTTAGCTATTTTTAAGTCTTTAAACAGCTGAACATGTTCATCTAGAAGTGAGCTCCCAGTACCTTTTTAACTCAGGTTTAAAGCCTGGGACTGGGCTTGTTAACGATGATCCTCTGGCAGGAATGATGAAGATACCACAAAAAGTTTCAAAAATTAAAGCCTGAGGGGGAAGAAAAAATAAAAAGGGAAAGAAAAGTTTCTTTTTGGAGATACAAATCATGGGTGTAAGTATATCTTATCCCTCACACAGCTGTCCTGCTCCTCCAGGGACTCAGATTCCAGGCCACCATCAATTTCCCAACAAATCAAGGAATGACAGGGAATCCTGCGCTCTGAAACACTGGTACACGTGCTTTACTCAGAGTAGTAAAGCTGTAGTAAAGTAGATGTGTGAGAGGTACTCGAGGGCTGGGTGGGGCAGCGGGGGAATTAAAGGAAGATTTGGGTCTTAAACACGTGGGTGTTGAGATTAGTTCAGCAAAGCTGGGCTTAAATGAACGACTGCTCACTTGAAATATTTTATATATCACAGTAGTTTACACATTCCAAGGTTTTTAGTCCTTAACATGCCGGTTGTTTGTTAGTGAAATAGCAACTTTGTATTGATTTAACAGTAAGTCTGATCCTGAGATTTACTTTTTTTTTTTTTTTTATCCTGAGGTTTACATTTCACGTTTAGATAAAATAGTATCGAGTTTCATTTAAATTGTATTTTAAAATGCTACTGAAGTCTGCCCCCTGCTCTGTTTCTTCACTTCAAACAGCTGCTGACTCATGCACTACATAATTAATTTAAGTATCATTTGAGGTTACTTTAATACAATTTCCTTGTAAGTACATGAGTAATATCCTGGCTATTTAGAGTTCAATGCATTAATTGGAGACAAAAGTCAGTTGTCATGGTTTCTATCACCGCCAATTGTGAAGGGTCAGTCCATCCCCAAATTCATTATAACCTCAAAGAGTGCAGCTCCCATTCAGGGCCTGTTTGGAGACGAGGCTGTAATGAGCCACATGAGTTAATCCCATTTTTATGGCTTTATGAAGCAGGATTGTCAAGTTATATGCTTTTAATTAGAAGAAAAGGTTCAGGGAAGGAATGAACTCAGAATACCAAACCTTCACTGTGAGCAATGCCCAGCCAGGCAGAGAAGAACATTTTACCTCACAATATGTTACAAACTGTTGATATTTTAATTAAGCACAAGGGATATTCAAGAAGGAGAAAGAGGAGGTGAATTCCTGCTTCCTCCAATGACACCTTGTCCTCTGATCCCAACCTGAGGAGTGTCAGGATGCCCAGGGTGGGAGGATGAGGGTCCATCATCACTCCAGCTGGAGGCATATCAGGAATGTTTCCATTTGCTTTGGGCTTTAAGCAAGATTTTTTTTCCTTTTTGTGTATTTATATTGATAGTCCTTATGGTTCTCACCCGTTTTTTTTGGACTTCCTAAACAAATGCTTTAATTTGCCTTTCAGTTCACTGTGATTTCAATAAAGACACTTCACTCGTATGGAAACACTTGAAGGGTGTGATGTGAGATGTGGAATCAAGACCATTAATTCAGTGCTCCCAGGCTGGTCTGGTTTTCAATCCAGCTTCATTTGCTGATATTGTGGCCAAGAAATGTTTTCATGACGTTGTCACCAAGTAACAATTGTTTTTCTTTCTCACTGTTACAGCTTAGACTATTTTTTAAAGGCATTACCTGGATTCCAGCTTTCTTATGATCCTGAAACGTGTTTTCCTGGTTCAAAGGCAGCACCTGGAGTTGTTTAAAATTAAAGCTTCTCCTAATGAAAAGCTCCTTAGTCACTTGTTCGTACCAAAAAGGGCTGTTAATTTTGGTAATTGCTTCTCCTTTCTCCAAGAATTATGACACTGATAGAGATTTATCAATCACAAACACTAATAGTGGAACATTTTACCTGTGCTGCAGCTCATGAATGGCAGCAGACTTATTAGTTTCCATAGCAACACCATCTCCACTTTCCAAGGTCAAAAATTCCTCCCATCCAATCAGTGGAAGAAAGTAAAGTGTGTCTTCCTGTGGCTACCTGGATATTCTGCAAAAAAACAGGAAGAGATATTGGGCCATTAAAGCACAGACTCCAAGAAAATACCCCAAATTTCCCCAGGTAAAATCACGTTCTACTGTACATTTTGGAGACTCAGACACTACAAATGTCACAGGATGGGATCATGCTGGCGTTAAAATAATTCCAAAAGGACACAAAGTTGGAATAGAAATCGTAGGAAATGTTGGGGTTCCTCCCATCCTCCCCACGTGGCACAGAGACCTCTTGGAGGGGAGGGAGTTTCTCCAAGATGGAAAGAAAAATCTGCCTGTGGTTCCTCTGCCATGCAGTGCTGGGATGGGAAAAAAGGTGTTTGGGGAAATGGGCTTTTCCCAACTCCTAAATCTTCATCAAATGTTGAGATATTTCTTGTTCCATCATAGGGAAAATGGAGCCAGGCTGGGAGAGCTGGGGGTGCTCACCTGGAGAGGAGAAGCTCCAGGGAGAGCTCCAAGCTCCTTCCAGGGACTAAAGGGGCTCCAGGAGACCTGCAGAGGGACTGGGGACAAGGGATGGAGGGACAGGACACAGGGAATGGCTTCCCACTGTCCCAGGGCAGGGATGGATGGGATTTTGAGATGGAATTGTTTCCTGTGAGGGTAAGGAGGGTTTGAGATGGAATTCCCAGAGCAGCTGTGGCTGCCCCTGGATCCCTGGCAGTGCCCAAGGCCAGGCTGGACATTGGCCTTGGAGCACCTGGGACAGTGGGAGGTGTCCCTGCCATGGCAGGGGTGGCACTGGATCTTTAAGGTCCCTCCCAACCCAAACCAGCCTGGGATTATCTGATCCCACAGTGGGCTGGTTCTGAGCCCAGCCAGGATCCTTTGGTGAATGTGTTGCAACCTGAGCAGATCCTGATGCAAAATGATGGATCTCCCACGGGAGGAGAAGGGATCACAATGTCACACACACCCCATGTAAAAAGAAAATAAACACCTTTTGTCCGTGAAGTTTTATCCTTCAGAAAGGAACCATCAGCCCGTAAGGATTTACATAACAATTTCCTCTAATTTCCTTTGACATTTCAGTCAACAGACGATGAATTAAGGCAGGAAAAAAGTATTTGTTTGGCCTATAGTCCCCAAGGGCAAACGAGAGATTTACTGGTGGGGATCAGTTCAACAAAGCAGCTGAAACCAGAAATCACTTAATAAAATGAGTTTACAAAATTGTAAAATCATTCCAAACCTTTTAAGCGCTGAAAATTTTCCACTGAGAAATTACAATTATGAGCCACACTTATGGATCCATATTGTCTTCTCACTTGTCTCATTTTTCACAGCAGTGTGAAAAGATCTCATCCAGGGTTGCCCTGGAACTTAATGCTGATAAGAGTGAGAGAGGTTTTTTTTTTTAGAAAATTAAGAAATCCAAATCTCCTGGAAGCCATCCTGCTTCTCTAAGGGACTTAATTTTGTTATTATTTTCTATAAACTTCATCTAAAAATTGCAGGTGGTCTCTCAAAAACCCGAGGAATGATCAAAACTGGGGAAGCTTCTAAGTTTTGAGACAAAAAAAAAAAAAAAAAAAAGGATGGAAAAACCCCAATTTCTTTTGGCCTTTCATGTCCTACTTCACACACAGCTGTGATGTACTGAGGAACATTTGCAAAATTTATAAGCGTTTGAAAGGAAAAGGATTAAAAAGTACTAAATTATAATTCTGTCGAAGCAGAAACAGAGGAGGATGAGCTGGGTTGTACCTTTTTATACCAACCCTGCCCCAAGCAGCAGTAACTGAGCCTAAATACCTTCAACCAATATTTCTTTTATTTTTTAATACTTTTGGGTGCTCTTTTGGAGCACTTGCCTCCAGTCCAGGTTCCATTCCAACCCCTCCTTTAAGCCACCTGTCGATACTGAAGGCAGGCATTGATTCTTTCTGCTCCAGTGGAAAACCTGGTGCTTTTCCTGCTTGAATCACATCATATTTATTTTGCGCCCTTTCTGCTGCTTGTCAATATTTGTCTCGAAGCTCGTGTACATATCTGTGATATCTGAGACAAAAAAACCCACACAAAAACAAAACAAACCCACAAAACCATGCTTTAAATTTGTTTTCCGTTGTCCTTCCTGAACAGAATACATCTCTTTCAGATTAAAAAAAAAAAAAAAGTAAGTTAGGATTTTAATTCATTACTTAGATGTCATCTAATTCCTCCTGTATTAATTTTGTGACTTTACCTGTCCCAGTTTTAGCTTTTTTCTTTTTTTCCCCTAGAGGAGGGAATATATTCCCCAGGCACCCAGGACCTGTGTGTGCAGCAGCGGCGCAGGGTGAGGAGGCTCAAACTGCCCATTTGCTGACAAATCGTGCCGGGTGGATGCCAAATTGGCTGTGAGCAGATAACAACCAGCGTTTGTCTGCAATTTATCCCCTTTTGCTGAAGTTATCGCCGCCAGTTCTGCACATTCCCACGTGTTTTCCTTGGCATCTCCATTTGGATTCTCCTCCCGGGCTGGGTATTTTTCTGTGGTTGTTTTCTTGGACAAGCAGCACTTCCCAGGGCTGGTCCCACCCAACTCCTTTTCCTCAAGATCTCTCAAATAGATCCAGTACCTGCTCCTTGAACATTGGGTGTGGGAGTGATTTAGTGCAGAAATCCTTTCTAAAAGTGCAAGGGTTGCCAAAGGAGATTGGGAATGGACTTAGACCAGCCAGAGTTACTCATGTGCTTCCTAATATTCCAAATAAAAAATATTCCAAACGAAAAAAAAATATTTCAAACAAAAAAATAATCAATAAAAGCCAAATAATTGGTCAGACCCTTCCTTTTCCAAGAGGATAAATCCTTTTTTATTTTTGCAAGGAAATATCCTTTTGAAACCCTCCCTGCTTTCTATTCTCCTCTTGTCAGGTTCTGGACAAATCTTTTGGAGCCCCGAAACGAGAACCTGCAGCTGCCAAAATCCAGAATATGCAACCCAAACCCTTTGTATTCATACAAGGTATTGATCAGTCCTCAGAACTGTAATTCTTCTGCTCCCAGGACTGCAAATTATGGGGCATTACTGTAAATACACACACACACACATATTTCCTTTAAGTCACCCAACTGTTTTACTCCCTTCCCTTTGACAAACACAAGGACCGAACTGGCGAGCAGACACTTCATAATTTTTACAACATCTTTCCAACAGCAGCTTCCATGGGATTATTTACTGTCAAACTAAATCAAGAATAAATGAAAAAACTGAAATATTTATAGCATAAGAAAAATCTGGTTCAGACCAGAAATCCCAGACTGGCGTTAAATCAAGAAATGTAACAAGATAAATTCTGCCATCATACCCTTTGTTTTCTGGACGTGCTGCTATCACTTATTCTAATTGTTATGCCACAGTTTGAGCAGAGAGATGGATGGAAAACAAAATATGTTAAATATGATCATGGGGGAAACATTACATTTCCCCCTAAAAATCCTGATTGCGTGTCCATTTGTCAGCAGGGTGTAATTTATACAAATATGTTTGTTACAGAAATAGGCAACATCATTTTTTTGTTGTTTTCCCATTAGAGAAAACAAGTCCATAGGAGAGAACTCAGTCCTCAGATACTTTATATCTGTCATTTTCACTTCTTATCTGCTCCTGAGACACCCAAATGTGTGGGGCACACAGGGAGGGGAATAAATGGGAAAAGGTGGGTAAAATACCCAGGTCAGCAATGGCTCTGTGTGGATGAGCTGTACAACTCCTGCTTCTCCTTGCAGGAGTAATATCATTACACAAACCCATTGCTGTCATCAAACATTCCCTCCTGGACATGTGGGATGCTGAAAAATTCACATCTAAAAGTGGGATTTGAGTGTTGACTTGGCACTTATCACAAGGAGGGAAGGGCTGTTCTGCTGTGTGGCTGGAGGTTGCAGTTGTACAGTTGTTTTCCTTGGAATTTAGAAGGGAATAGGCCGTGGATTCATCTGTTAATTAAAATAATCTGACATATATTTAGCACAATAACCTAATGTCTAATTAACCAATGTCTTGTTCTTTACTGAGCCCGACCTGGTGCCCAGGCTTTGGTTTTCAAGACCCTTAATTTCTACAACCACTTATTTTTTGAGTAACAAAACATTTCCAAGACCAAATCTGTGACAAAAGACAAAAGGCTCTTCTGGTGTCATCTGAATTTCCATGAGGATAGGCCCCATTTGCCACTTCTGCCACAGTTTTCTGTTAAGTTTTCTGAAAGCAAAAGTTGGTTCAGGTGGTGATGTGACACTGAACTGGGGTAAAACCTGTCAGGCCCTGGGAATGATGAGATTTTGCTCTCAGCTAAATTCCAGCAAATTGACATTTTTACCCATGGCAAAATGTAGCCGTGTTTGCAGCAAGAGCAGCTTTTTTTTGACCTGGTGGAAGACAAAATGTTTAACAACGGGGATTTGAGGCCAAATTCCCCAGTGGTGCTGGTGGAAGAGCTTCAGGACTGGTTTATTGGTGTAACCACCTGTGGAATGAGATCTGGATGGGAGAGGAAAGGAATGGAGAAGTCTCTAATTCAGGGAGTGCACAGCCTTTTTTTATTTTGCAGCCTCAGTTTTCCCTCCCAGCAGCTTCCACATGTCTATATTATCTTTTGAATTTGCCTTTCCACGCTTTTGTATTCCTCACGTGCCAGCAAAGAAGCCAGGCTTGCATTCCTGGCACACCATTGCTCCTGATCTCTCTATTGTCTCCTGAGCACCTGATTCCGAGGCACCGAATGGGAATTTTCTCATGAATGCCAATGATATACAGCTACATTTTTCTTCCCAAACCTTTTTTCATCCCTGAGGCACTTTCTGCACTCAAACTGTTTTCCAGATATCCATAACAGAGTGAATAGCAAACACTTGCAGCTACCAGAGCAGGAGCCACTAGTTTTCCAGGCTCCAGCAAGATTTACGGATGCTGTTGGAGTACTTGTTGCTTATTTAGAATTATTGAACCGTATTTTGAGGGAGAAAAGCACCCTGTGCTCTTTGAAAAAGGTTTCCGATACTGATCACTCCCATTTTTCCTCTTGCACAAAAGGACTTGGATTTTCATTTGGTTTTCACTCCTGACTGCTATTGCTTACTTTTCCTAGGGAAACTGAAAAGGTTGTGGCTCATTTGTGATTCAAATCCAGCACATGAAGCCTTCGGGGAGGGTTTAAAATCTCGTGTTTTCAAAACATTTTCCTAGATCCGAGCAAACAGCTCCTCGTGTTTCAGGTGACATTGAGATCCCACACGGTGGGACATTACAGAGGCTTTTGTTGTCTTGAACTCCCCAAATCCAGGCATTTGAGGAGAAATAGGATGAGGCCTCACTCACTATCCCAGATGGATTCACTGGCACAGGGAATTTGTGGATGCCCATCCCTGGCAGTGCCCAAGGCCAAGTTGGACATTGGGCTTGGAGCAGCCTGGGACAGTGGGAGGTGTCCCTACCATGGCAGGAGTGGCACTGGATGGGATTTAAAAACCCTCCCAACCCAAACATTCCATGATTCCACGCATCCTTGTAAGGATTCACACGTTCTTTAACACAAGACACAGCAGGATTTAAATATCTTTTTAAATGATTTTGATTTCTTTTCCCCCCGTGTTTTTATTTTCACAGCAGCAATTAGGGAGCTTAAAGCAGGATGCAGGAAAAGAGAAACCCTCCTCTGCCCTCAGTGCACTGCAGAATGTGTCCACGTGCTCCAGGATCCCACTGGAACTGCTGGAAAGGTCTCAGGGTGATCCACACTTCCATCCATCCATTCATTTTTTCATGACTCTCTGGACTGGTCCAGTGCAGCAGCCAAACCTTGTGTGGCCATTCCCAGCTGTAAATATCCCTGTCTCTACAGGCAAGAGCCAATGAGAGAATTTGCTGTATTTAAAGAAAAAAAAAATGAAAAGTAGAAACCCCAGTGGGTTTTGCTGTTGACAAATCAGCATTAAAATGTCTTTCACCAGCAAAGTGCTGAAGTGATAATGAATATAACAGATTATAACTCAATCCTTGTGCTGGACCCAGGTGCAGCTATCTCATACAGCCACATTTGGAGCTGGATTTTGACACCCTTTTTTAAAATTTATACACTGTGCAATGCCAGTAATCAGCCTGAAAGGGCTGATTGCTCATTCCTTGTCTAAAACGCTGCTGCTCTCATTTTAATCCCTAAATATGTGGGAATGGACTTCGAACACCTGTGTGAGATCTGTCCTGGAAGTGTTGGTGGGATGAAAACATCAGTTCAGCCCTCAGAGGTTTCTGGGGACTACAGCAGAGAATGTTTTCCATGTGAATTGGAATTTAGAAGTTTTCATCATAAAGATAACTTCCAACAAGAAGATTTAATACAGTCTGCAGTAATTTTTTGAGCGAATATTGAGATGGGAAAAGTCTGATAAAAAGGCTTCTAAGGCCTGGCTGAAGTGGAAGTGTGGATCAATTTTCAGTTCAATACATTGTGAAATACAGTTTTTGAAAGTGTAAAATTTACCAAATCAGGCAATATCACTTTAAAACCGATTATCACATTTCTTTTAGCACGTTTGCAAACACTAAAGCTGCAGATCTTGATGGCACCCATACACTGGGAATGAAGTGCACACATCGTTCTTCCCACGTGAAAAGTTTAATATCTATTTCATATCTATGAGCAAAAGCTCCAGAAAACCTCCTTCCAAGTATTATCAGTGTAATAATGATCGAAAAAAAAAAGATTCTCTTTCAACTGAAAGCAGCAGCAAAATTCCCATTTCTTCAGTAAAAAGAGGATCAAAATTAGAATATCATCAAAAAACAGTGAGCAGGTTTCTTCAAAGATACAGAGGTTAATAAAGGAATTGTCGATAAACTTTTACAATGATATCTTGAAGACTCCATCTCTTTCAAGATCTCGTGCAGCAGTTGTTTCTCTGTGAGCCTGATATCCCAGCAAAGCTTTCATTGGTGCCACCCTGAAGTCTCTTATTGCGTGTTTGCAGTTTAATCTCCTGCTTCTTCACATTCAATATCCCAGATCTTTTTATTAAAATCCATATTAAAGGCATTGTGATATCTTTATGGGGCTCTCCTTTCAAATAAAACAGTATCTTCAGTATTTATTATTTTTGCTGCTGCACTTCCTACACGTCTGACCTTCCAGCTGGTGGCCTTCACAACACCTTAAAAAAAATAAAATAAAGGAAATTTCTTTGCCCATTGGACACAGAGAACTCGCCAACCCACCAAACTTTCTTCCCACAGGGGATGTGGAGTTGAGCAAAACATCCCTGGAGTTTTTGAACCAGGAAGTTCAAGGCTGGGGCATCCACCTGCCACTCCTGCCTCAGAAAATTCTGGATCAGGGGTTAAGATTTTCTAAAAAAACCACACACACATAAAAAAAAAAAAAAAAAAAAAAAAAAAATAGAAGTGAAACTGAAGATAATTTTAGACAAGAACCTGGAAATCTGCCAGATTATTAACAACTGGCTTTCAGCCTGTCACGAAGTATTAATAGTACCATGAAAGGAAATTATGAACTGTAGATTTCCCCCGAGAGCTGTCAGGAAATATTTGGATTTTTTAATAGCCCTACACTGCAGTGCAGCAATAAATAGAGCATCCAGGACTAGCTCTGGACTGACCTGGGTGGCCACAATTTTAAACCATGATTGGGTGAAATCCTAACCAATATAAATAGGAACAAGCAGGGCAGCAATTCCAGGGTGACTTTGAGATTAGCTGAACCATCCATGACCATCTTTTTTTTTTTTTTTTTTTTTTCCCAAGATGAAGCCTGTAATCATTTTATTTGCATTTGTGCATGCAGGGGTGTCAGGAGGGAAAGCCAATTTCAAGGCTTATTGTTTAACAAGTGAATGATTTGGTGTGAAATGAAGATCATTCCCTTCCTCCTTGGTGATGCCGTTGCTGCTTATTGCCATCATTTAGAACCTCTTGGATAATGAGGGAAAGGGAGAAAATAATCAGTTGGTTTCTGGATGAAATTGGACTTAATTCAGCATAATCTATGTATTTTAAGATAGGGGGTACGGCCAAGTGGAATAATCAGTGCAGCAAACAGATCACTTTGGTGTCTGGACAGGTTTCAAGACGATCTGGAGATGGGAAGAGGAATACAAATTATTTATCTCTTCTGCTGGAGCTGGAGAGCTGGACGCTGGTGGAATGCAGAAGGAGAGGAAGAGGAGGAAGTTCTGTTAACAGCAGCCAAGGAGAAAAGCTGGAGTTCCTAAAGGATCCCCCATGGAAAATCCCGAAGGGTTTGGGTGATCCAAGAGGGAGGAGCAGAGGGATCCCCTCAGGTAAAGGGGATAAAAACACTGAGGGTGCTGCTCCAGCCAAGCCACGGAGGAGGAAGGGCAAGGACTGGAAATTGGGAAATCTTCCCTGCCCAGAGTGAACTGTTCAGTAAAATTGAGAGTCCACTGCTCTCAATTAAAATTATTGACTTATTAGTGTTTAACAAATATAAGTAGCCTTGTCTCTCTTTACCCATTTTAACATTAACCACAGTTTTGATTTTGAGAAGATGGTTGTGCTTCAAGTCAGGAAGAAACTCACAGATTCTTTTTTTTTTTTTGTATTTAAATTGGCAATCTGAGAAGAAAACTTGATTATGAGCTGCTTATTTGAGTATATTGGAGAAGAACATGTCAATGTCATCTAAACAGAAGTACAGCTTCAGAGATTCATTTTATTACAGAGAATGTTTCGGTGCATTTAAAACAAGAGGTATCTAGTTTCCCCTTTTTACATATTAAATATGATTTTATTTTTGCTGCAAGTTCCGTATGAACATCAAAATGCCCTCAAAGTCACTTCAAAGTCAGTTGACATGACGTAGATCAATTATATCAAGCTGCTTCAAAATCATGATGTAATCCTAGGCCTGAAATGAATTGATTTGTGACTATTTGTTGGTTATTAATTAATTTCTTCTGCAGTTCATGCTCTTTCCTAGAACTCCTGTATGAGCTGTTTTTACCAGTGGGTAAAAGAAGGAGATAGAGAGAAACATTAATCCATTTTATGACTTTAATTACTATTAGAGTCCTGCTTTGCACACGGCAGATGATTTGTTAGAAATTGATTTTATTCCTGGATAATTGCCCTGCACTCCAAACAAGTCACACATGCAGGGATTGATGCATTTGCATCTGCTGGATAAGCAGCAGACAATTCCTACAAACTCAGAACAGGTTAGGAAAGCAAAATGTTGGCAGGAATGGTAATCAGGATTTAGGAATGTTTTCCCTTCCTGGGTACACTAAAGAACTTGAACTTGCTATTGTGGATTTTTTACCAGGTAAACAGGATTGGCTACTCCAGAATGACAGTAGGAAAACTTTGACCTTCATGGAAAAATGCAAATTTGCACCAGCTGGGAACCAGGACCAAATATATTTGGAGGAAGAACTCTTTAAATTTATCTGTTTTATGATAAAAAAACAATAATTTTACTTAGAGTCTCCTAATGCACAGAGAGGTATGTTTAGGATGCACTTATTTATGTATGCAGTTATTTAAAATAAATCAATTCTAAAATTCAAAAACGTGAAGGGCCGTGGAAGGCCAGGGCTGGATATAAATATTTAGCAAGAGATTTTTCCTGGGAGTGCATAATTTTTTTTCCCAGAGGCAGAACTTCCTTTTCATTTCTGCTTTGTTTCCTCATCCATTAAACTGGACACTGAAATCTAACAAGACTTTCACCTGTTGCCTTTCAACATCAGCTCTCCAAGGAGCCCCTTTTCTCCCCTTCCATTCAATCCTTTCATTTCCACTCCCTTTTATGCACCAAAACGTGTTGTTGGAATGGCAGAGAATAACTGAGAGGAGACAATGGCAAATGATCTGTCATAATACAGAGAAGAAAAAGTGAATTAAACTCTGCTGGCTCACCCAAGGCCATCCTGAGGAGCATTTACTTGGCAGAGTCCTGATTTTTTGCTGATTAAGTGCCCAAATTACAAAGGGATGCTGGAGAATTATTCCCATCACCACCACGGTCCTGAGCACCCAGGAAAAGTGCAGGGAAAACCTCACAATTAAGCAGAGAAATGTCCAGAGTGAAAAATCTGGAGGGTTTGAATATTGTTATTGCACCAATTAAAGGGAGATGGTGAGAATTGACCTTCATGTTTAGCTTGTTCTCCTTTCCCTTTTCATCCCCCTGCTCTGTATTTTCCATCCCACGTTTATATCCTGTTTCTGTGGACTTCCCAAGCAGTTCCTCCATCCCTAATCCATCCCTGGCTCTGTTTTTTTTTTTTGATGACACAAAAAAGTGAAATTTCTCAGGTTTCACTCCTGCATC
Organism: Sylvia borin; assembly: GCA_014839755.1. Taxonomy (NCBI): domain Eukaryota; kingdom Metazoa; phylum Chordata; class Aves; order Passeriformes; family Sylviidae; genus Sylvia; species Sylvia borin. The sequence goes on from CM025968.1 coordinate 2,340,102, forward strand.
AAAAACTGTTGGTTGTCAACTCTTACAGCTGTTGGTTCAGCAGAATTTCAGAATATCAAAATCCATCTTTCCATAGCAAAGGGGATCTTTCCTCATCCTCTTATCCTTTATCCCTCATCAAAAGCAAATTTTGCCTTTTGGAGTCTCTATTAAATCACATGATTTCACCAAACCTCGTAACAAAGGTTGTCCTTTGTTTTAAACCAAAACCACTATGTTTAGAACATGAAAAAAAAAAGTTCTTCTCCAAGAAATCCATGAGTGAATTCATTATCAAGGAATCACTTTCATTTTCCATCCACATCGTTAAAATCAAAACAAGTCAACATCCCAAATTTCCCCTTCATTTTTAAAGGTGCCCAAGACAAATTGTCTTCAAAACAGAGGCTGGTGATTTAACACTGCTAATATTCCAGAGGAAAATAAGGACTTCTTCAAGGAAAAGATTAAATTTAAGGAATGTAAGCTCCCTGCTTGAGGGTCCGTCTAACGCCAGGTTTGTGGAATGGCTGCTCCACAGCACAAATTGCTAATTAACATATTTACAGGTGCATTCCTTGTTATAGGATCATTCTCACATCAACTACAAAAGATGAATTCAGGTGTTTTGCTGAATTTGGGCTACATATTAAAAGGAAAAAAAAAATCCTTTGAAATAGTTTGATTGGTAAACCTGAACAGAGAAACCCCCATGGTTACATCTGTCCTTCCCCTCTGGTGAGTGTTTCTGTGGGGCAAGGATCTAAAACACTCAATAATGAAGTTTCCTTTTCGAGTCATTAAACACTCATGAAGCTGTGCTGGTTTTGCCCCATTTCAGGAAGGTTCAGACCAGTTTAATACCACCACTGACACCAGTTCAGAGCCACCTTTGGGACCTTTCCAACCCCAACCTGGTGCTTCCCCAGGACTATCAAATCCATCCCTGCCTCATTTTCAGCCTCACATCCCTGCAAAGTCTGCCCCACCGAGTTTCTACACAATTCCTTGGATCTGAAATGGTAAAACCTCAAAACAAAGTTTGGTCTCTAAAAGGGCTTGAAAGTGCTTCTGCTTTTGGGGGAAGAGGTTTTTGAGGAGGACCCCGAAGCGAAGGGTCTGCACTTTGCCAGGCTCATCACACCTCCCCTGGAGTTCTGCTCTCAATAATGCAGATTGTTTCCTGGCACACTGCAGCTCTTGCCCAACTTCTTGTCCTCCCCGTGTGTGATTGTGCTCATCAATTCCTCTAATAACTCCTGCTGGTGTCACCGTGTGTCACTCTGAGCCTCGGCTGGCTCTCTCTCTCCAGCCCGGGCTCTGTCACAAGTTCAGCTAGAGTTTAGGAGATTGAATGGAGATGATAAGGAGGAGATGGCCCCGCTTTTCACTCTTAACAACATCCATTTACCGGTGCTGATCTGAATAATGGACTATTCCTCTTTTTCCCTTGACACATAAAACAATGTTGTTACCTCGCAGTGACACAAATCCATTTTTTTTTTTTTTCACTAGTTCTATGTTAAGAGCAACACACAGATTATTTCTATCCCTCTCTTGGTCTGCTCCTCTCACAAAAATCTGTCATCCTTTAAGGGAAATAGCAAATTTGGGGTCTGAAGGCATCCACTATCCTATTAAAGGAAGGAAAGCCTTTAGCTTTTCTTTCTTTAATAGGGGAATCAGTCCTCATCAGAGTGCAAGCACATCACACATTTCAGTCCCTGTGCCCAGGCAAACCCCACAGCCACAGCTCTCCATGGGGAGGGAAAATCCCCCAGGAATTAATGGTGCCAATAAGCAGCAGGCCAGGGCTGATCCAGTCCTGGGAAAGGAAAACACACCCCACTGATTCCAGCAAGATTTAGATCAGCTTTCCAAAGGCTTGGAGCTTCACTTAACTTATGAGACAGCCTCAAATGGGTTTTTACTCTGTGTGTATCTCCAGGTCAGTGCACTCATACCTCAAGCAGGACCTACTGAGTAAAAGCTCCTTTTATGCTTGTGTGTCTGGCTCAAAAAAAAATAAAAAGAAAAGAAAAGGTAGTTTTTGCTCTGAAGTTTTGCTCCTTTGCTTTGAAATTACACGGGGAAAAATGATGTTGTGTACAGGCCAAAGGAGATTGCAAAGAGAAAAGCTGTATTAGAGAAAGAACATCTTAGTCATAAGCAGCAGGCATTGCAGTGAATTTCCTCACTGGGGTGAGGGGATCATTCTTCCTGAGAGCTTTTGCAGCACCCCTGACACAAATCCCCAAAGCCATGGTGACCTCTGAGCAGCCCCCAGGCTGCTGCTCAGACTTCCCTTCCTTCCCTCCATCACTCACATCCAGCAGGAAATTTCTGCCAGGAAATAAAGAGAGTGTGTAGTTACACCTGAACATCTCTTCTACACTCACTCCCTGTCCCAAGCTTTATGTCCTCATCATGTTCTTGGGTTATTTTTTTATTATATTATCTGATATTATCATCTGTGACATCCACGTGGCCAACCTGGGGAAGCCATGGGCTCCATGGAAATAAAAGTTGTCCCTTCAAGAAAATTCCAGGCAGTTTGTTTCTGTTTCCTTTGGTCTCATTAGGCTGCCACCACAAGATAAATGGTTTGGGTTAAGAGTAATTTAGTTTATGGCACAATAGGTATGAAAGGTTATTCCTTCTTATGCCCTCCTCACATAAAACCTCCCTTAAAAAAAAAAAAAAAAAGCACACAAAGTCTTTATGTCTCAATAAACAGAAGCCACAGAGAAATTGTGTAACAAATTACATATTGGATAACCATCTATAAAATTTTATCGGCTTATGAGGTTTGCATTGATTTGAATTTTACCCAAAGCATTACTGCTCCTCCAAAACACTGAAATAAAAAAGCAAAACAAAAACATCCATTATGGTGTTTTTTTTTTGGTTTTTTTTTTTTTTTTTTTAACAGAAACACCTCTGAAGAATGGAAGTTCCTGGGGACATCCCCTTGTCCCCTCCCTGTGTGTGACTCAGGAGAGATCAGCTCTTCCTTCCCCTGTCCCAGGGTGTTCCAAGCCCTGCCCTGCCTGGGCTTAGTGCAGAGTTAGGCAGGGTTCAGAGCAAAGCCAGAGTTTAACCCAAAGCTCTGGGGGCTGATTTTGGAGCAGCAGCATCTCCTGAGACCTCCCTGGAGGCATCTCCTGCACCTTTTGTTGGCTGTCCATGGCCAGCCCTGGCAGGGTTGGGCACAGCAGGTGGGGACTGACCCAAATTTGCACCGTGGCAGGACAAACACCTCCTCAAATGGCCCAAAACTCCCAAAACTCCTGGTGTGTGGCAGCACTAGGAGTGACCTGAGCACCCCCCTGGCACCTCCTGCATCTTTATTTCGGATTATTTTTTACGCTTATTTTAATGCCCCTTTTTTAAATTTTGCATTTAATAGCTGCACAGCCCATTGCAAATGCTTTGTTACCTGTCTCACCCTTCATCCCAGCTCGTTTATTATTTAGCTGTAATCCATCAGAGGCAGGCACTGATCACTGCAGTGGGTAATTGCACAGGTGAGCAGCCAGGGGCAAGGCCTGGCCTAAACTGGGATTGAGCACAAGGAATGGGACTGCAGGAAGGTTTGGTGTGGGTCTGATATTTCTGAGTCTGAAAGATTTTTTTTTAGCCTGCTGGCAGCTGCTGACTTTTTCCCAAGGAAAAACTTCTCAATAGAAGTTTCTTCTCAAAACAACCTTGGCAAACAACTCTCTCAAAACAATCTTTCTGTGTCATTGTGGTGTTTTGCTGACACTGTTGTACACCACAATGACACAGACTCTGAGTTTCAGAAGGCTGAAAATGACTCTTTTATTTTTGAGGTGTGACTCTTTTATATTCTATTTTACGCAGACTAATTTGATAGGTGACAAAAAGACAAACTTTTTTAATCACATTGGTCAGAACAGAGGGACATCAAGAAGAAGTCCCTCCTAGGGTAAGGAATGAAAAACAAAGTTACAACTACAAAAAGACATCTCTTGTTTATAGAAAATTCCTTGGGAAAAGGATTTCAGAAAACCAAAACCTCTCAGGCACAAAAACATGGCTACATTTTGCTGTTTCTCTGGTTTAACCAATGACATTAGAGAGGTGTTGTTCCTATTCACAATCATGGCAAGTCTGTATCGAAACACCTTATAAAGGTAGTAAGAATTAGAAAATAAAGCCTTTTTTCTGTGCTCTTCGCCTTCTGAAATATTTGGAGTCTTTCCTTCGAGTCCTACAGCGACAGTTTGGTGCTCACAGATCACCTTTGCTCCATCCATCACCAGGGCACAGAGGGCAAAATGTTGGTGCCTCACCTGCCAACAGGTGAGCAGTTGATGCTGCTCTAAAGTGCCCTGAGCAGTCGCAGGATCCTGGAATGGTTTGGGTGGGAAAGGACCCCAAAGTTCCTCTCATGCCACCCCTGCCACAGCAGGGACACCTTCCACTGCCCCAGGTGCTCCAAGCCCCAGTGTCCAACCTGGCTTTGGACAGAATAATGCTAATTGACACCACTAATTACAGATTTTTTGTCCCTCACCTCCTTGCTTTAAGGGTCAGGAGTTTTTATTGCAGGTCTCTGTACAGCACAAACATGACTGCAGGGCTTCCACTTCATAAAGTTCCTCTACTTTCAATATATGTACACATATATTTGTATAAATTCACTCAAATATAAAGCTCTGAATCCACTACAAATCCAGCCCAGAGCCTTTCTCTGGATGAAATCCTCCTGCTCCTGGCTACAGGAAGGGCCAGTGGGACTTTTTGTGAGGGCAGAGAGTGACAGGACAAGGGGGAATGGCTCAAAGCTGAAGGAGGGCAGGATTAGATGGGAAATTGGGAAGAAATTCCTCCCTGTGAGGGTGGGCAGCCCTGGCACAGGTGCCCAGAGCAGCTGTGGCTGCCCCTGGATCCCTGGCAGTGCCCAAGGCCAGGCTGGACACTGGGGCTGGAGCACCTGGGGCAGTGGGAGGTGTCCCTGCCATGGCAGGGGTGGCACTGGATGATCCCTCAGCTCCCTCCCACTCTGTGTTCTCTGATTTTATGATCTCACAAACACTTCCTCACCTGCTTGTTTTATTCTCTCAAAGTATCACTTTTGCCTCTGTGGATTCCAGTGAGAGGTTTTATGACTTACTCATGCTTCAGTGAACCCAACAGAGCCCCCTGGTTACTCAGAGCTGGGGCTTTATTTTTGGGTATTGCTGCTGCTTCCCTGGCTGCTCAACCCACCCCCTCAGCATCCTCCAACAAAGCAGTTTCCTGCTAATTCCTTTCAGGGCTTAGCCGGATTTGGAATCAATCTTGCTGAGAAAGTCAGCCAGACAAAGAGGTAAAATCGTGACAGGCTTAGTCATTTTTATTTTGCCTGAATCGGTGAGAAAGGTGCTTTTTTTCTTTTTTTTTTTTTTTTTTTTTCCCTCAGTTCTTGCACTTCAAATGTAACTTTTATTCTGCTAATTTTTGACAGGAGTTAGATTTCGGGGATGTCTCACCTATGTCTTCCAAATCAATGCCCTGAATCCTTAACCCAAAGTTTAATATCATCCATTATTCAACACCTTGGGTTAGACTAACCTGAAAATGAGTAATCTCTGAGTAAAGCTGTGCAATTAATGCTGAAACACCTCAAGTGCAGAATAATTCCAACCAGCACACCCCACAACTTTCCTCAGAGCATCCCCAAACGCCTCAGACGTCTCTTGTTAATCAAGATTTCCCTAAGATCCAGTGGTAGATCCTGACTCACCTCAGTGGGTATTTTTGCATTGAAGTGAGTAAAATCTTTTTTCCTGCAAATTTAACTCCACACCAGCTCTTCTTCCACTGGGCTTTGCCCACTTGGCTCTGTCATTTTTATCCCTCTTTAACTTCCCCTATCAATCATTCCATGGGTGCTGCTCCTTGTGGTTCCCAGCAACAGCCTCACCATGGAAGAGGTTTGGACACACAGGAGTTTCCCTTCCCCTTGAGGTGTTTTTTGGGCTGTTTTTGGACAAATCCTTCACTTTGGCAGCCTTTTCATTCTTTGTAGCTTCATCAGTCCGTGTGTTTTATTTGGAAACACTGCATTTGCTACAGCCTAAAGTGGTCATCATTGTTCAGCTGAGTTCACCACTGTCTTCCTTTCCCTCCAGTTTATTTTTTTTCCCAGCTGCTTTCCCAAGTTATCCAGCATGTCCAGGCTCAGTCATCCCTGCTCGCACTGGATACAGCACAGTTATGCCTCTTCCCCCAAGCTCAGTGTCCCCAGAGGAGTATTTAGGTTAAGGACACTTTATTCCTGGCTGGAACTGCAGCAATTGTGAGCAGGTTCATCAGCCAGGATTCTCCTTTGCTTCAGGCGGTGCAGTGAAAGCTGAGGAGATGTCTCAGGTGGGATCAGACCTGGAGAGGGGCAGCCCTGGCAAGGACAGACCTGCAGCCCTCAGCCAGGTTTGGGGCATGGCAGCAGCACAGGGGGTGGATAATCCTATTCACAGGCAGCAAAAACATGGAAAAGTGGCCAAATGATGCATTAAACCTCCAGCTCTGTGCTCAGCACACAGCAAGAGCTGTGTGGGACCTGAGCAGGGGAGTGCTGAGGACTCATCTTGGACTAGTCAGGGAGCCCCACCTGAGCAAGGGGCATTTCACAGAATCCCAGGATCACTGAGCTTGGAAAAGCCCTCTGAGAGCATCGAGTCCAAGCTGTGACCAATCCCCACCTCGTCCCCAGCCCAGAGCACTGAGTGTCACCTCCAGGAATTCCTTGGACACCACCCCACACCTGGGACAGGTGTTTTCCCCAGGATTGTTAGCACAGGTACCAGCCTGACTTCATCCTCCCCAAAAGCTGCTTGGTACTTAAGCAGCAACCACAAATATTTAGAGTACATTCAGCTCCAGAATTTTTTAGTAATTAAAGACTTCCTTCCTTAAAAAAAAAAAAAAGAATTTTTGGGTTTTTTTTGTTTATTTTTGTTTATTTTTGTTTATTTTTATATTAAGTTTTTCAGGGGGTCACGGAACTCTTTGGACTGGAAAAGACTGTAAAAATAATCTTGTGCCAACCCCCTTCCAGCAGCCCAGGCTTTTGCAGAGGCATTCATGAATAACTGCTCCTACTTCAATGATGTAGGAAACAAAGATTTTCCTTGTAAAGAGAAGATCCCTCTGACAAGTCTGTCCCCTGTGGCTCTGCCCTCACAGACAGATGGGAATCCAGCTGCCCAGGCATGAGAGTTTTATACCAAATATTGGTATTTATTTGGATTTTGGGGTGGGAAAACTGAGCCAGGATTGAAAATACAAATATAACTCATGGATTGGGTGGAATAGAGGAGCCAGAGTGTGCTCAGGGAAGGATTCAGACCTGCACCTCCAGTGGGTTTGAAGTAACACAGGACAGGAGAGGGTTAAATATGATATTTATGGCTTTTAGCTTTGTGTGATAGCTCCAGAAAGGGCTGGGTGACCTCTGTGGAGAGGCTGCAGCAATGTGTCACCACTAATGATATCAGTGCTGAGGGAAAGGTGGCAGTTTAAGTGACTTTAACAGGGGTAAAACCTCTAACCCGCTGTGCAGCCCAAGTGCTCCCGCTCGACCAGCAGACAAAACAATTTCTGGGAGAGAAATTCCCTCGCTGGGGCCTGCAGAGCTTCCCTGCCATGATCAGCTGAAGGAAAACAAACCCATTTGGGGCTAAGTGGGTGAATTAAGGGAATTGGCAGAGTGGCATCAGTGTGAGGAGAGTCTGGATGCTGCAGCGCAGGGACAAGTGACAGTGTCATGAGTAAAACACTTCCCAGCTGCCACCAGCCAAGGTTATCCCACCCTAAAGCATCAGGAACAGCTGGAACTGTGGCTGCCAGCTGATAGATCAGAGCAGGGAAACTGAGGCACCAGGAGGTCACGGTGTGGGTGCCCAGTGTGGCTCTGTGGAGAATTTGGGGTTTGTTTTTCTTTCTTTCCTTAGCTCAAGGGCAAACTCCTTGGGAAGCTGCAAAGGCAGAGAACCACGGATCCACAGCCCAGATTCTGTCCTGACGGGGATTTCAGCTGAGGGGTGGGATCCTGGGCAGGTCCATGTGACACTCTCATTTAGCTGATAAAAATCTACCCCTTATCTGGCTTCCTTTCCAAATGGAGGCAGCACAATTTCCAGGGAGGTTTGCTCTGGTCCCGCTGGTTTTGTAATTTCATGGTAGGATTATCAGAAACTGCTGCAAGAGATGAACTTGCAGAAACTTCTGTGCTTTTAATCCCCATTCCCTTCACCAAAGGCACCATTTGTGTTCTGCACACACCAAACTCGCTGAGGGAACATCTGGGAGAAATGGATTTAAACTGCTGAAGTGCCAGGCACTTTGTGGTCCATTCCTGATGTCCTGACCCTACAACGGAGCAGGCAATGGGATGTGGCGAAACCTCAAATACACACACAAGGAAAAAGGTGTGCTTGAGGCAGAAATAATCACAAAATGTCTGAAAATTCATTCCTTTCAGTGAGAAACTTGGCAAAAAATTTCATCCCAGCCAGGTTCTGCATTCCCAGTGTGAATCACAGAGATGGGAATTAAAATCAAGTGTTCCTCACAGGTACAGGCTTGATATTTACACCACTTTTTACAGCAGAGGATCCTTGTTTTCCAGCCAGTCTCCCTCTATTTAATAAGAGATAAGTTTAATAAGAGAATTTTAATAAAATATCCCTTGCAGGCATCACCACTAAGAGGGATTTGAGATCCTCATGCTTTGGTTGCAGCCATGGGAGAGCTGGACTCATCACCAAATATAAAGCAATAATATTTCTTCTGAAGAATTTTATTTTTTCAAAAAAATGGATCTTATTGGTGATCACATGAGGGTGTCCTGAAGAGAAGTGTGGATTTATTGTAGGAAAAGTGGGCAGAATGTTTTTATTTGTTTGAGCTTCCTCTGCTGGGAGCTGGGATCAGAACCCTGGGAGGGTTTTTGTGCACCTGGGTCACTTGTGTTTGGCTACAGCCAATAAAACCAGTTATTGGGAAACCAATTACACTCCTTTCCATATGATTATGTTGTGTAAAGAGCAAGGACAGAACACGGCTTCTCTCATCTTTCTGATGTTTTCCATCTCTTTTAACAAGAGCTTTGCAGCAGATGCTGTCAGGAATTTTAATAAAACAAACTGCCTCTCTGACTCACTTGGTCTGTTCCTTCTGGTCTTTACAGGCTAAAAATACATCCCAGGGTCTGAGTGAGGAAATAATTCTTCTCCCCAGCTCCTTCCTCCCCATCCCTCTCTCTCAGTGGTTCCCCTGAGCGCTGCAGGCTCTGGAGTTTTAACTCCTGCAGGAAGCCCAGAACAAAAAGACCCCTCCAAAAAAATAAATTAAGAGATGAGATAGTAGAACAATGAAATTTCTTGGGTTGGGAGGGACCTTAAATCTCATTTCATCCCCTGGGCAGGGACATCTCCCACTGTCCCAGGCTGCTCCAACCTGGCCTTGGGCACTGCCAGGGATCCAGGGGCAGCCACAGCTGCTCTGGGAATTCCATCCCAGGGCCTGCCCACCCTCCCAGTCACAAATTCCTTCCCAAAATCCCATCCATCCCTGCCCTGGGACAATGGGAAGCCATTCCCAGTGTCCTTGTCCCCAGTCTCTCTCCAGCTCTCCTGGAGCCCCTTTGGGCACTGGGAGGGACTGTCCATCTGCAATAAGACAGATCAAACACTTTTTCAGTCCCCAAAAAAGGTGACAAGAAGCCCCAGTGCCCTCAGGAATAGAAGCGGCAGGAAGTGCTGACCAGCTGCTCCTCACCCACCAGGAAAAGCCACGGCTGGAGCTTCTTGGAGGAGAGGAGACAGAGCTCAGAGCAGAAAGGGATGGAAAAAAAATTCCATACTGTTTCTCCTCCAGCCTCTGAAACAGGAGTTCAAGTCCTCACGAGGGGTTTTGTGCAAAAATATCTTGCTGGCTCTTTACTCCGTGCTGCCCTGGTGTGTTCAGCACTTTCCTAGCTCCAGGTAGGGTTTCCACACCTCTGATGCTCTGTCTCACACCCGTGTGTGGGGTTTTTTTCTCCAAAAGGTGGAGAAATGTGAAGTACAGAGTGCCCTGATCTCTTTGGATTGGGTTTGTTCTTGTCTACTGTGATTAGGGCGCTTGAAGGTGCTTTGTTCTCTTCTTAAGGTGTGTACTTTTTTCCTTGCTTATTCTGCATTTGTGGAAAGCCTTTGTGTAAATAAGAGGTTTGTGGAGCCTGATCATTTTTGGATGCAAATAATCACCTAAAATCTTCTATGTCTGGGTTTTTGGGGTGGCTTTTTTTGTGTCTCAGGGATGGTTTTTACCACAGAGGGAGTTGTAGCTGTAAAACTGTGCCTGAATTTCTTTGTGTCTCCCCTTCTCCTGGAGAGATTCCCTCCTGCACACACGAGGCTATAGACCTGGCCAAGCACTGAGTTATGGCCAGCTCTGAGTGCAGCCTTTGGGAAGAAGGAATAAATGATTTTTTTGAGCCAGACTTCTCTGGTTTTCCTCCTCCTGCTCCAGACAGGGTGGGAGGCTGGGGACAAGCAGGGCATCATTAAGATGATTTTTGTGTCTCTTTGTCCCTGAGGAAGGTGAGCAGAGGCCAATCTTCTGCAATAAAGTCAGTTTTGAGCAGAAGGAACGTTGTAGTAACACGCAGCTAACATAGTTTTCGGGAGGAAATACAAATTTGTATTCTTTCTTTCATAGAGCTGATCTATTCCCATGGATTCACAAAATATTTTGTAATGAAAATTCTCAGTTCAAACACAAATGGTGCTTTGGGCTGCCCAGCTTTGTGTTTTAAGGCCCCTTGGGCACTCCGGCACCTTGTTCTGTGAGGGAAATACTTGCTTCAGTGGCAAGAAATTAATTTTAGGGTAGCTTATTATGCACCACAAACCCTTTTAATAGTGGTCATAAAGCTGGAAGCACAAGAAAAGAGACATGGCTCCTGCTTGATTTAAAGCACTTAAGTTGTTATGGATTATTTATAATTTTATCCTCAGCATGGAAGGTAAAACTTGTAATCCATGGCCAGCAGTACCTCAGCAGCCTCTGAAACCCATGGCTGCAAACATTGAGGGGGTTTATTTTTATTTGTATTTTTTTTTTAACACGATAAAATGTGATCTATGGTTGTTGCTAACTTCATCGAGGTACTGATTTGGGACTTTTTAGTGTCATAAAACCTGTGAAGCAGAGACTTGTGGAATGTGAAACACTGACACGGTGCCTCTGGAGCACCAGAGGCAAAGCTGGTTATTTGTGGGGACGTGGTGCCTGGAATTACAAACACTGCAGGGTCTGGTGGCACACACAGAAAAATCCTCGGAACTTTCAGAACTTTATGTGGAAGTCGCAGGTCTCCTCTCCTTGGGGGAGGGAAATAAAAGGGGAAGTGGAAATGCTGCTTCAGAGGAGTAAATATTTGGGGCTTAACTCACAATATTTATCTGTAGTGCTGATAAAAGGACAAGTAAATGTTATTTACAGAGTGTCTGCATCTTGCTTGATCATTCAGCTCCATGAGTGCCGCAGGAGATTGTCAGCTTGGAGCATCCTGCTCCTGCAAGAGCTGCTGGAGGAGCCCCTTTCCACAGGCAACAACTGCCTGAACCCAAGGATTCACCCCAAAAGCACCACGGGAATATCTGATTTACCAGAAAGTTCTAGTCAGGCTCTTCTGGAAGCACAGACTTCCCAAACTTTCGATAAAGAATCCTATCCTCTACAGCTGTGTCATGCAGTGTAAATAAATAACAATATCCAAAGGAACCCTCCTGCTGCAGACCCGAAGTTCAGCACAGGCTGTGAACTTGCTTTACATTTCCCACTGATGATTCAAACGAGCAACAGGGAAAAAAAAAAACTTTCTCTTTAGGACTTACCTACATTTCCCTGCAGATTTATTTTTATTGCTTTCCCCACCTTCAGCTGGCAGAAATGAGGTTAGGCTCTCATTACCCACTTCAGCTCTTAATACGCCGCAGAAAAGTCGTCTGGAAGTGGCAGAACGAGCACTGTCATGCTCTGTGCTGCCCGTTCCACTGCAGCACGGAGCTGTGACAGCCTCAGCCGTGTACCTGTGGTGCCTGTGGCCACCACACACCAAAAATCCACCCTACGCCTCCTTTTTCTGCCCAGAACGCGCACCTTTGGAGCATCAGCCATTTCCAGACACTCGGAAGGAACAAAGCAGCAGGGATTTTTTTTTTTTTTTTTTAATTATTTTTTTTTAAACCCCCCTTCTCTCCCCCCTCCCCTCCTTATGCAAATGAAAAGGAGCAGAGGAAGGATAAAAAGCCCAGCCTGGCAAAGGCAGCTCCCCATCCACACTGCAGCAGCCCAGCGCCGCTCCGTACTTACAGCTCCGAGCAGGGAGATGTCTCAGGATTCCCCACAATTTCCTGCAGGACTCTCAGGCAGGCAGAGCGTTCAGCGAGGCAGAACGGAGCCGTGCTGGAAGGTCTGTGCAGCTGGGGGAGATAATGGAACTGTTTTCCCAGCTGGGACCACGAGCCTTTTTTTATCCGCCGAGCGTTGCGTGTCTCTTCCCTCCCCGGCGCTGAGCGGGAAATGCGCTGCCTTTCTCTAGGACCCACACACAATTAGTGCCTCAATCAGATAAACAGCTCCTACAGCCTGTGCATCTCCCTGTCTGGAAATTTGGGATGTGTAAAAATTAGCTCTGCCTGGCTCATCCTTCAAGAAAGCTGAGCGAGCGAAAGCGCAGCTGTCAGAGCGGAGCGTGAAAGATTAAATGTGCTCTTGCTGTTCCTCTCGTACAAATATCAGCTCCTGTCAGGTAATCACAGAGCTCTCTCCTCAAAAACTGGGTCACGACACGGGATTAGGTTTAGAACAGGAGTGGGGATGGTTTTTGTTCAGTCCTGGTCCCCACAGTTGTGTCCTGAGCTCGGTCAGGTTCAGCTCGTGGGGTGGGAGATGTGACTTGAGCCACATCCCAGCATGGAGTGACCTCTTCAACACCTCAAACTGCCCCTTCGTATGCTACATATTCAACAAATTAAAAAAAAAAATTAAAAAAAAAAAAATGGAGGGGAGATTTTCTTGTCTGAAGTAGCTCAGACATAAATTCTGATTGAACTTCAAACCTCCTTGGATTTCCATTTTCCCTCTTGGGACTGCACCAGCAGAGAAAAGGCAGAGTCAGGCAGGGGAGAGTCCTTCTCCTAGTGAGAAAAGTTATTTGAATTCATCGCTGAACCCCAGAGTGGTTTGGGTTGGAAGGACCTTTAAGCCCATCCAGTCCCATGGCAGGGACACCTTCCACTGTCCCAGGCTGCTCCAACCTGGCCTTGGGCACTGCCAGGGACCCAGGGGCAGCCACAGCTGCTCTGGGAATTCCATCCCAGCCAGGAATTCCTTCCCAAAATCCCATCCATCCCTGCCTTCTGTCAGTTCAAATCCATTCCTTGTGTCCTGTCTCTTGTCCCCAGTCCCTCTCCAGCTCTCCTGGAGACGTCTCTGATGACATTGGAAGCACCTCAGCTGTCCTGGAAATGGGGCCAGCAGGAGGTGGCAGCTCCTGGAATGTCCCCACAGGTGCCCAGCAGCCTCTGCCAGCCCCATTCAGGAGCTCTCTCAGCCACCTCCTGATTAACAAAAACAATTTTGCACTTCCATCCTTGTGAGCTCCTCAAATGAGCTTTGCCGACAATTAATTAGGCCTTGCAGCACCTTCTAAAGGAGATAGGCATTGTAATTAGTGGCTCCATTTTTAATTAGGAATAAAATCTAAAATGGAATTTTAGGTATTTCTTCATTAAATTTTTTAAAAATAATTATGGCGCTTTTTCTAAGTGGTATGGAGAGTAAATAGACAAAAAGTTGCTTACAACAGATTAACCAAGCTTCTTGTAGCAAATTCAAAAAGTTTATTAAAAATTTAGCCTTTTCTACGTCAAAATAAAATAATTACTTTATGCATTTCTTGCCTAACAAGACTGGGAACAGAATTTTTCACTTGCTGAGGAAATTAATGCTGTTAAAACTTTCAATTTCCAGCTGAGAATGTAAAAAAAATTTTATATATATATATATATATATATATATATATTAGATATGTCTCTTCAAAAGGTTAATTGTTTACTTGGAGATTTCTGTGGAGCCCGGCTGGGAGAGCTGGGAATGTTCACCTGGAGAGGAGAAGCTCCAGAGAGAGCTCAGAACCCCTTCCAGGGCCTAAAGGGGCTCCAGGAGAGGGACTGGGGACAAGGGATGATGGAGGGACAGGACACAGGGAATGGCTTCCCAGTGCCAGAGGGCAGGAATGGACGGGATTTTGGGGAGGAATGAGGGTGGTGGTGGCCTGGGATGGAATTCCCAGAGCAGCTGTGGCTGCCCCTGGATCCCTGGCAGTGCCCGAGGCCAGGCTGGACATTGGGACTTGGAGAAATCTGGGACAGTGGGAGGTGTCCCTGCCATGGCACTGGGTGGGGTTTAAGGTCCCTCCCAACCCAAACCTTCCTATGGTCTCTTTTCCATTCAACAAAGGCTGTAACATTTCAGTGGCTGAAGTTTAAGCTTCTGAACATCTGAATTTTCTTTTTATTAGAACTTGTAAAATTCTGATTAAGGTTTTTCTGAACTATCTTATACCCTATTAAAGATTCTGCCCGTATCTTTGAGAAATGACAGAGAAAGTGGTGATGATAACTTGGAATATTAACCAGCCTTTTCCTAGAGGCCAGGATAAAACATTTGCATGTTACCCAAAGGCTGTGGCTTTGCCTGGTGCCCTGTCAAAACAAAAATCCATTGAGATCAACATTTCTTTGTCAAATATTTTGCTTTTGAAGAATTGCGATATTCTATCAGAAAAAAAAAAAAAAAAAAACCAAAACCAAAACCAAACCAAACCAAAAAACACATTTAAAAACAAAACAAAGCTTTTGTTTTTAAAACAAAACGAAACAAAACCAAAGCTAACATTAATGATTAAAAGAAAAACAAAATACAATACAATAAAATAAAATTTTCAACCTCTGTTGGGTTTCCAGCTGTCAAAAACCCCTTAAACAAAACTTTCCCAGCTTTAAGGAAGAGCTGCTCCTCTTGGAGTTTTGACAGTGTCAGAGCACAGACACCTCCTGCAAACTGGGGCAACCTCAGCAGCCTGGGACGGGTTTCCTGTCACCTCAAAAGTTGGCTGTGGAGTGACAAAAGCTCCCCTGTCTCAGGACGAAGTGCACCATGTCCTTGTGTAGCTTTCAGGACGCTGCCGTAGGCTAAAAATACCTGGGAGATAGGATCTGGTCTATAAAGCAGACAGGAGAGCATCAGGAGCACAGGCTGGGAGACAGGAGGGAATTACAAGTTGAGCCAAGGTGTCTCTTGCAAAAACTCGTGCTGGGAGGCACTTTCTCCTCTGTTTGCTTGGTGAAATTGGAGATGCCTTGGGATGATACTCGTGGGGTTTTGTCGCTGTGCCTTCAGCAGCCGGAGCTTTCCAGCCCCCTCTGGCTCTGTCAGCTCTTCTGTCTCTCCTTTAGACACAGGAGATAAAATCCAGGACGTCTTGACCAAGTTTGGAAGTGAATTAGATCAAGGACTGACACGGTCTAAACTCTCCACTGTGCACAAGCGTCAGCTTGCTCAAGGGCAAATCCCTGCAACCACAAAGGCAGAATTTAAGCCCAGAGATGAGGGTTTTTTAAAACAAAGGAATATGATCCCATTTCTTGAGGTGCTTTACTCAGTCAGTGCCACCTTCTGCTCTGACATCCATCCATTAACCCACCTAAATTGCAATTTGGTGTTGACTCCGTGCAGAGGGTTTTGGTTACTCTAAAATTCTCTAAATCACAGAACTGCAGAACGCTTTTGGGTTGGAAGGGACTTGAAAAATCATTTCACTCCAACCCCTTGCCATGGGCAGGGACACCGTCACCCACCCCAGGCTGCTCATCTTGATGAATCCAGGGCACTGCTCAAGTAAGATTAATGATTAATTTAATAATTTAATTAATTAGTTTTAAAGTGCTAATTCAGTATACATTGCCCAAATTATTGGCTTAGTTTCCCCTCAACCCTGTTAGACACATTCTAAAGTTAATTTCAACGTAATTTTTCAGGAATGCAGCCTTGCAATTGTTTTTCAGTACAGAGGTGATGTAATTTCAGATTCATGGAGTTACACCACCTTTGTCTTGTGAATATTCCTTGAAGTCTTGTCAGAGACTGATATTGGAAACCTGAGAGCAAAAATCCATCACAATTCACTTTCACTGTAAGAATTAAAATGTACCATGAAGTAAATTGAGCTGCTGGGCAGGCTGGGTGGTTGAACGTGCAGGCGTTAGGGAATGATCTGCTCTTGCATGAAAGAGGTCTTGAAATTCCACAAAAAATACATTATTGCACTCTGAATTCCCCAAAAAGTTTGCTGCTGGAGCAAAAAAACCGAGAAAACCCAACCAAACCAGTCTGAATTCTTGGTGACTTCTGGAAGAGTGACCACCACGAGGATGGGAGATGGTACAGCCACTCCAGCAAAGAAGCTCCAGAGAAGGGATCCTTCCCTTTGGATCCTTTTCCAAAATTCAGCCTTCCAGAAAAAGGAAAGGAATTTCCTCTGGAAGCAATGTTCACTATTTTTACCTTTTTATGTAAACATTCTTTCAAATAATATTTGTAAATCCTTATTTTGCTCTTACCCTGCAGCTGGAGAGAGGACTAAGTGCCTTCTCCGTGTGTTTTAGCACTCTGAGTTATATTGAAGAATATTAATACAGAAAAAAACCCCAATGTCAATTATAAGAAATACATTTTCATACAGAACAGCTTTTTCTTCTGTAGTTTTTGCAGATTTTCTTTTACTTGGGACACACAAACGTGGTGGAGACTCGACACTGAAAAGGAAGAGATCTGCAGGTTTGACAGATCAGAGTTCAAACAGATTTTCTGCCGAGTGCAAAAAAGACACAATTCAAAGTATAAAGCTTATTGGTCTTCTTTTCCACACTAGACTCATCAAAGAACCAGAAT
Source organism: Sylvia borin (assembly GCA_014839755.1). NCBI lineage: Eukaryota > Metazoa > Chordata > Aves > Passeriformes > Sylviidae > Sylvia > Sylvia borin. The sequence goes on from CM025968.1 coordinate 2,357,097, forward strand.
TAGGGGACTTTATCCCTTGTTTGTATTCCACAAAGCTCTTTCCTCTGCCTGAACTTCAGGCTTTGTCTCCGTGTGGTTTGTCCAGGGCTCCATTTCAGAGTTACGGACAACCCCAGTCAGAGGCTCTGCTTTGATAACGAGGGGATTAATTAGTTCCCAGCTCCACAAATAAACCAGAAAACAAACCCTCTGAACTGCTGCCTCTGAAACCCCTCCACCACCAAAGATGATTAAAGAGGGAGAGAAGCAGCTCAGGGATGTTGTTAGTGCTGTGCTAAAGTGCCCCATTGATCTCAGTCTCTGGAATGAACGCCAAGGTTTAGTGGGTGTTAATCCTTGCAAAATGTGCAGCTTATTAATGATCCCCCCAGCAAAGGTGACCTCTGGAGCCAGCAGTGATGCTCTGAGAGGAGCCTGGATAGCTCCTCTGCTGCCACAGAAAAAAAAAAACAGGTTTCAAATCTGTGTCCTGATTCTTGGGGTGGGGAATGCTCTGATCAATAGCTGGGGGTTTATCCGTAATGGGACTGGAAGCCCTTTAACACCAGGACAGCCCCGATTGGAAACGACTGGACAAGAAAATTGAAAAACTAAAAGCAAGAAGAGGTCTGAAGGTGTTTACTGGGGTTATTTTTCCTGCAGCTGGTGGTGTTGTTGGATGCGGTTTGTGCTTTGAAGCGCAATCACTGTTGAACAACCTTTGCTCTCCAGACAATCACAGTGACCTTAGTGAGAATTTCTGGTGGCTTTGTGGCTAATCCTGCCCTGATCGTCTACTCATGAAATGTGGGGAGCCTGCTTATCCCTTTGTTTCTTCAGGGGTTTCGTGTGAGGTGTGGGGTTGTGCTTTTATTTTTACGCCTACGTTTCTCTTGCTATTTTTTCAAATTTGTTTTTTAAAGAAGAAAAAAGCCATCTGAGAAAACACCAGCTGTGCCTTTCGAGATTCCCGGGGTTGTGCTCATGCTCCTACCTTCCTGGATGCGAAAAATCTGATAAGTGGCTGACATTCTGCATTGATTTTCCTCAAGGGAGACAAAACTTGGAGCGGGGAATTGCAGTGTCCCTTCCATTACCTCTCCTCCCAGTCGTGCTGAGTGGTCACTGGATCAATGTCCACCATCTGTGCCCCGTGGAGGAGGAGACCACAAAGGCATCACTGCCTGCATGCCCAGGGCACCAGATGTCACCTAATGGGTGTCAGCTGCCAGCAGCCACTCAGCTGTGACAGGGAGGGCTCAGAAACCCAGAGCGGAACAGAAAAATGCACAAACCCTCTCTGTAGCTCTGATTTCATGCCTGGAGTGTTTTGGTTTTTCTGAAATCCTTTTCCCAGGGAATTTTCTAGACATCTTTTTTGTAACTGCAGCTTTGTTTACATCCCTTTCCCTAGGAGGGACTTCTCCTTGATGTCCCTCTGCTCTGACCAATGTGATTAAAAAGGTCTGTCTTTGTTTCACCAATCAGATTGGTCTGTGTAAAATAGGCTAAAAAAGAAACACATCCCAAAAATTAAAAAGTCATCTTCAGCCTTCTGAAGTCAGAGTTTGTGTCGTGATGTACAACAGCATCAGCCTCTCCTTTCACAGGAACTGGTGGAGCTACAAACGAAAAGTGGCTTTCTTTTACCTGACACCTGGCAGAAGGGGATAGAGGGGAGGAAACGGCCTCCGGCTGGGCCAGGGGAGGCTCAGGTTGGACATCAGCAGGAATTTCCCCGTGGAAAGGGTGCTCAGGAGCTGGAGCTGCCCAGGGAGGTTTGGATCCCCATTCCTGGAGGTGTCACCTGGAGCTGGCACTCAGTGCTCAGGGCTGGGGACAAGGTGGGGACTGGTCACAGCTTGGACTCGATGACCTCAAAGGGCTTTTCTAAGCTCAGTGATTTTTGGGTTCTGTAGCTGCACTTGACCAGGTAAAAGTCTAAGTGTTATAGTTAATGATAAGGCATTAAGAATTAAAATCCATAAATGCTGCATCACAGGCACAGTTCTCATGGAGATAGATAAAAAAGTGGGTTTAAACCAGCAAATACGTTCAATTTTCTCTATGATTTTTGCATCCCTTAAAGACTTCTGTCTCACTGCTTGGTACATTTCAGCCCTGCAAGAAAATGCTGGGTGTAAATATATAAAAAAATATGTCATGATCTAAAAGAAGGAAAGGGAAAATGTGGATATTTCATCAGGAACTGTAGGGACAGGACAAGGAGAATGGCTTCAGACTGAGAGAGAGAAGTTTAGATGGGATATTGGGAGGGAATTGTTCTCCATGAGGGTGATGAGGCCTTGGGATGGAATTCCCAGAGCAGCTGTGGCTGCCCCTGGATCCCTGGCAGTGCCCAAGGCCAGGCTGGACACTGGGGCTTGGAGCACCTGGGACAGTGGGGGGTGTCCCTGCCATGGCAGAGGGTGGCACTGGGTGGGATTTAAGGTCCCTACGAACTCACACTAGTCCGGAATTTTATGATAATGGTTTTTAAAAATGATACAAAACCCCTTCAAGTGCTGTTGCACCCTCCTGGTTCCTCTGGTTCCTTCATTTCCAGCCGGGTGTTAATGTCAGTGGGATCAGACCCATGGCAGAGGGAATTTCACCAGCTCCTTTCCCAGCCACTCTCCCCAGGATGATCTCTGAGCATCTCTGCCTCCATCACCACTTGGTCTAACTGGAAATATGAGCAGTGCGGTGTCTGTGGTCTAACAGTGTCTGTGCCCTTCTTTTAGGGAACCAGCACATAAAATCCACTTATTAAAAAATGTATACATGAGAAGAGTGAGTGGAATTTTATAGATCTGGTTTTACTGCAGAAAATGGAGTTATTTGAGGCTCACAAAAGCTGTAAAGCTACACCTAGGTTTTTACAGCACCCAGTGAGTTTAGATGAATTAAAACGTAATATTTTCCTGCATCTTTCTTTGGATTATGTTTGAGGACATTTTTCATTTGGGTTATTTTATTTTTTTTTAATTTCCAGTGGGAAGCAGAAAATATTCCTCTTTCCAGCTGTAGATAAAATTAATGAGGAACATAATATTCAGACAGGGATCGTCTGTATGAAGTCACTGGCTGGATGCTTTGTACAGAAATATCCTCGTGTTTTGACACACTGATTTCTTGTTCTCTGACAGGGCTATAATTTGCTCTAAGAATTGTTTCAGTCGTTTCCCAAATATTTTTCATGCTGCGTCGGGAAGAAATAATTGAATTTGGTAAAGTTATACCAACTTTGATTAGGCTGAAAAGGAGCTCTCTTTATGTAATGCCATCAACTTCCTCCTCAAAGATCAGCTTAATTAAAACTCCACTCTCTTAAAACAGACCATTGCTTGTGATTGGAACGAAGTTGAATGAAAACTAATGAAAATTAACTAAATGCAGGTTGGTTTTGGTATCTCCCAGGCTGATTTTGTATTGCTGTTGCCTTGCAGAGCTGTAATAAGAGGGGCTGTACCCAAAGCTCAGCCTGGCTTTGTGTTTTAATGCCCAGTATATTTCAGGGGTGCATAAAAACCTACAAGGATAAACCTTGCAAAGGAGGCAGCTCAGTGAGAGGCAAAGCTCAGCTCAAGGAAGGGTTTTATTTGCTCAGAATCTTCCCAAAACGTTGGGGAAACCTACAGGAGGTTTGCTCTGGATATTCCTCGTCCTGTTTGGAGACATTTACGGGGCTGATATCAACAGGTAACAAACCTGACAAAGAACAGCTTCACTGGAGTCAGATATTTCATATTTTTTCACAGAATCACAGGACCATTAAGGCTGGAAAAGACCTCTGAGACCACCAAGTCCAACCTTTGCCCAAACACCACCGTCCCCACTAAACCACAGCACCAAGAGTATTTTTAGGATGTATTTTTACACAGCTTTAGAACCCACTTTTAGAGTGAATATTTCAGAATCTGGTTTTCATGTCCTCCTTGAAATGAGAGTGCTTTAGCCTGTTCTATTTAGCTCTTATCCAACCAGCTCCCGGCAGTTTAATACCCCACCTCTCTTCCCATAACACAGTCATCATTTCTAGGAGAGTCCTCTCCACTATCCAAATCTTTGTGCATCTTTCACCCATGCAATGGGATTTTATCAGACTATTAAAAACAAATTATGCAGGCTTTGTGCCACACAATCAAATCTCTGCTTGTTAAGCATTTAGTGCCAGTGATCAACCCCCCTAAATGTCAGCCAGGTCAGAGCTTGGTTGTGTTCCCTGCATAAAAGAAAAGCTTGGCTGATGTGCATTTTCCTGTATGGAAATGTACTGGATAAAACAATTACGTGAAACATTCCCTTGGAAATTGTGGTGCTCCTTCCATCAGTTTGCAGTTTCAACTGTTGGGCAAAAATGTGTGAGGAGAGGCTGGACCTGATGATCTTGGTCCTTTCAGACCTTAATAGTTCTATTAAATGAGGGATATTTTATAGGATATTTTTTTTGTTCCTAAGTTTAGATCTTTCCTTTTAGTTCCAGCACTGAGCACTGAAATCCAGAGGAATCCCTGTCGTCTGCCTTCAGCCCATGCCACTGCTGTTCTGAAAAGCTGGTCCCCACATTTCTGCCTGATTCAATGAAATTTTGGGGAAGTCAGCCCTGCAGCTGCTCTATTAAAAAAAAAGAATTTGTAACTTCAATCTGAAATGTTGAAGGGTCCCTTGATGGGGTTTGGAGCACCCTGGGATAGTGGAACCCTCCCTGCCCATGTGGAGGGTTGGAACTGGGGGGATCAAGCTCCCTCCAACCCAAACCATTCCATCACTGTGAAATGGCACAAGGAGTCACACTTAAATCCCAAAAACATTGATTTGAATTCTACCAGTGCATCAATCCTGGATGAAATCTCGCAGCTCCTCAGCCCACTTCTGCAAGAGAAGACAGGGATGATTTACCAGATCCTTTTCTTACCAGATCTCCCTGTTATCTCCTGAAATCACCAGTGATTTCAACTGTCTCATGGAAATTGTTCCACCAATTTTTTCTCCTCTTGGTGCATAAAGTGCAGTGAAGTAAACAAACATCTCAAATTAACTCCACAGTAGCTCATTTTAATTTTTTGTCTTGTGCTGTGAGAGAGCTGATAACCTAAATCAGCCTGATTGTTTTTTCAGCCAGTAAACAGCATATTTTATCCTCTGTGTATCTCTGGTAATGGCTGGTGCTCAATCCTTGAGATCTGTGTATTCATCTAATTATTAATTTATTAATATCATCCTTGTTGGAACTACAGGAATGGCTTGAGTTGAAAAAGACCTTTGGTTGGGCTGGAAATGAATGGTTTGGGATGGAAAAGTCCATCTTGTTCCACACTTTCCACTTCCCCAGGGTGCTCCAAGCTCTGTCCAACCTGGCCTGGAACACTTCCAGGGATGGGGGCACCACGTGGAGGAAGAACAAGAGGAGTCACTTTACATCCCCTGTGTCAAAATCCCTCATTAAGACGCTCCAGAGGAGTGTAATTATCTCAGGGGAAATAATCACTGAGGCTATCACCAGGTACAGCCCCTCACTTAAAACCTTTTATTTGCACTTTGTGATGTCTTAGAGTGAAATTAAGTCATGGAGGAGCGGAATTATCTCAGGAAGGAGAATTTTTTATCGTGACCTTTCAGCAGCAAAACTCTGTTTAAACACAGAGCCCAACAGCGTGGTTTGGGGAATGGTGTGGGAAGGGCAAAGGAAAAGCAGCAGCTGAAGGAGAATTTTGTCAGATAAACCCTTTTCCTGACCCAGAGATGGGGCAACTCAGAGGCATTTTAAAAACTTTTATTCCATTTACAGTCTCAAATGAAGGGTGAGACAGTACAGATGTCACAGTTCACACCATCACAATCAGAAGCCAAATTATTTGCTAATTACAATCCATTATGAGCATTTCTTGGCCTATCAGCTTTTGCCACTCAATGCTGTAAATGCCTTAAAGCAAATCATCTAAAATCACCCCTCGTGGGTCCTACTACAGCACACCTTTCCTAGTTCTATTTCTCCAGAGTGTCCACTCTTATTTGCAAGGCCATCCTTTGAAACGTGTTTCCAGTTCCATTTCTCCCTCAGCAATGTCTGTCCTATCCCATGGCATTTCTAAATCAGCTTTTCTTATCTCAAAGTTTGCATCCAGATCCATCCTACGTGAGCCTGCTGTCAAGCTTTGAGAATCCTCTACAAATCCATTTCCCACAAGAATCAAAGAAATCCAAATGTTTTGGTAAGAAAAGCCCTTGGAGGCCACAGATCCCAGCAGTGACCCTCTCATCCTGGTTCCCTGCCCTGCCCCAGCAGCACCCCTGGAGTCACTGGGGAAGGATTTCCTGGATCCTACAGATGCTGGTGTCCATAAAAGATAAACTGCCCATTATTACCCCCAGTAATGCATTTATTCCTTTATCTCCAGTCATAAATGTCTGTAATTTGACCCTGTGGTTGAAACCTCGTTTGAACAAAGGTCAATGTTGTGGAAGTCATAATTGTCACCACAAAATGTGACTGTCCTGGTGGGAACCTTTAGCTGATATTGACCACTAGGATTTTTACCTTCTTGATAAATACAAGAGATTTTCCACAGATTTTTTACCAAAGCACCTCATTCTTTCATTCACTGGAAGGAGAACGTCTCTTGGCTGCTCAAACTTCCTCTTTCACTTGTAGAAAATTAGAATTAATTATTTAAAGTGGAATTAAATCCGTTGAGGGGAGAAAAAAAATGATGTTTCTGCTGTTTTGTGTTGGTGAGAACAAAGACCAAGTCAAAACCCCAGTTTGACTGAAGGTAATGATGAAGGAGATCAATTAGGACTGGTGATACTGGCATGGAAGATTTTGGGTTATTCAACCCAACCATGAAGGCACAGGAGGGAGGAAATGCGTTATTGCTGTGTCCATGGAATTGAATTAATTAACCTGCCACTGCTTTCTGCAGAATAAATCTGTTTAAACATCAGACCTGTGCCCAGTCCAACCACCAGCACCAGGCAGGACTAAATCCTGGGAAATACCCCAGTAAGGACAGGAGATGGAGCCTGTTGTGAGTGCTGAGTGTGGCAGCCCTGCAGCTGCATTTCCATATGGAGCCACATTATTCCTCAAGTGCTTGCCATGAATAGCTTTTATCACTCCCAATCCCAGAGGCGGAAAAAAAACCAACCCAAAACCCAAATGTGTCTAGTGAAAAGCTGTTGTTTGACATCCAGTTGGTCTGGCTGGAGCTCCAGGCAGCTGAGGGATGGCTGCCACAGAGATGGCTTTTCCCTTTTCCTTGGGCTCACAGGGATAGCTTTTCCCTTTTCCTTGGGCTCACAGGGATGGCTTTTCCCTTTTCCTGGGGCTCACAGGGATGGCTTTTCCCTTTTCCTGGCCTCCACATCCCCAGTTCTCACTGGGATCACCCCCAGGATTAAACACCCCACTGTTGGGGTATGAATCCCCCTGGGCCAAATCCACACAGCTCCAGGAGTGCTCAGTAATGTGATGATTGAATTAGAACCTTCAGAGAAACTAAAATACATAAATCCACACAGACATGAGGTTTACAAGTTTAGATTTAGATAAATAGAGGATTTTAAGTGCTTGTATTAGCTAGGAAGAGAAGCCCTAAAGCCTAGTTTAAAGTTCAATGGCATTGCCAGTTGCAGTTAGTTAAATTCTAGTCATAACAAAAATAATACACCCTTGCCAGATGGAACATATAGAGCTGTATATGTAGAAGTTGTGTGAGAATTTGCTTTTGCCTTCATAGATCAGTTTTGGCTTAGGATAGGTCCAACACTATTGTAAGAAAATTTGTGTAAGTACCTAACTGTAAAAATAGAATAAAAGTGGACTACTCAGAGAACACCACACACAGAGAGGACTCATGAAAACACCAGTGCTGCTGTAGTTGCTGCTGCTGCCACTGCTACTGATAAGATGATCACAGACACAGATTGTGGGAGCTGTTGCTGCTGTTGCTGCTTCTGCTTGGGACTTAGATATTCTGTGTTAGAGGCTTTCTGCATACTGGCCTGGACTGTAACAAGTTTGCCTTCATGGGACTGATTTAACCATGCAATAAAGGACTTTGTTTTTACAATCCCCTATCACCACTGTCTTCAATGAAGACACCCCGAAAACTTGACACCTGAGTCTGGAGCAGCCTCCTCCAGGTGCAGCCGTGGGCTCTGTGCACTCATCCAGGTGTGGGGCCAAACCCACGGGCAGCAGTGCTGCCTCTGCCCTGCCAGGGGTGCTGGGTGGTGCTGTGAGCCCTGGAAAACCCCTTTGCCCTCAGGGATCATCCCTTGGGATCATGCCCTGGGATCATGGTGCTGCTGGAGAGCCGCCAGCTCTGCCCCTTGGTGACCTCCTATGACAACGACACGAGAACTGCCACAGCCTCCCCCAGTGCCCAGGGCTCCATCTCGCTTTTGTCACCGACAAATCTGATGGATTCAGAGGTTTCAAGGTCGAAACACTGAATAAAAATCCCAGCTCTGAGCCTCACACGCTGCCCAGGATTTTCCAGTCTCAGAGCAGTGCCTGTTGGGATCATTGGCAAAGCTGTGGTCTCAGTGAGGTCAAGACTACTTGTGAAATGTTGATTAAAAGAGTTGATTAGTTGGCTGATTAGATGTGAGGTTTAGATGTGGATTATGTTTAAGGATCAGCAGCAGTTAAGGGAAATTTATAGCACGTCCTGAGTGCCTCAGTCAGAGCAGCTAATGATATTTTAGCCATAAAACCCTCCTTTCAGGTGATAGTCCTCGCCATTAGAGCAAAAGTAGAATCAAAGGATTTAAGACTCTTTCTTCTTGGTTTATAATCTTCAATTCTTTTTTCCCCTCTGGAAGCCTTAAAAAGAACGGCAGGAAATATAAATTTTAGGAAAGGAAATCAGTTTGAATCCCAATGAAATCACTGAGAGCAATCCACAGACTTTATCCATGGATACATCAAAACACCTTGGAAGTGTTATTTATCTTCACCAGACACCCATGAAATGGGAATCTTCCAATTTTACAGGGCAAACCTGGCCCTTACAGGGGAAAGACCTATGATCTGGACTTTTAGGAGACTTTTTTTCCCCAAAATAACCAGGGCAAAGTGTAACCAGGCAATGAAGCACCAACATTCCACCACCCATGGAAGGTTTTCCCATGGTGGTTTGGCAGAGCCACAGCCACAACGTGGAATTCCCTGATTCCTGAACCCACTGATTATTTCCTCCTCTAAAGACCAGGAGATGTTCAAAACACCCCAAAATATTGATCAGAACACCAGAATGAAAGGCAAAGGAGGTTGCCAGTAAACAAAATCCTGTTGTTTGATTTAGGCAAATCCAGTTTTCACTTAGAGCAAAACATCATTTCCCTCTCAATAATATCAAATAAGGTATCAGCACGTCGAAATGTCTGTTGCCTCATGGAATAACCATTTGTTCGTGCAAATGGTGCACAGTGCTGATTTGGAGAGCCCTGGTAGGCAAAAAAAACCCTTTTCAATTCTTTTATTGCAAATCTAAATTTCCCTTTTTAGTGTTTCAGGTTCCTATAACTTTGTCACTTGCAGCTGAGGGCTGTGGGATGCACCAGGGGCTGAATTCTTCTGTATTTGACATTATAAATGCCACTTAGATTTGCTTATATTTTTACCATTATTCTATTTCTGCTATAGGTAGTTTTCTACCTGCATAATTCATGGCTTTAAATAGAATTACATGAACATTTTTGCAATAGCACTTAATCCCCTCTATACCTTAAAGGAGATATTTGATCTTGAGAAGGATTTGTTTCTTGAGACAACTAGAGCAGTATTTAATTATTTCTGTTTAAAATCAAGCAAACTTCATAGACAACATTTTTTAATGTTAACCTCGGTGGATTTGCTTTTAATAGCATAAAAGAAGTATGGCTAATGATAAGACTCTTAAATTCTTCTATTTTAATCCTTTTCTGACCTTCTTGTCTCCTGCAGTCTTTGGTAACTGCACCCAAAAGAAAAAGTTTCCTCCGTTTCTTCTTCTGTAATGCAGTAAAATCTGCAAATTAAAGTGATTTTGATCCATAATCTCCCAGGCACTCCTGTCTCTGATTCTGCTCATGTTGGAAATATTGGAATGTTTGAAGATCCAGCCTGGTTTGTGCTGGATTACAGGCAAGACTTTATGCAGACCACAGTTTACCCACCACTTCCCATGTGGATTTATGGTTTTAAAATCCCCAAATTCATTGGACAACTTCAGGCATGAATTAGGCCTGAGAGAAGCTGATTTCTGCCCTCACAGCTGAACTTGGAAAACGAGGAGTTCACAGAGTGCTCTCAGTGAAATCCCAGCTCTGGTGACACTGTAGGCAGAGTCTCTTGCTGTGCATATTCAAGTTGAAATTGTCTCTTTGTGGTGGAAAAATACACCCACCAAACCCTCCTCACTTATTATTGGTTGTGGGATCTTAAGGACTTGAAATGTTTTGAAAATCTTGCCTTTTAAAATAAGTAATAAATGCCAATGTAGTGATCCCAGGCACCACGACTTGTTTAAGTATGTGTAGGAACAAAGCCAGTATAAAGTGATTTAGGATTGATTCACTATAACACTTTATTTATTTAAAAAATTGATAAATTAATTTTTATGTCATTCCCAGTCATTAAAACATAAACAGGCAAAACACACTCGAAAAACCCAGTTACTGAGGACCTCAAAAGCAGTTTCTTTCTCTCTGTTTAGTCATTTTTATTCAGAAAACCTGCCAAAAAAAGTATTCAGAGAGACCAAAAAAAGTATTCAAAGAGATCAAAAAAAGTATTCATCCAAAGCCACCCAGAAAAAGTGCTCAAAGGCACCAAAGAAGGTATTCAAAGGCACCAAAAATAAAATAAAATAAAACAAATCAGTAGATTGTATTTCAAACAAAAGCAGAAAACAAACCCAGGCTGCTCTTTCCACCCCTCATATTTATGGCTTTGGATCTTTCAACGCACCCTCTCCTGAGGGGAAAGAAAAAAAAATGCATATTGGCCAATTGTCTTTCCATTAAAATCTACAATGAACTCTTACAGAGCTTTTTAGAGCAGTCAGTATTTTCTATATATCTATATTTTCCAGGCTGGAATATTTGTGCAGGTATTTATTGATCACCCCTGAGGGATGTGGAGCTTCTTCCCCACCTTGGGAATCTCCCATCGCTTCCCCATCCCTGAGAGGGAGGAGGTTGCTGGTTTTTTGTCCGAGTAATTGCTCTGAAGATTTAAATCCAGATTTTAATTTCAGAAGGGCAATCTATCCTGGAGAACCTCAGGAGAAGGAGGGGAACAAAGTGTGGCTAATGGAAACGCAGGGAGCATCACAGGGGATTTTTCCCTGGAACAAACAAAGCTTTTGGACCTGAGATGACCAAAAAAAATGAAAAAAAAAAAAAAAAAAAAAAAATCAAAAGAAAAGGGCCTGTTAAATATGTCTAAATGAAGCAATTCTTCACTGGAGAAAAAAATCCTAACCAGCAACATCTTTATTCTTTTCAGTCTTTCTATGAAAACACAAATGATATTATAAAATTAATGGTAATTTGATAGAGATTAGGATCTGGCATCCCCAGGCTCCTCAGCCTTTCTCCATAGGGAAGGTGCTCCAGTCCCCTTGGACTTCAGGCTGTGTTTGATCCTGTGCCAAATTCCCACATCCTGCCTTATTGCACCTCAAAATTCCCCTCATACTGCGCCTCAGACTGGGAACCTAATGAAGAATCCAAGTTTTTCTCCCATGTTAACAAGCCTGAAGAAATTTGATAAAATCCTCGGGCTGTTTTGTGAAGAACACTGAAGCTTTTTCTTCCCCCCAATTGTTGCCACTGAAGTTGGAGCGTGTCTGAAGATCTGAAATTGTCCTTTCGAGGCAAAAAAAGTCTCCTCCTTGTTCTTCCCCTCACGCTGTGTTGACATGTTTTCATCAGCTACATCGTGTTACCTCTTCTGCATTAAAGCCTCATCACAGCCCTGGAGTTTGCAGTTCCCAGCTACAAACAGAAAGATTTCTCCCTGTGAGACCAGAGCATTCCTCAAGCAATTTTCCACCTTTATTCAGGGTTTTGTTTCATCAGGGTGGATTTTTTTTTTTTTTTTTTTTTTTTCTGTGTGGTTTCTTACCATCTGCCTGGCAATTAAGCTGTTTAAGAGCACCCACATCAAAGAAGGGCCCTGGTTCTCTACAAATAGACCTCTCTGCTGCACTGCAGAAGTGACAAAAATAATCCACCCAGTTCCATCTTTTGTAATGATGAAATAAATATTTTTTTCTCTCCTATTTTTTTTTTATTGACTTGCCAAAAAAAGCCCCCAAAAACCCAGGAAAAAAAGGGCATGTTCAATATGTCTAAATTAAGCAATTCTTCATTGGAGAAAATCTAGTCAAAAACATCTTTATTCTTTATAAGTCTTTCTATGAAAACACAAATGATATTATAAAATTAATGGTAATTTCTTGTGGGTTTTTTTTTCAATTGTTTTTAAATTCATTACTTCTATTAAAACCACAATGATAAGATCCCATCCTTACATTACATTTAAAGTTATTTTTTTCTGGAAAAAAGCTAATTGTGGTCTGAGTGTTATTTCTAATGTTCATTGATTATGGAGTGTGGAAAACAGAAAACTTTGAAGGAAGAGGTGGGAGATAAGGGCTGAGGAGAAAATTTAATGCTGAGCCAGCCAGTGCTTTCTTCACTTTAATTGTTGTTGTAGGAGTGTTGTAGGGATGAGTTCCTCAAAAAATACAAAAAAGTATATTATTCATTATATTATTTTAATTCCTAATTATAAGTTATATTGTTTATCATATTATTTATTATATTGCATTTATTTATATAAAAATGTAATAATTAGCATTAAAAAAAGAAAAAAATTATTAGATAAGGTGTTTAAAATAAACGACATTTTATTTTTTTTTTGGCTTTCTTTCCCCTCGTTCATAGAATAAAGAGTTTGGGTCAGAAGGGACCTTAAAGTTCATCCAGTCCCAAACTTTTCCCATGGGCAGGGACACTTTCCAAGCTGACCCTGGGCACTTCCAGGAATGGGGAAACCACAGCACAACATAATTTTTAATAATAGTAATAATAATAATAGTAATAATAATAATAGCAATAGTAATTTTTAATGATTCTGTGATTATAGTTATAACAGAATGAAAAACTTATGGAGGAAAAAGAAACAGAGAAAAATCCAGTATCTGAAGAAAAAAAAAAAAAAATTCCCAAAGGTGCCGATTGTTTCCGTGATGTGACAACAAAAGCAGCTGGATAAACAGTGACCAGGTAATTCGAGGTAACGTTTCAGTGCCCAGGTGGGTGATTGCTGGCAGTGACCTCCCCGAACAACCCGAAACCACGCTGAGGAAATGGGATTTTCTGTCCTCTTCCTCGCTGACCTCTGCTGTCAGCTCCCAAAGAAAGCAAATTAATCAGAGGGTGTTTGCTTTGTTCGGGGAGTAATGTTTTCTTTCTCACGTGCTGTGTTTTATTTCGGCAGCTAATGGGCCAATTTATTAAGGAAAAAAAGCCGGGAATTTTTGCAAAAGCCTTTTTTCTCCTTAGAGGCTGATAAGGAGGCTGAACTGGCACAGAGGCACAGCCCAGCGGGTTTTTAACCTGATATTCCATTCTCACTCCCCAAGGATTTCACATCAGGTCTGTCTGTAGGTTGTTCCTAAGCTGGGACTGAGCTGAGCCTAGAGAGGCAAACCCCAACCCCTTTTCTGTCCCGTGCACTGCAGTTTGCCTCTGAGTGAGTGACAACACCATTTCCTCCCATCGGAGATCTGCTTTGGAGCTTTAACCTCCCTTTTTGTCTAATTTAAATTCCCCTGGCTGCACTCACACACAGCTCTCCACAATTTGCCCTGATTTATCCAAAGGAGACAAGGAATTATTTTCCCACGATGGCTTTTCCTTTTTTTCCTTGGCCAGCAATTAAAATTTCTGCCAAGGCAAGTGCAGGGGCCTTTTGACCCTGAGAGCAGAACTTCAGCCTTAGAAGCCATTTCAAACTCTCTCACCTCCTAGACATTTATTTCTTCTCTACATTTCAAAAACTTCAGTTCCCTTCTGCACCCCCAGGTGTGGGATCAGTGCTCAGCAAAGCCCCATCCCTCTCCCCCTGCTCCTGGGATTGATCCATCCAGGCTCTCCTTGATGGAAATCACTTTTTTTTTCTCTGTGCAGTGGCTGAGCAGAGATGAGTGCGTGGAAATCCAGCACGTGGTGTTGGGAGGGATTTATCCAGCTTTCTCCAGCTGCTGGGGATGGTCCCTCACTGCCTCAGCCAGCTGGAATCACCATTCCTGGGGATTTCACCCAGTGATTTTTTGTCTTTCCATGGACATTTGACTCCTAGGTGCCACCAGAAGGCTCATCAGCTCTGAAGCAATTAAAACAGAGGATTTGTATTTCATCACCAGCTTCGCCTTGGTACACTTCTCCCTCTTTGCTTTCATTCCAGTGATTGCAAGGAAGCAAATTTCAATTAATTGTCAAATTTTGAGAGAATTAGGCTGAGTGTTTTCAAAGTGATGTCAGGGCAATCACTTTGTTGCTGTGTGGTGTTGACTTAGAAGGTTCCCTGAGATGCAACTTTCATGCAAATGCAGGAGCTGGTGTTTGAAGAGCTCTGGGGAGGCTCAGATCAGAGCTGTTGTCTCTGGGCTCTTCTCATCTCACATCACTTCACAGGGAGGTGTTTTTTTTGCACACATTATTTACCTTTGGATTTCTCCTTTTCACTCCAGGGCTGAGCCAAAGCTTGTGTCAGGCAGTAGCACAAATTGTGTCAGGTTGAAAGATTTCTGTTGATTTCAGAAGAATTTCTCTCCATGAGAAGGAAAAGGAGTCAGATTTTCAGTCATTTTCCATTCCTGGAAATGTTGGTGGTTGTTTCCTGTCCCATCACCCTGCCAGGCTGACCCAGAGTGAGTGATCCTCTCTCCTCTGCTGAGTCTTTTTCTTATGAAATCCTCCTACCCCCTATGAAGAGATAAAGATATAAAGAGACTTGTGCTAATTGGGAGAGGTTTAATTAACAAAAAGAAAGATATCATAGCCTTTGTAGTCATAATATCAATAACATTGTCATTTAAAACCAGTGGGGCTGAAAGGGTGGAAGGAAGAGCAGGATTTCCACCTCTGCTGCCTGTGATACACTGAGTGTATCAGGTGAATTTTCATCTCCCCTTCAGCCAGCTTTTACAAAATTGTAAGTAAAGGTGGTCAGGATGAGGGCCGTCAAGTTTAGCAGCTCTGAATCATGTAGATGAATTCATGTTTTTCAATGACATTATGGCTAAAAATCACGTAGCATCACTATGGCCCAGTGCTGGACCCATCACATTCTTGCCAAGAGGGAAGGAACAAAGTTAACTCTTCAAAGGAGTCCTCCAGGGCTGCATTTATTACAGGACAGCAGAATGGAACTGAAGGCATAGAACTGTAAGCAAACCTGGAAATTCACTCCTAAAAATCCTTCTTAGAGGAATTATTCAGAGTGAGCTCTGTGGTGCCTCTGTGTTACTGTCTGAAATTTACACTTTAATGGGCAGGTGTTAATGAGCAACAGCTAAAGCCTGACCTGGTCTCTCAAGAACTGCTTCAGAAATAAAATCTTTCCACCTAAATAGAGTAAAAAACCCTAAATTTTGATTGTATGTGGAACTGCAGCCTGTGTGGGGAAGAATAAACTCAGTACAGAAAGCTGAAAAGATTTAAACAGTGCAGGAACCAGGAGGGAGCAGGAGAGATGGGTGCCACAATTCTGCTGAATTTGTCAATGAATTGAGTGATTCACTTTTTATCAGGGAAACTCAGAACAGGATCTGAAGGAGCCAACAGGGAAGATGGAGAGAAACTGGAGGGACAGGACAAGGGGAATGGCTTCTACTGACAGAGGACAGGGTGGATGGATGGGATACTGGGGAGGAATTGATGCCTTAGGTTTTATCCTTCATGTATCTCAGGTTCTGTGGTGCCCAGGGGGGCAGCTCTGAGCTCACAGTCAGTGTCACTCAGCTCTGCACACAGCAGGGACACAAAACAAATCCTTCTCCTGCTGCACACCAAGGACAACTTTCAGCCCCAAAGCACAAACAAGGGTGGGCTGGAGGGAGGGACAAGAAGGATGGGACCTCACAGCCTGGAGCTGGAATGGGACAATTCAACCCCAAGGTGCAAATGGACCAAAACTGATCCAAGTGTGAGACCTGGTGACTGTTTGTCCATTTTGTGACCATTTTGGGTCCCCCTTGGGTGTAGCCCTGGCCAGGCTCTTGTCCTGCCCAAGGTGGATCCTGGAGGCCTTTGAATAAATCTCTGCTTTATTCTCCAGCTCTGTCCAGTCTCTGTCCCAGCTCAGCCTTCCCAAGGCATCAGAATTGTTCCCTAGGAGGGTGGGCATGTGCTGGGATAGAATTCCCAGAGCAGCTGTGGCTGCCCCTGGATCCCTGCAAATGTCCAAGGCCAGGTTGGACGTTGGGACTTGGAGCAGCCTGGGACAGTGGGAGGTGTCCTTATCCATGGCAAGGGTGGAATGGGATAAACTTTAGGGTCTTTCCAACCCATTCCATGATCCTGTGATTTATGACTTACCAGAGTTATGCAGGCTGTGTTGTTCTGACTTTTCTTTCAAGGTTAATTTTGACTCCGAACACATAAAGGTCGTTTTCACACAACTCTTTTAAAAATGAACCACTGCAAATCCCAAATACACGTGGCTCCAGCAGAGCTTGAGCAGGCAGAGCAACAGCCACAATTCATCACGAAAAGCAGGTGTGAAAGGGAGAGTAAAGCTATAATCAAAGTGAAAAATGACCAGGGTTTGTTAGGAAAATTGTTATCACTAACATAATCAAAATATTATATTTTTATGCACAATTTTAGGTGGGTTCTTCTCATTCCCTCTTAAGTAATCTCAATTTTCAGGATACCCCAGTCTGTAGTAATATCAGACATTATATATCTTCCATCTATGCAGTCTCTGTAAAGATTCTCAAGAGATTCATCAACTTTACCAGCTATAGATATATGATATAGAAACGAATCCTATACAAATTACATATCCCTGGAGTATCACCCATCATATCCCAGAAAAAAAAAATAAAAATCCCTGCCTTCCCATTAAAAAGCCTCAAAGCAAAAATTTCCGAAAGTAAAATACCTGCAGGAGTGAAGGGTTAATAAATTCCACTGCGCTGCCGAGTCAGAAAACAAGATTGCAGGCAGAGCTGTGAGTGCAGAGCTGTCTCCTTCCCCTGATAAGGGAATAAACAAGGTGATTTCGGCGCAACTAATTGTCAGAGATAAGCAGCAAATGTCAGGCGGGGAGGTGAATCCGAGCGCCGACACCGGGAACATGTTAAACACCTTTACCTGCCTGAGCTCAGCGAGATCAGAGCGCAGAGATTACGCCTCCTTTGCTCAGCCAAGAGCTGCCGATGAAGTTTGTTCCTAAAACATTCCCCAAGCCAGAAATGCGCTTCAATAAATGCTCGGGAAAAAAAAAAGGCAGGTTCAATACCCTTCTCCCCAGGGTTTGTGTGTTTGGGAAGAAGTCTTTTCCCAGCTCCGGGATAAATCAGAGGGCTGTGTAAATAAAGCCTTCGCGAAAGTATGTTTGCTGTCATTAGCCAAACCACTCGTTGTTGCGAGTATTCCTAAGTATTCCTTGGAGAACCATTTCATCCCAGCCTCAGCAGCGTGTTTGTGCTCCACGAGCCTTCCACAAGCACTTATTAAAGTCAACTATCCAAGGAGTTAAGTGGAGCCTATTTATAAAAATGGAATCTGGGAGTTAAATGCCATTAGTCATTTGGAAAGTATTGATAGAGCCTCTTATCAGAATGATTAGAGATATTCATTATCCAGGCATTACTTATCCATGGGATTGAGGGATGGAGCAGGATTCCTGCTGCTCTGCTCTGCTCAGGAAAGCATTTACTGTTCCACAAAATTAGTCTGCAAGCTGCTTTTGATTTAATATATTCCCAAGGTGTTGAATGCATGAAGAGCAAGCCCAGGTATGGCTCTTCCATTTGGGACAATCAGGAATCCCAGGATCATGGAGGTTGGAGGAGATCTCCAAGACCATCAAGTTTGAGCTGCCCCCATCTTGTCCCCAGCTTGGAGCACTGAGTGCCATGACCAGGAATTCCTTGGACGCCTCCAGGGATGGGGATCCAAACCTCCCAAGGTCTGACCACCCTTTCCATGGAGAAATTCTTCCTGAATTCCAGAAATTCTTCCTGAATTTCTCCATGGAAATGCAGGAGAAGCACTGCATCTGCCTTCACCCTATTTACACAAAGTGAGGTTGAAACGTTATAAACGATCAATGGGAGAACTGAAAATCATTCCGATTTTTAATGATGTTTCTGACTATTCCAAAGCCAACTGCTGTCGGGCAGGGAGGGAAGGGAGCATTTTTCCCAGGCATAATTCTTCCTCAAATGCAATTAGAAGTAGTAGAAGGTTAAAATAAAAGTTATAAGAGAGCACAGCACAGCAGGACCGGGAGGAGCAGGGCAGCAAACAGCAATTCCCTCTGGACTATGAAATGAAAAAGGCTTACTAATTCATAAACTAAAGGTGTCTGAGCTTTAAAAGAGAGAACTTGTGGGACCACAGCTTCGATTTTTCCATTTTATTAACCATATGATGTGCTGTAGGCATGTAATTTCGTGAGTTTGGAATTCACTCACTTGCTCAACTCTGTCTTACAATCCCTGCCAGCACCTTGAAATAAGAGCATTTCACAGCAGCAATATCCACTGGCAGAGGCTCCCAGCTGGGGGGGGGAAATCCATTTCATGTTCTGCAGGGCTGGCAGGGAGGAGAGGAATGAGGGAGCAGGGAAAGGGAAAGGGAGGAACAGCAGGTTTTTCAAAACTGTACTGATTATTTTTTCTTTTTAAAGAGGTATTTTTATTATTTTATTATTTTATTTATTATTGTTATTATTGTTGTTGTTGTTGTTCTTGCCATTATTATTATTGCTATTATTTTACTGTGTTGTTACAAGAGCAGCATCCTGCCACGATGCTCAAGGAGCTGAGTGAGGGGCTCTCTCTTCATGTGCACCTTCTGAGAATAGGATTTGGAAGGGAAAAAAACCCCCAAAACCCAAATGAAACAACACATGGAATACAGGAAGTGTTGTAATCACCTTTCTCCAGGCAGAGGCACAGAAATGAGTGCAGGCAGGAGAGAGGAAAAGGTGGGAGCAGCACGGATCAACCCCACTCTCCTGGGTCAGAGTCTGGATTCTTTCCCTATGACAACTCCAAAGGGACAAAATGTGCCAGGGATGATTTCCAAGAGGGGAACAGATTATTCTTTACCTGTCAGGTGATTAAATCCTTCCATAATCATCACTGCCACAGAGCAGGATCTTGCTAAATACATCCTCAGCCAGGCCAGCTGTGCTGTTCTTAATGTTCTTTATATTTCTTGAGAGTGGCAGCGTCAGAAACAAGGTATTTTTCCCTTCTGCTTGAACCCGGGGTAATTTTTAACCCTGGCTTTCAAACAGGCCACGGGATGAGCTTATAAACTGCTATAATTGTTTGAATCCTGCTCTCTGACTTGTGCCCGAGCCATCACTGTGGAATGATGTCCTCAGGAACTGTTTTGCTCGGGGGTACGACTGGGAAGAGCTACAGGTGAGACCTGGGTTCTTCTTCAGCAGGTGATTTATGGAGCCTTCTGGCCAGAGCAGTGTGAGCAGTGAAAAAGCAGCTCTCTGGGGAAGGGGAAAGCCAGAGCAGGGGACTGGGGAATTGAAAGACACAGTAAAGAACGATTATTTCACTTAATTATTCTCCTCAGTGCCAGACCTAGCTCCTTCCACTGAGTGCAGGGAGAGGAACACACACACACAGAGAGCAGCTGCTGGTCCCTGGGGATGTGCCTTTCAGACACATGTCATCCGAGGACCTGCGAGAACTCCCAAAGTTCCCCATTTATCTCTGCATCCAGATGGTCATCTGAAGGCCTGGAAAACCCTCGAGGTGAGGCAGAGAATGGTCCCACGGTGGGCAGCCAGCACTGCCGGGCATTTACCCCGGAATGGGGAACAGATCTGGAGAAAAAGTCTTTGGGAAGTTGTTACTCCAAGGCTGCTGCCTTTGGGAAAGGTGTCCTGATGTGGGAATCGTCAAGGCTCAAGCAATGCACAAAGGAATGGGATGAGCTCTGCACTTGGAGCTGCTCCAGAGTGCATCTCCTTAGCCAGAGCAGGACCTTTGGGTTTAAATTGTCCCAAAAGATTCAACACCCTCATTTTCAGCCCTTCACACCTCATTATCTGCTCTAGTGGGGTTACTTCTGGCTTAAGGACTTGCTGCAAAACATGAGGATGATTTCTTGGCTGATCACCGAATCCCAGAATGGTTTGTCAATTTGGTCCATCAGTTATGGTTTGATCCAAATCCCCTTTGGATTTTGAGGGACCTTAAAGCCCCTCTCATCCCACCCTCAAGCAGGGACACCTTCCAGCACCACAGCTTGCTCCAAACCCCGTCCAACCTGGCCTTGGATTTACAGTTTTCATCTTGGAAAGAATAAATTGAAAGCCTCTGACAAAGTGTCCAAAGGCACCAGAGTTTAGACAGTAAGTTAAATAATTGCATTGCCAATTAGAAATATTTTTAAAGCATTTTCGCGCATTGTCTTGCCTGATTAAACTTTGCTGTGACATTTCAAACTGCTAATGTGTGCTGCTTGTAAAAGTTTGCCAGTTAAATGGAAATTGAGACCTTCAGGCTGAGTTGTAACTAATTATTCCAAATATTGCTATTAGTAGGCGAGAGTAAATGATATGAAAACGACAATGTAGCTCAGATGTCTAAATTTTGTGCCGTGCAAGTGGAGCTCTCAGAGATTTCCGTGCACATGAATTCGATATTGCTGGATAAAGTGTAATTCCATCCAGGAGATTTTGCAGGAATAACGTTCCTCTTGCTGACAGCAGAGCAGTAATAAACCCCACATATTCCAGGTGCTCAGATTTGACATGTAACATCCACTTGGTCAATAAAGGGTGAGGTTTATGAGTTCTGCTGCAGTATGGAGAGAGGGGGGAGAAAAATCTTCATCCTGATTTTATGGGACTGGATCAGTCTTTAAGTACCAGCAAAGCTCCTTGCAAGGGTGACCCTAAAAACTTCAGATCAGGGTATGGAAAAAGCATTTTCACTACGAGGAGCAGCTGCAGCTTTAATGTAACTTTAAAGCAGCTCTATAGAGATGGATTTATACTATTTCAGACTTGACCTTGAGAGTGTACATAATCTTCAGCCCTTATTTTCACTCTGTGAACCACAGTCACCTTTCCAGTGGCCAACAAATTCGCGGCCCAGTGACTTTGGAAAAGGAAAGCAGCAGAAATTGGTCTGAAGTCACCAAACATCAAAACTTGGTGACATTTAACTGAGTTTAGTAAAAAACCTAGTATATATATATATATAAAAAGTAACAATCCCAAAGATTTTAATATTTCTAAAGACAATCCCTGAAACCATTTTGAAATGCTCCTGAAAATATTTAATGAACTGTGAACTCTTCTGTTACAGAGCTTAGAAATTCATCCCTTTTTAGCTCTCCTTAGTTCACATGGGTTTTATTCTGTGTAAATCTAAAAGGGAACAGGGATTTCTGCACGAAGACACAACCCAATATTTATGTGCCAACAGCAAAGGCAGGCTAAGTCTAATTACAAGAGAAATTTGAGTGATTTCCATACCCTAATGGCAAATCCTTGCTTTTTGCAGTGTTGCAAAGCTGATGGAGAAAATGAACTGCCGTAATCCAATTACATCTCAGGAGCTGTCTGGTGATTTTAGAAAAACAACATTTACTAATCTGTTAAGTAAGTCACTGATACGATAAAAATTATGCTTAATATGAAAAGACTTCATTTTGCATTAAATCACGATCACATCTGGGAATTCCAGTCCCAGTAACACTCTCCAGGAGCTTTGTGATTTAAAATGACTTCAAGATCAGGAAAACAAGAGATGCTGAGTGATTTTACAGCCATTTCAGTGCAGCAGCATGAAGAGTTTCAGTCCAAACCCAGTGAAAATTGATGTGCTCAGGTGAGGGGCAGGATGGGATCCAGCTGATCCAGCTCCAGGATGATGAGGATGGGAAGGAAGCTCCTCTCTGGACAGCCTTTGACCTTCAGCTCAACTTCCTCTGCAACCTGAGATGAACCCCTTAAAAAGATTTGAACAGAACAGATCTGAGTTTTCCTTGAAATGTGGAAACTTTTCACAGCCAGGAGCCAGTGCAGTAATGTCAGGATATCAAGAGGCAGTTTCTGCTGGTGTTTTCCACACCTGACAAATGTCCTGTGCTCTGGGCCACGAGTTTGCTGAGGGGACATGGCCAACTTTCTCCCTGTGTAGATGCAGGAATTCATTTCCTCCCCATCCATGGGCTTTTACTTCCACATTTGCTCTTTGACAAGGAGCTGGCACAGCATGCTTTGGAAAGAAGTAGATGTCTGGAACATGCCAATTTCCACTGTTAGGCACTCCATCTTCATTCATAATCATTAACGAGGTGGCTCTAAACCCAGATGCACCAAGCTTCGTGTCTCTTTTAAAAATTTCCAGCTAAATATGCTCTAAATATATGCCTGTCTTTCTATTAAAGCACAAAAAGATAAAATGGTATCATTAGAGACTGGCTGCTTCTGCCATCCCTAGCAATGACCAGCTTTTAGAATCCATCTCCATTTTTTGCATCAATTAACTTCTCTAACTAATCAGGCACTCCATGAAAACAGCTCCTTTTTATCCACTTGGGTTAAAGTGGATAATGCTCAATGATCCCTCATTTGCACAATCTGAGGTGGTGAGAACCTCTCTCAGCCATTCATTATTTGATATAATGGCCCTACTTTTTCCGTCTCCAAAGTGAACAGCTTTGCTTTTGCAAATCCCTGATCCCCATCGTCACACCAAAGTTGTTTCCATAACGAAACCAGAAATACCAGCAAGTGCTCAGCAAACCTTTATTCCACACAGTTGCTGGATTCGTTTTCCAACCGATTTATGGCATATTGAAAATTCATGCTGTGCCTTATCCTATATATTCTTCTCATATATGATTCCCAGTAAACATCCTGTTGGAGAGATGGGAAGGGATAAGACAATAAAAATTAATAATTATAATGAAGCCTCCGGCTTCATTATATTAATTAAATATTCTTCATTAATTCTCATTAAATTCTCATTAAAGGAGAATTTTGCTTTGAACTGTGACAGGAGAGGTACAGAAACATCACCCCAACCCCGAGTGTGAGCAGCTGGAGCTGCCAAATCCTTGGGAGATTTTCCCAGAGTTGGGATCCTGCTGCACTGACCCGGAGCACCAAAGCAAGGTGGAGTTTATCCAAACTCCAGGCTGGGAAAGGAAGATGTCACCCAGCTGTGCCTGTGACACATTCCTTGTCCAAAAAGACTGAGGAGAACTGTGAAGGTGATGTTGGATTACGAAGATGAGTTGGGAGATAGTCATCACTCTGTCAGGTAAATAAATCCTAATTCCACCACGAGAAAGGAGTCTAAGAATAACTCAGCCTGGGGCTCAGACAGGGAAATGCTGATGAGTTGAAATCAAAGCTCATTTGCATGTGAGAAGGCAGAGGCTTTGAGGAGCAGCTCTGTAAGGTGGACAGTGCCCCGGGGCTGTGTTTGGGGTCAGGAGCCCCGAGGTTTTGTGTGCTCAGAGAGGAGACAGAGCTGCCAAATCATGGAATCACCGAGGCTGGAAAAGTCCTCCAGGATCACCGGGTTTAACTTTCCATCCCTCCATTCCCACAACCCATCTGCCACATCTGCTCCTGGTTTGAGCGCTCCAGTGATGCCTTTTGGAGATACCTAAAAACAGAGGAGAGACAGAATTAAGGGAATAAAAAGCTGTTCTGTTTATTGAAGGGTCTTCAGGAACGTGTTGGGCAGACAAAGACCCCCAGGGGCTGCACCCAAAAATGGATGATGGATCACAGGTTTTCACACTTTGATCAGTTTGGTCCATTTGCATTTTGGGGGTTCATCTTCCAATTCCAGCTCCAGGTAATGAATCATTGACCCCAAGTTTGCTGCCCCCAACTCACTTTTGTTCCCATCTCTCAGCCCTGGGGCAGTGAGGGGTCCTTGATCCCCAGGCCTGGAGAGGAATTGTTGTGTCTGCCCAAAGTGGGGAAGGAGCATCTCACACCGTGTGCGGGGTTTAGAGTTATAAAGAACTGCAAGATTACTAATATATAAAAAATAAAAAGGCTAAAACTCTAAGGCATCACCAGGGATGGGGATTCCACTCCTGCACCCCTGGGATTGGGCACCCCAAGTCACCTCATCCCTCCTTCTGCATTTACTGCAGACAAATCTGGTTTCTGCCATTTGTTTACCCTTGGACTCTGCCTCCCTGCCTCGGCATGCATTTTTAATGAGGTGCACTCCAGCTCCTTCCCTGCTCGCTCGCAACTTTAATTTGGGAAGCGCCGTTTTCATTAGCTCTGCAAATATCCACTGCTCTTTGCAAAGTCAAATCTATTACTCGCAAAATAACCTTGCTTAGCCCTGGTTATCAGTTATCCCAATAATACTGGGCTCGCTAATTAGTCCAGCTGTTAACTGTTCAAATTCCCAGGGCTTAGCTGCATCCACACCATCAATGCTGTCACTTGGCAGGTATTTTCTCGCAGGCAAAAGTGGCTTTTTCCAAGCTCCTGGGAAAGGGACAGGGTTGGGTTTGGTATATTTTTTTTTAAATTTCATGACGGTTTTTTGGTGCAGTTTGCACTTTTCTTTGTAATCCCTCTGCGGTGTTCTTAATGCCACTAAACCTGCCACCCACACCTGGGGATTTCCCTGGCTTCAGGATCTCTTCAGAACGCCTCAATTCTTATAAAAAAAAAACCCCACTAGTGCTGTCATCTTCCCTTCCAGTCCTGGGCCACGTTCATCTCTTGCCTCAGAAATTCAGGTGGCTTCACCTCCTGCAGGAGTTTCCTTGTTCCCAAGACTCCACAACAACCTGGGGACATCGCAGGGATCAGGGGGTTTAGGATTTCTGGCCCCAAGAGGAGAGAACAGGACCTTATTTCACTGGAAATCTGGGATACCACTGATGAAGGACTCAGTGCAGGTTTTCCACAATTACGGTTTTTGTATCGACCGGTTTATATTTTTAAGAGCATTCTCAAAAAATCGGTGTTTTGTGTTAACTCCTCTACCCTGAGCATCAAAGATCAGTGGGACCTTTCTTATGGGCCACTGCAGAAAATCTTAGAATCTGAAACTTTTATTGAACTGCTCATTTTTGGCCAGGTTTATTCAGTCAAAAGAAACTGTGGGGAGAAAAAAATCCCCCAAAGAGTAACCCCCAAACCTCAGGTATGTCCAAACTTCCTACCATAAATCAACATAATTTTTAACTTAATGTTTACCTCCTAAATGTATTTTCATCTTTTTTGTAGATGTTTAAGGAAGCCTTCAAATAGAAAAGGGCGTTTAATTCTGGATTTGAAAGGAACATTCTGTTCAACTCCACGAGAAATCTTAATTATTATTTTTAAATCTGCCAAAAGCTCAGACAAATTTTCATGTCATATTGACAGAGTTAGGTTGGGTTTTCTTTTTAATAAATTGAAAATAAGCTACAAATTTTTTTCTCAGGCTGTACCTCCAATTCTTTTTTTTTGGCTGGAAATGAGATGCAGTGCAAGAGGGGTTAATTGGTTAATTCTCATCCCTTTTTCATCCTCGTGTGGGGTCACAGGCTGAGAACTGGTCTGAGCAGAACCTGTTTGCAACACCAAGTGACAGGGAGAGCTGCACCCTCCAGAGATCCTGGTGTGAATTAACTGGGGAAAAGTTAACCTACAACAGGAAACAAATGCACTGATGCAAAGAGAAATTTAAACTTTTTTTATTTGAAACAGCCCCAGAGCATAAAGGGATAATTTTTTGCACATTGGTGCACTGGAGTTTTTTCAGATGATGTTCAGCAGCACTGAAGATAAAGGTTTGCCTTGCCTTTGATGTAGCCAGGGAGTCTGATGAAGTTCCCAGGAGATTTAAAGAGTGGATCTGATTTGAATTTGAAGGTGAGTCCAGCAGCATCCCCTGGATGGAGATTCCCCCCAGACCTGTGGTGGGGACCCAGGCCCTGTTCACTGTCAGGTCCCCTCCAAAGCCCATGGGTCCATCAGAACAATTCAGGGCATATTATTAAACATAATTCTTTATAATTATCATTTCTCCATAGCAATATATTCCTCTTTTAACTCTGATTTACTGTGACAAGCAAGAAAAGATGAAAGTTACTGCAGTAACTTAAATAAATACCCGAAGTTCTAATACTCAGCAGAGACTCTGCAGATCAGGGGGAATTCCTGCAGTTCGGGAGAAGACAGGGAAAAGCTGTTTTCCACGTCTTTCAGGTAAAAACAGAGGGATTTTTGTGGCAGAGCAGAGGCCTCTCGTCACCAATCCTTCCTTCCTCCACAGTGTGGAACATCTCATGAAGGTTGGAGCAGCATCACCCAGGTGGGATGATGACCTTTATTTGGGAAAACCCAGATGTCCCGTGTTCCTCTTTCCTAAAGCCATCATTGGAGATGGTTTAGACAAACCCACATCTGAATTTGGACCAGATCCAGGCTCTGCATGAGTAGAAATATTTTAAAGTTTCGGGAAGAAGATGCAGAAGTGCTCTGGAGAGACTTGGATGGAAAATGTCAGCTAAGAAAGAAAATCATCGTAATTCATCTGAGCTACAGCCAGGTGTAAAATGAAAGGTTTGGAGATGAAGAATTCGAGAGAAATTTGTGGGTGGAAATATGGAGTGAGTGTATAAATGAGTGTATAAATTTATATGAAAAGGAAAGAATCCTCCCAATATTCCAGATAATTTATTTAGACCAACATAGTTCAGGCAGCACTTTCCTCAGTCTGAAGAAATATCTTTAAAAAAGCTTTATTATCCAATATTAAGCTTCTGAGTAATGCTGGCCAGTGGTTTCACACCCGTCTTAGCCCACAAAGAGACCTTGGTAATCCACAGAGAGCCCTAAAATTTATTCTGGACAAGGAAAGTCTCCAGTCCAAACTGTATCAATAATTTGTGTCAACAATCACTAATTGTCCTTCAGGCATTGCTGGAACAACTCCCTGCCCTCAGGATCTAATCCAGCTCTGACAAATCTTCCTGAGGGATCTCTGCAGAGGGCAGAGGAATCAGGAAATGTCAGTGACAACTCCACAGAAACAAAAAAAAATAAACTTGGGCAATTTTAGAACCCCAGTGATCAGCTCAGCTTCAGTATCAAATTAGCAAATGTAAATATCTTTATCTCTTTCTTTGTTAAGTTAACCCTTGGATAATAAATAATGCATGGAATTTACATTCCAGCCTCTCTTTTTTTGCACCAGCCCAGGTAGGGAGTAAAGCAATATTTGCTGCAGCATTTTCCTGGAGCTTCCAGAAAGTTATCCTTGCAATAAATAAATAAATAAGGCAATGAATAAATACATATTAATTGGGAAGGCTGATTTTCAGCAGGGACACACTGGCTTGGCAAACAGACATTGTGCTCAATCTCAGGGAGCATTTAGACCCAGGCTGAGAATTCATTCTCAATTCACTCCATGGAACAAAAAAAAACCAGGAAGAATGAAAACATAATTTTCCAAGATACAACTTCCATTACCTTGCAAGAACTATGACCCAGTTAGAGTTCAGATGGAAAACTCCTTACCTGAAACCACAGGTGTATTTTTAAATCTTCTAATACTTCCACCTCAAGTTGGATTCTTAAGGAAAAGTCTCACTGGAGAACATCTCAAGAGCCCAGAGAATTTCTCCTCCCCAGCAATTTCAATTTCATTCTCACTCTTTCCATGAGTCAAAGAGCTTTATTCCCATTTATTTGACACTGCAACAGCCTCTGGTGTCATCTCCTGATATTCCCCACTGGACCAAGGAAAGATATAGGAACATGTGCTCCCTTTTTTGTTGTCCTTCAGGACCAGGAGTTTTCCTGGCTGTGGTTTGGATTGCTGAGCAGGACAGTGATTTACACATCCAGAAAGCTGGAAATAGGATTTCAATTATTTGTAGGTTGTATATAGATTTTTTTTTTAATGAGTGATCCTAATAAGACCTTTTTAGCAGTGGACAGACAGAGGTGTGGCTGGTTTTTAGCAAGGAAATCAGCTGGGGGAAAGGAAAATACTTTGATTACACCTGGTGGGAGGCAGGTGACTCGTGGAGACAGAAAGGACGAGATCAGGTACAAAATGCAGGTGCTAAATGGCAAATTTTGTTATTCCTCTCTTCTCTGCCTTGGAGGAGAGGCTGCAGAACCATGGAATCATGGATTCGTCCTGGAGTCATGGAATGTTTCAGGCTGGAAAAGCCCTGTAAGATCATCAAGTCCAACCATTAACCCATCACTAAGCCATGTCCCCAAGGGCCCGACACCACCAGGGAATTCTCACTGTACAAGAAGAAAAGAGCACCTGAAGGTCGGGGATTCAGTGCAGGAATAACACAAGTGCACGTGTTTGCATCTCAGAGGATCCTGCACCTGACTGCTGAGCAGGAGAATTCCCAAAAAAAAACCCCAGGCTCAGCAGATCCACAGAGAAATCTGAGTGCACAAGCAAAGTTTGAACTCCAGGGTCTGAGACAGCTCCTTCAGGGCTGCAGCAAAGAGGGGCTTAAAGGTGGCCTTAAAGGTCTTTTCCATCCCAAATGCTGCTGTGATGCCTTGGGAAGGCTGAGCTGGAACAGAGACTGGACACAGCTGGAGAATAAAGCAGAGATTTATTCAAAGGCCTCCAGGATCCACCTTGGGCAGGACAAGAGCCTGGCCAGGGCTACACCCAAGGGGGACCCAAAATGGTCACAAAATGGACAAACAGTCACCAGGTCTCACACTTGGATCAGTTTTGGCCCATTTGCACCTTGGGGTTGAATTGTCCCATTCCAGCTCCAGGCTGTGAGGTCCCATCCTTCTTGTCCCTCCCTCCAGCCCACCCTTGTTTGTGCTTTGGGGCTGAAAGTTGTCCTTGGTGTGCAGCAGGAGAAGGATTTGTTTTGTGTCCCTGCTGTGTGCAGAGCTGAGTGACACTGACTGTGAGCTCAGAGCTGCACCCTGGGCACCACAGAACCTGGGATACAGGGAAGAGAAAACTTCAGGCATCATTATCCCCCCTTTAGAACACCTCTTTGGAAATGGGATTTCTTTAATCACCACTTGTTGGGAGGACAATGTTAGCAGGACCTGCTGTGGGCCAAAGGTTGTTGGTTTTAAACTAAAAGAGGGTTGATCAGATATAAGGGATAAATGCTTGGCCATGAGGGTGGGCAGCCCTGGCACAGGGTACCCAGAGCAGCTGTGGCTGCCCCTGGATCCCTGGCAGTGCCCAAGGCCAGGTTTGGACAGGTTTGGATCAGTCTGGGACAGGAGAAGCCATTCCCAGGGCTCCTCTAACCCCAAGAGCTCAGAGGTGTCTGTGATAGACCCAAATTTCTCCCCTCCAATGTTAAACATTCACGGGGCTCTTGGAAAAAAAACATTTCCTTGCTGAAATCAGGCTCCAGGCTGGAGGAAACCCTTGGACACTTTCCCAAACTGGTCTCTAGGGCTGGAGTGAGGAAGCCACCTCCCTGTAGGATTTGGGGCAGCAGCTTTTGGGACTGGTGCTGGAGCCACCTCACCATCAGGTAGAACAAGGAGCTGAGCACAACTGAGGAACAGCTCCAAGGAGTGAGGGCAGAGATTTTCTGTATTTTCAAGATGTGCTTTTGCTCTTCATATCCACCCCCACAGAAGCAAAATGCCAACAGGGACAGGTTGTATTTCTCTTTTATGTAAGATAGATGCTCCTGTGGTCCTGTTACCTAAACATCTCAGCACCTCCTAAATCTGTCATTTCCCTCACAGCACCACAGTAAATGGATATTATGGACTGTGCATGAGCAGGACAAACAAGTCTGCACAGGGGGTCTGGAGCCCACGGAGCAGGGAATTGGTCCTTCATTTTCTTTATTTCATGACCATCCAAAAACATTTCCCTCTGTGTTTCCATCCTTTGCCCAAGACCAGACCAGCTCCTGCAAAAAAAAAATCACAAATGTTTCCATTTCTTTCTGCTGTTTTCTCTGAAAACTTCGTATTTTCCCCATGAGCTTCCCAAATTTGAAGTTTATTTGCTCTAGAGAGCTAAGATCAAAAGCTTCTTTTTTTTATGTACCTCGTGACATGAAAACAAAGCATTTTGCTTGGCCATTAATTTATCACACTGAAAGGAAAACCTGGGAAAAGGTAAATTCCCAAAAGCCTTTGCAGACCCCAAGTGACACCGTACCCGGGGGATAAATCACCTTTACACCTCTCATTAGTGTCCATGATTTGGTACTGCAGAGGACGTGGTGTGAAAATTGACCTCTCTCCTCAGAAGACGGGATCTTTATGATGTTCTTTGTGTGAGGAAATAATGGGGGCAGTTTGTCTGTGCTGCCCTGGGAAGATGTCAGAAGGCTCTGGAAAAACCTCTCCAGCCAGCCCTGGTGACAGATTTGTTTCACCCATGAGTTCACTGGTGAACCAAAGGAATCATTTCCCATAGGTGTTATAAATATCCAGAGCTGCACAAAGCTCTCCCTCCACCCCAGCCTCTGTCAGCCAACCCAAACCCTTCAGTGATTCTCTGATTTTGTGGCCTTCATTGTCTCCAAAATAAAATCTAGAGTTTCACACGTCAGTTCTTTAATTAAACCACTGTGAAGATGAAAAGGGAGTGGATTTGGCTCTTAAACTCCAAGAAAATCCATGTCGGTAACTCTGAAGTGGAGGGGGTCTCAAAATCCTGAATCAATCATCGGGTGGGAGCTTAGGAAAAGCTGGGTTTTCTCCAGCCAGCTGGGGAGACATTTCATCCCCTCTGCTGGGAACACAGAGCCCTGCACCCAGCTCCAGATGCAGAGAGGAGCCGTGGCAATGGTCAGCTGTGTCACAAAGTGCTGGGGAGGTGAGTAAATCAAAAGCAGGATGCGGGAGCAGAGGGTCGCTGTTAGGGACACGAAAGAACCAGCAGAAAGGTCAGCAGGAAAGTTCTCTCTTTATTTTTCTGGCTCCAATATCTACCTTTGACAAGAAGCCCAAAGATTGGCTACACAGGTCACCACCTCTTCAACCTCATTGGTGAACATCACTGTCAATCATCTTTCTCCTCCCAGAGGAGAAAGATGTAAACAAAATAGATAAATTCTAAAAATCTACATCGTTTTCTTGAAGCTGCAAGAAGAGAACAAAATGCAAACAGTGAAAAGCAGGCAAACTTGAGGCAACAGCAGAAGGGCCCTGAGCACCCTGGGCACAGCTTTATTGCTGAGGGCAGGGCTTGGCACTCTGTTTGCCTCTAAAGGATGGGGCACTGAGCTGATCTGACAGTATTTCTGGAAATACTTCAGAAAATATTTCAGGGCAAAAGGCATTTCCATCTGTGGAGTCCATAAGCCTGAGAGGAACTTGCCATTAGGCTCTTTCTGGTCTGGGTAATTTTCTTTTCACTCCCCTAAAGGCAGAACTATTAACCAGCCGTGAGATCTTTATTGTTTTTGTGTCAGTGCTGGAGGAAAGGATCCTGCACAAAATGCTTGTTCAGAGGGAGGCTGTTCTTGTGTTGCTGTGTAAGGGTTTATATATATATATTTTTTTTTGCTGTTGTTGTTTCGTTTTTATTGAGTTGTTTGTTGTTTATTTTTAATGTAGACTTTGCAGAACACGGTTCTGCAGCTACATATCTACTTTTCTCTTGTGTAATTGAATTATTAAGTTGCTCCAGGGTCAGCAGAATGGCTGATTTCTGTACAGCCCAAGTCCTGGTGTCATCACTCACATTGAGAAGCACCACACTCAGCACGAGGCCTCACTGAAGGATCTACCTGCAAAGGCTGCTGCTGCTGCTGGGAATTAAATTGGTGCTCCCTAATAAATGGAATCACAGCACAGGCTGCAGAAATTCCAAAGGGGTAAAACAGGTCTGGGTGGACGGAAAAAAAATCCAGGTGCACTTGGCTGCAAATGACCTCGAGCTTTGCTAATTCCAAAAGATCAAACCGAAAACAAAACACCAAAAATCAGCAGCAGACTTTAGGAAACCCTCTAATGGATGGGCTGAATTCCTGTACATTTATAGAATCCCTTTTTATTTCAAATGGCTGCTGCAAAACTTTTGCCACCCAGAATGTTCACTTCCTAAAACTGGTTTTTTTTCAGTTTCCAGCACTGAAATATCTCAAAACTTTGTGTGTTCTCTATAAGAGAAGAAGATTCCCTGCAACACATCAATGTTATATGCTGATTCTTTATATATTCTGGTGTTTCTTTATGCTCTGTTCTGCACTGCTTGCCTTAGCACAAAAACAAAAACAAAACCAAAAAACCAAACCAAACCAAACCACCAAAAAAAACCCCCAAAAAAGACAAAAAAAAAAAAAAAAACAACCACAAACACAAAAAAACAACCAACCAAACAAAAACAAACCAAAAAAACCATCCCCAAAAGAACCCCCCAAAAAACCCCCAAAACCCAAAACCAACAAAAGCAAAAAAACCCCCAAAAAAGACAAAAAAAATCCCAACCCAAAAAACCCCCCAAAAATTTCAGCTCTGGTCTCTGCAGTCTTTTCTCCACAAATAAAAAAGAGATAATGATGAAGTAAATCACAGATGTCAGATCATGTCATTGGGTTACTTTGAGAAGGGAAATATGGTGTTAACCAGAGAGTTTACAAGTCATACAAGCTAAAGGGCAATTAAGCACGAGGCTTGCTAATCAGGCATTGAGTAATTAAGCAATGAATGAGCCAAAGGAAATGTGGGGATCCAGAGCACGTCGTGTACCCTCACCTGGGGCTCCCTGAGAGCAGGAACCTGGCACTGACATCATTTTGTCCCGTGTAAAGCCAACATCTGCATCGCTGGAATTAAAAAAGCTGCACTGCGTGCTGTGGGTAGGAGTTATTCCAGGGAATATTATCCAGAATATTAATGGGATTTTTCCTCCTGATTTGATTCCCTGCTAGTCCTTGGAAGCAAAGAGATCCTCCAAGGATACAGTGAAATATCCCTCTCCACCAGTGTCTGCATTTCAGGAAAAAAAACTTGTGGAGGCTTTTATATCTTCCCTCTGACTCTAATTTTGGCATAAATAATCCTCATAGTTAGGAGTTAAATTGGTCCTTAGTCCCAGTTTACACCCTGGAATGGGAATTACACTCAGTGTCAGTCAGGCTGCCTAATGCACCCCTGGGGGTTGTTCAGGACACTGGTGGTGAACTTCCAGCTCGTTGGATTTTCCTGACAAACCTCTCCCACTGGGAAATGTTGATACGCCACAAATACTCTCAAAATTATTATTATTATTATTATTAAATGTTATTATTATTAAATGTTATTATTATTAATAATAATAGTATTTTATTAGCAATATTGATATTAATTGTGCTTGCTGCTGGTGGCTTTGTTCTCTATTACATCCCAAGGAGAAAGACCAATCTTAATTTTTTTTTTTTTAATTTAAAAATGTCTTCTGGATGTAAAAAGTCTTCTCTGCTGTGGTCTCTGTGACTTGGAGCAGATGATTGAGGGACATTTTGTGCCTAAGGAGGAATATTTTGGGATGGGTGTCACTCAGAGCACCTGGGAGGTAAGGGGTGTGGCAGTGAGCTTTTTAAAAGCTCCATCATTTAATTCAAAGTCCAAGCATTAAAATGTTCTGACATTCTTTTTGACATCCTCAGAAGGAATTTCGCTACATGGACAGAATTCTCAGACAAAAAAAAAAAAAAAATCCTGCCCAGAGACTTCCATGGAGTTTTCTGATTTCAGAAATCTTGCTCTACCTTAAAAAATAATTGCAGCTTTTTGTGTCTCCTGCTGAATTTCCTCCCCATTCAGGCGAGGTACAGCCATGGAAGGAGCAATTAAAGCAAGCTGAGAGGAAGAGCAACGTGGGCTCTGTGTGTGGGATGGTTTCCAGGTGGGATGGCTTTCATAAGTGCCTCAAAAACACATTCTGCCACATGGTTCTTTAGAGGCCTCCCCACAGAAGCAGCTCAATTATTCATTCAGAGCAGAAACTGTTTTATTACATGTCTTGTAGTTCGAATGGTTCCACTGAAATGTGGGACACTCTGCTCTCAACAAGGTTCTGGTATTTGCATTTGTACTTGCACTTGTCCTGTGGAGCAGTAAAAGAGTTGCCAACACCAGCTGGGAGAGAGGAATATCATTAGCACATATTTTGTTTTGTATCTTCAAGGTTAGTACAAATCACGAAATCTCTGCAGCTGAAAGAGAGGGAAAAAAAAAAAAAGAAAAGAAAAAAAAAAACCCACAGCTCTGGAACTAAACTTATTTTTTCAAATCAGTCAGAAAAAAAAATATTGAAGATTTAGACAGAACGTCTGCCTGAGGTCCAGGGGAAGATCACTGCACAGTCCCACTCAGAGTTTGTTCTCATCCTTGCTGCAAAAAACAGCTTTTTCTGCCCCAAAACCTATATGTTCCACTCTCAGGCTGTCAGAGAGGCTGATGAGAACCTGAGGAATGCAGAGCCCATCCCTGCTGTCCTTCTGCCACCTCTCCCCAACTCAGGGGACATCGAGGACCTGCACTCAGGGTCCTGACTTCTCCTCCACGTCCTACCAGGGTTGTATCCAGCTTTTACGGGGATATTCAGCTGAGAGCTGGGGATTTACACCTGATTAGGGGTAAAATAAATATTTTAAAAAAGTTAGGTGAAGAAAAATGAAGTTTCTCCCTCGGTATCAAGCGGGAAGTCGTGGAAATCCAAATGAATTTTGTTCCAGGGTTGGATGTGGGGCTGTGAGGTCCCAGGATCTGGCACTGCACGAGCAGTGAATGATTTCCAAAGGTTTTCCTTGAGCTAACATTGACTTAATTGTGTAACACATTCCATATTACCATATGTACACATTACCGAGGCTCTTGATTATTTCCTAATTTGAATTTCTCCAGCGGTTCTCCGAGGGGCACTAATTCAGGATCACTGGAAAGATGGAAGTGACTGAGCACCACGATGGCCTGGACATCTCCCCATTTATCCAGAATGCCCTGCTAATTGTGGTCAGTGTTTACAGAGGCAACGAGGGGGATTTCAAATTGCTCTGCTCTATTTTAAAATGGGATTAATTAGGTTATGGTTCTTCACGAAGCTCGTTTGGCCGAGCTCGTTTGTCGACAAACCAGCAAATGAATCACCTCGTCAAACACATCAGTTAATTTTGCCAGGCTGTGTCCTGCGGGGAGGCTGGAGCCTCCATCTCAAGGGCAAGGCTGAGCTCAGAGCTCTTCCAGGGGCATGTGGTGCTCTCCAGTTGGGATTATGTCCTGGAGGGAGCAGGGATGGGTTTGCTGTTGTGCTTATACTTCTGTAAGAATAAGATTATAACTTTTTTCTGTCCCAGAGATGGGCCAGCTGAGAGGCATTTTAAAAACTTCTATTTTCACTCTTATGTGAAGGATGAGATAATACAGATGTTGCAATTCACTCCATAACAATCAGAAGCCAAACTATTTGCTAATTACAATCCATTATGAGCATTTCTTGGCCTATCAGATTTTGCCACATAGTGCTGTAAATGCCTTAAAGCCAAACATCTAAAATCACCCATCGTGGGTCCTACTACAGGGCACCTTTCCTAGTTCTATTTCTCCAGAGTGTCCAGTCTTATTTGCAAGGCCATCCTGTGAAACATGTTTCCAGTTCCATTTCTCTCCAAACAATGTCTATCCCATCCTGTGGCATTTCTAAATCAGCCTTTTCTACCCTAAAGTTTGCATCCAGATCCATCCTATGTGAGCCTGCTGTCAAGCTTTGAGGATCCTCTACAAATCCATTTCCCACATAGCTACACCTCATTTTATATCCCTGGGAAAAGTTATCCCAGCTCTGAGGCAGCACAACACCTCCCTTCTCCCTTGTTGGAGAGGAAATGAATAATCCCAGCGCTCAGCATGCTCAGAGTGGCCACTCGGGGAATTATTCCATTCCCTTGGTGCCATCCCAGACCAAAGGGATCCCTGGGATTTAGGAGGCTGTGCCCTTTCTGCTCCATTATTTTGGTTTCTCCTCCAGTGTTTGCCACCAGGACCAAGAAGCTTCAGGAACTCTCCATGCAGCCGAAGGATGAACCAGCAGAACAGAAGAGGCAGCTGAAGGAATTCTGCTGGGGTCATGCAGCACTGCCTGGAGCTCAGCAGCTGTGGCTCTCCATGACTTGTGAATCCCATTTTCCAGCCTGATCCTCCCAAAATCACCTTCTGCTGCCTGATCTGCCGCTGAGGAGATCAGCAGGACGTCCCTGTCCGGGATTTAGGCTGCAGGACTATTGGAAAAAGGAAGTTCCTTGGTTCTGCACATGGGGCAATGGGATCTCTGGCACACCCACAACACAAAATACAACAAATTAACACACACAGAGTCGAACCTCCATGAATTTTTCAAAGACTGGCCCGAGGTTTTAATTTACAATCTAATCCGAGCTCAGCTGAGCTGCAGCTCCACGGTTTCGTTCTTGCCCAGCATGGGAGCAGGCAGCCAGCACCTCCTGGTTAATGAATATGCTAATTGGGGATTTAGGGAAGGAAGGGAAGATGGGAAACCTCTGGCTAAAAGCAGCTCGGGATTGAGATGCCCTCTCCTCTGCCTGTGCTGACACAGCTCTCCTGCCTCTCCTTCCATTCCTCGTCTGGAGCAATCTCCTGGGGAAGGGAAATCAGCATAATGACAGAAAATAAGTGTGAATTTCAATATGGATAAAGAGCTGAGCCACTTCAAGAGAGTCCAGACCCCAATTCAGATTAAAGACACCAGAGTTCCCTACCTGGGGCAGGTTTCAGCTCCATCCTCCTGAACTCCAGCACTGAACAGTCCCTGCTCCTGCCTGGAGCTGCTGAGAGCTGCAAAACAGGGCAGGGGCAGAGAATACGTTTTAAATGAAGACATAAATATATGTAGAACATGATTATTTCAGGCTGGCAGGTCTGACCCGAGCTGATCTCCTGAAATGCACAGAGGGGGAATGGCCCAGGGGTGAAACTCCAGGAACTGTTATCTTTTGGGGAAGAGAACACGATTCACACAGAGCAACTCCTGGATTTTTGCAGGACCCAGACGCTCCTTGGATGCAAACACATTTGTAGATGTACTTGCACTGCCATTTTTTGTGCTTTACCTGTTCCTTCCTGTCTTATTTTACTAAATTTCTAATGCTTTGTGTACTGGAATTGTTCTCCTGTCACTAAAGCATACCTAGACAGGGCTCTCTCAGAAATGAATTTAATTTTTAACCACTCTCCTTGCTTTCAGACAAGTGTTTTCAGACCCTGGTGAATATCAGGTTAAATAATCCAAGTGAAACATGAATGTCTGGTCTGCAGCACATTCAGAGCCCTCAGTGTCTGAAATGGGTTTATCCAGAGGATCCTGCTCATACCTGAGGAATTGTTCTGATCAATCCCCACGTACCCAGGGATCAGACAAACACTGGATTTCATTCTAACCCTGCAGTGAAAGCAAGGGGACACAACAGGGGAGCTGCTGGGTGTTCT
This sequence comes from Sylvia borin, assembly GCA_014839755.1. NCBI lineage: Eukaryota > Metazoa > Chordata > Aves > Passeriformes > Sylviidae > Sylvia > Sylvia borin. The sequence continues at coordinate 2,394,751 of CM025968.1, forward strand.
GCAAGGAGTCTACAACTCATTTCATGTATTCCCTCCCTTTTACATCCCCCCAATCCCTCCAAATTATACAAAAAGATCATGGTTGAGTTATTGTTTCCTTCCTGTTAAGCATTCCTGTCTAAGGAATTAATCTGTGGGGAGGTTTTGTTGGTTTTTTTAATTGTTATTTCATGATTTTTAAAATTTATTTTCGTGAATCTGTATTTAAAATCACATTGCAGGGACAAGTGTGTTCAGCCTTCTCTGTCTATGGGTGTGCGTCCCTATAAATCCATCCTGGGGACAGTTTGGGTGACATAAAGTCACTGCTGGGCAGCAGAAGGCAGAGACAAAACCCAGCTCTGCTTGGAACCCATTGGGACAATTTATGGAAGTCAATTAATGCTGTAACTGTGAGGCAGGAGAAGCTCAGCCACTTCCCCAGAGTGTGGCCACTGCACCACTCCAAAATTAAAATATTTTCAATTTGCAGCTCTGGAGGCCAAAAGGGAGTTAGTAACTAACCCCAAATGTCTCGTTTTACCTGGTCCTTTTTGTCACAGCAGCATCCAGCACCTCAGTCCACCACAGAGAGATGCTCTTGCTATTACTGTGAGCTCAAAACCTGATTTTACAGCCAGATACTCCAGAGAAACACATTCCAAAGAACGACTACAAAGGCGCAGAGTGAGGATCCTGCCTTTTTTCTTTGTAAAACATTTCATTTTTCCATGCAGCAGGCAGCAATCCTCGTGGAGGCTGTAAAGTGGGCAAGAAGGAAACAAGAGAAGGGAATGAATTCTCTGCCACACTTATTTAGACCTTCCTTCCTGTGGAGGGGAAGGAGAAAAATCCTGACATTCTATCACCCCTTGTGGCAGTGCTGGTATGGAAATGAAGACATTTCCCAGCAGAGGGATATGGGATTAATAAGGACAGTGCTGGAATTGTCTGGGGGAGGCCTCAGGAGGGGCCAGGCTCTAGGACTGTGTTCCATCAGGGTTCTCTTTGGGTGGGTGATGGAACTGTGGCCTTAAGAGGGGACGTTTTGTGCAGATTAATTTGATGTCTCAGGCTGGGGAGGAGGGCTTGGGACCAAGGAAATGGATGAACTGCCCATCACTGCCCTCTCCCAGTGTGGGGTAATTAATCAGGTAATTAGTCAGCCTGGGTTGGGACCCTGGGATTGCCTTACCATGAGTGCAGGGTTTGCACACAGAGGTACAAACACAGCAGGGACAAACTCTGATACCTTGGGAAAACTGCAAATGGAATTTTTTTGTACAAATCTCCCAGCTCCTGCAATAGGAATTGTGCCAGCAATTTTTCCCAGCTACAATTCCTATTACAGAAGCTGGGATTTTTGTGCAATAAATTCTGTTTGAATTTTTTCCAAGGTACAATTCCTACTGCAGGAGCTGGGATCTTTGTAAGAAGAATTCTGTTTGCAATTTTTCCCAGGCACAATTCCTATTACAGGAATTGGGATTTTTGTACAGAGAATTCTGTTTGCAATTTTCCCAAGGTTCCAGCTTGGCTTGGAGCTCTGACTCCCTATACACAAATCCACCTTTAACCTATGGAATTCAGAGTTCCCCTTCATTCAGGATTTTGACCCGTTCCTTGACTTGCAGGTTCTCACTTTGGGAGGTTTTTAACTCCTGATCTGCCAAGGCAGTCTCTGACTGAGATCCCTGATCTGCTCATCCCGTCCTGGAAAAGCAGCTCCAGACACAGCAGAGCACATTTGGGTGGATTTGCTGCTCCTGTCCTCTCACTCACCACTCCAGAGACTGAGAAACTCAAAAATTGAACCACAGACTGACATATATTTGGAAAGACTCTGTTCTTTTTAAGCATCCCTGTTTTGCCTCCTCCGGTGAAGTATTTAGAGGACTCTCAGGTTCAAACTGAGCCTGTGAGAGTTTCCAAGAGCCAGTGGCCCTGGCCAATCCATCCCCAACCTCTCTGGTGCCCAAATTTGCAGCAGACTCAGAGATTTGAACATTGCCTGGCTGCTTTGTGGTGCTCATAAATGATTCATGTAGCACAAGGAAAAAAGCCAGCTTTCCCAACAAAGAAAACCACAACAAACAAACCCCAAACGCAAATTAACCCCAAAAATGAGCTTTAAGATGTCGTTGGTTGTGTTTTCCAGCCCCCATCTGCTGGTGCTGAGGGGCAGGGGCTGGAGTACACACAGACCTGGATGTGCCAACCCCTGAAATGGAAAAAAGAAGGATTTTCTGACCAGAGCAGCAGGAGCCATCTGGGTCCTGGGTCCTGAGCCAGTTCTGGGTCCAAATGTGCCTCCTGCACACTCCCAGTGTCACTCCAGGGCTGGGGAGCAGTTGGATAATCTGAATTTCTGGCTGTGGGAGCAAGAGCTGTGTCCAAGGCTGTGATTACCCTGCCATGGGCAGTGGACTCCCCACAACTCTGCAGCCCTTTCCAAAGCTGGAATCTGCCATTCCCATGGCTCCTAAACCCCCTCAGCACCCCCAGTGCAGCCTGAGCACCCCGAGATGCTCACTCCGAGGGTCAGGAGCTGTCCCTGGCTCTTTGCTGTCACCCAGGCTGGCAGCTGGCAGGGAAAGGTCGGGGAAATTGGAGTTTCACAGGTTTAATTCAGCTGCCTCACAACTCAGGCTCTTCAAAGGGGAAAAACTCACCGCAAGTCTTAATTAATATGCCATGAGCTGACTGCTAAACGAAGCACTTTAGGATATTATCTGACTCTAAACCACTCAATGGGGCACCAGGTGAAGAGCAGGGAGCTTTTGGAAGGGAAATTCAGGTTCTTCCTTTGCAGAGGTGCTGGTGGCAGCAAGGTCAGGGCTATTTAGCAATTTGCTGGCCTTCAGTGAGATGCTGCATCACTAAACTTTCCTCTGTGGAAAACATGTTTTGTAGGAATGAGCCCTGATGTCGTTGGTGCTACAAAAATGAGGTTTTTATACAGCCACAGCTCAACAATTTCGTAGTTTTATACTTCCATTGGTTTTTACAGTCATCGTTTTTGCTATTAAAAATCATGATTTTTATGTAGACAAAGCACTTTTATGCTGCACCATTCCCCTTCTCTACATCACATGGTTTTCACACACATCTCATCATTTAAAATCCCCCCAAAAAAATCAGTGTTTGAGTGTGTGTCCTCCTTCTTCCCACCCTGCCCTCCAGCTGGGACACCACTGCTGCATTTCAAGGTCCTGGCTGCTGCACAAACAGAGATAAAGAGAAGCACTTGTTCCAGAGAGATAAAATCCCCCCCGGGACAGGATTTGTGGCCTCCAGGTGAGCTGTGCTCCTGCAGGGTGGCCCTTGCAGAGGTGAAGCCTTCACCTGCAGAGCCACTTGGATTTGGGAGGTGACAATCTGGCCTCAGGAGGCTTCGTGGGGACAAGCTTTGCCTTGTTTATTGTCCTCGTGTTCCAGGCTCTGTTTGCAGGACACTTAAATTTTACATCATCTATTTGTACTAAACTAAGTAAAAAAAAAACACCAAACAAAAACAGCAAAAAAACCCCCCTGAACAATTAAAATACTTTGTATTTAAGCAACAAAAGCGATGCAAAAAGAAAAGAATAAAGTAAAAAAGAAGGAAAAAGGAGGGAGAGAGACTTTTTATGTGGGCAGATAGCGAAAGGAAATGAGACACGGTTGTAAAGTGATAGAGGGGAGACTTAAATCAGATTTTGGGGAAGAAAATCTTTACTTGGAGGGTGGGCAGCCCTGGCACAGGTGCCCAGAGCAGCTGTGGCTGTCCCTGGATCCCTGGCAGTGCCCAAGGCCAGGTTGGACATTGGGGTTGGAGAAATCTGGGACAGTGGGAGGTGTCCCTACCCAGGCACTGGATGAGTTTAAAATCTCTTTTCCAACCCAAACCATTCTGGGATTCTATAAAAAATGAAGAGTGAGCTTTGGGAGGGCTCAGAACTGCAACTCAGTGCCTGAACAATTCCTGAGAGGTTCAGAGAATTAAAAAGCATCAGTTAATAGAATTCATGGCTATTATAATAACTCTTAATAGAAGGTAAATAGGTATTTTGTTCAAAGAAAATATCGACACTCCACAATACGGACAACTCAGTGTTTTATTATGGGCAACAAATTCCTGCAGAGATTATGGATAAATCCCTCTGTGCTGCCAGCTCGAGAGGTTTGTGTTTGTGTCACCCACCCCAGGGCAGGGATTAGAGCCTGAACTGATGGTGCTCCACTCGGTCCTCTGAAGGGCAGCACTCGAGAGGTGTTTGTTTAACAAACATCGCCCTCAAAACCATCCTCAGCCAGCTTTAATGAGGGATCCCCTCCCTGCTCCTGCACTCAGAGGAGACAGGAGCCTGAGTTCCTCACCCTGGGGGAAATTTTGTTGGGAATCATGGTAAGAGCTTTAATTCTGATTTAATTCTCACATCCTTGGGGAAAAAAAACCCAAGTTCCCAATGTCAGGCTTGGTCATAGGAGTGGTGGATGTCCTTAGGCCCAGCCCATGGGCTGCTGACAGCCCCTAATCCACCCCCGACTTTAATGACCAGTAATCATAAAATCCTGCAAGAAAAACTTTCTCCTTCATTATTTCAGATATTGATTAAAATGGGGCAAATATTAATTAACACTATTAGGCGGATACTCCCATAATTAAGCAGGAGGATTGGCCGAAGCTGCCCAGAAAACTTAAAGAAGTTTTTTCCCTGACTGTTATCCCTTATTTTCCCTTATTTTCCCCCTAATCCATCCCCAGTTTCAATGACCAATAATCATAAAATCCCTCAAGGGAAACTTTCCCCTTCAATATCAGATTTATTTCAGATATCGATTAAGAAGAGGCAAACATTAATTAGCACTATTGTTAATATATTGTTAACATATACATCAATACATTAACATACTAATATATTAATATAATACTATATTAATATATTAAACTATTAAAATATTAATGTATTGTCATATTAATATATTAATATAATGATATTTTAATGTATAAGGCTGATATTCCCATAATTAAGTGAGAGGATTGGCAGGTGTGCTCCTCTACCCAGTTCCTTTCCCATTGATGAGTTTAAATGTTCCAAGGTTGTTTTGTTTTGTTTTGTTTTGTTTTGTTTTGTTTTGTTTTGTTTTGTTTTGTTGGGTTTTTTTGTAATTGTTGCTGGGTTTGTTTGTTTTTGGTTGGTTGGAGTTTTGTGCAGTTTTATGTTTGTTTGGTTTTGGGTTTTTTCTTTTCTTTTCCTCAGAAAGATGCAGTGCTGGAATCAGGCAGGA